>OU015586.1:0-5000000 GCA_907165245.1 Habrosyne pyritoides | reverse complement strand
AATATATATAGTAATATATAGTATACGTACGATTGCTATAAGATTAAAGTTCTAGCTAGTAAGTATATCATTTAAATTCATATCACGATATCGGTACCAACAAAATCCTGAAATAAAACTATATAGTAATTCCGTGTCGATTGAGACTAAACTTTGGCAAAAGAAGCAGACACGGCAAGGTTGTTTAATTTCGGAGGGACATGATTCAGCCAAATTTGAAGTTATTTGAAGCTAAGGTAATAAATTCGTTATAAAAACTCTGGTTAATGTTTTTTCCATCACGCAAGATAAGTTTGAAAAGGTGTAAATATTCGACATATACTATAGGTGTGTACTCTGTGGGCTATCATAATGATAATAGTGTTAGCCCACTGGTCGAAATTCTATTAAAAAAACATATATAACATATATAACAGCAGTTTCCTATTTTTTTGTGACAACACTGAAGGTCGGCAATAGCTTCCTAAAAGAAAAAAAAAAACGATTCAAAAACAAAAGAGAAAATGGTTTCTATTGCCTATTTAAATATAGATTACTAAGTATAATATATGCTCATAATGAGTCCGATAAGTTTATTACAGCATATGGGTTCGTCGGCCCTGCCATTGCACTTTACTTACCAGAATCACTAACATTTTAATTATTTGTTACAAAACTCGAAACAGAAATTCTTGTTCGGGAAAAACAAAAACAATTTGTTATAAAATCGGTGCCTTGTTATTTTGCAAGGTTGGTACGATTGTTTAGGATTTCTTTGTGTTCCCCACGAGCCAACATTCTTACGTGTTTGTAGCTTGGGGCGGTAACAATTTCTTTTAAAGGCGCCGTTCATATTGTTCACGAATAAACAACACATTTGTTACATCAAATATTCTAAGAGTGTGGCACAAACATAACGAAAAACCAGTGTTGGGTAATCCCCTAGACAGAGAACAAGCAGATAGAGTAGTAGAGCTCTCAGGGCAGAGTTCGTCCAGGAAAGTACTACCGTATCCATTTCTGCTGTGAAGCAGTAGTCCACTTGTATTACTATGTTTCGGTTAGAAATAAGAAGAATCAACCTCTTTCAATATGTTCTTAGTCCACTATTTCAGTTCGGTGCAATATGTATGTTTTTTCTATTCAGCTTTCACTCTGATAAAGCATAATAGTTTCCGCCCCGCGGTTTCACCCGCATTCTCTAAGAATCTTGAATTTCCTCGGGATAAAAAGTATGCTATATGTTATTCCGGGACAATTTGTATCTATGCCAAGTTTCTTCCAAATCTATTTAGTTTGTTTGTCCGTAAAAGAGTAACAGACATTTAGGAGTCGCCTAAGATAGGCGATTTGTTAGTGAAAATATGTATTTATGGTTTCATGAACGTAAATATTTTCTACAAGGTGCTAAACATAACAGATAATGACGTGAAAACAGCGTCTATTGTATTATATAAGGCCGTTATTTAACTCTCATGAAACATCGTATTTAAACTATCCACTGAAAAATAATCCAGAAAATCACGATATTCGCTTTAATTATTATGATTATCTCGAAATCCTGAAATTATCTGATTGAGTAATAATATAATCGTATAAAAGTCACGGCAACACTAATCGTTCAATTTCACACTATCAATGTTATTGATTGGTGTACATAATCATTGTGTTAGGTAATCGGGCTAGTTAGTTTACATAAGTAATCGTTTTGATATGACACGTGCGTGATATTTGAATGTCATTTGATTAGTGTTAATCATAGATATTTTATCAAAGATATTTTGCATCGGTGGCTAAGGAGGAGTCCATTAATTACATGAGGATTATAGGGGGGGGGGTCAAGCCAGACCTCACGTTATTAATAAATCATAAAATAGCAGTAACAAATCTCATGTAAGATTAGGGGATAGGGCAAAATCTCACGACATCTCACAAGGGGGAGTGGGGGGTCGAAAATCGCCAAAATTGCATCACGTAATTAATAGACACCCCCCTAAGAAGTGATGAAGAGCTTCTTAGTACTACATTAAAAGACAAAGACATTGTTCATTGTAAGTTGACATTGACAAAATGGGTGCTTATTTCCATCCCCTGAAGAGTCTAGACTTCATGACGACTATCAAGGCCCATGGTTACATTCCTAGAATTCTCACCCCTAACAACAATTATTCACATCTCAACATTCGATTTTACCAAAGTGTAGCTTACACCGTAAACGAATATTGTTCAAAAGAGTTACTCCTACAAGGTGTTTCTATGTGTTTTGCCCTCTTGATTTGTCTACCGCATTGTTTTTACTATCTACTTTATTCTATACATAAATAAACGTGAAGATTGTACAGTGTTCCGGGGTGTACGACTCCACGGCTTTTAGTTATTTTTGTCGTCTGTAGGTCAGACATTAATAGACTTTTCTGATGTTATTAGGTATAGGCGAGCGTACTGTGACATTATAAAACGCGTAAACCTTGAACTCGATTCTGCTTTATTGCCGCGAATATTTTAACCCCTTTAATATTTGATGGTTTAGGAATTATCTACCTTTATGCATACACTTATGGGATCGACAAATTATTGGTAGACACGCAAGGCGGGTAACATTTCAATGTTGCAGCAAAATTCTAAAGCAGACTTTTATTTGCTTATTACTTATAGTTGTTTTCGTACTGTATCTCTGTTTATTCAATTTATCGTAAAAATAATTTATTAATTTTTATACACAATCATGGTTATCTGAACTCTAACAAGGCAGAGCTTGTACTATGGTTAGATAAACTTATGATATATAGTTCTTTAGTAAGTAAGTAAGCAGTAGCGTAGCTAGGTAACCGTAGGCCCCAGAAAAAATGAAATAGGGCCCCAACTAAACTATTTAAAATACTTTGTGACCCAGCCGAAGCTTGGGGGCCCCGGGGTTCTGTCCCGTCTAGCTCTCCGGTAGCTACGTCACTGTTTGTAAGTCAGAGTCCGAGTGGCCCCCTGAGCTTGGGGGCCCCGGGGCACTGCCCCGTCTAGCCTTCCGGTAGCTACGCCACTGTAAGTCAATATGTTATTAAAAAAATACTTAAATGAAATCGGTTGAACTTTCCATCTGGTACTTCAGGAACGTACTTAAACTAGAAGAATTACAAGGTAAAGCAATCGAGTCCTATCTATACTTGTCGATACCTTATATCCCGCCTTGATTATTTATTATGTACATATGTATGTATTTACGAAAATATATTCCCGAAGGGCCAGACCGATCAATTTCTAGACCCCGGACCCACGACCCGAGATTTCCATCTTTGCTGTTTTTGAGAACATTATGGCGTGCATGCATACAAGATATGATTGTTTGAAAACTTTCCTTCATTAGAACACAATCAAGCGGTGACTATTCAGAAATAGACGCGTATCGCAACAAACACAATAAGTTACAACCTACATGGCACAATATATTACGAGAATGTCATGACATGACTGTTATTGTTTTAATAAATGTTATGTTTAGAGGTCGTCGGCCAATCTCTAGTGAGAGATAACAAGTGTTCTATCGAACTGGTTAAATGTATTGATTGAACTTCATTTATTGCAAGGTTTTATTTTGTTTCACCTGCCCTATCTCGGTGGCTTTCTGTTTGTCTGTAATCAAATATTGCATGTTTAATTTGTCCCTTCCCGGTTTCCGATTGAGCTGAAATTTTGTACACTCATTTGTATTTGATGACTTCGCATGATTAGGTAAGTGACGTCAGTCTCAATCCAATATGGCGGCCGTAACAATCTGGCAATAGGGTTGTGTACTGATGTGTCAAATCAGCAACTTTTTATTAAATGTCAAAACGATCAAATGTAGGTATTTTCGTAATAAATAGCAAGCTGTGACGTCATAATTGTACAGCGTCAAAAGATGTACTCTTTGATGTTAGATCGGTACCTTAAAATCATATGAATTATACAATTTTGATTATATTTGGTGTACCCGTGTATTTTTGGATGTTTAATACATTGGTTAGTTTTTGATAATTTATCTTAAACATAGGATAGTTCCCTATTTATTTTGGCAACCCATAAACAATCGCCATGTCATGGATATCTAATGAAAGGGTTTGACATCTAAAATACGTGACGTCGATTTGTGGCTTGTTTTTAAAAGGATTATTTAACTAATTAATTTATAAGTGCTTACATATCGAAAGTAATTGTCTAGCCACAATATATAGCTACATAATAAGTGTAATAATATGATTACAAGTGATTTAGTGTAGAAATGGCATATAATCAACATAAGTTCCCAATTTACCGTCAAATTGAGTGTTAGCACTGAGACATGCGCGTTAAAGATCGGGAACGCTTTGTCTATTAACTCGTTAACATCATAACGGGTTCTTTTTTATTTTTCAGAAGGCGTAAGCGAATTTCTAATTCGTAATCTGCCTGTCCCAATTATTAGATGTATATGATATGTTTTTTATTTTTTTTTTATTTGTCCAAAATTTGTTAAACACTAAAATTATACATGAAATCTGCCAAACTGCATAGCAGTTTTTCGATCTTCGCCATTCGGTGGTTTACATTTTACAAGCGATTTAGCCGTATAACCTCTTTGATAATGCTTTAGTTGACCACTTGGTACAAAATATATACTATATATAGTAGTCTGTATGCTCTTTAGTCGCTTATGATACCCTAGAGGTGTGTTGGGACGATGTTATTCCTCACCACTAGACAATCTACAGTACTGTAGGTAGGTATCTGCGTAAAATAATGACATTTATAATATAGATAAGGCACGTATCACTGTTCATTAATCACGGTTTATAATAATGTAAACAGTTGATGTCTGGTGGCCTGGTTGCGCTGGGCAGTAGCTGGATGCAAGTGTCTTATCAGGACAATTTTAGGATTGGTTATTCTCTTTGTTGAATTAATTGTAAATAAATCATACTGCTATTATAAACGCGATAGTTTGGATCTGGATGAAATTTGGCGCAGAGATAGATTATACCTTGGGAAAAACATAGGCTTTTTATTCCAGGAAAATGTTCCTTCCCTCGGGAACACGGGTGAAACCGAGGGAGAGAGCTAGTAATAAATAAATTCTTTATTGACACATTACTGGGAACACAAGAATTGCAACTATTACTATAATTTTCTCTGTCGCAGCGGGTTTCACAAAAGTTGCAAGGTTGAGCACCTAATCCCTGAACTAGGTAAGCCTCTGACATAGGCATAAGGCCTCTTACATTCACCAGGTAGACACAGATAAAGACTTAAACATAAAAACTGAACGTACTTGTAAAGAAATCATTTAAAACGACAATTATGACTGCAAACTTTTCATTTATCAGTGCCAGTATCTATCTAATTAGGCTGACAAACAGGCAAACGGTCCACCTGATGATAAATATATATTTAATATTCATATATAAAGATATTTAAAAAAATACTTACACTTTTTGTAACACACTAGTCTACCTCCTGTAAGCATATACATTTATGAATTCTATATAATGTGAGAGCGCTGGTACCCATAACACGAGTTAAATATTACTTTGGGTACCATAGTTCAATCGAACACTTACTCTTATTTTTTAATTGTGTCTGTAAGCTTAATATGTATGTCAAATAAAGATATTATTAATATTATTATTAAATGGCCAACGCCACCATGTAGATTGCAACACCATAGACATAATGCGCTGTCCGTGAAGTCTATAGTGCCTGTAATTTCTCCGGTCCCTTTACCTTTCTAGCCGCACAGTTATACAAGTGCACTATTGCTTCACGGCGGAAAAGGGTATGGTGGTAGTACTTTCCCGTACGAACATTGCACAAAGGGCTCTTACTTCTGAAATGTACGTGTTAGTGTTCATAAATTCTATCTAACTACCGTAAGTATTTTTACCGACATAACTGAGTACTTATCCATTACAATTGTGATGTTGAAGACTCGTGATCAATCTATACTAATAATAACATTATAAAGCTGAAAAGTTTGTTTGTTTGTTTGTTTGAACGCGCTAATCTCAGGAACCACTGGTCCGATTTGAAAAATTCTTTCAGTGCATTTATCAAAGAAGGCTTATAGGCTATATTATATTAAAAAAAAAATAGGGACCCATACTAAAAGTCCAATAATATATCCAACTACTAAACGGATATGGATGAAACTTGGCACATAGATAAAGCATATGCTGAAATAACATAAAGGCTACTTTTTATCCCGGGAAAATGTGATATCCTTCGGGAGCGCGCGTAAAACCGCGGGGGACAGCTAGCAACGCAATAAATCTGATGATTTTGTTTTGCGTGCACTTTTTGTAGGTTCTTATCAGGTTCATATTTATTTATAGTTCGTGTTTTCTCGTAACTGTTGTGTTTACGAAGTACAGGATTGTCAATCTCAAAAATGACATATCTCTGTGTAAGGTAAGCAAATGCTTGACATTTTGGATATGTGATAAGTACAGCTACCAAACAGACTGATAACGAATATAGGTATAGTTTGTCCCCTATAACGTTTAAGAATGTTATACAAAAATGTACTTTAAAGCTCTTGAAATAAGGTTGATCTATTGATCCAATGGTTAATTGTATGATGATGTAAATTGAACCTTATTATAAACCGAAAGGTGTGGTTTTTCAATAACATTATTTTACGTCAAGGGGGGACTTCTCATAATGGACAGACTATACTAAGATATAGAGTCAGTGCCACAAGATGTCAAAATAATATGTCACCTACATTAAAAAGGATTAAAGTACTGCTATGAATAACTAAATATTATCATGATAAAAAAATATGTAAAAAAAAATGATTGTATCAAAAAATTACTATTTCATGGTAAAGTAAATTTATCCATCACAATAGTACAGTTTGTAATATTTGTTTGTATAAATATGTTTGTTCACTATGCCATCTTAAACTACCTATCCGATAGCGACTAAAGCCAGCGAAGGTTCTTCACTGAAAGAAAGGACGCATAACAACACATGCCGGGAACAGCTAGTAGTACTATAAAAAAAATATCCCAAGACATTCTTCACACGGTTACCTGATCCTAAGTTAAGCCGAGTGTACTGCTTGTAGTATGGCTACCAGGTAACTGATATACTACATATACTACTTTTAAATACATACTTATATATATATTTAATAATAAATAAATATCCTGGGACATTCTTTTACACACGGCCATCTGATCCCAAACTAAGCAGAGCTTGTACTATGGAAACCAGATAACTGATATACTACATATATTATACTACTTTTTTTTTCTAAATACATACTTATTTAGATATTTACACCCAGACACAGAACAAACAGACATGTTCATGTACACAAATGTTTGTACTGGGTGGGAATCGAACCCGCGACCTTCGGTTTAGCAGTCAGGGTCTCTAACCACCAAGCCAACTGGCCCGTCTATAAACTTACTATGATGTGAAATAACACATCGATAATATAATATGTTATCCGACATAACGAGACAAAACATTTTGTCATCAAACAAGACATGGTTTATATTGATTCATAAATTACGTTCGGCTGCCGTTGAGGACGCAAAAAAAACTGAACGTCAACTTAATAATTATTTAATTATAAATTTTATACTATAATTTTACATTAATTAATTACTACAACTAAATTAGCGTGACAATTGTTCGATGTAAGAACGAAAAGTGATTTTATTAAAAGGAATGATCTTAAAAGTTAACAATACATGAATACACAATTGTTTAATGGAATTTGATGAGTCGCACAATCACTGTCCCCACGGTATGATAATTCGTGGTAGCTCCCGATGGTCGGTATGTCTTGCGAAACAGCGCAGAGGCGGCTTCTTGGTATGTGTTGTTGTGTGTCATCGGTTCCCATGGTGGTTCATCTCTTAACATCTCCCTCCGCAAGATCTGAAACTATTTGGAGACTTTCGTCGAAAATAGTGCGGATAGAGACGAAGCATCTCTGGGGCTGCTGTCTTTAACTTCTTTCATTCTCGGTGCTTGATCTTTTCTCCGGTTGGAATCTATATCGTTTTGTGAATCGTTATTATAGTTGTCCTTCCGGAAATGCACAAGTTTACGACGAATAAGTACGACGATGATAACGACTACTGATGCACCAAGCAGCACGTAGACAGGGATAGTTGTGTGATATATGGTATCTATACTCGATGACGTCAGAGTCACTGGTTCTTGAAGGGCTATTTTAGAGTTGGTTGAGTGTAAGTGACTCAAATCGATAGTATTCAATTTCAAGATCCTCTTTACTGGTACTTTGTAAGGATCCTCCTTACTGACTGCGATATTCAAGATTTTCAATATCTGACCTCTTACTTGATCATGATAGTTACTAGCGGTGAATACTGGAGTTTGTAGAGCGCATCCCTTAGGCATGACAGCTAGGTAGCTCCCTTGCAGCATTCTATATTGATCTTGAGAACAGGTTAGGCGAACTTTCGTTAGATTAGGAAAGCTCAGTATGTAATGCCGGTCGTCCAACTGCTCCATGGCTTCGGAAGATAAGATTACTGTTGTAAATTGACAGGAATCGTGAATATGTTGCTGAATTATAAGGTGTTGAATGCAGTTCGATTGCTCTCCGTAGTGGCGGATTAAGTTGTCCTCGCAAAGGTGACCATGGCTGTACTTCGGACATTCTGTCTCTATGTACAATAGACCTTTCTCGTGGATTGCTACATATGGATAGGTAGGGATCAGGACTTTATTATCGCGATTAGGGGCTAAGGATAATCTATAAAGGATAAAGTTAGTTGGACTGACAATTGGAAACTTAACTACCAAGATTATATCATTACCCTTATAATAATAACCTAATTTCAATATGTCGAAATATTCTCTGAAAGTAATGTCTAGAATCACCTCCTTGTTATATAAAATCTTTAATTTATTTAACATTATTTTGTAAGTATCGTAATTAAGAGCCGAATGGTGAATACTTTTAGCTTTTATAAATGCTAATACGTTCTGTAATTTTTCAAATTCCATAGCCAAAATATCTATATTATCGCCTAATATTAAGAGCGTCTGAGCTAAATGAAAGTATTTTATCATGTCGGTTTCATGTTTCACATTACTATCTAATATGGAATTAATAATTTTCTCAATTCTAGCTTGGTTTTCTACTATTCTATCTGTAACATTCGAATTTTGCGAGACCCACTGCTTACTTAAACTCATCTGATGATTGACTTCAACCGCTAAATTATGTTCGTTTTGATTTAGAGCTGCAATGGCATTATCGTACTTCAATGCATCCGTATAGTCTAAATTTCCGGAAATACTTTTAATGACAGAACCAATGCCGTCTATGAGACCTCTTTTTACACGTTTTACTTCAAAAGTTGCTAATTGCTTTGATATTTCGTCTAGTTTCGTTTCTAGATATAGAACATGAGGAGCATAAAGTGACGATGTCTTATTATTTAATTGTGGTATTAAATCGTGCAGTTGATCCCTAACTGTTTCTAATCTATTTCGCACGTTATCTAAATTAATGATTTGAATAAAGGAATGGAAGTGTGAAATAACTCTGGTGGGTCCGAGATTGAAAGGGAGGATACCTGGTCCATCTTTTAGGCTTTCAAGTGTTATCTCGTCCGTTTGAGCCAGCTTCAGGCCTTGGGCCACTGTCAGAACGAGCAGTATTTTCAGTGTCATGAACATGTTTCAGTCCCTTTGCGTTATATCGATGTCTGGATATCTCTGGTGCAGCACGACGTGTAGATTCGGATGCTCTCGACGCGGCTAGACGAGCCACACGGACGGCTTTAGCGTTTAGCGCTTTTCACGGAAATCTTCTACGCGAAACCGACCGCGAGCATCCTACCGACTGCGCCAATTACGTTCGGCTGCCGTTGAGGACGCAAAAAAAACTGAACGTCAACTTAATAATTATTTAATTATAAATTTTATACTATAATTTTACATTAATTAATTACTACAACTAAATTAGCGTGACAATTGTTCGATGTAAGAACGAAAAGTGATTTTATTAAAAGGAATGATCTTAAAAGTTAACAATACATGAATACCCAATGGAATTTGATGAGTCGCACAATCACTGTCCCCACGGTATGATAATTCGTGGTAGCTCCCGATGGTCGGTATGTCTTGCGAAACAGCGCAGAGGCGGCTTCTTGGTATGTGTTGCTGTGTGTCATCGGTTCCCATGGTGGTTCATCACTTAACACATATATTTCCTTCATGAAAACAGTTATTTACTAATAAACGACATTACAAAACAATAGATCAGTCTACGACTATATGAATTGATGCAATCGGAATTTTAAATAGCTTTTAAATTGTTCTCTATCAATAAGTAGTAATGTAACCAGTGACCCAGAAAAATAACACGCGATTTTAATAGGGTCTATCTGTGTATGTTCTTGTAAGAATTTTACAAGGATATCATAACTATTTTAGTGGCCAGTCGTAGGTATATATAAAAACAGGTGTCATAAAGATATAAGTGAATATTTTATATTACAGGTAAATATTATGATTATTACCAATCACTTTGGAATAGCATAGATTGTGTTTATCATTATTATAATTTTAAAGCCCTCCCATAAGAAGATTCACTTTTAAATATACAAGAATTGTTTATAATAAATAAATAACTATCCTGGGACATTCTTATTTTTTTTACACACGATCATCTGGTCCCAAACTAACCAGAACTTGTGCTATGGAAAGCAGATAACTGATATACTACATATACTACCTTTTTTTTCTAAATACATACTTTTATAGATATTTACACCCAGACACAGAACAAACAGACATGTTCATGCACACAAATGTTTGTCCTGGGTGGGAATCGAACCCGCACCTTAGGTTTGGCAGTCAGAGCGTTAACCACCAATCCAACTTTATTAGTATGTAAAAGAAATAACTTTATGATCTCCTTATTTATTACAAGCCAGCAAACCTACACAAAAAGAATTTTGAAACAGAGGATTAAGCACGAACATTTATCGCAAGCGTAGCGTCATCGTTTCGAGTGCGTCAAAAAGCTGGATTGTTTGAAAAATTGTATAATACATCGCACACACCGTGACGTTGCGTGAAGTTAAATTTCCCATTGCATTGTTTTTTGGCGCACTCGATGTGATAACGATACGCTTAAGATAGATTTTCGTGCTTAGGGCTCAGGTCCTTAATTAGATTGAGCTGACATTTGCACACACCTTTGGTGTTAGTGACAATCCATGATTAACTAAGTTACGTCAATCTAAATTCAATATGGCGGATGTAACAAGATGGTAATTTATTAATTCATAAATTTTCACGTCGTGGGTATCTAATGAGGTTTGTCAAGCGAATAAGTGACTTCGATAATTGTGTTTATGGTTATAGCTTGCTTAAAAACCTTTTTAAATGAATATTTGTTTAGTTAGTAGTAATTTTATAGAGAAAGGCAACGAAAGGATCAATATATCTCTGACTATTAAAACTGATAGAAAGTCCGCATAAAACTGATTGAATTCAAAGTGTAAATATATACTTATAGAACTGTCACTTAGGAGTCAGTATGTATTAGTATCTCGACTATGTATGTTTGTCTAGATCAAATTGGTCTAGATGTAGAGAAAATTGCGGAGAATTGGCATTTTTAGAATGTAATGTATCTTCCAAGAAAATAAAATGTTTTAAAAATTATTTGTTTAACCTCTTTCTTTAACCTAAAAAAGTAAGTTATATGTAGTAAAAAAAGAATATGTTCAAGATGTTGTTCAACTGTTTATCAATTTAGTTTTATTGGTCGTTCGTAACACAAGGGGCTTTCAGCTGAATTAAGTTATATCGCCCGTACAGCTACGAGCCAATTTAATTACCTACTTATTCTTACGCTTCGGCTGTTAAATCTTTAAGGGTTTTTGTCTTAAGTTGTTCATTAATTATTTTGCTGGTTGACTAATTGATAAACCTTCAAAGTATTTTCAACAAAGAGTTTTTATAACAACGAAAAAAGTTCTACGTTTAAAAAAGCTTTGCGGTAGAAAATACGGAACTTTAAGGAATTTTTTTCGGGAATTTGTGTGTGCATAACATCACAGTAGATAACAAATATTATATACTTGATAAAGATAATGTGTACAACTTAGGTTCAACAAGGTTAGGTTCAATATTTACTGGTAATTAGAAGCGATTTTTTATGCTTAATTTATTAGTTGATCCAATGCCACTTCGAATCGTAAGGTAGGGCTTTGAGTTCATAAAAAATCCCATTCAAACGCAGTTTTTTTTCAATTTGAATTTCTCCCGAATTTCTAAATGTTCCAGGCAACATTTCTAATATTATTTTCGCTAAGAAAATAGCCAAATCGGTCATGTTCTCATGTGATGCGCTACCAAAGTACTATGATATTCTGCAATCAAACTCGACGATGAATTATCGCAGCACACTAATCCCTGTCTCCCTCGCGGCTCCGCAATTAGATGAGAGGTCCGCGTGTTCACAGGAAGTATCACAGGTGAGTGAGGTAGTAACTTTGAGAATAGCACGGCTGCATACATATGAACACAAAATATTGTGGAATATACGAACCCCGCTACGAGTAATTTTTTAAATAACATAATGTATTATCAGAGAAACATTAATCTCTTATGTTATTGAAGTACCTTTAACACGCTTAAAGCGACCGAAGACAAATCACAGGACAAAGGTCAGTGATAATTTCGTAACGCTCAGCAAATGATGTAATGAAGTGATCCCTTGCCATTTGAAAATTATCATCATTCTGACCGTGGCATTAACAAGATGTTTTTTGCACATATTTACACGAAGCGTGTACGAAATATTATTTATTCACATTAATCTTATCAACAAGTAGGTCAACCACTTAAAATTAACAAATTAAACTGATTACTAATTTCGATTTTTGTTTACTAGGTTTTCCATGCGGATTCAGCCACGCCTACGTTGGTTAAAATCTGACTAATATTATAAATGTAAGTATGGATGTTTGTCAACAAAATCCTTAACTGATTTGTATGAAACTTGCCACGTACATTGTTTATATCCTGGATTAACACTTGAGATACTTTTTACATCGGGAAGGTGTAACATTCCTCGGGAATGCGGATGAAACCGCCAGGAACAGCTAGTATGCTATATAAATACTACATATAAATACTGCATGCATACGAAATCTTTTTGCGTTGAAAATCACAATTTAATTTCGTATTGGCAAGAATAAATAGTATGAGTTTGGATACACTTATTTGCTATTTCAGACAAGGTCGATTAGATATACGAAAATAAAATTGTATGCGTATGAACAACTCTTTTGGTTTATTTTCGTCTGGAATAATATTTATAGTGAACATTGGGTGGGCGAAAATAATTACCGTTGCAGTAATAACCCAACAAAGTTGCAACAGTTGTTCGCGGAGATCGGAATAGAATTGCTCTTAATCGAATTGATATTTATTCTATACTAGCTGTCCACTGTAGTTCCCGAGGGGAGTTACATATTCCCGGTTTATATGTGATATTTCAGACTATAATGTGTCTCTGTGCCACATTTCGTCTAAATCCATTCAGTTGTTCTGGCGTGATTGGGTAACAAACAGCCATCCGACAAACTTTCGCATTTATATAAGTAGTAAGACTCTATAGTGTCTTAAGAGACAGCGATGAGAGGGAACCGTTTGTCATTTTATATTATACATTTATTTAGATGAAATGAATGTCACGTGACTGAGTAATATAAGGGTGAGTAAGGGAAGTCAAAAACATAATGTCCGCGTAAAAGTGTAACAGCTATCCGAGGCTAACTAGCTAACCTTCACCCCATAAAAAAACAATAAATAAATAAATTAATAACATCAATTAGTTGTATGAAAAATGATCTTAGTGGAAATGAAGTCAATATCAAGATGTCGAATTAAAGAAATAAATGGATGAGACATAGGGACATTTTAGAACAATTTTTATTTAAATTTCTAAAATGCGTCGACACATAAGAATTGCATCAGAACTGACAATGATTATCTTACGAGATAGTTTATTTATAGTATTGTTTTCAGAAGCTATATTCTTAAATGATTAAAGTTTCGAGTACCTCTTTTCAAATAATGGCCTTCATAATAAGTATCGATAGTGTCAAAATCACATAAGTCCGTAAGTATGTCAGTTATACATTTTACTTCTTATCTTATCTTACTTATGTTATACTAGCCGTGCCCGCAACTTCGGTCGTGTGATAATTTAATTAAAGTATCGTAGAAATGTTGTTGATTAACATTTTTCATAACGCGGCGTTAGGTACTTGTTTCCTATGAAAACTCCATTAAAATTCCTCTAGTAATTTCAGAGATTTGTGTGTTTAAACAGATAAATAGACAGACAAACAGTATACATCAATGGTCTTACTGTAATCAGCTAATACAAACTTCGTCGGTGAGCCGCTTCACGGAGGCCTCGGAGAGTTTACCTCTCACGTGAATAGGAGTATTACGGTAGTAAGTGACAGATACAGAGCATAGGGGCCACAAAAAAAATTCCTCGAGTTAGTCAAAGCCCAGGGGCTTAATTCTGTAAGGAAATTACACTAGTTCGAGGATGTTTCGTAGTGGCCTCTATGCTCTGTCTCTTTCGGTAAATACGCAAGCACGTGAGAGGTACAAAGAGAGTGAAAACATTTTCAATGTACAGACACGACGATTCTACAGTTTTATTATAGAATAGAAGATAGAATATAGATAAAAGAATATTTAAATGCGATAGTTTTTATCCGCAACAGCTGATCGTATTCGAATAAAAAAATGGCACATAAAATATGTTGTGGATGTATATAACATAGCATACTTCTGTCCCAGGGAAAACAGCCTCTAGGGAACGCAAGTGAAACCGCGGGGCCGAAGCTACTATTATAATAAATCCTTGTATTAGTATTTAGTATTAATGCTCGCCCTTAATGGAGATAAATGGGTGTTTACTCACACGTATCAGCTGGCAAATGTCCAGTCATTTTGTCGATAACGGTCGTATCATTTTGTCGAACAATTTGAATTACGAAGAATAACATTGGGTTTGTTGGAATAATATTCAGTTTACTAGGTTTTGTTAGAAACACAAAGACTTCACGCTTATTGATGTATTAAATTATATTTAATCTTGGTCACTTTCAATTTTATACTCAAATGTTCAAACTGTGGTCCTTTTAAATCTAAGTACTAGCTGTCCCCCGCGGCTTCTCCGCGCTACTGAAGGTTTTACTTTATCCCGGGATAAGCGGATGTGCTAATTCAGACTATAATCTATCCCTGTGCCAAATTTAATCCAGATTCGTTCAGCCGTTCTGGCCTGATTGAGTCACAAATATCCATCTATCCAAACTTTCATATGTTTCAAATTGAGTATCATATCTTAACAATCCATTTCCTAAACACTTCAAAATGAAAATAATCTAGACTCGGTACAGTTTTTTTTTTTTTTTTTTTTATACCACGCGGGCCGACAAACAAGCGGACGGTCCACCTGATGGTAAGTGGTCACCGCCGCCTATGGACATTTGCAACACTAGGGGCATTAAGTTTCATGTGCCTGTAAATTCACCGGCCCCCTTACCTTTCTAACCGAAACACAGTAATACAATTGCACTACTGCTTCACGGCAGAAATGGGTAAGGTGGTAGTACTTCCCCGGACGAACTCTGCACTAAGAGCTCTACTACTCTAAAACACAATTGGCTAAATAGTTCTCAGTCTCACAAATTGTGTTCTTCCAGAAATACGGTAAGCGTTTAGATCAATGCAGATAACGTCGGTTCCATTTTGCACGATAAGGAACATTGTCACATAACCCGACGGGAGGTGACGTCAGACCTGCGGCGCTGACCTGACTAAATCCGACCTCCTTTATTAACGTCACGCGAGATTCGTGATACACCCACGATGGTAATGACATCCATCACATTTCATGTTATGTAATCTCTGGATACCATATTACATCTCAATTTTTTGTGATGTGAAATGAGAATCGTTTGATAAATATTATGAGATTTCCACATCGAAATCCAATAACTATTTGACGTATTTCTGAGAAATGAAGTAATAGAAGTAAGGACTGTTTTTCAAATAGCATGAGTTGGGTGACACATGGTGTTTTATAGGATTTCTCAATGGTTTATGTTTATTTCGACATAATAAGGGGATACTGTAACAGAGTAAGGTCTCATGAAGCATTAAGTGTAGTATCTCAGAGTAAATAAGTGCTATTTGACAAGATATGGGTAAAAAAGCATAAACTGTTACAACACAACTTACCTAAGCGAAAAAGATTATAAGAACCAATCCACAGATGACAAATATTTTTAACGAAGATACTTCACCATTCGGTGATGGAAAATGTGTTTGGCACAGTTATAGGGTACTTGGTAGCCCACCCAGGGTTCTTATCTATTTTTTTGTCTCACACAAAAATAAAATATCCATTAGTGTCATATTCAAATATATTTATCATTTCATTTTTAACTAAAGTCGTTTGACGCGAAAAATTAAAATAATTTGATTGTTATTTAAAATACTGATTATTTGCGCTCCCCGTTGTAATTTACATGTAAAAAGCGAAATTAGTCTCAGTTATTTCACGGAAAATATTTCCGCAACAATAATTGACTAAATATTTATCTAAATAGTTTTATTTCACTGAGTTCCGAACCGGTAGTAGCTTCAGTAACTTTAAATTTTGACCTACATAAATGCCCTCCCCAGGCCTAAACTGGATAATGGTTTTGAATTTAGAATTTATAGAAATAAATCGATACATACAAATTAATACATATGGGGTGTGCTTCTTATGCTAAATTAAAAAGTTTCTATCTTAAATTAGATAAAGCCCTGTAAAAGAAAATAGACAAAATCAAGATATATGTCATATAAATAATCATCCTTTTAAAGATAAAAATACAGCTTCGACAGAAACATCCTAAGATGTACTTATGATTAACAACAGTAAAGGAAAATCTAATTGATAAAATATTTCTAATATCGAATAGGTCAAAAGGAAATTGATGAACGCTGGCTACAAATTCAGAATACAGGCTGTATTCTGAATTTGTAGCCTTAATCAGCTAATACAAACTTCGTCGGCGAGCCGCTTCACGGAGGCCTCGGAGAGCTTATCTCTCACGTGATTAGAAGTATTAGCGTAGTTAGCGAAAGAGACATAACACGGAGGCCGCGACGAAACATCCTCGAGTTAGTGTCATTTTCCTTACAGAATCGAGCCCCTGAATTATTAATGTAGATCTTAGGGCGAACTGTAGCAAAGCGATATCAAAGCAGTTTAAGTTTCGCATCATTTGAATAATACGTCACCCTACTATTTGGCAAACGAAAACAGATGACCACTAGTTATTAACGCTTGCATAATTCTCTCGACAATTGGGGATTGAATCTGAATAAATGCGCCGCAGGTAGGATGAGCATTGTTTGCATGAACTTGTCTGTTTTTCTGTGTCTGGATGTAAATATCAATAGAAATATGTATCAAAAAAATGTATATGTAGAATATCAGTTATTTCGTTTTTATATTACAAGCTCTGCGTAGTTTGGGTGAAGAATGTTCCAGGATATTAATTTATTATTTAATAAATGATGATTTACTCATTTATTAATCAGTTATGAAACATAATAGCAAACTAACTGGTAAATCTCGGTGTTCATGATTGTTTCGCAAACAAACATAATTTGTCAGAAATTGATATAAAACTTTACATGACTTTTAGATTATTTCGTATTGAAATTCTTGAAAGTCAACTGCTTGAAATGAGGGGCATATTTGTTAGTTCAATCCCGGCTCCCATTTAGTACCCTTTCACTTACAATATTTACTCACAATATGCCTACAAACTGTTGGTATTTGGCCTAAGCAAATAAACAACATGATACCGTATTCTTAAAGGATCTTTGAAGGATTGTTGGAGGTCACGATATGTTATTACAGACCTATTTCCGTACATTCTGAAAATCTACTTACTTTTATGAAAAACAACTTTGTCATTTGATTATATTACGTGCTATTTCTATCTCGGATTATTCTTTGATATTGGAGAAAACATAATTGTTCTAAATGTATATTACTCTAATCCGGAAGCTTATCTCCGACTTTTGACCTTTACAACGTGAGTTATCTATAATTTATTTCCCTCTAGAACATTTACACAGAGATTTTTATTTAGTAGCAGATTGTAGGCTTCATCAACTATGCTAGAGTACTATTATAGAAGCGTAGGTAGCATTGAAGATAATCGTAAAATAATCATTGAGTACACTGGGTCCCTTCTATTTAGTGAGTAGAATACTGTGTGGTAACAGCGATGAATACTACCACCCTACTTATCTATAGGTCGGAAGAGGCGCCTAATGAGATACTGATGACTTCATGCACTTTACTTGTAGTGGTCATTAAAAGCATCCGCATAGATGATTGGCGCCAGGCAGGAGGCGTACAAATTCTGGTCAATCGCTAGTATTATGTAATTCACCTAATGAACAGAAAGAATACTCTACTAGCGGCAGTGGCGTAGCTATCGGAGGGCTAGACGGGGCAGTGCCCCGGGGCCCTCAAGCTCAGGGGGCCCTCGGACTCTAACTTACAAACAGTGACGTAGCTACCAGAGGGTAGACGGGGCAATGCCCCAGGTTTAAATATCGGAATTCAACGTAATTGGGGCCCTATTAACTTTTTTGCCCCAGGGCCTGGCCTAACTACGCCACTGACAAACGGGAAAGCGAGCTCTATCATCTATCATAAAAAAAATAATATACACCTACTTTTGGTAGGAAGATCATTAGTCAGTGTGTCAATCAAATCAAATGTAATCAGTAGTGAATAAGTGCTCAACACAACTCTTAGTTTTGTAACACAGATCAGCATTCCTTTTAAAGTATCTACAAGCTGCTACGAATCTAGGACTAAGTTAATGACAGAACTCGTTTTTCCTGTTTTCATTGAAGTTATAATTTAATAACTTGGTGCAACTTAAGCTTATGTAGCAATACTGTATTTTATTTATTAGGACATATTTATTAGGACATATTTATTAGGACATATTTATATGGTTAACCTTTTTTTTGTATCTATATATAAATAGGTGACGACAAAATAGTTAAGGACCATTTTTCAAGGACCTGTTTGTCTGTGAAAGGATTTTTTATTTTTGTGTAGCTTTTGACGAGCTTTAATGTTAACAATAAAAAAAATGGATATGCCAAAACATTATGTTTTCCTAAAATTTTTAATAATGAACATAGTATATATAGTTTATACATCTATAGTATGTTTGAACATACAGAAAGACAGAAACAAACAGCTATGTTCATCACGGACACAAATATTTGTCTCGCACGACCAACCACCCCATTTGTCGTAAGTATATCTATAGATATCGTTGTAATTCCATAAAATTATTCGAATATCACAAAACCTTTCAGTGACGTGACTAGCAAGCACAATTCATAGGAAGATCAATGGTATTGATTACATAATATTACAGAAGCATTAGCGTTTTCTCATGATTTAACGATGTCTGTTGTGAATGAAAAATGAAATGTCGATCAATAAAATATTGCTCGGTGTTTATCCGAGTTTGAAATCCGTTTGAAAGTGGAAAGTTTGTGAGGATGGGTGTGTGGGTGTATGAATGTATGAATGTATGGATGTATAGATGTATGGGTGTATGGGTGTATGGATGTATGGGTGTATGGATGTATGGGTGTATGGATGTATGGATGTATGTATGTATGGATGTATGGATGTATGGATGTATGGATGTGTGGATGTATGGATGTATGGGTGTATGGATGTATGGGTGTATGGATGTATGGGTGTCACATATATAGAGCATATCCTAGAATAACATATAGACTTATACATACATTTTATACAGGAAAAACGTGACATCCCCCGGGAACGCGGGTAAAACCGCAGGGGACAGCTAGTATATTCATAGTAATAGGATTTCATAAATGGGTTATATAACTGTAATGAATTGTATATGTTCATTCTTCTGTTTGAATATGGCTAAGTTAAACACACTTGATAACCAAGTTTAATTTTGTGCATTGCTTGATAAAGTTGAATGTAAATAAATGTAATGTATCTAGTTGATATTGTCTCAAAAACTGACGTGAGAGATTAAAATTCTCTTGAAATATGACATTCATACTGTGACCTGAAAAATGATATCATCAAGCGATGTACAATTTCATTGATTAAACAAAGAATCAATTTAGACAATTCATAAGCAGGTATATTTGCTGAAGTTACGTAAATAAAAAGCATCAGTGAAAATCAAACGTTAAATTAATATACTGTGTTAACTGAAACAATTTTTTGTAAATCTGTAGGATCTGTAGGATTTTGTGATAAATATTGGTTTTATAACTAACTGACAGAAACGCTACTATTTTTAAAAAAAATTCTCGGTGTCTGTATGTCCTTTTATAACTTACTAACTGTGCCCCGCGGTTTTTACCCGCGTTCCTCTATCTATTAAAAAAACCGCATCTAAATCCGTTGCGTAGTTTTAAAGATTTAAGCATACATAGGGATATAGGGACAGAGAAAGCGACTTTATTTTATACTATGTAGTGAAGAATGATGTCATCGACCTTAATGAAAATAGGCTATATTATAATATCGACAAACGCGTGTGAAACCGCGGGAGACAACTAGTTACAAATAAGACTATTCTAGAACTCATATCGTGGCAAATTTGATGGTCCTAATCCCTCAAACTACAGTCGGTGCACCAATAAAACGAGGATATAGTTAATGCTGGTACCTGGAGCCTTATTCCTAGCACAACAGGAGACATAATTGCTTGAGTCAGGTATTGGATTGAGTTAATTTGACACCTTCTATCGTCGCACAAGCCATCAAACTTGTTGCATGTCTGGTTCATGTGAGCTGTCAGACTTTAACGTACCGAATTGGGATGTGTCCTGTATTAAAGATAAATGATCAAACACTAACCAGTGTATTGAACATCCAAAAATATACGAAAACATGAAATATGATCAAAATTAAATCGTTAATGTGATTTTTCAGTACCGATCTAATCTTAAAGAGTATGTTATTTGATGCTGTAATTATGACGTCACAACTTGCTATTTCATACAAAACTCCATGCATTCGATCGTTTTGACATTTTATAAAGAATTGCTGATTTGACATATCAGGACACATCCCTATTACTATGCAGTTATTACGACACAGTCAACTGTATGGATACAAGAGATTGTAATTAGTTGTAATAAGGCACTAGCTCGAGGATGTTTCATCGCGGCCTCTATTCTCTGTCTCTTTCGCTAGGTACGCAATTACGTGAGAGGTAAATTCTCCAAGGCCGACGAAGTTTGTATTAGGTGAATAAGGGGGCTGGTAGCTAAATTCTTACTGCCGTGAACCAGTTCATGCAATGTGAATTATAGTACATTTTTAAAGTAATTTGCTATGACCTTTGCAAGTCTTTAATTATGCACTTAGAGGCATTGTACACTCATACGCTCTAGTTTGAATAATTCTAGGTGTTCCCGGAATGCGTTACTATGCGGTTTTTTTGTGGCAGGAACCTTCGCTGGCGTACCTACGTAGAATAACTCACGAAAGTTTCATCGTAATCGGATAAATAATATAAGAGGGCATAGGGTACAAAGTATTATAGATAATCTTACAACTATTATACAGGCGAAAGTTTGGATTGATGTTTGTTAATCAATTGCGCCAGAATAACTGAACGGATCTGGATGAAATGAATGGCACAGATATTGATTATGTCCAGACCATAATCACTAGCACATAAGCTATTTATGCCGGGAATATGTTGCACCCTCACAACGATAGGGGCTTAACTGAAAAAAACACTTTTGGCACATCGTTTTGACAGGCCAGTTGGCTTGATGGTTAGCGCTCTGACTGCCAAACCGAAGGTCGCGGGTTCGATTCCCACCCAGGACAAACATTTGTGTGCATGAACATGTCTGTTTGTTCTGTGTCTGGTTGTAAATATCTATTTATGTATGTATTTAGAAAAAAAAACTAGTATATATAGTATATCAGTTATCTGGTTTCCATAGTACAAGCTCTGCTTAGTTTGGGATCAGATGGCTGTGTGTAAAAAAAAAGAATGTCCCGGCCTATTTCATATCTCTGATTGGGTCACTTTCGCACTGAGCGGGGAGGGTGGGTCCCGGTGTTAAAGAGGCTGAAGTATCGGTATGCTTATTCTATCATTAAATTGACTATATTACTATCCATCGGATAGTGCGTACTTTGTTTAGTCTCTCTATGATCGTAATTCCATTTCGCACAATTTTGAGTTAAGCCCTTATCGTGCTGAGGGTGCGATGTAACCTCCCTTAAAAAGGCGGGTGAAACCGCGGGGACAGCTAGTTTAAATTTATAAAGATACACCCAAAAATGTATTAAATGGAAAAATAATAACCAAAATACTATTTACTGAAGTTACATATTTAATGTTATATTACAACAATATTCGTAATTTCGTAATCAATTATTATTTTCTTGTTTGTTGAAGTTGATTGGAATTGAGGACACATTCGGAATAATAAAGGTCAACGTACAAATGCATACATGAGTGCAATGTAAATACGGTTATAAAGGTACTTAATTTGCATATTGAACGTATAGAGTTTATAAATGGTACAGGTAACGCTTACGATCAGGGGCTCGATTCTGTAAGTAAAATGACACTAACTCGAAGATGTTTCGTCGCAGCATCTATGCTTTGTCTCTGTCGCTTACTACGCTAATACAACTAAACTTGCAGCCCGCTATGATGGCCGTTTTGACGTTAAACAATGACAAAGAAAAATAACCTTTATTCCTTCAAACATAAGGTGCATCTATTGTTCCAACAGCTATTTGTATGATGACGGAAATCAACCTTATTCCAAAGCAATACAGTTTCTTCTCCTATGACAATCTGAAACGTCAAAACGGCCATCATAGCGTGCCGGTAGTATAACACGTGAGAGGTAAGCTCTCCGAGGCCTCCGTGAAGTGGCTCGCCGACGAAGTTTATATTAGCTGAAGGCAACGATCTTTCCACTTTTGTTTTTTTTTGAGCTCAAGATTTCGCTTAGTTTCCTAAACTGATTTTTTCAGAACCTCTTTGCTGATATGAAATATTATGAACACGCTTTATAAACATTAATCCCATTTACCCATAGCGGTAATTATTCTAGTATATCGATGACACTTCGCACCAAGTGGTAAAAAACATTCCTAAAGAGGAAGCCGTATGGCGCTATATGGCTTATTTCTTTTTCTTTTTATCATATTTATGAGTAATATATTAAAAACAATCATAATGATGTTAAGTATAGCGTATGAGTCTACATTGCCGCAAAAGTGCATAATGAAAGACACGCAAAGGTCATTTAAAACTGCAGTTAAAAATGTACTCTAATTCACATATTGCATATGTATTATAATATATAATTAATAAATATTCTGGGACATTGTTTACACACGGCCATCTGATCGCAAACTAAGCAGAGCTTGTATTATGGAAACCAGATAACTGATATACTACGTAAACAATATTTTTTTCAAAACACATTCTTATATAGACATTTACACCCAGACACAGAACAAACAGACACGTTTATACACACAAATATTGATGGATTCGAACCCAGGACCTGTGGTATGGCAGTCAGGACTTCTAACCACCAAACCTCATCAAATATCCATGAATGGCGATCAACAAGCCAACCTACTGCGGCGCTTCAAAGTGATTGGGAACAGGCTAGGCAGATAGTAAAGGAGTACCTATATTAAAAGTCTGTCTTTGTTTAAGATTGCTATAGTAACCTATAGTTCTACAATCTTAACGATAAGCAGTTTTTGCATGCACAATCATATTGTACGGTAAATATTGAATTTTGTTACAATAAAGTTATGCATTTCAAACATTAAATGTAGTTACAGTTACAGACTAGCCAAATAATATACAAATATTGCTAATATCGATATAACTGAACTGCAAAAGAGCTGTCTGTAATCTCATTTAGTACATGTTCTGATAAATATTTGTATGTTATATTACACGCTTATTTAGTATCATGCGTGTTTGATAAAGTCAATAGCTTAATGGGCCAAATAATCAAGCAGAGTTTCCTGTCAATACATCTATCACGCTAATTAGGTCATAATCCATATAGATATTTAACATGCCTTTTCAGCATCAACATAATTTTTTTTGAAGTAGTTTTAATAGATAGGTAGGCTACTATTTTTTTATACCACATGAGCCAACAAACAAGCACACGGTCCCCCTGATGGTAAGTGGTCACCGCCGCCCATAGACATTTGCAACACCAGAGAATCGCCAACTCGTTGTCCGCCCTGAGACAAAGTTGTTAAGTCTTATGTGCCTGTAATTTTAAGTATGTATTCAAAAACATTGTAGTGTCTAGCCAACTTTTATTATAGTGGCATACTTTAATTTTCTTTTTTTAGCTTCACGCCGTTGAGTTTACACGTGAATTCCTTTTCGGTTTAAAAGTTTTTTTTAAATCTTTTTTTAAAAGGATCCTTGTACGGTTTCAAAGTTACGAAATACCTCCACAAGCACTCGTGTGAATGGTCTCTAATGCGGCGCCCTTTTATCTATCTACATTTTCATGAATGGAAGAATTTCCTCACAATTTTTCAATTTCAAAAGCAGAATTTTAAAGCAACTTAAATATATTTACTCAGGTAGAACAGTATTTGCCTAAGGTAATCTGAAGGGAATTTCCTTTGAGGATTTTTTACCGAATTTTGGATGGTATGAAGATTGTAAGAATTCATTTGGTGCCGTGGGATTTATCGGTTGTTTCAATTTAATTGCGATTATAGTACTTAATGGAATAGATTAAACATTGAATATCTATTGTGGTAGTAAGATACAGTGTGGTTTAGTCGTGACATGTACCAATATAATTTTTTTTAGCGTCTCTGAAATCCGACGGTTTCTTTAGAAAATATTTATAGAAGCATTTAACTAATATGATCAGAAAATCAAATTAATTTCTAGATTTTTTCTTCGTAATAAAATCATTTTATATGCATTTTCTAAAGGCAAAATACTAACTAATTAACATTTATAATGACGACCAATTTTCAAAATTAAGCTTACAATAATAATAATAATAAATATCCTGGGACATTATTTGACACACGGCCATCTGATCCCAAACTAAGCAGAGCTTGTATTATAGAAACCAGATAACTGATAAACTACATATACTACTTTTTATTTTTCTAAATACATACATATATAGATATTTACACCCAGACACAGAACAAACAGACATGTTCATGCACACAAATGTTTGTCCTGGGTGGGAATGAACCCGCGACCTTCGACTTGGCAGTCAGGGTCGCTAACCACCAAGCCAATTAGCCTGTAAGGTTAATACAGAATGGACTCACCTTACACCAAAATTATTTTATTTCTAACGTAGGGAAATAAAAAGTAAATGATGGTTCTAGCTAGGTACAATGAAGTTTTACTCGTATATTCATAAAGTCAATTTAATATCTATTTAGCACAAAAAATATATATTTAAATGTAAATAGGTGTTCTTGTTCTATCATCTATAATTACTCCTGTTTGTTAAATATTCATGAATACTATTGCATGTCATGTAAATCGTTATTTAATTCTAACCGCAGTATCGAAATTATCTAAATTGCCAAATGATGGACAGGTGGGTACAGAATGTTGTATTTTCGTATTTTCTAAAGTAGAGATAACACTGAATATTATCACCATTGCATATATATGTATATTTTAATATATTTATTAGGGTTGCCAAATGATGATATGCACATAAAAAAAAGAGCAAGCTTAGGGCAAATCCACAACATACATAAACTAAATTTTATGAAGTAAATGAAACATAAATGCAAAAAATTAGATATCACTACATAGTATAAAACAAAGTCACTTTCTCTGTCCCTATATCCCTATGTATGCTTAAATCTTTAAAACTACGTAACGGATTTTGATGCGGTTTTTTTCTAATAGATAGAGTGATTGAAGAGGTTTTTATGTATAATACATGTGACATCCCACGGGAACGCGGGTAAAACCGCGGGGGACAGCTAGTTAAATATACTCGTATATGTATATAATAGTATTAGTACTCACTGATTATGTGGATCATAAACGACGCGAAGACCACCATCCATCCCCATCCGCCGTCCGGTGGAGGGTAGTGCGTCACGGAGGACTCCCTCGGAGAGTCCGGCGCAGGCGCACCGTTGCCATTCTTACCATTCTTCATCGCACCGTGAGACATACTAAACTATAGTCGTCTCCCTTTGGCACATTAACGTTTCCCTCAATAAGGCAGAACAATCGATATGTTCACTGAAGACTTTAAAAATATCACTTTGTTCTGAATCACTAATGCTGTATTAGAATGTATAAAAGCTAATCTGTGTTATATTGTCGTGTAGATATGTAAGTAACGCCTTCTCGCAGGTGATTGAGGCACTATGTAGCAATAAATACCTATGTAGTATATGTATATTTCTTTGTGGAAAAGTGGAAGCTAATAATGGAAGGGAAAAGAGGAAGGAATTTCTTATGAAGATGTAGTAGAAAATCTAGTTTTATCTTTGGTCAAAGACCATTTCTGCTTAATTATCTGCGACTTAAGACTTCTTTGTCGTATTGTAACGTGTTCCAGTATATATAGAGCATCTTTGTTCAATTTACAGCTTTGATCTGAAACAAAAATATTAGCACATTTACAAATACAACCTAATCAATGACCCAATGTCAGAGTTTGAGTAAGTAACTATAGTTCCAGTAGCTATATAAAAAAAAAACTAATTTTTGGGCGAAACTATAAAGCTCGACAAGAAGCCTGAGGTGCTGGGTTTTACACCCGTGTTGGGAAAAGTCATATTATCGTTTCTTTGTTTTTGCTCATCATATGCCACGTCGGGACTTAAGATATCTTCAGTTTATCGTGGGATTCATTACTGAGACTTCAGCCTACCTCATCAGAAATATATGCGAGAATACACGTTAGGTCTTTATGCAAAAGGCATTCTAAAGTTGAATATAATAGGGATGTGTCCTGACATGTCAAATCAGCAATTCTTTATGAAATGTCAAAACGATCGAATGTATGGAGTTTTGTATGAAATAGCAAGTTGTGACGTCATAATTGTACAGCATCAAATAACATACTCTTTATGATTAGATCGGTACTGAAAAATCACATTGATGATTTAATTTTGATCATATTTAATGTTTTCGTATATTTTTGGATGTTCAATACACTGGTTAATGTTTGATCATTTATCTTTAATACAGGACACATCCCAATTCTAGGGGTAATAACAGCGATAAGAATCCAAAGTAAATTACAAACATTTGATTGGTAAAAATATTTTTGCGTTGAAATCAAACAAAAGTATTTCGAGATATCGTTAAGTCAATATTAGATGAAAATCACAAGATGTTGACATCACAATATACTGTATTTTCACGGTTTTGTATAAATTATCTGAGAGAATATAATAATATGATGTTGGGTTTGCAGAGGAGCAACGTAATTCGAGTATTATTAAAGTTGGGAACGGATAAAAAGCGTCCGAGTGGTTCGGCATAAAATTAAGCTGAAGGATCTCGGTAAACTGAGTTTCTGTTATCGCCCACGCCGTTTGATGTATTGTTAGATATTTTGATGTGTAAGAAAATCATTGATTTTGATGTAAAAGTTTGTCAAAGAACGCTTTTTTTTTTTTTTTTTTTAAACTTTGAAGCCATAACATGTAACTGACGTTAGTACGCTGCTTTTGAATTAATAAATGACCATCTCATCTCGTCCGCCATATTGGATTTTGAATGACGTCACTAACCTAATCCTGCAATGTCAATAAAAACAATTGCGTGTGCAAAATTACAACTCGACCGGATTCAGTTCCAAGATTTGTCTCAAACAAACTAACAGATTAAGTTACATGAAAGCTTGTTAAAAATGGCGAACAAGGTAAGCATGGCGAATATGGACCATTGCAGAAGTATTAAAGGTGATAAAAGAAACATTTAATAAGTTATCAAGCAAACTCTATATTCGTTTCCATCACAAAGGGATTCCTCTAACTGGATTCCACGGACGGGCGAGCACTAGATGAGCTGAGAAGATTTGCTTATTTGCTTTCCAAGCCTTCCTAGTTCCCACAAATATGTGATATATAGGTAGATACCGACCAACATGGCTGTTCGTCCAGCGGTTTCGACCGATTTCACATAATTGCGCAATGTTGCTCTCTTAAAGAACACATTTAAAAAACAATTAAAAGTGTAAATGGCCGGTCCCAACGGAAGATCAGCGCTAGTTTATAAAAAAATCTTGCAAAAAGGATGAAAACGGACGATTTTGTGGAAGATCTGAAGTACTGTTACCTTGTTTTACTTCTTTAGTTTTAAGTTGTTATTTTTGTATATTACATTTTTTTAGCCATAAATAATTTTATCTTCTAAATACCTTCAAGGATTATGTTTTTAAATTTGATTTCACACAACCCCTAATTTACCCCCTTTGGGAATATCCTTTTTAGTATACCCCTATGCAATAGATTGTATCTATACCCCCATTTCGTGTTCCTCTCCGCGTTTAGGCCTGCGATCATCCATCACTCAATCAGTCAAAGTGTTTAAGATCTTGTTTTTGATATGTACTTACATGACAAGCCTAACTCTAATCACATTGCATAATATCTTTTGTTTTTATTCGTGCAACGATAACGAATGTATATATATCACATATCATATGATATATTTATCACAGACTGATACTTATCTTTTGAATCCGTGTTAAATATTAGACGACATGTTTTACAATTTGAGATGATAACAATAAAGACGTGATAACGGAATGTTATGTATAGTTGGGGGAAAATATTATAATAAATTATATTATTACCTACTGGGACGTTTCTTTACACACGGCCACCAGTGCCCTGAGCACGAACATCTATCGTAGGCGTATCGTTATCGTATCGTAATCGTATCGAATGCGCTAAAAAAGCTGCATTGTATGGAAAATTGAACTTTGCGTGACGTTGCGCGATGTTTGATTTCCCATTCCATTGATTTTTGTGGCACTCGATACGATGGCGATAGGTTTGCGATAGATGTTCGTGCTTAGACCTCTGATAATGCAACTCAGGTATCCAAATAATCAAAGACAAAAACATCGTAGATAGGCTATCATAGCCGGGCCAGTTGGCGTGGGTTCGATTCCCACCTAGGACAAACAAGTGTATGCAATATATCATTTGACAGGTTACCATAGTACAAGCTCTGCTTAGTTTGGGATCGGATGGCCGTGTGTAAAGAATGTCATCAAACATATATATCAATATAGTATGGACTTAGGCCTAAAACATTTTTAAAGACTACTTTTTAAAGCTACTGTCTTATCAATAATATAATGAAATAAGTATTACAAATAATATAGAACAATTATGCTTTAAGTAACTCAGCTTTGTACAGGTATTATTAGATTCATGATATTTTTTGAATGAAATGTCCGATTTGAATAAATCAAAAAGCAATATACAGTTACTGTGAAAGCCTGGAATACGAAGTGATTTAGTTAGTTAAAGGTTAGGTACGTAACATCTACTTTCTACCGGCGTTTCTATTAACTTTTTAAACATAAAAAAGAAGTTATAGTGGCAAAACTATAATAGTTGGTATCGCGAGCCGTAGCAGATTATTTTGTTCTATCGTAAATAGTTGTCGCAGCGCACGCGATATAAGGATCTATATAGGTTTATTTTTATACATTGGGATATATAATTGCATAAATTATATCCTATATCTTTCCCCAAAATACAGTCTATCTCTATACCAAATTTCAACAAGATCTTTTCAGCCGTTTAGCCATGAGAACGTATCATCCGACAGCAATGGCCCTTTCGAATTTATAAAGATATGAATTTAGCTACGGAGAATTCTTCTGAATTTATGAGTGAGTATTGCTTATAAAAATAATTATAAGATATTTACACTACGCCTAATATGGCGGAACAGGAATGCAGAGGTATAGAAGTGTTTGATTAATATGTTAGAAGATATTAATGCAGAAAAAAAATTAAGAGGACGCTAACATTCCTTTGACCGCTACTATCGTGCAGATATTTTTAAGAATATATTATTATTTGACTTACTAGTACCTAAATTTATGGCACGCTATGAAGGTCGTTTTGACGTTTAACAATGATAAAGAAAAATAACCTTTATTCCTTTAGACATAAGGTGCATCTATTGATCCAACAGCTAATTGTATGATGATGGAAATCAACCTTATTCCAAAGCAATACAGTTTCTTTTCCTATGACAATCTGAATCGTCAAAACGGCCATAATAGCGTGTCGGTAGTATAGTATATTAAGTACTTAGTAGAGTATCTTATATTACAGAATAAAAAAATCGCGAGCACCCAGAAGCCTACATTGTTGGTTATACTATAGTAAACAGTTAATTACTTAAATAACTTTAATTTATTTAGGGACGTTTTCACCTAGCGACAGAAAAAAACAAATATTTTAATTGTCCGTAAACGAGAAACGAACCTGTGACGTGGCAGGGTATGTAACCACAACGACAAAGCGCTCACATCCAAGTACGATTGCTTATCGCGCTGGTAAACAGAAATTTATTAGTCACGATCATAAATTTGAACCTTGTTGGTTCATTCGGTTTTAATTGCTTTTCTTTATCAACTTATTTCATTTTTATTTCTACTTATAAATCAGCCATTAATTCAGTCTATTTATACGCATACCGTAGGTATGCGTGATGTTGTCTCAGGCAGTCTTTAGAATCTAGCGCATGTATTTAATTGATTTAGGTCTATAATGAGACTGTATCCAATCCTACTAATCTGCTCATATTATTAATGCGAATGATTGTGAAGATTTATGGATATTGATGGGCCAGTTGGCTTGGTGGTTAGAGACCCTGACTGCCAAACCGAAGTTCGCGGGTTCGATTCCCAGGACAAACATTTGTGTGCATGAACATGTCTGTTTGTTCTGTGTCTGGGTGTAAATATCACTATAAGTATGTATTTAGAAAAAAAAGTTGTATAATATGTAGTATATCAGTTATCTGGTTTCCATAGTACAAGCTCTGCTTGGTTTGGGACCAGGTGGCCGTGTGTATAGATGTCCCAGAATATTTATTATTATTATTCAAGCAAAAACTACACATAGGTTTTTCATGAAACTTTGCACATATATAGAACATGCTCTGGAATAACATATAGGATACTTTTTATGTCGGGAAAATGTAACATTTCACGGGAATGCGAGTGAAACCGCGCGAGACAAAAAGTATATATATATAACCTACTAATGTTATGAATGCTAAGTTTGTAAATGTTTGTTACTCTTACATGAGAAAACTACCTGAGGGATTTGGTTGATACTTGCCACATAGATAGAGCTTGCCCTGAAATAACATATATTATAATATATAGGTCTTTTGTCCAAGGAAAATGTAAAAATCTCTCGGGAACTCGTTCGAAACTAGCGGGGGACAGCTAGTATCTATTATTATAAATGCGAAATTTTGGGCAGTTTTAAGGATGTTTACCTACCTATTCTTTCATGCAAAGGCTACTTAACGGATTTGGATGAAATCTGGTACATAAATAGTTTGACGGGCCAGCTGGCTTGGTGGTTAGAGACCTTGACTGCCAAACCGAAGGTCTAAGTCTTCGATTCCTACCCAGGACAAACATTTGTGTGCATGAACATGTGTGTTTGTTCTGTGTCTGAGTGTAAATACCTATATAAGTATGTATTTAAAAAGTAGTATATGTAGTATATCAGTTACCTGGTAGCCATAGTACAAGCAGTACACTCTGCTTAACTTGGGATCAGGTAACCATGTGTGAAGAATGTCTTGGAATTTATATATATATTTACCTGGATTAACGCATAGAATTGGGAGAAATTTTTTATCTCGGGAAAATATAACATCCTTCGGGAACCCAAGGGCAACCGCAAAGGTTTAGTTCACTAACATTACAGGGCATTTCTTCTAATAGATGGCAATGCTAAATAATGATTGTTTATCATCAACTGACCAATCGTTATGCAATGTAGTTAAGATACACCTGCGATACATTAGTCCGTCAACGTGTGCCAAGTTCGAATTCATAAAATAGGAAAATATCTTACTACAGTTTGTAGTCTTCAATTAATTGTTGAGCCATGTCCGGATTAGTTATGTTATTACAAACTACGAACGTTTACTTTATACAAAATCTACGTCACTTCCAGTTACCTACGCAAACTAGACTTAGTTCCTGGATGACCGCTTTGCTTGGGGATTCTCTACTATTGTAACTAATACCGTATTCTTTTTTTAAAGTTCTGTCATATATATCTAGATACGAATTAGATGCGTTAATAAAGGGCTCCCAATAATAGTTTTTCTTACAAAAGAATAAACTAGAAAACCTTTTACCTTCGTATTGTAATGATATTGTAACAGTTTTCATTGCCTGAGAACACGACGTTTTCTAAAACTGAAACCTAGCTAGATCGATTTCTCGCCCCGTACCTCCTGTATACTAAATTTCATGAAAATCGTTGGAACCATTTCTGAGATTCAGATTATATAGGTATATATATACAAGATATTATATTATATATATTGCTCCTTTAAAGGTATAAGATTTATAATACCTATTTAAACTATTTACAAGGACTTGCGTGGTTCCTGAGGCATATTAAAAATAATAAATATCCCGGGACATTCATGACACACGGCCATCTGATCCCAAACCTAAGCAGACTTCGTACTATCGTTAACAGATAACTGATATACTAAATGCTATTTTTTATCAAAATACATACCTATATAGATATTTACACCCAGACACAGATCAAACAGACATGTTCATGCATACAAATGTTTGTCCTGGATGGGAACCGAACCCGCGACATTCGGTTCGGGAGACAGGATAGCTAATCACCAGGCCAACTGGCCCAAATATGAAATATTCGTAAGTTCATATATTTAATATCATATGTAGTGTCTATGATAAAATTTAATCGAATATATTTTTTAGCGTGTATTGGATCGTTCGTGGACTAATAGAATAGAGTTCAAAATGCGTAGTTTATTATTCTAAGTTAAACATACTATCTATATCGATAGTTCGTACAAATGATCATACAAGTTTGACTTCTAATAGATTGATTTGATCTCTAGATAATATTTATCGTAGGTTATACCTATATCAGTTTATTGCTCACAGTATTTCCTAGATTCCTCGTGATTTGTTGATAAGAAATGAATAGTATGATTTTTGTTTATCTTTTTAGATGATTTACCTATGTATACCTACAGTTTACTATTCATATGCATAGGCAAGTACTGTAGTTGATTTTGATCTTTATTATAATGATGCTAAGATCGACTGCTCACTTTAAGATGGAAAAGATTAGGTCTTCCTGGTGGTTACGGCCGCATTCCCGAGTAACAGTTTTCCAAGTAAAAAAATATTCTATGTAAAAATCCAGGTTAAAAGCTATCTATTTGCCAAGTTTCATTCAAATTCGTTGAGTAGTTTTTGAGTGAAAGAGTCCCAAACCATACATTCATCAATCCTCACAAATTTTCGCGTTTCATTTATGAATGAATTACAATAAAAGGTCATTGATATGTCGTTGCTAATAAGTAGAAAAGTAGTCCAGTCTTTACTATAAGGTTATGAATATCAAGCTCTAGATATCTATATCTATACTAATATTATAAAGAGGAAAGATTTGTATGAAAGTATGTTTGTTACTCTCACGCAAAAACTACTTAATGTATATGCATGAAACTTGGCACATAGATAGAGCATATCCTGGAATAATATATGGACATTTTATCCCGAGAAAATGTGTTATCCCTCGGGAAAGCGGGTAAAACCGCGGGGGACAGCTAGTATATGTATAATTAGCTACAACACCCTGCTTACACACGGCCATCTGATCCTAAACTAAGCAGAGCTTGTACTATGGAAACCAGATAACTGTTGTACTACATATACTACTTTTTTACTAAATACATACGTATATAGATATTTACACCCAGACACAGAACAAACGGACATGTTCATGCACATAAATGTTTGTCTTGGGTATCGAACTCACGACCTACGGCATGGCAGTCAGGGTCTCTAACCACCAAGCCAACTGGCCAGACAATAAATGAAATACATCAGGCAATAAAATACAGCCCATTTTTGTGTAAGTACCATAATAGCTTACATTTGCTGGTAACTTTCATGAAACATCGTTGAGCTGTTGAAATATGGATCTTGTCAAAACATTGTTATATTTTATTCTTATAAGATGAGACGAGACATATCCGGACAATACTATCTGACTTGACACAAAGTAACAATACAGACTTTCTTTGAGCTATTTGATTTATGAGATCGTTATCTAGTAAAAATGTTATTCTATTTTTGTATCTAACAATTGTTGTAATCAATTATTATATAACTAATGTCAAGGCAAAAGGGCAAAGAGTTCATACAAACGGAACTGATATTAATCGATTGATTAAGGGAAAATATTCCGGTATTTATTTATCAATGTTTAATTGCAATACGACCAAGGGCATGTGGTATCATGACTTATTTATTATGTTTTTTTATACCACATAGGCTCACAAATATCAGACGGTCCACCTGATGGTAGGTGGTCACCGCCGCCTATGGATGTTGGCGACACCAGAGGCATCGCCAATGCGTTGTCGACCCTAAGACGTGAATGATACCTATATATTCAACTAGCTATCCCCAGCGGTTTTACCCCCGTTTTTTTCAGTTGATCAGACCAAGAAAATACGTGGTTCCATACAAACTTTGCGACCCCTTTTCACCCCCATAGGGGTTGAATTTTCAAAAATCCTTTCGTACGTTATAAAAGGAACCCCTGTGCAAAATTTCAAGTTTCTAACCCTTATAGTTTAGGCCCTGCGTTGATATGTCAGTAACTTAGCTTCTCCCTTTTATATGTATTGATTAATATTTGTATTTATTTACAGTAATTGCCTATGTAATTGATAAAATGGCTACAAATGTTTATATTCCATTTGAGGAAGTCAATTTACATAATGAATATAAAATAAATAGTGTTAATTAAACAATTTAGCCAAAGGACTTTAAAACTGTACCCTATTATTCTACCTTAAATTCCTAATTACTGTACTATACCTTTTAATAGCAAGAATATTCACTGGGCTGCCTTCAATATCCCTTAGTAATAATATGATGGTAGAAATATGTATTAAAACTTTTAATTCCTCTTCTCCAAGAATTCATTCTGACAGATTATTTGTTGACGAAGATTGACGCGAGCTATTGACAGAAGCATGACGCGGCGAGCTTTCTGTGGATGCGATCTGTTATCTACGGTTTAGGGAAATGATAAGAGGTTCAACAATATGTTTATGTACCATAGCTACACCAAAATGTAAAACAGCGATGAAACCCAATATGAAACGGGGCTAAATAATAGGTTGGGTAAAAAGTTCCTTCGCATTTTTTAAGAAAATTCAAAACATTTTTAATATAGTTTATTTACATTTAACTAAAGTATGTAGGTACCATTTTGTTCGATAACTTTTTGCCATTTTGTAGGTAGGGACATGATCCGATTGCTATAGAAATTTTGGGACTTCTGATCAAAATACTGCGACAAGTGGTTTTGACAGTCCTCTCGTGATGTTAACCTAACACTGCCTAAAGAATTCTGAAGAGACCGAAACAGATGGAAATCTGAAGGTGCAAGGTCAGGACTATACGGCGGATGCATTAATACCTCCCAGCCAAACTCTCTTAATTTTTGCTGAGTGGCTAAAGATCTGTGAGGTCTAGCGTTATCATGATGAAAACCCACACCCCTTCTGTTGATTAATTCCGGCCGCTTTCTCTCAACTTCTGGCTTTAATCTCATCAGTTGTTCGCAGTAGAGTTCAGAATCGATGGTCATGCCTGGTGGTAACAGGTCATAATGAATAATGCCCTTCCAATCCCACCACACACACTGCATCACCTTGTTGCGAGTTAACCCGGGTTTCGCCACAGTCTGTGAAGCCTGACCGGCCTTTGACCACGACCTTTTTCGCACGTTCTTGTCGTACGTGATCCACTTTTCATCACCAGTTATCAGCTTCTTCAAAAATGGTTCGGTTTCATGACGTCGTAATAAAGAATCACAAATGAGTACACGGTTCATTAGGTTTCTTTCAGTGAGCTCGTGAGGTACCCAAATATCTAGCTTTTTTGTGTACCCAGTTTTATTCAAATGCGCCAAAACTGTTTTGTGGTCAATTCCCAGTTCTTCAGCTACGTCGTAACTACTGATATGCCGATCTTGCTCCACTTTTTCAAAAATGTCATCCATTTTATCCATAATGAGGCGACCAGAGCGACGTGCATCTTTGACATCAAAATTTCCGGATTGAAAACGCTTAAACCAAATCAAATCACACATTTTCCTAATTTGAATTTGGAATTATGTTCTTTAAAATTTAAACTTTCAATGATACCAAAACCAGCCAGATACAAATAGTATAGCCAAAGAGATTTTATTACAAGTTCATACATACTATAATGCGATAAGACTTTTTGCCCAACCTAATATAATGATCACCAAAAAGAACGTTGTGACCATAACCTCTTTTACCAAAAATATACTAACCATCAGAAAAGTTAAACCTAAACCAAAGAGAGAAAACTTAAATTACAATGTAGTTAATTTAGTCACAACTGGACTTTATATTGTACCAAACATAGTTAATGATCACCTTTAAACGAGCAAATTATTGAGCTATTTCAAACAAAATATTCGAAACAATTTATAACTAAACTTCGGCTGAAAATTCATTTTATAACTGGGCCTGGCCCTAACATAATATCCATTGCGCGCGTCCATATTGAAATATGCAGAAAGGCAACAAAACATCCTAACTAAATTGTTCCCCAGGCATGCAGTTAAAATAATTCTCACCACTCTTGACGTGGGTAACGGGTTCATGTTTTGAAGAGGGTTTTATTAACGCTTTAAAAATGGAATAATTATTTATTCAGTGCTGGAGTGTTGGGAGATTAAAGAAGGAAAACTTTATCTCTATTTACAAGCCAAATGTTAATTAGATGCAAGGGCGTCCATTAACGTCAGGCGATGAGGGGGGGGAAATATCACGTAATTGTTTTAACCGCAAGGATGAAGTGTATTATTTCGAGAAAACTTGGTTAAACAAAGAAAAAAAATTACCACAAAATTACGGCAAAAAAAAGTAATGCGAATGGCATAAAGTAGTAACAAATCTCACGTGAGATTAGAGGGGATTAGTCGAGTAAAATCTCACGAAATCTCACCAAGGGAAGAGGTTCGAAAAACTGCCAAAATCACGTAAGTAATGGATGTCCCCTTGGGGTTCTCATACAAATTTAAAGTCATCTTTACTGTACTTTCTCCATGTTAATGACCTATCTCGACTCATTATTATAACTGGTAAGCATAAACAAAAGACACGAGTCAATAAATAGGTCATGACAAGGCTATTAAAAGTTAATTGAAGTATAAATTAAACAAATGACATGAATTATGCAAAAAAATACTTGTGGTCAACGTAATAGTAGGTACAATGAAACGATGTAAGTGATAACCTAGTCATAATAATGTACTTGCAATGAATTGAGCAATAATTATTTTAATAGGTCATTTTAAGGAACAGACAACAAATATTTCATTCACGCATTGCTCCAATTTAAAACCGTGTATTTAGTTTCATTGTATTAGTTTCTTTGTATGAGTAGCATTGTCTCAGCATCGTAGCATTGAAAACAATTTACATGTCAACTTTTTAAAATCAAATTATAAAAATTGTCAGCCAAGAAAATACTAAAATATAGGTTATGTACCTATTGATTTAGAGTTTCTTAAATTTATTTTGAAAATTATTAGGAAACATGTTATTTAAAATTAAATATCCTTTGTTTAATTCATGAACACATCAAAAACAGTCTGTGGTAATTATAAAGATCTTTGTTTTATAAATGGATACCAAGCACTCGCGCCAGAAATAAATTTATCCTCGATTTTCACAACAGCTGATCACTGCGCATTATTTTATGCTAAATGTCGCCAATTATAACAAAGAATAATATGCAGTTATCGTACATACAAGTTATAACAATAGACGTTATTCACAATAATACCGTATATATATTATGCATATTATATTATTAAAAACACATCGCATAAAATATAATAAATACACAATGTGAACATTACCTATTTATTGCCAGTAAAATGTTGTGAACAAATCCAAGCTGTTGAGTTACGCGTGTGAACTGGTTAAAAACATTATTTGTTCGATTGACAACTCTGTCGTAGTTGGAAAACGGTGGAAACGCGTGTGGCAAGCTTCAATGGGCGACCAATCGCGCGCACTCCCGCCCTCTGACTGACAAAAAAAATAGCAGATAACTGAGGAAACTCCGTACGAAAGATACGTTTCAGAAAATAAAGAGCATTGTTCGATTCAACCACGAGATATGTTTAAATTAACTTTATTTATAACGTTAAATTCAGCCTTTGAGTGAATAAATAATGATACGCTTTCACGAATCGCTTGTTTTCAGTAAAACTCTTACATAATTTAATGTCAATAAATTGTACAAGTAACATTTTATTTCGAAGGTATTTTGTTACAAACGAGTTTATTTCTTACGGGTTGAATGAACTTCTATTTGATTATCTCCTTCTCTTAACATGAACCTAAGCAAATATTTAGGGTACATACTAAAAATATACTATAAGTACCTATTTGTCACCTACCTATGGGAGTTCCGGTGATAAGTCAATATAATCATAACAATTACGTGACGTGTCAAAGATAATTCATTAATTCAATTATGTCAGTAAGGTACTTTAAGCTTATTTAGATAACAAATCAGATAATCAGTACAATAAGTAAATTTGAAAATTCTGTATTTTAATTAGACTTTTCAGCAAATATTTAAAATCCCTGAAGTTATCTTACTTCAGTTATAAAGATATTATAGTAGAAATAATAACCTACCTTTTGTCAAAAACACAATAACGTGAACGCCGCACTGAAAGTGCAGGATAGACCTCGTTTATTTCATAAAAAGTTATGCAGCCAAGAAACATACATAGGATTAACAATAACTCAAGTCTCTCCCTCTCTCATGAATCTCCCAGTAGGAAAGAGCGAGAAGAATAGATGCAGCACTGATTCCGTTAAGCCGCGGTTATGAATAATAGGTACAGCGGATATACGTAATTATATTAGTTGTACCTTTAACTCCAATCGTTATACGAGTATACCATCTGGTCGCAGATGTAGTTTTATAAATGCGTGGGAACTCCACAAGGGATGGAAGTTATTAGAATAATAGGAAATTGCGGTCTGATTTTCTATCTACGCTTTGTGTGAAGTAATATACTGAAGCTTAACAATACAATAAAAACATGGCCTATATGAAGCCAGAGATAAAAGCTTACTGTAAAAATTGATTATCCATATGCATTTTAGTGTCAATATATATATTATAGCGTTCAAAATGTTTAACTAAATAAACATTTCTAAAATATGGTACTTCTTACATTTTCTATGCGTTATGTTTGATCACAATTTGGCAATGAAAGGAAATTGGCGTGCAGGTACCAGGCATAAATGTACCCAAATACTAAGTTGTATCTTCATAGCTAATTAAATAAAATGGGATTGCAATTTTTGGTACAACATATAAAATTCAGGTACAACATTATAAATTTCGGCGTTAGTTGTCTATCAACATTATGGAAGTGCTGTCCTCGTGTTTGTGTGACAGGTGCCCTCGTGTCGGAGGCATGGCTCGCTCACCGCGTTACTAGGTCAGATAAAATAATCTAGACAGTGATCGTCATATTGCTCAGATGATCGGTTACTATGTCAGATTATATCGCTTTATCCGATATGGCTCAATACTTGTTATCAGTTTTATTTTTTTTTGTTCTCGTATCTACATCTACTGAAATGGGTTCATACTGAAATCATTTCCATCCATTCATCCATAGAATAGAGCATTTCAACTAACAAAATCTGTCATCCAAGTAACAAACACTAATTCTTGCTTAGACTTCTTTCCATCTCCTTGTATTTTTTTTGTTCATAATACGTAATCATATTCACAATCTTAAAATACATAGTTTGAAAATTATAAATTCAGAAAACAAATTGACAGTACAGATACTTTTGTAAATAATATAGGTTCCTTGACGGTTCTTCTAAGTTGAGGGTAGTCTCTTGAACCGGTAGTAACTTACGTGTTACGTACGGATTTGGATGAAACTTGGCACATAAATAGAGCATGCCTTGGAGTAATATAAATCATGGGAACATGGGTGAACAGGCTGGAAGTTAGTAAATAATAAAACTGGCTACACTGTAAGTTAGCATTGAAATGTCATAATTTGTAAATTATGATGTTGGTACTCAAATCTAACTATCATAAAGAGGCATAGAATTGTAGAAATGGGCTCTTGTTTCTGTCTTCAAGTCAGTTGGACACAGAAATAAGAAATTCGCGGTACATACATCTCATCTATAATTATATATAACAGCTGTTAGCTCGCTTATAAAAAGAAAAAAAAGCCAGACATATCGTATAGATAGATAGATAGATAGATAACTCTTTATTGTACACCAAACAAGAAAATTAATAACATAAACAACAATAAACCTTAAAACTATGTACAATGGGCGGTCTTATCGCTAAAAAGCGATTTCTTCCAGACAACCTTAGGATGGAGAGAAATTTAGGGACGATAATTTCCTACGATTTATGAAGTAGGAAAAAAGTCATCTGGTTTCCACAGTACAAGCTCCGCTTAGCTTGGGATTAGGTGGCCGTGTGTAAAGAATGCCCCAGGATAATTATAGTCGGGAAGTATTTTTATCACCCGACTGTGCGACAGCAAAGACAAGTTTTATTTTGGTTATCGGAAAAAAAAACCGAAAGAAGAAAATTTCCCTTAAGACCATAACTTTCATCCCATGGGAACTTTGAACGAGATAAAAACGGATATATCTGAGTTGGGTGTTAACTTTCAATGGTGTGGGAAGTTTATAAGGACTTTTCTGAGATATGGTGATAGCTTATTGCCTTCTTGCTCATCGTTGAATCTTATTAATGATAGAAGTTGAATAAGTTCTGTTATTAATTACGTCTAGAGCGTCCCATATATTATCAACTATTAGAGCTAGCATGCAGACACGGTTGCAGCCTAAAATTTAGGAGGGGGTCACTAAAAATTAAATTAAAACATTACCTTGTATCGAACCTTTAACACTATAAAAAAAATGTATGTACATATATTGAGTGAGTGTCGGCACAACATCGCACATCTATCCACTTTTATTCCCACTACCCACGCACTGTCTATTATAATTATATTTTATCAATATGGTATGTGATGAAGTAGGTAGGTACTTATGTATCTACCTCAAAGAAATTTGTAGGAAATTTAGTAATTTAAAGATTGAATGTCGAATAAGTCATTCCTCTTATAAACCTCTGTGGTTTTTTGTGAATGATTTTATGTTTTATTTTCCATGTATTTATGTTTGTTAATAATAATAATACAATATGCTTTTTTATTTTGTAAATATAGGGGTCATGTCCCCCCCCCCCCCCTGTGACCGTCCTCTTCGGGACCGCGCCTGCTAGCATGAACCTTTTAAAGTTATAGGTTGAAGCTTTTTAACATCAACTTAGTATCTTCGTTTATGCCATGTGCAAAGCAAAGTCAAGCTTAACTTGCCTAAAACAAGTATTAAGTTTTAATGCAGGTCGCCTATATACCTATTTTCACAAACCAGTCTTAGGATGATGGAATGAAAAACTCAGTTATCACTTTTTACTGAGACCGTCAACAGCTGAGTTCCAAGTAACTGGAAAAGGTAACTCAATAAACTCGGCATTAAGCTTAATCTCAATAAAATTACAGATCAGTAGATACAATTTTCCACTTCATTTTATATTTCTAACAAATTATCTCAAGATGCTATAGAATATATAGATATACAAGACGACAAGATGACAAGACCCACGCAACATAAAATAAAATTGACGTATATATTATAATAAATAAACATCCAGGGACATTCGGTATACACGGTCGGGTAGTCCCAAACTAAACAGAGCATTTACTATAGATAACTGATATACCACATGCATACAACTTACTCATTTTAATATTAAACGTTTATTAACTTAAAATTTTAATACGATTTCTTCAAATTAATGTTATTTATTATTATATATATTTAAAATTATTATTGTATCCTGTGTTTCTCAAATGTTTAATTAATAATAATGATAATAATAATTTATAATTTTAATTATTTATTTTTGTTATATTGCTTGTGCCTTCTTTGATGTTCTATAATTAAAGAAGCACTAGGTGTATAAACGCAGTTATTATTGTTTTAAATGTAAGGTGTATTCTTTGTTGGACATCCAAAAACAATAAATAATTTTTTTGTTATAAATACATACATACACCCAGACATATTCATGCAAACAAATGCTCATCTTGGGCGGGATCAAACCCACTACCAGTGGCATCGTAGACAGGGTCTCTATCCACCGAGCCAAATGACTAGTCTTATTTGTGGTATATTCGCTTATTTAACATTGATTGTGTGTGCCCTTCAGACATTCCAAGGTTGTCTTGTAAGTAAAAAACAAAGCCAGTAATTGTTGGTTGGTTATGATCTACGTAACTGTTCCAGACTAATACAATGAGTTACTTTATGTTTTAATTTAACCTATAGATAACATTATTTCTTATGTATTTAAAACTCTCTTTTAGAAGTTTAAATGTCAATATTTTTTAACAATAGAGCCTTTTAAAATTATTATGAAATTTTACTGACACAGTATAAATTTAAAAAAATATGAAATAGGTACCTTTTGAAATAATAAGTTGCAATTGGTAGGCAAATTGTGCAATTATAGACTGTGTATTGTATTGACTGACTGCCACGCCACAGGTGGGTTCGAGTCTCATCCGAGACAAACATTTGTGTTCATAAACATATCTGTTTATTGTCTGAATGTAAATATCTATATGAGTATGTATTTAGAAAACAAAATAGTAATTGTAATTGTTTATGGTTTCCATAGTACAGGCTCTGCTTTATTTGGCTGTGTGTACAGAATGTCCCAAGATATTTATTATTATTATTTTCCGTAAGTAGCCTACTCTCCGTGAATTCATAATTATATACGCCTTTATTTTGCCGCTTAAACTGATTTGATTGCAGTTATTCTCATTGTTCAAGGTTTAAACATTGACCTGAATCGAAGAGAATTTCCATTGAAATAACTAAATAAAAAGAGAACTTTATTAACCATTTAAGTTGAGAAATAAATATATTTATGAGTATTGCGAGGTTCAAAAGTAAGGTGTTCAAAGTGATAAAAGTCAAAAATTTAAAAGTGACAGTGGCTGTGAAAAATGTTTATTACTTTTCACGGTTAAGTTAATATTACCTTCGATTTCGATAAAAATTAACATGGTCCATACAAATATAGTACTTATTAGGTTTTTGATACCTATTACCATGGGAATGTCATTATTAACCGACGAAAAAACGGAGTAGGTTCTTATATCAACCCATATTATTATTTATATGCGAAATCTACCATCACCTCAAAACTACTCAACATATTGGGATGGGACTACTACCATTCGACGCAGATTTTTTCCAAGATGGTTATTGGGTATATATAGCTATATATGTAAATGTATATAGAACAGTTGCTATGTGCATCTAGTTTAGGCATCATTGGTCAAAATCTGCTACCATTTTCATGTATACTGAATAAGAGTACACGTGTATAATTTGACAACTTTTTTGAGTTCAATAAACTATTTTATTATGAATTTATTAACGGTTACAATATGACATTATACTGTAATTCCTATTTCTATGTCTTCTATTTCTATTATAAATGTGAAAGTTTGTGTGGACGTATGAATGTTTGTTACTCTTTCACGCAAAAACTACCGAACGGATATCAATGAAACTCGCCATCTATCTATGGAGTATGCCCTGGTATAGGGTACTTTTTATCACTAGAAAAAGTAAAATCTCAGGAACAAGGTAAAACCGCGGGAGACAGCTAGTCGTAAATAATTATCAATACAGGAATTAAGAATAGGCATGCTATTTTAACCCCATGTCACGGCCTTTAATAAGTAACTTCCATGTTATCATCATGAGTATGAAGTCGAAAGGTTAACAGCATGTCCATTAGCTATTAATCGTGCATCGCAGACCACAGGCGCTTCTTCAATTTCCGCCTCGAATATACACTATTAAACACAAACGTAAATCTTGGTCTACCCCAGCAAGCTTCTAGTATCACAATCCAAATAAATCTATCACTTTTCTAACTCATCCTCTCGTTTAAATTGCAAACGATGCGGTCGAAGAGGAACCCGGAAAATTTATAAGGTCATTTCCACACGGAAACGTTTGCATCTACTGATTCTAGATACTGTATAGAAGTCAGTTATAGCTATTGGGAGTGTATGGATATAAGTAGGTACTAACGCATAACAAAAACGGTTTGAGTGTGTTATCCATTTTATCGGTACGGCTTCAAACTAAAGGGCGTGATAACTGTAACATTATCTTCTCTTATTTTTTAGGGATGGTACAGTTCACATAAGATTAACAAATCTTTAAAAAAATGGTGTGTGTACTTATGAATGCACGTAAGAAGTTATCCCCTTGGTAATGAGGATTCAGACAAATTAGTTGTGGTGTATATTACAAGATATGAGCGCGGATTTTGACCGTAATTTGGAATATTATGCTTTTTTATTCAAAGCGGGACAAAAATCGCATAAATCGCAACTGTCAATAAGTAATGTTGACATAATGTCACCTCAAAACGTAAAGTTAGCTGATAACTATATCTCCGGTTTCCGTGAAAATTCATTTCTTTATTTATTCATTATTTATATCATGTCATATTATAATTAAATAAAATTTTATCAACAGTTACATTTAGTTCAAAATTATAACAGTCTAGATTTATATCAATTTTTTCTCTTTCTATCAAATTATTTTTGATATCGGCTGAGTAGTTTCACATTCAAACTTACAAACACAGAAACTTTACCATTTAATGATATAAGTGTGAGAAGGAACTTATATTTATATCTATACTAATATTATAAAGAGGAAAGATTTGTCTGTTTGTGAAAAACTACGGAACGGATATGGATGAATATCCGTTCCGTAGTTTTTGCGTGAAAGAGTAACAAACATACTTACATACAAATCTTGGCACATAGATAGAGCATACCATGGAATAACATATAGGCTACGTTTTATCCCGGGAAAATGTGATATCCCTCAGGAACGCGGGTAAAACCGCGGCGGAAAGCTAGTATATTTATATAATTTTATTATAAAATTATTTATTTTTCTCAAAACCACAAAGGTTTGTGACAATACTACACATATTGAGTCTATATTAACAACAACATACAATACACTGTTAACAAAACATTATACAGCATGTAGATCTTAAAGTTAGTAAAAGATATAGGGGAAGGTGAGGTATAATGATCCCCTTAAGAGAAAAACTTAACTGTGGCTAAAGTTGTAAGCAAAGTCGCAAGATTTCTATCGTTAGAGGTAGTGAATTTACTTAACTTTGTAACTGCATACTTATTTTTTATTATATGTATGTAGTTTTTTTGTACAAGAGGTTTTTGTAAAAGTTTAGTAAAGGATCATTTTATACACACCTATGTATAAAATGATCCCTGGGGTAGGGGTAAAATAATCCCAGGGATCATTTTATATCATAAGTTAAATTTCAGTGAAATAAAACACTCAGCTGTTTATTTTAATCATATGTATTGTTCATAACAATTTAAGTATACCTATAAGCAAGTTACACAAAACTTTTCCAGTCTTCTAGTTTCATGAGAGATCTTTTTTTTATAATTATCTACTACTCAACTAACAAAACTAAACATTAAACATTGCAACAAACTTTTAAAAGGTTTGCAAAATTAACAACATACCTAGTCAAGGTAGGTAAACAAATAAACTCTTCTTCTAAATAAAAAAAACACAAATTATACTCATAAAATATGATAGGGATCAAGGGTTTTTTATCAATGTCAAAATGCAATAGAAAAAACAACTCTTCATTAAAAAAATAAAAAAAGTCTTATCAGGAACTAAGAAATAGACCTTATAGGCTTATTTTTTTTTTCGCGCTATTAAATTGGTTTCTAGAAAGGCAAATATCGCAAGTAAAGTCGCCTTCATCGTCACTATCTACTCCCGCACAAGCCTCATGTCCCCATTTAAGACACACAACGCACCTAATCCACCCTTCACCTTTATTGTCTTTGGAGTAGGTTTCAGTACAGAAGAGGCATTCGGTATCACTCTCCTCTTCCGAAGAATCTGATCTGTTTTGCTTTTTTTTGCCTTTTCCCTTTCCGTCTCCTTTTCCTTTCCCGACTCCTTTTCCTTTCCCGACTCCTTTTCCTTTCCCGACTCCTTTTCCTTTCCCACCACCTTTTCCTTTATCATTCTGTTTGTTGGTCACCGTTTTTTTTATTTTATTCGCTTCCTTAAGGGCTTTCTTTTGTTCTATATCTGTTTTCTTTTTGGCTTCCTCTTCAAGGTAATTTTTGTAGGGTGTGCTGGTCAGTACTGATGTGTCTACTCTTATTCGTCTTACACTCGCTCTTTTTCCAACTATCTTTGGTGTTGGTCGTACTTCCCTGGGTGGAACAACACCAAAAGATGTGGATGGAAGACCAACAGCCAAAGCTGGAGGCAATCTTTCAGAAGATTCAGACATTGAGGTATTTGGAGTCGAAGTTTGAAGTGGAGACAGCAGAGGTGTTAAATGAAGGGATTCTTGGACATCCACTTGTAAAGGCTGTAGTGTTTCAGTTTCTGGAGAACTCGCTTGAGGAGAAGGTATTTGCACGGTCTCTGCTAATGGAGGACTTGACGTCCCAGGGATCGGAATAGGAGGTTCTACCGTGTCATTGTCAACATCCATTTCAGTCGTTTCAGCTGCAATAAAGTCCACATTAGTGAAAATGTCAGGGTTGAACGGAAATATTCCTGTTTTCTTGAATCCATTCATACTATTCAGTGGAACTGCTGCTTTTAGATAGGCCTCTGTAAAAATTTTCGTTATTTGAAAGACGGTTACCACTCTCCCAGGATTGTTATTCATCCACTTCTCCAACGCTTGGTTGTGATAAACGCTTAGCGGATACATGACTCCAACGTCCAAGGGTTGGAGTTTGTGGGTGCAATGAGGCGGCAGGCATATAATAGTGACGTGATTATCCCTGGCTTTTAATACCACATTCAAATTTTTTGTGTGAGATAGGTGACCATCCAATATCAAAAGAGCCGGATCTTCTGCTGTCGGTTTGGCATGACTTAAGAAGTGATCGAACCACTGAGAAAACACATCTATTTTCATCCAACCAGATGGATTGCATGCACATATAGCGCCTGGAGGTGCACCATCCATCAATTCTATTTTCATCCGGACTCTGCAGAAGATGAACATTGGAGGAACAAAAGTTCCAGAAGCTGAGGTACAAATCACTGCAGTCGTTGTTTCACCTCTCTCAGCTGAAGTCACTCGCGCCACCTGTTTACGGCCTGTTTGTGCAAACACTCTCGAGTTTTTTGTTGGGACAGTGCATAAACTCGTCTCGTCAACATTAAATATGCGATGGGGTGGAAAATGATGTTTTTCTTGCACGTTTTTCAAAGTCGAAAAAAATTTATCCACCACAGGCTTATTAAAAGCTCGCGCTCGAGCAGAAGATGTTGATTCTGGGGCACGCATCGTAATGTCTGGATGTCTACGTCTAAATCCACGAAGCCATTCAAGTCCAGCTTTTCCTTTTGCTTCAGAAAATGGATGCGGTAAATTATTTCTTTCTGCCAGTTGAAAAGCTAAGGTTAAAACATCCTGTGTGGTCAGCCCGTACATTCTAGACTCCATGTCCTTAATGTAATCTACAAGTTCCTGTTCTTGTTCTAGGTTAAACACTGTTTGTTTGCTACCTAACTTTTTAGCGGAGCCTACAGCTATTTTATTTTTACCTTTGGCTCTTCTTTTTAATGCCATCACAGGGACCTTAAACTCTCTACTTGCTGTTTTTGTAAGGAATACCATCTCTGACGGCATCTAATGCCTTTTGCATTTGTTCTTCAGGCCAATTTTGGCGATTAGTTTTGCGTATATAAATTCTCGGCATGATCTGTAAAAACAACAAAAACTAATGGGGTAAAATGATTCCAGGGATCATTTTAAACACACAGAAAAGGATCATTTCGCCCCAAACACCAAATTCCAATATATCGATCAAAACATAACCTTCAAATACCGCGTGCGGAGATCGAACATTGCTTAAATATTAGCTAACTGCTATTAATACCCGCAAATAAAACAAAATTTCAATAAACACGAACATGTAAAAAGTAATGAAAGTTCAAAAACAGACTTACCTTAGATCAGAGCCACACTTTTTGATAATTTTTTAATAAAATCACGCCAAGCGCTCGCACCGCCATGACACTTGGAGAGGCAACTGGCAGGGGTGCGGGAAGCATGTTTCATGTGCATTTGGATAGATGGCACTAGTTGTCTCTGATTTACGGCGGGGGATCATTTGACCTCCAGGGATCGTATTACCTCACCTTCCCCTACTTCGAGGAAACTACTTTGGATAATAAAATATATATTACTATTTACAAGATTAATATCAATAAATTTTCGAGTTTGTGTGTACATACATTACTCATTCTGTAACTTATTGAGGAAATAAGATTTATTTATTATTTAGGATATTTGGTATAAATCTTGTTATTGTAAAGTTATTAAATAGCTGATTTTGTTTAGAACAATCTACGCTTCAGTATAATGTTCCCTTCTTAACTGCTCTCCTTTCGCGTCAAAAAGAACTTTAAGTAGAACTTTCAGAGTTTTGTTACGTGATCGTCTTTTACTTTCATTAGGATGTTCTGCTAAATAAATAATTAATGATAAAGTTATATATTATAATATATTGTGCTTAAGTTGTTGAACTTTAGGAGCTTTGCTTTGTGATCGCGTTCTACTTTCATTAGGATGTTGTTCTAAATAAATAATGAAGGTATCTTCTAACTAGTGAGCGAGCTGTATGGTCTCATATACACACAGAATTACTGTTTTTTTTAGCTCTTTATATACTTCTTTGTTGTTGTTTTGTAGGAGAACAAGCTGTCCCCCGCGGTTTTACCCGCGTTCCCGTGGGATGTCACATGTATTATACATAAGAACCTTCCTCTTCAATCACTCTATCTATTAAAAAAACCGCATCAAAATCCGTTGCGTAGGTTTAAAGATTTAAGTATACATAGGGATAAAGGGACAGAGAAAGCGACTTTGTTTTATACTATGCAGTGATAAATAAATATACAATAAAATACGTACCAAGTTGTATTTGATTTTGATATAACGTATCAGTACCACATATAAAATGTATACTGGTTTAATATTGCACCTGCATTCGTCTTAGTGATATGGAAACACGTGGACGGCGTACCTGCATCATAACATGAGGTCACACGGCAAGCCAGTCATTGCGATTCGCAATGCAATCGATTAACTCTCAGTGTCAGCTCGTAATCGATTCAATCTGATTGCTATTGAACATTGAGTTTGCATCAAATTAAAGACATCTGTTTCGTCGAACGAGAAATCATCGAATGTGGATGTCATTCTCTCGATAGATTTCATGAGTAACAATGTGTTTACAAAAGATTTATCGTGTCACACACATTATAATAATACCTACGAAATAGTTACGGGTGTGAAAAAAAACAATTTTTTTTTTATGTAAAAAAATACTTGTAGTTAAAGTTAAATGTAAAATAGTTCTTTATAAGTATGACAATTGTTTGCGACTTTGACCTCGGATGAATAAAGTCTCCGTTACGATTGATAGTGCTCTCATTCCGATGGTAGTTTGTCGTTCGGATCGAGATCGGCATGTCGAGCGGTCGGAGGCCGACTGGTCAGTAGTCCGTAAGTATTTACTCTGCGTATACTTTAACCAACTCAAGTACTGCGCAAAACAAATAATGTTCCCCTCATATTCCCTCATTTCGATAACCTTATGGTTATTTGCGTCACAAGGGTGGAAAGAGATTTTTCTCAAACAAATTCTCATAATCGTATTCCTCATATTCCTTCCCGTCTTTTTGCTACCTTTAGATATCTCTCAGTCTCTTAGTTTTAATAGAAAGCCTTCACCTATAGAAAATGTCGTATGTTTATTTATCAAATGATTCTTAAAGAACAATTTGTAAAAGTTTGCATTATGCCAAAGAAATCATTTTTTTTTTTGTTATTCTTGGCTAGACTCTAACGCCGATCGGAAGGTTGCTATTACTGAGAAGAGCCGGCAATAAACTATACAATAACTCTTTTGAAAATAATATGATAGTATTGTAGTTAATAAATAAATATAAGTTATTATTTGGAGATTAAATATTGGAATAGAAAACCCCATCTTCGCTGACTCTTACTACCTACGTACTTACTTCCTATTACTTGGACCACTGGTTAAGGCTGCGTTGACATGTTTATAAATATTCCGCGGTCCGCAGCGGTTCCAATTATTATACCAAACATAGACGTGTTTTAAAAATGCTGTTTGATAAATCTGGAGTTTGCTTTACGATAGAAGCTGAATGATGTAGCTTATCATTGTAAAGAATGTCCTAGGATATTTATTTATTATTATATCTATTTATGTATGTATTTGAAAAACCGTACTATATGTAGTATATCAGTTATCTGTTTTTCATGGTACAAGCTCTCCTTAGTTTGGAATCAGTAAGCCGCGTGTAAAGAATGTCCCGGTATATATAATTCATTGAAAAGATGCCTAATTTCTGGTAACATAGAAACAATAGCATATATAAAAATAAATGGTTTGTACCTACAAGACATATTCAAGCACTTGAAGGTAACTCCAGGCAAAATACCTACTAGGTATATCTGTAAAATACTGATGCGAGCTTCAAAGGAAGATGCAGTTTCTTTGTCTTTATATTTTTTCAACAAAAGATGTCTCAAATCTTTTGTGTGTCCGCGTTTTCCTTTTACGTGTGCATTGGTGCCATTCCAGATTTAGGTCCACCTCAGTACAGTGTGCTCAGACATTGAAGTGTTTCCAATTTTCCGTCGGTGACGTCATAAATTCCATTTTGTTTGTCATTTCTGGTGTTTATTCACGTTTTATCGCGTGATAAATATAAACACATTTTAGTTTTAATGGAAATGACGAATGAATTATGAGCATCGTACTTACCTACTATTACTAGGTAGTACTACTGATCTACCCAAGAGGCAAAGGGCAATATTTATCTACCCTTTTATCTGTAGTATTTCAAAGTACCTACATAACCCATTGTATATAACCTTAGTCATACATTCTATTGTCTGTGACCTTAATAAATACGTTAGGCATAGAAACTAAAAGATTTTACACAAGTCATAAATCTGTACTTTAGGGTTTCGCGAAAAGAAATTTGCTGTTCGATACAAAGTTATAAGTTTATATGACTTTTTAGGAACGAATAAGATTTTTTTTCACATCGCTAACAGTACCTACAACCTTGACAATTTATGTGAAAATCAAGGTACTGTGAATTTTGATATAGTCTTAAGAATTCTCTCTCATCTCCCACGGACTCATATGACATTTGAATTGCTGTGGTTTATTGATTCTCTAGTAATTAGCTACTTATATACTTAGATCGATAATGTAAAAAAAAAATAACAATGTACGATAAGTACCTATTAACTAAGAATTCAAAATAACGAGATTGATTTGTTTGTTTGAAAAGTTTGTTAAAAAACCATAAACAATATTCGACCAATTGAATCGTTGCCACTCAATAACACATCACTAGCTTAGGGTTGTCACTCCCGTGTTTTTTCACTCCACTTTTTGGAATATAGTCTGTAATTTATTAATATAAAATTAAACTGTAATTCAAACACAATTTGATGATGCAAATGATGGATCGGATAATACAATATTGTTAGTTATAATAATATTTGCTACGTGTTTTTAGATATATATTTCTGATGCTAACATTATACAGTATTTTAACAGGTTTTCGCACACACACACATGAACACTCACCCATACACACACACACATGCACACTCACACATACACATACACCCCCGCATACACACGCACGCTCTCTTCCACTCTGCAAATACATACATGTACAATAAAATGTAAATCCTTAATTGGGAGTAAGAACTGTATGACTTATTTTAAAATTGTAAAGTGCTGATTTTGTATTCATAATAAAATAAAATAAATAAATCTAAAAACATGACATTACAATATCAGACGCTCGTTTAATAGTAATTATTTTTGTATTCGGAATGTATAACTAGATAGATACGTATAGTATATTATAACTTTTGTATGTAGTTGTTCATGTTTCAACCCTAACAGGCTTAGACTCAGAGCGGCAAGTAATGCGATTATAGGCGACTGATTGAGTCCTCTCGCAGTGTTACTACAGTACAATGTTCATTCACTGAATTTACAAGTCCATTGCCTTTGGATAAATGTCTTCATTAATACTTTGTGCACAAACTTGGTGAAATATGAAAGAAAAGAGACCTTTGACGATAGGCATGTTTATTTCAGTTTATTCAGAATAAAAAGGTGTTTTTTTTTTTCAAATATATTTTACCCTGAAACTGTTCTACCGGCACGCTATGATGGAACTGTATTACTTTGGAATAAGGTTGATTTCCATCATCATACAATTAGCTGTTGGATCAATAGCTGCACCTTATGTGTGAAGGAATAAAGGTTATTTTTCTTTGTCATTGTTAATGGACAAAACGGCCATCATAGCATGCCGCAAGTTTAATACCTGATTCAGTGCGTAAATTATGTCCACTACCAGATATTTGATATCCTAGGCAGGGAATATGATGCAGACAAATGGGTTTTCATATAACACTTTCTTATAGTTTATAAATATAAAGAAAGAAGTTAAGTTTTATAAGTGACGAAGAGATGAGGTTTTTAGAAAAAACAATAAAAAATAAAAAAATTAAATATATAAATGTTTTAATATTATAATTTGAGACAACCTCGTACCTCATATTTTATTCCTTTCTGGAGAAACACAATCTCTTTGTTTGACAATGATTTAGCAAATATTTAAATCTAAATTATATTCCTATCTGCATGAGTGGTTGCCGCTCTTATTTTTTCATAATTCATCTTGTGATGGGAAAAGAAACTAGAACTGCAACTGCTTCACGAAGGTCGAGTATTAAAGGCCGCGCATCCAGGAATTAGCTGTTACTAATGCGGCTTAACCTCAATGTGGATGAATGATCGAGGTTGCTGAGGTATGACTGGTAGTGACGAGATGTAAAAAAATACAATATTTTTTTCTAATGTGAAGGTATTTGTCGATTCTTTGAATTGTGCGATTATGCCACCCTGCCCCCTTATTCAGCTAATACAAGCTTCGTCGGCGAGGTGCTTCACGGAGGCCTCGGAGAGCTTATCTCTCACGTGATTAGCAGTAGTAGCGTAGTTAACGAAAGAGACAGAGCACGGAGGCCGCGACGAAACATCGAGTTAGTGTCATTTTCCTTACAGAATCGAGCCCCTGGTTAGGTATAGATACAATAATACTCCTATAAATATTATAAATGCGAATTATTGTATGTATGGATGTTTGTTACTCTTTCACGCAAAAACCACCTAACGGATTTTTATGAAACTTGGCACATAGATCGAATATAGCTTGAATTAACACATAGAATACTCTCTTTTTCCGGGAAAATGTTACAGTTCACGGCAATGCAAGTGAAACCGCGGGGGACAGCTAGACAATAAAAAAATATTATGGGACATTCTTTACACATGGCCCTCTGATCCAAACTAAGTAGAGCTTGGAAACTATGGAAACCAGGTAACTGATATACTATTTTTTTATTTTTAAATAGGTACATACTTATGCAGATATTTACACCTAGACAGATATGTTCATGCACCTAGACGCAGAAATGTTAGTCCTGGGTGGGAGTCTAACCCGCGATTTGGCAGTCAGGAACTAAGGATGATCATAACATGAAAAATATAACATTCTAGCTTAACACGGCCACACTTCGCTTTGCCTCAGTCTGATGTAAATCATTTCCCGTTGCCGTAGGAACATCGGAATTAAAACTATATAAGAACTCTATATAATAAATAAAATTAAAAATGCAATGTTGTGTAAAAATTTCAAGTCATCCATCGACTACTTTTCGAGTTTCAGGTACACAGATATGGAAGCTGAATTTAAATATTACTAGCTATCCCCCGCGGTTTCACTCGCGTTCCCGAGGGATGTAACATTTTCCCGGCACATAAAGTATTCCAAGTGTTATTCCAGGGCATTTCCTATATATGTACCAAATGTCATCCAAATCCGTTTGGTAGTTTTTACGTGAAAGAATAACAAACATCCATACATACAAACATTCGCATTTATAATATTAGTAGGATCTATTTTTACTTACAAACATATTTATAATCTGTAAATATTTTGACATAAAGTTGTACAAAAGGTCGAAGAACAAGTGACTACCACAGTAGATAAAAATAAACCTATGTCGTAGTATTCGTTATGCCTAAAATTTTACAACTTCACGCATTTAAAAAAAAAGCCACAAAACTAATAATAAAATTGCATTATTAAAAAGAAAACCTTTGCGATTAGCAGTTTACAATAAACAATTATTTAGTTTGCTCTTAAAAATATAAAATAAAAATATAAAGACAGTACCTACTTAAGGCCATTAATAGAGATTCCAAAGCAAAGTCACGTGCATAAGCCACAATGAGCTCTGAAATATTGTAAGTAAAGGCTCCACTTCTCACAAACCGCAACCCGAGCCTAGTGATCAATGCTTTAGTGTGAGTGCTTGCGGGTGGAAATACTGCATTGTGGGAACAGCACGGTAAATACGGTATTGTAAAATAACAAAATACCATAGTGATATAAACATTGAGGATCCTCATTCATTATGCTCTTTTCGATTTGTTACTATTGAAGAACTTCTAAAGCGTGAGTTATGTCTCAGATTCGTTATCGTCGTGAGGAGCGACTCCATGTAATACTGATATAATTTTTATATAAAGGATAAAAGTTTAAAATACTACTCCATATATTTCTTGCGCTTAAATATAATTTTATCTGACATACTTTTTATATTATATCTAATCATTTCAAAAAGTAAAAGAATAATCACGCGCTTCGCCAAAATATAAGCCTAAACTCTTATTCTAAAAGATTATTTCTCGTTTCAATTTCAAAGTGCGGAAAGGAAAGTTAGCCTATTGTCAAAACTGAAAGAACCAAAATTGAAAGTAAACAAATAACCAAAATATTATTCTCACAGGTGTTATTTTATTAATTTATTGTTAACCTTACTCAGGTCGAAGTTTATGCGTACAATAATATAGTAACCAACATACCTAATCACTACGAAACAGCTGCAAAACACCAAATCGATATACACCTTTGTTTTGATTTCTGTCGCCTCAGTTGATATGTTAAATGAGTCGAATAACTTGAACTGTATACTGTTATTGGTTCACATTATTTTATACTATGAATTAACATGTTCAGTGTACATCGTTACTGTTAGAAATCGTATAATTAATGTTTACACAATTAGGCCGTGTTAGGTTATGTTAGTGCGGGTAACGGCCACGCGCGGCGCTATCGGCGACCGGCGAAGGGGAACTGAGGCTGACAGAATGCGCGAAGGCGGGCGGCAAGTAGTAAAATATCGTGTTATCGCTGCGGAAGAACAACCCCGTCTCACGTGTAAATAATCAAATATATAGGTCAACGTAAATCAACAAATTATGTACCTTAGAAAAAGAAGTGTGTTTGTTATTTTTATACCGGAGATTAGAAATGTTTTCATAATTAAATAATTTAATTGTTTTATCTTTTACATACTAAAAATATGACTTGGAATATATTTTTATAAATCAACTTGTTATCTCACATTAATTACATTAAAGTAGTAATTAATCATTTTTGTCGTTAATCATTGATTATTATGATATTAATACGATTATTTAAATACTAATTATCAAGTAAAAAATGTGGACTTTAAAAATCACTACACAATAATTTTGAGTTGTTTTATTTATTAATTAAATAAATGAATATCTTGGTAAATTCTTCGAACACGGCTATCTATTCACAAACTAAACTGAGCAGTAAGGAAACTAGATAGCTGAAATGCAAAGTGATTCATGTGTTGGCACATGCATAGTGTGTATACGCAAACATGTGCATGTAAATATTGTTACTTGTTTTTACGATAGCCTTTTACTACAATCTCAAATCTAACAGGCACACAAAACCTTAAAGGGTCCTGGATGTCCAGTGCAGCTGCTACCTATAGCTACCTACCATTATTAACTTCCTAAAAAATATGTAGTCTTTTGAACACGTTATCGGATAGGTAAATACCAAAGCAAACATAAAAAATCTAATTACCGCAAAAGTTAATTGGTCAGCATAGCATCTAATATTAATTTTCAATCTGTTTCTAGAAATGGTTTACGAACTAGTTTTCGATTTGAGTGCACTAATGACTTTAGTTGTTTTTGTTGTTCAATATACAAATGGAAATGTATCATATAACATCGAAGGGAAGATAGTAGGCGGGCGCGTTGTCGAGTTGGAACGGTTCCCATTTTCCGTCCAGTTCTTTAATCTAGGGTCACTTTGTGCTGGTACTATAATTAATAGCTGGACGATTATGACGTCAGCACACTGCATCGATTATAATAAAGATACCGATGATATGATGGTACAAATTGGTAAGTTTCACGTTTACGTCAGAGGTTTACTTTATCAAACTCATTATAGTGGTTATATACATTATGGATAAGGTATTCAAGTATGAAAGGGCGTAATACGATAACGCATATCCATTTATTAAAGGTAAGCACGAAGTCATGTTTCGGTCGCCCGATAGTAAATATATGTACGAGAATATTAACGACTTCCTTTTTAAAAGACATTATTTATTAATGGATGATGTGGATGTTTAAATTGAAATTAAACAGATAGCTAGCTCTCTGACACTTGTTTTCACTAACGATAATCTAAATAGGGATCGCCAGTTAAAAGTAAAACTTTATATTACTTCAATAGCAGTAGATATTTTAGTACTGGGTTCGTCGAGGGAAGTACCACCATGCCTATTTTTACCGTAAAGTGCACCTGTGTTACTGTAAGGGGAAAGATAAAATTGCACGCACATGAGACTGTATAACTTCATGTCTCAGCTTGTTCACGTCTTCCTGTCTTCTGTCATGTTACTTAAGCGAAATACAGTACCTAAAATAAGTGCACTAGCCGTGTAAACTCTGCACAAAGAGCTCTACTACTTCTAAAATCAGTATAAAAAAATTATATCAAAGTCCATCAAAGTTAGATCAATCAAAAAAATATTGGACCTAGGAATCGCATCACTCGTGTTTTAGTAAGTATGCAAATTCATATCACTAATGTTGTCTTCACTACATGGTATAAAACAAAGTCGCTTTCTCTGTCCCTTTATCCCTATGTATGCTTAAATCTTTAAAACTACGCAAGATTTTGATGCGGTTTTTTTTAATAGATAGAGTGATTGAACAGGAAGGTTTTTATGTATAATACATGTGACATCCCACAGGAAAGCGGGTAAAACCGCGGGGGACAGCTAGTAAGTAATAAATCATTAAAATATAAACTTGACAACTATTAATCTGTCATTTAGAAGTTGCCTAAGCGTTAGGCACCGGCCGTTAGTCGTTAGTCGCCTAGTGATTAGTAAAACATATTTTGTACCAGATAACTCATAAATGCTTAGGCTAGATTAAATCATTTCACGTGTATTGAAACAGACATAATTGTTCTTTACGATACGCCAAACCAGTTTTATAAAGCCGTAAGAAAATCTTTTTATTTGACAAGGTTTTGGTGGTTTTAAGCTTCACTGGCTGTGAGACAAGCTCGTGCGAAGGCTTGTGTAGCATTATTTTTACAATTCATGTCTAAATTTTCCAAACTTTTTAGTTGTTACAAACTATATTGGTCTATACTCTGCTTATATAACATCGATCGATTATGCGTGTTTTACAAAAGATAAAACACTACACAAACCCCCCCCCCCCCCATATGTAAAGTGACTGTCAGAAAATTACTCCTGCCTGCTCTGACGATGCCAGTAACTGTCGTTCACAGCCCGTCAGCTACAGGGCTTATGGAAGACAGTTTTATACCCTGTTTGTACAGCTATCTAGTCAATTACGTTCTAGCCAACCAGACGCGTGCTTGTAACTACTGAAGGTGACTCAAGATTCGTACTTACCTACTTGTTTTTATTTTTTATTATCATTCCCTTTTTAATTTTCTACAGACTCTTACAACTATATTCTAAGACGTTTCCTCATACGACACTCGACTCCAACTCGACCGAGAAAACCTTAAGCATTTTCTCGAGGAATCCTCATAATTGGTATTCTAAGTTATAACTTGAGCAAATGTCGAGCAATCCCGACTGATGTTGAATCGAAGTGTAAGGTAACATGTCATTAGTAACGTCATTCCATTATAGATAAATTTATTAATGAAATAAAATAATGAGCTTCAGTAACTGTTTATAAGCAATAAACTTCCTAAAGGTTGGTCCCGACGTACCTTGAAGTTGAAAGTTGTACCTCACCTCGAGTGAGGGAAAGCGTCGAGTGGAGGAGATTTTTGCAACTATGAATACTAATATCTTGGAGTGAGGTTGAGTGGAGTCGAGGAAACGTCTTAGAATATGGGTGTTAGACCGTACTCTTTAATGATTTTGTGATAAAGTATGATTTCGGTTTAATTTACTTACTTCTTTCAAAGGTTCCAGATTCGTCTACGATTTCACAGCCAAATTATATAATGTAATGTCGTACGTGATACATGAAAATTACAATCGAAGTGCACAATTCGCCTGTGATATAGCGCTCATATTCGTCGATAGGCCTATCGAGTTAAGTAACAAAACTCAGAAATGTGTTCTAGTTAATCATAATAAATGGATGAATAGAAATGAGAGGAAATTTCAAGTTACTGGATGGGGAATGACATCGGTAAGTAATGAGTGGGATTACCCTGATACGACGATCTTTATTCAGCTAACACTGGCCTTACACCCTGATGCACATATTCTATAGTCTAGCTTTTAGACTTGCCAAAACAAAACATGGCGACCAGCTCCATTATTCAGCAAATACAAACATTGTCGGCGGGCCACCGCACGCAGGCCTCGGAGAGCTTACCTCTCACGTGTTTGGGTAGTTAGCGAAAGAGACAGAGCAAAGAGGCCGCGACGAAACACCCTTGAGCTGGACAATTTCCTTACAGAATCAAAGCCCAGTTTTTGCTTGTCTTAAATTATTTTCGATGCAAGCAGTTTTTATACCACTAATTACTACTATGTACTTATAAATATGACAGTATGAATGTTTGGCTGTTTGTGACTCAATCACACATAAACCAAGCTCCAAAATAGAATATAATTTGGACTAACATATAGAATAGGTACTTATCACTGTAAAACATAAGATCCCACGGAAAAGCGAAAAAACCGAAGTCGGGAATCATATTTAATCAGTTATGAGAACTAAATTTATTCCTTGGAGACCAACTTCACTTTTACTCTTCTACACTGTTGTTTAATTCTTTATTTTTTAAGTTCAAGCGTTATGGAGGGTTTTTTTTTATCAAACCTCTACAATCATTGTCTAGAACTTTTTCGAATTTTGTTCTATGACGTCAGCTGCGAGCATGTAATTTAATACGCGCTATATACCTAAAAAGTGGTAGAAAGCCTTCACGTATTTATATTTAGAGTATAATACTCTAAATATAAATTTCGTATTTTTTATTAAATGCCATAATTTAATTTTTCAGTATGGCGGCGATATATCCCAACTCGGTCTTCTGATGGCAAATTTACGATTCGTTCCGTCAAAGGAGTGCAGCAGACTTCATAGGATGAAATTGGCACCAGACATGTTTTGCTTGTACGGTGATGGAGTCAGAGACACGTGTAAGGGGGACTCTGGGGGCGGCGTCCTGTGGAACGGGTGAGTGACGGGTCACCCGATCGCTTCTGTCCACTATTTTCTGTCAGGGAAATGGGGTAGATCGTGAATGATATTGCATTTCATAAAAGTGACGTGAAAGTTGTTTCAGGGGTTGTGATTGTGATGGTAGGATGTTTTTTTACTTTAGGTAGTGACGTAGTGTATTGTTTATGTTTGTATTTTTACATTTTAATTTAATAGTGTTTTTACTCTGCATGGGCTCGTTTTTGATTAAGGTTAGGCCATAAACACCCTTATTTAGACTTACGCAGTAGATTGCTTTTTCGACGGATAGGAAATATTTTATTGATCGAAAAATATCTGTGATAGTCGCTGTATTTATGGATGGCATGGATCAGTTGATTTATGATTGATATTTTCTATTTATATTATAATACTAACTGTCCCTCGCGGGTGCATCCGCGTTCCCAAGGGATGTTACTTTTGCCGGGATAAAAAGTAGCCTTATACTTTAGCCTTTATCTTTCTGCCAGTGAAAATCCCGCCTAAATCGGCCCAGGGATTTCGGAGATTAGCGGAGAGTGTCGGAACAGACACACAGACAAAATACTTTCATATGCGTTTAGTAATAAGCTGTTTTTTGATATAACAAACAGGCATATTAGTTTTATTTATTTGTATAGATAAATTCTTCGGCCCGTAGATGATCCTATCTGTACGTCAACCGAGCAGCTCTTAATAGCCCTTATAATCTAGTACAAGCCTAGAAGGGTCGGCTATGATTGGCAAACGTTGCATAAAGTTTGAGCAACTACTCAAGGTAGTTAGTGTTGATGAGATGCTGCTTGCAACTCTGTTAGTTGCAAGCCTGTTAGAGTTGGGAAGGATTTATTTCATTAACAAACAAACAACTTACGATTAAATTTTCTGTTTTAATCGACAACGACCTACATACAAACTATGTTTTTTAATATTACACTGAATAGGGATGTGTCCTGACATAATTCTTTATGAAATGTCAAAATGATCGAATGTATGGAGTTTTGAATGAAATAGCAAGTTTTGACGTCATAATTGTACAGCATCAAATAACATACTCTTTATGATTAGATCGGTACTGAAAAATCACATTAATGATTTAATTTTGATCATATTTAATGTTTTTGTATATTTTTGGATGTTCAATACACTGGTTAGTGTTTGATCATTTATCTTTAATACAGGACACATCCCAATTGCAACTATGGTATTTTATGATTATGATTTATTGATTGTTATTAAAATCCTACTGCATCTAAAATTGTTTCAATAAAATACGTTCATATATTAGGTATAATAAAGATTAAAAACAATACTTGGTACTGGAAAAAAGAGTTTTAACATTAAGTAAATAAATAATTGTTAGAGTGGGGAAACAGAAAGCTTTACGTATAAATAAAACTGTTTAATACCACATGACACACAAGAGAGAATACAAGAGTTCAAATGATTAAAAAAAAACAACAAATTTAACACAAGTCTTGACTTTGTCCAATTTATAAAAATAAAATAAAAACAATTTTATTACGACAGGCCAGTTGGCTTGGTGGTTAGAGACCCTGACTGCCAAACCGAAGGTCGCGGGTTCGATTCCCACCCAGGATAAACATTTGTGTGCATGAACATGTCTGTTTGTTCTGTGTCTGGGTGTAAATATCTATGTAGAAAAAGAAGTAGTATATCAGGTATCTGGTTTCTATAGTACAAGCTCTGCTTAGTTTGGAACCAGATGGCCGTGTGTAAAGAACGTCCCAGGATATTTATTTATTATCATTATTTTACAAAAATTTAAGTCAAATTATGATTTACAACAGAATAAAAATTCTGTATATAATGCGAAACAGTTGAATCGTAAATGCTTTTTTTATTTTGCAGATAATTTAGTTGCATTGCCACAAAAAGCATTTAATAACAAATATATTTAATTGCAGTGTAGCCATGTGTGTGCACCATTTTAATCAGTTAAAACAGTTGTAGCAAATTTAATTAAAATTAACATTTCAATCAATGATTTTGTTAAGAAAAAATTATGAAAATGTTGTAGATATTGTGATAAATTTTATATAATATATAATAACATTATTACAGGATGATCGTTGGGATCACTTCGCATGGCAACGGGTGCGCAAACAAGGGCAAGCCAAGTGTGTACGCAAATGTATGGTACTTGAGGAAATGGATAAGGGGCCAAGTGAACAAGTTCTTCGAAGAATATTGTTACGTTTATCATAAACATGGTTATAAATTAAAAAGAAAAATAAAATAGTATAGACATTTGTTTTTTTTATTTAAATTTGTATTGTTGAGTAAATAAAGATTTGTTTGTATGGTGACGTAAATGTAGCATACTCTGTAATCACGATAGTATTCCGTATTCCCTTGGTCCAATATAAAAATCAGTTTCGTTGAATTGGCAATACTTTCTCAAAAAACGTTCGCTATTAGTTTGTATCCACCTGAAAAAGTTAAAAATGCAATGTAGAGTAAAAACGTTGTCTTTGTTCTTCTGTTAAAATAATACTCTTATGTGGAATTATTTTTCCAAGTGTCAAGTTATTATAAGTTCAAGTCACATTCATAATAATATGGGACCTAATATTGTCCAAAATTGAAATGAAATACCATGCACTAAGAAATGAAAATCATGAATTTGGTAGATTGAAGTTTGTATGTGGCAAATATTATCCAAATTCCTTCCGATATTCACATTTATAATATCCACGAGATCTAAGTGATACTAAATAATCAAGTCGGTCATCATTCGCTCAAAAGTACGATTTTTATTTTTCGATGGTTTTGAGAAAAATTTAAAAGTCACGCTAAGCACATTTATGTAATTCGACTTGACTGTTGTACTTTTATTAATATTTATTGAACAAAACTCTGAATTTCACCATTTTAGGAAAACTAAACCTCAATTTGATGAACTAATAAGGTTTACTATCAGGCGAGCCGTCAGCTTGTTTATCGTATATCTTACTAGGTACAATGTTGTGATTATGTTTATTTTGTTAGCAATACCTGTGAAAATACGAGATGTTTGTCACAACGGCGATGAAGGGTTCATCCTTATTGTTAGCTCCAAAAGAAATTATACCGACCAGCAAGTCGCCGTACGTAACCGGACCTCCATTGTCACTCATACGGCGATCCTGGAATATATTATCAATCTCATTCTCTTTTTTTACGATGGCTCATTTTTATTTCATACGCTGACACTATACGCTGACATGGGGAGGAATTCTTGGAATAAACTAAACTTAATATAATATGTAATTTTTTCTTTTTTTTTGCGGACTATTTCTGGCCCACGGTTTTGTAAACATGTTTGACCACAATCTCCCATGTGACGCTTTGCTCTTTCACACATGATGTGGTATATTGTGGTTCTCTTGAGAATTAAGAATTCTATGTGTTATTCTATTGTTCTTACTTAGGTCTATCTCTGGCATTAGAAAGGGATAGCGTAACGCACATGTAAATAATTGACATTGAAGAAGTATGTAGTTTGAAATCAGGTGTTTGTTCATTTGTAAGCGATACTTTGTCCCAAAGTATCAATAACAACTTCTTGTGTTAAAGGCTGTAAATTTCAGAAGCAATTTATGTACAAAACAATATAGTTTGGTCATCAACTTACTGCTAGATATTGGGCACAATAACTTGAAGGGCTAATTAGATGTCCGTAATGCTCCTGGCAGTCATATTCATCAAGCACTGTCATGTCTGACACAATTATCTTATTAGTAAACTTCGCCAGCAAATTCTAAAAAAATAAATTTAATATTTTTATGAAATCGCTTAAAGCGCCATCTCTGTGAAAATATGTGCAGCAAAATGTCGCACTACTTCACAAATGCACTGGCCATCTCTGTTGTAGAAGATAGCGTTCTTAGTGATTTTCATTATCGTACCTAGATGGCGTAAGCTGCTTGTAAATTTATCAGCGAAGACTTATTTTGCTACTCGAATAAAATAGCAGTGCACTTACTAACTATCAATTATATCATTGATTGAAGTGTAATTGATTGCAGGTAATAAAAGATTTGACTTTGTATGTCACTACTACGAACCTAATTGTTTCAAGAAAATATATGATTCATCATATCTGCCACAGTTGATCATAATCCTGCTCCCTATAAAGGGGTCTCTCATTACGAGGCCATGATCACAAGGCTTGGCAGGTGGACTGACTGCAGTGAGGTGTTACTCAAGTGGACGCTGCTGTCTATAGTCGCCTATTACGACATTTTAGATTGGACTTGGGTTGCTCCTATTGTTTGCTATTAAAATACATACTTACATAGTATAAAACAAAGTTACTTCCGCTGCTTGTACGCTTAGATATTTAAACTACACAATGGGTTTTGATGCGGTTTTCTTCAATACACAGATTGATTCAAGAGGAAGGTTTATATAAAGGTATGCCTTTATCCCTCAGGAACGCGGGTGAAACCGCGGGGGATAACTAGTATATATTGAAATAAGTTTACCAACCGAGCCTCCCCATCCGAAGGCTTTGATGTTAGTGCCGACACGGATTGCCACTTCTGAGTCTACGAGGATGGCTTTTTTTACGTTTTCCCCAAATATAACGTCATCCTGTGTACAATGCAATTGATTATTACTTTTTATGGGCTTGTTCTATTAGTAGACTAAGCTTATATACAATTATATGTATTCCACTCTTACTATTGTTTCTGCTATAGGTACTCTCTCTAATATAAGAAACGTTTTAACGTTTTAAGATATCAAAGAAAAATGTACTTTGTTTATTTAAATATAAAGTTAATCTTTTGATCCAATGGCTCATTGTATGAACTAATTATCATAAAACAAAAAGGTTAATTTTACGTTAACATTTTCACACTTCTAAGGTTTCTAATATTGGAAAAATTATAAGTCATATTGAAGTCCAAAACTAACAAAAATCGAGACTTTTTTTCCGGTATCAGCTGTCTGATATACTTTTCTTTATGTACTATATAGATAGAGTGCTTCTGAAATATTTATACTGGACAATTGGGGTCTCCAACAACAAGTCACATGGAAAAAACTACAAGAATAAGCTAAAAATAAAAAAGGCATCTAAACCCGCAAAAAAGCTTACACTTACTAAAATATAATAAATATTTGCATACAGTTACAGAACAAATAAGGGCACAATAATATTTGTGTTGGGTTCTAGTGGGTCGTAGTAATCGGAACATCTAACAGCGCCAACCGTCTGTCTTTAACCTAGTGGACAGGCAGTAATTGGAGACTTGGGGTGAAGAGCGTTATTCCCCCTTCGGCCCTTTTCTCAATAACTTTGTTGACATTAGTGGTTTCCGGAAAACAAAGGAGTTAATACCGAAATAGCTTTAAACACCCGGATGTTACTGTCTGACGCCATCCCCAAAGTATTGCACATAATTTGCGCTGTAGTTATCAGGGCTTTAAAGGATTTTACTACCTTCACTAAAGATTGTCTTATTATAGTAGAGCCCGCAATTTGTAGCTCTGTCCTTAATTACTGTGCCAAGTTTAATGTTCTTTGTAAACATAAGAAGGACGGTACAAACTTTATTAACGTAAAGTGGTTATGTTGTTTACTGTTCAACGACGTATTATTATATAGATACGTAACCCACGAACATCACGGCTCTCAAAAACATCGAAAATACTAGACAGCTACATATGCGTGCAAAGAATCGGAAAAAATGCCCATACAGCGTACCTGTTGTTGGAGAGAGATGCATATAAAACAATATTTTTTGAGTAGTAGAGCTCTTAGTGCAGAGTTCGTCTGGGGAAGTATTACCGCCTTACCCATTTCTGCCGTGAAGCAGTAGTGCACTTGTATTACTGTATTTCGGTTAGAAAGGTAAAGGGGCCGGTGAAATCACAGACACAGAAACTTAACAACTTCACGTCTCAGGGTCGACAACGCATTAACGATATAGACAACGATAAATTGATTTCTAATTGTATTTTTTGTGTTTAAAAGTTATTTGTGAATATGGGTATGAAGCAAAGATTTTATGAAATAATGGACGAGCTTGTGGCAAACAAGAAAGATAGTAACTTGTATCTCGATAAGGACAAATACGCTAAGTGTTTAGAGGAAGTAAAAACTGCAAAGAACATTAAAAAGAAGGAAGCTGTTCATTACAGGCGTATAAAACGCTATGATATTTTGACTATAGGCGGCGAAGAAAAACTTATTGCCCCGATGAAGGAAGATAATGGAGAAATCAAATATTATGTTTGTTACGACGATTTATTTAACATTCTCGAAGATACGCATTTTGCTGCTGGACACGGTGGAAGAACAAGGATGCTCAAAGAATGTAACCGCAAGTATAATAATATTACGGTTGAGGCTATCATGACATATTTGAAATTATGCCAACCTTGTCAAAAGAAACAGAAGATTTTGAAAAAGGGTATTGTCATTAAGCCTATACTTCATAGTGAAATGAACTCACGTTGTCAAGTAGATCTCATAGATCTACAAACTAATCCTGACGGAAATTATAAATTTATTTTAGTCTATCAAGACCATCTCACTAAATTCGTGATCCTTCGTGCACTTCAAACTAAACGTGCACTGAAGTCGCATATCATCTATTGGATATTTTTACCACTTTTGGAGCGCCGAACATCCTTCATTCCGATAATGGTCGGGAATTTAGTAATCAAATAATTGAAAATTTATGCTCTATGTGGCCAGACGTAAAAATCGTACATGGAAAGCCAAGACATAGCCAGAGTCAAGGATCGGTAGAGCGTGCAAATCAAGATATAGAAAATATGCTCAGTACGTGGATGGAAACTAATCAGATTACAAAGTGGTCAGAAGGCTTGAAATTTATCCAGGCCATGAAAAATCGAGCATATCATGAGGGAATCAAATGCTCTCCTTACGAAGCAATGTTTGGTAGTCCAATGAAAATGGGCATTGCGATATCAGCTATTTCTAAAGATATGATTGGACTATTAAAATCTGAAGAAGATTTGGAAAATGTGTTGCATTCCCAAAAAAATGATGAAAATATGATAGAACAGGACAAGGAAAACAACGTGGTTGGTAATGAGTCAGAAGGAATAAAAAAAGGAAACAGTAAAAATGTGAACAACAAAACACAAGAAAAAGAAATTATTGCACTGGAACATACCACAGAAAAACAAATAACCGATGATAGTGATGATACTAATCTAACTATTCAAATACAAACCGATTCAGAGATAGAAAACGCTATTCAAGCTGAACAAGATCCAATATCAAAGAAGATAGAATCTATTCAAACAATAAGAACAAAAGCAAAATTTAATTTGGAAAGCCAAGCTGAAAAAATGAAAACCATGTCAGCTGATAAATATTCAAATGTGGAAGTGGGCCAAAATGTAAGACTGAAAGTACCTGAAATTGACAGAGCTAAAACTGACCCAAAAAGCATTATTGCAGTTGTGATAGATGTAAAGGACAATAAGTTTTACCAACTAGGTACCAAAATGGGAATACTAAAACAGCTTTACACCAAGAATCAGTTCGCCGCATGCTCTGAAGATTTCATAAAGATAGAAGAAATTGTTACGGATAAAGAAGTGAGTCTTCGAGAAGTTGTCGGAAAATTGTCGTTAACTGGAGGACAAGGATTCAAAAAATGTAATTGTCAAAAAAAATGTTCGACGAAAAAATGCACCTGCAGATCATCAGGATTACTTTGTAATTCTAAATGCCACAACAGCAATCCGTGTTGTAACAAGTGAAATGTTTTTTTAGGTACCTAACCTATTAATCAATTACATTTGATTGTCTTTCTTTACTTCTAAACCAAATAATAAGAAAAATAATAATTCAGTTAGACTAGCTTTTGTAAGCATTATGTTTGTATTTCGTTGTTAAATTTCAAATAGAGAAGTACTGATTCAGTTAGATCGATATGATAGAGATTGAGATATTCAGAGATATACGTTATGTGTTTTTTCAAAATAATTTAAATAAGTTGGTATTAGTTTGTACTTATTATTATCATTATGATACCTTTACAATACTATGTACCTGCTTTGTCTAATAGTTCAAAGTAAATAATTAAGAATTGCTCATTGTTTTATTCCTAAAACCAACATCTACCAGCTGACAGTGGTAAAACCTAGCATATACTGAATTCGAATGGTAAAAGCTCGAAAAAATCGTCGTATCTTCAGAAATACTTACATTTACCAACTCATATCGGTAAATCCTAAGACTTACACTTAAATCTTAAGATTTACGTAGTTCGAGCTTTTACAGTAACATATACATAGTTGAGATTGAGTGCTGCATGTGCCGCGCATGCTGTTGTTGCCGCGCGACAATGGTTTGTGTGAGACTAAATGGAATTAGGTCATTTACCATCATTTTGTGTAGCCATTACCAAGCGCGGACAACCCATCTATAGTTTATATATCATTGACTATCATTGTCTCTGAGTAATCGCAAGACAGCACACATTTTCTTTTCCACACGCATCAGGAGAAATGTCCAGACAAAAAAACTTACGTGTAGCATTATCATTGCGATGTCATTATCCAATTCACTCAAATGTCTGTAGTACTCGTGCTTCTTTATTTCCCTCACGGGTATTACTTGGCTGAAAATAATTTATTTAACAAATATTTTGAAGCTTCACAAAGGCGAATTGAGCCGTCACGCCGCACCGGCATTTGAAATTTAATCTGGGAAATTTAATATTCTAGTTTAGCATGCCGATATTTTAATAATGAAGCTGATTTAATATTGTATATTTTTAAATTATGATTAGTTTTTAACAATCGGTTTAAAGTACATGTATTTATGCGAATTGATGCGAAAGTTTGTATGTATGGATGTTCGTTATTCTTTCACGCAAAAACTACTTATCGGATTTGGACGAAACTTGGCACTTTTATAAAAAATGCCCTGGAATAACACATAGGATATTATAGTCATTCCTCTTATAAACCTCTGTGGTTTTTTGTGAATGATTTTATGTTTTATTTTCCATGTATTTATGTTTGTTCAATAATAAAAAATAAAAAAAAATGTGCCGGAAAAATGTTACATCTCTCAGTAACGCGGGTGAAACCGCGGGGGACTGCTAGTATTATAAATGCGGAAGTTTGGTTGTTTGTAACTCAATCACACCAGAACTGCTCAACGGATCTGGAACGATATATAGTCTGGAATAGCACATAGGCTATTGTAAGCCTTGGGAACACAGGTGAAACCGCAGGGCACAGCTAGTAAAATCATATAAACATTTGTAATTTTTCATGTCAGATGATAAGTAATTTAGAAAATAACATTTTAAATATTGTCCAAAAAGTATTGAATATATACAGAAATTATACTATATATTTGACAGGCCAGTTAGCTGGGCGGTTTTTTTTTTTAATAATATAAACTAGTGCTTGACTGCGATCCCACCTGACGGTAAGCAGTGATGCAATCTTAGATGTTGAGGCGCACTAGTTTATTAAGAGCCTATTCACTCTAGCCTTGAAGACACCCAAATTATAATTGCTCGGGAAGACCGCAGCAGGCAAGTTATTCCAGTCCCTCGATGTACGCGGTATAAACGACGAGGCGAAACGCTTAGTCCGGACCGTAGGAGTTTCGACAACGTAGGGGTGGATACTCGCTGTACGACGGGATGTCCGATGGTGGAAAGGTGATGGCGGAATCAAGTCATGCAATTCACGCGCACACTCTCCGAAATGCAACCAACACCGAAAGGCTGGCTACCCTACGCCTGTGCTCAAGGCTTTGCAGATTGGATTTAACCAAACCTGGATCGCCAATTAGCCTTTTTGCACGCCTTTCCACCGAGACCAAAGCTGCTAAATGGCATTTTGCAGCACCAGCCCATATATGGCTGCAGTACTCCACACTCGATCGGACCTGAGCTTTGTATAACATTAGAAGCTGTCCCGCTGTGAAGTACCGCCGGACCTTTGCAAGTACGCCGAGTTTTTTAGCAGCTGTCTTGGCTTTGGACTCAATGAACCGCCCGAAGTTGAGGTCTGAGGAAACTTCAACTCCCAAGAGCTGAAGGCGGTTGGTGCATTCCAGGGATACATTCCGGAAAGCAGGAACCAAGGTGAACGGGCTCCTTTTTGCGGTGAACAGACACGCCTGTGTTTTGGCAGCGTTGAATCCCACCAGATTGGCTTCACCCCATTTGGAGACTGCCTGAAGTGAGATATTTGTACGCTCTACCATAGCCTCTCTTTCGGACTGGATTAGCTCCTTACTAGCCCGAGCACCGACGACCGATGCATAGACACCGGGCATCAGTAGATCGTTAATATGCAGCAGGAAGAGAGTTGCAGAGAGCACAGACCCCTGAGGGACCCCGGCATTTGTCGTCATGGGTTCCGATGAGCAACCATCGACAACAACTCGGAGAAACCGTTCACTCAGGAAGTCTTTTACCCAGGCAATCAAACCAGGAGAAAAGCCGAACGCTGGAAGCTTGCTGATAAGACTAGCGTACCATACCCTGTCGAAGGCCTTCGAGACGTCCAAGGAAACGGCTATCGCTTCCCCATTCTTCTCGAGGGCTTCGCCCCAAAGTGGGTGGCGTACACTAGTAGGTCCCCAGTAGGCCGATTGTGGCGAAATCCGTACTGTCGGTCACTGAGGAGATTGTTACCTTCCAGGTATGCCATGAGGCGCGAGTTCAATACACGCTCCATAATCCTGCAGAGTATGGAGGTTACCGAAATCGGCCGATAGTTGGCAGGACCGGCACGACTGTCCTTTTTGGGCACGGGTTGCACATTGGCAAGCTTCCAGGACTTGGGCACTATACCAGTCCGAATTGAGAGGCGATACAAGCGTGTCAATACAGGAGACAACTCGGGCGCACAAGCCTTGAGAGCAATCGCTGGTATACCATCTGGTCCACTAGCTTTATTCACATCCAGACGACACAGAACTTTCAGAACCTCTTTATTCCTTATGCGAACCTCGGGCATCGAAGTGTCGCAATAAGGCAAAATCGGTGGGGTAGCGCTGCTAGTATCAAGACGCGAATTATGGGCGAAGAGAGATGCAAAGAGACCTGCCTTCTCTCTAGCCGTATGAGCCAGTGTTCCATCAGACTTAACCAGCGGAGGCAATGTGGGCCGACAGAAGTTCGCTTCGACCGATTTGGCAAGGGACCAATATGCTCTGCTACCAGATGGTTGCACAGAGAGCTTTTTGCCAATATGGGTAATACGATCGAAGCGAGCCTTTCTTAGTGCCTTTTTGTAGGACTTGGCAGCATGGTTGAAGGCTCCCTTCTTTGGGCTCAAATCCGGAGCTTTGCGGTCACGAGCGTCCACCCAGGCGAGAAACGCCGAATGCTTACGCTTTTCAGCTTCAGCACAATCGGCGTTGAACCATGGGCGAGCTGAGCCACCGATAGATACGTCACTATAGGGAATGAAATACTCCATAACTTGACGTACCACATCGGATATAGCATACGCACAGCTCGTTAGAGACCCTGACTGCCAAACCGAAGGTCGCGGGTTTGATTCCCACCCAGGACAAACATTTGTGTGCATGAACATGTCTGTTTGATCTGTGTCTGGGTGTAAACGTCTATATAAGAAAAAAAAACAAAAATAGTAGTATATGTAGTATATCAGTTACCTAGGTAGCCATACTACAAGCAGTACACTCTGCTTAACTTGGGATCAGGTAACCATTGTGTGGAGAATTCTTGGGATATTTATTTATTATTATATAAAGAGGCTGCATTTACCCCGGTCCATTAATAGAGCTCGCACCAATTTTCACTACAGTCGTCTCAGTACCATGTTTCAGGAAGCAACTCGCAGTTGTAATTGCTATTTTACTCCGAATCAATGTTCCAGAACAATAAAAGTTGCTATACACTATCAGAATCTGATATGGGACCTCGATTATTGTCGTCGTGTACTTGTTCATTTTGTCTTGATTGCTATGGGAGTATGGCGCTTGTAATTGTTTTTCTGGTAGGTATCGGTATGGTGATACCATTCTAAGTGAATTTAGAATGAAAATTCTGGAAATGTCAAAACTAAATATAACTAACTGTCCTCTTCGTTTCACCCGCCTTCCCGAGGGATGTAACATTTTCCCGGCACAAAAAGTCCTATATGTTATTTCAGGGCATTTTCTATATATGTGGCAAGTTTCAACCATATCCGTTTGGTAGTTTTGGCGTGAAAGAGTAACAAACATCCATACATACAAACATTCGAATTTATAATATTAGTAGGATATAATATAAACTTCATAAAATGTGTGTATGTTCTTTTGCACTCTTAACTCCTTGGCTAGACTGATTTTAATGGGAATCTTACTGGCACATCAACTCAGAACATCAGCTATGTTACAAGCAAAAAATGCGATCATTGATGCGCCCTTTATCCCTTACTTTAGCCTAAATATTATAAATGTAAATGTTTGTAAATGTAAAGGCTGTATGGATGGATGCTGGGTACTCTTTCACATAAAAACTATTGAATCGATTTGGATGAAGCTTAACACATTGATAGTTTATAAACCAGATAAATACATAGAATACTTTTTATACCGTACACATGTAACCCTCGAAAACGCGGGTGAACTGCTGCGAACTTTTAGTAGTCCATTAAAATGTATAAATATTTTGATGTAAAGTATGCAAAGACGAAAGTTGCAGTAACGGTCCAGTCACTTTTATTACTTTTAGAAGTGCACTCAAGAAAATGTATAAAAATGAAAACGAGAATTCCTCGGTACTCACACCAACATCCTCCCCAATATGAATTTTAATAAGAGTTAATTCGAATTCAGCCGCGGCTCCGTATAATGAAGTATATTTTCTAGCGTCACTCGCTTGTTAGCGGGATCTCGACACTCGAATAATAAACCCGGGTAAAGTAAACAATGAGAGAATTGCTACAAACCGATAAAACTGACTCTTATTTGTGAGTACAATTCGCAATCATAGTTCGTCGAGCCGGATCGCCGATACGGAGTTATTACCATTTTCGTGAAAGAGAGAACGAGTTTTGTGTATCAAAATTTACAAATGTCGCTCACTTTATAAACTTTGACTCTTAATGGTCAATGCCTAAGGTGTAAAATGCCCTGGCATTCGTTTTTAAGAGTATAAATAGTAATATTGTAGGGTATTATTCGCATAGCATTGTATTGTGGTGGTATTACACTGTGTTATATTCTTTGGTATGCCTGACGTCGTGACTTTGTTTACTATAGAGAACGATTAGCTAAAATCGGATCGGATCATATCATTAGTTATACAATTAGTAAATTGTTTTTGGATATTATATCGTTTCGTTACAACAATTTTCATAACCTATGTCTATATTTTCTGTATAGATACCTACGATTATTATTTTAATCCCATTTCCATATACTACCGGCACGCTATGATGGCCGTTTTAAGGTTTCAGATTGTCATTGGAAAAGAAACTGTATTGCTTTGGAATAAGGTTGATTTCCATCATCATGTAGATGTATCATTATTCGGTAATGTGGGTGAAGCCGCGGGAGACAGGTAGTGCTATATAAGTCTGTAGGATCTGTCTGCACTTTTTCTTTGGTCAATTATTCATTTAATGACCGACTGACGTCAATTCTTCTATTTTTTTAATTTTGTCTTTCTGTATGTCCTTTTATTCTGATGAAAATTGGTACTTATAGTTATCAGAACATGTGATTGGACGAATTATAGCCTATATATGATATCGATAAACGCAGGTGAAACCGCGGCAGACAGCTAGTATACTATAGTATCTATAAATATAAGAAGACATTGTATTTGTTTACTGGCAAAGCGATTTACATTAACAGTTTTATAATACAAAAAAAATTATGAGGGTATTAAATTTTATGCAATGTCATTTTATGCAATGCTATTCTCAGTAAGGTCCACAGTAAGACATACGTTCAACAATAGATCCATTACATAGTATTTGCATTTCCGTCACGTATCCGACGGAAGTCAGACAGGAATGGATTTAGCAGCACTCACGCTAAAGGCGACGACAATTGCATGAGTTTCGTCAACTCCGTAAATATCCTATTACAGTTTAAATTAGATTTTTAATAACAAAATTTCACATGAATGAAGGTTAATTTAATAAATATTAAATACTAGCTGTTCCGTTTACGGTACGCCCTGTACGGTTTCGCCTGGGTTTTATAGGATGTTGCCAGGCCTAAATAATTAGAGTTTCTCTGGATATTAATTCCAAAATATTATCAGTCTCTGTGCCATTCTGATCCGATCAGCTATTCTCGCGTGATTGAATAAAAACATCCATCTATCATGAAACTTTCGCATTTATAATGGTAGCAATATATATATATTATACTCGTATATAACGGGTTGACAGGTAGGGTTAAGCGGAATAAACGTTGAAAAACACTCATTTTATTCCAATACACTTACACACAAAATATAACGTAAAACACAGGATGCAAATGGTTTATGAGCCAATAGGTTAGCACGCGTGCACCTCTTGCGCTGTCTGTCTAATGATCGACCGACGTCACCGCGTAGGCGCAGACTTGCTACTCTATTCGGGGTTACCCGCTCATATTTGAATTTTCGACGGATTCAAACATTAAACCGATTTACTTAAAAGACTATTCTCCTAATTTTAAATCCAACAATAACAAATCTACGGAATTATAATCAGTTTTACTTTAGTTATTAACGAAACTCAAAATTTAGATTCTCTTTCTAAGGTGTCACGCCGTCATATACATATACGAGTAAATCATATATATAATGAGTAAAATTCTAGAACATTTACGCAAGTCTAACCAATCTCAAACTAATAATAATTTTTATTTGATAAGGCAACACAGAAACCCAATAGTGTTAGTAAGATCTTAAACTAAGTTAGTTTGAGCGAATATAAAACTAAAACTTAAAAGAGATATTGGTTTTCGTCCTCTGTGTGAGTTTCCACGTCAGAGGACAATCCAAGGTGGATTGTCCTCTGACGTGGATTGCTGAATTAGCTATCATATTAAGCATACTGTTGCTACTCTCACGGAGGGCTTGTTAAATGTAAACCAGATAACTGAAATATGTACTACATGTAATCCACCTTACAATAAGTATTTAAATATTTACACCCAGTCATGTTCATGCACGCTAATATTTATTCTGGGTTGAAATCGAACCTATGGCATGGCAGGGTCCCCAGCCACTAAGCCAACTGGTGTTTCTAATTAGCTACATGTTCCAGCTTTCATCCTAGTTTGTATTTTATTCTATAATATTATTCTTAGGAGGCTTCTTATGTGTTTCCTAATAAAAGTATTGATAGAGTTTAGAAAACCGCAGTCGATTCATATAATATGAAATAATATTAATGCAGGAATATTTGGTATTCAATTGCTTGAGTCGTGTTCTGCAACCGATGTTAAATGCAAATCAATTATTAAATGCTGGTTTGAATTCCTTTACAACTCTGTAATATACATACGAATTCCTTTGTGCTACAAGCAATTTCTTGTGTGTGTATAACTAACTACAACTATAATTCTAATATAATATAACAAATATGGTATGTGAAGAAAAGGAAGTTTTCTCGGTTTAGAAATTCGAAAAAAACTATTACCTTTATAAGAATATGTCCATAAAAGGATATTTCGGATTTAAAATTATTATCTATTTCATTTTGAATTGCCATTATACATATATTACTCGTAGTCATACATAGATATACACATATATACATCGTATTCTCGCTTGGCGTAAAGTCTAGCATATCTCGTAGATTCATCATCGTACCGCAAAATATGACGATACGCTACGTTTGCCGCTCCGCTCTAAAAACTGAATTTATGTTTTTTTAACATCTTCCTTATTTCTTAGAAGACGCGTAAAATAATGCTGTGTTCGATAAAAATCCCTAAAAAGAATGCCGCTAAGAAAGATAGAAAGAATTTTCTATCTATTTATTTATTGACACTTATTACGTTGTGGATTTTGATGCAATTGTCGAAAATACTATAATTATTCACATGAAACCGGGGTGGGTTGCTAGTATTATACTTACCACGTTTATTCTTTACTAGGTATAGCCGACATGCAAAAGGTAGTTGAAAATAAAGCTCGTGGTTCAACGGCTACCAGTGGGTTCCAGAACGTGCACTTGAGAGCCCGGATTAGTCTTGGTTTTGTATCGATCGCCAACACATTAACGATTCCTTTGACCTTAAATGAGCCTTCTAATCCTCTTAAGATAAATAAAAACATCAATAAGGTTTTCGTCTCCATTGCGTTGACTCCTATGTAACATATATGAAACTTTCGATAGCTGAGGTCTCAGTCAATTAATACCTATATCTAAAAGGTCCTATGTATAAAGGCCAAACTAACAATTTGGCTATTTTAACTTTTTTATGGTAAACGCTTCTTATTGATCTAATTAATCATGTTAGCTATTAAAAAAAAGATATCTGCATAGAAACACGTTTTTGTATTGTAGTATAACGGCATATGTAACATGAATTTAAACGTATAAGGTCCAAAGAGTAATTAGAGACTTATACGCGGGGAGTACCCGCGCGTTTGTTTATAAATTGGACCAATCAGCCGGTTTGACAATTATATGTTGATCGGTCGCACTGTGTTGAATAAAAAATGTTATTGTTGATTTTTTTGCGTTATAATTTATTTAATAAGTTAAAGATGGCATCTAGTTATCGTGCTAAGTTGAGTAGAAGTCGGAACTTAGTGAATTTAGCATTGGGAAATGAAAATAACAGTGCGCAGAGGAATGATTTAGGTTGATGAAAACGACGATTTTATAGAAAATAGCGATGATAACCGTTTTAAGTATTGAATACTATATATACATATTTATACTAGTACATCTTTGAACTAATTAGCGTAATACGCGCATAATGGCCAGTATGACACATTGGCCTTTTTAAGATGTTTTAATATAAAAATAGTTAAAAAAAAAAACTAACGTAGAAGGGCCAATGTAATGTAAAAAAAAAAACCGATAAATGTACATATAATACTGTAGTAAAAATGTGAGTCTACTAATACAAGTATAGTATTAATATATGTCGGAATATGGAGGCCGACCATAGGTAGAATCATCACCGTCAGACATTATATGGGCGTAAATATGTGTCTTTGAGAAAATAAAAAGTCGTAGGTAGGTTAACTTGCTTAGGTACTTTAATACTATCACACTAAACACAATGAAACGTGAGACAGTTCCTAGACTTGTTGTCCACGCGGCGGCCAGCAGAGAAGTTCGTGCTCGGGATTGTCGAACGTCTTCGTTATCTCGGCTCACGCGAACACAAATCCAGACTCTGTCAAAGCGCTGACGTCATAACGCTTTCGCCTCGTTGTCAAATCAACTCCCGTACTAATGGCTCTTCCGACATATATATAATAAATAATAATTTACTATATTTTATTATAATTAAAACTTTGACAGCCTCTCCTGTAAAGTTGACATTTTGCATTTTGGCCCATATACATAGGACACATCCAGGCTCCATATACAGGCTGTTACAAAACTACCCGTCAAGCCGGAAGGAGGTTAAATGGGGCCTTATAACGAGTCCATTCACAATACTTAAGAACCGTAGTAACGCTGTATAACATAAAAAAAAAAACTGATTTTTATGAATGAAAAATAGAAAAACTATTGAAGTAGACAATTATTAGATATAATAGGTACGTAAGCCTTTCTGTTAAATAATCTGGTTCCCCGAAATGACAGCTTACTAGGGTTGTTGGCTTTGATAATTAATTATATTTTTACGGGGTATTTTGTAACAGGTTGTATAAGGCAATAGGGAAACATATTGAGGAAATCATACCACGGAGGTGTTTATAAGTTTGGCTGAACTAGCTCAACCATCTGTCACCAAATAACTACTGACATGTTACTTTCTCATGAGGGCCAGTTTCCTCATTGGCTTTTTGTATTTACTACCTACCACATACTGTAGTAAGACTTATGTAATCTGGGAAACATACAGTAATAAAAACTTGAGACACATTATAAATAATTTATTTATTTATATATTTATTTATTTAGGATACACAATACAAATTACAACCAAAAGGTAACCACATAATAAGCAATTATATATATAGAGCTGGGTTGTGACTTAAAACATATGTATACAGAGAAACGAAACTAGAAATGAATACCAAGACAAATGCGATTAAAATGCAGGTGAGCAGAGGCAATTGACAATATAGATAAAAATCTTATTATTTAGAAACTATAAATAAGTATTATAATAAAATAAATAAACCAGCAAAGTTTCCTCCTATAAAATTTTACATAATCAACAAGAGTATACAATTACCAAGAAAAATCATCTGTGTAAATTTTAACTGTCTAACTATCACGGTTCATAAGTTGCAGCCTAGTGACAGACGGACCGACAGACAGACAGACAGACTGACAGGTGGACAGCGGAGTCAAAGTAAAAATAAAATAACTAAAATAGTTCAAGCTCTGCTTAGTTTGGGACCAGATGGCCGTGTGTAAAGAATGTCCCGGGATATTTATTTATTTAAAGTAAAATGCCAGTAGGCTTAGCCATGTTGACCATCTACAATCGTTAACGCTAATAGAAAACTAATCAAATGTATGGGAATGACGTTTTCTCACCGTTAAGTCACGTGGTCAAAACAAACGAATAGATAATTCGTAGCCAAGTTTATATCGTTCAAAATGATAGAATGAAATGTGAGCGTTTCTACAATGTCGATCGCTACATCCCATATAAATCGTAGCCCTGCTCGTACTAAGGAAAATACACATTTTAATATATATAAATCTCCTGTCACGATGTTTGTCCGCGATGGACTCCTAAACTACTTAACCGATTTTAAATTAAATTGGCACACCGTGAACAGTCTGGTCCAACTTAAGAGATAGGATATCTTAGATCTTTAATTATAGTCGCAATTTGATTTTATTGCAAATTATTGGTCTATAATTAATTGACAGTCACAATTATCTGTTAACTCCAAAAGATTCTAACAGATGGCGCTGTGTTGAAAGTACCAACGTTTAATTTTTTAGGGAACTTTTATATGGACTCATTTCGACAGCACAACGTCTGTTGGGACAGCTAGTATGTTTATAAATTTTCTTCAGATTTCATAAAGCATAATATAAAATGCGAATGCGGACCAAATGAAATATCTTTAAAAGATATTCAGTTTTCCCTTTTACAATGTCCAGATGTTTGGAATAATTTAATAAATATTCCACGATGTCGTAATTAGAATTGTTTCATTGAATAAAGTTAGCGTTCAGCAAGAAAAACGGAGGTTTGATTTAATTAAAAACTTTCTCCACAGATAATGGAGATAGAAAAGTATTCCAAAAATATTTTATGATTATAATTTTACACGTTAGTAACAAAAAAGGTATATAATTTCTGAATAACTATTTAAAATAAAAGTATATTTTTAGTACGCATACAGGGTTATTGGCGTATTCTCATTAGGAGGTGATAGGGGTGACTATTTGCGATACATTGAACCCCCTATGCATTATGCAAAAGTTAACCATTTTTGAGTTATACCATTTTGGGTTTTTTCATAATAAGTCAAAAATGCAACATCAAAAATAAAATAAAAGTATCAATTGAAATCAATGTTTTTCTTCTGATTTATAAAAACGACTAAACATTGGATTTTTATCAATATTAAAACAACAATTATTGGTCGAAATTTAAAAATGCAAGACAAAAATATCTATATTAATTCAATATTTTTTTTTGAGATTTAATTCCACTAAAATGCCTTAAAAACAAAAAAATAACGTTATGATTGGCTAACTAACGTTGGCTAACGTTGGTGATTGAGAAAACGGTTATGGTTTTAAAATAATAATACTCAATTATTATTTAGTTCTCCAACAATGCATAACAACTAGGAACTTAGTTCAAAGAAACTGAAAAAAGAAATGACCGCGAAGGAAGCTGGCTAAAATCTGAATTCTAGTTCGATTTACCAATAAATCAGTAAATATTTCAATCAATAAATAATTTCTGTGCTTCTATAATATATTAGTCAGCAAAATGTAACTTTCACTGACATGACTGATACTTATCAGATAATGTATAAGAGGTATCATATTATCGCAAACACAACAAACTATGTAACAAATTGGCAAAGACAAACTCATTACGCTAATAGCTAATAGATTCCATTACCCACCCCCGGATCTTGGCAAGTTAATAGGTGACAAGTTGTAAGATAGTTTTACGATGGTTGTAAAGTTAGCCGTGTAGGAGGTTACTTGTGACGTCATCAACCTGGTAGCTTCGACCGATTGTCTCATGCCCCCTTATTCAGCTAATACAAGCTTCATCGGCGAGTCGCTTCACGGAGGCCTCGGATCTCTCACGTGATTAGTAGTATTAGTGTAATTATCGAAAGAGACAGAGCATGGAGGCCGCGTCGAAACATCCTCGAGTTAGTGTCCTTACAAAATCGAGCCCCTGTTTCTTAAATATGATTGTATTGAACTTCGTTAGAGAAGAAAGACATTTAGAATTGACTAGCTGTCCCCCGCGGTTTAACCAGTATTGGCGAGGGGTGTAACATTTTCCCGGGATAAACAGATAACCTATGTCTAATCCACACTATAATGTATCTTTGTACCATATTTCATCCAGATCCATTCAGCAGTTCTGGTGTAATTGAGTAAAGACCATGCATCCATCTAAAATTTCACATTTATAAGAGTAAGATTACTATGGTCGAAATTCATATTAATTCTTGCATTTCTTATGTTAAGTGGGCCAACAAACAAACATTGGTTCTAGTGATTGCACGTGGTTAGAGCCGCCTATGGACATTTGCAGTACCAGGGTCATCACCAATGCGCTGTCGAAACTTAAAGGCGAAGTTGTTGTCTCATGTGCAACTATAAATAATGTAACAATTTCACCTACCCCTTTTACAGAAACACAGTAATACAAGTGCACTACTGCTTCACGGCGGAAATGGGTAAGGTGGTAGTTCCTCCCCGGACGAATGCTGCACAAAAAGCTCTATACTCTGCTCTATATACTATCTATACTTCTATACTAATATTTTAAAGAGGAATTATTTGTATGTAGGTATGTTTGTTACTCTTTCACGCAAAAACTACTGAACGGATGTAGATGAGACTTGGCATATAGATAGATCATATCCTGGAGTTACATATAGGCTACTTTTTATCTCGGGAAAATGTGATTTCTCTCGGGAGCGCGGGTAAAGCCGCGGGAGACAGCTAGTTTCTAATATAGGAATTTATCTATCCGGATGAAATTTCCTCTATGAGCTGTTTTTCTTCTAAGATAAGTAACAAATATACTCGCAATTGACATAAACATTCTGCCAATAATTTGCTTCCACACAAAATCACTTATTCAGGCCTCGGCCTACAAACATCGCTTTCCGTAGGTTGATTTTATGTTCCAGATTACTCACCTGGCCTCTTTCTTTGCCATCAAATAAGTATAATGAGTAAACATGATATTGTTGTTAATTAAAGGTTAACGAGAAAATCTTAGACACTTTATGGTATCAAGTTCTATAAGGAATTCTTCTAATTAACATACCTGCTGTATAGTTCCTTTATGTATACAAATTTTATGAATTTTGGTTACTTTATGGTAGTTTAGTAAAATCTGAGGAATTAATAAAATACAACTATACAATTTATTTATGACTAGCTGTCGCCCGCGGTTTTACCCGTATTTATAGATATTAAATAGACCATTAAAAAAATCTACATTCAAAACTGTTTATTCAGTTTAGGCCCTCGGAAGGTACTAATGAAGGTCAAATTTAAAGTCACTGATGCTACTACCAATCGAGCAATCACATGTTCTGACTATAAATCCATTTTCATCAGGTTCGGTCAAATCGTTCTTTAGTTAGAAAAGGACATACATACAGACAGACAAAACATTTTCAAAAAGTAGAATTAGCGTCAGTGCATCATAAATCGATTCCCACCCAGGACAAACATTTGTGTGCATGAACATGTCTGTTTGTTCTGTGTCTGGGTGTAAATATCTATATAATAATGTATTTAGAAAAAAAAAGTAGAATATCAGTTATCTGGTTTCCATAGTACAAGCTCTGCTTAGTTTGGGACCAGATGACTTTTTTTTTTATCTTTAAGAAGATATACTTTAAGCATACACACCGTTAAAACACATTTTTTATCTGTCACGTAGTTTTATCCGTTGACTAGAGAGCTGGCTCTTACCTCTGACAAAGGACTAGTCTAGCTGTCCAACGAAGTATAAGAATACTGCCAGTCGTCTAGGAAAAATTCCCAAGGGCAGTGACCTAATAAAATATTCTACCTATAACAGTCAGGCCAGTTAGCGTGGTGGATAGATACCTTACCTATAACATCGCAGGTCGTGTATTCGATTCTCACCCAGGATTAATATATGTTTGGCCATGTCTGTTGGTTGTGTGACTGGATTGGATGTAAATAACTTTATAAGTATTTATTTAGGAAGTAGTATATGTTGTGTCAGTTATATTGTTCCCATAGTATTAACAGGATCTGCCCCCTTATTCAGCTAATACAAACTTTGTCGGCGAGTCGCTTCACGGATGCCTCGGAGAGCTTACCTCTCACGTGATTAGTAGTATTAGCGTAGTTAACGAAAGAGACAGAGCACAGAACAGCCTCGAGTTAGTGTAATTTTTCTTACAGAGCGCCCCTGCTTAATTTGGAGTGTCTAGGACACTCATAATAATTATTATATCCAGTGTAGAAAAGATTGTAAAGTATTGGATATATAAACGTTGCGTTAATATTTTACCAATCTCTTAAATGTGTGTAAGGTGTAAATATCTAATAAGGATGTATTTAGAAAAATAAAAAGTAGTATATCAGTTATCTAGTTTCCATAGTACAAGCTCTGCTTGGTTTGGGACCAGATAGCCGTGTGTAAAAGAATGTCCCCGGATATTTATTTTATTATTTATATTTAATTAAACAAAGAAAAGGACCACAAATTATATTCATAATAGCTGACCCCCTCAGTTTCTTATGTGCCAAATTTCAACAACATAAGTTCAGTCGTTAAGCCATGAAAGCGTAAAAACAGACAAATATATTTATAATATTACTAGCCGTCCCCCGCGGTTTCTCCCTCGTAACCGAGGGATGTAATATTTTCCCAGCACATAAATATCCTTTGTGTCATTCCGGGGCATTTTTTATGTGCCAAGTTTCATCAAAATCGGTTTAGTGGTTTTTGCGTGAAAGAGTAACAAACATCCATACACACAAATATTCGCATAATTTTTTTTTTTTATAAAAACTTGAGCGCATTTGACTGGGTCTCACCTAATGGAAAGTGACGATCCAGTCGAGGATGGTACACGCGAACTCAAGTAATGCCTATTCAATCTTGCCTTAATAATATTAGTAAGGATTAAATAAACCTTAAGTTTCATTTTCCAGTTCAAATTTGTTGCGTCACCTTAGTACATTCAACTGCACGGTCGGCCGTAATAAAGTTCTAATGTACCGCATGTTTTTTTATTGTACATTTAAATTAAAATCTAGCTTGTTGAGTTTCATATCAGCAGATGAGGGATTCGGTTGATTACATTTGCTTACTATAGTCAACTATATACCTATAACTATGTTTTGAGTAGTAGAGCTCTTTAGAAGTACTACCTTGCTCATTTCCGCCGTGAAGCAGTAGTGCACTTGTATTACTGTGTTTCGGTTAGAAAGGTAAGGAGGCCGGTAAAATTACAGGCACATGAGACTTAACAACTTTACGTCTCAGGGTTGACAACGCATTGGCAATGCTCCTAGTGTTCCAAATGTGGAAAGGCGGCGGTGACCACTTTCCATCAGGTGGACTGTCTGTAGAAAAATAATATGTTTGTTTACGATAATATTTTGCAAGTTGTAAATTAAATGGCATACTCAGATAAGTGTTGTATCTACAAAGTAAGCCCAACGGGACGCGCACTAAAACCTTCAACATACTAACATCTCCAGCCAGGTCAGGTTGGTTGAACCGGTGATTTATACACGTGCTTAAAAGTTTTACCCACCATTTTTATGCACTGTATTTATTTATTATGCCAAAAAGGGTTAGAAACGGTGTTTGAGTGTCAACCTTCGTCTGTTTGATTATCATTATAGACAGTGACGACAGAACCCTTTTGGTTCTGAAATATTATAATAGAACAAACGATTGAAAATTTGTTACGATGAAAATATAATTAAATAAAAACAACGTGGAATATTTTTTTAGCCGTTTCTCCTTGACCTTTGCAAACAGTACCTACAGACAATTCTGTGTAAACAAAAAAGCTGGATCGTTACTGCCATGTTATTGTCAAATACTTTGTTTACATAATGTACGCGAAGGTCCGAGGATTGAGGTCGAAAGCGCGCGACACGCGAAGGTACTCGGGCTCGTAGTCCCGCGGTCTCGTAGCTTGCGGCAGTCACGCTACAGCAGCCGACCCCTACGGTCGTGTGCTACGAGTTACGAGGTCGCGTGCTACGAGTCAGCTACGCGGCACGTAATGTTGTGGTGTTCGGTGGCACTTTTGGCCCTGTGCGCCTCGGTCCAAGGACGAGCGGTAAGAATGACTTTACATTTTCTATTTTTATGTCGTATACATATACAGCATTATGATGCAGTAATGCAGTATATGTTAAAAAGTTTGTTTATGACGTCACGGTATACCATCTCGCGTCGCGGTTTTGTTCATTCTTAATTTTGGAAATCATTATGAGTTTTGAAAACATCGAAGTGGCTATCGTTATTTTAGGTCGAGTTCTTGAACTGTCCAACTTCATAGGCTGGATTCAATTACCCTCAGTCTAGAAAGTTTTGATTATAGAGGCTTAAAATAGTATTATATCTTATTTATTAGCTTTTTTTGTAGGTATGATATTTTAATAAATTATGGTAATATTTTTATTATATTTTATTTATTTACAAGTTTAATAATAATATTTAGTTTGTTTAGAACTTATGATAGGTACTCATAAGAGCTATTTCATCACATTCTGCGGGTCTTTTGTTCGTAAAATAATAAATTACTCCTCTTCTCTTCATTGTTTCTGTGTAAAGCCTTTGGAAACATTTGGAAGGCACAAATAATCTCGCACACAAAAAACGACGTATGCATGGCTTAGTTACATTTATCTTAAGTATAAATTTGATAAAAATTCAAGTTACTTTTGCCATAAATTCAATAAATGATAATATTGATGCGTAATGTTGCTTTTTACGCATCAATATTATCATAATTATTATATAATTATTAAATATTATATTAATAATATATTTATTGAATTTATGGCAAAAGTAACTTGAATTTTTATCAAATTAAAATAAATCCTTAATAATATTCAAATATGATTTTTTTTATCTAATTTTCGTCGGTTTTAAAAAAATCCTTTAGCTCTAAAACTAACATTATATAACATCATACTTACTAATTTTAATACTAATAACTATAAATAATCGCTAAACTAAATCAGATTAATATCACTTTCAAATACATATGATTTTTTTACCGCATGTCAGTAAATCCTTTTCTACTAAAATTATAAAAACTGTTAAATCTTGTGAGTATGGAAGGATGTATATTACTCTTCACTCAAAATTGTCACAGATATACAACGTGTTACAAAATACCCCGTAAAAATATAATTAATTATCAAAGCCAACAACACTAGTAAGCTGTCATGTCAGGGAACCAGATTATTTAACAGAAAGGCCTACGTACCTATTTTTCCCAATAATTGTCGTCTTTAAAAGTTTTTCTATTTTTCATTCATAAAAAACTGTTTTTTTATTTTTTTGGGGTATGTTATACAGCGATACTACGGTTTTTAAATATTGTGAATGGACTCGTTATAAGGCCCCATTTAACCTCCTTTCGGCTTTATGGGTAGTTTTGTAACACTGTATATTATAGTCTGGAATATCTTTTTATCCCGGAAATATGAAACATCCCTCGGGAACGCGGGTGAAACCGAGGGGGACAGCTAGTATTATAAATGCTAAAGTTTGTGACAATGGATTGAGCATGGATCAATGTTGGTTGGTAGAATGAACATTTTTTGGACACACAGATTCACACAAAATACAACGTCTGTCAAGCATAAGGTTATAAATAAATACAAAATTAATTACTAAAATAAAACTACAAAATAAACTAAAAATTATGAGCAATTTCTATGACATATTGGGTCCAAATGTATGCATATGTGTATATATTAACATAGGTAAAAATAAAAGCATTTGCTGGACACACAGATTCACACAAAATACAACGTCTGTCAATCATAAGGTTATAAATAAATACAAACCAATTACCGATTGAGCTAACTAATTGAGCAGATTTTGTGACATCTTGGGTCCAAATCCTTATGTGTATATGGAAATGGTGTACATTTTAAAAGGACAGTAAAAATTTCTCTTATCCCCTTTCATTTAATTAAGTGTTTGTGTAAATCTGTTCTAGACAATACTGCAAGTAAGTTTAAGATCCTGTAATTTACTTTAACTTTCGTTGTCTAGAAGCCGGTATTCTAAGTAAAATTTTGCACCATAATTGCTTTTAGCTCGACGCAGACAAGTCTTTGTAGCCATTGTAGCCATGCTTATTTATTTTCTACAAAATTAACATTTCCACTGTTATTATCAAATAGCGGTTTCACCCGCGTTCCCGAGGGATATTACATTTCCCCGGAATATAAAATATCCCACCAATATATCAAGGCTATAATCTATTTATGTGCTCAGTTTCATCCAAATCGGTTTAATCTGATTTGTGTGAAAGAGTAACAAACATCCATTCGCATTTATAATATTTGTACCTACTGCTAAAAGTAAGGGAGAAAGGGCGCAACATTGATAACACTTTTTTGTGTTCCAACCTATCACAAATAAAAGTCAAAAGGAAGAAAAGAAAAACGGCATAAACCGCCAAAATTACACTAGCGCAATTTTTGTATCTTGCTGTATAAAAACAAAACAGTCTACGTATCTGTATACAACACGCTTTCTTCTCGACGACGTCTCAAATTTTACTCATTAACCAACATTAATATAGCGCATTATTATATTCGCTCGTGCTCTTTGGTCCATATTAACTTCAGGGTTATATTCACCCCAGGGGGTTAATTTCGACAGGATTGCTCCACATGTGTCTCATGTTTCGAGGGACCAAATATAACCGTCTTAAGTGCCATCTTAAACTACTAACGGCTGAATAAACAAACACGACTCTAACTTGCTATTAATGCTGTCGTTAATGTAAAATGGCTTTTGTTTCTCTTAAGGGTAAGTTAATTTTAGTTTGAAGATGTAATGACTTTCAAATGGCGAGCGATTCCTTAAACAAATTATTCGGTTGTTATTTTTAAGTTAAACTGAATTTATTTGGAAGAAATGATAAAGTACCGCCCTCTGATTCGCTCGCTTCGTCTGTCAAATATAAACCTTGATTTATTTGCAAATTTGATAAAAACAAAAGATAACATTTCTCTGACAGAAAACAAAACAAATTATTCCGAATTCAATTTGACAATAGAAAACTCTTTACTTGACGTTTACGCCACGGGGAAATGTACAGCGGTTGGAGAGGGGTTCTGTCAATATTGACAATATCGACGTGACTTTAGCAAAAGCATAATATCTTGCAATTTAAACCGAAACATAAATAGTATAGAAAACGGATTACGTGTCAATTAAATGTATGTAAATAAATTTGTACGCACAAACAAACACACGAAGCTATTGTTTGAATTGCGAAGTCAAACGGAGAACTTGAGAATTTAGCTTGTTAATTAAGTTATAGGGTATGGCTTGTTTGAGGGCTGCCGTGCAACTTGGCTACGTGAAGTCAAACTAGAACTGAATACTAATCATTATAGTTTCGACGGGTCTCATTTTTGGTCTTCATTGCTGCTTTAGATCAGACAGGGTGGAGTCAACTTGTTAGACTCAAATAAAAAAAAATAAAAAAATGTTTACTAAATTATTATCAGTTTTTTATGATGGATATTTGGACAATCTTGCCTTAGTTAGTGACGATGCAGTGGGTCAAAGTGTACAAGCTGAGTTTGAACTGTAGCTGCCATAACACACGCGTAGTAGGTTAATTGTAGATTTTCATTTTGTAGATAGTAGCCACCCAGACCAGTACTACAAAAACCCTTCTTCCGAGCCGTGGCTTCTTACCTTCTGAAAGAAGAAAAAACTCAAATTTTGTGTAAGATTCGAACTCATCATCATCACAACAGCATGCAACCTCTGAGCTATTAAAACTAAAATATATGAACTGATTCCTTAATATATTGAGTGTTTTATATTCAAGTAATGCTACGAAAATTTAAGACTTTATTTTCCAAAATACTTTACCGTAACTAGTCATTAGGTAGATACTCAGAGTATTATTTTGTACTAGCTGAATCCGCAACTACGTGCGCGAACTTTATTTATTTATTTCTTGGATATAAGGTTACATATAGGTCTTAAAAGTAACCATATATATAATATATGACAGCTAGATCGAACCTTTCCGTGTGCAAGATTTAATAGTTTTTTTATATCATTACCATTTAAATTGAGGTATAATTTTTTCTATAGTTTAATATTGGGTTTAATTAAATAGAAGATTATAAAATTAGAACAAGATGATGCCCATTACCTCATATACGAAAAATATATAACAGTACAAAGTACAGCTTGAACTATGAAACTTTAAATTGAAAATTTAAATTGCTATTCGTCGACGGCAAATAGAAAATTTTCAAAGATCGCTGAAGTAGAGTGTTGGCCAATTGCTACTTTTACTGAAATTGCAGCGAGCAGCTGACACGGCTCATTAAGGGGCGGCGCTGGCGCATAAAGTCTCTTATATTCTATTGCTGCACAGAATTTGTTTCAAGTTTATGCATAAAATTTCAGATATATATTCAGTGCGGTCCACTGAGCTGACTTTAAAAACTTTCCTCTTTGACAAACTTCCAACACGGCGAGAGTTGCGACTTCGTCCTCAACTATTGATAAACAAAAGCGGATTATTAGGAGAGAGTTGTGGCAAAAGGAATTTTGGTTTACTAAAAGCTTAACGTTGTCATGATAGTGTCACTATCTTTTTGACAAAGTTTTACTATTTTACCTGTTACAATATCCGAGTTTTTTATGTGCTCTATATAATTTAATATCAACATATTAGGTTGGGGAAAAAGTCTTTTCGCATTATAGTATGTATGAACTTGTAATAAAATCACTTTGGCTATAATATTTGTATCTAGCTGGTTTTGGTATCATTGAAAGTTTAAATTTTAAAGAACATATTTCCAAATTCAAATTAGGAAAATGTGTGATTTGCATTTGTTTTTCGTACCGCCAAGGTGAGTGAATCTAATGAAGAAATTCGATTCATTTTAAAATTTTACTACAAAAAAGGTAAAAATGCAACGCAAGCCGCGAAAACAATTTGTGATGTTTATGGACCTAGTGCAGTGTCTGTGAGAGTAGCACAAATTTGGTTTAAGCGTTTTCTATCCGGAAATTTTGATGTCAAAGACGCACGTCGCTCTGGTAGCCCCATTACGGATAAAATGGATGGCATTTTTGAAAAAGTGGAGCAAGATCGGCATATCAGTAGTTACGACGTAGCTGAAGAACTGGGAATTGACCACAAAACAGTTTTGGCGCATTTGAAAAAAACTGGGTATACAAAAAAGCTAGATATTTGGGTACCTCACGAGCTCACTGAAAGAAACCTAATGAACCGTGTACTCATTTGTGATTCTTTATTATGACGTCATGAAACCGAACCACTTTTGAAGAAGCTGATAACTGGTGATGAAAAGTAGTTCACGTACGACAAGAACGTGCGAAAAAGGTCGTGGTCAAAGGCCGGTCAGGCTTCACAGACTGTGGCGAAACCCGGGCTAACTCGCAACAAGGTGATGCTGTGTGTGTGGTGGGATTGGATGGGCATTATTCATTATGAGCTGTTACCACCAGGCAGGACCATCGATTCTGAACTCTACTGCGAACAACTGATGAGATTAAAGCAAGAAGATGAGAGAAAGCAGCTGGAATTAATCAACAGAAGGGGTGTGGTTTTTCATCATGATAACGCTAGAGCTCACACATCTTTAGCCACTCAGCAAAAATTAAGAGAGTTTGACTGGGAGGTATTAATGCATCCGCCGTATGGTCCTGACCTTGCACCTTCAGATTTCCACCTGTTTCGGTCTAGGTTAACATCACGAGAGGACTGTCAAAACCACTTGTCGCAGTATTTTGATCAGAAGTCCCAAAATTTCTATAGCAATGGGATCATGTCCCTACCTACAAGATGGCAAAAAGTTATCGAACAAAATGGTACCTACATACTTTAGTTAAATGTAAATAAACTATATTAAAAATATTTTGAATTTTCTTAAAAAATGCGAAGGAATTTTTTCCCCAACCTATTATATACAAGCAAAATAGGGTTCTATTGTCGCACCGTCACCTCAAAATTACTGAACATATCGGGACCTGCTACCATTGGACGCGGATTTTTTCCTAGATGGTTTTAGGCTATAGAGTTAACAACATTGTTTATGGATAATTAAATTCTTTCATAGATAATAATTCACTATACTTGTCCTTCCACTAAGTTTCCTTGTTTTTTTTTTTTTATTATTCTGTTGTATTTTTAGCCTTTTTTGTATAAAGTTAACGATTATCTTAATATTATTGTGTGTTTATCAGTGAGGACCTCTAAATGGCTCACCAATTTTGTATGATGAAACTGATCAAACTTTTGTAAGCTGTTGGTCCTCCAACAATAAATAAATAATAAATAAATAAATAATAGGTTGGGGAAAAAGTTCCTTCGCATTTTTTAAGAAAATTCAAAATATTTTGAATATAGTTTATTTACATTTAACTAAAGTATATAGGTACCATTTTGTTCGATAACTTTTTGCCATCTTGTAGGTAGGGACATGATCCCATTGCTATAGAAATTTAGGGACTTCTGATCAAAATACTGCGACAAGTGGTTTTGACAGTCCTCTCGTGATGTTAACCTGACACTGCCTACAGAATTCTGAAGAGACCGTAACAGGTGGAAATCTGAAGGTGCAAGGTCAGGACTATACGGCGGATGCATTAATACCTCCCAGCCAAACTCTCTTAATTTTTGCTGAGTGGCTAAAGATGTGTGAGGTCTAGCGATATCATGATGAAAAACCCCTTCAGTTGATTAATTCCGGCCGCTTTCCCTCAACTTCTTGCTTTAATCTCATCAGTTGTTCGCAGTAGAGTTTAGAATCGATGGTCCTGCCTGGTGATAACAGCTCATAATGAATAATGCCCTTCCAATCCCACCACACACACAGCATCACCTTGTTGCGGGTTAACCCGGGTTTCGCCACAGTCTGTGAAGCCTCACCGGCCTTTGACCACGACCTTATTCGCACTTTCTTGTCGTACGTGATACACTTTTCACCACCAGTTATCAGCTTCTTCAAAAATGGTTCGGTTTCATGACGTCGTAATAAAGAATCACAAATGAGTACACGGTTCATTAGGTTTCTTTCGGTGAGCTCGTGAGGTACCCAAATATCTAGCTTTTTTGTGTACTCAGTTTTTTTCAAATGCGCCAAACCTGTTTTGTGGTCAATTCCCAGTTCTTCAGCTACGTCGTTTTCAAAAATGGAATCCATTTGATCCGTAATGGGGCGACCAGAGCGACGTGCATCTTTGACATCAAAATTTCCGGATTGAAAACGCTTAAACCAAATTTGTGCTACTCTCACAGACACTGCACTAGGTCCATAAACATCACAATTTTTTTTTGCGGCTTGTGTTGCAATTTACCTTTTTTGTAGTAAAATTTTAAAATGAATCGAATTTCTTCATTAGATTCACTCATCTTGGCGGTACGAAAAACAAATGCAAATCACACATTTTCCTAATTTGAATTTGGAATTGGTTTCTTTAAAATTTAAACTTTCGATGATACCAAAACCAGCCAGATACAAATAGTATAGCCAAAGATATATATATATATTTTTTTTTTTTTTTTTATTCAAATAGGCCTTTACAAGCACTTATGAATAGTCTGACTCTAATACCGGTTCGGAAGGTTGTTTTTTACTGAGAAGAGCCGGCAATAAACTCAGCAATTACTCTTTTAAAAAAAAAAAACAAACTTAGATTTATTACATAAAATATTATTTAGTCTCATTGACAATACCTGTGTGTTATGGCAATATTGCAGAATTATTTAACAATAATATAATATTATAAATATGTAATGAAAAAAAAAAATACAAACAAACTAAAGCCGACCAGCCCCCACAAGCAGCACCTGTTCACAAGTATGACGCATGTGGCAGCCATCGCCCTCCTCGCCATATTGTAGGGAAGTGAGCGACCCGCCACACGACGCCGCCACAAGCAAAGGCATTAAAGCGAGCATGACTAACTTAAGTTTGAAGCACATCAAAAAAAAAAAAAAAATTATGAATATTACAAGTTCATACATACTATAATGCGAAAAGACTTTTTCCCCAACCTAATATGATATCGATTAACGCGGTTGAAACCGCGGGGGACAGCTAGTATAATAAATATACATAAAATTATTTAAATACTTCCTGTGTTCGTAGGTGAACATCAGCAACACATGGGTCCTGCCTGAGGAAGGGTTCCCGGTGTTTTATCGCTACTTCAGGGACCGCATTTCTTGGTACGAGGCCGATGCCGTCTGCCAGTTCCATCATGCAAACCTCGTTACAGGTAAGTGTTAACTAAAACATGCAATAATATGTTTCATATTGAATGCAATGGATTCTGGAATATTGTATGTATTGAACAGGTGCTGCTTGTGGGACCTGGTCTGGTTTAGTTTGTGTTTTCTTTTGATTTTTATTAGATCTTTAACTTTTTTTTTAATAAGTCAGTTTCGTGATCACACGCAGGTATTGTCAGTGAGACTAAATAAATGTTATTTATGTAAGTCAGTAAAAAATCAACATTTCGAACCGGTATTAGAGTCAGACTATTCATAAGTTGTAAAGGCCTATTTGAATACAAAATATTTTCATTTCATTATTACGTTTGAATTTCGTTGTTGTCAGTTTTATTCTAACTTTTAGGATAGTTACGCTTTTATAGCAAGCCACATGAATGGGAAATGGTGTTCTAACTCGAGTGGTCAGTTGGCGTGGAGGTTAGAGACCTTGACTGCCACGTAGCAGGACGTTAAATTCTCACACAAGACAAACTTTTGTGTACGTGAACATGTTTGTTCTGTCTGAGTGTAAATATATATGAAACTAACTGTCCGGACAGACGTTGTCCTGTCGAAATAAGTCCATACAAAAATGCAGGAATTCGCTCGCAGCGCCACCTACCGGGTCCAATTGTGAATCTAAACTATCCATGGCGACACCCAAATGCACACACAAAAATTCATTCAAATCGGTCCAGCCGTTTAGGAGGAGTTCACTGTCAACACACGTACAGAAGAATTATATATTATATATAAAGATTAGTACCTATATGTTGTGCATCAATATTTATTTGATTGCCACAGTTCAAGCAGTGCAAGGTCTGCTTAATTTGGAATAAGATGAGTGTGTGTAAAGAATGTCTCACGATATTTATCTATATATAATATATACAAAAATAGGTTTCCTTTGACGCACCATCACCTCAACACTACGAAACATATTCGACGCGGATTTTTGGGGGGTTATCAGCTATATGATATCGGTAAACGCGAGTGAAACCGCGGGGGACAGCTAGTAATATTATATTTATAACTCTTGGAAGTGTTTACCTTTACGGAATGTTATAAAATAAATAAATTGACTTTGAACATAACCGTTTTACCCCTGGGCACTAAAACGTTAATTCAGTTACAGATACTCCATTAAACCAGCTTTATAAATAATTATAAACAAAAATAATTTTCTACACGAAGAGTAGCCAGCGCTGTCTAAGATTACGAAAAGTTTAAATGGCTTTCACAACTTAGTTATCTAAATCAGTGATTACAAAGTAAAAACTTTGAAGTGTTAGATGCAAAGAATAATTAAAGTAGTATACGTATTTTGTTTGAAAGGTTTTCTTTTTTTTTACATCACATGGGCCGACAAACAAGCGAACGGTCCACCTGATGGTAAGTGATCACCGCCGCCTATGGACATTTGCAACACTAAGTGCATCGCCAATGCGTTGTCGACACTGAGACGTGAAGTTGTTAAGTCTTATGTGCCTGTAATTTCACCAGCCCCCTTACCTTTCTAACCGAAACACAGTAACGCAAGTGCACTACTGCTTCACGGCAGAAATGGGCAAGGTGGTAGTACTTCCCCGGACGAACTCTGCACTAAGAGCTCTACTACTCGTTATTTCTAATTGTATAATATATAAAATTTGGTGATCCTTGATATTCTTCGTTGGGACTAATGGACTAAATCATAAGAGCAAAAATATATATTTAATATACCTATCCATAAATAAATAAATAAATATTATAAATGCGAAAGTTTGTATGTATGGACGTTTGTTACTCTTTCACGCCACTCCCGGAAAAAAATAAATGGATTTGGATGAAACTTGGCACATATATAGAAATTGCCCTAGAATAACTCATAGGAAAATTTTTGTGCCGGGAAAACGTTACATCCCTCGGGAACGTTGGAGAAACCGCGAGGGACAGCTAGTATTATGCTTATATAGGTAAATTTCATATTTTATTTTTATATAGGTACTTAGGTATGTGTTGTAGTTAAGATATAAGAGTTTCTATTACAGTTGCTTATGCAATTATTTATATAAGCTACTGACACGATACTCGTAGCTTCTATATCTAAAATGGTACTAAATTGCTACATTTAAGGGTATCAGAAGATCTATAGGTCTAGATACAAAAAGCCTGTTGTGGGCGACTAGAGAAAGGGACATTTCAATATTCCCTCGAGCCGTTACGTGTAATCGACGGCAATCCAGCAAAGACCCCATTACCCTTGATGGGGCGACCGCCAACCCTCTTCGAGATACCAGCCCACCATATTATATGTACCTGCAGATAAGAAAATGTTAATATCGCGACTTTTTATGTTAGACGTTTTGGATGTGTGACATGGGGTGTTTTGTAAGCCTATAATGCATCAGACCATTTCATAAAAATATAGAAGGTACCTGTCCCCTGTGTTTCCGAGGGATTTTAGATTTTCCCGGGATAAAGAGTACCCTATAAGTTATCCAGGGCATACTCTATCTATATGCCAAGCTTCAATCATATCCATTTGGTAGCTTTTGCGTGAGAGAGTAACAAACATCCATACTTACAAAATTTAGCATTTATTATATGAGTAAGAAAAATAGGAGAGCATAGACTACGCAATATGAAATTATGTACACTAATATACTCTCTAAGTACAAACAATCCCATAATCATAACATAGTATAAAACAAAGTCGCTTTCTCTGTCCCTATATCCCTATGTATGCTTAAATCTTTAAAACTACGCAACGGATTTTGATGCAGTTTTTTAATAGATAGAGTGATTGAAGAGGAAGGTTTTTATTTATAATACATGTGACATCCAACGGGAACGCGGGTAAAACCGCGGGGGACAGAGACATAAATAAATAAAAGATATTTTACAATCATTACAATTATGATACAAGCAAAGCCAGGTTCAAATACTAGTATCTATTAAAGTAAATCCATTTTATTCAGGGCGAGCATAATTTGCGTTTCAATGTCTTTTCAAGAATTCAATAAGAGACCTACTCGAACCTTTTCGAGTAAGGACTCGTAAATATTTAAAAAATGCTTTTAAAAAACCTTTCAATTCGTAATCAATAAATGTATTAAGCGAATGACAGTACTTATGTCTGCTATCTACTTCCATATTGAAGGGTCGGCGGCGAGGACGGTTCTCTAATATCGGTCGCTGCTGATTCCAAGCTCGATTATACCTACAGCCCTCGAAGATTTATATCTCTTCGGTATTAAACTACCCAAATTAAATCATATATATGGAGATTTATTAGTTTGCAGTTGGTTTATTACTTTTTCAATAAGTTTCGGTAAAAGTTATTTAAGTACTTATGCGGTTTAATATAGGGTACATTATTCTGCTTCGTCAGATAAAACTTACATTATTTGATTAATATGAATTTTATGTAACATTACTTCACTAACGATTTCATATCGTCCTGAAGTATTAGTATATTTATGAAGCACTATAAATATCCCAGGACATTCTTCACATATGGTTACCTTTTCCCAAATTAAGCAGAGTGTACTGCGTGTACTATGCCTACCTGATATATTACTTTTAAATACATACTTATATAGATATTAATTTACACCCAAATACTACACTATAATAGTATAGTTTTTACAATAAAATATCACTATATTTAATAAAATTTATATTTCTTCAATCCGTCTAGTAATGGCCCTTATTATTTGTCTCGCGCTTTTATAGAGCATGGCGGAGTTGGAAACAAAACAATACCTACTTTACTGACAATGAATCTGACGCCTCATTGCGAGGCTCTTCAAAGGTCTCGTCGAACAAATCCTTTGTAACACAAGACGACATCATTCTGAAAATGAAAACTTAAATTAGTTTCGAAATACCGACGCTGAAAGAATTCCTCTCTAACGTGATTTGAATTTTGGGAAATCCAATATAATATTGCTTTATTCGAAATCAAATTTAAACGGCTAGAGTATCTACTTATTTGATGAAATATTTTCATGAACTGTAGCGATGGGATAGATGTTTTTTTGTACTGAATGGAATAACAGGCTCATTAATTTTTTTAATGAAATTATTGTATTCTATTGTGTAGGCGTTTTATTATATATTCTGATTTGAAATGGGCTTTCGTACAGTCTAGGGTAAAACCTATACTAAACTATAAATACATTTTTTATTACTTTATATTTCATAAATAACATTTAAAATATCTCAAACGTTGAATCACTTGAAATGTTACAAGTACAAAAGAATCTCATTGCCACTTTACGTGGAAACCTATTCGAAGACATTTTTATATAATAACTTATAGTAGTCGCATATATATACATATGTTTTACTATACAATACTTCTGCTTTAGGTAGATCAATTATATAGTCACTGAGTAATCTAACCATGGCAATCAAAGACATGACGAAACCATAAGGGTTTATATTTGATAATGCCCAAATAGTTACCCAGTGGATGCTTGCCAAGAAGCCTTACCACGCCGAATGGCAATGCAAATTCTTTAAAATACGTCCTAATTCTCCTCACATGTCTTAACGAGACGATAAGCGGCTTCTAAAAACAAACGATGAACTTGCAGTCCCCATGGAGTTTTTAAACAAACGACACAAATATGCTAACCTGTATGCTAGTTACCAGCATACTTTGAATGTTTGAAGCATTCTTGAGCCTCGGCGCCGGCAGCTACAGACATATCCAAATGTTGGGACGAAGGTACTTATGAAAGGTGCTAGAGTACTGATGCCTGTAGCGTCCTAAACCTGGGGCGTACCTATTTTGCAGGGCACACATTTATCAGTCTCTTGCCATCGGTGCAGATTATTTGGATTGGTTCTCTAGGCCGGCAGAAGATGCAGCGTGGATCAATTGAGTGGCGAATTTCCTGATAGCCTATCGGTACTGCTGTGATCCAGCTTGTCATTGTAAATATTAATAAAATAAAACCAAAGGTAATTTCTACAGTGCACCGTAAAATAACCTTTATGGCCTTTCGTATAATGCTTAAAAAAATAACAGTCGTATAGGTAGGACATCATTAAAACACAAATATTTATTCAACCGTTTTTTCGTCGACTTTACTTTTATCGTCGTTCAGATGTCCGCTTTGAAGCGTCCCTCCACTGCTTACATTATTCAAGCATCTAGTTAACAGTTCGGCCTTTCAGATGGAATCCTTGTATAAATTGCCACTCTAACTTTGAATATTAACTTTGGAAATCAACTTAGCCGATGGGTTCCTACGCACAAACTTGTGTCCTCAGTTCATTGATTGATTTTTCTTCATGTGAATGGTTAAAATAAGGAAACATTCCTCGAGGCTTTGTTCTTTTTCAATCGATTGTTTACCTTAAATGGTTTCTTGTTGTTCAATAAATAACATATACAATAGAAATTCGACAGCTCTTTTGAAGTTCACATTCAAGGTAATATTGGAACGTTACTACTTTTATAAAACATTATATGTATTCGATTTAATAATCGAAAGATAGGTACCCTAGTGACTCTAAAAACACGTCATATATTGAGCTACAGCGTAAAATGTATAATACCCTAGTAGTAATTAAAATGACTAAATATAGGGATATTCTTGGATGTTTTGTTTTTGTTTGAAAATATACGAGCAGGAAATATTACAAAGGACGCCGCATTATTATTGCTCGTGATAATATTGTTCATGATAATAAATGTTTGTCATGGGTAGGAATCGAACCTATAACCTGTAGCGTGGTAGACAGTATCTAACTACTATGCCAACGAGCCCGTCAATGCAAGAAAACACAGATATTCTTTAAGATACGGAAACTGAAATGACGCCATTATCTCTTTATAGCAAAGTAACAAAATAACGACTTCATCCAGGTTTGTTACTTAGAAACCCACGTATTTTTATCTACATTATATTATTTTTCTACAGAAATATTCATAAAATACTTATTTTTTCTCTCTTTATACATGTTTTAAAAATGAACGTCTATTCGAGTAGGTAAGGAAGAAAATACTGATATACATCATCAAATCACAATTTTAAAAGTGATCTCAAAACTCAATCATCGTGATGCAGATACTACATTAGCCTATACAACACATCTCATGTAACGCGTGGCAACGCTTTAGAATTCCAAATAATTCGTATGTAAGGCACGAAAACCATCGGCAAGTTTGACGCGTAGTATGCGTGTATTGCGTCCATTCCATTACCGATAACTCTGATAAGTGAATTCCCACCTTTAGAACTGCCCACCTCAGTGGTAATGGTGAAAATTGCAAGTCGGAGAATTTACTATTCCAATTTTAACGTCTAGGAGACGTTAATAACTCAGGTTTTATTATCAACTGAAAAATGGTGGCGGTAACTACGAGGGACTTTATTACTCTCGGAGTTATTGCAGTCGTATAGTGTCGGACATGGAAGTGGTTTCACACTTCTAGAACGTGGACGAGTAAAAATGGTGATGGGCCAGTTGTCTTGGTGGTTAGCGACTCTGACTGCCTTGCAGGTCGCGGTTTCACCATATGTGTGCATGAACATGTCTGTTTGTTATGTGTCTAGGTGTAAATATATTTATGAGTATGTATTTAGAAAAATAAATTGTGGTATATGTAGTATATCCGTTATCTGGTTTCCATAGCACGAGTTTAGCTTAGTTTGGGATCAGATGGCCGTGTGAAGAAGTTCTGTAAATAATGTCCAAGGATATTAATTTATGAAAACCTTTGGGTGTTCATTAAAAAAAATTGTAAAGGTAAGCCAAAAATGTATAAGTAACTTACCAAGTATTTTTACATTTTGTCAAGGTTTTTACTTGATCTCTCTTGCTTTGGCATAGATAAGTGCGTGTCCCAAAACCCTCTTTTGGCCAGAACCAATCATAGTGAGAGGCTTTCAAATATGCGTTTAGAAGACACGTATCCTTTAAATATTAATACGAGCGTTGTGTTTGAAAACACGCTCAGGAAAAACCTTTTCTTGGACATATTGAAGCTCATTTTGAGCACACTTTTTTGTGAACATTTTTTGAGTATTCATACGCAAACTTTCTAAGCGACTAGAGCTATGATGAACGATGTGGATGTTGATGTATATGCTTTTAAAATAGTAAAAAATACAACAAAAAGCTTTTGAAATGGTTAGTGCTAATTTGGTGCATTACATACTATAAGAGTTTGGCAGAGTTGGCATTAGTACGTGTACGTGGTCACCGACAGCGGCGGCCTTACCCATTGCGAGGCTCCAGGCGCAGGTCATTGCGAGGCCCTTTGTCCTTCGTGAAAAGTATGTGATGCGAAAGTAAGTCTGGTTGTTTGGTTTAGGTATTTGTCATGTTTGACAAGAAATGCTAAAGTTATACAAATAAATAAAATTTGAAATTCATTTTATTTTTTTATTTGCTAAGAGCGAGGCCCCGGGCGATTGCCCCGTTCGCCACCAACTAAGGCCGCTTCTGGTCACCGACACCTACTCTTTATTAACCTCTTAAGGTATCCTAAGTAGAGTTGGTAGTATTTGTGACCACACATCACAGTTATCACACAACATTCGAAACTAATACCGCCGATGACCATCATACACGACAGAAACTATGGGTGTACCATCCTCGACTGCATCGTCACTTTCCATCAGGTGAGATCCAGTCAAATGCGCTCAAGTTTCTGTAAAAAAAAAACAAAAAGAAACACATTACACGAAAAACAAAATACGATCTTATTTGATGCTTACGGTCCGTGTTAGCTAATATACCCGGAGCAAAAGCTTAAATATTTCAACCTTGTCTCGAAATTTCCAAAGCCTTTTTATTGTACCTATATATTTTTTAAATAATTTGAGTAGGTTGTATGTTTTTATTTTGTTCATGATGTAAATAAAATAAGTGATATTAAAGACAGGAGGAGCTTCAGTAACTTAAATGACCTTCATAAGTGTCCTCCGCGAGCTTAAACTGAATACATGGTTTAGAATTTTTGAAATATGTATGGAAGATTCAAAATTCATGATTTTCCCATAGACTTTGAACTTGATAACTGCAATAGGTATAATGTAACACAGGGAAATCGATATATTTCACATTGATTAAACACTATTTTTATCATTCCTTGACCGAGTGACGACTAGCCTTAGAAAATATCGACGGTTTTCCAAGATTTCACCCTTTGCTCTATATTTCGTTTGCTCTCGCCACATTTCCGTTATTTGTTGACAACGTTATTATTTAATAAGAATTTTATCTTTAATGGGTTTCTGTCGATTGTATGACTTTATATGATATGGGTTTTTACACTGATTTATTTAAGTACAAATGCTTTAATGAAAATGTTTTGAGTAACTTTTCATTATATTGAAAACTAGTTGTCCCCCGCGTTTTTACCCGCGTTCCCGTGGGATGGCACATGTATTATACATACATATATACCTTCCTCTTGAATAACTCTATCTATTGAAAACCATATCAAATTCCGGTGCACAGTTTTAAAGATATAAGCATACATAGAGAAACAAGCGATTTTGTTTTGACTATGTAGTGATACCGGTTTTTTCTGCATTTCACAAAAATAAAGTACAATAAATGTTATCATACAACGTAGAAATACTTTTATCCCAAAGCAGATATCCCACAATCATGTCCTTCAAAAGATAAGATAAACCGGGGATTTTGCTGACGCCAGAAAGAAATTCTTATGCAAAATACCTAATATCTACTCAGATTCGGGAAGTTTTAGATTGCATCGTAACATAGGGGATAATATTATGAGAATTGAATCCTAGCATTTTTGATTCTAAATATTTTTTTTTGTTATGTAACTGGCCACTTGAATTATGATAACAAATACGTAGTTATACTTAGGTAGTACGATTAACTCGATCATAGACTAATCGTAGATCTGGTTTATTTGTTTTTATTTTATTTATTGCCTTTGGTCATAATACTCGTAATCTTACTTCCTACCAGTATTATAAATGCGAAAGTTTGTAAGGATGTTTGTTTCTCTTTCACGGAACAACTATTGAATGGACTTGGATAAAACTTGGCACATACCTAGAGTATGCACTAGAATAACATATAGAATACTTTTATCCTGGGGAAATGGGACATCCCTTGGGAACGCGGGTGAACTTGCGGGGGACAGCTAGTCTTTTATAAATGTGAAAGTTTGGATTGATGGACGTTTGTTACTTAATGAATGCCAGAACGGCTGAACCGATTTGTATGAAATTTAGCACAGAGATAGATTATAATCTGGAATAGTTTAGTTTATTAGTATTTTTGTACCACGTTCTTGAAGAACGCGGGTGAAACCGCGGAGGACAGTTAGTTTAAATATACATTTGCAGCGGTTAATGCTTGCTTTCTGACTAATAGATATGTATGATCATAAAGCTCCAAGTTCGTTAACATTCTATAATGGCGGCTTGCTATTATGACGATCCATAAAGTACTTAAGGTAAGGTAGGTAAGGCCTATAATAGCGTCTTAAGTTGTCCGCACATTACACCTAAGTTATCTGACCGTGTAAAAGCTTGGTACCGGAAGACCGTTTACGGTCGACAAAAGCGATATCTCATAATGATCTTTGCTTCTTACGGTTATTGTTACGGGTATTCTTGGTAGTGTGCGTGAAGCTTCAGAGCGGGTAACATTGGATGGACACGATTTTGATACATAGTCTATGAAATCGATTGTGGGTATGTTATTTAGAATCTAATTTTGGAGACAATTGACTTTGAAGCCTGGTATTTGAAAAAATGGTATTCAAAAAGAAGTATATCAGTTATCCGGTTCCCAAGGTACAAGCTTTTTTTTTGTTTGGGGTCAGATGGCCGTGTGAAAATAAGATATCAGAATATTTATTAAATAAAAAATCATTATCATAGTTATGTGTTGTTGGACACGTGTCCCCAAATTATGACAAACAGAAACACTGGACTCTCTCTATATTTTGGGGACTATAATGTCGTCATCGTGTCGTTGAATATAAAGAAACCTCTTACCCGGGGCGGGGCGCATCACGTCCGCGAAAGTCCCGGGGTACCCTGGGCCTACAATCATCGGAGTAGGGCGCGGCACTATGTGACTTGAATACTTGGAACCCCACGTGATAAATAGTCTCTGTACGACGTTGTGACTACGCATTTTTACCCACCACGCGACATAGATCGTATATGCGTTTTGAGTAACGTGGCTGTGTCTGTAACCATTTAAAAAAAAAACTTTTTTTTTAAACTTTGTGTGAATCCTGAGTTGGTAGCTTCAGTCATTTTAAATTTGACCTTCATATGTGCAAGTAAGTTCTAACATGGGTAATTTATTATTGTAATGTTTTATCTTACCTTTAAAAAATAAACTAAATAGGTTTAAATAACAAAGCACCCCTTTAAATCCTTAAAAACATTATTTTCGTATAAAGGATACCTTATAGGTATATACACGATTTTTTTGGACGTCCAATAAAACTTCACCGGTTTCCGAAACATTTTATTTTAAACTTTATTCGATGTTTCATTCCCTTTCACATTTCGCTCAGTATTTCTGGGTTTAGCTGAAATTCCAAACAACGCATTTTTCTTTTTTTGCGTTCAACATTGAGTTCATTCCATTTAGATCCGTTCGATGAGGCTTTTGATATAATATTTTCAGAGATATGCGTTGTCAAATATCAATCCAGGTTTCCAGCTCGTAAATTATTTGCTAGTGTTTGATTGTGAATAGGAGAGACTGAAGGGAGCACTAGATTAATAATAGAGAGAAATTCACTTGCCTGAGTTATACAGAATCCACTTACGTACCTATGTTTCTATTTGTATAGTATTAGGTTTAAGTGCAATCGTTAATGCTAGACTGTATATAGGACGTTTTGATATTGTAGGAACGTTATTTCCCGTTCCAAATCACGGGGTTACCTAGATTGCAACGTCGTTATTTCACGTTCAAGACCTACCTAGATTTTCGTATAAAAATGCATAAATCTCCTGTAAATGTATGCTGTCTGCAAGTACCTACGTCATTGCTATTTCCGATTACGATAACATATTGTACATATTGTAACACATTTTGTACAGCGTCCTTGTATCATTTGTTTAAAACATGGTATACCTTTCAATCACACGTTTACATGCATAATAATACCAATGTTATAGTAATTACTTCATGACCTATGTGCGGAGAAATGTAGTACTCAGTCTCTGTCAAAAAAGGTCAATACACTCGACAATTCGTGTAAATAATTAAAATATCTGGAAAAGGTGGTTAGAGACACAAACCACTAGGACTGGAAGAGCGAATATCTTTATTTTGATATTCAATGCTGATCCTACACCAATTTGAATCCACGGCCGCCACCCTTTTAATATCTTATTAAATGTAATTGTGATCATAAAATTACTCCTAATATAAATTATGTTCTTACCTCTAAATCATGATTTGACTTAAACTTCATCTTACCCTTAAAAGTTGAACCTCCCTCCGAGTCAGCAGTAAGTTATAACTCGAGAAGTTGCAAAAGAACCATTTGTCTGCTCGGAAAAAGTGGAAATTATATTTCTTTGGGCAATTTCCGATTGTAATTGAAAGTACGAATGAAATATGAGCCCGAATATTTCATTTGAAATATCCTAAAACCGTTGATTAATTTGCTACTGTTTACTGTGGAATCTAATTCATTTGTAATAACAGAATTGTGAATTTCAATCACTGAAATATTCCATTTATATAATTTCACTCCGAAATAATGTTTTATTGATATGTGTACAAATGTAATCTTATATATAAAATTCTCGTGTCACAATGTTAGTTACCATACTCCTCCGAAACAGCTGGATCGATTTTTATGACATTTTAAATCGGCTACTATCTATAACCAACCCCTGTTTTTTAATCGCGATTTTTATATTATTCTGTTCCATCCACAGACCCGCAATAGGGTTGCAAGATGGCAATCGAATATAATGATTGTAGTACGATAAATTTTCATGTATAGTTTATAATAAATTATAAACTATAGTCATTGTTTATTTAAGTAGTTGCAAATATATAAATATATGAATTGCAATTAACTCTTTGCATGTATATTAAAAACTATTTTAATATTGCCTAGCTAATGATATTTGCTAGAGCCGTTGGAAATTCTACTTTGACCTCTGAGCAGTCCTTTGTATAATACGATATACAAAAACAACACCGACAAACTGCTAAATTTCTGTCCCTCACAAACAACCTTCATAGTTTATCTTCAATAATAATAGCAGAGGAAATACAATAGTTTTGTTATTTTACTTGAGACAACAAAAACAGTTTTATTGCTGGACTCAGCGTGATGGCAACTTTATTATTTTCTTTTGCTTCGTTTTAGCTCATAAACGTGGGACCGCAACTTCTTCGACTAAATGTAATTTCACCAAAGCGTTCGTATTTTATATTGGTTTAAGAATATAAAGTTTATAGATAAAACTGTATTTAATTAAAAAATTCGCTGTTGCTATATGCAGTTCGCATGTTATGTTTGTAATTCGTAAGTGTACAGATAGGTTTTTTTTACCATATACGAAAAATAACTTCTTAGTTCAAATTATAATATATGATACTGCAAAAACCGTATAAGCATAAGCTAAATAGGGATACTTTGAATTTTTTGTTTATGGTTATATATGATATTTATAAACGCAGATGAATCCACGGGAGACAACTAGTTATATATATTTTTAACCTAATACAATCATTTAAACTAAAAATTGTGCAAACGCTCGTTCAATGTGCCATTAGAATTCAATTCCGATAACCCTAATCAAATTTGACATAAAATACATTTTCAATAAAGAAACAAAGGCGTAAACCAGTTAAGCGTGACCTAAAACGTTAATTCCAATCATCAGCACGGCACAATGTGCTTGACAAAGGTCATAATCTATTAATCTTACCGTAAAAGGCGGGAGGTGCGCGCGGGCAAGCTGGAACTTAATAAATGATGTCCCGTCTCTGGCCAGCCTTTGTACCAACTTCCGCGCTCACCATCGAGTTTCGAATACCATCCATTTATTATTGAAATCCAACTGGACTGGGAACTACAATCCTATTATGTAAATTGATGCTAATGCGTACTGCATTGTAAGTACTGCTTGCATAACTTCAAGAATTTTGATCCTGCTCTTATAGTATATCCTCTCCGGAGTTATGTTCAGTACATTTTTCAGTACAACGGATACGTATAAGATACTTTCATCACCTTAAAACATAAAAGCTTGTACTTTTCCTCGATATTTTTTTTATTAAGATATCTTTATGTGGCTAGTACGCGGGTATGTTATATACCGCGCATATCTTTTATGTGGGTACTCTAAGAAAAACATCCAGTTTACTTACCAAATTTAGGATGCATGGGCTTTTGACGACCTATAAAAAGAACGTTTACTTTCTTCCTTCAAGTAAATTCACTTACCTCTTTTTACAGATAAGTGAATTTTTTCGAAAAGGTATTTTTCAACGGAAAATTGTATTACAAAAGGTGACTTGCTTCTTATCGTAATTTCTAGGATCTAATCTCGCCCAACGTTTCTCTTTCTCGATATTTTATTTACTTTTGAACCTCGCCATTCAATTCTCTTCAACCGGTTCGGATGATACAGAAACGTATGTGAAAGAATATTCGCACAGGCTGTAAAATCATTTCATTGATCAGTGCCGATACGAAAATAGGTTCGGGCGATGGGCTTTCAAAAGCTTTTTCAATTTAGCCCGACGACCGATTGGTATGCTGATGTTTTGACGGATTTTGTATTCAATATCCATGGATGGTTTTTTTAATAATATCTGTTACTAGTGTATTCACGTTCTCTTTTTCGTGTATCTAACCTGATATTATTAAGAGAAAATATTTGTATTTTTGTTTGTAATTAATGAACTCAAAAACTACTGGACTGATTTTTGTAATTCTGTCACTATTAGAAAGTTCCTTTATACAGAAGTACATTGGATCATTGGGGAACGCGGGTGAAACCCTGATATAGAAGCTAGTATTATAGATATGATTACTTACCTATTTAAGGCTATTACTTTGATATTAAATTTAATACTTTTGGTGGTGTTTTTAAGATGTTATTACACTACTCGCTTCCACTGTGGTTTTCTCCCTGTCTAATATTTTCTAGGGGTAAAAAGTATATTTAGTAATTTAGGCCTTCTAAGATATTTTCCTAAATATGATATATGCTTAAATATGAAGGTCTGGTACTTAATCATGTCGAAACGTCTGAACAGATATGGGCGAAATTTAATACCCGTTACATTTTCTTATCATATTCTATTAATATTTTTTATGCTATTCATTTAGATAAATTTAAGTAAATCTATACCAACTATAACTATGTATTTCTATGCATTTATACCTCATTAAATTATTATACGTCAAATAAAATCCTTAATAATAATATTGTTCAAAGTCAAATCAATATACCATAATCATATTAGTAGCCGCAATAGAGAAAAACAAACCTTATTGTGATAGTAATTAGCGATGAAGTGTTTTTGTAATATATTTTAGGCACATGACAAGTTAACGTGGTACGCGGGCACTCAGCCGGCCATAATCAAGTTTATTAGCGGATATAAGGCAAGGTGCGGCTTTATTAAGGTTATGTATAGCCTGACCACTCGGCTGAAGGTGTGCCCACTGCCCGTATCGATCGTCTAGGGTGTCTATTTTAGTGAGGCTCTCTCATCAGTTGACCGCATTGGTTGCGACGCAATTTTAATAAACCTCGTTAACCAGGCTTAATTGGCAGCGTCAATAAACACCCTGATAGAGTTTCGCTTTTAGTTATTTTCATTTATAATTACTTGTTTTACTCAGGAAGAGATATTCTGTAAAGCCTCCATAATTCTGCCTCGCAAACGTTTTATGTAATCACCTATTTGTTAAACTTTGGGTATTAGCTCTAAACAGCCCGTCATATCTCTCCCGGCAGACTTATGCAAATTTGTATTATTTTTAATAGCACTATTATTCATGCAGCCGATTAAGGTCCGCGCACCATCAGACTTATTACACCTCATTAATTCAGAGGCATGAATCGAGAACGGCTCCGAGCACTTTTAACGATACGCCATTACTTTAAGAAGCAATTCTGAAGTAAACGAGCTTTTGAAAATCGACCTTAAATCGAGCCATTGGTGCCTTTTAGGCTTGTGAAATAAACGGTTCTATCTACATATTTGAGGAACAAAAAAAACTTAAACAGAGAAATTTGAAAATGGAAATTAGAGGTGCTATCTTTATCCATGCTAGTGAGCGATGTTTTAGAATCGACTAGTGAGTACCTATCGTGTGAGCTTCAATTAGAATTGGTATCTTCACGTAGAGGTGGTTGAAGTTCGTTAGAGGTAAGTGCATATTCGCCTCTATTGTGCCCATTGGGAATCGTTAGTAGTGGAATCAGTAGGTACATACTACGGGTTAGGTAGTGTTATAAGTATTGCGCAGTCATTGTCCGATATTAAACTAGGAGAGCGACTCAGAAGACCTTTTTAAAACAATAATTATAAATTAAAAAGCCGAAAGTTTGACATAAAATAAAAGGTACGAAATAAACCTTTGTTAAACTTTCCTATAGTTTAAGTTAGGTAGTGAAAAAACTCCCTACCATCCTCTCATAAAGGAACAATTTTTAATAAAAAAATATGAGAATTTTCTCTCTTAACATCAAATTTTACTTTCCTCCCGCATCAATATCTCGCGAATAGATAGCAGTACTGTTTTAAAACAATGCATTATTGGCGACATGAAACTGTAACTTTGCTGAATTTTGCTCATAAAATCCCATAACGGCCGTGGCCCACATACAAAGTCTCTGTAACTTTGTATGTGGGTATTGTATTATAGAATAAGTTGTAATACAGCATCTGAATAACCACGCTATTTTTATTTGAGCAATCCATCACACATGACATTGTTATAGAGTTATAGTTCGCTAAAGAGAATGTTATTAAGTGGAGTACATAAATTCAGTCATCCATCATGTCAGTATACGGTTCGGTTAGAAAACAAACTGAGCGTGGTCGGTTTATGCCCGCGATGTGTTTGACGATTCAATAAAAACAACTTCACCATAACGTGATCTGACGTCCCGTTATAAATATGTATTTTCCACATAAATTCCACTTCATTAAGCAACATAAAAGGTTTTGATCCATATTATATTTTCTGTATGTTAACCTAATTATTATATTCATAAATATATAATAATAATATAAAAGAAAGAAACAATATTTAGTACAAGCGTTTTCATGGCTCCACTGAATTACCCCTAATGACTTCCCTGGTCGGGAGCAACCGGGTACAGAAGCAAGGTAATAATGCAATTTAAACGCAAAGGGAAATCAATAATAAATGTGTTCACAAAATTTCGTGTCTATGCTGTTCACAGTTGAGGAGTTCCTTCATCTGGAGTCAAACCTGGGTGTAGAATGACGCTTACCACAAAAAACAATGTCATTAGAGCTGAACAAACTTATCGAATTTCAGCTCAGTAGGATAAGATAAATAAATAATAATAAATATCCTGGGACATTCTTTACACACGGCCATCTGATCCCAAACTAAGCAGAGCTTGTACTATGGAAACCAGATAACTGATACTACATATCATACTACTTTTTTTTTCTAAATACATACGTATATAGATATTTACACCCAGACATAGAACAAACAGACATGTTCATGCACACAAATGTTTGTCCTGGGTGGGAATCGAACCCGCGACCTTCGGCTTGGCAGTCAGAGTCGCTAACCACCAAGCCAACTGGCCTGATGAAGTGGTTCTAATTCAGCTTGCGAGACATGACCTAAACATACATTCTAAGTTGAATAAAAGCTTTTAATAAAAAAAAAACTAAATACTTTGAGTACCTAACATTATAAAAAAGGTTCTTGATACATTGAAAGTCATACTATAAGTACCTTATGCTACAAAAAAATATATTGGTAAAAGTCGAAAATACTGGCATTATTATAATAACTATACTCAGCTGTGGATAAAAGTATAGCAATGTATTATCATACAAGCGAGTATTTCTCAGTAAAAAGTTATATTTAAACGCTTGCGTTATCATAACGTATGGTTTTAATATCGGGGCCAGTATATTCATATGAAATAATGGTAACGACCACTGAAAACGAACTGCGTGCAATAAAAGCCTACTGTAGAGTGTTGAAATATAAGTGCATGTTAACTTTTGAATTATTGCAGACAATGTTCACAAATTTTAGAAAAGGAATATGATATGTTTTAGATTTATTTCTAGTATGCTATGTGGTAGCGTTGATGAATACCTATTACCACCACAACTCTTTATTAAGGTGACTTAGGAATATATCAATGACCACATGCCTATACACCTTCCACTAAGAGCTCCACCAGCATTCCCAAATAAACAGCCAGCGGTAATAATCTACTAAATATCATATTTCGAACTATGAGATTGTTTTTCAGAATGTGTGTTTAAACTAAATATGTAGATAACATACGTTTCCGCTTAAGAAAATAAAAACAGAGCATTTTATAAAAAAAATATTGATAAGTTTCATTTCAATCTGTCAATTCATTTTTTGTTTACAAGCCATTTAGTGTCGCCGTGTCACAGTATTTTTTACGATGGAAAAAATTGAATATCGTGTTAAATATCTATATAAGTAATAAAATAAATAAAAAAAAAGGTATGTACCTATTTAAATAAGTAGTATATCAGTTATCTCGTTTGCATAGTACAAGCTTGCTTAGTTTGGGATCGCATGACCGTGCGTAAAGAGTGTCCCAGGATATTTATTTAATTATTAGAAGTGTGAATATTTGGCTATGCGCTAACAGTATCAGTACCTACCACAAATATAAGATTTCAAATACCAGCAATACAATATAAAATTAATTATTCTAAACCATCGGTACAATAATGTAAACAATACTCAATTAGCCCGTGGCTAACGGCAATACTGTTGTAATAATCAACTGTTGCTGCAAATAGGTACAATAGGTACTGCATGCTAATAAGCCATGCAAGATATACGTGATCTGTGGAAATCAATAGTTGCGAGTAGATATCACACCTCGGACTACGTTATAGTATGTATAGATGTGGATTAAGCTGAATACGTCTGTTTAATCAGACATAATACCTTGGGGATTACTGTGCATTATTGACAGTGGTCACACTGGATATATCATAAAAGTTTTTTAAACTTTGAACATTGATGTAATATTATAATTATTTAATTTAATTTTTATTTATTTAGAAAACCAACAGATACCTGTATTACAAAACATGTTTTCAATCAAAAATACAACTTATCATAAGCCAATTATAGGCTAGATTAACTAATACCAAAAGTAAGGAGCAGAAATGAAACATACATAAGAATGGTAAGTAAGTACAACAGTTCAACAAAGTGATATTTCCTTTTAGAAGCAAGCAAGTACAGTAATCGTTTTATGATCCCCAGTCAGTGTTTTTTGTAATTTTGTTGACAGTGTTGAATAATAATAATAAATATCCTGGGACATTCTTTACACACGGCCATCTGATACCAAACTAAGCAGAGCTTTTAATACGGAAACCAGACAACTGATATACTATATAGCTGTCTCCCGCGGTTTCACTCGCGTTCCAGAAGACTGTAACCGCAAATTGTTAAACCCGCGCCAACGTCTCAAAGCGAATATTTTTTACCCCGTTTTTGCCATCATCATTCATGCTCTGCTCCTATTGGTTTGCAGCGTGATGGATATAGCCTATAGCTCGATAAATGCACTATCCAACACTGAAAGAATTTTTCAAATCGGAACAGCGGTTCCTGAGATTAGCGCGTTCAAACAAACAAACTCTTCAGCTTTATAATATTAGTATAGAAGTATAGACATACAACTTTTTTTAATATCATACATCCAGACACAGAACAACCATACATGTTCATGTCAATTAAATGCTTATCGTCATCTTCTAACTACTACGTTACTAATTAGATACTTAGGGTTTGTACAATATATGCTATTCCATTCATCCTTCGATTGTACATTCATACTTCAAAAATGCGAATGTGTGTTTGTTACGATTTCTCGGCGCAACGACTATACCGATCTTATTTCTTTTTTTTTTTTATAAAAACTTGAGCGCATTGACTGGATCTCACCTGATGGAAATAAGCAACCACATAGCATATTTCATGGAAAGGGACATCGGCTTGTGCATACATTTACTTTTCATCCCGGGAACGTGTGTCAAACCGCGGACAACGAATCTAATGACAAAACATTAATTTATCCAAAAAATATATCAAAATGATGTAGTTGTTTGAAAACTACTTTGGAACATGCAATAAATAATGGCGTCCGCATTGAAGTGACACGCTTTATGGTTATATCTGACACTTGACACCGGACACCGGACGTCGCCGCGTCGCGTCGGACATCGGACACGGGATGCAAACAACCCCTTAATTGCTATTAACGTTAAACATACGCACACCCAGGTTATTGATATATTCGATGTCAAAACGAAAGTAAATTGTTCCTATTTGCGTTATCATATTGGATAAAAAAAAGAATACTATATAAATTTACGACGAACTAAAATATAACCTATAAAAATTTGTATTTCAAAATACAATTTCATCCTTATATCTAAAAGGTTAGAACATATGTAAAACCTTGCGGCTACTCGTTCATGAAACCTAATATCGTTTTCATGGAAATGTTTAACTTTATCTTCATGTATACTCGTATAATCTAATTTCTCGAGGTTCAGTAGTTCTGGCCCTTTATTGATTAGTGGCATGAGTAGACAGTGTCGAGATAGGCGACGTCTACCGTAACTTAAAGTAAACAAGAAAATAAATGGCTAGAGGTATATAATGTCGTACTCGAGCTGAATTATAATTAATCCCGCGGGATTTAAATGACAAGAAACAGTAGGACCCCACTTAAAGCTGTATATCCCGCGCTCTGTTCAGTCCCGGAGACATCTTATGATCCCTCAGTCCGAGGCCCGGCAATCCAATGAGTTCGCCCTGAATGAGGTGAGATTAATTATAATTAAGTCTTTAGTTTTGGAATTAAACGAGAATTACGTAGAAAATACTGTCACTGTAATAATAGGAAACTAATTATGAATCTGCTGTAATTACTTTCATTTATTAATCAGAATACACAAGATTCAAAATTATTAACTATAAGAGATATTTGTGCAATTTGACTTGAGCAATAAAAAAAATGGTAACAACTTTCCGTTTTTCTTTTTAATGATTGAATTCGTTACTGATTTTATTCAAATGGATAATGGAATAAGGTTTAAGTAGTAAATATAATACAGACAATTTAATACTATATTATTATAGTGAAGTATTTTTTAAACATAGCTATTATAATATACTTCTATTACTAGCAATAATATCGTCTTACTAAAGTTAAAATGTTATTCTAAATAAGTAATACAAAAACCTATTCAACAATACAGCCTCGGGTATGCTTTGGGCTTGAACTTGGCTTTAGGATGTAATACGATAAAGGTAATCCTGCCAATTTACATAGCACCTCCAAGCGGTGGGGGGCAAGGTGAACTACCCTCTTCTGATATCTCTTAAGGTCTATCAAGATTAGAATATATTTACATTGGGCGTCGTTAGTTAATCTGAAACAACGTTCAAGGCTTTGTTGAATATAAAGCTATGGGATAGATAAGAAGCATTATAGGTAAATAGTATACAGCAGCAGGATTGTTTTTGTTTACAAAAGGACGAGTAAATTAAGCATACAACCTACTGAATATTTTCGAAAGATCCTTTTTTAAATGGAATATACTTCCTTTTTGCCACCAGTTTACCGGTTTATTTTGACAAAATAGAAACATTATTTTATTTTTGAATTTAGAATATTTTATGTGTTCTTTTGTTACTTTATTTCTTTTTACTTCGTACGCTATTATACAAATGATATTATTATGTTATAGGTAATATTACACTTTTGATGTCGCCCTCTTCTAAACATTTGTTATACAATACAGACCACTTATTCGAAGCATAGTTTGGTGCGCGATTCGGACTGCGCACATTTTAGTCCTTCGAGCCGGATTGTTGAATAATGATTCTAGAAAACAAATCTCAGTCTTTGTAATAATAAATTGATATTGCAAACAACGGCCCATCATGCTGACACACGCATTCAATCAACCAATCATGTTTATCACTGAAACAATTAGCTTCATGTTTTCTAATAAGCTTTATCTTAATTAACTTGTATTTACAAAGTGACAGTTTCCTCTACGTACGCGTACAATATTGTAGCGCTCGTGGCGAGTGTTTACATTCAATCTCGCTGTTACACCGCACATGCTACAAATCCTCAATTTTAACGTCATGTTCTACGATGCGTTACAACGTAGAACATGACGTTAAAATTGAGGATTGTATGTTGCTTATTCTGTATCTCCAAAACTACTAGACGAATTTTATTGGGGTTTACATAGAAAGGTGGGACGTAGCTTGGGGCAACATAAATAAATAAATAAATATCCTGAGACATTCTTTTACACACGGCCATCTGGTCCCAAACTAAGCAGCGCTTGTACTATGGAAACCAGATAACTGATATACTACATATACTACTTTTTTTTTCTTCTTAATACTTATGTAGATATTTACACCCAGACACAGAACAAACAGACATGTTCATGCACACAAATGTCCTGGGTGGGAATCGAACCCGCGACCTTCGGCTTGGCAGTCAGAGCGTTAACCACCAAGCCAACTGGCCTGTCATAAATACTTTCTGATAAAAAGATGCATTATTCCTAAATGATATATGCTATGTCATAGTCCAGGAATACCTTTGGAGACCACGGCTCGGTAAACGTATTGCGGTAGGACGTAGCGGTTGGAATCAAAGAGCTGAAGATCGAGCCCAGTGGCGTGAAGTGAGGCCTATGTCCAGCAGTGGACGGAGATAGGCTGATGATGATGATGATGATTCAGGAACTCGGGTAAACCGCGAGATGGTGGCTAGTAGGTAATAAAATAGCAAACACATTGGCTAACCAAGTAATATCCATCTTAATAACTTAGACTAGGTATATATAGTTACAGAATTGTCTGCGTGCCAATAATAGAGAGAATCCGAGCCGTTTGAGACGCCACTTAATTAATTAAAGTCTGATGCCTGTCGGTGGTTGCGTCTGCTTAACAGCTAATTTCACTCCGGATCGAACGCCTCAGGCCACACGGATTCTTCAACCCTCTCTCAGACACTTGGATTGTTTTTTCCAACAGCTACCTATTGGTTGTTAAAGTACCTACTTTTTAATACTCTCAATATTTTTATTGGTAGTTGAAAAAAGGTTTAAATTTATTGATTAGAATTAAAAATTATTTATTTGCATCAATTTGGTGTTTGAAATACATAGATATCAATCCAAATGCTACCTTTCCGAGCGAAATGTAATGCCATTATTAAAAGAAAAAACAGTAAACAATTGAACTATTTTAAAAGATAACATACAGTTATTGAAGGTTTAATTAATAAATACCTCTTAAAAAAGACTGAAATTTTGTGTTGTACTGTTTATATGATAGACAGGAAATAAACATTGTAGGAAAAACCTTTACCTTCATAAAAATACTTAAAAACTAAGAAAAACGAAAAATAAAATCTTTAGTCTTCCGACCCGCTAACTATGTAATAAAAAACGACAATAGATCTCAACCCCCGCAATTAAGGTGGCGTAACTTTTTAAAAGTGTCGCCGACGGCTATAAAATACCCAATCAACGTATAGTGAAGTACGTGTACGTGACGTATAAAGAGCGTGTGTGATCTGGGGATTTAGCTCTTTGCTCGGCGCAATGCATCGATTTGCTGTGAAGCTGGTACGTGTCGCGACAGCGTGGTTAGCGGGGCACTTCCGACCCACGGTGCTTGTCTCACGGTTACTCTTTATTCATGGTGTATAGACTGAGTACCTAAACTCAATGCATATATTATATTGTACATAATATCATATATTTAATACTGTTATTGTAGGATTAATTGGAATTACAGAACCCTCATTTAAACGAATGGGACCTTTTATTATATGTCTGCTTTTATAGCAATTTATAAATTAATTATGAAGAAAGAACCTTGTGAAAATGTACGATCCTTATATTCAAGGTTATTTTATTATAATGAAAATGTCTGCTTATAAAAACGTTTTTAGCTATTAGTAGTTTTACCGGTCTTTACTTAGTTTTAGGTATAAGCGTTAGGGGAATAATTGATCAGTAAAAAGTAATAAATAAAACCTAACCGTTAGTAGGTACTTCAGAAGAAAAATGGTCAATATAAAAGTACTTATGTAAAACCACTATACATTTCAACATCTAATATGTACATAAATTGCCATAAAATCAGTTACGAAATGATATTACCCTTACTTAAATATAGATTATATACCGACAAGTTATTATATGATGTGTAGGTAGAACCGTGAGTATTAATAAACATTATCCAACGAAACGACATTAACGATTTAAATATTCATTCCCCCACGATGAAATGTAGCCTCGATCAGCGAGTCACGTTCCAAAATCACATTTACAAAAAATAGTACGTAGTTATTGCCAGTAAACCTCGTATTAGCAACTATGTTGTGGTGTAGGCAGTGGAATAAATGTCTCGACGAGAGCGAGAGCTCGGTGTACCTACAAATGGCGTCAAATGTAGTTATTGGGATCCCCGAGGCTAAATTGCGGCTGGTTCGGTGCTTCACAATCAAATATAAATTTCCTGATTCCGTATTCCCCTAAATTCACACGTTATGGCTTTGGATTAGGATAAATAAATGGAATAAGGCTTATATGGTGATATTAACTTTTGTTATTTGGGGCTGATCTGGGAACATATTGGATCTTGTTCCGAATGTGACCGTGTTATAGTTCTAAATGGAAGTCGTGGTAATACCATTGTAACGATAAATGTGACTTAAATTTAATTGATTTCTAGCTCTTAATTGTATAATGGCCACGTTGAAAAAGACTCGTGTGTGATATGGTACAGAGACATTGTGAGAAATTTTGAGATTATCTTTTGATAGTTTAGTTAAGTAAAGTAAGCTTCATAGTTAACACGTGTATTTTTGACTGTTATTGCCGTTTTATTCAATAACAATTTTTTGTAGGTACCTAAAGCTGAAAATTTCATAGTTTATACATATTTATGAGACCGACAAAGTTATCAAATAAAAACGTAGAGAATATTTGTTGAGGCTTCTACATGTAAAGCGGGGGTGTTTTTGTGTTACCTATTGCATAGCGAGAGGTTTATTTTGAACAGGTTTGTTTAAAAATGAGGTTTATTTTTTATTAACGAAATATAAATATATCTGGATTATTTTATAGAGAGAGAAATTAATTCTAAGGTTTATAGAATGAATTTCTCCTTCTTCTCGTATGGGATAAATAAAATAAAAAATGGGATATAATAAGGAAGTCCGTGAAAAATAGTTTTTGGGAAAAAAAATAGAACGTCAAAATCAAGGGTAAAAAACAGAGTAGATGATTTTGTATGGAATATACATCGTCTTAAATGAGAAAACGGAAAAAAATACTTAATGACTAAATGAATGATCAATTAAACATGAATAAAATCATAAGACCTTTCATAAACGGATGTAAAACCTTGTGTCGAGAAGCCAGGCAAGTCATATAGCGTATCTTATTTTTAAATTTAATTCTTGGTAGTCTTACACCCATATTCTAAGACGTTTCCTCGAAAATTCCTCGACTCCACTCAATCTCACTCAAAGATATTAGTATTCTAATTACAAAAATCTCCTCCACTCGACTTGTCATCTCTCACTCGAGGTGAGGAAACAACTGTCAGCTTCAAGGTACGTCGGAATCAACCTTAAGGAAGCTTATTGCTTGTAAATAGTTACTGAAACTCATTATTTTATTTCATTAATATTTTATCTACTAATGACACCTTACCGTGATGATACGTTACCTTGACTACACTTCGATTCGACGTCTGTCGGGATTGCTCGAGTTTTTCTCAACTTATGACTTAGAAAACCAATTTTGAGAATTTCTCGAGAAAATGCTTAAGGTATCCTCAGTCGAGTTGGAGTCGAGTGCCATCTGAGGAATCGTCTTAGAATAAGGGTGTTAATCTATGGTTAAAAAAAACCAGTACAATGACATCCCTGCATGAGAATGAATATTTTATATAATGAAACGTTCAAGAATCTCAAAGCAATTCACGATAACCATTTCATTAGTGGCCCGTAAGTTTTTTCCCTGTATCATTCAGCTAGATTGAAACTCGTACAAGATAAGCAATAAACTATAGTAAGTAGCAGGTTGTGGGACAGTTAAATGGCATCACAAATATTGACTTGGCGGTTCCGTAGAATTTTCCTTAGTTTCCGAGCGTAGTGACGTCTGGCGGACCGCCAACCGACTCCAGCACTCCTATGTAACTGAGTCTGTATGTACTTATAACACTGTCAAGCATAATAGAATTTTCTTAAGCCTTTTTTGGTATATAAACATGCAAAAGCGTGTAAAGGTAATGGAGTTTGCACATTGAAAGAACCTCTGCATAGAACTGCTACATTTTTCAGAGCTAACGTGAGGTGGGTGTATTACAGTCAAAATAAAATACAGATTTTTTCTAACTACCTGAATAATTCAGGTTTATTGAATTCTATGTAACGCTTTAACATATTTAAAGGGTGTATCAAAATTCATTCGCAAATAATAACATTTAGGTATGTAGGAGTTGCGGGATCATACCTGAGGGTCTGTTTTGTTGAATAAATTAACAGTACAGTCTAGGCCATGTCATAATGTTCTTTTTTTTTTACGAGAATACCATTAACCACCTTAATCATATCGAGATTAAGACCGAAATAGAAAATTGAGTGTTTTATATTGCCTGCGGGAATTGGGATTCGGATTATGAATGCCTTTTGAATAAAATGATCGAAACCGATTCTGATTTGATGGAATTATAAAGTAATACTTATACCAAAAGTAAAAAATTTTAATATCATAATAAATGTACAATATTGTAACTTATATTCATAATTTACTAGCTGTCCCCCGCGGTTTCACCCGCGTTCCCGAGGGATGTAACATTTTCCCGGCACAAAAAGTATCCTATGTTTCTTCTAATACCTCCAAGAATATGTGTACAAAGTTTCATGATGATCGGTTAAGTAGTTTTTGCATCATAACATAATAAACAAACTTACATTCACACTTATAATATTAGTAGGGATTCATTAATATATTAGCCTAAATAAAACTTTAAATTACATAAAAAATAAATTGGAAAGAAAAGGTATATCAGCTTCTCACAGAAGAAGCATCTGATATAAATCGCTGCCGGTGGGAAGCGTGCCCAGAACGCTGGCAACATTGTCACGCTGTACCTATAGCAATGCTATACAATTTTGTATCTGAAAATCTTTATTTATGAGAAGTTGTCAAAATGCCCAATGAAAATGTAAATAGCAGGCATAAAATAATCTTGTTTTGTTGTAGTTGCCCTCAAACTAAACTTGACAACTTAAACAACAGGGCGGAATTAATATAACACATCAGGGAATTTTATATTTACCAAACATATATACAGCCACCTAAGTATACACAAAACCCTAAACGCTACTGTAAACTTTGACTGCTTCTCTAATTAGTTGTTAACTCAATCATTAAACAGATACTTACAATATAAATAAATTACCAGGACTATATTTACATTTTTTTGAATATCACATTGGCCGACAAACAAGCAGATGGTTTATCTGATGGTAAGCGGACACCGCCGCCTAAGGACACTTGCAACATCGCCAGTGCGTTCCCGGCCCTTCGACGTGATGCTGTTAATGCATGTGCCTGTAATTTAACCGGCTCCCTTACCTTTCTAACTGAAACATAATGGTACAAGTGCAGTACTCCTTCGCGGTAGAAACGGGTAAGGTGGTAGTGCTTCACCGGACGAACTCTGCACTAAAAGCTCTACTACGCTATGCTATGGTGGTGTTTAATCACCAAAAGAGAGAAGAGAGTAAGAGGGAGTCTAAAGTAACGAAAATATTAATTAAAATTTATATGATTTCGTATTCACAATGAAAAATTAACAACCTACTAAGTAAAAACGGTTTCTACAATGGATAATGCCACAATGTGTATTACGGACCGAGTTAATCCACCTTTGTTATGAGTTCTGAAAGGATTTATCGGCTTTATTTCTTTTCTTTTATACTCCGATTCAAAAGCGTGGCCGCTGAGCCAATCAACTCCAATAGCTCTAATAATGTCGAAAGGTGAAATCTAATAGACTTAAGCCGTAACATACAGGAGATAGACTTTAAAGTCGTGTGTTATGACGAGAAATATTATGAAATATTATTTCCTAAGAGCTTCATTTCAACTTCCAACGAGAACCTACCTAATCTCTAATTAAAACTGGAAATTTTACAAAGGAAACCGCCTTAGGGTTGACACACAAGGTTCTCTTGCTCAGGTAAATACAGTTGGTAAATTTTATTTGTCAAAGCTTCCGCCTTAGCGTCGTGTGCCCGACTTAATGACGTCAATTTGAATACGACCGACTTGTCGGCTTGACGCCTCTCGTCGGTAATGTAAATTTCCCGCTCGTGCCAGCCCTGAGCGGCATAGTTTCCTGGTGTTATTTGACACCTGAAATGGGCTGTCAATCAGTCGCGATTGTATCGGGAACGGTTGAATGAGTAATTTACCGATTAGGGTACGTTAACCTTAATCATTTATTGTTTCGCAATAAATAAGCTAGGGGAGAGTGGTTATATAGATGAGATTGATGGGAGCAGTCATTATAAAGATATTGCAAAGTTGGCTTGTTAAGGTTTAAGTGCAGCTTATCCCTAATAAAATTATGGGACATAGTGAGGCCTAGAAATAAGTTTTTTTTAATTTTTTTTATACCACACCAAACAAGCAAACGGTCCACCTGATGGTAAGTGGGCATCGCCGCCTATGGACATTTGCAACACTAGGGGCATCGCCAATGCGTTGTCGAACCTGAGACGTGAAGTTAGTAAGTCTCATGTGTCACTAATTTCACCGGCCCCCTTACCTTTCTAACCGAAACACAGTAATGCACTATTGCTTTACGGTGGAAATGGGTAAGGTGGTAGTCCTTCTCCGGCCGAACTCACTATGACTACACTACACTAAGAGCTCAATTATTTAAATAATTGAATAAGCTAATCGATATATTATTCCGTATTAATGTAGGTACATATTATAGTTTTATTTTCTCAGTAAAAACACCCCAAGGGCGGTGGCCTGTCCTAATATATGCAAATGTAACCTACATGTTAACCTGAATTTGATATTAATAACTCATCTTCCCTCATGTGGGTATAATTTTGTTATAACATCATAATTACATACTATAAAAAAGCATGTTTGTTTAGATTCCCGTTCTTAGTTCTAAGATTTTTCTCTTACCAAGGCCACATTTCATCGAACAATTCCAAACGTGACTTGTGCTAAGTTTGTCACTATCTCTCAGGGATATTAACATCCTGGCTAAACACTGAAACAATTTATACTTCGCCCTACCCGGGAATAATAATTAATAATAAATATCCTGGGAAATTCTTTTACACACGGCCATCTGGTCCCAAACTAAGCAGAGCTTGTGCTATGGAAACCAGATAACTGATATACTACTTTTTATTTTTCTAAACACATACGTATATAGATATTTACACCCAGACACAGAACAAACAGACATGTTCATGCACACAAATGTTTGTCCTGGGTGGGAATCGAACCCGCGACCTTCGACTTGGAAGTCAGGGTCGCTAAACACCAAGCCAGCTGGCCTGTCAATGGCCGTGAATAGACATTATAGATGAAAAGAGATTGCATTAAATTCAATTATTTTCTAAACAAATCCTGTAAAGACGAATGACATTTTCTAATATTATTTTGATAGAACATCGCGATATTTCGTACCGGAGATGCCTTTAATGGGATTATTTGATAACCCGCCCAAGGCTTTGGCCAGCTTTGCGACGTAAACAATAATAGAGCGAGCCGGCAACACAACCAAGCAATATACGAGTAATAGAATCATACCTGCACTACGTGAGCATTTGCCGGACAAGAATTACGTTTCTCCATTTCTATATAGAATTTTCCCCCAGTATTTGCGGATTGTAGCAGAATTTTCGTAACAAACATTCTTCAACCGAAGACTACGTGCGATACGCTTTAAATCTAGCGCACAGAGATATCAAGTTTTATGACCGAGCCTGACGGAAACATAAAAAAGAAAATTTTCTTCAGGAAATACGTAAATGTTAGTTTGTTTGTTATAGTAGCTCCTCCGTGGTGTCACCCACTTTTATCGATATCAAATATATCCAAAAATCATCTAGGGAAAATTTCGTGTCGAATGGTAGCAGTCCTATCCCGATATGTCTAGTAGTTTTGGGGCGATGGTGCGTCAAAGGAGCCCTATTTTGCTTATATATATAGAAGACTAGCTGTCCCCCGTGGTTTCACCCGCGTTTACTTTGGATTCATTTTTCTGGGATATAAAGTATCCTATGTTACTTCTAACAGGCAAATAGGCTTGGTGGTTAGCGACCCTAACTGCCAAGTCGGAGGTCGCGGGTTCGATTCCCACCCAGTACAAACATTTGTTTGCATGAACATGTCTGTTTGTTCTGTGTCTGAGTGTATGTGTGTATTTAGAAAAATAAAAAATAGTATATGTATCAGTTATCTGGTTTCCATAGTACAAGCTCTGCTTAGTTTGGGACCAGATGGCCGTGTGTAAAAGAATGTCCTAGGATATTTATTTATTTATAACACTTCCAAGAATATTTGTACAAAGTTTCATGATGATCGGTCAAGTAGCATTCGCGTTAAAGCGTAACAAAGAAACTTACATTCACATTTATAATATAGGTAGAGATATAAGTAGGGATGTAGATAACATACATATATAATTTCCTTGTTCGTGTTATATAATAATGTCATTAGGTAAATCTCGTGACTGTGTTCAGGGGTGCATGTCTTTTGTACCCCACCCCCCTTTTACTGAGAGGAAGTGCCCGGACAGAGCTCAAAACATAGGCTTCACTAATAACCCAGGGCAAGTCTACTCAGTGCCAGTCTCAGAAATTTTATGACATCATTTAAATGAACGAAATAGGTTATTTATATGCAGTAAACTAGTAAAACTTTATTGCGGTATATATCGTATAAATGGTTAATGTAATAGTAGGTAATAATACATTGTTACTGGTCGAGCACATAACATTAGCTAATGAAAAATGTTTTCAGATAATTATTTTGCGAACCGAAACCATTCGTTAAAAGCAGTAATTACGAACAATTTAGGGAAGTATAGTTATTTTTGGCGATAATAGCTCAGTTGATAATGCCGTGATGAGAATCGTTGATACGAATCTTTTTTTTATACCACTCGGGCCGATAAACAAGCAGACTGTCCATCTGATGGTGAGTGGTCACCGCCGCCTATGGACATTTGCAACACTAGGGACATCGACAATGCGTTGTCGACCCTGAGACATAAAGTTGTAAAGTCACATGTGCCTGTAATTTTACTATGAGCTTGAGTTAGCGATAAAAGATAAAATTGTGAGGTATTCATACCACGGTGAAAAGGCACTTTGAAAGATATGTTAATTTTTTTTTGTCATCCTATTTATAATTTATTATTATTCTAATACACTAACAATAAATTATATTAGAAATATTTTAAATGTAGCCTAAGTTCTGTGAATGTTGTGTACACCTGTCAGAGACATACATATCAGAACCATACTGATAATTAATTTGTATCGTGTATATTTCATATGTATGTTGTAGGTGTTCCTTATGAATAAATAAATATACAATTGATTTCCGCAAGGTCACGCCTGAGTAAATTAGTTACTACCCCCATGTTAAAAATCTATCAATGAGCACCTGTCGGTGTATTGTGATAGGTGCACTTAAGAGCATGTTCCCTTTGTGCTTTGTGTACCTATCGACCACATAATAACATACTGATAGATGATATGATTGGGGCCTACCATCATATCATGCATACAAGCCTATAACAGAGCAAACTAAAGACTCTCTGTATAAAGATTACCAACTACACTTATTCCTAAAAAACACTATGTAAATGTTTTACCACACTAACTTAACTCATTTTTTTATAATTTCCGGAAAAATACAATAAAAATATTGTATTTTTTCATTTATATTTTAAATTTTTATATTCCTTTCTCATTCTCTTTTATAATGTATGTATCGAAGAATAGATAAAAGCGTATAGAATGATGTAGGAAATATTTTTATCGTTTGTGTTTACTTTAATAAATATATCTGTACTTTTAGTTAATTTAGTGTAAGTGATAATATTTTTGTTTTAATATAATCTTGCTAGCAAACCTTAATAACAGTAAATAATTAAATATTGAGGTAAACCAAGGAGTTTGACTTGAGGCAAAGTTCAGATATAATTAACCTCATTTCTTGTTTCAGTGGATACAACAGCCCAGTACGACGCCGTCCGAGCTTATCTCAAAGAGTTGGACATATCCAGCGCGGTGTGGGTCGGCCTCATCCGCAGTAATCCCGACGGAGACTTCACCTGGACGTACGTAATTGTTTAATACCATTATCATTTGCACCAGCGCCATTACTCGCCGTTGTTCTGGCACTCTTCTATTTTTAGTCCCAGCGCGCAGTGTAGCGTTATAAGTTTTTAATGAAATTATAATAATGTTAAGGTGGTACGTTGTTAAAATTCTGTAACTATAGATATAATTCAAAATGAGAACGATACTATTCAATTTAATTTACTATGCTCAGACCTCCTCCATATAATAAAAAAAATAGTAGACGACTCACAGATCTGACAGTCTTTACTTTTCTTTCTAATAATAATTGCTTAATACCGACTCTTGTCAGTAAAGATTCAAAACTGGCTCTAAGGTCAGATAGAGTCAATGATGCTGTTGAATATAATATTATTAAATATTGGTCATATAATACAGGGACTACCGAGGCTTAAGCGGCGATGGCTACTGGAGCTCGGCTCCTGACTCCCGTACTGCTCCTCTCTGTGCCGCCGCTGACCCTGCAGCCGACTACCGATGGGAGGCAAGAGCTTGCGGTGGACCTACCGTTGCTTCCTTCATATGTGAACTGCCAGGTATGATTTTAATGACCTTCTTAGGTTATGTCAGAATACCAAGCTTTGTATTCAACATATTAATACATAAAAATATATAAAAATTAAATAGCCAAAAAGTCAGATTAGAAAAAAAAATATTAAAAGAAATAAAAATGTAACCTAGCTGAGTTTCTTGTCGGTTCTTCTCAGTTGAACGCTGGCTTCCGAATCCGTGGTAGCTTTAGTAACTTTATATTTGACCTTCATAAGTGCCATCCGCGGGCCTAAACTGAAGAAATGGTTTTGAATTTTGATGAATTAAAAAGATTTCACTAAGTAGGTACTCATGTATGGCTTTCTCTACAGTTCCACAATGGGCTCTGGGAAATGAGGGATGCATGGTACGGGCTCTACCGGCACTGACCATATTGTATTTACCTGAGAGCGCCGCCGTTCAGCTTACCGCCGACTGTGGACTCGCTGGCGTGAAACGCGTCCAGTGTACTGGAAATGTGGTATGTTTGACAATCCATTTCAAATCTGCGGAATCGGATACTATCTTAGTTTACAGTCGAATTCATTGTGTATTTATATTTCAGAAACGTGAAGATCTATTAAAGCAATTGTCCTGTACTGACGAAGAAGAATCTTCAACTCCTAGCGTTAGCTCCACGGGTACCTCTTGGCCACTTGCATCAGACACAACATTCAGTGATCAAGATACAACCAATGACGTTACTACTGAGGAAAATATCACAACTGACCGTGAAGATAACATACAATCAACGCCAATTCCGTATAAATTTAATTCTGTTGAATTTAAATTGCCCACAAAAGATAAAATTGAACTCAATAACGTTTACTTAGAGAAAAACCTTTACTTGGATGACATTAACAATAACAATCTTCAAAGTAATGATATTCCTAAAGTTGCAAATGAAGAAAATTACTTACCCAGCGAACAATTGGATAAAATTGAAGATGAAAAACACATGCAACATAAGATGTTACATGAAGAGCTTGCTAAATTCGGTAATATCGATACCATTTTCACACAGCCGACGGATCACTTTGTGCCTCCATTAGTGATGGCAAAAGCTAAGATGAGTGATGACATGACCGTATTATCTTTGGAAGAAAAACACGCGCAGCAAATTGCAGAACAACGATTACCTCAACACGACAGCCAACATGAGCATATGCATGCAGACAAATCTACAACAAAACAGCTAAATGCTATCACTGACGTTCCACTGGTGATGCCTGTAACAACATCAAAATTGCATGATTATGAAAAGAAAGATAAAATAAAGTCGGTCCTACCTAAGAAGTACAACGAAAAATATTACGATCCAAAGAACAAAGTCCTAAAGATATTTGATAACAAGTCCCTTAAAACGGAAAAGTCGACTGAAATTTCGTCTACGCAAACTGATACAACGGTAAAATATATTGAAACAACTACTGTTAAAATAGTTACATACAAAGATACCTCTGAAGATGACCCATTGATAGATCTAACGGTGACAATGAATGATAGCCCCACTGAGATTAAAAACACGACAATAACCACCAGTTATTTAGGGGACGTTCCTAAACTTGAAGAAATGCTTAATGAAACAGACAAAATTGCAGAAAATCTTACAGAGGTAGTAAACCTTAGTACACCGCCGCAAAACATTCATGATAATGATTCAAATGTTACAATAAATCACGATGTGATCAAAATCACTATTATTTCTGACGATAATTCAACTGTTCATCCGACTGTGTTTGAAATTACTACAAAAATGCCAATAATTACGGAAACATCAAAGAGTAGTAACGAAATCAATACATTTTCTACTACAACTCAATCTATTGAAGAGGTTAATACTACGGTGACTACAAAACCAATAGCCGCATTAATAAGTCAATCAAGTACCGAACTCGATCGTAATGATATAATTACTACTCCTTTTCCAATTACTTCGACCGAAGCCATCACTACAACCCCTATCGACGTAAAGACAACTACCACACTACGTACTACATCTACTAATGAAAAAATAACTACAACTGAGATACCCGTTTCAACAACAACGACAGACAACTCAACACCAAACAATGACAAAATAAATACTAGCGAAACCGCAACGACCATGAACATGCCTGATTCCACAATAAATGTTTTCAATACAGATATCCAAGATGAGCTTGATCATAATTCAACTGATCTATCAGGAATGGACGACTTTCATTCACCTTTGCTTTCAGCTGCAAGTGAGCCTATGCATCGACCAAACAGGTCTCGGAGACCACAACAGCCACCGAATCGAATAAAATTCAATCCATTCCGTATTTTAGGTTAGATTGAACACATCATAGTTCTAATGTCTATTGATTCAACTGCCACGTGGAAAGGTGATGACTGAAACTATCTACAACATCTAATGCGATTAGAATTAGTGGAACACAGTCGTATATTTTGTGATGGCACGGTGCACTTAGTTGATTATTGTGTCAATGTTAATATTATTCAGTAAAATATTAATAATAGAAGTTGATAAATTTACGTGTGCACGATGTACTTTTATAGGTTATAGCTGTAGCATTATTTTATTTTTATTCCAACATATGTATGCTTCAATAAATATATTAAAAACATAGATGTAACTTAGTCAATTCCTAATATAGCATAGCTATACCCGTATTAGGTATTTCGATTAGTACTTATTATATCTAAGTAGAATTTTATGATTGCCAAAATTCCACAATTTCACTCAGAATATCATTAATCGCACCTCAAGTATAGGAAATGTAGGTACCTAATATTATTGACATAATAAATCATAGAACATAGAGAATATTACATAACAAGTTCACAAATCATATCATCTTAGAGTAAAAATGTATGTTTATATATAAATAAATAGAATATAAATTAATAGAACATTAAAAGAATGGACAACATTAATAAGTGAATTCAACCACCTAAAATGTACTACAAGACCTACAATTGATTCGTTCTCAAAAATATATTCAGTAATAAACAGAAGGCACGTTGTTTCTGTATAGTTTTAATTTCATTTATTACTCACGTATGTAGAAAATAGGATATGTAATAAGATTTTTCTTAATAAAATTCTAAATAAAAATATTGTTTTATTACTATTCCAAAACCCTATAAGAATAGAATCTATAAATCGTGAAAATAACTGAGGTGAGAAGGCTGATAAGGGGTCTTAAACTTATCCCTTTATTATTGAAACTACTGAATCGGAAAATCTAGTCAGAGATCCGAAATCGATATAGGCATAAACCGAAGGTTTTATGTATTTGCGATAAGAACCTTAGTTTTATCTTTAACTATACGAAACATCCAAAGACTGTGTTCGTTTTACATAATAGGCACAAAACAATTTCTCTGCATATACATAAAGGCATGTTATATAAAACTAGCTGTGCCCCGCGGCTTCACCTGCGTTCCTGAAGGATGTTATATTTTCCTGAGATAAAACCTATGTGCTATTCCAGACTTTAATCTCTGTTCTGGATCAACATTCGCATTTATAATAGCAGTCAGATTATTAAGTACTAGCTGTCCCCCGCGGTTTCACCCGCATTTCTGAGCGATATAACATCCCGACACAAAAAGTATACTACGTGTTATCCCATGGCATTTCCTATATATGTGCCAAGTTTCATCCAAATCCGGTTGATAGTTTTTGGGTGAAAGAGCAAACTTTCGCAAAGTAGTAAGATTATTACGTATGTCTGATATCTATTATGATTTGTCGCAGGATTTTAATACGGAAAGTTTAAACAATATTAAGTATTCCTCAGAGAGGATTTCTACCTTAATCTCTCCGTAGATACCCATCTCGTAGTTGGACTAAAAGTTTGCGGGTGAGGTCGCGGGTGAACGGCTAGCCTGTTACAAGTTTTTACTACCCGAAGGCATTAATAAGAAAGTTCTTGGTCGATGTAAGACTGATGAAACTCGCAAGTTTCGAAACACTCAACCGCAGTCAATATTTGTGGAGCGCTTCGGCGGCACCTCACTCAACTTGCTCGCGACTCGCGGGTCCGACCCCAACTCAATTTTCTCTCCAAGAGCGCTTATCAATATAACTTATATCAACTTTCACAAGATACCCAGTCTTGACACAATTCCTCGATAGAACTTTTTTACGAGAGGCTGAGAAAAACTTATATATTTTTTTATTATTACAGATTATATAATTCTGGTGCGATTTCTCAAACTACCTCTGAGTTAGGTCGGAGTCATAATGATCGATCGAGGCTTAACAATGTTTGTGAAGTTGACCACTTCCGTCGCTCTAACGATGCGATGTCGGTAAACAACTAAGTATATTAGAAACCGCCACTTTAATAAAAGTGTTTGTCGATTACGAAGCAATTTACACTCATACATTTATGGTACGGTCAACATAAGGAGCTAAAGCCAATCCATAAAGCAGGAATGTAATAATGTAGGTTTTTAAAGACATTACGAAACGCTTATGTACTTTATCTTTCCATAGTATAGACTAGCTGTCCCCCGCGGTTTTACCCGCGTTCCCGAGGGATATCACATTTTCGATTTCAGATAAAAAGTTGCCTATATGTTATTCCAGGATATGCTCTATCTATGGCCAATATTCATCCATATCCGTTTAGTAGTTTTTGCGTGAAAGAGTAACAAACTTACTTACATACAAATCTTTCCTCTTCATAATATTAATATAGACATATTGTAGTATAATATATAAGAGTTTTGAAAATTCCGCGAATAGGTTGGGGTAAAAGTTCCTTCGCATTTTTTAAGAAAATTCAAAACATTTTAATATAGTTTATTTACATTTAACTAAAGTATGTAGGTACCATTTTGTTCGATTCCTTTTTGCCATCTTGTAAGTAGGGACATGATCTCATTGCTATAGAAATTTTGGGACTTCTGATCAAAATACTGTGACAAGTGGTTTTGACAGGCCTCTCGTGATGTTAACCTGACACTGCCTAAAGAATTCTGAAGAGACCGAAACAGGTGGAAATCTGAAGGTGCAAGGTCAGGACTATATGGCGGATGCATTAATACCTCCCAGCCAAACTCTCTTAATTTTTGCTGAGTGGCTAAAGATGTGTGAGGTCTAGCGTTATCATGATGAAAAACCACACCCCTTCTGTTGATTAATTCCGGCCGCTTTCTCTCAACTTCTTCTTCACAGCATCACCTTGTTGCGAGTTAACCCGGGTTTCGCCACAGTCTGTGAAGCCTGACCGGCCTTTGACCACGACCTTTTTCGCACGTTCTTGTCGTACGTGATCCACTTTACATCACCAGTTATCAGCTTCTTCAAAAATGGTTCGGTTTCATGACGTCGTAATAAAGAATCACAAATGAGTACACGGTTCATTAGGTTTCTTTCAGTGAGCTCGTGAGGTACCCAAATATCTAGCTTTTTTGTGTACCCAGTTTTTTTCAAATGCGCCAAAACTGTTTTGTGGTCAATTCCCAGTTCTTCAGCTACATCGTAACTACTAATATGCCGATCTTGCTCCACTTTTTCAAAAATGGCATCCATTTTATCCGTAATGGGGCGACCAGAGCGACGTGCATCTTTGACATCAAAATTTCCGGATTGAAAAAGCTTAAACCAAATTTGTGCTACTCTCACAGACACTGCACTGGGTCCATAAACATCGCAAATTTTTTTCGCGGCTTGCGTTGCATTTTTACCTTTTTTGTAGTAAAATTTTAAAATGAATCGAATTTCTTCATTACATTCACTCATCTTGGCGGTACGAAAAACAAATGCAAATCACACATTTTCCTTTCAAAATTTAAACTTTCAATGATACCAAAACCAGCCAGATACAAATAGTATAGCCAAAGAGATTTTATTACAAGTTCATACATACTATTATATAATGCGAAAACACTTTTTCCCCAACCTAATATATCATTTATAGCCTGTAATCATCTAGGAAAAATTCCGCGTCGAATGAAAGCAGCCCCATCCCGATATGTTCAGTAGTTTTGAGGTGATGGTGTGTCATAGGAACCTTCCTTTGCTTATAATAAATAGAAGATAAGTACTTTTTCCAAATTAAGAACATATTTAATTCAATGGACATAAATTACAAACTTACAATTCATAACCATGAAACCAATTTTAATAATAAAGAGCAAAAACACGTTTCCATTTTATTTAATTTACCATTGTGCGCGCTGGTACATCTTAATGCCTCATGAATAGAGATATACGATCCTTATTAAGAGTAAAGTACATGGAAAGCCCATAAAAGTAATGGGTCGGTGAGCTCGCTTTCCAGGAAAAAGTCCACACCTGTTAGGAAATTAATACAATTCACAGGTAATACTGTCAGATGTCGCTTTATAGTTAGCGACGGCGACAATGGTTGTCAGCTATCGTATTTTTACTCTAGCTGCGTTTTAATAGAAATAGGTTCTAATTGGAAACAATAAAATTACTAGATATGGTTTTTACTTCTTTACGTAATCTATACATATTATATATTATAAAGAGGAAATATTTGTATGTAAGTATGTTTTTTACTCTTTCACGCAGAAACTACTTAACGGATATGGATGAAACTTGGCACATAGATAGAGCATATCTTGGAATAACATATAGGCCTCTTTTTATCCCGGGAGAATGTGATATCCCTGATATCCATCGGGAATGCTGGTAAAACTGCGGGGGACAGCTATTAATAATAAATAAATATCCTGGGACATTCTTTACACACGGCCATCTGATCCCAAACTAAGCAGAGCTTGTACTATGGAAACCAGATAACTAATCTATTACATATACTACTTTTTTTCTAAATGCATACTTATATAGATATTTACACCCAGACACAGAACACATGTTCGTGCACACAAATGTTTGTCGTGGGTGGGATTCGAAGCTGTGATCTGCGGTTTGGCAATCGGGGTCGCAAACCACCAAGCCAATTGGCCTGTTACACCCGGAAGTAACATTTTCTCGGGATAAAAAGTAGCCTATATATTATTCCAATATATGCTCTATCTATGTGCCCGGTTTCACCCAAATCCGTTTGGTAGTCTTTGCGTTAAAGAAGAACAAACATCCATACATCTCTAGATCCATACATACAATCATTCGCGTTATAAATATCGTTATGTTTAACATTCGCAAATAAACCAACGATACACAACCAAAGGCTCAAATACAGTCTATTTGAGTTAAAAAAGTACGAGTTGCATTTGTACACGAAGAGTTCCGTACAAAAATAATAAAACATCTCAGTTTTGTATTCATTATTGAATATTTTCATTTAAATTCAATTTATCATTATTGACAGGCCAGTTGGCTTGGTAGTTAGCGACTCTGACTGCCAAGCCGAAGGTCGCGAAGTCAATTCCCACTCAGGACAAACATTTGTGTGCATGAACATGTCTGTTTGTTCTGTGTCTGAGTGTAAATATCTATATAAATATGCATTTAGAAAAATAAAGTGTAATATGCAGAATATGTAGTATATCAGCTATCTGGTTTCCATAGTACAAGCTCTGCTTAGTTTGGGACCAGGTCGCCATGTGTAAAGAATGTCCCCGGATATTTATTTATTTGTATCTCTCCTTTTGGATCTCTCGGCCCAAAAACCAGTCCTTTTGGAAGATACGTGAGGTATGCTTATGAACGGGGCTATGCACACCCAACAGATACTACAACTGCCTGAATTATGAAGTAATACACCCAAAGACAGCATCCACACTAAGCATGGGATATTGGAGAAAGAAGAAAATTATATAGGCTATATAGGGAGGAACTTACTGGACAGGTTGTTGCGCTATTGATTGACACAACGGGATGCCTGTCTTGATTATTAATTAACAAATCACCATTCGTAAATATGGTACAGCGGTTTTTACTGTTTACATAAGAAGTCCTAACAATGTAAGTAGATCTATTTTATAATAAATATCCTGGGAAATTCTTTACACTTTACACGGTCATCAGACCCCAAACTAAGCAGAGCTTGTACTATTGAAATCAGATGACTTATACCATATACTACTTTTTTAAATATATTCTTATATAGATATTTACATCCAGACATGTTCATGCACAAAAATATTTGTCCCGGGTGGGAATCGAACCCACCTGCAGCATGGCAGTCAGGGTCTCTTACCACCAAGCCAACTGGTCCGTCGAAAGTATTTAATATTAGCACAATTTATAACTTAAGTAAATACCAGAATCAAAATGTCGACCAAAAATAAATCAGAAAAGGACTATTAACCTTTATCAAAGAACAATACTGTCTACCAAGATGGAATGAAAACAAAAACCCCACAAATAAATACTCGGAAACATAATGAGATTGGTAGATAAAAAAGTAATAGAATTCTAAAAAAGGTTGTATCGGGAAATATCGTTATTGAAAATATTAAGAAATTAATGGTGTAAACAGATTGCCTGTTGTTCCATTCTCATAAAAAAGTAATAGTGGGGGGGGGGGGGGTGAAATGTGGAAGGAACAACCAATATCATTAATTCCACCCCTCTGCCCTCCATCAGCTACTTACTACAAACTACAAAGTATAGTTAATAAACATAAAGCAAGTTAATTTTATCTGAAAAAATAGTTAAATAGCACAGTTAACTAAATAGGCAAGCTAGTTTTTAAGAGTAAGGACTAACATATTAGATTACAAGGAAAATATTGTTTTAAAATACAATTAATAATTTTGATAGTCAATCAAACACCCATGTAACCTATAAAAAAGTTAACTTAAATTTTAACAATTATAAAAATCAATCAAAACCGTTAAAATGTTAATGATGAAACTATAAATAAATTAATAATATGCTGGGACATTATTTGCACCCAACCATCTGATCCCAAACTAGCAGTGTTCGTACTATAAATATATATTTACATCCACAAACAGACATGTAAATACATACAAATGTCTATTCTTTTACAATCGAACTTACATACCTATGTCTCTAACCACCAAGACAACCGGCCTTTACACTAAACAAGTACATCAAACATTTTTCTGTAGGATATTATCATAAAATTTGGTATTGAAAACGTATAAAGAGACTTAAGCTGATGATACTCTAACGCAACTCACAAATAAATATAATTAATAATACGCAACTCTATCTCAAATAACTGCAATCAAACTACATACAAAGCAAATATATATCTCTCAATTCAAACAAAACTAATGCACGTTACTAGTTCTAGTTATTTCGTTAGCAAACTTTCAAATAGCGTTGTTTTATTTGGAATACGAAAGCAGCAGCGGCAATTTATACCGGGATTGGCGCAGGTAGCTTTTACGTACTGTAAATACACTCCGAAAAATACATACGGAGGTCCTCATTTGTCGTATGTTAACAAATACTATGTCAGCTTGTCACTCAGGTTGGTCACTTGACTACCAAAATATAGAACAGAGGCCACACGCTGTAGGGCGTCTCATCCATTATTCAGAGTTATCGGTCGCGTACCATCGGTGCCCAACAAGATTCTCTTAATGGATATTAAGTATTTATTGACATTTCCTACTCCCTCGCGAATGCTAACTTCTCAGTTTGAGTAACAATCTGAGGCTCGATTCTGTTACGAAAATTACACTGAGTCATTTCATCGCGGCCTCTACGCGTTGTCTCTGTCGCTTACTACGCTAATGCTACTAATCATGTGAGAGGTAAGCTCTCCGAGGCCTCCGTGAAGCGGCTCGCTGACGAAGTTTGTATTAGCTGAATAAGGGGGCTGATTAATGAATCGAACTGTAAAGTATAACTTAATAGGTGAAGGTCGAAATGGCTGGCTTATGGATTATCTGTTGTAATTCCTATTTGAATATGTAACACATTGAGGTAGGTACATTTTTTATATTAATTTCATAAAATAAATAATGGCTGGGACGTTATTTATTCACGGCCATCTGATCCCAAACTAATCACAGCTTGTCCTATGGAAACCTGACAACTGATATACAACTTTTTTGAAATACATACTTATACAGCTATTTACATCCAGACAGGTATATACACACAAATGTTTGTCCTGGGTAGAAATTGGATCCTCGGCTTGCGGCGTGGCAGTCAGGATCTCAGACCAACCAGCCTGGTCCGTCAATCTGTGATCCTACCATTCTGACGTTCTCTACCATTGCCTTGTTAGAATTTAATAATAGATCTGTTAATGAAAAACAGCCAAGGTATATTAACGCAATCTCATTACATTGTAAGTTCTATAAAACATGATGATAAATGTGATTTCTTAGATAAAGTTCGTAAGAAAATTAGAAAAGTTACCACGGCTTTATAAACTTAGATTTTGAAAAACTTTAATATTCATGTCCATTTCATAATCCAAATTAGTTACGTTTTTGGTTAATATAAAGACAGCTTATGAATGTTAATATCCACCATTCTGATGACAAAAAACTTGGAAAGACAATATATTATTCTTCACAAGTCTTAGCCTCCTTTTTGTCAAAGTATCTTTGTTTTACTTTGTTTTTGCTTTTACTTGCATAAATATAATGCAATGAGAGAGTTCTTTAATATATTATGTACAGTCAGCTACATAATTAGCTTAACCGATCCTACAAAATACACTTAAATAATACCTTCTTTAATGTCTATTACATTCTTTTTCATATCGTAAGGTTCTCGAGTAGTGATCACGTACAGGAAAACCCGAGTGGAACGACCTCTCACCAGGTGGACCGATGATCTACAGGTCGATTCAGAATACTTCGATAACTAACCGAATCAATACGCTTGGATACCGAACTCGTGACGTGCAATCCGTGGTCAGAGTTGCTAGAAGCCGCTGTATGCAGGCGGAACGAGACCGTTCGAGATGGAAATCCAAGGGGAGGCCGATGTCCAGCTCTGGACATCACTGGACTGGTAAGATGATGATGATTGCATTATATTATAGTATACCTATAGGTGTACCTATATTACCTAATAATTGTCTACATTCATAGTTTTTCTATTTTTCATACATAAAGATAGCACGCCACTGAGCTCGATCTTCAGCTCTTTATTTCCAACCGCTGCCAGCCAGCTTGCGTATATCTTCGCTCTATCTAGCTGGAGGGCGCCCTCCACAATACATACATCTTTATTTACATATCATATTTAATATATTCACTTTTATATTACTCTCTATGGAATACAATAGCTAGTGACCAGATTAAAACGAGAGCGAACCAAGATCAAACCATTTTCCATTATACGATACAACAGTGTTAATCAAACCTATCTCCTACAGACAGGCGATTTAATTATGACTGTCTATGCAGCGCGGTCCAGGAAGGAACGACCATTCGTGCTCCTAGAATAATTGCTAACGTTATTTCGTTTTCATAAAAGACACCCTTCCACATACAAGCTAATACATGAGGGTCCATCTTGTTATATGGGATAGATGAGGCCATGAGTAAAAGGTAATACCAAATCTGTTTCAAAGTAAATGATTATTGTGTTGGTGCTACGGCGACGCTTCGACGCGGGCCCCTAGGCTCCAAGCACACATTATGCAAATTGCTACGATTACCTGGTACCGGCCTATCCTCGGTGATTCCGGTCTGTGTTAAGCACAAATCACTTTGCGTTAGCTCTGCAGAGGATTACCTTCGAAGGTAACGTTGTTACGAGATTAATCCTAACGTAGTATGTATGTGATATATTGGTAGGAGTCACAAATCGTTTGACTAAATAATACTTATATCGTAGGAAGCTATTTTTCTCGCTTATAGTTGAAGGTTTTATTTTTAAAATTATTCTTGTTATACTTATTAATTGTATTTCTTCAATTTAAATGCTTGAATAATGTAAATAAATTATAATACATACCTATTACCTATATGTGAAATGTAATAAATTCAAATTAGGGGGCATTAATTAATTACCTGAGGTAATTTTGGCGATTTTTCGACCCCCCCTCTCCCGTTGGTGAGATGACGTGAGATGTTGCAATACTACTGCTACTTGGTCCCGTTCGAATAACCGCAATATTATTTTTTTCTTGTTATTTACTCACTGCTTTTTATTCGTTACCCAGTTTTCTTGTACATTGTTTTTGCGGAAAAAAATTAAATGATAATTGTCCTCTCTCCCCCACGTGAGATTAGGTAAGGTTTTGCTTGACCCCCCCCCCCCCCCTTATATAAAATAAAATATGTAAAAAACATTATAACTGTACGAAAATAAATTGCACACTCCAAGCCTGTAAGACAAGAAAATTTATGATCAAAATACATATGAATATGAAAATATGTGTCGAGTTACAAACGTATTTGTAATAAAAAAATATTAGCACTAAACTAGCTACAAATCTATCTTCTATTCTATTCTTCTACTATCAAATAACTTATGCATCATATAAATAACAGAAGCTTCAGAATAGAGTATTAAAGACGCTCATAAAAATTGCAAGAGAACTTTTACTATCATTCTGAGCTAGTTATGAAATAAAATAAAATTCAATTTAAAGAACGCCCGTCTCGTTCTATAAAAGTCATATTATCTTAATTCACCAACAGCATCTTTCATAATTCTTTTTAGAATCTTATACTTCTTCTTTTCTGTTTATTTCTTTTAGTGGATCAGTCAAATAGATGTAGCAACCACTTCAATACAAAAAGTGATCAGTAACGAGACAACGCATTTAATATCGATATCGATAGATCTACATCAATATTTAGGATTAAGTCTGGCGCATGCATGCCGTGGTGAGCTCCTCTCGAGAATTTATCGAGTTGTGGAATGCAGCGAGTAAGTGCCCCAATAATTGGGTTGGCGTTCTAGCCGTCGGTATCGATGCTAGGGTGGTTAGACATCGCCCCGTCGGCGGTCGTCGAGGATTGGAAATTGGATCAATATATTTTTAGTGTCGTTCACTGGGATCGGAAGTGATAGCTCTTAAGGAATTTTCTTTAGAGTTTCGGGAACGCGGTACAAAAAGTGGCGTTTAAAACACACACACATGTTTGGTTGATTATAAATTACTTATATCGTAGGCCATTCTTTGCACGCGGCCATCTGATCCCAAACTAAGCAGACCTTTTACTATGGTAACCCGATAACTGATACACTACTTTTTTAAATACATATATAGATATTTACATTCAATTGTAAGTTGATATGTTTGTGACTCAATCACGGCTGAAGGGATTTTGATGAACTTCGGCATGAAGATAGAAAATGTTCAGGATTAACATGTACCTACTTTTTGGCTTCGGGAAACATAGTCCTTAGAAAATACGGGTTAATCCTTAAGGACGAAACTAACTTCTTATAAAAGTATTGTATGTTCATTGTTTTAACAAAACAAAATACTTTATTTTGTTAAATGAAATGTTATTTTTTTATTAAAATAACACAGAATTAGAGAATTCATTTAAAACCGTACTGAAGGTTGGAACTTTTTTATTATAACTTTATGCTTATGAAGCAAATAAACTTTCAGTTTCAACAGAAAAAAAACAAAATTTACATACTAAACTCGAAGTTATGGAGGTTTTTTAAAGAACATATTTGTATGTACAACATTTTGTGTTGTTTTGTTTCTTCATTCCAAACATGGTTTGCAAAGCATAGTTTAAAAAGTTTCTTTATAATTAACTAGCTGTCCCCCGCGGTTTTACCCGCGTTCCCGTGGGATGTCACCTGTATTATACATAAAAATATTCCTCTTCACACACTCTATCTATTTAAAAAAACCGCATCAAAATCCGTTGCGTAGTTTTAAAGATTTACGCATACATAGGATATAGGATATAGGGACAGAGAAAGCGATTTTGTTTTATACTATGTTGTGATGATACAGACCAAATGTCAAAGGCAAACAATTCATTTCATTAACAAGAGATTCACTGTTGTCAATTTCTGATATTTCAGCTATTAGAATTATAATAAAATACGAATACTGTCGAGCGGAAATTAAAAACAATGAAGAAGAAGATTTAATTAGAGGCGAGCCAGTTTTTCCGTTGAAAATATCATTATAGACGCTTGTACCCAACTCGCTATGGGCGGCCATTGAAAACCTTGTTTAGCTATTTCCTTTAATTAAGCAAGACTTTTTACCCTTTCTGCTAATTAATAAATTGGTTGGAAGTAGGTATTTTTTTAAAAGGAACTTTTTTGTATTTCCTAAATTCGTTTATTTTTAGATTTTTTTTTTATGTCATAAGGTTGACAAACAGGCAGGCGGTCCACCTGATGGTAAGTGGTCACCGCCGCCTATGGACATTTGCAATACCAGGGAGATTGCGAATGTGTTGCCGACCTTGTGGAGCTCTTTTTTAGATTATTTATTGATATACTTATAATAGCTCTCCCTTGCGGTTTCACCTGCATCCCGAGCGTGCTTTATTTGCCCTGGATAGAATTATAGTATGTATTAATCTAGGTTATAAACTACGTAACTTTCATACAAATCCGTTAGTTTTTGTGTGAAAGAGTAACTGATATCCATCCAGTTAACAAACTTTCGTATTTAAAATATTAGTAGAATGTTAATCTGTGGAAAGAAATAAGAATGGTATTCTAATTGATGTCGTGTCGTTTTATTTTCAGATGGTGTACTTACATTTGTAAAACTCAAGCTTGGGAGAGGGCAACAATATTGTGTTCACTGGATGAAATTTCATTCGTAAGTGCTGAGAGTCTCAAAGTATTTGCAGTGTTCAAAATGAAGGGCGAATAAAGTCAAGCTGTAGCCTCTATGAATGAGTCGAAGCAATAACATGTTACAAATTCCCTTCACGATTTTTCTTCAAAGTGAATTTAGTTGCATACTTCAATAGGTATAATTTTTAGTATCTCTTACAAACTTGCTGTTGTTATTGATAGTTTCAAATCTTTGCTAATATTTTAACGATAGTATATATCTATATATAATATAAAAGGAAAATAGGGTTCCTTTGAGGCACCGTCACATAAAAACTACTAAAAATATCGGGATAGATCATCTGCTACCATTCGACGCGGAATTTGTCGTAGATGATTATAGGCTATATATGACATCGAAGAACGCAGGTAAAACCGCGGGGACAGTTAGTATATAAGTAGTTGGCATTTGCACTATAAAAAAGTCTCATAGAAAAGCTATTACTACTATCGTATCGTAGTGTTATTCTATAATTCTTGTAAATACATGCGAGAAATATCTATTAACAATTTTAACTAAGCTAACAATACCCTCGTCAGGATCTGTCTGTCCGTCTGTAGGTAAGTAAGGTGGACTCTGCAGAATATTTTTATATCTCTGTGGATTTGGAGAATTTGTCCTAAACATTACATTATGGGTTTTAAATAATCAAATTAGTCAGCTGTTTAAAAAAGAAACAATTTTATATAGACTCTTTGATTATTCTGACAGAACCTACTAATGCAAAGAGAAATGGTACACGTTTTTTTAATCGTTCTATTAAACCTCTAAACTGAGAGCTTTTTTTTATAAAAACATGAAAATAAATTTCTTAAACCAAAAATAAACATGCAGTGATAGAAGGTTAGCCACAGATAAAAAATAATACTTTTATACCTATAGATTTTTTGATTATTCTGATAGAACCTAATGCAAAATGAAATGGTGCATGTATTTTGAATAGTTCTATTATAAGTATATTTATTATAAAAGAGAAACCGCTAAACTGACAGCCTTTTTTTATAAAAATATGAATAACGTTCATAAACCAAAACATACATTCATTATTAAAAGGTTAGCCACAGGTAAAAAATTATAATATGAATTTATGAATAAAGAAGTCAAGAGGCGGCAGGTTCACGCTAGGAAAAGCTCATCATTATTTATAATGGAGACATGAGTGGTTAAGGTGACGGTGACAAGTATTGTCGTCATAACAATAGAATCTAGAATCTTATCTCTTGATAAAAATGTTATTGTAGATTTCAGCTACTATGTTTTTTTCTACATAAAAGATGTTTGTCTACTTTTATAAGAATGTTACTTTATTTTACTGTAAAAATAAAAACTGGTTAACAATAATTTATTAAAAGCTAAATAAAATGATAGAAGTCGCATTGGATATTTTTTAGAAGTAAGTAATTGGAGCATGAGCCAATTTAAAAACAAATGACTTCTTATGTCTTTCTCTTCCCGTTGTGGTATCTTTCCTGCTTTTTAGTCATATGATTTTAAATTGACTCATACTCTATTGAGCCTGTAATAAAAAAATAAATAAAAAAAAAAAATCTACATTACTTAGCTACATTGATTTGACATCGGGTAGCCAACATCAACAATGAGACTTGTATGGATTGAATGTGTTAAAAATGTATGATAAGGAAAACACATGATAGAAGCATAGGCAGGTACAATTTTGGGCCGAGATAAAATTATTGAGAACAGGGACTCGATACTGTAAGAAAAATGACACTAACTCGAGGATGTCTCGTCGCGGCCTCTATGCTCTATCTCTGTCGCTTACTACGCTAATACTACTAGTCACGTGAGAGGCAAGCTCTCCGAGGCCTCCGAGAAGCGGCTCCGATGAAGTTTGTAATAGCTAAATAAGGGGGCAGGTCATGCAGATTACGAATTCGGTTCGAATTGTTTTGAAGCCTGTTCAGATTCAGCGATATTCGCTACCGCTGTGGGTAACGGTACATACCGCGTGGTATACCGCCGGTTAATTCCATGAAGAACTACGGTATGAACGAAATTGCCGCACAGCTCTCCTTACACTGGATTTACAAATTAATCCATAATAGTGGTGATACCAGCTTAGGTGTGAAAAGTAGTATTACCGCATACTCGGTATTCTCTATCTGGATAGCCTTTTAAACTCTATAATAATACTAACTTTAAAGTAATTTTGCAGTAACCTTTTATTTAATAGAAAAGCACGTCAGTCGAAAAGTTAAGCGTTACGTGATGAAGCACCGCTTATTTTTATGGCAGTCTTAATAAGCTGCTCTTTCAAAAGTTCGTCCAAGGTTGTTAAGTATACCCCTTAATGTGTACAGTGCTGGGTCGATACGTAAAAGTTTTTACCTCCACTCGGAGACAGAACGATTAGAAGTTTTAAGATTGATGAATCCCGGCGAATCTAATGTATTTTTCTCTCGACTTTTTTAAGTTAAAGCGCTGAGAAAAGGCGGCGAGTTTTTAAATTAAGCGACTCAGACTTAATTTAGGGTAAGAACTGCTCTGTATGTATCTCAGAGTGGCTTAATTATTTATTATCTTAAGTCGCCTTATCTTTGCGGTTAGATAATGAGACTACATAAATCAAATTATTTAAGTATTAGAGTTTAGAATAAGTTGAAATTAATGTTTTTAATAAAGCAGTGATATTATTTTTATACACAACTTTAATTAATGGTTTTTGTAAGTGAGTACAGGGGCTCGATTCAGTAAGGAAAGTGACACTAACTCGAGGTTTCTTCGCGGCCTCTATGCTCTGTCTATGTCGGTTACTACGCTAAAACTACTAATCACGTGAGACGTAGCTCTCCGAAGCCTTCGTGAAGCGGCTTCCCGACGCAGTTTGTATTAGCTGAATAAGGGGGCAGCATATGGGGTACTTCAAGACCCCCAAACCCTGTGAAGATATTCTTGCAGGGTCGGCAACGCGCGATTTATACCCACGGTGGCGTGGCAAGTGTCAACAGGCTGCAGTAACCATTTACCATAAGACGGGCCGTCAGCTTGTTTGCTACTCAAGTAGTATAAAAAGAAATATTAAAAAATTTCAGATCCCGTCAATATTCTTAGTGAATGTCATACTAGTATGATGGGTTTTAAAGCAACATATACGGGATTATAACCTCAATTAACATAGAATACGTTCTATAACGAGAAAATAATATCCTGCAACGCGGATAAAACCGAGGGGGGGGGGGGGGGGGGGGAACTAAATTACTTTTAATTTTATTCCTAATCACTCTGCAGACCGAAAATAAATGGCCAGTAGTAATTATTATACTTAAACAAGCTGACCCGACAGACGTTGTCGTGTCTGAACTATGAACAATGAGTTCGAATCTTCCGATTGAATTGACTGTGAAATGTGCACTAATAAATTATAAATTAATTACTTTATCAATATAATTCCGACCGGCACTTCTATTTTAAACGATATTTGCAGCGCGCATTCTGTCAATCGCTCCAGCTGTCAAACGACTGACAATAATAAAAGTTTATACTGTCAAAAGCGCTGGTAAAGTGGTTAAGTTTTATTATTTTTTCTAATTTTCCGCGCAACTTTTTTATTTTTTTCGTTCATAACTAACCATTTCCTCACAATTACAAACACAACAAAAAAAGAATTAGCGAAATCGGCCCAGCAGTCTATGCGTGATGCCGTGACCAAGGGAAATAGGGATTCATTTTTATATACGAGTATACGTACCTATAGCTAGACTAGCTGCCCCGGCAAACGTTGTTTTGCGATATTTAGGTACTTTATTAAAAACTATACATGAAAATGTATCGTACTACAAATATTATATTCGATAGCCGACCCGACAGACGTTGTCCTGTTTTAACTATGAATATTGAATCCGAGCTGGTATGATTAATAAAAAAAAATCTAAAATCACAGTATTTATGAATCCAATGCTTTAAGATACACAAAAATTTTACTTTCAATATGTGGCGTGATTGCTCTGAACTAACACTTAAGTGTTAAAATTTTCATAAATATTCTGTTTGAATCGACTGTGAAATGTGCACTATGTACCTAATGATAAATTTGATATTTTATCAATATAATTCCGAAGCATGCCTCTGTTTCAAAAGATATTGTCAAACGACTGACATTTATGTCAAACACCATAAGGTTACATTATAAGAGTTTATTGTCAAAAGCGGTAAGGTTACATTAGAAAAGTTAATATGGTCGTTATGTTTACTTAAATTTTCTAATTTTCCGCGCAACTTTCTTAATTTTTTCGTTCATAAGAACCATCTTCTGACAATAACAAACACAACAAAAAAGAATTAGTAAAATCGGTCCAGCCGTCCATGCGTGATGCCGTGTCCAAGGGAACTCGGGATTCATTTTTATATATATAGATAGATAGATATTTACATCCACAAAATAAACAGATATGTTCATGTACATAAATGTTTGCCCTATTGTTCTGTCTGTTTCTGTCTTTTTCTGTCTTGTTTTATCCTTTGGGTGGAAATCAAACCCACAACCTACAGCGTGGCAGTCTCTGTCTCTAATCACCAAGCAGACTGGCCATATACAGCTTTATGTGTACAAATTGTAATGGGTAATGTTAATGGCCATGATAACATAATTACGCACCGAGATACCGCACTCCCGATACATTTACGTAATGGGATGCAAATTTTATTACCTAACAATACAAATGTGACCGCGATTCAACAAGCTTATATGAAATTCAGAAATATACTCGCTTTCACACCATTTATTATGTTTTATTGCCGGTCTGTTATTGAAGGGAAGGCCGTATTCGTATGTTATGCGTTGTAATATTTCTCAAACGTCGAAGTTTCTCAAATGGCAATTTGAGGAAGTAATGTCGCCAGTTTTGTTGCCTTGTATGCAGGCGGCTATTTAAACTCAGTTTCAATTTGAGTGTGTTGTATTTTCATTTAACACACTGTTCAGTATATTGAGTTGTTGTAAGTAAACTCATTGTGAATACGCTTTAAAATAGGCAAGGTTTTTATCTAGTTCAATACAGCCTAAAACGAGAAATGCCTTAAATTTATCAAGTTCCACGAACACTCAAGAAAATTTATGATAATCATCAGAATTTTATTTTTCAAACCTACTAAATGTATGCTTTTACTCTTACAGTACAATTTGTACTTATTAAATCTCATGAAAAACGCTCTGCAATTTCAACGATCGATAGCAATAATCTAAACAAATAACATTTTCATTTTTACTTTCATTTCTTTTTTCTTTTTTAAATGTATATAAATAGATAATAAATAACTAGCCTGGGACATCCTTTTTTTTTTACACACGGTCCCAAACTAAGCAGAGCTTGTACTATGGAAACCAGATAACTGATATACTACATACACTACTCTTTTTTCTAAATACATACTTATATAGACATTTACACCCAGACACAGAACAAACAGACATGTTTATGCACACAAATGTTTGTCCTGGGTGGGAATCGAACCCGCGTCATTAGGTTTGGCAGTCAGAGCGTTAACCACCAAGCCAACTGGCCTGTCGACTACACAACACACTACACACCGATTTATTATCACCATTAAATATATATCTAATACTTTAAATGAGCAATTCTTGTATATACATATACTCGTATATATAATTAGGATCTTGGAAACGGCTCCAACGATTTTCATGAAATTTAGTATGCACTGGATTTCGGGGACGTTAAATTAATATAGCTAGGACTCTCTATCTAGATTTTCAGAAAATGTTATTTTATCAGTGTTTTTAGGCAATGAAAACTGCTACAATGTCATTAGAAGGTAAGGTTTTCAAGTTACATCTTTTGTGAGAAATACTGTTATTGGGAGCCCTTTATTATCGCATCTAATTCGTATCTAGGTATATATGACAGTGCTTTAAAAAGAGAATACGGTAGAAGTCACGTTAGTAAAGAAATCCCGAGCAATGCTCGGCCATTCAGGTACTACTACTTAAAGAGAGAAGCTTATATTTCAGAACAAACGAATATATAAAATCAAAGTACGTAATGGTGAACGTAGACTAAAGCAGTACCAAAATATTCACGACTCTGGCTCCTGGCGCTCGACTCACGGCTCACCTGTCTGGAAGCTTCACCCGTAAATGATTGAATTAGTCGCATAATTAATTTGCTTGCTATCTCAATACACAAATATAGTTAACAGGTAGACTACAAAGAGAGACTTTGTAATTATAGGTACTTATATTGGAACGGCGAGAAATTAACAAACAGCAAACAAAAAGCCTACTGATATATATAATATACTAGTTGTCCTGTCGAAATAAGTCCATACAAAAACGCAGGAAATCGATCGTAGTGCCACCAATTGTGAATCTAAACTATCCTAGGCGCCACCCAAACGCATACAAAAAAGAAACATTCGAATCGGTCCAGCTGTTTAGGAGTTCACTGTCAACACACGTACAGAAGAATTATATATATAAAGGTTAAGTATCTAATGTTTTTCCAGGATACAAATATACTCCTACCCTATATTTTAGTTTAGTTCTAGGGTTCTATCTATAATTCAAATCTATCCAGCCATTACGGTGTGCATAAAAGAATCGTATTCTCATATCCAAAGTTACGACAAAGGGGCGACCAGAGTGACGTGCATCTTTAACATCAAAATTTCCGGATTGAAAACGCTTAAACCAAATTTGTGCTACTCTCACAGACACTGCACTAGGTCCATAAACATCGCAAATTTTTTTCGCGGCTTGCGTTGCATCTTTACCTTTTTTGTAGTAAAATTTTAAAATGAATCGAATTTCTTCATTAGATTCACTCATCTTGGCGGTACGAAAAACAAATGCAAATCACACATTTTCCTAATTTGAATTTGGAATTTTGTTGTTTAAAATTTAAACTTTCAATGATACCAAAACCAGCCAGATACAAATAGTATAGCCAAAGATATTTTATTACAAGTTCATACATACTATAATGCGAAAAGACTTTTTCCCCAACCTAATATTAAGGCAAAACCGCGCGTGAGTACAAAATGTTTTCCATCGAAATGTGAGAGGTATAATTTGCAATACTAAGTATTACACGGGCACATTAATCTTCTTTGCACGATGAATGAGCCTTTTCAAATTGATTTCACGTATGTAGGCAGTATATGAATTAAACTTCACCTGCCTTTTAGACGGTCGGACAAATGGGGCCTGTAAACGGGCGTTGTAATAAATAATAAAAATACTATTTTATAGTACGAGCTGTTCCCGGCATGCGTTGATATGAGACTGTTTTCTATTTATTTATTATGTCTGGAACCTTCGCAGGCTTTGTAGAACAACTCCCAAAAGTTTCGCCGGATAAATAGTGTAAGAAAGCATAGGGTTCAAGCATACAAGCATTATTTTTATCAGATAGTTTAACTTAAACAATATCAGTACATAGTATAAAATAGAGTCGCTTTCTCTGTCCCTATATCCCTATGTATGCTTAAATCTTTAAAACTTCGCAACGGATTTTGATGCGGTTCTTTTTAATAGATAGTGATTAAAGAGGAAGGTTTTTATGTATAATACATGTGACATCCCACGGGAACGCGGGTAAAACCGCGGGGGACAGCTAGTATCAAATATATTCCGCTGGATCTAAGTCAAGTCCCAAACAAGGAAACTCAACAGGAAATCATCGAAGGATCATCGTGTCGATTTCCTATTGAGATTCCTTGTTTGGGACTAGACAGAGAAGGATATCCAACGGAATTAGTTACTAAAAATTTGTTTTTTTTTTGTATAATCTTATAATGGATTTCCGCAAGTCAATTAGTTTAAGAAACAGGACTTCATACAACGGCAAAGAAAGATTAAGAATGAGCGCTATATGTTTTTCTCTGATAATTTTATTACACCAAAAACCCGTTATTTGCGCTGTCTTCAAAACTGTATTTAATTACTAGATAAGAGTAGGTACATAATTAATTCAGTACGTTGACATCTATTTTGGTGTATTATTTTGTTCAAAGGCCAAATACCTTTAAATAGAGATAAAACACTTGGGTTTAGTTGATATTTAATATGAGTTATATTATTAGACTACGAACAATGTCACCTTGCGTCTTAACTAGATTTAAAGCTGCAAACGATCAAATGCCATATCAATTAAGTACTAGGCCTCTTATTTAATAGCCGCACTGCAACATCAGCAGCTTCAGCCCGTGTTTAGTCGTTGCGAGCAATTTAGCCGAGCACTTAGCCCGTGCTTCTCCGTCACGCCACGTTAACGCCGCCTGATGCCCTCTCTACCGTGAACATGAATATCATATCTACCTATCTACACCTCTGTTTAATATGTACACAGCATAGAAGTTTCTAAACATACCTTAGCGAGGCAGCGTTCAGCTCCGCTTCTACGGAATCTCTTTGTACTATTAATTTCAACTGGAGTTGTATCTATTTGCCGAGCTTGGAATTGTGTTGAATTAATAAATAGAAGTCACCGTTGTGCCCAATTACTGTATATAGTAAAATAGTAAGGATTTAGCTGAAGCATGTGATTTGGGATTACAATTCAAACAAACATTACTAAATAAATAATTAATTATCCTCAGGACATTCTACACATATGGTTACCTGATCCCAAATTAAGCCGAGTGTACTGCTTGTAGTATGGCTACCAGGTAACTCATATACTGCATATACTACTTTTTAAAGACATACTTGTATAAATATTTACACCCGGACACAGAGCAAACAGACATGCTCATGCACATAAATGTTTGTCCTGGGTAGGATTCGAACCCACGACCTGCGGCTTGGCAGTCAGGGTCTCTAGCCGCCAAGCCAGTGCCAGTCTAATTACCTACACAGTCCAGCTTACATTTCTTTAATATTATATCTTTTTATTATTTTATGTTGTAGTAGTCATTTTTATTTCTTTTCTAATCAAAGTTTTTTTTAATGTTTTGGTAGGCAAAAGAACAGACGTATGGCCTGATGGTAAGCGATTATTGTAAAATTATTTACCTATTACCCTAGGTTGCCTAGAAGAAGTAGAGTAGTAGAGCTCTTAGTGCAGAGTTCGTCCGGGGAAGTACTACCACCTTACCCATTTCTGCCGTGAAGCAGTAGTGCACTTGTGTTACTGTGTTTCGGTTAGAAAGGTAAGGGGGCCGGTGAAATCAGGGTCGACAACGCATTGGCGATGCCCTTAGTGTTGCAAATGTCCATAGGCGGCGGTGATCACTTACCATCAGGTGGACCGTTCGCTTGTTTGTCGGCCCATGTGGTATAAAAAAAAGAAAAAAAAAAGAAATTGCTTCAGCAATAAGGCCGCCTAAATTATTTGCACTTATAATGTTTATAAAATACTTTTTATTTAATTCTCTTTGTATGTGGTATGAACAATAAAGCATATTTGTATTGTATTGTATTGAAATATGTATCTCTAACCACCAAGCCAACTCTCCCATCAAATTACTCCATGAGATATGTGTAAATTAAAGAAATATAATTAAGCTCAACAAAAATAAAATATTTAAAACAAACCTATTTTATACCACGTCTCTATTTTAGCTGGGTCTATTATCCAGCTGTGAAATATTAACTAGCTCCTGCACGTCAGGAAATAGAACAGCTTTAGCGACTTATATATAAAAAGCACAACAGAACGCTCTTAAATAAATAATTCCCTCGTACCGGCACTTTCTACGTAATATAGAAAGAAAGGGAATTAGGGATGAGAAACGACATCTTATGAAGGTGTGTCAGGGATATTGCGTAATTGAGTCTATCCATAAGCGGTGTTAGGAAGCAAGCGCCGTGTTTACACTGGCTGGGCCAAGTTGTTTGCTCCCTCGGTCACAAATATTTACACAAACACCGACTTATGCGCTGGAATCAACTGCGCGTTGTGTTATTGTTATGTTACTTTATTGAAGAATATTGTTGAAATTTTAACGTTTCATAAATTGTATCGCAGCCATTGCCATCAGCACTATACTTAGATTAACTTAAAGTACCTGACTCGCGATAAGTCTTTAAGTCTCCTCTTAGGGGTTAAAAGGCTAAAATATGTCGATTCGTTGCTGAGTGAATGAACGGTCCACCATCAAACACACTCACATCTAATACCTTTAAACGAGCAAATCTTAATTTGTAATTAGGATCTTGGAAACGGCTCCAACGATTTTCGAGAAATTTAGTACGCAGGGGGTTTCGGGGGCGTTAAATCGATCTAGTTAGGATTCATTTTCAGAAAATGTCGTTTTATCCGTGTTTTCGGGCAATGAAAACTGCTTTAATGTCATTAGACGTTAAGGTTTTTGAGTTACATCTTATGTGAGAAATACTGTTATTGGGAGCCCATTATTATCGCATCTAATTCGTATCTAGGTATATATGACAGTGCTTTAAAAAGGTGAATACGGTAGAAGTCACGTTAGTAAAGAAATCCCGAGCAATATTCGGCCATCCAGGTACTATTAATAATCGGATTAATTGCATGGATTCTACGAAAACGATTCGGAAATTTGGTTGTTGAAATTCAAGGCCCTCAAACAACAACACACAAACTACAAAAACATTATCGTAAAATCTAAACTACTAGTCCAAAATTTTTTTGTAAAATTATATTTTTGTCTACCTATATATAATTTCCCATAAGAATTTTTACCATTACCTACTTAAATTCTTAATATACCTACCACCGACTGAGAAAAAATTATTGCAAATATATAAATTTAATATTTTACAGGCCAGTTGTGTTACAGACGTGGATTTGATTCCCACCCAGGACAAACATTTGTGTACATGAATATCTCTGTTTGTTCAGTGTGGGTGTAAATATCTATATAAGTATGTTTTTAAAAATATTATTTTATTGATATATGAAAAAGTATTTAAAAGTAGTATATCAGTTACCTGGTAGCCATAGCACAAGTTAATTTGGGATCAGATAACTAGTGAAGAATGTCCTGGGGATATTTAATAAATATCCCGGGGCATTCTTTACACACAGCCCATCCCAAACCAAGCAGAGCTTGTACTATGGAAACCAGATAATCGGATATACTACACATACATTTTTTTATTTTTCTAAATACATTCATACATATAAAGATATTTACACCCAGACACAACAAACAGACATGTTCATACAAATGTTTGTCCTGTGTGAGAATCGAACCCGCGACCTGCGACTTGGCAATCAGTATCGCTAACCACCAAGCCAAGTGGCCTGTCAAAATTATCAATTTGTGAATTAATCTTCACATATACCACCGCAGACATTCTTATAGACTTTTCTCTAAAGCTCTTTAACTTTTCTATTCAAACTATTAATGTATCTCTACAGATAAGGCAGAATTTGCTCGACCCGTTTTTTCATCGATTTGCGTTGCAAAATTGGTTTCCACGAAATGCTTATTCTAACTTAATAATAAACAGCTAATGTCCAAGCGAAATATTGTTAAAAACATTTTTTATAAATAGGGATTAGTATTTTTTGAGACTAATTCCAACATACAAAGTGACAAACTTACTTTAGATCTTTATAATATTAGTCCTGCCTAAAGATTACAAAAGAAGGACAACAAAAACAAGAATATTATTAACATAAAAAAATCATGTTTTTATCCTCGTTGATATTTATTTATGTACGAACTTTTTCCTAATAATGTTTAATAAAGTACGTTTTACTCTCCGGCAGCATTTTTCTCAGAAATTCCTGACAAAAAGTATCCATATCGTGATCGCTATTCTAGGCGTTGAGAAAAGTTTTATTACGAGAATTATATCATGTGAGAGTCAGCGAATTTGAGAACAAACTGCATAAGTTTCAGATGGAAAATACCTCACTTTCTATTTAAAAGACATTTGCGGCTATGAAAACTCATAAAGTAGAGTTTAAACGACCCACTTGCAGAGAAACGTTACTGGTCGGGCGGTGGCAGACGTGGTGTATACTATGTAGGTGGGTGTGTGTTTGCAGTAGAAATTCAGCCATTTCTCCATGTAAACACCGTTCTTCCGGCATTGGGCCGCAGCTGCACTATGAATGTACACAATTGTAAAGAAAAAAAAATAATAAAGCCTTATTTTTTAGAATGGCAAGCTCTGCGTTAGTTATCCTTTTTTTATATTAAGTCAATAAATTCCAATTGTTATACGGAGAATTATTTTTTTCCCGGAATGAATATAACGAATAGTGAGAATTCAAATAAATCTATACCTACTATTGGTAGTTGCCATTATTTTATAGAAATTGGGGTTAATAATTGAAAATCAAAACCCAGAACAGTCAAGTACTTACCAAATCTATTACCATTTATATCATATAATATTATAAATTTACAAAAATGTCCACATAACTTATTGACTCAGGCGTGACCTTGCATGTCATGTCACAATGTCAAGTTTCAAAACAAAAAGAAAACAAACTTCCATTCGATTTTTCGTATTGATATCCCCCAAAGTATCCCATTTTGTACGAATACACGGTGCGCGTCAAGACGGAAAAATTTCTACTCTTCACACGCTCCAAATGCATCCTATTTTCACATCCGTGCAGGAATAATACTATTTTTATTTTTACTCAAAAATTTCATACGAACCTAAGCTTTTATTACGAACTATACTAGTCGAACGTATTTTAAATAAATGTAGTCTTTGTACATTGGTTGAAATTTTACCATTACTATTATTATTATTGAAAATATGAGGAAAATATACCTATATTATATAAATTTGCCTGTTAAAAAAAGCTGTTGCCACTATTTTTTATAGTTAAAGCAGAATAGCCAATCAAAAATTAAAAAAAACATTTCATAGGTTAATATATTGCCTATGCCTAATAAATAAGCTACTTTCAAAAATGGAACTTACTAACCAGGAAGCGGTGGCATAAACATTTGACTTTTGGTTACATCGTAGGGTAATTATAAATAATAAATGAAAAGAGGTATGGCATTAAAGTAGGTTACTATGAATTAATTATCTTTCGGACGAGTAAATGCTGACCTCGTTTAATAAAATTGACAACGATACGAGTCTTTAAAATAACATAACATAATATGCTCGTGAATGGAAATGCTCGGGTTTCCATTATCATCCGTTAATGAGATTAAAATTCGATTACTCAGCTTACGAAATTATGTTCGCCAGAGATGTTTTACCCTCGTCACAATGTTTTAAGGATTTCTAGGAAATGTTTACTTATGTTTACATTAGTATAAGACACTTATTTTAAAGTTTTCCTTGTAATAATGACATATGTTTATATTTTTAAAATGATGGTAAGTGAGCAGAGCAGTAATGTTAATCTATATAAAAAGTGCGTCAATGCAAAAAAATAAGGGCTCTTTGACGCACGATCGCCTCAAAACTACTGAACATATGGGACTGCTACCATTCGACACGGATATATATATATATATATATATTTTTTTTTTTTTATACCACGTGGGCCGACAAACAAGCGGACGGTCCACCTGATGGTAAGTGGTCACCGCCGCCTATGGACATTTGCAACACTAGGGGCATCGCCAATGCGTTGTCGACCCTGAGACGTGAAGTTGTTAAGTCTCATGTGCCTGTAATTTCACCGGGCCCCTTACCTTTCTAACCGAAACACAGTAATACAATTGCACTACTGCTTCACGGCGGAAATGGGTAAGGTGGTAGTACTTCCCTGGATGAACTCTGCACTAAGAGCTCTACTACTCTAAAAAAAATAAATGTATGCTATCGATGAACGCGAGTGAAACCACGGGGGACAGCAAATACTATTATAAATGCGAATGTTTGTTACTCAATCACGAAAGAACAGCCACACGGATCTGGATGAAATCTATGAATGTCTGGAATACTACATAGGCTTTATTACGGGAATAAGTAAATTCCCTCAGGAAAAAATATTGGTACGTTATAAACCGATAATAGATCGGTATTCTATTGATGTTATAAAGTTTAGGAAATCGTTTTATAAACATACTATCAATACTCAATTACTAGTAAACACTTTCAGAAAAATAAAGTATATTTCTTGAAAACAATCAGCAAATGGTAGCATAATTAATAAGCTATTAGATATGTTCGCGTGATATCACCTAATTTGTATTATAGAGCCAAACGAATGTTCAATAAGTCATCTACATAGATATAATAACCACAATTCATTCCAAATATCGTTTATTAACAATACGATTCATTTTCATATGAAATCGCTTCATCAAAATTATAATGTGAACCTATTTGTCACAGTGCAATAAAAGCTTTATCTGATATAATTGATTTTCACATTGGCATGTGATGGAATATTTCGGTTTTGTTTTATCAGAACGATGAGTTCGGATAAAAGCATTACCGTGTCGCAACTCATCAAGGATTCGTCGAAAACATTGGCTAGTATAGCTATCTATTGTTATGTAAAGTATTTTATTGATGTTTATTTATAAGTAGCTTCGGTAGAAACTGCATTTTTAAGGGATTTCATGTTTTATCAGGATACAGAGTATTGATTAAAAATAAATAAATATCCTGGGACATTATTTTACACACGGCCATCTGATCCCAAACTAAGCAGAGCTTGTACTATGGAAACCAGATAACTGATGTACTACATATTATTTTCTAAATACATACATATATAGATATTTACAGCCAGACACAGAACAAACAGACATGTTCATGCACACAAAATGTTTGTCCTGGGTGGGAATCGAACAGGCGAATCGAATTGGCAGTCAGGGTCGCTAACCACCAAGCCAATTGGCCTGTCCTTAAAAATATGTTGCCTTGCTGAGTTTCTTGCCGGTTCTTCTCGATTGAAGGCTGACTTCCGAACCGGTGTTAGTTTTAGTAACTTTGACCATTACATGTGCCATCCGCGAGCCAAAGCTGTTGTAATTTTATTTTTCTTCATTTTGCTAATCCTGAACATATTCAGGAGTTCCAGATATCCAGTTTCATCTATATCAATTTTGGTCGTCGTTTGGATTGAGACAGAACCAATTCCATCTGACGCGAGAGATTGCATTTTATAATAAAAACGTTGGCAAGTTTCTTTTTTTTTTTTTTTTTTTTAAATAATATAAACTAGTGCTTGACTGCGATCCCACCTGATGGTAAGCAGTGATGCAATCTTAGATGTTGAGGCGCACTAGTTTATTAAGAGCCTATTCACTCTAGCCTTGAAGACACCCAAATTATAGTTGCTCGGGAAGACCGCAGCAGGCAAGTTGTTCCAGTCCCTCGATGTACGCGGTATAAACGACGAGGCGAAACGCTTAGTCCGGACCGTAGGAGTTTCGACAACGTAGGGGTGGATACTCGCCGTACGACGGGATGTCCGATGGTGGAAAGGTGATGGCGGAATCAAGTCATGCAATTCACGCGCACACTCTCCGAAATGCAACCTGTAGAACACCGAAAGGCTGGCTACCCTACGCCTGTGCTCAAGGCTTTGCAGATTGGATTTAACCAAACCTGGATCACCAATTAGCCTTTTTGCACGCCTTTCCACCGAGTCCAAAGCTGCTAAATGGCATTTTGCAGCACCAGCCCATATGTGGTTGCAGTACTCCACACACGATCGGACCTGAGCTTTGTATAACATTAGAAGCTGTCCCGGTGTGAAGTACCGCCGGACCTTTGCAAGAACGCCGAGTTTTTTAGCAGCTGTCTTGGCTTTGGACTCAATGAACCGCCCGAAGTTGAGGTCTGAGGAAACTTCAACTCCCAAGAGCTGAAGGCGGTTGGTGCATTCCAGGGATACATTCCGGAAAGCAGGAGCCAAGGTGAACGGGCTCCTTTTTGCGGTGAACAGACACGCCTGTGTTTTGGCAGCGTTGAATCCCACCAGATTGGCTTCACCCCATTTGGAGACTGCCTGAAGTGAGATATTTGTACGCTCTACCATAGCCTCTCTTTCGGACCGGATTAGCTCCTTACTAGCCCGAGCACCCGGCAGATATCTCTCTACAACTGTGCTGTCATCTGCATACCCATAGACACCGGGCATCAGCAGATCGTTAATATGCAGCAGGAAGAGAGTTGCAGAGAGCACAGACCCCTGAGGGACCCCGGCATTTGTCGTCATGGGTTCCGATGAGCAACCATCGACAACAACTCGGAGAGACCGTTCACTCAGGAAGTCTTTTACCCAGGCAATCAAACCAGGAGAAATGCCGAACGCTGGAAGCTTGCCAATAAGACTAGCGTGCCATACCCTGTCGAAGGCCTTCGAGACGTCCAAGGAAACGGCTATTGCTTCCCCATTCTTCTCGAGGGCTTCGCCCCACAAGTGGGTGGCGTACACTAGTAGGTCCCCAGTAGACCGATTGTGGCGAAATCCGTACTGTCGGTCACTGAGGAGATCGTTACCTTCCAGGTATGCCATGAGGCGCGAGTTCAATACACGCTCCATAATCTTGCAGAGTATGGAGGTTACCGAAATCGGCCGATAGTTGGCAGGATCGGCACGACTGCCCTTTTTGGGCACGGGTTGCACATTGGCAAGCTTCCAGGACTTGGGCACTATACCAGTCCGAATTGAGAGGCGATACAAGCGTGTCAATACAGGAGACAACTCGGGCGCACAAGCCTTGAGAACAATCGCTGGTATACCATCTGGTCCACTAGCTTTATTCACATCCAGACGACACAGCACTTTCAGAACCTCTTTATTCCTTATGCGAACCTCGGGCATCGAAGTGTCGCAATAAGGCAAAATCGGTGGGGTAGCGCTGCTAGTATCAAGACGCGAATTATAGGCGAAGAGAGATGCAAAGAGACCTGCCTTCTCTCTAGCCGTATGAGCCAGTGTTCCATCAGGCTTAACCAGCGGAGGCAATGTGGGCCGACAGAAGTTCGCTTCGACCGATTTGGCAAGGGACCAAAATGCTCTGCTACCAGATGGTTGCACAGAGAGCTTTTTGCCAATATGGGTAATACGATCGAAGCGAGCCTTTCTTAGTGCCTTTTTGTAGGACTTGGCAGCATGGTTGAAGGCTCTCTTCTTTGAGCTCAAATCCGGAGCTTTGCGGTCACGAGCATCCACCCAGGCGAGAAACGCCGAATGCTTACGCTTTTCAGCTTCAGCACAATCGGCGTTGAACCATGGGCGAGCTGAGCCACCGATGGATACGTCACTATAGGGGATGAAATACTCCATAGCTTGACGTACCACATCGGATATAGCATCCGCACAGCTCAACGGATTTTCCAAAGAGAAGCAGACCCGCTGCCAAGGATAAGACGCAAAGAAGTGTCGCATCTCATCCCAATCTGCTGATTTGTATCGCCACATTCGCCGTTCACTGCGTGAGTCGCAGTCAGGTGGGGAGAAGGACGATACAGACTTCACCAGACAGTGATCTGAAGTTCCTATTGGCGAGGACACTGTTACAGTACATCTGTCCGGATCGGTGGTCAGCAGAAGGTCCAGGCAATTGGCGGTATGACCAACTACATCAGGCACCCTAGTTGCTTGCTTAACCAACTGGGAAAGGCCCATCGCTATCGCAAAGTTACGCGCTTCTCTCCCAGCATGGTCGGTCTTCTGGTATGGGAAGAGCCAGTCTTGATGGCAGGCGTTAAAGTCCCCCAGAGCGACGAGCTGCGCATCAGGGTGCCGATGCAGAGCCGCATCGGCGGCATCACATAGGTGGTCAAACAGTCGAGTCGCCTCCTGATCACCGCTGTGCGATCGGTAGACACAGGCGTAGACAATTTTGTCCATACCAGTGTCCACCAATAGCCATAACGTCGAGAAATTAGGGTCTTCAAGGTGACGGAGACGTTGGCAACAGATGTCATTACGGACGTACACACAGACCCCGGCACGCTGCAGAAAGTGATGCTCCACTGAGTATCCCGGGTAGTTGAGGTACGCCGCATCTGATGGACATCTAATCTGGGTCTCCGTCAAGAAAAGCAAGTGTGGCTTGTCAGTCTCTAGATGGTGGTGGACCGCATCGAGATTAGAGTGCAGCCCTCGAATATTCGAGAAGTGCACTTGGAAAGAGAGGACGTGCCTCCGCTGTAGACACTTACTTTTTCTTATTTGACCTTTCATTTAGTTGTTTTTTTTTTTTTTTGTAGAGTGAATAGATTTGGTGGAAGATGGCAGTTGAGCGAGGTAATGCGATATTTAGCCCAACAACACGACCAGAGCTGCTGCGCTAATGGAGAGTTGATCTGGAGACTGCGGGGACGCCCGAACCCCCCCAGGGATCGCCATCGGGTCCTCTCATCCGGTCGCCAACCGGCACGATGGGGCCACCCTGGGATTTTTCACAGTTGGCGGGGCAGCCTTTCATGTGTGGCTGGCACACTACTTGGGCCCCCAACTACCTGCGGTCGGCCAGCGGAGCACCGTGCTTCGGATCCCGCTACCCTCCACGATCAAACATCCGACACAACAACAACTGGCGCATCGTACCCGGCATACATCGCAACACAACTACTCAGACCCATCCTCCACCATACGGCTTCACCAGACATCATGCCGGAACACGACGGATCGCTTGGCGGCATGACTTTGCCTGATGGGTGGTAACATATAAGCCGGCAGCCGATGCTAAGGCCTACCACCGAATTTACTGCTCGTTTAGCACTACCCAGGGGACACGTGTAGGGTGGTCAGATCTTAAGTAGATCCTACGGACGCGAGCAGTCCATCCCCCAAAATTTCTGTCAAGATACCTCGGAGAGCGGATCTCTCACGTAAATGGCGTGGTTAACGAAAGAGACAGAATGTAGCATGTACAGCTACATTTCGAATAAATATTCTGTTAGCGAATGACATCCGTCAATAGCCTACCTACGTCACATCCCGACTATTACCTACATTATTTAGATTGTATTAACTCATTAATGAATATTTAATTATTTTCATAGTATTTTAATTGGTAAATTAATATTATAGAATAGTATCATTTCTAGTTATACATTTATTGATTTCAATTGTATTTTTACTTGTTGGTTGTTCATTATGGCGCGTAATATCAATAACAGCATTAAATTTAGATATTAGATTACTACAAAACATATTTTAATCATTAATATTAAATTGCATTATTATCTTCTAAATATATCTAATTATAATTGTTCGTAAAATAATATTCCGGAAGTGTGTTGATATTTATCATTAAGGAGGGGGTATCTTTTAAGAGTATGTGATTTGGTTGTGGGTTCTTTTAAAATTGTAAACGGTTCTTGGCCGTATAAAAGCAATTGCAATGTGCTAACATGATGCATTCAAGTATCAGAAATTGGACAAAGCCGAAGCTCTGCCCGAATATATAACGAAGTAATTAGTCGGTATTTCATTTCACAAATCATCCCAAAGGCTTCAAGTCAGTCATCACATTTCAGAAGTGGGATTTTGAGAAATGTCTGGGCTCTATGCTGCCGGTCTTGGCCGAAAGAAGAGGAAGAACTCCACAGAGTTTACACCCGATAATGAAGATAACGAAGAAACCACATGTTTTTTTTCTTCCGAAGATACCTCCACGCTAAAAAAAAAACGACGCCGAGTGACCCATGCTGACGCTGAAGTAATACCCAAATTCCGGCCTGAAGATAGCAGTAATAATATCACTGGCTGGTTACATAAAATCGATCAGCTTGGTGAAGTTTATGGATGGGATGCGACTGATAGACAGTTTGTAATGCAACTCCGCCTGCGTGGTTCTGCTAGACGCTGGTATGATGATTTGGAAGATTATAATCTCAACTGGGATGGATGGAAGCACGCCTTGGAAACTGCTTTTCCGAGATCAATTGACTATGCGGCTAAGCTCGAGGATATGCTGGCAAGAGTGAAGAAAAATACAGAAACAATGACTAAGTATTACCACGACAAACTATCGCTTCTAAAAAAATGTAATATCCAAGGAGAAGATGCAATCTCGTGTATCATCAGAGGTCTTCCTGTAGAGCTACGCGCAAATGCTAAAGCATATCAATGCCAGTCTCCGGAACTGCTATATTACGGATATTTGTCATTACTTGAAAACTATAAAATAGTTGAAGCCACGTTATCATCCCGGAAATCTACTTGGAGAAGAGGTATAACCGATGGAAGCTCAACAACGATGTCGCTGCATTCCGGGATAAAGCGGTGCTACAACTGCCGTCGGGTGGGACATGATGCGCGGGACTGCCGAGGTCAACAACGCTGCGACAACTGCCAGCGTACCGGACACACATCCGCTACCTGCTGGTTTGCAAAATCTTCTGGGTCTACGCGCCTGCCACTTCAGACTCCTCAGGTCAGTCGTATTATGTTTACTTCATCCAATATTCCGAGCATTTACAAACGCCTAGCATACAATGGTTCTAAGCAGCTTGTCACTTTTATTGATACCGGTAGTAAATTAAATATTATAACTCAAAGTAAAGCGAAATTGCTAGATCTATCCATTTTACCATCTGCCATTGTAATGAGAGGATTTGGAGGTGCTCAGACGGTGTCTCTGGGCAGATCTCGTTTGGATGTATATATAGATAATGTATGCTTGAGTGGCGACGTTGAAATAACAAATTACGATTTATCTGATATAGACCTGATTATAGGGCAGTCAATGATTAATCAACCCGGTATAAGCCTCGTAACAACCTCAAATTGTGCTAAGTTTGTTGATACCCTCAAATTAGACGACTACCTTAATCACATCGAACCGGATTTAGACTTTAACTCCAAATACGGTGTCTACCTTAAGTGTGATGTAACAATACCGGGTCGTAGCATTTGTCTTGTTAATGTATTTGTGGAAATTGAATCCAATGACGATTTATCTTTTCTGACAAATTCTGTTTATTTCGAATTAGGAAAAATATGTTTCGTTATCGTTGGAGGAATTATCTGCATCGAAGGGCATTTAAAGTTTATAAATATGGGGGAAGAATCAATTTCTTTCCCAGCTCATAAATTGATAGCGCGTGCTGAGGTAGTTGCCCCTATCCCTGATAATTGTCTTGACGTCATGACCCTTGATTTATCTTCACAGTCTGCCAGTTGCTCTAGATTGTTAGACAAAGGTGAAATTGACGTAGGAGTATTAGAAAATAGGGACTTCAATAGACTCTTGGCGCTATTAGATAACTATAGCAACCTGTTTGCTAGAGATACGAAAGATTTGGGTTGTACGGATCTTATGGAAATGCATATTCAAACAACTACACAAGATCCGGTTTTCTTTAAGCCTTATAGATTATCACACAAGGAAAACGAAATTGTTAATGACAAGGTTCATGATTTAATTGAAGCTGGAATAGTACGTGAATCAATGTCTGAATATGCAAGTCCGGTCATATTAGTGAAGAAGAAAGGCGGGGATTATAGGTTATGCATAGACTATAGAGCTTTAAATTCACGAACTGTAAAAGACCGTTATCCCTTACCGCATATCGATGATCAAGTCTCAAAATTGGCAGGCAAATGTTTTTTCACAACTCTTGATCTAGCTCAAGGTTATTATCAAGTAAAGCTATCAAATGATTCCATTCCAAAAACCGCCTTTGTAACACCGTCTGGCCAGTATGAATTTCTGAAAATGCCTTTCGGTCTAGCTAATGCCCCGGCTGTATTTTCTCGACTAATACGTTTGGCCCTCAATGACGTCAGAAATGATGTAGCAACATATCTTGATGACGTCATGTTACCAACTACAACTGTAGGGGCGGGGATAGACTTGTTAGAACGTGTTCTGGGGCTTTTGCAAAAAGCTAATCTTAAATTAAATTTAAAAAAATGCTCTTTTTTGAAAACAAACGTAAATTACTTAGGTCATGAGATAGCTTCAGGTACAATACGACCAGGCCAAGCTAAAATTAATTGTGTCTCTGAATATCGAAAACCGCGAAATGTTCACGAGGTTCGACAATTCATTGGACTAACTTCATATTTTAGAAAATTTATTCGTGGTTTTGCTGAAATTGCTCTCCCCTTAACCAAGCTTACAAAGAAAAATGTAGATTGGTATTGGGGTTTAGAACAAGAAAATGCATTTCAATCATTGAAACTCCGGTTAATTGAAAGACCAGTAATAAGTATTTACGATAGTAAGGCGGTTACAGAGTTGCACACCGACGCGAGCAAGTTAGGACTAGGCGGTATTCTCATGCAGCAACAGCCAGATGGGTCAATTAAACCAATTGCATATTTTAGTAGAGTAACCTCGAAAGAGGAACAGTTCTATCATAGTTACGAGCTTGAGACCCTTGCTGTAGTAGAGTCACTGAAACGTTTTCGCATTTATTTAACAGGAATACCTGTGAAAGTTATTACTGATTGCGCAGCTTTACGTACTACATTAGTCAAAAAAGATTTAATTCCCCGTATAGCACGGTGGTGGTTAACTATTCAAGATTACGATTTACAAATAGAATATCGTTCTGGCCAGCGAATGAAGCACGTCGATGCGTTAAGTAGAAACCCTGTAAACTCTGTAGAATCAATTTTTCAAATCGATGAGTCAGACTGGCTAGTTACAATTCAACTACAAGATGATAATATTCAAAATATACTCTCACAGTTACGAGAACATACAACTAATCCAGACATAAATAATAATTATGTTGTTAAAGATAATGTTTTGTATAGGAAAACATTTTATGGAGAACGATTTGTTATACCGAAATTAGCAAAATATGGCCTTTTGCAAAAGTACCATGACCAAATAGGACATCCGGGGTTCGATAGGTGTGAGAAAACTATAAAAACAAAATTTTGGTTCGCTGGTATGACACGATTTATAAGAAAATATATTAAATCGTGCTTACAGTGTGCCTATGGGAAGTCAGAGTATGGTAGGAAACAAGGAGAGCTATATCCCATCGAGAAGGTACCGATACCTATGCATACCTTACACGCAGATCATTTAGGTCCTTTCGTGAGAACTAGAAAAGGGAATACTTACGTTCTAGTATTAATTGACTCATTTACAAAATTCGTTTTTGCTAGGGCCGTCAAAAACTGTAGTTCTATGGAAACGGTTAAACATCTAAAGGAAATAATCACACTGTTTGGCTATCCCACTAGACTTATTACAGACAGAGGTAAAGCTTTCACTAGTCGCTATTTTAAACAGTTCGCAGAAGAAACACAATTTAAACACATTCTGAACGCCATAGCAAGTCCTAGGTCAAATGGTCAGGTTGAGCGCGTAAACCGTACAATTATAGATGGCTTGAATACAATGTCCGAAAGTGAAAGTACATGGGACGAGAAACTTTCTGATGTTGTATGGGGAATAAACAATACTCCTAATTCTACCACAACCTTTCCCCCATTTAAACTTATGTTCGGTCATGAAAATTCCCGTTTACCGGCTTACCCTACAGGGCAGCCTCCAGATTCTGCTTCCCTAGAAAAGTCTTTACAAGATAGGAGAAAAAGTGCCAAATTACACATAGACAGAAGTATGTCAGTTATGAAAAAGAGATTTGATCAGTCCCGTAAGAAATGTACGAAATATTCTGTAGGACAATTAGTTTTATGGAAAGGTGGAGCTAATAGGGACATATCTGCGAAAGTATCACAAAAATTAAAAAGTCCATATACAGGTCCTTACAGAGTTTGTAAAGCAGTCCCAAATATAGATCGCTATACAATCTGTAGCGTTAAGGGAATGAAAGGGTATAAGAAATTTAGTGCTGTTGTGCGGGGTGAAGTGTTGAGACCTTATAAATCCATTGTTTCTGATGCGGATAGTTCATCTAGTGATAGGGAGGTAGATAGGGATGATCTTATTGATTTACTCGAGAGCTAAATTATACATTATTATTAATAGTTTAAGTGTCTTATATTTAGATGGTTACCTACCTGAATACGTAGCATATTGTTTCCCCCTTTATTATTATAACTGAGTAAACTGTTGTAAATAAAACCCGATGAATAACATTGTTTATTGCAATGAATGCCCAGAATTAAGGATAGTTACATACATATTACTAACTTAAAACTAGTTTGATATTTTCTCTGCTTGGAACTCCTAATTCAAAAACGTACTGGTGACCTGAAACATTCAAATTGGTCTTGAATCAAAGGTCTATGTGACATAAATTTTAATTGGGTTCAAGCCATGTGGGATTTCCTGATTTATATTTAAAAAACAACATAAATTAACACTTTTCTTATTATATCAAAACATTTACATGAAGTCTGTGTGACATATGTGATCATTACTACATACTTACATTAACTAAAGGTCTGTGTGACATAATATGATCAGTAGTACATACTTATAAACATGTAAGGTCTGTGTGACATAATTCGAGAAGTACTCCATACTTATATATACATTAAAAGTCTGTGTGACATAATTCGAGAAGTACTACATACTTATATATACATTAAAAGTCTGTGTGACATTATATGATCAGTACGTGCAAAAGAAAAAAAAAATACAAAACCATTTATTCGGTTGGGTCCGCGGAGGGCGCTTGTGGGGTCGAGTTTGAAGTTGCTGAAGCTACTACATTGGTACTTATGTACATGAAAAGTCTATGTAACATACAACATCAGTACTACATACTTACTTAACACTGTCTGCATGACCATTAAACACTCGCTAACGAACAATTTCTTCAAATAACAAAATGTTTCTGCTTGTTTTCTTTTGGTTTTCCAGATAACTCATGGCGCGGAATCCAAGATGCCGCCCGAGCGCCGTGGGACACGGCCGTTGCAGGATGGCCGAGTGTTAGCGAATGACATCCGTCAATAGCCTACCTACGTCACATCCCGACTATTACCTACATTATTTAGATTGTATTAACTCATTAATGAATATTTAATTATTTTCACAGTATTTTAATTGGTAAATTAATATTATAGAATAGTATCATTTCTAGTTATACATTTATTGATTTCAATTGTATTTTTACTTGTTGGTTGTTCATTATGGCGCGTAATATCAATAACAGCATTAAATTTAGATATTAGATTACTACAAAACATATTTTAATCATTAATATTAAATTGCATTATTATCTTCTAAATATATCTAATTATAATTGTTCGTAAAATAATATTCCGGAAGTGTGTTGATATTTATCATTAAGGAGGGGGTATCTTTTAAGAGTATGTGATTTGGTTGTGGGTTCTTTTAAAATTGTAAACGGTTCTTGGCCGTATAAAAGCAATTGCAATGTGCTAACATGATGCATTCAAGTATCAGAAATTGGACAAAGCCGAAGCTCTGCCCGAATATATAACGAAGTAATTAGTCGGTATTTCATTTCACAAATCATCCCAAAGGCTTCAAGTCAGTCATCACAATTCTTTGCCTTGATAACTTTTATTGGCAACCATTGGTATTAATTATAAAACATGTATTATTCACAGTGGTCACTTCTCTGTCATCAAACAAAGTGATACAAACACCACAAAAGTTTTATAAATTGTATTTTATTTAGGTATTAGTAAGGTGCAAGTTTATTCCGTAGAAAATTATTAACACTGCTTTATATTTATGAGAAATACTTCCCTCACTGCCGATAGCATAAAATCTTTATTTTATATGTAAAACCTTTTAGGTCTCGCTGAATTTATTATTTTAACAGTTTTTATCATGGAGTAAGTAAATCGCGGCATAAAATAGGAAGTGTATTTTTCCCACCCTTACCACTATTTCGCTATATCAAAAGTAAGATTTTAGATTAGAGTCAGAGCGATATATTTCGTAAACAGAGCGAACTGAAATTATGATTTTAACGACGTAGGTACTAATGTTTGACGCATACTATGATTGATGTTTTTTCACAATTGTAAGCATTGTTCAGTCTGTGCAGTGATTAAATTGATTTAGGACTATTATTTAGTAAAAGTAGATATATTTTAGTTTTATTAGATTGTATAGACACTTAATATCGACTACAATAATCGTAATCGATATTAAATAATCAAGACGTTTAATTTTGTATAATGGCAACACTATATACTGTCTCCGGCGGGAGTAGGTGTGTGTCGATTGGAGGACTGTTTTTTGTTAACACTTGTGGAGTACTGATAAGATTTGTATCCAAGTTGTGTAAATTAGTAATACATCCATGGTTATTTCCAAAAACCCAAGTTTTTTGAGTTTTTGACCCGAATACTTCACAATAATGTATATATTATTCTCTTACTCTTTACTCTCTTTACAACCTCAGATTGTCTATTCTATCAAACTTGACTACCACGTTGTCGCCTTATGTAGCTAATTACTAAAGTTTAGTGTTAAAATTCTCCCAATTTCCTTGACAAATATCAATTATCCATAATTAGTTTATTACTTATGTCCCCCGCGGTTTTACCTGCGTTCCCGAGGGATATCACATTTTCTCGGGATAAAATGTAGCCTATATGTTATTGCAGGATATGCTCTATCTTTGTGCCAAGTTTCATTAATATCCGGTTATAGTTTTTGCGTGAAACAGTAACAAACATACCTACATACAAATCTTTCCACTGTATAATATATAATATAGTATAGAAGTATAGACAAGATCTATTACATTAACTACCAATTACCATTAAAGTAGTAAATAGGTAGGTGAGGTAATTTCGTAACGTCACCAAATAGAAATGGATAAAATGGCACCATAGTAATTTGTACAAAAGCTCCAAATGAGTCACACGCCCTCTCTATACTCAGGTAAGTACGTAAGGCATTGTTACGAGCCATTCTTTATGCAGCAGGTCGTCCCATTTGTGCCATAAATAGACGTCTAACGTCAGCTTGCCACTAATGACACCGAATGTCCCACATGTATCACACTTTAACCTGTAAAACCTGGAGGTACTCTATTACCATTTTCTGTAATGTTTTAAACATTGTAAGGTGTGGTCGGTATTCTGGGTGGTGTTATAATGACAAAGAGTAATAAATTGTTGGAATCGATTTTATCTTATATGGCTATTCGAAATTTAAAAGCAAAAGAAAGATTAGTTGCTTTACGTTTAATTACGTTTTAGTGCTTTGTACAGTATTTTAAATAAATCAATAGGCACATGCATATAAAAAAAATTACTTTAAAATTGATCTTCATTAGTGCCCTCCGCGGGCCTAAACTGAATAAATGATTTGGATTTTTTTTTCTTAAAACGTGTTCGGTGTCGTATAATATTAACTGTAATATAATATTAACTAGGACCAACTTATTTTTATTTGTAGTATTTTTGTAAATTACAAAGCATATTGTTATTGCATAGTAATATCCGAAAGTAATATCAAAATAAGTATTATAAAGATCATAAGCTTAAAAATTATATTAGGAATGTTTTGAAAGAAAGAGTGTATTACAAGGTAGTTCATTATATTGAAGATAAAAATGTATGGAAATAGCTACTCTCAGCACAGTGCACCACAAATTTTCCTGTTTAAGTTGTGAGTAATGAAGTCTTGTTATTTCTTTTTTGTTTTTTAATGTTACCTATATTAATTATTTTCTAATTGTTAAATATAAAATTGATATTATAAAATAGCCAAAAAGTCAGAATAGATACAATTTATATAAATCATTATTTTATAAAAAATAAAAAGAATGTAACCTCGCTGAGTTTCTTGCCGGTTCTTCTCAGTTGAAGGCTGACTTCAGAACCGGTTGTAGCTTCAGTAACATTAAATTTGACCTTCATAAGTGCCTTCCCAGGGCCCAAACTGAATAAGTGGTTTTGAATTATAATATAAAAAGGGGCCTTTTATAAGTTAAATAAATAAAATTATGCCAAATTTCATATCGATACATGTATAGTCGCTAAGAACAGCAGTGATATACAAACTGGCAGACACCAAAACCACCTTAAGGATTCCGTTTTTCACCTTTATTTGGATACATAATTTAAATAATGTACTGAACCTAGCTACTGTAATATCTCTAATTCAAAGCCAATGTTCGCATACCTTTGATATTTACATATCCAATTAAAGTTCGGCAGTTTACCTTTGTTAACAGTTTACAAGTTTACTTTGTTCTGTTTAAACTTTGTCCAAATTTAGTGCACGAATGCTCTAAAGTGTTGATACTCTGGTTTTAAAAGCACACCTAAACTATTATTATTAGGTTATATATATAGGCTCATAAAGCTCAAAATAGCTCATAATACGACAGGTCCCCAACTCAATACGTCATCTCATATTCTAAAAGATATCTAAAGTGAATATTATTAGCGTAGCTTATAAAACGCAATATAGCTCATAATACGACAGGTACCCAACTCAATACATCATCTCATACTTTAAAAGCACATCTAACTTGTAGATTATTAGCGAAACTCATAAAACGTAATATTGCTCATAATACGACAGTTTCCCAACTCAATCCACCATCTCATATTTCAAAAGCACATCTAAATTGTAGATTATCAGCATAGCTCATAAAACGCAATATTGCTCATAATACAACAGTTCCCCAACTCAATACATCATCTCATATTTTAAAAGCACATCTAACTTGTTGATTATCGTGTAGCTCATAGAACTCAAAATAGCTCATAATACGACTCCCAACTTCCCCAACAAACGTAATACTTAATCTCATATTTTAAAAGCACATCTAAATTGTAGATTATTAGCGCAGCTCACAAAACGCAATATAGCTCATAATACGACAGTTCCCCAACTCAATACATCATCTCATATTTTAAAAGCGTTTTAAAATACATTTATCAAACGTAACAGTATATTACACGAGGCCATTTCCTTTGCATCCCGTCTGGACACCGGCACCGGTGGTTGACGGGACCAAATTGAAATGTCACCCTCCAGCAAATTGACTGCTTTATAATACCACAATCCTATCTATAGCACATTGTAGATTGTTGATGTCACTTTATGCGCCATAAATAATACGAGAACGGCTGCCCGTGACTTGATGAATTTATTTTTCAACTGTTTCAGTTTTATGAGCGGCCGACAATATCCAATTTTCGCCTGATTTGTTCCCGTTCAATGTATGTTGCATTACATTAATAAAATATTTGTAATTTATTTTTTTCAATTTACGATTTCATGTTGTTTGATTGAATGAAACTCTCAAATAATATCGCCCAAATATCTAGTAATGTACAGTTATATTTTTTTTGCAACGAGCCATTTTATGTTGTTCCATCCCACAGCACATTAATTTAGTATTAATAACATGCTGAGCTTTTCTTTAATATTATTTACATTATGATGGTCTGTATTTTCGAAATGTTTAACTTGAAGTTGTACTATATACGTTGGCAAACCTAATAAATAAATAAATAGTTGGGGCACCCACATTTTACTGTGTGTATTATAAAAATTGCAATATGACTGATCGTGTTGAGAATTGACCGTTATCTTATTCCTTAAATGTGATAGTAATTCAAAGACAGCACTTAGCCATTATGTGCTTAAAAAGTTAGTACCTAATCTATATTTTATCTCTTCCATAAACATTATCGCCAACTTTTCAATCTCAAGCATGATCAAGTTATTTTATAGAACGGAACTAAAACTATCCGACGCCGATGCTTTCATAAACAAAAGCTATCTTAGAGATGCCGGTATCGAAGGATACAACTTAACGATCGCTTCATAATTAAAACAACAGACTTGCTGAGGCGTTTGATTACTTTAGAATATTAAGTACTAAATCTTTGTTATTATCAGGGCTTCGTAAAAAAGGAATTGGATCAAGAATTACATGAAATTCGATTCAATTCTGAGAAGTTTATATTTTGTGTGATGACTGATCGTAAGTACCTACTAGATATTGACTTTATTTCTGCGATATTTTGAAAATAGTATAAGACTTTGTGCCTATCTAAATGTTTTGATGATGAGCGATGATAGTTTAGTGATGTAAATGGAGAGTTAAAGTTACGGTACAGTAAAACATAGTAAGAAAACCGGAGCTCCGGTGGAAGGGTATTATTGAAAATTGATTTAAAAAATTATACAAAAAATCAAATACCTAGTAATTAATTCCGCTAGAACTCCTTCTTTGACAAGTCACTTTGAACACTGTGAAACACGTGTCGATTTCCTGTTGAGTTTCCTTATTTGGCACTTGACAGAGAAGGAGATCCAACGGAATTAGTTACTAGATATTTGTTTTTTGTATAATCTTATAATGGATTTCCGCAAGGCTACGCCAATTAGTTGTCTTATCGTCAAAACTCATCGATATTTTCCGGTAGTTGCATTTGAGAGCCAATTGTATAAGTCATTTAACTAAGGTAGTAGTCAGGTAACTAATACTTTGGAGGTACCAGTATTACTTTAGAGACGGTGACCTCCTTAGTGGACCGCTGGCCTGACCTCCATCTTTCCAATATAAATAATAAATATCCCGGGACATTCTTTACACACGGCCATCTGGTCCCAAACTAAACAGAGCTTGTACTATGGAAACCAAATAACTGATATACAACTTTTTTTTTTCTAAATACATACTTAAATAGATATTTACACCCAGACACAGAACAAGCAGACATGTTCATGCACACAAATGTTTGTCCTGGGTGAGAAACGAACCCGCGACGTTCGGTTTGGCAGTCAGAGCGCTAACCACTAAGCCAACTGTAATAAATGGATTGTTCTAATTATTTTTTAAGTGGGACAAGGTATTAGACGGTTTCTGTGCTTCCAGGTTTACAATAAATCTAAAGTATTGCTTTATTTATTAGTTAATTTTAAGTAGTTTAGTAAGTAGAATTTTAAGTTTGTATTTTCATGTGCATTATCATGCACATGAAATGCATTATCATTAAATATAAAATTAAGGTTAATATGTGTAATAAATAAATACATTTAAATCGAATGTACCTAATAATAAAATACTCAGTAATTAGGTACGTAGACTGAACCTTACCTAGGTTCTGCAAAGTTTGAAGTTAAGTGTCCTACAATTATTGGACAAAGCGACAAAGCGGCACTGGAATACATTTTATGAAATACTTCGTAACAAAGCGCACAGAGAATTTGTCTCGTTTCTTTATAAATTATGTTATAACAACGGAAATAAAAAATGTACCAACGTCTTGTTTTAATAATGATTCAGACATTCTAATGCACGATTTACATAATAAACAAAAACAACATTTTTTTTTTTTTTAGTTTTGTTATTTATTATGTTAGCTAGCTTATTACGGCAGATATTGATGAGTGTTACCAATAAAAAAAACATTTAGCCACTTGGCTTGGTGGTAAGCGACCCTGGCTGCCCAGGACAAACATTTGTGTGCATGAACATATCTGTTTGTTCTGTGTCTGGGTGTAAATATCTATATAAGTATGTAAGTAAAAGTAAGTAGTATAATATGTAGTATATCAGTTATCTGGTTTCCATAGTACAAGCTCTGCTTAGTTTGGGACCACCGTAGATGACCGTGTGTAAAGAATGTCCCATGATATTTTATTTTTAACTTGCAAATTCGTGTATGTTTAATTATTTTACTTTCGTAACTTTACATTATTCCTTACGTAGTGCCCTAAAATAAATAAATGGTTTTGAATTTTGACTAGGCAAAATACATCATTAAGATTATTATAGATTGTATCAAACCACACCGCTATTACAACAGCTGAAACTTATAATAATAATAATAGGGTAGACTGGGTACGGTTGAAACGGTGGACGGTTGAAACAAAGCGAATATCTGGACACCCATGCATGGTAAGGTGAGGGTTACAAGGGAAGAACGAAGCGGGCGACAAGTCGAAACACGAATATTAGTATTGCGTCGCTCTTCGCGTGCTGTTCTTGTGTGTAGAAGGCCCCATTGTGTTTTTTGACGGAAAAGTAAGTATTTTGTCTTCATAAATTTTTGTAATTATTATGGTTTTATTGAAGTAAGTGTATTGAGAGTTTTATATCGTTTTAATTGAAGTTTGTAGAATATGGCTGTATGATTAGTTTTTATTCAAATTAGTTATCATTCTTACTGTGAACCGTTCTATACCTAGAAGGGGGGGTTGGGGACAGTTGAAACATTTTTTGTGGGTACGGTTGAAACACTTTATTCATTTAATTTTCTTGTTTCTTAGATGCCAAGGGTACGCCAAAGGAAGAGGATTTGGAGGAGCTTTCATCCGGCACACACAACAAAGCAATAGTTGAGTTCAGCAAATTTTACTCAACCCTTCTACAAGTTTTCAATCTGTTCCTGTTTTGAGAAATCAAACGGAAAATATCGCGAACTCAGGTACACCACTTATGTTTTCGCCGGAAGCAGTACGACCACTACCAAAAGCTCCTCCAAGGAAATTTAGAAACAGGGGGTGAAAAACCAGGAAATCTACAATCAACACTGATACACCTGAAGAAGAAGAGATAAGAAGAGAACATGAAAACAGATCGAAACGAACCAAAGCTAAGCAAGTTAAGAAGAGATTAGATGGACGAAAGACTAAAAGAAATGTTACAAACAGGAAAAAAACTAACACGCAACATGAATCATCATCATCAGAAGAAGATGAGTGCTACCGCCTTGTTTGTATGTCAGCATATTCAGAAAGCAGACCGAGGGAAAAATGGATACAATGCACAGTAAAGTGTGCACTGTAAGATGTGGGCGCACGAAGATTGTACGGAAGGTAGTTTTAGCTATGTTTGCCACAATTGTGATTCCGAATGATCTCGTAACCACTTAAGTATTTATGAATAAAATTTTGATTTTATAGAAATAAGAAGTTTATTTTATAGTTGAAGTGCCAAAGCGTTTTTTAAAACTGTTGAATTTTACTTGAAGATTTGTTTGTCATTTGTTTATCTATGCATAAAAATGCAGATGTTTATAATAATTTATGCTATTGAAAATCACCAACATCTATCTGATTACTATATAATTGTACTCAATATAAACTTTCAAGGTTGATTAAAAATAATGTTAGATTATAAGTATCGTTAAAGACTTAAATATTAATAAAAAAATATTTGTGAAGATCAACTGTGCCATTACGAGACTTGAAATGTTATTAAACGATAAATAAAAGATGTTCCTTTATTATATTTTGTATTATTTGCATGTGTTTCAATTGACCCCAGGCACTGTTTCAACCGACCCTGGCATTGGGACGGTTGAAACAAATTACATTTCTTTTTAAATTTGATTTTATACATAAAATACAATACAGTGATCTCAAATAACTTTGCCCATTAGTAGACAGATGTATGGTCTTTTGTTCAATATATTTCCGCCATAGCTAGCTTAACTAATCTCAATGCAATGGACGATAAACGCTAAAATGGTTCAACCGTACCCAGTCTCCCCTACTTTATTGTTCAAAAATAAATGTTGTTTACAAAGGTAGTTCACTAGCCTCCACACTAGGATTCCCTGTGTCGTGGAGACTAGTCTCTTTTATCCTCACAATAACATAATGTTGTCATAATATAAAGTATTAAAAAAAAAATTATGAAATGATGTGACCTCATTTGTCCCATAGCTAAGCTCCGACGAACTCAACGTGAGAAATTACATAAAGCTCCTGAAAACATTTATTTCTGCCGCACTCTTCAATAAATCTTGCTAAAAATCGGTCAAGTAAGATTTAGAATCGCGTCCAGGGTTCTTCGCTTAGAAATATTTCTTGTTGGGTCTCGTGAGAATAGTTTAAGTGAGCGTAGTCGATCGTGGGTATAGTGACACTATATTTCTTATTTTTCCGTTTGTGTTCACCTTTAAGAAATAATATTGTAGAATATTTCCCTGGAGAATATATGTGTTACTGAACATTGTTACTATGAGGAATGGTTGGAGCTTTTGCAGTAGTAGAGCTCTTAGTGCAGAGTTCGTCCGGGGAAGTCCTACCAACTTACCCATTTCCACCGTGAAGCAGTAGTGCACTTGTACTGTGTTTCGGTTTGAAAGGTAAGGGAAATGTCAGGCACATGAGACTTAACCACTTCCCGTCTCAGGGTCGAAAACGCATTGGCGATGCTCTAGTTGCAAATGTCCATAGGCAGCGGTGACCACATAGGTACCATCAGGTAGACCGTGTGCTTGCTTGACGGCTCATGTGATAAAAATTAAAAAGTAAAAAAAGTGTATAGGCTAATGCCGGGTTACTATATACGATCTCGATCTAAAATCGCAAGATTGAAGTAGAATTATGACAATACGTGTATTAAAATTACTGTCAAAAGGTTCATCAATCCATGGATTTTCGATCGGGATCGTATATAGTAACCCGGCTTAAAATAAGTGAAGCTTACTACGGCACCGACTGAGAAATGATACTATCATGTGTGCATTGAATAAGAGCTTCTAAAAACGCAAATGAAGTTCACAAGAAACAATTTGAAAAGAAATTGCGTAAACGAATGGATGAATATTCACAAATTGTCTCTGAAACACAACCCTACATTCAATTTACCGTCAGCGAACACAGCAAAGAATAAATTAAAACACTCCATCATGACATCTTTCTTTGGTAATACGACATTTTCTCTTATACAACATTTTGGAATTTACTTGGCTAGGAAGAATGTGCTTTAGAGTAGCTAATCAATATAAGATAAGATTATTTTACGGGAATGTTACATGTCTGTCTCACTGTAGAAATTATGAATACTTACTGAATGAATACATCTATATCTTAATATATATAAATCTTCTGTCACGATGTTTGTCGGCGATGGACTCCTAAACTACTAAACCGATTTTAAATTAAATTGGCACACCGTGAGCAGTCTGGTCCAACTTAAGAGATAGGATAGCTTAGATCTTTAATTATAGTCGCCATTTTATTTTATTGCAAATTATTGGTCTGTTAACTCCAAAATATTCTAACAGATGGCGCTGTGTTGAAAGTACCAACGTTTAATTTTTTAGGGAACTTTTTTATGGACTCATTTCGACGTCTGTTCGGACAGCTAGTAATCTATATAATTCTTCTGTACGTGTGCTAACAGTGAACTCCTCCTAAACGGCTGGACCGATTTGAATGATTTTTTTTGTGTGTGTTCAAGTGGATTCGAGGATGGTTTAGATTCATAATTGGACCCGGTAAATGGCGCTGCGATCGAATTCCTGCATTTTTGTATGGGTTTATTTCGACAGGACAACGTCTGTCCGGACAACTAGTAGTTCTATATAAAGCAAATTTGACAGGCCAGTTGGCTTGGTGGCTAGAGACCCTGACTGCCAAACCGAAGGTCGCGGGCTCGATTCCCACCCAGGACAAACATTTTTTTTGTTTTTTTTTTTTATTTATTAGGGTAAACAGTGGCACAATACATATAACAATTAAAATTTCGGAACATGACTTTATAATAGTGACACCAACACCGTTTACCACGGCTTATTCAAAAATTATTACAAATTATTTGTTCTGTGTCTGGGTGTAAATATCTATATATGTATGTATTTAGATTAGACAAAAAAAGTAGTATAAGTAGTATATCAGTTATCTGGTTTCCATAGTACAAGATCTGCTTAGTTTGGTACCAGATGGCCGTGTGTAAAGAATGTCCCAGGATGTTATTTTATTTTAATTATTTAAATTCGTGTAACACCATTTATAACTCAAGAACGGCTGCACAGATTTTAATGGCCTTTGATTGGGTGGATTTATCTCCGTCCTGAATAGCAGAATAAGTAATTAAAAACATAAAAAATTACAAAAAAAATGTTGACCAAGCATGGTTTTCTCTAACATATTTCATTATCAACGCAATCTCTGAGGGCAGAAACTACAATTCTGGAGAACGCAGGTGAAACTGCGAGGCACAGCTAGTACATCATAAATCAGCCTACATTAAAGTTGTAGTTTGAAAAAATTGTTATATAACAATTCTTCAAAATATTTGATTCGCGAATCCAGCAATTATTCGTATCTGAAATGCTGATTCTTTCGGTACAGAACTAAATACGATGAGCAAAAAATATCACTCGGCAGAATTTTTGCTCGAAGAAATTTATAGGTTGCCAATGCTGAGTAACAGGGGCATCCGGAACACGTATTCGGCTCGTTTGTGTAATTGTGTTTGTGTATGTTGCGGCTGTCACCGTTCCCGGCATCAATTCGACCGGCCCCGGAGACTGACATCGACAAATTGACATGTCCTGTCCTCCCTGACCGCCTTATTCGAAACTGTGTCAACCGCGATCGAAGTCACGCACAACGGATAGCCAATCTCTATATGCTGCGTAAGGTACTTTTCATTGCAGGTTTTATTCGAATTCTGTAGGTAGTTCTGAGTAAAATAGTTTGCGTAATACGTACTGAAATTTGCAACATAGTTCCATAGAAAAGTGGGTAATATTTTTGATTTCTTTCTTACCTTTTGACGTCTAAACGGCACAGCCAATCGTGATGAAATTCGGCATGCACGTAGCCAATGTAATGGAGAAGAAAGTAGGATACTCTCTCGTGGGAAAACATTATATCCCACGGGAACCTTTGTAAGACTACACAGCAAAATGTAATCTTACTGCTATTATTACACTATACTACATGCGAAAGTTTAGCTGAACAGATTTGGATGAAATTTGTCAAAGATTTATATTATAGTCTGGAATATCACATAGGCTACTTTTCATCCCGGGAATATATTACATCCCTCGGGAACGCGTGTAAACCCGAGCAGTGATGAGTAGTATGACATGTAACCAATTATTTAGTACAAGATTTTGGCGACATATTAAATTAAATAGGGCTATTTCTTCCCATCGTTCTGATCATGAGGAAAAATTGCTTGTCATTTACTGAATAGTGATGGTCGCAGTATCGACCGCGGTACTGACAAGGCAGCAGCAGTCCCACCATGGGTCACACAGACCCTTATTTTGCATAATAAATCTATGTCGCAACTCACGACGTCGTTTGACAATGTCCATCTATATTCCCATTTGTAAAATTGTATTATTGAGCTTGTGATTAGATACAATAACATGCCATTTCGGGAACGAAAAGCTATTCGGTGATCCCTAATAAAAAATAAGTTGGATATTAGATTGTTATTCTATTTCTTTTATTACGTAAACTCAATAACTTGTATTAGAAAAGAAACAATTTATTTCAAGCCAAGTAAGTAGGTACCTATCTTTTTTTTTTTTTTTTTTCGGAGGGGAAATGCATTACGCATACCACCGCGCCCGGGGAGAGACGCGGTGGTTATGTGGGACTCCCACTCGCAAACTCCCCTTCCCATATCAAAAATGAGAAGGGGCCCGAGGGTATACCCACTAAAACCCCTCCGGTGTTCCTTCACACACCTAAGCGCCAGGGGTCGCGGGCACGAATTCAGCTTCCGCAACCCCCGGCTGGTGCTGGCCCGCCATCGCGGGCCCCATCTGGTCGAGGGGGGGGAGTGAGGTGTTAACTCCTCCCCCCCCGACTTCTCTGAGGGGCGCGCGTGGAACACACGCGCGCCGCCACCTCGGGTCCTGATGATGATGGGGGGCGACAGACGGGTCCCCGTGTCTGTCGCCCCTGGACCCATTTAGAGGGGCTGGAGGAGGGCGTTATCAGCCCTCCGCCGACGCCCGGTGCGTCGGCTGCGGGCCGGGTTGAGGGTCAAAATCTCCCTTTCCGCAGCCTCCTTCTGCGAGATAACAGTTTCGCAGAAGGTTACCACTGCGTCCCAGGCCTCCTCGCTGTCGACCATCGACTCGACCACGGCCGGCAGCGAGAGGTCCGGGCCTACTCCGGCGATGAGGGCACGACGCGGCTCCTCCCAAGTAGGTACCTACCTACTTTGTCTTCTGAGACTATCTTTGCACTCAGAGTTTAGGCTGAAGTGGAATAAATATATGGTTAGGGCTAAAGCACCCTGTGACCTCCATTAACACATGAACAGAGAGCGGGGTTTTTGGAAGTTATTTTAGTTACAGAAAATAAAACAGTGTTTTATAACTTTTCGTTAAACAAATCAAGAATAGGACCGCTATCTTTTTTACATTATTTATTTAGCAATTTAAACATAAACATACAATAATCCCTACTAATATAATAAATGTGAATGTAAGTTTGTTTGTTACGCTTTCACGTGAAAACTACTTAACCGATCATCATGAAACTTTGTACACATATTCTTGGTGGTATTAGAAGTAACATAAGATACTTTTTGTGTCGGGAAAATGTTAAATCCCTGGGGAACGCGGGTGAAACCGCGGGGGACAGCTAGTACAAACATAAATAAAAATGTTTAGAAACCACAAAGGTTTGCAACGCTGTCTTATTTAGAGTACATCAAGATTATATGATAGAAAAACTATATGTCAAATAAAATATTATTATTCTAAGAACTACAGTGTAAACTCTTTATAACGTTATCCTTTATAACGATAAACTCCCTATAACGTTGAAGTGAGCCCAAGTTGGTTGGTTTGTTCACTTTGTTTTGTTTTTTTTTGTTCACTCCATATAACGATAACTCTCTATAACGACAAAAAATGCTCAGTCCCTTGAGTTTCGTTATAAAGAGTTTACACTGTATTTAGATATAACAATTAAATATTACCCGTAAAGTTGATATTTAATGAAAATTGAAAGGCTTCTTATATATAGAATAGGTATTAATTAAGTGCTAAAGTTATATAAATCTGTCTACCTACTAGATATACATTGTAGAGGTTTTAGCAATTCATTGTCTCTTATTATCCTCAGAGGTATTGTTTGGATAATGAAACTGACAACAATTTACAAGTCAATGGAAACAATGGTGTTGTTCTAACTTGTTTACGCAATTATATAAGGTAGATTCTGTAGTAGTTGACAAAATGAGATACTCAGCCTATTGTTACTTTTTAAAACCTCCATAACTGAATGTTGGTAGGTACTAAAGATTTCATTTATATAACGTGTTACAAATTTGCAACCCTAGTAAGCTGTCATGTCAGGGAACCAGATTATTTAACAGAAAGGCCTACGTACCTATTTTACCTAATAATTGTCTACTTTGATAGTTTTTATATTTTTCATTCATTAAAATCAGTTTTTTTTTGGGTTATGTTATACAGCGTTACTATGGTTCTTAAATATTGTCAATGGACTCGATATAAGGCCCCATTTAACCTCCTTTCGGGTTTACGGGTAGTTTTGTAACAGCCTGTACAAGCCCGCCGTAAGTGGGCGTGCAAGGCGTGCACGGCACGCGGGCGCCATGTCCAGGGGGCGGCAAACCTAGGGGATCCATCACATAATATTCAGTCATTGTGATAATACCCACTACAATTACTATTTTCGTTTATATTATATCGTTAACATCTATAAATGTTTTCTTTCTTTCTTTCTCTGTTCTATTTATTGGCCATTAAAACTAAAATGCAATGCCAAGCGTCTGTCGGCATGGTGAACCGCCGCGCCCTCGCTCGACGGCGCCTGAAATTCGATACAAGAATAAATCCCATGATGGGAATCCCATCCATAGAGTCGAGCTATATGAAAGACAGGACTGGCAAAGTAATGATCCCTGGACGTGTTTTGGCCCGACCGAGGACGCCCTGAAGCTTCGTCTGAGGGGGCTGTTTGACGCCGCTCTCGTTCAAGCGTTAATTCCGCAGAGGTGGACGACATGCCGTCTCGTCCTCCATAAGAAGAAGGAACGTCCAGCGGAGGCTACTCGACGATATCGGCAAATTCTTCGATAGAGATTTTGCAGGTCGAATCATCGGTACCTGTGCCGGGTGGCGGAAAGGGAGCCCACGAAGTCGTGCCACCACTGCTTCACCAGTGCACTGTCAGCGTCACACTCGCGAGGAGTGCCCAGCTTTGGCGATCCCTCCCGCCGCCTTGTCCGCGGCAGTCGGGGCGGCCTTGCTGAATGCCATGGTCAGCAGCGAGGAGTCGTGGAAGGTGGTCTCATCCTTCTGTGACGTCATATTGTCACAGAAGGAGAACGAGACGACGGAGCAGGAACGGAAAGACGACGCCAACTCGGCCCCGCTCCGTCGCCGAAGGTTCGGCAGGCGGCGTCTGGCCTTCGCAGGCCGGTAGCCGTCGTAAGCCGGGGCCTGCACGGGTTGTAGCTTCAGTAACTTTAAATTTGACCTTCATAAGTGCCCCCCGAAGGCCTAAACTTAATAAATGGTTTTGAATTTTTTGATGAAAGATCCCAAGCTGGAAGCGCTCATTGTTCCTAGGGCGCCTCGGCAAAGTGGCGAGGCAGTCAGTGTGACAAACCCGCGACGCCGACGGGGCAGGCGGTCGTAGGAGTCATCTGGTTCCGCAACCCCGTCAACGGCGGAGAAGGAACTCGAGAGGTTTTAGCGGGTAGGATCCCCGGTCCTTTTCCACAGGGGAAGGGGTCGGGGAGCCGGGGAGAGACTCCTACATAACCACCGCGCCTGCTCTGGCGCGGGGCTATACGCATTTCCCTTCGCAAAAAAAAAGGCCGAATCATCGGATACCTGGAGGGGATCGGTCCGGCGGAGGTCAGTCGACCATCGGCGCGGCTTTGCGGATGAAGTCAAAAGCGCAGGAGGCGGTCGCCCGTGGCGGGTTTGTCTTGACGGCACTGGATATCACCAACGCGTTCATCTCCCTCCCCTAGAGCTGCATACAGGAGGCGCTCCGGTATAATGGAGTGCCCCTGTACCTACGTCGTGGCTTACCTTTCGCAGCGCTCGGTGGTCTACCCATGCCAGTAGGGCTAGGGTCATAGGAAGGCGACAAGCGGAGTTCCACAGGGGTTGGTTCTGGGTCCACGTGCCATGTATTCGGTCTTCAACGTAATGTGTTACACCGACGATACCCTGGTCACGGCCCGAGAATCCACTTATCTTCCACCCGCCTATCATGGTACCGATGGAGAGTAGGCTGAGTAGATGACGCAAGTAGTAGACCAGATACGGCGATTGGGCTTGGAGGTGGCCCTCAATAAGTCTGAAGCCATATCTTTTTATGCGCCTCGACATGTGTCGCCTCAGGATGCCCATATCGTCGTGAGTGGAGTCCGCACCACCATCGTGGCGTCGATGAAGTATCTGGGCCTTGTCAGGGATAGTGGGACTACACAGCCCACTTCTGACGTCTGGTGCCAAGGGAGATGGGTGCGGCGGCTGCTCTCGGGCGACTGCCGAGTGCTACCACTGTGACGGATGCCTTGAAGAAGAGGCCCAGCACACGCTAGAGACATGCACAGCCTGGACAAGCGAGTGCAGCGAGCTCTACGCCGTAATGGGGAATGGTCTTTCGTTGCCGAGCGTGGCTCATGCTATCGTCGACAACGATAGGTCCTGGGGCGCACTCCACTCCTTTTGCGAGATAATCATGCTCGCAAAGGAGGCATTGGAAAGAGACGCATGCCTCTTACATTTTACGTTCCATGCACGACTTACAGCCTTAATTTGGTAGCCAATGCAGCAAATATGACGCACGAAACTGTGATTTCTTTAATAGAATTCAAGGAATGTACGTTTTCCCTTCATCATCTACTAAAAGGCGGTCTGTAATTTTCAAACATTACGAGATTAAAAAAATTAAAAACCAAAAGTGCCACGCGATAGTCTAGCAGAATCGATGCAGGTAAACAGTATTATTCTTATTATGGTATTATCCCAAAAAACATTTCATGCTTTGCTGGAAATATCTGAAAATTCTTCGGAATGGGATTGTACTACATCTCACAAAGCTTATTGCGCTTGCCTTAAACATTAAAAATTGCAGATTTATTTGCTTAGTCGCAATTTGGTTTAATATTTTAAACGAAATTGCTCTGAGCAAAATGATGCCGAGTTCCATAATGAATAATCAAATCTGTAAGTTGATTGATAAGTTCACAAAATATCGCATCGTTGAACCAGATTTTCCACCAATAAATACAATTCCTCCAAGAAGAAAAACAATATAATTTCAATTTGAACCTGATGAAATTTTACAAGACCCCAAAATCAAATACAAAGAAGAGAATTGTTTTTAATCCTAGATCATACATAAACTTCTTTAAAGGATAGACTCGATGAGTTAAATACATTTACCGATGTATTTGGCTTTTACAGCAATCATTTATTTAATGACTGCAATGATGACTTAATGAAACATTGTAAAGATTTAAATCTGAAGCATAAAGATCATTCAAGTAGTGAAACAGACATTGACGGTACTTATACGTTCAATGAACTCATTGCTATAAAGTTCCATTTTCCAGAAAACCACTCTAATAATCCACATTGCAATAGCGTTTTACTAATGACTTGAATTCAACGTTTCCGAACACAGCAGAATTTTACTTTGTTTTGTTTTATTTTTATTGGTTTATTTAAAATACTGTACAAAGCATTCAAACGTACATTGCCGGTTTCAGTTGCATCTAGTGAAAGGACCTATACAAAACTACAAATTATCAACAACTATTTAAGATCAACAACGGTCCAGCAAAGATAAAATAATTTAGCTTCAACTTCTTTAGTTTCGATTGGACATCTAATTTAGACAGCTTGGATACAAGAAAATTTATAGCAGATTTCGCAATTATAAAGAAAAAAAGAGCTAGATTTCTATAGTAAACAATGTATACAGTTTAACACTAATGTAAACAAAAATTAATATTTTTCTTCATTATTCTTTTCTGTTATCACACTCTTATGAGGCAACAGTATACAGCTTTTTTGTCAAGCTCAGCATTGGTAGTCACAGACAAACAGGGGCGGCATAATCGGTATTGCACATGGGGGCTCAAATAGCTAGCGGCAGGCCTGAGCCTGTATACACACTAGCTGTCCCCCGCGGTGTTACCCGTGTTCCCGAGGAATGTATAATAACATTTTCCCGACACAAAAAGTATCCTATGCTACTTCTAATGCCACCAAGAATATGTGTACAAAGTTAAGTAGTTTTCGCGTGAAAGCGTAACAAACAAACTTATATTCACATTTATAATATTAGTAGGAATAAATTATAAAGGTTATCCAAAACATAGTTATATGTTCATAGGAATAGTTCAGCCTAAGCAAAAAAAGTGGGCAGAAATAATTATGAAAAGCAAAAATGTTGTCGGGCTCGTCCGGGATTTGAACCCGGGACCTCTCGCACCCTAAGCGAAAATCATACCCCTAGACCAACGAGCCGGTTGAATGGAGTGCCGAAAATTAAAATCTAAATTTTACGTATGTAATGTGTGCGTATACGCAATGGTGAAAGGTGTTTGACCACTATGTCGAGCGAGACTTGCTTAGTAACAGTAAAATGCTAACTTCATAAAAATGTCAGTGAATATTTATAGCACGTATTTCCGTCTGATAGTGTTACATGTGTGATATACTTATTAGTTAAGATTCTGTATCATATTCCACTCGCAAACACTCAGTCACATTATAATTTAACACATTTAACCTACGTATTGAAAAAAAATAATGGCTCACACTATAATAATAACTACAAAGTAAAATAAAAATGTAATCGTCATGAATTAAAATCTAGTATAGTACTGGAATTCTATTCAAAGCAATTGACTTAATCTGATGTAAATTAAAAACAAAAAAATTATTGGGCTCGTCCGGGATTTGAACCCGGGACCTCTCGCACCCAAAGCGAGAATCATACCCCTAGACCAACGAGCCGGTTGATATTAATGGTGAAATTATTAATCGATTTCGTTTTATTGCTGTTTAGAGTAACATGAGTCGATGACATCATTCGAATGTAACTTTAATCTCACGTAGACGTGTGTTATCTAATCTTACATGGATACAAAACTCTTTTGTGAAACTAGATATTTAATAACCATAGATTATAACTAGAAAAATAATGAATCAGAAAGTCATTACAAACTAGTAATAGAATGATTAATTAATTTATTTGATGCTTGAAATAAGAAAATTAATTATACACACAGTGACCAAGAGGAAGAACTATCATTAATTTTTTTTTTTTTTTTTTTTTATGCCACTTGGGCCGACAAACAAGCAGACGGTCCACCTGATGGTAAGTGGTCACCGCCGCCTATGGACATTTGCAACACTAGGAGCATCGCCAATGCGTTGTCGACCCTGAGACGTGAAGTTGTTAAGTCTCATGTGCCTGTAATTTCACCGGCCCCCTTACCTTTCTAACCGAAACACAGTAATACAATTGCACTACTGCTTCACGGCGGAAATGGGTAAGGTGGTAGTACCTCCCCGGACGAACTCTGCACTAAGAGCTCTACTACTGCTATAATAAATAATTCTAATTACTAAGTAGGTAACTTTAACGTTTTTTGATATCGAGGAGCGTCTTGGAAATCTGAAAATGATTCTACTTATGGTATGTCCTTTATAAAGAAAATAATGATATGAAAATGCAATTAATTTCAAAATGATGAGTTACAAGTTGAAGTTACAAATTTACTAAGAAACCCAAGTCATCTTACAATATCTATATTATTGAACGCTGATATCTTGAAGATGATGAGAGCCTGTAATCAGTTCCAATACATAAACATTTTATATCGAACTCCACAAGAATACGAAATTTGATGCAACATCGCTGCATGTACGGCGGCACTCATAGAACCTATTCTAAAATCACTCGTTATACTTTCCATTAAGTGGCAGTGACATCTTAGCCTGAAATGGGTATTTACTTATCTCATTACTATCCTATATCTATCGATATCAACATAAAAAGATGGTATATTATGGTTTCCGTTTTGTAGTAGACATGGGGCATGCCACGAACCGATCATGATGTAATTTCTCGGTATAGATTGGTCACAGCCTACTTTTAAAGAACGGGGATGAAACCGCGGTGTGAAAGCTAGAACCTATATAGCGTTCACCGAATATGAACAGAATTGTGCCGGTCGATGAAGTATTTCTCTCATCAAATTAACGAGTGATTTACAGAATAGTGGGTGGGCATAAACAACCGCGGGGCATGCACCTCTTGCTCGTAAAGCCTGAGATAGCGCTTCGCCCGAGCCCCGAGCGCAATGCATGCCGCGCTCTCGCCATACGAACATCACTATGTGTATCGGCAGTATCGGTGCTCAATATATTCATGGTCTCTCCGAAGCCGAATTTAAAAATTGAGATCGTATCGTAACTCGACTCGCTGCTTAAGAATTTATTTGGATACTTTATTGAAACTAGCAATGACTGAGAACCAGAGCGATAGCTGACCAGAACGTGATAAGAATCTACTATTCTTTTTATTCTAAGAATAAGTTCGTGTATTACCAAGAATACAGTACCTACACATTATGATCTAAAAATAAAATGGCCGATGTATTGTACCATTAAAGGTACTACTACAAATGTAAACAGGGCAAACATTTATTAACATTTTTTTAAGTGACATCTATTTTATTCACAAATTATCACCAGCATTTGTTTTTCTATATTTGAAAAGTCAACAAAATATATCTGTATATCTGTCTAATATCACACTTATTTATAAACTTAAATAACTGTGCAGAATAAAGTGAAAATAACATCGGCTGCATTTAACTTTGCGAGACAAGTCACGAACAGACGAAAGTTTTAGAAGTATTACTAGTACTGCGATTTCTAACTAAGTCACCAACGAATTTACTTATGTTCGTTTTAGAAATATGTTCAGTTTGTTCTGCTTTACCTGAACAGAGTTCTAATATTAGTTATACCTAAACGATAATTATTGACGTCATCTGCAAGGCTATTTACCTGTTGGCATTACTTAAACGAAAAGGTAACGCACGTGGCGGAGTTGAGACTCCGAGCGGATAACTGGATAAAAGAAAGAACATGAGTCTCTATCCAGTACGTGTGTTAATATAGTTTACCTCTAAGGCATCAGGTGCAGTGCCTTCGCCAGAGGAGAGCTCCAAAAGGCGCAAGTTGCGGTTCTTAGAGATTTGCCCACTGGGGCTATAATAATAATAATTCTTTAAGTCAGATTTCTCCATTTAGTTAGTAGTACAAAACCTTAAGACTGTATTAGTATAAACATTGAAATAGTTATATATAAATCTAATATTTGCTCCTACGTCCAATATGTAACATAAACCCTGCCACAATGTACCGATAGTCCAGCCTCGCCGCGATCATTGGCTATGGGAACCTGAAGCTCGCCGATATTTTAGAGAACAGTTGACGTGCCTCATAGATTTGTCTGGTATCCAGATGCAGGTTTATATTCTGAAAACAGATTAGTGTAGAAAGCTGTGAGATTATGCTTGCCAACCACGTTATCTACACGCTGTCGCGCGATAGATGAAGATCGGCACGCATACTTTTAAAAATTGATTAGACTTGTTTTTTTATGTAAAGGCTTGTATTTGACTACAATCTTACCATGGTAAAAGATAATTTACTTAAAATTTATGAGCACACAAAGCCCAGAAGAGAACGGAGTGATAGGTGCGCGGCTACTAATATTCATTTGAGGTTCACCATTCACCAAAAGCTCAATTTCAATGTAGGGTCTTTACCAGCTGAGTAATCTTAGCCATTTAATTACTGGCAATACTGTCTTTGGGCTAGAAAACAAAACAATGTAATGGAACAAAGGGTAACAAAAATTGCCTAAGCACCTAAAAATATATAGAAAACAAAGATAAGACAAAGCTAGAACAAAACCATAACGGTAGACTGAGATGGCTATGAAATATGGCAGAAAGAAAAGGTTTAGGCCATTCTTTCATTCTAGTCCTACCAAGAACCTTACCTTTATCAATATAATATATGACGATTCTGATGAAGATGAAGCTTGGCAACACGAGCAGCGATCTAATCTCGATATCCTACCAAAATGTTGAGTATAGGAAAAAATCATCAAAATGTAGATTATTAATCATATGTCAGATGGTAGATATATAAATATTTTGTATTCTGTGGTATGTTGATTCTTAATATAAAATGTATGATGAAATTCCTTTTAGTACAAATAAATGCTACAGTAACGTTTTGGAGCTGATTTTAAATAGATACCAATTTGAGAAAAAAAAACCGTGCTATATTCGTTCGAATCTTTTGCCTTCATTTACATTTCAATTTCATTAATTTACTACCCGTAAATTGGATAAATTGAACTCGAGAAAAATAAAACTCCTATATTTTGTTGCCACATCAGAATGTGCGATATTAATTAATTTTTTCTTTATGATGATAGAGATTAGCAATTTAACTGAAAACTTATTAAACGATACCAAGAAGGAGAAATCCAACATAATGAAATTTTGATATCAACTTCATAAATCGGGTTTAAAAGATCTTCACATCAACAAACCCATAAGAATCTTATCCAACAATTATAGCTAACAAAGACGCGGTACTCTGAGAACGGTATGTAAATTATGTAAAATATTCCAGATACGACGACGCTCCAAACTTTGCTATTCACTCTAGTTATAGTGTGTAATAGTTAGCAGCCGATTGTACAACAAAGGATACCGTGATCTAAGTTAGATAATACATATAATATCAGAAGTTACGCAATATCTCATTCGTATTGTTTATCATATTATAAACATTCATAATCTTCTATAAAATTTAAAAAACAATTGTATTCATTTGTTTTGTTACTTTGCCCAAAAATTTATTGGACCTGTATTTTAGATTATAATATTGTGGCGACATCTATGAAAGAGTAGAAACACGCGAGAATCCTACATCGCGATATCAAGATTCTCTCAGGATTTGACATATTTAAATACATGCATCCACCATCAACAGTTGGACCGCTGTCCCAAGGCATGATCACCTAGCCTGGCGGAAGATCTTCCCTTTTAAGTGGAGGAGTCTCATTCCTCGCTCCTCCATAATAAGCATTAGCACCCGATAATACTCGTAAATTCTTGTATCTTGAAGCTATACTACGATTATCCTACATTTTACATTATACACACAAGGTTTTTGACAAAATCCGGGTTTTAACCCCCCGAGGTCATCAAGTATCCTTTAGAGGGTCAAGAATTCCTGTAACAATGGCCTTTGCCACCTTGTTTTACACATTTTTGTTTCCTGTTACGTATTTATGTCGACAATTGTACCGCACGGTCGAACCATAATACATTCTATTGCTATTCTATGTTGAGTTTATTGCCGGCTCTTCTTGCTGCGTTTATTGCGGGTAAGAACCAGCTAAGTAAAAAACAACCTTCCAAGTTGTAAAGGCCTATTTGAATAAAAAATATTTTTATTTAATTTCATTATTACATTGGTTTCCACGATTCACAAACATATACCTACAACAGCTTTTATAATCATCAAATAATTCTGTGACAGATAAACCAATCTAGCGATTTCACCTTACACCCAATGTTACTCAAACAAACAAAGAACTTTCAATTCGATATCATATTCTTAGATGGATCAAAGGCTCTCTCAAATCATAATGCATTTGAGATCCCTGTTCGCACTGTATCCAAACAAACAGCCATTCTGATAACATATGCAATAATACTATCGTCGGCCCAGTTGGCTTAGTGGTTACAGATCCTGGGGTGCAGGTTGAGAGCCTCCACGTGGCGCACCCTGGGCAACGCCGGTCTCAAGTGCCACAATACACTTGCGGCCGGCGGCTGATCTCAACACACGGGGAAGGGCCCAGTTCTAGTCACCGATCATCTTTGATGGTCGGTGAAGGGAACTGGGCCATATTGGGGGGTTGGCAAGCGGTGCGTCCGGCCCCGTCGGGCCGAGACCCGCTAAAAGGTGAGGTGGGCCCCAGTGAGGGGCGAGGTGGGCCCCAGTGAGGGGGCGACGCTGCTCCTATCCCTCTTTGTATGAGAGGGAACAAGGGATGCAGCGGGTGCGGTGCGTTTGCCAAGTGCACTCGGCTTTTGCCGACGCCGGACAAGAGGATGGAAACCTCTCTAAAAAACAAGGCCATTTCGTGCGACGATGTGCCAGGTGCACTTGGCTTTTGCCGACGTCGGACAATCCGCAATCCCAGTCGGGATCGGAGGCCGCAAGGCCGCGAGGAAGAAAACCTCTATAATAAATAACCCCAATCCCAAGGTCTAGCGTGCCGAGGGGATGAGTGGCCGGGGGGGAACCCGGTCGTTAGCGCAGCAGTAAGGGACCTCACCCTCAAAAAAGATCATCATGGAGCCAAAGACTGATGTAAAACTACCCCAGGCGGGTACCCTCCTTTCAAAGGAGGGAGAATCCCGCCCTTCCTCGGTAGGCTGCCCCACCGTATCTGGGGGGGGCAACACTGGTCTTACGGGTCGGCAGATCACCGCCGAGACCCGTCCACTGCGTGCGCCGCAACAAAAGGAGCTCCGGGTAAGCCTGGAGCAACTGTGCGACGCGCGCCTACCGCCTGCCGTCGTCGGAAACGACGGCAACAAGAGCCGGGGAGGCTCAAGTCCCCATAGGGACACGGGGAGCTCCTCCAAATTTTGGAGAAAGTGTCCCCGCAGTGGAGAATTGGGGCCGTCAGGGGTCTCCTCTAGCGAGGAGGACCTAACGGCCCCCAAAATAGGAACCGCGCAAAGGGGGCGTGGTCGGGTGGCGCGCGACCTGCGGGGTCGCTTCTTGCGCCCCCCCACACCGTTGCCGATGCCCGTAGATGGCGTGGAGAGTGACTCGCGTCACTCTGGAGACAGACCGAGCGACGACTCCGCCGCGTCTGCGTCCCCGCTGTTGCTGCAAAGCAACAGGGCGGAGGCGAGCGCGGCGAAGCGGGCGCAAAGGAAGGCGGTCGCAGAAGATGAGGTCAGCGAGATGGCCCGGCTGGCTCGAGAGCGACGCTCTGCACTTGCGGCTACTGGAGAGGGCCTGTCGGCGGTGGCGCTCAGCCGCCAAGTTCTGGGTGGCGTGGATGTCATCCTGAAGGTTGCCACAAAATCTGGCAGCCTAAAGGGCACCTTCACGCGCGCCCTGAAGGAGGCGGCAGACGATATTAAGGAGGCGACAGGGGTCCTCCTGAACAGGACGAGCTCGGAGGAGACGGCAAAGTTATGGGAGGAGAACGGCCGTCTCTGCTCCGAGCTGGAGGACCTGCGGCGGGAGCTTGCCGCCCAGAGGGCGGAATGGCAGCAGAGGCGTCCTGCTGCCTCCGGTTCCGCCCCTGTCGCCGACCCGAAACCATCGGCCACGTCGTCGGGCGCGTCGTCGCGTCCTGCCCCCACACAGCGAACGGACGCGGAGATCGAAAAGATCGTCCGCGTCTGCATGTTGCAGTGTGGGGGCATGGTGAATGCCCGTCTGCAGGGCCTGGAGTCGAGGCTCCTCCCCGCGCAGACCCTCCGTCCGCCGCTCGCTGCGGACAGGAGGAGAATGGAGGAGGCTACGAGGCCAGGCCCTGCAGCCACAGCCGGCAAACCAAAGGGCGGAAAGCCCACGTCCGCTCCCCGGACGGCCGCACCCCCGGCGAACGCGCCCTCGGCGGCCGCGTCCGGGTCTCCCGCAGAGACCTGGACGACGGTCGTGAAGAGGGGCCGCCGTAAGAAGAAGGCGGCACCACCGGCACCCGCCAAAGCGCCACCGGCACCAAAGGGGAAAAAAAAGAAGAAGGCCAAAGGACCGCCTAGGGCCCCACGCTCCGCGGCTGTAGTCATCACGCTGCAGCCCGGAGCCGTCGAAAGGGGCATCACATATAGTGCGGTCCTAAAAGAGGCGAAAGAGAAAGTCGCGCTCCCTGACATAGGGATATCGTCGGGCCTGAAGGTGAGGCCGGCGATTACGGGAGCGCGGCTCTTCGAGGTGTCGGGAGACGCGAGCGGGGAGAAGGCGGACGTATTGGCCGCCAAATTGAGGGAGGTCCTCAACCCGGAGGACGTTCGGGTGTCCAGGCCCATGAAGACCGCAGAACTGCGTGTCAATGGCCTGGACGACTCGACGACCCCGGGTGAGGTCGTGGCGGCCATCGCCCGCTCCGGTGGGTGTTCGCCGGAGGACGTGCGAACGGGGGAGATCCGCGCCGAGCGTTCCGGGCTCGGCGCGATCTGGGTGCGGTGCCCGGTGGCGGCGGCGAACAAAATCGCCGACGCCGGGCGCCTGTTGGTGGGATGGGCTGCAGCCCGGGTGAAGCGGCTGCAGCCCAGGGCTTTGCGGTGCTTCCGCTGCCTGGACATGGGGCATGTCCGGGCACGGTGCACCGCCGAAGTCGACCGCAGCGACCAGTGTTATCGCTGCGGTCAGGCCGGCCACAAGGCGGCGGAGTGCTCGGCGGCGCCGAACTGCAGCCTCTGTACAGCTGCAGGGAGGCCCGCGGGGCACAGGGCGGGGGGCAAGGCGTGCGCTGCGCCCGCCCCGAAGAAGAGGAGAGGGGCTGCCAAAGCTGCCGGGGGCTCTTTACCCCCCCCGCAGCCTGGCGGCCCTCAGGCCGACCCCCGGCCTAGGGATGGTGCGGAGGGAATGGATTGCGCATAACGGCGCAATACCATTTCCTCCAGGGCAATATCAACCACTGTGCCAGAGCTCAGGATCTCTTGCTCCAGAGCATGGCAGAGTGGTCGATTCGTGCGGCGGTGGTCGCCGAGCCGTATTTCGTCCCCCCCAGGGACAACTGGGTGGGTGACCTTGACGGTTTGGTGGCCATCATCGGTGGGGCTCTGGTCGGTCCTTCCCGAGGTCACGGCTGGGTGGCCGCCCTCGTGGATGGGATCGGCACTGTTGGGGCGTATTTCTCGCCCAACAAGAGCCTCGCCGACTTCGAGGTGTTCCTTGTCGAGTTGGGTGCCGTCGTGGGCCGACTCCACCCTCGCCCCGTGCTGTTGCTGGGTGATCTCAACGCCAAATCTTCGGCGTGGGGATCCCCAGTGACCGATGCTAGGGGCGATGCGCTGGAGGAGTGGGCGGTCGCGACAGGCTTGATCGTCCTCAACCGGGGTTCGGTACACACGTGCGTGCGGCAGCGGGGCGGGTCTATAGTGGACGTTTCGTTCGCTAGCCCCGCTGTCGCGAGCCGTGTCTCGGGCTGGCATGTCGCCGTGGAGGTGGAGACGTTGTCGGATCATAGATACATCCGCTTCGACGTCTCCGCCCAGACCACGGGCGGCAGCCGCCCGCCGACCCGGCGATCGGACGGTCCGCGCTGGTCGCGCAAGCGCATCGACAGGGGACTATTCGAGGAGGCCGCCATTGTCCAGGCCTGGGTCCGGGGGTCGAACGGACCCGTCGACGTCGAGCGGGAGGCGCTGTGGTTTCGCGGGGCGATGACGCAAATCAGCGACGCGTCCATGCCCCGCGTCCACGCTCAGTCCGCAAAGCGCCAGGTGTACTGGTGGACCGCCGAGATCGCGCAGTTGCGCGTCGAGTGCGTGGCGGTCAGGCGCCAGTACACCCGATACCGGCGAAGACGTCGACGAGTCCCGGAGGAGGAGGCCGCGCTGTATGAGGTGTACAGCGCGGCGAAGGGGACTCTGTGGCTGGCCATCTGCGAGTCGAAGACGCGTGCCAGGGAGGAGATGTTGGAGACTCTAGACGGAGATCCGTGGGGGCGGCCCTATCGCACGGTCCGAAATCAACTTCGGACCGCGGCGCCCCCGGTCACCGAGAGTCTCCAACCCGAGCTGCTCGAGGAGGTGGTAGCAGCCCTCTTCCCGGCACGAGGCGAGCATACTCCGCCGCAGATGGCATTGCCCTCGGCCGCAGAGTCTACGACGGAGAACGCCATCGACGTCCCTGAGGTGATACACCCAGAGTTGGGGGCTGCCGTGATCCGGCTCCGGGCCAAGAATGTGGCTCCGGGGCCCGATGGGATCCACGGCTGCGTGTTAGCCCTCGCTCTGAAGGAGCTAGAGCCCCAACTGAGAGGGCTCTTCACAGCGTGCCTCGAGCGGGGCCAGTTTCCCAGTCTGTGGAAGGCTGGTCGACTGGTCCTGCTCGGAAAGGCGGGGCGCCCTGCGGACTCACCGTCCGCGTACCGGCCCATAGTGCTGCTGGACGAGGTGGGCAAGTTGTTCGAGAGAGTTCTCTCAGCCCGCCTCGTCAGCCACTTGTGCCAAGAGGGGCCGGACCTGGACGGTAGTCAGTTCGGGTTTCGGCAGGGGCGCTCCACCGTGCACGCTGTGTCACGGGTAAGAGCCCTGGCGGAGGAAGCGGTGTCCCGGGGCGGGGTGATGTTGGCGGTGTCTTTAGACATCGCCAACGCGTTTAACACCCTGCCCTGGAGTTGTATCCGGGAGGCACTGCGATACCATAGAGTGCCTCCTTACCTCCGCCGCATAGTTGGGGCTTATCTGTCCGAGAGGTGTGTCACCTACGAGGGACGTGATGGCGTTCACCAGCGCCCGATGTCGTGCGGTGTTCCACAGGGTTCGGTTCTTGGGCCGCTCCTGTGGAACATCGGCTACGACTGGGTGCTGAGGGGCGAGCTCAGCCCGGGGGTGAACCTGACGTGTTACGCGGACGACACGCTGGTCACCGCCCGGGGGAGCTCGCACAGGGAAGCAGCGTTGCTGGCGACGGCTGCGGTGTCACAGGTGGTGAGCCGCATCCGTCGCCTGGGCCTGGAGGTGGCCCTCAGCAAGTCGGAGGCCATGACGTTCCATGGCCCCCGGCGGGCGCCGCCGCCCGACTCACACATCGTGGTCGGGGGGGTCCGAATCGCTGTCGAGCCCACCATGAAGTACCTAGGATTGGTGCTCGACAGCCGGTGGGACTTCGGACCCCATTTTCGACGGCTGGCGCCCAAGCTGTTGGGCGCGGCGGGAGCGCTCGCAACGCTGCTTCCCAATCTGGGGGGCCCGAGCTCCATCTGTAGACGGCTCTATACGGGTATCGTGCGATCCATGGCCCTGTACGGGGCCCCGATCTGGGCCCACGACCTGACGGCCGGCTCGATTGCGGTTCTTCGGAAACCGCAAAGAGCCATGGCCGTCAGAGTCATACGGGGGTATCGCACGATCTCGTATGAGGGGGCTTGTGCACTGGCCGGATCCCCGCCCTGGGACCTGGAGGCCAAAGTACTCGCGTCGCTGTATCAGTGGCGCGAGGAAGAGGCGGAGCGGGGCGAACGACCGATGCAGCGTCAAGTCGAGCTGCGTCGGTCTCAGCTCCGCGAGGTCCTAGTGGCGGAATGGCGGGACAGGCTTTCGCGCCCTACCGCCGGCCTCGACATAGTCGGGGCGATCCGGCCGGTGCTCGAGCGCTGGCTCGGGAGGAGGCACGGCTCCCTGTCGTTTCGGGCGACGCAGGTGCTCTCGGGGCACGGTTGCTTCGGGAAGTACCTGTGTCGCATAAACAGGGAGCCGGACGCCTGGTGTCACCACTGCGTCCATTGCCGGGAGGACACGGCGCGGCACACGCTGGCAGAGTGTGCCGCTTGGGAGGAGCCGCGCCGTGCCCTCATCGCCGGAGTAGGCCCGGACCTCTCGCTGCCGGCCGTGATCGAGTCTATGGTCGGCGGCGAAGAGGCCTGGGACGCAGTGGTAACCTTCTGCGAGACGGTTATCTCGCAGAAGGAGGCTGCGGAAAGGGAGAGGGAGATTTCAACCCCTCACCCGATCCGCAGCAGACGCACCGGGCGTCGGCGGAGGGCGGACAACGCCCTCTTCCAGCCCCCCTAAATGGGTCCAGGGGCGTCAGACACGGGGATACGTCTGTCGCCCCACAACATCATAAGGACCCGAGGTGGTGGCGCGCGTGTGATGTTCCACGCGCGCCCCTCAGAGAAGTCGGGGGGGGGAGGAGTTAACACCTCGCTCCCCCCCCTCGACCAGACGGGGCCCACGGTGGCGGGCCGGCACCAGCCGGGGGTTGCGGAAGCTGAATTCGTGCCCGCGACCCTCGGCGCTCAAGTGTGCGAAGGAACATCGGAGGGGTTTTAGTGGGTATACCCTCGGGCCCCTTCTCATTTTTGATATGAGAAGGGGAGTTTGCGAGTGGGAGTCCCACATAACCACCGCGTCTCTCCCCGGGCGCGGTGGTATGCGTAACGCATTTCCCCTCCTAAAAAAAAATAAAAAATAAAAAAATAAAAAAAAAAAAAAAGTGGTTACAGATCCTGACTGCCACGCCGCAGGTTGCGGGTTCGATTCCCTTACAGGTCAAACATTTGTGTGCATAAACTGTGAATTTCTGTCATGAAAAATGGATATTAGTTTTCGAGTTTCCATAGAACAAGCTCTGCTTAGTTTGGGATCAGATTGCCGTGAGTAAAGGACGTCTGAGATTATTTATTATTATTTATACCAAAGTTAGCTACAGATTAAAATACTCAACATGACATTTAGGGTTACGGGATAATTAACGGAGGTAATTAAGCAAAGACAGGGTAACATTAGTAATATTTCTTGGCGGGGAAACCGCAAATGGCACTTAGTCAAACGTTTAAAATGGGAATGGTCATTATTCAAGCCATTTGTCGCAGAGTCACCCGCCGACTAATGGAGCGGAGGTCGTGTCGTGACAACTCACTTCGTTCCTTATGCTGTGCCGCCTAATTTCATTCAAGACGTTGTTAGAGCAATTAGTAAAATATTGACAGTTTACTTCTTTAAATTAATTAATTAAAATGTCGAAAGAGGTAGTAGAGCAGACTTCATCCATGGAAGTACAAACTTGCACCTACTGTGTTTAAGTTAGAAAGGTAAGGTAAAATTACGTGCACAAGGGTTTTAAAAGCTTCATATCTCAGGGTCGATGCCTCTGGTGTTGCGAATGTCCGTAGGCTGCAGTGACTACATCAGGTGGATTATCTGCCTGTATATAGGTATCTATTAAATATATGTATTTTAAAAATAAGTAAATCTTATGATAGGATCTATAGGTGGAGATTTATAGATAGCATAGGACTACATTATATGTTAATAATATATTTAATATTATGCTGTAAATCTTCCTAAGAGAAAATAAATAAGTTTTCAGCCCCACAAACATTGATAAAGTGACAGTCAAAACAATTTTCAAAATAAAATACTTAAACACCAGAATTCTTAATGGTAGAAATGGTCCTAATAAACTATACATTTGTGACCGCGTCCTTGTAGGTGGTAGAAGTCATTTGCAGTACTACCTTCAACTTTTACAAATTCAGCAGTTAAGACATCTATCTGACAAACCGCGACGACCCTCTCTAGGTGGAGCAATGACCTACGACACCTGAAAAACGCCTGAAACCTGAGTGTCGCTACGTGGATACGAAAAAATTATGGTTGTTTCAATTTTGAGGACATCTTAGTAGAGTTCTTTAAGCTGATGGTTATGTTTATCGCTCGAAACGACAGTAACAAATATATGGGTATAAAGATAGCCAAAAAAATTTAAATATCTATACTAATATTATAAAAAAATTATGTGTAAGTATGTTTGTTACTCTTTCACGCAAAAACTACCAAACGGATATGGATGAAACTTGGCACGTAGATAGAGCATATCCTGGAATAACATATAGGCTTTTTATCCCGGGAAAATATGATATCCCTCGGGAACGCGGGTAAAACTGCGGGGGACAGCTTGTTACTTAATATTTTTAATGTGTAAGTATGTGGGGATGGATTGATGTATGTTTGTTATTAATTCACGCAAAAACTACTCAACGGACTCGTGTGAGACTTGACAGATAGATGGTTTATAATCAGTATTAACACATATGATACTTTTTATGTCGGGAAAATCTTACATACCTCGGGAACGCGGGTAAATGCACTGGGGACAACTAGTAAATAATATTACGTAATAGTAACATTTTTAATAGTATTTAATTAAGTATAAAATGCTCTTTTTATTTCTTAGACAATCCGCCGCCGGCAGCGTCTGTACTTCCATAACAAAGTTGTTCTCAAGTTTTTATTGAGTTTTAAAAGTTTTGCGAGTTGTAATAATTTTTATTTGACTATTTTATAGTGATTGTGAAGATACTTTTACTGAGTACTGAGAAATTTAACGTTTTTATGAACTCGAAAACCTGAACATTTGAATTAAGCAGATCTCTTTTCTGTTTCTACCAACATTTTTAATATTAAAACTGTTTTCCTCTGACCACGATTGAATAAAAATGGAAAATATTTTTTTTTTTGGAATGCGCAGTTTGTTATTTTATTTTTTCTGAAATCTGAATTGTCAAGAGGTTTGCAGTTGGAGTGCTCTTTCCAACCAGAAATGAAAAACGCACTGAATACCATCATCATTTACCATTGAATAGTACTCAATTAATAATGAGTGTGAGTATAGCGAACATAAATGAAATGGAAATAATGAAATGAAAATATATTTTATTCAAATAGGCCTTTCAAGCACTTATGAATAGTCTGATGAATAGTCTAATGAATACGGATTCGAAAGGATGTTTTCTACTGAGAAGAGCCGACAACAAACTCAGCAATTACTCTTTTATAAAAACGATCTTAGATTTATAACAAAATATTTATTTAGTCTCACTGAGAAAACTTGTGTGTTATCGCAAAAGTGAACAATTATTAAACAATAATATTATGAATATCTAATTTTAATCTACTCTACTATCTATATAAGAATCTACTTTCTGTGAAGCCTTTATTTTTATTTTACATACTTTCCGCGGTTTCACCAGCGTTTATCGATATAGTATATAGCCTATAACTATTTAGAAAAATTTCCGCGTCGACTGGTAGCAGTCCCATACCGATATGTTCAGTAGTCTTAAGGTGATGGTGCGTCAAAGGAATCCCATTTTCCTTATATATATATATTCTAGCTATCCCTCGCAGTTTCACCTGCGTTTGTTGATATCATTTTATAGCCTTTCAATCTACAAAAAATTCTGCGTCAATTGGTAGCAGTCCCATCCCGATATTTTCAGTAGTTTTGAGGTTGTGGTGCGTCAAAGGAAGGGTTGATTTTGTTTATATATACTTAGATTATTAATTATATAGATTTCGTTTTAATATAATATAGTTATATCTATATTTGGTGCATTCATGAATAACTATGATAATTTTTAGTACGTAATCGTGAAAAATATATATAATATTTAAAATTACATAATCTGTGGTAGTAGAAAGTACTGATTTTGTTGTTGGCGTTAACACACTTCAAATTTATCGTAGATCCGATTGTCAGCCCGAGTCGAGAGCCATCTTTTTATATAGGACTATCTGTTCCCGGAGTGCGTTCTAACACCTTTTTTTGGGTCAGAATGATGCGTACATTGAACAACTCACAAAAGTTTCATCACAATCAGATCAATGGTATAGGAACGCATAGATAACAAACATACAACCATTTATTTTTACATAATAGGTTGAGGAAAAAGAACCTTCGCATTTTTTTAGAAAATTCAAAACATTTTTAATATAGTTGATTTACATTTAACTAAAGCATGTAGGTACCATTTTGTTCGATAACTTTTTGCCATCTTGTCGTCTCTCACAGACACTGCACTAGGTCCATAAACATCGCAAATTTTTTTCGCGGCTAGCGTTGCATTTTTACCTTTATGTAGTAAAATTTTAAAATGAATCGAATTTCCTCATTAGATTCACTCATCTTGGCGGTACGAAAAACAAATGTAAATCACACATTTTCCTAATTTGAATTTGGAATTATGTTCTTTAAAATTTAAACTTTCAATGATCCAAAACCAGCCAGATACAAATAGTATAGCCAAAGAGATTTTATTACAAGTTCATACATACTATAATGCGAAAAGACTTTTTCCCCAACCTAATATAAAGACGTGTTTATTGATAGGAATCAAGTGGTGGATAAAACAACAGACGTACGATTGTAATAAATATCCCAAGACATTCTTCACACATGGTTAAACCTGATCCCAAGTTAAGCAGAGTGTACTGCTTGTAATATGGCTACCAGGTAACTGATATACTACATATACTACTTTTTAAATACATAGTTGTAAAGATATTTACACCCAGACACAGAACAAACAGACATGTTCATACACACAAATATTTATCCTGGGTGGGAATCGAACCCGCGACCTTCGGTTTGGCAGTCAGGGTCTCTAACCACCAACCCAACTGGCCCGTCAATACTTGTAGACTCTAAAATAATACATCATAATAAGCCCAATCAACTATTATAAAAAAGCAAAGTGATAAACACCTAATATTAAGACGAATAAAATAGATACACAAGTAAAAAAGGGCAATGTAAATTCAGAGGTGTCAAAGGCGACCTTAAATGCTGAATTATTCAAGCGAATTTTCTAAACTCAAAGCTCGCATGGCGTAATCTGTGGAAAGCCATTATATCTGTCGGGAAATCTCATTTCCGGTTGGAGAAAAACGGACTCGGTCGGTGTCGGGTGGGTTCGGAAGTGGGTCGCGACTCGAGCCGAGGACACACACACACACACATATGAACCGTGCGAGATTTTAAACGACACCGAGTCGGTCCAATTATCTGTAATCGATAATTTCGGAATGGATACAAAGATTAATAAGTTTTGAAATACTGCCTTTTGTATTTCTTCTAGCATTTTTCTTTACAAGCAAGTATGTTTCATTTTTGCTATAATTCCGCCAACGACCAATATTAGCCAGATCTACGAATAAAACCGCAAACAATAGAGCTAGGGCTTCAGAAGAACAAGCGTAAGTTTTAAATAATATCCACTTGCCAAGTTGCAGCTAAAGTTTTATAGTCCGTGAGAGGGCGAAGAACTTTAACCGTTTCACGTTTATGCTTTTGGTATTGTTGAAAAGTGTGTCGATTTACAATGCCATGACGAGTCATTGGTTCGAATCCTTCAATGAGATTGAGGTTTCTGTAAAGGAAAACACCGTGACGAAACCGTAGAAGTTTTACGGTGGTGGAAACTATACAGGTTGTTACAAAACTACCCGTAAAACCGAAAGGAGGTTAAATGGGGCCTTATAACGAGTCCATTCACAATATTTAAGAACCGTAGAAACGCTGTATAACATACCCCAAAAAAATAAAAAATCTGATTTTTATTAATGAAAAATAGAAAAACTATTAAGGTTAATTAGGTAAAATAGGTAGGTACCTAGGTGCCTTTCTGTTAAATAATCTAGTTCCCTGACATGACAGCTTACTAGGGTTGTTGGCTTTGATAATTAATAACATTTTACGGGGTATTTTGCAACACTTTGTATAGTACCTACCCACCTCCATGGCGACCACACTAAAGGTAAAAAAAGACCGCTAAGTAACTGCCGATGTATTCGATCAGCAGCACTTAGATCGAGTTCTCGTTAAGCTTTGTGAACTTACCACCTTCAACCACATCACTACTTATCATGATGAGATTGTGGTCAAATATTATTTGCCCACATAAAACCTATACCTATATGTATGAAGTAGCCTATCAGAGGAAGTCCTAAAACCGAGTATGGTGAACTTCTTAGTCAACAAAAATACTAGCATTATAACAATAACATAATAATTATAAAGGCAAATACCTTTCACTGATTAATGACAACATCTCAGAAAGTATAAATGTTACAAACTTGAAATTTGATTCCACAGAAGAAGTTGATATCCGCTATGAAAAACTGGGAAAAGCAAATGAAACCGGGACGATAGCTAGTTTCTCATATAAATATGAAATTAACTGCATAATATATATCAAAGTGAAAGGATGTAGAGTACCTTACCCATTTCTGCCGTGAAGCAGTAGTACACTTGTATTACTGTGTTTCGGTTAGAAAGGTAAGGGGGCCGGTGAAATTACAGGCACATGAGACTTAACAACTTCATGTGTCAGGGTCAACAACGCATTGGCGATGCCCCTAGTGTTGCAAATTTCCATAGGCGGCGGTAACCACTTACCATCAGGTGGACCGTCTGCTTGTTTGTCAGCTAAGCGGTATAAAAAAAATATAATAAAAAATATATATACTAGGTAGTAACTTCGAGATAGAAATCCATTCTAGGGTTTCAATCACCCACGCACAATATTGGCGGTTCCTTCACAAGGCTCAGGCTGCGGCTGAAGGTAGCACAAATGTGTGTGGTTAGCTGTCATGCAATACAACCGACAGGCAATTGATTAAAACATCCATATAATACTAGCTATCCCCCGCGGCTTCATCTGCGTTCCTGAGGGATGTAACATTTTCCCAGGACAAAAAGTATCCTATGTTACTTCTAACACCTCCAAAAATATGTGTACAAAGTTTCATGATGATCGTCTAAGTAGTTTTCGCATGAAAGCGTAACAAACAAACATTTGTGATTGTTATTCAACTTTCCGACTAATAAAAAATATTAAGTCAAAAGTTTGCGAGTATGGCTTTATGGAATGTATCTCTATTTCATGCAAAAACTAAACAGATTTGAATGAAGCTTGGCACATAGATAGTTTATAACTTGGTTCTTATAGAATACTTTTATCCCGGGAAAATACAATATCCCTCGGGAATGCGGGTGAATCCGCGGGAAAGGACTTGTCTATAATAAAATTATAAATTCCCAAGTGTGTGCTGTGTGGTGGCGTTGCAGTGTGGTAGCGACGATGAGTACCACCACCGAAACTCATCTCTAGGGTGTCGTAAGAGGCGACCACATAATACAGCGTTAACCACATTTACTACACCGTTACACCTTCTATAATGTGGTCAACAAAAGTATTCCCAAAGAGGGTTGGCGACAGACAGACTAACCGTAAAAATATAATGCACCAAATGGGGAGAAAGCATATTCCGCCTATCCTAAATGATTGGGAACAGAACATTCGCAAGGGTCTCTTTCTAGAAGACCAATTAGCTTGGTGGTTAGCGACCCTGACTGCCAAGTCGAAGGTCGCGGGTTCGATTCCCACCCAGAACAAACATTTGTGTGCATGAACATGTCTGTTTGTTCTGTGTCTGGGAGTAAATATCTAATTATGTATGTAGTACACATATACAACTATTTTTATTTTTCTAAATATCAGTTATCTGGTTTCCATAGTACAAGCTCTGCTTAGTTTGGGATCAGATGGCCGTGTGTAAAAGAATGTCCCAGGATATTTATTTATTTCTATCAAATTTTCAACGTTCACGGCTGAATGGCTGAACCGATCTAACTGATTTATGGGTAGCCAATGGTACGGGGAGAGCATGGGCTATCCTAGTTCCAGTAGTCTCGTAATTGTTCAGTTTAAGGTTTGCTTATGTTTATCATCATCGACCAAATCATCACTTCTTTATTTGCCACCATGAGATAGTGATCAAACTATTCATAATAAAAAAGAAGCCTACTTAATAGGTATATTCCCGGACAAAATCTCCGGACGAATCCGGACAATATGAATATTAGGAAAGTATTTTAATAGCAAGATGGACTTAATAGTTGCATGAAACTGACTCCATTTATGATAAACCAAAAAATGAGCTTGAACCAATATCATACACCCTAAGAAAAATAGATTAAATTGTGGCAAGTACCTTCCTTAAATTTATTCAAGGTAGCTGTTGCTACTCGGAAATTGTAATTTATTATGCATGTCTGTGAATGCCTCTAGAGTACGCTCATCAGACAAATCACAGTCGCCAAATTACATCGCTTGTTTCCTCCGAGGAGAACCGAACGTTGGAAATGTCAATTGAATTTTAAACACAATTAGGTCATTCATTCGACATTTAATTAAATTATTCGACGAATAATAATACTTGAGCTTAACATTAGCATACTGATGATAACATTTTGTTAGAACCTTATATTTCTGTCTTAGACACATTAATGAGGTAGTAATAAATGATTATGACACCTCATTTAATATCACAATAAATCACTACAAAGTATAAAACAATGTCACTTCATGCTGTCTGTCCGCCCCTATGTATGCTTAGATCTTTAAAACAACGCAACGGATTTAAATGCGGTTTTTAATAGATAGTGTGATTTAAGAGGAAGGTTATAAATGCGAGAATTTTAAAGAATTACAACTATTATGACTACGCGCGTTTGACAGTTCGCGTATTACAGACCTCCGGAATGCGGGTGAAACCGCGGGGGACAGCTAGGAATTACACAAAGCTACTAAATAATTTTAAGAGAATGTAAATAAACGTCTACAATCTTGAATAACTTCATAAGCACTTCGTAATAACACAAAAATAGGGTGAAATTAGGCCATAACCTGATTACGGTAAACCTAATAATACCTAAATTCCCTTAATTACGTAACTTCTTAGAGGGAACAAAAATGTGTTTATCTCGGCGTCCCTTTGTGCTCAGCTACCAAAAATAAAACAATGATAATTAAGAATTCCATTTCATTAAGTAAATTAAATTCTAAGTCAGCTCGCTTAAAAAACTTAATTCCAACTTAAGAAAGAATCTTTTCTAGTAATTACAAAGTAAGAATTCTGTACAAACTAAATATAAAGAATAAATTAATCATAAGGAGTGAAAATATTTCAATATAACATACGTTTAGGTACCGGATTGAGGTTTGATTATGTAAGTTAAATTACATTATCTCGATGATGATTCGTCGCGGTCACCATGCTCTGTCTTTTTCGTTATCTACGCAAACACATGAATGGTCTGCTCTACGAGGTATCGTTGCGCCGAGGCGCCGGCAAAAAAGGCGCCGGCCTTTTTTTATGCCGATAAAAGGGAAAGAATTATGCATAAAGTATTCTGAATGACTGGCTGGTTCATAGTTTTCGCGTGAAAGCGTAACCAACAAACTTACATTCACATTTATAATATTAGTAGGAATATATCGGCGTTTTTGAAAATGTTACCCCTAAGAGAGTGAATTTTGGGTTAAAAGTTTAAATGGACACTTCGTCACCTTTGGAGGAAGTAGCATGAAGTACAAGTTTAAAGCTTCTTATAAAGCTTTCACGCGTTTTCTTTGCTCGCAAATAGCTACCTGGGCGGCAATGGACATAATTTTAACCAAGGAATCGTAGGAAAGGTAGTTTAATAATAAAAATAATTGTATATCAGTTATACCAGATGACTAACCATAGTAAATACTCTGCTTAGTTTGGGATCATAGATATACTCGTGTCCCCGAGGTATCTAATCTGTCCCTGTGGATTTTTTAATTTGGATTAAAAGTTTCGGCGATTATCCACACCAATCTCATAAACTTTACCTCTTATATAATATTAAACTTGCGGCACGCTATGACGGCCGTTTTGACGTTTAACAATGAAAAAGATAAATAACCTTTATTCCTTCAGACATAAGGTGCATCTATTAATCCAACAGCTAATTGTATGATGATGGAAATCAACCTTATTCCAGTTTCTTTTCCTATGACAACCTGAAACGTCAAAACGGCTATCATAGTGTGCCGGTAGTATAGTGTAGATTTAAAACCATCGGCGATGTCCCTGGTATTGCAAATAACCGGTGATGACCACTTACACGGACTGCCAATTTAATAGTATACTTGGTTTAAAAAAGAAATTATAATGATGGTTTAAATAATAATTTACTTTGGCTCCAGTAATTTCCTGTAGAGAATTCTGAATTTCGAAACCTTGTCACGTAGTTCATGAACGAAACATCCTCTGGAATAATCGAGTGTTCTTAGCGATAGACTGAAGGTTGACTACGTAATGGTATCTAGCTTCAGTTCTGTAGTTTCAGCCAGAGATTGCCTCACGATAAAATGTACCCATTCTGCCTTGTCAGCTATCCCTGTATTGTAAACCCGGTGTTCCATTTACGAAGAAAATACAAACAAACTAGCTTTCGCATTTTTAATTATTATATTATCTTCTGCTCCGGTTTCATTCGGGTTTACATTTATATAAAGTCCATATCTCTTTTTGTACCATAAGCTATGTGTGTATTGAATTTCAGCTAGATCGGTTTAGTCGTTAAGCCGAGAAAGAGTAAATAAACTTACTTTCAAATTTCTTATTTTGTTAGGATTAGTAGGATCCATTATCGCTTTGTCCGCTGTTGAAGACATATTTTTCACATTTTCTGTATATTTTCTACTGAAAATATTGTTGTGTAATAATATGTTGAATAATAATGTTGATTCACCTTTCATGGTTAAAAGTTTTATAATGTAAAATTTACATTCTTCTATGTATGTATTACAGATTTCTAAATGGTCCACAACCAGTCTTCTTTTCATTGGCGACTTATTTTTCTATTAATTCATTATATAACTACATTATTATTGTATATTATAATTTTCGGAATCATACTTAGGAATATGAATAATTGAATGGTAAAAAAAATAAGTTGTCTGTGGGTGGCATTGAAAAGAAGACCGGTTATGTATAATTTCTAAATCTAAGAAGCCGCCATTGATAGAAATGTTACATAAAACTTCCCATAATGAAAGATGATTCAACATTTGCTTGAAGAACAACCATCAAATGAGAATAGCAGTCGCTAACTCAGCAAAATTCAAATTCTTTTGTTTATTAATCATAAATATGTATATGCCAAACTACAAACGTAGCACTAACAATTTTCATTCGTGAGCCGGACGTGTACCGATGAACTCTTTTTATAATATTTGTACAAACAAAACTCTTCAACTCGCTTTTCAGTTTTGCTGCCGATTTTTTTACAAAAACGTAAAAGTTTCAGTAAAATTGCGTAGATTGCAATAGCTGACGCCAATTATAATAGGAATTTTGTTTTTTTTGTTGCCTTATTTAATGACATTTGATGAAGAAATTATATTCAGAGCCGAAACAATGTACAATAAAACGAAACATATATACGAGTACATACATGGAACCTAGATTTAAAAAAAAAGCATTTTAATTTTTCTTATTTATTTTTAGTTTTTAACAACACAACGACTGTTCCGATATAAATAATATCGCTACCGCTATGGAAAGCGAATATCGAGTGGGTATGCAGTAACCCTACTGTTTAAATCTTCACTACTAATATTGATTGGTGTTTCGTTCGTCAAAGGGGTGGACCAACAATCTGATCAGAGTCGCTGGAAGTCGCTGGATGCAGGCGACTCAAGACGAGTTCGAGGTGGAAATCCAAGGTGGAGGTCTATATCCCAGCAGTGGACATCCCTGGGCTGATATAATGATAATGACATCAAGGGGAGAGATACTGGTTTCCGTTGTGGTATTCTAGTTTCATTGAAACCGCGTAACTTCTTACAAATATATACCCGGCAGTATTCTGCGCAGTATTTATTGTTAACCACAACGGGGTCGCTTCCTCTCATGTATCGCTATGTATCTGAACAAACCTTAAATCCATCAATACCCGCAGTGGGATGAGGAAGGGAGGTAGTTATAAATCAACTAAAACCTATGTATACTGAAAATGAATTACATTACTATACTTTTACTTCGCACACATTGAATTCCAAGTACTCATTTAGACACTAGCTGCCTCCCGCGGCTTTTCCCGTGTTACGAGGGATGTTAGATTTTCCCGGGATATAAATCGCCTATATGTTAGCCTAGCCTATAAACTATCTATGTGCAAAGTTTCATCAAACTAAATCTTAAGTTATTTATTTATAATCCATGTATTCAGCACTAGAAAATTCAATGTAACACTATATATTAAGGAACCACAAGCCTCAGTTCAAAACAACGAGCTGAGCAAGCGCAGAAAGATGTTAATTTTTAAAAACACAATACAATCAATCTTAAAATAATTTATTACAATCTTCAAAGAGTACGGCCTAAGAGTGCGTAGAAAATGTAAAAAGAAAAAAAAGTTTCATCCAATTCCGTTGAGTAGTTTTTGCGTGAATGAGTAACAAACATTCTTGCATGGAACGGATGGATCCATCTTCACAAACTTTCGCATTTATGATATTAGTAGGTTTATAATAGACATGGAGTAAATTATGGCATGAAGTTCTGAGTAATAATATCCACAATGGCTAAACCAGTTGACCCAATTTCTTTATTATACCAATGAAAAACATTAATCTCCAATGTGGCTAAATAAAACAGCGAATGGGAAATAACAAAAGCTTACTTAGCGAAAATCCGTAACCGCAAATTGAAAATGCAGTTTCCGCAGTTACAATTTGCATATATTTTAAAATGCATCAATCATTTCTGGCCTGTGATAAACTTAGAATTGTAAATCTGCTTTGTGAATATGCCAGCAACTGAATAAATTTTATTGGAGCTAATCTAAATGAATCCCGTCGTTACTTCCTCTCTCTAATCAGATTTGTGTAAAATTGATAGAATACTTGAGAGGATTTATATGATAGCATTCCCGCAATTTCTGACAACAATACAAGTTGGTGGATGTAATATTTTGCGAGGCAGAGATAGGCCGCATCAATCTGTTCCGCGGATCTACTGTGACGTAAGCGAATACCTGCTGTTTGCTTGCTATACAGCCTTCTCGTCAATTTATTGTCTCCATTTTCTTCGGGGATATTTTATAGTTTTTAGGGTTTTTAGGGTACCGTAAAGGGTAAAACGGGACCCTATTACTAAGACTCCGCTGTCCGTCTGGCTGTCTGTCTGTCCGTATGACTGTCTGTCACCAGGCTGTATCTCATGAACCGTGCTAGTTAGACAGTTAACATATTCACAGATGATGTATATCTGTTGCCGCTATAACAACAAATAAAAATAACAATTCTAAAAAAACAGAGTCAACTAAATATTTACGCGAGTTCCCAAACAACAGACTTGATTTTTTGCCGTTTATATAGATATTGGTACGGAATCATACGTGCGCAAATCCGACTTGGACTTGTTATATATAAAAATGAATGTTTGTCTGTATGTTCTTTATAGAATCGTCAACTATGCAACGGATTTTAATGCAGTTTCATAGTTAGCAGAATTGAAAGCGGGCAAAGCCGCAGGGCGCAGCTAGTTATATAAACTTTATCAGTATCATACTAAGGTTTAATATTTTTTGGAAGTGAACAAAGCCTGGCTTATATTTCTGTTTATCAGCTTATGTAAATATCATTATTATTATACATTCACAATACTAATTATGTAAGAATCGCGCGACCCCTGGCTTATGTAAATTATTCTTCAGCCGCTTATCTCGCTGTAACCTCTGGGGTCCCCAGTAATTACGGCTGTAGACACAGATAATTGCCTCGAGATTCGTTCTGCTTCGCCCAATTTTTGTGTGGATTCTCCTTTATTTCACTGTGTTCTCGCCTTTGAAACATTTCAATAGTAGGTACTTAATGTAGACGCCAGACATCTCATTATTTTTAATCGCTACGCGGATCACAATACATGATAAGAGCAGCTGTTATGCTTGTTCAGTGTTCGCATATTTCACGAATATATTGCGGTTACTCCAAATGGACATTATTTTACATTAAGTTTACGTCACGTAGTATATTCATGGCTCATTATTATGCCACATTAGGTACAGAGTAAATCATTGTAAAATTGGCCACGTTCCAACTATTGATTTTGGTTGTCTATTACCATCTAATAAACATGAACTTTTGTTGGAACCAATTAATATGTATTTACTTATTAATATAGAAATAGAAATAATGAATAAAACAAATAATAAAATAAATAATTTGACCCGCCAGTTGGCTAAGTGGTTAGAGACCCTGACTACCATGCCGCAGGTGGTGGGTTCGATTCCTTTTGTGTGCATAAATAGGTATGTCTATTTGTTCTGTGTCTCAATGTCAATACCTATAATTATGTATTTAAAAAAGTAGTATATATAGTATATCAGTTATCTGGTTTCCATAATATAAGCTCTGCTTAGTTTGGGATCAGATAGCCGTGTGTAAAAGAATGTTCCAGGATATTTGTTCATTGAATGGAAAGAATAATCAAAGCTGTATCAACAAAAAAAAATGCTACACGAATGTTCCAAGCTGTTTTAACGTTCATTTATGATTCTTGATTTATTTTTATTACATAATGTTAATCACTTTTGAAACCTTGAGTTTAAAGAATGGTTGTCTTTTTTGCCGTCATTTAGGTATCTACTAACATGACTTATAGCATATACATAGTGTTATCTTTCAAAGAACAAAATAACGAAACAAAATCCGAAAGGTCGAAGCTGAGAAAAAACAATTCACCCTATAAACCAAGTAAACACAAACATAAACAAGAGGGAACCACTGAAGCAACCTAACAAATACAAATGGATCAATTCGAACTATTTATCGAGAGCGTAAGTCTGTTCAAAACGTGTGAAGTAGACGACTTACAAAGCCATAAAACGACAGGTTTCACGGCAAATGAACAATCTCCAGTAAGCCGCTGAGACAGCAAGACGTGTTCAATTCATCACTGAGCTAGTCGAGTCGGCAATACTCGGCGGTCGCAATTTTTCCGATGACGAACACTTTCGGATCACCGGCACCGTGAGCCGAGCTGACTAAGCGCTGGTTATTATGTGTCCTCCCCTTCTCTGTCTATGAACGCACAAAGGCTAGATAGACGTTACTATTTCCATTTTATTTCATCTATCTTTAATATTCTCCCTCTAAGCCTTTTAACGTGCCTTTAATCTAGTAGAAATTACCCGTAATCACGTTAGTAGACTGTCGATCGCAGATCATAAACTAATTTATTTATAGTACCAAACTTTGTTTAAATAATAGATTTAAGTTATCGATTTTGTTCCAATTAACTCGATTGAAGTCTCTTAATAATGTGAGTGCGAGTCGTCAAGGAAAAGTATGCTTTAATATTTCATGAAACCACTTGAAAGTGTCTAATGTTTGTTAACGTTATAGGTCCCTATATAAATACTATATATTTACAATTTCACATGTTATTCGAAAAGGAATACAGGTTAAGGCACGATGTACGCTGTATATTCTATAATCTATAGGTGTATACTACTATTACAAAATCCTTGATTAATCTCATCCAAGTTTTGACGGTTTAGTTTTGATAGAAATCCGGACTGCTTCGCCACAGGTCGTGGAAGCATTTCCACCCAGGACAAACATTTGTGTGCATGAACATGTTTGTTTTGTATCTGGGTATACATCCCTACTAATATTATAAATGTCAATGTTAGTTTGTTTGTTACGCTTTCACGCAAAAACTACTTAACCGATCACCATGAAACATTGTACACATATTCTTGAAGGTATTAGAAGTAGCATAGGATACTTTTTGTGCCGGGAAAATGTTACATCCCTCGGGAACGCGGGTGAAACCGCGGGGGACAACTAGTATCTACATAAGTATGTATTGAAGAATGTAGTACATATATCAGTTATTTGGTAACCATAGTACAAGCTCTGGTTAATTTGGAATCAAACAACCGTGTGAAGAATATCATAGGTAATAATTTATTAAATTTCATAGCGATTGGACAACCTCTCTGAGAAAATACGTATAATCTATCCTACTAATAATAAATCAATAATGTATCAATGTTTGTTACTCTTTCACGCAAAAACTACCGGACAGGTTTGGATGAAACTAGACACATATATATACTGGAATAACATAAATGCTACTCTTTATCTGGGGAAAATGTAGATACCAGATACCATGGGAGCACGGGTAAAACAGCGGGGGACAGCTAGTATATATTGTTTTTCGAATAAGAAACCTGCTTACTAACTGACACTGCGTTGTTATATTCATGATGCTGGAAGCAGACATAATTGTACCAAAAGCCTGTCAGCCTTTAATTTCTTAGTAGGCATTTCATGTAATGTTCGTACATAGTAGCTGTCTGACATAGTAAACCGAGTCATGTTTTGAATACGAAACGTATGTACAACCCTGAGGCGGCGGCGCCATCACAAAATACCTATACATGAATCAAACTCGTTTCCTTTGAAACGACACATTTAAGTATATAATATAAGGTACAATTTAATGGACTACAATCTTATGATATCTGAGACCTGAATAAGAATTTAATGGCTGATTAAAATTCATACTAATATTTTAAATGCTTTTTGTTTATTTATTTTTTTATAAGACATGGACCGATAAAAAGCGGACGGCAACACTAGGAGCATCGCCAATGCGTCGTCGATCCTGAGACGTGAAGTTGTTAAGTCTCATGTGCCTGTAATTTCACCGGCCCCCTTACCTTTCTAACCGAAACACAGTAATACAAGTACCACTACTGCTTCACGGCAGAAATAGGTAGTACTTCCCCGGACGAACTCTGCACTAAGAGCTCTACTACTCAAATTAATACTACTTGTTACCATTTTAAGACTTAACAGCTCATCGGATCGTAATGAAATTTGGTAGTAAGATATATTATGTACTGGGAAAGAACATATGTTATCTTTTATCTCTTAAAAATCTTTAGGGGGTGAAATAGGGGTTGAAAGTTTATATGGGCAATCCATAATTCCTCAAGTTAGGAATCTGATAATACATATATTGGCTTTTGGTAAGAATAAAACGTGATTCAAGTCGATTCAAGATCAAGCGAAGCCGCGGGGAACAGCTAGTATCGTCTCTCTATCTATATCTAATCAATTATTATATTTATCGAGTGAGGTTCAACTCAAGCTGTTAATGAATTAAGAGTTCACTTTGCTTAATCAAGTGCACCTCAAATTAATTAAATGGGTTTACACGTGATGCTTGTTCTGCTAAAGACACTTTGCAATTTGCATCTCTAACCTCTAGAGTAGATTTGCGGTCGCTGTCGTGAATCTTGGCTTCTAACACAAAGTGGTTTGTGTTTTGTGAACAAATCAATATAGTTTTATACAATACTAGCTGTCGCCTGCGGTTTTACCCGCGTTCCGGAGGTTTGTAATGCGCGAAATGTCAAACGCGCGTTTAACTTCGCGCGTATAGTAATAGTCTTCGCTTGAGGAACTAAGTTTCCAGTATACAATAGTAGTCTTTGGAACTAAGTAGATTGACAGTAAATCAACCGTTTAGAAACGTCAAGTAATAACTTGGGGATGGTTAGTGCGAAGTAATGGTAACACCGATGGAATGTCCGAATTCGTTCTTGTATTGTGGTAGACTGACAGTTGGGTTGGCTAGCCTGTGATGGAGGCATTGACGCCGCATGCGACGGTGGTGCGCTCACTTTCTGGTTAGCCGGCGTATTGAGTGGTTGGCTATTACTCCGCGCTAAACTTCTCGCGTTCCTAATTTTTAAATCCATCTAGATCTTAGACATCCTAGACTATTTTATGTTTTTAGATTGTAAATCTGTTATTACAAGTGTAAACCAAAGCTTTGCGAGTATTATTTCGGAAATACAACGATGTCACAACCCGCTCCTAACGAACCCCCGTCATATAGGTCATGTTAAGGTTACACCTACTTTCATTTGCTTTCTAGTGTGTAAGTAAATAATATATTAGTTGTGTATATGTGACATATTAACTAAGTTCAAAGGCAAGGCTGTAATATATCTAGCATCGTAGACGCCTACACGTTGCGCTCGTAGCTCTACTATTGTACTATGTACTCGTATATAACATTGACAGCTCTCAAACATTTTAGTGTTTATTACTGTTTGCAATAATATTACTACTAATCTACGCATTAAAGATGTAAAGCTTGTGAAATAATTTGTGTTTGCTTTAATATAACTGTACGTATAGCGTAAGTGATAATATTTTTGTTTTAATGTAATCTTCCTAGCAAACCTTAATAAATCAATAATATAAATAAAACAACTTTAAATTTGACCTTCATAAGTGCCCTACCAGGGCCTAAACTGAATAAATGGTTTTGAATTTTGTCCTATACTATTCTAGTCTAATCTGAGCTGGCTACTTTTTTTAGGCTGTCTTCTCAGCGTTTCGCTTATCGGCATTTAGGTACTTCTTTCGCCATCTCTGTGGTACCACTCTGCTAATCTTGTCTATTTCTCCTTTTTCTCTTAGAATACATATTGACATTAGTTCTACATAAAAAAATAATAAGACAGGCCACTTTGGCTTGGTGGTTAGCGACCTGACTGCCAAGCCACATGGTTTGATTCCCACCACCCACCAAGGACAAACATTTGTGTGCATGAACATGTCTGTTTGTTCTGTGTCTGGGTGTAAAGATCTATATATAAGTATGTATTATAAAAAACAAAAGTAGTATATATGTGTAATATATTAGTTATTTGGTTTCCATAGTATAAGCTCTGCTTAGTTTGCGATCAGATGGCCGTGTGTAAAGAATGTCCCAGGATATTTATTATTATTATAATTTTTTTTCGTAATATTGTCTGAGTAGAAATGGCCATGCACGCCATCACATAAATCGCGTATGGCTTTAGATATTCATTTTTTCTTACGCGTAATGTGTCATCGATAACACATTAGGGCGTCGATGTAATGGAATGGCTGTGGCAATGTATTAAAACACTTTTGGTGTATATTCCAGGATAAATAGGCAATAATTTTTAAGCTTTAGAATATTTTTATCCGGATTTTTTTTGAGGGTAAAATATATATAATAATAATGTTTATTGACTCATAGCTAAGTTAACACATGGTAGTGTTTGACAAAGATTTCTTAGACTAGATTATAATTATAGTAGCTTAGGATCTGTTGCTGAGCTAGACAAGAAGCCTGTATTACAGCATACAGCGCCAAAATTCCCAAGGACATGTCTTAGTTTTATACTAGTCTTATCCATTAAAGTTCTGTACATTGTTATTTTTATTAGAAGGTAATTATAATAAATAGGGTAGAGTAGTGTGTGTGTGTGTGTATTTGTGTGCGTGTGTGTGTGGTGTGTGCGTGTGTGTGCAAATGTAGCTGTGTAGGTTATAGAATGGAATATTTGAACAAAAATAATTGATATGCTTTTCATGTATTAGTCTGTCGGCCTATTTTTGCTAAATAACTGTACCGATTTAGATGAAAAAGAGGTCCACAAGTACTATATATAGACTACCCAAGCACACGGGTGAAACCGTGGGAGATAGCTTTTCTATCCAACGATAAAAGAAACTGTTATCACATTAAAATAAAGAAACTTTTTGATATCACTTGGTTGTCTATGGTTGTACGTATGTCCGGTATCGTATCGTAATGCAACCTTCTTGTCGCGGCAATTGTATGAAATATTTTGACATAATATTACTAACATTGTTACATTTACAAAGTGTTGTTCTTGAAGTAACACTTTGTACTTGAATTATAGGATTAATTGGAACTTCTATACTACCTATACCATACTATATAATGTGTGGGTTCTGTCTGTAGATAATTTTTTAGCCAAATTTTGAGATAAAAAAAAATTTTCGTTTTATGACTCATTTCTTTCTTCTTCTATTCTGTTTAATTACTCAAGAACGATTTGACTAATCTTGATGAAAATTGATAAAAAATGAAATGAAATATTTATTTAAATAGGCTTCACAGGCACTTATGAATGGTCAGACTCTAACAACGGTTCGGAAGGTTGCTTTTACTGAGAAGAGCCGGCAATAAACTCAGCAATATCATATATCGTCAGAACATGTGATTGCGAATGATATCGATAAACGCCGGGGAAACCGCGGGGGACAGCTAGCTTTTAATGAAACCTCAACTTTGCGGCAGAGTTCGATCGGATAAATATTACTTCCATATATTTATTTTATATTTCTATGATTACTACCACTTCCTCCGCGAAGCACTACATGTGCATTACTTTATTTAGGCTAGAAAGATCAGAGGAGATTTACTCAACTTCTCGACTCGGGGTCAACAACGCATTGGCGATGCCCCTGCTGTTGCAAATGTCAGGTGGGCCGTCTATTAATTAACCTACTTTACATTTAAAATTGTGGATGACTATCAGAATTAAAGTAAAGTTTGATAAAACTCCAAAAAGATTAAACAGAACCAAAATACAAAAAAAATTCAAACCTTCGCAACATAAAATCTCATATAATGGAAAATATGCAGCACCCACCCTTATATTAAAACTCAGATTGAATACTTTGACATATTTGGATATTTTCTAAACGTACGTCGCAAATAGCGCCCACGCGACTGCACTGAAAGGGTTCATTTATAAAAGAAGTAACTTCAAGGCTTTCTACATTGGTATGAGAAAGTTTCCTTTCGCTTACAAAGTTAGGTTGCCTTGTACAGTCGGCAATACAAGTACCGAACGTATCTGCATGTACAAATCCTTTACACTACAACTATACATAATTTTTAATGGTAAAGTAAACATGTATTTTGTGAATGTAATACATATTATATAAAATATATACATTGTAAATGAGCAGGTTTTATTACATATGTATATGTATGTAGGATTTAGAATTAAAGTATTAACTTCTTTTATTTTAAATTAATAAATTCTTTTCTGACACAACCTCTTCCTACTCTCTTTCCGCCATTCGTCTCTTCTCTCTGACACCTTCCTTTCGTCTCTTATGTATATTTATACTCTATAACATTTTAATATTAAGATTGACTTTTAGTGAATTAAGATATACGTTAGAGATCTGCTAAGCTACTTGTGTTGCTTACGGTACACAGCAGTGGAGAAGAAACGTATTTTCTGATCGAAAGAATACTTTGGCGCCGCTGTTTTTCCAATAAATAGTTGTTTGTTTAATACATTTATGTGTTTTTAAAATAATGTTATAAAGTTCCTATTGTTAATGTGCCTACATATGTGTAAGTAACTATCTCTTAGCGAAAGTGGTATATCAGGTGAGTTGTAACTGAAAATCTGTGGTTTCTGTATACCCCAATCATCTTAAACTTGCGGTACGCTATGATGGCCGTTTTGATGTTTAACAATGACAAAGAAAAATAACATTTATAACTTCACACATAAGGTGCATCTATTGATCCAACAGCTAATTGTATGATGATGGAAATCAGCCTTATTCCAAAGCAATACAGTTTCTTTTCCTATGACAACCTGAAACCTCAAAACGGCCATCAGAACGTGCCGGTAGTACAGTAGGTTATATTTTAGGATAATATAAACAATACTTGTGTCAACTGTCATTTTAAAAATAACAGTTTTATTTTTATTCTGAGTATTTTTTTAAGCACGCCTCTCTAATTCCAACTAAAGCAAGGCGTATTCTCCGAAAACCAGAAAACCGTAGTACTTCACGATATTAAAACAGCAATGGTAAAACTGTTTGTCTTTCTGTGTTTTTTTTAGTAGTGTCTCTTTTATTTGTAGGATAAGCTGCCCCCACGGTTTCACCCGCATTCCCGAGGGATGGTACATTTTCCCGAGATGAAAAGTAACCTATATTTTATTCCAGAATATGCTCTCTCTAATGGCAAAGTTTCATTCAATTCCGCTGCGTAGTTTTTGAGTAAAAGAAAAACAAAGATCCATACATCCATCATCAGTAACTTTCGCATTTATAATAATACTAGCTGTCCCCTGCGGTTTTACCCGCGCTCCCGTGTGATGTCATATGTATTATGCATAAAAACCTTCCTCTTCAATCATTCTATCTATTAAAAGAACCGCATCAAAGTCCGTTGCGTAGTTTTAAAGATTTAAGCATACATAGGAATATAGGGACAGAGAAAGCGACTTTGTTTTATACTACGTAGTGATTAGTAGGCTATAATATATAGAATATAGATAGGTACATAGTTAAAACGGTAGATAATGAGATATTTGTTCTAAAGCTCTGAAGTTTAAGACCACGTAACATGACAAATACTCAACAAAGTTTCAGCGTAATATTGTAATTTTCTAAAATGAACGCGGGGATTTAAAGTCTGTTTTGTAGGTTTGCCGGCACTCCATTTGTAGGAAAGACCCTTAATTGGAAATAGTTAGACATTTAATATTTGATCTAATTGGATTTAAGCGTGTGTTCGGTTAGTTTTAATTACTTTCATACTGTTGAACTACTATAGGATTAGATCTCAACTCGGGTTGATAGGATTTTTTTGCTGATTATTCTATTGTGAGAATATTGTGACTAGCCGACAAACATGCAGACAGTCCACCTGTCTATAGACATTTGACAACCAGGGGGATTGCCAATGAGATGTAACCCTGTTATCTATATATATCTTATTCTATATATAATAAAAATAGGGTTCCTTTAACGCACCATCACCTCAAAACTACAGTACATATCGGGATGGGACTGCTACCATTCGACGCGGAAGTTTTCCTAGATAGATATAGGCCATATGCAGTGCCGGATTAAGCAAGCCCGGGGCCCGTAAATTGTAAATTCTGTCGAGGGGCCTTTGGCCTGCTATGGGTTCTTAAGTATAAAGTGGTAAAAAAAACAATCGGTGGTGGGCGGCCTTAGACACACGGGCCCCCTTTCGCGCGGGGCCCGTAGCAATTGCTACTCTTGCTTCGTGGTTAATTCGGATGGCTATATGTAATATCGATAAACGCGGGTAAAAACTAGTTTCTTATATAATAGTTATACGAGTAAAAGTATATGCTCTGTAACTAACAATTTTAGTTTAAACTGATATAAATCCCGTTTGGAATGGTAATTGTTCAGTCACTTGCTCACTTTAATTTAAATAAACTTTTACATAGTGAGCAGTACGGTTTTACTAAAGGTCGTTCCACTATTGATGCCGGGGTAGCACTTTTGAAACAAATTTTTAACGCTTGGGAAAAAACGCAGAATGGTATTGGAGTGTTCTGTGATTTATCTAAAGCTTTTGATTGTGTTGACCATCAGATACTTACGCGTAAATTGTACTATTATGGAGTTAAGGGTGCAGCACTTAATTTGATGAATTCGTACCTTAGTGAGATTCAAAGTGTTAATGTGAATCAAAATTAAATTAAAATATTAAATAAAATAAATATAAAATATTAAAGTTAAATCATCTGGTTCTCCTGGGCCTTTATTATTTTTAGTATACATCAATGACCTTCCATTTTACATAAGAAATACCTGTGGTATTGTACTGTTTGCTGACGATACCTCACTGAGTTTTGGTGTTGATAGACTGCAATACAATAATGACGATGTAAACGGTGCATTAGCCCAGGTATTAAATTGGTTTACTGTTAATAATCTTGTTTTAAATGCAAGAAAAACTAAATGTATTAAATTTGCATTACCCAATGTTAAAAAACTAGGCTGTAGTTTAATGTTAGACAATGAAGCTCTTAGCCTTGTTGAGTCAACAGTTTTCTTAGGAATTACTTTAGACTCAAAACTTCAATGGGGGACACAAATATCATGTCTTGCGGGAAAACTTAGTTCAGCAGCTTACGCAGTTAGAAAAATCAGGCAGATTACAGATGTCGATACGGCTAGATTAGTTTATTTTATCTACTTTCATAGTGTTATGACCTACGGCATTTTGCTTTGGGGTAAAGCTGCTGATATAGAAACACTTTTTATATTGCAAAAAAGAGCAGTTCGAGCAATTTATAATTTGAGTTCTCGAGCTTCCCTCAGAGAAAAGTTTGTACATCAAAATATTAGTCTTTATGTTAAAAAGAGTGATATGCACTCCATCAATAATAGAAATAAGGATAAACTTGTCACTTCTGCATACAGACTGCAAAAAAGTGCAAGGCTCATTTACAGGACATAGTGCACGCATCTATAATAAAATCCCTGCTGTAATTTTAAAGTTGCCTTTTTAAAACTTAAGGAAAAAATTTCACAAAAAAATTAAAAAATTTAAGGAAAGAATTAAGACTGTTTTAGTACAAAAGGCTTTCTACAACACAAATGATTATTTTAATGACGACAATGCTTGAGTGTAGCGCTCGCTCCAGCAGGGCTCATCTTTATGTACAAAATCTTATTTTGAAAAGAGTAATTGCTGAGTTTATTGCCGGCTCTTCTCAATAAAAGCAACCTTCCGAACCGGTGTTAGAGTCTGACCATTCATAAGTGCCTGTGAAGGCCTATTTGAACAAATATTTAATTTCATTTCATTTCATTAAGCTTGCGGCACGCTATCATGGTCGTTTTGGCGTTTAACAATGACAAAGAAAATTAACCTTTATTCCTAAAGCTAATTGTATGAAGATGGAAATCAACCTTATTCCAAAGCAATACAGTTTCTTTTCCTATGACAATCTGAAACGTCAAAACGGCCATCATAGCGTGCCGGTAGTATAGTTTTGTACAATCTATGCAGTTTTGGTGGACAATTATTCCAATTGGCGGTGTCAGTTTCGTACCTTACTATTGTGCCGAATATAGAAGCATTTATATTTTGCATATTATAAAGCAACCGACTGAAAAAAATCCTAATACAAAAGGGAGGCTGTTGCCTAGCTGTGAGATAGTATGGGCTAATAGTTATCCTTACTATTCTAACTTATTATTAAAAACACGAAAGCGAGTTTGTTTGTTTCTTTATCTGTAACTGTGTAACGACTGAACCGATTTTTAAAAAACTTGGCACGCACATAGCCTATGATATGGAGAGGGCGATACTTTCTATTGGGGAAAAGCGCGCGAGACAGTATCCTACTAATATTATAAAAGCAAATGTTTTTTTAATATGGATGTTACTCTTTTACGTAAAATCTACCAAATGAATTTGGATGAAAGTTACCACATAAGATCATGGCGTGGAATAACATATATGCTACTTTTCACCGCATTGAATCCGCGGGGGATAGCTTATAATAATATGTACTATGTATAGACGTGATATGCAAAAACTAAACACTTATAGCAATATAAATCGCATTGTTTCGATGATAATTCGGGAAACAAATCAAGAATTCTGTACTGTAGCTGTTCAATCAATAGTTATTTATCTCTAAACACAAGCTCCAGTCGATATCTAAGGGCTTTGTAAGAAGAAATCCTGCTATCAAGAAAACAGTATAATAAATAAGGGTAATACTTTTATACTCTGAGCATTCGAGTATTTTTTTAGGGATATTCAAATTCACTGTATTACATTCGCTGGTAAAATGTACTTGATATTTAACTGCTAACAAAATATCAGTCATGTCAATGCAAGATACGAATGTTCGTAATAAAACCCTTCTTTTTATCCATCAATCATGTTTTTTGCTTATGAAATATTTCTGTTATCCCGTACGAAATACTTTTCTTTGCGACAAAAGGATATGCATAATTGGGTACAGTTCTTTTACTTTTGATTTTTCTCGTCTTTTGTTTTTTATTCTTTTGTTTTTGATAGTTTTTTTATTATGGTAAGTAAGAAATGGAAATGGTACGCTCACAAACCCTTGAAACGCACCTGCCTGTAAGACGCGAAAGATGCCTGGCAACACTTCCATCTTTATTCAGTTACTAGCTGTCCCCCGCGGTTTCACCCGCGTTTATCGATATCATATATAGGCTACAACCATCTACGAAAAATTCCGCGTCAAATATTACTAGTCCTATCCTGATATGTTCAGTAGTTTGAGGTTATGGTGCGTCAAAGGAACACTATTTTCCTTTTATATACGAGTATATAGATTTATATTCCACTATAATTTAAATTCGGGTTTATTTACACATCAAAATAATGAAATACATAGAACATGGATCGTACATGTTACTCTTTTTTTCTATACATTTTCCTCATCCTCAAGCCCCTCATAAACAAAGCAGTAATTGGAATGATTTGGCTAAAACATCTATCTAGCCGCTGTTTGATTCAAAATAACAAAAATGATGTGAGAACCTATCATATAAACTTAAAATTATGTAGAATATAAATAAATATCATATGTGAACAAATGAAATTCAATCGCGGTTCGTACCACACGAAACGGATTAAAGGGATCCGCATACGGACAGTTTTACGGTTATTTAAACAGGATTTATTTGAGTAGGATGGGAATTTAAACAGATTACTGTTGATCCGATGACCCTCGCCACCGTTTTACTTGTCTAACTATTCATGCAGTTTTTCATGGCTTAAGTCGTGTTAAAAGGTCGTTAATTTGCCTTCACGAAGAGTAGGGATTTAGGATAATAAATAGAGCTTGTATCTTACCAGTGACATATTTTCCCAGTGGCCAGTGATATTTAAGGGGAGGTTCTAGTCAAAATCGACCAATTTTTTTTATTTTTTATTGCTTTATTTTCATCCTTACGGTCTTAAAAATGTGTAGGCAAAAGGATATTTCCCTATCTAATTGATTTTACGAGTTATAGCGTATAGACGAGAGAGCGCGTCGGCCGAAAAACAGGTAGAAGCGCGCGCTCGGAGCCGCTTCGAGGTAAGGCGCTCCGAACGCCAGTTTTCACCGCCTGAGCGGGTTATTTGTACTACAGGTACATAGTAAGTTAGTACCTCTCACAACAAGTTCTTGTAAATTCCACTCTATTGTGTGATCGTATACCTGCGTTCCCTCGGTCGAACGAGCGCTGTGTTCAGAGTAACGTATTTCAGTTGCGTTTCGAACTTCTGGCACGTAACAGTGATCGAAAATGCCGAACACGCGAAAATCAGTGGGACATATTCGTCCGAATCGGCCGCGAAAGAAGACATTTTATTACAATCCAGATCAAATTGAAGGAGAAACAGAATATGCCAGTACTTCAGCCAAAACAATGAAAGACGCGAGTTACGATGATATTGAAATTGACGTTGGCCATAGTAATGTCATTGACTGTTTTCAACTTTTCATCCGAATGTCTAAAGTGTAAAAAATGTGACAGTAACACATTTTTTACACTTGGGACACACAAAATGATAACGAAAGTTTCAACGCGTGCATTTGGAAACTGGCCCCGAAACATCTTCATTGTGGCGAACAAACAATCAGAATAGCAGCGTATATAGCTTCCGGCATGTTCAATGAAGGCTATTCATCAATATTGAAAACCATGCATACATTGGGGATCGTCATAGGAATAAATAGTAAAAACATTGCTGCGAAGACGGACGATAAACGCATCACATCGGCGGAGGCGGATCTATCAGTGTTGGCGAAAAAGGCCAGAATTGACAAAATCAGCACCAAAGTTCAGCAAAACATGCTTTTGGAAGATGAGGAAGGAAGCTTATTCAATTTAGGGGGCCTTCAGGAAGCGTTTTTTGTAAAAAAAAAATTTTTTAGTACTGTTTTTTTTAACGTGAAAACAAATAAAACAGGGCAAAAAAGGTGTTTTTCCTAAAAAGGGTCCCCATTTTTTTTAAAAAGGGTTTTTTAAAAATTGGAAAATCATAAGCCCCCCCAAATTTCATCTACTTTAAGATTTTTTTTGGTTTTTTCGTTTCAGATCACTTGGCAGGGCTGTAGAGTGCCCCGCGCACACTGTCCACCGCCGCGCACGACCGCCGTCAGTGAGGGCTGGAGCTGCCATTTTGTATTATTTTTACTGGAAAAAATTTTGTTAACTTTTTAAAATATAGACAAATAAATGCCACAAAAGTTTTTTAAAAAAATACGTATGTACTCAAAGAAAAATCATGCAATTACGCACATTTTCGGGCCACTGGACTAGAACCTCCACTTAAAGGGAAAGTTACTCAACTGTTTGAAAAATGGCGGACAATAAAAATGTTACATGCTATTTTTTTATAATTTTTTTATTAAGAACGAGTTTGTGTTTGGTTTTCGACTGACCCCAGAAGGAGTTATGACGAGGCGAGGATGTAGCACGCTTACCCAGAAAATGCCTATTCACTCTAGCCTTGAAAAAAACAATTAAAATCTGGTATGAAAACTCTGTTTAAAAAATAAATGGTGGCCAATAAAGAAAAAAAAAAGGATGCATTACCAGCATAACAAAAATATTAAGAAAAAGCTGGCATGATAACTAAATGGTATATCATTTTTATTTGTAACTAGCTGTCCCCCGCGGTTTTACCCGCGTTTCCGAGGGATATCACATTTTCCTGGGATAAAAAGCCTATATGTTATTCCAGGATATACTCTATCTATGTGCCAAGTGTCATCCATATCCGTTTAGTAGTTTTTGCGTGAAAGCAAAAGTAACGAACATACTTACATACAAATCTTTCCTCTTTATAATATTAGTATAGATAAACACAACCTTTCATTATTTAGTGCATCTATTATGGACTTTCCAGATAAGTTATATAGATACATAGTATGAACATGAACGTTTAGATAGTTATGTGATAATAGTAAAAACTAATTTCTATATAAAAATATATCTATCCGCCTATTAGATATGTACATAGACTTATTTGCACAAAACATAAATATAAATAGATGAATACTTTCATATCATTATTTTTTTAGTGATAAGTGTAGTTTGGAAATAAGTTTAAATACTATTGTCAATATCTAAATGTCAAAAAAGAATAGATAGTGCGAGCGTGCAAAGTAGACGTGTCGCCAAATATATATTTTTTTAATTTGCTAATTGATACTGTGACCTAAATTCATCTTTCTTACTAAGTAGGTAAATAAGAAATTGCATTGAGCAGTGCGTCGCTAATTACTACTGTCTTGACCTGAGTGCGGCGAGCCAGCGAAGCGGTAGGCGCCCCTCACCACCTCGGGTAAACGAGACGGAGTCTTATTTTTCGACCCGCTCCCTCAACGCTGCACGCGCATCATTTACGTCATCACAAGTAAGAACATGAAAACCATATTACGCTCCCCTACTGGAAGTGGCATGAGTATAGAGCGAAGTGGATCTCAACCAAACCTATCTACTACAAATGCGCCAAACACTGCACTTCCTGAGACATCGTCTATCACCTTCCGCAGCAAGCGAAAACATTGTGACGAAAATGGGGTTCAATTGCAGTTATCTGAAATACAAAAACAAATGACGGAAATGATGGTATTACTAACGTCGTCAATAAATACGCAGAATGAATGTGCTGCAAGTATTAAAAGTGACATTGCAACAATAAAAGATCAGATGCTTGACTTAAAAGCATGCATGGGAATGGCTGAGCACAAAATATCAACCTTAACTTTGGAGCAAACCGAGATGAAAGCAGAAATACAGGATATTGCCAAGTCTGTTCGTGCGAGAGATGTGAAAATAGAATCATTGGAGTCTAATGTACAAAAACTACAAATAATCTCATCACAGTCAGAAGCTATGCTTGATAAAACACCTTATGAAGAAGTATTAGCTGAACTAAATGACCAAAACTCGAGAAAAAAGAACATTCTAGTAGGGGGCATCCAAGAACCTAAGTCGAGCAATTTCATGGAGCGGCGTGATTCAGATAAATTAGAATTCCTGAAAACGATCAAACCAATCCTGGAAACCTGTCCTGAACCCGTAAGAGTTATACGCCTTGGTAAATACAAGCCAGAGGAAAATCGTCCCATTAAGGTAAGCTTTGCGACCGAAGAAACGGTGAAACTTATCCTTCGAAATAAAGGGAAGCTTAATAACGCAGCAGTAAAAATTTACTCAGACCAGACACCTTACCAGCAAGCCCGATTCTAAAAACTCAAAGACGAACTCAGTTCTCGAACTAAAGACGGAGAACAAAACCTCATAATTAAATATGTTAAAGGAGTCCCGCAAATCGTCACTGCACCTCCAAAAAACTAACCAGTTTGAAAGATCGCCCTACAAACAATTTACAAACAACATACCAAGCACTGAATAACTATGACGATCTTAAGTATAACAAGAATTCCCTCAAGTTTCTATACGCAAATGCTCGGAGTATTAACAAACCTGGGAAATTGGACGAACTGTGTTGTATCATAAAATCAATGAAACCGGTAATACATGTTATAATACTAGTAGAAACCTGGATTAAATCGGACGATGACGCAAAGAAACTCCAAATACCAGGGTATACTCACTATTATCACTACAGACGGGAGGCTATCGGCGGTGGGGTTTCGATTTTTGCAACAAATTACCTCAAACACCACCACGTCGAAGAACTTATCCAGGATGACAATCAATATCTTTGGATACATTTGAAGAAATTTTCTTGGATATTGGAGCAGTATATAAGCCTGGCAGAACAAATGTAAAAAAAATCCTTGATACTTTTTCACTCCAACTGAATCGGAGGAATAGAACAGTGAAGAGAATGGATTAAAAATCATCAATAAATCCACCCCCAAACACTGTACACGAGAATCCTCCCAAAAGAAAACCTTAATAGACCACATCTCCACAAATTTAACAGAACACAGATTTCACTTAGCTACTATTGAATCGTCCATGTCTGCTCATAAGCAACTATTTTTTGAAATAAACAAATACCAGCCACCTACGAAAACAAAAATTCAATATGAATCAATAGACTACGAAAAACTACAGAAATCAGCAGAGGAGGTCATGGAATCTACGGACAATAATGATTATAATCTATTTCAAGAAAAACTTGCCAAGTGTATTAATCAATGCAAACTAATAAAGACCAAAATCCTTAACCCTCCAAAACAAGACTGGATAAATACCAAAATAATTAATAAAATCAACCAGAAAACTATACTCTATCAACAACACAAAAATACCCCAGATGATGAAAACATAAAAAATCGTTTCCTCAGTGAGAGAAAAATAGTAGCTGGCGAAATACAGATAATGAAAACAGACTACTATCAAAATCAATTCTCTGTTTGTAGAAATCAACCAAGAAAAATGTACAGTCTAATAAATAGCCTAACTCATAACAAAATAAAGGAAGTCGCGATACCGACAAAACTAGAGGTTGATGGTACAGTTTTAGAAGACGGAAATGAAATTTGCAATTGCGTTAATGAGTTTTTTTCAGCGATCGGGTCAGCACTTGCTCAAGCTATCCCTACCGAGTATCATTCTAACAAAACCCACACTACTGCAACGCTTGATAAACATCATCCTGAGTTCGGCCTAACAAATCTAAAGCTAGCAACAAAAGAGGAAATTTTAAAAATAATAAATAATTTAGACACTAATACTAGTTCAGGTATTGACAACATAAATACAAAATCAGTCAAATCCATCAAAAATGAAATTGTCGAAGAACTCACTAATTGCATAAACTGCTGTCTAAAAAACGGAATATTTCCAACGAACCTCAAAACCGCCAAAGTAACGCCAATTTACAAGACAGGGACCAAGTCAGATCCATATAACTATCGCCCTATTTCTGTACTGCCGGTGATATCAAAAATTTATGAAAGAGCAATTTACAATCGTCTTGAAGCTTACCTAATATCGATAGACTTTTTGTACCACAGGCAGTATGGATTTAGATCAAAATCGAGTACTTTATCTGCAACTGTAGACCTAGTTACAAAACTAAAAAACAATATAGACCAAAAGAAAATCGGTCTTGGCATATTTATTGACCTGAAAAAAGCATTCGATACGATTAGTCATAAAATTCTTTTGGGTAAACTGATGGACATTGGTATAACTGACAATGTCCACAAACTTTTCGAATCTTACCTAACGGGTCGCAGTCAAGTGGTCAAACTTGCAGAATTTCAAAGTTCTACAAGGCCCTTACCATATGGAGTTCCACAAGGATCGATCCTGGGACCTCTTTTATTCCTTATTTATATAAATAACATCAGCAACCTCAAATTAAAAGGGGAACTATCGCTGTACGCTGACGATACTAATCTACATATTTTACTTCGGTCACAAAATAGAATCTATGGCCCAAGATGCCCAACATGATCTAGACCTCCTTAATGACTGGTTCAAATCTAATCTATTAACTATTAATATCGATAAAACACACATAGTAATATTTGCAGCCAAAAATAACAGCATTTGACCCCCTTAAAATAGACAACATAACAATAAACCGATCGGACAGTGAAAAATACCTAGGTCTTATCCTAGATAATAAATTAACGTGGAAGCCACATATTTTAAAAATAAAATCCAAACTTACATCTCTATCTGGCGCCCTCCGCGGCATAGTACGATGTTTACCACGAAACGTACGGTATAATATATATAATTCGCTAGTAAAGCCGCATATCGACTACCTAATCGAAGTCTGGGGTTCAGCTGCAAAACTAATCTTAAAATATTACAAACATCACAAAACAAACTAATCAAAACACTATTTAGCTATGATTACTTAACGCCAACACCAAGATTATACGACGAAACTAAACTAATGGACATCGATAAAACATACAAATACTATACATGTATCCTAATAAGAAAAATACTTTCAAAAGAGATACACACAAATATAACTTTTAAATTAAAACACGAACATAACCAGCAACGACAACTAAGGAATGCAAATAATATAATATTACACCCACCAAGAACTAACTATGGTAAAAAAAAACATTACTTTTGAAAGTGCACAAATATATAACAAGATACCAAACGATATAAATGAAAGTAAAACCTTATTTCGATTCAAAAAATTACTTAAAACCCACTTGGAAAAAAATCGAACTAAACCCTAAATCATATTTAAACCCGTTGTCGTATCTAGTTGTTGCCGATCCTTGTATGTAAACTCGTTCACTACACTTCGCTGGTACCAAAATGTGTGGTTTTGTTAGAATAATACAAAACTACCCACCTAATAAAAATATTGAAACGATAATTATGATATTGTAACTCCTTGTTAATTTAGTACGCTTGCATACTATCAATAATTATAGTACCTAGATATTTAGTTTTTTAAGTTCTCATATCAAGTGAATGTAAATTATTTTTGAGAATAAAGTTTCTTTAACCGTAAAATGTTGATTCCATTGTTTATCCAAAAAATAAATATCCAGTATACTAGGGTCTTTTTTTTTTTTTAATGTGGTCGCTTCCTAAGAAGCAACCCCGTCTTGTACCTCCGATATGGTAGTCGGAGACCGTTTCTAAGTATATACTAGGGTTGTACAGCACTGAGTTCACAGTCATAATTACAAAGCTAAAAAAAAATATGTTTGTAAAAACATTCTCCATTCTGCACGAGGCTCATATTAATGATCGTAATCCCATTATGCGTCGTACTGCCTGACAATAAGTTCTACCTCGTGAACTCGTTTGGTTGGTTGCCATTGCTCTAATTTTGAATGTGCTTTGTAGCACCTAACAACTTGGCAAGTGCGCTTAATGAAAACTAGAACGTTTGAGTTCCTGTTTAATCGCAACACGACATCCAACATTTTTAATACTAGTATACTGAATGAGATTTGAGTAGTAGAGCTCCTAGTGCAGAGTTCATCCAGGGAAGTACTACCACCTCACCCATTTCTGTCGTGAAGCAGTAGTGCACTTGTATAAGTGGGTTAGAAAGGTAATGGGCCGGTGAAATTACAGGCACATGAGACTTAACAACTTCACGTCTCAGAGACGACAACGCATTAGCGATGGTCTGGTGTTGCAAATACGCGGCGGTGACCACTTACCATTGCACCGAGGGCCTGTTTGTCGTCCATGAATTTAAAAAAAGAAGATATTTGCAGGGTTGGCAACGCGCGATTGATACCCACGTTGCAAGTCAATAGGCTACGGTGACCGTTTACCATCAAACAGGCCGTCAGCTTGCTTGATGAGTGAATAGTTTTTGCCCTTGATGTTCTCCCTTATTAAAAATCGATTGTAGGTACAATTTTATTATATTATGTGGCGATGGTATGATAGTCACAGTATTTTTTAAATGCGGTCATGTACCGATTAACTGCCATATTTCAAATTGGATAAATGGATGAAAATTTGTAATGACTAAATAAAAGCCATATGATTCGGCCACGCGAATCAGGTGTGCACCTGAGTAGCTTTGAATAGCTCTAATTATCTGTTTTTTTGGGTCACCAACCTTCGTAACATGGGATATATATATGTATATAATGTATGTATATAACCTTATATGACAGACCAGTTGGCTTGGTGGTTAGCGACTCTGATTGCCAAGGCAAAGGTATAGAGAGAACGCAACCATTAGATCTTCGTAGAAGATTAAAGTCTTGCCACAGATAAATAAAGTACTGTAATATTACAGCCAGTAGTCGTGTCCATAAATAAATAATAAAAAAAATATCCTGGGACATTCTTTACTCACGGCCATCTGGTCCCAAACTAAGCAGAGCTTGTACTATGGAAACCAGATAACTGATATACTTACTACATATATTGAATACTTAATTAATATTACCAATGTAGTCTCAATATCGTTATAACAGACGTTGGATAGGCCAGTTGGCTTGTTGGTTAGCGACTCTGACTGCCAAGGCAAAGTCACAGGATCAATTCCCACCCAGGACAAACATTTGTGTGTATGAACATGTCTGTTTGTACTGTGTCTGGCTGTAAATATACATATAGTAGGATATAAGTATGTATTTAGACAAAACATAATTGAATATGTAGTATATCAGTTATCTGGTTTCCATAGTACAAGCTCTGCTTAGTTTGGGATCAGATGGCCGTGTGTCAGGAAAGAAAGAAAGAAGAATGTCCCAGGATATTTATATATTTATTTATTATAGTATACTCGTATATACAAAATCGCCATAGTACCAATAATGCACAAACTATTCAATTTGCGTAAAAGCTTTTTTCTTTTTTTGGAAGGGACGAAGGTGTTAGCCTCAGATGACTCTTTCACCCTTACGCGGACAATTCCGGCGAGCGCTAGGGGCTCTCAGCCGAAAGTACATTTAGATTTTAAGCAACAAGCACACTGAGGGTGCCCCCTGTGGGGCTCGGACCTCGGGCTCAGGGCGTTGCGTGGGGGGTCAAAAGACTTTACATTACCTGATTTAGCTTTACCCAAGAACATACTTATGTGTCATATAGATACACTAAATAAAAATAATACAGCGATAATACTTTAACCAATATAGCTCTTTCAACTTTTAGACATCAAAGCTCCAAGACTAATTGAGGTAGAGACTACAGTACATAGGTTTGTTATTTGGAATATCTGAATGTCGGAAACGTTAACACACACACAGATATATGTCGGCATCCAATGGAGCTTTGGCAAATGTCCGAAATGGATTTGATGCATGGAGGATTGAGTTTCATGTGTGTCTAATGACAGAGATCAAAACGTGTTGAATTATATGTTATGGTCTGTCATTTGAATGTATTGACATGCTGTTTTTAGTAAGTTTTGAATTGTAAATATTATTTTTTTTTTTAATAAATATCTTAATATCATTAGATTATGTAACTAGATTTCTCAGTGTTAATATAATTTATAGAGGGTGTTTTTATATGTTTTTAAACTAATAATATTTTCATGTTACCACATTTAATCGACTTTTAGATGTCTCTGTTGACATGGATTTTGATCCAACATGTTTTGACATGTTTAAAATAAAAATGATTGTTTGTCTGTATGTCCTTAATAGAATCGTAAACTATGCAACGGATTTTAATGCAGTTTTCAGCACTAGATAGAGTAATTCCAGAGGAAGGTTTAGGATTGAAAGCGGGCAAAGCCGCAGGGTGCACCTAGTAAAGGCTATAATTGAATGTGGTGTTAGTTATAAATTAACTGTTTTTTTTTATAGGCTTTTATAGGCCTACCACTTGGGCCGCCAAACAAGCAGACGGTCCACCTGATGGTAAGTGGTCACCGCCGCCTATGGACATTTGCAACACTAGGGGCATCGGCAATGCGTTGTCGACCCTGAGACGTGAAGTTGTTAAGTCTCATGTGCCTGTAATTTCACCGGGCCCCTTACCTTTCTAACCGAAACACAGTAATACAAGTGCACTACTGCTTCGAGGCAGAAATGGGTAAGGTGGTAGTACTTCCCTTGACGAACTCTGGACTAAGAGCTCTTTTACTCTAACTAAATTATTATAAATAAAAGGTCTCAACATCGTCAGATCAAGTATCTAACTTGTCGGTAGTTCTACAATATTTTGACGGTGTTGCCATCTAGGATTTTTGAATGTCCTTATTATTTTCCCGTGTAACCAAATTTCATTCACAGACTTTCCTATTTCTTATTTAGAAAAGGAAAATAAAGAACTGATTGTGTTTACCCCCCCTAGTGCAGATTGCATAGCTATTAAAGTGCACATAAATATAAGAATTACAACAAAACACACAGATATCGAACTGTATGAAAAGTTATTATATTTTAAAAATTCTTACTTGACGTATATTAAAGTGCCCAAAGCTTTGCTGATGCGGTGACAGTGCTCAACATATTATGTCACATTGAGACATAAATGCCGCGGGATGGTTACTAATCGCTTTATAAATATATAGTATGTATATATTATGAATAAAACAGTTTATCGTTTACAAACGGTTACAACTCCACCAGTGGGCGATGAGCGTGAAAGTTATCGGAGCGTGTGAGCCGCCAGCGCTTCATTGGCGCACATCAACTGCTAAACCGACCACAAATTATTATTGGAGCATTCATTGTGACATCGTATCTCCTCGGGTTCAACCCTGTTATATTCTAGATTAAAACTTTTACTATAAGGATCGATATTTATAACGATATAGAACATTGTTACGTATTTTTATATACTACACTAACTGTCCCCCGCGGTTTCACCCGCGTTTTCGAGGGTTGTTACATTTTTGTGTTCTTTCTATCAATAGGTTTCATATTTTTTAGGTAATTTTTTTACACCTTGGCTTATATTATTAGACTTTTAATATGGATCCCAAATTAAAAATAAAATATAATATAGCCTATGCCATCTGGGGATAGTGTAGCTACCCAATGGTGAAAGAATTTTTGGAATCAGTAAAAGTTTTTAAGTTTATTCGATATTAATATAATATAGTTATTATTAGTGTAGTAGTAGGTTTAGATATTAGTGCAGATATGCCGAAAAACAAGCTGACAGTCCACTTGATGATAAGTGGTCACCGCCGCCTATGGACATTTACAACACCAGGGGCATACCCAATGTGTTGTCGACCCTGAGTCGTGAAGTTGTTAAGTCTCATGTACCTGTAATATCTAATAAACATGCTTCTTTATATTTTAATTTAAACAGTTTTCAAAATACAAAGAAAAAACAAAATTCAAAACCATTTATTCAGTTTAGGCCCTCGGAGGGCACTTATGAAGGTCAAATTTAAAGTTACTGAAGCTACAACCGGTTCGGAAGTCAGCCTTCAACTGAGAAGAACTGGCAAGAAACTCAGCAAGGTTACATTCTTTTTTATTTTTTATTAAATAATTTTTTATATAAATTTTATCTATTCTGACTTTTTGGCTATTTAATAATATCAATTGAGTTTTTATGACAGCGTTTTACTTGAGTATTATACCAGCTTTTAATAAGACCAATATAGAACTTCTAAAGGTGACTTACCCTCAAGGATAGCAACAGCCACTAAATATTATCAAAGATATAATATATAACGTTATCAACAAAATATCTGGTTACATCTAGATAACTCCAAATAGAGTCACCTTGTACGACTTCGAGCGAGCGATCCATAACGTCTCCCAACTTTACGATTACTTCGGATCCATATTAATTATCTCGAACAGCCACCTTATTCGGCTAATATAAACTTCGTCGGCGGTAAGATTCAACGAGATTTTAGAGAGGTCCTCTCATGTGATTGCATAGTTAGTGAAAGAGACAGCAAGGAGACCGCGACGAAGCACCGTCAAGTTAATATAATTTTCCATACGGAATCAAACCCCAGAACCGTCGGAGAAGATATATCACACCACCGAAATACTTAAATTGATGGAAATTGGTGATTTGAATACTTGCTGAATTATTAGTCGGTGTCACGTTCGTAGACATACAAATTAAAATTGTAGCGCTTCAGAATTCAGGTTTTTATATCGAGCACTGGCCAATTTATTAGGAATTTTCACAAAATGTCTTAAGGGTAGAAATAGGAACCTGTGTGACTTTTGTGAGCGATAAACTAATGATAATTATAAAAAATTATAATTGTAAACCAATTTTCTTAATAATTTTATAATTAACACTTTACAGGAATTGTGCTTTTCAAATTGTAAAATATGTTGGCTAGTCTAAATATAAACATTTTTTTTTCGACCTATAGTCTAAAACTCGCCTTTTCGCGGTGTTCTTTTCTGAAAACATTAAATGCTGCTACGGGATATTTAGGTCATGACTATTTCGAACTTTGGCTGAAATTCTTGTAAGTTCTCAAGACAACAGAGAAATGTAAGGCTGATGACCTTACCTCGATCTGGTAGACAGTACAGTCAGCAACATAAGTAGATGAACACATTCAAGTTTACAAACCAACTGTACACTGCATCTATCCATGATATTAAAAGATAACCTACAATTTTACATTTCTATTTCATGGATTCATTTTTGAGTTCTGGCATTTGTTAATTTCGGATCTGTTAAGCTACTTATGTTGCTGACCGTACCCTATTGACCTCTAAAGATACTACTGACATCGATTGCGGTAGTCTCATTAGTCGCGGAGCTCACTTTTGAATCAATAATTCGTCTTGCCATGAATAAATGAATGACTGAATGACAGAATGGAAAAGGAAGCACGCTCCTTTCTTATTACATGACATTTTGTAGGTACCTTATACATATCTAATTAGCGGAAAATTTAAGAATGAGCTCAAAAGTTGGCTATGAATGTTAAAAGAACTGCATTTATTTTTACTATTTACATATCGCACCCTCAGACGATAGGGGCTTAACTCAAAAAAATCACTTTTGGACTCAGCGGGGAGGGTGGGTCCGGTGTTAAAGAGGCTGAACTTTCGGTATGCTTATTCTATCATTAATTTGACCATTGTTTAGCCTCTCTAAGATCGTAACTCCATTTCGCAAAATTATGAGTTAGGCCCTTATCGTACTGAGGGTGCGATATATACCAGTTCTAAAGGTTTGTAAAGCTCCATTTTAACGTGAAATACAGAGAAAATGTGAGTTATAAACTGTAATAACAATTTTATGTAAATAAACATAATGAAAAAACAAATTTAATTACATTAGATAACATCTTTAACGCCTCACAGTGAAAAGACACCTGCTTCAAAGAAAATGAATAACTAAAACAAGGGCATTATAAAACTTCCACGTTCATGCCGTAGCAAAGTGTTCTTACAAAGGTGCATAATTTATAAAACAAGCTCAAATAGGGGTAAATAATTCATGAAAAGATAAGATAGCAGTATTATTGTAGTCATTTGAGGTCTCAAGTCGAAGTCTGTTACTATAATTGCGAAGCGCAGTAGAACAATAACGCCCCTAATCGCCCCAAGTTTCCTCATTACCCCTTCCACGTGCCACTTGTATTTAACTTGATATGCTTCTTTTGTTTGTAATAAGGTTTCCTGAAGCGAAAGATGTGAGAAAATGAAATATACCTAGATTTCGTACAACGCGATAAACAATTTTAGGGTTGGCAACGCGCGAGTGATACCCACGGTGTTACAAGCGTCCATAAGTCTGCGGTGACCGTTTACCACCAGACGGGCCGTCACCTTGCTTGCTAACTTAGTTGTAAAAAAAACACAAAACATGTTATGAATTTTATATAATAACTAGCTGTCCCCTGCGGTTTTATCCGCATCCCGAGATATTTTACCGAGATTAAAAGTAGCTTATATATTAATCCAGGATATGCTCTATCTATGTGCCAAGTTTCATCCAAATCCATCTCGTAGTTTCAGCGTGAAAGAATAACAAACATTGTTCCTACAAACATATTAATAACATTAGCAGGATAATAAAAAAAAATTGCAACGAGAAAAATAGAAGGATTTACACAGCAGATACATAGGTCCTTATGCTAAACACTAACCATCGTGATATAAGTAATAGAATTGAGTCTGAATGTAAAGGTCTACTAGTTTTGCAGATGTAACTAGAGATGATAAAAATACAAGTCTAGAAGGAGAAAGGAGGATTGTTGTGAAGGGAGGTGCTTAAGTGCTGCAAGGAACACAAATACCTGATGGAATACGACCAGCGTCTGTTTCTCTTGTTGCTATTATTTTGCGAAGCTGAATATAACTGCAAAAATATTGTGCATCCTCTGTAGATAGTAAATAGCTTATTCAAATAGCAAAATGTCCAGCCAAGGTTCATTTTAATTAGTTTCGTCAGCGCTTTGACCAGCTTCCTTCAGTCTTAACCGACTTCAAAAAAAAGGTGGAGGTGCTCAATTCGTGTGTTTTTTTTTTTATGTTTGTTTACCTCATAACTTTCGACTGGGCGAAGCGATTTTAATGATTCTTTTTTTGTTGAAAGCTGGTGCTTTCCGTGTAGACCCATTTCAATTTGGTCCAGTTCTGACATTGGTATCCATGAGAAAACCATATAAGTCTAAAATTTGCATTAAGTATGAGTGCGACAATGAACTAGTAACTCAATATGACGCCAACCGATTTCGATTTATTAATTTATAAAAGTGTAGACATCACAGATGGTCCCATGATCATTACAACAAGACCTGATGATGGAATCCTGAGAAAATTGAGGAAAATCCTTAAATGTGTAGGCATACATAATACACCTTAAGTAATCACGTTTAGTAGGTCTACCCATATTCAGAAAAAAAAATTGTGCACTTCAGATTCACTAAAAACTAAAAATAAACACCGACTTCACAAAAAGAAACTATACCAAAACAAACTAATACGCACTAAAAAGAAAAAAATAATTGCATTATTAGACTACTTAAAACTCAATCAAATTATTACGATAGTATAATGTAGTTGCAATTATTGTTATTTTTGGAGGCGGTGTCAGCCAAGGAACCACTACAATATACCTAGCAATAATAATACGAGAATACTTTAATAATTAAACACATTTAACAGCTCCCCTCCCGCCGCGGCCCCGCTCTCGCCTCTCGCCTGGTAAAGTCGCGCGTGCGACACAAGCACATCTCACCTATAAATATGTATGTAGTTACATACGTTGGCTGACACCGACTCCAAAAATAACAATAATTGTAACTAAATTATACTATCGTAATTATTTGATTGACTTTTAAGTAGTCTAATAATGCAATAATTTTTTTGAAGTAAAACTTCTTTAGGCGCGACTAAGGAGTAACTCAGATTTTTTTTCTGACGGAAGTAACGTTCTGAAAAATAATGTATAGTTTATTTAAGGGAGAAGTCTTACTATGCTTTGTGCATGTATAATATGTATATAATTTTCAGTCTTATATTATAATAATAGTTATTGCATTAGTTCCTTTTAGTTTATATTCTGTTACTTAAAAGTAATTATATTGACATTTTAATTGTTTTCTTCTGACGTCCGTTTTTTCTTATCAAATACTCTAATGGCTATAGTAGGCAAACTTTAAATAAGGATCTAATCCACGTGTAGCTAGCTATATACATATATGTATTGGTAACACTGCGAATATACAACTGCTGTATAGTTACATTATGCATTGTTTACATGAATAACGTGCAGTTGGCCGAAAATATTAAAACCTCACATTTTGTAATAAATAATTTATTAATAAACTTTCTGAAGATTGCGACATTCTATAATATTCAATAACAAGGTTATATTGACATGTACTGATCTAACCTTAAATGAAATGGCGGAGTCCCAGGAACCTTTTACTCTTTCTTGAATAAATAAAAAATGTATCTATCCATGAATATTTTTCGCCTTCAATCAACAACGCGTTTTGGTACAACGATAGATGCTGTATTTTCAAGAAAAGTTTTCAATTTAGAAAGTGAAATTTACGTTTCACATTATAGTTACTACAAACCTATAATTTCATACATAAAAAAATATTATGACATTCAAGTAGGTATCCATTTCGAGTGAATAATATTAATATAACATTTGAATAGTCTTTGTAAAGCACATGAATAATAAATATAATTAAATTATAATATGATTAATCTTTTAATTTTATTAAGTTTTACTTCAATCGCGCGTAAAGGTTACACGCACACACTTTTTCTTTTTAGTGCGTATTAGATTGTTTTGGAATAGTTTTTTTTTATTTTCTAGAATAAATAGCTTTTTATTTGGAATTCATATACGAATAGGGTTACCCAATAATAAGATAGAAGATATAGTCACAAAAGTTCTAATTAACCTTTAATCGTGTGCAAACAATAAAAGAATATAATTTTATAACGAATTATTTTTTTTTTGTATCACAGAACCCTTATTCTTTTTCTATAATAAAAGTGACTCAGTTACTCCTTATCAGCTATCTGCTAGTAACAGTCTCGTCAAAATCTGTCAAGTCGTTTCGAAGATGTTCAGTCTGTTTTTTCCAGCTAGGAAAAAACAGACTGACAAAAAAAATTATAGGTACCGTATATGCATTGTTATTTTAACATTAAAAACGAAAACTAAAATTTTATTTAAATGAGTAAAGGTTTTGCTATTTCTGTTTATATTCAAATGTAAAGTTTAACTTAGTTATTTGCTGTATGCATTTCTACGGCCCGGGGTTTTAAATTAAAATTTCCTTCTCTGAATGGTATAAACTAAAGTGCAGTTTGCTGTAATCATTCCACAGAGCCCAGCAGCCCGTTGGTAAAAGGCCACCATTTTTATTCACACAACCTGCAGTTTCTCTTTGAGTGAATAAATTATATTCGAATTTTAATTTTTGTTTTATTAAAAACTGGTTTTTAATAAAGTCGAAAAAGTATCACTTCTTTTTCAAAAACCTAAACCTCATTTATACATTTTTATAATATTACTTTTGAAGCCGATTTTTATTTTTTCTTTTCCTCCAGCGAACCATTCACATTTATAATATAAATATTATTCGGATAAATAAACTCGGTTGATCGCATTGATCTTATATGAATGTTCCGAAACCTAAGTCACTAATACCGTTACCTATAAATAATACTTTGAAGGTAGTATAATATGCCTTTGATCACGAGATACAACATAATCAAAAACAACCGAACGTTATATACCTACATAAACCTAATTTATTGTCAATCGATAAGTATTTACTTTAGCTATTCATCATTTTCTTCGTGGCGAGCTATTAAAAGGAAATTACTAAATAAGGCTCTCTATTAATTTGGTATTTTTGCCTCTTTAGTGTAATTAAGCCTACCCCACACTGGCATAGTCCGATAACTCGTCTCTATTCAAAAACAACCTCGAATTATAAAATAGCAGTAAAATTTTCCTTTCACAAAATATTTAGCGGGAAATAAATAATGCTCCAGTTACAAAAACGTATAAATTTGAATATCTCTCTGCAGGAAGGAGAAAAAAATATATTCATTAGTGCCAGTGAAAACGTTGGCAGCGTATTCTTTGGGAGCTCAAAATGGCTGGATTTTTCATGTGAGGCTAATAAAATTACTTTACAAAAGTGGCTGAAACTCACGTGGTATGAAAGTGCGGCCTCTGTCCGAGAAATGGACGGCACGCTGCTAATTAATAAAAATAATAAAGGTTAACTCTGGGAATGAAAAAGGGCAAACGTAACGCGAGAATAACCGTGGAAAACGGGATTAATATTCATTAATATTACAGAAAATGTACGATATGTTATTAATGATGTTCAATCATTTTAAAATTATCTTACTACTATTATGAATGGAAAAGTTTGGATGGATGATTTGTTACCGAATCACGCCAGAACTGCTGAACGGATCTGAATGAAATTTGAGACATATATGTCATACTCTGTAATAATACATAGGCTAGATTTATTCCGGGAATGTGTATCATGTCTCTCGGGAACCCAGGTGAAACCACGGGGGACAGCTAGCGTTCATATATGACTGAATTAAAAAATATTATAAAATATGTTACAAAATTTGGTATAAAAATGCAAAAGCTACTACTGGACATATGGGATACTTTGTATTCCGGGAAAATGTAATATCCGTCGGAAACGTGGGTGAAACCACGGGGGACCATTAGTATAAATACAATCGTGAGGGCTCGTCTGATGGTAAATGGTCAACGCAGCCTAGTGACCTTACAACAGGATATCACTATTGCCGACTATATGAAAATCCGTTCAAAAACCTATTTCAGATGACAATAATTCTAGAGAGATTTCTTACAAATTAAAATGCACATAACCAAGCATATATGGGTTTATATACTACATATTTCGCGTTAATACATAGATAATATACTTCGACATTGAAACGATAAGTCGACCTACGTAACTCAGTCTAAGAAAATGAAATATCCCCTGTTGCCACTGTAGCGTAAGAATGAGACTGATTTCTTTCCTTAGAAGACGCCATTATTGCAGCTATTTGCACGAGTCGTTGTTATGCCTTGCACTTCGCAAATTGTTCGTCTGTTCTAAAGAAAGAAACTGCTTAGACATAATTAAATTGGAAAACGTAGAGCAGTGCTACGTTGCTGTTATAGCGTCGTTTTGTACTAAGTACGTATTATCTTTTATTTGTACAAATCTCTCTGACTTGTATTTGACCATAATTTCACACTGATACATAAGTGATAAGTGATCTAGGCAAGCGTTTTAAACGTACAAAGCCGAAAAGTTAACTGACTCTCAAGTACTACTCCCTAAGTATTTTTCTGTGTAATAAATTCTCAATGCGAGCTTTTATCGAGGCGTTTTAAAATCTTCAAGATACTACTTAGTTACCTACTTTAAAGAAAGTCTATTAAATATTTATCTTATAAAAAGTAGAAAGTTATAATATAAAAGAGGAAATTCTTTAATAAGGGTCGTGTTTTAAGAAAATATAAATTAAAATATTTCTCGCAACAGTCGTTTCGAGCACTTGAGTTGGCCCACTTTTTGTTTCCGGAACGGTGAGCAATTACAAAATTTTGAATGAGAACGAGCCGGCTCTGGGTTGTTCAAACAACTTGTTAGACCCTGCCCCTGCCTGCCTATTCATCGTTAGTACTTACTTAACGCCCCTACAAGTGTTTATGGGAAAATATCACCTGGGGCAGGGCGAATATCGCGGAACTGTATATACCTGTAAATTGTCCCGGCATATACAGCCAGTAGTTACACTATTAGACCAGGGTCGATAATTTTTAAAACCAAAAAAAATAATAGTAGGATGAAACCCATTAGAAAAGGAGGGGAATATTTAAAAAATGAAAGGAAAAATAATTTACGGGCGATCTGAGGTCGGGAAGAGGGTGGGGGTGAGGTTTTAAGGGTAAAAAACGGTTTTTCTCGATTTCCGGCAAAACTAAAAGTCCTATGGAAAAAAGTCTAATGGCAAAGTTGTAGCTAATAAAAAGATCTAAAACTTTTGTACTTATACTTTTTTCACATAACCTCAAAATTTATGTGAAAAATTCAAAAAACCAAGTTTTTGGTTTTTTATTTTTATCTTTTACAAAAAATTTCTTTTTTTCACGGAATTTGGTGAAAACTTACCTTTTTATATCCTAAATACGCTGTAATTTATTTGATTAGAAATATTTCTTTTTTCACCTTATTTTGAATTAATATCGAAAAAGCACCCTAATTTTCAATCGAAAATTCACCCGTCAAAATATCAGCTATTTTCAAAAAGTTGGTATGTTTTCTGTTCGTTGAAATCTCTAATTTCCGATGGTGAAAAAAAAATATATGTTACTATAGTAAATCTTCTCAGAAAATGCAAAGAATGCAAGAGATAATGAATAAATATTTGCGCTATGTAGAAAAACATTACGCAGCAAGCAGCTAAATTGTCTTTGATGGGTATCCCGAAATTAAAAAGTCAGTTAGTGTCACAACAGTACCAGCAGCTACTTCAATTTAAAGAGGAGAACGTAGTCGTAGAAAAACCTTAGACTATTAACCTTAGAATATTCCAGAGTTCGATGGTGTGTAATGTTTTTCTACATAGCGCAAATATGTATTCATTATCTCTTCCATTCTTTGCATTTTCTGAGAAGATTTACTATATTTTTTTTCACCATCGGAAAGTAGAGATTTCAAGGAAAAGAAAACATACCATTTTTTTCAAAATAGCTGATATTTTGACGGGTGAATTTTCGATTGAAAATTAGGGTGCTTTTTCGATATTAATTCAAAATAAGGTACAAAAAAGAAATATTTCTAATCAAATAAATTACAGCGTATTTGGGACATAAAAAGGTAAGTTTTCACCAATATTCGTGAAAAAAAGGTTTTTTTTGTAAAAGATAAAAATAAAAAACCAAAAACTTGGTTTTTTGGATTTTTCACATAAATTTTGAGGTTATGTGAAAAAAGTGTAAGTACAAAAGTTTTAGATCTTTTTATTAGCTACAACTTTGCCATTAGACTTTTTTCCATAGGACTTTTAGTTTTGCCGGAAATCGAGAAAAACCGTTTTTTACCATTAAAACCTCACCCCCACCCTCTTCCCGACCTCAGATCGCCCGTAAATTATTTTTCCTTTCATTTTTAAAATATTCCCCTCCTTTTCTAATGGGTTTCATCCTACTATTAATTTTTTTCACTTTTTATTATTTTTAAAGGCTTCTACCCTGGTCTATATGCTATTGGCAGCATTATTAATCCATACGCCACTCGCAGGACTGTTTTGTAAATTGAATCCTAGAGCTAAAGTTGTGTAACGTAAAGTTTCTCTATTTATTATGCACTGACGGCGTACCTACAAGAATGGAGCATAGGTCTTCCAGTCGATTTTAAAATATATTGCAAAGGAACAATGTTCAATTTAAAAACTAAGCACTCTATATTTACGTAGTAAGAATAAAACAAAGTCGCTTCTCGCTGTCTGTGCGGTTTCTTTTAGTAAACTACGCAACGGATTTTGATGGAATGATTCAAGAGGAAGGTTTATATGTATAACACACGCATATTATAGTTGTGAAAGGGAGATAATTGCGACTATTTTAACTGCGCATTACAGACCTCCGGAACGTGGGTGGAACCAGGACAGCTTATAGTTCTTACAGCCAATCTTATGTCTTTGCACATTGGTACAAGAGTGCATTAGGTGCTCAAAACATCTAGTCTGTAAGTAGTTCTTAAATGAAATATATATTACCAACAATTTGTAGCTCTTAGAACCAGGTACTATCACTAAGTAAGTACAGAAGCCTCAATATAGCAGAATTCCATTCCAATGTACTTCCAAAGTTGTATTCAGGCCGTAACAGTAACTCAGCGTTCAGAAAACGTACACATACACACAAACACAAACACCACAGGCAATTGCGTGCCCCGCATTTCCCAAATAAGCCTCATCTAGTTTCGGTAAATGTCCGTGAACGAACCGGAGGCCGGGATACTTGCTGAGGGCAGAACAAGTCCCGGGGGTGCGTGAGCTCGTAAATCCCGGTTTGAATGTTTGTTTATGCATACTGCGGACCGATGGGATCCGATGCGGAAGTTTTGCAAGAAGTAAAATAATAAAGGGCACCTTTTTACACACTCATAAAATATGTAGGCGCAAAAGTTCTAAGAAACGTTATCAGTAAAAAATATTATTATTTATTTATAAGGTTTCATCTCGGCTTCCTTTCATCGTTGATAAAAATATTGTAATTTAACCTAGAATCCACAATATTGGATTTATTCTTAGAAAGAAGTATTGATATAAGAGAAATACTGTGTTATTATAACTTCATTCATCCAATCCACGGACTTTATTAGGCATCCGAAGGTCAAAACTATTGAAGTTATCACTGGTTCGGAAGTATAACTTAAATAGGTATTTAGTAATTCGATATCATGCCTTATAACGAGCGAATTAGGCTATCATCCTACAAGAACTTGAATTTAAAACAACGACACGAGCAAAGTACCTGGATACAAATTTAGGTTCATTTTAAATAACTTAGTACTAAATCGGATTACATCATCGGTACTGAAATATAAATAAAACTAGCTGTCCCCCGCGGTTTCACCCGCATCCCTCAGAGACATAACATATTATTGGGACAAAAAATAGCCTATATTATATTCCAGACGTGATTTTATAACACATCCATCCATCTAAACTATCGTATTGATAATAGTATGATTACTAAACTTGCGACACGTTATGATGGCCATTTTGAAGTTTAACAATGACAAAGAATTATAACCTTTATTCCGTCAGACATAAGGTGCATCTATTGATCCATCAGCTAATTGTATGACGATGGAAATCAACCTTATTCCAAAGCAATACAGTTTCTTTTCCTATGACAATCTGAAACGTCAAAACGGCCATCATAGCGTGCCGGTAGTATAATTTATCTAAAGACCTGCGCTAACTCGAGTCCCATTAGACGTTGTTTTACGGTACGCCCTTCTGTGGAAGTGACATGAATTAATTACACTAGTGGTTCTATCAAAACGTGGGCGACCGACATGCACCAGCGGTACGCAGCACTAAATTATCTACTATAGGTATATACTTTGTAAATATAATGTAATAAAAAGCAGTGCGTGCGCGTGTAAATGTGAAGCCAAAGCTATAAATTTGGGTGTGCTGCCGTGATTCATGGCCTTGCCTTCCCGGAACGGGATTACGTGCTCAGTTTGTGTACTCCTGTAATTTTATTAAACAAACGTATTACTATCTCGTTTAGTAATATACAGATTGGATCTGATAGGAATAACATTAATAAAGAATAAAATAGGTTATTTTAATGGCCAGATATATTTGATTGTTTATTTGAATTAAGAACGTGTTAAGTATAGACAGTAAAAAGAATTGCGTATCTGAGGTTATCTATCGATTTAAACAGACCTTTAGAGAATTTAGGTTTGACTGTTCATTTGAATTAAGAACGTGTTAAGTATAGACAATTTAAAAAAATGCGTGTAAGAGGTTATCTATCGATTGAGAAACAGGCCTTTAGAGAATTTATATAATTTGGTTAGGAATTACACCAAAACTAAACTTCACCTTGCCATATATTAATGGCTTTTATCAGATTTAGTTTAGATGCTTGCATCAATCTATTCACTACTCGGAGTGATTATAAGTTTTAGTTGTTTTGTTTATAATATTTTTATTTTTATATGTGTTTCATTTACAGAATGTTTGTGCCAAAATTAATAAAATCAAAAAATATTTACGATAATTTAGCTTCATCATTTACCCATGGTAGGAAAACGTTTTTATCTCTCGTGTTTTCGTTTAACTACAGTTTAGAAGATACTGAGATAGCAGATAACTGTAAGGGCAACAGTATCAGCAACCATTACCGGGTTACTTTTGCCTAAAGGGGCTGTTATGCTTATCGGGCCGTCAACCCTTTTCAGACTCCAATTCCGGAAAAAATATCTTAATCTTCATCTTAAAAACTAGATTTATATTTACGCGTTACGTTTTTGCCAAACTTTAACGCTTACATTTTCTTCCTTTTATTATTATTATAACTCAGAAAGGATTCTTATCCATGGAATAATTTTTAGGAATCGTTTTATTCTAATCCAGATAAAGTCCGCTGTAAAAATAATTTCAATTCATTTTTATTCCAAACCAGGATCTCAAACAATAGAGGGACTGGCATAAAGCCGGCCCTCAATAAGGATAAGGCCGGGTGAGGAAAATTATGATTTTTAATCTTAACTCTCGTTCTTCTACATTATTATGCAAACTCCTTCGACTCATATAAACTTGGACAATATTAGAACGCAACGGGTTCACGTAATAAAGACGCTCGTAGGTACTTCAAAAGTTACCCCAATATTATCGCGCCGCCGCCAAAGCGTCAGGAATGGACGAAAAATCGAATGTCAAAATATGATTGATGGTCCATTCGCCCGTACCGACGTTGCTTGCCAAATTTTTGCGCCGCAACGTCACGCCGAAAACAAAAGCTGCCCTGTCATTGGGAGCTTTTCTGATGAATTTTATGTTGTTGGTAATAAATCGATGGCAATAAAACGTAGTGAAAATTCTGATTGAAATATTAATGAACAGGCCATTTAATTTTTAAGTGTGGTAACTTGTTTTACTTGAGGAAAGTGTACATACTATTTCATTAAAATTATAATTACTAACGTCATCACTTTCAATTAATCAAAGTGTCAAAATTGCTTTTGACTGTCTACCCTGAAATACCTATATCAACGTGGCAGGCTACCGTACTAGTACATATCTGCTATTTATTTCAACATTACAATTTTATTGTTCTCTCAAATTTCAAAGCGAACTATGCAATATGAAATACACAAGCACTGGGTTCGCGTTTAGAAAAGAATCATGCGATACCGTAGAGTAACCAAAAACGTATATTTATTTAATATTTTGCCACTAAGCTCTAAGGTTGTTAATTCCCTGATAACGATTGTCAAAAAACCTACCTTCAAAGCTTACTTAAGCAGACCATTTCTTACTTGCGTAAAGGTCAAAAGGTTTGTTACGTCATTATAAATGCTGTGATGAATCTATTTTTGGGCACGTACTCTACGAACTGTATAGGATAAATAGCATCAAATACTGAAATCTTACAGAGCTTTCCCTCAGAAATGTAATCACGACTTAAAATACAGATACCGAGATAGGAATCTTCCAAAAGTTTGATTGGTATCCGCGAAGCGTCGATCAGCTCAATGCCACCCGACGCCTATACAGTCTACGATTGAATGAACCAAAGCTCCAGCGCGTGTCCTTCGATCTCTTTGTGATTTCGCTCTTTGATCTCCTATATAGGTACCGCTTATTCCGAATTCCTTTCACCTTTGACCAATCTTTTTCTCTATATTGGTACCTGCTATATCAAATGCGACATTCGAATTTATCTCAATGTATATTTCTATATTTATCAATCTACCTTACTAACTATTTCCCTTGGTCACGGAATCACGCATGGACGGCTGGACCGATTTCGCTAATTCTTTTTTTGTTGTGTTTATTATTGTTAGTAGAAGGTTCTTATGAAAAAAAATATTAATAAGTTGCGCGGAAAATTAGAAAATGTATGTAACCTGTTTGACATTATTGTCAGTCGTTTGCAGAAAGCGCGCTGCAAATATCGTTTAATATAAAGGCATGGGTCGGAATAATATTTATTAAATAATTAATTTATAATTTCTATTTAATTAAGTGCACATTTCACAGTCGATTCAATCGGAAGACTCAAATTCAATATTCATAGTAAAGAGAGGACAACGTCTGTCGAGTCAGCCAGTATTAAATAAAAAAAGTTTTTTTTTACATTAATGGGTGTATATACAACAATTGCAATTAGTACTATATCTTCATTGTACCAGCAGGTTTCAATAAAGTTGCACGGTCGAGCACCTAATGCCTAAGTAAGGCTGTGACATAGGCATTAGGACTCTTCCCTACGCCAGGTATACACAGTTACCTGAAGCTGTATGCACTATTGATATCACTATTGTGGTACTTAACATTTTTCATTTATCAAAAATAAAGTTGAACTTGTACTTGTTAAACAGTAAGTACTTACACTAACTAATCAAAACCACACATTCTCCTAGAATCCCAGCTTCTAATTAAACTGATACCACTGAATGTGGTGAGCAAGAAACGGATGTCTTTAAATGCAAATGCATCTTTGCAACGTCGGGCAAAGCTTGCGGTCAAAGAAGCAATTCTGAGTCTGGAGTGGAAGACGGTAAGCAATTTGAGATAGCGTACATAGCTGGTTCTCAGTAACAAGACTGGTTGAATTAACCAATATAGTTAGCAATGCATGTAGAATTGCGGGCCATTCACGCTCAGTTGCTCTCTGGGGATTCAGACTAGACTGACAGTAACTTCGGCCGTGCTAAGGGGCTTGTGGCTGTTCGGTTGGACTGACACAGATACCAATACCGTTTGGTATCTAGTATTTTCCTGTTCAATATAATTTTTATGAGGCGTGTAACATAAAATAAGGCTTTAGTAGGAACACATACATACAAATATGTAGGTAAACTTCATGTTAGAAAATAAAATCGGAAAAAGGAAAAGTAAATTAATATTAATTGTTGAACAGTATTAGAAAACTAATGCATAAAAATTTTTGCTAACGATTCTATAAAATAATCTGAAAAAAAAAATAAAAGATATGCATGATTGGTACATAACAGCTACTTAGTATTCGCATAACAATACAAACGAAATAATAAAAACAAGAAATAAAAAGGAGTTCCTAGTCGAATACCAAATAGTAGTTTTAATTTTCCAATGAAGATGTATAAACTCTATAACTTGAACAGTGCGGTCACGTACAGCCAGCGAGCGACCCATTTGAACACTCAGCGGCTTTCTGACTCGACAAATATCCATTTTACTCCCTCACCGCCTCTTGTTTCCATAAGTTTCTTGCTTACAGTCACTTAATGGAGGTTGTTATAGCAAAAACCGCCCGACCCACTGTTTCGGATAGGTGTGCGATGCAACGAAATTGTACTAAATCAAGTTAATATGCAGACTGGAGGAGATAGCAAACGTGCTTTTTGTTTTAATTAAGACATTTTCTACCACTTTATTTAAGTAATGTTACCATAAATTCAAGACCTTGTATTTCTATTTCTATATTCGCTACGTTTGCTTATGTAAAAAAATATTTACCACTATGTTCCGTCTCGCGGTTTCACTCGCGTTCCCAAAGGATCTGATGTAGCCCGGGGAAATATCATAGCCTGCGATACTTCTAGATAAACTAGCTTTCTAATAGTGAAAGTATTATTAAATTCGGTCCAGTAGTTTTAGAGTTTTTTCATTATAAACAAAGATAGTTGGAAATTTAAAAAAAAATAAGGCCATCCTTAAATGAATACAGTAACTGGTATAACAATAAGCTGTTGAAGATCTTATACTCGTATGTTAATAGATCGAAATCACAAAAGAAAATAAACCTGAAGACGTGTTTTATGCAAGAACTCTAAAGGCTGAGCGTACGGTGATGAATATTAGAGCTGCCGAGATGGTTAAATAAAACATTGTGGTATGAAGGCAGAATATTATATCAGCGGTGTACCCTCCGGTCGACCCTTGCCAACCAGAACAATACCCGGATTGTGAATAAAATTAAAAACATTACTAAGTACCTATTTTTTTTCTTTTCATCGAAAGGGTGAACCCAGGCGCTTTTGTAAAGTAAAATCTTTTGTGAACTCGAAACTGTGAAGCACAACGGTACCTACGCAAATAATACGGAAGTTTGAACTAGCAAGAACAACTTCTCTTTTTGTAGCCTTTTTGAAAACTCACTTCGGCAAATTAAAATGAACAAAACATTTTCCAACAGAAATTTCAATTTGATGCAGTTATATTGTTACTAGGTACCGGCCCGCGGCTTCATATGCATTTTAGAGGGATTTCATTAATTCCGGGATATTGATATAGTCTCTGTTACTTGAGAATAGTGCAGCTTTCTACCAGGGAATGCAGTGGTTTCCGGAGATTACCCTCCACATACACATAAAGTTACAAAATGCACACGTTTTCTTTATAATATGAATTATTTTAAAAGTCATGATTAAGCATGCACGCAAGCGCACATACAAAGAATGGAATAACGTTTCTTTACCAATTTTATTTTTCTTTACTGATCGCCATCAGGCCATCACTAAATTATACTATTTCTGCATTGGTAAAACACACAATAATTGCCCCTAAATAAACGAATTCCGTGCCAATAAACGCATCCCTAATCCTTTAGCTTAAAGCTCTATATTCAGTTCAAAAAGCCCATGAGAGTCATCCCATGGAATAAGGTAACAGTAAGTAATGTCGCCTCATCAATCTCATTCAAAAAAACGCGACATGAAGATGAAATAGAGCGTCGTATCAACATGACTTGGAGGAAATACTGGAGCTTCAAAGAAATCCTAAAAGCAAAACTTCCATTAAAACTTAAAAAGAACATTGTAGATTCCTGTCTTTTACCATGTCTGTCATATGGAGCACAAACTTGGATTTTCCAAGAGAAAACCAAAAATAAAATTCGCTCGTGCCAGCGCGCTATAGAAAGAAGCATGCTAGGAATTAAGCTTAGCGATAGAATCAAGAGCGCAGATATTCGCAAGAAAACAAAAATAATAGACGCAGAACGACACGCACAACAGCTAAAATGGAGATGGGCTGGCCACATCGCCCGCAGTACAGACAAGAGATGGACTAAACGAGTCACTAAATGGAAGGGACCCAGTGGAAAAAGGAACAGAGGAAGACCCAAGGATCGATGGGTCGATGAAATTAAAAACACAGCCGGCGAAGACTGGACGACAAAGGCGGCAAATCGAAAACTATGGAAACAGTTGGAGGAGGCCTATATCCGTAGAGGAGCCATGCCTTAAAAAAAGGTCTTATTTTAAATCTTTTCTATTTAATTTGTAGAAACATGTTGTAGTTTAAACTTAATGTAATGTGCATAGAAATAAAAGGCTTTATTATTATTAATGGTAATTGGTAAATGTCGCAACATGGATGCATACAACAGCATACACTCCGCAGTAAGCTTAACACGTCCATAGCACATTAAAGTAGGCGCATCTCGTTCAGTTGAATTAGCTGTGAAAATTTGCTTTACAAACGTCAAGTGTTGTTGCAGCGCATGAAATGAAATGGAAGGGAGACGCAGTGGGCGTGAGCTTCATGGAAATTGCAATATCCGAGCGAGCTGAATTAGACACAACACCAGAGGCACTGGAAACGACAGCCTCAACTCCACAACTCATATCTATATATATAAAAATGAATCCCTATTTCCCTTGGTCACGGCATCACGCGTGAACGGCTAGACCGATTTCGCTAATTCTTTTATTGTTGTGATTGTTATTGCCAGGAGAAGGTTCTTATAAAATAAAAAGCTAAGAAAGTTGCGCGAAAAATTAGAAAATTTAAGAAAACATAACGACCATATTAACTTTTCTAATGTAACCTTACCGCTTTTGACAATATAAACTCTTATAATGTAACCTCATGGTGTTTGACATAAATGTTAGTCGTTTGACAATATCGTTTAAAACAGAGGCATGGGTCGGAATTATATTGATAAATTAATTAATAAAATTAATATATCATTACTTAGCGCGTGTCATGAAAATAATAAATAAATATCCTGGGACATTCTTTACACACGGCCAACTGATCCCAAACTAAGCATAGGTAGCTTGTACTATGGAGACCAAATAACTGATGTACTTCATAAAAACGTCATTTTTATTACCTATTTACGACTAAACACGGACCAAACAGATAAGTTCATGCACACAAATGTTTATCATGGATAGGAATCGAACCCACGGCGGCATGGCAGTCAGGGTCGCTAACCATCAAGCCGGCACGTATACATATTACAACTATGACACATATCAGAGAAGATTATTGGCTACGAGATCTCATGCCCCTTTGTGAACGAAATAGACAAATGGTTACGTACGTAAAGTTGGAACTTAAACGATTAAATTTAATTGAAGTAAAGTTGCTAAGGCATTCTATTAGACACAATGCGAATCACTTTGTGCTCCATGTTATGTGAAGAGCTCAACATTTTAATTAATAACTTATTCATATTCAGATTTGTTGAATGGCGCCGGATATTTATTGTTTCTTTCGTCCTTTTGGAAGGCGTGGATGGGGATACTGATCCAACACATAGAAGCCTCTTAAAGATACGTTAATGTGTTGGGATTTGTATAACTATTATAATTATTATTTCATTTCTTTTTTTTTACTACATAGAGTATAAAACAAAGTCGCTTTCTCTGTCCCTATATCCCTATGTATGCTTAAATCATTAAAACTACGCAACAGATTTTGATGCGGTTTTTTTAACAGATAGAGTGATTGAAGAGAAAGGTTTTTATGTATAATACATGTGACATCCGGCGCGGGTAAAACCGCGGGGGTAGTATAATAATAAAAAAGAATGCATTCAATAAAGATCCCCAGCGGTATCGGGAAAAGGGTCCATGTTGCCGTTGGTGCACTATGCGTGCTGTCTCCAGGAGTACTGCCATATGAACCTGGCGCATGAGCCACCTAACCTTATTATTATCATATTCTAATATATTAGAAAGGGAAAAACAATAGCCCATCCAGTAACTTTCTTTAGGTCAACAGGATTAGGCCTGGTGGGAGATTGGATCGCACGAGTCAGCCTAACTAAACTTCATTAGTCAAGTTTGGATAACACTGCGACGTCGAATTATGTCTTTAAATATGACGTTGGACATCTGAAACATAGACAGACATCTGGTGTTTGGACAGGTTGTAAAATTGCCAAAATATTTAATAAGATCAATATAAAAAGAGGCGAAGTGGGAGTCGGTCCCGTGCACCCTTTTTGGGTCGGCATCGCGCGGGTAGTACCCATGGTGTTGCAAGCGTCAATAGGCTGCTGTAACCGTTTACCATCACTTAGGCTGCCAGCTTGGTTGGCATCTAAGTAGTATAAAAATATCGTTCCCGTTCAAAAAAAATGTGATGACACTACAAATTAATGATTTTCAGATATTCAATGCTTCTTGCCGTATCATTTGATTGCCTTGATTTAGAAGTTTGATTATTGCGCGAAAAAGAGTCTTAAGAGAGACATACAGAAAACGAAGTGATTCCTCCTTTTTGAGGTGTGAACCCTAAAAAGATAAAGAACGCTACCTTGCTGAATTTCTAACCAGTTCTTCACAATAGAAGGATGACTTCCAAACCTTCATCACTTGAGATGGATTAGATTTATTTTTATAATAACAATGCGACTGTTTTACTACGGAATTACTTAGCGCGACATAGCATGTCAGAAAGCTATAGGTACCTACTATCAGCACAGAAAATACTAATAGTCATCAACCCGACATAGTTCTCATTTTTTTCAATTTAACCCTTCTATTCCGTCTTTTCTGGATTCACATTTTACCCATAATATCGCTGGACCCTTATAGATTCGTCATGTCTGTCGGTCTGTCTGTCTGTCCGTCCGTCCGTCCGTATGTCACAGCCAGTTTATTCCGAAACTATAATAGCTACATTATTGAAATTTGGTGCGTAGATGTATTCTGTAAACCGCATTTTTTTTTCATCAAACCTATACGTGTAGGGTATCTATGGATAGGTATTTTAAAATGATGTTGAGGTTACTAACATCATTTTTTTATTAACAGAATAGTTTCCTGTGTCGTCCCCCCCCCCGTAACTTCTAAAATATGGACATGATAAAACTGAAAAAAATATATGATACTATGCAAACTACTAACGAAAATTGGTTTGAATGAGATCTAGACAGCAGTTTTGTTTTTAAACGTCATAAATCAAATTACCTAATTTATTCATTTTACTCAAATATATAACAATAATTTTACTATCACAGGCCTTACGCATAAACCGTGAACCATTATTTTCTTATAGTAAATCAGTGATAAGTAAATAACATTATTAATTCGCTCAGAGCGTGGCTAGATCGGATAGCGCGGGTGCGGACCGCGCGGAGAGGAGGAACGTCGCCAATTGCGCTAACCCGAACGGGCAGACACGTGAGGGCAGGTGCGGAACCCTTCATTGGTGAGTCCGACTCGCTCTTGGCCGGTTTTTTCAATTGGCTTGGTGGTTAGCGACTCTGACTGCCAAGCCGTAGGTCGCGGGTTCGATTCCCACCCAGGACAAACATTTGTGTGCATGAACATGTCTGTTTGTTCTGTGGCTGGGTGTAAGTATTTATATAGAAAAAAAAAGTAGTATATGTAGTATATCAGTTATCTGGTTTCCATAGCACAAGGTCTGCTTAGTTTGGGACTAGATGGCCGTGTGTAAAGAATGTCCCAGGATATTTATTATTATTATTATTTATTAAAAGCTTTTATTGTTATTATAAAATTACTCCATTTAACTTATTACATTTTCTTTTCATTTAATTAATTCAATAATCTAAGCTAGCTGCCACTCCAACCTTGACACGGTAGGGTTCCCAGCAAGTACCAAGGATTATGTATGTGCGTACCTCAAAGGATAATCCGTTGTGTTGTTCCTATAATTTGATAGGCCACAGACATTTAGCTTAGTTTGGGATGAGATGTGTTCTCATCCCAACCCTGAACCCATTCTTTTCCTTAAAGGAAGATTATCACTAGTGATCTAACAACAATCTCTAACGAAACACTCCATCACATTTATATTTGACTTTTCCAACAGGATATAGACGTTCATAGCTCCACTGTAACCTTTTATACCCCGACTGCCGAAGACAATGTTTTTCGTGCGTATGTATGTGTAATTCTTTAACACGTTGTGTAGTCTAAGCGGTTTGCTGGATTGTATCATATGAGTTGTCATTAGATCCATTATAATTGTAGAATTTAGGGTATGTAATTTAAATCATCCGCAAAAGAAAACAATCGAATCTCGAATCTTAAATTAGTACCATAGAGTCGAGTTTTTGATTTTTATAATTAGGACTTGTATTTGTTAGTCATTTCGTTTTCCACTATCCCAATAAGATTAACAACTTCGCTTAGCATAATTTCTTCTATTAAATTTAAATCTATATTTTTGTTTCTCAATCATTTAACTTTCTTTTTGCTGTCGATCGATCAAACTTAGATAGTGCATAGACATAACAGCTCCACACAAACAGGGCTACAACTTGTTTCATAGTATAATTTTAGTATAATAGTTAAATATAGTTTAATATACAATAAAAACCAAAAAATATACATACCTATATCATAAATTTAATTCTATCTATCTAATACCTTTAAACGAGCAAAATATTAGGATCTCGGAAACGGCTCCAACGATTTTCATGAAATTTTGCTAATACAAATTTTGCTAATACAAAATCCGTGTTTTTAGGCAATGAAAACTGCTACTAATACCATTAGAGGTAAAAACACTTACACTTAAAGGTACGCCCTTTATGATCGCATCTAATTCGTATCTAGGTATAGATGACAGTGCTTTAAAAAAGAGAATACGACAGTAGTCACATTAGTAAAGGAAACCCGAGCAAAGCTCGGCCATCCAGGTACTCATCCTAATGCACGATAAACTTGCCAAATGAAAACCACATTTACATTTGAAATAAATAAAGTTTACTATGTTATTAATAAAGGTCAAACATATCAACGGGCATCCTCACACGCGCCACCTGGCAACACACTGAACTGTCACCTTGACCCAAACACGTATTGTCATTTTCATCCGGGATGATCTTATCCCACGGGCATGCACGGCTCGGTATGCATATACCTCGAGAATGTGTACACTTTACTAACGAAGGCTCTGAAATAGGAAAATTAAATATGGAACACAGTTTCAGTTTGCAACTTTTTTCTCGAGTTAGTATGACGCTGTTATACTAATGGTTTGCATGCATATGTTTTGTTTTTATTGCGCATTGCTTTAGAAACCTAGTAGTACACAGCCCGACTAGAGACCTGGAGGTCCTGAGTTCGATTCCACTGGTCACATTGTAACCATGCACGCTTAAACAATGCACACCACATGCCACGTTGGACCTTGGAATGTGGCTGTCATTATTGAACCTCTAGCTAATTCTCCGGGCATAATGGTCGTGAAGATATGTAGTATTGCCCAAACTACCTTTGCCATGAACATTGTTAGTGAATTTTAAGTAGTGACCGATAGGATTTACAAGGGTCAGGTCCTATTTCTATCAGGAAAAATAATAAAAATAACTCGCGTTTGTGATTTGTAAGGAAAATTCCGCATTCAAGTAAGGCATTTAAATTAACTCCTCCATATTTTCACAGAAAACTGTCCATCAGCCTATGTTTGACTGGTAAAGATGAAGTGAACAAGGTAGTTCGTTAAATGGATACTTTCAAGTAATGTTTATTTGAGAACTAGTTGGTGGCCGCGGTTTTACCCGCGTTCCGGAAAGATGTTACATTTCCCCGGGACAAAATGTGTTAATCCAAGTTATAAGCTATCTATCTCCCAAGTTTCATCCCAAATCGTTAATAATTTTTTCCCTGAAAGAGTAACAAATATTCATCCCGAGATCATCAAAAACTTTCTCATTGGAATTTATAACATTAGTATGATTATTTGAGAAGGAACAATCATAGTATATAAATTACATTATACCATTTGTGAAAACAAAAGAGGTTAATTAAATTAAACTTGCGGCACGCTATATTGGCCGTTTTGACGTTTAACAATGACAAAGAAAAATAACCTTTATTCCTTCAGACATAAGGTGCATCTATTGATCCAACAGCCAATTGTATGATTATGGAAATCAACCTTATTCGCTATATAGCAATACAGTTTATTTTCCTATGACAATCTGAAACCGCAAAACGGCCATCATAGCGTGCCGGTAGTATAGTAAGCAAACCACCAAAATGAACAAATCTGTGACCAGATGCGAATCTATTTCTAATTGCATTGTGAAATGCTGCATTGCAGTGGATACATTTCCATCCTATATAAGGTTTAAATCACTCGGACATTTCCTAGTTTAAAATAAGCACGATTGTTTTTTTTTTTATTATATTACATTATAACAAGAAAAAGAAAGAGCGAATATTCTGCTATCGGGAAATCTCCATCTACGGCCTCATCTTCAGGTAAGATTGAGGACAATCGCAATATCATTTTAATTATTTTTTTATATTAGCGATGTAAATTGTTGTGAAGTGAAGATGTCATGTTAAATTACATTGGCTTTGTTTTTAAAGCGAATTAACGTTTCATAATTACCAACATTAATTATTATTTTTCATTTTCTGACAACTCAAATAATAACGTGACTTGATAAACCTAATTTAACATTCCAGGTATATTCTTTCAGAATAACAGTTAATAAATAACTAACCACTTACTTAAGTAACTTAGCTAACTAATTACTTACTAGCTACTTCCAGTTTGTGTTTTCTCAATAAACGTTCTGTAATTTCATCGAAATCAAGAAAATTATATTTGAAAGTTGAATCAGAAATGACTACATTCACTAGTATTATGGATAAGTAAAATAATTTCATTGAAAAAACCATATCATTATTTCTGAGTTTACCACTGAGCCGATTTACAAAGAACCGATGACAAATACCAAATAGTAGCCTTACAATGGATTCTTTTTTTCTTCATTAAAGGATTTAATGACCACAGTGGAAATTTTAATCTACCAATTGAATTGATAAGCCGCGTGAAGCGAACAAAAAATCAATTTACTAACATGTTCTTAGTGCCTTGAAATAATTTTGTTTACGCTTACTGTTAATTTGATACATTTCTTTAAAAACGATTTAGTTGCTTCCACTGGCATTCGCAGCATATTCTATACACTCACAATGCTTGAGTGCCGCGCAAATCATTAAAACAAACGTGGTTGTGAAGTCGTAAATATGTAGGCAACAGACATATAAATATGTAGGCAACAGACATATAAATATGCAGATACGTACGCATTTATAATCTGTATCATTAGTTCCATTAAAAAAAACATTGTTTAAAAAATGAATGTCATATATTTTTTTTTCTCACTGTAACATAGTGTCACTTAGTAATCTAATACCCATTTACTAACAATGTTATTGCAGTGAATATTATTTATTTATTCAATTCATCGAAAAGAGATCTTAGTTGCAATAAATTGTAAAACTAATGTCTAAAAGATTAAACGCACTAAATTGAATACGAAATATTTGTAGAGTTAGCGTGAAATTAATTTTGTGACAGATTTTGTTATCAAGATTTAATTGGATATTGGGGAGTACCATTCATTTATCTGTCGGGGGAGGCTCTAATTATTGCTTCTCGTGATGTATGCCTGGTTTGAATCCCTTGTGTCGCATTGTACGGTATTTCCGAGAATTTAAATTACGTTAGCTACCGACTATTTCCCTAAATGTATTTATTGATTGTCAATAAAATTGCATGGAAGTTTAACTTGTATTTTCAAATGCGTTCAAATACAGGCAAGTACCTACTGAACGAAAATCTCGTGGCACATATTAAAACTAGGCAAGTAAAACAAAATAAAAATACTTGGTCAAAATACAGGCATATGTAGCGGGCGCAAACCTCAGAGCACACACAAAATAATTAAACCAAATAGCCGCATGTGAAGCAAATAAAAACGTGGTCAAAATACAGGCAGGTGTAGTGGACGCAAACCTAAAAGCACATACTAAAAATAATTAAATCGACTAGCCGCAAGTAACGCAAATAAAAGCATGGTCGGTTTATTTATATTTGCGCGGGTACTCACCCCTCGCAAATATATTGCCACTCAGCAGGGTCCTCTCGAGTCTTCGAGTGTTATACTGAAATTTAGCTTTACTCAGCTAACCGACTGAGATTTGCCGACAACGTGAGAACATTACCTTTTTCTGTTTTATTATGCTACCTTTATGAAAACCCTTCGACCTTACCTTCGAAATGGAGATCTATAAACAACAGCTGGCGTGCCTTAGTTTTGTCGATGCCGTCAGCTGTTCTGGTACCAATAATATTTTCACTGTAAACAGAATTTTTGGGTGGATAAATTAACTCTATTCGTATTTCATACAAGTCTGAAACCTAGCATAGAAAATTAGAAAGATTAAATTGACACCCGACGTGGAGTGCAGGTAAATGTCGGCAGAATGTCAGATGTCACTGACAGCAAAGCTTGTTCTAAGTTTGAATTTTAAATTGTTGTAAAACATAAGGATGTTAGCGTGGATTTAGAATTAGAACAACTTTTTAATAATGCCTCTCATTAAAGGGTATACATAGAATAGAAATATTGGTTATTCATATGGGCTTAAAACAAGCTCTTATTACATAAACACATCCTAATTAAAAAAATATATATATATTACAATAAGCATAGAAACGGAAAACCCGCAACCTTAGTTAAAATTTTTGATAGTCCCACTATTTTCGACAAGAATAATCTATGGGAGAAAAATTGTATTGCATTATCCTAATTTACCAACTCACCATGTATAGCCTACGTATTCGTAAAATACTTTAAATAATAAGAAATATTGCTTATTTTACTTTATAATGAGACAGTTAGGTAATTACTTTAAATCTTTTACCTTCTGCTATAATAAATCACGTACATACATAAAGCCTTACATAGGTAAGTTCTTTACCGTTTTTAGCAAGGCAGCACCTTCATTCGGGTAGCGAAACAAGTTGAATGCAACGAAGCGTTTTCCTCGATTTGCGAGCGCCGCGCCACTTCGCGTCGAGAAAACGGTGAGCGTAGCAGAGATTTAAAAAAATATGTTTTGCTACGTTTGCTGCTCCAAGCTGTATGAAACGAGCGGGTCTTTGGAGGCTAGATGGTGTTATGTGAGTGGAAGGTACTTTTTAATATTTCTGTACCTATTTACTCATTAAATTTCAATTAGGTACATGAAGGTGTTTAAATAAGTACTTAGGTAGATGTTACACCAAGAGTAGTAACTAGGTATTACTATTGAAGTAGCGGACTCAGATCAGAAAAACTAAAAGTAAATATATAATAATGTGAGACTGATAGGCGATGTAATCTAAATCTTCTGTTATTAAAAGATGTGATTCGAAAATTCTTACCTATTATTAATTTCTTTTGAAATGAAAACAAAGCTCTGATGAAAGAGATCGTTCAGTGCTTATTTAAAAGTTGACCGTAAGAAAAATGATTTCTTTGATCACCGACTCAAAGTCTGTTTTATTGAAAGATATTAGAATGAAATCAAAGGCATTTTGCGCATCTCATAAATAATATTTTTTATTGAAATAAATATTGAATCCGAGGAAGTTTAAGGTTAAAACCCACATTCAATACAATTTGTGTTTTTGCATTACTCGCATTGCAGCTTGAAAAAAGCTACCGCGGAGTAAACTGAGCTGCTGGGAGTAGGTACGTAAAAAGTGACCACCGCGGGTACAAAACGACCCGCGTATAACGTTTTTGAAAATTGACAAACCCGTTGTCAAACTTGTTTCTCTTTTATCTCTCTGAAGTTTGAAGAACACTTACGAAAAAACTCCATTGAATTTTATATTTCATTGCTTTTTATAAATAACTCACACGACAGCAGCTATGACAGACTTTTCAATAGATAAATGTAATTTCATTGAGCCCATTCGAATTTTAAAATTCCAGGCGCGTTCGCTCCATGAAAATAAAATCAAGCGTGAACTTTACATTCAGGAGGGTTCCAAATTTACATTTTACGTACTCTTTATTTTAACTTCGTGGATAATAATGCAAATTACCTTTTAGGGAATCCCTGTGTCATATCATTGCAGAAAAAAGTGCTGACGGACAAGTTTTTCTATAAGCATTATTATGAATGCATACTGTTTTTTTGTGTGGACGTGCATAAGCTTTTGTTTTACCGCAATCCCACCATAGTAGGCGCTAAGCACATAGAGGGAACTGACACTCAAGTGCAGCTATCAGAACACACCGACATTCGAGTGGCACATCTATTTTAAACTTAACGTATAATGTAGCCAGCGGGTAATAAATAATATGTTTTACTCTATTGCAATTTCCTAGAATGAAAGAAGAATTTCTGGCCAATATACACAACCCGTATGACTATGACCATTGGCGTATTTAGGTGTACTTTTTAGGGGGCCTGGCCCCTGTGATACCAAAAGCGATGTGATCAAGCAGAGTCGAAATAAATTGTTGTAATTAAAAAACAAATGATTCGTTAATCTTGTGTGAAGTTATTTGGGTGTTCTAGAATTAAGAATCGGTCTAACACCCTGGGGTGGGGACATGCCCCCCTATATACGCCTATGCTTACAACTGGCATTTTAGAATTTCAGTTCATGAATATCAAGCTATATTGTCTCACATTATTCGTCTTACAACATAATAATATATGGACATAATGAAAGACAACCGAATTTCGGCAAATCCCATAAGAGTAAAAGAAAAGTAATCCCGAATTTGCTCTCTGTTCGGACATATAAAGCCAGTCTCCTGGGTCCAGGGCCACCAGCTCACGTGAAAAATTCAGTTCGGTCGGCGGACATGTTTTATTTAAGATGCTGCGCACTGCGGCTCGTTCAAATATTTAGTAACGACTATAGAGACGGAGTGTTACCTTTTCCGACACTATCGTTTTTTTTTAAATATATAAAGCGTGTGTTGACCACAATCTCATCATGGTAAGCCACTATATGGACGATGTACCTATAAAACCTAAAAAGAAACAAACTCTAAAATGCCGTTTCTATTTCATGATTTACATACAATGGACAAAAATCAAGGCTCTTATTCCATCCACTTAACGATCTTAATTGAAGTACTTAACTTCCTAATTGTTATCTTTTGCGGCTAAATAGATTTTATACTCAGCTTCAAACTTTACGCGACATGTAAATTCATGGCTCCCGGATAAGTTACCTAACCGTGAAAGTCGAACGAACTTACTCAATTAGAAGATATAGGATAGGTACATCTTTATTCTTCATATTATCCTACTACTATTATTAATGAGAAAGTTTCAGGATGTAAGGATGTTTTTTTTTTTATTTCTTTTTACATTTTCTACGGACTCTCAGTCCGTACTCTTTGTCGATAAATTATTTTTAGATTAATTGTATTGTGTTTAAAAATTAACATCTTTCCGCACGTGCTCAGATGAACGATGTTCATTACGACGAATCCAAAGTGGTTCATAAGGGCTCGTCGACCATTAGACGGTTGCAATTTTTTGGCCCCTTAAACCCGTTCGCAAGAATGGATGCCGTCGTGCGCTTTTTGGTTTTGGCTATAGCTCCAATACCTACTTGGAGCCAGCTTTTCGCGCAGGTCTTTGGCTGCCTCGGTTGCGGTGGTGACTACGACGTCGCTCTCCGCATCGAAGTTTTTGGTTATACCCAAGTTGTTTTGCCACATCCGGGAACCCCTTTTACCCAGTTGAATTTGGGTATGGCCCAGTCTTGCCACGCTGCTCCTGGACAAAGGTCTCCTGAAATGGTTTTGGCCATTCCTAAGATCCTGTCGTCCAGTATGATTTTTGTGCACCGGGCTGTGATGACTATGGGGTCCTCCGATGTAGTGTTGAATTTAGGTGGGTCTGCTCGCTCGCCTTCTTCCTCCAAAAAGCCACCAGTTGTGCTTTACCCAGCCATATAACTCCCTGTTATTTTCCCTTTAAGGACTTTGGAGGTCTCGTTGTTATATATGGCTGCCTCCACCTCCTCGAGTAATGTGTTCAATAGACTTTCGTTTTTCTGTTGAAAGGTTTGCATGATCTTGCTGCACGTCATGAGATTGACCTCTTTGGTCACCCTTATGTTGCCTAGAAACTCGAGAAAGGCGTTTACTGCGTGTTCTAATGGTGTTGATTTGACTAGGCGAGCTGACCTGCCCCATGTCGGCTCTCGTCCTTGCTACTGGTGTTAGCCTGGGACCTTGGGGGGGTGTTTTTAGGAAATCCTCCACTGCGGCTGCCTGCAGATGTAAGAATGTTTGTTACTCTTTCACGCAAAGAATACTATTTGGCACATAGATAGAACACACACTGGAATAAAATATAGTTTTTTTGGATATTTCTTACTTTATATCTCGGGAAAATGTTACTTTCCTTGGGAACGCGGATGAAACCGCAGAGGACAAATAGTTTTTCATATAATCGTAAATAGATATATCGATAAGCAGATACATATTTCCAAAGCAAAATTTTGGAATCTGTCTTATGCAGAGTTCGCAGAGCACTTAAATAAACAATAAATAATAACACGAGTGTTTTACGTAAAGGCATAAAACGAATAATGGCAAAACGGCGTATTTTGTGGCTGCGATCTGACTTTTATGGCGTCTGTATAAAATGCGTATGTCAGATACAAATGCACCATAAAACCAAAATACTTTATATTCTGAAATTTATTACTTGAAGTAATATATAATATATATGTAGCTAAAACATATAGGTTTTTAAGAGCATTAGCCGTGATAATGAATTCCTGATGTCAGCACAAATTAGTTTATAGATAAAACCCTCTGTTACGCCTTCAGTATCTTCAGTACTAGTGTATATTGATCATTAATAGCGACGAATATGATAAAATATATAATTATATCTTTTTAAATTAGTTAAGTACCACTTGAGACACAAAAAAAGAACAATTGCGCAAACATCAAATTAAATAATTTACAGCTTTTCCAACAGCAACTTTTTTTGTGTGTATGTTTAAAACCTATTTGTTACATAATTTACAGTTTTTTCAAGAGAACGTAAACTTTTTTATGTTTAATACTTACATATTTACGTTAAAATATCCTATTTCCGTTTCTAGGTGGCCAGGATAATATTCCTCTAGGTTGTATTTTAAAATAAACGAAGCGCAAGCGAGTGGCGTAGCGTGGGGAGATGGGAGCGAGGCCGGTGCCCAAACTCAATCATGCGAGTTATTGGGCACCGACCTGTTCCGTAACGAGGAATCACCACGAGACCGACCATCACGTGGTAACATACTGCCATTAGCAAAATATTTATGTTATGTATTGGAGACCGCAGACAAACTCACAGACGAAACATATTCGATACCAATTCAACTATAATTTTTACAAAAATTATACATATGAAATGAAATTAAATTAAATGAAATATTTATTCAAATAGGCCTTCACAGGCACTTATGAATGGTCAGACTCTAACACCGGTTCGGAAGGTTGCTTGTCCTAAAAATGAGCCTTGCACTTTTTGCAGTCTATATGCAGAAGTGACAAGTTTATCCTTATTTCTAGTATTGATGGAGTGCATATCACTCTTTTTGACATAAAGACTAATATTTTGATGTACAAATATTATGTTTGCATAAATATACTGCGATGCAACTGTGAGGATATCAATTTGTTTAAACTTTTCTCTGAGGGAAGCTCGAGACCTCAAATTATAAATTGCTCGAACTGCTCTTTTTTGCAATATAAAAATTGTTTCTATATCAGCAGCTTTACCCCAAAGCAAAATGCCGTAGGTCATAACACTATGAAAGTAGCTAAAATAAACTAATCTAGCCGTATCGACATCTGTAATCTGCCTGATTTTTCTAAGCTAACTAAGTTTTCCCGCAAGACATGATATTTGTGTCCCCCATTGTAGTTTTGAGTCTAAAGTAATTCCTAAGAAAACTGTTGACTCAACTAGGCTAAGAGCTTCATTGTCTAACATTAAACTACAGCCTATTTTTTTAACATTGGGTAATGCAAATTTAATACATTTAGTTTTTCTTTCATTTAAAACAAGATTGTTAACAGTAAACCAATTTAATACCTTTTTTTTTTTTTATTAACAAGGTGGAAAACTCATGAAGAGTTCGACCCCCGCCCTGGGAGAGACGGGGGGATATGTGGGCTTCCCTACACCTCCCCTTCTCCTAGTGAGAAGGGGAAGATGAGGTTTACCCACTAAAAACCACCTTGGCGTGCTACCGCTGCCCGGTTGGTTGGACTCCGTGGTACCGCTTTTAAGCACAACCCACGATGTCCACCGGTCTCGCCCCGGCTAATGCCGGGGTCTTCCTCTCCAAAGGGAGATGGCCAAGCACGCGTGGCCATCTCCCGTCCGCCAAGTGGCTTGATGTGGCAGACGGAGGACTCCCATCCTCCGCCTGTAGCCACTAAGAGTGCCCCCGGGGGGGGGGGGGGGGGGGGGGGGCCTTGCCGTTCGTGCCGGTAAAGGCACCCACCCGCAGGACGTAGAAATGCCATAATGTAGGCATTTAGACGTCCATGCGGGTGTCTTCTTCTTCCGGCCGGCTGGCGGCCGCTGCCTCGGGGGTGGGGCGCGATGGGCGGGCGGGCTTTGTCCGCGCCACTTTGCCTCTCACCGCGGGCGGGGAGCATTTGGGCCCCCCCATGACGTGGCCGGCCGGGAGTTGGGCGTGGTGGCATACTGCACACCGCGCCTTCTCCTCCCGGCATTCCTTCGACAGGTGCCCCTCCTTACCGCACCGGAAACACATATGGCTCCGGTCGATATCAGAGGGGCAGAGCTCCCTAGTGTGGCCCACACCCATGCATTTGAAGCAATGCATGGGTGTCGGCCCGAGGGGCCCGGTCCCTCCTCCGGGGCCGGCGGGGCAACAGGGGCAGCCGGGGTGGGCTTCTTGGTGGCCCCGGCGGCGGTCTTGGCGGCCTTGGCGGCTGCCTTGGCGGCAGCCTTGGCGGCCTTGGACCTCCGGGCCCGGCCGTCGCCCAGCCTCGCCCTTTCGGGCTCACTTGCGGCTGGGATCGACGTAGCCGGTCCCGCAGTCCTCCTCTCGTCGGCCTCCAGCGGGGGGCGGACGATGGGTTCGGCAGGCGGGCGCTTGCTCGCTCCCCCGAGACGGGTATTGATCATACCCTCCAGGGAGGCGAACAGGTCCCGCCTGATCTCCGTGAGGGCCTCCGCCAGGTCCGCAGCGGTGAACTGCGACGTTGGGGCCGAGGTCCCGCCCTCCGACGGTCCGCGCTTCGTGGAGGCGGCGTGGAGCCTCCTCAGCTCCTCGTCGCGGAGGAGCGCCCGCTCCCGCAGCCTCCAGTTCTCGGCTTGGAGGGCGCGGACCTCGTCGTTCACCGTCTTCCCGGCCTCCATCACGTCCATGGAGGCCAGGATTCTGTGGCAGGCCCTGTTGATTTGGCCCCGCACAGCCCCATTCAGGTTCCCCGACTTGCGGGTACCCTCCAAAATCTGGGCGGCCGCCCTGCGCGTCTCCCCGACCGGGTCGACGACGGGCTCCTGCACCGCCTTCCTCTTAACCCCCCCCGTTTCCGATTCCGAACGGGGAACGGGGGGATCCTCCCGGCATGAGGCGGAGCTATCATCGAGGAGGCTCCCCGCATCGGAGGTAGCGCAGTCGTCCGAATCTGCGCACTCCGACGCGCGGGGCCTCGCTCTTGCCGCCGCCAGCCTCGCGAAACTTGCGAGTCTCCCCTTGGCCCCACCCCTTCGGGAGGTATTCACCTTGGGGGTGTTTTCGGGCCTCGGGTCGTCCTCCCCTTCCTCATGCCCTCTTTTTCGGGGCAGAGAGGTCGCCGGAGTTCCCGGCCGAGCCTCGCCCCCCGAGCCCGAGTTATCGGGCTCGGACGACTCAGTCCGGCCGAAAAAACCCGACGTCACCTTCTGCTCCTTTGTGCCTCCAAGCACTCCCTCCTCTCTCCTCCTGTCCTCACTACTCTCCATCAACATCCGGTTTGAAAAGGCATTTGTCATTTTGGTTCCCACGATTATGGACGATATAAAGGTCGACCCCCGGGTGACGCCTTTCCGGGGGCAAGGCTATGATACTGTACAGGTCGCCAGGTATGTACAGGGTTTTAACGTCTTGTCCTAACGGGTTTTTATAGAGTTTTCCTTTCTCGCGGGCCGGCCATTGAAGGCAAGCCCTCCGCTCCGGGCTCCCACTACTCCACAACGCCATTTGGTGGAGGTCGTTGCAGGATGCCCGGGCTACGGATCGCAGAGGAGCGGCGTGCCTCACTCTGGTTTTGGACGGTTATTCCCGACGACAGTGTTACCTGCCACCGGGCCCGCCGGGAAAAAGGGTGGGGGGGGGTGGGAAGGAAAGAGGACCGAAGGGAAGGATGTGAGAGTCAGCCGCCAGCGCCAAGTGTCCACCAAAAGCTGGTGGGCACCTGGAGCTGACGTTGCCCAGGGTGCGCCACGAGGAGGCCTCTCACTTGCACCCCAACCAATTTAATACCTGGGCTAATGCACCGTTTACATCGTCATAATTGTATTTCAGTCTATCAACACCAAAAATCAGTGAGGTATCGTCAGCAAACAGTACAATTCCACAGGTATTTCTTACGTAAAAATATATATGACTAAAGTATATCAAAAATCTACAGCAATCCAGTGGGATTAAATAAAAAAAATGGCGTTAAAATGTGGCCCTTTACAATTAAACCTACCTCAGTTCATTGGAATTTAAAATAGTTAAACTGCTATTTATTTGCCAGTTTACCAACATTCTAATTTAGCTTTAATTTACTGTTTTTAAGGTAAGAGGATTACAAGATAAAACAGAAATTGGCAAGGCGGAAATTCGTTAGAGAATCACTTTAAAAGTGATTTACCTAATGCTTTCGTTTTACGAAAATTACTTTCCATGTATTTACTGCTTGTCATAAAAAAAGCATAAAAGCAGATTTCCGGTGTTCTAATTCATTAGCAAAGCTGAAGAAACCTTCTTGAGTAACATAAATTCACCCGAGTGTTACTCAAAGCAATATTTATTACAGTCTTAGATACTGGTTAGTGTCACTAACCACCTTTTCCATCTTTAATTAAAAACAGCGCTTTCTTTCGGTGGTTGGTCGCACTTACACGATACAATACAATACAATACAAATATGGTTTATTGTTCACACCACATACAGAGAAAATTAAATAAAACAGTATTCGACAAACATTATAAGTGCAAACAATTTAGGCAATACACATCTTCTTTGACAAAGACTGAGACCTAAATTTCTCCACACAACGGTCATAAAGTGATTACTTAAATATTGTTATAAAGCATATAAATGTCTGACTGAATGAGAACCCGTAAAAAGTACCGAAATAATTTTTGCTGAAAAATACGAAGTCGCAGCTTCGTACCATGTAGTGGGTTTGATTAAATAACAGGGTGCACGGCGGCTGATGACCCGCTACTGAACGGGATATTGCATTTTACGTGAACTGCCACTGCGCCAGGAAATTCATGCCCCGCTGTTACGGTCACTTGCCGTACTAATTGTGTAACTAAATGATAGTTACCCTGAAGCTACGGTATAGTGCGTTGGTAGATGAACAATTTTGAACTGTAGGTACATTACTTGTACCTTTTTTTATTAACTTAAAGGTGTTATGGCTCTAAATGATTTTAGCGCACATTATGTGGATAATTCGGTGTGCCCTAAAGGTTAAGCAATACGTGAGAGGGATTGCTAAGGGCAGTTTGGCCTATCTTACGAGACCAGGTAACCTACCACCTACTTATACTATATAGTACCTACTATGACTTTAGTAGCAAATTCTTAGAAAGTATCAATGACACGAATGCCCTATAAGTTCAAAAAAATCAATTCAAAACCATTTATTCAGTTTAGGCCCTCGGAAGGCACTTATAAAGGTCAAATTTAAAGTTACTGAAGCTACAATTACTATACTGTGTCATACCTACCCTTTGACCTTATAAATATTATATAACCAGGGTTGATATATCTACCTATCTAACCTAAAATAAAACATTCTACGTAATACGTAATGTTGTTTGGTGAAATGGTTTGTCTGTACTGTATTTGTTATGTTTGCATGAATATTATGTGCCCTATGATATTTTTACACGCTTTATATTAGCTTCACCTATATGTATGTATGTAACCGACCCCTTTGAGCTCGATTTTGTCCTACTTTGAACGATCAGATTTTATTCAAACTTTGCACACCTGTCAAAGATCGATGACATTGCAATAATCCGATCAAAGCATCCGATTATCCTAATTAGATTCGCCAGGATTAATTAATTTCATTCCGCATCCTTTGCATGCGAGTAAGAGAGATAGAGCTAGTGCGCGAACTACGCGTGCGTGCAGTTCCAGACTTACTCTTTCGGGCACTCAAAATGCTTTTATTAAAAAATTAAAAATAAATAATAGTTTAAAAAAACTAGAAAACACGCTTTGTATAGAAAACCAAACTAAAAAACGGAAAATAAATTTTAATAAATATTAATTAGGAATAATGTAAAAAAAATTAATAAATATAAGTTATTAATAGTTTGAATAAGAAAAAAATGTTTTATTTAAAAAAAAGCGGAGGTGCTTTTCAAGATATTATCGAAATGATAATCCTTCCCATATCTGTCAATTAAATATTTATAACTGTTGACACCATGCACCCCACGTTTTTTTTTTACAATAAAACATGTTTTCTTATTCAAACTATTAATAACTTATATTTATAATTTTTTTTACATTATTCTTAATTAATATTTATTAAAATGTATTTTCTGTTTTTTAGTTTGGTTTTTGTACAGGAACTTAATTTTATCTAGTTAACTACATGTCTAGCCAATGTAATCAAGTAACCAAAGCAAGTGAAATCAATCCCACCACATATGTTTAAATCCTTTTTATTAATCATGATATTTTCAATACAAACTGTATCCCATACAAAATTGCTTTCATTATAATATATTATGGAACCCTTCAAGCGCGAATCCAATATAGACTCCTTTTTCTTTTTATTTTGTATCAAACATGTATTATTCCTTTATAGGTTAGTTAACTGTGAAGAAAAAGCTTTCAGTGTACCTAAGGCAGCAAATCAGACTTTAGGGTGTGTAAAGTGTTGTGTGCTGGTCAAGTTTGAACGAGAGACCTGTATTATTGGCTTCAGTTTCCGACTAAAAGTATCACAAAGGAGCTTACGAGGTTGCGAGCCGAACGACTACTTTTGCCCCTCAAAGAATAAACAGAATTGTGAAGCAGAATATAACTTCTATTTGAAACTTTGAAATGTATTAAAATATGAGGTATTATGTTCACATCCTTATTGTGTATTGAACGAAAACAACAACAACATTTATACAGAATATCTCACTAATATTATAAATGCGACTGTTTATACGTATGGATGTTTGTTACTCTTTCACGCAAAAACTACCGGACAGATTTCGATGAAACTTGGCACATAGAAAGAGCATATCCTGGAATAATACATAGGCTCCTTATATCCCGGGATAATATGACATCACTCGGGCATATAGTTATTTAAATAAAAAAAATAAGTATCTCTACCATTATCCATCTATTGATGTACCATCTATATATCTTTAATAATATCTAAGTTATAATATTAATCAACTCCTCTGATAAATATCGCCTCTTGTTAATTATGCAGGTGCTATGTACCTACGATTTTAATGGGCTGCAGTTCAATTTTCCGCCAATTAACCTGGTTAGATGAACAGGAACGTGGTAATAATGATTTATGGAGTAATATAGCGGACTGCTCTCTAATTGGTACCTACTCATACACTGACTTACCGAAGAATTAAGAAGGTGATGGCTGTATTCATACTTACGTCATACTTGTATTGTAGGTATTTGTTTTCTTGAGATTGATACTTATAAAGTCACTGTTTTTAGCGGCCATGCAGAGCAAATACTTTCAGGAAGATTAGAATGAAAATCATAAGTCAATAATCTGTCTGTTTACAAAACTGTGATAAATACAGAGACCACTATACCCTTCTCACAAAAGGCAACCTTCCGAACCATTCTTAGAGTCAGACTATTCACGTGTGTTTTTAAAAGACTTATTGAATAAAAAAGATTTTCATAGAAATTCACTGAATCATCTAAGGCGCAACGCATCCAAACCTATTCTGGTACCTTATTATGTTACTATGAAAAACATATACGTACTATTCAAAACATAAACTCGATATTCCAATCGATGGTCCCGCAAAGCACTTATGTAGGTACGTAACAGATTGCCTCTACAACCGGCTCGGAATACACAATCATTTTATTAAAGTAGTTAAGGTAGTTAGTCCTCCCGATCTAGGTATGTTGGAACTACTCCATGTGCATGTTAATTATCAGTAAAATACTTAGTCGGTTGGTAACCACCAATACAGCTAATTGAAAATACCTGGGGTGTCATTCTTTAAAATAAAATGGCACTGGCTCGACGATGTTTCGTCGCGGCCTGTGTGCTCTCTTTTTTTTTTACCTAATGGTAAATTGACACCGCCGCCTATTTACATTTGCAACACAAGGGTCATCACCATCGCCAATGCGTTGTCGACCCTGAGACGCGAAGATCTTAAGTCTTATGTGCCTGTACACCGGCTGTTTCACCGGCCTCCTTACCTTTCTAACCGAAATACAGTAACACCAGTGCACTACTGCTTCACGGCGGATGGGTAAGGTAGTACTTCCCCGAACTTCGACGAACTCAGCATTAAGAGCTTTACTACTTTACCACATTCACTTTATTCACACTGTCTTTTTCGCTAACTATGCAATCACCTGAGGTGCGCTTTTAGAGGCCGCGTTGCGCGCCGCCTTACCGACGAAGTTGATATTAGGTGAATAAGAGTGATGCCCCCTTCTAATACAAACTTCGTCGGCGAGCCGCTTCACGGAGGCCTCGGAGAGCTTACCTCTCACGTGATTAGTAGTATTAGCGTTGTTAGTGAAAGAGATAGAGCACGGAGGCCGCGACGAAACATCCTCGAGTTAGTGTTATTTTCCTTACAGAATCGTGCCCCAGCTTACCTACAGTATTGTATTAAAATAAAAAGTATTTCAGCTTTTGGTCATTAGTAGCATATAAAAATCCCAATTTCATGGTGTATAAGTAGTAGTGTAAGATGTAGGTGCCTACATGCCTACTACTTTGACACTTCTTTTTTTGGTTTGAATAGTATTTACTAGTAACTGACCACAATTTCCAACTGTTAAGTGACGACGTGCTCGTAGGTGATATGTACTCAAAGTACTTTTCTTTCGGCAGTTGCACTTGAGAGTCAGTTAGCCAGCTTGCTTGCTTGAGAAAAGAAAAAACAAGTAGGAACCATTATGTATAAATAGATACGAGAATAAATATATAATTATGGACAATTAGGAATAATATCTGAAATATCTTGCCTAATTCAGCAGCACTGTTAGCCTAGTTGAGCTGTCTACAATGAAAGAAGAGAAATTAATGAATGACGGTTGGCTTGGTTGTTAGCGACTCTGACTACCAAGCTGAAGGTCGTGAGTTCGATTCCCACCGAGTGTGGATGAACATGTCTGTTTGTCCTGTGTCTGGGTGTAAATATTATGGATATAAGTATGTATTTAGAAAAAAAAGTAATATATTTAGGTAGTATATCAGTTATCTGGTTTCCATAGTAAGCTCTGCTTAGTCATGGACCAGATGGCCGTGAGTAAAGAATCTTCCAAGATATTTATTTAATGAATGAGAACTGTCCGTGGTTATATATTTATGCTCAGTTCGTTACCGACACATATAATTTAATCATCTTCTGGAAACAAAACATATAAAAGAAAAAAATTTACCATCACATTATGCATCCGATTTGCACCACTTGTGTCCAGCGAAGCGGGTAATGTGTATAAACATACTAATTGCATGTAGAATTAGGGAGAAACATTTAACTAATGAGCTTATTATTATGTGATAAAAAGTAGTATATCTACAAATATATGGATAATTTACAATTCCCGAACAATCATTGTGGATAATAAATAGCGGACTGTATTAAAATTAAATTAAGAATTATTATTCATCAAAAAGGTTGTCTCAAAACACCCCTATAAATTTCCTTCAATTTTAATTTTACGTTTATAGCAAATTTTATATTAATAAAAAAAGTACAGCCTTTGAGTATGAAAAATGATGACGTCATACGTTCGTACTCAGTATATTTTGCATATAAAATTTGCGTTTTGACAGATGATAAAAAGTAACTGATTTGACAAAGCAGCCCGGTACCCTATGCAATATAATGAAAATAACTTGAGGAATAAATAAAACAATTTATCAGTTTTTACAACTAAGTATACGGTGTAGGTCGGTAAAGTAATAGGTATTAGAAAGTTCACAAATTAATAGAACGGCTTTTCAAGGGTCCGTTGTCATCAAGGAACCCTTATAGATGCTACAAAAAGCCTACCTACCTAATTTGGCATAGTTATACAAGTAGTGGTCGCCTAGCGATCGAAATTCTATATAATTTAAGTTTGAACTTTATTGAGGTTTTTTTGTCTGAGTATATAACCTCAATGATCACTGCATAGAACTTTTTACACGCTTTATATTAGCTTCACCTGTATGTATGTATGTAACCGACCCCTTTGAGCTCGATTTTGACCTACTTTGAACGATCAGATTTTATTCAAACTTTGCACACCTGTCAAAGATCGATGACATTGCAATAATCCGATCAAAGCATCCGATTATCCTAATTAGATTCGCCAGGATTAAATAATTTCTTTCCGCATCCTTTGCATGCGAGTAAGAGAGATAGAGCTAGTGCGCGAACTACGCGTGCGTGCAGTTCCAGACTTACTCTTTCGGGCACTCAAAATGCTTTTATTAAAAAATTAAAAATAAATAATAGTTTAAAAAAACTAGAAAACACGCTTTATATAGAAAACCAAACTAAAAAACGGAAAATAAATTTTAATAAATATTAATTAGGAATAATGTAAAAAAATTTATAAATATAAGTTATTAATAGTTTGAATAAGAAAAAAATGTTTTATTTAAAAAAAAGCGGAGGTGCTTTTCAAGATATTATCGAAATGATAATCCTTCTCATATCTGTCAATTAAATATTCATAACTATTGACACCATGCACCCCACGCTTTGCAACAAAACATTTGCTTTCTTATTCAAACTATTAATAACTTATATTTATTAAAAAAATTACATTATTCTTAATTAATATTTATTAAATTTTGGTTTTCTATATAAAGCGTGTTTTTTAGTTTTTTTTAACTATTATTTTTTTAATTTTCTGTTTGACTTGGGCCGTATGAGCATATTCTATTTATATTGTAAACTATGTGTGTGTGTCAAACGTATGATAGTGTGTGTAAAATTAATTTTAATTAATTTAATGTGTTGTCTCCTTCAGAAACATTAACTATGCTAGATCTGACTCGCCTCCGCTTGCGAAATATCCTTAAAAAAGGAGTCAAAAGTTTTCGCTTCACGTATTAATATATGGATAAATCACGCCAAAAAAGTTTCGAAATAAAGTCTAACTCACACTGAAAGTAAAACGGGGATGGTTTTTTTACTCGGCTATTCCATTGTGTAGGCTGTCGTTGGATTAGTTTTTTTTATATTGGGGATATGTGGGGAAAGTTTTTCATGATATGCGAAATATTAGGTATACTTTAATGAAGTAATTTTAGTTTATCGATTGGTCTATATTTTCATTAAAACATTCGTAACATAGAAGTTGCATTAAGGTTTCTAAGAGAAGAAAAACTGAAAAGTTACCCATAAAATTAAAAAATTGAGTCATTTTTATTTTAACTCTATTTGAAATCGTTTGATTCGAGAGATGGTCACTATTCGAAATCTCATTTTAACGCATGCAACACAGCAGTAGTTTCTATATATATTACCACAATATCTATCTACCACCAAATCTAATAATTTGTATTAATTTCACATTCGGCCAAAACAAAGCATGGTTTTTACGTCATGGCTGGTGTTGATAACATAATACATTTGCATAATACAACTGCTGGAAGTCACGAGTAAGTGCTTGGCAACAAATGACTGATTTTAAAACCACTTTCCAAAGAAATCTTTAACTAGAAATCACAAAACAAATTGGAAAACTTTCAACAACTTTCTACTCATCTACATAGGTACAGTAAAACATTTCCAGTACCTAATAGCTCGAATCCATAACGGGAAATACGAACACAAATACCTATAGCACTGTCTATCTACTTATCGAAATTACGAAATAAACTTTGCCAAGTTTGGGTCTCAACAAATCCCGCAAACAAGCACAAAGTTCGCAACTCGGCAGATGCGGATGAGACGTGATTAATCACTCTCCGCTAACACATTCTAACGACACGCTTGTTTGTAATCTATACGAGTACGTAAATATTATTTTTGTATAAGCCTTCTTCTTCTTCCATCCCTTAATCCCAGTTCTATCTGGAGTCAGGGCTTCGATTCTGTAAGGAAAATTACACTAGCTCGTAGATGTTTCGTCATGGCCTCCGAATGACGAATCTATAACTAAAATTTATTATATAAATATTAAAATTTGATTATTAGCTTGATTGGAGAGAGAAACTGCACTATAAGCGTCTTTAATATTCAGTCGTTAAATTGTTTTTTTAGTTGCCAAACTCTTTGCATTTCGCCAAGCAACGAATAAACATCATTGACGTTTTGGGTTTATTAACGACTTTACTAACATTACTCACTGACAGTTGCTATTTGCGCGATATTTGCCGCACTTCGGAATAGGGGCATTTTCCGAATAACCTTAAAATCCGCGCTCTTATCTTATAATTTTATGTTTATAGCATCACAACTAATCATACAACTTTCATGTCTGAATATCCTGTTGCCTTTATACATGCACCCATTTTTTTTTGCTGGGTAGGTAATAAAAGCCAACTGAAGCAAATACTCTTGTATAATATACCAGATATATCTTATATATATATATAATATACCTACCTATATGTAAGTACACCAAATAGCAAGAAAACATAATATTGCAGTCTTTACAATCCATTTTTCGGTACTTAGATTCATGGACTGTACTTTGGTTTTAAAAACGAGGAATGAGTAAATAATAGGCATAGAATAGGACCAACCCAAATTCTAATTCTATGGGTATTGTAAAATGTGACTCAAGGAATGGGTAAGGATGTGCTTAGTCTCCGGCTGACATCCGGCTACCAACCGACCAATATAACCCAAAAACTCTCTGAAGAAACTCATAAAGCGGCGGCATAAAATGAGACTGCAGTCTTCAGCTGACACGGCTGAATTTTGGCAACTGAATAGGCAGATCTCGAAAACAATGTGGCACGATATCCTCCTCTTCAATACATCTCGTAAACTATGCTCGGAATTTATCTACGTGACAGGGTCCGAAACGAGAAAATTTGTAGAAAAACGAAGGCTTTAGGCATAGCTCGTAGAGTCAGTGAGCTGAAGTGGCAATGGGCAGACCACATCGCTCGAAGCAGTGATAGATAACCGATAGGGAAGAAAAGTTCTCGAGTGGCGACCATGTATAAGAAAACGCCGAGTGGGACGACCTCCCACCAGATGGACCAACGACCTGGTCAGAGCTGTTGGAAGCCGCTGGGTGCAGGCGGCTTAGGACCGTCCGAGGTAGAAATCCAAGGAGAGACCTGTTAGAATTAGGTTACTCTGAATAATAATACTCGTGTAACTTGCAGTGGTTGTATTGAAAGTAAAATATATACATTATATATTTAGAACACAAAATACGTTTTTTCTACGTTGACAACTCAAAAAACAGTAACTAATCAACAAACAGTTACCAGGGAACAATTGTCGATAATAGAAGTTGCAGAAAATGGTTCCTATTTTGTAACAAGACCTAAGTTCAGCAGTAGACATCCCTCGGCTGATATGATGAGTAAATGTAATATCTTCATGAAACTACCTGTTATTTATCTAGGACTCATTTTCATTCCATAGAACGTACCACTCAAAAGTTTAATACTTCGCAGCCACAAATACTCCTTAGTTGATACTTTTCACAAAATAAGAAAGGGATCTACAAAAAGGGGTAATAGAAAATCTTTTTTTAGTCGGCGAATCGTACAAGTTGCGTCGTCGCGCTCGTACGGGAAGCTTGACTTGCCTACTGCAATTGCTTCTGTGTGGTTACATTATATCCACAGAGTGACTGGCATCCGGCTACTTAGATCTTTGGTGGATGGACCATTATTACATAAGTGCTAATTCGAGGTTTGGTGGCTTACAAAGTAACAATAATAATAAAAGTTTATTCAGATTCACTGCCTGGTAATGCCAATAAAGATCAACAGCTTAGAGTTAAGTTAAATAAATGTGTGTCTCATCTGGCTACCTTTCTTGTGACCCTGTGATGTCATTTAAACATAAAAAATAACTCAACCCTGGCTGGAAATAAATCCTAGAAAAGAAGTTGGTTTCCAAATTTAAAACAAAGAAGAGAAATCTTTTTATCTAGTTAAAAAGACTGTCCTTGAATCAATTGAATTTTTCCTGAATCAGTCCATACAATAAATGAACATACCAAGACAGAGGAATCACTTTTATATTAAAAAGCTATTTCCATTATAAATAATATTTATTAAAATTAATAATTATTAAAGGCATTAAAAAGTATATTTAAGCTAGTACTGATAGGCAATGTATGCAATTCTTAGATTACTCATATTATATTTCATGTGCAATTTATTCGAATTACTTTTGAGCTAATTCTTCAAGTGCTGAAGCTATCCTGGAAAAGAAAAATATTGTTATAAAAATATTAACTTTATTTATATTATATTTATTTGATATAAAATATATTACCTTGAGAGCACCTCTATTTTTTGTACTTTGTATTCTCGATCCAAGTCTAATTTATCTTTTTCTATCCTTATAATTTCTTCATCAAATGATGCTACAAAATTAATAAAAATATGATTATTAGATTATAGATTATCTATGTATAGAATAAAAGGAAATAATTAGAAAAACACATGCATAAAAAACCATTATAAATATTTACTCTACTATCTTACCAATTTTTTTCTTTGGAGGCACATAGTTTTCACTTTCCGTATTCACGGAGGCATCTGTACCTTCTGTACTAGTTTCACATGAAGACTGTTGTTGTTTTAGTGCCTTTTTCTTTGTATTTTTCGATTTTAAGTCACGCCATGTCTGAAATTTATGAAGATAGTATTATAAATACACTTTATTATTGCAATTATTATTAGTGTTTGGTCATTTAACTAACTCCAGAAGAAGTTGTGACCATGAATTGAGGATTTTTGAGTTATGGACTGTATAGGATAAAAGAATATTCTAAGGAAAAATTCATGTCTTTGCAGTGGATTAACTGCTTTCTACTTTCATACAATATGGTTGCTTTCCCTTTTTGTATTAGTTGACTGTTCATGTGCATTATTGCTTTATTACTGGAATAAAACTAATGTTTAATCTGTTATGTAAATATTGTTCCAGATTGAAGGAAAAGAATAAAACAAACTGTCATTTAAATGATAATTAGGTTTATTTTAAATTGATGCACCTATGCTAACAACTGAAGCAACAAATGAAGAATTGATTACCTGTTTCCACTTTTCAACAGATTTTACAGCTCCACCCATGATATTGAGAGTAGCAGTAAGGTCCCGCCACTGAGCCTCCAAATCTTCTCGTTCTAAACCCGAGTTAACTACTCCCTTTGCTACTTCAGTGTGCTCTTGCATGAAGTCCATAAGCGCAGTCACTTGAGCAGCGGTGGCGTGCCGTTTAGCCGAGTCCATCATTTACCAAATTACTGACAATAGGTACTGTTTACTTTATCAGTGTCCCTCTCGATAATTTATTGAAACAATTTTTAAACTTACAATATCATACAAGAGCGAAGCTGAAACAGAAACAAGCTTAATAAATAAATCAACATCAATGACTTACCAGCATCAATCAACAATAAAGTAGGGATGTATGTAATTCTTTTGGAGCTCGACTAATCACAAATCGATTTCTTTAGGTTAGAAACGATTTAGGATTTACGAGATTCCTGATTAAATGCATAAATCACATTAAATGCATAAAATTTATCAATGAAATGTTAATTCAATTTATTATTAACAGTGCATTAATTGGCATCTAACCACAATTATATTTGAATTTTATCAAACTGTTCCACTTCTCGAATAGCCAAACGAGTAGATTTAATTGGTTAAAGACATACCTACTATAAAAAAATAATCAGCTTGTCAATTAATCTGCTTTGAGAAACACATTCTCATAGGTATTTTCAATATAATTTAATATTCTTAATATGTATGAATAAGTATTTAAATAAGGATTAGGTTGGGGAAAAAGTCTTTTCGCATTATAGTATGTATGAACTTGTAATAAAATCTCTTTGGCTATACTATTTGTATCTGGCTGGTTTTGGTATCATTGAAAGTTTAAATTTTAAAGAACATAATTCCAAATTCAAATTAGGAAAATGTGTGATTTGCATTTGTTTTTCGTACCGCCAAGATGAGTGAATCTAATGAAGAAAATCGATTCATTTTAAAATTTTACTACAAAAAGGTAAAAATGCAACGCAAGCCGCGAAAAAAAATTGCGATGTTTATGGACCTAGTGCAGTGTCTGTGAGAGTAGCACAAATTTGGTTTAAGCGTTTTCAATCCGGAAATTTTGATGTCAAAGATGCACGTCGCTCTGGTCGCCCCATTACGGATAAAATGGATGCCATTTTTGAAAAAGTGGAGCAAGATCGGCATATCAGTAGTTACGACGTAGCTGAAGAACTGGGAATTTACCACAAAACAGTTTTGTCGCACTTGAAAAAAACTGGGTACGCAAAAAAGCTAGATATTTGGGTACCTCACGAGCTCACTGAAAGAAACCTAATGAAACGTGTACTCATTTGTGATTCTTTATTACGACGTCATGAAACCGAACCATTTTTGAAGAAGCTGATAACTGGTGATGAAAAGTGGATCACGTACGACAAGAACGTGCGAAAAAGGTCGTGGTCAAAGGCCGGTCAGGCTTCACAGACTGTGGCGAAACCCGGGTTAACTCGCAACAAGGTGATGCTGTGTGTGTGGTGGGATTGGAAAGGCATTAATCATTATGAGCTGTTACTACCAGGCAGGACCATCGATTCTGAACTCTACTGCGAACAACTGATGAGATTAAAGCAAGAAGTTGAGAGAAAGCAGCCGGAATTAATCAACAGATGGGGTGTGACTTTTCATCATGATAACGCTAGACCTCACACATCTTTAGCCACTCAGCAAAAATTAAGATAGTTTGGCTGGGAGGTATTAATGCATCCGCCGTATAGTCCTGACCTTGCACCTTCAGATTTCCACCTGTTTCGGTCTCTTCAGAATTCTTTAGGCAGTGTCAGGTTAACATCACGAGAGAACTGTCAAAACCACTTGTCGCAGTATTTTGATCAGAAGTCCCAAAATTTCAATAGCAATGGGATCATGTCCCTACCTACAAGATGGCGAAAAGTTATCGAACAAGATGGTAACAACATACTTTAGTTAAATGTAAATAAACTATATTAAAAATGTTTTGAATTTTCTTAAAAAATGCGAAGGAACTTTTTCACCAACCTATTATGTACCAGGGATGTTATGAAGCCCCGTAACCAAAACTATCGGATATCCGAAATAAAAAAATATTCGTAACCGTAACCGAATCCGATATTAATATTTCGAATATAGGCGGAGACCAAAATGAGATACGTTATGGCAGGTTTTACACCCGGTCATTTAGATTTCAATTTATATTAATGGGTTTAAAAAAGGGTGATTGCTTGGATGATGCTTGTATCATGAACTAAATATTAGTTAAAATACTTTTTTGTACATAATGATTCCTTGACAAATACCTATATAGGATAATATAATAGAAACTAATGCAAAATTTTGTTTTGTTTATTATAATTTTGTGTTTTTGTTTTTTGTACCAAACGATAGCCAAAATATAAATTCAAATCCTTACTTGGTAATCATTTGTATGTGCAGATTACATTGCCCAAAATATCTAATATCCGTAACTTTAACGGAAACCGATACAAAAGTACTCATATATCCGTATTGATATCCGGATCCGAATTTTCATATTCATAACATTTCTAGTATGTACGAACATAGCAAACATGACAATATATGTATTTCAAGAGATATCTATATGGCAACCCTAAAATCTAGTACCCGATTTCTGGCAATCTATTCTATCTGTCCATCTTTATTGATAAACAGTACCAGTTTCAATTATGAAGTTTCGATTTTCCTCTACTTTTTAGGTAATCTGTGACACAATAGGGCCAAGCCAACAAAATTAAAATTAGATAGAAACGATAGGCCAAGACTAACCTTTCCTTTCATCTTGCTCGGGTTTCTCGCTATTTTCACTCGTTTCGATCACGAAAACTCTTTATCAAAAATTTAAATTAAATGAACTTAATGACACTTTGGTCTTGGGTAAGTAAACATAAAAACTTGTAAATTATGCAAAACCTCTTAATAAAAACTTTTAAATAATATTTTATTATAGGGTGCTAACTCCCATGGACAATTGGGACTAGATATTGTTAATGAACAAGTAGAAAAGCCGACAAAAGTTGCAATAGAATTATATGATAATAGGATTAAACAAATATCTTGTGGAGGGTCTCATACTCTCTTGGTAGACACAGAGGGTAAACTATTTTCGTGTGGATGGAACTTTAAACTGCAACTGGGTGTAGAAAAAGAAGTACACAACTTTCAACGAGTATGGAACTTAAGTGGTATAAATTTCACAAATATAGCTAGTGGGTGGGACTTTAGTTGTGGTGTGACAGATGACCATTTTCTTTTTGTTTGGGGTGCTAATAACTATGGCCAGCTGGGCTTACCTCGGGACCATTTTACTGATAATGTCAAACCTACAAGATTGCAAGTCAATGCATGTAGTGTGTCCATGGGCTTGAGACACACAGCTATACTAAATTCTAAAGGTGAAGTTTGGATCACTGGATGGGGAAAACATGGTCAACTTGGCTTGGGAAAAGAGATTCTGTCTATAGATAGATTTACAAAAGTAAATCAAGTAGGCAAAATATCTCATATTGTATGTGGACAGAAACATACAGTAGCATGGTCCACAGATGAGAGAGCCTTATATGTATGGGGAGACAATAAACATGGCCAATTGCTTATTGGATTCCCATTTGGAACTTATGAAAAAATATTCAAACCACAAAAAATTGATATAGATGTAAAACAGAACATCCACAAGCTATTGAGTGGTTGGTCTAATGTATTATTATGGTTGGAAGATGGAACACTTTTAACTTGGGGGAAGAATAATTGTGGACAGCTAGGAACTGGTGATTCATTTGTAGGGAAAATAATTAATATAAAATTACCAGGTTTGTTTTATAAATTGACTTCTTAGATTATAATTTTCTTCTAATAGATACCTATTATATTGCATTTATAAACTTAATGCCAATAGTAAGACTGATTTACATTACAATCACCAAAAGAGCCTAAATATGTTTAGTTATTGTTTTGTAAGTCAGGGTCAGTTTAGTATTTTATTATCTGTTCTATAATGGAATATCTTATTAAACATATACATGGATAAAATCAAACTGTTCTTTTTCCCAGATGGAAGGCAAGTTAGAGATGTAGCATTAGGCTCTGAACACACAATTTGCCTAGCAACTGATAATACACTTTGGGCATGGGGGTGGAATGAACATGCTAACACCGGGATACAAACTGATATTGAAGAAGACTGGGTTCCAATTCCAACTTTGGTACCAATAGAAGTTACAGGAAAAATAACTCAAATATATGCTGGAGGGGCACATAACTTCATTGTAACTGAAGAATTTGCAGAAAACAAAGCAAATTGTGATAATGTTTTGAAATAACCAGAAGTATGACATTTCTTGTAAAGATTATTTTATTTATGTGAGTCCATTTGAGGAAAACCCTAAAAGGAATACAGAAAAGTGTTCCTTAAGAAAGTTTGCTTTTTCTAAGCAAAAGATATACCAAATGTATATGGTAAAGCAACATTTCATTTTATAAAACCTGATGTTATTTGATGTAGGTTTTTCCATGCTCTCATTAAATTAAACAATCTGTATAAAATGTCAGTTATGGGACTTATTAAACTCTGGATTTGCGAGCGAGTTCGAAACGAGGCGAGTACGCAGCGAAAAATGGGAAAGAAGTGGGGCGGGGGCTCGATGGCGCTATTTGCACCGAGTTCGCCGCGTGGTGTTTTCGCGGCGAACTCGCTGTGCACTCGCCTCGCTATGGACTCGCTTGCTAATTGCCAGTGTGATAAAGCTAACAATATTTTTTTTTTATCGGGTTCAATTTTATTTCCTGTTGACGAGGACTAAAATATTAAAATCATGTCGTAGTTTTAAAAAGTATTATGGTTCACTCGACTAAAGGACCCTAGAAACAAATCGTCAACATTTTATGTAAATGTAGTTTGTCAGCTAATCATGCATTGTCGAGTGCAAACTACAAAATGTCAGTGGAATTGGTTTGTGAAACTGCTATAAAACTCAGACGCAGGGTCGAAGATCAGTTAGCCGTATACTTCTGCAAGATTTTTTGTTACGAACTTGATCTACCACATTTATGTAGATATTTGATGGTACCTTCCACCCATACCTATAAATATTATAGGCTAATTGCTTTAATATTTTTCAGAAAAGTCTTAAGCAGTATGAACATAAAAAGTTAGTTCATAAAAAATATGGAAGATTAGCTCCAATGTAGTATTATTTTAATTCAATGGGCATGAAAACTTAAAACTAAGGTTTTTGCTTTGATGACTATTCTAGATGGTAAATGTCTACCTAGTGGTGCTTATTTTTGTGATAAAGTATTTTTTACCAAAATATAATTTAGATTTCATTTGATGAATACAAAATAATTTTATACATATTATAATGTGGATTTATTTCAAGCATTACACACCTATGGCATTGTATTTAAATAAATAACTATTATGACTAAAAGCATGTTATATGTTAATGTACAGTCACAATTTAAAAACAAATCACATTTAATATTTCAAGTTTATTGCAATTTATATATGTATTCATTATTGTTTTTGACTGTATCAGACAAAGTCCGACACTTGTATTTCTTGTATATGGCATACAGTAAAAATGATTAAACACTACAAAATTATTTAGTCAGCATGCAATTATGAAATAATTTGGACCAAGCGTTTTTTTCAAATATTTGGAAGCCTCGCTTAAAAATAATCAAAAATTTATTACTACTATTATTATTTATGAGGCACATGATTTTTTTCTATTGAAGATATGCTTCAATAGAAAAATAAAAGGTTTATTGATAAAAAACTGCATTCAATTATATGGATATATCACCATTTTAATATGTTCATAAAAATCACACAGTTGAGCTCTTCATATGTTATCATCACTGCCTCATTCTTGAGTGATATAATCATATATATAGAAGAACAAAAGGTTTAACACACATCAATTTTACTTCAGAAAGCAGGACCTATATCCTTTTACAAGTTCCATTACAAAATCCGCTAAGTATATAAAATAAATTATAACAAAGAGGTGAACTGATGATAAATGCAGGATATATTAATACATTATGTGCAGAGATGTCAGTATTGTAGTCCTATAACGCATGAAGTTAAAATATGATTTGGAGTAGAAACACAATATCATACTGATGGACTTGTTTATACATCACATGGTCACTATTCCAAGAAGGAACTGGCTCTCGAGTGTAGCTGGTAGAACATGAACCAATACACATAAATCATTTAGTTACCCCGTTCAGGCCTTGCAAATAATATCATGGTTATAATACTTTGTTATCAGTTCACCTCTATTTGAAATAATGCAAAACATCCTGGTAATAATGACATTTCCACCATGCAGGTTCACCCGATTTCTTGGAGCCATGATAAGCATCCTACATATCCTAAGTATGCTATTCCATGACCTTAAGTAATTACAATATACCAAATTTCAAAGTCTTCAGTTATTACAAAACTAAGTAACACAGAAATACAAAAACATTAATAATAATAAAAAGTATCTGCTAAAAAAAATTATTATTTTTTATCTGGGAGTGCCCATATAAAAGTGTCCCATTAATATTAACTAATTATAATAACAAATGCATGTTTACCAGAGAGATTTGGTTGTATTTATTTGAAATTCAATCAGAAAAACTGGGTAATTGTATATGTAATAGTTTGTTTAGTAATAGTAAGGATGTTTGTTCTATGAAAACAAACACAATGTTCTGGGCAATGTAAGGGTGCTTGTCGCTGCTAGAAATTGGGATTCTCAAGCTTATACTACAACCATCTGTTTATAGTAGATAAAAGCTGATATCATAAAATTAACAATTAGGAAGAATTAGTCAATTATAAAATTCAATGTTGGTAAAATGAATAATTAGATAGCTGTTTCTAGTTGTCTTGGATCTCAATGTTTATTTTATATATGATTTCATGAGATTGTTTGAAAAAATCTTTTGAAAAGGGTTAGATTAATCAATGGTTTTAGAGAAAATTTGTGGGCAACAAAAATCTCGCAATCTGTTCATACAAGTAATATTAGCAGTAATGATTACCAGGATGTTTGGAAAATAAATTTTACACAAGTGGCATTGAACACCAGTTTGCTGTTCACTCTTAAGGTTGCTATCTTTTCTTTTCACTTTTTTGTGTTTTGCGCTTTTCTTTTTTGTCTTCCTTTTGTTGCTTTTGCTTTTCTCTGAAAAGTAAAGGGTATAATTACCCGAAAATAAATTCATAGTCATGCAACCATTTATTTGCAATGCACCACTTTTAAAATAAATTATTCTGAAACCCTTCTTACATTACAACACTTACACTAGTATCTTTCCAAGTGGCAATATATCTCACATAGATTTGAATGACCTGCTTATTACACTAGGAGTGTATTAATATGTACATCTAATATCACTACTGCAGTAGCATGTCCTATTTGATATATAAAGTTTTCTCTCACCTATCCTCTTTGTCCTTCTCCTTCTTCCGTTGGGCCTCTATGCGAGCAATTTCACGGCGCTCGCGAGCTGCCGTCGCTACGTCTGCCGCATTGGTGTTCTTCACTAAGTCAGGTCCATCCGGTTCCTCCTCATCGAATTCATCATCCTGAAAATAATATTATTTAATTTTAATTCAGTTATTGTGTGCAGTATACAGAAACCGGGATAATATAGGAGGAGGTGAGTTACTTGTAATGCCTACTGAGCTGTTATCTTCCTATGTGTGTTTTCCTTTTAAGTTGGTAATATATACTACTACCATGTGAAAAACAATAATGATTAAACTTGAAGGTTAGAGGAGAGACTCTTGACTCTTAACAATAAATGACCTCTTTGAAACTTAATGGGAGACAGACAAACAGGACATGGCGAAACTATGAGGGTACCTTAAAAATAATGAAATCAAATCAATACAATAATAAAGGATACATTTAGTTAACATAACTTTATTATAAATTGAATTGGGTCTACTCATATAACTTTACTCAGATCTTGATATCTCACTATCAAATATAAATTGACCATGGTGACAAGCTGCTAACAGTCCTGATTTATCACAAAAAAAATCTCATAACCTTAACCAGAAATCTACGCATACCTCGTCATCCGGCAACTGGCTATACTGCGCTAATATAGCTTCACGTATTTTCTTTTCTTCATCCGTGTACTCTCGCCGAGTTATGGTCGCAAGCGCCTGAGATTCCAGTAACATTGCCAACTGAGCATCCAGGTCTGCAGCAGGGCTTGGATCCACTACTCTCGGTTGATATGACTGCCACTTCTCTATTATCTCATTGACATGGGCAGAAATATCGTCATGCTGTTGACAGAGAAATACATGTTAAAAACGAAAAAATCGCACCCATGCTTGTCAGTAATTCAATCAACTAACCGCAATCTCCGATAGTAGACCCTCCAAAGCATCCCTTTTCTCATCAATACTCTCTTCGCCCTCTAATATACCGTTTATATACAATCCAAATATGCCTTCATCCGTTTTTAAATATTTTAATTTATCATTTAACCACGACTCGAAGTCACTCTCATAAGCCGCCATATTGCCAAATATTTTTTTTACTTGTTCATGTCAGTTAAGGAGTGTAGAAGTAAAGGAGGACCATCTTGTATGGGGTATTAGTCGGAAAAGTGTCCACTTGTAAACAGCAAATTAGTTTTCAAATTCTCACCGAAATAGCGCTAATGTAGCAAGTGGAAATGATATGAACTTAGCAGGATAAGCCGTTATAAACAGAGTGAAGTGTTCTGGGTTGGTTTCCGGTAATTCTTTAATACTATTTTCTATTTACAATTAATTGGGGTACTTAAAAACACTGTATAATTTTATTCCATACTCAGGTTTGTCTACATATTATAATAATTTAAAAAACTGCGCTGTAACAAAACGGAAATGTGTGAATGAAAACCTTTTCCTACTCTAATAATTAGTGGCGCTCTATTTAAAATTCTTCCACTTGCTACAGTAGCGCCACCTTAATTTGTTCCCTTTCAATGGACACTTTTTAGTACACTGAGACGGTTCTCCTTTACTTCTACACTCCATAATGTCCGTCATCATAAAATTGTTATATACATAGAAAGTTTCTGTTTTGCTTACCGTTTCATCAAATGTAATTTGTCTATGGTTTGGCGGAGAATCTTAATTTAAAAATAATTTTATTTCAAAAGTTTTAAAACTGTTTTGTTTTTATCACATTTGAAGATTTTTCGTCAGTGTGGACATAGTATAATAGAATAATACGAATAAATATTGAATTCCATCGTAGTATGCCCAAACAATGTAAGGATCATGCGAAGGAGGAAAGGCGGTGTTTGATTCTGATTTTCAGGTGTATTTAAATATTGGTGCGCAATCATCGCCAAGATATTCCTCCAGCACCACATCTCAAGAGTAAAGAAATATTAGGAACACAAGTGCTGCAAGTTTTTGTCGCTTTGGCTATGTCCCGATTATTCCATATTTTCTTCAATAATCCATAAGAGAACTAGATATCGCCATATGCTTCTTATCCACGCATCCATTGCGAATCACACGCAGCATTGTTGTACCTTAATGGAAATAAGGTGGTATGATCAGCGTATCGGTAATTTGAGATTGTTAGACCTCCACTGGTAATACCGTTTGTCATCTAGAGCTGTTCTCATTATAAGTACCGTATAATATTAAACAGAAGTGGAGGAATAATACATCCATGCCGAACACCAACACTGGGATTAAAGTGTCTCGATGGCAGATTTGCTATCCTATCACACATGACAGATGACAATCTTTTCTCACTGATGCTGTTCCATCCTCATAGAAGCGCCTAAGCATTTGTATAAGATGCCGTGGCGCACCCATTTCCAGTAAAGTCTTCCAGAGTGATCGCCATTTAACGGAGTTGAATAACTTTGAAAATCAACAAAGCATAGGCATTATATGTAGGCCGGCTTGTTGAATTCCCGAGCTTTATGCAGTGAAATTTTGCTTTCATGAGGCATAAGGTCATTAAGATGAAAATTACAAACGAGGACTTTAAATTAAAAGTTACTAGGAAATCAACCTTATTCGAACCCTTTCGCAAATGAATATTCCTCTTCGACTCATCGTTTGTTATCTTAGTATAGTTAGTTAAAATTGACGAATACGTGTATTTGTGATTTAGCTCCAATAATCAACCATTAATTCACTGATAACTTGAACATTAAAATGTCTTACGATTCGTGTAGGTTTCTTTACGGTTTATGTTTTTCTTGTCGCAATGTTATTTTTTAACTAGGAGGCAATTACACTCTTACATGGATTTCTCGGTGTTGGTCGGCTTTTAACCGAAGAAATGAATTCCGCTGTGAGTTTCCCGCGTGAAGCCGGACCTCAACTCTAGGCATTGCTCGAGCGTGAGACTCACATGTTTGATTACTTGGGGAAATATGCGGGCTGGGCGGCTCAGGCCACAAGGTAAGTACGTAAAGTGACAAGGTATGATGATGCATCAATATATAATTAACTATTAACTATTGGATCAATAGGTGAACATATTGTTTTCGTTACAATAATTTTAGTTACCTTATAGAGTTGATTTTTTTTTATCGATAGTATGTAGTTTATTATATTCGTTTTTATTTTCTAATTAGTATCAAAAAAAACAGTTTATCAGTTTTTAAATTGATAAGCAATTTTGTTACAAGTGTATGAGTTTTTGTGAGCAGCGATTTCCGAACGACTCAGCGTCTTCAAAATTTCGATTGTCATCATATTCAGAGTGATGTCCACGAAATACATCTTTAGATCGTAATCGATATAGTCATTCAATTCTTTTTATAATATTGTATATAATATAACTTACAGCTTACTTTTAAATTAACTTCTGTGACTATAATTAAATTAATAACGATGATCTCGAGTCGTTTATATAGAATATATAAATAATAATAACTTAAAAATATACTGACTCTTGGATATTTGAATATTTGGTTACATTTTAGTATATCGTCATATCAAATCGTATATTTGTAAGACTGTAGAAATTTGTAAGACAAAATACCAGGTGTTTTAGAAATTTACAAAGTAAGTCTTAATTAACCCGGCGACCTGTAGGCTGTGATTGAGATTGTAAAGATAACATTAAGAAGTATCTCGTTCGTAGACAAGAGAAAAAATAACAATCAGCCCCTTATTCAGCTTATACAAACGTCGTCGGCGAGCCGCTTCACGGCGGCCTCGGAGAGCTTACCTCTCACGTGATTAGTAGTATTAACGTAGTTAGCGAATGCGATAGAGCACTGAGGCCGCGACGAAACATCCTCGAGTCATTTTCCATACAGAGTCGAGCCCCAGCTTTTGTGTATACAAATTATTTTGTTAAATTGTAAGTTTGGTTTGTGGATTGTAATGTTGCCGCATGTAATGAAACGGTACTAAAATCGATTTCTTGAATCGAATCCAACAATCGTTCATACTTCATCAAGTGATGAAACCAAAACAACTGGCTGCACGCACATTACTATTTTAGCATTTGTGTCGGTCAGTTAAGTAAACTTGTAAAATTATTCAAAGAAATTTTATCCAAACTAAATAATGTCGGCCAGATACGATAGAGCTATTACAGTTTTTTCACCGGATGGACATTTGTTGCAAGTAGAGTATGCTCAAGAAGCCGTTCGCAAAGGATCGACAGCCGTAAGTAGAAGCTAATTTAGAAATTGGTTATGTTTTGTCTCGGAATGATTTTCATTTTTTATCGATCAATTTTTTTGTAGGTTGGAGTTAGGGGTGCTGATGTTGTTGTGTTGGGCGTAGAAAAGAAGTCTGTTGCTAAACTGCAGGAAGAAAGAACTGTAAGAAAAATATGTCTTCTAGATGATCATGTCGTTATGGCTTTCGCTGGTTTGACGGCTGATGCTAGAATCCTCATAAACAGAGCACAAATTGAATGCCAGTCTCATAAATTGACTGTGGAAGACCCTGTGACCTTGGAGTACATTACAAGGTACATTGCTGGCCTCAAACAAAAGTACACCCAGAGTAATGGTCGTAGACCTTTTGGTATCTCATGTCTTATCGGAGGCTTTGACTATGATGGTTTTCCTCACTTATTCCAAACAGAACCTTCAGGAATTTATTATGAATGGAAGGCTAATGCAACTGGCAGGTCAGCTAAAACTGTCAGAGAATTTTTAGAGAAGAACTACACTGCTGAAGAAGTTGCTTCTGAAAAAGGCGCTGTGAAGGTAATTATTCATTTCATTTTATTTCTGTATTACCCAGATTTCCACAACAGTCACAAAAGGTTATACAAAAAACAAATATCTAGTCACAAATTCCACTGGATCTCCTTCTGTGTCAAGTCCCAAACAAGGATACTCAACAGGAATTCAACATGTGTTTTGCTTCTACATGAAGCATCTGCAGGATTTATTAGACCCTCTGTCACTGACTCGACATACAAACACTACAGATGTGTTACCTCACTGACTGTCAGACAAGAAAGTGAACTCACTTGTTGAGTTTCCTTGACTGTCTCAGCAGAATTAGATACTAGATATTTATTATTTGTATAATCATAAAATTGATTCCCACAAGGCCTCACCTGAGTCAATTAGTTAGTCATAAAATATATTTGGTGTTACTCAATTCCATTTATGATATGTGATACAATTCACCAAGTTAAGAAGGATGTAACATTTTCCTGGCACAAAAAGTATCCGGTTACTTATGATACCCCAAGAATATGTGTACAAGTTTTATAATGATTGCTAAGTACTTTTCATGTGAAAGCATAACAAACAAACTTACATTCACATTTATAATATTAGCAGGTATAATACAGTTAGGCAGGTTGCCCATTAAAGCAGTGAGATAATAGATAAGGTAACTGCCTGAAGATAAACCATTTAATTTCCTATAAATAATAATAATACACAAGTTGGTAGATATTTTGGATACTTTAATCTCATAGCTTCTCCACACCTATGATGTTCCTACAGGGCAAATACAATTTATATATAATGTAGTAATAGTGAATAAAATGATTATATTTTGTGGTTACAGCTTGCCATTCGTGCTCTTTTAGAAGTTGTTCAGTCTGGACAGAAGAACTTGGAAATAGCTGTTATGAGGAGGGGCCAACCAATGCAAATGCTGGATTCTGACACTATCAATGGTTATGTATCAGTCATTGAAAAGGAAAAAGAAGAGGAGGCAGAAAAGAAAAAGCAGAAGAAATAATAATACTATGTAATTTTTTTTTCACATAATACATGCTATAAGAAGTAAATTTGATGTTAAATTTATAGAATTTAATTAAGAATTAAGTAAATCTATGGTCTTAGATATCTGAGAATATAGATCTCTCAAATCAGAGCCACACTCTTGACTGGAACTCTTGCTAGCCATGATGTCATTAAACATTTGATCCCACTCTCCATTATAATGATCTGAATCATCATTGGCCTTCTGAAAGTAACTCATTAGTAAATTTTATTAAATAAACTCAATTAGAATCTTATAATGTAATCTTACCTCAGCCATAGTCACATCATCAATGTGGTCATTACTTATAGAGGGAAGCACGCAATTTAAAGAGTGATCATTAGCTTTATCAGCAATCTTTATAGTGATTCCTTGATCAGCATCATGATCTATATCAAATTCAGCCAGTAACTCAACACCAGAGTTTTCAATAGGTTCTGGTTCCAGATCTGGCATGTTCAAAAACTGACCAGTGAAATTATCATTGCTCTGTTGACATGGTTCATCTTTAAAATTGATTAAACTCTCTTGATTTTGGTCTCTGAAAATATTCCAGTAAGTAAAGTGTCTGCATCAGCAGCATACTGCTCAATAGCATATATTAAGAGCTGCAGTACATAGATAACATAGTTAATTTTATTTTTTATGGTATACTTACATGATACTAGCAGGTTTCAATGTGATAGTGTTGTCTTTTTCTAAAACTTTTTCTGTTGCTGCGGATAGGATTAGGAATGCAAGGATAGGTTGTTAACATAAACAAGGTATAAAGGAACATAGGATAGTGGAAAAAAAAACCTGTTACTGGATGGTTATCTGGGATCTCAGCATTATTACTTGGTGTAAACCAATCTAACTCAATGTTGTCTTCTTCTTCACAAAATTCATCTTGGGAATCTGTTGTAAGAAGTGGTTATTGTTATTTAAATACATAATCAATATAGTCATATAACAATAAACATGCAATATGTCAAAATAAAAATAATAGCATGAGCTTTCATGAATGATAAGTCTTTAAGACAGATTTACTTACCTTCACATTCAAATTTAAATCCACAAAATTGCTTAGGGGAATTTTGTATAAATAATTCTTGAGCAGCTTTCTTAAGTGCTATGCGCAGAGCTCGGCGAGCTTTTTGTAAAGGTGTCAAAAAAAGAAATTGGTCGACACTATTGTACAAAGTCTACAAAAACAATCATCATTATTTTACTGCTAAATAAATGATATTGAATAACAAAGACCATATGGAACAGAAAGATTGGTGCGGTACCTTATGTTTGAAACTTTTCTTTATAGTTAATGCTTTTCTTGTTATTTTATTTAGTAGTTCGGGCCTACCAAACTGGAAATAATCGTGCACGTACTCATGCATATAAGGATTACTAGAATTACATAAAGGGTCTTGTAAATGCGATGTAACTTTACGGAATCCGTATAAATTTAATTGTCTCACAAAGCTCGATATATTGGTAGTTTTGAAAATGGAATGGTCACATTGAAGATAATTATGAAGAATGCGGTAATTCAATAAAATAGTTCTTCCTGTCCCACCCCATAAAATAGCATCGGTACGTAAATTTAGTAAATACCAAAGCTTTTGAGGAAAACGCATTTGAAAAATAGCATTTTTATCGTCTTGCATTTTTGTTTTTTCCTATCAAATACTATCCACTCAAATGTGGCGCCAAATCAATGAAAGATGATAAATTAATAAACCATAGATAATAAACTACTGGAATGAACCGTGACTGATCCAGTTCCAACTTGTTGTTTATGGCACCATCGTGTCACATGTTCATGGTAATGCAATAATGTCACTGTAAAAGATAGAAGTCAGAAGATTCAGTTAAAACCACGGAAAAGAAAGAATAAGTGGAAATAGTAAGTAGGCTTGGCCGTGAACGTGACAATTGAGCTCTTTCGTCGCTTATTTGATCAGTCATGTTATGACGCGTCGAGTCTTTTCTCGAAAAAAACTTTTTTTGGGCGCAGTACGGCACCAGTACGGCACTGGTCAATTTTAGAGTGTACGAATGATAGTAGACGACTTTATCTTATAAATCTATATTAGCAGGTAGTTCGTAGCATCGTTTAGAATGATTTTATAGGATTTTTAAATTTTGAGTTATGGAGTGTAGAAGTAAAGGAGGACCATCTTGTATGGGGATTAGTCGGAAAAGTGTCCACTTGTAAACAGCAAATTAGGTTTTGAATTCTCTCCGAAATAGCGCTAGTGTAGCAAGTGGAAATGATATGAACAGAGTGAAGTGTGCTGTGTTGGTTTCCGGTAATTCTTTAAAACTATTTCCTATTTACAATTAATTGGGGTTCTTAAAATCACTGTATAATTTTATTCCATACTCATGTTTGTGTATATATTATAATAATTATAAAAAATGCGCTGTAACAAAACGGATAAAGTTTCTTTCCTTTTTTATTAATTTTCTATCCTACTCTAATAATTTGTGGCGCTCTATTTAAAATTCTTCCATTTGCTACAGTAGCGCCACCTTAATTTGTTCCCTTTCAAGGGACACTTTTGAGTACACTGAGATGGTCCTCTTTTACTTCTACACTCCATTTTTTGAGTATAAAACGACCAATGAAATGATTGCTTTATTAGTTTGTAGTTATAGACAATATCACTTATTTGTGTGAGTTTGGCGACAGTCGTTCTAGTATAAATTTTATGACACGTCGCAATTCCAATTATTCTTATTATCTCATTATAAGTCAAGCTATTTTATTTTATAATGCCTTCCACTCTACCAACCCAGCTGTCCCCGATACATCCATGACCATGTTCCGCGTTCCTATCCCTTGGGAGAGGCAAGTAAATATTTGGGAGTCATATTTGATGATAGACTTTCCTTCAGTCCTCACATCAGCACGGTGCGTAAGCGCGCCGCGTTCGTTTTAGGCAGCAAGGGCGTAGCTAATCTACCGTATCAATTATACGGGGCCCCCGGCCTATAGGGGCCCCGAACGTAAGCAAAAAGTTGTAAGTCATTATCTATATTCACAAAAGAAGTAGCCATAATCCTTTAAAATTAATATGCAATCCCGATCGAAAATCCATGGATTGATGAACCTTTTGACAGTAATTTTAATCAACGTGTAGCGACATCTATGAACACGCCTACAAACCTTCACCGCCCGCACTACAGTGATGTGGCAACATCTATGAACGAGTAGAAACACCCGAGAATCCTACATCGCACTATCAAGATTCTCTCAGGATTTGACATATATACAAACATCCAACATCAACAGTTGGACCGCGGTCCCCAGGCATGATCACCTAGCCTAGCGGAAGATCTTCCCTTTTAAATGGAAGAGTCTCATACCTCGCTCCTTCCATACACGTTATGTCAAAATTCTACTTCAATCTTGCGATTTTAGATCGGGATCGTATATTCATTTTGGCCATAAATCTTTTATTTGGGCCCCGGATCATAATTTTATACAGGGCCCGTCTAAGGCAAGCTACGCCACTGTTAGGCAGTCTCCACGTCGACGTACGCTCATCTAACTTTTGCACACGCTCACCTTAAGCGGACTCAATCTCATCAAGTCCTCGAAATAAATTAATGCGCTTAGCTACGGGCGCTCCGTGGTTTGTGCGAAATTGCAATCTCCACATAGACTTACATTTGCCGACCATCAGGCAATTCATCAAAAGTGCTTCTCGCTGCTATTTCGTTTCTGCAATTAGTCACAAAAATCCCCTAATAGTAAAGGTCGCGTCCTACACCCCATCACGAATCAGTCACGTTCGCAGACCGAGGCACGTCCTCGCCAAGTCTGACGACGATGTCACCAAAGCTCAGGTAGCTGCAGCCGAACATCCTTTAAAAAAATCTTATTCTTTCATTTCCTTGCTTGGAAGTAAGTAGAACGGGAAAGCCTGTGGTCGTGAGCGTGATTGTTGTGAATGCTTAGCGGAACGTACCCTAAATTATATATAATATAATTATGGACTAGCTACGCTCACTAACATACTATACTATGTACGTAACATAACAGGCTTTTATTATTATTATTAAAATAACAGTACGGGTTACCGCATACTTTTGGTCTGTGGCCTGTGCAACCATGTGCGCCACCATACCATAGACAATATCAAAACACTGTTTGCCCCACTAAGCTGTAGTTCGTAATGGTTCAGCAATGAATGAGCAAGACAACTGAACTGACTGACAGACAAGAAACTTGAGAGTTTGAGAAACAAAACAAATTATATGCTCTTTGCAAAACAAAGGTAAATTATAGTTCTGCATCCGAATTATTATTTTATTATGACGAAACGATAATAATGAAACGGTAAATGATCTCAAGTGACAAGATTTCTCTACAATTCATTATATAAGCATATGAAATGGATAAATCAAGGTAAGTTTAATATATATATATATATATATATCAAGGTAGTTGTTGTTGTCTTTGTGATGTGACTCACCGCGATTTGGTTGCATTGCAAAATACTGGTTCCAGCGAAGCTTATAAAGAATATAATGCTGGATTATATGCAAAAGAGTTAACGAATTTAACAGTATGTACTCTTAAACAAATACTAGAATCGCTTCAAAAGAAATAGTTCTAAAGATAGTGATATGAGAAGCCTAGTAATGCCTGTCATAAAAAAAGTTTTAGATTTTTTATTTAAATATATACTATGTAAGTTTTGTTTGTAACTCACACAAGACATACATGCAGCCTATTCAATAAATGAGCTTCATTTGTTGTGTAGTTGTTAAAGAAACAATATAATCTAAACCATGTATTTTCTAGAAACTATTATTTAAGTATTAGGACCCAGTCCTGTACAAAAAAATATATTTTTATAAAATGGTAATAATGCAATACCCATTCATATTGTGTTCATTATTCTAGGTTTTCCATGTTGCTTTTGGAGCCAGGAGAGGTATATTTCGAGGATTTCTCATGCACTATGAATGAAAAAGAATCACTGAAAGTGGGGAATGCCAGACAAGGTCGTTTAAAACTTTGTTCCAAGTCCCTTGTATTTGAGCCGAGAGATTGGTCATACCCATTGATTAAGTTGCACTATAAGGATTGTGTTGAAATATCTATTGTCAACACATACAATGCATTAAATAATATCATCAAAGTTAAGATGAAACAGTTTGCAGAAATGCTTGAGGAAAATATATTGGCTCCATACAAATTTTTATATGAAGATAGGGATTTTTACATATATTTCGATTTTGCATCTGCTGAAGAATGTATGAGTCAGATGCATCAGTTGCAAAGGGCTTCAACACTGCATGCACCTGAACACAATAGTATGGTGGCAACAATTCTCCATTCAAGGTATATGAGAATGGAGTTTGATCCTGTCATGATGGATGACTTTACAGAACAAATTGTATGTGAACTTCAGGCGGAGAAGATATCGCCATTAGTCAGACATCAAGGAAAATTAGCATTAACTCCCACTACTATATATTTCCAACCATTTAGCAATGTGGAGAGTGTAAGTATTCAATTTATTTGCTTAATCATCATGGTCTGTGCCAAAATGATCAGCTAAACTTCAGTAAGAATTGTTTAAATAATATCTTCATGTGCTTGATTATGGTAGTACCTAGATGGTGTTCGAAATTACAGATGCTTTAGCTTAAAATCCATTACTGAAGTAATTGATGTAACATTATATCATTGTGGGTGATCTGCTAATTTCATTTATCTTACTCAAATGTTTGTTATAAATTAACATAGAATATTAAGCAGTATTCATAAAATGCAACATATTAATGGGTGCAAAAATATTAATTTATATCATTATAAATATTTTATAATGTGGTAATTTTTTGACCTAATAACATAAATCAGTAATTTTAACAATAAATAAGCAATTCATAGTAATTTCTGCAACAATTATCCTCAATAATATACTTATTTGACAGTAAATCATTATGTTTTCAGAGTCCCATTTTAAAGTTAAAATTGAATCAATTGAAGAGGATGTACAAAAGAAGATTTTTACTAAGGCAAGTTGTATGTATCCATGTGTTTGATGTACTTACTTTCTTAATATTAACCTTCTCTTGATTTAACCTTGTTTCTTGTTTATTAATTAACATTTTTTTTATTGTAGATGTTTATATCTGTATTTTATTTGATTATAAAAATGGCCAATAAACATTTAATAATAAACTCCAAAAGACAACAATACATTGATCCTCTAAAATATTCTTAAAATTAAGCACTACTCAAGTTATAGCTTTTGATGGGCCAGTTGGCTTGTTGGTTAGAGACATTGACTGGCACACCACAGGTTGTGGGTTCAATTCTCACCCAGGGCAAACATTTGTGTGCATGTAACTTTTGTTTAGAAGAAAAAAAAAGTATGATTATGTAGTATAGTTATCTGGTTTCCATACTACAGGCTTTGCTTTGTTTGAGAATCAAATGGCTTGTGTAAAAAATGTCCCAGGACATTTATTTATTTATTATTTATAGCTTGCTTGTTGAGAGACGTAATTTATTAAAATGTGTTGAAATTTATACTAAGGTTGCATGGAGTCTCATTGAATTTTTTTTTTATATATCTACTATTCTATTGATGTTATTGTCTAATTCCAGGGGCTTGAGATATACAGTGCAGAGGAAAGTGCAATGCCACACATATATTTGACATTCCAATGTGAAAATGATAGGGAGAGAATATACAAAATCCTTGAAGAATCACCTAATGTTAATCTTGAAAAGGTACATGCGGAGGAAATGACTTTGCAGTGGCAGAACGGTGTTGTTTCTAATTATGACTATTTGATGTATCTTAACTGGTGAGTGATTCCAAGTATCTGCTAGTTTGCCCATAAAACAATGTTTCAACTATATCACTATTTTGCCATGGTTGATTGACATACATTTTGTTTGTTTTAATAGCTGACGCATATACATCTGGCATATTTTAGCCTCAGTAGTAATTTTGTAGGATTTAATAACAAAATAATTATCCTTAACTGAGGTCAGGAATGACTGTTGGAACTGATAAAATGGCTTTTAAACAGCAATATACAGCTTTGTAGCACTAAACTGAACTGCCTCGTGTTGTGTTTCTTCTTCAGTACCTTGCAGCTGGCTTAGTCCACAGAGCTGGTGGTGAATACTTTCTTTATATGTTTATTTACAGTCTTGCTGATAGAAGTAAAAATGATCTCACTCAGTATCCTGTTTTCCCGTGGGTGGTAGCAGATTATACATCGCAAAAATTAGACTTATCCAAATCGGATACATTCCGAGATCTATCCAAACCTATGGGGGCCCTGAATCCAGACAGATTGGAAAAATTAAAAGAGAGGTACTATGAGATGAGTGATCCAAAGTTTTTGTATGGATCTCATTATTCTGCACCGGGCCTAGTATTATTTTATTTAGTAAGTTACCTATGTGATGTTTTTTTTTTATTTCCTTGTTGGTTTTTCTACAGTTCCCCTGCGCTCAATACAATTGGTGTCTTAATTACTCCTTGGAAAGATACTTAGGTTTTATTAAAATACCTTATATGTTTTCCAGGTCCGGAAGTATCCAGAGTATATGTTGTGCTTGCAAAATGGTAGATTTGACCATCCTGATAGAATGTTCAACTCTGTCAGAGATGTTTATAACAATTGCCTACGGAATATGTCGGATTTTAAGGTATGTTAAAACATTGTACTTGCAGTTATGTTGTTTCATAAAGGGACTAAAATCCCTATATTTTTTGCGTCCTCATATACTTTTCCAAAGTATCTAAAATTAACTGTATTAAAAATATATCTTACATGGTATATATAAATGCTTAATTTACGTATTTCAACCTTATTCGTTCAGCCGTTAATTGGCTTTAATGAGTATGAAATATTCGCAGACTTTTTCATTTATAGTAAAAAAAGGTTCGCCATTTGAAGGGCACTTATTAAGGTCAAAGCTGCTACCAGTATTGGTAGTAAATGCGACAAAAATTCTGTTTGTTATATGGGTGTTGCATCACGATATCGATCTTCTAAGTCAAGTGGCACCCATAGGTACAAAATGTAGTTCCATCTGTTATCATAATGAATGATCAAGTACACAACGCTTTCGGCCTTGAGCATATTGATTGATACGTTTTTGTAAAGCACTATAGAAATCAATATCTATACCTATATGACCGGCCAGTTGGCTTGGTGGTTAGCGACCCTTACTGCCGAGCCGCTGGTCGTGGGTTCGTATCCCACCCAGAACAAACATTTGTGTGCATGAACATGTCTGTTTGTTCTGTGTCTTGGTGTAAATATCTATATAAGTATGTATTTAGAAATAAAACATACTCCATCATACACATCCGACTGAAAACCAGCACCATTAAAAATAGCCCTCGCTTTTTGCTTAGTCGGGCTATCCTGGCAATTGGCATCACTCAGCATCGCTACATTTTTAAAACGTTTGGTTTATTGTTTGTTTTCTCATATTATTTTGATTTTTAATGTATTGTAGTGTGTTGCCACGAATAAACGTATTTTCTTTCTTCTTTCTTTCTATATCAGTCATCTGGTTTCCATAGTACAAGCTCTACTTATTTTGGGATCAGATGGTCGGGTGTCAAGAATGTCCCAGGAATGTCCCCACCTATGTTTTTGTTTTTTTTCAGGAATTAGTCCCAGAGTTTTACTATACAAACGATGAGGGTGATTTTCTCATGAATAAATACGAAATAAACTTTGGGGAAAGACATGATGGAACTAAAGTGAACAATGTGGCTCTACCACCTTGGGCTAATTCACCGGAAGATTTTATTATAAAGCTGAGAGAGGCTTTGGAATCGGAGTATGTCTCGAGGCATTTGCATTTATGGATTGATCTCATATTTGGTTATAAGCAGAGAGGAGATGAAGCTGTTAAGGCCAATAATGGTTTGTATACATATTTTCATTTTATATACCACATGAGCCGACAAACAAGCACACCTAGTATGTGGTCACCGCCGCCTATGGACATATGCAAGACCAGAGCGTCGCCAATGCGTCGTCGACCCCGAGACGTGAAGTTGTTATGTTTCATGTGCCTGTAATTTCACCGGCTCCCTTACCTTTCTAACCGAAACAGTAATACAACTGCACTATTGCTTCACGGCGGAAATGGGTAAGGTATGGGTAGTATTTCCCCAGACAAACTCTGCACTCAAAATTCAAAACCATTTATTCAGTTTAGGCCCTCGGAGGGCACTCATGAATGTCAAATTTAAAGTTACTGAAGCTACAACCGTTTCGGAAGTCAGCCTTCAACTGAGAAGAACCGACAAGAAACTCAGCAAGGTTACATTCTTTTTTATGTTTTATTAAATAATTTATTATATAAATTTTATCAAGTCTGACTTTTTGGCTATTTTATAATATCAGTTTAAGAGATTTACTACTCAAAAAGCCTTACATATACATATTTATATTAGATTATGCTGCCTTCGGCTACACGGAAATGGAGACTTAAACACTATCAGAATCTTTTGACTAAGATGAGTCAGTCACTTGGCTGTGTGGTTAGATAATTTGACTAGGTCTTGGGTTCGATTCCCACCAAGGATAAACATTTGTGTGCATGAAGATGTCTGTTTGTTCTGTGTCTGGGTGTAAATATACATATATTTGGAAAAAAAAAGTATATGTCGTAGATTAGTTATCTGGTTTCCGTAGTACAAGCTCTGCTTAGTTGGGATAATGTGTGAAAAAAGTGCCAGAATATTTTATTTTTTTTTATCAAGGATCGAGTAAAAACACTGTGTAGGTTATATACCATCCCATTGATGGTTGGTTAACATTATTAATGTTTGGAGTTATAGTAGTTACTGGTATTCTCAAATGTTATACCCATTGTAAAAAAATAATGCTTTTCTAGGGAAATATAATAGTATTTAATAAATAAATAATTTAACTTGCAGTATTCCACCACGTTTGCTACGAGGGCTCCGTGGATCTCGAATGTGTTTACGACATGAATGATAGGCACGCGTTGGAAGTGCAAATAATGGAATTTGGACAAGTGCCAAAGCAGCTTTTTACTAAGCCACATGTTAAAAGAATTACGCATCAGATTACAAAACAAATTACCCTTCTGAACGATGACAACTCGACTTATAATATAGAGTGTAAAGATACGGTGCAGTTACACAAGGAAGCGGTCACGTGGGCAGTTCGTCGAGGGGATAGAATAATATCTGTGGGCAAAGATGGGACTCTGAAAGTCTATGACACTAATAAAAGAAAGCAAATAAGAAGTGTTGTGTTATGCACGGCACCGTTGAGCTCGTGCGTTATGGTCGATGACAATACTGTTGCTGTTGGCTCATGGGATAATGAAATGTAAGGAATTTTTTATACGTTTCTTGGATTTTTATGAATGGTTAGCTGAACTCTAAGCCGCCTTACTTACTTTATTAACCTTTCCAGTACTGTAATGATTATAATCCATATTAAAAAAATATATATATAATTTACATTATAACATCTTCACAGAAGAAATAATCCAATAAGATAATATTACGACTTACAATAATGGATCTCAATCGAGCAAGTGGTCTTTGAATTTGAACACATAAAATAACATTGTTTTTCTATATAGATAATGTTGGGTGATGAGAAGCAACATGAGCAAAACCTGCATGTCCAAGCTTAATTCAAATTATTCTCTTTTGATCTGCATCAATGAATAGACGGGCCTGTTGGGTTAGTGGCTAGATACTGCCACACAGGTCGTGGGTTCGATTCCCAGCCAGGACAAACATTTGTGGGCACAAAAGTGTGTTTTCACGGGTTTCGAAAAATGTACAAGTTCCATTTAGTTTTGGATCAGGTAACCTGGTATAAAGAATATCCCAGGCTATATTTGTTGTTTTATCAACCTCATCTTTTGGTAATAGGAATGATTATAAATCATGTTCTGGGCTACGGTCACTTCATCCCTTACCACAGCGACGTGCACAGCAACCCTGAGGATGATCCAAGATAAAATGCTAACTCACAATCGATTAGTCACAAATTAAATAATTGTATGTATTTCTTGCAGCTATTTATACGATGTTGAATACGGCAGAGTGGTAGAAAGTTTTCGGGCTCACGATGATTCTGTAAGCTGCTTATTATGGTTGGAAAAAGGTATGATTTTTTATTGTTTGTTCAATAAGTTTTGTCGTTCGATAAGAGAGGGCGTTGCCATTAGCCCATTTTTTTTTTGTTAGTACACTCTTCATATGGACGTATGTGAAGTTTCATTTCAATCTGTCGATTCATTCTTTGTTTACAAGCCATTTAGTGTCGCCGTGTCACAGTATTTTTTTACGATGGAAAATTTTTTATTTCGTGTAGTGATAAAATTGTTATTTTTGGAAGGTGCAGCACCAAAAGAAATTCACGAACGAATGTTAAAAGTGTATAATGATCGTTCACCTCCAATTAGAACAGTAGAAAGATGGGTTGCTGAATTCAAACGTGGTCGTACAAGCCTTGACGACGATCCCCGTGAAGGACGTCCAAAAAGCGCATCAACACCAGAAATCTTTGCCAAAATACAGGATATGGTTTTGGAAAATCGTCGATTGACTGAGCGAGATTTAGTAGAGGCTCTACACAACTCATTAGGCAGTGTGAGCCATATTTTAAGTGAAATTTTGGGTTTAACTGTGTGGACAATGGGTGCCGCATTCGCTAACAATGGAACAAAAACACATTCGAATGCGACTTTCTCAGCAACATTTGGAGCGTTTTAAAAAGGATAAAGTGGATTATGATCCTGAATCAAAACAAGAGGCTAAAGAGTGGTGTGAACCTGGTTGTTCGCCTTCGAAACGAGTTCGTGTCCGGAAATCGCCTAAGAAAGTTATGGCTTCAGTTTTTTGGGATGCGAAAGGAATTTTGTTTGTGGATTACTTGCAAACTGGTAAAACAATTAATTCTGAATATTATTGCAACCTTTTGGACCAGTTGAAGGAGAAAATTCGTGAAAAAAGACCCGGTTTGCAGAAAAAGAAAATCCTTTTTCATCAGGACAATGCACCGTGTCACAAGAGCATTTTGATAATGGCTAAATCCGTGAATTAAAGTTCGAATTGTTGGAGCATCCACCGTATTCACCAGATTTGGCCCCCAGCGACTTCCATTTGTTCCAGGACTCAAAAATTTATGCGTGGCAAGCGTTTTTCATCAAATGAAGAAGTCATAACGGCCGTTGAAGCGTATTTTGCAGACCTTCCGGATTCTCACTTCATGGATGGAATCCACAGATTGGAGGATCGTTGGAGCAAGTGTATTAATGTTCAGGGAGATCATACTGAATAATAAAGTGTATTTTGAACCATAACATTGTGTTTTTTTTTATCGAACGACAAAACTTATTATAATACATATGACATCCCACGGGACCGCGGGTAAAACCGCTGGGGACAGCTAGTAACGTATAAAATGCTCTGTTCTAGAACGTCTTTTGATATCGGGGGGGTGCGACGGAGTGGTTAGAGTATGGGGCAACGTGGGGCGGACGGGGCAGGCTCTGCGGGGGCTGAAGGCCGAGTTTGACCATGACGGGAAGATCACCAGTCTTACTTACAGGTGCGTTGTATCTTTTATGAAAATTTTCTTCCCGATAATTTAAATCTTGTGTGGCTCTTAGTTAAGTGCCCGCACATGGTGTCTACGTTTAATGTGTTCATCCTAATTTAATACTGTTAAAGCTGTTTACTTTTACGGTAAAACAGAAGCACCGATTTAATCTCGTTTTTCTCGTTAACACTGTTGAAACCATGGCGAACAGTTTTTAAAATTCCCTTTTGCAATGAATATGATCTCATCAATTAATAGAGAAATATACTTGCTTTGAGGAAAGGGTGGAGATTTTCCAGTTGGCTAGTACGTAGATATACAGGCAGTTACAAAACTACCCGTAAAGCCGAAAGGAGGTTAAATGGGAACTTATAACGAGTTCATTCACAATATTTCAGAACCGTAGTAACGCTGTATAACATACCCCAAAAAAATTAAAATAAATGATTTTTATGAATGAAAAATAGAAAAACTATTAAAGTAGACAATTATTAGGTAAAATAGGTACGTAGGCCTTTCTGTTAAATAATCTGGTTCCCTGACATGACATCTCACTAGGGTTGTTGGCTTTGATAATTAATTATATTTTTACGGGGTATTTTGTAACACGTTGTATAGGTATATGTCCTGATGGATAGAAGTGCATTTTATACACTGTACTTGCCACAATTAACTACATCAGGTGACTTATTTCGAATGCAGTTTCGTTATCGATTCCCATATATTGTATAGGAGGAAATAATAATTTCATTCTCTCCCTTAGGCGTCGACGTCACGAAATCGACATAATAACTGGAACAAGCGACGGGGAAGTGTTTATATGGAACTATACAACTAAGGAGCAAGTGAACAAAATTTCCGTGTGCACATCCTCTGTGAACGGGGTTTGCTTCATACAACCCGGCGACAGGATGGTCACGGGGAGCGAAGACGGTGACTTGACCGTCACTGACCTGAGCGTTTTACACTCCGTAAGTACCTTATCAGAAAGAACTAGCTGCTGTACCGCGGTTTACCTGTGTTACCAAGAGATATAACGTATGCTAGTATTAAAACACATCCTATGTCACTCGGGAATAAAAAAAAAATATCCCAGGACGTTCTTCATACATGGTTAGGGTCCTGATCCCAAATAAAGCAAAGTGTACTTGTACCAGGTATGTTATATACTACTTATTTAAATACATACTTATACTCGTATAGATATTTACACCCAGATACAGAACCAACAGACATGCTCATGCACAAAAAATGTTTCTCCTGGGTGGGAATCGAACCCACGACTGCGGCTAGGCACTCAGGGTCTCTAACCACCAAGCCAACTGCCCCGTCAATTAGTGCTATTTGGCTGAAAGCTACATAGTTTTCTATAATAGATAGATTTATTAAATTGGACATTGTTTTCGTAGATCGGAATTTTATTTCCCATTAATTGCACATAAAGGATTTGAAATCCAAGGGGAAGCCTATGTTCTGCAGTGGACATCCCTGGGCTGATATGATAAAACGACGAATATATTAAAGAACTCTCGTTAAATTATCTCATTATAATATATATATAATTAAGTCGTTAATCGAAAATATACAATGAATAAGAAAAAAAAAATTAAATTCTCAAATTAAATTCAAAGGAGTTACTAAGTTGGATGTAAAGTTAAAATAAAAAAGAATAAGAGTTCTGTGTAGATTCTTCATTGAATCTATGGAGTGTAGAAGTAAAGGAGGCCCGTCTTGTATTGGGGATTTGTCGAAAAAGTGTCCACCTGTAAACAGTAAATTAGGTTTCGAATTCTCACCGAAATAGCGCTAGTGTAGCTAGTGGAAATGCTGGGTTGGTTTCCGGTAATTCTTTAATACTATTTGCTATTTACAATTAATTGAGGTACTTAATAACACTGTATAATTTTGTTCCATACTCATGTTTGTCTAAATATTATAATTATTTAAAAGAATGCGCTGTTACAAAACGGAAATGATTCTTTCCTTTTTTATTAACTTAGTATCCTACTCTAATAGTTTATGGCGCTCTATTTAAAATTCTTCCACTTGCTACAATAGCGCCACCTTAATTTGTTCCCTTTCAACGTACACTTTTTAGTACACTGAGATGGTCCTCCTTTACTTCTACACTCCATAAAGGAATCATAGTTGTTCTAACTAAAAACATGGAATCGAATTTGTAAAATGATTTAATCACCATTATATTCAGATTGATATGTATACGATTTATAATAATGGGACGTTTAGGTGCTATACGCTCGTTGATATTTCATTGACCTTCTCAAAAGCCTTTGCGAAATCTGCGTTATACTGTGTTAAAAACATCTAGAATGATTATTACGACACAACATTATAAAGGTGGACCGATGACCACGCGGGGCGCCTATTGCGTAAGGAAATGGTTTTGATGTGATCTTTATTAAATTTGACAGGTATTTTCTTGAATACTTTTATGTTTTGGGTCCACATGCGGGACTTAGTTGACCCCGCCCCTCGTGGCCACTACATTTTATTGGAATTTAAATCGTCCTAAACTGATTTGCTGTTGCGTCAAAGGTCACATTTTTCTATACTTTCTGTCACTGTAGGTACTACACATATTTTAAGAGAAATTCAGTTCAGGCTGAATTGGCATTTAATTATAATAGCATTCAGGATGCATAGATTCTAATACAATTAAGTTTATTACCATTTCTACGCGACAGATAGGAGCCACTGGTTGTCATTGGTTTAAGACCCCCAAATGAGAAGTTTCTTAGGCTTATTCAAAACCATTTAAACAAAGTTTGATGTTGAAGCCACTCGGTAGCTTCAACTGAGGTGAACCGGCAAGAAACCCTCTTTTGTTACTTTGTCAATGTGAAAAGTGTTTCTATTCCAATATGTATTAAATTTTTCTTTTTTGCGACTTGTTGGAGTGGTCTGTAATTTATTTATGGGTTTCACACATTTTTAAGTATCTCTCTCTAGTTTAAAAAATGCATGGTTGTAATTATATCAGTATCTTAATTTTTGTGTCGAATAAATAAAATAAAAATTTCTACCTAACATAATAATTAGGATTGTTGTACAAAATTTACTATGTAATCTAGATTCTCCTGAGTGGGTCTCAGTAAATGTGTATTGTTACAGATATACCAGCGAAATTTCCCGGAGGCGGTGACGTCGCTTTGCTGGGACGGGCGGCGCGTGGTGTGGCTGGCGGGCGGTGGGAGCGGTGGGAGCGGTGGGAGCGGCGGGGGCGGCGCGGGCGGCGTGCTGCGCCAGTGGGACGCGCACACCGCCGCGCAGCTCAGCGAGTACAAGGCTCATGAGGGTATGGACCTGGAGTTATTGTATTTAAAACTTATTTTCGACCATTCTTGCAAAAAGGGTACATAGAAGTCTTAAAAGTAATCATTTATATGAACAGCCATACTTACCGGCATCCAAGGTATATTAGTTCAATGGTTTTTAATATCAATACCATAATTATTACAATATCAAGGTCTCCCGTGGTTTCACTCGTGTTCTCGAGGGATCCAACGTAAACCGGCCAATGTTACTGGAAATTATGTAACTTTCCATCAGTGAAATAATTTTTGAAATCGGATAAGGCGTTTCGGAGGTTACCTCAAACACCTTAATTAACAAACTTTACCCGTTTATTATATTAGTAAATTGGTGGGCCAGTGATATAATTCTTGGTCTAGAGACCGGAGGTCCTAGATTCGATTCCCAGGTGGAGAATGGTGGAGTTGACGTTTCTTTGTCAGATAACCAGTATGGTCAATGTGCCTGAGAGACTATGACAATGCTCATGTAATATCTTAGGTGGAATGTGGGATTCAGTACTTCTAGTTACCTCTTTAAGGAAAATAGATGTGAATATATTTATTTATTTTTAATTAAAATAGTACCACATATAAATATGGAGAGAAGACTTAAATAATGTATTTTTTGATTATTTCTATGTTTTTTTATTTTATTATTGTTATTATGATTATTTAGTAAGATATAAGTTTTTTTGAATTATTTATGAATGTGTGTAAATTACTTAAATAGGTTAATTTATTTATTATATATAAAGATTGGTATTTATTAACGCAGATGCATTACAGAGTTCGAACAGTACTTTTGAATAAGATATTGTTCCTATATGTAGTTATATTTACGCCGTCTAGCGGCGCCACAATCAATGTTAATTATCTAGTTGTCTGCTCTAGGTGCACTAATTAATGGCATGCGTGTAATGTTCGTTTAAAGTTCATATTCCACTATTAATTAAGGTGACGTTGCTGGACATGCACAATGATCGATGTGTGTATGGCCTTCAAAACGGTGTGACCGATTTTGACGGGACTTTCATTGGATAGATAAATAAATTAATAAAATAAAAATAAAAATGCGTTTATTTCATCTCCACAAATTACAACACTAGGTATAAAAAAATTGAACAGAGTTTTACAATTGGTAGGTCTAGGTAGTAGGTACTTATTTTTAGCATTTCTGAAAACCATGACAGATTTGATTTGTAATTTGTGGGAGATCTGGAGTCTAAACTAAGCCCAGGCCTGTATTTTAGCACTCCAGGCCCCCCAAAACACTAATGTCACAAATTGTCAAGTAAGTAGTTAGATAAATAGTCAGATCAGATACCTGATGTTATAAAATTTTAAAATTTAGCCTTTTTATCCCTCGGGAATGCGGCAGAAACCGCGGGGGAATTCGGTATAAATAAAAAGAAACTTGTTATAAATTGAAGTATTCTGCGACATAAAATTTACTCAAAGATCAAATCGAGTAGAGCATGTACTGCATAGAACACATATTTGTCCGGGGTGGGACTACGAACTGTGGCAGTCATAGTATCAAACGATCCACGCAAAACGACGCGTCAACACGAATGTGTCACAAAATACCCCGTAAAAACATAATTAATTATCAAAGCCAACAACCCTAATAAGCGTCATGTCAGGGAACCAGATTATTTAACAGAAAGGTCTACGTACCTATTTTACCTAATAAATGTCTACTTTAATAGTATTTTTATTTTTCATTCATAGAAATCAGTTTTTTTAATTTTTTTGGGGTATGTTATACAGCGTTACTACCGTACTTAAATATTGTGAATGGACTCGTAATAAGGCCCCATTTAACCTCCTTTCGGCTTTACGGGTAGTTTTGTAATACCATGTATATATTATTTAAATTACATGGTAGATTATACTATTGAAATTTCTTGGAGTTTCATTTACAAAACTGTATTTTCTTTGTTTCAGATACAATCAATAGCATTTATTTCGATGACAACACGAAGACCTTAATTACGGCGAGCAAAGACAAATCAATAAAAATATGGCAATTGAATCATAATTCCTGACCTAAATGGATGACAGAGCATGCCACCAGTATTAGTGAAATCATGTTGTTACCGTCTAATAATGTGATTTGTGTATTTAAGAAGCAAAATTTTGTGATATTCAATCAATACGTAAAAGAGATTTATTTGGTGCAAATTCTATACGCTTGAGATATGCTTAAAATAAAGTTATTTACATAATTACTTGTATTTGCTTTATTAATCTTTCCATTTTCCATCTCTTTGTGTTCCGACAGCCATATATGTCATATAGCAAATATGTCGACCCTATAGGGTCAACCTATCCTTTCTAGAGGTATACAAGCTGTTATGTGTTATTTATTGCAAATAAATACTAGCTAGTTAGAAAAATTATGTGTAAATTCGTTTAAGGTTCAACGTAAATATGTACCACTTTTGGTTTATTTAAGTCATTTAGTTCCGAGCAATACCAAGTGAGTTAAGTTCATCGGTTATGCAATATCAACTATACAAATATTTATTTTTGGATGTAAATATCTATATATGCATTTATTCGGAAGAAAGAAGGTTCCTAGTAGGTATATGTAGTTTATCAGTTATCTGGTTTCCATAAGTTCTGTTTAGTTTCGGATTAGATTGCCGTGTGTAAAGAATGTCACAGGATATTTATTTATTTTTACGTAAGTATCTAAAAGTAGTAGATTGTAGAGTTAGTTCGGGGAAATACTACCACCATACCCATTTCCAAGCAGTAATGGTTAGAATGGTGAGGGGGCGGTGAAATTACAGTCATATGAGACATAACAACTTGCCGTGACCCTGGTCAGAGGCGGCCTTAGGGGGTGGCGAACGGGGCATTCGCCCGGGGCCTCGCTCTTGCAGGGGCCTCGCGCAACCCAAGCAAATAAAAAAAAAATGGATTTCAATTTTTATTTATTTGTATAACTTTAGCATTTCTTGTCAAACATGACAAATACCTAAACCAAACAACCAGACTTACTTTCGCATCGTAACAACATAACATACGTTTCACGAAGGACAAAAGGCCTCGCAATGACCTGCCGCCCGGAGCTTCGCAATAGGTAGGGCCGCCGCTGACCCTGGTGTTGTAAAAGTCCAAAGGTGGCGTTGACCAATTACCGGCAGGTGGACAGTCTGCCTGTTTGGCATAAAAAAACTATCTAGTCGAACTCTAAGTTAGTCTATAGGCTGCGTTAATTTAGGCCAGCTATATCACCTACACAACGGGGGTTGCTGATCGTGTGCATTATTATGGAGTAAGTTTTACACTAATGGTTTTCACGAACAATTTTTATAATTTTGGTCGTAAATTAGAAACAATGTCATAAAAAGTTATAAAATAAAAAGTAATGGAATATAAATACACTTTCCGGTTGTATGCAACCCCCCGTGTAGCAACCCTACATTTTGTCAAATATCGACGCCCTATTCCAGACCCCATTTTCAATAACTATAAAATGTATTTTCTTATTTATGAGGCGGGTAAACGCTTTATTCCACTACTGTACCTTATTTGTTGTTGCATTTGTTGGAAAAAACACCACTTTACTTTTTACCGTTTTAGTTGCGAATATATTGTTGTCGTATATATTATAATGCTCGAGAATATGGAGCTCAATTTAAAGTTCTTATTTGTCTGTTATCGTTTTTATTATTTTAGATTGTGGGTTCCTACAGACTATGTTATTGTAGGTATTATTAATGGCTTACTAAGTTCTTTTCGCAGTATTGCCCGTTTTCCTGAGAATTCCCTCGGTGTTATGTATTATACCTAAACGTGCATGATTTCTCGGTATTCAAAATTCTGTATGGAGTGTACCTATCGATTTCACCATTTTCACATTTCACAATCCGTCTATCACAAACGCGTGATACAGTAACAAACATACATGTATAAACACGCGCAGTGACATCTGAAAAATAAATACAAAACTTCCGCATTACTAGTTTACTAGGAGACTTAAATAACAAACTAAGCGAAGCAAAGTAATTGATTTTTTCTATTAATAGTACTTACTTAACTATGCCAAACCTCTATCGTAGAGTATGGATGAAAAACACTCTATGTGTTAATTCAGTGAACCATATAAGTATACCTTCGTTCAAATCTGTTCTACCCTCTTACGTCGTGATTTTGAATTGATTTATTAAACACACTTACTTACAAACATTTGCATTATATTAAATGCTATATATTGAACTTGTTATGGGAGGGCTTTGAAATTCTGGTCCACAACCTTTTTGTCTGACGAAAAATAAATGAATGACAAAACCAAATTATGCTATTCACAAGTGATTGACGAATAATTAAAGCCTTTCCCTGTAATACAAAAGTTTCACTTCTATCACGTCTTTTACGTTACACCCAAGTTTATTCATTATATTTATAACTAAGTAGGATTTGGAAGGTACGTGAACAAAATACCCTCAGCCGCTCAGGGAGTGACAGAAAAACCTCTGCAATTATTTCTAACCTTCAGACTGTTAAGCATAGATCAACTTGTGGTATAAATACTTGCTTGTAGACATAGTTTGAATAATTCATCAACACAGCAACCTTCCATGGTAGCAGTCTAAAATGTTTTAGGTATTGTGCATATTTTGTATTATTACAGTGGTATCATCCTGCCCTGTTCCGTAATCATTTAGGATTAGATGTATGCTTTCTGTATGTAACTCTATCGGATTCAATGTTGAAACCAATCCCATAATAGATTGATGATTCGGGGAGCGAGCAGTGTTGACAACAGTCGTAGCGCCTTCAAACTTTATATATAATTCTTCTGTACGTGTGTTGACAGTGAACTCCTGAACGGCTGGACCGATTTGAATGAAATTTTTTGTATGCGTTTGGGTGGCGCCCTGGGTGGTTAAGATTCACAAATGGACCCGGTAGGTGGCGCTGCGAACGCATTCCTGCATTTTTGTATTTAGACAGAACGACGTCTGTCCGGGCAGCTAGTGTAATATAAAATGGAATGCATCGACGATTCAGAGAGCCATACACAATCGCCCTGCAGATTTCCCAGAATGTTTTTGGACGGCTTACCTGAGTCCAACCTTCTTTGCGAATGTTGATTTTCAATGCAAGGTGTAAAGTGCGCGTGCTTTATTATTTAGTCGCCTATTACGGACATCCTAGAAATGAGTTGGGTTGAAATCGTCGCCGCTACCACACAGCATCTTAATACAGTCGTGTGTTGTTATTGTCTGTCAACGTAGCATTCGTAGCCGCTTGTCGCTACGAAGATTATGATTGATGTGTTAGTAAAGTATCAAGAAATTATGCCTACTGAATCAGCTTTCGTAGGAAGGAATAGTTGTACGAAGTCCATTTGGGCTTCGGTGTCACCGTTTTACTGTGGCCACCATGCCAACGCGGACGACGGAAGTTTGGTTACTCATTTCTTTGCCGCATCTCAAAAAAATGGAATTCCCTTCCTGCACACGTTTTCCCTTCTTCCTACGACATGGGATCCTTCAAACGAGGCGTGAAGAAGCACTTTGCGGGCCGGCAGGGTGAGGGCGGCTAGTGTTGTACACTCCTGTACTGGCACTCGCGGTTCTCGCATCTGGACTACAGTTCTGCTTTACATCAGGTAACCGCACTCACCTGCTTTCTCAAACATTATCTATTATCTACATATCTGCTCTATGTATTTTTGTAATGTTTAAAATGATAGGCTAAAATGTGAGTACCACACAAATGGAAAGAGACTGTTATACATTTTCGAAGCAATTTTTAATTTTGGACTCTTCTTTGTGACTTTTGTTGTCAACAATTGAAAAGCATACTTACAACGTACATACCTTTCTTGTAATTTTGCACTGGTTGAAAACCGGTGTCATATAAAGCCCTGGTCATGCAAATTACCCCCTAGGCGGCGGTTCCTAGGACGATCTTATGACATAAAAAAATCTTCCCCTGCTTGAATGAAAACGTATAACGAAGTAGGTATATATATATATAAAATAAAGAAGTATGTGTAGCATTTTGTAGCAGTGCATATAATTACTTGTGTACTTACAATAAATAGTGGAATAAAATTAAAACTGGGTGACCTCGAAAGTATTTTCTATCTTTCGTCTCTATCCGTGTCGGTTACGCTACGCATGTACCGACCAATAATAATACATTTATAAAAAATAATCTCATCATGACACAGCCGTATAGAAATCAAACAATGGTGCTCGAGGCTTACAAAAAACTATCCTCGATTGAAAAATCTCCACATACTTGTAATAAAATGTCTCAGTTTTAAAACCGTGTAACTACTTATTTATAAAAAAAATGACCTTGTTCAACTCAAAACAATTATGTATATTCATTTTTAAATTACGTGCTACATGTATGTACAACTGATCGGGATTTTTATTTTGCATATGGGTACATAACATAAGTTCTTATTTCATTTAATTTACTGGCATTGAGTTACCCATATATATACATAATACCGCATCCATATTGAATTGAGGCTGAAATATTATGTTGTCAGTGGAAATCATAAAAAAAAACAGTGTTCTACAAGCTATTTTAACGGTTACATCAACTTGCACGAGATCAAATAGCACGTGAAGATTTTAATAAATTACTCGTTCACTTTACCAATTAATATAATTAAAAATTTAATAACATGATGATTCAATAAGACGATTAAAATACCTACAACAAGTTATTTATCTACACAGTAACCGACTCTACCATAGTCTTTTTGATAAGTTCTCCAAAATTTTCAGTTGCTTCTGATGTGTTGCTGTCCGTGGCCGTCTCTGGGAGCTGAGACTGTATCTCCGAGGCGTCTTGTGTCGTCTGGTCAGAATGGTCCAAATTTAGCAACGTATTATGGCTGAACCAATTTTCATCATTTTCTACTGTTTGTAACTTATTACTAGTTTGATATGGCAATGTCATTAAATTATTGTAATGAGAGCCGCTTTTGTTTTCAACACTTACACATTCGGTAGAATTACTTTTGTACATTTCGTAATTATTGTGTACCATGTTGTGATATTGCAATGAATGTTGCTCGTGCATGCTCGTACTTGGTTTGTGTAAATATTCTGGTACGTACATGTGACCATAATGGCTGAACATTGTCATCTGTGAATTATGTGCAAATTCTTCAAAACTGGTTGCGGAGAAGCTTTGCAAACCTTTAAATTGATGATTATCAGTATGTTGTTCGTAAGCGTAGCCGAGATCATTCGGAAACCTTTGAATATTGTTTGATATATTTTCAAATCCTATACTATTTACTGCATACGGTGGACCTTTGCCTTGAAGTATGTTGGAGCTATACGGATCTGGGTGACTGTGATGATTATTTGTGGTATCAAAATGCATTTCGTTCATGTTACTATGATTTGTGTTAGTTCTATAGTTGTAAATCATATCTTCTTGCATACTATTCTGAACGTTAAGGTTGTTGATAAGGTTCATATCACAATGGACATTATTAAAACTACCAGAATTTACACAGGATTCAACTTCTACCCTAGGAGTTAGATTAACATCTCTCAATAAACCATCTTCATGACTGAGACAACGTTCACTTTCATATGATGTGTTGGAAACGCAAGTTGAATTAATATTATGCGCCTCCGCCCACTGCATCTTAGCGGCTTCTTGGCTTTCCTCATTTTTCTTTTCCAAGCCCAATCTCATAAGTGTGTGTATGAAGTGAGTTCTCACTCTTACGGGATTGAACTCTATTCTCCCGGAAGTATTGCAACACCCATCTCTAGTGCATCCACAAGGAAAGTTTAATCTATCAACTTGACATTTGATTCCAGCTAAACTACAAGAACAGTTCTCTGGATTGCAAGTTCCTTTGCAAGCGCAGCCACAAAATTCACGTGAAGTTCTTATATCTCTACATTCATCTTTTTCATAGCCTTCTATTTTTCTGACCCCAGCTGCACGCAAAAGAGCTCTTCTTTGTCGAGTAGGTACTGGCTGTAGAAAATAATAGCTATCTAAATCTAGCTCTGATTCAGAAATATCACTCGCTTCTTCTTCAGTATCGCTGTCTTCACTAGAGGAAAGCGACGCGCCTTGTAAAGAATGGCGCTCACTCTTCAATTGCTGTAAAATTTGTCTATGCAGTCGCCTTTGTTCCATAGCGTGTTCTGGCAAAGTAAATTTCTGTATGTGAGAGTGTATCCATTCCATTCCTAATGTGGATCCTCCTTGAGACGGAACGCATGAAAAGCCTTGGGCTCTTGGAAAATAGTAAACTGTAACATTGTCAAACTTTAAGTTCTCTTTCCGTTTCTTGGTTTGTGGAAGCTCGTCACTTACGTCATCACATTTTCTTTTAATGCTACTTTTGAGAGGTGTTTTCTCTTGGACTACATAACCTTTGCAATTCTCATCTTCATCCTCATTGGTTTTATCATTAGAACCATCGCTATCGTTGGGCACTGCAATGTCAAGAGATTTTACATGTTGTAGGCTGGCTGTGCATGGAAGTGCAAGGTTAAAACTTGGTATTTTCACATCTTCAATTGTTTCTGATCCAAGCCCTGAATCACTTCCTTCTGACCTGTCTTGGGCATCAACTTCTCGCTCATTTAGAGCCGTATCTGGTGGTAAACTACCTAGTGCCGAATCTTCACTATCAGCTGAAGCACTATCTGTTTTTATATCATCTATGTCACTTAAAGTATCATTGTCTTCTATTTTTACGGCATAATCTACTTTACTGTCACTACTCTCATAAAACTGAGAGTTGCTACTACTGATTACATTATTTTGTTCATCATTAGAACTAAGGTCCTCACTAGGAGCATCACTATCACTAGATTTTTCATTGTTTATCAAAGAAAAGGAATCTTCTCCCGTTGCTATAATTGGGTTAGTTTGATATTCAATATTGCTGTTTATTTTTTGTTGTTCTATGGACTGGTCTGCCACCTCGATGGTCTGGGATTCCATGGTTACCTGAAAGGAAACATAATTAAACATTAATACTTAGTTATTCATTGACTTTCTATTATAAGACTATCGACTATTTTACGGTTTTAATGTATTTACTTAGTAAAATATATACAATACTTCAAGACAAAAGGTTGGGCCAAATATTTGAGCAGTAATTGTTGTGATAGAAGTGTGCAAGCCACCTGCACCAGACTCAACCGAGCAGCATTATAAATCAAACAAAATGATAACTCAAAACCGGTACCTATTTCAAAAGGTTGTGGTGGCCTCGACTAACTTCACCGGTATTTGTTCATTCGCCGTCGTACTCTCCAGTCCATGATGAACACACTGAATCGCACTTATCACTAAATGTTCACTCTAGTTATCAATTAAATATCGAAATACATTGCCATCATTTATTTCAGCAATTTGGTCATCACATACACATGCTCCACACGAAAGTCACTTTAATGCCATATAACTATAGGGTTCGTTTTAATATCACGTCACTCGGGCAGCCGTTGTGTTTTAACCCTATTTATTTATTTTCCGCCTTATTTTGACAGCAACGTTCTTCGTTTATCATAAGGCCTTCATATTTTATTTCCAGCCAGTCCATATTTGTTATTCCGTTATTGTAGAAATCTCCATTGGAGGAAATGTTCTGAGAAATATTTAACGTAAAATCATCACTGCACACTCGCTCGCACAGATGGAGGCCACTTTTACAACACCGTTCTCACAGTTCCCACCACGGGTAATCGCGTCCGACGACTCGGGCGAGACGCAGGCAAGTTGTGATCCGACTTAATGTGGTAGTCGTTGAACGCGGCGAGGGCGGGGCGAGGTAAGAGACCTTCTGAATTTAGTAGCGTTTCTGCGTTGTTCGACGTGACGTTGCTTCCCCCCGCACGCCTCGATCCGGCCTTGCGACCCTCCGCACCGCGTACACCCGCGGAGCTCGCGCAAGCGCGCTGTGTTTCTTGTGAATGTTGTGATACCATATCTCGAATATTCATTCCCCCGTGAATATCAATAAACACGTCTCTGGTGAATATACATATTATTCGCTATATCTATCTTACCTGACCTGGCTATTAGTAGGGAGGGTTTATTGAAATAGGTTTAATATGAATAAAAAAAAATATTTCGGCCTCTGCTCTGTTTACAATTAACAATAGATCTAAATGTGAAACTTGTTTTAACTGGTTTGAATTCAGATATTAATAACTAGCGTCGCTGCATAATCACCTTTACCACCCTGTATACGTGATCGCTACGCTGCAATAACGTAACGGTATAACAACTTTGCTTGACACGGCATAGCCTGGGTTCGATTCTTGGGTCGGTTATGTTATCGTTGACATTTCTTTGTTAAGAAATATTTATCTTTAGCCTTGAATTGGTAATGAAATCTAGAGATTACAAACTATGTTTTATTAGGACAATGAAGTGTATGTTCGTTCATTTTCAACGATCAGTTAGAAAAAATATACAGAACTTCGCCATAATGATACATAGGTTGATAGAGATGAATCAGAATCTCATCCAAATAGGGATACAAAGAACTTAAATAGTAATCCTAACTCTATGTAAACAAAAAATTAAACAACCAACTACTTTGTACTTTATCATAAATTTTAAAATTTGAATGTTTTTGAAGTAGGCATTTGTTCTGGATAAATAAAACAGGATATTTTTTTTATTCCTGATACTTGTTGATTTCGACAGATATAATATAACTATGTACGTAAGTTTCAAATACATTATATCATCAAAAACACTGAGCCGTGCGTAATTAAAATAAAAAATCCGTCATTTTATGAAACGCCTAGGCAATTTTTTTAAAAGTTAGTTCCTATCCTTACCGGCAGTGGCGCTGTACGCTGGAGCAATAAAGATTTGATAATAAAAGTGTTCATTCATATGATAAAAACTACTTGATCGATAAAATGTAGATATCTATTATTTTTTTAATAAGTCGTCATTTTATGAAACGCCTAGGTCGTCTTTTTTAAAGTTAGTTCCTATTTTTACCAGTAGTGGCGCTGAACACTGGAGCAATATAGATTTGATAATAAAATAATGTTCATTCATATAATAAAAGCAAATTGATTGGTAAAATGTTTATTTTTTTATTTTTATTTCCATAGTTTAAATCGTGCTATGACATAGAGCTGCATTTTATCGAATAAAATGTGTTAATAAATCTGTCGGGCTGCCGAGGAGGTTTGTAAAATGGAGTTGTTTTAACGTTTTTTTGTTCGTAAATGTGTTCACGATTCACTTAAACTTGTATAGCAAAGCCATTTTGTAAACAAACTAGGCAAGTTATAAACTGGCAGCATTAAACAATCGGCCTGCGACACTATATTACATTATTATGTTTGTAAGTAGAGTACCAACCTACCACCTTTAATCCCAAAGAAAGATGCTTGTATATTTCCTCGAATTACGGGTATGAGGGAGAGAGCAACACAGGTTCACAACCTTTTGCTCTTGGGCCAGCTCGACAGGTCTCGACCGACATAAACGTACAGCTACGTCATGTCACGATGGTTCTATACATAGGTATTCGGCTGGTGTACCTTCCCCTTCCTTTCCTTAGCAGCTTACATCGTGGTACCAGGCGATATACCTCAATGAATACGCTATAAATATCTTTGTTCCACTCTTTTGTTATTTTTCATGCAGAAAAGTTTCACTGCCTAACTTCACATCCGTCATCTAAAATAAAACACCTAGTTCTCAATACATAGGGTAATAGCCCGTAATGTACTATTTTTGTTGGAATACAATGTGGTGCCAATGTTTTCACGTACATCTTGTAGGTGGACATGACGTAGACGGCGTCACAGCACCAGGGTAGAGCTTGCTCGTCGTACTACGAGCGTTCTTCAAATAAATTGGCACTCGACAGCCGTCGACATAATACAGGGCGAGGTGGCGGGCTATACATACCGACCCGCACGTATACGATAATCAATAGATATTTTCAGGAGGCTTTCGTGGAGAGCGAAGGCGAGACGCTCGCATATCGCTCGCTCACTCTGTCCTGTAATTTACGTAGAATATGGTAAAAACCACGATGGAACAATTTTCATTTTATACCAACTGCTTTTTCTGTCAAAATAGTATTAGTTGCATGTAAAAATAGGATATTACCATTACGTTTAGGTATTATGTTGATGGTTAAGGAAAATGGTCAGATGTCGATTAATTCCAAATATAAAAAAAATGGTTAATGGTTTATTTGACATCACATAAAGGACACAAACACTAGTAGGTAGGTAATATGATTAGAGCATATTTTGCACAAGAGGAAAAAACAAAAAACCTTTTAGAAAAGTGTATATCTGTGAATAAAAATTATAAAACAAAATTAAGAGCTTTTGTGCCGCGAGCTATCAGAACAACAAACTAATAATGGCTTGAATTATGCGATGCAAGAAGTGGTCACATTGGTTATATACTATATAGATTTAGTATAATATAAACTATATATGTGTGAGTTGATCCACAATTGACGTAGATATCGGTGAACATACGGACACAAAGATTCTCCTCCTTTTGTGAAATCGGTTAAAAAGTTCCGTAACAACCCTTTTCCAGGTAGGACAAAACGACGATATTGCGATTCTAATACTAAGCTCAAAATCGACACATTTATGATAAACTGGCTCTACTACAATAGAACGAGTTTTTGTGTAGGTTAGCAAGGCTCCGAAACGTTTTTATCTCATTTCTAACGGTGTTCTACGCCGCCGCCGATTCTTCTGTAGGAATAGCTACCATAGTAGGTATGTAACTCCCCGCCATCGTGTCGTACCGTACCTAGGTACAAGGTGGCGAGTCTAGCTCTACGGATACCTAGGTACCTTCGCTTGTAATCGTTCACATGGCAACGGCTAAAAACAAACTTCCTTGCTACACAACCGTCATTACTTGACGGTATACCCATCACAGACGCGGTTAGACATGAATAAATTATTCACTAGAGTATAAATACATTAGGTAGGTGCAGGGTACCTACGGAAGGGGTGGTGGGGGTGGAGGCATCGGGTGGCAGACGGGGGTAGATTAAATTTCGTACCACAGCGCTAGCAGCCTCAAGCTCGCTTGTATTCATCACTGTTAGGGTTGCAATTGCTTCCCAGTGTATTTTACCTTACAATCAGGGACAGGGGGAGAGTGCATGTACGTACTCGCAGTATTGTGTGTGTGAGCAGTTGCTATGAGCACTTAAATTATGCTTTAAGCAAAAAATAAAAGTAGGAATCAATTTTGAGGGGATCCGACGTATTGTGATGTTTCGACGAAGGTCGGTTATATTTTGTCGAGATTCTGGTTTGATGCACATTAAATGGACGGCCCCTAACTGTCTTTAGTATTGGGAAAGATAATGTGATTCTTTAACGTTACTTAACGGTATTCCGCTTGTACTCATATGAACGTGCATTCCTTTCTTAAAGCGTTTTATCTTTTGGGTTCCGTAACAAATAAAGTAACAAAAAAACCTTATCGGTGAGACTTCGTTATCGCGACTGTTTATCTTAGGAACTACAAATATTATCGATCTCGCAATAGTTATTGGAAAATGGGGGGGTCGAAATAGGAATTATGGGGTTACTGCTTCAAGTAGGTTACACCGTAAATAAATAAATAAATAATATCCTGGGTCATTCTTTACACACGGCCATCTGATCCCAAACTAAGCAGAGCTTGTACTATGGGAACCAGATAACTGATATACTACATATACTACTTTTTATTTTTCTAAATACATACATATACCGAGTTTGATGCATCAAAAAAAACATTTTAGAAGAAACAGTCTAGAAGTAGTAGAGCTCATAATGTAGAGTTCGTCCGGGAAAGTACTACCACCATACCGATATCCGCCGTGAAGCACTTGCAATGAACTTGTATTACTGTTTCGGTTAGAAAGGTAAGGAGGCCAGTAAAAATATAGGAACATGAGACTAAACAACTTCACGTCTCAGGGTCGACAACGCATTGGCAATTTCCTTGGTGTTATATGTAATATATAACACCATTATATGTAATATCCATAGACGGCGATGACCACTAACCATCAGGTGGACCATCTCCCTGTTGCTTGGCCTACATGCCGGAAAAAAACATCACATTAAATATCAAATACATAGTAAAATATTTATGCAAGTCATTATTGATCTTATCGCAAACGATATTAGGTTTCTTATTATTCAGAACACTTCATGCGCGAGTCCAACACTAGCCCTGATTTTTATGATACCTACTTGTTTTAATTTCGCTTCCCATGTTAGCTCTGAAGAGGGACAGAAATCCAATGTAGAGAATATGCTTAATTAGACAGTACCGTGAACTTATCATATCTGGGAACACATAGCAAGAGGAATTGGAAACCAGTTTCCCTGTTTAAAGCCTGGAATCCCCTAAATTGGGAAGGAATAATCATGATGTTTATTTTATTTAAATACGGTCTCGCGGTTTCACTCGCTCTCCCGTTAGGGGCAAAAGGTCGATGTTATTCTCCGTTAAAAATCACGTCGATACTTTGCTCTGTTGCTCTGTGAATGAAGGACTCTCATATAATCTTACGTTAGTCTTTAGCCCTCTTAATTTGGCCTTTTTATTTGTAGTAGAGTTCTTAGTGCAGAGTTTGCCTGGGGGCTTATTCATTTCCGCCGTGAAGCAGTAGTGTATTTGTATTACTGTGTTTCGGTTAGTAAGGTAAGGGGGCCGGTGAATTTACAGGCACATAAGATTTAAGAACTTCACGTCTCAGGGACGACAACGCTTTGGCGGTGCTCCTGGTGTTGCAGATGTGCAAATTCGGCGGTGACTTACCATCGGGTGGACCGGACGCTTGTTTGTCGGTACATGTGGTATGAAAAAATGTGTAGCTAGCTGAAGTCTTTTAACTATAAAGTACCTACCTGATTTCGGCTTCATACGTCAAGTAGTTTTCGTGTTTAGTTAGTGAGTGAATGAAAGTTCTTTCTCTTTTGTATATATGAATAGATAATGTAAACATCGAATTAGTGTAACTATCATAGAAGACTCCATATTTTTGTTACCAAGAAACATCTACAGTTTGTCAATGTATTTGATGAAGTATACGTTGATGTCAATCATAATTCTTTGTCAAGATTCTAGACTCAATCGCAAAAGCTTTATTTATTTCGTAGCAAAACTAATCGGTCCAATCAGTACCGTATTGGCGAAAAAATAATAAAGTAATAATGAACTTCATTTAAGGGTTTTGTACCTACGCAAAGCTCGGTCCCAGGTACCAGCTCAGAAACACCAACTTAACAACAGCCTTCTCTAGTCATAACAGTACCAATAGTAGCTTCGAATCGCCGGTTTCTTGGTATTAGCGTTCCAATTAATTAATTATCAATTGTTATTCAAACAAATATATTATTGACCTTTATCACAGTCAAAAGGTCTATCTACCTCTGTAGATATTAATGTGATGGCGATGGGTATAAAGTTAATAGTAAGTATGTTGCACTATGACCGGATTTACGGACGATTTATGTACTTACATATTATGTGCTTCTATTCACAAATATCTCGGAATTGATATGAACACGTGAAATGGTGATAATAGTTCCACTGGTAAATATCGTACCTAAATCAAGTACCCAAACCAAGATTACGCGCCTCTGCACTCTGGACGACAATAACTATAACAAACTAGCTGACCCGGCAAAGGTTGTTTTACTATTAGTTGTACTTCTCAAAAACGAAGTGTAAATATTCCGATTGAATCGACTGTGAAATGTGCACTAAGTAATGATAAATTAATTATTTTATCAATATAATTCCGACCCATGCTTCTGTTTTAAACGATGTTGTCAAACGACTGACATTTATGTAACACCATAAGATTTGTCAAAAGCGGTAAGGTTACATTAGAAAAGTGAATATATGGTAATTGATTTCCTAATTTTTTCAAATATTCCAAGCAACTTTCTTATTTTTTTCTTTCATAAGAACCTTCTTCTGACAATAACGAACACAACAAAAAAGAATTGGCGAAATCGGTCCAGCAGTCCATGTGTGATGCCGTGACCAAGGGAAATAGGGATTAATTTTTGTATATATAGATATTGCTAGATTCTTTACACACGGCCATCTGATCCCAAGCTAAGCTGAGCTTGTATTATGGAACCAGATAACTAATATACTTATTTTTAAAAATACATACTTATACATATATATATTTACATGCACACAGAACATACATATATGTTCATGCACACAAATGTTTGTCCTGGGTGGGAATCCACGACCTGCAGCGTGACAGTCAGGTTCTCTAAACATCAAGCCAACTGGCCACTATAATGATTTTGTAGATCCTGACAGAAGTACTTGACACGGTATTTACCAATGCTACTTTCGGCGGCGGCCTTACACTTTTTTTTTTTTTGGAAAGGACGAAGGTGTTAGCCTAAGATGGCTCTTACACCCTTACGTGGACAATTCCGGCGAGGGCTAGGGGCTCTCAGCCGAAAATACATTTAGATTTTAAGCAACAAGCACACTGAGGGTGCCCCCTGTGGGGCTCGGACCTCGGGCTCAGGGCGTTGCGTGGGGGGTCAAAAGACTTTACATTATCTGATATACTTATCCGTGGTTCTTTATTTCAAACAAAACACAAACACAATGAATTATTAGAGGGAGCGCGGCTAACGTCCACGCCGGCGAGGACGGTATCTAGGCTGATGGCCTTGTGGGTGTGTTGTATCGCGAGCTGAAGATTCGGCTGCAGCTGTCTGAGCTTTGGTGATTTCGTCGTCAGACTCGGCGAGGGCGTGCCTCGGTCTGCGAACGCGACTGATACGGGACGGAGTGTAGGACGCGGCCTTTATTATGAGCGGATTTATGTGGTTTATTGCAGAATAGAGATGGCGGCGAGAAGCCCCTTTGATAAATTGCCTGATGGTCAGCAATCGTAAATCCATGTGGAGTTGGAGATTTCGCATGTAACACGGGGCGCCCGTGGCTCTGCGCATGAATTTATTTTGGAGGACTTGAAGTGAATGGATCCGCTTGGGGGCGGCGTGTGCAAAAGTTACACACGCGTACGTTATGATGGGCCGTATACACGCGGTATACAGTCTAAGCTTGCTTTTTAGGGCTAGTTTAGAACGTGAGTTGATGAGGAAGTGAACAACCTGCCTAACACAAAGTTGGCGCGCTTACGCACCGTGTCTATGTGAGGGCCGAAGGAAAGTCTTTCATCCTGAATGACGCCTAAATATTTGGCTTGCCTCTCCCAAGGGATGGGAACGCCAAACATAGAGATGGATGTATCGGGGAAAGCTCGGTATGTTGCGCGAAAAGCTCTAAAAAAGAGAATGGCTTGACTCTTAGTGGGATTCATTTCGATTCTCCATTTGCGGAACCAATCACCTAGGGCGTTGGCTGCGCATTGGAGACGTTTCAAAATGAGGGGAACGCTTCTACTTGAGGAGTAGAATGCCATGTCATCCGCAAACAGGGCCAAGTGTGTGTCTCTGGTCCTGGGCATGTCACTCGTGAAGAGCGAGAATAACAGGGGAGACAACACCGAGCCCTGCGGGACTCCGGCGCGAATGGGATGAGGTGATGAAAGTACGCGCCCTTCGACTCGGTAGCGAAAGTAACGATTCGGTAGGTAGTCTCGTAAGATGGCAACGAGCCTCGGCGGCACACCCATAGTGTAAAGCTTATAAATTAAGCCGTCGTGCCACACTTTGTCGAACGCTTTCGCCACGTCGAAGAAGAGCGCGCCCGTCTGTGCACCGGATTGGCGCGGCCTTACCCATTGCGAGGCTCCGGGCGGCAGAGCATTGCGAGGCCCTTTGTCCTTCGTGAAAAGTATGTGATGCGAAAGTAAATGTGGTTTTTTGGTTTAGGTATTTGTCATGTTTGAAAAGAAATGCTAAAGTTATACAAATAAATATTTGAAATCCATGTTTTTTTTTATTTTGTTGGGTTGCGCGAGGCCCCTGCAAGATCGAGGCCCCGGGTGATTGCCCCATTCGCCACCCCCTAAGGCCGCCTCTGCTACTTATGCACTATTAGAACTGTCCCCCGCCAAATGAGGCATCAGCGCCAATTCTCATCCTTTCTCGGGTTTATGTCATTTCTAAGGTATTTGTGAATAGAAGCACCTATGTTCCTTGTTGCAGACTACCTATACGACTACCTTCGACGTGTGATTTGGCTTGGTGGTTGCAGATCCTGACCGCCACGCCGCAGTTGTGGGTTTGATTTCCACCTGGACAAACATTTGCGTAAATGATGTGTTTGTTTGTTCAGTGTTTGGGTGTAAATATCTATATAAAAATGCTTTAAGAATGTACTATATGTAGTATATATCGGTTATCTGGGAGCAGATAGCCGTGTGTAAAGAATGTCCCAGGATTATTATTATTTTACTCATTATAACTACATTATTTTTACCACTACCTTGCGCCCGGCGTTATAACAAGAGCTGCTAGTTTTCCCAATATTTAAAGTATCTCATATGTTAATCCAGAACATATTCTATCAAATTTGCTAAATTTTATTCAAATCCGTTCAGCTGGTTAAACTTAGATAAGTCATATAGGTACACCTATACATCCATAAGTTCATAAAAAAGTCTAAACTTTCACATTTAGATTAATAATGGGATTTCCAAATTAAGAAACGTTTATTCTATCATGCTCGAGCCAGGAGGTATCCGGTCCGAAGATTGCTTATTACAACGCTTTATAATATTATATCTGATTGAAATTATTTTAATATTAAAGAGTTGTTCATCTTCTCTACGTGGGTGAAACGAATTGGTGGTCCAGATATTTTGTGATGACGCATACGTTTTTATTTTTATAGATACAGTATATTTTTTATTTAACTAGTACATTTGATGATTTATTATCTCAAGATTTCTAGTTGAGTTGTGGTAATATTCACCAGTAATAACCCCGTAACACTTCGGTGGCCGCGAATCTGTGGTGTATCAAACTAACCTAAGCTTAAACCTATGAACCTCTCTTTCTTTTCCTAAAGTTGAGGGATATTTTTAGTTCTATCAGTTTGTTCTTTGTATCAAACTAACCTTACCTTAAATATATGAACCTCTCTTTCTTTTCCTAAAGTTGAAAAGAGTGAGGGATATTTTTAGTTCTATCAGTTTGTTCAGTGTATCAAGCTAACCTTACCTTAAAACTAATAGGTTGGGGAAAAAGTTCCTTCGCATTTTTTAAGAAAATTCAAAACATTTTTAATATAGTTTATTTACATTTAACTAAAGTATGTAGGTACCATTTTGTTCGATAACAGGTCGGTAGGGACATGATCCCATTGCTATAGAAATGTTGGGACTTTTGATCAAAATACTGCAACAAGTGCTTTTGACAGTCCTCTCGTGATGTTAACCTGACACTGCCTAAAGAATTCTGAAGAGACCGAAACAGTTGGAAATCTAAAGGTGCAAGGTCAGGACATTACGGCGGATGCATTAATACCTCCCAGCCAAACTCTCTTAATTTTTGCTGAGTGGCTAAAGATGTGTGAGGTCTAGCGTTATCATTATGAAAAACCACACCCCTTCTGTTGATTAATTCCGGCCGCTTTCTCTCAACTTCTTGCTTTAATCTCAACAGTTGTTCGCAGTAGAGTTCAGAATCGATGGTCTTGCCTGGTGGTAACAACTCATAATGAATAATGCCCTTCCAATCCCACCACACACAAAGCATCACCTTGTTGCGAGTTAACCCGGGTTTCGCCACAGTCTGTGAAGCCTGACCGGCCTTTGACCACGACCTTTTTCGCACGTTCCTGTCGTACGTGATCCACTTTTCATCACCAGTTATCAGCTTCTTCAAAAATGGTTCGGTTTCATGACGTGGTAATAAAGAATCACAAATGAGTACACGGTTCATTAGGCTTCTTTCAGTGAGCTCGTGAGGTACCTAAATATCTAGCTTTTTTGTGTACCTAGTTTTTTTCAAATGCGCCAAAACTGTTTTGTGGTCAATTCCCAGTTCTTCAGCTACGTCGTAACTACTGATATGCTGATCTTGCTCCACTTTTTCAAAAATGGCATCCATTTTATCCGAAATGGGGCGACCAGAGCGACGTGCATCTTTGACATCAAAATTTCCGGATTGAAAACGCTTAAACCAAATTTGTGCTACTCTCACAGACACTGCACTAGGTCCATAAACATCGCAATTTTTTTTCGAGGCTTGCGTTGCATTTTACCTTTTTTGTTGTAGTAAAATTTTAAAATGAATCGAATTTCTTCATTAGATTCACTCATCTTGGCGGTACGAAAAACAAATGCAAATCACACATATTCCTAATTTGAATTTGGAATTATGTTCTTTAAAATTTAAACTTTCAATGATACCAAAACCAGCCAAAATGCAAATAGTATAGCCAAAGAGATTTTGTGACATGAAGTTTCTAAGTCGGGCGGGTAACTACACCTACCTAAGTCCTTACCTTTGCAAGCCTTTATTGCAAGTGACCAGCTGCTTCGGAAGAACTAAACTAAATTTGAGACTTTGTTTCTCTTTCTACAAGCTTGTATCTAAGGTAGAAAGAAAGATAAGGACATTGAAGCAATAGCACTGGCAGTCAATGCGATGCGGTGAGTCGGTTCGAAACTGTTTGTCAGTTTGTTGGTTTGTCCTTCATTCAAGACACAGAGCAACGAATCGAGGATGCGTGTCATTAATATGACCTATGCTTTTACAATATACTTAATAACAATATTAATGTACGAATGGAGTCAAACAATTTAATTGTACGTATTTTTATCACAACTAAGTGTTCCCGGTTTGCGTTGTAAAGCGCCTTCGTTGCAATGAGCATTTAAATTTCTTTTCGAATTTTCTATTTTTACGGTAAAATTTTCTTCCCTTATTCGGAACTTCCTTATACATTTTCGAATATTTGAAAACACTGTTTTAGTCTATCACAAGTGATTCATCAAACATTGGATTATCGTACAAATAATTTTAAAATTAAAAAAATACAAAGAATTTTGCACTGACAAGACAAACAATTCAACATTATGTTTTGCGGTTTGGTTATTGGTAGGTAAATTAATAATTCGCACTAAGCTCTAGAAATACCAGTCAGATTTTAAAATTATTTTTCTGCCATCTCTTTAGGAAGATTATAGGCTATATTATCTATCTATTATTAACGTGACATTTTTAGAGAAGTAAAGCTCTTAGTGTAGCATTCGTTCGAGGATGTACTCTACCACCTTACTCAATTCCGCCGTGAAGCAATAGTGGACTTGTATTACTGTGTTTCGGTTAGAAAGTTAAGGTTGTCAGTGAAATTACAGGCACATGAGACTTAACAACTTCACTTCTCAGGGCCATTGGTGTTGCAAATGTCCATAGGCGGCGGTGACCACTTACCACTTACTTGTTTGTAGGTCTATGTGGTTTGAAAAAGGTCCTTAGGTACCGAGCAAAAAGTCTTAAAGAATGCTTACCGAAGACCAAGTTAAAGCGCGGGCTGACGATGCGACACCGCAGTCAAACACGGGGCACAGTTATATAAATAAAAACGATGAAATTAACTGACTGCGAAGGAATCTCTTGTGTACCAAATCCTGAAGTCAACGCGGCGTTTGTTTGCGTTGAGCGATGCTTATAAGAGTTATGTACCTAGCTTATTATGTAAGGACCGGACCTTTTTTCCGGAGACAAATTCTACACGGGATACCGGTTTATTCATACTCTTACTGATGTATTTGTTTGAACCCTGGGGTGTTCCTTCTCTCGTCGTTGATAGGGCTGCGGGGCCAGGCACGTCCTACGACTGCCTGCCGTCAGCGTCGCCCTTCTCCGGGAGGGGCTACCAATATTGTAGGTATTGTAGTGAACGGGGGGCAAATTATTGTCAGCCAGTAACAGTAATAACGGCCAGTGCGGTAGTATAGACTTTCCTTACAGTATCTACAACAACTTGCCCGTGATGAATCAATTTGCTTATCATCGTGGGTCAATTAGTCTTTTAACCAAAAGTTTCCGTCTAGAAATCCACAGCACTGTGTTGATACAGATTAAGGTGAGATTTGAAATGTTTACAGTGAAAATGAACGATCAATAATCATCAGGCGAGGCGTAATACCCAACCTACCTACAGACAAATCTACCCTATAGTAGATTGTACTCATAAAATCAGGTTGCTCACTCACTCTGAGCCGTCAATCAGAAGGGACTATACAATCTATCTTTGTTTATTAGCTAATTAGTAATGGGGTACATCATATTCTTAAAAATCCTCATAACAGATAACTTTTATACAAGCAGACAGAATTCTTATACACACACCCACATACACATACACACACACACACACACACATACACACACACACACATGCACACACACACACATGCACACACATATTCATAACTTATTTTTATATTCCTTTTGTTAACCGACTGTATTTTTTTAAATAACGGTAGAATTGAATCATGACAATAATGTCTGTTTGTCGGTTTCTTCTTTTTTTAATTTTTAATTTTCTCTTTTTTCACGTGAAAAGGAATATATTGTCACTTCTTCGTACCAAGAGGGGGAGCCAGGAAGCTCATAGCACAGGGTAACCTAGTTTGGGCTCCTGTCTCCCACAACTAAATGTACCTACCTGTTTATGACAAAAAATGTTGTATTTTTTATGTGTGGGAGAAAAATAAACAAATTTTATTATTAAAACTGAAAAATAGATCCTAACTAATATTATTAATCCGAAAGTGTTAGTTTGCTTTCATGGCTGCTCGACTGAAATCTTGCTAAAATTGAGTGGACACATAGACAATGCTATGGAAAGCCAAATAACACAAGCTACTTTTATCCTTGATCCAGGGGTATGTTTTAGGGGCTTGTACTATGGAAACTAGGTAACTGTTATACATTTTTTTTTTCTAAATACATACTTATCTATATTTACACCCAGGTATAGAACAAACAGATATCTTCATGAACACAAAGGTTTGACCTGGGTGGGAATCGAACACCCAACCTGTGGCGTGGCTGTCCGGGTCTCTAACCACGTGGTCCGTTAGTAATGAACTTTATTGTTTTAGACTCTCATTTTCTTGAAAATTATATTTACTTAATTCAGGGTGGACAAAATTGCTTTTGTGACAAAGACGTCAAAATGTATGGATAAAAAGCGGCCAAGTGCGAGTCGCACACGAAGGGTTCTGTACCAGCGTAAAATATTATATGCCCTTAAATTTATTTTTGTTTTTAATGTGGTTTTACAGTGACGCTTACCGTCCGCGCGGCCCGTAAGTCATCCGCGACTGTTGGTGGAACTATGTAACGATCCAAGAGATGCAAAGCTCGTGGCCCGCGACGCTTACCAACCGCGCTGGCAAAAGCGTCACTGTAAAGCCACCCTTATAGCGGGCATATGCCCGCACTAAAACTAAACACAAAAATTTGCAACAGTCAAATATTATGGTTCATGAGGTACAGCTGTCAGATAGATGGACGGACGGACGCACGGACAGCGGAGCCTTAGGAACGAGGTCCCATTTTACATAAATTTAAGATTGAGTAAGTTTTAATAAGAAAGGGCACTGGCTTCTGTAACACAGGTATGTATGCCTAGCGCAGAAGTCAGAGACTGAATTTAAATTGTGTAAGTTTATGTGAATAAATTTATTATTATTATTATTGACACTCTTTGGGTACAAAATCCTAAAAAGTGACACTTGCATCGCATTAAAAGGTAGGACCTCATAAAATATCTAACTAAAACACCACACAAACAGACTTGCAGGCGAAATTACAAGACAAAGCTTTAATGTACTGAAAAGACGAGGAAGAAGAATAAGTACCATATCTATTGAGCAGACATTGTCTTCGCTGGAAGGCACACGAGACTCTACCGCAGCCCGCACCTATCGTACCTATAAATAAATATCCTGAGACATTCCTTACACACGGCCATCTGTCCCAAACTAAGCAGAGCTTGTACTATGGCAACCAAATAACTGATATACTTCACATATCTACTATTTTTTAAATACATACTTATATAGATATTTTCATCCAGTCACAGCTTCAGCAGACACAACAACTATCCCTAAAATGGATAAATAAAGAAAACAGGTTTATTGTTAATATGTGTGTACAAAGACCTACACTATAACATTCAAGATTAGTTTTAGTGTGCAGTTGTTTTGTAAACTGTTACTGACAGTGCTATTGTAACACACTAATAATATTCTTGTCCGCGTAAAGGTGTAAGAGCCATTACACCATTCCTTCCAAAAAACAAATAAAAAACAATTTATACAATGAGCAAAATAGGATTCCTTTGACGCATCATCACCTCAAAACTACTGAACATATTAAGATGGAACTGCTACCATTTGACGCGTATGTCTTCTTAAATGGTTATAGGCTATATATGATATCGATAAATATCGATAGCTTCAGTAACTTTAAATTTGACGTTCATAAGTGCCCTCCGAAGGCCTAAACTGAATAAATGGTTTTGAATTTTGAATTTTGAAAACGCGAGTGAAACCGCGGCGGATAGCTAGTATGTATATAAATATGTTAGCCTCAGCAATACGATACAGTTCACCTACTGGTAGAAATTTATAATCATTATTGAAATTTTAAGGAAAACCTAATAAGTATAAAAAAAAAACGAATCCAACTTCTTTTTATTTATAAGACTTAAGATCATCATAGCTACTAAACAAAAAAAGTAGAATCACAAAAGAGTAAATGGTACTTAACTAATTTGTCTTTGCCTATTTATATACAACGTGTTACAAAATACCCCGTAAATATATAATTATTTATCAAAGCCAACAACACTAGTAAGCCTTCATGTCAGGGAACCAGATTATTTAACAGAAAGTCCTACGTACCTATTTTACCTAATAATTGTCTACTTTAATAGTTTTAATAATAATAATAATAAATATACTTTATTGTACACTGAAAGAAGTACGGTACAGAATTGATACTTAAATAAAGGTACAATTGGCGGTCTTATCGCTAAAAAGCAATTTCTTCCAGACAACCATTGGATGGAAAGAATTACATAGGAAAAAGTAAAGGGTAGTTAGCAGTGTACTAAATACATATAGCAATATATACCAAATATATATACAATATTAAAATGATATACTATAAATAATACTTAATAATAACTTAATATAAATAAACTAGTTAAATTAAATTAGTTTTTCTATTTTTCATTCATAAAAATCAGTTTCTTTTTTGGGGTATGTTATACAGCGATACTACGATTCTTAAATATTGTGAATGGACTCGTTATAAGGCCCCATTTAACCTCCTTTCAGCTTAACGGGTAGTTTTGTAACACCTTGTATACTTAGATGCCCCATGATTACCTATGTATTTACGTATATAATACAAAAGAATAAAATAAGGAAATCATTGTGCAATAGTAGGTCACAGACATCTCTCTGTGCTCTTTATCACTAACAAGCAACGTAGAATATAAATAAATACCATATATACCTACGGTTAATATGTACCTACACTTTATCATAAAAATACATATTAGAGCCTTATCAGACTGGCGATTTGCGAGCGAGTTCTAAGCAAGGCGAGTGCGCAGCGAGCGCGCGGCGAACACGACACGAAGAAATAAAAAAAAAGTGGGGCGGAGCGGGCCTTATTCAGCTAATACAAACTTCGTCGGCAAGCCGCTTCACGGAGGCCTCAGAGATCCCACCTCTCACGTAATTAGTACTATTAGCGTAGTAAGTGACAGAGGCAGAGCAAAGAGGCCGCGACGAAATATCCTCAAGTAAGTGTCATTTTCCTTAGAGAATCGTACCCCTGTTCAATGCGAGCTTACAAAGGGGCTCGATAGCGCTGTCTCGCTGCGAATTCGTTCGCAAATCGCCAGTGTGGTAAGCCCCTTAACAACTCATGTAACATTACTAGGATATGTTGCAATAATGACTTGGGTAATATAATGATGCGAAGAGACAATGAGGTAACTAATCGGGCTTTCGGTTAGAAAATAAAAATGTATAAAGCTACTTTAGCTTATAACTACTTAGTCGGTTGGCTAGATACCCAGACTTTTCTTCTTATAACACATGGGCTGACAAACAAACAGATGCTCTACCTGATGGTCTATGCACATTTGCAACACTAGGGGCATCGCCAATGCGTTGTCTGAGACGTAAAATTGTTAAGTCTCAAGTGCCTGTTATTTCACCGGCCCCCTTACCTTTCTAACGGAAAACAGTAATACGAGTGCCCTTCTTCTTCACGGCAGAAATGGGTAAGCTACTACTAAAAGTTGTGGGGAAGATTTCCACAAAGAACAAACCTTTGTGTGCTTTGGACATGTTTGTTTGTTTTGTGTCACAGTGTAAATTGGCTGGGACATTACGTAGTATATCAGCGATCAGCCGCCCTATTCAGCAATTACGAACCTTGTCGGCGAGCCGGTGCAACGAGGCATCAGCATACTTACTTCTCGCATGATTGTGTAGCGTTGTAGTGTTGAGCTAGTGTCACTTTCCTCACAGAATCGATGCCCAGTTTGCCGAAGTACATGTTCCGTATGGCTCCGTATCTTACAGCCATGTTACTACGATATTTACCCCAGTTTCCGTGATTCAGTTTCACCTGGATATCCTGGGAATACGGCTATTTACCTAATTTAATTTTAAGGGCCGATATTTATTTTCAACTGTATTTCCCCCTTTAGCCCAATTATGGGTTGAACTTCATCCATCGAGATTTGTGACTATTGATCGTTGTATTTTATTTGGTATAATTTTTAATACCCCTTCCAATCCAGTAAGGATCAACACACACACTATCAATACACAGCTTTTACATAAGAACAGTATTTCCCCCTTTTACGGGTTTAAATATAGGAAAATCTGTTTATGGTGCGCATACAACCTTAATGTCCTTGTTATATTTTGCCTAAATTTATCTTTCAGTCTAAAAGCGGCTAAGGCTGCGCGTCAGTCAGACATGGAACTGATAAGTATAGAAACTAGCTACTCTTCTAACTTAGAAATCTATAACGATATTTGGCAAACCTTTACACCAACTTAAGGGAAATCAAATGACTTGAATACTTCTCTTTTATAAAATTTATTACCTACCTAGGCCAGATCCAGGAAAGGGTCACAATTATAGAAAGCTAACTAAGCATATTTATATTTTTAAATATTTAGATATTCACTGTTGGTACCTCACCTACCACTTTAACCAACATCCCGTTACAACACCAACACAAGCATCCAGCAAAGACCAGGATTTCGTAGTTTGAAAACCAATCTTAAATTATATAGTTGCTACCATATAATTGTACATTTGTACATTATAATTTTACATTGTACATATAATTGAAACTGACTAAAAATAAAAATAGTATGCGATCAATAGAGTCTGAGAACGAAATATGGAACGGGAAGTGGCGCCATCTTTTGTTAGAGTCTTGCTTTATTTAATCGGCTCTACAATCGTTGCCACTAAAAGCTTAGTAGACTCAGTCAGTTCGAAGAGAAACAGCTTTCACAAGCATCCACTGTATGGCGTTAAAATATTCTTTTCATGCTTTTACATATTTCAGGTAAAAACACTAGTCCTATGATCAGCCCTAATTACACTACCTTTGCAATGCTATTATACTAAACTCACTTCTCTAAATTATATTATTTCGAAGGCCTGTTCCAATATAATAAGTAAGTACTGTAGTGAACGGGGGCGTAATTACAAAAAAAAAAAAACTAATCAAATATTAATTATTTATTTTAGTATTTTTAGTCCATCAAATTTTGATATTCATCTTTGTCCGTGCCCGCGCACTGTCATTATATATTTCTTTTTTTTTAAAACGAATATTTACTTATTGATTAAAATTATCGTCAGCCAGCAACAGTAATAACGGCCAGTGCGCTAGCATAGACTTTCCTTACAGTACCCTTTACTAAGGTTTTAAAGGTTTTTTGTCTTATCGAGAACTTAGAAATATCGCATTTGCCCATAGTTAATGACTAGGCTGACTTAGTAAATACAAAGAACCTGGAAGATTTGCATTAAGGGAAGTGCAAGTGTTAGAACTAAGGCAGTAGTTATCAAAAGGCCAGTGTATTGGATACCCTATGCAGAATTGGCCTTAAGAATTTATGCCTACCTGTCTTCTTTGGATTATTTTTCACCAGAAGTATAAAAGCGTTTTGCAGAACTATCTATCCTATGTCGAACTCATAAGAAAGCTGATATACTTTTTTTATACCACTTGGGCCGAGAAACAAGCAGGCGGTCCACCTGCGTTAAGTGGTCACCGCCGCCTATGAACATTTGTAACACCAGGGGCATTGCTAATGCGTTGGTGACCCTGAGACGTGAAGTTGTTAAGTCTCATGTACTTGTAATTTCACCGGCCCCTTTACCCTTCTAAGCGAAACAACGTAATACAAGTACACTACTGTTTCACGGCGGAAATGGGTCCTTACCCAGTATATATTTGTACTACCTTTTGTAGTACTCAATACCATACTTCTGTTCTCAGTAACATTGTTCTGGATTAACTACAAAATACTCAAACGGGTACATAATCCCCATAACAACATTATAAGGCTCTTATCGCATATATTGATTCACAGTACCGTCACATCTAACCTTCATTACCTAATTATTATTATCCATAAACATTTCCGTAAATATGTTTTTGTTTCATAAACTATATTGTATTATACCTAAATGATTACATATTGCTTTTGACGCTATCAATCAATTAGTCAGTATGCAATTTATGGCATTAGTGACAACTTAATTCTAGGCAATTTTTTATTGTTATGTGTTCATTATGTGTTGTGTCTAGGTGTGTGTGTATATGTAGTATGTATTTTTAAATAAATACCTGAGACATAAATATCTTGGGACATACTTTACACACGGCCAACTGATCATAAATTAAGCAGAGTGTAATGCTTGTACTATGGCTGCCAGGTAACTGATATACTTAATATACTATTCATTAAATACATACTTATATAGATATTTACACCCAGACATAGAAGAAACAGATAAGTTTATGCACACAAATGTTTGTCATGGGTGGGAATCGAACCTACGACTTGCGGCTTGGCAGTCAGGGCCTCTAACCACCAAACCAACTGGCCCGCCATTTATAAAGTAGTATATGTGGTAATTTTGTCGGGCCTGTATACACCGAGAATTCGGCAAAATCTCGAACGTAGACCTGTGGGAACGCTGCGGTGAGACCCCGATTGACCAGCAGATCAAACGCCGCAAGTGGAACTGGATCGGCCACACGCTCCGAAGGGACCATGATCACATTCCAAGGCAAGCCCTAGACTGGAATCCCCAAGGAAAGCGGAAACGTGGCCGCCCAAAGCAGACCTGGCGGCGGACGATCACTGCAGAAGCGAAGGCGATAGGAATGACCTGGGGCGAAGTAAAGCGCGAAGCCCAAGACCGTTCGGGATGGCAACGTACTGTGGACGCCCTCTGCCCCATCCAGGGGACATAGGACATTAAGTCAAGTAAGTCATATGTGGTAATTCAGTTGTCTGCTAAAACCATAAAACAGTACAAGTTCTACTTAGTTTTGGACCAGATACCTGTGTGAAAGAATCTGCCAGGATATTGAATAAAACTGAGTATTGAAAATTTTATTATTGGGGTTAAAAGTTACCGTTAAGAAAACAGAGCAAAAAGAAAAAAAAACGGATTATTAAAAAAAACCACAGTGCCTGAGCTGGTAAACCATATAGAACATTATAGCTCTCAAAAAATCTGTCATATCTATTACAACTTTAGGCGGTACCGGGCCCACAGACAAAAAACATACAAAATTGAGATAAAATAGCCAAAAATATATCATAATCTTCAGTAACTTTAAATTTGCCCTTCATAAGTGCCCTCCGCGGGCCTAAACTGAATAAATGGTTTCGAATTTTGAATATAATTATATAATATCTATATATATAAAAACGAATCCCTATTTCCCTTGGTCACGGCATCACGCATGGACGGCTGGACCGATTTCGCTAATTCTTTTTTTTGTTGTGTTTATTATTGTCCGGAGAAGGTTCTTATGAAAAAAAAAATTAAGAAAGATCCGCGGAAAATAAGAAAATTTTAGAAAACTTAACCACTTTACTAGCGCTTTTGACAATATAAACTGTTATTATTGTCAGCCGTTTGACAGCTGGAGCGATTGACAGAATGCGCGCTCCAAATTGCGTTTAAAATAGAGGCATGGGTCGGAATTATATTGATCAAATCATTAATTTATAATTTCTTATTGCACATTTCACAGTCGATTCTATCGGAAGATTCGAATTCAATATTCATTATTAAGACAGGACAACGTCTGTCGGGTCAGATAGTAGATATATAAAGGAAAGATTAAAAATCGTTCTTATCACTGCACTCTATATTTATTAGTACGTATATGGATAAAATACTCATGTGGTTAAATAATAAATTATAGCTAATTACAATCACATTTTACTTTGGCTTATCAATATTTAAATTATTCATAGTTTACGAATACATATTTATATTAAGTTATTATATGTTGTAAAATACTAAAATAAAACACAGAGCTTTTCACATTTTGCTTGAATTGCACATAACACGATAAGACACAGTAATTAAATGAGCAAAATAAGCAGTATTTAAAGTACTTCTACTTGAATATAATATAAATCATATTTTAAGTAGTGTTAAGCAAGCAATCATTCGCCTTTAAAGTAATTCGATATATTATAATAATTAACTAAAATGACTACGTTGTGTAAGTTTGCTTATTTATTGGTGGTCATACCAACATTAAACTCCCCATATTACACACTTTTTAAGTAATTCGAAATATAATAATTAGGACGTTATGTTCATTTGAAATAGAATTAATTTTTTTGGTAATTCCAAAATTAATCTCCCCATATTACACACGACTGAATTAAATACATATGAACTGCTGAGTTTGCAATAATTATAATATTCTTATATCTAATAATAATGACTACAAATATAATTAATTTATAATAACGGAGCACATACTCGGACCCTCTCTAATCATTAATAGAAAGCGGAAAAAACGATCAAATATATAAATATTAGAAATTAAACATTATATCAAATAGACTCAATACACCTACATATTAAGTTAATATTTAATATCTACTCATTCAATAGTTTCTTTAGTCACTTATAGAACTACTGGCTATTTATTACCAGTAAGTTCCTACGTAAGTTATTATTACTTCCTAATTATTTGGCATTCTGTGCTTGACCGTGGTTTAAAACTAAACTCAGTACACGTCTACATATAAATGTTTTATTTAAGCTACTCAAGTTATATTATAAATGGACTCTTAAAGAAATACGAGAAGCTACTTATGTACATTATAGTTTTAACTAGGATATAAGGTTATAGAAAATATTTTTATAATTCTATGGATATAAAAAAGTTAAGATGGGAATATTTATGGTTTATTAGAAATTGTATGCTGTTACCGTTATAAAGATAGAGCATTAATTTATTAGTAAGGTACAATTGTGCACTGTCTCATCAACTTTATGAGTTACGGGTAAAAGTTTGTAGTGAATAACTTCTGTGATTAACCTTCCAAATGAGAATTAACATCTATAGCTTTTGCAAAAACAAATATTCAATTGGTTTTTGAATCACACATAAATATTTTTTTTTATTAAAACACTAATTATTGCCATCAAAGAATCTACAATGGAGCATACCATCGAATTAAACCAATAATCAAAGATGATGCTTGATGATCAGTTTCCGGTTTCCATAGAACAGCTCTGGGTTTAGAATTAGATAACCGTTGGGAAAATATGTCTCTACGATGTTTCGTGGTTCTATGTTCTGTCTGTAAGTAAATCGGCAAAATAAGCATTATTTACAGTACTTCTACTGGAATATAGTAAAAGAACATAATTTTCTTTTTCACTTAAGTAGTGTCAAGTAACCAATCATTCGCCTTTTTAGTAATTCGAAATAAATCATTTAAGTTTTGTCATATAATTTAATAATTAGGACGTTATGTTCATTTGAAATAGATTTTAATTTGGTGTAATATTACACACGACTGAACTAAATACATATGAACTGCTGAGCTTTGCAACAATTATAATATTTGTATATCTATATTATCATTAATTTCTAATCATTGGGCGCATGTCACATACCCTCTCTAATCATTAATAGAGAGTGGAAAAAACGATCAGATATATAAATATTAGAAATAAAAAAGTATATCAAATAGACACAACACACCTACATATTAAGTTTATATATAATATCTACTCATTCAATACTTTCTTTAGTCACTTATAAAACTACTGGCTATTTATTCCCAGTAAGTTCTTCCGTGAGTTATAATTACTGCGGTTTAAAACTGGTATATATAGATAGATTAAACTCAGTACACGTCTACATATTAATGTTTTATTTAAGGGCAAATACTCGGACACTCTCTAATCATTAATAGAGAGCGGAAAATACGATCAAATATATAAATATTAGAATTAATACTTTCTTTAGTCACTTATAGAACTACTGACAAGTGTCAGTAGTTCATTGTAGGTTAGTACCTACGTAAGTAATAATTAGTTACTAACTTACTTTACTTTTATGGATATAATAAAGTTATACATAGAGATATTTATGCTATTATTGCATAGATACAATAATTATTTAATAGTAGGTACAATTGTGCACTATCTCATATTAACCGTTTCAATGGATTCCAGAGTGATATCTTTTTAGTTTAAGTTAACACTTAAATAAATTTAATGAGAGTTACAGAATATATTTAATCCTTTGATAAGAAACACACTTAGGTAGAACCTAAGTCTTTTGTGCAATTTCATTATCATACATATAAATATTGGAAAATAAAAATTATATCAAACAATACGCCTTCTTACATATTAATAATATATAAATAAAATATTTCATAATTGATTTTATTTCTATAGACTCCTTAAGAACTATTATGAATTATAATAGCAAAAACACATTTTGCTCGGATTGCACATAACATAACACGATAAAACATAGTAAGTAAATGAGCAAAATAAGCAGTATTTAAAGTACTTCTGCTCGATTATAATTTAAGAACATGATTTTCTTTTTTACTTAAGTAGTGTCAAGTAATCAATCATCAGTAATTCGAAATATTAAAATAATTACGAATCATTTAAGCTTTGGCATAGATTTTAATTTGCTTGTTTATTGGTGGATATTCCAACATTAAACTCCCCATAATACACACGACTGAATTAAATACATGTGAACTGCTGAGCTGTGCAATAATTTTAATATTCTTAGATGTAATAATAATGACTACAAATATAATTAATTTCTAATCATTTGGCACGTGACTCACAGACGCCCCCTCATTATTAATAGAGAGCGGAAAAATATGAACAAATATATTAATATTCCAAATTAAAAAGTATATCAAATGGTCACCTACATATTAGATTTATATATAATATCCACTCATTCAATACTTTCTTTAGTCACTTATAGAACTACTGGCACTTACCTACGTAAGTTACGATTACTTTAAAATTATTTGACAAACGACATCATGAATAGAGTGCTGTTGTATATATACACATTATAATTAATGAGAGTATATAAAATGAACTCAATACACACCGACATATTAATATTTTATTTAAGCATAATCGTCATTCCAACACTACTAGAAACTACGTACGTAAATTAGTTTTTGTAAAATATATACGATATACTCGTAAAAGGTAAACTTAATAAATAGAAACCTTTTTTGGATATTTAAACGTTGTGGATATTTATAATTTATTAAAAATTTTATGCTATTACATCATTCATTTATTAGTAAGGTACAATTGAATACTGTCTCGTATCAACTTTCTGAGTTTCAGGTAAAAGTTTGTGGTTAATAATAAAACTTCTGCGAATAACCTTCCAAATGGGAATTGCCATTTATATAATTATCCCTTTTGAAAATAACAAATATTATTCTGTTGACTTTTTGAACAATTTTTTTTAAACCAATAATTTTTACCACCGAATTATACCAGTCATCAACGATCATTGCTGATGATTAGTTTTCCGGTTTCCATAGAACAAGCTCTGCTTGGTTTAGAATGAGATAACCGTGGGAAAAGATGTCCTAGGATATTTAAAAAAAAAATAGATATATGAAATTTGTGATATATAGAGAGCTAGTAGAGAAATTGGTTTTGAAAAATTACATTTATGTTCTATCCAACCACAATAATGCCGTCTAAGGTTTTATGCTTTCAGGGTGTGATTCTGTAAGGCCACAACGACATTAGCTCTATGATGTATCGTCGTGGCCTCCATGTTCTGCATCTTTCTTTAACCATACAATCAACTGAAAGGCTTTCCAAGGCCTTGTTGCCTCACCGATGAACTTTGTATTAGCAGAAGAAGGGGGAGACGTATGTTAATTGATCGCTTGTGTTACCACCTACTAGTGGTACAGTATGGTACAAATGTTCTATAAACAATTAAATGCCAAAATCATACAAAACAAAGTTATCATTTGAACCTAAAACAATATGCAGAAAAGTGGCTAGACATCTTTAAGCCCTATTATATTATTTGTTTTCCTTATTTATTAACTATGTACCTATCAATAATATAAATATAAAAGGAAAATATTAAAAATGGCTAAAATACTCAAGATGTTAAATAATAAATTATAGCTAATAACAATCACACTTTACTTTGGCTTATAAATATTTAATTTAATCTTAGTTTATGAATACTTAATTAAATTTAGGTATTATATGTTGTAAAATAAACAAACACCTTTTGCTCGGATTGCACATAACACGATAAGACATAGTAATTAAATGAGCAAAATAAGCAGTATTTAAAGTACTTCTACTTGAATATAATTTAAGAACATCATTTTCTTTTTTACGTATCGTAGTGTCAAGTAACAAATCATCGCCTTTTAAGTAATTCGAAATATAATAATAATTACGAACCATTTAAGCTTTGGCATAGATTTTAATTTGCTTATTTATTGGTGGTAATTCCAACATTAAACTCCCCATATTACACACGACTGAACTAAATACATATGAACTGCCGAGCTTTGCAATAATCTTAATATTCTTATATCTAATAATAATGACTACCAATATAATTAATTTCTAATCATTTGGCACGTAACTCACAGACCCTCTCTAATCATTAATAGAGAGCGGAAAAAAAAAGATTAAAAAGTATGTCAAATAGACTCAATACACCTAATATCTACTGATTCAATACTTTCCTTAATCACTTATAGAACTACTGGCACTTACCCACGTAAGTTATAATTACTTCCCAATTATTTGGACCTTTAGACCCGTGGCAAAAAACTGTTATATATATAAATATTCAAAGTATAAAAGTACATTAATTAAACTCAATACACACCTACATATTTTTGTTTTATTTAATCTTCTCATATATTGTGCAATTTTAAAGAACTACTACAAACTAACTACGTAAATTATAGCTTTGGCAAGATACAAAACTACGATATAAAGTTTTGGTTATAATATTATCATTACATAATATATAGTATTATATAATACTGTTATGTAATTTATATTACCTTAAATCTATTATGAGCATTAAATATTTAAGATGCAAATATACTAAGCACATTACAGAAGAATATGTGAGACCGTGAACGATTCCGGAGGACTCACACGAGCGTAATAAATGTCTGAAGAATTCGAATGTAAAAATTACTACATTTGATTTGAATTCACTTATTTTATAGATGTAAAAAAGTTATGGATGGACATGTTTATGATTAAGTAGAAATTTTATTATTTTACGGTTATATAGATACAACATTTATTTATTAGTAAGGTACAATTGTGCACTCTCTCATATCAACTGTATGAGCGGATTCCATACCTAGTTATATCCTTTTATTTAAAGTTAGCACTAAAATAGATATAATGTGAACTACAGAATTTATTTCATCCTTACAATATCCTATGGTAAAATACACTTGTAGAACGGTAAAAGTCTTATATTAAATTTTATCATCTTTCGATTTGTTAATAAAATATAGCACGGTTTTATTTGTTGCCTAATTGTTTTGAAAACTATATTTGATTACCGTGTAAAGTATTATAAAAATTGTAACTATAAATTGTACGTAAGAAGTTATACCCGAAATTATTGGTGAGAAAAACTGCACTAAAAGCATTTGTCTTTACTATTCAGTCGTGAAATTGTAGTGTCCAATCTCTTTGCACCTGTCTGTTTAGGGATTTGTGCGATGTTCCGGAGAGACCGTTATCAGCTAACTTCAGCATGTTACTTTGACGTGTTACAGTGATGCACGCGCATCTTAAAATGTCACTCACATAATTTTTTCATAACGCGCCTAAAGAAGTATAACTTCAAAATATAAGAATTTATTTAGTGGATTTATTAAAGAGTCTTGCAGATATTTTTTTGTTAAACAACTCATTGTCTCGTTCGAAGTATCTACAATGGACTATTCCATGCATACAATTATTATTTAAAGATGATGCTTTTTAGACCTATGTACATGTAATGACAATGATGTATGTAATGACCTAACTTTAAAGACGAATTACTTGCTTAAGTTTACTTACTATTATGAGTACTATGAGCATATATTATATAACTAAAGTGAATTATATATAAGGGTGAGCTGTATAGATAGAGCTGCGATAATTTTCAGCAGCTGTAAAGAATATTGACATGTCTTGTCGTAAGACAGCTGTCACTTAAGGTTCTAATTTGACAGACATGTCTCAGGACGGTGGGTCCGGTGGGATCGGTGGTCCTGGAATTGGGCCTTGCAGCAGTTTTGCAGCCGCTGGAAAACCGGCCAGATCGAATCCTGGTGGCATTATTCCTGCTGCTGTTGCTGTTCCTTGGAGATAAGCTACTAGTCTGAAAAAGAGAATAATTATACAATAGCCATCCATTAGGATCGATGACAAAACGTGGAAAAATATGGTCTTCATTCACGACTCAAGATCTAATGGTGAAGCAATGAAATTTATTATCTACTTCCCACTTGAACTTCTGGACGATAGCCATACTTTTACGCTTATTATCTTTATGGAATGATATATTTAATATATTTTAATAATGTCTCCAAACTCTTTAAGGAAACCTTCCAAGTAAACCTTGAATTTCTTTAGCTTTTAATGATTCATTAGCCAGTTTTCGTGTGATCCCAAACGATCGAATACGATGACTCAGGGAATGAAATATTTATTCAATGAATACCTCCTCAGTTCCTCCAACGCGCTCGCTTGCATCAGGATGTAGTTCTTGGCCAGCAGTAACGTCGCAATCTTGGACAGCTTGCGAACAGACGGCGAGTGAGCGTAGGGTATCACTCCACGTAATTCATCAAGAGCATCATTCTAGAGCAACATCAAGCAATGTGTAATTATGGTTTTCCTCAATTTCAATTATAGAAATAGCATTCGACATACTCGCATTCTATATTTATCGGCTATGATATTTGCCAGATGATAATTGCATCCCAAATATCACAAGTTACGGGAAATCTAAACATCATTGTGGCGATTGAATAATTGTTGAGAGCGCTCAAAATAGTGTTACTACTTAGAGATCAAAGTAGCACCCTGAATGGCCATTAAAAGCAATTTGTTTTAAGTATTTTAGTAAAACTTACCAAATCGTGCATTCTTCTTCTTTCTCGTGCATTAATATTCAAGCGGACGGTTTTCCCTTGGCGCATTTTCTGTTTTGATTTACTGTCGCCGATTGGTCTGAAAGTCATGAGAGATAATTTTATTGAAATTTAAAAGTATGTGACGATTAAAAATATCATGTAGGTTTAGTGATGTAGGTCTAAGTCGATGGCTTCGTAAAGCGTTTATCTTATACTAGCTGTCCCCCGCGATTTCACCCGCGTTCCCAAGGGATGTAACATTTTCCCGGCAAAAATGTTTCCCATGCTGCTTCTAATACTCCCAAAAATATGTGTAGAAAGTTTCATTATGGTCGGTTAAGTAGTTTTCGCCTGAAAGCTTAACAAACAAACTTACATTCACATTTATAATATTAATAGGATACAACATTTTATCTGATGCAATAAATCGTCAAACATCGAATCAATCGATCAATTGTTCAACATCTAACACGTAACTTCTTGAAAATCTTTTTTAGAAACAAAAACATTGTCTGAAGGGTGAAGTTAGGTGAAACGATACGAAGTTCACCTAAAGATAATCATTATACTTGTCTAATGACAAATCCTAAGACCAATATTAATGTTATGTCAAAATAAACGTACAATAATAATTTGGTGGTACATTTCCCGTTCTAACCGTTGTATATTTCAGTAAGCATTGTTGAAGGGCCGACGGTGTCGCCAAGCGGAACAAGTGGCAAATAACTGTTCGGGGACGAACAATAGCTAGGGTAGTAAATCGGGACGGAACGATAACGAGGGTAGGGTGTTTCGGGACATGGAATACTAATGCGGGAGCTCAATGGAGCCGAGTGTGTATAATCTATTAGAAGTGATTTATCGATGCGCCGTTGTATTTCGGCACCTAAAGATTTACATAATAGAGTAGACTTTTATTTGATTTTATAGGTATCTTACTTTGTTTGTTGTAGATATTCACTTGTTTTTTGGATTGAATAATAATTCCAAAATTAAGAAGTAAAGCTGTGATTGTTACTTTGAATCAAAGACACAAGAGTGCTGTGTGTGTTTTATTAGTGACCTTTACTATAGAAAGGTTATTAAACTTAATAGTTTTATAATTAAGAAATTTATATCAGGTTGCTTTAAAAAAATGTTAGCATAAAGACCGCCTCTATTCATTACCGTAGTCTACTCTTAAATGGTAATAGAAATCATGGTCAATGCGAACACAGCAGTTGCGTAAATGGGGAGCACTATGCTGTTCTATTGTGCACAGATGCTGCAAGAAGTGCATGTATTGTCCATATACCACCCCCTCGAGACCAGGGACATGTGTGCACTTTACTTTACCATTTAAATCGTATAAATCTCGAATTAATACCTATTTTATTTTATAGAATAACCCGCCCTGGCTGTGGCTAAGAGATGATATATAATAATAAAGCCATTTTATTTTCGAACAATTCACAGGTTTAACATTTTTGTTTGTTTTTCTTATAATATATCTCGCAGTTCGACGTGCCTCCTGGCATAGGCCTCCTCCAGGTCTCTCCACTGACTTCGATCTTCTGCAACTCTGGTCCAGTAGTCCTAGGGTTAGGCGGATATCGTCACTCCATCTTGTTATCGGACGCCCCTTTTTTCTGGTGTCCCCTCTTGGGTACCATAGGGATGCTTAATATAAACTTTTGGGAAGAAATTCTCAAAATAATAGTAAAAGCGACATCAGAGTCTAATGCGTAGTTTAAAAAAAACTAAGTACACATTCAGTCAGATAGTAATAGTGACTTTGTTTTGTACATTACTAGCTGTCCCCCGCGGCTTTACTCGCATTCCCGTGAGATGTCACATGTATTATACATAAAAACCTTCCTCTTCAATCACTCTATCTATTAAAAAAACCGCATCAAAATCCGTTGCGTATATAGGGACATATGGACAGAGAAAGCGACTTTGTTTTATACTATGTAGTGAAGAGATATTTATGGAAAGACAATAAAATAATGATATTTAATTGTTTTGAAAATCCAATTTCCAATTGGGCCATTGTTCCATATCATATATGTATGATTTTTTCGACGAATTCGTTTTTTAATAGAGCTACTGGTCACTCAATTACTGATGATACTTTTTAATTTCTACGAAGGTTAAATAATGACGGCGAATCAACATAATTTTTTTATCACACTTAATATTCTACTAATTTCTCATTTGCAATTATTTTTCATTGTTGGCGGCCAAGTCTTGACAAAGTACGAGGTTATCAAAACTATACAAAATGGCGCCATTAAATGCGCATTATATTGTGTCAAAGAAAGCAATAGTGTATTATTGTTAATGATTCCATAACCACTTCAAAGCTTTTGTTTTATTACGACGAATTATTCTGTTCTATTTTATTATGTAGCTACTTTCACATACTTACTTAAACCGTATTACAAATGAATCAAAATAATATTTATGGTACTGCATACTTTTATATATTTTGAATACATAAATAATCTATAATTTCATCAGAAACCTACTTATGAAGAATCGTAAATAACAATTTAGTTTTATTGTAAACACAATGCCGGAATAAGTAAATTAGAACGAAAATATTTATAGTATACAATAAAACGTAAATTTTAGTAGTTTTACGTTTCTCCAATAATATAGGTTAGGTTTACTTCGTAAATAAATATAGTCAAGAGATTTCAAAGGATTAAAGTGAGTACCGAATATATTATTTTAGTACGTTTGTTAAAGCGCATGCGTCGGGTGAGATCTAATTATTAAAAGAGCATTTATTTACATTGCGTTTCAGTTACTTGCCTGATTTACTTCAGTTGCTGCCAAGTTATAAACTCGATATAATGAAGTTTATATGATACCTATATTTTGATATCTTGATAAAACAATATGTTACCTTTGTGCATAACTGGTTCCTGGCTCCGGTTGGTTCTCATCAGTGGGGTAGCAGTGTTGGGGAGGCGGCGGAGGCTGGCCGCCCTGCATGTAGAACCCTCCCAGGCCCACAGCACCCAGCGGCGTCCGTCTTCCGGGAACAGACTGCGGTGGAGAATGTGATTCGCCCAGCGGAACACCATCCCAGCTCCTCCGCCCCTCCATTATGATATTTTAAACTTAACACATCCCACTAGACCATACAATTTTTATTTAATTTTTTTTCTATATTGGAACGGGACACGGGACGTTCGAATTGGGAGCCGCATTGACAGACAGTGCAGCGTGTAGTGGTGAGATGTTGACGCGGTCCACGGATCGATCGGGGCACGCAGCTGGGGCGCGCACCCCTCTCATCTCGCCCGGTGAGCATTGTTCGGAGATGTGATTGTGATTTATTTTACCGGCGCGTGTATGACCGGCCGCCGATATGAAAATTAAATTATTTATGCTCGTCAGCTGATAAAATGCGTCACTATCATATATTAATTCGAACTACTGTAAAACCTGATCTTATTAAATCATAGTCAGTGAAAATCTCAATTCTCCATCTGCTTTATAACATCTTAGCCTTATTGATAATAAATCATTTTCCTTAAAAATAAGCGAACAGTCGTAAATTATAGTTACCTATTTAATTCAGTTGGCACTAGGTAGCCTTAAATGGAACGGAGGTCGTTGACTCTTGATCGTGAGCTCGAGACAGTCTGACTAATATTAGGTAGTGATCACAATGAGATCTATAGGTATGAATATATGGTTGAATTTCATTTATGATACGCTTGCTAACACTTTATAACAAGCTTCATAAAATTTCTCATAATCCTACTTCATACTAATATTATAGATGCGGAAGTTTGTGACGATTTATGTATGGCTGATTGTTAGTCTTCCAAGCAAAAAACTACAATACGGATTGGGATGAAACTTGGCACATAGATAGTTTATAACCTGGATAAACACATAGGATACTTTTTATTCCGGGAAATGTAACAACCCTCGGGAACGCGGGTGAAACCGCGGGGTACAGTTATATGTGACACAACACTACGTATTAAATAGGTATCTTCTATATTTGTATATTCTTAAAAATTATTATTTTTTTACAATCCTTAACCAGTGTAGTACATTCTCTTTGTAAAAAGGTATTTTAACTTTGGCATAAAAAAAATCTTTAAAAAAAAAATTTACCCATAACATAAATTTCCTAACATGTTTACAAGTGTTGTTACAAGAACTTCTAAGCTGCTTAGTAATAAATAAGGTTTAATATCATAATAGCAGAATTTAGATTAGTGTTGTTTCATCATTTTCATAACAGAAATAAAAAAAAGATATACTTTCGTGTGTCCATGGGCTTAGCTCTTTCAGAGATTATTTATATGGCAATTCGGCAACTGGGTTAACTGAATATGACTGAATGTATGATAAAAACATCTCCGTCCATCATTTTGTATTGGATTTATAATCCAATTTTGATAATATGTGAGGTAACGGGATTTCCCAGGGCTCAAATTAATATAAGAAGGAATATACGGCCACTTTGTTGGTGTAAAAATATAAAAAAAAAGTATTTTTAGGTTTTTAATACACTAAAGCGGGCGGATATCAGTAAATGGAATGTTGACACTTCTGTTATTTATTTTTATTCCACGATCTTTATTTCAGCTGGCAATCAAAGTCACTTTTAACTTTTTAATGTCGACTCTCACATTAAACTTTTTATTAACAGAATATACAATTCAATCTGACTGAATTGCAGTGCTTTTTGAAGGTATTTCGGAGGGAGGTGTCCATTTTTGAATTTCTGTTTTTTGTCATTTTTAAGGCTTGTAATATTTTCGTACCATTGTGTTAATTTGCAACTATGATATTACTTACTTTTTATTTTAATTCTTATGTTGTAATATAGATTAGTTAGTTTATATGTTACCTATATTACCTATATTGTTGTGTGTTGTATAATGCATATTTCTATACAGCGTGTTACAAAATACCCCGTAAAAATATAATTCATTATACAGTGTAAACTCTTTATAACGAAACTCAAGGGACTGAGCATTTTTTGTCGTTATAGAGAGTTATCGTTATATGGAGTGAACAAAAAAAAACAAAACAAAGTGAACAAACCAACCAACTTGGGCTCACTTCAACGTTATAGGGAGTTTATCGTTATAAAGGATAACGTTATAAAGAGTTTACACTGTATTATCAAAGCCATGAACCCTGGTCAGGAAACCAAATTATTTAGCAGAAAGGACTTCGTACCTATTTTACCTAATAATTGTCTACTTTAATAGTTTTTCTATTTTTCATTCATAAAAATCAGTTTTTTTTTATTTTTTTTGGGTTATGTTATACAGCGTTACTACGGTTCTTAAAAATTGTGAATGGTCTCGTTATACGGCCCCATTAAACCACCTTTCGGTTTTACGGATAGTTTTGTATCAACCTGTATTTTGTGTGATGTAGATAGATTACGCAGTTTTTGTTGTCAGTTGTTTATTCAAATTGTGATTATAAGATTTACAAACTTTAAGGCCCTTCTATCGCATTAGGTACCCACCTATAATAATAATTTTAAGGAGTTTGTAAATAAATAAATACTTATTTGTTTAATTAGTTAGTATTATCTGTGGTATAACTTTACTGCCTATTCCAAGTGCGAGTTGATTTATTTTTCTAAATTTTTTACCAATATAAGTAAGTAGGTACAATATAGGAGGACCATAAATAAAATATATATTTTTATTATAAAGAAACGTTTAATAATATTAAAGCTAGTCATTAAACTATTTACAACTTATACCAATCAGTTCCGACTTCATTTTAGTCCCATTAACAATTAACATTATTATTTACAAATTTTCCAACGATTCACAAATGCATACCAATTTGTTTATGGAATATATTGTTTAAATTTATAGATCTTGAAATAAATACCAAAGCAGTTGTTGCTTGATCATGAAATTTGGCTTAATTTGACATTTTTTTTTTATGCCACTAAGGTGACAAATCCTAATTGATTACAGTAAGTATTTAACATCAAAATGACAATAATTTAAAATTTAATTAAATACAACATTGCAAAAATTTATAAATTACATTCCATCAGATTCTCATTTTTACAAACAGACTTTTCATGATTTTACTGTGCATGTACCATAATTTCGTCCAAATGTCTTTTCACAGCCCTTATCCTAATGACTAGAACTTGACTAACATTTTATAGTTTAGGAATTGCAGTATTTACAAATATTTAAGCGACAAAGATTTTTATTTATACAGTCTCGCTAATACTGGTAATTTAATATAAAACATGACAGTTCTCTTTATAAACGTTTAACAGCAGTAAATACACAGAGGTATACGAATAAATATATCTATAGGGTTGGCAACGAAATAATATCATTATACTTGTTTATGTGACGGCAAAAATCCTAAATTTGTAACATTGAATTAGATAAAAACTCTATATAAGTAGAAAAGTTGTGTTTGTAACGGAGTACATACCTCTTTTTAATTTTAATCGTACAAAATGAGTATTAAATAAGTGTTGCTAATCATTCGCTTAGAATATTAATGAATCAACATTTATAAATCTTTGGCACATATTCCTATTTACACTTTTTGAGATTTAATTTAACTTTTACGACAATACTTTATAGCGATTATTGTCAAAGTTTACTCAAACATCAAACTTACAATGTCCTCTCAAACTTTTTTATTATAACAAACATTCTAATTAAAGCAACTCAATCTAAGCTCGAATAATGCACTTAACGTTATGCTATGTGCATGTTACATCTTAACGGCTAAAACATGGATCCTCGTTGAAGAATAGGTTTTATCTTAAGAACACATCGTCTTCCGTGAATAAAGTTCATATAATAGTGGTGGAGAACGGTGATGGGGCCATGAAACGGTTGGGCATGGGCAGACAGGCGAGCCATACGGCGCCGGCGCCGGCGAAGCATCAGCGCGCACGATGCGCGGGCGGGGCCGCCGGTCAGGGCGCGGCTGCGGCCAGCGCCGGCCGCGTCGGCGTAGGCACGCGGGGGCAGGCCACCATGGACCCGCTGCGGTTTGTTTGGCTATTGTTCGCTGCTCCACCTGGACAATACAAACAATTCGTGTTAAAATAGAACTGTGTGGTTCTAACCTTGATAATATTTTTGTGAATAAAGGTAAGGTTATCGATAAAATTTATCCTTGGAAACTTTTTATCTATAAGCATAAAAAATGTTCTAAAAGTTATATAGATTCTACTCATCGTTTTTATTTATATTTTCAAGCGATTATTTGTGATAGCGAAGGGTAAGAAGAAGATGCTATACTATAATACATACAATAATTACCTATGAGGGACCCGAGCATTTTGGTGACGGAAAACTTGCGCGTGCGCTGCGGTGTTCGCACTTCAGCTAGTAGTCGGTCGACGCAGCGGTAGAGGTCTCCAGAGTTGTCCGCGACACTCGCTTCGCTGAATGAAGCTCCGTGGGCCACACTTATTGCTTGACCTTCTTTAGATGATACCTTTAACAATAAGAAACCTTTATATTATTTCTGAATTTCAACATTACATTTCTCAATTATTTGCAAACATAATTCCTAACTGTAACAGTTGTTCTAGATTCTACCAACCGATCTAAATATTTATTAATATTTGAATCTCCTGACAACAAGATTTGTAGAAATTGTTTGTACTTCATTATAAATTCCAATCGAACTTACGAAATCAGTCTGAGCCTTTAAATTTAATCAATGGTGGGAAATTGAACAAGGTCAGAGTTGTTTTAGTTAGATCTACGCGAATGGCTGAAGGTCACCTTATCCTTAAGTTAACAGAATGTCCTAGAAGAGTTATTTAACTCAACTTATCAACATAGTATAAAACAAACTCGCTTCCCGCTATCTGTCTGTCCCTATGTATACTTAGATCTTTAAAACTACGCAACGGATTTTGGTGAGGTTTTTTTTAATATATAGAGTGATTCAAGAGGAATGTTTGTATGTATGGTATAATACATACATGAAATAGTAGACAAAAGGTTAGAATTTAAAAGAATTGCAACTATTTTAATTGAGCGCGTCAGTTGTCCGACAGAGAGCAGAGTAGACATTATAGTCCTCCGGAACGCGGGTGAAACCGCGGGTGGCAGGTAGTTATATAATAAACGTTTAATCAAGCTTTTGGTGACACAACAGTCTAACATAATTAACAGCTAGTAGTCGATTCGTTAGATATAACACTCTCTTCTCGCAACGGTATAAATAGCTCCATCGTTCAGAGTGACTTCAAAAGGCTCAATAGCATCTCAGAGACAAGGGCTTGTCTGTCTGTGTATTGTCTCTTTGTAGGCAACGTCAAAACTTTCGCAACGCGTCGAGATTGTGCTCGCTTTTGTTAAGAACTCGCTGAATATACCAACATATATGCTTTTACTTTATGCTCCAATGTTTGTTATTTCTGTCCATTACCATTCGATATCGGTAATTTAAATTCTGTATTTCTAAACATTTTCAGTTTCGGAAGCAATTTATCAACTCGATTCATAAATAGTTATGCAATGTTTCATTACAGGAATGTAGAATCAATGCATTATTACATTTAGACGCATTTACGGTGAATATTTTATAAGATTCTTCACGTAGGTGTATCAAGCTCTAGATGAATTGTAGTGTCATTGCCACTGAGGTCATTGGCCGTATCAGTATTAGAATATTTACAAATCAAATTACTGTAAATATTTCATGTCTGCTAACAAGCGAAAAATAATACATTGATTTATACGATCGAAAATAAGAGGTATCTAATGGATAGATAATAATGTAGGTATAATAAAATTTTGATATCAATACGATTGGAAGCATGTTTAATATCTTTTGGCTTTATGAGGAGCTTTTTAAATTCATGTTTAATGGAAAATTATAGAGCTGATCACTCTAAATATTATATTATAGAATTTTTTCCATCAATCAAATTGTAAATTGTGGAAAGCGAGAACGAGAAAACTCAAATATATTTCAACAAAGATTTTCAGCGCGTATTACATCATTTGCCACTAAAAATAAAATTTAATCAATTCATTTACAAAATCGCAGAGCGTTTTAAAATTGTTTGCTTGCGCAATATGCGAGTTCTGTTGCCCAACATTTCAAGGTGATCGTTTCTATTGAAACATTTGAAATTGTAAGGATGGAGATATATACCTGTCTCAAATGGTCCAGATCTGTTTTGTTCCCGAGGAGTGCGAGAGGCATGGGTGCTGAAGCGCCGGGTCCGTGGGCCGGGCTTGCATTAGGAGGTGCCCTCTTCAAAGCACTTAGAACTTCTGTGGCATATTCAAAACTACTGCGATCCGTCACTGCATACACAAGCAGACATGCGTCAGCCCATTGTATCTAAAACAAAGAAACACGCAACGTTAGACTGACTAGAATGACTCGTTCTTGGGTAAGAAAAAAAATCTATTGTTTTAAAATTACCTAGATACGGCGCCTAAAACAATTGAGTAAAAAAGTAGGTCCCTATACAAAATTGGGTTAGGTTTTAAATTTAAATTTTATACAGGAATAATTCACAAGACGTATTTGCATAAAAGAGACTAGACTGAGAAGAATGTACACGATTAATTACTGTGTCGGAGCCAACATTCCAGCACAAAATTAGCCGTTGAAGCGATTCACAGGCGCTCCCACGCTGCGCTCGCGACGCTGTGGTTTATTTTTTCCACAGATTATTAAAAAGAAAGGTAGAACGTATTATCGTTATATGTAATCATAACAGACGTGTTTATTTATATCGACCTAACCTCCACCATTCATATAATAATAATTAGAGGTCGGTCAATAACACGCTTCACAACATTTCAACGTGGTCGGTGGCCGATTCGCCATTACGGCTAGAAATAATAATTTACTTCTCCTGAAGGAATTATATGGTTTCTGTATTGAGGTTTGGTTGACCAAAACAATATAATGAAAGTTATAAAGTGGCGTTCAACTTTATTATGTAGGCTTTCTTGCTACGCCGTAGCGAGGGTCTACGACGTAGATCGTTGTACTTCGGAAAAGTTTGAGTAATATATCGTAACTCAATGTTAACGATCCTTCTGAAATCAAACGTGGTATTTTGCTTTACTTATTTACGGTTTTACTCTCACAAGAAGTGATAGAGCAGGGCAATATTGCATAACACAGTAACAGCATTTGAATCATTTTGGTGTTTAGTGACGACTTGCGTCTCACCCATTCACTACATCACCCACTTTCATCCGACAGCACTGTTTTACGTTTCAGTATGAGTTACGTTTTGTTGTTCGATTACTCGAAAGTCAAAGCCAAGTTTCGGTCATAACTCATCCGCTAAGTGCCTCTAGGAACACAACAAATTATATCCAAGCAGTCTTTTTTAGACTTCAAAAGGTTACCGGGTTAAGACGGTCATCGGTCGAATTTCGAAACGTTCATAACTGATAATCAAAACACTGAACTCATGAGGTGAGAGAGTGACTATTAATAATGGTAGCACTGTAAACACTGTGAGTCATAGTGTGCGTTGTACGGGTCACTGGAGCGACTCCACAGCCACATTTCATGCCACTGGTATTATATTTGTGACGATTAACCCAGTTGTTTGAATATCAAACGAGTACGGTCTACGAATACGTATCCTACACGCGGAAGGGTTTTAGAGATCGTTACGTCGATATGTTACAGAAGCTAGTAATATGCTAAATATATGTAAAGAGAGCGCTGTAAATGATCTTCATGTTTATTGCAAGTAGAAATAGAAACGCACAAAACAAGGTTAAAAATATGCTTAAATCAAGAACCAATAAAAAGTACATCAAACTGTTCATATCTAGTTTAAAGTGTTCAGTTCCCAATAAAAAGTTAGCCTTGTAGTTATTTTTTAATGGAATTTCAGTTATTCTTAATCTTCTGGTGATTTAGTGAACTTTTAATTGTTTTGTTAGAGGAACTAAAGGTCGGTTTACAGTTGTTGGATTTGTTATTGTTGTTTGATGAAGGTGAAGACCTTTGTTCAATGAGCAAGGTCCCGTTAAATACTGCTAGTTAACTGATATTAAACCGTGTCCCAACTTCGTTACTTTGAAATTCAGTACACGAAAGAAGGTTGAATTTTATGATACATTCGTCAATATATTATGATATTGTAAAATGTTAAGTGTATAAATAGCTCCGTGGATTAAGGTATTCCAATATTCTGCCGTAATAAAGGTTTTATATAACTTTGTAAAAGTTAAATTTCTAGATTTTTTATCTCTTTTGTATTGAGAGCTAGATATATCCTGGGGCTCGATTCTGTAAGGAAAATTACACTAGCTTGAGGATGCTTCGTCGCGGCCTCTATACTCTGTCTCTGTCGCTTACTACGCTAATACTACTAATCACGTGAGAGGCCTCCGTGAAGCGGCTCGCCGACGAAGTTTGTATTAGCTGAATAAGAGGGCTGAGTCGAAGTTAATCTCATAGTGCCTCCTAAACACAGGAATTGTAATCTAATCCAAGAGTATGTCCTATAGATATAATTACCTGTTCTGCAGGAAACTTGTCAGAATTGGAACCGGATACGTCAATGACTTCTAATTCCACTGGAGTACCATTTATTGGTACTGTTTGTCGGTACAGGAGATCTAGAAAAAAAACATTAAGTCAGTTATGAAGATAAATAAATTGTAACCAGATATTAAAAAAATAAACGCTGTCTCGTAAACAAACCTGTGTTTGAGTGATATTCCCCGATGTACCTCCTTGTCAAGTAGCGGACGATTAGAGCTGCAACAGAAATAATACAATATTAGACATTGAATACCAACATCATCTGGAAAGAATTTATCGTCTGGGCTTTTTATTCGTTTGACCGATATACAATAACTCGTGGTAGAACATGTTGGATGGATTGATTGATTCAGTTGCACGCTGGAATGTTGTTAAATAACACTAACTGAGATTACATCATCAATTAGAATGGGTCACTAGGTTGTTAGCCTGGCTCCTCCAGTTTACGTAACACCATTTTGGTCCAGCTCTTGTTACTATTCGGTAAACCCTCGTAATTGAAATTTTATTTGTTATTTTCTTGGAGTGAATTATTTGTTTAGTTTCCCAATGGAGTTTTACGTAACGATGCATTTGATTTTATTGGCTTGAACTGATTGAGATATCACATAAATCAACACTAAATTATGGTACATAAAACTGTTATCGTAGATGTTTGGAATTGGGGTAAAAAATTAAATTATCATATACAATTTCATAAAACATAATGAGCAGTGTTAGCATACTGAGTGATATTTTGATGAATATGATTTACGTCAAATTGTGACAAGCACTCAGAGCATTTGGGTCACAAGATGAAAATTTACGAAATGGTCTCAAAGATTTCAGACACTTTTGACAAATCCAATTCATATGTTCCTCTACGTTCGCCCTAAATACGGTATTTACGACGTAATATAAAAGTCCCTGTGTCCTCACCTGATTTGCCAACTCTCGAGCTGCCGATAACAGCGATGCGTACTCGAGGTAAGCTGGCACGTTCGTCCCTCATTATTTTAGTAAAATGAATATCTGAAACAATACAAATTGTACTCATTAGATTTCCTGTCTCTCGTAAATAACCGTTGGTAAACATGTATTTTAAAATAGCTTTTTGTCTTGTTACAATGTTATTGTGTCTGTCTTGCGAGCTTATATCTTTGTCGACATCGCTCGCCCACCACACTCAGTGATTTGACGTTAGCACAATCAGACAAAATTTTCGTTCATTTACTAACATAACGCATGCATTATCCAATATTTTAATATGAATGATTGTGTACAAACATACAGCAATGTACAACTTCAAATTCTAATTATAGGTTCGCCCTATTAACGGTTAATCCTTACAATCACACTGACCTTTACCCTGCTAATGTTTCTGTAATGATTTCATTAGGTTCCACCTCTAAATGTCGGTAAGATAAGCCTGTAAGTTGGCGAGCGTCAGTTTCATTCATTAGTCGCTTCAAATGACGTTCGTTCGCAAATATGTCATGACCGGCGAACCGGCGCGTCACAAAATAGTTTGTCTCATTCACATTGTGAAGATGTTGAATTTTGGACGCACCTAGTATTGCAATAACGTATTTTTTTAAAGTTCATACCTTTCTTAGGAAAATTGCTTTGTAGAGACAGCTTGCGTAACAGCAAGTTGAGAATTGTTTATCTTTCCAGTTATAAATGTTTTGCAAGTCAAATTATGTGCGATGTTTAAGGTCACTCCTACTCTTGGCCAAGGTGACCAGTTGAAACATATTATATATGCTATATTCGGTAGGTACTCATTATTCAGTACGAGTTTAGTTTTACAGAATGATTAAAAATTCCACCACGGTAACACCTACGCTTACTTATTCGTCTTTCAGGAATACGGTTTATGATTTATTTTCGTGTGTGTAAGCAAAACACCGCAAAAACTCCCATTAGTGCGACATGCAGGCAATGAGGCATGGTCCGGATTATTTATAGATCGGATATGTGGCTATGCGTCAACGGCTGCCCACCGACTGGTTGAATAACCCTAGAAAATAACGCGTGTATAACTACAATACTTACAATATTGACAACAATGCAGGATGCGGCGGGAGGACAGACGACACTTTTCATTTTCAAAAGTTTAGCAAAATTTTGATTTCTTTATTTTTTTAGATATTTTGGACGTAATTGTAAAGCAACAAAGAGAATCTTTGTTGAATATCACTGTTCGCATCATTGCCATTTGGCAAATTATATGCATTTTTTTAAACAAAAGGTTTTTTTCGAGCGTCCCGTCCGCGTCAATGCTACATTACTAATTGCCACTTCGTGTTTTTTTTGCATTATTAATAATATAACTGATTCAGCTTACAGTCCTAACCTACGAGTGGGAATCGAGTGGATTGTTATTTTATTATCAAAATAACCACCAGTTTAATTTTAAGGAAATAAAGTGTCTCCAATAACGTGTGAATCAGAACAGATATCCTCGGTTGGTAAACAAACAGGAATCTCCACAATCCTGCCCTCTTAGCAAATACTTTATTGTCGACTCTATTAACGTTTCAGAGACTCTGTTAAAAGCTTCAACTGATTGTTTACATTGTATTATTTTTCCTTAACTAAAAACTTTTAAACATTTTATTCCAACGGAGAGCTTTTTGTTTTTTTTACAAAGTAACATAACATCGTAGTGGGAAGGTATATTTCATAAAAAATAAAGACTTGATAAATAAGTATTTATTTTATTATGGTTCTTTATTTTGATATTTTGTCCCGATGAATTGAATTAGGAATAATACATTTTAATTTTATTTTTTATGGTCTATTCTGTTATTTAAAAATGGACCTTAGTCAAAACGTCAATAGGTCTTAATATATAACAATTTCTTTAACAAATCATAATAAATATGCGTAGCTAACGGTGCTCAAGAACTTGGCATACTCACCCGTGGTTCAGTATGCGATCAGTAGATCATCCAAAATGCAAATGGCGACAACGACGACGCGCCATCTTTTATTTATGTTTGGCGCCAAATAATATAATTTAGTCGCGACTTTGTCAAGTGCTGCCAAAAGAAATGCTGGCTTTTAAATTAACTTTCCATCTGACGTAGATAGCTCTTAAAAGTTATATAAAATGCTAATGAGTTCCCACATACAGGATGTGACGTCTTTGGAGTACTAAATACGGACTGTAAATGTTGGTAGCAGTTGGTAGTGCACAGCTGGCTAACACAACAGTTGAAATTATGTTGCCAACCGAGTACTGGTAACACAGTATTACAGGTAAGTGTACTTGAGAGCTAATGTCCTTCTAGGCTTTCTATAATTTGCAATAAATTAGTAATTCCTCTGGTGACCCATTAACATTATGAAATGTTTATCCGTTATAAACTCTTTTGTAAAAAAATATATAATAATTGTGCGTTGTTTTCAGTGTAGTCCCTAAAATAATACCGAACCTTTTTCACAACGACGAGGAAAGTATTAAACTTTACGGTACGTAACGAAACACGTGACCATTACGCGTTAAGTACCCACTCATATGCCTTTGACACGTATCGTATCGAATTTATCGGAGAATAGAGCTTATTAAGCAGCTATTATGTCACATTAAAGCTTGTATATTCTCAATTTATCTAACTCAATAATGGTCAAAAGAGGTGGTCATCGAATTCACCGTGAACCGTTTTAGTGGGGGACAGTTTTCAATATATATTATTGAGTGTACACTGGCAACGACTGTTATGAATAGACCATTCGTGGCTTTCCAATACCGCCCACGCATACACGTTTATATTAAATTTTATTTCCAGGCAATGTTGTATTCATTTCAGTCAAAAGTTACCCAAACAATATCATCACTATTATTTTATGCAGAAAAAAATGAACCATAAAAAGCGTGTGGGAATAAGAGATGCAGACTAGTGATTAATACTTCTGTGGGCGTAAGCTTGTCGTGGGCGGATGCCCTCAGTCGAAAGTCAAAGCGTCAGGGTCCTAAATGGTAATTCAAAGTTTTGAGATATCATGTCACAGTAGACTTAAATCATACTACATATTTAATATGATTTCTTAAAATTAATGTTGACTATAATTTATTGTATATATTTTTTTATTATTGTATCCTGTGTTTCTCAAATGTTTAGTTAATAATACGTGTATAAATTATTATTGTTTTAAATGTGAGGTGCATTCTTTGTTGGACATCCAAATAAAATAAAGTAATAAATAAATACCTACTTTTAAGTAGAATGGCCTTGTCTACACGCGGCAGATGGAATTTCCCGCGAAATTGTTAACGACGTGACATAAGTGGCTGTAAGTGTCGATTTCTCCGAAGGTCCCGCGGGCCTACGATTTAGAGGCCAAGACCTTGGAAGTAAATCGTCGTATCAGGCAGATTAATCCCCCTGCTACGGACCCGAAGGTTAGCTTCCAAGGCCTCGAGGCCTTGTGTGACGTCACGGTGACAGTGGCAGTGAGTGGAGGCCGAGTTTGCATGACAAATAGCCCTTAACCTTCGTCGGTACAGTTTCAAGATAAATAATGTTCTGTTACTTGGAAGGATTTACTGGAAATAGCTTGCGTATAATTTATTTCTTTTGCTTTTAAAATCGTTTATTATAAAGAGTTGTTGTTTGTTTGTAAGGGGTAATTACTGGAACTAATGATCGGATACTGCTAATTCTTTCACTGATAGATACACCTGGAAAAAAAATTGTTCCCTCGAGCACACGGGTGGAACCGTGAGGCGGATGCTAGTAACTAAAACTGAATGGTGTTTCTCGTTAGTCATTTAAAAACGAAATTAAATAATTATGTATAAATTAAAGTCGTAAGCTTAGTTATATCATAGTTTAGACTTAGACTTGAATGTTAATAGTATAATCTACTATTAGAAACATAAACTTTGATTTAATTAATGCGGTTTGTATTTTGGTCTATATACAACATTCTAACTTTAGATTTTATAATTAGTAAAGATAATCCTGAAAAGCGTTATTTAACAACGTATAAACATAATGGTGAAATAACATTATCATATGAGATAAACTATTTTAGACCATGTTTTAACAAGGCGATAATAAACCCTCTACACGAATTGAAGTCCGAGCGCGAACGCCGCAATCCACGGCTTTACATATTTATTTTTCTCTGGTCAGTAACTACTTACTGAAATGGAGAACGAAAAACGTTTGCTAGCGTAAATATTCTGAGTTTGAATGGCGGAGCTACTCGTGGAAAATTCCACGGACATGCAAATATATTCATTGAATATTATGGATTTTATATGTACGTGCGAAATCAGAACTTTTTGCTTGATAGTACCTACGTATCGTCAAATGAACCTTTAGATCTTGTCGAGGATTTCATTTACATTCAATTAACCTCTTTTTCTGCAACTGACAGAAATCTCTTGTTGTACCAGCCCCTCTATTCAAATACAAACTTCGTCGGGTCGCCGCGCAACGCCTCGGAGAGCTTACCTCTCACGTGTTTGCTTAGTTAGCGAAAGAGACAGAGCATAAAGGCCGAAACCATTGTTGAGCTATTGTCATTATCCTTATATAAAAGCCCTGTTACGATGGTTGGACAATGAAATAGAGAACTCCCACACAAAAATCGAACAGGCATTTATTGTCTCATTAGTTATCCTGAAGTTTGGATGTGAGTAGATCGTTGCTACCCACTACAGCCACAATGCCGAATCCAAACGAGTAAAAGTGTGACTAACCCATGTCCGAATACCAACAAATTATCTTTTGTATTTACGTATCAGAAGATGCATCACTGCCAAATGAAATGTTCGGTATGCAACGGCAATAATAAATAATTTATAATGCGATTCATATTAGTATTTCCTACACTTATAATATTTGCCCACGCGTGCAAAATTGTACGTAGATGTACCTACGTCACGGTAGATCGTAAAGATATTTTGTCTTGATATTTTTCTTATTATTACGACAAGAATTATAATTAGAGTTTTGTGACAGTATCAAAACGCGCTTCCGTCGTGAATGTAGGGTAAATTTTAAATGAAACGCGGAAAATCCGAGTTACTGGAACACTTTTTTCTGTTTTATTTTCGAGTGCGGTGTCAGATGTCTTTCATTCATCGAATTGGGACGAGCTTGTAGCTTTGTATATAAAATACTTATTTGGTTTTGTGAGATAGTGATGTGATGATAAGACTTAGTATGGGGAACATCTGTTTGGAAGAATGCCTAATACAAGGATATATCAGGAAATACAGCGACACTTGCCAGAGAAGTAAAACCCCTGAATATATTCATAATAATAATAAATAAAAAACGCATAATATTATGTTAAGTTCTATAATATTAGAGATGGTGTTTGTGTATGAGAAAAATAATTAAAATGTTTACAACTTTGGGAAGCCCAGCCATTATGATAAGATAATAAATATTAGCCACGCGTTACATGATGATACTGGTGTGTTCGGTTGTTATTGTCTAGATTCAATAGATAAACATCAGAGGAGGGTTGGATATAACATGTTTTCATTGTGAAGAAAAACATGAATAATTAAATATTCGCAAAAATACCATATTGTTTATTGCTTGTAGCGGTTACACTTTTTTTTTCTAAATTTCTTTTTGCATTTTCTACGGACTCTTAGTCCGTACTCTTTGAAGATTCTACGATAAATTATTTTAAGATTAACTGTATTTTATTTTTTTAAATTAACATCTCTTGCGGTTACATCTTAATTGAACTTATATAGGTGCAAATTTTTGCGAAATGGTCATTTCTTATAGTTTGCGGGTAAAACTCTGTCATACAAACGGTTATGACAAATCTTTAAGGGACAATGGAGTTCGAAAATTAAAAACATTTATTCCAATTAGGTCCGCGGAGGCCATTTATGATGAAGTTACTGAAGCTAACACCACCAGTTCTGAAGTTAGCCTACATGAGAAGAACATAGCAAGGTGACAATGTACTAAAAGGGTATTTATCATAACTTCAGTTTGACCTACATAAGTGCAGTTCTAAACTCAATAAACAGCTTTAAAAATCGATTTAATAAACCTATGTTAATAAGGGTTGCATATTAATAGCTATGAAATACTTCAACTATGAGTTTCCTGCTATGAATATCTTCCAAGAAATCTTCAAGATTGTTGAACTAATATCCACAAAGTATGTAAATTAAGTAACTATTCCAAAGTTGTAAACTAATGAACTCGTAACATGCGATGCGGGTTGTACATAATAATCTCTAACAATTAACTTCCTATAGTTACAATTAGTGTGTTTAATCCTTCGAAGCCTTAATGAGTTCGGTGACACCAAAGAGTCGTTGCTCTTAAAGTATCAAGTAACACATCATGTTTTTCATTACCGCCAAGGTGTAGCTTAATTAATGTTTTAACGGTTTAATTAAGGTAAACGATCTTAAACATTGTAATTAAAGTCAATAATTTAGCTGCTGCAAAGATAGGTCTTTAAATAACCATAATTATGTAAGAAATTAATATTCATATTAAAATCTTAAATAACATTATGTAAGGTCAATATTTTGTTTGTTACGTATTAGTTACAGTGTCTTATTTAGCTAATACAAACTTCGTCAGCGAGCGGGCCCAAGGAGGCCTCCGTGAGCAGACCTCTCATATAATTGCGTAGATAGAAAGAGATAGAGCATAGTATCCGCGACGTTACATCCTCGAGCTATCATTTTAGCGTACAGAATGGCACATGTTGATCGTGATTTCTAACGAATATCCTGAAGGTCGACAGTTGAACTATCAGATACATACATCGATTCGCAAGGGACTTTGAGGAAATCATATATTTCCTGTTTACCTAAGGGTTAGTTTTGTCCTAAGTAAATATGGTTTTGTTTGATTTAGTGTCAGAAAACATAATGTAACATTAAAAGTTATCGGTCCTCGTATCTATCGTTTTATTTGTCGTTTTGTTGATCGTCCCTTGTTCATTGTGTGCCTATTGATGGTGATGAAGTTTTTTTTTAAATTGGAAACGAATAGTAAAATAATAAAAATAGGAAAACTCAATTTAATGACCAATTTTTTAAACTTTTTTTTAACTAAAGTATCAAATCCATTGGATTTTATTAAAAATTATCACAATAAATGTTGTATAAAATAGATAATTCGATTTGTTTTTTATTTGATTGCTAGCATCTGCCTCCTGGTCACACCAGTGCCTATGTCTTTTTCCGTTCTGTCATCTATTCCCTACCAATTATTCAAGTCAGTCCGTTACTTGAATGTGAAGGAAGAACAAAGTTTTGTATGTATAATATTAATACGATTTGTAGACCCTCACCCTCACGTGACCCGCTATGCGCTGTGACCCGGTCACCCGGATCACACACCTTGTGTTACTAGGACTTTGAACATTGCAATTTTTAAGATATCGAAGCTCTAAGCGTAGCTATAAAGATTATTTTTATCGTCCGGATTTAAACTGTAAAACTATTTACATTCGGTTCATGTTTTCGCATTGTTGTATGTTTGTTTATACTAGAAAATAACCCTACGTCGTTTATGTTTGCGGCTACAGTTTTACCCGATGAAAACATGTACTTGACCTAATAATGTATTTTTTATGGCTAGAATCGTTACGTGTAATGTTCGTTAATCTTACGAAACCTTTGTTGAACCATGAAACGAAGGTTCAATGTTATTAGTTACGGAATCTGACCTCTACGCCTCACTGTTTACACTAGACGCTGATGGAGTAGAGAACCAAGGAATGTTAATACCTGTTGATTAATCCCCGTTGACCGCGAGTTGATCCTAATATTTTGTAGTAAACTTGACCCAGTTATTAACCTAACAATACCGGTTTAAACCGACTTGTTGTTGCACAACTTTTTGGCTGAGTCACCCGTACACCGATACATGTAAAATTGGGCTAATGAGAAATTTCAAGTGCACGTCTCTGTGCGGTACATCATGTCAACTGTCCTTCGCCTATATACACAATATCTCAATTCGCGATAAAGAACGAAATTATGTAGGTGTCGGTGGTATAAATAAATATCCTGGGAGATTCTTTACACACTACCATCTGTTTCCAAACTAAGCAGGGGCTCGATTCTGTAAGAAAAATTACACTAACTCGAGGATGTTTCGTCGCGGCCTCCGTGCTCTGTCTCTGTCGTTAACTACGCTAATACTACTAATAACGTGAGAGATAAGCTTTGCTAAGTTTTGCACCCAGGCACAGAACAAACAGACATGTTCATGCACAAAATTAATTGTCTTGGCTGGGAGTCGAACCCACGACCTATGCCATGGCAGTCAGGGTAACCATTAAGCCAACTGGCCGATCAATATGTAAGTGTAGTTTCGTAAATAAATATTTTTGATGCAAACATATTGTTATAGCGCTTTCACGTTGCTTGTTTAGTTTCTACTGTCTCAATTTGTTGGACTGAACGTATAAATTATGTTTTGAGTAATTCATTGCTCAGTTGGTTACCCAAAACATCTAGTTGGAGTTATAAATGTAAATTGGAACATCTACACTTATCAAAATCACGTTGTATGTACATAAACTACATTCATTTGTTAATTAGGCTTTTGGAAATTTCCAAATGCTCGGTTTGGTATATAGTAGAAGGCGTGGTGTACTGGGTTACAAATATAGATAGGAGGATATTGATAATTTTGAAAGTTTTTCTACGTAGTAAGTATCATGTAGGTGACCCCATTAGTACAACTAGGAGAAGAAATGAGGAGGAGAAGAATAAGAATAATATAAAAAATGATTACAAATGCCTAAATTGATATGCTAAATTAATAAATAAATTGTGATACGAAAAAACCATCTTGCAAAAGGTGAAAAAAAATTTCAAATAGGTCCCTTAGTTCCGGAGAATTTTCTCCGCAAACTCACAGAAACTCACAAAATAACCACCTCCGCTTTATAATATTAGTATAGATTAAATATTAAACTTTTTCTATGTTTATATTCCAAAATAAAAACTCGACAGAAAATATTGTGGCGAAGCTTTTTCCAATTAAGAGAGATACCTAACAACATTTCTAGCGTGGGTGGGAGGGCCTAGTGATAGCTTTTACTCAATTTCGCACCTGCCCGCTCCAGGGAGCTTTGCGGCAAATTACAAACAAGCTTGTGATTTTCCAATAGACGCCGACGCGCCGATGCAGGAACATTTCTCGCGTCAATCTCCGTTGCTTTGGCACGAGCCTGTTTTACTTACATCCGTGTTTTAACTCTTTCAGTTACACTTTTACATGCATAATAATACCAATATTTTAGTAATGACTTTATAACCTATATGCGGAGAAATGTATTACTCAAGTCTAAGAAGATGTGTATTATTGTTAAGTGCAACCAACAAACGAAAGAAAGAGCTGTTTTTAATTTAAAACATCTCCAAAGACAGAAAGAGTTAATATTGACAAGTTATTCTTTTTCAGTAGGTTCTCCGTTATAAGAGTGTACTTAATTTCTTTTTATTAAGAGCTTTGCAGTAAAATCAATGTGATCTTTTTTTAAATATATTTTAAGGGTTTCCAACAACAAGTGCACTGTGTAAGAAAGCTTAAAATTAGTAACAAAATACTGTGCAAAGTGTCTTGTCAATTACAGGAAATCACTGCACGCAAAAATTCAGGAGAAACAACTCTAAGATATAAATTTGACCACAAACCAAATTGAATTATGTTTGCATAATATTAAAAGTTTGTTTTGTATGCCGCACATAACAGCAGCCATAACAGAACACTTGTAAATTAAACAACAAAAATGTTCACAAATTCAATTTATCGTTAATCATAATAGTTTGTGTACTTTTATTATGATGGCCGAAATTGCGTTTCAAATTTTTCCACGAAGTATTGCTAAGTATGTTAGAGAAGACTGCAAAATGTTTCGCGTACTATCTGTTTGTTGTGAAGAACATTATGATGTGGTTATTAAACTTTTCTTGATAACAGAGCGTACACTACACAAAGCATACATCCAAGATAAGTCATCGATCGCTATTAATTTGGATCGAATATGTGTTTTGCCGTTTATGTAACCATGTAAATGCATTTTTTTTTCTAATTGAATTGCACTTGTAGCTTTTTATTAGTAAATTTCACCGATTTCTAAAATGTTTTATGAACCCAATTTAAAAAAACATTTTGCACAATAATTGATTACCAATTTAAGAAACATTCGAAAATTGATTTTGGGTTGTTTCATTATTTGAAATTTCCTTGTAGATTTTTTTTTCGTGAATTTACGTATTTTTCCGTTATGAATAGAACGCTCATTCATAATATATTGTTCGACATTTTCTTACAAATCGCGTCTGATATACTTATGTATACTTGTATAAGTCATTTTCTACTAATACACCACAATTTTCCGTATAGTAGACTAAAATATACATAACAGTCATGTGATGAATATCCAGATAACGTGGGAATAGTCTAAATAGTTGGCAGAGCGAAGTGCAATGTACTCAATCATTATTTAAAATGAATGTCTCATTCCTTTGTACCTACGTCTGTGCACTTTAAGAGCTCTATCTCTCCGAGGGCTAAAACTAAACGCTTTAGGATATATTTAAAGTGTCTGCAAAATTTTACTTCATTTGCATATGTCTGAAACTATCGCAGGCTAGGGCTTGCCCCCTTATTCAGCTAATACATACTTCGTCAGCGAGCCGCTTCACGGAGGCCTCGGAGGGCTTACCTCTCACGTGATTAGTAGTATTAGCGTAGTAAGCGACAGAGACATAGCATAGAGGCCGCGACGAAACATCCTCGAGTTAGTGTCATTTTCCTTACGGAATCGAGCCCCAGGACATTACACTCGCAATCAGTGGAATACTTTGTTTGTGTAATTTATTTTGTCCACGGGTATAAATACGTTATCTGGGGATTTAGGTGCCCAGCTGCCGGTTCCGTATCCGAATGTCACAATAACTAGTCGGTGACATTGTAACAATTTTTAGAAGACGTAAATATTGTGTATTAGAACAATTTGAAAGCATAATTGGGACAATAAAAAAATGTGAAGTTGCGTCGCGACGCGATTCACCGAGGAATGTGGGAGCGTTAGTATAAATAAATTATTTTAGCACTTTGTCTACCTGGCCAATTTTTTTTTGTTGCTATCTTATTCGATGACGGGATCTTATATTTGAAAGTGAATAAATATTACGCGGTATCCATTTTAACCAGCATGGATATGCTTATGCTATGGGTTGGTTTTTCATATATATTTACTAGCTGTCTCCCGCGGTTTCAGCCGCGTTTATCGATATGATATATAGCCTATAACCATCTAAAAAAAAATCGCGTTGAATGATAGTAGTCCCATCCCGATATGTTCAATAGTTTTGAGGTGATGGTGCGTCAAAGAAAATATAGATTTAACAATTTGAAACGTGTGTTCCCAGTTAGGCATTAGTTGGTGAAAATGTGTATAAGAGCAGTAGGTATGTTGTATCCATGTGCTCAGTGACAAGTTGGCGTCCATCATACTGTCGGCGTGTTTTTAAAATTACAACAGACATTTATTGGCAGCGAATTAAAATGATAACTGTTAATTAAAATAAAGAAAAATTTAATTAGAAAATTCTCCGTAAACGATTTTTAGACACAAAGTATGAGGCTAATTTATAGACTTCATAATCTACTAGAGTTTGGAAGGTATTTTTCTTAATAGTACTCTATGTGACAAATTGCATTAATTCTGATTAGCCGTTTTTGGGTAGTTTCGTGATTAAATAAAGCAAAATGCAGATAAATGCATATGTCCTACGTGAGAATTGAATCCACGACCTGTGGCGTGACAGCTAAGGTCTAACCATCATGCCAACCAGCCCGTCCATTTAATTAAAAAGACCGAACAAGTGCTGATTTAGTTATCGTCCTCTTCTCTTAATCATAGCGATAGCTTTTAATAATCTTCATTCAAGAATCGGAGTTACAGGACTTTTACAAGAGAATTACAAGTGATGGTATATCGATTATTTGACGTTGTTAATGAATGAATAATGGGAATACTTGAATGAAGTCGTTTTGTCTCTATAATTAAATGAATTCTAAATTTATCAGTTGCTAAGTAAAATGATTTTGGCATTCGGGATACATAATTAATATTAATTAATTTGATATTTTATTAAGACAGGGTGATGATGGCTCCAAAATACTTTTCACGTTTACGTTTTATTTCAAGTATCAGAAAATAATAGCATCTTACTGACAGCACGAAGCGTCTGGTATTCATCAATTTGAAAAAAATAAAAAGATACAAAACACGTGTTTTGTAAATTTAAAAAGAAAATAAACATAAGAGTGAATTAAACTTATAATGTCATTAATTTATCATCTAAAGCTTGGTTGTGGATTGTAAGGCATCCATTGACAGACAAATGTTTTTTTTGTATAAAACCGTACAGTCACTTTATTGGCAATGAAAAAGAAAATTTTGCAGATAACACATGTTTGTTGTCCGTAGTTAGTTGAATTTAAAGTAAAACAGAATAAATCAATGCAAAACTAAACAATTCATTGTTTTTAATCACAACGGAACAATGAATATGTACTCCTATTTACATACAGTCAATCAAAAATAAGAAAATGCTGGTACAGAACACAATAACATCTCAAAAAACCTATCAAATGAAACAAAATCAACAATATTGCTGTAAACGCATCGTTACAGACCGATTGCATTGATGTGCATGAAGCCATTTTATTGTGAATGAAGTCTCACCTGATCGAATTGACGACCCGGGCCGACAGCTACAGGTCGGCAGGAACCAGTGGCGATGGCACCACACTAGCAATCGTTCAGAAAACAGTCTTAACACAACACTCGTATGGACTTTACAATCACTGTCCTTACTATAAGTCTCTATCTTGATTTTTTTTTTCAATGTGTTTATGATTTGAATGTAGAACACCAAGTTTGACGTAGCGCTTCGTAGACGCTTGGCGTGCGACTGGGCGGCGCGCAGTCGTGCCGTAGCTATATATACGTGTGTAAGCAGGCTTCAGCCGCCCGCCCGCCCTGCGCACACTTTTCTTACATGCAAAAATATCGGTGGAATTCAGAGCCTAATTCTCGCTGTCACTGCCTTATGCCGACACAATGAGAGCGTTGATCTCTTGAGCCGGCTGCACCCAGGGACAACTGACCAAATTCTTGCGTACTGACTGTGCGATGGCCGAGATTCGTGCATGTTCCATACCATATTTGGATGCACCCATTAATCATGAATAATCAAAAATGTACCACGTTCAGAAACCATTCATTATAAAATACAAACATATGCAGGAAAATATTGTTTCACACTTTACGGCAGTTTGTTTACTGCACGTGTTACTAATTGCTTTTCATGTGCAATCCATATTTGAAATAACACGGGGGAGATAAATACAGAATGATTGCAACAATGAAATAAGTTTGAAAAACAAGTACAGAATCAAAAAAAATATGAGGGCAAATGAATCATGACTAGCGATTAGTGGCTTGACCTGTGCATATTTTATGTAATAAATAGTTTTATTAAAGCGAATTATTTCTGACAAAAAACCAGATCAAGGGTACATTCTGTGTTGTTTCAAACAACTTAGGATTTCGCGAACGATTTTTATTGTTATTGGACGGTACGTGCGCGATCTTCTTGTTGGATGTCGATGACTGATATAAGATTTCATTTTACGATTTATCAATATGTTTTGAATGGTGCCGTTAACACTGAATCATACTGAGAACCTTTCATTTTATTGACATGTTTACATTATGGTATAACAGAGGTATTAAACTAGGTATATCTTATATTCATGGCTTATATTAACTACTATATACCTACAGCTATGATAATAAAATTACATTAACGTTTTCGACGGGGCGACTGGCTTGGTGGTTAAAGACACCGACTGCCGCGTCACAGGTCGTGGCTTTGATTCCCACCTAGGACAAACATTTGCGTGCTTGAATATATTTTTTGTTTGTTCATAAGTAAGTATTTAAAAAAATAGTTAACAGTTATCTGGTTCCGATAGTGCAAGCTCTGCTTAGATTGGGATCAGATGGCCGTGTGTAAAGAATGTCCCAGGATGTCAAAGACAGACATGTAATAGTATATATATACTATAGGAAAAAAGTAGTATTTGTATGTCATAACTGTTATCTAGTTTTCATAGTACAAGCTACTTGATTTTGGTCTTAAATGGCTGTTGAAGAAAATGTGCCAGGATATTAATTAACTTTTTTTAAAGTTTTACATGCCATGAATTAAACGTAAATATTCATATGAAATAATATGTATTTTCTTTAATTGATTTTATTCACGATATTTTTGGTACATAAGTATCGGTTGATTAAAGTAATTGATAAAATAGCAAGAGTAGAGTATTTGTCCAATTCTGCATTAAAATGCCTGGCTTTCCCCCGCGGTTTTACCCGCGTTCTCAAGGGATGCCAAGATAAAAGTAACCAGGTTATAAACAACGCGTGTCAAGTTTTATCCAAATCCGTTTAATCCATCGCCACAAACTTTTGCATTTATAATATTAGAAGGATAGAGCCATGCATCGATTGAAAGGTATATTTTTAGTTGAGTATTGATTTATATACGTGCCTCGGCTCTTTCTACAAAGCTTTCATCGCAATAACTGCCTGGGTTTCCCACAAACAATATCTTGTAGAACAACGTTTTCCTTACATATTTATAAAGTGATAATCTATATCTTTATATTTTTATATATATAAATATATAGTATAATATAGATTACATATTTATATTTATATTTATTTTTTATTATTAATATATATAAATATAAAGATGTTATGTTGGTTTGTTTACGCTTCAAACACTCAAAAAGTTCTGCACCGATCGAGCTGAAATTTTAGCATGATATATAATCCGCATCAAGGATTGTTTTTATCTATTTTTTGCATCAGTCACATATCCGCGACCGTCTTTGTTTTGATTCTCATTTCTCAACCATTCAATCACAATGTGCTACAGTGAAACGCGGCAGGGTACAGCTAGTATATTATATAATTCTTATGTACGTGTGTTGACAGTAAAGTCCTCCTAAACGGCTGGACCAATTTGAATTTTTTTCTGTATGCGTGCGGGTGGCGCCGTGGATGGTTTAGATTTACAATTGGACCCGGTAGGTGGCGCTGCGAGTGAACTCCTGCATTTTTGTATGGACTTATTTCGACAGGACGACGTCTGTCCGGGCAGCTAGTATTAATATATAAAACAAAGTCGTGTTAGTTACACCATTTATAACTCAAAAACGACTACTCAGATTTCAATTATCTTTGAATTGTTGTTTTATCTTCGTCCCGAATAGTATATGAAATTAAAAAAAATACAAAACTAAAATTTTTGACGAAAATTGGGTTTGTCCAACATTTTTCGTTATCAACACTATCTCTGAAGACTGAAACTGCGGGGCACAGCTAGTTTATTAATAAATCAACTATGAGCCTAAAATAAAGCATCAAAAATATAGTTGGAAATGCTTACTATGTTTCACCTCTGAAAATGGTTATGCAACAGGTTTTAAATAGACTTAATCAAAATTCAGTAAACGATTTATGAGAAAAAATCGTCTTGAATGACCCGCAGGTCTTCCCAATTAATGTTAGTTTTACGACCGATGTTTACTCGTCGAACTTTCATGTCATAAGATATTTTGTTTATTTACATTACTATGCAACAACCTGGCACTTTTTAATCATACACCTATCTGATTTAAAAATGGAAGAATGGAACTGAGGATAAATATAAACAACATGAGTAGTTTTTTTTTTCTTTTCATATCTTCTACAGTTTTTTAGTCCGTACTCTTTAACACTAAACATACCATAACCGGGTCAAATGACCCATTTTGAACGTTGCATGTATCATCTTATTGCTTTTGCACATTTGACTTCATGACTTTTTCTTACTAACTAATATACAGTTATACTATTTATTTCCGTTCCTAACAACTATATTTCATACATTCAAGCAGGAAACATAAAGTCACATTTGACCCATTACGGTAGAAATAGGTACCTAGTAAGAGTTGTTATGATTAGTGTTAAATATTTAATGTATGATCATATTGTATTGCATTCTTTTAGTTTTTTTATGATTATTTCTTTTTCTCAGCTCGATGTTTTGAGCTGAGGCTTGTGATTCCTTAATATATAGTATAAAAATAAAAATTTTTAAATAGCATAAATTATAAAATAAATAACTTAACGATTTAGTTACAATTATATATATATTTTTTTTATGCCACTTGGGCCGACAAACAAGCAGACGGTCCACCTGATGGTAAGTGGTCACCGCCGCCTATGGACATTTGCAACACTAGGAGCATCGCCAATGCGTTGTCGACCCTGAGACGTGAAGTTGTTAAGTCTCATGTGCCTGTAATTTCACCGGCCCCCTTACCTTTCTAACCGAAACACAGTAATACAAGTGCACTACTGCTTCACGGCAGAAATGGGTAAGGTGGTAGTACTTCCCCGGACGAACTCTGCACTAAGAGCTCTACTACTCTAAAATATATATATATTAATCTAGATTTATACATTATGCACTTAGCTTAAAATATTTCGGCCTCGGATGATATATTCTTATTATACTCGTATATTATTTTCTTTGTACTCTTTAAAATATATACATTAGACTCAGAGTGCATTATGTTTCAATTGGAATCAAATAAATACCAAACCTAGCACCAGCAAGTTCGAAAAACTGTTCAAGATTTAATATACTTTGTTGCTTCTCTGGCGGCGTCATACTGAGCGGAAGTTATCGTGAGCAATTACAGATATTTTCGTCGTCATCTCAAAAGAGATGACCTTGAACTATAACAAAGATTCTTTATTGTTTGCGTGCACTAAATACTTTAATACTTTGGCTACGCATGAATCTAGGGAATTGTAGATAATCCGGTACTTATCAAAGAAAACTGATGATTTAGTAACTTTTGAGTAGTAGAGCTCTTAGTGCAGAGTTCGTCCGGGGAAGTACTACCACCTTACCCATTTCCGCCGTGAAACAGTAGTGCATATGTATTACTGTGTTTTGTTTAGAAAGGTAAGGGAGCCGGTGAAATTACAGGCACATGAGACTTAACAACTTCATATCTCAGGGTCTATAACGCATTGGCGCAGCTCTGGTGTGGCAAATGTCCATAGGTGGCGGTGACCACCTACCACTTATGTGGCATAAAAAAAAGATTAAGAGGTTCAAAATAAATTAATTGTAGAGTTATACCCACAGGTAAAAAGGTTTGCAGTAAAATGTATAAAATGTTGGATTATAAGCTCTTATTGCCATAGAAAATATTAGCATCGGTATTGTCTTAATCATTTATGTTATTATCGTAGCTTACCATTTTTAAAAAGTAATTCATACATACACATATTTCACATCCTCATTCTCTGCAAATATACATTCATATATGTATATGTAATATAAAGTAAATTCTTGATTGTCTTTAAGGAATAACTGTAAGATTTACTTTAAAACAGTTGTTGTAGTTTTTGTAAAACGACTTTTGTGACGAGTTCATGCAAACAAACTAATCGCAATCTCGTCAGAAAAAAAAAATTAACATGACAATCTAGTTCAAACCAGTTACACCCATATTCTAAGACGTTTCCTCAGACTTCACTCGACTTCAACTCGACTGAGGATACCTTAATCATTTTCTCGAGCAATTCTCAAAATTGGTATTCTAAGTCATAACTTGAGCAAATCTCGAGAAATCCCGACTGATGTCGAATCAAAGTGTAGCTATTATAGATAAAATATTAATCAAATAAAATAATGAGCTTCAATAACTGTTTACATGCAATAAACTTCCTTAAGGTTGGTCGCGACGTACCTTGAAGTTCACAGTTATCTTCTCACCTCGACTAAGGGAAAGCGTCGAGTGGAGGAGATTTTTGTAACTATGAATACTAATATCTTGGAGTGACGTTGAGTGGAGTCAAGGAATTTTCGAGGAAACGTCTTGGAATATGGGTGTTAGTCACTGTTGCAGTACTCTATTATAGTTAAAACTGATGTGCTGTAAAAAACCTCAAATCTCAATTGAAATTTGCATATTGTTTACTAATTGCCCCGTTGTTTCTCCTGAGTTCCCGAGGGATGTTACGTTTTCCCAGGATAAAAGTACCCAAGTTTTATCCAAATCCGTTCGGTAGCTTTTACGTGAAAGAGTTACAAACAGCCATCCTCACAAACTAGCATTTATAATATAAGTAGGAGCTTATAGTCAAAACTTTGAAACACTACTGATAGAAACAACTTCTCAGTTTTTGAAGTGAAAACTTCTATAGCGGCGTTGAGCACTTTTCTTGGGATGGGCCAGACAAAACCCGGCCGCTCCCCCCGGAACCGCCGGGTATCTGATGGAGGATTACCCCACATAAAAAAAATAACCTCCTCCTTTTTTGAAGTCGGTATAAAATGTTAAACTCGCGTCAGAACACGTGACCTGATCGAAAATTCGTAAGACTGTAAAAATGCGTCCACTGCTGGACATAGGCCTCACCTATGGCACGCCACTGAGCTCGATCTTCAGCTCTTTGTTTTCAACCGCTGCCAGCCAGCTTGCGTATATCATCGCTCCATCTAGCTGGAGGGCGCCCTACACTACGTTTACCGAGCCGTGGTATGCACAACGTTATTGATCAACTGTTTTTTTTATAAAAATTCGATATTATTCACACAATCTATTGTACAAGTTTAATAAGGAGGGCTTTCGAAGTCGCTTCGTATGCTCGGTCGTATTATCATTTTTCTACACTGAAAAACAGACTGAGTCTATTTAGACTAGGAAAGTGTACTGGTACACCAATATTTGAGTAGGTAACATTGGCCGACATGCAATCAAAGCGCTGATGACCAATATTGACTCTATGTTGATATCCGCTCGCTGCTTCAGTTTCACGAGAGCGGAGTATAAATTTATCCAATCGTGCCGATAGTTTTATGCTATCCATTTCCTTAGCACATTATGAAACTTTAACGGATTAAAAATAAATTATGTTTTAATGTATATGAAAACACGTTTAGTGTTTAGGTTGTAAACTTTTGTAACTTTTTAAATGCGGGATTGTAGTGATTGATTTTTAAAACTAATTTATGGCGGTCGATTGACGCAAACACATCGTGTTTTTTTCATTGTATTCATCAAATAGCGGACCAGTGTGAGTCTAACTAGCGCAACGAGGGTTCTGTATAATAATAATATACGATTTGATGATTTTTTTCTTTGCTTGTACTGTGCGACCTAAATTCTTACCTAATTAATATTTATTTTTTAGGTTAATTAATACTTTTTTAAATTAATATAATTTTTTTTTGTTTATGATTTTTTATTATAATATTTGTCACAAATGAACATTTCATTCTTTCTTTCCTTCTTTCTTTCTTTCTTTCTTTCTTTCTTTCTTTCTTTACCAAATACTCAATGGGAGGTACCCTATAGATTTTCATTTACCTGCGTAGTAGTTTCAGTAACATTAAATTTGACCTCTCTTCTCCGAACTGGATAAATGGTTTTGATTTTTTTTTTATTTCTCAAAATGTAAGCCTTAAATGTTCGTATATTTGGATTGAGTTGATTTAGAAGCTTGATTTTCGAACATGAGAATATTATTTTAATTTCAACTTTATACCTCCGACGCGTTAATGAAAAAAGGGTATTGACAGACAGATGGACAGAAAGATAACAAAGTGATCCTCACTTTGTATCTGTCCAGGTAAAGGTAACTTTTTTCTATAAAAAAAACTAGATACTGATGATATAGATATTTGTTTCATGACGCTATTATTAGAAATATGTTATATCAAACATCAACTTTTAGAGTAGTAGAGCTCTTAGTGCAGAGTTCGTCCGGGGAAGTACTACCACCTTACCCATTTCCACCGTGAAGCAGTAGTGCAATTATGTATTACTGTGTTTTGGTTAGAAAGGTAATGGGGGCCGGTGAAATTACAGGCACATGAGACTTAACAACTTCACGTCTCAGGGTCGACAACGCATTGGCGATGCTCCTAGTGTTGCGAATGTCCATAGGTGGCGGTGACCACTTACCATCAGGTGGACCGTCTGCTTGTTTGTCGGCCCAAGTGGCATAAAAAAAAAATCAGCATAATCAGTGCAGAGTCCGAGTTAGATTCGAAACAAATCCTACATGCTTTTTTAAGACATCAATGAGATTTTTGGATCATTATTCCAGTTCCCAAGAATGCGTAAAGTGATTGCGTGTAATGTTATATTTATGGAAGTATGTACTGACATTTGTAATATTCAATGAGCAAGTGGTTCCATAGAATATCATTGAAGTTTGGAGCGCTAATGGACATTAGAAATATTTAATGTTTACTAGAGGCATGAGTCACTCCACTACATAGTTATTCTCTTATTCAATATTGTTCCGGGAATCGTATGAGTAGCGTTCGTCGCCGAAACTGTTTACGTTCATAAAACTCCGTCTGTTATCGGAAGTCACACATGAAAATAGGAAATATTTAGCTAATTGTTAAAAACTACTATTAGGTTAACTTCCTTATTAAACTAGCATTCGCCCCGTGACTTCACTTATGATGCCAAAGGATCTTAGAAGCGTCTATTTATTACGTGAGGCGTTTAAGGGCGGGAGGTGAGGGGGGGTATCGGCAAATATCACGAAATTTATTGTACTGTAAAATTGCGAGAAAACTTTTGTGTTAAAAAAACTAACGGGTTGCACTGAAAACTTGAACATTAACATTGTGCATTTGTACTGTCTTACGAATTTTCGCTCAGGTCACGTGTCCTGACGTGAGTTTCACATTTTATACCCATCCCAAGAAAAGTGCACAACGTTAACTAATGAAGGTTTCACTTCAAAAATCTCCACTAAAGTATGACTAAATCATAATAATATTTATCGCGGTAATGCGAACGTCTTAAAGTAGGAGAGGGGGTCGTGCAAAATATCACATCTCACCAAGGGGAGATGGAGAGTCCAAAAATCACCAAAATTACCTCACGAAATTAATGGATGCCCCCTTAATTAGTCCCCGGGCATAAATAAAAGTGCATTTCACACGCAGTAGAAGCGAAACCTTCAGAAAAACTACCCATCGCATTCTCTCGCAGGCTAAATCCTATAGATGTATATGTATGTCTCTGTTTGTGTCACTTTTCATTGCATCGAGTTTCAAATAATAACGGTGTATAAAGAAATGTTTTCTTTTAAAAAATCTGTGTGCAGAAACTGATCAGCCAGTGCGGAGCTAAGCTTAGGTTACAAACCGAAAAAAATCACATTTATATATATTTCTTTATTACAATTAAGGCCATAAAGAGGCAGATAATATTATAGTGAGATTATAAAGAGGATTATTAGCCATTCAAAATAATTTTTATACTGATTGTACTCTCATCGTGCCCCTATTTACGTCTGACCTCTTTCCTAATTGTGAAATTGAAGAAATTACACAATGGGTGTTCAGGTGAACCCTCAGGTCGTGAATGAGGTCATTGCTGATTTTGTCAAAGGTAATTTATCTAAGAACCTTTTGAGAATATTTAATGTTTGTTTAACCTCAAATTATAATTACATGTTTCTTGTAATATACAAATAGATCCTGCCAGCTCGGAATGGAGAGAAGCTTGCTAATAGTAAAAAAAACTAAATAAGAGCCGTAAAAAAAACCACTGATGCTTTGAGTTACGCACAGAAGTTAAAATGGAGGTGGGCCGGCCACATAGCGAGGCTTGGAGATAAAAGATGGATCTATGATACCACCATATGGAGAGGTCCTCAAGAAAAAAGAAGGACAGGAAGCCCCTCTACCCGATGGGACGATGAGGTCGAAAAAGTCGCTGGCTCAAATTGGTAGCAAATAGCACAGGATAGAGAGCAGTGGGCATGTTTGCAGGAGGCCTTCACCCAACCCGGAGACCTAGCTTAATGCATATTAATAAGATAACTAGCAATAAGTCATTCAATACAAAAATAATAATTAGTAAGTAAATAATCTAGCAACTAAAATGAAATATAGCATGGTCAAATAAAGGGTTTATTATTTTTTATTTATTATTCACAAATTATTATGACAGAATTCTTGAAATATGCAAAAAGAGGATAGAAATAAATACCTTTCAGTTTTGTTAACTCTTGGCTATACGCTTGTAAAAAGAAGATGTTATCGGACCAAGCGGACGTACGGTGTAGGTGTGTGGGTTTCGTAGCATGTACAAAGTAGCATTTTATTTTAGTATAATTGTTAATATGAAAGTTACCAACACCAAAAATAAGTTTGTATTTCTTAATAATTAAAATAATGTTTGCGGTCAATATTAACGTATCTGTTTGGTGTAATGAGCGGATACAGTACGGCTGCCAGCTTAAAGAAAGGAGGTACATCTACGTACCAAATTACTACCATTAAGTAACTAACAAAATTTTTAAATGGCTGTGAACAGACGGGTGTACAAGACAAACAAGGGTTCTGATTTACCGAAATTCATTTTTCACCGGAAGCATAAAAAGTTGCAACTTTTTGTTTCTTTGGTCTAAAAATGTGCCAAGTTAAGAAATATTTTCACCTTGAAGCAATTTCTACATAACTTTGTGTGGAAACTGAAATACACGTTGGAGTTGTACGGGTACTCATTTCATCAAACGTGCCCTAGTTGTATTAGCTAGCTCAAATTGTTTCGAAGCACCCATTGCGTTGGAAACAAGATGGAGAAAATGTGAAGTTTATTTATTGATTTATATACTTATTATTTCATAGGAAACTCAGATTTGTTGGTATTAATATAAATAACTTAAAAAAATATTATTTGTACATTTGAAAACAAAGATTTTAAAAATATCTTAGTGCGTGTCGCCCCTTATGTATTAAAGCATTTTGTATTAAAAAAAAATCTTTTTATTTGCATTTAAACTCAACATACTTCTTCCTTCTATTTAATGAAAAACCATTTTTGGCTTCAAAACTGGATATTAGCACTCTACAGCAAAACCCACGATTGCAAACATATGCACATTGTTTATTTGATTGTTTGTTACGGTTTCACGGCTAAACGACTGAACCAATCTTGCAGAAATTTCTAGCCACATAGCCTATAGTACTACCATTGTGCTATGGTTATCTCACAATACTTTTACTGAAAACTGAAGCTCAAACTAGATTCAAACTCACGACTCTCGTCACGCCATTCAACGTCACTAACAACTGAGGTATCATCACCTTTGAGATAGAACAGGATATTAATCATTTCTGCACCATTTTGGTGTAATAAGTTTTTTTTTATACCGACAAGCAGACGGCTCACCTGATGGTAAGTGGTCACCGCCGCCTATGGGCATTTGCAACACTAGGGGCATCGCCAATGCGTTGTCGACCCTGAGACGTGAAGTTCCTAAGTCTCATGTGCCTGTAATTTCACCGGCCCCCTTACCTTTTTAACCGAAACACAGTAATACAAGTGCACTACAGCTTCACGGCAGAAATGGGTAAGGTGGTATTTCCCCAGACGAACTCTGCACTAAGAGCTCCACTACTAGTGTATATTGTAGAGGAAAAATAATTAGACAAATATTATTTACTAGCTGTCCCCGCGGTTTGCTCCAGACTATAGACTATTCTTGTGCCACCCTCAACATTTTTGCAATTGTAACATTTCTACAACTACAACTGACGCCTTATTCTGGAATTCTTAATTATGCAATTACAATCACATATTTCGATCTAATAAATAAGAAAAGCGTTATCTTTGTTCCAAGGTTGTTCTAATACACTTCGTCCCACAAAGTTATCAATTACTTATATAAAAGGTCAGTTGCAAGGAGAATTGTGATATAAATTGTCCAAGTTCATATCAGGAGCTTTTAGTAAGATATCTCTCTTACAATTGTTTAGTTTCTTCGACGCTCGAGTGATAAACAAACCTATTAGTTTCTCATTTCGAAGAAAGGTTATCTTGAAAACTATAAATGAACTACAATACTTTAATTTTAATTAATCTATACTTATATTATAAAGAGGAAAGATTTGTATGTAAGTATGTTTGTTACTCTTTCACGCAAAAACTACTTAACGGATATGGATGAAACTTAGCACATAGATAGAGCTTATCCTGATATAAAATATAGGCTACTTTTTGTCCCGGGAAAATCTGATATATCCCTCGGGAACGCGGGTAAAACCGCGGGGGACAGCTATTCCTACTAATATTATAAATGTAAATGTAAGTATGTTTGTTACGCTTTCACTCGAAAACTACTTAACCGATCATGAAACTTTGTACACATATTCTTGGAGAGATTAGAAGTAAAATAGGATACTTTTTGTGCCGGGAAATGTTACATTCCTCGGGAACGCGGGTGAAACCGCGGGGTACACCTAGTATTTAAATAAAATATCCTGGGACATTCTTTACACACGGCCATTTGATCCTAAACTAAGCAGAGCTTGTACTATGGAAACAAGATAACTGATATACAAAAATACATTTTTTTTTGTTGTTTTCTAAAAACATGATAAAGATATTTACACCCACACACAGAACAAACAGACATGTTCATGTTCCCTAATGCTTGTCCTGGGTGGGATTCGAACCAGCAACCTGCGACTTGGCAGTCAGGGTCGCTAACCACCACAACTGGGTTGTCAACTGCTGGATAAACAAATCTCGAAATGAGAAACTCTCGTTTCGAAAAGGCTTTCTTGAAAACTATAAAGTGAACTACAATACTTTCATTGTAATGAAATTTTATGTACAATATTTTTTTTGAATGTCTTACGTAACACTAATCAATACTCGAATTAATGTAAATTCACAAAGTTAATTGAATTCTATAAACAGAACCTTTCATATTACACATGTTACCTAAAAATACGCTGACCTTGGAATTTGAGTGTATCCTTTGAATGAATAACCAGATTTCTTCAAGAAACAATTTGAGTATCTATGGAGATACTCAAATTATTACAAGTAACTACTGATTATAATTGTTTTTATAAAATCCAAATTTAACTTATATTATAAATGTGAATGTGTGTGAAATTGGATGTTTGCTACTCTTTCACTTAACAGATTTGGATGCAATTTGATATACAGATAGTTTATAATCTGTTTTAACACAAAACATATTTTATCCCGGGAAAATGCAAGATCCCTATTCCCAATGCATTCCTAGAGATGTTACATATAGCACCCTCAGTACGATCAGGGTTTAACTTAAGAAGTTATGAAATGGAGTCACGATCTTAGAGAGACTAAACAAAGTACGCTCTATCCGATGAATAGTAAAACATAGTCAATTTAATTATAGAATAAGCATACCGATACTTCGGCCTCTTTAACACCGGGACCCACCCTCCCCGCTCAGTGCAAAAGTGACCCAATCAGAGATGTGCCAAAAGTTTGTTTTTTTAGTTAAGCCCCTATCGTTCTGAGGGTGCGATATATCCGAGATAAAAAGCCAGAAAATAATCTATCTCTATGCCAAATTTCATCCAGATCCGTTCAGCCGTTCTGGTGTAATTGAGTAACAAACATCGATACAACCAAACTTTCGCATTTATGAAAGTAGTAAGATGTAGGACTTAACCTTCTACTAAAATAATATGTAGAGGCTCCGTAGCATGATTTGTAGAGGCTCAGTTTATGTGCTACGAAGTCTACGGGGTACCCATTATTTAAGCTTCCAAGCTGGGATCAAATTATTGAATAATTATTTCGTAGACAGTTGCTACGACAAAAATATTTCCATGCCTAATTAATATTGTTTGGTCGATCGAATGAGCTCTTTTTCTCGATATCTTTGCAAATCTAGAGCGGCCATAATAACGTTTATCTATGAAATAATCTTGTTGTACAAGTAAATTTGACACGCTTTCCGTGATGAATGGCGGCGACAGATTGCGTGTCGCGTTGTGTCGTGTCCCTTGTGGCATTACCGTCAACGTATCCCGGATATCCACATTCAGCTATTTATTGTCTATGGAACTAGCTCACGTCAAATTGGCCTGTAACTAATAAACCTTGTTTACTATTGACCGTGTTTCTTGCGTGGCGATTAGCGAAAATTTTATTGCGATTGATTACTTATGTTCGTTTATATTCTTATATGGTCACACCAATTAAAGTAGCTGAAACATTTAACTTTTTGATGTAGTGAAACTTTTACAGAGAGATACTTAAATTTCTACCATACCCATTCCTACCGTGAAGCTGTACACTTGTATTACTGTGTTTCGTTTAGAAGGGTAAGGGCGAGAAGAAATTACAGACATATGAGACTTCACGTCGCTGGGTCGACATGTGGTAATGCCCCTGGTGTTCCAAATGTCGGTAGACGACGGTAACTTACTTAAATTTACTATTAGGTGGATCTTCAACCTGTTTGTAGGGCCACTTGTCATGAACTAAAATAAAAAAACAAATTGACATAACGCAACTGTAGAGTAAAACTTATCTATAATGTTGAAATATTCAACTTTCAGCCACATAGTTTTAGGAGTAGTTGTTATGCACAAGTGTTTTGAAAATCTTTCTCTGTTAGTGTACATACGAGTCTGACTATACCATTATTAAGTTATAGTTTTACCTACTTATATTTCTGATTATAGAAACCAGATAACTGATAAAGTAAATATACATTTTTATTCTAAATACCTACGTAAATATATACATATTTTCACCCAGACACAGAACAAACAGACATGTTCATGCACACAATTGTCTTGGGTGAGAATCGAACCCACCACCTGTGCTTGCCAGTCAGTCAACCACCAAGCCAACTGGCCCGTCCAGTTGTATGTTTTGAAATTCTATAGCTTATAATGCCTTAAAGTTTCTAAGAAACTTGTTTTATTTTGTTATCCTCTGTAAATCTAGATACCTAAAATGTAATGTAGCCTTAGGACAAATGAGTGGGCTAAGTCTGTGGGAACAGACGTATTATACCAAGTGTGAATCAATATAGTAAACCCACATTACTTCAAACGTGGGCAGTAACATATCAAGTAAAAGGAAACGCAAGAAGTATTTATTATAAAAGTTATTCTGATAAATCTCGGAACATTTAATCGATTAATGTCCGTGAAATATACCTAACTAGCTGTGACCGTGGTTTCACCCGCTTTCCTGAGGGTTGTATGATTTTCCCGGGATAAAAATTACTCTATGTGTTAATCCAGGCTTTAAACTGTCTATGTGCCAAGTTTCATCAAAATCCTTTAAGTCGTTTTTGCGTTATAGAGTACCAACCGTCCATACATTCTGACAAACTTTCGCATTTATAATATTACTAGCTGTCTCCCGCGGTTTCACCTGCGTCCTCGAGGTATGTAACATTTTCCCGGCACAAAAGTATCCAATATACTTCTAATACCTCCAAGAATATGTGTACACAATTTCATGATGATCGGTTAAGTAGTTTTCGCGTAAAAGCGTATCAAACAAACTTACATTCCCATTTACAATATTAAATAGGGACATGAGGAAGTAGGATTAACTGATTAAACCATTTCATTGCAAATATTACAATTAAACAACAAATGATTTTTAATGATGGGCCTGTTGGCTTGATGGATAGAGACCCTGACCGCTGTGCTGAAAGTCGTGGGTTCGATTCCCTCCCTGCGCAACATTTGTGTGAATACACATGTTTGTTTGTTCTGTGTCTGGGTGTAAATAAATAAATAATAATAAATTTTATTTTCTTTCTCCTTACAAACTAATATAACAAACACATGATTTTGATGTGTTTAAAAATGTTTTAATAGTATATCAGTTATCTGTATTCCACAATACAAGTTCTGCTTACTTTGGGATCAGCAGGCCTACTATGAACTCTTATTGCGATTCATTTGACGACCTAAAATAAACTGCCCCGCTATTTCATACCACGACGTCATTAACGCGATTCAGTTTAGGTTGACGCCAAATCAAGTCTGCAATTGGATGGCAAACTGTTTTCATTCGTTCATTTTTCGTACCATGAGGTGACATATCAACCTAAATTGGATAGTTTGAGTGTCAAATTAAGCGATCCAATAAAAGTTGCTTCTTTCTTGGCGTGAAGTGAATCGTTTTGTTAATAACTTTTAAAAAATAGTGAAAATATACGTAATTCAAGGTATTTCAGTTGAATATTTTGTGTTTCTTATTTGTTAATGTAAACAAGTGATTTGTAGAGCATTTTTTATTGTAGATGTCTGACGAATTAGTCCTTTTTGGATTCATGGAAAATGATAATGAAATAAACACAACACGGCGACAAAAAAGACGTCTAACACGGTAACAATCGGACCCCTTTTATTTGGAAGATGCAGAATTCATAAAGAGATATCGGTTGTCTAAACAATTGGTATAAGAACTGTGTGATGAAATGAGGATTTTTTTATTAAAGCCCGTTGCTATGTCTTTATTTCGGTTCAGAAATTCCCAAAGCTGCTCAAGTTGACCGAACGTTACTCTTCGACGCGATTCATCACTGTTAAAAAAAACCACTTAAAATACATTGGTACTTAAGTTAGGTACGCGTTTGAGATAAAGAAGTTTGTATGTTTACATTATGAAAATATAACATTATTACACAAACTACACAAGGATACTTGCGCCCTTATTCGTATTACCAATTATTTTAAGTCAGTGAAACGTTAAAACACTTATAAATAAAATAAATATGTACTAATAATAACACGTAATTTTCTTTCAATAGTAGTTAGAGATACCTACTTTCAAAACTCTAAAAATCTCAACAATAACAACCGCCTTCTGTCAAATCCAACATGAGTGGAGTTGCGCTCTAAACTCGTCATAATCAATTTACTTTTACGACAACACTAAACAAACCTTTAAATTGTAATGTAAAAAATTATATAAATTACTATTATTTATAAGTACTAATTAGTAATTTAGTACTAAGAAAGCCTTAGTGGTATTTAATTTTATGCTCAATAGCGCAATTTTAAAATATATTTGTTGTTATTTTTACACATAGAAACCGCTAAATCATATCAACTAGGTTTCGAAACGCAACACATATGGTTCGAGTAAAAGAGACAGACTTATGCAACGACGGTAAATACGTTCGTTCATTCCTCCGTGAGCGATTCAAACGCCAGTCAGCGAAAGGCACTTCATGGTACGAATCACAGCGATTCAGTTTAGGCACCTAAACTGAATTGCATCGGAATTGAATGGATAAGTAAAAGTTGATGGTAGGCCTGCAGATGTGTGTTAATAATGTCCCTCGATATTATTATTAATGTAAACTATACAATTTTTATTTGTTTGTTTTCTGTTTAGTTAAAGCATGTTTAAGCCTTTGTCTTGTAGCATTACAATGTTTCTTAACTATAATTTTACGACAGGGTATGGGCTGAAGTAGCCAATACCTTTATATATTTTCATTGCCATTACTTTTATTTTATGTAAAGTCACGTCGAACGCGTCAAGTGGGCGCTTGGCACTTGACAAGGTTATTTTTAGATAACGTTTATTATCCACTAGTAACATCGATCATATTGATTTAAGTGCTTAGTAGGTTAATCATAAATGTTGAGCTTAAAAGCAGGCTGACCAGAGCTAAAAACATGTAACAAAATTTTCTTTTATACTGAGACAGGCTCCTTGGGTTGGTGTTTAGCGGCGCTGACTGCCAATTCACAATTTGAGGGTTCAATTCCCACCCAGTACAAACATTTGTGTGTATGGCCATGTCTGTGTGTTCTGTGTCTGGGTGTAAATATCTAAATTTACCCAACTAAGTATTTAGAAAAATAGAAACTAGTATATGTTGTATATCAGTTATATGGTACAGTCCAAGCTTTGCTAAGTTTGGGATCAGATAGGCGTGTGTAAAGAATGTCCCTGGGTATTTATTTATTTATTCATACATCAGCATACAAACTGACGGCCCGTTTGATGGTAAACGGTCAGCGCATCCTATTGACGCTTGCAACACCGTGGGTATAAATCGCGCGTTGCCGACAACGCAAAAATCTCGTCACACCCTTCTTGAAAAACCCCATGATGAGACTCACTTGGGGAAACCACGGAGAGCTCTTTCCGCACTCTGAGTGTCCGCGATAGGAAGCTGCATTGAAATAAATTCAATCAATGCCCGCGATGGGTCAACCCTACAAAAATAACCACAGGCTCAGAAGTTAGTCAATATCAATTGCAACTCATTTGAAATCGAATCTCTTCCTATATTTAGTTGTTCCTATTAATTAAACTTCTGTACCTGTGTTGTAAGCAACTAGGTATATCGTGTCAGAAAATAGAATAAATACCAGAACCTATTATTATCTATCTACCCACCAAAAGACAATAGAGCCTACTGGCCACGCAATAACAACAAAAAGCAATCTATATGAAATAAATAATATTAACCTGTTTATTTTAACGTAGATGAAAACCTATCAAACGGTCTGGAGATTAAATAAACTATTTTTGTACCTATATGTTTGGAAGGTCACTGTCCTTTTTTAAATTACAATTGTTGATAAGTCCAGCTTGACATAGGATCTTCACAAAACTGATGAGCTGAAGTTAGATTCAGTAGCATTAAATGACACTAGCTCGATGATGTTCTGTCTGATTTGTTGATAAGTAAGCACGTGAGAGGTCTGCTCTCCGAGGCCCCGTCTCTACGACGAAGTTTATATTAACTAAGCAAGGGGGCTGGTATGTTGCTTGTGTGCTTCAGGGATCGAGGTTGTTGGCGGCAAGATATTTGGTCCGAGCAGGTCTATTCTCCCTAAAGGCATCGATGGTCATGGAATAGAAGTTTTCTTTAGCTGTGATAATGTTCTATAAACATTTTGATTATATTCTATAGAGCAGAGATATTTAGACTTTTGTTTTTACTGTTGTTTTTAATATTTTATCAATGGTATTTTTGGTATATATTAATTTAACAATAATATTAAAAGATCTATTCAAAGATCACTGTATAAAAATTAAGAATTTTACTCAATATTTTCGAAAGAGGACTGACGACCGAACAAATTATTAGGGTTCATTTTTTACCCTCAGAACCCTAAAACGTGGTGACCTCCTGAGTGCTGAAGATTGTGTAACTCAATTATTGGGGTGCAATTGTGTTTCAACTTTACTTTATTTGTATGAAAAGTTGAGTACCTACAAATATTACGCAATCTTTGTGGCGGTCGTAATGGAGAGAAGTTGAATTTAAATTACTTTTAGTCATTTACATGCAAATAACATATTTTAAACATTTATATAAGTGATTCTTTCTAAAATGATCAAAGATGCGAATTGGGGGATCATAATATCGCGTTAAGACTATGAAATACTTATCATCCGATAATTTCTTAAGAAATCACTAAAGTTTGTACTTTTGAGTTCAGGCAGTTGTTGTTTCAAGTAACGTTGCGTTCGAATTAAGATATCTCACACAAATATGACTTTGGCTAATTCCCGACTAATTTTGACGCCAGAAAATTAACGTAATTATTATATGAAACAAAAACCCGATATCCAAACGAGAAAGGAAATATAATTTAATATTATGTTTGTTTTCATCATATTTATTTTGAAATTTATAACCGATTTAAAACATAATTGGTGTAAACATCATCAGTTTCATTCACAGCGTACAATGTCTTTGTCCCGGTAGCAGGATGGAGGAAGTTATTTTAATAATTCCCGCCCTTCGGTTTCAATTTTGATTCTGATTATTATTTTTAGCCGCGGAGGAAAAATTCGGACGCGTACAAATGTCTTTTATATTCTTGTTTAGTATTTTTAATTTAGTATGGTTATAAATACTGTTGTGTGCATTCGTAGTGTATTGAGAACTATTATGGAGCCTCAGACTATAATATAATCGGTATAACATGACTCAGAATTAGTAAGATTAATAATAGTGTGCCAAACAAACTAAGAACCATAGATACCCATACATAGTAGCTACAATTATATTAACATTATTGGATAGGATTTTATCTAGCTATGATTAAAAGAAGCTCAATTTTATAAAGCAAGCTTATAGTATTCAATTATAATCCCTTCCTAATCTGTGTCAGTGGGACAGTTTCGACAAGCTTAACTCATAGTCGCCACACTGGCCAGGCAAATTAGAGATCGCGAAGTTTGAGCTTGACATACTGACACTCATGTGTCAGTTGCCGATGTCGGCTGTTATTCGAGAACTAAAAGTATATACTAATCGGCAATTGGGGCAATAATATCTAAAATTATTTTTGATACCCCGAGCAACTGACCTAAAAAACCTTAGATGCTGTTGCGAAGCTAAAAGTAGATATATATGGTCCTATCTACGATAATTTTATGAGCAACTATCTAGTGTCGATAGTTCGCGATCTTCTGAGTTCGGGATGTAATGGCAGTTTGAAGGAACGTATCGTAATTTTGGTATTTAAATCGTCTACCGCTACACGCTACCTTTCATGACGTCATTCGCAGGGCTTTTGCCACCGTACCTACAACGTGCCGCCATACTTGAGCCGAATGTTATCGCACGTGACGATTGTAGGAGGCCCAAAAGGATGAAGTTTATTCCCTAGAATTGAGCAAGGCCTCTTGTCTGGAATGCCACGTGTTTTTATATACCGGCCACCTCCAGGGCATTTAGAGCAGCCGCATCAACGGTAGAGGCGCAAATTTGTAACCTTCAGGGAAAAATACATATTTATGTATTTTGGAGTAGAAACATTAAGGGCGTGGGGCCCAAAGGGCGCGCGGGAGGCGATATTTAAAAGTGCTCCCGTCGTGCCTTAGGAGTTGTCTGGGGGCCAGAGGGCTGGTTAAATTATTGGCCTTAAAATCTAACACAGTAATCCTTTTGGGGGCAATCCCAGCTGTCCCCTGCCGTTCCCATTAGATATCGACAACAGCGCCACCTACCGGGTCCAAATAAAGAATCATCTAGGTGACTCCATAATGACAAAAAACATCGGTCAATCCGTCAGGAGAAAATTTATTAACCGTACGGAAACCGGAATTTTATACATATATAAAGAAGGGTGTAAATATATTTACAATCCCTATTATTGATAGGATAATACAATTTTGCAATTTACATAGTAAAAATGATAATTATTGTTTTATTATGAAAATATCTATTACCATTGTAAAAATAAAACGCATTTCATATAAAGAACATGCAGAATAATTAAAAAAAAATTATACAATATTAAGGTTCAAGAGATAGACATCATAAGACAAAAACAAATTAGTAATTTTTACTTTGTTGTCTTTGGTTTACTGCCAGTTTTTTTTGTTAAAGCTTTGTTTGTAAAGGTGTTTTAACGTTTATGGTTTTGTTATTACACGCATCATGCATTTAATCAACATTGGTTTCCCGGTATCTTTTGTTTTTCTATTTGTCGGTAGGTAATATTGTCAAAAGTCGACATACTTGGGAGCTGTTTAAACTTTGTGATTGAATAGGAATTCAGCAATGTTATTTCACCTACTTTGCCTTTACCCTACTTAGCGAATTTCATCGAGTCCACGAATTCATCGACTGAATAGAGTAAACAAAACTTTTTCTGTTCCTTCAAATGATATATTCGAGCGTAATTATGGTTCCTCATGAACCGTGATAGTTAGACAGATGATGTATTTCTGTTCCCGCTATAACAAAAAACACTACAAAGCAGAATAAAATAAATATTTAATGGGAGCCCCCATACAACAAACATGGTTTTTTTTTGCCGTTTTTATAGATATTGGTACGGAACCCTTCGTGCGCAAGTTCGACTCGCACTTTGCCGGTTTTTATTTTTAATACACGCTTAACTTATTTTACGAAGGTAACATTAAAACTTACAAAACCATTTAAAAAGTCTTTGTTCTTTTTATGGTATCTACAAAAGCAAGCTTAAAAGTTTCGTTGGTTGAATTATTTAGACATGTTAGGCCATTAATGCAATATTCATAAAAACTATAGTTGTTTGTATACAATGTGATATGAGTAACATTTATTATGCAAGTGATGTTATTTTGAGGCATTATATAAGGAAGCAATTTAGAACTGAAGACTAAACATAACTCATATAAGCCGAACTATTTCCATGCACTGCTCTACTAACTAAAATGAAATGTATTTTCTAGTCACAAACACGTGGATAGTCATGGGCCAAATCCAATATAATTTGAGCCCGTCCAATTTAATGATTTAAGCACCATCATGTTATATATCATGTCAGAGGATATTTCTCACTAGCTGTCCCCCGCGGTTTCACCCGCGTTCCCGAGGGATGTAACATTTTCTCGGCACAAAAATCCCATATGTTATTCCAGAGCATTTTTAATACTCGTATATGTGCCAAGTTGCATGCAAATACGTTTGGTAGTCACGTGAAAGAGAACCAAACACCCATACATACAAACTTGCGCATTTATTATATTAGTAGGATTTTGATATTAATGATTTTGATTGGATGACTTTCAGACGTCAGATAATAATTATGGAAGAAGGTGCATTTGATAATTATAGAATTAAGTTGTGTTATCAATTCATATTAATTCATAAATAAGATTAATAAATCAATCTGATAAATATGCAGTTCTACAATCGTTATAAATCCTGCCATGTATGTTTGTCCGTAGATTACTTACATAATTCATTGCCGATGGTCATGTGAATGACTTTAACGCCATAATACGAAAAAAGTAGCATCTATTAAACTGAGAATGCTGGGTAGCTCTAACAAGGTGCTGAAAGCTCTGGCTGGCAGATGGGATAGTGTTCTGCATTGGGTGTCAACTTTGATAAACCCACATGCCCAGCAATTTTTTTATATAAATTGATAATTTTGTGTATACATTACATTTATTTATTATACTTGTCTTGGTAGTTAGTTTAAGAAATGGATTCTTTGTTGTCTGAATAAAATAATTTAATTTTTTTTTAATAAGTCGATGATAGATAAGTTGATGGTGACGTTGAATGCCCTGACGAGAATCGTGGGTTCGAATCCTAGAATGAGCTTAAGTTTTCCGCGTGGAAACCATAGCAAGGTGGAAATTACTTCATACCCTCATACCGACAACTGCACATGTGATCTAGTACCCCTGCTTTGTGGGCTTAAGCTGACCATGGTGAAATTGTGATGATCAAACGTATAACATAGTTAAAAATAAAACACAACTTGTATGCTCTGTTAAAGATTATGATATAATGATATGGAGCATGTTGGTTGATTGGATCGGGTGGTAAACTTATCCCTACTGAGCTATCCCTACCAGTAGGGATAAGTGCACGATTTAGTAGATTTATTTCTACCGGTAGGGATAGGTGCACTACCCATTACCGAGTGGTACACTTATCCCTACCGATTTATTACTACTGGTAGGGATAAGTGTACGTTTACAGGCACATGGGACAAATATACATTGTATATTCTTTAAGTTAAATTATTAGTTACAAAAAAATAAAATTTTGCTGATTAATTAATTTATAATTAAAAAAAAAATATATTTTCCTATATGTTTTGTTATAAAATGACTAAAATAGCATTATTGATTTTTTTTTCCCTACCAATACGTATAGTTCGGTAGGGATAAGTGTACCACTCGGTAATGGGTAGTGCACCTATTCCTACCGGTAGAAATAAATCTATTATATCGTGCACTTATCCCTACCAGTAAGGATAGCTTGGTAGGGATAAGTGTACCACCCGGATTGGATACCCTAACTATGACATCGCAGGTCGTGTTATTTATTCCTACCCAAGACTGACAACAAACCTCTTTCGATTATTCCACTATTCGCACTGGCATAAGAAAATATTGAACTCAATAAGAAGTAAACCAGTTAACCATGTTTGAACATAGTTGAAAGAATATAGTTTATGTATTCCTAAATTGTATTGTGAAGTAAACATTCAAATTCTTCATAAAAACAGGAAAGTCGGCACGAAATAATTTTTCATAACATATGCCATGTTATTTAAGTGCATTAATAAAATATTAATAAAAAAACTTAAAAGCTTATACAAGAATAAAGCATGCATGTCGCTAATATTAGCATTCTATTGAATCACACAACTCAAGTTGTAAAAATAACACGGATTATTTGTCGCCCACGATTTTCAACCGAGTTCTGAATCATACCGACATGCGTCGCGGTGAAAAATGACTTTTCCAGGTATTCGTTGCTTCGCTTAGTGACAAATCATTACAAAGTCCGCACTAACCGGTCGTCCATGTTGTTTTCCACTAATGACCGATTATATTGTTTCATTGAAGAATGTGTTTCCGCTACTTTAAAACATCCAGTTAATTTTATACATTAATCAACTAAGAAAACATGTTATTCCTTTTATATAAGTGTAATAAAAGTCTTTATGTTATACATTAAGTGCAGAAAAAGAGAGTTTGTTAGTTTAATTTTATAGCGTAGGTAATAAAGGAAATTGTTTATGCGGGAAGGGCATGCAGTGGAAAACGCGGGAGCTTCGATCGAAGCTTGCGGGCTGAGTGGCATGTTGCGTTTGCGGAGCGTGGTACATGGACGGAGTTTAAAAATAAAGGCGATCGAACACTCGCTCTCACACATCACTGCAACGTGACTATGCTGGCTCCACGCTGCACGCTGCACGCAACGCAACGCTGCGCACTCTGGCCACACAGCCAAAGGCGGCGGCAACCCGGCGTCCACGGGTCGTTCCACTGGCGGCGTGGAAGCCGAATTCCTCCCTGACAACTTAATCCCGCCATCCTAATTTGTTGGGCGCCGTTGTGGAATCTCCGCGGTATGTCAAGTGCGCGGTCAAGAACCTTACCTGTAGGCACCCGGATGATTCCAGTCGTTGTCACGCACCTGTCCCGTATTCGCCCCAGTTCCTTTATATTCTCATATTGAAAGTTTAATGTTAGCTCGGCTCTGTTGGCTCAACATAAAGGTACTCGAATCTAGGATATTTACGTACTCCAGATCTCGTAGCTCTCGCTTGAACTAGGTAGATATTGACTTGTCATGTTGCAATAACAAATAAAATGTTGCTTTGTTTATGTGTAACTAAAGTCTTAATTTGTAGCAACGAGAATGTTGTGTATTGAATGTTCCTACTAATTAGCGATAAGGTATTTATGTAACTCAAAAGCTTGCTAACATATTTTATGAATTGTAACATGTAAGACGAATTTCTATCACCTACAACGAACTAAATAAAAATGAAACACAATAAACTTAATCTTGCCAAACGATGAATCATGTGCGAGTATTTTTGCAGTCTGAACGCATCTTTCCGCGAAAACATTTATTGCATTGATTATTGATCTTTGACAAGGAATTGTCGTAGCTGTTAAAATTTACTAATGGATTTTATCAATGATTTCCATTGAAATATTTGGACAACCAGATCAACATTTAAACAAGGACACACACATATTGGAGACATGTACGAGTATGTATGTGTACCCTAAAATGTTATCAATGCCACATGATATCTATGTATTATTGTATACATCAAGCGCATGAATGAAAGTTTGACATGAGTGAAAACTGGCCAAAGTAGGGCTGATAGAGTCCGTATCCTTATTTTTTGGTCACGATGACACTGACCGGGGCTATATAGATGACCACAGATGATCAAACACCTACGTAACGCCCGCATTGGGACACAAAATAATTATTATCTGTTACCAATCACATTTCCGACTCTGTGGACTGTGAAAAAACTATAACTGTGTGAGTAGGGTGTGTACACGTGGCTGTGTCATTCACCGTTGAGGCATTAATATCAGCCGCAGTCCACCAACAAAGGTAAACAAAGCTTTATAGCTTCTATTGGGTTTCACAGCGGTGGAAATTTTCATGTGAATTCATTATTGACAAAATTAGTTTTGGTAATCGAATTTTACTGAATATAACGTAACCTCGTATGAAACTGTACTTAATTGATAGTTTTTTTTTTCTAGTCTGTAAATGAGTAGAATTTTTTTTAGTAACCAAAATATATTGTAAATCTATCTATATATATAATATAGAAATGAATTCCTATTTTGCTTGGTACCGCCATAACTTGAGAACGACTTAGACGATTTCATTTATCTTTTTTTTTTATGTTTTCTAATACTTTTTGAAGGTTCTTACGGACTGAAAAGTAAAGAAAATTGCGCAAAAGGAAATTGGAAATTCTAGAAAACTTAACAACTATTATATTTTCGCGCGTTTGAGAGATCGCGCAATGTACACCTCTGGACACAATAAAAAGTACCTATGAATTTTGAAAAAAGCAAATACCTACTATATCAGTTATTTAGTTTCTATGTGTACTATGTTCTGTTTAGTTTGGAATATGACTAGTGTGTGTAAATAATTTCCCAAGATAATTATTTATTTAAATTTTACCGCAGGTATCTGATATTTACTTTCTCAATTGCAAGCTACGCTGCGCTCTATAACATTATTCGAGTGTATTTATGTCGCATGAAGCTAGTGATGACTGAGTGTGTATAATGTATTTCATCGCAGTATAATGCGGATATATCATTATTTTATCATCAGCCGTTTTCATGGCTTAATTTATTCCGAATATTCTTTACATGGAATGCGTGGAATGTTTATGCTTTGCTAAAATAGAAATAAACGTATGTCTTAGTGCTCCTTTTCTCGTGTTCAGATAAAACCGCTTTGGTCAATGTTCCTCCTAATAAGTATCTATTACTTTTCTTAAATTTCGAAACATAAGTAGGAGAGTGTTTTTTTTTCTTTTTTCTTTCCAAAACTAAACATTTGATAGGCGATGATAGGTTAAGGAGATCATCAAATAAATAAATCTATTAATTAACAGTAGGTATCTAACCTAAAGAATATTATTCCTTCACGATAAAACCATTTCTTGTATTAGGAGCCGAATTACCGCCGTGTTGCGTCTGGATTTAAACATAAAACATTCCAAAACATATAATTTCGAACTTTTCATGTTTTTTTAAAGTATGAATAAAATTGTATTGTCATATTGTATCACAGTTTTTTATACCACATTTTTTTGATAACACATTATCGCGTTTATCCTAATTTATATTGTAAATGCGAAAGTGACTTCATTTGTTACGCTTTTACCGAACCGATGTGTCGATCTATTTTAAATATACACATAGCCTATGGTACGGAGAGGACATAGACTCTATTCAGGAATACGGATGAAACCGCGGAGGACAGCTAGTCATATAATAATACCAATTTATAATTAGTTTTAACCGTATGATGAAGGTTCCATCTTAGGCCGCGAGCTCCATCTTCGACCTCATTTTCACTTACCATCAGATCAATCAACATCCCGTCATAAATAAAAAAAATATTATAGATAGTTATAAAACGTGTTACAAAATACCCCGTAAAAATATAACTCATTATCAAAGCCAACAACACTAGTAAGCTGTCATGTCACGGAACCAGATTATTTAACAGAAAGGCCTACTTACCTATTTTACCTAATAATTGTCTACTTTAATAGTTTTTCTATTTTTCATTCATAAAAATCTGTTTTTTTTTTTTTTTTTTGGGGTATGTTATACAGCGTTACTACGGTTTTTAAATATTGTGTATAGACTCGTTATAAGGCCCCATTTAACCTCCTTCGGCTTTACGGGTAGTTTTGTAACCTGTATATACGGCCACGTGATTCTTGCTTCACCTGGCACTTCAAAGGTTTAATCGCGGAAGTTCCTTAAAAGGCAAGTTGGTTTGTTCTGAAAAGTCATGTCACAACTTGAACATCTGTTATAAATGTAGGCCACGTGTCATGTCCAAAGAATAAGGGTCTATTTGTTTCACGACGACCGACGGATAATTAACTGGTTTTACGTGGGTTTTATTCTTTTTTTTTTTAATATGCTTGACTGTTTACGGAAGTTTATTTCTTCTTCTAATATCTGTGTGTAAATATGTATTTAGAAAAAAGTTGTATATTGGTCATCTGGTTTTTATGGTACAAGCTCTAGTTTGGAATCAGATAGCCGTGTAAAAAGATTTTCCCACGATATTTAATTCATTAAAATGAATATGTAGTACACTACTTGTCTGATGGCGATGAAACTTTGTGGATGTATTGTGCTAATCTAATAGACCCGCAAATCCCTTGGTCCTGCGAGAACGTAGCCACGGGCAAAAGCTAGTTTGAAAATATGTTGTACAATCCACGCCAGGAAAAGCTAGCAGAAGCTACAAGTACTAAGTAGTAACTATACTACCGGGTCGCTATGATGGCCGCTTTAACGTTTCAGATTGTCATAGGAAAATAAACTGTATTTCTTTGGAATAAGGTTGGTTTTCATCATCATACAATTAGCTGTTGGATCAATAGATGCTCCTTATGTCTAAAGGAATTAAGGTTAGTTTTCTTTGTCATTGTTAAACGTCAAAACGTCATAAATCATAGCGTGCCGCAAGTTTAGTAACTTTGCAGACAGTACTTTCACATCGACATCACACTTAGTTTGATTGATATAAAAATACCTCACCCGCGTAATTATTACAGAGAGAGTTTGGATAACAGCTGTAATTTATTACCATCAAATATAAATCTAATGCGGGCTGCAATCATTTGATTTCGATTTCTTATTCAGCTAATACAAGCTTTGTCGACGAGCCGCTTCACGCAGACCTCGGAGAGCTTATCTCTCACGTGATTAGTAGTATTAGCGCAGTTAGCGATAGAGACAGAGCAGAGGCCGCGACGAAACATCTTCGTGGTAGTGTAATTTTCCTTACAGAATCGAGCCCCTGATTGTTTACTACGACATGCGACAACTCTACATCCTGTAAGTTTGACTTTTAGTTCATTGTGAAGAGTACGAAGATCTTGTACTCACTCTGGATAGCTAAACTTATGTCTGTTATTTTGACGCATAGAGGTATCAAGTAGTAACTGATATAATATGAAATAGTTAATTTTAGTAGCGATATTGTACTAATAATAGCTTTTTTCAGACTGATACACGAGTCCGTTTCTTACTTGTCAGATTTTTATAGGTTTTTTTCACATTCTAATATAATGTTATTAATATTAATGTGTTAGAATTAAGCAGTAGAATAAGAATGAAATGTTTTTTTCATGTTTGATAACCAATAAAAATAAAGATAACCAAAAGCTCTGATTACGTCAGAGGTTAGCTCGCGGGTCGGGCCAGATAGGGCCCGGACAGGCTTAAAAACAAAATTATATTTCCACCCAAACAATGTAATAGAGAAAACATGTGTGAAATGTGAATCATCAATGTTAGTACATAAACCATACACGCATTCGGTTTTTATCCATGTTATAAACTAAGGTCAACAGTATAATACTTTAGCCGTCATACATGTAAATTTTACATTGTAAAGAGATGGAATGAGCCAAAATAATTGCGCTTATAACGTAAAATATTACTCACTAGCTGTCTCCTGTGGATCCATCCGGATTCCCGCGATAAAAGAATAGCCGATCTTCTCTCCATACCATATACTATGTGTGCCAAATTTCAGTAAGATCGGTTCAGTTGTTTGGCCGCAGTTTTGCTATTTATTACTAGTTAAGATTAGAAGTTACGGGGTATTTTAATACAAGATTCTACTAGCATGATTTGTGTGAATGCTATGGAATTTCATTCAAAATCACTACAAAGACCTTTCTGAACATGTTTTTAATCACACGGCAAACCGTAATTAATTTGAAAATGGGGTTGTAATAACAATTGTTCATCAACCAGCTCAGAAAGTGAAATGAAAGTCACTAATAGCATCACTCCACAGTATAAAACAAAGTCGCTTTCTCTGTCCCTATATATCTATGTATGCTTAAATGTTTAAAACTACGCAACGGATTTTGATGCGGTTTTTTTTAATAGTTAGAGTGATTGAAGAGGAAGGTTTTTATGTATAATACATCTGACATCCCACGTGGGTAAAACCGCGGGGGACAGCTAGTATATGTATAAAATACTATATTGGAAGGTGATCACCATAAATACAAGTTATAAAATATATGGACACTAGCGTTAGGTACAAGGGGACGACTGCCTGAGAGAATCGTGTTTTGTTAACATTACAAATGTCCCAGGGTAAAACCAAGACACAAAAGCTATAGTAGTGAAGATATGGGCAACATTTTGTCAGAAAGCCATATCAACTTCAATACCTATATATCGCAGCCTCAGTACGATAAGGGCTTAACTCAAAATTTTGCGAAATAGAGTTACGATCATAGAGAGACTAAACAAAGTACGCTCTATACGATGAAGAGTAAAACATAGTCAATTTAATGATAGAATAAGCATATCGATACTTCAGCCTCTTTAACACCGGGAGCCACCCTCCTCGCTCAGTGCAAAAGTCACCCAAAATCTATATGTGCCAAAAGTGATTTTTTGAGTTAAGCCCCTATCGTTCTAAGGGTGCGATATGTATATCGAAATTTGTTTATTGGACTTCTCCCAACTCAGGTATATTACAGGTTATCACTATGTAACGAAACAATGGTAGGTTAATAGTAGTTTACCCCTGGATGCTTATTTGATCGCTGACCTCTCCGAATGTCGTCGAACCCTTCCGTTGGATGACCAGAAATCCTCGTGACGTTCTTATTGTACTTGATTACATCTTTAACTAGCTGTCCCCCGCGATTTCGCCTGCGTTCCCGAGGGATGTAACATTTTCCCGGAAAAAGTAATCCATGTATTAATCCAGGTTATTTACTATCTATGTGCCAAGTTTCATTAAAATCCGTTTGGTAGTTTTTGAGTGAAAGAGTAACAAACATACTCACAAACTTTCCCATTTATAAATACTAGCTGTCCCCCGCGGTTTCACCCGCGTTCCCGAGGGATGTAATATGTTACCGGGATAAAAAGGAGCCTATAGGTAAGTTATTTTAATATATGCTCTATTTATGTGCCAAGTTTCTTACAAATTCGTTGGGTTTTTGCGTGAAAAGGAACAAACTTGCATCCATACATACACACTTTCGCGTTTATAATATTAGTAGGATCAGTAGGAAGTTACGAAAGTACCTACCTAAGACGATCTTTACCTTTAAACTACGACTTTCTTTCCTAGCATCTATCTACGAAAATAATTATTTCATACAACTATTGATATAACATGCCAAAATACATACAATCATTACATCACAACTATTCAAATAAAAATAATATAAAAAAAAAAGAATTGCGCCCCAGTCGAGGCACAGATCACTTTAGTACCCCATTCCAACGCTGCGTGCTCTATTTTTCAAACTACCATCTATAAATGAATGTAGTCGTAAATTGTAGGTAATATAATATGCGTGCAAATATAAGAGGACGCCTAGATGGTTCGCATCGTACCACAACAATGAGTCATGCGTATGCGCCGCGTGGCGAAATTCAGGTCAGACGGCCTCGAGGAAGGCCGCTTCAGACTTCACGGTACTACAACCAGTGTATTTGTAAACACTAAGTAACAGAAAGCTTCTTGAACAAGGGTACAAGCTTACTGATAGCAATACGAGTTTTTGAGTGAGTAATATTTGGCTGGAGAGTTTGTTGTTTGTTATGATATCGCATCAGTCAAGAATCTTTGAAAATTATAAGTCCGTGTTCGAGCAAGCTTTTTATTTGAAAACTATGATATGTGAAGTATGTATGGAGTAAAAATACTATAATACATTGTCTAATTACACTGTAGTATTTACAAATAAAAGATGTGTTTTAATTCCAATATCTTAATCATTGTTTTATACGTAGTTGAAATCTCTTTTTTTTTTCCACTTGGGCCGACAAACAAGTAGACGGTCCACCTGATGGTTAGTGGTCACCGACATTTGCAACACTAGGGGCATCGCCAATGCGTTGTCAACCCTGAGACGTGAAGTTGTTAAGTCGCATGTGCCTGAAATTTCACCGGGCCCCTTACCTTTCTAACCGAAACACAGTAATACGAGTGCACTACTGCTTCACGGCAGAAATGGGTAAGGTGGTAGTACTTCCCCGGACGAACTCTGCACAATTGTGTATTTATATAAACTTTATGAAAATTTTATAATATTTTACTGGTTAACATAAAACTAAACTAACGGTAAATAACCGGCGATTTTCAAATCAATATTTAATACTATTTTGGATCATTAAATCACTACTTGTCGACGTAAGCGCGTTCCGTCTCATAAGCTAAAAAATAACGATATAAATCGTTACGCAACAAGGAAAATATGAAATAGCAAAACAAATCCCGAGAATATATATTACAAGCTTAGCGCGAGTCAAACACAGACGCAATCTAAGATACCTTACCATTTCACAAACAGAATACTGTAGGTATGCCCACGGAATCGTACCGAGACGGCTCAGTGAACCCTGAAATGTATGACATTGTCATTTCGTGTTCTTGGCTGCCTCGTTACCAGCAGATGTCTCCTATACAGCTAATTGTCAGTAAAATAATACCAACAGATGGGTTTCACCACCTCATGACTTGACCTTTGTGAACAATTTGGTGAAAATAAAAAGTTCCTACTTCTTGTGTCATTGACATCAAATTATTTCATTGTTCCTATTGTTTCCACATGTTCAATGGTTATATTGTGGTGTGATTAGCTATGAGTTAACATATTATTAATCGAAACAAACAACTTCAACTTTACAAACAATATGGCGAATTTTTTTGCTATTTCCAATTTACTCTTTTCTTTATTGATTAAGATATACGAGAATAACTGGATATCCGTGTTGTTTATTTGTCGTGTTTGTTCTTTCATAGTACTACCACCATACCCATTTCCGCCGTGAAGCCGTAGTGCACTTGTATTATCGTGTTTCGGTTAGAAAGGCAAGGGGAAGAATTACAGGCACAAACAAGTAGTTAGTCAGGCAGTTATAAAAAATGGAAAATATATTAGAATGAAAAATACGTAGTGCCATTTAATGGTTGAATAGATCGAAATGTCTTTACTTTGTCTGGAACCATATATATATTCGATTCCGCGCCGCTACGCACGCGCTGTTTGAACAATGTTAGAAGACTATTTAAAAAAAGTTACGCTAACAGAGAGAAGTGAATTAAACATTAGCAAAAATCTCAATTTCACAATCTTTCTTGGCGCCGTCATATTATATTAACATTTTGATATTTCCCTTTCCAAATTAAACATAATAAAAACATGAATCGAGCTTTGGACGCAAAAATAACGATTTATTTTTTTAGGGTCTCATGAACTATGATTTTCGTCAGTTGATACAATACGGAACAATATATTTACTTTGTTTATTCTCTTCAGAAAATATATGTATAAAAAGAAGTTAACAACAAAAAAAAGTACGGGCCTTAAACTACATTCAAAAGTGCCTTAAAATTGTTACTTATGTAAAACAAATGCAGTGATCTGCATCAGATGTATCCATCAATCAGTAGCGTGATACAAACATTGAATATAATGGTCTTGTCCATCTGTCAATACATGAACCTTGGCCTGCAAGGTTTGCGTGCATACATGAGATGAAAGATATACTGACATTATAATTTGAGCATATTCCTCATAATAATAAAACGCGGTGCAATGTCAGATGCAGCCGTTCCCAGATACGCAGTGTCTTTCAACGGTATCTTTTCACTGAACTCATATATCCTAGCCAATTTCAATGTTCTGGAAATTAAGACGCGGCTTCACAGGAGATTGTCGTTTGTACGAGAGCGCCAGATGTAGTGTATATATTTGTATCATTCTTTATCTTTATTATGTTATCTGTGAATTTTGGATGTTTTACCAGAATTGCTATGTGCTTAGGCATGGTCTCTAAAAAGTGATCTCTTCCAAAAATCTATTGACAGGATGGCAAAAGACTAACCTTAATAACGAAGAATATTTTGATGTGAAATTTCTTTATCGACGTATGAGATAAATTTTATAGAAAATCATCACGATTTTCAGTTACGCGCCATGTTGTTTTTAAATTTATTTATTATTGATTATTAAGTTTTACCTATAACGTCGGTTCCTTATACGAGTATTCATATCTTTTTATATGAAAATTTAAATGCGACTTTATTGGTCCTAAAGTTTACGGAAGTGCCATGTTTTTATTGCCTATGGCTTCTTGTTGATACATTAATGATATTTTAGTATTGAAATATTTAGGTTGATTTAAAAGCTGTTCCACTTTAGTGTTCGGAATGTAACTAACAAATTATGTGCCCGAATACATGCATACAGACTTTTCCGAGAACTTTCGAATATAATGTGTGCCACTAGTTAGTATCAAGGCTACATCAAAGTGTTGACTTGCCTGATGAATAAACAAGTCCAATTGCAAACTTTTATTTAAAGTCAGTCAGTTGACATGAAGTTATAGAAATTAATATAATCTTAACGGTTAATAAATATAATTATGTTTAGAAACATACCTAGGTAAATTAATATGCGGAATATGTATACCATGATTTTTCTTAATGCGAGAAATAAAGGAAAGGGTAATCGCTCATTAATAAAAAAATATGGGTTACATTGTGCTGTGTTTACCACTTCCAAAGTAGTAGTAGTACTCGGTACTAATCACAATGAAAATTTTTATTCTCATTAATATCTACATCATTTTCTAGCTTTAATACTTGCGTCCACTGTCTGCTGGAAACTCAATGAGTAGTAAGAAAATCCAATGGTAAGAACGCTGGATTTTCTTTGAGATTCGGCAAAATTTTTTCATTTTACGATTAATACAAAAAGCTTATACATAATATATAAGTATATACAGTGTAAACTCTTTATAACGAAACTCAAGGGACTGAGCATTTTTTGTCGTTATAGAGAGTTATCGTTATATGGAGTGAACAAAAAAAAACAAAACAAAGTGAACAAACCAACCAACTTGGGCTCACTTCAACGTTATAGGGAGTTTATCGTTATAAAGGATAACGTTATAAAGAGTTTACACTGTATATACATATAAGTATATATCACTCAAAACTACAGAACTAATTCAAAAAAGCCTGATGCGTAATAAATATATAGGTACCTTCAAATAAGTTTGAATCATGAAAGCATGTATTCTGTTTATATTTCAGTTAATTTTACAATGCACGGATTATAAAATTTTGATAAAGCAAAAGCTTTGAAAATTGATTTTTATAGCTGGGATAATAAAGCGTTTAATGTTTCATTAAATTGGAAGTCATAGAAAGTACTAAAAAATGTATTGTGAAAGCAATCGTAGGCACGTGACTGAATTCCAGTATATTATTTAAAAACAATGTTACAAAACGATGATGCAAGATTAAGCCAAGATAATCTACATTGAGGATGCGTGTGCGCCGCGCGCCGCTGGCCGTCCGTAGGTCGTAGGGCGGGCGACGGCGGTGGCGGCGGGCGGCAGAAGCTCAGATTCTTTAGGGCTCCCGGCATCCGGCTCGAGTGCAACTGGCTGAGCGCCAACTATGCGCGTACGCTGCTAACACGCTGTGGAATCCACCGCGAAATTATAATTTTACTACCGTCCTGGTACAGATGTTGCGATGAATTTTAACAGAAATAAAAAAAATACTCATTGACTAATGAAATTGTTCGGTTTAGTTGTATGAGCGTTCAAAGGAAACTGTCATGGTCATCAGAATTACGATATAATAATCACACTCGAACAGCTTTCTGTTCTTAACCCACGCAAAATGCATAAAACGGGGAATGTGCTATTCTTTGTTCTCGTTACGAATACCATTAAAATAATATTTTGACAAAGTTTTTATTGTTTGGTTTAGTCTAGACTTGTGGTGTTGTATTAGAGATTATTATAATCCTATTGTAGGTTCTGTGTTAGAATTCCGAAACATAAATTAATTAAGAAAGCCATCTCCATAAATTTTAGCTTCACTGTGTAGTATCACTCACACTGCTTCGTGTCGGCGCGAGCGCTACGGTGCGGTGGCGCCGACTATAAGATTTATATCACTATTTTGATAGATATATTTTATCAATCTAAGACAGAATTTCTCTTACTTAATAAAAGTGTGAAATGTTTTAAAACATATTTTTTATAGGCTGTATATAAATATACAATAATCTCAATTCAATAAACAGCTTGATCAGGGGCTCGATTCTGTAAGGAAAATGACACTAACTCGAGGATGTTTCGTCGCGCCCTTTCGCTCTGTCTCTTTCGCTAACGACGCTAATCCTACTAATCACGTGAGAGGTAAGCTCTCCGTGGCCTCCGTGAAGCGGCTCGCCGACGAAGTTTGTATTAGCTGAATAAGGGGGCTGATGATGGTATGAAATAGGAGTTTGATATTATACACGTCTAACTTTAATCATTATAGAAAAACAATACAGACTAGTTAGACTTTTTTTTTAATTTCTTCTGAATTGAAGATCTTAAACATCTTTTCTTTCGATTGCTCTAAAATATGATGCGCATATTAGTTTTATAATGCTGAAGCTCAACGTGTTGTCAAAATAACCTTCAGCGTAAATTGTAAACAGCATTAAATTTACTTGTAACTGCAAAATGATTTCTGGAATAACATTAGGCATTTAAAAGAATCTTGTGGCCTTGAACAAACAAACAAAATCGCTGACATCCGTATTTTTTTGTCTTTCCATATAATTTTGTAGTCATCGTTATCCATACTGACTATCTGATGTTGTTTATAGCATTCGTGAGAGACGTGAATTCGTTTCGAGAATGAATGAAAATAATCGTAGCTATACGTTTCTATAGTTACACTTTAATTTTGCAATATGTTATATATTCTATCTTTATATAATATATAATTCTTCTGTCCGTGTGTATGTCACTGAACTCCTTCTAAACGGCTGGATAGATTTTGATGAAATTTTTTGTGTGTGTTCCAGTGGATGCGAGAATGGTTTAGATTCACAATTGGACCCGGTAGGTGGCGCTGCGATCGAATTCCTGCATGTTTGTACGGACTTATTTCAACAGGACAACGTCTGTCCGGACGACTAGTATAGGTATATATTGCAAAGTGGGGTTCCTTTGACGCACCATCTTCTCAAAACTACTGAACATATCGGGATGAGACTGCTACCATTCAACGCGGAATTTTTCCTAGATGGAATCCGCGGGGACAGCTAGTTAATATAGATATATAGGTATAGTTCCAGAAATAAAAGCGGAACAGTAAACAACGTATGTAAAGTGGTAAATAAATTGTATTGAAAAGGTATAAGTTCGTACACCACGACGTTAACCATACCTCAAGCGATACCTTTATGAGATAAACAGAAATGTGCTGGAATGCATGCAATAACCTACTTATTTATGTTATAGATAAATTTCCTTTCATTGCATAATAAAATACGAGAATACTGCATTGTGCTCGTTTTCAATGTTATTTGGTAGATTATACAAAAACAAATATCTAGTAACTAATTCCGCTGGATCTCCATCTCTGTCAAGTTCCAAACAAGGAAACTCAATAGGAAATCAATTTACTAGATATTTGTTTTTGAATAATCTTACAATTAATTTCCGCAAGGTCAATTAGTTAATGTTACTTATTATAATAGCTCTAGTAACGTAAAGTAATGGGGATGGTGTAAGTCAATGTTGCATGACAGTATTGGGAATTTTCTTATTCAGGTGTTACAAAACTACCCGTAAAGCCGAAAGTAGGTTAAATGGGGCCTTATGACGAGCCCATTCACAATATTAAAGAACCGTAGTAACACTGTATGTACCCAAAAAACATAAAAAATCTATTAAAGTAGACAATCATTAGGTAAAGTACATAGGCCTTTCTGTTAAATAATCTGGTTAACTAACATTACAGCTTACTAGGGTTGTTGGCTTAGATAATTAATTATATTTTACGGGGTATTTTGTAACACGTTGTATAAGTGAGAGCTTTGTAGTTTTGTTTGCCAACAAACTGTTTGCTCGGTGGTTAGCCATCACTGGGGATTGGTCACGTGGCATTATAACACAGTAGCTGCTCGAGCGGTTTCACCCGCGTTCCCCAGGGATACTAAATTTTCCCGGAGTATCCTATGTGTTAAACCAAGCCATAAGCTAGACAACGTGTTACAAAATACCCCGTAAAACTATAATTAATTATCAAAGCCAACAACACTAGTAAGCTGTCATGTCAGGGAACCAGATTATTTAACAGAAAGGCCTTCGTACCTATTTTACCTAATAATTGTCTACTTTGATAGTTTTTCTATGTTTCATTCATAAAAATCAGTTTTTTTTTCGATTATGTTACACAGCGTTACTACGGTTCTTAAATATTGTGAATGGACTCGTTATAAGGCCCCATTTAACCTCCTATCGGCTTTACGGGTAGTTTTGTAACACTCTATAGGTATATGTGCCAAGTTTCAAGCAAATCCGTATAGAAGTTATTGCGTAAAAGAGTAACAAACATCCATACAATCTTACAAGCTAATTATTGATTATAGTAATGAAGTCAGCTTCAATTTGGACGCTAATAAGCAAGTTGGGGTACTATTCTTAATACCGCATCGTATATCGTTTACTTTGCAACATGAACAGTGATATACGATTTGACGAAGATTTTTTTTTAATTTATTAGTGTAAACAAACTGTGGCACAGTAAATATAAAAATTAAAATTTTCTGAAATTAGTCAAATGTGGCTTAATAGTGACACCAACACCGTTTACCACATTATTCTATTAATTAATATTAGTTGAGAATTAATAGAGTAAATAAATTAAATAAGTATAGGTTAAGTATCTCAAAAGATTCGGTTTAATATACGTATAAGGAATCACAAGCCTCTGCTCAAAACATCGAGCTGAGCAAGAGCGGAATGATGTTATTCTATATAAATTAAATAATTTGATTTGCCATTTAGAAACCCAAAGAATTCTGGTCTAAACAAATTTAGCCAAAACGATCGACACGCAAAAAAAAAATACAAATTCAATACAATATCATAAGATCATACAATAATTTATCAATCTTTTAAATACGGACTAAGAGTCCAATGAAAATGTAAAAAAAAGAAAATCTTGTGACGTAAAGCTAATGAAGGGATGTCGTAACATGTTCACTGGTTCTGTTGCACAATAACCCACAGTCCCACAGACACGTTATACCATGTTTCCGGGTTTATTTGGGTTATTGTTTTTACTAATTGTTTTACATTAAAATTTCAAGGTGTACATGGGAGCGACATACATGTCATTTACGTAATGGTGGAATATTGTCATTAATAAAAAGAAATACTAACACGGTGTAGTTATTTCAGACATCATCTTAGTCAATGCGAAAGTTTGCGAGGGTGGATGGAAAAAAGAAAAAAAAAAGGATTTCAAATATCCCAGGACACACGGCCATCTGGTCCCAAACTAAGCAGAGCTTGTACTATGGAAACCAGATAACTGATATACTTCATATACAACTTTTTTTCTGTACACAGAACAAACAGACATGTTCATGCACACAAATGTTTGTCCTGGGTGGGAATCGAACCGGCGACCTTAGGTTTGGCAGTCAGAGTCACTAACCATCAAGCCAACTGGCCTGTCTAAAGTTTGTTGCTTATTCACGCAAAAACTACTGTACGGATTTGGATAAAACTTGGCATCTGGATAGATCCTAAACCTGTTTTAATAAAAGTTATACATTTACCGGGAAAATGTAACATCCTTAGGGAATACGGGTGGAACTGTGGGGGACAGTTAGTTCATTATTTACAATTTTTTATAGATATAATTAGAATAAAAAAAAACTATTTAGTGTTATTTGGATTTTGTCTAAAATGAACCGTTATGTATTTAATCAACAAATATTTAAAAAAACTTTTTTAGGTAGTATTTTAGTGTAATCTGAGAACAAACACACCTACATATTTCGATTTAGCTCTATCGTATCGATTGAGATATTAGTCCAAATTAACATAAAACTAAGTGTAATCCTAAACTGAACGAAAGAAAACATATTTGTTTTATTTACATATCACAAATAAGTTGTTCTGGTCCGGGACCAAGGTACGCGAGGTCGATTTTTATATAGGATATATTTACTTTCTGTCGGTACGACTAACCTTCCGTACCACGTTCTCAGTTTATGAGTGGTAACGAGCGAGACTATCGACTATTTCTGTCTCTCCTGAGAACCCTTCGATCATCGGACGAACACCAATTATTACCAACTGGATGTGTCAGAAATATATACAATTTGTTTAATGTATTCATGCTTTAAAATAGGAATTAATTACATAGAAAGACAGTAGTGTATTTTTGTTTTTATTAATGAGACCTCTAATTTAGCGGGGATGTAGATTGAGAAAGAATATGTAGGTTAAAAGTCAACTTTTGTATTCATCTATATAGAGAAAAGATTAATATTTGTGTGTCTGAATTTAAATATAAAAAAATAATAAAATAAAAATAATATAATAAATTCAAATAATTCTTACTCTGTTAGAAAGTTACTTTATTCAGAAGTAACAAAGGCTATTTTATAAATCTGAAATACACCTGGGAATGCTGGTGACACCACAATATGTTAGCTAGTCAATTACAAATGAGTTTATTTGTACTTATGTGCAAGAAGCAGCATTATTTCAACCAGCGACATGTTAAATATACATCAATCTTGCCTTATTTAGTTCGTTTATATAAAGCAGGATTACTGCGGCGTCAGTAAACCGAATCGTGTGCCAAAACAATATGAGTTTGACTGACCAATAAATAGTAATAACACACAGTTACATGTAATAAGGAGTGGCACGTGGTGTGTGGGTAGGTTACAAAGCAGGGTGCCGATCTTTCGGCAATACGTATTAACAACTACGTAAATTATCTTAACCAATAAATGCCCCTAAATTTAGACATTCAGAGGTATTAAATTGTACGAATAGCTATTTTGAATACGTGTGTACCTTATTCAGTTATTTTTATATGAATGAGACATTAAAGCTTAATAACCTCTAACCTTTAAAGAAATAAGTATTTTAGTATCAATAATGTGATGGAGAGTGCTTCCAGGCAGAAGTAGATCTTGGCGGAAACTACGTGTGAATTTTCGATGTGTCGAAATAGTTTGACCCTTTTCCTTCACTACCGGGTTGGGACAGCCAAAGAATGCCCGTCACAATCATGACAAACCGCATCTCGAGAATTTAGACCCGACGCAGCGGCGCCCGTTCGTCTTTATTTTGACGAATAGCGTCGTATATACGCGTCTCATCAACTGACGGTGTTCACGTAGTGAGTACTCTCATTAAACAATTTCCACGGTCAACGTTGTTTAAATAGCCACCGTTACTCAAGATTAGACGATACTTTTATTGACTCCCCTATGACGTCTGAGGAACGGCTTCTGATTGATCTGTTAGTAAATAAGCCGCTCATTAGAATAATCACCTTGCTCCAGCAAACCGTCACGGTTAAGAAAGTTAGAATTAAATGAGCAGCGTGGCAGACGTTGGATCATTCATAATTTTGTTTCATTATATTATATAATATCACATTTAACCCCGTTTTTATAGACTATCCCAACTATCCTCAGTTGTTCTAGTTCAAAACTATTAACAGATACGATTGTAAAATATAATTCAGACGGATGTAGGTTTTTAATAAAATAAAAAATATGCAAAGGAAAACAAATGTTCCACCAGATTCCATTCATAAAATTTTCACTCTCCCAACGTTATGTAATCAAATTAGAGCAAATGAGGTTACAGACGAGCGTTCTGTTGTAGATAAGACAGAAGCAAACGATCTGGAATCTCTCTATTTCATAATCTTAACCTACTTAACAAAAGTTAGACTTTTGGATGATATATATTTTGGATTAGATAAACGAACACATTATATTGGTAACAAGTATACGTGGCATAGTTCGAAGACTTTCTGTGGTCGATATGGTGAAATGCCGTAAAATAATTAACTGTAATAAAAGTGCAACTGCCGGAACAAACCGGTAAACAATGCATGGTGACAGATTCTCAACCTAGCCAGGCGAATAATAATTATATTAATAATAAATATCCGGGGATATTCTTTACACACGGCCATCTGGTCCTAAACTAAGCAAAGCTTGTACTATGGAAACCAGATAACTGATATATACTACATATATACTTTTTTTTCTAAACACATACATAAATAGATATTTACACACAGACACAGAACAAACTGACAATGGTTTGTCCTGGGTGGGAATCGAACCCGCGACCTTCGGTTTGCCAGTCAGAGCGCTAACCACCAAACCAACTGATCATAGACAGGCTAGTTGGCTGTAGTAATAACACTAAAAGTAGCTACAAAATACCCTACCACCGTGCTACGCTTTGCTTGTGATATTTTTCTTTGTCAACTCAAACTTATTGAAGGGCCAGCTGGGCGATTGAATAACGCTCTCCGAAGCGACGTTGCAGTCTATTTTGTATTACATTGACGGCGCTACAACTATTGTCCCGCTATCCTCGCGAGCCGAACTATCAATCTATTAAGAAATAGACTTCAACATTGAATCTGAGAGAGTTACACAATTCAGGTGCAGTACTCCATTTGACCAACGAGCTATCAGTTTTAAATCAGAACACGGCTACCATGTGTACCATTTTTTACGTCAATTTGACCGACAAACAGGAAGTTTCACCTGATGGTAAGTGTTCACCTTGTCATGACATTTACAATACTAGGAGCAGTCAATGCATAGTTGACCCTGAGACTTCGAGATGCTATATCTCATGTGCTTGTAACTTCAGCGACCCCCTTACCTTTCTAACCGAAACACAGTAATACATGCATTACCTGCTTCACGGCGGATATGGGTATGGTGGTAGTGCTCCCCCGGATGAACCTTTGCACTAAGAGCTACTTCTGAAACTAAACTCATTGCACGAACAGAGATTCGTCGGTTGGCCAGAAAGTACATGTTTATAGCCAATAAATTCACGAGTTGGCTGCATCGGCAGCCATGCCGGAGCGTTACGCAATATTAGCATAAATTATTGAGGAAACCTGAGGAATGCGTTTAGCAACTAAACACAGGTGGGTGCAAACAGAATGAAGATGTATGTAATTGGAAAATGGGAGTAAAGATATTTTATCGTCTTATTATATATTGAAATATAAGTCATCCACATTCTACTAATATTGTAAATGTGAATATAGGTTTGTTTATACGCTTTCACGCGAAAACTACTTAACCGTGAATAATATGATCATGAAAATGTGTACACATATTCTTGGAGGTATTAGAAGTAACATAGAATACTTTTTGTGCCGGGAAATGCTAGTGATATCATAAATGTAACATTTGTGAGAATGGATGTATTAGATAATTGTTACTCTTTCACGCAAAAAATACTAAACGGATTTGGATGAAACTTAAAACGTAGATAGTTTATGATCTGGATTCACACATAGGATACTTTTGTCCTGGGAAAATTTTACATCTCTCGGGAACGCGGGTAATACCGCAGGAGACAGCTAATATGTAACAAATGTGCGCTTCTGGATAAAATACTTAAGACATACCTAAGATAACCATTTTAGGGTCAGATCCATAAATACTAAAGAAATGTTACAGGCTATTTTTCTTAATTTCTTTTATCTTTGAATTTCCTTACTTTGTTATTATCTACACTAATATTATAAAGAGGAAAGATTTGATTGCTTTTTTTTTGTTTGTTTGTTTGCATTGAATAGGCACCGAAACTAGTTGACCGATTTGAAAAATTCTTTCAATATTCGGAAGCTACACTATATCCGGTAAACATAGACTATATTAAATTTAAAAAAAAAGTTAGGGATCCATACTAAAACTCCAATAATGTAACCAACAAACTTTCTTACATCGCGTGCGCTGCGAAAACTATTGATGATAGAAGCAACAAAATAATGTAACATTCCTCGGGAACGTGGGTAAAACCGCGACGGGCAGCTAGTTTAATAATAATAACGTAGAAATGGTTGCGCGACTAAACACTTCATGTTAGTGGTTGACTAGCGTGAGTCAGCTACATCGCTTGAGTTGATTCACTAAGCAATCAGACTTTTACTTGACAGTTATCAAAAACGATAATTGTTACATTGTAACCAAAAGTCTGAGATTGTAAAATATTTATTTACAGCCTTACTCAAAACTCAAACGCCTCAATAAATTGTAATTATTACAGACAAAGCGAAGCTTGCGCTTTGAAACTTAGATAACAGATATTACCATTTATTAATTACTAGCGACCCGCCCCGGCTTCACTCAGGTGCAATGTAGATACTAATACATATATTATAAACCTTCCTCTTCAATCACTCTATCTATTAAAAAAATCCGCATCAAAATCCGTGGTGTAGTTTTAAAGATTTAAGCATACATAGGGATATAGGGACAGACAAAGCGACATTGTTTTATACTATGTAGTGATAAATATACTATAGATATTGAAGTCCGAACACTGAACAAACATAATGTGGTCATGCACACAAATCTTTGACCTGTGGGAATCAAACCCACGATCTTTGAGTTATCTGTCAGAGTATCTAACCACTACACCAACGGTTTACACTATTAGTGTACAAAGTATTTAGGTACGTAAATTGATGTAGCGAGATATTCCATCCCCGATATCCATATGTATCTGATGTCTATTCCGTTTATGCACAGCTAAATAAGATGTTACATCTCAATATGTCTGACGCCAATAAAATAAGTTCCAACTTGTATATTATTCGATGACATTTAAAGAAATAAGTACTGGTATCTAATATCAAGGGTACAGTGTATATTAAATTCTTGAAGAAAGAGATATCTACCCACATGCGATAGCTGCCTGACTAGGGAGAACTAACTCAGTTCTCTGAAAATGGTTTTACTAAAATATACCTATATTTAAAGGGTATAGCTCAGCTGAGTTACCTAACACTAGCGGTCACAGCTTTGAATTGTTTAATGAACTTGCTACTTAGTTAGTACCAATCAAAACAACGTCACCATGGTTGACATTTTAGGTATTGACAGTCCATTTTGACCTATGTTACAAGGTATGAAGATGCACGATGCCAAGCGCACCAGAAACATTGTGTAAGTTTTTTAAGCATATCCCATCTTGCTAAACGAGGTGTAAGTGACATTTGGTTCTGGGCTTCGATTCCGTAAGAAAAAGCTCGAGGATGTTTCGTCGCGGCCTCTATGCTCTGTCTCTTTCGCTAACTACGCAATCATGTGAGAGGAAAGCTAAGCTCTCCGAGGCCTGCGTGAGTCGGATCGCCAACGAAGTTTCTATTAGCTGAAAGGGGCAGGCAAGGATACCTACCCTGCTTAGAAATGTAGAAGCAAGTAATAACATTACGAGAAATTATGCACAAAGCTCAGGTACTTAATAGTACCCATCTGACTGTCGGCGAAGTCATCACTATCCATAGCAAGAGTGGCAATTTGACAAGTTTAAATACAGTTAAACAAATGATTAAAATTCGTACCTTAGCGTTCTAAAACGTCTCCTTTGAAAGAATGTATCGAATAAAATGCCAGCAGTATACTTTTTCATCCCCGATACATAATGTACAAATGTTACTTAGACGTTATTTTGATTGTGGAGTCCATTAGTTTATCATTAAATTTACGTATAAAGGGAGGAAGTGTCAGCTAAATGTGAAAGGTTCATATGACATTTTTTTATATAAAAACTTGAGCGCATTTGACTAGATCTCACCTGATGGAAAGTTATGATGTGGTCGAGGATGGTACACGCGAACTCAAGTAATGCCTATTCACTCTTGCCTTAAAGACTCCGAGATTGGCAATGAGGCAATGAGTTGCACTCCTTTGCTGTCCGCATAATGAAAGAGGAAGCAAAACGCTTCGTGCGGATAAACGGAATATCAACAACAAAAGGATGGAACCTCAGCCGGCGCCTAGTCGCCCGCAAGTGGAACGGAGCAGGGGGTATGAGGTCGTGTAACTCCTGCGCACACTCTCCGAAATGAATCCGGTAAAACACCGATAGGCAGGCAACTTTGCGACATCAAAGCGAGTTCGACACAAACATCAAATACATTTAGCTATTATTTTATTTTACTCTTGACGTCTTTGACGACCATTGATCTAATGATGTCGAGTGTCAAATTATAGAGGTCATGGGTTCGATTTACATTATGGCTTTTATTAGAATATTATGTGGGTATCAAGTAGTTTGAACCTTTCAAGTATTTTAGCCTTGTATTATGATTCTAAAGAATTTCAGACGCGATAGGTCAGTGCCCTGCATGACTCTAATGTCATGGCATAACGAAATTGATCTTGAGTTACTAATTGCTGTAATGCTCGAGCAAGGATTTATCTTCACCGCTCGTAAAATGAAAAATATTAAAAAGAACAGTTAATTTCTCAATTTTTATTTGGCAACTGAGCCGGCCCCAATCGCTCACCGGCCACAAGCCAAAGGCCTTGTCCTCCGCATCACTACACTACTCCATTCATAATAGTGAAATCTGTAAGACAGACGTTGCGAGCGGATGTTTTGTTTCGATAACACCGTATTAATTACTTACATTGAAAGCCAGACTTTTTAGATTTCGCTACTCTCCTGAATTTGACATGCAAAATTATACTTACAGCCTCGAATTCGAGTATGCTGTAACGTCGCGTGGCCTTGGGAGAGTAAAATGTGATATCAATATCACAATTTCTTGTGTTTTTCTTGTCTTAATTGAAAAGGTCGCCTTTACTTCCTTGTTAATAGAGCATCCGCGTGTATTTAAATACTGAAGAATTCGTAGGAAGTCTTTATTACAAAAACTATTCATCAATAATGTACAAAAGGTATACAATGAGTTTTGTGTATTGTTATTAACAATCAATTTATTGTAATCAGTTTATTTGTGACTATTATAATACATAATAGTCTAGTAAATGTAGTTATTGTCGTAATAAAGGTAAACAAGTCTTTGTTATAATATAATTATTATTGGAAATGTCACCGTTCGTTTTAGTCAGAGTTTTACATATTGTGTAGGTTCAATACGAATGAATTATGCAAATATACAAAATGAAGTCTTTAAAGCGTTTTCTGCGAAAATTTTACAACAGAAATAAATACTTTCTTACAAATGAGGTACATGTATTTTTTTTTATTGTCACCTATCTTATGTAATACGCCGCCGTAAACTAATGAAAACGGAATCGGATAAATATTATAAATGTAAAAAAAAAATATTATTAATTAATACTTTTCTTACCTTTCTGTTTACATTGTATATATTTTTATGTAATTTTAAATATTAATTAGGCTTCTGTAGATAATTTTATATGAAATTAAGTATATGTTTGTAAAATATTAAGATACTTTACTAGCTTTCCATTAGTTAAATAATTTTTGAAACCGGTCCAGTATTTTTTGAGTTTAATCGTAAAAAAACAGACAAATAAAAATTCTAATCTTTCCTCTTAATAAATACCTTTATAAAACTTACATAGGTGCATATATTTCTTTCTTCTAAAAATTAAAAACTACTTCTTAAGTATGAATGTTTTTTTTTTATACCATGTGGGCCGACAAACAAGCGGACGGTCCACCTGATGGTAAGTGGTCACCGCCGCCTATGGACATTTGCAACACTCGGGGCATCGCCAATGCGTTGTCGACCCTGAGACGTGAAGTTGTTAAGTCTCATGTGCCTGTAATTTCACCGGCCCCCTTACCTTTCTAACCGAAACACAGTAATACAATTGCACTACTGCTTCACGGCGGAAATGGGTAAGGTGGTAGTACTTCCCCGGATTAACTCTGCACTAAGAGCTCTACTACTCTAAAACGTACAACGGACTATAAATCATTTCTGTAAATATCCAGCTATCGTATGTAATTCGCAGTCCTAAAGTAATTAATGGAGACGGATAAATATTACAATGTAATTTTTTTTACATTAATAATAAATACCTTTATACAAATACACAGGTACATATTTATTTATTTTAAATTAATAACTACACTTCTTATGTATAGATAAATATACACTGATCTGTGAATAGTTACTGTAAATATCCTCCAATCATAACGTAATACGCAGTCCTGAACTAATGAATGAAAACGGAAACGGATAAAAATAAACGAAACATCATATTATATCATATACAAATCTATGGCATTGACAGCGTAAATAAATCTCTTATTCGTATATATTTTCTGGAAGGAAGTGACTATAAACATGTGTGAAGAATGTGGGTACCTTGAAAGATTTTTAATTCAAACAATTACAAATCAAATTAGTTCCTGTCTTAAAACGGTTTTTAAACACTGCATGTACTCTGTTCTGTCGTAGATCCATCAACACATCGAATAGATTGCTACAATCACCTTGTTCTCTATATTATTCTTTCCGTCAATATACCTGAGCTTCAGATAAATCATGAACATCCTATTAACGATAATAGGAACTAAGTTGTTTTATACAAAAACTAGCTGTCCCCTGCGGTTTCACCCGCGTTCCCGAGGGATGTAACATTTTCCGGCACAAGTATCCTATGTTACTTCTAATACCTCCAAGAATATGTGTACAAAGTTTTATGATGATCGGTTATGTAGTTTCACGTGAAAGCGTCACAAAATAACTTACATTCACATTTATAATATTAGTAGGGATGTGGTGGTTAGATATCCATCAAGCCACAATCGAACTTGGGTTCTATTTCAAACTACGACAAATATAGATTGGCTTGAGCATGTCTGTTTGTGATGTGTCTGAGTGTGTCATATGTTCTAAATATTTAAAATGTATGTATGTCAGTGAGATGAATGACCATATGGTTACCATAGTACGGTATCTGCATAGTATCGAGCAGATAAGGATATGTAGAATCCTCCGAATATGCTATTATTATAACTACTATTTGCCCACTGGTCGACATTCCATAACCACTATTGTAAATTTGAGGAAAACATATGTCAATTTGCATGCCAAAATAAAATTGTGTCCAGCAACGAAACAAAAATAAATAGAAGAGAAAATTATATAAACAATATTAATATATTATACAAATAAAAATAATTCTATACCTACGAAAAATACTACAAAATATCACAAGAATAATTAAAAGTAAAAGTATTGATATACGAATTCAAAAAAAAAATACAAAAACAACTCATTTTGTATTGTTCCAGGTTAGGTAATTCATCTTACATATTTATTTACAATGCAGTATTTTTATCGAACGAACATCAAACTTATTATTAATACTATATCAAAACACTAACGATATAGATCTTCGTTTTAAAATGATTTCTAGTAACCAACGTAAAGAAAACTACTAGGAAGTGTTTTTCTAAGTCGCTCAAAAATATTTTTTTATTAAATTACGTATTAATTTATATTTCTTCGAACTACAATCGCGTCAATGGTCGAGCGGTATAGCTGATAGATTAATAGGCTACAGCTGAGAGACTAGGAATTCTTGGTATGATTACCAGTTCTAGCAAGGTACAGCTAACTTTACTTTGTCAGAAATAATAACCTGTTAACTGGGATTGGTAATTTGTCCCAAAAACAGTGACAATGTTCACCATCTCAGGTTGGGACTATAGATACCTCTGCCTACCTCATCGGGGATATTGTGAGTGAAGACGTATACATAATTCTTCGAACTGAATCACGTTTCATGCTCATCTGTAACTGAATTGGTTCTAAAGACACTTTATAATACAAACAAGGAAACGGCACGTGTAAGCTCCGTTTAATTACTTGCATTGGATTTAAGCTTCAAATCCCAAAATGTAGTCGCACGTGATCGCTTTGCTATCGTAACGTGAAGTCCCTGATACAGGCACACCCAATGCTCTATTCGTGAGTTGTGAATATCAAACTCCTAAGTGCATCTCTTAACTAAATATAGCTCAAAGCTTATCGAATCTTGGAAGCATTTCCTTTTACTGGGAACATTCTGTAGAAATATGTAGGATGGTAAAGTAGCTACGTTGACTGTCAAAGACAGATTTCTTGGATTTATAAAACTCTTTACATTCATAAAATTTTCAGAAATGTGGTTAAAGAACGTTTATATTTACTGGAAAAAAGATAATTTGATGTAATCACAAAAAAAAACAAGTACTTAGTAGTGGGTATAAAAAAACCGTTCAAAAGGTTTGCCATTTCTTTTGATTTATTAATAGTTTACAAAAAACATTTGATAAAAATGTCTTGACAACTCCGCAGCGGAACGGGCTCAATGACCTAGCCACAAGAAAGGGGTTAAATTGCAAACAAGTTGGAACACAACATGTTTTTAACTGAATAAAAATAATGATGAGTGAACTAATAGGCACTACTAAACGATTAACCTCGCTAGAAAGCCGGCCACTGAAATATCTTACGAGACTTTCCTTCCGACATCGTAAGAAAAACAAATAAAACTCATATCCGCGTAACTGTATAGTCATAAATAAGATATGCGAGGCCTCGGCCTTCGCCTGTTATACAATATTGGCAATGTGAGAGATAATGTCGCCATTAAAAACTAGTGCAAAACACAGGTTTGTTAAATGAGATATCACCTTCATTTTGAAAATAGTATTCACGCTCGTAGCATTGACAGTAAGAAAATTAATGTTCGCGCAATAACGCGTTGATCTTCTAGGCCAGCATTTCTGTTCAATATATTTTGTGTAATCAAGTACCTACTAAAGTATCAAAAATAATTTATTGATTCATACTACTCGAAGATTATTCGTCGAATATAGAAGGGTATGACAGTAATATTGTTACGTATCGACAATTTTCGTGTCACGAAAAGAATTGCTGTTAGAAAATGTTTGGTTTCACTGCCAAGAAATGTGAACCGGTAAATAACACATTTGAGAGTGAGAAAGAATATAGGGGAAGATATAAGAGGAACGATTATAAGTAAAGAAAAAAATGTTAGACATAAATCTGAGCCCGAAAAATAATTATTATCTAATTTATACCTACAAGGCAATTTCATTAGATAAATTCCGATTACAGCATTGTCAATAGCTCCACGTGCAGCATTCACGTGAAACTGAGCGGTATGGAAACACGTTTTCGGTATCTTGGGTACTAACCTAACAATCGCCTGAAGCAATTAAATCACAAACGCCTTTCACGTGATTATAACAGATAAATATTTATTGTAGCTTCGAATGCTGAGTACTTTGGCAAGCTTTTAGTAAGCAACATTGCAAAGTATATAGACTGCCGAGCTGACGAGATCTTTGGTTATTCCTTAAATTGTAATTATCTACATTTCATAGAAGGTATTTGCTGAGGAGGAGTTAAAAATAGCAGTCTTATGGGCCGGTTGGCTTAGTGGTAAGACACTCTGACTGCCACGCCACAGGTCGTGGTTTCGATTCCCACCCAGGACAAACATTTGTGTGCATCAGCATGTCTGTTTATTCTGTCTCTAAATAAATATCTATACAAGTATGTTTTTAGAAAAAAACTGGTTTCCAGAATACAAGCTTTGCTTGGTTTGGGATCAAATGGCTGTGTTTAAAGAATTTTACAGGATTTTTATCCGTTTTGTTCCGACAAATGCATTCGGGATTTATTGAAAGTTTTAAAGATACAAAAAATAATAAATTAAGTAGACTTTCCAATGTCACACACAAAATGATGTTTAATAAAATAATTATAAGGAACCAAGCGTATGTCAAATTTGCACGTTCCCGTATTTATTGACTTAGTTATTGAGACGGTTATTAGATTTTATGAGACGCAAGCGTGATTCTTTTTCATGAGCAATGATTTCATTACTTGCTGTGCTTTTTGATAAATCGTATTTCACGATAATAATATACTTATTTTGGCAGTAACCCTATTTTTAATTTAAAACGGAATTATGATGACGCATTCAAAGTTGAACAGTGAAATAAATATATGTACGTAGGGTAGGTAGTACGTAACTTTACGTAACTCTATAGATTGCAGACCACAAGTCTGAAATCAATAGGTTTCTGATTTTGTTCTGAGTATAAATAATAATTAGTTAAAATGCTCAATAAAGTAATCAAAAGAAACAAAATTGAAAAAGAAAAAACAATTATTATTTGTATTTTGTTTTTTCGTGCACCAACCGTGTATTCAACAAATAAAATTGTTTTCACTGATAAACGGATTTTTTGAACTTTATTTTAAAACTTTGTTCTTTGTTTAAATAGCAGAATAATATTCATTTATTTTGTAGCTCGAATGGTAGTATTTAAACAAAACAGCATTATTAACAATTTATTTTTTATATTTTTTTGCCAAAAAATATATTTAGTTTTCTAAGGGCATGCAAACGCTTTTCGTTGTGTGTACTTTCTACTAAGTATTTGTAGAGGTGCTTTTACATAGATTAATAATATAAATATAACTATAATAATAAGATAACATTGTCGTAAAAATTGGGTCTTCACCGTCTACATCTACACTAATATTATAAAGACAAATGATTTGATGATTTTTGAATGTCACAAACTATTTGTCCGATTTTAATAATCCTTTCAATATTAGAAAGCCTCTTTTTCCAGAAGTAACATAGGCTATGTAATAACCTCGGGATACATTAGATCCTCCAAGAACGCGAATGAAACCGCGAGAATTTGCTAGTTAGTAAATTACATGGGAATCCTACAACATGCATCGTCGTACATGCACTTGGCCGCCTTTCTATTTCATATTCAGATAAATTGTTGGTATTTGTTGTCCTCGGGGCTAGAAAAATACACGAGAAATCATAAATTAAGTAATAACAAGCAACGAGTAGGGTTCATTTGTTATTATTCAATTAAAAACTCACGGTACTCGCTGTAGAATATTCAATTGTGATAAGTGTGTGTTGGTTATAATAAGTAAAAACCTAAAAATACTTATATTGTTGATACAGCGGGCCATGACCCGTTTAAATTAAAAATACAAAGAGAAACCGAAGAAAAGGCAGAATTGATACCATCTTGTCAGTGTGTGATAGACGGTACACAGGTGATAAGATCATCTAACCTTGGAATCGGTACTATACGTATGTATATATAGGTATATCCCTACAAACATTATAAATGTGAGAGTAAGTTTGTTTGTTACGCTTTAACGCGAAAACTACGTAACCGATTATCATTAAAATTAAATTAAAAATACAAAGAGAAACCGAAGAAAAGGTAGAATTGATATCATCTTGTCAGTGTGTGATAGACGGTACACAGGTAATAAGATCATCTAACCTTGGAATCGGTACTATACGTATGTATATATAGGTATATCCCTACAAACATTATAAATGTGAGAGTATGTTTGTTTGTTACGCTTTAACGCGAAAACTACGTAACCGATTATCATTAAAATTTGTACACATATTCTTGGAAGTAACATAGAATACTTTTATCGCCGAAAAAATGTTATATCCGTCGGGAACGCGGGTGAAACCGCGGGGGACAGCTAGTATATTATATAGATGGAAAATTTTCATCTGTTTTCGATCGATTCGATCGCAATCAAGTGGCAATAACAAACACTGCAGTAGAAGTGGGAACGTAGACAGGTTCATTGAAAACTCTTTTAGTGCCACTTCAGTTACATATTATATGGGGTCATCCATAAATTAAGCCACAGGAATCCTATGATTTTTTGACCCCACCCCGTCCTAATCACAGATGGTCACATATTTTATTATTTGATATCTAGATTAAAACAGCAGACGTAAACCTATCTTTATTTGATTTAATCTAAGTATTATAATTTTATTTAATGAAATCAATTAAAGATTCAAAGTTCAATCATCTTATATTTAATCTTTATATTCATCTATATATGATACATAAGTGGGTTCACATTTACGTGTGACGTCATTTATGGATGGCCTCTATCTTACCACTAGATATATTTTCATTGTTTACCCAAACAAGTTTTTCTTATCATAGAACTATAAAGTGCTATTTAGTGCCTACATACTGTTACCGCCAATATAATAATTTTAGTTTTATATTCCACTAGCGACCCGCCCCGGCTTCGCTCGGGTGCAATGTAGATACTAATACATATAAATCTTCCTCTTCAATCACTCTATCTATTAAAAAAAACCGCATCAAAATCCGTTGCGTAGTTTTAAAGATTTAAGCATACATAGGGATATAGGGACAGAGAAAGCGACTTTGTTTTATACTGTGTAGTGATTTCTCATATCAAGTGAATGATTTAGATTCTAACATTTAATATCTTTCTCAACATCCCTAATATGTAAAACTTATAATTAGTCCGTGGTGGAAGATTTTATCCATAACACAGGCTTCGGCTTAGTTTGGATACCAGTTTCTCCTACAAACTATAAAAGGCTCAAATAATCTCTGTTGTCTAAGTTATAAGTAGGTTATACTAGTTTGTAAGGAGAAAGAGAATAAATTTATTATTATTATTATAATGTAAATTCTTTTGAGAAATAAAGTTATCTTAAACCCGAAACAAATAAAAACTATAAATAATTTTACGAAATGACAAAGTTATGTTTGTTGTGCAATTTCACCAACCTAACTTGGCGTAACAAGATATTACATAAATATTATTTCAAGGAAAGGGGAGCAAAATTAATTTCATTGTGGTCTGTAAGCCTTTCAGCCAAAGTGTATACAAATTTTCTTGTGCAGAGTACCGAATTATTACGCGACCGGTTACGTAACTTGGTATTTATTGCTTGTTGCCATTCTGTCAGACAACTTTATATCCACAGCTCTGTTTAGTTTGTTAAGAAATTATCCCACAATCACTATAGAGATGTTCAAATGAATATTGATTGCAAAAAAGATAACAATATTAAAATTACTGAGTGATTTATCGATTCGCTAACTCAATAACATACATAGACTCATTATAAACGAAATGAAATGGTGTTGGAATTTCATAAAAAAATTGTTAATAGGTTAAAAGTTTCCATTGAAATAGACTTGAGTAATTTTCCTGAGAAAATGAGGAAAACAGTTTCCGGACGCGAGCAGCCTATAAACCTAGTACAACTATGATATTTGAATCAGAATTTAGACAAAATAACCAACTATTAATCTTATGAATAATTATTTTCATTTAAATAACTCACGGCCATGAAAATTGGAGACAAATCGTTTTAGTTAGAATTCACATCAATCTACACTAATATTATAAAGAGGAAAGATTTGTATTTTTGTATGTAACTAATAAACTCAAAAAGTACTAGACCGATTTAATAATTCTTTTTTCATTAGAAAGCTACATTTATCACTGAGTTACATAGGCCATATTAAATTTTCAAAAAAGTTACGGATCCATACTAATATATACTATAATGTAACCCAAGGTGTGAAAAAATTACCAAAAAAAATTCTTCATCGCGTGCGTTGCGAAAACTATTGATGGTAGAAAGAACAAAATAATGCAACATAGTTTGGGCACGTGGGTGAAACCGTGGGGGACAGCTATCTCTCATAATTACACTCACAAGTCATCATCCTATTTATAGAAATGCGCAGTGATTTAATTTAGGAAACACTTATTGGAGCGCATTAATCTATCATTGACCTAAACGTGAGCACTGCTCAAGCAATCCCATAATCGTCCCGAGTCAGGGTTGGCGCCGGACATACACACGCTACTTGTCTTCCATTTTAAGGTTACTCGATCCAATTTCCTCATTGGCTACTTCTAATATGATACTAAATCGAGTTGTATCAATTTCAAACCGATCATAGGTTTTTGACACCTCTAGGTCGATGCGGAAGGCCGATACCGAGCACTTGCCTTGATTATTATAAACTTTTATTTTAGTCCCGGCGGATGATAAAAAGTGCATCTATTTGTCGAGTAAACATCGTAAATTTTAGACGGTCTTTGAAGTCGTATGACTGAAAGATGTTCTTCATGCGGATTATTTTAATGTGGCTTGGAATATTTTTGTGACAAACGTTTATATGGAAACTTTAAGGCTAAATAATTACACTGACGATTGAAAAACTAAGGTCGGTTAGACATTTCATTAGTGTTGTTGGGTAAAAAGAAGACTTCTTACATCACGTACGTGAAAAATACGGGCAATAAGCTTCAGTACGCCTCGTATTGCTACATAGCATCTATAACGATAGCCTTCCATGTATAGACATCCAAGTTGATAAATCGTATCGCTATTCTCTGTATTTATTTTCAGACCAAAGACAAGATAAGAAATCAACGACCGTTGAAATTAAAGTCAATAATTTGTTAACCTTTGACATAAGGAAGTTTTGGAAGTGGGACAACGTCCTGAAAATATCGTCGTTTATTTAAATGCTTTGATGCGTGTTTTTCTTCTAGAACCACTCGATCGTCCACCGACCAGGACAGTGGAAATTGCTGGTACTTATGTGCAAGATTAACGAACGGAAAGTTCGTCGGGTCAACGGCTCCACAGATCTGTTTACATTCAATTGATCGAGTTTTAATTACGTTTGTACATTCGTTTATGTTTACTCACTAAAATAAAGAGCGTTAAGTCGACAAACAATGCGTATGTGCTGTTTTATGTCTTGTCAAAGAAACCGTTGCCACCCGTACACTAATTAAATAATTGATCTTGTTTGTTTGTTTGTTGTGTAGCACTTTTAGGGTTCCGGTCCGTTAAAACATAAAATGTCGATAACTTATTTTCTTTATCTTTTGAAACAAAGGAATTGAAAATTTTACATAGATACCAAAATGTTAGATTTAAATAGGAAACGGTATGGTTCTAAAGAAAACAGTTTTAATAAATGTTTCGTGTAAATAATAATGACCTCTGGATCAATTTCGTATTCAAAATATATATATATTATATTATATAGGCCAAATGCCCTTAGAAACATATATTTATACATTAATATAATAATTAATTAATTAATAAAATAAAATAAAAATTAATTAATATAATATAATAATATTAAACCCTATCAAATAAATATTAGTCAATAAATAAAAATGTTAGTTAAATAAGCTAGCCAGCCGTTTGTTTCTATATAAGCTTTAAACATATTTAATCATTTGGTTCCTATGCAAGACTGCTTGCTCAATGTAGTATTGAGCCCTAATTGTGCGAACCCGACTCGCTCTTGGTTGATTGTTTTACGTTTGTACACCGAAACGGTCTCTACCACATTGGGCTCGTCAGAATACATTTTTGGCGACATCTATTAACGAGTAGAAACACACGAGAATCCTACATCGCACTATCAAGATTCTCTCAGGATTTGACATATATACAAGGATCCAACATCAACAGTTGGACCGCGGTCCCCAGGCATGATCACCTAGCCTGGCGGAAGATCTTCACTTTTAAATGGAGGAGTCTCATACCTCGCTCCTCCAAAGATTTCATTGTATACAAAATTAAGTTACAAATTATTATTATTGTACGGAATCCTCCATGCGAGAGTATTTTACTTTGTAGCAAACAAAGGTAAAATTCTCAAGTGCAGCTGCCAAAAGACAACGGTGTGTGATTTTAATCTTAAGGATAGGCCTCCTCGTCTTAGCCCTTTTCAGGACTGATCATCATCAGACTTCTCCTGAACTCTTTAAAAAAAATGCGGATGTGTTCTAGCCCATTACATTAATTGCTCACTTGGTATAATTACCGCTTGCTAAATGTGATTTCTGGCGCCGTTTAATCGCTAAATGACGGCTTAAAACTGACTTGAAATCATTATTTTTAATATTTACCCACAAAATATATTTTTTTATTACCAACATCAATGATTAATATTTTTTATTACCGCTTTAATGAGTTTTTGGTCGCCTGATATAATTTTACAGACTGATGGAAATGTGTCGGTAAAAATAACTTCAGGTTTTAAATATGCAATACTCTCATCATAATCGGTTTATTTTTTTTATTTAAATTTCGCTATAAATCCAAAATCGAAAATGAACAGTACCGCGTCCTTTCACCCCGGGGTCGGTAACACAGTTCATATTTTAAGAGGCTTTTTGTGTTATAAATAGCTTTCACATTGCCTTTAAAAGCGAAATATCAAATCGGATAAAGAAATTCACATGAATGTGTTACCAATGAAATTTGACCAATTTTTTTTTTGCTAAATATATTTATTACCATTCAACCTACTAATATTATAAATGCGAAAGTTTGAAATACATCTATGAAAACATTTACATTTATTTGGCATAATATTAAAACTATAACTCGTCACGATCAGCCTATCTCTGTCCACTGCTGGATACTATGGCACGCCACTGAGCTGAATCACTATGGATAGCACAAACTAAAACTAATAACTTAAAATATATATACATAGTTAAAAATAAAAAGCTTAAACAGTAAGCTAGCCCAGCTCACCCAGGTCGCTGTCAAGTGGTAGTATACCCAGAATGTATGAATGCATGGATGTTTGTTACTCTTTCACGCAAAAACTAACGTACGGATTTGGCTGAAATTTTGGACTTAGATATAGCTTATTAACATAGCATAGCTTTTCATCCGGGGAAATTATTACACCCGGGACGCGGGTGAAATCGCAGGAGACCGCTAGTAAGGTTTATATTATGATGAATTGAATATAAGGTGTTGTTTAAATAAACAAAGTGCCCTGCCAACAAGTTTGTAACGAGGAAGAACCGCCGTATTGACATCATTAAATTTCATGGAACTGATAATATTTTGAACCGTCCGATGACGCTTTACGACACCTTGCGATCGAAATAGTCTAAAACAAACAAACAAGTGATTGGAAATTTTCAGGTCGGTTATAATTACTGAAAATTCTCCGAAATGATTTATATTTAAGCATGTCATGCTTTATTTAATTGTAATGATATTTATAGTCACAGTGTGCGTGTCAGATGAATTTATTTTGGTTTCGTACCATCTCGTTGAAAGTTAAAATTTGAGGTTCATATAATGTTAATGGTGCATTATATAATCTAGTATCAACATTTTATAGGATTTTGGATAGTTCATTTTAAATCTAGAATTTTGTCCCATAATTAAAGAGACGGACTCGATACATTATAATAAAATAAAATAAAAATAGCCTTTAATCTACCACAAAAACTTTTCCATACAATACGTAAATAAAATCATTTTCATGGAAATGAAAATTGATCAATTTAATTTCAATTTATTATATATATATTTGATTATTATTTGCATTTATTAATATTGTTTTCATGCATGTCGTAAATGTCCGTAGGCGCTGGTGACCACTTACCATCAGGTGGAACGTCTACTTGTTTCTCGGCCCATGTGGTATAAAAAGAAAAAAAAAATATCTGATTTGTGGAAGTCAGCGTAGGCCTCCCCCAGCTTTCCTCTTTCCTATCTCCCAGTTATCTCTATCCCAGCTTTTCTTCTCGGTAATCATTCATTAAATATGTCCTCCCATAATTTTTTCGGCCTACCTCTACTTCTTTGTCTGTCTCTTGATACTCACTCTGTAATATTACATTGATACTTTATAAACACTGAAATTAAAGTAGGTACGATGCAAATGCAATTTTACAGATTTCATAAGGAAAATGTTATTTGCAACCAATACCGTGGCATCCAAATGCCAAATCAAATATCCCCTACATGCCTTCGCATATTCACGTCTTTTCATCACATTTCAAAGTGATCAAAGGTAATTCGCTGTAGCAATTTGTAGGTAAAGCTCAACGTTCCAACGGTTGATAACCTTTACGCCTAGATACTTTTCTTATTCATAATTATACTAGTATTTCATACACGACTTAATTTTGAATAAATTTTAAATTACCTTTATCCGCCGAGCGACATTGACTTGCAAAACTTAGTTTAATTGTCAGTTTAAATACGGCGTCGGTAACCTATACGTAAAATAGTACGATTTTATGTATTAATATCATTATTTCATAACATTAATTAAATAATAATAATAATACGTGAAGCATAAACTTTGTACCCCTTTTTACGAAAATTACTACGCCGATGGAGGAATATGGAATTTGGCACAGTTAAAATTTATATAGAGAAGAAGTGCAGAAAGCTAATATTTTTATACATATATAAGAATAGAGCTAAAAGCATAAGAAATACATTATTTAAATTTAAAAAAACATTACACACAGTACCATCCGTTTGACACACACAGATATTACGTACTGCCAATGTTAAACACATAATGACGTATTTGTTTACGTTCGCAGCTGATTTCATAGAACAAAGTTCAAAAAAGTTAAATGCAATGATCATAGATGTTATACAAAAAAAAACTCAAAAATGATCAAACATAAAAAAATGGTCGAAATTCGATCGGTACTAGTAATAATAAATATTCTCATTATACTCAATACTAGTTCCTAGGTATTCATTGTTAATGGATATTCATCAACTACATTTTTTTTTATACTCAACACCAACACGTTTATGCAACCAATTTGCCTGGTAGCGATCTGCGGCGTGGCAATCAGGGTATTTTACCACCAGGCCAACTGGTCCGTCATTTATACCGCCATAATCTATCTGTATACAAATGAATCCCTATTTCCCTTGGTCACGGCATCACGCATAGACGGCTGGACCGATTTCGCTAATTCTTTTTTTTGTATTTGTTATTGTCAAGAGATGGTTCTTATGAACGAAAAAATTAAGAAATAAATAATAAAATAAAATTATTGCGGAACATTACAAAATGTTTCACACTTGCTTGGATCCATCCGAAGTTCAAAATACTTGTAAATTAAACAGAAAAAACCGCAAGTAAACCATTATTTGCCATAAATTATACACCATCTTAGTTAAGAGTCCATCGCCCTTTACGTGCCCAAAAATGTATAAAGATCAATTTCTCAAAGTTGAGTTCGTTAACCCGGAAATGTAGATATATGGTAATTGGTAAACCATCCCCATATTTATTATCATAATATGTAAATTTATTATCCAGCAGTACATCGTTCCAAAATCAAATGATTGATCCTTTGGGAGCAAATATTTTGTTTTCTTTTCAAATATTTTTCTACCTGGGAATATTTTCCATATATCTGACCTTTTCTATATGAAAAGATCTATCCTTATACCTGCTTATTTATGTTTATTTGTTTTGTTTGGGTTCTATCCTCGACCTGGTCATCGCCCTTTATAGGGAAGAATGTAACCAAATGCAAAGATAAACAGATTGACGAAGTAAAAAAATAAAATAAACCTAGATTCCAAATATTGGCATCAGACATATCTATGAAAGTGTTTAAAATAGAATATGGAAATGTAGGTGAGATGTACCCATAACTTAAGATATCATGGTTTAACCAGATCGGCTTTTGTCTGTTTGTTAACTTTACATTAAGTACTCATTGATAGTGTCGACGCTCCTACGTAGCTGTCTTCGAAAACGCACCTATTCCAGTGATTGGTCATCCCCACTATATTCTCCCCCCCCCTACACACTTGAATAAAAACTAAAACGCAACGGATATTTTGTACAAATTCATCTATAATCTAATACTGTAAATACATTAAAACTCCACTGAAATCATTTAACCAGCTTTTTTACTGCAAGCCTCCTCCTCCGCAACATATGGTCCTTCAGAGCCGAATTTCAAGAAAACATTCCACATCTGCTGCAACAAAGGGCGGATCAGTGACGAAGAAAGAACCAACATATACGATATTGCGACAAACGTACGTGGATGGAGTGATCAGCATTGCAATTCAGTGTATTTCAGTGAGTTATCACCCAATTTCCCTTCCATCTTCATTGCCTACCTGTGCTAATACCGTGTTCCTAAAATTTCAGCGTTACCTCGATCAAGGGACAAGTTCAAAAAGTCAACCGTCTTGTTGTAATTTGAAAATTACGCGATATTTGCCACACGTCGAAGTTTCACCATCATCGTGCAACTGTAAGTACTCAGCTTTCTATCATTGTTCACCAAAATGAGTAGTGAAAAATTAACAATTCCAGACAAATCTCCCAAAAGTTCAATGTCGAAAATAAATGAGTCATTTCGCGATCTTACTAAGAAAAGGGGTATTATACGGGGTAGGTTAACGGTTTTCACAAAGTATATCGGTGGCTTGAACGCGCAGGAAGTAGCTTCAAATTCAAATAAACGGTCAGAATTGCAAATGCGTATTGAGGGAGCTTCAGTGTTTTTTAATGAATTCAATACCATCCAAACCGAAATAGAAGTCTCAGTTGACGATCATGAGCTTTTCCAACAATTGGAATTACGAGAAGGCTTTGAAAGTTCATATTACGCAATTATAGCTCAAGCTAAGAGCTTGCTAACGACTGATGAGGTTGTCAGCACTAATAATTCTAAGTTACATGCTGTAAAACTGCCTACGATAGCTATGCCTACTTTTGATGGATCTTATGAGCACTGGTTAGAATATAGGGATACATTTATGTCGTTAGTTCACAACAACAATCATATTTCACCAATACAGAAGTACCACTATTTGAAATCTTCCTTGAAAGGTGTTGCGGCGCTAGTAATTGATTCATTAGAATTTTCATCTAACAATTACACTGTAGCATGGGATTTAATTTGCAATAGGTACAATAATACACGTTTGTTAGTCCATAACCATGTCAAAGCCTTATTTTCAATTTCGAATATAGTCAAAGAATCTCCAAGTAAATTTCGACGGTTGATTGACACTATTTTAAAAATTTACGTTCTTTAAAACTATTACATGAGCCCGTCGATTCATGGGACACTCTTATTATTTACATGGTTGTTTCTAAGCTAGATAGCACCACAGAACGCGAGTGGGAGCAATTTCGAGGCACCTTAACTACAGATAAAACGGGAGATGATTCTAACAGTTTGATTTCGGTAATGAAGGTAGAACATTTAATTACATTTCTCAAAAATAAGGCAGATATGCTTGAAACGCTTATGGTTACCCACGGCAGTAACAACAGTAACAGGGAGCCTAAACAAACACCGATATCGAAGGTACACTGCCATGCATCACCAACTTCACTCAATTCACAACATTCACAACACAAACAATTTAAACAATCACGCGCTTGCTGTGTTTGCAACGGGAGTCATCCTATTTTCACTTGCCAAACATTTGCTGAATTAAGTTTACAAGACAAACTTAAGTACATTCAAAAAAATAACTTGTGTCCTAACTGCTTACGATCAGGGCATTCATTATCGCAGTGTAGGTTCGGTAGCTGTCGTAAGTGTAATGAACGACACAATACTTTAATACACAATGATCAACGGTTTCCGACGTAGGTACAAGCTCCGTAGGAACGAGTGTCGACCACTACACATACGCGCATAACGCACACGTAGATGATCAATTACGATGCGCAAAATCGTCTAACGTGCAGCCAGTTATTTTATCAACTTCACTTGTGGAGGTAGCTGATCAAAACGGTAAAAATCACGTCGTTCGCGCACTTCTAGACTGCGGGAGCGAAAGATGTTTCATTACAAAAAGATTATGCACTATTCTCAACAAACCTTTTATACAGTCCACTGCACAAATAAAAGGCGTCGGAAACTCAATAACATATAGTTCGGAATTATGTAATATTGAGATCAAAGCGCTAACCGGCCCTTTCGTTACACATTTACAATGTTTGGTGTTAGCACATATAACATCATCGTTGCCACAAATTGATATAGAAGCTAATACTATACAATTACCAAACAACATTCAATTAGCCGATCCTACCTTTTATGAAACTCAACAAATTGATATTTTAATCGGCGCAGATAAGTTTTGGCATTTATTGGGTGAAGGGAAAATACGGTTAAAAGACGGACCCTTCCTTCAAAACACAAAACTAGGATGGATTATTTCCGGACCTATTTACACTAGTAATAGTAAACGTAAAAATGTAGTTCACTGTAACTTCACTCAATCTATTCAAACAAAGCGTTTAATATCATCAAGTGTCTCTCAAATATTCGACCCGCTAGGCTTACTGAGCCCGACATTAATGATTGGCAAAATTTTATTGCAAAAATTGTGGTTATTGAGGATTGTCGATTGGGATGAACCGGTTCCAAGTGACGTTGCAAGCGCATGGAATCGATTCGAAACGACCCTTTCGGTACTTAATAGCCTACGCGTGCCACGGTGCTATATATATATTATAGGTGCTAGTCCTAAGTATGTAGAATTACATTTATTAAGCGATACCTCACAGCTGAGCTACGGTGCGTGCGCATACATTCGCACAGTCAATATAAATAACACAATTACTGTTAGATTGTTATGTTCTAAAGGTAAGGTTGCGCCGATAAAACCACAAAGTATTCCGAGGCTAGAATTATGTGGTGCTTTATTGTCTGCAAAATTATTTAGTAAAATAAAAGAATCATTACGATACAGTTTCCACAATGTTGTTTTTTGGACAGATTCTACGATCGTCTTAGGGTGGCTACGCATGACACCGAGTTTACTCAAAACGTTTGTTCAAAATCGAACTGTAGAAATTTGCGACTTGACAAAAGGATATCCATGGCGTCACGTTAGCGGCAAGGATAATCCAAGTGATCTAGTTTCGCGGGGTTTAGCGCTGGACTCATTAAGCACATCTAATTTGTGGTGGGATGGTCCCGCGTTCCTTCACGAACATCACATAAACAATGTAAGACACATACCTCATAATGACGTCATGCAGGGGGAGGTGCTAACTGATATTAAAGCTTATATTTGTTTGTTCGTTTGCTATACAACACGCGCTATACATTTAGAGTTAGTTAGCGACCTCACGGCTGATGCATATATGCTCGCACTGAAGCGATTTATTTCTCGCCGTTCTAAGCCATCCGAGATATTTTCTGACAACGGAAAATGCTTTGTAGGTTTAAAAAATGACTTCTCTAAACTTTTATCATCCTTTTCTGACGACATAAAAAATTACGCGAATAGTCAAGATATCAAATTTAATTTTATTCCACCTTATGCACCTCATTTTGGTGGACTGTGGGAGGCTGGTGTCAAGAGTTGTAAATATGTACCATTTACGACGTGTGGTAGGTAACGCACACCTTACTTTCGAACAATTCAGCACTGCATTAGCACAGATTGAGGCTATCCTGAACTCCCGAACTTTAACTCCCTTATTTCCAAAACCTCTAGACCTAATTCCTTTAAGACAATCTCATTTCCTGGTTGGTCGTCCATTGAATGCACCTGTTTGCGCTGACCTAGAAAACAAACCAATATATGTTTTGTTACGTTACGAACGTGCAGAACAAATACGACAACACTTTTGGAGCCGCTGGTCGAAGGAGTACGTGTCGGAGCTGCAGACGAGAACGAAATGGAAGGCAAATACGTCGAATCTCACAGTCGGAAATCTAGTCGTTACCAAAAACTGCAAATCAAATGTTCAACTCAAATGGAATCTTGGCGGTATCATTTCTGTATTCCCTGGACATGATGGCATCTCAAGAGTCGCTGATATTCAAACTGCTTCAGAATTTGTCAAGCGAGCATTTTCAATAGTATGTCCGCTACTCGTTCCAGTCACTGATGATACTCAAGACGCCGCAACTCATTGAAAGCTACATCTTCCAAGGCCGGGGGCATGTCGACGCTCCTACGTAGCTGTCTTCGAAAACGCACCTATTCCAGTGATTGGTCATCCCCACTATATTCTCCCCCCCCCTACACACTTGAATAAAAACTAAAACGCAACGGATATTTTGTACAAATTCAACTATAATCTAATACTGTAAATACATTAAACTCCACTGAAATCATTAATCCAGCTTTTTTACTGCAAGCCTCCTCCTCCGCAACAGATAGTATTACGTTAGTATCTGCATATTTGTTGATTATATCGTACAGCCATTACAATATTGTTGGGAAAATTAAATTACGATATCATTCTGCAAAATTTATTTATTTTTTACGTAATTTATTCAGAGCTAGCTTACAACCGCGCGGTTTCACCGGTTGAAATTGATAAAAGTTCCTACCACCGTACCGTAGGCTACCTATGTAAAGTTACAGCACGATGGTTTCAACCCTTTCACCGTGAAAACGTAATAAACAGGCGGACACTTACAAATTTATATTGCTAGTTAAACCTATAACTGTAGCTTGAAAAGTTTGGGACTAGAAATTCAGGGTTCGATTCTAATATCCGCCAAACGATAATTAAGATTGGTAAGGTGCTAATGAAAACCATGCTGTATAGTGTCACGTTGAGACATGAAATATAATTAGTTAAATATGGTTTTATGCGCACACAAAACTGAGACCTCAGTCTAGTTCTCCAATTACCAGGATCGTGAATATTTTACGGAAATATTTTTTTTATATTAAACTTTCGAATTCATAAATCTTCACTAGGTAATAGTTATAAACCATAGATTACTTTTAAATTTGTTCGAAGGATTATTATTATTATTATTATGGAGTTTTATTCTTGTGAATTTGTGTCTATAAAACCATATCGTTGCCCCAGTCCCATCGACGTAACACTCAAGTCAATGTCCTCACCTCCTTGTTCATTTTGAATAAGTTAGATTAACTGATGAATTTGAATTAATACTAATGATTACACTTGCTTAAAGCCACGATGTATGTGTTAGTTAAAATAAAAAAAAATAAAAAGCATACTTTTTTTTTACAACTTTATTTAAAGAAAAAATACTTAAAGATGCAGCATGGCGCGGGGTCAAAGGTCTTGAACCCGCGAACTCTCGAGTCACTCAGCGGGGAAGGGCGATGAACTTGCCAATCAAGGAGGCTGCTTCCACTCATTACCTCCAGTTCCTTTTGACACAAATTAATGATATTAAGTCAGGTATTTAGAGAATTCTTCTGTTACTTTGTGTTTTTTTTAATAATGTAGAGTAATTAAGAATTTTCTGTTGAAATTAAGTATTGTTATAAAGTTTGTGAAAGAAAACAGGTGTTTCATAGTTTTGTTATTGGAGGGCGATGGATCGCTGGTAATTATTCGATGTCTTCAAAGCTCATTACCTAAGTAGGTACTACAGTCATATTTAGGTAGGTACCAAATTATATAATTATTTCATACTTTTTAGTACATACCTATTTTGGAGTCGGTCTTCATCGTCAGCAGCAATGCTGCTTATATTAAATACATATATATTATATATACTCTTGACAATGATCTTTATCAGCAGTTATTAGATACTTATGAGACAATTATAAAAAAAAAACAAATTTGCCAAGAAAGATTTTGTTCTATTCCATAAACTTCAAAGTAAATAAAAATGATTTTTTATTGACTAAAAAATAAATAAATGAAAATATTTTATTTGTGGGTACAACTTCTACTGAACAGGACTGGCTGGGAGACCCCAGCCATGTTCTACGCTCTCAGCATAGTGACTAACCTAATAAATTAATATTCAATATCATGAAATTGAAAGCGATATCCTGTACAAATCTGTTCCTAATGCATGTAATCAGGTCCTCGCTTGAACTCCTTGCACTGTGAGTAGGCAGAGTCATTGTACTATTCGTAAACATGACACAATTACATAAAGATTGAGGATTAGTGTTTTACATCGGTATAATTTTGTACATTTTGCGAGAAGTTCCATCGTATTTCACGCTTGGAATTCCAAAAGCCATCTATCAAAGATTATCTGTCTGGAAATATGCCTACGTTGCTCCGCTGAATTTTTCTTTATAAATTTTGTATCTTAATATTAGTAAGTATAAAAACTAGATAATGATGATTCAGGTATTAGTTCTACATTTTTATCTATTTTGTTTTGAAAAGAAAGTCTCATCTCAAAAGCTAAAATAATTAATATCCTGGATCCCTTCCACATGGGATCTGAGCACTAACTAAGGAGAGCTTGTTCTATGGTTATAAAATAACTAATGTAAGCTCATCAGTGCATTATGCTAGTTTTTTAAACAAATACCCAAACAAAATGACTGATATAAGCACATCACATTAAGTACTATTAAAAAAAATGGATGTCTGTAAAGTCTGTTTACGGACGATAAATGACGAGTAATCAGATTTTTAAAATGCAAGAATAATTGACCTTGTACAATGAGCGTAATGCAGCCAGCGTTCATCGATGTATTAGACGTTATCACGTCAAAAACAGACATATTCATGCACACAAATACTTGTCCTGGATGGAAATCGAACTCACAACCTGTGTCAATCGGGGTATCTAACCATTCACTCCAATCATGCCGTCAAATATTATGTAGTCTTTGCAATATATTTTGACCGTCAAACCTGATATATTAAATAATTATTTTGCTGAATATGAACCTAATAAACAACATGGTGACACGTGTATGTACATTAAACATAACCATGATTATCCTTGGATATACAAATCAAAGTGGACACGAGGCAAGTATATTTACGGATAAACTCACAGTCATTACAAAAATAGAAATGTGGGATACGGAAATTTATCGTTTGAAATTGAGAAAATCTATATAAAGGGTCACGATAACTCTATCATTGTTATCTAAGTGACATTTGAACAAATGACTCGCATAAATAGCAAATCACCTTTTTTCGGTATCTATTTTCAGGGAGAAACGACAAGCCTGCGTCATCACATAGGGATAGGGTGTATCATGTTAACGTAGTGTTTTTTTATTTATGTCAAGTACCAAGTAGACCGACAAACATGCAGACCTCCCCTTATTCATACTTCATCGGCGAGCCGCTTCACAGAGGCCTCGGAGAGCTTACCTCTCGCGTGATTAGTAGTATTAGCGTAGTTAGCGAAACATCCTCGAGTTTGTGTCATTTTCCTTACAGCATCGAGTCCCAGATGGTAAGATCTCCGCCGCCTATGGACATTGGCAACACATTGGCTTCACCAGTGCGTTGTCGACCTTGAGATTAATTTATTTATTTATTAAACTTTAATTATTACACCAATTAAAATAATAAGATGGGAAGTTGTCAAGACTTATTATGTGCCCGTAATTTTAGATATCCTTTTACCTTTCTAACCGAAACAGTAATACAACTGCTTCACGGCGGAAATTGGTATGGTGGTAGTACTTCCCCGGAGGAACTCTGCACTAAGAGCTCTACTTCAAATCATTAGTCTCTTTTTCGTAAACTTCCCCGTAGCTAGTAATTATTATTTTTAAATGGACAAGTAGGTATATAATATGAAATTTACTAGCACCGTTAATTACCGAAGTTTTCACATATATTCACATAAGTATGAAATTATTTATTTCAGGATTTTTCCTTCTATAAAGAAGAAGAATGAGATGGCAAGTAAAAATATGAAAAGGCAGATTATAAACACCCATTTAACGATATTCAGTGTTCCTGCTAAATCTAAGCAGAGAATATTATATTTTTCACTTTTATTATTATAAACTTTCACACCGTGGTTTTACTTGACAGGCCAGTTGGCTTGATGGTTAGAGACCTGACCGAGTAGCAGGTCGCGGATTCGATTCCCACCCAGGACAAACTTTAGCGTGCACGAACATGTCTGTTTGTTCTGTGTTTGGGTGTAAATATCTGTATATGTATGCATTTATAAAACAACAAAAAAGTAGTACATGCAGTATATCAGTTAGGGGGCGTCCATTAATTACGTGAGGCATTTAGGGGGAGGAGGGGGGCAAGCCGAATCTCACCGAATCTCACCGAATCTCACGTGGAGGAGAGGGGGGGTCTCGGCAAATATCATGTAATTTTTTTATTACTAAGAAACAGTGTAAAATTGCTAGAAGAGGGTTATATATAGTAGTAATATTTTTTCTCATCTAAATCTAAATCGATACTTATGATAATACCAAATCTCACGTGAGATTAGGGGAGTGGAGGGGTCGAAAAATCGCCAAAATCACCTCACGTAATTAATGGATGCCCCCTTATCTGGTTTCCATAGTACAAGCTCTGCTTAGTTTGGGATCAGATGGTCGTGTGTAAAGAATATCCCAGTATTTATTATTATTATTATTACCCTCCTGCCATTGTCTAATGTTTTCTCGGAATAAAGAATATCCAATTTGTAATTCTGAGTAAAATCTATTAGAGTGTCAAGTTTAATTTCAATCCTTTCAGCCATTTTAGAGTAATTGGGTTACAAACTTAGGTAAGTAGTAGGCAGGTAGGCAGTTACTATATCTATCTAATACCTTTAAACGAGCAATTCTTGTATTTACATATATCGACGGTTAATAGGCGACTTGAATGTAAAGAAGTTTAGATGCAGAATCTGTTTTTTGGGTTTTTAAGATTTTCAAATAGCTCTCCTGTAAAGTTTTCAAAATTTCGCTTGAATTACGTCGTCTTTTAACCGTCGATATAATAGTATAATTCATTGAGAAAAATGTTACATTCGTCAAAAATGGCGGTTGAGTCAAGTCGCCTTTTACCCGTCGAAACGGAAACGGCTCCAACGATTTTCATGAAATTTAGTATGCAGGGAGTTTCAGGGACGTTAAATCGATCTAGCTAGGTTTAATTTTCAGAAAATGTCGTTTTACCCGTGTTTTTAGGCAATTAATGTATTTGTAAGAAGTACTGTTATTGGGAGTCCTTTATTATCGCATCTAATTCGTATCTAGGTATATATGACAGTGCTTTAAAAGAGAGAATACGGTAGAAGTCACGTTAGTAAAGAAATCCCGAACAATGCTCGGCCATCCAGGTACTAAGTAGTATAAAACTAGCACTATTTTTGAAAAATTTAATATGTTGTCATATGCTTGCCTTTGAACCCAAAAATTAAACACGATACAAAAGACCAATATGAGATCAAACAAATCAGAAATAAATTCATTTTTAAAACACCTTTAAAACAATAAGATCTTTAAAACTCAAATATTCAGTTTTTTAATGGAAAAAAACCCCAATTTGAAAGAAAAATACACGTGGAAAGCAACGCAAATGGAAAGTTCCGAACCAATTTCAGTTAGATGTCGAAAGGCGTTAAGCTTTTAATCAATGACTCTAGGGGTATCAAGGAATTTTTACTGGCTGAGTAACATAAAGGTTGGTAATTAAGAGCCAAGATGCTTTATATTAACGTTCATTGAACAACACAAATAAAATTCTCTAAATAAACTTTAATCTATACTATATTTTATTTTATTTTTTTATTTTTCTTTATTTGGGGCAGCAACAGTCTTAAAGTATAAAAAATTACATGGTTTGACTTATAATTATGAGACCAATTACAGCTATCTACGTACTAAAATGGAATTCTTACCAATATCTTACATAACACTAGTTTGAAGCAAACAACAAATATAAGTATGAGTATTATACAAAAAGAATGAAAAAATTACAGTAATAACAACAATATGTTATATATTTTATGTTCTATATATATAGGACTCCTGTTTTAAAGGTTACCATCATTTGAAACGGTCGAGAATTATATTAAGAAAATAATAGCCTGGGACATTCTTAACACACGGCCATCTGATCCCAAGCTAAGCAGAGCTTGTACTATGGCAACCAGATAACTGATATACTGTACTAATTTTTATTTTTCTAAATGCATAATATTTATATAAATTTTACTCCCAGATATATGTTTGTTTTGTGAACATGTTTTCAACCAGACAAATGATTGCCTGGGCGGGAATCGAACCCGTGACCTGTGACTTGGCAATCAGGGTCGCTAACCACCAAACCAACTAGCCTGTCAAGCCTATTAATGAATAAATCGATTCAAGTGAAAAAAATCGAATTAGCAAAACGTCGTAGTCACTCTCCGCATACAGCCTTGAGTGATCGATAGTCTGGATTTTCATTTTCTCTACGCATCTGATTGTCAGAATAGACCTCTATTGTTAAATCTTTTCAGGCTTAATAGGGATGAGCGTAAACAGAAGTTCAAAGAGTATATTTTAGGTTCCACGTCACGTGTAGTGAGTATTATCAGCCTCCAGATTTAAATTACACATTTAACTCTAGAGGAACACACATTTAAGTACATAAATCCCTGGGACACAAATTATAAATATCCAGAAAATTATCCTGGCCATCCGATCCCAAACTAAGCAGAACTTGTTCTGTGGAAACTAGATAACTGATATACTACATATACATTACATATACATTACATATATTACTGATATACACACATTTATTCTTTAGGCGTTTTATGAAAAAAATATGTGAGTGAAATTTTAAGATGCTAGCTAAAAGTTAGCTGATAACGACCTCTCCGGAACATCGTACAAATCGCAACTTTCTTACGTGCGTACATAAGTACCTACACACACAAGTTTTTCTTCTATACATGTAAATACTTAGATATAGAGTCAGTGCTTGTAAAGATCTATTGAATAAAATTATTTTCATTTCATTTACATCTAGATGAAAAGTAAAAAGTTTGCGTTCACTTATTAGATATTGTATGGCTATGATAACATATATATAAAAAGCTTTTCAATACGGATAGTATTTGCTGGATGTTTATATGCACCATTTGAGCTACATCATAAATTAATTTGTCTCGAAAAAATCTATTTTTTATTTTTAAACAAGAGCATTTTTTTTTGTTTTTCCGAGTAAGCGCAAACTTTTTGTGTTTAGTGTACCTTTAAAGTCAAACCTTATTCAAGTTAATCGACTCAGGCGTTTAATAAAGCAAAGGAGGTACATACACTCCGTATTCTAATAATGTCCATAAAATGTTTCATACCTAGAATGAAAAATAAAACATGAAAAGTTTAATTGTACTATAACAAAAAAATATTCTCATTGGGGAGAATGGTAATCCGTTATCTTTATTACTCAGTGCACTTCGGCATTCAAAGTTTGTGTATAATGTCACACTACGCCCCCACTAAAACCCTAAGATTCCATCTTGTGGGCGTTGCAAGTACTTACTTTACTCGAATTTGTTGCTTTAATTACGTTGATAGTTGAACTTTGCCCTATTTGAATTAAAAATTGCCAATAGACGTGGGATGGTTCGTGAAGTATCTCTAGAGAGTAAACACAATGTAGGGTTAGCCTTTTATTCGACATTCCCATGTTATCGAATTTAATATGCACTAGTGAAAAATCCAAGGAGTATATATCGCTTTTTTATGAATTTCAAAGACAAATATACAGGAAATATGGCAAATGATAATCTATACATTGAACATTCACCAACTACCATAATTACGTATATTATTTCCGTCATCAATCATTAAAAAAACATGCTAAAAACTTATTTTTTTTTTAAGTTAGTAAGTATAAGTTAAGTTAGATATATGAAGTTGCCCCCAAAAACTGTTAACTACACAAATATATAAGACATTGTTTTTTATTATTGTTATTACATAATGTAGAAATCATAATACTCATACTTACTTAGCCAGCAGAAATGGTTATACTAGTTTTTATGACAGACAAGATTTGTAAATAAATTACTAAGTACGAAAACAATAATTTCAGTCTATATTATATTCAAATTAAAATTCTTAGTATTCCATAGATTTTGTGTTCCTTTTGATATTTTCTAAGTATCAAGAACCAAAGTGTGTTTTAAAAATCATTCATAAAAACAGAAATATCTACAACTTTTAAAAACCAGCAACATCAACTCTTTATTGGAATTAAAACCTTTTTTGTTCATATATTTATCAGTCATAAAGCTCAAATTTTGCTTCAGTGACACATAATGTTGTCATTGTTTGTAGACCACCTCTTAAATTTATGTTCTATTTACTATAGCTTAATACGAAATAAGAATTATTCCATGAAATAATAGCAATGTATTCAAAGCCAAACTTGCAGTGTTATATTGACACGGTATGCAACGACGTAATTCATTGAAACTGAAGACATCTGGAAGTGAACCGCCTCTCAGTCTGGTCGTGGCATTGGAGAAACCCGAAGATGAGGAGCTGTTCTATACGGCCAGTGTTAATTTTCTACAAAAACGTCTCCAAGAGAAAAGTTATTCATCTCAATGTGAGTTTCAAGAGATCTCACAAAGTTGTTGCAGTTTGACCAGACCGGCTAGCCAGTCACAGAAGGAATCTAAATTAAAACTTGATCTCGAACCTCATAAAAGTGAGGGGCCAACATTACCAATGCACCAAGTTTTGCCATTCCCGAAAATAAGCAGGAATGGTTTTTTTTCTCGATTAAGAAATACCTTTAGAAAGTTTCGGCGCGGCTTCGATATCTCCGAGCAAAATACAGATTTTTCTGAATGCTCGAAGTCTATATCAAATTTCAAGTTTCCACGATGTGAAAGGACCAAAGGACCGACTGCTTTGACTGAGGTATTTGAAGAAGATATTGGTAACGATATGAAAAAATGTCATTCAAACAGTGTGACAAATTTCCAATGCAATAGTAACGTGGATGCAAGTGATATTGTTCCCAAAGTGTAATTATTTATTATTATATTAAATTATTGTTGTTAAACTCAAAAAAAAAATATTTTTAATTTGCTGAACAGATCGATATATTCTAAATACACAAAACAATCTCACACTATAGAAATTAAAAAACAGTCAAATTGAGAACCTCCTTTTTTGAAGTCGGTTAATAAAAGAAAGCCTTCTTCATAACGAGAAATCATACAATATACATATCCAAATAACAGCTTAGCTAATAAAAACTAGCCATAATATAGAAAGATAAGGTAAACAAGTGCTGTAAATCCCACCATAAACTCAAATATATTTTTTCTATTTATTACAAGCCTAGTAGATTACTATCCGAATAACAGCTTCGCTAATAAAAGAAGTAAGACCTTACTGGATACCAAATACTTCTACTAAGTTTCTGTCATGCATATAACGTTCTTCAGTAAAAGAAAATTGTTCTTCTTTGCTACTCAAAAATGCGATCGGGCAAGATTTTTCCCACCCTAAGGTCGCGGGTTCGATTCCCACCCAGGACAAACATTTGTGTGCATGAACATGTCTGTCTGTTCTGTGTCTGGGTGTAAATATCTATATAAGTATGTATTTAGAAAAAGAAAAGTAGTATATGTAGTATATCAGTTATCTGGTTTCCATAGTACAAGCTCTGCTTAGTTTGGGATCAGATGGCCGTGTGTGAAACAATGTCCCAGGAATTATTTACTATTTACCAACTTTAATATTTGAGTTTGAGACCCATTTACTCCAATATCTATTTCATTGACAATGATCAGTATTTCATTAAGAGTGATGAACTTAAGGTATTTAATTAATTTCGTTGATAATAATCTTTTCCAACAAATTACTATTACCATATTATAATCGGCAATACCATAATCATTCGAGTGTTTAAAGGTGGTGTATGAAGTACAGTCAAGGGCACAAAAATTACAAGGACTAAAATGTAAAAAAAGACCATTTGATCATGAACTTTCTTTATTATAATTGGTTTAAAGGTTCAAGTTCAGTTGGAAAACTTTGACAACTAAGAGAAAATTTGCCATATTCGTAATATTGAGTAGCAAAGAACATAATCTTTTCTTTTAAAGTCACAGAAGACCATGACAGGAGCTATGATTTCCGGAACTTCAATAGAACTTTGTATCCAGTTATCTCTCTCTCCTTTTATTAGCGAAACCATTATCCGAGTACTTGTAAGTTTTTTGTTACAAATATGGCTATCGGAGTCGAAGTCCGAGTCCAGCAGGGCGATTGTGTATATCTCTCGTAATCGCATTCGAAGACGATTTCCCGATACATTGACGGTCCAACTATGCTTACCTCTCTCTGCGTGTAGGTGTATGAATGAGATAGCAATCACCCAACGGTCAATATAGTAGCAAATCCGCTTCAATTTTGACTCTGAGAACATTATACAATCGCCTAACGGGTCCGGCTCCGGTTTAGGTCCGGTCCAGCCCCCTTATTCAAACTTCGTCGGCGAGCCGCTTCATGGAGGTCTCGTAGAGCTTATCTCTCACGTGATTAGTATTAGCGTAGTTAGCAAAAGAGACAGAGCACGGAGGGCGCGACGAAACATCCTCGAGTTAGTGTCACTTTCCTTACAGAATCGAGTCCCTGGTTCCTATCATCACCGATACCTATATTACATTTAGAAACACGATCTCAATTAATTAGAGTGAAATCGTTCAATAATAATGCAAAATTACCTACTTCATCAGTTACATACATAATGTTTAAATATGGCCGCATTAATAACTTTCTCTTCTATACCAACCCCTAATAAAACGATTATATAATTTTATTACCTTACCTCCATACCAATTTTCATCTCCGTATAATATTCTCATATCCAGTGATAAAAGTAATGATTTTTGGACGTCATTATCTCGAGCATTGTAAGAAGATTTTTCTTGAATTTTTTGTCGTAAAAATTGATATTTGGAAATGAGAAGAGGGAGTTACTAGACACGTGTAATTGCAAGTATGTAGGTCAAAAAGTTATGTAGTAATAGTGGGGTCGAAACTGACCCGAAATTGTTCGTGTAATATAACCCACGACCGGTTTGTAGACCCTTCTGCTTTGTGAACATAATGTTTTCTACCGTAACCTACATGGTTACATTTTGGATTAGCTTTAGTGTATATTCATTTTGTGAATTTTGATCTGTTAAGCTACTTACGTTTCTTAATGTAAGAACGGCCCTATATTTTTCTTATTCCTAAATATACGAGTATATATCCTGAAAATATATTTTATAGGACATTCTTTACACATGGGCATTTGATCCCAAACTAAGCTTCTTTCTAAGCACTAGCTTGTACTATGGAAGCCAGATAACAGATATACTACATATACCTCCTACTTTTGTTTCCTACATAGTTCACATAGATGTATTCATGCACCCAAATATTTGTTCTGGATGGGAATCGAAACGACACACCACGACCTGTAGGCAGTCAAGGTACTACCAAGTCGACTGGCCCTTCAAAACTGAACTTCTCAATAAAGACGTTTATTAAGGGCAACCCTTGAATAAGTTAATTTTGATCACCAGTGTAATAACCTATTTTAGTTGAAACAATGAAGTCTGTCTTCTAAAGTTTAAACTAAAGACCTCGTGAGCAAGGTAACGTGACGTGACGTTGATCTCGAATTATCCAAATACCTGAAGAGTAAATGACCTAAATAAATAATGAATTATTAGAGACCTATTAATATCGAGGCTTTAAAAGAAGGACGCACAGGTCACTACGGTCAAAACTAGGGTACCCAACTATTTGTGTGAGATATGAAGTACCTATATTAAGATCGGAGAAATAAAATGAAAAAGAATTTTATTTTTTTTAACGTTTTAAAAACTTTTTTTGGAACAATTTATTATCTTTTTTAAAATATTCATAGGCCTCTCCACTCAGCGGACATAAACAGTATTTTGTATACTTTGTTTTTATAGCACAGTAAAAAGTACTAACCAACGATAAAAAGTTAAATACTCTTTTTAACAGAATAGTTGGAAACCCTAGTCAAAACCCGCTTTTTCCAAGAATTTTATAACTTTCTTACTTTAATTGTAGTGAAGAATAATCTCGGATTGTTTCAAATCCTGCCAACAATCTATTGCTATTATTTATGTTAAGGTATAATAATTTATTTAATAACTACACAAAACTTATTGGATAAAAGCTATAATTCACTCTATGATCGAAAACAATTTCTTATATAACTATTTCATAATGTTTCAGTTATAATAGGTACAGACAAGAACAATACTTTTGGTCTTAATTTAGTTGCTAATTGGTTCACTAAGGCGAAAATCATTCAATGGCCCAAAGTAAGGAAGATCGAATACAATACTAATTCTTGGAATTTAAAAATGGTTTATCAAAAAGATTTATGTTCCTTAATTAATATTTTGTTCTGTTTTTCCACGGCCTAACAATGGGATAGCAACAAACAATTCTTCGCAAGCCGTGTAAGTTAGTTTACTTTACAACTCAACATTCAGGTCAAATTAATAAATAATACCAACGTAACATAATTACAAGAATCTGGGAATCATTTGCTTGGATTAACTAATATTAATGTCTTACCCTTGTTTGCGAGGAAACCTTTCTATTTCTTATTTACGCAGAAATCTATAGGTTATCGAACTGAAAATAGCATTTTAAATGCACTATATTACCAATAAATAACAAATCCTTCTTGGAAATTCTGACCATTTACGGTTTATTTGAGCTGTAATTGTCAGGCTTCTTTCAAAGAACTAGCTGAATGGTCTCGATAATACTTGAGATATTGATTCTCGTATGTAAAATTTTACAGTATCTATGGTGGATGAAATGAAGGATTCAATGCCCTTTAACAATAAATCCTACAGGTTATTAACTTTTAGCGAAATGAGATCAATCACACGTTGAACGTATTTCAGCACTGTTAACATGATACCTTCATTTCTATCCCAGTTTATTGTAACCCAAGTATTCTTAATTAATTATAATATTACCGATATATAAGTAACTAGCTGCCCACGCCGTTTTACCCGCGTTGCCGAAGGACGTCACATTTTCCCGGGATAAAAGCCTATATGTTATTCCAGGATATACTCTATCTATTCGCCAAGTTTCATCCAAATAGGTCCAGTAGTTTTTGTGAGAAAGAGTATCAAATATCCATACCTACATACAAACATTCGAACTTATAATATAAGTAGAATAGGTATTGAAAGAAATGAGATTATAAGTGAGTAGTAGATACATTGATACCTCATTTTCTTGCTTTGGATATCGCGTGAAGTAATTAGCCAAGTAGATGCCAAGGACGTAGGATCTAATCGCACAGAAAAAAACATTTGTCTGTGTGTAGATCTAAATGTTAATCTATATATAAGGAAAATATGTCTCCTTTGACGCACCATCACCTCAATTCTACTGAACATGGGTATGGGGCTGCTACCATTCAACGCTATATATGTATAGGCTATATATGATATCGATAAACGCGGGTGAAACCACGGGGGACAGCTTGTGCTAATATGTACTGTTATGAGGTAGTTATTTTATATAGATTCCGTATCTACGAGTATATATTAGTCGTCTTCTAAAAGCTCTGCTTAACTTGGGTACAGAAAGACTATAAAGCTCCTTGGATATTATCTTTTACTTGTCAGTAAGCTAACCTTTCTCTGAAATATGTCATACTAGCTGTCCCCCGCGGTTTCATCCGCGTTCCCGAGGGATGTAACGTTTTCCCGGCATAAAAAGTATCCTATGTTACTTCTAATACCTCCAAGAATATGTGTACAAAGTTTCATGATTGTCGGTTTAGTAGTTTTCGTGTGAAATTAGAAATTAGTAGGGATCTGTTCCATATTAGAAAAACAAAAAATATTTTTATTTTAAAACTAATTTATTCATTTAATGACTATTATTGTACTACATCTAAGAGGCGAGCAATGCCTTACACTCGCAAGGGAATACATTTTTCAAACGCAATGTTTATCACAGGTTTTTGACGAATTAAATACTATATCTAATGCCATATTGGCGTCATGTTAACCTCTATTTATATCTATAAAGGTACTCAGAAAAAACTTAAGATTAAGCCAATTTATATATAATATAATCCTCTTAAAATACAATAAATATAAATATATACATATATTTAAAAAATATATATGTATTTCATATGTTTTATATGTCCACGTTATAATAATCTTACAAATAATATTAACTTTAATTTTAAAAAATCGATTAGGCACTTATTTAATTAGCTTTTACTAACAAAGCTAATTGTTAAATTATAACATATCGTTAATTTAAGCATTAATAAAAATAAATAGTTAATAATGAAATATAAATCATTGGTACGGCTAGATGGATATTCGCATACCCGATAGCATGAATTACTATTTACCACAATGTAATAAGAATTGTTTTTGCTTGCAGTTTCAAAGTTTCTGATGTCTATTGATATGCTGCAGTACGAACGCTGGACAAAAACTTATACAACCCCGGACATCTAGGTGAAATTTTGGGTTTTCCCGGACACGTCTAAAAATATTTTTACACTTATAGTTAACATTTTAATTGAATGCGGCTCACTATTACGAATCAATATTTAACTGCTTATCTAATAATTAATTGGGATACCCCGTGACATGCCACACAAAAAGTGTCCGGGTTTCCAGGACTTTTTTCAAATCACCATCGGGACGCTCCCCGGACACCCTCTAAACTAGGCCAAAAACAAGAGAAACCAGGACGGTGGCAGCCCTTTATATGTATATATAACATTAATTCGGCATTGATATAAAAACTTAATGTCACAGTACCCTTATAATGAACCCGGTTACTGTCATGTACCTTTACTACCCACTTATTTATTATACGGATATATGCTCATTGTATTGAAGGTTTCTATTCGCGTGGGTGTCCATTGGCCTTTTTTTCTAATGGATAAATACCTACACGTAGAAAGCTTCAAAATTCGTTTTTTATCTTCTAAATAAGTATTTTAAATAGGCATAAAATTACATTAACTTAAAAACTAATACTTATTTATTCTTAAATATTTTAACTTAATTTTTTACAGTCTATAACTTTAATTTAGTACCCATTTAAGGTTGAATATCGTACAAAAAACTTTGATAGCTACTAGCATGTACGATGGTAATGTTGGTATTGCCTTGTGCACTGTTGTTATAGGCAACTGCTCTCAGATATTCCATATTCGGCCTTATTGCATTTTAATGTTTTTAGTAAATATCTAGGAAATGGGTTCCTTATTAAAGTTCACGACCGCGCATATGACAAATTTCAGTGTCTCTTAGGTCCAATTTCAACAAAACTTAATACCATCTTCTTTGAGCTGCCTTACAACATCTGGACTGATTTCTTCTTCTCTAAATTTGTACCCGCAAGCGATCATCTCCTTAGCAACGTTAATGTTCTTTCTCAAGGACTCAAACCAGATTGTGTAGGAGTAGTCAGGCCATGTCCCGCCGTAGCGTTCTGGCAGATACTCTGGCTGTATGTGCTTGTGGAGGGAGGTGACGTCATATCCGTGGAAGTAGATTCTGGAGCGCATGGCGCTATTGAGCAGCGGCTTGAAGATGTTGTAGATCTTGTCAAATAGCCACGAGTGGTTGATGACGTGAATCGCATGCGTTGACGCCGGGAAGCAAGACTGCAATGTAAAGAATAACAACCAATTGATATAAAAATGACTTGTACACGTTGCTTTTAAATTTAGTCTCATTGTTGTTAATATACAAAGTTAACAATAATAATGAATTTCTTAATTATTATGATTATTTACGGTCGAATGTGGGTTTAATTACTGAAACCCCTTCTGAGATATAATTTTTCTATACTTAAATATTATTTTATGTAGTAATAAAAATCATTATTTAATTGTACAAAATCCATTTTGCGATTTTAATCATTTTCAACTTTATCAACCGATTAATTTTATGCAGTTGTTTAGTATAATTATATGTTTAAGAACGTCGACTTTAAAAACGAGAATACGCTAATGGCATGCAGGATGCTTTAGTAAAAAACAGAGGTCTTTATGTTTGGTATACTTTACCTGTATAAGTCAATTATCTTTATTATATATTAAATCAAGTAATAGCTTCATTATCTTTAAATTTGACCTTCTCGTACGTAAGTACCTTCTGCGGGCCTAAACTGAATAAATCTTCAAATAATGATTTTTAATTCGGATTTTTTTTTGAAAAATAGATTTTTGTGAAACCTAAACACCGTATGTTCATAAATAAATAAATATCCTGGGATATTTTTTACACACGGCCATCTGATTCCAAACTAAGCGGAGCTTGTACTATAGAAACTAGATAACTGATATTCTGAATAACCTACTCTATTTTTGAATACCTACTTATAAACAAACATGTTCATGCACACAAATGTTTGTCTTAGGTGGAAATCGTACCCACGACCTGCGGCGTGGCAGAGTATCAAACCACTAAGCCAACTGGCACGTTCATTAATCTAATATAAATTTCTTTATCTGGCATATCCATGAATATGAGGCATAAATTATACAAAAGACACCGTAGGAAGGCACGTGGAAGTATAAAATAAACAATCAAAAAGCCAAGTACGTGTGGGTCTCCCACAATAAAGGTTCCGTACCAATATTTAATGAGATGCGAATAAAAAAACGCTCTTTGAATTTTAACTTTATTTTATAGTGATTGTAGCTGTTCCCGGCATGCGTTAGTAATGCTTATTAATTATTATTTTTTTGTGTCAGGAGACAATTAAAGTTTAATTGATATCGGATAAAAAGTTTGAAGACATTATGGGGTTATTTTTAGATACAGTGTAAACTCTTTATAACGTTATCCTTTATAACGATAAACTCTCTATAACGTTGAAGTGAGCCCAAGTTGGTTGGTTTGTTCACTTTGTTTTGTTTTTTTTTGTTCACTCCATATAACGATAACTCTCTATAACGACAAAAAATGCTCAGTCCCTTGAGTTTCGTTATAAAGAGTTTACACTGTATATATACAATATCGTACCGGCCGTAGTAGTAGGCACACATTTTGTGACCTATTGTATTTGGTATCTCTACACACTCAGTAAAATTTGAAGTGTAACCATAACGGTTCAAAAGTAACAAAAACAAGCTCCGTTGGCACCTTTTCAATACGGGACCCTAAAAGATTTTCGAACAAATAAAATTAACTAAGTACCTCCCACAGACGACCCCCAGCCGGAAGCCCTATTGAGTAAATAAACAAACCACTTACCTAGAAAAGGATTATTATATCGTACACGTGGAAATTTAACCCTCCATTGAAATGCCGTTAAAAAAGTAATAACCTAGTTTAGATTAGATGTAATAATAATATATCCTTTTATTCAGATCCTTATTACAATTATATGAAATGAACAATACATAGAGAATCTAAATTATTAATCTAGTATTTTATTTATTTATTTTATTTATTATCTGTAGATCTGTTTGCCAGTCGGCAAAGGCCTCCTCTAACCTTTTCCACTCATAACTTTCTTGAGCCACTCTGTTCGATGTGAGGTCTGCCACTTGTCTTATGTCGTCATCCCATCTTTTGTGGACTACATCTTTTCCTTTTACCTTCTCTAGGATACCATCGTGTCACAATTTTCCTCTTATCGTGGAAGATTAGATTTATGCATATTTAAATAAATCATAACATCTTTGCTTCTTTGGTGTGTTTGGTTCACCTTTCATGACACGCCAAATTATTTATAAACGGTTTTGGTACTATTTGTCATCATTTAGGCATCACTGATTAAAACTGTTTTTTAATGCACTATAAACCATAAGGCAAAGGTTCCTAACCGAAGGTCCGTGGACCACCAGTGGCCCAGGAGGTAAAACATGGTCCGCGAATGATTTAAACCATTTTTTCGTTCTTAAAATATTCCGTTGTAAATTTTCGACTGAATATGCAATATTTTCTCTAACAATAAATATAACCAATGAGTTTAACAAATACTTATGTTAGAAATTTTGTTATAGATTGACACAGTTTATTTTTTTCAAGTTTGTAGTAATGAAGTCAAAGTGGTCCCCGGTCCAAAAAATATTGGGAACCGCTGCCTTATGGAAATGAAATATTCAGAACAGAAGATCTACGTGATCCTTACCACAAGAAGTTTCACAATTTTCGAAGCAACAGAAGGTGTGATCTGCCAGGCTTGCTGTGTACCAATGTCCTCCAGGTCGAACACGGCTATTCCCCCCAGGATCTGATTGCGAGGCTCCATCATTCCCAACTCAATGGCCAAGATCGATGCTTTAAATAAATCATCCACGGAAAATGCTTTTGGATCCCAGCGACCTGAAAGCACAGACAATATTTATTTTACTTTTAAATCATAGTCAATTATTAAATAATTACCGGGATTATTGCATAGATAAGCTATTTATTGTATTACATAGGTTATGTCTCTCGGTAATAGTGTACCTTTCACTAGCAGTGAAGGAATGATTGAAATCAAATGAGTAGTTTCTGACATTACCTCGCACATCCAAAATTTACTATTACTATTATACTCTATTATTACTATTTATATTAGTATTGAAGAAACTGTGGTTTAAAGTCATTTTTTTTATAAATAATAATAAGCTTTTATAATATTTTTTTATAAATAAAAATCCTTAGACATTTCTTTTTACACGCGGTCATCTGATTCCAAACTAAGCAGTGCTTGTACTGCGAAAACCTAGAACCAGGAACAAAATCGTATTCGAATTAATATCGGCGGTACCTAAGTCCCCAGTTGACTGAAACCAGATACTAGCGTTATTTTACACCCAGACACAGATCAGACATATTCATGTACACAAATGTTTTTCTACTAAATAAATGTATATTTTGCTCTCAGTCAAAAGTAACAGTAGCCATTTATTAATTACCTATCCTGTAGAACAACAGCCTGCGCCCACTTTGGTCCCTATAGGGCGGTACAGCGATAACATTCGCATCCCCAATGCCCTGGAGGTCCAAAGGGTATAAGTTCTCGAACAATTCTGGGTTGTCTTCCTTAAAGTTGTAGTAATTAACAATCTGAAACGTTAATAAGACAAATAAACAAAACGACTTCCTGTGAGACTTATTTGTTCAAACTCAATGTCTTTATGTAACCTGCATACGAATTCAATAGTCGTTTTCTCATTATTGTTTAGGTGTACAGTTACATGAGCGTTACTCATTTGTTTCATAATGGATCAATGACCTTATTCAAAATAATCGGCTGAAGTTATACAATAATGTTTGATTAATGAGTCTTCGAGTAACTTTGCTCATTTTTTCGTGTGACTGACATCCGATTTAATTATACTTTTTGTTCTACTAAGTCCCAAAACTTACAGTCTAAATTCCAATGCAAATCCGACCATTAAATATATCAAGAAATGCAATTGAGTTTAACAATTTCAATAAAAACAAAGCATAATCATAAATTTTATTGAAAACGTGCCGATAGCTTCTAATACTTGATCATTAGACCAATCATGATTTTGATCCATTCACGTGCATGATCTAATGATGGAGTTGATCATAATATTAATAACTCACTGACATTAATTGGTAATATTTTACTCAATAATCACAGTCATTCAAATCATTTAATAAATGATTGGAAAAAAGCCAAATAAATCCAATAAATGGGATGACATTAAAACAATTGATTGAATTGTACTAATTTACGCATCTTATTTAAAGTTTGGTCATTTTATATTTACATATTTTTAACTTTAAACATTTACTATGTATACAAGTTTAATCATAAAAATCGGAAGAGCGGGTCTCTCCTAATACAGGTTTTTTAAAAACTAAATAGGGGAGCCCCAACCCATGTAATTACTGTACTTGTAATGTAATAAAGATTTTTTTTTATTGTTACAATCAATTTAATAATTCCCATAAAAAAATAATATGACCATTTTAAATCGAAGGTAAAGTGTGAAAAGTCAAAGTATTGAATTAAAAAAATCGATTACAATCATTTAAAGTAAAATCACTGTCGTTATGTATTTTTAATATAATAGTTTGGTTAATTTGATATAATATTTATATTGTTACTGCAAATCGGTAAGTAGGTATACTTTTACTTATTTAATCATTTTATTTAGGGACCTGAATACCATAAACAAACCGGTATATTAAATACCTATACTACTGACACGCTATGATGGCCGTTTTGACGTTTCAGATTGTCTTAGGGAAAGAAACTGTATGGCTTTGGAATAAGGTTGATTTCCATCATCATACAATTAGCTGTTGGTTTAGTAATTGGTTAACTCAACAGTTCTGCAAATTACTAGAACATGATACAAAAGTAAGGTGAACCAGAAAAACTTGTTGCATACCTACTTATTTTGTTTTTTATAATAATTTGTTCTGTGAACGTGTTATTTAGTTTATTTGCATTAAACAAACAATAATTCCAACAGCTCACGGGGAATTGACCTGTAGGCTTAGCCATGTTGACTATCTACAATCGTTAACGCTAATAGAAAACTATTCAAATGTATGGGAATGACGTCATCTCAACGTTAAGTCACGTGGTCAAAACAAACGAATAGATAATTGGTAGCCAAGTTTATGTCGTTCAAAATGATAGAATGAAATGTGAGCGTTTCTACAATGTCGATCGCTACATCCCATATAAACCGTAGCCAAATTACAGTTTTGACAAGCGTCATCGAAATGATGTCGAAGTTTTTGTACGACTAGTTAGCGCTCGCCGAGACCCAATAGAAAACGATAAAAAAATGGCGTCTATATGATCCAGCTGTGTTGAAACCGAGAAGTGTTTTGTTTATTTAACATATTGTTGGACTGTATTTACCATTTAGCATTTAAAATGCATACTTTAAATGTGTTGTGGTGCGCTCATAATGAAGAAGTGTGGCTTAGGCGCCGAAAAAGAAATATAAATCGCCAGTGCAGGGATAATATAATATAATATATAATACGCGAAATGCCAGAAACTTTAAATGTTCTGCAATTTCGAATAGACAAATCGACATACTTTTGTCATGAACTCCGACACAAAACTTTATTAAAGGGAGCCAACGAGATTCCCTTAATAGTTAATGTAAGTGCTTAATAATCTGACTGATAATATAAGTAAGTAGTATCAACTTTTTTATTATCTCCAGTTCCTGCTGACAGGCGGTCAGCTTTTATTCTCTTAGACCCAATTAGAATCTAAATTAAAAATATTTCAGAGAAACAGAGGGTCTATTGATTAAATAAAGGGTCAAACACAATTGTCTTGTTTGTTTCGTAAGTAGTAGTATTAGTTCATGTCGCGTATATCGTCATTGTTTATGTTTCTAACTTTCAAGTGCCCAAGTATGATATACCTAACTATGATTTTAACAAAGGAAGATTACGAAATATCGGTTAATTTACGTACCTTTCCATAAATTCTAATAAAGCTGCGAACTGTTCTGGGCTTGCTCGAGATCTAGATTCCATCCTTGCACGATATCATATTATTTCGAGTGACAGTAATGTTTAAAATTACATTCCGCAGTTATAAGAACAACTCACCTTATTTCGCTTACTTTTTTAACACTTAAAACAATTATTCCTTTAGTAACAATCGAAAACAAAACTTCCGCCCGCGCAAAAAGTACACATCTGTGACCTTGATGTTAGTTTGACGTTTGTTCGAACGCTCACCATAGACTAAAGTATAGGTTTTTTCTAAGTTCATTGTAGAACGAGCGATCGACAAAGTCGTGTCAATTTGGCTACCAAGATAGCGTTTTCTACAATCGCTTACGCCTAGACGTTAACAATTGTAGAAAGAGAATCGATACGAAACGTTTGTAACTTGGCTAGGCCTACTGAAGACCTTGAATGAGCATAGTAAATATGTGCATTCTGTTTTTGTTACCTACAATCAACAAATCGGACAAATTCACATTGACTTGCCTTTGAATAAAAAAAGATTTCACCATTTATAATAAACACACAAATACGCACCATTCATGAGATATATTGTTGTGATAAAATAACAGAACAAATCAAAAATGATAAGAAAAAGACGACCTAAGGAAACCTTTCATCTTTTCAAGGCGTCAGACAAGGCAAGATTCCACAGAATAATGGACAATAAAATGAACATACCAGCCTGTGAGCTCTTTGCGGGATGAAGTTGCGCGCGCGCAGAAATCTGACCAAGAACTCGTCGTCCATACGATGCGGAGTGCATTCACCGCGCTCTGTAAAATTCAAAATCATTTTTAACACAATTTTATTAGCTTGGTATGTATCTAAGAATCTATAACGAAATCTTTGAACGTGATTTTCACCCCTTTCAAAACAAATTGATTCGAAACTTTGAACTGTGTGCTTGTTGTCAATTGTTATAAATATTTATTGCAAAAATATCTTTAAAATCACCCAACGCTTTTCACTACCATCACTACATATTATAAAACGAAGTCGCTTTCTCTGTCCCTATATTCCTATGTATGCTTATATCTTTAAAACTACGCAACGGATTTTGATGCGGTTTTTTTGAATAGATAGAGTGATTAAAGAGGAAAGTTTTTATGTATTATACATGTGACATCCCACGGGAACGCGGGTATAACCGCGGGGGACAGGTAGTTTACAATAAAATAAAGTTGTTCACTATTCTTAATTTAAATTGACTGAAAATTATTTTCTACTTTTTAGTTTGGTTTTTATTAAAGCGTGTTTTTTAGTTTTTGTATACTATAATTTTATTGTTTCTGTGAAGAACATTCAGACGTTTCGAATCGATATACTCCACGAACAAATTGCAGCAATTTATTGATACTTAGTTGTGATCATTAATCAATTTAATCGTCTCTTACATTGTATGTTACAAGTTTACTGCGTCGATATATCACAATAAAGCTACTATTACACAAAATTACCTGATATTTAATAAATAATAGGTAATAGAAGCTACAATAACAATACGTTTTGAATTATACTTATGGCTTAAATTACTTTTGCATGTTTTTTGAAAATGAAGTTTTGCAATCTCAATTATAATAATTTGTAGAGATGCACTTTTCGTGATTTTTATAAAGTTATTCGCATAGTATTACGTCATCGCCTTGATCTTAATAATTAAACGGAAATGCCAATAAAACCTCTCAAACATTGGCTTCATATTAAAATTTTAATGATTGTACCTACTTCATAATTATTAAATATTACAATAAAGTCGGAACTCACTTACTCATACTCTCTTACAAATGATCTACTATAGTATATGGTTCTTTGGGCTATAAACAGTAGCCGTAAAGAAGGTTTTTTAAAGACCAAAGTAGGCTATAGTACTAGCAGACCCGACCGACGTTGTCCAGTCTTAACTATGAATATTGAATTCGAATCTTCCGATTGAATCAACTGTGAATTGTGCTCTAAGAAATAATAAATTAATTATTTTTTCAATACCGACCAATGTATTAAACGATATTGTTAAACGACTGACATTTATGTCAAACACCATAAGTTTATATTGTCAAAAGCGGTAAGGTTACATTAGAAAAGTTAATATGGTAGATGTGTTTTCTTAATATTTCTATTTTTCCGCGCAACTTTCTTGATTGTTTCTTTCATAAGAACCATCTCCTGACAATAACAAACACAACAAAAAAAATAATTAGCGATACCGGTCCAGCCGTCCATGCGTGATGCCGTGACCAAGGGAAATAGTGATTCATTTTTATATATACAGATATACCAATATAGGATTTAGCGATACTTGTCCATGTTACGTTGCATCGTATATCGAGCGTATAAGAGAATGCTATCGCATACAAGAATTGCTTGTTTTTTTGTATCTAATAGGAATTATATAACGAAACTATTACAAGTGTAAAGTCGAATTAAGATTTTAGTAGTGTGTTGTCCACTATATAATTTTTTGGATCAAGGGAAAAGTAATTGTATATCCACGTTCATAACGATTATATCCGCGACTGATTATACCTTAAAGGCTAACCCATGTTCATGTTTGAAATATTCAACTGCGGGACGACCCACATTTTGTACTCTAATAGTGATGAAATAATTTTGGGTGTAGATATAATAATATACGAGTATAGTTAAATGGTATATAGAGCACTATTGTTAGACAAAAAAACGCGGAACAATTATTGCATTGCGTGCAAGGTAAAGGCCGAATTCCAAAATAACACGCACCTATACGATAGGAGATGAATGCTGTTAAGTTGTAACAAAACACTTTAATGTTTTTTTTATATGCTTTTGAAGGTTTGTATTATATCTATTATACCCATTTCCGCCGTGAAGCAGTAGTGCACTTGTATTACTGTGTTTCGGTTAGAAAGGTAAGGGGGCCGGTGAAATTACAGGCACATGAGACTTACCAACTTCACGTCTCAGGGTCGACAACGCATCGGCAATGCCCTGGTGTTGAAAATATCCATAGGCTGCGGTGACCACTTACTATCAGGTGGACCGTCTGCTTGTTTGTCAAAAGAAATCAAATGAGCCTTCTTCTGTTATGTTATGATTCATTTAGGTATTGACTTGTGTAAGACGAAACTTCACCATGGTAAGTGATGAGGTCTCCGAAAGTGGTAAGCACACAAAACCTAGAAGGGGGTTGATTCGCATGGGTAGCTTTACATTAATTTACAACCAGGGGGGTAGCATACAAAAGTACCCCACCACCGTGCTATGGATTTCCTCACGATCTTTGCCTTCGCCGAAACCTCGAGCTCAGTGTAGAATTCGACCCACGACTCATGAGATTCGAGATCACTCCCAACTTAGCTATTTAAGACCTTAAAACTTCTTTTCGCATTAGCTTATAATGTATCTTGTATACTCCACACAGAAATCCAGTAAGAACTATTTTTTATCAGATTTTTCAGTTACATCATGGCAATGTGACTCCAAAGCTTTTGTCGCATTTTAAAAATAAATGTTAGCAGTAAGTTCAACTGTTACATATCACTTTTACTTAAAGAACCCTTATAAGTTATGCAACAAATAGCAGGCTGTCCTCAATTCAGCGAGATACCAAAATTGTACTACCTACCTACTGACTTGAAAGACCTAGTGACCTAGTATTATTTTGACCATATTACGTGAGCATTCGATTGGCATTTAACACTGTTTATTCGAAGTTATCATTACAATGTTATGTTAACTTAATTGTCTTCACACGAAGACCGCTCCGTAAAAAAAAACCTGTTTTAATCATGAACTTTATTTAATTTTTATTACAGCGGCCGTAGTAAACATTCAATAAAAAATTTCAACTACCTACTGGGTCATGAGATTTAGCCCTGTGACAAACAGACGGAAGGATAGCGGTGCCTTAGTTATAGGCATTTGTGTTTGGAACCGTAAAAGGGAGGGAATTAAAAACATAATATTATTTTTTACTTATCCTTACATAGTCGAAAGCAAAGTCACTTTCGCCGTTTCTGCGCTTAAATATTTAAAACTATGCAAAGGATTTTGATGCGGTTTTCAGCAATAGGCAGAATGATTTAAGAGGTCTGTATGTATGCTTATACCCTTGGAAACGCGGGCGAAACCGCGGGGGACACCTAGTAAATTATAAATGCTAATTTGGATGGATGTTGATTACTCAATCACTCCAGAACAGCTGATCGGATCTGGATAATATTATATTGATATAATATAGTTTTTATCCCGGAAAGAGGTAACTTTTTCGTACCGCCAAGATGAGTGAATCTAATGAAGAAATTCGTTTTACTTTAAAATTTTACAACAAAAAATGTAAAAATGCAACGCAAGCCGCGAAAAAAATTTGCGATGTTTATGAACCTAGTGCAGTGTCTGTGAGAGTAGCACAAATTTGGTTTAAGCGTTTTCAATCCGGAAATTTTGATGTCAAAGATGCACGTCGCTCTGGTCGCCCCATTACGGATAAAATGGATGCCATTTTTGAAAAAGTGGAGCAAGATCGGCATATCAGTAGTTACGACGTAGCTGAAGAACTGGGAATTGACCACAAAACAGTTTTGGCGCATTTGAAAAAAACTGGGTACACTAAAAAGCTAGATATTTGGGTACCTCACGAGCTCACTGAAAGAAACCAATTGAACCGTGTACTCATTTGTGATTCTTTATTACGACGTCATGAAACCGAACCATTTTTGAAGAAGCTGATAACTGGTGATGAAAAGTGGATCACGTACGACAAGAACGTGCGAAAAAGGTCGGGGTCAAAGGCCGGTCAGGCTTCACAGACTGTGGCGAAACCCGGGTTAACTCGCAACAAGGTGATGCTGTGTGTGTGCTGGGATTGGAAGGGCATTATTCATTATGAGCTGTTACCACCAGGCAGGACCATCGATTCTGAACTCTACTGCGAACAACTGATGAGATTAAAGCAAGAAGTTGAGAGAAAGCGGCCGGAATTAATCAACAGAAGGGGTGTGGTTTTTCATCATGATAAGGCTAGACCTCACACATCTTTAGCCACCCAGCAAAAATTAAGAAAGTTTGGCTGGGAGGTATTAATGCATCCGCCGTATAGTCCTGACCGCACCTTCAGGTTTCCACCTGTTTCGGTCTCTTCAGAATTCTTTAGGCAGTGTCAGGTTAACATCACGAGAGGACTATCAAAACCACTTGTCGCAGTATTTTGATCAGAAGTCCCAAAATTTCTATAGCAATGGGATCATGTCCCTACCTACAAGATGGCAAAAAGTTATCGAACAAAATGGTACCTACATACTTTAGTTAAATGTAAATAAACTATATTAAAAATGTTTTGAATTTTCTTAAAAAATGCGAAGGAACTTTTTCCCCAACCTATTATATGCGTTGCAATAAAATTGAAGACACTGTACTGGTATTTAGAACGTGCAGTTGTCATGCAATAACGATTCGTGCGTATGCTTAGAATGGCGACCAATTAATCAAATTTCGCCCGTATATATTCAAAGAGCAAGGTTAGGTGCCGTATCGGTATAAGCCTATTAATCCTTGTCCTCATATTTCTACATTTTATTATTATCTTCATGGCCATATTAAACCCGCCTACTTTTGTTCAAGTCGAGTTGAGAACGTTTATTCCTTTGTGACAATGGAACATTTCTTTCGGGCCATAACCTTTTGAATAAAAATAAAAAATAACATTTATACCCACGCGTGAATTCCCAACGGCATATTTGTAATCAAAATATATTTACTTCCTTATCGAGTATGCAAATAAACTGTTAAAAAAGGTTACGTTTTATTTTGAATACTTCTATTTTTATAGAAATTAAATTAATCCGTGTAATATCTGAAAAATTAAGTCATAAAAATAAGAAATATCTTTTTTTTTTATAATGTAAACTAGTGCTTGACTGCGATCCCACCTGATGGTAAGCAGTGATGCCATCATTGATGTTGAGGCGCACTAGTTTATTAAGAGCCTATTCACTCAAGCCTTGAAGACACCCAAATCATTTATTTCCTCCCTAAGTTTTTTAAATCATATATAAAAGTGTATGTTTGTCTGTATGTCCTTTATAGAATCGTAAACTATGAAACGGATTTCAAAGCAGTTTTCAGCAATAGATAGAGTAATTCAAGAAGATTTAAAACTAGGATTTAAAACTAGGATTGAAAGCGGGTAGAGCCGCAGGGCGTAGCTAATTTAATATAAAAATATCAATAGGTTAATCTGTATTTACATACGTACGTACATAAGAAATGTCTAATTCATTAGTTCTCCATAATTCTTTAGTGCACGCCAAGCTACTTCAAATATTTGACAATCATTTCCTATTTTTAATATTTATACGTGTGATATGTATTTTGTGTGGGGATTTTTTTAAGTAAACATTATTTTTATTGTTTATTATATATAAATAGTAGAAAACAAACTCAATATTTCTTAATGTGTTTCTTCGCAAATTTTTAAATTACGCATCAGATTTTTATGCGGTTTTCCCCATCATTTATATTTTTCCTATGTAATTTTTTCCATTCAATGGTTGTCTGGAAGAAATTACTTTTAGCGATAAGACCGCCAATTGTACCTTTATTTAAGAATCAACTTCTTTTAGTGAACAGTAAAGTATATTTATTCAGTGAATTTAATCCGAAAGGCTTATGCGTAGAATTTGTATATGACTACGGCACCTAGGCAAATATTCAAATTCCAAAACCATTTATTCAGTTAAGGCCCACGGTGGGCACTGAAGGTCAAAGGTATTGAAGCCACCACCGGTTCGGAAGTCAGCCTTCATCTGACAAAAACCGGCAAGAAACTCAGCAAGGTTACATTCTACCCGAGCTTAAGTTACGCTTCTCCGTGACTTAAGTGGGTAGTCCATTTATACACAATTACTTAAATGTGGGTTTAGGTCACACGAGATATACACAATGTGTTACAAAATACCCTGTAAAAATAATAATTAATTGTCAAAGCCAACAACCCTACTAAGCTGTCATGTCAGGGAACCAGATTATTTAACAGAAAGGCCTACGTACCTATTTAACCTAATAATTGTCTACTTTAATAGCTTTTCTATTTTTCATTCATAAAAATCAGTTTTTCTTTTTTTTTTGGGTGTGTTATACAGCGTTACTACGGTTCTTAAATATTGTAAATGAGCTCGTTTTAAGGCCCCATTTAACCTCCTTTCGGCTTTACGGGTAGTTTTGTAACATCCTGTATAAGTATACGTTACTCTATTGTCTATATATTTCAATGTAGACCGAAGCATATTACAACGAATTATTGATTGACGTGATAACTCCTGGGACCTGGTAATTCCTGGAGAAACCAGAAAGTTTGTAACTGAATCCTTAGAATCCGTATTCCTTGTGATTTTTTTTTTTGATTAATTTAGTAGCTATAGCAATGATGTGGAATGCACAGCCTCCATATTCTAGAGAATCCACTGACTTACTCAAGACACAGGTCTCCTCATCTCCTAGTTTGAGAGTCAGAGGCAAATCTCATGCATAACTTACCAGTAAAGTACCCAATCAGCAGAAATGCTAAGTACGAGTATACCTACTGTTATATTTATGTTTTTTTTTTTTATTCCTACCGCCCAAATTGACTCCATGCTGCCTGATGTTAAGCAGTCAATGAAGTCCCTTAGTGATGGCCATCATCCCAGCAGCCAGCATAGCATTGTGGCCCTCACCTTGACGGCCTTGTTAAAAGCTTTTTCACGCCCCGCTTATGTAATTAAAACCAAAAATACATACCATAGATCATTTCTTTCAGCTCGTAAATGGCCTGCAGCCGAGTATTGGGGTCTTCTCCGCAGTTCAATCGAGCATACTCCTGGAGTTCCGGCGAGGGCTCTCCAAGATCCAGGTCCACGCTGAAGTCAGGGGTCGGCATTTTTGACTGGAACATAAAGGAAAGAAATAACCATAAAACGATCGCCTGTTGTAACGTGACCCCTTGACTTTCCACGGTTTTGAGAACGGTAATAATTTTCACACCAGTTACATATATTTATGCACAGATTTCTCTCGATTTATCGCACACAAAAGGTACATTATACCAGTATCTTGTTCTGTTTCAAGTTTATTTATTAATGTCAATGTTTTATAATAAAACGAATATCTCTTCTCTTTCTCAAGTCAATTACATATTTTAATGAGCCAATTATGCATTTTAAAGTTATTATATTTTCCTTAAAAGTTCAACTTGCTATAAAATAGTTATTGGAGGTCGCCGTACCATTTTTTTTTTATTTTAACAGCTAGATGCTAATTGTAAAACATTAAAGAACTTTATTATTTAAACACACAGTAATTATCTGATATTATTAGTATTATGTTTAGATAATAACCTCTTGTTATAGCAAATCCCTATTTGGTTATTTTGTGCAACAATTCAGTCACATGGATTTATGTTATGCTGAATTTTATCTTATTTAAATGAGGATAGAATTGATTTTCCAATTCAATACACTTGTAGTGTGAGACATGGCAGGACATAGAGTTGCATTGACTAAATTACGTGTGTCCGGTGAACTTGTTGGACATGTCTCAAGGCAAGTAACTGTATGTTAATCGAGTAGTTAGTTTAAACTAATAGCACAGTATAGGCCATTAAAGTGATCAGTTTAATTCTTTAGATTTCTTCCTCATCATTTGACTTGCAAGCGTTGGTTAAATATATTAAATAGATGCATACATCAATTTAGTTAAATTAAAGCTCTCAAGAACTTATGAAATGAAGTTACGACCCATTCGAAGGTCATCCAACTAAGGAGAACCGGCAGAAAACATAGCAAGAAATTTTATTTATTTATTATATTTTTGCAATGGTAAAAACATTTGCAAAATAACTTTTTTTTAGTAGTTTTAGTGCAGCGTTGGTCCGGGGAAGTACTACCACCTTACCCATTTCCGCCGTGAAGCAGTAGTGTAGTGTAGTTGTATTACTGTATTTAGAAAGATAAGGGGGCCGGTGATATTACAGGCACATGAGACTTAACAACTTCACGTCTCAGGTCGACAACGCATTGGCGATGTTAGTGTTGCAAATGTCTATCGGCGGCGGTGACCACATACCATCAGGTGCGTCTGCATGTTTGTCGGCCAATGTGGTATTTAAAAAAAAGGAAAGGATCATAAGAACGTAACAAACACAATTACATATATTATTGAAAATAATCACTTTTTTTAAGCACTACTTTGTAAAATTAAATGCATTTTTACGACGTATCAAATTTGAAAGCGATTAATTTAATAACAATAATCTAATCTGCATTTAATGTGCATTCATGTAATAGGTCAAACACCTAATTTGGATTACAACTACATTTAATTTATTCTTTATTTAAATTTACAAGATTGCAGATAGCTTATTTATTACATTAAAATGTTAAAACAATAAAACGGCGATGAATTCATCAGGCATTTTTTGGGTACCGGACCCACAATGTGTCATTTTGGACCCTATAACTTACACTACGCTCCGTCAGACCATCTGTCTGTCGTACCTTTGAACGGTTGAGTCTTTAGAACCATAATTAGTAGCTGGTAACCACAGAACATGTGTTTTATAACAGATGTCTTAACAATAAAAAAACAAGGAAAAAAAATTGCAAGTAACATGTTTTTTTTAACCGTCAAACGTCATTCTTTGGTTTGATTAAAACCAAAATCTTAAATAATAAATGTTATGAAGAATCCCGAACTACCCATAATTTTTCTGAGTAAACTAGCTACGGTCCTGTGGTTTCACCCGCGGATCTAATGTACCACTAATTTATAGCATGTCACTCGTAGAATAGTGTAGCTTTTGCCCAGTGAAGGAATTTTTGATATCTGATGAATAGTTACATCCAGAATTACAAACGTACTAATTTTACCTGTTGATATTGTTTTTTTTTTATACCACTTGGGCCTGCAAACAAGCAGACGGTCCACCTGATGGTAATTGGTCACCGCCGCCTATGGACATTTGCAACACTAGGGGCATCGCCAATGCGTTGTCGACCCTGAGACGTAAAGTTGTTAAGTCTCATGTGCCTGTAATTTCACCGGCCTCCTTACCTTTCTAACCGAAACACAGTAATACAAGTGCACTACTGCTTCACGGCAGAAATGGGTAAGGTGGTACTACTTTCCCGGGCGAACTCTGCACTAAGAGCTCTACTACTCTAAACGTTATTAATGTATTATTCTTAATGCATATAATACATATATATGGCGCCAATAAATATATTGCTGTGAACTGGATACTCGCAAATATACCAACATATTTACAACATTATATCATACATACTTTTATAGTTCATTAATTCTTTAAAACAGGAAATACAAGAAAATTTTATTTAAAGACATGATCTTGAGAACATGGTCAAGGAAACGCGATTATATTATTTAGTTAATGGTTATCCGTGAATTGAAACTCAATCGAATAATATCGTTATAGAACTTCCTAGTCAAAATAAAATATAGACTATTTCTATGAAAAGGTAAAATTTGTTCTTTTGTTTTTCTGCAAAGGTTACAACTTATCCGAATCTAAAAAATATTACATAGAGAAAGCTTTACTTTTCCTGAGTGACATAGGCTGTATTTTTATCGCAGGGAAACATTTGATCCCCTGGGAATACGGGTGAAAAACAAGATGGAAATGGTATATTTTTAACCTTAGGACTTGAAACTTACAACTTGGGGCTCTTTAAGAAACGAGTGAATAGGCTACTAACGCGAAAGCAAGCCCCATCTTCGGCCTCATCTTCACTTACCATCAGGTGAGATTGAGGTCAATCGCAATCCCGTCAGAAAAAAAAATGTTCAATGTGAACGATATTAAATATCCTGGGACATTTTTTACACACGGCCATCTGACCCCAAACCAAGTAGGGCTTGAGCTAAAGACACCAGATAACTGATAAACTACACTTAGGTAATACTTTTATTTCTATATACCTACTAACAATCAGGCGTAGATAGACATTCATGCACTCAAATGTTGGTCCTGGGTGGGATTCAATCCACGACCTGTAGCGTCGCAGTCAGAGACTCTCACCACCAAGCCAACTAGCCCATCACATTAATACAATCGGTTAATTGTACCGCTGACATTTATAAAGTTTCATAAATGTCAAGTAAGAAATATAAGGATACATGGGAAGTAATAAAACCGAACATACTCATGTACCTATAAGTATAATAATAAAAATGGCGGAAGTATGAGTTGGACCGTGTGAATGTTGCTATCAGTAAAAATATTAAAAGTACCATTTAAATTTCTCGAAAAATGGTAAATAAAATAAAAACTCTTTTTCATAATATAAATAAAATTGTCTACAGTGTAAATGATATCAGCACGCAATCTTGACGAAAACTGTGTGAGTGATATTTTGTATGACCATATCTGATTACTACAACAGATTTTACTTAAGTTCTGTTGTGATAATCAGGGCCTCGATTCTGTAAGGAAAATGACACTAACTCGAGGATGTTTCGTTGCGGCCGCCATGCTCAAGGGGGCAGAGCTTACGAAGCACCATCGTATATTATGTGGGTATTTGACAATGAATACGTAATAAGTTACGTCAAAATAAACAACTGATGTGAGTGGGCTTTGCAGAATAAACATAGAAACTCAAGAGAAAATTAGAGAAAATTCCATTTACATAGTTGTCAGTACATTTGTTAGCGAGTCATGAGTCAATTTCATGCATTAGTTTATGTCGAAAACTATATCTTACAAGCTTCATTTCATGTTAAGTTTTAACTTGCTAAGCCATTCTTTATTGTTTTTAACAACCAACTTCAATGACCTAGCATTGACTAATGTCTTCCATTTTCAGTCAAAACATACTTAAAAACTGCGTCAAGGCAAGTTAGCTTGTCTTCAATACAATACAAGCAAAGTATTAAGGAATATACAAATAGGTGAGTGAATTAGTCAATGTCACATCAAATGACAAATTAGTTAGTGGGTTCAATAAAATCTTGCGAAATAAAGCAGCAAGGGACGTACAAACTCATTGTGGAATGTAAATGACAATAACTTTAATAATAGTTTGTTGCGTCAAATGATGCAGCGAGCTTCCTATTACCTAACACTGTTTACTTTAGCTATTCAAATGCACAATTATGTATGAAAACAAAGCTATAATATAAAAGATAGGACTGCTTATGCACTCGCGCTTTATGGCAGGAGGTAAATTGGTATGTTATTACATCTACAATTTACAACACCGATATTATGCTTAAGTCAGAGAAAATATATAAAATAAGTATTTTATAATCCATGAAATATAGTAATACTAGCTGTCTCCGCGGTTTCACTCGCGTCCCCGAGGGATATAACATTATCCCGGCACAAAAAGTGTCCTATGTGTTATTCCAGGGCATTTTTTCTATATGTGCCAAGTTTCATCCAAATTCGTTTGGTAGTTTTTGCGTGATAGACTTTCGCATTTCTAATATTCGTAAGATACTAGAATACAAAGTAAGTTCCAATTTACCATACATTTGGAGACTTTAGTATTACTAAATATATTTACACTTTACACCAATAAGACGAGATGCACCAAAACTTGAATGCAGTTTTTGGAGCTTCAAGTTTTAGATAAGAGCAATTTGCTAAGAAACTGAAATAATATGAAGATTTCCATTTTTATGAATCAATAAATTTAATTTAAAAATTTGGTGTAATTTCTATGGATAAAGCTGAAGCTGTTATTATCGTAAAAGCTGATATATGTTTACGTCTTTGCAAATCACACAAATTGAAGATTATACAATGAAGATTATTTTCAAAATGTTAATTGTTGATTGAAATAAAATTTCAATCATCTATAGAGAAGGTTGAGTAGTCTCCATTTTGATTAACTTTACGCAACAATCGAACGACTTACAGAGGATCAAGATGATGTAACTGCACAAGCATCCTGTTCCATATGAGTTCTTTTGATCGATTGCGGAAAAACATTGTAATAGACTTCATCGGTTAATGCAACAGTCTGGGACGAACTGGCAATACTCACTTTTCCATCCATTAAACTTTACGACCGATAGCATCGAACCCCTAATGGAAAGTGGTATAGGAAGTCTATCTGGTGCGTGTTAAAAAGAAAATCACGGCATGACAGCTAATGGTTGCTATCAGTACATTTAATCGCTTTAGGGTGGGTACCAGGGTAACAGTTAGCAGAGAAAGTGCAGTGAAATGCCTGCACCACTGGCCGGCAAGGAACAGGCTCCTAGTAGTTAAACTGGTCACGATATGCCTATTTCTCCGTGGGAATAGCTTTCATATATCAAACGTTTCGTGTACACGATTTAAGTACGGAAGTAACGAGACTGTACAACATTTTGTTTGAAATTGATAACGATTAGAACTTGGTGTTCTGTTCTAGTTTCAGTAAATTGGGATACTTATAGAGCTACTAATGATTTTAGTGAGATTTGTTTTATGGTACATGGTTTGTTTATTGTACAGGTGCTAAATGTGAAAGGTACATTACCAAGTTTGGTGTTCTGACGTTTCATTTATGCTGTTTGCCTTCACCCAAGTATAGACTTCCTGATTAAAGTATTTTTTTTATCAATCTACGTTTTCTGTTATTGTCTATAGTTAAGACATTATTGGTCGGCGTAGAGGTTAGATACCTTGACTGGTATACTACAGGTCGCGGGTTCGATTCTTATTTTTAAAACAATTGTGATTGTTATTATGAACAATTGAAAATGTTTGATTGTTTTGTGTGTGGATGTAGACATTTATATAATCATTAAGAGATTTATTTAGGGAAATAAATATAATGACATTACCTTCACTATATATTTATGAAAATATAATGTTTATACGTAGAAACATAGGAATGTTTGAGTCAAAATTAGATATTCATAGTATAAATACAAGACAAAGGGAGAAGTTAGTTGTTCCATACTTTAGACTAACTAAAGTTAACAAGTCATTTCTTGGTAATTGTGTTCGATTTTATAATAAGATACCGCTTTCAATAACCAAAATGTCTGATCATAAATTTAAAAATTATATTAGGAAAGTTTTGAAAGAAAAAGCGTATTACAAGGTAGTTCATTATATTGAAGATAAAAATGTATGGAAATAGCTGCTCTCTGCACAGTGCACCTCTAAATCTCTTGTTTAAGTTGTAAGTACCTAATTATTGTTATTTTCTATTTTGTAGTCTTGTCATATTTTTTTTTTGTTTTGTTTTTATTAATGTTACCTATAATAAGTATTTTGTAATTGTTAAATATAAAATTATGTAAAATTGAAATTATAAAATAGCCAAAAAGTCAGAATAGATAAAAATGTATATAACAAATAAAAAAGAATGTAACCTTGCTGAGTTTCTTGCCGGTTCTTCTCAGTTGAAGGCTGACTTCCGAACCGGTTGTAGCTTCAGTAACTTTAAATTTGACCTTCATAGGTGCCCTCCGAAGGCCTAAACTGAATAAATGGTTTTGAATTTTGAATTTTTTGAATTAAGTAGGTATATTAGGTATATTTATTTCATCAAAATAGCATAATTATATAAGTAAATAAACGTAGTAAAACACTGGGTTCCATAGTACAAGCTTTACTTAGTTTTGGAAGCTGTGGGTGTAAGATCTACCGGGATATTTATAAGCGCTTCATTTATAAAAGAGAATTTATTAATAATAGAGAGCTGAACAAGCGGGGAAAGATTTAAATGTCAAAAGTAATGTGACATAATCTAATAATAGATAATAAAACATAAGATCTTAAAAGAGCCAGAACATTTTACTGAGCAAGAGTCAAAGATGGAAGCAAAAAAGAAAAAAAAATAGAACAAGAAAAGAGATCGCATAATCAATCAAAATAGTGTTGGAATATTTTTGTGTACCTATCAAAAAAATCTTATCTAAATGGTATCACAAAACAAAACCCTAATCAATAATAATTAACAATTTAAAAACAAATTATTCATCAAACGAGTAAAATATACAAATGAACATGTAGTATGAAACAAATTACGTATGCGTCCAAGATAGTTATGTAAAAACAGGTTATACGGATAGCGTACAGTCTGAGACTACTTTTTGCTTTAATATAAGTAGGTAACACTATGATATTCATTAACTTCGTCTACTATTCATCGAAGAAACACCTTTGACTAGTTTTAATGGAAAACGGTGTGATTCTGAAAAGTAAATAACACTAGCTTGTTGATGTTCAGTGGCTTCTATTGTCTGTCTCTTTCGCTAACTAAGCCAGCAAGTGAGAGGTCCACTTTCTCGCGACCTAACACGCAAAATTCAGGGCTGGTCTGTTGGCCTTACCGCAGAACTTCGATCAATCTTGAACAAGACTTAATCCAAAGTCTTAACTGAAACTATACGGAACTTCGATACGGTTTTTTAATAGAGGAATTAGCGTAGTTAAGTTAGTAGTAATTTAATGTGTAATGGATAAGTTAGCTAGATTCAGAATACTACACGAGTTAAGTAAGATGCCTGCAATGTAACATTGTCTAATACATAAGTATCATGTCTAAAATCCGTACGAATATTTTGATGATATAACTGACGATTAGATAATACATTACTAGCGGTCAAGCCACTTGAAGGCCATATAAGTTGTTACCGATTATAGTCTCGTATATGTTCCATCCACTATAAACTGGATTGCCTTTAAACAACCGAACCAGAAACTTGTTTCTCTCCATTTTGGCGCTGTACAATGATGAGCCCGCCGAATGAATAGCGGGTGTCCACACAACTACTAAAACAGACTTTGTTATTATGTCCGTGTGTCTGTAAAAAAACAACTATACAAAAACCAAGACGATTCTCTTCCAATAAAAGAAATCTGGTAAAAAATATTATACTTTTTTTAAACTCAACAGTTTTTCTTTCTGTCATTTTTTGTACCTTCGAGAAAAAAGCTGGGTCTAGTTCTAGGAAATTCAAAATTCATAAATTTTTATTCAGATTAGGCCCGCGAAGGGCACTTATGAAGGTCAAGTTTAAAGTTACTGAAGCTACCACCTAATACATAACAACATTTAATAAAACAATAATTGTTCATACCCAGCGGATAAATTAAGTCTAAATAAATAATATTAATTTATAGTTTCTAAATAATAAGATTTTTATCTATATATTCATTTACTAGTGCTCACCTGCACTTTCATCGCATTTGTCTTGGTATTCATTCCTAGTTTTGTTTTTCTGTATACTGTGTATGTTGTTGTTTTGAGTTACAACCCAGCTCTATATGTATTATTACTTATTATGTGGTTACCTTTTGGTTGTAATTTGTATTGTGTATCCTAAATAAATAAATAGATTTACCTATAAAAAAATAAAATGAAAATCTAAATGGAATCAAAATGTGGTAGTACAGAACCCTTAGCACGTGAGACGGACTAGCAATACATCAAGGTCAAAAAATAACATTACTACATACTATATAAGACCTCGATTTGATTCGGTACAGCCATCAATAGACGCATTTAAAAGCATTTAAGAAATATTTTTTTTAAATCTGAAAGTATCTTAAAGAATTGAATAAACGTCGTTGTTTTAATTCAAACATGACCTAATTGAATTGAAATATGAATGTATGATAAAGTCAGGATATTCACAGGCACTTATGAATGGACAGACTCTAACGCCGGTTCGGAAGGTTACTTTTACTGAGATCAGCCGGCAAAAAACTCAGCATTTATTCTTTTTCAAATAAGATTTTTTACATAAAGATGCTTTCATCTAGAGCAAGTTTATCTAGAACAAAAATTTGACCCAAGCATTGTCTTTATTTAAATATAAACTCGTTAATCCAATTCAAAATTAAGTTCGAACAATTCATATTTATGACAGTTTATAGTAGGGTGAAAATGACAAAGAAGATGCAGAACAAAACGATGAAAACATACAATTTTGTGGCCAACCACAACCGGATAAACGAAGTCACATACGACTCGGACGAAGCCTCAAAGCACACATCTCCCAACCTCATATTAACTTTGTATTAACTGTGGTATTAGAAATCTTATTAGGGATTACAATGTAGTAAAGCTTTCCAGCACAAGATACAGACTTTTACTTGACGAACTGAAACTCTGACATTTAGCCGGTTCCGCTTCAAATTAATTATTTAATCTCTATAATTTAGCCCTTCTTCCGTCAAGAAAGCAAGAACTAGTTTCCGTTTCCGGAAGTTTCATACATAATAATTACGATGGATTGAATTCAAAATAATAAAACGTTACTTTTGATTATTTTAAGGCTCTTTGCTTTCAAAAAGAATCATTTCATTCACAGCGTCAGCTACAGTCACAACCGTGTGATTCTGCATGTTAAATGACTCTAGCTTGTCGATGTTTCCTCGCGATCTTTACACTCTGTCTCTTTTGTTAACTACGTTATCACATGAGAAGTCCGGTTGTCGACGAGGTTCCTATTAGAGAATGCAGGGGTAGGGGCCACATTCGGAGATTTTATGATCAATGTCAAATTCGTATTGCCCAGAAACCATGGCTCTCAGCTGTGAATTCCAATAAATTTTGATAGCCATGAAAATGTCAATGTACGTTTTTCAATGACCCTTAGAATCGGGGTCCAAGCTCTATTCTTGAGTATAAATGCTCTAGATTCAAAAACAATATGAAATATCGAAATCAAAATGACATGTCGATGGTAATTTTAGGATAGGCATGCGTAGACTTGTGAAGGTTATTTCATCTAATGATAATTACCGTTCACATGCGTTCACTCAGTAATTATTGTTATTGTATAGGTAATAGAGTTGTGTATGCCATTTATTTAATATTGAGTATTTGTGTAGGGCCTTAAGCGCAGCTCACACCAGCGACACATAATTGTGTGATTGGATGCATCACATTTGTACTGCATCATACATATTTTACATCAAATTGCTTAGCAATTTGTTTGACACACATTTGCATCTTGTCTTAGGATTTGTCAATGTGTATGGAAATAATTTTGTGGACTTCGATTTTGCTTATAAACTAGAAATCCAACTAAAATAACATTTAAGTAAAAATTTTATAGCTGCAATTGGCGAGATTATTTCGACTCATTTTGAAAGATACGTGATTTATAGAAAAAAGAACCTTATCGCATTATGATAAGGTTCAAATTATAAGTAACAGCATTATCATACAATTAACCATTAGATCAATAGATAAACCTTATGATTCTAGCTATAAAGATGTTTTTTCTATGACATTTAAGTTCTCGTAAAATGATATGCAGATTTTCTTACGTAGTCTGAAAACTTAAATAATATTTGATTTACCAAGTTTAATGACTGTCATAAAATCTTAGTTAACTGAAATGACGTCAATTGATACTTCAATAATAAAGAAGAAAAACCTTATTTATCTTAACACCAGTCAAACCGGTTATTAACAACTCAAATCGTAGTAACCTTTATTATTTATGGTTGTAAACTAAAATAAAAAACAAACTTCATGTCTATTTTATTTTTTTTGATTTCTGGTTTTTGAGGTCAAACCGTGGATGTTGTCCAATTTATTTATCGATTCCTACGCGTGTGGTTAGCATTGAAACTATTCCATAGCTAGTCAGGATCTGCTGACGACAATATGTATGACGTAAGTCAATAAACGTCTTTTAACATGATACAAAAACCACATTGTATGAATTTCTAAACATCCTCGAAGAACAACCTTCGATAAATAAAGAACATCCGCCTTATTAAAGTTGAACCACTAAAAGAAAACATTAAAGATTCAAGACACATAATGGAAAGACACTTTTTTTTTCATAAATTCAGTCAGTTGAAGTTAAAATAGTTTCGAACACGAACCGATTCTTTACTTGTACTTTTTAGTCGAAATTTGTTAAAAAATTTCAAAAAAAAGGGTTGATGTTTGGAACTATGTATTTATATTACAATTTATTACATTAAAATCTCAATGTAATATTTCAAAATATTAAAATTTCTACATACTATATACAAAATGCTATTTTGCATAAAAATATTTGCTTGATTGATGCCATAATATCCTCATCGGAATGTCAAATCGAAGATTTTTAAAATGCCTTCTCGAAAACCATTTTAATACAATTAATTCACGAGGTCGAATTTCAATGAAATTAATTTTTATTTTAAATTTTGGTATTATGTACCTATAAAAATACTGACAATAGAAATTATCATTTTAAAAGAGTTTATTGTTCTCATAAATTTTTATTTCCTGGTATTTAATATCTCCTCATCATGTATTCCTGAAAAAAAAAATACCTTGCCTAAGAAAACATTTCAAAGTAATTAACACCATAATAAAACAATCAATCAAAGCATATATTACAGTGTGAGCTACTTAGTGTGCTATAATTATCTATAACTCTATCAAATTACAATAATGCGTATCATAAACATTCAAAATGCCGTTCAAAATAAATGTAATGAATAATGGATGTTGTATTGCTAGCTTATAATCACGCCTACGTGTTAAATTTTTGCAACACCGTCGGTCAAGTTTAAATGAGCCTATGCCACATTTTAAATTTAAATAATAAACATTAATTTGTTTTATTTCTGTTAAATATTTATTATGATGTTGCGAAAATTTGCAATCAAATTAGCAGTGATAATTTTTTTGTAGTTATTTTTTTTATTGGTTTTTTATTATAATTAGGGGAATCACCGCCGCGGGCGCCTATGAACATTCGTAACACCACGGGCATGGCCAATGCGTTGTCGACCCTGTGACGTGAAGTTGTTAAGTCTCATGTGTAATTTCACCGGCCCCCTGACCGTTCTAAACGAAGCACCGTAATTAGTGCAGTACTACAGTACTACAATGAAGTACACTACTGCATGGCGGCGGAAATGGGTATAGGCGTAGTACGCAACGAACACCACACTAAGAGCTGTACTATTCTTTGAATACTTATACTATATATACTCACTTATAGCTTATTCGTTCAAGGTTGGATATAATGAGAATTCTCGAGAAGTTTTAGTAAAAAAACCTGAGCTCTAAGCTAAAGCGACGTCCTGTGAAAGGGTGAAGAATGCACGACCAGTTTTTGCAAAAAAGGAATGAAATAAAACGAATGAACCAGTCGACCGGGGCAGGGTCTCGGATGCTATGCACCGTGGAGTTTAAATTTTATCGTAGAACAGCGAAACATTCTTCCAGATTTCATTCCAAGTCTAGTCTTTTTTGGTGTAACATTTTAAAATTTATAAAAAGAACTTCCGATGCAATCAGATTCATTTTTAACAAAGTAGTTTCAGTATTTAGGTTACCCCTTAAGTGAGACAGAAGATGAAAGGCTAGATAATTTTGAGGGATAGCCCAGACCAATTTCTCACAAAATTTAAAAGACTTACAACAATATTTTTGTATACTATTTACCTCAAGGCAAATCAATCACATGAAATGAAATCATTTTACGTAGGATTTTTAATGCTTTCAAGATTAAATATCAATAGAATGGAAAGTAATTTAAAGCCTCTTACACATTCAATTAGATATAATACAGCTCCCTATTGTATTTAGGTACTAAACGCCCGCAAGCGATGTTATGATTTCTGAGTCATCGATAGCCACCCACACATCAATACATAATACTAGTCCATCGCAATAGCACGAGCTATAAAATATCATTTTACGAAATTATGTTTGTGAACTATTAATGTGGATGGTTGGTAAATATCAGAACTTCATAAAATGGGGAATGTGTACTCTTATGGGTACGTCAGTTGGCAATACAGGAAGTAGGAAAGACTAACATTGCACCGGAAATTGATATAATTTGCCAAAAAGGCCCATCCGCCATATATTATTTAAATTTTAAAATTACTAACCTCACTTTTTTTTAATATGGAAACAAAGCCTTTCGGGGAAGTTCAAGAGGTTCGTAGGGTTACAAATTTCGCGTATATACAATTTAATAAAATGTTTGGAGAAGATGGTGTTGATATTATGGCCGGCTGGCTCAAGATATTGCGGAAAGACAACGACGTAGTAGATAACTATGAACATTCAGATAAATATTTATGACATATTATTTGTTTAATTAATACAGACTATAATGATTTTATATTTTAATTATAAAAATGTTTAAGGTTGAATAAATTTTGAATCAACATGCTATTAGTTTCTTCGGTTATCGAGTTCTAAAAGCTGTCAAAACGGCCGTTTTTTTTATTCGGTTCATCTTATCCAATAGTTAATTGTACGATACCGCTGTGCCTTTACCATGAGTTTTTAACGTACGTACTCGGTAGCAACGGCGTAAAACATTTCTATGGCAAATGTGTACAGCGCCACTAGCGGTCACCTAAAGAACTAAAATCGATAGTACGAGTCGATAGACAAAAAACCTATCGAAATGTAAACACTAGCGAGTAACGTTTTTTAGCCTTTGCTATAGAAATTCGGTACCATGAGTCACAAATTTGACAGTTGCTATCGAGAAATACTGTATTGATAGTAGTTTACTGGCTAGTGACTAGAGTAAGTTTCGGTAGCAACTCATGGTAGAGGTACTGATGAGCCTTATCATAACGCCATAACGTTCATTTTATATCATGCTAATAGCTGTCAAAACATGACGAATATCATGTTGAAGTATTCTAATCACTACATAGTATAAAACAAAGTCGCTTTCTTTGTCCCTATATCCCTATGTATGCTTAATCTTTGAAACTAAGCAACGGATTTTGATGCGTTTTTAATAGATAGAGTGATTGAAGAGGAAGTTTTTTTATGTATAATACATGTGGCATCCCACGGGAACGCGAGTAAAACCACGGGGGACAGCTAGTAAAACAATAAAGCAAGATCTCATGCTAATGAATGACGTTCAAATATGCAGCCACATCATTTATAATGCATATATAATACCTACTCACGCATATTATAATTAATGTTATGCTTACTTTACTTAATCTGTAATACAGGGGTTCGATTTTGTAAGGAAAATGCCACTAACTCGAGGATTTTTCGTCGCGGCCTCTGTGCTCTATCTCTGTCGCTTACTATGCTAATACTACTAATCACGTGAGAGGTAAGCTCTCCGAGGCCTCCGTGAAGCGGCTCGCCGACAAAGTTTATATTAGCTGAATAAGGGGACAGGTGTCCCTAGCACTGGCACCAGTCACAAAGGAGTGTATCATCAAAACTACACTGTTATCTTCTTGCTTATCTAATTGCCTGCCTTCGTGAAAGATAAATGCCTTATTATTGACTTTTCAGAATGCACTTGCAACAAAATGATTAAAAAATAGATAATACTTGTATAAAACCTAGTGGATGGAGATCTAGACCACCACGTGTGCCCGCAGCAAATGAATAGCCGCCTCCAAGGTCACCCCTCGCCGCATACGCACCGCGCGGATCGATGACTGGTAGAATGTATACTCACATTTATATTTTGAAAAAAATATATATACATCGAATTTAAGCCTCCACTTCAAAGTTATAAAATAACTTAATTGAGTTTAAGCTTGGATTGAGTATGGGCCCTTAGAGCTTTTTTTATTTATTTTGGCTTATACCTACGAATTTCCTTCACTAAAAGGTTTTTTTTTAGTCAGTTATATTGCTCAGGTACCAATTTTATGATTTATAAAATGTTGCTTGTCTCACTTATTGCTTATCCCTTTGATTCCAAAATTGATTGATACCAAAAAATACAAATCCTTTTCTTTTAACAAGTTTTCTGTTTATTTGTTTTTATATGTCAAGAACTGAAAACTAGTTTAATTCACATAATTAATACAATGTTGCTTGTCTCTCTTATGCTTATCTCTTAGATTCCAATATTGATTGCTACCAAAAAAATAAATAAATAAAAAATCCTTCATTCAAAAAATTATTTGTTAGGTTTCTTAAATCACGAACTAAAATCTAGTTTTATTAACATAATTAATAAAATATTGCTTGTCTCTCTTATTCCTTATCTTTTTGATTACAAAATTAATTGACGAGTTATTTTCATTGCGCATTTTATCAAATGATAAAAGTAAATAGAACAATATTCGAATGTTAAAACTTATCGCACTTATAACATTAGTTTGACAAATAGGTCAACTCCAACATAGATTGCTTTTTATTCAGTTTAGATGATTTTTCCGTTAATTCACAATTACTTTAAATACATACCATTATTGTTGCAACGGATTTTATCGGTGTTTAACTTGAATATGAATATTACACGACTGATAAACTATAAATCTACGAAGTATTAAATTAATTGAATTATAGCGTTATCTCTAAAAGATTATTCGAATATTTTTATTATCTAGGTGACCGAATTATGTCATAAACAGAGATTTGTCACTAAATATGAATATAAAATAGTTTGTATTATTAATCGTAGCCTACATCAATCTGTATAAATAAATTAAAATTTAATTTACAAAAATAATTTAAAACATCATAAGTATTTATCTTAATCTAGATCTTTATTTATTAAACGATTGTGTTTTGTTAATTCTCTACATGCCTATAGTTTATGCTTATTCGTATTAGAATTGTGTCTGTTAAAACTATTAGCTGGACCCTGTTCTTTGTTTATTTAGTCGGTATACTATTCTTAAATTCAAAAAATAATAATACAAAAACAAAATGTGTCACATAATGATAGGTACTTATTAAAACAAACAAAGGGCATAATGACATAATTATAGTGATTCACTAAACAATTTTAATATAGATCAGTGTGTGTATTCATTTAAAATATATATTAGAGAGAGAGAGAAAACATATTTGTGGAAATATATTAGTAATAATATTATTCAAAAATAAATACTCACCCTCTAAATTATAAAATCGAATTGTATCAGAGAGCGATGCGCACGCACACTCGATCGGCGTCGCGCCGAGTACTGCGCGGAGTACTCTGCCGCAATGGTTCGTGAACCTACAGTAGTCCTATACGAACCAAACATTCACAACAAAACATGCCAGCCCTCATGCAGACACTTAGGCATTCATATTCAAAAATTTGCAAAACAACATCGACGCACGAGTCAAAATATACTACTAATATTATAAATGCGAATGTATCGATGTTTGTTACTCTTTCACGCAAAAACTTCCGGACAGATTAGAATGAAACTTGGCACATAGATAAACCATATCCTAGAATAATATATGGCTACTTTTTATCCCGGAAAAATGTGATATCCCTCGGGAACACGGGTAAAACCGCGGGGGACAGGTAGTTCAACATATTTTTAATGATAACGTGTTTTTTCGCCGTAGTTGGTTATTCTGGAGCAAATGCGCATATGTGATGTGCAACCGTGCATTGCCGGACAAGGTCAACATAATGTAACCTCAAAATACGACCTTGACGAAGGAATTATTAAGTCCTTAACCTTTTCAAGAATTTTAATAAAAAATATTGATCGATCATCGATTATTGTAAATTCTACAAGTACTGCCACCATTAAACACAATTCCTGGGTTTTTAACATGGTCCATGGTAATAAAGGAATTCTTAAGGTGAGACTTCTGTGTTTGTGTGTCTCTCTGTATGTAACTGCTGTTTAACGAATTCGAAATCAAAAGTGAATTACTTCGGTAGTTATGGTATCACTTATCTGACTTTAATTGCGCATTCCCAAACTAGGTATTTCTTTGACATAGTTTGTACTTATGTCTTAAAATGTATCTCCGAAATCTCCGATTTTTGATTCAGATATTAATCTCTATTTTCCGTGCACGAGTTCAAATATATTACTATGTTACAAGCTTTTATTTAACTTGCATGTATGTAAGTTCGTATAGGTCAAGTATTGCAAGCTGACGTAGAACCACTTCTTCTAATCCTGAACTGACAAATTTCAACTCCGTAAGTTGAAATTTAACAGGTTAGTTCATTTCCATACATTTTTATGTTAAGCAAGACCTGATTCCGCACCCAAAATTGGCTTCAGTCAGACGTAGGAACTCACGACAGTCAACGGCAGATACACGAAGTTATGTAAACACATTTTATATTACATTGCCCTTTTCAAAATGACTGCTGCACCCAGGAGCCAACCCTGAGGTTCCCTAACGTTCCTTATGTTCCTTAACAGCACAGAGACAAAAGGTTTTTATTTACTATTGATTAATTCTTAAGTTGCTAGGAATTCTTAGGAAAGGCACAACACCCACACTGCACCCAACATAGAAAATAGCGTGAAGCATCCTTTTTTCTTAGTAAATACCTATATGTAGGAGCATATCAATTGCACACTAGATAAAAGCTCCATTTACGAGATCTAATAAGTTCACTATAATAGAGAATTAAGCATAGAACACATTATTATTATTAGATTAGAAACATACTCGTACATAGCTTCCCCTTCCTATATTTTTGTATTTATTTAGCATACGACGGACCTCATATCTTTGAATGTTATCTTTGAGCCTACATCAACCATTGTTTCAAGGTAGATTAGTTTATAAAAGAATTATTATTTATTTACACTTGCATAACTACCACCTTGACCTAGTCAAAAAACAAAAATACTAAGTATTCACACAGTCTAATTAGCGTTAGGTAGAATTTCAACAATTACTGTCAAGTGCAATATATGCAAATTAGTGTGCGTTATTAGACTAGGTGACATGTGACGTGCAAAAAAAAACTGCTCGACTTAAATGCAACTTGTACTATATACATATATAACATTATGCCAGAGAGAAGATGATATCCTTACTGACGTGTGAGCAGACCAAGGCGATACATAGATTCTCTACTACTCTTTGGACACCTTGCAAGTGTATCTGCATCATTACATGACTATCTATATGTTTCTGCATACTCTAGCTATGGACAGGTAACCCAAGATGAATAAAGGTATTTACAGGTCCTTATGTATTATTCAATCAAATATAGGTATAATAAATACTGCTTTATACGTAAATTAAATTGCTTGACTCCAAGTGGTGATCAAGTTTTTATTTGGAGAAATTTACGAAACTATATCTGTGTTCTGTTCATAGTCATATAAATTGTCACGTGTAGCTGGTGCGCCTATTATTTGGATAATACCTTACATTTTCATATTTATATTTTACTAGCTGTCCCCCGCGATTTCACCCACTTTCCCTAGGGAAGTAACATTTTTCTGGGATAAAATGACCTATGTTACTTCTCATGCCTCCAAGAATATGTGTACAAAGTTTCATGGTAATCGGTTAAGTAGATTTCGCGTGAAAGCGTCACAAACAAACTTACATTTATAATATTAGTAGAAATTGATATTTTGGTTTACTCATCAGTCCAATCGACAACTATCGCATAATTTGTATGCTTGTAATATCTCTCTAAAATCAATTGTTTTTAATTCTTGTGAGAAATAATAAATATTCTTAAACCCGAGAATGATAATGAAAAATAAAAAAAAAAACTAAATAAATATAATAAATCCTTAAAAAAAAGGTTAGTTTTAAATAAAGTTTTAAAAATGTGCAGGAGAATATATCTTCTTTATAATGACCTAAAATATTAAAATAATTTATTTTATAATGATTTTAATAAGTCATTAAATATATTCATCTTATGTCCTCGATATAACATTACAAATTTAATATTTTGTTCCACATATCATTTTTAGGCCCTCTGTTAGCTTAAAATAACAATTCGGAAGATCTTTCACGATTGCTCATTTGATATTTTAATCGTAAGTTTAGGTAAGACCTATTAAAGGTCATTAAATATATAATTTATGAATATATTTAATGTCCTATTAAAATCATTATCAAGTAGATATATTCTCCTGCATATTTTAAACCTTACGATATAAAATATCAAACGAGCAATCGTCAAGGATCTTCCGAATTGTTATTTTAAGCTAACAAAGAGCCTAAAAATGATATGTGGGGCAAAATATTGAATTTGTAATGTTATATCGAGGACACAAGACACAAAGGTCACACGATATGGAAACAAATGTGTATTTATTTCTGTTCTTAATCAATAACTGACGACGGAATAGATCAATTCCGTTACAATGAAGTGAATATCTAACAATTCCAAGGTTTAATGATAGTGACTTGCTGTTCTTGGAATGCGTTTTCTTCGGAAACCATCTTTGTCCAAGCTTCTTCGTTTGAAGGATGGAATAGAAAACGTATAGATGACGAACAATCAAACGTTGCTTCACAAATTTTGGTGAAAAATTATAATAACTGTAAAAAAACTGATTGCTACCTATATTATTTATATTCCTTTAGGGATAAAAAGAACACCAGCCCATTAAATATGTCCGTCAAATTTGCTTAAAAACTTAATGGTAAAATAATATCAAATTGTAAATTTAATTTTAAAAAGGATTTTGGTTTTACCTTCCACGGCACATCATTACATGAACAAGTCGGTAAGCGCTGAAGGTTCAGGGACTCGATTCTGTAAGGAAAATGACACAAACTCGAGGATGTTTCGTCGCGGCCTCTATGCTCTGTCTCTGTCGCTTACTACGCTAATACTACTTCACGTGAGAGGTAAGCTCTCCGAGCCCGCGTGAAGCGGCTCGCCGACGAAGTTTGTATTACCTGAATAAGGGGCCTGTTCACATACCCAATTAAATAATTTCACTTATATTCAGCCTGTTATTAATAAGATACATATCTAAATAAATAATGTAGGCACATGTTTGTATATGAAAGTACGAATAATGATTCAATTACTGACAACGCATTCGTTATGAATAATTGTGCAAGACACGACGCACTCATAAAGGATAATAACAATATAAATTAATTATGAAACATACTTTAGAGGGAAGTCAAACAGTAATACCAACTTACTTTCGAATCGAGGCATCATTTTGTAAACTGATTATTTTTTTATGTTTTAAGTAAACTAGGATAGTCAACAATAATATATGTATATCCAATTATATATCTAACAATGTGATATTAACTAAGTGATCGTAGCGTAAACACATTTACCTTTGAACAATAACTATTAAAATTTTAGGTCTCTAACTTTATGGCTCACGATTCTACACACAACAAAAAAGGTTCACTTGGTAAAAAACTGAATTTTTAATTTAATGTTCTTTGTTTGAAAATATAATGTTTAATTTTTTTCTTTTGTAGCTCAAATGGCTATTTAAACAAGATAGCATTATGTATTAAAACTCTTTTTTCATATCTTTTATCAAAACCATTAAATATCTTAGGTTTTCTAAGTGAATACAAACTTTTTTGTGCACAAACAATGTGCTGTATGTGAATTTAATCAATATATTTATCCTAAATTTCTAATTCAGTTGTTTCCTTTACTAAAATAACTACTACTGACCTACTTTCGGTGTCAAAGAAAATCCGTTGCAGCATAATTGATTAAAAACATAAAATAAAAAAGCATACCCTTAATCTGTTTAGATAATATTTATTGAAGGATTGATTGAAGGTCTCATGTTAAATGGGCGGACAAGCAGATGGTACACCTGATGGTTGGTGGTCACTGCCGTCTATGCAACACTAGGCGCATTGTCAATGCGTTGTCGACCGTGAGACGTGAAGTTGTCAAGTTTCACGTACCTATAATTTCACGATCCCCCTAACCTTTCTAACCGAAACACAAATACAAGGAGGATTTTTTCTATTTGAGTTTATTAATAATTGCAATCACAGTGGCAACGCGAGTCGGGATCGATTAGTCAAATAATATAATAGTATTTTCCAATTAGCGTTAGTTTGGTGACACATAGTGTTTTATAAGATATCTCAATGGTGTATGTTTATTTTAGGGAAGACCGTAACAGAGCAAGGTCTCATGAAGCATTTAGTGTATCTCAGAGTAATCAAGTGCTCTCACAAGATAGGGATAAAATACCTTCAACTGTCACAACTCATCCCATGTGAAATAAATTAAAGCAGGCTATTAAGGTTAATGCACCGAGGCATAAAACATCGTGCTCCATCCTGGTGACCAATTTGTTAGTTATATTATGTTTTATTTTATAAAAGCACCATAATCACAGCTCTTATGTTTGTCAGCAAACTTTGCTAAGTTATCTAATCCTAGGCCACACCACGCCACTTAGGTATGCCCATTTTCACCAACCGTTACCCTTACTATGGCGTCTTCAATCACATGTAAAATTGGTAAATTTTGAATGAAAACCTGTCATGATATGCGTTAGGGGTCTATACAGAAAGTAAATAGCCCCAGGATATTCTTCACACATAAACTTATATAAACCTGACAAACATAACATAAACCGGATCCCAAACTAAGCAGAATGTACTTGCTTGTACTATGGCTGTAACTGATATAGTACGTTTGAAATATATACTTATCTATTTACACCCAGACATAGACCAAACAGACATGTTATTGCACACAAATGTTTGTCCGAGGTAGGAATCGAACCCATAACCTGCAGCTTGGCAGACAGAGCTCTTAACCAACAAGCCAACTGGCCCATAAAAAAATAGTAAAAGACTGTACCTAGTTTATAAACCTGGTTACAACAAATGCTTAAGTATCCGTTATTCTAACAAAGTAGAATCACATAATAATATATTAATATTGCAAATAAAAAAAATACTCACGCTGAAAGTATTCGAAATCAAATGAGAGTGTGAATTCTTGCATAAGAATACATATAACGTAATAAACATAACCAATTAATTTACAAGCTTAACTTTTAATAAAAGTCAGTACTTACATAGTCTACATGAAGGTATCTTGATTTACACACAGAGTAGATATCATTCAGTCTTGTCACAGATACAATACGTCTGGCGCCAAACGTCCTGTTAGCTGGACTGTAGGTGCACTACCAATGAGGAGACCAGTCATTATTCAATGAGAGCCAGCGACTGCCCTCACGACCAATTGCAGTAATATCGATTACCGACGACAACTTGATGGCTGTCTGGAATCGTAATTGACTGAGACAAAGGAAGCTGTAACGGTATCTATTGTAGTCAATTACTTTAAAGATTATTATGGTGTGAAAAATTTTAACAGATGGTATCAATTATATAATATAGAACTAGACAATAAAATAATAAGTATGATAAGTCTTGCAGTGTTCTGGTTAGATAGGTAAGGGGTCCGGTGAAATTACAGGTACATAAACTTCACATTTCAGAAGCGACAACGCATTGGCGATACCCTTGGTGTTGCAATTGTCAATAGGCGGCGGTCACCATTTACCATCAGGTGGTCTGCCTGTTTGTAAAAAATTAAGAATAAGAAAACGGTGGAATTTACGGACGTTTGTTATAACATAACATTCTCAATAAACAAAGAGTTATTCAAAATATTAATCTCATGATTTAAAAAAAAAACATTACCATTAACGAATATATATTTTATTCAAATAAACTTTTACACAAAATACAAGAACACCTACTGAAGCAAATACTGTATAATTTGTGTGAAGAAAACAACCATTCCACTAAAAAATGCTTTACGTAGCGAGCACTAAGACAGTCCAATTCTTGCATTTTTAAGGCTGGTGGTTGGCGACGTCGACTACCAAGTCGCAGGTCGCGGGTTCGATTCCTACAGAGGACAAACAGGGCATGAAAATGTTTGTTTCTTCTGTGTCTGGGTGTAAATATCTAATAATAATAAATTTAGAAAATTTTGTAATATATGTAGTATATCAGTTATCCGGTTCATAGTAGAAGCTCTGCTTAGTTTTTTTGGTTAGATTTAGATGGCCGTGTGTAAAGAATATCGCGGGATATTTTAAAGACATACACAAAAGCTATCAAATCAAATTCCTACCCACTATCAAATTAAATAAGTAGCGATCTATAAATAGCCTTTTTAAACATGAATTATATAAATAAGTCTTGCGAGAAGGTCAGCCTTTTCCCTTAAAGGATTTATTTCCAAAGAATATTTCCATTCTTGTCGATAATTACCATTTCAAGGTCCAATTTATAAAAAGATCCAACGTCGGGGTCCGCATAATTGTCTCGTCAACCTTCGCCGGATCCTTGAGAACAACTGGAATGTTTCCTGTCCTAGAAACATTGTTTACTATTTTTTTTTAATGCAGTTTTTAAAAAGAAGTCTGTACATTGGACATGGTCTGAAATAAATGTTTATGATTATTATTATATTCAAAATATTTACCATTAATACTCTTTCTTATTACTATAAAGCTATTTAAAATAGATCCGAAAAATGAATCCGCGTGAATTTATAATTTTTAGCATTAATATATTTGTGTAATATTGCGTAAGTCTGTCGACAATACATTATATAAAATTTTGGCCTTGAAAAACTTGGCAGAATTAGTCCTCGAGTTACAAAGTTGTTAAAAAAATGTCATAAAAGAGTAGAGCCTGATTTGGAATTCTAAGACCAAAACGGTCGTCATGATATTTGCCACATAATATAGTTAGGGTTCCGCACCATGTTGTTAACAAAATAGTATTCCAAGGGCTTTTTTTGCACATGCTTAAAAAAATACAATATATTGAACGGATATTTTTGTCATTTCTCCATGTAATATGAGACGAATCTTTTCGCTATACGTTTTTCGCAGTAATCTTCCGAAATTATTTCCTTTTCACATATTTATCGTCCCTGCATTAAAAACAAAATTTTGGATTTTTCATAATGCACACAATTTTCTTGTTAAAAAATTATTGAAATTGGTTCTGCCATTACGTCGTTAATTGGTAATAATTGACCGTCATTAAGTTAGATTTTTGGGTACAAAATATATAGCCTTATATTTTTAACATTACATCATTATCATAATTTTATGTATAACGGGCCATTTGGCTTGGTGGTTAGAGACCTTGACTGATTCCCACCCAGGACAAACGCTTGCGTGAATGGACATGTCTGTTTGTTCTGTGTCTGGATGTAAATATCTATACCAGTATGTATAAACTTTAATATTAAAAGTAATTTTTAAGCCTTTTTCAAAAATACCTTGTTTGTATGGAGAAAGGAAATAAACATTATTATTATTTGAAGATTCGGATATGTAGTATATCAGTTATCTGGTTTCCATATTACAATCTCTTGTTAGGACTGACGTAAAGACTAGTGAACGATTGTGAAATGAAATACTGATTTGGTTCTTCGTTATATATTCGGGAAGAGCTTCGGCCTTGTACAATTTCTGATACTTGAATCAATCATATAAGCACACTGTAATCGCTTTTATACGGCCAAGAACCGTTTACAATTTTAAAAGAATCCACAACCAAATCACATACTCTTAAATGATACTCCCGGTGAAGACAAACATAAAGACACTTCCGGAATATTATTTTACAAACAATTAAAATTAAATATTATTTAAAGATAACAATACGATTTAAAATTAATAATGAGATATGTTTAGTAATAATCTAAGATCACATTAAGTATATCAGTTAATACAGTTTAAATAATGTAGGTATAGTCGGGATGTGACGTAGTTAGGTTGTTGACGGATGTCATTCGCTAACACTCTGCTTAATATGGGATCAGTTGTGTATAAAAGAATTTCCCAGGATATTTATTTATCATTAAACAACAAATTTGCATTTAATTTGGTATGCTAACAAATGGTTCAAAGAGGTGGAAAAAATACATATAAAATTTAAAAAAAGTGTTTTCGATTCCCTCGCGATCACGTGGTCAGCCACGGCGGATGCCATGTGCCCTGGGGCGCAAATGCTCAAACACATTGTCGAGGCCCGAGTTCAGACCATTATGTATAAAAAAGTATAAGTTCTATTTAGGGATTTAAATTTCATTGGTTTCACTTACAAACATTATTACAGGAGTTTGAAAATCATTTCTTTTATTTCCTTGAGTGTGAATGGAGCCAGATTTAGCACACAAAAACTTTATCACAATTTTTTATTGTTTGTTTGCCTTTGAAACATTAAATTTTTGTTTATTACCCCATAATATTTCTTTTACCTTCATTGATACCAGGAAGCAAGTTAAACAAACTGTGCAATAAACACTTTTTTTTTTTTTTAAGGGACGAAGGTGTTACCCGCTGATGACTCATACACGGAAATGTCTATGCTAAAATAAGCAACTATGACAGACAGACAGACGAAGTCACACCATATGGGTTATTTCTTACAGAACCCTAAGAATAACATTAAATACTTTTTTAAACATAATAATGGTATCATGTTTTAAAAGTTTACCTAGACTTGATTAGAATTCCACTCCATATTTTTTTTAAACAGAACATATCTGCTACAAGAACAAAAATATTATTATTGTATCGTTAACATACTTACAAGAAAGAGAATATAAAGTATCAGTATTAAGGACTCCAATAAAAAAAAAATTAAATAACTTTAAAGCCTTCGAAATCCTACTAATATTATAAATGCGAAAGGATGTATGGACTTTTGTTAATCTTTCAAGCAAAAACTACCCAACGGATTTGGAAAAAACTGACATCCCTCGGGAACACCGCGGGGAACAGCTGTTTTTAAATAAATTTTAGTAATGCTGTCTTCAGTTGCCTCAGTTTATAGCGTGGGTAAATTGACACCATCGATCGATCGCATTTGCGCAGTAGTAACCAACTGCAGCTATGATATTCTGCAATCAAACTCAACAATGAATTCACGGAGTGATTATTCCCTGTCTCTTTTTTAAGGGATGGAAGGAAGGTGTTGGCCGTTTACACCCTTACACGGACAATTCAATTTCAAAATACTTTGGATTCCCTGTCTCTCTCGGGCCTCAGTAATTTGACGAGAGGTCCGATATCCGCGTGTTCAGTGATCACTCGGCAAGTTTTGCACGGCTAGTAGATATACACGTAGAAGTATAGTATCAGACTGGCCGAGTACGTAATATATAGGAAACAAAACCGGACGAATGCGAGTTGATCTCGCTTAGATAATGTTCCATTCGATAAAAAATTATAGGATTATTTAATTACCATAGAGAAAAAACTGTAACAATTATCTGTATTTAAAAACTAAACAACAGACCGGTAGACAGATAGACACTCTAGTGATCCTAAAAACCAAAACCAAGTGACGGGCCAGTTAGCTTAGTGGTTAGAGACCCTGACTGCCAAACCGAAGGTCCCGGGTTCGATTCCGACGCAGGACAAACATTTGTGTGCATGAACATGTCTGTTTGTTCTGTGTCTGGGTGTAAATATCTATATAAGTACTAGCTGCCCGGACAGACGTCGTTCTGTCAAAATAAGTCCATACAAAAATGCAGGAATTCGCTCGCAGCGCCACCTACCGGGTCCAATTGTAAATCTAAACCATTCTCGAGTCTCCACGAACACACACAAAAAATTTCATCAAAATCGGTCCAGTCGTTTAGGAGGAGTTCAGTCACATACACACGCACACAAGAAATATATATATTAAGATATATTTAAAAAATAGTATATGTGGTATATCAGTTACCTGGTAGACATACTACAAGCAGTACACTCTGCTTTACTTGGGATCAGGTAACCATGTGTGAAGAATGTCTTAGGATATAAAAGGGTTCCATCCGTTTTTCGTTCGGACATACGAAACCATAGCAAGAGAGAGGGAACCACAAAAACACAATCTTAGCCGACAAAATGTTGTTTTTATGATTTCAATAAGACATACATCTCTACGGTATCGTTTTAGGTCCTCGAGCAATTACTCAAAAGGGTAAATGATAAAAATTATATTTATATAAAATTAATATTATTAAATAGCCAATAAGTCAGAATAGATAAAATTTTATACGAAAAATTATTTAATAAAAATAAAAAAGAATGTGACCTTAATAAATTAATAAAGCTAACATTCAAAAACAAAAAACAAAAAAAAAAAAACAAAAAAAAAGAAATAACAAGACTACAAAATAGAAAATGACAATAATTACTTACAACTTAAACAAGAAAATTAGAGGTGCACTGTGCAGAGAGCAGCTATTTCCATACATTTTTATCTTCAATATAATGAACCACCTTGTAATACGCTTTTTCTTTCAAAACTTTCCTAATATATTTTTTTTTTCGATTATCTACAGCCTATTAAACAAATTTTAACAATTATATTTATACTAGTGACCCACCCCCACCACTTGGATGAGGTAATATAAATGTACTAGCTATCCCCGCTGCTTCACCCTCGTTCCCTTTAGGGGAAAAAAGTATATTTTATTCATCCATAAATAACAAAATTACATGGATCCGTTGCTCTGATGATGCGTGAAAGAATAACAAACCGACAAACGCACTTTCAAATATATAATATAACATATTTATAATTATAATAATTAGCTAAGTATAATTTTGTCTCCTGCTATTTACTTGGCGATCGAGCATGAAAAAAATTTTTAACTACTTTACTCCACTCTGTAATATTTGTTAAAAATCTATGAAAACTTTAAAAACATAGTATTTTTTTTAACTGTCGTAGTCGCAAACTCTCAAGTCGGACTCTAAAAAGGTTTCTTTTTTTTTAAGTGGCCGCATCCTGTAGAAGCGACCTCATCGTGTACCTCCAATACGTGGATGATTTGGAACCCTTTTCTATCTAATTTTTAATTTTCTTTTGTATAATTTTGTCCCAAAAACTCTGGTTTCCTTTCAACACGAACAAATCTTTCGCCTTTTACTAAAGATTTCCGTGGAGGGGAACACTAATGAGTCTATAACTCTAAAAAGGTTGACCAGGGTCTACCTGTACACAAAATTTCATAGAAATCTGTCCAATAGATCTCGTGTCATGAGCGGTCATAGATGGCCGGGGCCATGCTGTAGGTCCAGTGCCAATCGATAAATTCTCCCCTACATCTTATTCATTGCCAAAAAAAATGCAATTACAGATTCCAATTTTTTAACACCAGAATCTTCTAAATTATGGTGAAAATCGTAACAAAATCTATTGCGTAAGACAATTTAGATGCACTAAGCAGACAGGCAGACAGACAGACAGATAGAAACAGTAACTTTGTTTTATTCTTACTACTTACAAATTTAATTGTACCTAAATAAGTTCTAGATTTGTGTCCTCTAATTGTAACTGAACGTGAGTAATAGAAAACTAAGAACACCCATACTGCAGTTTGCTTGCACTTCCGTCCTTTGACCCCACATGGGTTCCATGCAAGCTAAATATATTGACATCAAATGACCCCGGCAATCTGACAAAACAGCGTCCGATACAGCAGTGCCTCTAGCGGGAAATAGTCAAACCACTATAAGGCTTGGAATGGCCCCTTACCATCTATCAAAACGTCTAAAGCAAATCTAAAAGTGAACCTCATGCTAGTTTTGCTACTCGACAACAGATGGCGCTGTAACACTATAAACGTGAACAATGAACATATTTTAATCAATAGAAGCAAACACAACAACCTAGGCATTATTTGAGAAATTTGAACTTTCAATGGAAATATTATTATATCGACCGCTTAATTTTACTTATTACCCCATTCATAAACCTTAACTAATAACAGTGACTGAAACTTGAACCATAAACGACGAAAAAGTTGGTGTGCCTATATATTGTGTCGAAAACGAGGTCGTTGACCTCTCCAGATATTATATTGGTACTATGTTTACCTACGCAAACACCAACCCTTCGCCTCTCTGTAATTTTCACTTGACCCTTTTTTTGCAATGACTGGTAGAGACTTCAAAACATGTTTCTTAAATAGGTATGTCACTTAATATCGTAGAAGTAACAATCAATTGGCAAACAACTTATGTTTAAACTGATATGCCTTTGTTCGACAATCATTACGACATCACAACGATGATAAAATTAATATTTTACTTCAAGAAACCTCTGTTAGTTAGCGTCTAAAAACTTATTACCAAATAATAAAGTTCATGTGCATTTTTACATCATAACATTGCGACAGTTTGCGGCACGGTTATTCCATATACGTAGTAATTAGTAATTACTCGACCAATTATTCTTCTAAGATAATACCTCTGGAACACCTACATTACATGTATGGTAATGTAATAGACCTAGATTATATTGTTTAGAGTTATATAGCAGTTTTCTGCTGCCGTTATTAATAAGACACTTCTGCGCGTTCCGTTGTTTTCCAAATGTGCTAATTTATTGTGATCTAGAAAAAAACAACGATTATAATTTAACAAAAACAACTCTTAGGAAGCGGAATAACATGAATGCTTATCAATGTTTTATATAAATTGAGTATAATAATAGATTGTTTACTAAAAAAATGATTCGTTTCTTAATCTCGCTCGGTTTGATTACAAACTCTTTAGTATTTAGCCTTTTAAAATTTTTCTACCTTCTTTATGTATTTAGCTGATAGTTTGAACTATCGCAAATATATTCTTAATAAACTTAACATAAGTACTTGTACGAATATTAAAATAACTTAACCTAATCGCAATTAAATATTAAATGTATTAAATAAATTTACCCATGAAAAAAAATCATATTTAGAAAAGTAACGATATTTTTTAATAAGAGATTTAGAAAGCTTGAGGTATTCATACCCTAACACTGCATGTCTATGTTTAGCCATAAGGAGATCCACAGCGAGGAGACGGTCCTGCCGCATCAGGTCATGGACTAAACATATATGTTGTCATGGATACGGAACGCGTGTACAAAATCTCAAGTAAATAGGTTAAGGAAAAGTACAAAATAGACATGCGAGATTTGATCCAAACATACTAACTAAGTACATAAAGGTAAATAAGATATTGTAAAAGGGTCGTGTTTAGTATGCTATACCAGACTTCACCGTGGCAAATCTACTGAGTGCCAAGAACGACACGCTTAGACCTTGTAACTACCGCCTCATACACTCCAATTTTAAATCCAAACATGTACTTTCTTCATGACGCAAATTGTATCATACGCCAAAGCTGAACTTACACGTTCATCATACAATATTACGATAATGTATGCGGTCTAAGCGGATTGTACGCAGACGGCAAGCGGGCGGAAGAAACTCGTGCTCGCGTCGCTCGTTCCCGAACGGCAGTCTCGATCGGACTTCGCGTAACGACACTCGCTCAATTTTTCCTCTTCTACACAACATCCCTTGTTTATAAATAAAACACCAGTTGTATCGTATTCGAAAATCAATTTTGTTACTAGATAAATAAAGTTTAAATCAAACTGTTTACATTTTATGTGAGCTTATTGTTTTTTTTTCGTAAAAGTTGCGTCCAGTGTCAACAATGCCTGCGGAACGGGAAACTAGAATAGTACTCCGTGATGTCACGCCAGAAAGTGAGTACCCATGTTAATTGCTTAATTATATCTTTAGTGATTTGTTACAGCAATGATTTTGATGCACATAATAATTATAATTATCAAACCGTCGTCCGAATTTCCCACGATATATTAATGGAGAAATGCTAAATTTAAAGCAATCCAATAGGTATTTTTGCATTTTATCTTACATTAGAACAAACGAAATATAGCTTAAATACTAATGCAATAAATCTACAATTCAAATAAACGATCATCATGTTAATCTCTTCTCTACTCTAAATAGAATAAAACAAAGCCACTATTTCCGTTTGTCTGTATGTCCGCTTATAGCTTTTATCTACGCTATTGATTTTGATGCGGTGTTCATCATTATTTTGTGCATTTCTTCCAAAAGGTGTATGTGTATAATACAAATATTATCACAATCAAGCGAAGCCGGGAGGAGTTAGCTAATAGACAATCAACGTTTTGTTTAAATTATGATTCGTACATAGTCCATCGTAGACCGATAAGGAAACGTTATTAGGCTGCGAAGTCTCTTACAGCGAATATCCAACAACACATAGCTGTTTAAGTACGCAAAACAATTCTGAGGCCATTGGCAGTGAATTTATTAACTCGCCCCAGTGCAATGAATCATTTAGACCTTATTGTAACGATTACTTTAATATAGACTAACAGGGCCCAGCGATAGGGTGGTTTCTCAATAAGACCAATTTAATACCCACACAATTTCTCAATAGAACCTTGAGATAGTTCGCGGCCTTATATTAATGCGTGTAAGGCGGCTCCGAATAGGCGATTGTCCATATTTATGGTCGAAACAGATATTCAAATTGATGAAACTAATGCAACGTTTTTTCGAAACAGAAATCAATCATAGATGATTTGTAATTGATACTTGCGCCATCGATCTGGCAAAAGGCCAGGATACCTACCATGTGATGTTCTTGCATGATTTTTATTATATTGTATGTAACTGTCTTGAATATTAATTTTAATGCGTAAAGGCTGAATAAAAACAACGATCGCTTGTCTAATGGACTTCCTTGATTATTTGCTTTCTAAATAACATTTTATTTACTGTTTATGGTATAATAAATGTATCCATAGACAATCTACTCTTTATAATATTGAAAAATGTATCCATAGACCAGAACTCTTTATACTCTTTTTTTTTAACCCACAGATATAACTAGACCATATAAAATCAATTTAACTATAGAAATATTTTTTGATGGTTGGGTGGAACTGTATGATTAATAGTTGACTTGAATAAACTTGTCTCTATAATTTTGACCTAACAACCTATGTTGAATTAAAGCGGAAAACCGGCAAAGTGCGTGCGGGCCACGCGCTGTGTTGGCTTCCGTCGTATCCTAGTATATTTTATAAGTCGGTCGACTCCTACTACTTCAAGCCAAATTAACCATGATAATTTTCCTTTTATCTTCTTTATATCTCTACAATTTTTTCACATATCGAAAAACAACCGCTTAGCTTGTAAGAGAGATGGGATACTCATGACTCTAACCACATCTCCAGGCTTAATATTTCGCAAACGGATCCCAAATCCCAAATATTTGTCAAATATCAACAATATTTTTGAATACTATATCCAACGACACCACAAGCTATACCATAGACAAGTAAAAATAAAACTTCCCACTTTACGTATATGGGAGGTACAAAAGAGGTTTTTCTCACCTTCTTTGTCGGTGTCATTAATATGTATAAACACGTAAGCCTCTGAATTAAACCGCAGATAGACAGACAAACAGAAGCTTGGTCCTTGTTGACTACGGAACTCTTGAAGGGTTTTATCAGTAACTATGATTACCGACCATAGACAACAACAAATGACACAGAATTTTGCATCTCGTTAATTTATACCTTACTTTAAGAAATGTACGACATAACTACAAATTATTGGTGATCTAACTACAATTATCTTCCAACTACAAGTCAATTATGAATTGCTGTTGCTCTCATGACCTGTGCAATTAACAATGGATATCTATCATTGATTCATTCAATGTACTTCGAGTCTGGAATGTAATTTGGTCCATTTTGATACGACATACAACATTTCAGAGTTGTTTAGGTCGAGTTTTATTAGGTATCGCGAAAGTATCGCGTAAATAAATTGTATAAATCTAAGCAACGCCATAAAGGTTTTTTTTTCTTCTTTATACTAAATGCCGACAATGAACCAAATGGCCCACCCGACGTAGGGCTGCCATCATCTAAATTGCCAACACCGAACCCAAAACTTGAAAAACCCCGGACATTTAGGTGAAATTGGTTTTTTTCCCGGACACCCCTAAAATATTGTTCCACTTATAATTTACATTTTAATTGGATGCGGTTCAATTACGAATGAATTTTTCACTCAACAAATTTATTGGGATTCCCCTGACACAATACGTGTCCGGATATCACCCGGACTCTTTATGAAAGCCCCACCCGGACGCTCCCCGGACACCCTCTAAACTAGTACAAATCCGGGGAAACCCGGACGGATGTCAGCCCTAACCTTACGACTTACCATCAGTGGTAACCGCCGCCTATTGACATTTGCACCACCAGATTATTGCTAATCCGTTGTCAACCCTGACACTTGAAGTTATTAAGTCTCATGTGCCTGCTATTTCACCGGCTCCCTTACCTTGCTAACCGAAACACAGTACTACTTGTACTACTGCTTCACGCCGGCAATGAGTAAGGTGGTACTTCCCCGGACGAACTCTGCACTAAGAGCTCTACTACTCTAATTCTGTATTCACCAAATGTAGGGGAGTCACCAAAGCAAAACAAATGAGGTCATACGATGGGTTGATTGTAACCAATAAATAGTTGCACTATCCACCTTCTAAATTCATCATCAGATCAGCTCTCAAAATGATTATATTGTCATTCGCATCCCACATACTTACATAATAAAAATTCGATACGACTACAATATTTTTCCCGATTCATACAATCTAGGAGACTTTAAGGCAAGAGTGAATAGGCATTACTTGAGTCCGCGTGTACCATCCTCGACTACATCGTCACTTTCCATCAGGTGAGCTCCAGTCAAATGCGCTCAGGTTTTTATAAAAAATAAAGAAAAACTATAAAAAGTAGGATCAAATCGACTTGAAGATTTTATTACAAGTGAAGCTAAAAAAAGCGTGAAAAAGAAGATAAGAGAAATATAATGAACAGTTTTATTCATGACACTGTAATATTAACACATAGATTATTTAAATTGAAATACGCACATTCTTAATATGGCCTCAATTTATCGAAGCATCTGCGGTCTTGATATAATTGATAAATTGCCTCAATTGGGACACATGAGGCCTACACTCTTATTTTATGGTAATGATTCATTTACATTCACCTATACGTGTAAAGAGCGGCAGGGCGATTGTGTAATGCTCTCGCAATAGCAATCGAAGCCGATTTGCCGATACATTGACGGCCCTACTATTGTTATCTCTCATACTTAGGTGTGTGAGTGAGATAACAATAACACAACGGTCAATCCAGCTAGGTGATTGCGTAATGCTCTCGGAATCGAAATTGAGGCGGATTTGCTACTAGATGGACCGTTGCGTGATTGCTATCTCATTCACACACCTACGCGTAGAGAGAGATTTATAACAATAGTTGGGCCGTCTAATGTATCGGCAAATCGGCTTCGATGGCGATTGTGAGAGCACACAATCGCCCTGCAGTAGCAAATCGGCCTCAATTTCGATTCCGAGTGCGTTACACAATCGCCTAGCGGCAATACGAGAGAGTAATTTCCACATAACAGATGTGATTTATAGAATACTGCAGGTATGTTGAAAGCTTCATATGAATCCAAAAGACAGCAATAGCTCATAAAAGTGATAACGATCGCGTTCCTTATGTCAAAAGCAAATGCATTTTGCAATTGAGGAAGAGCTAGCAGTCAATTGCACTATTTTGTAACGGCGTTTGTTAGCTGTATATATACCATGGTGACAGTGTTTCTTATAAATAAGTATGCGATGAGCATACTATGTAGTACTGTATACATACTGTATACTAGTATGTAAGTATACAGTACATACATGTACATAGTAAGTACAGAAGGAAATTGGGCGAAACGTAACTTATAGAACTTTACAATTAAAATTCAGTTGTATTCTTTCGTAATTAAAAATATTTTGGACAATTTAAAACAAATATGATAATAATATGATACTTAAATACACGTCTCAGGGTCGACAATGCATTGGCGATGCCGTAGTTGGTGTAGCAAATATCTATAGGCGGAAAATAGGGTTCCTTTAACGCACCATCACCTCAAAACTACTGAACATATAGGGATGGGGCTACCTTTAGACGCTTATAGGATATATTTGATATCGATAAATGATGGTGAAACCGCGAGGGACAGATAGTAAAATATAACCATAATATTAAGAACTATAACTTTGGAACATTTAGTTTCATGAACACATGGAAACGTAGATTATATTAGAAGTTATAGAATGGGTTTATATTTAAAAAGCACCTTAAATAATAGTTGAAATTTAATTACATCTTTTGGCTGCCAGCCTTCGGCTAAAGGTCATACCTTAAGCAGACAGGTCTGCTGTTGTGTTGCATAAGAATCAAAGGGGGCCATAACTTGCGACATAAATCTCTCATACCGAAGCGTAAAAACGATTATGATAAATCAATAATGAGGAAAAAATGGTAATCGCATGTCAGAGAAATATTGCATAGCTGTCCCCGCGGTTTCATCTGTAAAATCATATGTGTTAATCCTGCCCCCTTATTCAGCTAATACAAACTTCGTCGGCGAGCCTCTTCTCGGAGGCCTCGGACAGCTTATCTCTCAAGTGATTAGTAGTATTAGCGTAGTTAGTGAAAGAGACAGAGCACGGAAGCCGCGACGAAACATCCTCGAGTTAGTGTCATTTTCCTTACAGAATCGAGCCCCTGGTTATAAACTATGTTGTCTATGTGTCATATGTCAGGTTTCATCGAAATCCGTTCAAAAGTTTTTGCTTGGATGTCAAACATCCATAGATCCAACCTCTCGAACTATCGCATGTATAATATTACTAGCTTTTCCGCGCGGTTTCACCCGCGTTCCCGAGGGATGTCACGTATTCCCGGGATTAAAAACCTTTGTGTTATTTCAGACTATAATGTAGGTATCTCTGTGCCAAATTTCATCCGAAACTGATCTGCTTTTCTAGCGTGATGGAGTAGCAAACATGATCACAGCAATTATAGTAGGATCATAGAGGTAATTTATTAAAAATAAAACGTCACGAACCATAAACCAAATAATTATTACTCCGCTTTGTAGTGTCGTGAAGCGTGGGTTGTATAAAACATAGACAAAAATTGGAAAAGGCTTCGCTCTATAAATAGACAACCGAAATCGATTGAAGAACCTTCTAACGTCAATGGCTGTCATTTATGGTACAAAAACATTTGGTTTATGGTAAATAATTCCTATGCCAAGGTTAATGTTCCGGTTTAGTGTGCTCTACTTTTCTCAGCCTTGCTTGGGTGCCTTATAAAGCAAAGCGCAAATTTATTGTTGGTTTTTTGTTGATCTCCTATTATGAGCAAAAGATAATATTTCGATATTTTTTAGGTAACATTCATTTTCATTTCCTTTCACATTCATTCAAAAAATACGAATGATGAAATAATATTGTTATATTGTTGCTGCTTTACGGTACTTAATTTTAACGGAAACAATATTACAAAAGTTTTTGACCATGAAATAGCTCGTTAAAAAGTATTTTGGCTCAAATCCGATCCAATTGCACGAAGCTAGGTCAATATAATGTTTTCGAACGTGAATCTGAAAAACTTCAATTTAAAAAAATATGAAATAACCAAATACTGGCAAATACCACTTTCAAATACAGAGTTCATAGATTAAAAAAACTTTACCGTTAAGAAAATCACGTCACAGTAACTGCTTACTCAATATTTTTTGCGACTAAAAACTTATCTATCTGTCCTACTTTTCAATACTTTGCGAACTAATTAAATTAACTTAGATAGCGGTAATCCCTGAATTCGTGATTACATTTTAGAACCTAAATCTTTTACGTAGAATATGTTTTAGCTTGATGTACATTTCACAGTCTACTCCAGACGTACTAATGTGATGAAATATAAAATAAACAAAATATTATGTTTAGTCTTAAATTTTACAGCTGCCTTTCTGCTTCAACTGACGTGGATAAGTATTGTACTAAATGAAATAATCAACTTATGGAGTACACTTAGTCTGACACTTGCATATTTCAACTACCTTCCCTTAAATTATTTGAAGTGATTTGACAGATTTTCTGTTCTCTGTGGTAATGCCTTTATTGACCTCTTGGTAAAAAATTGTATCATTGGTATTCACTTCCATCAACTACTAGAGAACGTTGGAGTGCTAGCATTCGTCGCTACCACACTGCATACTAATTCTAATATTTCATGGAAATGTCGTACGTAATAGAACTGGTAATTTTTTCATGATATCTTCGAATAATTTATCGACTTTTCATAAGATACTGGAGAAAATTCTTGCATTGCTACATCTTGCATGAAAAAGACTGAGTAATCGATAGAAAACATTCGTGACAATGTGTCCAAACCATACATTGTCTCAGGCCTACTACGGTACCATGCAATATAAGGTTCTTTCTTGGATGAAGGAGCAGTGCACCTATTTAATTGAGTACCTTTATGAAATGTCGTACGCAACAGAACGAGTATATTTTTTAGAGTATTTTCGGAAAAATTTATGTCTATTTGCAAGTTTCCGTTGAAAATTCTTGCATGAAACAGATTGAGAACGTCGAAAGATGGACCATACAATGCAATATGAGGTGCATTAACGAGACACTAAATGCCATATGCAAAGTTACGACGACATTACAGAGAATACATTACCAAGTTGGAATTTACACCTTTCATCATCACCAGCCTATGTCTTTCCACTGCTGGACATAGGCCTCACCTATGGCACGCCACTGAGCTCGATCTTCAGCTCTTTGTTTCCAACCGCTGCCAGCCAGTTTGCGTAAATCATCGCTCCATCTAGCTAGAGGGAGCCCTACACTACATTTACCAAGCCGTGGTCTCCACTCTAGAACAAGTCTACCCCAGCGGTTAATGGTTCTTCGACAGATGTGAGCCCACTGCCACTTCAGCTTGCTAATCCTTTGCTGATGATAGCTTTGGCTCTCTGACGGATGACTTTATTTCGAATTCAGAGAGACTCCGAACAGCAGTGCTTCTCACAAATCAAAACTCGCCGAGTAACAAGACTCAGGTGAACACGCGGATAGTGGACCTCTCGTCTAATTGCGTAGTCACGAGAGAGACAGGGAATAGGCACTGTGTGAATTCACCGTCGTTTTTGATGACAGAATATTATAGCATAGCACTCTTCATAGCTGGCTGAGCGACATTGAATTGAAACACCTTTACGCGGTAAATTCTATGAGCTCTGATGGAGTTGTTGCTTCCTATGTTTTTCAACTCCAAGTGATTTAAATCACAAAAACAATTTCAGGAAGGTATTACACAATACGTGGTTTGTAGCAGACTTATCATCAAACCTTTGATAACTTTTATCGTAAAGTAACAGAGGATATCCGTCACTCTTGAAGTGATAACACGAGTACAAAGAAAAATCACGTCTGTCACGTCTGTCTGTACACTCAACTAAGAGATTATAATCATTCATCTATTGTTTATTGTTAATGAATTCTTTATTTGATTAGAATTTAATGATATGAATGTCGTACGTGTCAATATCTTCTTTGAAATCATATCACATTTGTAGTGTTTTTTTTATCTATTATATTTAATAATTTTATATTATTATACCGTATATATTATATACTTGAGTAGCAGAGCTCTTAGTGCAGAGTTTGTTCGGGGAAGTATGCACCTTACCCATTTCCGCCGTGAAGCAGTAGTGCACATGAATTACTGTGTGAATTTCGGTCAGAAAGGCAAGAGGGCCGGTAAAATTACACATGAGACTTTCGTACATGTGATCTTTACGTCTCAGGGTCGAGAATGCATTGGCGATCCTCTGGTGTTGCAAATGTCCATAGGCGGTGGTGACCTTACGTAGCTGACTTACCATAAGGTGGACTGTGTGCTTATTTGTCGGTTCAAGTGGTCATATTACTAGCGACCCGCCCCGGCTTTACACGATGTAGATACTAATTCATATAAACATTCCTCTTGAATCATTCAGTCTACTGATGAAAACCGCATCAAAATCTGTAGCTTGGTTTAAAAGATATAAGCGCACACACAGCGGAAGGCGACTTTATTTTCCACTATATGTAATTATAGCATAAAAAATATACATATAAGTATGGTATACACATATATACAAAAATATTTTGTGAATTGCCATCCCTCAAACATTTAATACTCAGGGGACCTGCACTCTTTGGTCTAAGACCTAGACATAGTGACCTAGTGTTGGCTCCCGGGGCCGACGTCACCAAGGCCTAGCGAATCGATATAATAATATTGTGATTATGCAGTTATAACTTACATTACTTATAGAAATAGAGCTGAATATTCAACATAATTTCTTTGTAGTCGAGTTCGAATTTGATTCTACACAAAGTGCTACAAGTACTTTGTTCTATTTTCATTTACTTCTCAGAATAAATTGTTGGTAACAACTTTTAGTCACTATTTATAAATACAGTATTGGTATCCCGTGATGATACCCTAATGATTTCATTGCTACCTTACTCATTGTGGGTACAGCCAGCATACCACATCACGATGGTTGGACTTTGAACTTACCTACAATAGTCATAGAGACCCAAGTTTAAATGGAAAGGTACTGCAATATGCATATACTCGTATATGGTACACGCATTGCGGTTGCTTCGCTATGAGTCAATATTGTCCGCCCACTGGATCTGACATACTTTACTGATACTAATGTTCCGTTAGGATTCATTGCGACCATTACATTTAGAACGGAAAGATAACAATTTTAAAGATAAATTTATTGCCAGAGTATCCATAAAATTAACTTTATTTAATTTGATGGAAGTGCATATACACTTGTTTTACAATAGTACTCTCCGACTGATATTTTTTATTTTTATTTAATACTAGCTGACCCGACAGACGTTGTCCTGCCTTCGAATCTTCCGATTGAATCGACTGTGAAATGTGCAATATGAAATTATAAATTAATTATTTTATCAATATAATTCTGACCCATGCCTCTATTGTAAACGATATTTGCAGCGCGCATTCTGTCAATTGCTCCAGCTGTCAAACGACTGACAATAATAAAAGTTTATATTATCAAAAGCGCTAGTAAAGTGGTTAAGTTTTCTTTAATTTCATAAGAACCTTCTCCTAACAATAAAAAATACAGCAAAAAAAGAATTAGCGAAATCGGTCCAGCCGTTCACGCGTGATGCCGTGACCAAGGGAAATAAGGATTCATTTTTATATATATAGATAAAACACTGAAATATGTTTTACAACTATTGTACCAGAGTGCCAGATGTCACAAACATTCGCTCACAACATCAAATCAACAAATAATACTGGCATTTGTGAAAATTTAATCAAGTAAAACACTAGTACCTATCAATCAACCTATTAAAAAAGAAGCATTACAAAATTCCATTACGCGATGGGAATGATTTCTGACACAATCGACAGTTTAATAGTTTTTTAGTAACCTAATTACAGGAAACGTTTTAGCTGTTAAAACATCGTTATCTAAAATCTTGTCATTGAGATTATTTTCATCGTATTTAGCTCTTCCGTAGGTATCCAGCCCCCTTAGCTAATACAAACTTCGTCGGCGAGCCGCTTCACGAAGGCCTCGGAAAGCTTATCTCTCACGTGATTTGTAGTATTAACTTAGTTAGCGAAAGAGACAGAGCACGGAGGCCGCGACGAAACATCCTCGAGTTAGTGTTATTTTACTTACAGAATCGAGGCCCAGTACCTATAAATACAGTACGCATAAAAATGGTCTTATATCATTATTCGTTGTCTATTAGTAATCATGAGATGGATAAAAATTGATAATACTGTCTTGGTATACAGTAAGTTTAATAACACATACACATACAATTACGTATCATAACCCATCATTATCCCCAAAAAGGAAGGCACAAGCCTCAGTAATGAGACACACATTGCACCGAAGATGTATGATGCTCGGGCTACAGCTAATCATTTCTAAACAAAGTTATTCTCACTTTCCCCGGCCTGGCAATTGACCCCAGGACCTCTGGGACTCTGGCCTAGTTTTATACCACTTCACCACAAAGACGATAAGAAGTATTTAAAACAAAATCATATTTATGGCATTTTAATGTTATCCACAGAGACACTAGCTGAATTAATTTATTTTTAAATGTAAGAAACACATAATCGCAGAAAATATTGTTTGAAAAAAAAAACAAGGAAAGCATTACGAACGTAAAATTATGTCTTCAAGTCGGTGACAAAAGAACCTCGTCTATTTTTGGGCGTGGCTTTTTTATAAGTTATTCAAAGCAATATGCTTACGGTAACATGATGTTAGGGATTTAGATTCACTTCCTTCAATTCCTCTTCTTTGTTTATTTTTATACCACTTGGGCTGACAAACAAGCAGACGGTCCACCTGATGGTAAGTGGTCACCGCCGCCTATGGACATTTGCAATACTAGGGGCATCGCCAATGCGTTGTCCACCCTGAGACGTGAAGTTGTTAAGTCTCATGTGCCTGTAATTTCAACGGCCCCCTTACCTTTCTAACCGAAACACAGTAATACAAGTGCACTACTGCTTAACGGCAGAAATGGGTAAGGTGGTAGTACTTCGGACGAACTCTGCACTAAGAGCTCTAACTACTCTAACTCATCAAATCAGGCCAAGATTGTGTCTTTTCCCCAACTTAATTCAAAATTCAAAATTCAAAACCATTAATTCAGTTTAAGCCCTCAGAAGGCACTTATGAAGGTCAAATTTAAAGTTACTGAAGCTACTACCGGTTCGGAAGTCATCCTTCAACTGAGAAGAACCGGCAAGAAACTCAGCAAGGTTACATTCTTTTTTATTTTATTAAATTCTTTTTTATCTATTCTGACTTTTTGGCTATTTTATAATATCAGTTTTACATATTTTTATATTTAACAATTACAAAATACTTAATAAAGCTAACATTCAAAAACAAAAAAAAAAGAAATAACAAGACTACAAAATAGAAAATGACAATAATTACTTACAACTTAAACAAGAAAATTAGAGGTGCACTGTGCAGAGAGCAGCTATTTCCATACATTTTTATCTTCAATATAATGAACCACCTTGTAATACGCTTTTTCTTTCAAAACTTTCCTAATATAATTTTTAAATTTATGATCAGACATTTTGGTTACTGAAAGCGGTATCTTATTATAAAATCGAACACAATTACCAAGAAATGACTTGTTTACTTTAGTTAGTCTAAAATATGGAACAAAATTCAAAAAATTCAAAAACCATTTATTCAGTTTAGGCCCTCAGAAGGCACTTATGAAGGTCAAATTTAAAGTTACTGAAGCTACTACCGGTTCGGAAGTCAGCCTTCAACTGAGAAGAACCGGCAAGAAACTCAGCAAGGTTACATTCTTTTTTATTTTATTAAATTCTTTTTTATCTATTCTGACTTTTTGGCTATTTTATAACATCAATTTTACATATTTTTATATTTAACAATTACAAAATACTTAATAAAGCTAACATTCAAAAACAAAAAACAAAAAAAAAACAAAAAAGAAATAACAAGACTACAAAATAGAAAATGACAATAATTACTTACAACTTAAACAAGAAAATTAGAGGTGCACTGTGCAGAGAGCAGCTATTTCCATACATTTTTATCTTCAATATAATGAACCACCTTGTAATACGCTTTTTCTTTCAAAACTTTCCTAATATAATTTTTAAATTTATGATCAGACATTTTGGTTACTGAAATGGTCTCTTAATCTTTGGTATCTTATTATAAAATCGAACACAATTACCAAGAAATGACTTGTTTACTTTAGTTAGTCTAAAATATGGAACAACTAACTTCTCCCTTTGTCTTGTATTAATATTATGGATATCCAATTTTGACTCAAACATTCCTATGTTTCTACGTATAAACATTATATTTGCATAAATATATAATGAAGGCAATGTCATTATATTTATTTCCCTAAATAAATCTCTTAATGATTCACGGGGACCCATACCGTAAATTGCACGAATAGCTCTTTTTTGTATAATAAATATTGATTCTATATCCGCTGCTGCTCCCCAAAATAAAATACCATAGGACAAGAGGCTATGAAAATATGCAAAATAAACTAATTTGGCAGTCTCAACATTCGTCAATTGTTTAATTTTCCTAACAGCAAATGCAGCCGAACTTAACTTATCAGCTAGAGTATCAACCTGAGGTCCCCACTGCAATTTATTGTCTAATGTAAGACCCAAAAATACCGTTTTATTAACAAGATCAATATGGCTCCCATCTATTATTATTTGGCTATCTACTTGTGCTACATTCGGTAAAGAAAACCTTAAGCATTTAGTTTTCTTTGAATTTAGTAATAGATTATTTGTAGCAAACCACCCACAGAAAATTGACATAGTATGATTAACTTTAGTTAGATCTTTGTCTTTTGTATCAACTTTAAAAATTAATGATGTATCATCAGCAAACAAAACAATATCTGTGAGATCATTTACAACATATGGCAAGTTATTTATATAGACTAAAAACAAAAATGGACCTAAAATTGAACCCTGAGGTACCCCCATTTCGACTAAAGAGCCCTTGGATGTTGTGCCAGTAATCCCTACCTTTTGATATATTTCGATATATTTTCCAATAAACATATTATTTTTAGTGATTCCCAGAACATATACACTAACATTAAATAAACCATTTACGCATTTTTTTTATTTATGCCAAAAAAAAGCCGACAAACAGGCAAACGGTCCACTTGATAGTAAGTGTTCATCGCCGTCTGCAGACATTTGTAACACCAGGGGCATTGCCAATGCGGCGACCTTGAGACGTGAAGTTGTTAAGTCTCATGTGCCTGTAATTTCATCGGTCCCTTTCTAACCGAAACACGGTAATGCAACTGCACTACTGCTTCACGGGATATTATTTTTTTAATGTAGCGCAATTACATTAAGTTTTTAAACAATTTTATGCAATAAAGAACCATGGTCTCAATGTTAATTACTCAATAATTAACAAGGGTAAAGGCGATAGGTATATTTTGTTCGTCCGATCTATTTTTTCTTTTTAATCCTTAAAACAATAGTAACTAAAATATTTACTGTTCCGGTTTAGTTATTTTCATAAACAAACTAGCTGCGCCCCGCGGCTTTGTCCGCTTTCAGTCCTGGCTATAAACCTTTCTCTTGAATTACTGTATTTATTGCTGAAAACTTATTAAAATCCACTGTATAGGTACGATTCTATAATATAAATATCCCAAGATATCCCAAGACATTCTTCACACATGGTTACCTGATCCCAAGTTAAGCAGAGTGTACTGCTTGTAGTATGGCTACCAGGTAACTGATATACTACATATACTACTTTTTAAATACATAGTTATATAGATATTTACACCCAGACACAGAACAAACAGATATGTTCATGCACACAAATGTTTGTCCTGGGTTGGAATCAAACCCGCAAACTTCGGTTTGGCAGTCAGGGTCTCTAACCACCAAGCCAAACGGCCCGTCAGCTAAATAAAGGACATACACACAAAAAATATTTTTTATATATATAGATAGATGGTGTACGTCGAATCAACACACACAAAGCAATTATGATAACAAAACCAGATAATGTTGGCAATAACTATGGATCCTTTATAAGTCTGACCCTGACCATTTATCAATTATATATGAACCCACAAAAAGCTATATAAAATTACATACCACTAATATTATAAAGTTTGTGAGTATGTATTGATGTTTGTTACTCTTTCACGCAAAAACTACCAAACAGATTTTTATGAAACTTGGCGCATAGATATAACATACAATACTTTTTATCCCGTGAAAATGTTACATCCCACGGGAATGCGAGTGGAACCGCGCGGGATAGATAGTATATCGTAAATATATATATGTTCAACACTATACCTATTCTATTCATTGTTTTGTATAGACTTAGATCATATATTTTTTACTTGATTTTGATATGCAAAAGTTTTCCCATGCCAAAATGAATGAGGGAAATTCCAAAGATTTTTATAATTAATACTTTATTTTTAACCGTCAAAACAAAACAATTGGTAAACTTGCTACCAAATTGTAAACGGCATAATCTAGTTTGAATTTTGAAGTACATTAATATCAGATGTCTGACAAGGCAGACGGTCGAAACGAAGACCTGGCAATGGTCAGTATACCGTTACTATATACATTACTAATATCAGGATCCAGGATGTCTATACCTATAAAAATACCTGTTAAAAATGGATTATGACAGGACTGAAAAACTCTTATTGCATAGCAAATTGGTACATTAACACACACAACCTACACACTCACACTACACGCCACACTCACACACACACACTCCGTTAAAATTAAATTTATATAGGTCTACACTTTAATAAAGTTTATCATAGCTTCAGCTGTTCATTGTGTACAGAGGATCACTGACTCTCATAATACATATTACTCGAGTTTGAGAATCAGTAGACTCATTGTCTTGTGTATTTAGCTATTGAAATTAATTTAAATATAAGTTATTGTAAATAGATCTAAGATAATTTTTGGTTTATGTTTGTTTCGTGTGGCAAGAAATAAATTTATTATTATTATACAAAACTTACATTTTTGACAAAGAGTGAAAGCCAGCCAGGGCTTCGATTTTGTAAGAAAATGACACGAGCTCAACGATGTATCGTCGCGGCCTCTATGCTCTTTCTCTTTCGATAACTACGCAATTACGAGAGAGGTAAGCTCACCGAGGCCTCGTTGATGCTTGCTGACGAAGTTTGTATTAACTTAATAAGAGGCAGGGTCCTTATTAACTCTTTTCTTTAATTAAGGTAGAACTGAATTCATTTTGTGTCATTAGACGACAATGTGATTTAAAAAATGTCACGTGTGACAGAAAAGAAAATCAGAATAGGTAAATTTGAAGTGCAATAAGTGGTTATTGAGGAACCCAGTTGTAAAACTACAATGTACCCTAACATCTTGCTACAGTTTCCTCACGTTGTCCTTCAGCGAAAAATAAGGCTCATAAGGTATGAATTGACGACCTCAGTTAAGACATTCGGAATCACAACCACTGGATTATCATCACTTCATAATCTATATACGAGATACAAAATGAATCCCTATTTCCCTTGGTCACAGCATCACGCATGGACGGCTGGACCGATTTCGCTAATTCTTTTATAATTAAAAAGTGTTTGATATTGTCAGGAACGTTCTTATGAAAGAAAAAATTAAGAACATTGCGTCGAAAATTTGAAAATTGAAGAAAACATAACGAACATATTTACTTTTCTAATGTAACCTGTGTTTGACATAAATGTCAGTCGTTTGACAATATAGTTTAAAACACAGGCATGGCTCGGAATGATATTGATAAAATAAATTAATTCATCATGACTTATTGCACATTTCACAGTCGATTCAATCGGAATATTTATGAAAATTTTTACACTGAGTTTTTTGAGAAGTATTTGTTCATCACAGTTAGTTCAGAGCACTCACTCATCTTATTAAAAGTTCAAGTGCTGCATATCATAAATAATTAGATATTGGAACGAAGTTCCTTATCGCGCGTTGTGAAAGGGGGCTAGACGGAAAAAATTCATACGAAAAGTTGTAACGACACTTATTTTTCGAAATTTAAATGATATGGTTTATTATTGGGTTTATTTTTTTCATAATTTATTTAAAGGCTACATACAACATGTTTAAAATTCTGTTCCATTTATAAATTAGTATAATTAGTAATTATTATAAGAAACAAGTTTTTCTCAACACTGGACCTAAACTCAGCGTTTTGGTCAATTCCAATGCGTATCTTCGTTCCATCCGGGTGTCTCTTGACACCTCTCAAGTTTTTTATCATACCAATTTTCAATACCAATGGTCCGTCATAATGATAAGGAAAGTCCCATGTATTTATAGATTGGCACAATGCAACATTAGCTCTATTGCCACGTGTAATCGTGCATTAACCTGCCACATTTGGCGCCATCCCAAACATGTGCTCGCATATATATGTATCCTACTAATATTTTAAATGCAAAGGTTTTTGAGTATGTATGTTTGTCTGTTACTTTTTCACGCAAAAAAAACGACTAGATTTGGATGAAACTTGGCAAATAGATTGTATATAACCTGGATTATCACATAGAATTATTTTTTTCCGTAACATACTTCGGAAACGCGGTCTTTATAATTATAAATAAATATGCCGGAACATTCTTTAGAAACGGCCATCTGGTCCCAAACTAAGCAGATCTTGTACTATGGAAACCAAACAACTGATATACTACATATACTACTTTTTTATTTTTTTTTTATTGAAATACTTACATAGATAATATTTACAGCCATTCATTAATAATTATGCAGAGACTGTTTGTTTCGATTGACGGAAGTACATACATTTCTCGCATATTATCCCCGAAGAGGTAAGTCAGAGCCAGTGGCGATTTCAAATAGTTTAGTTGGGGTCCTACTAAATTTTTTGCCCCCAGGCCTTTGGTTACTTAACTACGCCACTGCATAAATATGTTTGTATATTGTAACATAAGCAAGGTACCTTCACAGGCGTGAATAAGTAGTTTTTCTCTTTCATTTCTGACATAGAAACATAAACAGACTACCCGACTTGGGAATGAAACCCCCATTAACTCGGCGACACACATTACTAAATTAGTAACTTTATTAATCAATAAGCTTACACCATAAGCTTAATAGCTTAATTTACAAACGAGCTAAAGAAAAAAATCCCATTAATATTTATATGTTTGTGAAGTTGGACGTCTGTTCTTTGACTTTTTCGCAAAAACAACTGGACGGACTAAACTTGGCACATTGACAAAGCATACCTTGGAATAACTTACAGGATACTTTTTATTCTGGTAAATGTAACAGCTCTAGGGACGTGAGCCAAGCCGCATGGGACATCTAGTTACATAATACGTGAACACCAAACATAGACAGAAAGCACGCGAAGTTTAAGTCAAGGGCATAACCCGCATAATAATTAAAAAGCTGGCAGTATTTTATTTAAAAGTTTAGAACAAAGTTCTACCGCTGTTTACTTATTTTGTCAATAATTAATTATAGATCAGTTGTAGTTTTTAGAAATAAAACTATTAATAAACTAACATAAGGTCCGATTAAAAACAAGTTTTAGATCGCAGTTCTGTTTCCTTGATAAAATCTATTTTAAGAAGGTTTATTTTCTATACTATTCTAATATTAATGTTATTGTAGGACCCTGAACTTATCAATTCGTAAATGCTTATAACATGCACGTGTTTAGAAAATGATTTTTACGATAAAGGTAGAGTAATGTCATAAACTTCTGAAATTACGGTTAGGAATAGTTCCCACCCCGGAGTTTCACCAATTTCCCGGGGGATAGGATTTATCCCGGGTTTATGACATAGCCTATGTCGCTAGGGATATTTGTAGCTTTCTATTTGTGAAAGGATTTTAGAAATTGGATAACAAGCTTCGGAAATAACATCTTACATCCAAACATACAAACTTTACCTCTTTATTTACCGACTTTAAAAAAAGGTGAAGGTTCTCAATTCGTCTGTATTTTTTTTAATAATAATTAACTTGCGGCACGCTATGATGGCCGTTTTGACATCTAACAATGACAAAGAAAAATAACCTTTATTCCTTAAGACTTAAGGTGCATCTATTGATCCCACAGCTAATTGTATGATGATGGAAATCAACCTTATTCTAAAGCAATACAGCTTCTTTTCCTATGACAATCTGAAACGGCCATCATAGCGTGCTGGTAGTATAGTGTAGACTACTTTCGACGCCACGGTTACCCGCGTTCCTGAGAGATCCGACATTTTCTTTGGATACAAAGTATGTTACATGTTATTTCAAGACATGCTCTACCTATGTGCCTGTAGCTATGTAGGATTATCGGACACATGGATTATTTTTCATTGACATAGTTAACGAACTACTAATATTATAAAGAGGAAAGATTTGTATGTTTGTTACTCTTTCACGCAAAATCTACTAAACGGATATGCATGAAACTTGTCACATAGATAGCGCATATCCTGGAATAACATATAGGCTTCAAGAAAAGAGCGTACTCCTTTTTAAAAGGCCGGCAACGCACTTGTGGCTCCTCTGGTGTTGCGGGTGTCCATGAGCGGCGGTAATCGCTTACCATCAGGCGATACGTCTGCTCGTTTGCCTACCATGAAAGGCTACTTTTTATCCCGGGAAAATGTGATATGGGGTAAAACCGCCGAGACAGCTATGATAAGTAAAAAATAAATCTGAAATAAAATAAAAACATGTGAGGTCACTGACTTTCACGCTTCAGATATAGTGAGCGACGATTCTAATCAATGAAATAAAGGGCTCCAATTGAGCCAATAAAAATCATTACTCATTCACCATTTCGATGAATAAAATATCTATATTCTCCTGGTAAATATATCGAAACGTGTAGTAGAGCTCTTAGTGCAGAGTTCGTCCGGGGAAGTACTACCACCTTACCTATTTCTGCCGTGAAGCAGTAGTGCACTTGTAATTACTGTGTTTTGGTTAGAAAGGTAAGGGAGCCGGTGAAATTACAGGCACATGAGACAGACAACGCACTGGCGATGCTCTGGTGTTGCAAATGTCCTTAGGCGGCGGTGACCATTTACCATCAGGTGGACCTTGTGCTTGTTTGTCGCTCATGTGGTATGCAAAAAAACAACGGGTTGCACTCCGGGAGTGCCGGCAGAAGTGAAAACTTGAACATTAACGTTGTGCATTTCTACCGTCTTACGAATTCGATCAGGTCACGTGTAGGGGAGTGTGGGGTAAACGCGAACGCGGGGTAAACCCGAACGCGACGATTCTGATATGTTAGAAACAGATAGGCATATTTCACTCGTCGCTGTCTCGAAGATCACGCCACCACTAGTGCCAGTCAACAACCCGAGCGACGCGGACGCTCGTACTTATTAAGGTATGCATTTTGTTATATTTTGCATGATTTTGATGTAATTTTTTCGTAAATGCAACTTGATATTACTTGATTTTTATTAACAATATTTATTTAACTTTTACTTACTGGAATACTTACATAATAAACTGCTAAATAGCAATGACGTAATCGGCAAAAGTAATATAACCTAAAATATTCAACTCAATTTTTTTTTTCGATTTGGCGGGGTAAAGGCGAACACTCCATGTCGGGTAATCTCGACCGTTCGTCATTACCCCATAATGTGTTATTGTTCCAGATGCCTCGTAATTACAAACGAAAACAGTGACGAAATACAGTCTAGAAGATCTCCAAAAGGCTATAATATATAATATATGTTTAAACCAATAAACTTACCATCGGCAAAGCTGCAGAAACTTATAATATTCCAAAAACTACCATTTTTGATCACCTAAAGAAACCAGTGATTAAATTGCCAATAGCTGGTCGAAAAACTTTATTCACAGGCGAGCAAGAAGCGTACCAATATGCTGAGATGAACAAACTTCCTCATAATTTCGACCGAGTAAAACAGCTAGCCGGGAAAGACTGGTATTACAGTTTCATGAAAAGACACCCCAGCCTATCTCTGAGAACACCTTTTTTTTTTTTTTTTTTTTTTCTCGGAGGGGAAATGCATTACGCATACCACCGCGCCCGGGGAGAGACGCGGTGGTCATGTGGGACTCCCACTCGCAAACTCCCCTTCTCATATCAAAAATGAGAAGGGGCCCGAGGGTATACCCACTAAAACCCCTCCGGTGTTCCTTCACACACCTAAGCGCCGGGGGTCGCGGGCACGAATTCAGCTTCCGCAACCCCCGGCTGGTGCTGGCCCGCCATCGCGGGCCCCATCTGGTCGAGGGGGGGGAGTGAGGTGTTAACTCCTCCCCCCCCGACTTCTCTGAGGGGCGCGCGTGGAACACTACACGCGCGCCGCCACCTCGGGTCCTGATGATGATGGGGGGCGACAGACGGATCCCCGTGTCTGTCGCCCCTGGACCCATTTAGGGGGGCTGGAGGAGGGCGTTATCAGCCCTCCGCCGACGCCCGGTGCGTCGGCTGCGGGCCGGGTTGAGGGTCAAAATCTCCCTCTCCCTTTCCGCAGCCTCCTTCTGCGAGATAACCGTCTCGCAGAAGGTTACCACTGCGTCCCAGGCCTCTTCGCCGCCGACCATAGACTCGATCACGGCCGGCAGCGAGAGGTCCGGGCCTACTCCGGCGATGAGGGCACGGCGCGGCTCCTCCCAAGCGGCACACTCTGCCAGCGTGTGCCGCGCCGTGTCCTCCCGGCAATGGACGCAGTGGTGACACCGGGCGTCCGGCTCCCTGTTTATGCGACACAGGTACTTCCCGAAGCAACCGTGCCCCGAGAGTACCTGCGTCGCCCGAAACGACAGGGAGCCGTGCCTCCTCCCGAGCCAGCGCTCGAGCACCGGCCGGATCGCCCCGACTATGTCGAGGCCGGCGGTAGGGCGCGAAAGCCTGTCCCGCCATTCCGCCACTAGGACCTCGCGGAGCTGAGACCGACGCAGCTCGACTTGACGCTGCATCGGTCGTTCGCCCCGCTCCGCCTCTTCCTCGCGCCACTGATACAGCGACGCGAGTACTTTGGCCTCCAGGTCCCAGGGCGGGGATCCGGCCAGTGCACAAGCCCCCTCATACGAGATCGTGCGATACCCCCGTATGACTCTGACGGCCATGGCTCTTTGCGGTTTCCGAAGAACCGCAATCGAGCCGGCCGTCAGGTCGTGGGCCCAGATCGGGGCCCCGTACAGGGCCATGGATCGCACGATACCCGTATAGAGCCGTCTACAGACGGAGCTCGGGCCCCCCAGATTGGGAAGCAGCGTTGCGAGCGCTCCCGCCGCGCCCAACAGCTTGGGCGCCAGCCGTCGAAAGTGGGGTCCGAATGTCCACCGGCTGTCGAGCACCAATCCCAGATACTTCATGGTGGACTCGACAGCGATTCGGACCCCCCCGACCACGATGTGTGAGTCGGGCGGCGGCGCCCGCCGGGGGCCATGGAACGTCATGGCCTCCGACTTGCTGAGGGCCACCTCCAGGCCCAGGCGACGGATGCGGCTCACCACCTGTGACACCGCAGCCGTCGCCAGCAACGCTGCTTCCCTGTGCGAGCTCCCCCGGGCGGTGACCAGCGTGTCGTCCGCGTAACACGTCAGGTCCACCCCCGGGCCGAGCTCGCCCCTAAGCACCCAGTCGTAGCCGATGTTCCACAGGAGCGGCCCAAGAACCGAACCCTGCGGAACACCGCACGACATCGGGCGCTGGTGAACGCCATCACGTCCCACGTAGGTGACACACCTCTCGGACAGATAAGCCCCAACTATGCGGCGGAGGTAAGGAGGCACTCTATGATATCGCAGTGCCTCCCGGATACAACTCCAGGGCAGGGTGTTAAACGCGTTGGCGATGTCTAAAGACACCGCCAACATCACCCCGCCCCGGGACACCGCTTCCTCCGCCAGGGCTCTTACCCGCGACACAGCGTGCACGGTGGAGCGCCCCTGCCGAAACCCGAACTGACTACCGTCCAGGTCCGGCCCCTCTCGGCACAAGTGGCTGACGAGGCGGGCTGAGAGAACTCTCTCAAACAACTTGCCCACCTCGTCCAGCAGCACTATGGGCCGGTACGCGGACGGTGAGTCCGCAGGGCGCCCCGCCTTTCCGAGCAGGACCAGTCGACCAGACTTCCACAAACTGGGAAACTGGCCCCGCTCGAGGCACGCTGTGAAGAGCCCTCTCAGTTGGGGCTCTAGCTCCTTCAGAGCGAGGGCTAACACGCAGCCGTGGATCCCATCGGGCCCCGGAGCCACATTCTTGGCCCGGAGCCGGATCACGGCAGCCCCCAACTCTGGGTGTGTCACCTCAGGGACGCTGATGGCGTTCTCCTCCGTGGACTCTGCGGCCGAGGGCAATGCCATCTGCGGCGGAGTATGCTCCCCTCGTGCCGGGAAGAGGGCTGCTACCACCTCCTCCAGCAGCTCGGGTTGGAGACTCTCGGTGAGCGGGGGCGCCGCGGCCCGAAGTTGATTTCGGACCGTGCGATAGGGCCGCCCCCACGGATCTCCGTCTAGAGTCTCCAACATCTCCTCCCTGGCACGCGTCTTCGACTCGCAGATGGCCAGCCACAGAGTCCCCTTCGCCGCGCTGTACACCTCATACAGCGCGGCCTCTTCCTCCGGGACCCGTCGACGTCTCCTCCGGTATCGGGTGTACTGGCGCCTGACCGCCACGCACTCGACGCGCAACTGCGCGATCTCGGCGGTCCACCAGTACACCTGGCGCTTTGCGGACTGAGCGTGGACGCGGGGCATGGACGCGTCGCTGATTTGCGTCATCGCCCCGCGAAACCACAGCGCCTCCCGCTCGACGTCGACGGGTCCGTTCGACCCCCGGACCCAGGCCTGGACAATGGCGGCCTCCTCGAGTAGTTCCTTGTCGATTCGCTTGCGCGACCAGCGCGGACCGTCCGATAACCGGGTCGGCGGACGGCGGTCGCCCGCGGTCTGGGCGGAGACGTCGAAGCGGATATATCTGTGATCCGACAACGTCTCCACCTCCACGGCGACACGCCAGCCCGAGACACGGCTCGCGACAGCGGGGCTAGCGAACGAAACGTCCACTATAGACCCGCCCCGCTGTCGTACACACGTGTGTACCGAACCCCGGTTGAGGACGATCAAGCCAGTCGTGACCGCCCACTCCTCCAGCGCCTCACCCCTAGCATCGGTCGCTGGGGATCCCCACGCCGAAGATTTGGCATTGAGGTCACCCAGCAACAGCACGGGGCGAGGGTGGAGCCGGCCCACGACGGCACCCAACTCGACAAGGAACTCCTCGAAGTCGGCGAGGCTCTTGTTGGGCGAGAAATACGCCCCAACTGTGCCGATCCCATCCACGAGGGCGGCCACCCAGCCGTGACCTCGGGACGGACCGACCAGAGCCCCACCGATGATGGCCACCAAACCGTCAAGGTCTCCCACCCAGTTGTCCCTGGGGGGGACAAAGTACGGCTCGGCTACCACCGCCGCACGAATCGACCACTCTGCCATGCTCTGGAGCAAGAGATCCTGAGCTCTGGCAGAGTGGTTGATATTGCCCTGGAGGAAATGGTATTGCGCCGTTATGCGCAATCCATCCCCTCCGCACCATCCCTAGGCCGGGGGTCGGCCGGAGGGCCGCCGGGCTGCGGGGGGGGTAAAGAGCCCCCGGCAGCTTTGGCAGCCCCTCTCCTCCTCTTCGGGGCGGGCGCAGCGCACGCCTTCCCGCCCGCCCTGTGCCCCGCGGGCTTTCCTGCAGCCGTGCATAGGCTGCAGTTCGGCGCCGCCGAGCACTCCGCCGCCTTGTGGCCGGTCTGACCGCAGCGATAACATTGGTCGCTGCGGTCGACTTCGGCGGTGCACCGTGCCCGGACATGCCCCATGTCCAGGCAGCGGAAGCACCGCAAGGCCCTGGGCTGCAGCCGCTTCACCCGCGCTGCAGCCCACCCCACCAACAGGCGCCCGGCGTCTGCGACTTTATTCGCCGCAGCTACCGGGCACCGCACCCATATCGCGCCGAGCCCCGACCGCTCGACGCGAACCTCCCCCGTCCGCACGTCCTCGGGCGGACAACCACCGGTGCGGGCGACGGCCGCCACGACCTCAGCCGGGGTCGTCGAGTCGTCCAGGCCATCGACACGCAGTTCTGCGGTCTTCATGGGCCTGGACACCCGAACGTCCTCCGGGCTGAGGACCTCCCTAAGTTTGGCGGCCAATACGTCCGCCCTCTCCCCGCTCGCGTCTCCCGACACCTCGAAGAGCCGCGCCCCCGTAATCGCCGGCCTCACTCTGAGGCCCGACGATATCCCTATGTCGGGGAGCGCGACTTTCGCCTTGGCCTCTTTAAGGACCGCACTATAGGTGATCCCCCTTTCGACGGCTCCGGGCTGCAGTGTAATGACTACAGCCGCGGAGCGTGGGGCCCTAGGCGGTCCTTTGGCCTTCTTTTTGGCCTTCTTCTTCGGTGCCGGTGGCGCCTTTGCGGGTGCCGGTGGCGCCGCCTTCTTCTTCCGGCGGCCCCTTTTGACGACCGTCGTCCAGGTCTCCGCGGGAGACCCGGACGCAGCCGCCGAGGGGGCATTCGCCGGGGGTGCGGCCGTCCGTGGAGCGGACGGGGGCTTCCTGCTCTTTGGCCTGCCAGTTGGCTCTGCAGGGCCCGGCCTCGCGGCCTCCTCCGTTCTCCTCCTGTCCGCTGCGAGCGGCGGACGGAGGGTCTGCGCGGGGAGGAGCCTCGACTCCAGGCCCTGCAGACGGGCATTCACCATGCCCCCACACTGCAACATGCAGACGCGGACGATCTTTTCGATCTCCGCGTCCGTTCGCTGTGCGGGGGCAGGACGCGACGACGCGCCCGACAACGTGGCCGACGGTTTCGGGTCGGCGACAGGGGCGGAACCGGAGGCAGCAGGACGCCTCTGCTGCCATTCCGCCCTCTGAGCGGCAAACTCCCGCCGCAGGTCCTCCAGCTCGGAGCGGAGACGGCCGTTCTCCTCCCACAACTTCGCCGTCTCCTCCGAGCTCGTCCTATTTAGGAGGACCCCGGCTGCCTCCTTGATATCTTCAGCCGCCTCCTTGAGGGCGCGCGTGAATGTGCCCCTCAGGCTGCCAGATTTCGTGGCAACCTTCAGGACGACGTCCACGCCGTCCAAAACTTGGCGGCTGAGCGCCACCGCCGATAGGCTCTCCCCGGCGGCCGCCTGGGCAGCGCGTCGCTCCCGGGCCAACCGGGCCATTTCGCCGACCTCGTCGGCCGCGACCGCCTTCCGCTGCGCCCGCTTTGCAGCGTTCGCCTCCGCCTTGTTGCTCTGCAGCAACAGCGGAGACGCAGACGCAGCGGAATCCTCGCTCGGTCCCTCTCCGGAATGGCGGGAGTCAGTCTCCACGCTATCCACGCGCATCGGCAACGGCGTGGCGGGGCGCAAGAAGCGACCCCGCAGGTCGCGCGCCACCCGACCACGCCCCCTTTGCGCGGTTCCTACCTTGGCGGCCGTCAGTTCCTCCTCGCTGGAGGAGATCCCCGACGGCCCCAAATCACCGCTGCGGCGGCGCTTCCTCCAAAACTTGGTGGAACCTCCCGTGTCCCTTTCGGGACTTGAGCCTCCCCGGCTCTTGTTGCCGTCGTTTGCAACGACGGCAGGCGGTATGCGTGTGGGGCACAGTTGCTCCAGGCTGACCCGGAGCTCCTTTTCTTGCCCAGCACGCGGTTGACGGGGGTCGGCAGTGTTGTGCCGACCCACGAGACTTTCGTTGCCCCCCCCAGATACGGTGGGGCAGCCTTCCGAAGAAGGGCGGGATTCTCCCTCCTCAGAGAGGAGGGTACCCGCCTGGGGTTGTTTTACTCCAGTCTTTTTTTCCATTTTTGTCCTTTTTAGGGGTGAGGTCCCCTCCGCTGCGCTAACGACAGGGTTCCCCCCCGGCCACTCATCCCTTCGGCACGCTAGACCTTGGGATTGGGGTTATTTATTATAGAGGTTTTCTTCCTCGCGGCCTTGCGGCCTCCGATCCCGACTGGGATTGCGGATTGTCCGACGTCGGCAAAAGCCGAGTGCACCTGGCACATCGTCGCACGAAATGGCCTTGTTTTTTAGAGAGGTTTCCATCCTCTTGTCCGGCGTCGGCAAAAGCCGAGTGCACTTGGCAAACGCACCGCACCTGCTGCATCCCCTGTCCCCTCTCATACCAAGAGGGGTACGAGGAGCAGCGTCGCCCCCTCACTGGGGCCCACCTCGCCCCCTCACTGGGGCCCACCTCACCTTTAAGCGGGTCTCGGCCCGACGGGGCCGGACGCACCGCTTGCCACCCCCCCAAGATAGCCCAGTTCCCTTCACCGACCATCAAAGATGATCGGTGACTAGAACTGGGCCCTTCCCCGTGTGTTGAGATCAGCCGCCGGCCGCAAGTGTATTGTGGCACTTGAGACCGGCGTTGCCCAGGGTGCGCCACGTGGAGGCTCTCAACCTGCACCCCATCTCTGAGAACACCTGAGGCGACTTCACTGAATCGTATCACAGCATTCAATGAAACTGACGTTCAAGTTTTTTATGATAATTTGAAGGCCATACAAGAGAAATATCATATTCAACCTGATAAAATGTTTAACGTCGATGAGACAGGTATATCCATCAGTCCAGAAAAATCAGAAAATAGTGGCAGTAAGAGGTCAGAAACAAGTTGGTAAGGCAACAAGTGCCGAAAGGGGATCTACAACAACAGTGGTTTGTGCATTTAGTGCAGCCGGTCAATACATTCCACCATTTTTTATTTTTAAAAGAAAACGCATGAATCCACTGTTACTAAAAGGTAGTAACCCTAACATGATTGGAGCTGTGTCAGGCTCTGGATGGATAAATGAAAGTCTTTTTATCATTGGTTACACCACTTCATTTCATATGCAAAGCCTTCAAAAGAAAATCCAGTGTTGCTCATATTGGATAACCATGAAAGCCACATAAGTCTTGATGCTTATTCACTATGCAGAGAACATGGAATCATTATGCTGACTTTGCCACCACACACCTCACATAAACTCCAACCTTTAGACTTGACATATGTTGGCCCTATCAAGATAGCATACAATCAAGAATGTGAGAATCACATGGCGGATCGATTTGGACAGCCCATCACACAATACGACATAGTAGAATTGTTTACGAATGCTTTTAATCGATGCAGTAGCCTTCAAAAAGCAGCAAGTGGATTTAGATCTGCAGGAATATATCCCTTGCGCCCCATTGAGTTCGATCCATTCGATCCAAACATATCCCAAGATAACTCACAGACAACAATAAACCCACTACAAAATGATATGAATACCCAACTCTCAAATAACCAAGAAACTGAAGTTCAACAAGTTCCTAATGCTGATACGACTGCAGTAACCCAAGTTCACAATGTTGAAGATTTTAATGTCCAGGCATCCGATGCAGGTCTTGCTAATTCACAAATCGAAAATACAAGCACACAAGAAGTTCATCTATCCGATATTGTTGAATTGCCTGTGATTACTCCAAAAGTATCAAAGCGCAATATTAGGAAAAGAAAATCTACCATTCTGACGAGCACACCTATAAAAGAGCAGTTAGAAGAAAAGGAAAACAGAAAAAGAGCAAAAGCAGAAGAAAGCAAGGAAAAACCAAAAAAAAAACAAATAAAGGATCTCAAATAAAAAGACTAAAACGTAGTGATAAGAAACCTTTGAATAAAGAAATTAAAAGAGTATTAAAAAATTTCAATAATATAAAAGAATTTAATAACGCTAGTCAAAATACAAAAGAAAAAGGAAAAAAGGAGAAAAATGAAGACTTCTTTTGTATTTTTTGTGAAGAAAAATATATAGATCCCCCCGTCGAAGACTGGATCATGTGTTACGTGTGTGGAAAATGGGCTCACGAGAACTGTACCGACGGACAGTCAACATCGGCGGGTTATAAATGTGATCACTGTCGTTATTAATGTTACGTAAATTACGTACGTAATTACCCCACTTGGTGTTCGTATTTACCCGACTAGAGTCGGGGAAAGCCGAACACTAAGAGTTTTGTTTTTTATTCATATTTTCATACTTTATTAAAAAAATATAAATTTTGTCTTGTTAATTCGTTGCATACATTAATAAACTTTATAATTAAATGATTAAAGAAGCTATTTGATTAAATTTCACTGTTTCATTTGAGTTTTCCCTTAGGTGTTCGTATTTCCCCCACTTTCCCCTACTGACGCGATTTTAACATTTTATACCCATTCCAAGAAAAGTGCTCGACCCGCTAAAAAAGTTTTCACTTCAAAAATGTTAAATTTGGATACCGAAGTCACGATATAATTCATACCAATCTGAATTTTTTAAATTGACATTTGAAAGCACATCACGTATAACTCATCACAAGGAAAAAGTTACATTACTTACGAAGGCTACGAATGCCTACGATTGATTAATCCTCCAGAATGCAAACTTATCCAGTGCAGTTTGAACTATGCACTGAGAAAGACGATTTTTCTAGTAGTTTTTTTTGGTCCACCTGATGGGCGCCACCGAGAAACATTTGAAATACCATGAACATGACCATGACCGAAGTAAGCACTGACTTACTTATTATTTATATAAACATAAATAGTTGAAATAATTAAAACAACAGTGTAAACATATTAAATTGAGTTTTATCGTTTGCTAAATTACATATTAGATTCGCCTTCAGTCGGTATTGATTTCAGTGGCATTGTGACATCAATAATCAAGATGAATCAAGCTTTGGTATGATTATACCGATTAACTTGACGTTTGTGCAGTAGCTGTGTGCACTTAATGCACTGTGTGCACAGTAATCATAATGCATCGGTATTGTGATCTTAGCGAGCTAATGTTAATGATTAATGTTTTGTAATTATTAGGTATACCGATTAACTTAGACGTTTGTGCAGTAGCTGTATGAACTTAATGCACTGTGTGCACAATTATCATAATGCATCAGTGCTGTGGTCTTAGTGAAATAATGTTACTGATTAGAGCTTTGTTATGATTATACCGATTAACTTGACGTTTGTGCAGAAGCTATGTGCACCTAATGCACTGTGTGCATAATAATCATAATGCATCAGGGCTGTGGTATTGGGTGAAATAAAGTGAACGATTATTCAGAGTGCAAAAAGGTGTCAACCGATTTATAGGTGCAGTCAGCAACATAAGTAGTAGTATATGCACAATATCATACGTAACGTAAATATGCGGCTTTAAAAATGGCAATAGATTTCAATTTGAGAATGGTAACCAGCCAGGCTTGTACTACAAAGTACCCTACCACCATGCTATAGTTTCCTCAAGATTTTGTCCTTCAACCAAAGCTCACTGTAGGAAGAGACCCCTTGACACACGGCATTTGACGTCACTGCCAACTGACACTGACAACTGAGCTATAATCGCCTTTAAACGTTATAATGTTTCTGACTGTACAATACCAAAGACCGTCTTATTCAAACAGTATGCCTATACTATGTAAGTAGATTTAATTCACCTTATAAACTGTCATTGAAAGTACACTTCACTATTCAACAAACGTATTTATTCTAATTATATTTTAATGTCGTACGGTAGGGCCGTCAGTGATCGAGAATGCAGCTGGCGCACACGTGCTAAATAGATTTTCTCTCCCATTCTACAACCTTACATCAAACAACATTGTATTGCACTAATAATGAGGCAATGACTTGAAATTGAACATCTTATTTGCATAAAATCTTAATTACTTTCATTTCACGGTTTATGACTGCGTAGTCAAGTTTTTTATTTGCATTTTCGTGAATCAAGGTCAAGGTTGGCTTTGGTTGGTTTTGTTCAGACAGCTACTCCTTTTGAAAAAGCTCCGCCTTCCAAAAAGGGAGGAGGATCTGAAATCGACTGTTATTTTTTGTGTATTGTAGTGTATGTGTTGTTACCTCGTATATCTGCCCATTTTGGATCGATTTTGAGAATTCTGTTTTTGATTAACAGAGTAGTTTCTAGTTGATCCCATTGAAGTATTGCATAAATATCATGATTGTAACATTTTATTCAGTATTGTCTTAGGTCCGCGACGCAGTTTTCAGATATGTTGAACGTTCCACGTGAATGTTCGAGGGGTGGAAAATTTTGTCACGAATCCCATTATTTATTTTTAAGTAGGTACTTATGTATCTACCTCAAAGAAATTTGTAGGAAATTTAGTAATTTAAGGATTGAATGTTGAATAAGTCATTCCTCTTATAAACCTCTGTGGTTTTTGTGAATGATTTTATGTTTTATTTTCCATGTATTTATGTTTATTAATAATAAATAAATATAAAGAAATTACGATTATAATAATACTTGGCGTTTAGTAGGACATAGTACGCCTATATACCGAACACCTAATTTATCAGAAAAATACGAAAGATCTGATAATGTGCGAGGTAGTCATCCGCTTTTTTTCATAGCTTTCCCAAATCGGATTGTTGAGTAGATGAAACGGAAAGTACTGATTTTGTTCGCAAATTAATCTATTTATGTACCAATTTATATCTTCAGGTGTTCTCAAAATCCGGCCAAAGTCATTTGCACTCGTTAAATTGTGTAAAATATACTCTAACATCATAAGTAAATAAATATATACATTTGTATAACATTACATGTGTGATATTTTTGGCGCATACTTCATCATTTGTATATTAATTTGAATCATAAATAACTAAAATTAAAGACCAAAGAAAATATAACCTACTTTTATGCTGAATATATATGCCCCATGCATTATTAAACCATTTATCCGGATGTAACTCCAGTGAGTTGTTCTACGTTGGCTCGCCAAGGCTTGTGGCATAAAAAAGGTAGATAATATTGTTAGATGATTAAAAAATATCACAGGGTTGAGCATTGAAATCTGTACAGTTAAATCGAAACGATATTTAATTGTTAATGATTTTCCTAGTCACGAATTTAAACTGCATCAATACTGTGACCCGGGCACATTAACATGCATTGAAAATAGGGTTGGCAGACATTTAGGATCATACCTTCATTATTACAATAATATCGTAATATCGATACTTGTTTACAAAAACACTCAATATAAACTTGAAAAGAAAAATAAATTAATGGAAACAAATTCAAAATGTTGGCTCTAAATATATCCACAAGACATTAAGGTTTGAATGCATTTTTTTTTATAAAATGGTGGAAAATACTGTTAAAGAATCAATTACAGCAACCAAATAGGAACGATAGTAATATTTTATATTCTTTGCCATGGCGAACAAGTAGGATAGGAGTCTGTTTATTAGTATGTGCTGCCATCTACCAGCGAATAGGAGTGGGTGGTTTAAGTCATCTCGAATATCAGCTATGCGTAAAGATACTACTCGACACTAGATGGCAGTGAAATAATGATATTAAGCCTTTTAGACATTAGCTTAAAGTAATAACGCTACTCACCACTAGATGGCGATAAAATAAAAATCTTAATAAATGTACTTTTATGTGATTATTTAAATTTATTTTTACGACTTGTCTATTTTGAAGAGTAAGAACACAAAGCCTTGTAAAAAATTAAAATATTAATATTAGTAGGGCTGCCATCCGTCTGGGTTACCCCGGATTTACCCTAGTTTGGAGGTGTCCGGAGAGCCGGGTGGGGTTTTCCTTTTTTTGTGTCAGGGGAATCCCAATAAACTAGTAGATAAGCAGTTTTAAAATTTAATCGTAATCGTGAACCGCATCCATTTAAAATGTAAACTATAAGCGCAAATATATATTTTAGGCGTGTCCAGGAAAAAACCCAATTTCGCTTAATTTTTTTCTTAAATTGTCCGGGATTTTTAAAATTTTTGTCTGGCTTTGGCAATTTAGGTGATGGCAAACCTGGGATAAGGCCAATCTACAATCCTTATCCTATTCTTCTCTGATGTATAAAAATGCATGTTTCTTCGTCTAATCTAAATAGACGATGATGCATAATTCCTAAATCATTTAACCGATATGGTTGAAAAAAATCTATCTTTGAGTTTAAAATCGTGCGCGCGCAAAGAAAACTGAAAGACGTATTGCAACGCATACTAAGAACAGCAGCCCTTAAGAACCTTTTCCAATTAGATCTTTATTATCTTAGGACTATTCAGCTGATTTATGTACATACTAACTGTCCCCCGCGGTTTCACCCGCGTTCCCGAGGGATATAACATTTTCCCGGCACAAAAAGTATCCTATGTTACTTCTTATACCTCCAAGCAGCGGCGGCCTTACCCATTGCGAGGCTCCGTAAGTCATTGCGAAGCCCTTTGTTCTTCGTGAAAAGTATGTGATGCGAAAGTAGGTCTGATTGTTTGGTTTAGGTATTTGTCATGTTTGACAAGAAATGCTAAAGTTATACAAATAAATTATATGTGCTTGGCTTGCGCGAGGCCCCTGCAAGAGCGAGGCCCAGGGCGATTGCCCCGTTCGCCACCCCCTAAGGGCAGACGGCAGGGCAGAGGCCTGCCTCCAAGAATATGTGTACAAAGTTTCATGATGATCGGTGAAGTAGTTTTCACGTGATAGCGTAACAAACGAACTAATTATATTAGTAGGGATGTCAGAAAAAATTCCGTAAGTATTTCCATAGCCTTGCATTAGTCGCCTTATTAGTTTAAATTTATACATATATCGGGCCAACGCGCTCGCAGGTTTATTAAGAACAAATATCAGAACAAAGACGATTAGTGTATTTGTTTATGTATTTTTTTAAGTTAACCAAGAACAAAGTCAGCAGTCATTCACCTCTTAACAAACACATCAACATAGCAGTAGCCAAGAGGGTCACTGGGGCTTTTTGGGTTCCATGTCAGGTATATATTACATTTTAAGCAATTATATTATGTATGTAATTCAGTTCTAGGTGGTATTTTAAGTAAATATAAGTGACCGAGTATAATGATAGTAAAAACTTGTAAGCAAAACATACAGTCTTACATGGATAAATATGCCATATTCTTTTTTTTATAATGGGGTAGGCAACACAGATTTCCAATAGCGAATTTTAAAGTAAATACATCCTTTGTTTAGTACCTAATTACCAACTGATCACTGACTCATTTAATTAATTGACCCATAAGTACTTTTATGAACAATTGACACAATAACCTTTTTGTAAAGAATTATCATAATAAGTAGTTATATTGTAAAGAAAATATATTATGATTTTATTTCATTAAAAGCTGTTTTTTTAATGTTTCTTAAGAGAAATTTATAGCACAAAGTATTGTGTTAATACCGGATTATGTGTAACAATTTTAGACACAAAAAGCCGATATATCATTCAAAATTCACGATATTTTTTATAACTTGCATTTCCATAAAGTTCATTGTTGTTTACTAAGCTTGATTTCGACGGTGTTAAAGCCCTTTGAGGAAAACATCTTTGCGACGTAAATAAATAAAATGAAATTACCAATTAGTTACGCTTTTATGTGTAGATTTTCCTACTGGATGGTAAAGTGGATGGTAGCTACACTCTAGTATTTGACTAGATTCCGTTATTCTTAACAACGTGTGTTAGTATTAATCAAACACAAGCTAGTCATAGCAGATTCCACAATTGATTGGTATGGACTTCCTATTTTACCGAAATTTTCCATATAAATCTCCACAGTACAAGGAAGTTGAAAACTACTATTACATATTGCAAATTGTGGTTGGTGAGTTGGCGCATTGGCCATATCAAACTATATGACAATACATACCCGATTATTGCTTAACATTTTCAAGTATTACCTTTGGCAGTAAAAAATACTCCAACGCTAAAATAACACGTGTACCTATAGAGGAAGTTCCATCTGACTAATGCGTAGACAAACAATGTTAAAACATACGATGGCCCAAAGTAGATATCAATAAATTCTAAAATTAAAATTACTATACGAAGTTACTGGCCAGTATTTTTGGTTTGATGTAGTTTAAACATTTTTATTTAAGAAGGAGGTTGGAATTAATCTAGATAAATTATTTAGGTTAGTAACCGAGTAACAGAAGCCTGATTGAGCTACTATTTCAAGTCAGCAAATTCAGTATAATGACATTATACTCTATACCATATTGTTGTCAATAGTATTGTGTAATAAATTAGATATGAATGGTTACTAAAGATTTTTTAAGGTTATTATACCACGCGTATATTGCTGATAGGTGTAAATTGACGGCACCGGACTTTAACGGACGCATACAAAATATTTATCTATACTATGACTGTACGGTTTTATTTCACATTCGTCGTCTGATAAAAAAAAAGTTTTTCTTGATGATGATTGAACATTGTTCTTTATTTAAAAATAGTACTTATAGGATTGGATTAATGGAATAGCTTTTTTTGAAATTAGAATCTATTAATAAAATAACAACATGTTGGTGAATGATTAGTGAGTATAAAAAATGCGACGAACCTACGTCACAAATGCGAGCCAAATTATATACCGGCTGGAAATCCCAGGTTAGAACTACTGAGAACCCAAACAACACTATCGGAAAGTTACCCAAAAATTGTGAGCTTAGGTTTATCGTTGCTATATTTATCAAATAAAATAAAAATATTATAAACTGCCAATGTTATTAGAAAAATAATAAAAGACTAGCTGCACTGAGTTAGGCACCCACGTTCCGGAGGGATGTTACATTTTCCGAATAAAAAGTATATTATGTGTATATCCAGGCTACAAACTATCTATGTGGCAAGTTTTATCAAAATGTGCCGAGTAGTTTTTGCGTGAAAGAGTACCAAACATCCATGGTCAATACATCCATCCATAAATAAACTCTCACATTAAACTAGCTGTCCCCTGCGGTTTCACGCGCGTTCCCGCAGGATTATTCGTATTCCCGGGATAAAAGAGGCCTTTGTACTATTCCAGATTCAAACCTTAGGTCAGTAGGATCCGAACTTTAGGATTCATTAGTAGTATTATAATAATAATAAATCATTTAATTCGGACAAAGCATCCATATTTAGTTAGTAGGTACATGTAATTGCTTATAAACTAGGGGTGTTAGTAGACAGAAAATTAAATTCAAAAACAAAAACAAAACGACTATCTGACATCAATTAGTGCGACCCTGGACGCCATGTGTATGGCGTTCCAGTGCCTCACAACTGGGCAGTCGCATCTCCACAATATAGTTTTGAGGAAGCTGCTAGTACTGTCCCGCGACTTAGTATTAGCAGTAAGATTGGGTGGATTTAAAAACCTAAAATTAAAGTACAATACCATGACAAAACTCGTGGGTTCCAAGAATAAGTTTGAGCTTTCGATATAGGAAAGAATTCACTATGGTTGAGATTTCGTCTTACAAATAACTACGGCTCGGTAAACGTAGTGTAGGACGCCCTCCAGCTAGATGGAGCTATGATATACGCAAGCTGACTGGCAGCGGTTGGAAACAAAGAGCTGAAGACCGAGCTCAGTGGCGTGCCATAGGTGAGGCCTATGTCCAGCTGTGGACGGAGATAGGCTGATGATGATGAATAACTACCTTGCTTGCTACCATCACATCAATATTAGAATATTAAGATTGTCGTCAAACTTAACCCTCTTCTTTATAAATAAATGTTTATGCATTGGCTGGTAACAAGATACTTCAATTTGTAACTAGATATAATCGCTCCAATAACTGTTTTAGTATAAATCTAGTGCTTTAACTACATTACATTAAATTACGATTATATGTGTATACCAGCTGTCCCCCGCGTTCCCGAGGGATGTAACATTTTCCCGTGATAAAAAGTAGCCTATATGTTATTCCAATATATGCTCTATCTATGTGCCAAGTTTCATCCGAATCCGTCGGGTATTTTTTGTGTGAAAGAGGAACAAACAACCATACATACAAACTTTCGCGTTTATAATTTTAGTAGGATTATTTACTGTCGAAAATATTCATGGCTTTTCGTCTTGAAAGGTCGAAGGACCTGGAAAGGAGCAGGAAGAGAAAAAATAAATAAGAGTGTGAGTGAGAAAGTGCTATGTTGTTTGACATGATGCTTGTCTTGTCTTTACCAATTCGGCCTGCGGATGTAATGAAATTATACCATAGAATACAAATATTTATTTTCAACTCCCCATCTCAGGAAGAGCATTTTTGCTCTTCGATAACTGAGTGCAAAAGCCGTTTTTATCCTATAGAGGGGTAAAGTAAATTGAATTTAGAACACCGTGTCACGTGTGTTTGTGAATTCAAAACATCACTAAACCTATTTACTTCTACCTCCATGGTGCCGAATTTATCATACAACCTATTTAATTTGTTAAAAACTCAGACTCGGAACCTTCTAGGTGTACTTTTTTTTATTTGCTTTTGCATTTCCTCGCTGAGGTGGGATGCAAAGTTACGTGTAGCACTCGAGTGCCAAGATTTTTCACCTTGTGCTCTTTTGATTCCCTCGCTAACGCTCAGGATTCTAATTTTTGAATCCTTCGCTTGCTCGGTCATCAAAATTGAGCACGCGGTTAAAAAGCAACTTTGCACTCTTGTATCACAAATAACTATATTATTTCAACCATCGTAATCTACAAAACGTGGAGTTTTCACATTACCATTGTTAATTTTTCTTTAGCTTGAAGAAATATTACGAAATCGGGTAAATTAAAGGTTGAATAACGGGTCTTTTAGTAGGTATATCAGTTCTTTCTGATATGAGAGTTTGATGTATAACTTTAATAACTCGAAGGGATTTTGTTTCAAAATTGGCTTTATCATACAATTAACCTGATGTACCTTATTGCATAATCAATAAAGATTATTTTTCAATGACTCTTTTGGCAGGCAAAACGGACCTTTTAGATCTCACAACTGTAAAGACCTTGTATAAAGTGTATCAGTTGATTTTGTGCACTTTCACCTTGCACCGAGTGGGTCAGCAAAAGCAATCCCAAAAATAATTGGTGCAACCAGCCGGCCGGCCATAAAATTTTTGCCAAATATCTTGTAATATGTAATTTACCAAATGAATAGAAAGTATATTGCGCCAACCCAAATGAAAGGGAACAGGGGATCGATTCTGTAAGTAAAATGACACTGTCTCTTTCGCTAACTACGCAAACACGTGAGAGGTAAGCCCTCTGACGAAGTTTGTATTAGCTGAATAAGGGAACAGGACATGCAGAGGATGATGGTGAGTTAAAACGTAATCCAAAGTCATAAGTAAAATCATACAGAATAACGGGCCAGTTGGCTTGGTGCTTAGATACCCTGCCTGCCACACCGCAGGTGTGGGTTCAATTCCCAGGACAAACATTCGTGTGCATGAACATGTTTGTTCTGTGTCTGGATATAAATAAATAAATAAATAATAAATATCCTGGGACATTCTTTACACACGGCCATTTGGTCCCAAACTAAGCAGAGCTTGTACTATGGAAACCCGATAACTGATATACTACATATACTACTTTTTTTTCTAAATACATACTTATATAGATATTTACACCCAGACACAGAACAAACAGACATGTTCATGCACACAAAATGTTTGTCCTGGGTGGGAATCGAACCCGCGACCTTCAGTTTGGCAGTCAGAGCGTTAACCACCAAACCAACTGGCCTGTCAAAAATATCTATTTATAAATATCTATTTAAGTATGTATTTTAAAAGCTATCTGATTTCTATAGTACAAGCTCTGCTTAGTTTGGGACTAGATAGCCGTGTGTAAAGAATGTCCCAGGATATTTATTTATAACTAATATTATAAAGAGGAAAGTTTTGTATTTTTGTATGTAACGAATAAACTTGAACTACTGGACCGATTTAAAAAAATCTTACACCGTTGTAAAGCTACGCTATCCCCGGGTGACATAGGCTATATTATATTTCAAAGAAATAAGGAATCCTTACTAAAACTCCAATAATGTGTAAAATGTGCCCAAGGTGTAAAAAATTACTTACATCGCGTGCGCTGCGAAAACTATGATGACTAGCTGACCCGACAGACGTTGTCCTGTCTTAACAATGAGTAGTGAATTCGAATATTCCGATTGAATCGACTGTGGCAATAAGAAATAATAAATTAATAATTTAACCTGTCAAACGACTGACAATAATTTCAAACAGGTTAAATTAAAAAAGTTTATAATGTCAAAAGTGCTAGTAAAGTGGTAAGTTTTCTTAAATTTTCCGCGCAACTTTCATAATTTTTTCTATCATAAGAACCTTCTCCTAACAATAACAAACACAACAAAAAAAGCATTAGCGAAATCGGTCCAGCTGTCCATGCGTGATGCCGTGACCAAGGGAAATAGGGATTCATTTTTATATATATAGTTAGAAAGAATAAAATAATGTAATGTAGCATCCTTCGTATATTCGTAATTTGTAATTTTCATTTCGATCATAATAATATAGATAGGTGCTTAGGAGTACTATTCGTACGTCGGCTTTGTTGAACATTAGCAAATATTACGCAAAGGTCGGCGAAATTTGTTGAAAGTGAGGTAAGCATCGTTATAACTTCACCTGTTCCTTTGAATGTCTAACTACAGTGACGTTTGATGTCGATAATAGTTTGATAGAAAACGAGTAAAATGTTTTACTTACATATAGATTATTTTGTATGAGTAAATAATATGTAACCACTTTTCCTTGTACAAAAGTCATGATTTCGCATGAAAACTTGAAGATTAAGTTTCTAACTTTATCAGTCTTTTAGTCGGCCCTAGCTACGATCTAGTTTACGGTGAAATCCGTATCCAAATTCGTCACATAGTTTCATTCCAACACTTACTAGGCACCTATTTCTACCATAGTGGATCAAATGTGACTTTATGTTTCCTGCTTGAATGTATGAAATATAGTTGTGAGGAAGGGAAATAAATAGTATAACTGTATATTAATTAGTAAGAAAAAGTCATGAAGTCAAATGTGCAAAAGCAATAAGATGATACGTGCTTTTCAATGCAAGGTTCAAAATGGGTCATTTGACCCGGTTATGGTATGTTTAGTGTTAAAACAGATATACCGAAAGACAAAATTAAAAAATATGGTAATAATGCCATATTTTTTAATTTTGTCTTCCCTACATCAACCGCAATCAGTTTTTGGCTAATATTTTCAATTACCAGACATGACAACTCTACAGTTTTATTATAGTAATAAAGAAGCTCATTTATTAATTGACTAAATACGATATCTCGAAAACTTGACGTAGATAACGGAATTTTGTCAGGTAGGAGACGACAGCTAAGATTTAGCTATAGACCCGAATTAATGTGTTCTAAAGGCTATCATCTGGTGAATCCTCTCATATATACAGCATCAAAGCAAAGATTAATGAATAGGAGAACAACATAGACATTTTAACATTAACGGGAACCCAGGGGAAAAGCTGTAATAACTGTACTAGCATTTCACCAAATTTTATTCATAAAATATGTTTGGGTACAATGAGTTTTAAGGGATTTCAGAGTTCCATCCCTGTAAATTTGTCAACTCAACACAAAGTCACCTGTAGAATGTATCGCATTAACTTAAAATTATTTACCGGTCAGTATTGATGACGTTATATAGTAAAATATCGACAGATGTGGGTAAGTATTTGTTAATATAAGTCATGCGGGACAACACTAACGCAGCAGTCTCGTGTCTGATCGCATACAACACACGTCTTCCGTAACCGTACGCAACCGTACATAACAGAATTGTGCTCAACCGCAGTGAAAAATATATCTAAAATCAATCGTACCAATATTATTTCTATTGAAGTGCTAATAATCTGAATAATGGTTAAAGGTAAGTCGTTTGTTAATTATTAATATTAATAAGCGTACAAAATTCTGTAGAAACCAATAAATTCATATTTGCTATTACTTAAAAAAATCCCTATTCATATTTTGTATTTACATTGACATCGATTTTTGAGCGGTTTTAAAACTAGTCTGTGGACAAATCTAACGTAATTTTTTAAACTGAATTAGAATATGCATCAGTTATGAAATGCGATGCAGTCTCATCTGGCGGGATACGAATAATCGAAATTATAATATGTCAAAAGACACCTTTCACGTGGCTTTCACGGTCTATGAACTGGGTTATATTTTCTGCAATACCGTGTTAATTATAACTGTTTATGTTTGTACGTATATACACATTGTATAATCACATTTTTATTTCCAGTTCATGTACGTAGTTGTTTAAACCTGGTAAAAGGTGAATTACCTTTTATAAACACGCACTTGTAATAGTTACTTTTGAAAGAACCTTAAGATTATAATGTGCTATCAACTAATTTGTGGATGCTATTAGTAGTTTATATTAGTGCCTTCTATTATTAGTGCTTATTAGTAGAACCATTGTTTGGAAATAGTTTTCTAGTTTATTTGAAGGCACTATGTCATATTTTTGACAGGCCAATTGTCTTGGTGATTAGTGACCCCGAACACCACAAATCGTGGGTACGATTCCAGGATAAACATTTGCTCGAAACGTAATCTGTGTTTTGGTGTAAATATCAATATCAGTTTTTTTTTATTTCGAAGAACAAATGTAGTACCTAGGTATGTGTAGAATATCAGTATTCAAATCTGGGAACAGATGGTGTAAAAAATGCCTTAGGAATTTAATTTGTATTTTATTATAAATGCGAAAATTTGTCTTTCTCTGTTAGTGTCGTCGTTTCCATGATAGATCTTACTGTGGTGGTATTTGACAAACGCCACTTTATTTTCCGTGATTTCCACAAGTGGAGCCGTAGGGCCGGGGTAGTTAATCTTATAAATTAATTTACCTAATTATTTAAAACATAACATGCATTCTAAACTGGAAGTTAGTGTGTTTCTCGAAAATAAGACTTATTTCCAAATGCATTACTTATTATAATAATACATTAAGATATTGCGTTGCATATTGCTGAAAATATCTGTAATTTTATCTGCATTTTGGTTCCAAAAAGTTTATTTCTCAATATAATATAAAATATTGATTAAATAATGGTCATTATGTGTAATTAAATATTTCCGAAAAATAAAAAGCTTTTTCTATATTTTTATACCTAATATTTTACTTACTTCAAACTTTGTTATTCTAAGGGGCCTAAAAAAGTGAACCTCAAATATCAGAAGATTTATTTAGGTAGGTAATAATAATAGAATTTAGGTTTAAACATTATCTATATACATCCTACGAAAAAAACACAATATTCTCAATGGTGCTTCATGTGTACCCAATAATTTGTGGTTGGTGCTGCTATATTTACCAATGATGTCTGCCTATTCGGTCCGTTCTTTTAATAATGTCAAGGAACAAATTACTTTATGGCCTTTGAAATAAGGGTCATCTAATGGCCCATATGGTTAATAGTATGATACTCTATAACAGTCAAAAACATCAAAAGAGGTTTCTTATATATATTTTACAAGCATTTTACAAGAGATTTGACAGATTATCTGACGACCTCCTTGGTGTAAAGTTATATTGCGTGCAGGATGCGCCAGGTCGCCAAACCTAATAGCCGGACGGACCAGTCGGTTTTGCCGGACATTGAAGATTCTGTGTCTCAGTATTAAGAGAAAAGAAAAGAAAAAAAGAAGTAAAATCAAGCTTCTTTGATTATTACCAGCTCGTTTGCGTAGTATAAAAACCCTAACAAAAGCCGGACGAGCCGGACACCGTTTATTTTGGCCGGACACGCAATCAAAAAGCCTAACTTTGTCCAGCACTATCCGGACGCCTGGCGTGTATACTATTTAGTCACCTCTTACTCACTATTTACTTATCTTTATCTATCTTATCGTTATGTAGAGAACAGTTGGTTAGTATTTGTCATCCTTCTTGCACAGCTTTTTTTTAGCTCAGGAGAATGCTTACCAACTTTACCCACATTTTCAATAACCATGGTTAGCTTGTAATCACACTCAAGCCTATTCTGTAAATAATATTCGGTTAAAAAAAGGATTACAAAACAAGCTTTAACCCATGAAAAAAATACCGACGTCACGCTTGCCATGCTTGGCATCCATGACGGAACCCTTTCATTAAATACCCATGATGTCACGATATCTCACCTCCATGTGAAGGCGGCTTATATCACTACATAGTATAAAACAAAGTCGCTTTCTCTGTCCCTATATCCCTATGTATGCTTAAATCTTTAAAACTACGCAACGGATTTTGATGCGATTTTTTTTAATAGATAGAGTGATTGAAGAGGAAGGTTTATATGTATAAGTATCTACATTGCACCTGAGCGAAGCCGGGGCGGGTCGCTATTAATAATAAACAAGCTAAGTATGCAATGTCAACAAAAACAATTGAGTGTGCAGAATTTCAGCTCGGATGGGAGACCAAAAATTCAGACGCAAGATTTATCCCATACATAACATAAAAAAGCTTATAAAAACAGTCTGTCAATTGCCAGAATGTGACAGTTTATTTCTTAATTTACATTTCACTGTACACAGAGTTTTTTTTAAACAGATTTGACAACCTTATAGAATATGGAACCTCAAAAAAAGACTTTTAAAAGATAAACAATATTGGTGTTTAAATCACAGGCTGGTTGTAAAAAAAAATGAAAATTATAAAACTGACTGTAACATTCCACTGGCATTAATATTGACTTGATCTAATCTAATCCGAAGTGGAAAAGTACTTGCTAACTTATACGTCAGTCGGTTCAATTAAGCAGTATTGTGGTCAATGACTCTGTGCACAAACCTGTTTAAAAAGGAAGTATTCTCGTACTATTGTATCGTTTGGAATAAAAATAAACGCAGAATCTATAAATAGAATAACACGTAATTAGGCGTACATATTTTTATCTTTACAGTTATCTTTTGTATAACTTCATTATTAAATCAGAAGAGCCCTAATACAGGTATTTTGAAACTTAAAGAGCAACCCATAAAATGGCTGAACTTGTAATATAGATAAAGAATTTTTCATTTATTTATAATAAAAGATTTATAAATTACTAGCTGCGCCCTGCGGCTTTGACCGCTTTCAATCCTGGTTATAAACCTTCCTCTTGAATTACTCTATTTATTGCTGATAACTGCATTAAAATCCGTTGCATAGTTTACGTATCTATAAAGGACATACAGACAAACATTCATTTTTATGTATATTGAAAATAGGGAAGAATTACTGAAGACATTACAAGCAGCATAGTCAAGATCGGATGCGTTAGATTTATTGTTCTATCTCATCATGTTACCTCTAATATAATATTAGAGTTGGAATTATTACAACTAACATTTTTTGTGCCTATTTTAGTACGTGTAATAAAAACACTTGATTAATTATATTAAATTGCATTCTCGCAGTTCTCTCAGAATATTATTGAAAGTGAATACGTAGGGTATATAAAATCTATAATTGTTAAATTATCTACAGGTAAAATGTGTTGTGGCATCCTCTGAATAACATGTATTGGTTACTAACAAATAATGAGTACAGTAAATACAAATCACAATATAAATAAAGAGTCTGGCACTATTTATTACACGCTTTTCCTTAAATACAGAAAAGCAGGTAAATTCCGTCTTTTGCATAATTTGAGAGACAGTTTCGTTCTGCGGTTTACCGACAACACGAAGGCCAAGTTTACGGTTTCCAAATCCTAATAGGGCAACATTACCAACCAAGTTCTCGTCAATTTGGGATCGGTGCGATATGCTTTCTTTTCATTCATTGAGTAACACATTACAAGAGATTTAAAAGGCTTGCCTTACGCCAATCCTCTTTAAGAATATTTTTATGAACGACTCGGGGAGATGTAAAAATGAATCAGGTAATCTGAGTAGTCTATATACGCCTCTTAAGACACCCTAGAGATGAATAGGCGTGGTAGCACGTGAAAGAATTTCCCAATTAATATGTATGTCGTTTTGTTCCAGTATCACAACACATGCTAACAGAGCTGGATAAGCTGCCAGGAGTGCAGCTTGGGGATTTCCTGCTCCAGTTTGAGCTGGATGAGCCTCGGGATTCAGTGAGAGAGATCGCCAGGGAGGAACTGAGAGAAACTCCAGATATCGTCAAACCAGCTGTCGAAGAGCTAAAGAAATTATTAGAAGGTAGGTCCCTATAATTTTATATATTTGTATCTTGCCAAAGAGTTTAGTTGACGATTGTACGGTATTGTTGTGAAACAAAGATATAACTATAGTACAACCTTTTATAAGATTTTCATCTTATCTCACAAAGATCGTCCAGTGGACAAAGATAAACCATGTTTTTATTATCCATTCAAATTTAATTGTATGTTATCAAATCTGATAACACTACGTGACATCCTAATTAAACAATCAATATCGAAATTATAAATAAAAATCTATTGTTGTTAAAATAACACAATTACTGTAATATTTTTTAAAATACGTCACAGCCGATTGCTACTACTCACCTCCTCAAAAAATTTATTTCAACAGTCGCCCATAAATTTTATCAAATATTGGCAATAATGATTAGCAGTTGATCGCTAATAATTCGGATAGAAACAAAGGTTGGTGGACATTAGTCAGCTTGCAAGTTCCATCAATATTAGCCGTCGGTTAAGGTCACTAGAAGTAAAAACCCACGTATGATTATGTATTATCTGTTAACTCTAAACTGAACACATGTTCGTACTTGTTGTAGTCGTAATTAACACATGGCAAACATTTGCATAAGGTTGGTCTTCACAACGGTGAAAGAGCTGCTGTTTTAGATGAATTTAGCAATTTATATATTTAAAGTGATACTCATAAAGTATAAAATATGATTAATCTATCCATATTAAAATCGTGTTAGTTACACCATTTATAACTCGACAACGGCTGCACAGATTTCAATGATCTTTGATTTGTTCTCCGCCCCGAATTTAAATATAAAATTAAAATTGTCGGAAATTGGTTTACTCAAACATTTTTCATTAGCAACGCTATCTCGGAGGACATAAACTACAATTCTCGGAATAACGGGTGAAACTGCAGGGCACAGCTGTATGATATACAAGTTACTTAATTATTCCATTTAAGTAAAAAAAGCAAAGAAGAAAAAGTTTTATGAACAAATTAACTATGTAATTAAGTCCACAAATTATTTTGCATAACAATTAATAATGTCGTTAAAATCAATTAGCTTAAATGCATTCCACCCTTATCCAAAGCCGGTTTACATGGTCAATAAGTGGTTGTTAATATAACGAAGCAAATATAAAGCGGGATTCTAATTTAATACCTACTCACATACACCGATGACAATGCAAAATACGGTTTGTATAATCAACAATATATATCTTCTATATTTTAAAATATTGAGCTTATTCCGTCCCGCGGTTTCTCTCACTTTAACCGAGAGAATTATTGTTTTCCCAAGGTATAAAAATACCTTATATTACTATAAGGGAATAAGGTAGCCTTAGTAACTTTGAATCATCCTTCATAAGGGCCTAAACTGAATAGTTTTCAATTTGTTTTTTTTTTTTTAATTTGTAGCTTTTATTTTTTAATGGATGGGTTGTCTCGGAGATTATGTCCTACCTCCATTTTTTTTATAATATTAGTAGATCGAATAAAACTAAAGAAATTTGCTTAACCTTGACAATGTTTTAACAATACTTGTGAGTCTCTAATCGTGATCAATAATGTTACATCAGTTTTTTTGTTCATCCTATATTCCACTCTGATCATATAAAAAGTTCTGTAATTTAACTTTTTGCTTAAACTTTGTTGTTGTTGGAAATACCACAATTGCTGTACAGTTATTATGACTTATTTAGTGTAGGAAAGACGTAACTTATAGGGTATTTAATTTAATACATAATATACTAAAACCTTATGATGTGGGACCGTGTAACAGCATCTTAGCTTCTCTTCTTACGAGGGAGGCTGGGGCATTGTGTGCACTACTCCTTTCAATCCAAAATCGAGAGTAATATGTATATTAGTATGTTAGTTTAAATGTAAACTTCTTTCACGGGGACCACATGGTCAAAATTAACAAAATGCCTGTAAAAAAAAAGAAAACAATAACAATAAATGCAGCTTAAATTCATTTTAAATATTTATGTAAATCATATATGGGCAACAACCGGCCAAGATGTGATCTGGCCCGCAAGACATTTTGAAAAAAGCCAATTAAAAAATAATACATAAGGTACTTATACTCACTAAGTACTGCAGTAGTAAATGAACTAAGTACTTTTAAAAGCGGCCCGCGAACGTATTTGCACGCTAAAGTTTGGCCCTCAACATGTCAAAGGTTACCCATACCTGATGTAAATACAGTGTAAACTCTTTATAACGAAACTCAAGGGACTGAGCATTTTTTGTCGTTATAGAGAGTTATCGTTATATGGAGTGAACAAAAAAAAACAAAACAAAGTGAACAAACCAACCAACTTGGGCTCACTTCAACGTTATAGGGAGTTTATCGTTATAAAGGATAACGTTATAAAGAGTTTACACTGTAGTTATGTCTTCTGAACCTAATATAATACCTTTTTTGATAAGAAAATATTTTTTTTATTATTTAAAAACCATTAGCAATTTTACAGAACATGTTAACAATTTAAAATACAATGTGTACATTTCTTTCTTACAGCTGATAAAGATTTACATGTGCCCTTAGACAGTGAAGCGTGGCTTGTCAGATTCTTGAGACCCACCAAGTTCTACCCCGACAGTGCCTACGATCTGGTAAACTATTTTTTTTTATATTTTCAATAGCAGAAGTCGCATAATTCAATGCATGCATGAGATTACCTTCTATTTAAAAGCACAAGTGACTTTTACCTGTATAAATGCGCCCTCATAGGGCCATAAAAGGAGTGTTTGTGAGGATTTATGGATGTATGTTACTCTTTCACGCCAAAACCATCAAACGGATTTAGATGATACTTGGCACATAGATACAGCATGCCTTGGATTAATATATAGGGTACTTTTAACCCCGGGAAAATGTTACATCCCTCGGGAACGCGGGGGATAGCTACTCTTGCATAATTTTATATGAGAAAATTCGTTATTGTAGTAACTTGTGACTCGCCCAGCTTTGCCTGATTGAAATCTTACAAATATTATACAGATAAACTTTAAGGGACATTTTTTTTATTTTATTGTGGGAATTACATCAGAATTGACTACGTAGTTTAAAAGAACAAACAGACGGACAGAAATAATGACATAGATATTGGTTAGGTATGCAACTATTCTGCAAACAGTGTTATTAAACAATGCTAAGCAAATTAATGTGTAAATATATATGGTTACGTTATAACACCTTCACACGGCCACTTTAATGTTCTTTACTCACTGCTTTAGGTTGAGTGTTGTTCTTAGCTTGTAACTATGTGTTTAAGCGAACAGGAAGAGTTTTAATCTGAAATTCAATATTTATTTTTCTATTACAATATAATACGTGGAAGGTAACTTCAGAAGCCATTGGTAATCATAAGTGCCTTGCCAGGGCTAGCTGAATAAATAAAATCAACTTATGATCAACTAAAATTACATGCTGATCGTTGGCAAGGGGACATCCATTAATTCCGTGAGGTGATTTTGGCGATTTTTCGACCCCCTTTCCTCCACGTGAGAATAGGAGGCTTTGCTCGACCTCCTCATCCCCCTAAACACCTGATGTAATGAATGGACGCCCCCTAACGAACCAAATTGCCAATTGACAAAAAGAAACATCAGAAAATAATTATGTTTCTTTTCGTCCAAGGTTTTTAGAGGAAAGAAACTGAAAACTGGAAAATCCTCTAATCTATGGATTTTTTGTATGGTATCCAGACTTTAACTCGATTCGAAGACACATTGCGTTTTGCAACGAAACAGCCACCTAATAATAATTTTGTTTTTTTAATTAACCAGTCGTTAAATTACAATACAAACGATTACAGATTAAGCGTTACTACGGGTTCAAGCTGAAACATCACAAGCAATACGACGGTCTAGTGCCAAGCAAGGAGACCAACGTGTTCATCCAGAATGTACTCACAGTGTTGCCAACACGTGACCAACTTGGGCGGCGAGTACTCGTTCTAGAACTTGGCAGTAAGTTAAAGCTGTCAAATTATAATAAATCCAAACATTTATTTATTTATTTCATCTTTAAGCAGTTCTTTGTTTAAAAATACGAAATAATATTTATTTATTTTATAGCTATAATGTAACGTAATTAAACAAGATAACAATAAGTATTGAATCTACTAAAAACCTTAAAAGAATATCTTAAATATAAAAATGTTTTAAATTCACGTGTGAACGTAAACATTTCTTTTACACGCTTTATAATTATCTTCACTTGTATGTTAGTGTGTTTGTAACCGACTCCTTTGGGCGCAATTTTGACCAACTTTAAACGGTCAGATTTAAATCAAACTTTGTAGATTCAATATTTTAAACAGTTACACCCGTTATCCTTACTAGGACAATTAGGATTAGCTATTTAACTAAAAAATTAAAAATAAATTGTAGTTAAAAAAAACTAAATAACACGCTTTTATACAATAATCCGCCGGAGTTGTTTACAATATAATAATATAGCTTTTGTGAGGACTTCTAATGACATGAAATATATTTTCTGCAATTATTTATTGTTGGTTCATAAACCAATAATAATTATTATTACCTACTTAATGGACTTAAGAACGATTCCTTAGAAATAATCTTATATATAATATACACCTCTGTTAAAAAATATATACTTTGATCCCGAGACAGTTTTTTTTAACTTTAAAGCAAAATTAATTATTTTTCAAAGCCACAAAATCTAAATCATTTGTTTCCGGGATCTGCTACATGCATCATTGTATGTTCCTCTTTAATATACATATTTATTTAAACATATAATACATTGTGTTTAATACCTTTGTGAACTGTCACTTTGGGGTAATAAAGACATGCATGGAACCGTGACACCGGTAATAATCGACAAATAATAATAGAATGTTGCAAACAATGCCGGTACTGTGATAAAATTACTACTGTCTGCTAAATCATATGTTAGTATTTTCCATTTTACGTCAACACTTTAAAGACTTATTATAGGTAATATATTTGTGAGGTGAACACTACTTGCAATACAGTACATTCGCAGTACAAAAGTAGAAGTGCTCTTTGTTCAAAGTTCGTCCGGGGAAGTACTGCCACCACACCCTTTATTGCCGTAAAGCAATAGAATACTTGTATTATTGCTTGCTTTCTTACCGCTGCTCACTCATAACAAATATTATATTAGTTATATGTATATAACTTATAAATACCTACCAATTAGCGAGTAAACTATATTGTCTAACAAACCAGGAATGCTTGTTTTGTGGGCTTTGTATAAACTCAGTTATATTGTCGTGTGAAAGAATATATTATTAAAAAAACATCCCCTGGTGTTGCAAATTACCTTAACATCAGGTGGACCGTCTGAGTAATAGTCCGTATACTTATCATTAAAAAAAATCAGTTTCTGCGAAATGTATTTTGTAAATTACTTACAAAAGTAGTAAACGCAAGCATTTAGTATCTATCTTAACACTAGTTCCTGTCTATTTTACAGAAAAATGGAAGCACAACAAATGCTCCTTAGATGAGGTGTTCAAAGGTTGCGTGCTCTTCTTGGAGGCGGCAATGTTGGAACCGGAGACTCAGATCTGCGGCGCAGTGGTCATCTTCGACATGGACGGCCTCTCCATGCAGCAAGTCCTACAGTTCACGCCGCCTTTTGCCAAGAGAATCGTGGATTGGCTACAGGTAACACATAATCATTTCTCACTAGAAAACACACACAAAATTACACTTAAAAACCTTGTTAATTTTCCCCGACAACGTAAGCAATGAGTACCATTAAGAATACCATTAAGAGTATTTTCATGAAGCAATATTCTTTTACCGGTGGAATAGAGCTTTGATTTGTTTTTTGGCAGATGTGTCTAAAATATTAATTATCCACTTCCACTATGTACCTAATTTTATTAATGCTTTACTACACTTTTCGGCACCGTTATATATAGTTTCTAATACAATTACTAAAGCTAATACAACAAATGTTTTCAGGATTGCATCCCTCTCAGAATCAAAGGTCTATACATTATCAACCAGCCTTACATCTTCAACATGGTGTTCCAAATCTTCAAGCCCTTCCTGAAGGAGAAGCTTCGCTCCCGTATCATCTTCATGGGCAATGACAGAGACCAACTATATAAACATATCAGTCCGAAGTGCTTGCCAGAGAGCTATGGGGGAACCTTGTCTATTCCCAAAGTGACTGGGTCGCAATGGTTGGAACTGTTACTCATGTGCGATCAGGAATTTACCGGTATGTTAAATATAATTAAAAATCAAATTATAAACGGTTAGACCTTGGTAGAAATTGGCTTGTTCCGTTCTATACACCAGAATGCTCTTTGTTGAGCTGTGGATATTTTAAGCTTATAAAGATATATCGGTATCGGTATCGGTATCGGTATATCCATAAATTATAATACTGTAGAACCAGCGTGTTTATATATTTAAAACCATTAACAAGTGGGTAAGAGTTAGTATAGAATGTATAAGCCTTCTCGCCTTCAAGACCTTCCACAACGTGGACCGTCGAGCTGGACCACTGTCTGGTCCTGCGCTATGAAAATCTATGGACCTCCTAATATATTATGTTATTGGAGCTTTTCGTATTATAGGATTCTTAGAGAGTACCCCTTTTGCTACCATAATACGCTGAAATTTAATTAACCTTTTATTTCTTTTTTTTTCAGCCATCAACTCATATGGCTACAAAAGGAAGTGATCCAAATATGCTGCACTAATGATGAGAGGTTTTAATGGAATGTGATATTAATTAGACATATTGTGATTATTAAGGTGATGTTATTGTATAGGTACAAATAGAGTTATGGAGCAACAGTAAGCATTCTCCGAAACAATATTAAAGCTTTGCACTTATTTTATCGAATCTCAAATATGTATGGTACATAGGTTCTATGAAGCAGTCTTGCTCTGGTTTTGAATTTTTCGATTTTTATGAGAGTTTTTATTTATTATTTTTTATGCTTTATCTGGAGCTATATTCTCTGGCTTTTAATAATAATATTATAATCGATATTTATCGAAAACAATTGTCATTTTCGATCGAGCTTCAGGAAGTTAAGAAAATTACGTTATTTCGCACAAAAATAGTTTTACACTTGGAGTGTTTGGTGCACACTTTTTGCATTCCATAATTTCAGTCGTTTCATGACAATTTCGGACTGATTATTGTATTTTATTTCCTTCATCTCACAATATTTATGTACGAGTATAAAACAAAGACATTATTACGATTATATTATATACGATTTCATTTTACAATAACTGACTTTCTAAATATCTATAACATATTCCAAAGATACATATCTGTCTGTATATTTTTCTATTCATTTCTTAAATAGGTATTATTAGTATTTTGATATCATTGACATTATCAATTATAAAATGTCTATCACAAATAATATATCACTAACAATATCTTCTTAAAATATAAGTTTACACGTAATGCTTTGACTTTCGTTGCATTTTATGCCAATTAATTAAAAAATAAAACGATGTTTTTAACATAATTGCAGAAATAAGCGTGTAGATTAATTTAACACATTTAGTGAAATTAGTTTTAATTATTAGCAATTATTTATTATTGAGTAATTCATGACAACACTTACCATCACCTGCCTTTGATATTGTATAGATTAGCTCAATATTTGTGGTTATATATAAATATAGGTAATTTTGTCTGTAAGGTAGTTTATTAATTGGTAAATATTGTTATCAGAATGAGATGTATGTTATCTGGTATCAGAAAATAATCGCTATAAATAAACCCATTAAAATTACTTGTTCGAAATCATTGTCGTCATTTCAACATTTAGTTATAACTATTATTTACAATTATAGCCATTCTACCCTTGTGAATGAACGTATGAATGTAAATTTTACGTGAAAACGGTCCAAAATATAATATAGATTAAAAAGACAGTTGTACAAAATTTTATTTTATTTTACCACTTCCATTTTTATTTAAAAACTTAATTATAATTATTAAAATAAATGGTTATTTAACGAATTTAAATATGAGTTACAAACTAAAACTTGTCATGTTGGATGAGCTAAAATTTCTAATTAATTAAATAATTAAACAAATCACAATCTCAATTATTCTAACCACATATTATCTATATACCGAATTATCTAACATTATATATTATATAGTCTATCTTTAGAAATATATAAATCCTCACAGCTTGTAGCTCAAGCCCAGTAATAATTACAGAAATATTTACTGGCGGCTTTCTTTGTACATAATAATAATTGTTTTCATTAGAAATTATTTCACATGATTTCATTTATTGTTATTCGTCGAGTATCCAAATGAGTTCGCCACTGAAACAAAAGAAAATGCACAATGAGCAAAAATGTCTTGAAATTATAAACATTGAATAAAGTGATTAGTTTGTTCTCTTCTAAACTTTCGGTCTGTCACTAAAGGTTTTATGGCTATTGTAGCTAAATGTCAGTTTTTTCATATTCTGACCAGTGGCGTAACTTGCCTTAGAGGGACCCTGTATTAAATTTAGTTGGGAACCCTAATGAAAGATCTAAAGGATCATGGATAATGATTTAAAATTTTTAGCTTACGTCCGGGGCCCCGTATTATGATACGGTAGATTCGGTGGTAGGTACGCCCCTGATTCTGACGTTCTTGGAACGAAAACAATAGGGTATTTTACATTGGCGGCTAGCGTTTCAGCGCGAAAATTCAAAATCATAAAATAAAAAATAGTTTTAAAGACATTTTTCGGTTTTATATAACTGAAATAAAAATTCTACTGGTTCATTATGACTTATGGATTAATTTAAAACAGTTTTCAAAAAAATGTGTAATACCCTATTGAGTCTAATTCAATTGCAATGAGAGTTGATGGTAGAGCCACAGCCGTGCTATCTACAAATTAAAACTCATCTGAGCGATAACTTAGGCGAACACGTGGAAAGATCATCAGATTGCAGAGTTCAGGAAAGAGAAAAATAATAGTCGCTGTGTGACTACAGCGTGAGATCATTATACTTAAAGATTACTTAGTACCTACGTAAACAAATATCGACAACTAAATTTTGATTCTATGTTTACTATACTACCGGCACGCTATGATGGCCGTTGCTAAGTTTCAGATTGTCATAGGAAAAGAAACTATATCGCTTTGGAATAAAGTTGATTTCCATCAACATACAATTAGTTGTTGGATCAATAATGCACCTTATGACTGGCGCAATAAAGGTTACTTTTTTTTGTCATTGTTAAACGTCAAAACGGCCATTATAGCGTGCCGCAAGTTTAGTACTTATAAATTTGCATGTAAGTTCTTTAAAGATTCAGATTGTAGGTCATGTAGATCGTAGGAACTGAATACAGGTAGGTATATTAAAATGAGCTTAGTAGCCATTTTGTAGCATTCTTATGCGATAGAAAAATTCGTGTATTCATCATTCGTTAGATTTATATATTCCTTTAACTTCTTTATGTATATTTCTAATATAGCTTTATGTGGTATTCCTTTTTTAGCTGGGTTTTATTATAAAGATTTGATTTTAGAAATAGTTAGTTTTAGAAATTTTAATTTAGTAATTTTTTTATATTAGGTTTCCACAGGTTTAACTATGTTTTATAGGTACGTTTCGTTTATTAATGTATTTAATAATTAATGATTATAATTTAGTATCGATTTATAATTTATATGATGAAGATTATACATATTATTTTATTTATTTATTTATAAGAATTACTAGAGGTTGATTATTAAGATGAATATTTTTTTCTTATCCTTATATAATTTATTTACCATTAAGTTTAAAATTAATAGTTATTATTGTTAGATTAGTAGGAGATGTGTAGGTGTGAGTTAGTTGGCTTGGTGGTTAGCGACCCTGACTGCCAAGGCGAAGGTCGCGGGTTCGATTCCCACCTAGGACAAACATTTGTGTGTACGAACATGTCTGTTTGTTCTGTGTCTGGGTGTTCAAAATTCAAATTCAAATTTCAAAACCATTTATTCAGTTTAGGCCCTCGGAAGGCACTTATGAAGGTCAAATTTAAAGTTACTGAAGCTACATAATCTATATACATATGTATGTATGTATTTAGAAAAATAAAAAAGTAGTATATGTAGTAAATCAGTTATCTAGGTCCGAGTGTAAAAATAATGTCCCAGGATATTTTTTTTTTATATATATAAAAATTTCTATACCTAATATTATTTCTTATTCCTTCTTTTCTTTACTCTTACCTTACGACTTACCTGAAATTTACTGTGGATATTATAATTAAGTAATATAGATTACGGATTAAGATTTTGATTTATACGTCCGAAAACCATAGGGGGCATCCATTAATTACGTGAGGTGATTTTGGCGAATTTTCGACCGCCCCACTCCCCTTGGTGAGATGTCATGAGATTTTGCTCGAACCCCTCTCCCCGCCCCTAATCTCACGTGAGTGATTTGATATTATAATAAGTATACGATTTAGATGTGAAACAATATTACTACTATATATGCTACTCTTCTAGCAATTTTACACTGTTTCTTGCTAATAAAAAAATTACGTGATATTAGCCGAGACCCCCCTCTCCTCCACGTGAGATTCGGCTTGACCCCCTCTCCCACCTAAATGCCTCACGTAATTAATGGACGCCCCCATAGGTAAAGGTAAAAAGCCCTAATAGGTAGGCTTAACTCAGAGTTACTTACTTTTGAAATCATCTTCATAGTGCATGAGCATTTTTAACAACACTTCACCCGTTATTTCGGGGTCAGGCAACGTGCCGCCATGACGCTTCCGCAACGCTTTCGGGTCGATGTGCATCATCAAAGAATTCATGTCCGACCCGTGGAAGTGAATGCGTCTGCGCAGCTTCTCCCGCATGAACGGCTTGAAGATAGCGAATAGCATGTTGAAAATGTACGGCTGGTTTATGATGTGGATGCTTTTGAGGCGCATCGGCACGCAGTCCTGGAATAAAAACGTTTTTCGTCAACACCAAAATCTATCGGCTTTCTAAGCTACGCCATGGCAACATTCGGAATCATAAAATTATTACCTGAATCCACTCCAAGACCATCTTAGCATAGGAAGGCGTGAACTGCATAATATGAGTGAAAGATAGACCTTTCATGTCAAATAGGGCTATAACTCCGCAAATTTGAGTTTGGGGCTCCTTCATTGCTCCTTCTAAGCCCATCTGTATTCCTCTAAACACTTCTTGTAAGGATACCTCGCGAGGATTCCATTTTTCTGCAATGAAAAAGTTTACACTGAACCTTGTAAAATGGTTAGAAAAATGTGATGCACTAAACGAAAACATTTGAATGCTGGGGCTCGATTCAGTAAGGAAAATTACACTAACTCGAGGATGTTTCGTCGCGGCATCCGTGCTCTGTCGCTTACTACGCTAATACTTCTAATCACGTGAGAGATAAGCTCTCCGAGGCCTCTGTGAAGCGGCTCGCCGACGAAGTTTGTATTAGCTGAATAAGCGGGCTGGTACTTATTATGTTGGGACCACATCCTACTACGTTTTGGCCCAGTGTTTTTCTCCTGTAGGAGCCTACAGTGCATGATATGTATAAAATCCTTTGACTCTCTGACTTACCACCAGATTCGACGATCATAATACGTCGTCCGTGCTGGTCACGTGGCGCCAAGATGGACACAATAGAGTGGCTGAAGGTAGCTTGTGCCATGGAAGGTATCAAATCATGACAATAATCTGGATGAGCTTCTCTGAACTTGTAATAATCTTGTATCTGGAATAATTATGAGTAGTTGTCAATTCCTATGCTGTAACGAAGTTTATTATTTTAATATTTTTTTTATGCCAATGGGCCGACAAACAAGCGGACGGTCCACCTGATGGTAAGTGGTCACCGCCGCCTATGGACATTTGCAACACTAGGAGCATCGCCAATGCGTTGTCGTCCCTGAGACGTAAAGTTGTTAAGTCTCTTGTGCCTGTAATTTCACCGGCCCCCTTACCATTCCAACCGAAACACAGTAATACAAGTGCACTACTGCTTCACGGCAGAAATGGGTAAGGTGGTAGTACTTCCGCGGACGAACTCTGCACTAAGAGCTCTACTACTCGAAAAATGTTACGATACAGTAAACATCTGTCTATTTGAAATCTACCTTACGTAATAATAGAATATTTATTGAGATGCATACTTAATGCACTCTGAGGTCGAGTGGTATAAAGCTCGAGTTGATTCGCCAAGGTCTTGGGTCTAATTCCCTTGGCAACGTAATAATAACATTACATTGTTTAGAATACCTGTACCTAGAGATTGATAATGTCTCCGAGGGACGGCGACAATCTTCCGACATGTTACGTTGGTACTTAAAATATCTTGGGTTGAATGTAGGTGTCATTACTGAGACCTCTGCCTACCTTTTCAGGGATAATGGGCGTGCAGATATGTTGTGCAACAACCTGTATGATGTAGTAGTCAAGGCAGCGGTCAGTAATATTAAAGGGAGTATGTACCTTTTTTTTCTTTCTAAACCTATGTCACTCTTTCAACTAGTTTTGCCTTTGCGTTGTTTAATAAGTGTTAATAACAAGTTACCTTTTTAAAGGCACTCTCCACGTAGAATTTGCAAGGTCTCAGAAACTTCAGAAGAAAATCATCATTGTCCAGGGGAATAATGAGAGACGGCTCGCCTGTAAATAGAAAAACGAATACAACTTAAATTAAGAATAGGTAATCTATGTTTTTAATTATTGTCTAAAAAAGATCTGACTAACTGCTTATACACATGACATGACAAGTATGAACAATAAGATGATAACTAATTGACTCAGGCGTGACCTTGTGGAAATCCATTGTAAGATTATACAAAAACAAATATCTAGTAACTAATTCCCCTGGATCTCCTTCTCTGTCAAGTCCCAAACAAGTGAACTCCTTTCTATCCGGCGGTCGGCAAGGTAGCACGTCTGTGGTGCTAGTGCGTCGATTCAGTGAAAGCGGGTAATAAAGCGGCTCCTGAAGTCCCTACTGAACATATCGGGATGGGACTGGAACCATTCGACGCGGACTTTTTCGTAGATAGGTTACAGGCTATATATGATATCGATAAACGCGAGTGAAACTGCAGGGGACATCTATCATAAACGTCGTCAAAATCGTTTAAGTTATACCATTTTATAATTCAAGAACGGCTGCACAGATTTCAATGATCTTCGATTTGTTGGACTTATCTCTGCCCCGAATAACAGAATAAGTAATTAAAAATAAACAATTTCTCATCTCAAATATTTTTCGTCATCAACGCTATCTCTCGAAGACAGGAACTACAATCCTCCGGAACCCGGGTAAAACTGAGGGGTACATTTAGTAATATAAAACAATTTCTTTCTGCCTATTTATCCGCTTACTTCTTTTTGACTACGCCAGTAAGTTTATATTACCCCACTCAAGCGAAGCAGGGACGGGTCGCTAGTTTATAAACTGTAATTGTATGAATGAGTATGTCTTTAATTCCAATAGGCCTTCACAAGCACTTACGATTAGTAGGACTCTAATACCGGTTCGGAATATTGTTTTGGTACTGAGAAGAACCGGCATTTACATATACTCGTACCTTTACTTATTCATCAATATGTATAACGTCTATGATAGAAAGAAACGCACGCTAAGTATGTACTTACCAATATGCTTACATAAATTTGTAGAATTCTAATAGGTCAGTTTTGACGATTTATAGTGTTATAAAAAACCGGCAAAGTGCGAGTCGGGCTCGCACATGAAGGGTTCCGCGTTATTATCTATAAAAACGGTAAAATAAATCATATCTGTTCTATCGGAGCCCCCTTAATATTTATCTTATTCAGTTTCTTAGTATTTGTTGTTATTGCGGCAACGGAAATACATCATCTGTAAAAATGTCTGTCTTAACTTTCACGGTTCATGAGATACAGCCTGCTGCCAGACGGACACACAGACAGACGGACAGCGGAGTCTTAGTAACAATTAACCCTATGAGGTTATAATAAGGTTCATAGGCAATATCATACAATTAACCATTGGATCAATAAATGAACTTTATGACAAAAACAATAAAGATGATTTTTCTATGACAATCTTAACTGTCAAAATGGCCCTTTTCGATGTCAACATATTAAGCATGGATATATTTTTGGCCGAAAATTCAGTTGCATTGCAATCTTCTATGTAATATATACAAAATAGGGTTCCTTTGACGCACCATCACCCCAAAACTACTGAACATATCGGGATGGGACTGCTACCATTCGACGCGATTTTTTTTCAAGGTGGTTACAGGCTATATATGATATCGATAAACGCGGGTGAAACCGCGGGGGACTGCTATTAACCATGTTTAGATATTATAGCACACGGTTATTATTCAAATAATATAATTACTTTATGTAAGTTTTTCAAATTATTACCTAATCAAATTAGCTGAAAATGTGTCGTTAAATCTTCTAGGTAGCTACATAACTCTATCGATTTAATAACTGACATCTGTCTCAGCACATAAAAAAAATCATGTCAAAATAATACGTCGATATAAAAGATGACTGTTATTTTTTGAGGAAAACTTGGTCTCCAAAATACCTTAGTTGCGAATATATGCTTAAGAGACACCTGAATGGGGTTATTTGGCGTAGGTACCTACGTACGACACATAAGTAATAAATCAGTTTTCCAACATTCAGTAAGTTAGTAATAAAAAAAAAGATAAATTAGACTATAATGTAAATAAGCGAGTCTCGCTTCTTTAAGAAAATCCATGCTGAAATATGTCACTTGCCTTCACAAAAATCTTTGAAAAAAAGTAACTAGTAAAGTTTTAGTACAGAAGGCTTTCTACAATATAAACAATTATTTTAATGACGAAAAATAGGGTATAACGCTTGCTCCTGCATGACACATCTTTATGTACAAAATCTTATTTTGAAAACAGTTATTGCCGAGTTTATTGCCGGCTTTTCTCAGTACAAGCAACCTTCCGAACCGGCGTTAGAATCTTGTAGTATAAGTACCTACAGAACTCTAGAGATTTAATCTTTACGCAAACTTTACTCAGAATTGATCCTAATATAAGTATTAGTAAAGTATATTTACTCTTTTTTACTTTAATGTAATGAAATTAAATAAATTTTAACAAATACGCCTTCTCAGACAGTTACCATGAGTGGTCAGATTCTTACGCTGTATCATAACTTATAGCTCAATAACAGACATCACGCAGACCCAGCAAAAAATAAGTAAAAAATGCTTGTCTCCAAAATTATACGACGATACAGAATTATTTATGGAAATCAAGACATTGTCTATATACGAGGCACGTTAAAAGCGTTTTAAGGTTTACCTACACACAATTACTATATCAGTTTTAATTTTGGTTATTTTAAAATTTTGCAGGTACATACTAACATAAAGTAAATAAGAGTGCATATTCTTTACTGATAGGATCATTCCTGAGAAAATTATTTTGCGCATAAAATAATAATAAATTATTTTTTTCTTATATCAACTCTCTAGTGAAATGATGGTTTCGGTTATAGGGCACCTTCTAAAAATCGTCACACTCTAATAGGCCCCTGTTTTGACAGCAAATAATGTCAAAGAAAAATGAACTTTATCACTTTCGAATTAAGATACATCTAATAATCTAATGGTTGAAACCATTGTAGGATGGCTTATCGTAAATCACTAGGTTTCATTTTCTAAGAAATTCATAGCTGTCACAATATTGTGATGATTATGTAATTAAATATGTTACACTAATTTACGCAATCATCTATATTATTATTATTTAAAAAAAAGATACTACAAATAGTAATCATTGGGTATTTATAAAAAACTAGCTGTCCCCCGCAGTTTCACCCGCGTTCCCGAGGTATCTTATATTTTCCTGGGTGCAAAATTTCCTAAAAATCCGTTGCAAACATCCATACATACAAACATTTATAAAAGCATATATAGCATTTATAATATTAGTAGGATTCATTTAATAGGGTGACAATACTCCATGCTTTCAAATTTGTTTCTTTAGTTGGTAAAGAACCCCATTGCGCGGTAGTTTAGTATTCTTATTTTAAACAAACTCACGTAATCTACTAATAGGAAAAATAAATATTTTTTTTAATATCTAATGGTAGCAAGAGATATAAAATACCTACTGTATCCTTGAATAAATTCTCCGTTTGATCCTAAAGTTAATCATCGTCTGGACTCGCAATTTCATCTACCGCATTCAATTTATATCTGAGTAGCCACATCGCTTTATGTAAAAGCAATACCTAAGTACCTACCATTAGGTACGACATTACTGGATTCTGATTCGTTAGTAACTATGTAGGAATATGGTGCCAGTATTATTTGACCTACCTTTTAAAAGCTGCCTCAATTCAGCCAGTGCTAGTTCGACAATTTCAGGTATCTCCCTCAATTCCCTTTCAGCTTTTTCTATATAAACTGGATCTGTTATCCTTTTAGTTTCCAGCTGTATTCTGTTCTCACCCCACATCACAAAAGGTATTCCATCTTCATCGAATTGAATATCCATGTTTGACGACTGCTTCTTTTCGTTGCCCGAGTAATATTTTATTGCGCTACTCAATGTTTTTGATTACTTTTAAGTAGGTCTATAGCTCATGTCAATTAAAGACCCAGTGTGTTAATGCTGGTCGTGTGCAAGTCAGCAAATGTTGTCAGTCTCGAGCCATTCACTGTTTTTCCTCGTACATCGACACTATGACTGTGTTTTTGGATATTCCAAACAATTTGACACAAGATTAGAAGTCTATATAAAGTTATTCGAGTTCAATCACAAGTAAAAGGAATTCGATGAAACTGGTTTTAAATGGATATGTAAACGACTAATCACGGTTTAAAGTTCTTAAGCACCTTTTAAGGCAACCAAGATAGGGTCGCGCGCTTTACTCGCCGGCGTTTATTGGACTGTCTGACGTACCAACACGCATCTCAACGGTATCTTACCACTTCCATGGAACTTAATAGATAGAGCCCGAGGTGAAATTTCACTTTTTAAACCCGATATAGGACTTTCATACTGGTTGTATCGGAGCGAAGCACCACGCTTATAAATAAACACAGAATTTATTGATATCAAATCGGAAAACAATAGTTGATCTAGATCAAACTGCACAGTTGTGTTCTGCACGCTTGCACAGTGCGAATAAAGTTGTAACACTGGCGAATAAAAATTAATGCTCGTTCTAAATTCATCTTACACGGTAGAAAGTCTTTTACCGTTATTTGGTTTTAACACTGACACGAAACAGTAGTATCTGAAGACTAGTGAGATTTAATTTTAAATCCATAATAACATTCTAAAATAAGAATCTTATCAATTGAGTAATTTTTATAGATTATTTCAGGTATCTAAGTGACTAAGTGTTGATACAACTAATTTATTGATTACTATTAGTGTTGCTTAGCGTTCACTGGCTAATTAATAGTAGGAATTTTTCTTGTTGTGATATTATACCAACACTTATCTAACGTAAAATACATAACGTAACACTGTATTGAGAAATATGAAATAATATCAATCAAAAGCGCCTGTGAAAATAATACAGAAAAATTGTGGCTTGTATTTCTTATTACTCACATTCGTGATAAATTGCTCATACAAAATTAGTAGGCGTTTCAGTAAAAATTTAAAACATTTTTAGTACCCGATTTTTGTTCGAATTATGAGCATAAAAGGGGTATTTTATGAAAGTTTATCACATCTCGATCTGATGAGGGCAAGCCATCTTGGAGGTCTTCTAATAAGCAGGTTCTTACTTTACGTTTGAACTAAATGCGGAAAAATGTATGTGTGTACTTAGATAAGAATACTAATACATTACTCATTGAGTTTTTAAGAAGTAAACTTTAATGACACTGCGTTCGTACGTTGCGTATCTACATTAGAATAGATATTGTATCGACTAGTTAACACCGTAATTAGTAGGTACCTTTATTTTTGTGTATGTCTAATGTGATAATAGCTTTTATTTAAAGAGACCTTTCTCAAAAAGACTTATCCTCACTAAAATTTAAATTATCTATACATATTTAATTACTTGTCTATTAATACCTATATCATTACTGACTGATCGTGTGTTCTTCATCTATGCAGGGCCTAATCCGCTGGGACTCGAGATTTTGCACTACAGTTCCATAAATGACGTCAGTGAGTACTAAGAAGGGTTTTGGAAATATTACCCCTTAGGGGATAAAATAAGGGATGAACGGTTATATGAAACTTGGTTATTTTCAAAGTAAGAAGCACGAAATTTCATATCGACTTGACATAAATGTAGGTACACGTATATCGCCTTTCTGCAATTTGTACCCATAAGAGGGGTGTTGAAAAGTAATCTTTAAAACTACTTATCCAGTTTCAAAAATTCTTGCACTGATAGAGAACTACACTATTAATAAGTAACCTCAGTAATGTTATTGTCCTGGGATATTATAAATCTCTCAAGAACGCGGGTAAAACCGCAAAACAGGGATTAGTATACCATAACATAATAAAAAGGATAAATTAGTATAACATTTTTAGAGTAGTAGAGCTCTTAGTGCAGAGTTCGTCCGGGGAAGTACTACCACCTTACCCATTTCCGCCGTGAAGCAGTAGTGCAATTGTATTACTGTGTTTCGGTTAGAAAGGTAAGGGGGCCGGTGAAATTACAGGCACATGAGACTTAACAACTTCACGTCTCAGGTTCGACAACGCATTGGCGATGCTCCTAGTGTTGCAAATGTCCATAGGCGGCGGTGACCACTTACCATCAGGTGGACCGTATGCTTGTTTGTCGGCCCAAGTGGCATAAAAAAAAAACATTTCTATATAAGTATGTATTTAAAAAGGTAGTATATGTAGTATATCAGTTACCTGGTAGCCATACTACAAGCAGTACTCTCTGCTGAACTTGGGATCAGGTAACCATGTGTGAAGAATGTCTTGGGATATTATAAATAAAAAAACAAAGTACATATTACCAATGATATTTACTTATACAATTATCTTAAATACAAAAACGTCATTATAATAATCACGTTTCAATACCAATATTTATAATTTGAGCAAATCAGGTATATTAATTTTTTTATTCAATATTAAAACTACTTCATAAAAATATATTAAATTCTATTTTTGGAATGCGCCACCATTAACACTACTTTAAAAAGGCACAAGTCATCACAAGAGAAGCTTACACTAGAATGCTCACGAAGCAAGCTGTAGCAAAATATTAAAAAAATATTATTAAACTATCTCACATCAACAACAAATTACGAGATAAAATTAATTTTTAATGAATTATTAAATGGAATGAACCAAAACGAATTTAGCTCGTATAATCACCAGTCAGAAACAAATATCAATAAATATTGTTAAAAATATATTTTAATAAATATTTTTAAGAACATATATTAAAAAATATTGTTAAAAATATATATCAATAAAAAAAATATTGTCAAAAATTGCATCATTGAAGATAAAAACAAAGCAATGATGTCATGAGCGTTTGGTGAAATAGCACAGAAGTGTCCCAGTAGGTTTATTACTTTCACAGCCACAGTACCGACATAGCACAGAGCATATGTTCATGCGTTATCAACGGGACACAGCGTCCCTTTGTTATTTTAATAAATAAATTTACATCGCCATATCTCCAACTACCAGTGCAAAATATTCGTGTCTACATGTCATGAAATTCGCTCACATTTCCACTGACACACACAACATAGTTACAATGTACGTGGAACTAAATAACTACTTAGATTTAGATTAAAACTTAAAATAAAATGAAAAAAAGATACAATTAGCTTCTGATAATAATGAGTAACACATTAATATTCAATTTTATAACTTCAAAAATAGTCAAACTTTTTATTAAGTATCTGTAGCAACATTACGAAAAAATAGCCTAACATTATTTGTCATAAGTATTTATCACATATTTATAATTTGTAGCTGCGTTCGATGTATTCACGCATGTTTATATGAGTCTAGATATCTATTGTAGCTACCATATGTCAGCTCATATAATATCTATATCTAAAAAAATAAGGCGTATGCGTTTTTATATACATTTGAAAAACGACGCCATACTTTAATTGAAAATATATCAAGCGATTAACTGAAAAAAGAACTATAAAATATGAACCCTGTTTAGGATGAGCTCAACTATTATACTAACGGTGCTCGGACCTACTGCATGGCAAACGTCTACCTAATATTACTTACTAACAACTAACACCCGACATTCACATTCTACAAACAACTGCAACCTTTCAAATTATATTCTAATTTACAAGCATTTAGTTGTGACTTTCCCGAATCTGCCAAGCATATATCCAAGTTCCAATCAAACAAAAAAAGTTAAATTTTCATAATAAAAAAAAAACCTTTTTCCATTCCACAGTAGCACCGTTCAGAATGAGGAAACAGTTGGTCTCAAACGAGAGAACAAATTTCCTTTCAATCGTCGCCGAATTCAAACAGCCAGAATCAAACCAAATTCGACAAAGTCACGACGTTAGGGATAAAATGCTACTGGTTTACGTATTCTGGGCAAATCCGTATGAGTTCCAGTTCTCTATGTGAGGCAGGACGTCAGTGATGACGGGGTACCAGTCCGCGCCCGAGTAGTCAATAGCGGGTAGCACGCCGCCGTAGTCCGACGGCAAGTGAGATGGCTCCATGTGCTTGTGCAGGGACGACATCTTGGACCCGTGGAAGAAGATCTGGACAGTCACATTAAAAACAATGAAATGAAGTGGGACTACGAATGAAACTGAAAGATGTTATTTATCCTCAAAATAAAAAATAACGCCATATAGTGAAGTAGTGACAGGAAATTGGACGATAAGTACGTGATTTTTTATACAGTTTCATGCAGGACGATTTTTATAAGTAGGTTCATATGATAAATAGCTTTAACATTTTAAATCATAAATTTCTACTGAAATTATAGTCGCCTATAATAATTGATTACTTTTAGCAACTAACACCAATATAAAAAGCCTTTATATTTACCTATAGGTAGCTAAAAAAGTCACCTCTTATCAGAGTGGACTAATAGCACTCAAATTATTTAGTTATTTAAATCGGAACCTCTTGAAGGTAATATGGTAATTAAATGACGATCTAGGAAAATAAAGAAAACCTATACCTAACTAAAACTTTAACATCTAATTACAATTTATATTCAGAGCAAATTTCAATTTAAATTGATCAATTACTACATAATTTATGGACAAATTACAACTACAAAAAGAAATACTTATATAAATCCTTAATTTTATACTTGGTCTTTCAAAGCTGGGGTTTAATTCATAACTAGCCAATAGCCATTCCTACGCTAGGTTATTTTGCTAATAAGTTGAAGGTAGGTACTCACCCTGGTCTTAAGTTTTTCTCTAATGAAAGGCTTGAACATGTTCCAAACGACGTTAAAGATCATGGGTTGTTTCACGAAGTGCACCTCCTTTAGTCGGAGAGGCATCGCGTCTTGGATGAAGGTGAGCAGCCTCTTGGAGAAAGCCGGCGTCAGTCCCATGGTCTGTCGATAATATTAGACATAATAATCAATCAAATGACTTCATAGTGTCATCAACATAAGTTGTGCACATAAAAGTGAATACCATAGGAAAAAAAGAAGTAAGGAGTCATGGGGACTGCTGACAGAAGTAAAAACTTATAACTACCAAACAAAGCAGAGCAACACGATATTACTCATATCTACAGATATACTGTTAAATGAATTACATTTCGGTATCGAGAACCCTTAGGAATTTCCTCAAAACAAAAATCGTTTAAGACGCCCAAAGAAAATCAAAAATGGTCACCAGACCTCCAGTGTAGAAATACCGGCATTCGCGTTTAATGATTACAAAATTCGATTCTCAGACACGCAACTTCCAGGTAATTGACAAACGGCTTCGACCCTGGCTTTTCCGCGAATTGGACTTGCTTTATGGTCACTATCTTCTATCAAAGAGGAGGTATGTAAGTATGTACCTCAAGTGGACAAATAAATTAGTTACCTTCTGATGGTTATAAAAACTTCAATATGTATCCTGAAAAACTATTCAAGGTGTAGTTTTCTGTACACTAGATAAGCATTTTCTTTTTAAAATATTATTAATACTATATTTTCATTACGATAAATCGATAGTAGGCAAGTAATTAGATCAATATGTTATCACTAATGCTTTCCTCAATGATAGCGCGCGATTACTATTTGTATCCGGGTACTAAAGGCAAAGTCACTTTGAAACATTTTGTCGTTACATGTTCAGATTATATTCAGTTATTTTAATTAGATGATAGGCATAATGTTACGACCCAGTTGCGGCTGACCACAGAGGTCGAGGGTAAGGAGCAGGCGAGTGGAAATACGTACTGGATCAACACTACACTTGTTAGCTCAACGACCGTGTAAAATGTCATCCTTATAGCGTAGAGGAAAACCCATTTCCTTTAGCCCACGACAAAGAGCGGATGTTTAGATTAAATATTGATCTTCAGTTTTAAATACCACGGCGGTTCCATAATTGGCGCAGTGCATACTCTTTATCTAAAGGTATTCTTGACTATAGCCCGAGTATATTTTCTTGCTCAGTATCCGTATTTAATAAATGCCATTTACGTAATAATGAGTTAACTGGAGCTACAATGTTCACTGCCTGATTGCTTACTTAAAACCTGATGAAAAGATTGATTGTTTTTAGTATTAACTAGCTGTCCCACGCGGTTTCACCCGCGATTATCGATAGCCTATCCATCTACGAAATCTGCGTCGAATGGTAGCATTCCCATGCCGATATGTTTGTCAGCAGTGAAGGTGCGTCAAAGGATCCCTATTTTGCTTATATATATAGACTAGCTGTCCCCCGCTCATAGCTCATATCCAAATACGAAAAATTCTGCGTCGAATGGTAGCAGTTCCATCCTGATATGTTCAGTAGTTTTGATGTGATGGTGCGTCAAAGGTACCCTATTATTCTTAGATATGCTACTTAGTTGCCTTGCTCTTTAAAATGATAGGGATTAGACCTATACATGAAACATTTATTCCTTTTAAATTAGTTCACAACGGAATAAGTTTATCTGACTTTACAACAATGAACCACTCAAAACATGAGAGCAGATTGTGATAAAAAAATATTTAAGGAAGATAATCAAATCCGGTCACGATAATGTAGTCAATCCTAAAGGAAGACATCAATAAGAACATATCTAGAATTGTAAATGATCTGACAGCCTCGGACGTGATGGCCTTTGATCAACATGAGGAACCCTGAGCTCGAGACAGTTTTTCCTCTGAATCGATTATGAACTTGGAATTTCCGGTTTTCTGCTTTAAATCTATATACATATATAAAAATGAATATTTGTCTGTATGTCCTTTATAGAATCGAAAACTAAGCAACGGATTGTAATGCAGTTTTCAGCAATAGATAGAGTAATTCAAGAGGAAGATTTTTAACCAGAATTGAAAGCGGGCAAAGCCGCATGGCGCAGCTATTAATTGATAAAAACAACAACAAATTACATAAAAATCTGGGTGTATTTTTTCAATAAAAATACCATTGCCTATGTAGTTAAATAAACGACTAATTATTCGATATCAGCTGATTAGTCACCAATTAATAACGCTGAACCTGACCTAAACAATTCGATATACATTTTCGCAAATAATGAACGCATTAAACAATTTAAATGCTTTTAATGATATGCATTATACAGGATTATACAGAGGGAATTGAACGTGATCTGTGATTAAAATCGATTCATTTCTCAGGAAGCGTCTCTAACCAAAGATTTGAATAGTTTTGACCTTTGTCAAAAGCGTGATTCGACTTTTAAAGACACTTAATTACTTGTTTGTTTGGAATTCACTCGTTGAAAAGCAAATAAGCGCAAGTATTTTTTTTAAACACAACAAACACATATTATATAATCTACCAATGAGGTCAAAATCCCATGTAATGGAATGACAGGTAAAAATTAAGAAGAAGAAAATATGGTGAAATAAAAGATATATTAATATTTATAATTAGATCTAAAGGGTTCATGTCTCAGCAGTCAGGCTGAAATTACTCGATGATAAAACAAAATGTGGCAATTCCTGTGTTTTGAAATTTAACCTTGTATTGATGACCAAGTCATTTGGTCAGATTAATCATAAATAAAAGTTAATCTACAATAAACCTGAATTATGCTTAATATGATAAGATATAGTTACTGATATGGAAGATCCTGTTCGATCACGCACATGTTGTAACTGTTAAATTTTTATCACCTAACACCCCTTAGTCATAAAACGCTAATTACCTAAAACTCATCAAATGGTCACGTAAATATCGTCGACTTTAATACAGGAAAGTGGTCGATAAATCCATGACTAAAATATCAGTATTTTATTTTAAAAGTATTTTATAATTTCGCATTTTATTTTTTAAAAGAATTAGGAAAACATATAATTCCCAAAGATCAAAATATTTTTGGGATGTCGAAAATTAGATCGTAAAATATACAATTTTATTTCGTAATTGTGTTCACTAACTTTATAAACCCACTAGTACAAAATAACATACAATTTTTATGCACTGTTTAACAAATCTATGTATGTATAATTATTATTAGTAGGTACCTATATAATGCCTATGTATTTAAAGATAAAATACCAACCTAACAACGTAAAGAGCGTCGACACGAAATATTACCTACTTTGTTCATTTCTTTGTTAATATGTAGGTACATAAACATGCAAGTTCGTTTGTGTTATTGTACTTCAGCATGTAGTGTCTACCTACACTTTGTTTGAAGGGACGTGCGTGAATCACCGAATACAAAGTGCAGATTTATGCACATATTTTTTTTAATTATTCAGAGACTCCAAAGTGCACTGTCTGTAAATAAATATTTGCTTATAACCTTTTTTGATATTGACCGAAAAGAGAAATAGTCAAATATTTTTAAAAAGTTTGGTTATTTAAAATTGAATTGTACCTATCGACAATTCGATTGCTCAATAATATCTTATACACTAGTGTAAGCCTAACCTTCAGATATGATTATTTAACGCGTTATTGTAATACGTACCTAAACTTTTTGTTGTAATATATTTATTTTTAAACTTAATAGGTATAACTCATTACCAGTTATTTCGTCTGCATTACTTCTAAACATTGAAGTAAACAGCTCAAAAAATCTATTTATATTGCATAAATCATATACGGCCGTGTGACACGGCAATCGGTGTCACTTTGTTACGATATAGCCAATCAAATAATCAGCATTCGCGGCGCACGCGCAGTGAAAGTGATCTAGCCACATTTTAAGCGTGTTATCGCTATGTGTTAGAAAAATATTTTGCCTTCGTTTACGTTTTCGTGCTAATTTTGTATATAGAAAGCAAATTAATGTTTTTACGTAGGGACTTTTAATTCCATCATGCCTGAGTGCAGAAGCTATAGTACATACAATAGATTTCATCTCATATTAAACGAGTAATCTGTCGAATCAAGTACAAATAAATAGGACTCACAAAATCGAAAGATAAATATAAAGGTTGAATTACATAATTGTTATTAGCAAAAAATTAAGTAATCGATAATGCGCTATCGCTTCTATTCATGTTTTCACATTATCTTTAGTAAGATTATATTTTTTGCGCACTAACATTCCTGAAATGTCCTTCTTTCCGCACAACAACTACGCACTTCAAAAATAACAATGAGTTTTAAAACTAAATAACAAAGAAATAATCATTCAACACGTAATGTTAATTCAATGACCTAGAATCGAGAATATATTGGCCATTTCCTGAAAAAAACAATAAGGGATCGGGCTCTTGTGACAAAACACCTGTGCGAGCTGCAATGAACTCTAATGCAATAGCAGTAGAGGTCAATGACGCCTTGCGACGACGACGACCTCTTTGTTTTGAACACGTATCATTATGTAACAAACTAGTTTGCATGAATAAATGCAAGATATGACAACACTACGATTTTGCTTAGCACAATAAACAGCCAATTTCGTCATGAAGGAACGACGGCGGCCTGAAACAGTGACTGCATTGCAAATTGATCTCGAAAGGCGGCGATCAAACACATAACTGACATAACTCATTACATAATGAGTTTCGAATTTGGGGCAAAGTAGTGCTTGCCATGAATAGCAAACGATCTTCAGTTGACAGATCTATCTCGTTCATGAATGTGTAGATTATTTGATTTTACTTTATGGTGACACTGACCTGTGACCATCCCATATTGTGGAAGTCCATGATGACCACTGTCCCTCGTACTTGTGACTCGGGCTCCAACATGGCCGCCTCGTGGATAAGGTAAAACAGCTTGAACAGCTGATCTGCTGTCACTTTCTTTGGATCCCAAGTACCTGTCGAAAAATAAGTCCAGATTAAACACCGTGAAATACTTGATGGGGATTTTTAAATAAAGTTTACTGATAACTCAAAGGTCGTTGCCAGTTCTTCCCAGTTGAGGGCGGACGTGTGTAACTACTTGTAACTTCAGCTTTAATCATTAGTAGTGAATCTTAGGCCCTTGGCTTTTAATACAATGTTTAGATTTAATTTTGTAACTTGTTAAAAGGCCATTGACCGATCTGCGTCAAAAAAAATATGGCTTAGACTGCCATTGGCCTTAAAAACCTACGTTGGAATCTGGAGCATTGAAAGACTTGGTTCTCGATGTCCTCTGCTAATAAAACATTGACCTATGTGCAATATTTACCTCCAACATTAACGATAAGCGCCCTCCTGCCTTTGTGGTCGCGTCCTTTCATGACGTTGACGACCTTGTGGTCGAGGAAGGCGGTCTTCTCATGTTCGGGCAGCAAGCCGTCGAGCAGCGATGCGTTGTCCCGCTTAAACTCTGCTGTGCGACGCATCTGGTGACAAAAGTACTCAATTAAAACCTTTTTGTTGTCTGTAGTTCAATTATAGGTGTCTGTATTTTTGGCCAGTGAGAAAGTATATACTAAATTTAAATTTCGAATTAAAGCCGTCAATATACTGTCATTATGTAACCAATGCACCGAATGGACAGAGAGCATACTTATTACCATGATGTTATCTACTAAAACTGACCTAGTATTTGTTTATGTTTGTGCCTCAGTTGAAGGCTGACTTCCGAACTAGCTTCAATAACTTTGACCTTCATAAGTGCCCTCAGCGGGTCTAAACTGAATAAATGATTTAGAATTTAGATTTTTTGTGTAGGTTATATACAATATATTTCCGAACACCATGTGCCTATTACACTGTCCAAAATTGTAAGAAAAAAACATTTCTATAGGGTTGCCAGCCGATAGGTAGCTGCAATAATTCTGCCAAATCTCTTGTACATTCTAATACACCGAATTAAAATGCTTGGGACGAAGGCACATGGTAATTTATAAATGCACAGGTGATAGTTACAGCGATTTAAGTATACTAGCTTACTGGATCATGATTAGAGAGAAAATCTCGCAAGTCTTAAAATTTCTCAACATAGCAAGTACTTAGACTAGTAATTTTATAAAATTTGCATAATAGTTCCTGACAGCATAAACAGCTTTTCCTGAGGATATTAGTTTACCGTTTATCTCGACATAAAAACGATTGTAATCATTATAATAGATAGGTACCTTTAGACAATGTTGAACTGGTTTATATTAAAAACTATTAAAGTAAATGTCCATATCTATTTATCTATGTACCTGTCGTAGCAAGTCGTAAAATGCCAAATCCGCAAATAACCTTACTTATGTAGGTACCTCGTTGCACAATTATCATCCATCACTTGCCTTGCTAATCAGTCAAGATTAATGAACTCGATATTTAATATATTCGTGCTTTATATATTCTTTATCTATTTTTAACGAAACGATATATATTAATATACAAACAACAAATGTGATAAATGTTACCAACGGCGCACCGTGACCGATAATCCCTTGCCACGCGAAAGATTCGCAAAAAAATATTGACAATATGAATATGATCTTGCAATCACAACTTGTTATCATAATAATCAAATGGTTTACATTATCCGGTGAAAACAATGGAGCTCATTTCCTTGTTAGTTTCGATAATATGCCATATTACGAACAATAAAATGATGGAAACGAGACATGAGTAATTTATTGTCATGATCAGAGGTTCCCAACTGGTGGTTTGTGGACTGCAAGAGCCAAAATATGGTCCGCGAAAAATTTTAAACATTTTAATAGTGAAACTACTTGTGTGACCAAAAATTGGTAGGTTAATTAGGTCAATAAATGAATCATAAACGCAATGTATGCTATTCAAAAGTGATTGATGAATAATTATAATACTTCCCTGTAATACAAAGTTTCGTGTGTCTTTACGACACCTTTCTTACTACCTGTTTTCTTCGTTCTTAAATTATTCCTTCGTTGATATAAACAAAATTCAATTTTCTACTAAAAATATTGGAATTTCTATAACAATAAATATTACAGTCAATGCATGTCACATTTCACTCATTAATGTGTAAAAAGTTTTTAGATTGACACAGTTAGTTAAGTTCCTACAACAATGAAATCGATGTGGTCCTCGGTCGAAAAAAGGTTGGGAGCCGCTGATCAAGAGCGATGTGCAGAAGGTCAGCCTATAGGTAAAGTAGCAGGCTATAGTTATCCTAATCACGTAACCTGGCTGATGAATGGGGCAGCGGGACATTCGCGACGAGTCTCCAATTTGTACGAACTCATTATAAAACTAAACACTAACTTAAGGCATACAGAATTTATTACACATCATTAGACGCAGTCTGTATGTAATGGTTGATACTGCGGCCTCTCGTACTTTGAGACATGTTTGCTGAACTTTCATTCTAAGCGCTTTAAATAGTTACTGATTTTTTTTGTTGGGATTAAAAAAAACATTTCTTACTTTTTCAGTCATTCTATTTCTGCGCTTAGATCTTTTAAATTATCCAATAGATTTTGATGAGGTTTAAACATCATATTGGAAATTTCTTTGGGAAGATTTGTGTGTATAGATTTATATTTCACTAGTTTATGTGAAGCTAGACCGGGTCGCTAGTAAGTTTATAAATGTATATAATATGAAAATAGTATCGTCGTTGCTACTTCTCAATTTTGTAATTACCAAAGTTCCGTGAACATTAGCCGGTGTTTCTCTAGTTGATGTGGTTGCACAACTTAGCAACCGACTAACGACTGATTGCGAATATCACACCGCTCACGTACTAGGCTGCCATACCCTCAGACAGTATGGCCAGCATGGAGCTTGCCCAATCTTAAAACTGTTATTAAATTTAATAGCGGTAATGCTGAAACCGGATTAACACATCTATCTTGTCTTTCATTGCATTGCTATGTTGTCATCGTAGCTTAGACATAGAAAAATGTTCTTTATTGCTTTTAAGGTAAAGTTAATCTTATGATCCTTGATATTGATGATGCTGATGAACCTCAACACAATGTCAAAGGGTTCATTCTTCAATAACACTTTCAGCTCTCATAACGGTCCAATTAGATCTCTACAATTTTAGTACATATATATTATGAATAGTGTATACTCGTATACGTTCAAGTAACGTATTATCAATAGCTCTCATAACGGTCCAATTAGATCTCTACAATTTTAGTACATATATATTATGAATAGTGTATACTCGTATACGTTCAAGTAACGTATTATCAATAGCTTCATATTGAAAATCCAATTTGTGTAGATCTCGCAAATCCTAATATCCAACGTCCTACTAATATTATAAATGCGAAAGTTTGTACGTATGGATGTCTTTTACTATTTCACGCAAAAACTACCGAACGGATTTGGATCCAACTTGGCACATAGATGGAGCATATCCTGGAATAGCATATGGGCTACTTTTTATCCCTGGAAAAAGTGACATCCCTCGGGAACGCGTGTAAAACGTCGCGGGGACAGCTATTATGGAATATAACTTCTTTGTGTTCAAATATAAAATAAAAGAAAAAAAATTACATTACAAATTTAACAGAATGTAAACGCTAGCTTCCACAAATAACAATAGGTTCAAGATCCCCAAATGATCATCAGGTTTGTTTACATTGATTTAATAGGTCATGGTTTACCAAATCGTATACTAAAACATGTCAAAGTATACAAAGCGATGATTTACGACATATTTCTTTTAAAAAGACATATCTTAGTGCAGAATTTGTCCTGGGAAGTACTACAACCATACCTATTTCCGTGGAGCCGCAGTGCACTTATATTACTCTTTCGGAAAGAAATGTAAGAATCAAGGCCGGTGAAATTACAGGCACAACTTCATGTCTCAGGGTCAACAATGCATGGGCGATCAGGTTTTACTCCACCATCTAATCGCATTGAATCATCAGGTATCACCTAGTGCTTATCGAAATACTTGACATATGCTTTTATAACCTCTTTTAAATTAGTCTTTAGTTGTTAATCTATTTAACTTTGTCTTAAAAGCTTCATGCAAATTCCTGACGTAAGAGTTATCATTGCATATATCAACCGAACTCCGGTCAACTCTTATCTTGTTATTTACTGTATATATATATGCATATATCACTTAACCACTGATCATATTAAATAGTTATGTGCCTATATAACATTTTATAATGAGCTTATTGATTAATGCAAGCAAATAGCGGCATTTAAAAATTAAATTTCGAGATAATATCGAGAATCTTATGTAGGTAGGTATAAAGACTTATGAATATGAAAAATAAACCAAACAATTGTCAATAAAATTATAAATGGCTCAGTAAATTGTCATTAATGATGATGGTAATTATATATTATATGTACAGTCACGAGCATAAATATAACCGTGGACATCTGACACCCTTCACAAAATTCAACATCACTTCTGCTTCTTGAACTACAAATGAATCAAGAGATATTAATTAATCAATCAAATTTTACTGCAGAACCTCCGTGGTTATATATTTATGTTTATTACTGTACCTTCGTAATACCTATCATTGGTATAATCTAATACCCGTCTACAATGATTACATAGATAAGGTACTAGTGCAGTCTAATGTAAGGCAATTCATCCAAGTCGTAATTCGGTATCATGTAGCAACCATCTGTTTCCATCTATCGTGCGATCAATTGCCCGATGAAGCTCGCGTTGACAGCAACGCTTGAGACTTCTTCATAGAGGATTTCTTCATGAATCTACATGTTTCCATCAATCGTGCCTGATCATGGAAGCCTCAACGAGCAATGTGGCGAAAGTTACGCCCGAAGCATTGCAACTTGTAAACAACCGGGCTATTCTCAAACCAAAACTCACCGTGTGAACAGGTGAACACGCGGATAGCGGACCTCTCGTCTAATTGCGGAGTCGCGAGAGAGATAGGGAATAGTCACTGCGTGAATTCATTGTCGAGTTTCTATGCAGAATATCATAGCAGAAGGCAGACATTTTTAGATGCCTAGCTCCTAATTTCACGGATGTCCATTCCTTGCCTGCCGGTGTCAAATAACCTTAGACCATCGGTTGGGAAAGATAAATATTCGTTCTATAAATAATAAATAAATAAATATCCTGGGACATTCTTTTACACACGGCCATCTGGTCCCAAACTAAGCAGAGCTTGTACTATGGCAACCAGATAACTGATATACTACATATACTACTTTTTTTTTTTTTCTAAATACATACTTATATAGATATTTACACCCAGACACAGAACAAACAAACATGTTTATGCACACAAATGTCTGTCCTGGGTGGGAATCGAACCCGCGGCCTTCGGTTTGGCAGTCTGAGCGTTAACCACCAAGCCAACTGGCCTGTCAAATATGTAAATATGTCTATAGTACTAAGGTGTGTAACGCACCATACTAACCTAGCATATAAAAGGTTCTTATTAAAAATAAGACGAAGGTAGGTTACCTACCTAACATTCAAACAAAGACACTGTAAAGTTTCAATACTGGCTCTTATTACTTTATATTAACATTAACGTTTAATGAAGTCATTGAATAATTGAAGGTCAATACTCGACCGATAAATGATATCATTCTCATCCAATATTAATTGAAGTCCAGTCGTCTTATTCAAAGTCGCGTCGCTTTGTAGTTGCTAGTTCATCCGGGTCGTATCGCACGATAAGCGCACTTAGCGACAACCACGACGCAACAACGACGAGACGTGGTCCGAGATCTCGACGATACGGTGACGATACACATGCGGCACTATACATGCTTAGAATTTCACTAATCAGATCATGAACGCGCCCTTTAAACAATACCATTATATCGTAATCTTCACCAAGGTTTCTAGACTTTTGTAATAAAGGTATTGTTATTTTTAATCGGGTTATAAAGGTCTTAAAACATTTAACTAGGTCTTGCAGTGACCGCATTTTTGGAGGGCACATCGATTATATGTTGTTTCCTTTTATCATAATTATGAAATACTCAGGTTATATACCTAGCTGAACATCTGCACCACTATCAAATTAAAACAGCGCTTTATCAAAGATGAGGTGTTTGGATTTACTAAGTTTACTCTAAGTTTTTATCCTTTAGAAACGGAATAGAATTTCTATCATAGAAAAAGAACTACTAGCAATTTAGTTCATGTAAAACAATCGCGTTATAACAACGTGCTTGTTATGTTTTGCGCCAGAAACCTTGGAAGGCTGTTTTCACTAACATTAACGACGCCGGCGCCGCGACGTACGGTTGAATCTATTGCAAATCTTCCGTGTGGGACATGCAATAACACACCTTTAGTCTACCTATACGTTCTGTGATACCTGGCGGTTAGTCATTTGATGAATATAATTTTTACACTGTTTTATTTAACGTCACCCGTTAGTTTGTATGTTTTGGTCAAATCTTGCAAATGAATTTTAAACTAGGTCTTCCCGTACGTTTGAGCACAAATTTTGCACACACATTTGATTTTGGTAACAATGTTCGATTAGCAAAGTAAAGTCATTCTAAATCCATATGTCGGATATGACAAGATGGCTATATGCATAAACCACCTTGTCATGGGTATCTAATAGTATCTATTGAAAGGGGCTGTCTAGAATACGTCATGTAATTTTGATTTGTATTACGGCAAAAAAATTAAAAATACTGGATACTTCATAAAATATTTCGTTTGATTAGAAACTAGACATCGTGGAAAAACAATATACCATAAACAAGAATGGGTTTTCAAAACTAAACCAATGACAAGAGTTTTCCAGCCAGTGAAACGGAGGGTCAACAAAAATAACTCAACTTTTTAACTTAATACGCAAAATATATTATAAGTTTATCGTACCAAATTGACTGGTAGATACCTATATGATTAAAGAAAAAAAAAGTATCGTTAAAACTTGTTGCAATACAGACGCGAGTGCCTCTCGTGGTATCCGGCATTATAAAATATGAACAGCAATATGATTGCAAATATGTTTACAATTAATTCTTACAAGCAGCTGACATTGGGCTCCGATAGTGTTTATATAACCAATAGTTATGTTTGTGTAGCTAAATTAAAGTGAGGATCAATAGATTAACGTTAACTTTTATATCCTTGGCAACACTGTAAATTATTTTTTTGTAAAAAAACCTTGATGAGAAAAAAGTATGGTAACAAAAGAAAAAATGAAAATATATTTTTGGTTTAATTAAATATGAACAAATGCCTTATTACGTGTCCTGGTTGCATAAAAATGTATCTCTCATCTACTATACCTACTCAATATATGTACATCTATTGCTAAACAAGTTTTCAAACAGAGCAAGGTCATTTTTTTAATTTTTTACACAATTTTGTTGGAATTATATTCAAAATATGATAAAGTTCAGTTCAAATATAAATTAACATACTTACGCTGAATCCTATCTTTTATAATTTATTTATTACTTTGTGATATATTATCGCTTTTTTTAAACATAACAGTTGCTTTCTTAGTCAAGACGCCTTTTTTTTGCGTGTCGATCGTTTTGGCTAAATTTGTTTAGACCAGAATTCTGCCAGGCGTACTGTGTCGTCTGCATTATACAGGTCTTCTGGAGTGCAAGATGAGGGGCACGCAGACGCCTTTACAATTAAGGATGTTTAACTTATACCGATACCTATATTATAACTTTTTGACAGGTCGATTGTTGTAATGATTAGATACCCTGACTACCTCGCCACAAGTAATGCTCTCGATTTGCTTGTCTTAGATACGTTATATAATTTAAAAAATATTACAGTTTAAAAAACGGATAGACAACCCAATTACCTTCATTACCAAATTAAATTTTAGGACTATTCATAAAATTAAATCAATTTATTAAATTTATTTATTTTATAACTCTTACTTGTATTGGTAGTTTTAAGAAATGGATCCTTTGTTGTCTGAATAAAATAATTTAATTTTTTTATTTTTTATAACAAAAGACTCCAAATTCAAGGGAAGTAATAGTATACACTGAAGTGTTCCACTATCTACTACCTAGCTTCCTCATCGGATCAAGCCGATGGCTTCAAATAATTATATCTCGTTTCCACATATTTCCAAAGTTTCAAATCGATACGAAAAGGACATGTAAGTAAATAAAAATGGATTTTATTACATAGTTAGCTAATAGAAGCATGTTAAACAAGCTATAGGTAAACTCTGCTGTTTCAATAGCCGTGTGTAAATGAAAAGATAGCTTCAGTAATTTGACCTTCATAAGTGCCTTCTGCGGGCATAAACTGCATTACTTTTTTTTAAATGGATTTTTTAATAATTGAGAATTACCTACTTCCCTACGGACAAAACTTTTGAATATAATATAGATAAGAAAAACTAACTTTCGAACAAATATAATGTTTTCTAATTTGCTGTTTATTACTATTTGAGGATGTTCGAACAAAGTTTTGAATAATTATGGATATGAAATAGTAACTTTCGAACAATTATAATGATTTCTAATTTGCTGGTTGCCGCCACGGATAGCTGATTACGTTATCATCGTTAGATAAATAATGAACTTTGACATTGCCCCGGTGCGCTTATCTCGTGGCCCATCCTACAAGAGAGGCAGATTCCATCACATTCCATATCTACTTTTATGAATAAACATTAATATGGAAACGTTCTCAATGCACATTAAACTAATGTGTAATGTACACATCTATAATTGGTGTACATCAGAATACAGTTACATTAATTTAGTATAAAGTGCTTAATATGTATGCTGTTGGTGTGTCATATTTTATAAATAAATAGCTGTCCCCGCGGTTTTACCCGCGTTCCCGAGGGATATCACATTTTCCCGAGATAAAAAGTAGCCTATATGTTATTCCAGGATATGCTCTATCTATGTGCCAAGTTTCATTCATATCCGTTTTGTAGTTTTTGCGTGAAAGAGTAACAAACATACTTACATGCAAATCTCAATCAAATATAATATTAGTATAGATATATATATATATATAATAATCGAATACTCTGTTGCTACCACAGACTTGAGGTGGCTTATATCAGATATATATTGTAGGTTCTTATGTATTATTATAAATAAATTCATATTCTGGGTAATTTTTCATACAGTTATCTAATCCCAAATTAAGCAGAAGTATTGCTTGTACTATCGCAACCAAAGAACTGATATACTACTTTTAAAATACATAGAACATACAATCTTAACACACTAAATAATAAATATCCTGGGACATTCTTTTACACACCATCTGATCCCAAACTAAGCAGAGCTTGTACTATGGAAACCAGATAACTGATATACTACATATACTACTTTTATTTTTCTATATAGTTTATATATAGATATTTACACCCCGACACAGAACAAACAGACACGTTCATGCACACAAATGTTTGTCCTGGGTAGGAGTCGAACCCACGACCTGTGGCGTATCAGTCAGTGCTTAACCACCAAACCAACAGCCCCGTATATGAATTATAATAGTTACCAGCTTTTATCTTCGTCATGAATCTTCGCGTAAGTAAAACAACTCACAAAGACTCATTGCGATAGGATAAATAATGTAGAAGCCATATGAGACAAACATTCAAACATTCTTGTAGATGGATGTTACAAAACTACCCGTAAATGAGGTTAAATGGGGCCTTATAACGAGTCCATTCACAATTTTTAAGAACCGTAGTAAAGCTGTATAATAATAATAAATAAAAATAAAGAACTGATTTTTGTGAATGAATAATAGAAAAACTATTAAAGTAGACAATTATTAGGTAAAATAGGTACGTTGGCCTTTCTGTTAAATAATCTGGTTCCCTGACATGACAGCTCACACACAGTTGGCATTGATAATTAATTATATTTTTACGGTGTATTTTGTAATACGTTGTATATGTAGATAAATACCAATTAAAATAGCTGCCGCATTATAAGAATACCTATGGATACATCTACATTGCAGTTCTCTATCACATCTGTCAATAGCTCATTATGTAAAACCAGAAACATTTCGATTCTTAACTATTCATAAGGTGCTGGTTATAGACCTTTAACGGTTGTCTATTAATTTGTCAATGGACAGACTCTGTCATTATGTAAGAGTGTGCTTATAGCACTCTGTGTATCGTTGATGATTGCTTAAGTTAGCGCACAGATGCAAACTTAAAGAATATATTTGTATTTACAGAATTAACATAAAATATAGTATCTATACTTTGTTAATATATAAAGAAATTGTTGTTAGTGAGTTTGCATTGAAAAATGACCCAAGAAATTCCTTACCTCGCGTGCGCTGCGAAAACTATTGATGATAGAAAGAACAAAAGAAGGTTACATCCCTCGGGAACGCGGGTGAAACTGCGGGCGACAGTTATTTACTATATTTAGATCAATAACAAGGGCCTATCCTGATATAAAAGTACACAGCACAATATCTTACAGATACATTTTAATCTATTACAAACTTGAATGATCTTAATAAACAAACGAATGTTTTTTTCATCATTCGTCGAGAAAATTATCATTGAAACGACAATGACAGATTGAGAGGATGTCCGTCTGCTGGCCTTTCGTTTCAGTTATCGAAACAAAGCGAAGTATTTGTACGTTCACAAGTTTACTGTAACTATCAGTCATTATCAGCCTACGAACATAAAGCCCTTTAAAAAATGAAAAAAAAACTATGAAAATGCAATATCCTAACAAAGAAAAAACTCGACTAAAAACGGCATATGTTTGGTGAATCTATTACAACATAAAGTGTCGTAAATGAAACGCAATTTTGTACACGAACACAAGTACATACTTATAAAGATAATAATCACCCCGTGGCTCCTCAAGTACGATTTAAACGTGTATTTAGTCCCTGATGTAAATCGACATAACAACCGAGGTCTAGGACGGGTCCGACGAAATCAGTCGTTAACCGCTTCTAATTGGACTGTTGCCCAAACATCACTGCATTATGTATGTACCTAGTTAAGGTTACGCAAATAGTAGGCTCTAATGTTAGTACGCTCTGCATAGCATGCGGCTAATCCATCAAACTGTTTATCAAAATTGTATAAAAACAAGTAGAAAATATGAAACAACAATCTTATCATGATTTTTTTGTTTTTATACCACATGGGCCGACAAACAAGCAGACGGTCCACCTGATGGTAAGTGGTCCGCCTATTGACATATGCAACACCAAGGGCATCGCCAATTATGTGCCTGTAATATCTATGAACCAATTTTTTAAGTCTTTTTGCGACACTTTGTCTACGAATTAAAAGGCAAATGATATTTTACAGAGTATCTCCCTAATTTAACGGCAAGAAAAGAAATCATGCAATCGCTACAATCTTCCATAAGATATGTTGTCTATTGCATAGCTTTATGACATAATGTTGGTTTTAATTAACAACAAAAACACTCACATTGTTGCGGGAAAGATCGTCGACTGACACAGTAACAAAGTTCATTGTTTACGTACGAATGTGAAATCTCTGTTTTATGGGGAAACTTCAATGGCCCATCGGATGGACGTACATATATAAATTTTCTTGATTTTATAGCATTATTGTAATCTTTAGATTTACAACTACTTACACTATCCATTATTTGAATTAAACCTGCTACGAGTTTTAAAAAGGTAATTAAAATAATATTTGCACTCACCAATGCCAAAGCGCTCTCCGGATACCACTTGCATGGTCTAAGGAAAATGGTAAGGATCTCGTCATCTTCACCGTAACACAAGTCCTTGTTCTCTTTGAGCAGCTCCTTGAGCCGCTCGAGAGCCTCTCGCACCCTCTCCGGAGTCTCGCGCAACTCTTTCTCAGCAATCGCTTTTGTCTCCGGCGACAACTCCAAGTTGCGCTCTATCCTGAACTCGCTTGAACTCATTTTAGTTCGGCCTGAAAGTAAAAACAATGTTACTCTAGCATAGTTAATATAAAAAATATCTGTGTGCACTTTTGACCTCTTTTTGGCTAAAAATATATTGGTTTAACACCTCAGTTATTCACGATGAAGTCTTTTCTATCGCAATATTTTATAAATTCAACGAAAAAATCAGTGGCTGAGCTATAGACCAGACTGGGTGGATCTTTATCGAGAACTGAATAATTTGGGACAACGTTCTAGAGGCTATTGGCTATCGCATATTGTGAAGCGAATTGACATGACACTGGCCGCAAGGCAAGGACTGATTGTGGATTCCACACACGGTGCGCCGGCGCACGTGCCTTAAGATAGCCGTTTAAAAACATATCATTGCGTCGAAGATTGGGTTGCACAAAATCTAAGCAACTAACAGTCCCACTCTCAGGGGCACGCGGCGCACGGTGTAGGTACTATTAAGGTACCTTATCCAGGCAGAACGAGTAAATGACCCGAAAGAATATCATAGCCTAAATTTACTATCGAAAAATAAATCAGTATGCTCAATTTCGGAACGGGAACAAATCCCCAATGATTGATTGAGAGTTAGCGCGTCGTTATAGGAGAACAAGGAATTTGTAGGGTAGAATTTTTTATAGTTTAGGAAATTACAAAATTCAAGCCTAAGGGTTGAAATAGGTCTATGAATTCCCCTAGGAAGCGTGCCAAACTGCAAAGCGAAATGCTAGTTTAGTAGTCATGAATATGTAAGGTAAGTTTAAGCAATTCTTGCTTAACCTAAAATGAATTCGCAAAATTGAGACGTATAATCTCTTAATCTCAACACTATCTTATTACTTATCTATTTGTCTGTCATTCCTGCATTGTTATAACCAATGAAATACCTACTTTGGCAATACAATGGTTAAAGGTAACTATGTATTTTGACTATAGTGATGCGTAATCGAAGTATTACTAGAGTAATATAACTATATTGTTTTATCTAACACATCTTCAAGTAGTTCAATCAACCCTGCACGCGTCGCTCGTGTGCCTACGTTGGTGGTGCTCCAAATAAATCGCTTACTTTGTACATAAAGAAAATAGCAAACAGTTGTCAAACTATGCTAGATTAGATACAATATTCATCGGTCATCATAATTTATGTTAAGTGGATTTCAAATTATTATATTGTGCAGAAGTGAGCTCAATGTAACATTAGGTATATCCAAATCATTATGCGTCTTAGACTATATTTGTTTTTGCTTATTTATCAAACTTAAGTTACCTTGATAATTCTAAATCTCATGTGAATTATTATTATATTGATCAGTTAATATATTCAAAATTGCAATTAGTTTTATTTTTTAATATTGATAAAAAGTTTTATTTTATTTTATGATTAATACGACTAATATTCATAATTTATAGCGGCAATATTCCTTATTCAGTTATTTCTTACCGGGCGCCAGATTACATCATAAAATCAAATACATAAAACTTAAGGCAAGATAATAAATTATAAATTATACAATACAAGCAACTGCACAACATTGAACATGCACGTAAACAAACAAACACAACACGGGCGGTAACACGAAATAGTGCAGAATAGATCCGGGCATTGTTTCACTAAAAACTACACAATATTGGATAAATTTAACACTAACCTCACTCGCGTAGTGGAAACTCACGCGCCGGTGGAAATGACAAAGGGCGGAAAATCGATCGTGCGATGGGTGAGAGGCGCAAGCGAGTGTGCGCGCGCGCACCGCCCCAGCTGTTTTATAGACACGATAACGCCGTACACTTTGTGCCCCCGAGAGCCAATCGGCGGCGTGTGTGTTCCGATGCTGATACGGCTTATTCATTGAGGGATGAAATTGTTCGCTGAGCAAACTCCTTGTATAAATATTTTATTAAATAAATATATTTAAGTAAATTCCGTATAACTTTAAGACGAACAAAGTCTTGTTCTTTTTGAAAATGTAAGTACGGTCAAATATAAAAGAACTGAAAATTGGATCAAGACTAGGAAATCAAATGAATTCGAATTTAAACTCGAACTTCGTAGCACGCTCGTTGCCAGGATGACAGACTATGGCAGTTTAGGCGGCTTAAAATTATAAGTAATGCAGTATTTTGTAACTATTATATTATATTACTATGTAAGAACTCAAATGTGTAATCTTTCAACTTTTATTTGGTTAATTTTCATATTATAAACATTTCTGCATGTTACAAGAAATCCCTATTTTCTATGTTCTTGAAAATCATAATTTATCATTTATATTCTAAGATATGACAATAAATTATCCTATTAATGTCATTATTGCTAAAGTTTGTGACGATGGATGTTTGTTACTCTTTCACGCAAAAACTACCCAACGAATTTTAATGTAACTTGGCACATAGATAGAACAAACCCTAGATTAACATAAAGGCTACTTTTTATACCGGGAAAATGTAACATCCCTCGGGAACATGGGTGAAACCGCATAGCACTGCTAGTACTTATATAAACATAGCTCATTGTTTTATTTATCGTCAACGCAAAAGACATGTCTCACGTCTCGGTAGTTAGTTAATTCAACATCACTTAGCTTGATTAACAGTATTTTTAAATACATGCGCATGTCAACGATGCTAACACCAAGATCTCATCTTACACGTCAACGCTGGATAAAATATGGTCATTGAATGCTCTATACACCTATTACGTGAGGTACCTACTTGTATATGTGTACTTATGTCTGCAGACGATATTGCAATGGTTATTTGCCAATACAGCTATGATATTCTGCAATCAAACTCGACGATGAATTCACGCAGTGACTATTCCCTGTCTCGCTGGCGACTCCACAATTAGGGCGAGAGGTCCGCTATCTACGTGTTCACCTAAGTGAGCACGCGGCGAGCTTTGGTTTGTGAATAGCACGGCTGATCTTCAAATGTCGCGTGAAAGTTCGTAATTATATTTCAAAATTACAGGCACATGAGACTTAACAACTTCACGTCTCAGGGTCGATAATCCATTGGCGATGCCTCTAGTGTTGCAAATGATCATAGGCAGCGGTGACCACTTACCATCAGCTGGACCGTCTGCTTGTTTGTCAGTTCATTTGGCATAAAAAGTCTACGCAGCTTCGGTGATAAGAATCGAGACAAACGAAGAGCAGAAAGCATAACATAGTACCTAACCTATGGGGTGATTATGTAAGGCACGATTGACCGCTGTCTCTCTCTGCGACCGCAACGTATAATCAATATATTAGGAAATCGCTTTAACCTAAACTTAATCCGAGAGAATTGAAAAAGACGATTGATGTCGAATTAGGAAAGAGTTATGTTAAAAGAAGACCGAAGAAAAGAAATCGAATACCCATGCCCGTTGTGGAGGAAACTTTTTAGTTACATTGGAATGGTTGTATTATGATTCCATATCATCCAATACGACTTACATAGCTTGTTTATTAAAAACTATGTATGATTCACTAACAGATACCTAGTCCGCCTTTGTACTGTGTACTTTGACTGGAACTTTAAACTTGATCGATAAATAAGTACATATATGTATCTATTTAAGCGCCAGATAAATAGGTCGTACAGGCAGCGACAGAAGCAGTTTAACACAATAATTAGGTAATATGGCATCCATAATGATGTTCAGAACTTATTGTAGGTAACTGAGTGGTAATTATGGATGTAAATATCTGTATAAGATTGTATTTAGACAAATAAAAAGTAGTACATGTATTCTATCAGTTATCTGGTTTCCATAGTACAAGCTGTTTAGTTTGGCAACAAATGGCCGTGTGTAAGTTCCAGGATTAAAAAAGAAATAAAAAAGTGTTTAGTTTATTCCGAATCTTTAAAAGCCAGATTTGTTTTATACTCGATTTATAAAGAAATAGTTCAACACAATAATAATTTAATTATTGCAGGAATTTAATATTCGTACAACGTGTTTAGTTTATTATGTATATTAAAATGGCAACTTTGTTTTTTACTCGTCCATTAACAGTTGTTTTTAAATTCAAATGTATTCGATAATGGACTACAGTTGTTGACCGTACACTAAACGAAGTGCATGTGACATAAGGACAGTACTGCAGTGTGAGTCACAAGTATGAAATGTACACAAAGACGATCATTGTCCTTACATCGGAACAAGAGTCCAAACAAATTCTTTGTCTAATAAATGGATATTTGTGGTTTTAATTATGCAGCCGCAGTTTCAATAAGTAAATATAAATAGCTATAGGATATTCTGTGGTCCAGTTGTAGGTTGCAGGTTCTATTTTCAGTCCTATTGGACTATTCATAGCTATATATACTAACTTACCAGGCTTAGTTAGCGTAAGAAGAGATTCTTTGTTGAACAACAATTTTATTGAATACCTACCATATTAATTGTTTTATATATTTAGGTTTATACAACTTGCGCTACATGTCATATCTATTCTATTGTATTTATAAAACACGTCTAAGAATAGACATGTTACGAAATGTTCTACTTATCTGCAGCCAAAGTTCATCCATACTTACTTGGGATTGGGGATCTCATGCCTAAAATCACTTAATTATTATCTATGGTTTCATAAAAAAAACATGTTTGTTTGTTTTGACAAACATGTCTATGTATAACTGTTTGTTCTGTTTTTTAGTGTAAATATCTTCAAAAGTGGATATATATTTGAAAATAAGTATTTTAGGTTACATATTTATTTGATCTGGTAACCAAAATGCAAACTAAGCCTAACAAGCTCAAGGTCACTCAGTGAGCTATGGAACGGGCTATGCTCGGCATTTCTCTACGCGACAGGGTCCGAAACGAGGACATTCGTAGAAAAACAAAGGCTGTAGACATAGCTCGTAGAGTCAGCCAGAAGTGGCAATGGGCAGGCCACATCGCTCGAAGAACTGATAACCGATAGGGAAGAAAGGTTCTCGAGTGGCGACCACGTACAGGAATACGCCGAGTGGAATGACGCCCCACCAGGTGGACTGACGACCTGGTCATAGTCGCTGGAAGCCGCTGGATGCAGGCGGCTCAAGACCGTTCGAGATGGAATTCCAAGGGGGAGGCCAATGTTCAGCAGTGGACATCCCTGGGCTGATATGATGAGCATAATACCTTCAACTGAGAAAAAACTACGTGATAATCCAGAACATATTCTATCTGTGTGACAAATAGTCTATCTGTGTTAAAAGTTTCATCCAAATACATCGAGCCACATTTGCGTGATTGTGTCGCGACCAAAGTCCAAACGTTCACAAAAGATATGACACTTTATTGTTACGCTATTGCTCCTGCGTTGTGATGAGAACAGTAAAACACAGCTTATGGGTTTAATACTACAATAGGTCTGATTACTACAAGTGTTCTCTGCTAGGCAACTCTTGGATGAAGAAAATGTTATAGAGATGGTTAAACACAGGGGTGTCTCCTATCCATACACATACCTAAATACATTCAAAGTGTTTATGATTTCAAAATAAATACCATTTTTTGTGTGAAATACCCTGCAAGCGACCTATTATTCAAAAATTACTCTTTTTAGATTTTTAAGCCAGTTTGAAAGTCTATCTTGAATTACAATAAGCAGTATTTTCTAGATGAACATATTAACGCAGTGTAAATATCTATACTATAAGTATATAGGTACTTAGGTATTATAAAAAGAAAGTAGTAACTATTGACGGCACAGTTTGGGATTGTGCTTGTAGAAAATTTATAGGGGTAAGGACAAATTGAAAAGGAGCAAGGAGTGCTGACTCCTTGTGTACTTAAATAAAAATATATAATTAGGGAATCACGATTATCGATTAGTTTTAGAGTGTAGATGTTTACTAAATTTGAATTTAAAACAAAATTTAAAACCTCATTTGTTTATTATAAAGTCGCGTGGTTCAATATACTAACAACATCTATACTATCTAAACTAATATTATAAAGAGGAAAGATGTATATGTAAGTATGTTTGTTACTCTTTCACGCAAAAACGACTGAACGGATATGGATGAAGCTTGGCACATAGATAGAACATATCCTGGAATAAAATACAGGCTACTTTTTATCCCGGGAAAATGTGATATCCCTCGGGAACGCGGGTAAAACCGCGGGGGACAGCTAGTTCTATATAAAAATATATATGAATATTCATCTCATGTCATTGACGAGCCAATTGTCTTGGTGGTTATATACCCTGACTACCACGCCCCAGGACAAACATTTGTGTGCATTAATATGTCTGTTGTTTCAGGGTGTGAACTTCTATTGAAGTACGTATGTATTTATAAAAAGTTATAGGTACATGTAGTCACCGGTTATCTGGTTTCTCTCTAAGCTCTGCTTAGTTTAGGATCAGATGGCGGTGTATAAGAATTTCCCAGTAAATATATTAACCTATGTGTATGTAGTACTCACTCAGTAATCTGGTTTATTTAGTACAAGCACTGCTTGGTTTGGGATCAGCCGTGCTATTCACAAGCCACAGTCAAGTGATCAATCAGGTGAACACGCGGGTAGCAGACCTCTCGTCTAAAGGCGGGGTCACAAGCGCGACAGAGAATAGTCAATTCGTGAATTCATCGTCGAGTTTGTTTGCAGAATATGACAGTAAATGACCGTGTGTAAAGAATGTCCCAGGACTGTATACATTTTATCGCGGAAAATATAAGATCCTCCAGGATAGCAGCTGAAACCGCAGGGAGTTTGGTTAGTCATATTTGTGAGATATCTCCAAATTTTAGGAACTTAATGGTACTTAAAGCATAAATTACTATCCCGGAACTGCCCAATATGAGGATGGTTAGGAAAGCACCCAATGTTTTCGATAAAGAAATTTTATCAGCAGCTAGATTAGCCGTGGATATTAATTGTAACGACCTTGGAAGGACTTTGTGTTTACTTAGTTTATTTTTCTGATAAGAACATTTAAATGTCCAATGCCACGAGGCGTTTCATTTGATAATACCTAAACTATGTGTAATGAAATGAGCTAAAAAATCTGGAGTATGTAGGAACTGCATGGTATGTCAACTGTGGCGTAGCTAGGTAACCAAAGGCCCGGGGGCAAAAAATTTTGTAGGGCCCGAACTAAACTATTTAAAATCGTTTGTTCGCCCCGTCTAGCCCCTTGGTAGCTACGCCACTGTTTGTAAGCCAGAGTTCGAGGGGCCCCCTGAGTTTGGGGGCCCTGGGGCACTGCCCCGTCTATCCCTCCGGTAGCTATGCCACTGTATGTCAACTGAGTTCCTAAAATCTAACACTATCTTTCTTAGCGGTGCGGGTCCCGTAGCATACTTGGTAGTAGAGTAGTAGTATCCTATCCTACTTATATTATAAATGCGGTAGTAGAGGATGTAAGTATGTATGGACTTTTGTGACCCTTAACGCAAAAACTACCCAACAGATTTGGGTAAAATGGCACATTGATATGGATACCCTAGAATAACATATAGGAGGACAATATACCTACTATTTATTTCGGGAAATGTAACATCCCTAAAGAACACGGGTGTAACCGCGGGGCACACCTAGTCAATTATATAATATTATACAAAAACAAATATCTAGTAACGAATTCCGCTGGATCTCCTACTCTGTCAAGTTCCAAACGAGGAAACTCAACAAAGAAAGTGATATCTTTCTGTCCACCGGTCGGCGAGGTACACGTTTGTGGTCCTAGTGCGTCGAGTCAGTGACAGCGGGTCTAATACGTCCTGTAGATGCTTAGTGTAGAAGCGAAACACGTGTCGATTTCCTGTTGAGTTTCTTTAATTTAGTTATTATTTCAGAAAGTAGTTACTAGATATTTTGCTTTTCTATAATCTTACAATGGATTTCCGCACGAGTGATTAATTAGTTATCAACTACTAGCTGTCCCCCGCGGTTTCACCCGCGTTGCCGAGGGATGTTACATTATTTTGTTCATTCTATCATCAATAGTTTTCGCAGCGCAAGAATGTTTTGTAATTTTTTCACACCTTGGGTTACATTATTGGAGTTTTAGTAAGGATCCCTAATATTTTTTTAAATATAATATAGCCTATGTTACTCGGGGATAATGTAGCTTTCCAAAGGTGAAAGAATTTTTGAAATCGGTCCAGTAGTTTCGGAGCCCATTCATTACAAACAAACAAATCTTTCCTCTTTATAATATTAGTATAGATGTAAGTTAGGAACAGCCAGGAGTACCAAGAATTAACTTAGGGCAATCAATTGTGAGTATCAGGAAAAGGCGTGTCTGTGTCAGAAATGATGACCAAGATTGGTATGAGTTTGATGGATTGCTGAACACGTTACGTTTGTACCCAAAATATCAATGCATAGTTAAATGTGGATTTTCGTACTGAAATCACTGCCTACCTCTTATATGGTTGTAAAATTACAATGAACGTGGCAATAAGTGAACTGCTGGTGTGTCTTATAAATAAATAAATAAACAATATGGTGTGTTTTCTTTTTAATATTTTTGATTTATTTCACAATATAATAACTATTCTTAATTGTTTTGTAGGCATTTTATTAAAGCTGCGTACTATATGGAATACTGTTTGTATTCCGAAATAAATAAATATAAATAATAATCCTATGTGTAGGAAAAATAAAAAATTACTTGTTTTTTCACTTTTATTATCAGATAACAGAAAATTGTATATTCTATAGCCTCCCCTATTCTAGTATAGCCTCGGAAGATGAAGCATCTAACTCGGTAATGGCCATACTCGTCTCGACTTCGTCGTCAGAGTTCTGGTCGTCGTCGCTGCTGCCCCCTTGCTGTAAACAATCAAATAAATATTGTTATCTATTACTATTACAAATAATTTTAACGACAATATATTTATCTATCGTTACGAAACTGTATGTACACATTGTAGTAATAGGTCAAGATATTCTCAATACAAAAGCGATAGGTTGATACTTTGATCCAATGACACATTGTCAAACCTATAAAAACACAGTTATATTGACAATTAACCAGATCGGTCCAACTGTTGATGTTGGATGCTTGTATATATATCAAATCCTGAGAGAATCTTGTTAGTGCGATGTAGGATTCTCGCGTGTTTCTACTCGTTATAGATGTCGCCACATCACTGTAGTGCGGGCGTAGAAGGTATGTAGGCGTGTTCATAGATGTCGCTACAAAGGCTTGAATAATAATGAGCTATTTGACGATAGGTACCTCGTGTGGAGGCGAGATAGGAATTATCGTCAAACCGATCAGACTCTGGGGGGTGGCGTACTGATCGCCGTCCGTCGTGAGCTTGTAGCTGAGGTTCATAACAACTGGAATTCATCTGCAGAGGATTTGTGGGTAACCCTCACACTTCGTACTCGGAAGCCCAGCAGTAACTACAAAATCCACATATGCGTGGTATACTTGTGTGACCAATAACGTGGTAACTCGGCGGCAACTCAACTAGCACACTTCTCAGATAGCCTTTTAGGCATTGCTATGACCCATCCGTTAGATAAGTTCATTATCTTGGGTGACTTCAATCTGCCTAACATTCTATGGAAGTCAGCGGACGATGGTCACTCATTCCACCCTTATAATCTACAGGGAACGCACCAATTTGATTTTTTTGACAATCTCAATACGTGTAATCTATCTCAATATAACGATCACTTAAATATGAATAACCGGATTCTGCATTTGATTCTGTCCAATAGCACCATTTCTGTTACCACCAGTGATTCTCCCTTGGTATATGAAGACCCCCACCACAAGGCCTTGTGCATTAGTGCTGATTTTGTGGAACTCCATAACATTATTCCTCTTGTCTACCTAAAATTTCTTTATTACGCCGGAGACTACAGCGCACTATCTGATAATTTAAATACTATAAAATGGCAGCACGAAATCGGTAGTAGATCCTTAGAAGATGCAGTTTCTTTTGTTTACGATACTTTAAAGAGGCAGCGTGATTCTTTCATCCCCTCCAAAAACACGACTGTTTCTCGTAAATATCCATTATGGTATAAAACTTCTTATAAAGATCCTTAAAGAAAAACATAAATTTCATTTTAAATATAAGAAATATCATAACAGATATGATCTTATTTCTTTCACCACACTGAGAGATCGCGCCCGTACTTTGGAGAGTGAACTGTACAAGCAACATATAAGCAGAATTGAGAAAAATATACTAAAAAGTCCTAAAGCATTCTGGTCTTACGTCAAAAGTAAAAACCAATCTAACTCATATCCATCAGTCCTTAAATTTGGTAACCGCTCATCCGACAACGGGCACGATATCTGCAACATGTTTGGTGAGTATTTTCACACCACATTCTTAAATAATTCTTAATCAGTTCCTTGTGGTAATGATGAATATACTGAATCAAAATCTGATATTAACACGATAGTAATAGACGAAGATGAAATATTAAAGTTGTTTAAATCTTTAGATCTTAATAAGGCAGCTGGCCCGACACCATTCCACCAGTTTTTAATGTTAGATGTGCCAAAAGTGTAGCTTACCCACTCTCGCTTTTATATAGACGCTCAATAGCAGAGGGTATCGTCCCAACTATATGGAAATCTGCATTCGTTACACCCATACATAAAAAGGGGCCAAAGGACGTGGTGGAGAACTACAGACAGATCTCTAAATTATGTGTGTTTGCCAAAGTCCAAGAGAAGATTGTCTATAGACAGCTGTACTCTTCTATTAAGCAATCTTTAAGTGAATACCAACATGGTTTCTTAAGGGGTTAGGGGTAGTCAGAATTTTCAAAAAATCGTTTTTTTTTTTTTTGCATTTTCTCAAAGTATAATATGTATTTTAAAAATATTGTGTGAAAATTTGAAGTGAATCCGACAAATTCTTTTTGAGTTATTTAACAATGACCAAAGGACGCTCGGGTGCTACGTGGCATTCGAGAGCAGGTAGCTAGAAACAGCTGCAAGCAACCGACCTTTCGGGTTTCATTGTCATGAATATCTCCCCATTTTAATGTATGTATAATTATATCCTTCTACATATATTCACAATTTGTAGGTAGTACAAGAACTGAAAAATATTTTTTGGTTGCCAGTATACCTGTAGTCGTTGCACTGATCAGTCGATAGTTTTGTGATAAATTATTTCTCAAGTGAATTAAATTATTAACCATGGGACGTGATTCTAGAAAGGTTTCAAGAGAACTTCGGAGTTCTGAAAAAATTAATAAGTCGCGTTCAGTCAAAAGAAAGAATGTTTTTAATCCGAAAACAGCCGAACGTGATGAAAGTATTCAGAGTACATCTTCTAAAAAATTAAAACAAAACACTGAAGATGATGTACCTGAAGACAGCAGTACTGAATTTCGAATAATAAATTTTATTCAGGTATTCACTGCAATTTCGGCTCTTATAAAATGTAAAAAATGTGATGGAAATGTAGTGTTTCAAACAGCAATGAGGGTATAAATTCATTATTAGTCTTGATGAATACACTAGGACTTAATTGTGGGCCTAATTCTCATCGGTATGCAGAAAGAATGGATGCTGCACGTATCAAAGTAGCAGATAAGCGCGCTAATGATAACACCCGAGAAGGTCGATTGCAACGTAGGCACCAGCAAATCGATATTTTAGAAGCTGCTATGACGGCTGAAGAGCTATTATATGGTCCAGGAATAGATGACTCAGTGTAAGTTATTAAATAATTCTTATAATTCGACATAAATCCAAAGCAAAACTTTAAATGCGTTTTTCTCAAAACTATGTTTTCTGAACTGGTGATCACTGTAACTTAAAAACTGCTCGGTAGATTTCAATAAAATTTATTGTACTTTTGAAATACATTAAAAACTCGTGCCTGATCGAAGGATTTCTTTTGTTTTCAAAAATTTCGATTTTTTTTTAACAATAAGCTGTCGGTTTTTTTCTCGAAAATTTGAAAAAAAATTCCTGAAGCCGCCATTATGTTAATTTCGAAAAAAAAAAAAAAAGCTTCGATCAGGCACAAGATTATCTATTAATAAAACAAATTTTTCTTGTCCAATTGATTTTATATGAATCTCCAAGGACTTATGATGATCACCGCAAAGGACTTCGGGAGGAACGGGCTCTACAAAAACAGCGATAACATTTTGAATTATTAATTTTTTTTTTTTTAATTTTCGTGAAGTCAAATCGAAACGTGTTCTAATAAAGATATGTTTTTATTTTTGTCAAATAAAGTAATTAATATATATATAATTAACTAGAAAAAAAAAATTTTGAAAATCATCATTTTTTCAGGCCTCTGAGTACCCCTAACCCCTTAAAGGGTAGATCCACAACATCAAACCTTATTCTGTGTAGTGAATTTCTTTCTTCTCATATGAGCAAACCATCTCAAGTAGACGTCATCTACACGGACAAGGCAAGGCAAGGCATTTGATCGCATAGATCACGTCATTCTCCTACGGAAGCTCCAGGCATTTGTTAGTGGAAACTTATATAGATGCTTTTGTTCGTATGTCGAAAAAAAAATGCCAGACAGTGGTGCTTAACGGTTACTCGTCTTCGCCTATGTTCATCCCCTCCGGAGTACCCCAGGGTTCCCTGCTAGGACCACTTCTTTTTTCTATCTTTATAAATGACGTCTCCTCGTGTTTCACACATTCCAAAATCTTACTTTACGCTGATGACTTAAAAATTCTGTGCCCCATCCAAAACGCTGAAAATGCTCTTGATTGAAAAGGTCTTGTTTAAAGACCTTGACAGATTTCAATGCTACTGTACTAAACATAAGCTTGACCTTAACGTTTCCAAATGTTACATCTGCTCGTATACTCGTAAACCACATATTATTTTACATAGTTATTGCCTCAATAACACGCCAATATCTAGGGTTACTAAGATCAGGGATCTTGGCGTTACTCTAAATTAATTTTTGATGAACACATTAATGATATCATCAATAAGGCTTCAAGGGCTTTGGCTTGGCTTTGTTTTGAGACTCTCTTCAGAATTTCACTCCATAAAAACTTTTAAAATATTCTATTGTGCATTTGTACGCAGCCATTTAGAATACTGTTCCCAAATCTGGAACCCAACATACAAAATTTACGTTTCACGGTTAGAAGGCATCCAAAAACGCTTCCTTCGGTTTATACAATTCCGTTCCAAATCATATTCCAAAGATTATTTATCACGCTGCAGACAATTTCACATGTTGCCTCTCTCAGAGCGTAGGCGTATAGCGAACCTTACTTTTCTACTGAAAATAGCTAACGGATCAATTGACTGCCCTGAGCTGCTGGGTTATCTAGGGCTGTGTACACCTACAATCCCATTAAGAAAGCCCAAACTATTACATGTCCCGGTAACACAAACTAGCTACAGACAAAATTCCTTTCTCATTAGGGCGAGTAGATGCTACAATTCTACTGCTGCTGAAACTGATATTGACCTATTTAACATATCAGTATCACACCTTAAAAAAACACTAGCTGGAATAATTTTCCAATAAGTATATACCTATTACTTTTATCATTAGGTAGTTATCGTTTGTTGTTGTTAGTATGATGTATGTTGTGGAATAACCGAACTGAAGAAATTATAAATGTATATTTTCTGTATTATTAATTTGTATTGCTATCGTTTACTTTGCTTTAAGTCTTTTGGCTTGTGACTTAATTCACTGAAATATTTTCTTCACTCTTCGTTCACTTTCCCCTCTTTCTATATACTATCTGTTTGTTAATACGTGAAAACTTGTAATTGGCCTTCTACTTTATACTCAATCAATTATATACCTAGCTGTAAGTTTTCCTCAAAATAATAAAATAAAATAAAATTCTCGAAGGTTTTTTTATCATTTACCGGGATATAGAATAATCCTTAATAGGTTATTAGATATAGATGTGCCAAGTTTCATCTAAATCAGTTTTTAAGTTTTTGCGTGCAAGAGTAATAAAAATTATAATATTAATGCGATGTACCCCATATATCTCCATGGTAACAAACTTACATTCAATCACGCATACACAACTCACTGACTCAGTGTACACATACTGATTTCTTTATTGTTGTTGCTCTTAGTTCTGTTTCTTATTTCTTTTTTGTATTCACACTTTATTGTGATATCTTATAATTGGCTTTAGATAGATAAGACCATGTAAAATTTAGAAAAATGCTGTTGGATAATGGATATCCTAATAAATAAAAAAAATAAACATCCATCCGTCCATCTACATACTATCGCATTTATATATGAGTAGGATCAAATTAATCCTTTAAGAAAAAGATTTGCAACCAACTGATTAGTTGAGGTTTCCTTCAATTCGACGACAAATTCCAACAAATATAACATGAGTCACGAAACAAACGAACTGTTTCATTTCAATGTTTTCTGTCACTATTTTAAATTTGTTTACTAAAAGGGCGGTAAACTCCGGATGACCACGGGCCCCTGCACGGCTCATGAGGGCCCGATCTACAACCAAACATGAAACCACCATAATTATGACTAGATTCCCCGCTTAAGAAACCTACAAATATTACCAACAACTACCGATACAACAACTAGAGTCGTTTCATAACAAGTGTGCAAGGGGCGAGGGTTGAAATTCGACAAAGTCACAAAGCTTTCGCGAAGTTTTACGAAGATGGCGAACGTACAACTCAAGCTGAGTCAAAGCTATTTCATTATCATCATCAGCCTTCCTCCGTCCACAGCTGGACATAGGCCTCACCTATGGCACGCCACTGAGCTCAATCTTCAGCTCTTTGTTTCCAACCGCTGCCAGCCAGCTTGCGTATATCATCGCTCCATCTAGCTGGAGGGCGCCCTACACTACGTTTACCGAGTCGTGGTCTCCACTCTAGAACACGTTTACCCCAACCGTTATCTGTTCTACGGCAGATGTGACCAGCCCACTGCCACTTCAGCTTGCTAATCCTTTGAGCTATGTCGATATTCTATTTTGTAAGGCCTAAATAAAGGGAGGGCACTTGTGGTGCAAAGCCAGAGCGTATCGCTACTATATTATATAAACTAAAATGTAATCCCACCTCAAACTTCAAATCTGACTGATGTGTTGTGAGCAATGTTTCCTTGACGTGTCTGAAGATGTGGTCGCGACAGGTCTGGTCGGTGTTGGGCGACAACCAGCCGCGCTTCGGATGGCAGAAGTAGCCGGCGGGCGGCTCCACGGCCAACAGCTCTTGGACCTCCGGTACTTCCACGTCACAGTACTGAAATGTGGACTTATTTGAAAACTTTATAATAAATATTCATACTGCATCAGTTTTCATTATCTGTGTCATCTGTATCAGTTACAATGTCTTCGGACCCATAAGTTCGATGACAGATTTGACAACACTATCGCCATGATTTGAATTGATCTATTAAATTACCATATTATATTAGCTATTCTCTGACAAGCGTGTACCCAATACCAGACGGATTGCCAAAATTTAGATAATGATATACCAATCCTAACAACTTGTGCTTTCGGTAAAAGAAAACATCGTAAGGAAATCATAGCACGGGGCACGGTATATTGTAGTTACTGACCTGGCTACCACTCTCAAGGCTCTTTCCTAGGCTTCTAACCGCGGTACATGGTACATTGTAACTAACCATGGTATGATATCAATCAAGAAATACCTGGTAGAATATTTGTCGCTGCGCGGGCACCATGCCCGGCCTGAAGATGACGGCGCCCTCGGGCACATCGTCGGCGGTGAGCGCGCGCGTGGGCTCGTCGTCGTCGTTATCGTGGTCGTTGTCGTTGTCATTGTCGCGGTCGTTGTCGAGGTCGCGGTCGGTGTCGGCGTCGCGGTCGCGGTCGGCGCGGCGCGCGGCCTCCTTGCGCTTGCGCTGGACGCGACGCATGCGGTCCGCCTTCTTGTGGTGCACCAGCGGGTCGCGCGCGCTCACCATCGAGTGGATACCAGCTAGTTGCATTTACAACATATTGTAATTCGATGTCGTTTGTTTATTGAAGTGAAAACTTCTTTGGCACCAATGTGATTTGAAATTTGATTAAACGAGTAATTAAGTGAGATTACGAAAAATATATAAAAAAATGTAACCCTGCTGAGTTTCTTGCCGGTTCATCTCAGTTGTAGACTGACTTCCAAACCGGTGGTAACTTTATTGGCTTTGACCTACATAGGTGCCCTTCTAGGACCTAAACTGAATAAATGGCTATGAATTTTTGATGTCGTTGATGCTGTGAGTGTCATTCTGACCTCGTGCAAGCCCTAGTCATTCTTGTTCCTACCTGTATGTCTAACTCTGAAATCTAAGGTCTGGTATTTCCGAGATTCCGGCTCTTTTCTTGGATCATATCCGAATTTCACCCACATCATCCTCCAAGGACCATCCTTCATGTTGATCCCCAAACATGGTAAAATAAGTTTAAGTGACAAAGACCTTATCTTAATTTCATATTTAATACGATTCTGAGACCAAATTGGTCTGTTTTCAAAGAGCTGAAAAAGAAAATGTCAAAATAATTATATTGAAACTTTATTCTTATTAGGGGGCCGCAACAGTGAACAAAGCGAAATAAACGAGCACGAGCGGTCTTGGCACCTCATACACAGGGTTTAACTTGACCAGAAGGGCGCATTAAAACAAGCGTACGAAGTTTTATTCAGTAAGTTGCGCGAATAAGCGAATTTCAAATATCAAAGTTCGGTAAAAGTCACAGAAATTCACAAGAATACCCGCATAAAAATTTTTCATGACGGGACAGTTGGCATGGTAATTAGAGAGCCTGAGTGCAACGCCAAAAGTGGGTTCGATTCCCATCCAGGACAATCATTTGTGTGCATGAATATATCTGTATGTTCTGTGTCTAGATGTAAATAGCTATATTGGTACGTATTTTTTTTTTTTTTTCATTTTTTTTTTTATCATAATACTAAGACACCGATTGACGTTAATAACAAAGCTCCCGTAAATAAAATCAAAATCACTAGTAAAAATGTGTTGAATTATTGTAGTGTTGCACTGATGTATAAAGGAAGTTGAAACCCGTATTTTAGTGACATAATAAATAGTGAAGACAAATTAAATCAACAATTAATTTACATTTGAAACCAAATTGTTAGTGATTTCTGTGACGTGTGGGTATTTCTCGATGTTGTCGACCAAAAAAAAATAAAAGAAACCGCAGTCAGTTTCTCATAATTCACTGCCAACAATTATAAACTGTACGAGTTTTTCGTCGTTGGATGATAACGTCTACTGGCCTTGTGGTTAACGCGGCTCTTTGTTACGTTGATTATCTGTCTAGTTTGAAGGCACCCGGTTCAAATCCTTGTCGGGACCTTCGGACAAACAATTTATTTTATTTTAGTTATTGATTCTTGCCATTTGTTGAGAATCTAGCTATGCCGTTAAATCGTAGTCCACCGCCCGTGTCACAGACATCAAACAGGGATTTGGAATCGACTGCAAAAGCGCCTACAGAGAAAAACATTGTGATTAGAAACAAACGCAGAAAGGTTATGGATACTCATGGTCATGATGATTGCTTTGACGAAACAAAACTCACAAATTTAATTCAAGCACAAGTGCAAGCTGTCATGGAGAAATTTACCTGTGATATAAATAACAACATAAAATCGCAACTACAGGAAATAAAGAATGATATTTCATCATTCAGAGAGTCTATGAATTTTATTAATGAAACTTTTGAGATGCTGAAAACTGAGTTTACTGCCTACAAAAGCAACATAGACCAAATAACAAAGGAGAATCACTCACTGCGAGATGAGGTTGGTAAACTTACTAATCGTCTAAATCAACTGGAGCAAATATCCCGCTCAACTAACCTGGAATTGCAATGTGTACCAGAACACAAAACGGAGAATGTGGTGAGCATAGTGAAGCAGTTGGGGAATGTTATTAAATACCCGATTAATGACACAGACATACTCCATTGCTCACGCATTGCTAAGAAAAATCCTGAAAGCTCTCGACCCCGTTCCATTCTTGTAAAAATGAGCAGTCCTCGTACTCGTGACTCACTTCTAGCTGCCACGATAAAATATAACAAAACACATCCATCAGATAAACTCAACACAGGCCATTTGGGTTTTGGAGACAACAAGAAGACAGCAGTTTTTGTGGTTGAGAATCTTTCGGCTGAGAACAAGCTTCTTCATTCTGCGGCACGTTTCCGGGCTAAGGCTCTAAACTATAAATACGTCTGGGTCCGTGGTGGGCGTATTTATATGCGTAAAACAGATGATTCCGAGTATGTTCTTGTACGGAATTCAGGCACATTAGATAACTTAAAATAAGGAAATCATCAACCTTTTCCTTTATATTATTTCCAGAAATGTGTATAAAACTGAATGTAAAAAATATTCGATAATTTAAATGTATACTATCAAAATGTTCGTGGTCTACGTACCAAGATCATTGAATTGTACAAGAATGTTTCATGTAGTGATTATGATATTGTTGTTCTGTGTGAAACCTGGTTGAATTCGGCAATATATGACTCCGAATTATTTTGTAAACGTTATGCCATATACAGACGTGACCGGGAAACATGCGGTTACAATCAACATAAATCGGGTGGTGGTGTCCTCATAGCAGTCTCTAAGCGTTATGTCTCTCGTAGATTGTTTGATTTTGAAAGTAATTGCGAGGATATTTGGATTGAGGTAGAAGTACATAAAAAAACCGCAATGCAAAAGTTATTTGTATGTGGCGTCTATCTTCCACCCCCCGTGCAAAAACATGTTCTAGACCACTTTATTGATAACACTAATCGAGTGTTGGAAAATCCAAGTAATACATTAATATTAGGAGATTTTAACCTCAGTTGCATATCTTGGAACAGTTTGAATGGATCAACCTCTTGCAATAAAAATACCTCAATCGCAAGCACATTACTGGATTTTATAGCCCTTAACAATCTCACACAGTATAATTGTATTGAGAACTCGAAGGGTGGTATTTTGGATTTAGTCCTATCTAATGTCCCTATAGCAAAACTTGCAAACAGTAAATATGAGCTTAGTTTATTGGATCCTTACCACCCGCCCTTGGAGTTTTCGGTATCTAATTGTGAGGCACCTAAGTCGCCATCAGAGTTATATGGTAATAAATTCAACTTCCATAAGGCGAATTTTGATGAAATTATTTTTGACTTGAGCTCCATAGATTGGGAAAAGGAGTTGTCAATGTGCCCCCGTGTGAATACAATGGTCGCAAAATTTTATGTTGTTGTCCGAAGGTCTATCACCGAAAATGTCCCTAAGTGTAAACCAGCGTCAAGCAAATATCCTGTTTGGTTTTCCAAGGATCTGAGACGCCTTTTGCGCGAAAAATATAAACTAAGAACTAAACTACGTAAATATAACAATCCTCTTGATGGCATATCTTTTAATATTATTAAAAAAAGATGTCTTAAACTTACACATTTGTGTTACGAAAAATATATTAATAACTTAGAAGACTCACTTACAAAAAACCCAAAGTTATTCTGGAGCTTTTTAAAGAGCAAAAGACTGAACCCTAATACCTATCCTTCTACTATGTATCTGGACCTCAAGGCGGCGTCTAATGGCGATGATATCTGTAATCTTTTTTCTTCTTGTTTTTCTTCCGTCTATAGCAATCAGGTTTCAACTTCTCCAATAGTGAGTTCTCCTATTGATTTTAGCCAAACTACAGAACAATCGTCTCATTCTTTAAGCACTGTCACTTTTTCAAAAGAAGAGGTACTGTCATCATTGAAGAACTTAGACCGATCCAAGGGTGCTGGACCTGACGGAATACCTGCTTTATTTGCTGTTAGATGTGCTAAGGCCTTGTGCCATCCTCTTTCTATTATCTACCATAAATCTTTAATTTCGAGTATTTTTCCAACTGTCTGGAAGGAGGCGCGGATTGTTCCAATCCTGAAATCGGGAGATGCATCGTTGGTTAAAAACTACAGACCCATATCGATTTTATCAATATTTGGAAAAGTGTTTGAATCTCTGTTGTGCCCCATATTATCTTGGCACCTAAAACAGCTTGTCTCGCCACAGCAGTATGGTTTCATAAAAGCACGCTCAACCACTACTAACCTTATATCTTTTTCTTCATTCCTTACAGAATCGGTTGATGCACGTGTTCCAGTGGACACCATATACACTGATTTTAGCAAAGCGTTTGATACCGTTGACCATGGTATCTTACTTCGCAAACTCTCACATGTCGGTATAAGTGGCGGTCTCCTTGCCTGGTGTGCATCATACCTAGAAAAAAGGTACTCTAGGGTCGTCGTTAATGGGTTCTCATCTGAACCCTACTTGGCCACCACAGGGGTTCCTCAAGGTTCCCATCTTGGTCCGGTCTTGTTCAATATTTTTATCGATGACATCACAACAATTTTCAAGAACTCTACAAGTTTTCTCTACGCTGACGATTTGAAGCTTTGTAAGCCTATAAAAAATTCTACCGATATGGAGCTCCTTCAGGAAGACCTAGACCGGCTCGCTCTTTGGTGTAAAGGAAATAAAATGACACTAAACATTGATAAATGTAAGCATATTCGATTCTCGAGAAATAAAACAACTTCACAACCTTACACAATTAATAACCAAATATTGCAGGAAGTGGAAACTATTCGCGATCTTGGCATAACAATTGATAAAAAACTTCGTTTCCATACTCACATTGACAAAATTAGTAACAAGGGATTCCAAATGTTAGGGTTTGTCTTAAGAAACTGTAAAGAAATAAAGAGACCACAGACAAAAATTTCGTTATACAATACCCTCGTTCGGCCCCACTTAGAATATTGTAGTCAAGTTTGGTCCCCTAGTTATGATGTTCATATTAAACGCCTGGAGCGTGTGCAGAAGAGATTTTTATGGCATCCCTCATATCAGTCGAAACTGGCTAAACACTTACCTTCATATGACAGCCGTCTCGCCTACTTTCAATTAAATAGCCTGGAAAACCGGAGGATATTGCTGGATCAATTGTTTCTGCACAAACTCATAAATGGGTCCATAGACTGTCCGTCGCTATTAAGCAAAATCGACTTTAATACGCCATTGAGGCGGCCTAGAGCGTCTAAATACTTTCCTTTTGTCCTGGGAGGATCCAAGAGTAACTTGGGCTTACATTCCACTCTACACAGATTACAAAAGCAATATAATAACCTGATAAAAAAGCACATTGACATTGATATTTTTTCTGACAATATACATAAATTTAAAACCACTGTCAGGGTAAATTTTTGAATTTTAAATTTTAATATATATTTCTTTTTTTAATCCCTTTTTAATGTATTGTTTATGATTATTTATTTTGTTTTTATTGTTACTATTTTTTTTTTTTAATTATGTTTTTATATCTGTCTTAGAATTAATAATAAAATATAATGCATGTTGTGGTAGCCTATAATTGAGGCAGCACTTAAAATGATCTACTTATAATGAAATGAAATGTAATTTTGTTGGTGTATGTCTTGTTGGTTGCCCTTTAATAAATAAATAAATAAATTTTAAAAAGTAGTATGAGTTGTCTGATTTCATAGTACAAGCTCTGCACCGTTTTGGGATCAGATGGCCGTGTGTAAAGAACGTCCCAGGATATTTTATTATTAGAATTCCAATCTGTATAACAAACAAATGACCTTAGTCCGTTAAATCATACCTTTTTGACAGTGTCATATTCGGTACCCAGCTCTGGGTATATGCTCAATTTAGAGTTCTTCAACTTGATGTAGTATTCGTGGGGTTCAGTAGCCAAGTCGTCAATGAGGTTGAATGTGAATCGAGTTATTGGTGCTCCCCTAGAGGAACGAACTATGTTGTGGATGATCTCCTCTTGCTCTATCTGAGCTGTCTTATCCGGATATTTCTTATCTGTGTATGTGTAACATATAGGCTTGTCTGATCTTGTGAAGTTGAAAGGAACAATAAACAGTGGTCCTGGTTGTCTGTAACAAATAATATATTGTCTCACTAAAGTTTAATGGAGTTTCTCACCCTTACTGCTCTTCTAAGTTCAGGACCGATTCTTTGAGGCCCTCACGCGTTAACCCAAAAATCTAAAGCTGTAACGATGACGTCGCTATGGACAAACCTAACGGGTATATGACGTGTACCGCGCTCTTTTGTTATGGACGGTTGAGGGGGCAAAAGACGCGCGAGTGGTTAACTATGATCCTTCAAACAACCTTTATTTACGAAGAAATTTTAGAATTAATACTATACCCATTTCGACCACGAAGCAATAGTGCACTTATATTACTATTTCGGTTAGAAAGGTAAGGGTGCGGATAATATTACAGTGCACATGAGCCTAACAACTTTACGTCTCTGGGTTGCCATTGGCGATGCCCTTGGTGTTGCAAATATCCAAAAAACGCGGTGACCATTTACCATCAGGTAGACCATCTGCTGTTGGCGGCCAACTCGGTATAGAAATATTAAAAATGGGTCATAATTCATGTTGGTAAGTTATATTATTGCAGTTGTTAATCTTAGTCTGGTGTTGCATTACACAACTTACGTGATATAACTGAAGGGGTCTGTGCCAGATGGAAGAATTTCCTCTAGAATACAATGCGGCTGACCAGCACCACCTTTCAGTACAGGCAGGTATTGAAAATCGAACATGGCTGGAACAAATACAAATCATGTAAGCTTCTAAATATATAACCTAACTGGTTGTCCGGACAGATGATGCCATCTCGAAATAAGTCCATCAAAAAATGTCGGAATTCGATCGCAGCGCTATCTACCGGGTCCAATTGTGAACCTAAACCATCCAGGGCGCCACCCAAATGCACACAAAAAAAAACATTCAAATTAATCCAGCCGTTTAGGAGCAGTTCACTGTCAACACACATACAGAAGAATTATAAATATATTAATTAATTATAAAGATATAGAGTACAGCTATAAATTAAACATGATTTTGATAGACCTATTATTTAGATTAAGCAATATTGCACCATTCCTGATAATATTCTAATTGTTAGAGAGATGCACCATTTATTGACAAATATTTCATTGGCTTTCAGACTATACATTTTTTGGAGTTCCTATATTTCGAACTACTCTGATGTATACTACCACAATAGATGGGCATTATTAATAACTATGTTACTTTTATAAATGCAAAGTTCAATATTGCATTAACATCTAGGATTGGAATATTTCCTATACCAGAAACATGCTTATTCATTCACTAACTATATCCAAAAGTTAAAAGTAGTTATTAATGTTACAAGGAGACAATACTAACAGTCAAATTTATACATAGTCCTCACACGTCCCACCACACTAGTAGATATAACTTCTTTTTTTATTTCATTGAGCACTCTTGTTTTCTTTACTTTTACCCGGAGCAAAACACCAGCTACTTTCTTGGTGTCGGCTATTATTTTCTTCACATATGGATTATCAGGTTGATAGCTCAGTGTCAGCCGTTTTTTCGTAGGTTGGCTATATACCTGATTTTTAATACAAAATATTTTACCAATGTTTCTATAATTATTATTACCACATCTGATAATGTTGAATAGCCAGCTACTCTACCTGTGACATTCCACGGATCCCTCCTAAGCATTTTATGGCTTTTTCGTCATTTTTAACAATCCCAGGAAATAAAACGCATATTAAGTCACGTTCTAAATTATTACTTTCCATTAGAATGACAAAGATGTGGATGATAAAAATAAGATATACTTTGTTGTTGTTATTTGCAACAAATAGGCTTTGGTTATAAAGTATGAACACAGAAAAAAGACTTCTCTTTACGCATATTCTCACTTCAGAAGGCCTCACTCAATTAAAAAGAAATATTCAAATTACAATTTGTTATTAATTTTAAGTTTTTTAAATTAATTTCACGGTTTCCCTTGCAGAGGCTGACAGCAAGCCAATTGTCACTTGCACGTTGACCTGACATTCGGATTGTTTTTATTGATGTGATGAATTGCTTGATATGAGACTTGACAGCATCCAGTGCTGCCAACTGTTATCGAATTACTAGGAATTACATTTAAAAACTGTTAGAAAGGAGGCTTTATAACTTCAATGTTAATTCTATATGGTCGAGTGAACTCATTGGAAAGAGTTCAAATATGACATCAATTGTTTATTGTGTTTGATTGTTTTTTCTCATTATGTCACATGTTTTTTCTATTGGTATAAAATAAAACTATTAATACCAAAATCCAAGTATCAGTGAATTCATTCCACATCTTTATTTAAGATAACTGCGTGCAAGTTAGTTGGTGTGAGTTATATATCTATAGGCTCTCACCAACAGGTTATGGGCCCTTCGTAAGTTTTTCCTGATAGAGAATCTTGGACAGAGATCGTGATCGAAGACACAATTATGGTCAATAGCAGTACAAGTACGAGTAGTACGACAACTAGTACGATGTCTAGTAGTAGTTTACCTGCATTCGAGAAGTTAGAGGGCTCGTCAAATTATTCGACCTGGAAATTTTTAATGCAGATGTCATTAGTTCATGACGATCTGTGGACCTACGTTACAACTACGCCAGCTGCCACAGACGTAGAAGCTACAAAGAAAGACCAGAGGGCTCGCGCTAAGATCTGTCTTATGATAAGTACTGATCTACTAGTATACGTACAAGAGGCTAAGACTGCTAACGAGGCTTGGCAAGCATTAGAGAACAATTGCCAAGATAAAGGAGTGATAAATAGATGTCGGTTGTTGGGAAACCTTGTCAGCTTGAAGTTAGAGCAGTTCAGCTGTATGAAGGACTATGTCACTACTATGATGAAGGTAGCTCAGCAGTTACGTGATATCGGTAAGGAGGTAGACGATGAACTACTAGCAGCGATCATGATACAAGGCCTTACTGAAGAATATGCACCGCTGAAAATGACAATAGAGAATGCGAACATCACACTGACATCTAATTATGTCAAAACCAAACTGCTTCAACAGGATAGTCCAACACCTTCGACATCCAACGAGAATGCTTTGATTGCAAGAGATAACCGTTCAAGATACAAGGGTACTTCTTCGAACATTGGAGGCAATAATAAGCAAACGCAGCAGAAGCGTGAGAAGCATAAGAAAGGGATAAAATGTTTCGTGTGTGGAGGACCACATAAAGCATTGAGTTGTCCCAAGAACCCCAATGTAAACAAAGACAAGAAGGAATCTACATTACTTGCATATAGTACCATGGACAGCAGCAGCAACAATGAGTGGATAGTAGACTCAGGAGCGTCATCTATCATGACCTATCGGAAGGATTGGCTGACTAATTATAAAGACTTTAGTAAAGTACAGGATATTAGTGTAGCTAATGGTCAGAAGTTGTATGCATATGGTTCAGGAGATGTAATTAACGATGGTAGTATGCAATTCGCAGTAAAAGAGGTAAAGTACGTTCCTGGATTGTCTGTGAATCTATTGAGTGTAGATACATTGGTGAGTAGAAACAAAGTAGTCGTATTTTCCGAGAGAGGGTGTGATATATATGACAAGGATGAATGTTGTATAAAAGGAAGAGTGAGTTATAATTGTAAAAGTGAGAATGGAATTTACAAGTTTAAATCCAATTTTACAGAATCTGATACAGCATTTGCAGTTTCCGTGCCTGATGAGACACCTTGGAATACCCAACATGAAGCTGTTGAGAGATGGTATGGCGACAGGAGTAAGTTTCAAAAATCCGGATCCCTTACAATGTGAGCCTTGCTTGAAAGGTAAGCAAACACGAACACCATTTAATTTTCTTTTGTTTATCGACGATAAAACGCGGTACACTTTCGCTTATTTCTTAAAGAAGAAGAGTGAAGTTTTTTCAAAGATAGTGGAATTCAAGTCACTTGTAGAAAACCAAATGAATAAAAAGATAAAAATATTTCGGTCTGATAATGGAAAGGAGTTCGTGAACAGAGAGGTTAGTCAACTATTTAGAGAAAATGGGATTATTCATCAACTAACTGTTGATTACTGCCCCGAACAAAATGGCGTTGCAGAACGTGCTAACCGTACTCTAGTCGAGAAGGCTAGGTGTATGCTAGAGGAAGCACATTTAGAGAGAAAGTACTGGGCAGAAGCTGTCAATACAGCAGTGTATTTGAAGAACCGCTCGCCCACAATGGCTGTTGAGATGACTCCCTATGAAGCTTGGTCAGGACAGAAACCCGACTTACGTGAGCTGAAAGTTTTTGGTTGTAAAGCTTTCATGCACATCGACAAAGCTAAACGGAAGAAGCTCGATGCGAAGAGCAAGGAGATGATCTTCGTAGGATATTGCGCAGAATCCAAAGGATATAGGCTTTGTAACCCCATCACAGCTAAGCTTCAGAAGTCAAGGGATGTGACTTTTTTCGAGAACCAGTTCTTCAATAAAAGAGAAAAGTTAGTTTCACAAAAGAATGCTCCTAGTCAATTTCTAAATGTTGAAATACATGGAAATGAAAGGCAGCAAGAACTGACGCAAAATAACAGTAACTCTGGTGAGGAGATTATTACGACAGAAACTATGGATAACGAAAATAACTTTGAATATTGTACTGGAGATGCTACAATAGAAGAGATTCAAGTAGAAAGAGACGAGACACTTGAAACCGTGAACATTCAGGAGGAGCGATTGCCACCTGAAACACAAGTGGATAATAACAGGAGATATCCACTACGTGATAGAAAGTCCAAAAGTTACGATAACTTTTACTTGTATAATGCTACCGAAGGATACAGTGATGATCCAATCACTGTCGAAGAAGCTCTCAGCAGACATGATAGAGACAAATGGCAGGAAGCCATTAATGCTGAACTAAATGCCCTGAAGAGGAATGGCACTTGGAACCAGGTCAAGCTGAATGAGTCCCGTGTTAATTTTAATGTGGTGGATTCCAAATGGATATTTAAAATTAAAAAGGAACAAGGGGGGAAAGAGAGATATAAAGCTAGACTAGTAGCTCGTGGCTTTACACAGAAATTTGGACAAGACTTCACGGAGACTTTCTCGCCTGTGATTCGGCACAGCACATTGAGACTATTGTTTGCTATTGCAGTTGAGAATGATCTTTCTATTGATCAGATGGATGTGGTCACAGCATTTTTGAATGGAGATTTGACGGAAAGAGTTTATATGAACCAGCCTAAGCTTTGTGAAGAGAAAGGCAAAGAAGACTACGTATGTCTGTTGAAGAAAGCCCTGTATGGTCTCAAACAGGCACCCAGAGCATGGAATAAGAAACTACATGATGCTCTCATTGAGATGAAGTTCAAGAGATCTGAAAATGAACCGTGTGTTTACTTCAGAAAAAGAGGAAATAACATTGTCTACATTGCAGTGTATGTGGATGATATCTTGATATTTTACGACAATGATATTGAGAAAGAAAAAGTCAAGAATGAATTGAAAACTATGTTCGAAATGAAAAGTAGACAACTTTCTAGGAATGAAGATACATCAACATGGTAGTAAGATTACTGTTGATCAGGGTGAATACATTCAGAAAATTCTGAAAGAGTTTGAAATGTCGGACTGTAAACCAGTGAAGACACCGTTAGAGACTGGTAGAAAACTGGAGAGACCCGTGGAAGAGAATTTCATCCCACCTAAAGATATTCCCTATCAGAGACTAATTGGCTCACTTATGTATCTAGCTGTTTGCTCGAGACCTGATATAAGTTATGCCATTGCCTATCTTAGCCAGTTCAACAGTTGTTATACAAGTGAACATTGGAGTGTAGCAAAGAGATTATTGAGATACCTTAAGGGTACAATCAATTATAAACTTAATTTTGAGAAGACAGGTAAACGTCTAGTTGGATACGTAGACGCAGATCATGCCGGAGATATCAGTGATAGGAAATCTTTTTCTGGCTACGTTTTCAATTCAGGGTTGTTACGGATGCAAAAATTTAGACATCCGCGGATGCAGATGCGGATGCGGATTATTAGAAGTTCACATCCGCGGATGCGGATTCGAAGCGGATGCGGATGCGATGCAGATGCGGATTTTGGGATTTTAAAAGGATAATTATTTAAATTTTAAGTGTATAAATAACTGAACATCAATTTAATTTTGACTTTTTATTTAATTAATCATATTTTTTACACAAGTTTTTCTTCTAGTTTCATAATGAAAAATCTTTGTTTAATAATTAAACTTAAAAATGGGTGAATTATATTTAATAAATAGTAATATTGCAGCCTTCTCAGCTTCCAACCTGTTTCTTAGTGGGTTATATATTAACCCAGCTCCACTAAATAGTTGTTCACTGGGAACACTGGCTGGTGGAGGTGATAATTATCTGCATGCTAATTTGGAGAGAATTTTAAATTCACAGTGGTTAACTTTCCACCAATTAAGTGGATTTTCATCTAAATCCAGTCTTTTTTTGTTACGATAAATAACTAATTCTTTGCGGAGAAGAACATCGGGGCTACTTTTGTCCGGTTCTCCTTCACCCTCATCTTCGCTTGATGAATCCAACATCATGGCAAGATCGCTTTTTAAGCAAGTCTTCTTACCCGTACAGGACGTTTCTGGTTCAGGATCGAGAGAATCTTCCATTCTCATTCTTTTTGTTTTTTCCGCCGGCGTTATAGGAGAATCAGTGACAGCAGGGTCATTTGCCATCTTTATTATTTCATCTTTTATTTTTTCTTCGGTGACTGGTTTGAAAAATTTATGCTTATAGCGTGGATCTAAATATGTGGAAATTGCATATAAATTGTTATCTTCCAAAGAAGAAAATTTTGCTGAAAATTGTGATTTCAGATTAGAGACTGCGAATCGAATAGCATCACTTTCTCGTGGTTTTGTTAAATGGTCGTCAAGTTTTTTTAAAACCATTTGTATGATAGGAATCACAGATGATATGAGTGCCTGAGAGCTGCTCATTTCACGAGTGGCTTCTTCAAACGGTTTCAATACTTCAAGACAGCATTCTATTATTTTCCACTCTTCAGGCAAAATTGATTCAATGTTATTGTCATTGGTATAAAGACTTAATGCATCTTTTATCTTCAAAAAACGCTCAAACATGTAGAACGTGCTATTCCAGCGCGTCACACAATCCTGGAATACTTTAAGATGCGGTTGATTAAGTCTGTCCTGAATTTTTTCAAGTTGCTTTTGAGCCATGGTTGAATGGTTAAAATGAGTAGTAATTTTCTTACATTTTTGTTTGACGTCTTCTATGCTTTCCTGCGATCGTAAACCATGCCGAATAACAATTTGCAACTTATGAACGGTACAATCTAAATCATTTAGCAATGCTAAGCGCATTCCTCTTTTCATGTTAGAGCCTTCATCTCGTATCATGCAATGCACTTTTTCATTTGAAATATTCCATTCAGCAAGCATTGTTTTAAATTTTTCTGCAATGATATCACCAGTATGACGGTCATCAAAAGTCTCGCATTTTAACACAATTGACGATCGTTCAAAGTTTTCTGATACTCCGTGGCAAGTTAGGCTAAGCAAAGAAACACCTGAGCTGGGATCTGTCCAAATATCAGTAGTGAACAACATGTAATCATATTCCTCAATTAGTTCTTTAACTTTCCCCGCAAGTTTTATATATAGCTCATTGCATACGAAATCAGTAAAAAAATTTCGTCCTCTAAAATTATATTTCGGTGCTAACTCTTGTATGAGACGGCGAAATCCAAGTCCCTCCACAAAGTTAAAAGGTAAATTTTGAAGCGCTATCATTTCGCCAATGAGTTTGTCAATTTTTTTTGAATTAGGATTGTTAGTATCCCCCTTCTTTTCTTTTTCTAGTACTTCCTCTAACGAAAGATGTTTCTTGGCTTGTTGCAACGGAGTCACAATTGCATCTGTAAAAAAATACAACATAATATACAAAAATCATATACTAAATAAAAAAATAAGTATACTTATCAAAATTGGATATAAAAAATCTAAAAGTAAATAATACGCATTATAATTGAAATTATCAAAAATAAAAAAGGCCAATGTGGTGTGCACTTTCGAATAATTAAGTGTTAAAAGGGCTATAATTTGCTGACAATAAAGTTAGAATTGAAACAAGACTTAATCATTTAATTTTAAACATAATTTGGAACTAACTTTGGATTCTTGTTAGTGCCAAGAAAGCTTAAAAAGTGAATATTTTCAATAATTTCATTTTTTATTTTAAATTTGATTTCGAAAGTAACATAAAATCATGTGACCAATAACAACAATATATTTTAGTCACACTACAATATAATACAGTAAGGAAGCATTATAGATATTGGCCCTTTTAGCACCAAGTATAATTATCATGATTTGAAATAAAAACAGTAAATTATTAATGAAATTAAATCAATTTATCTAACCATAACTAAGTTTGAAACATGATTGTAAATCTGATATTTCGGTATTTCTGATACATACCTGCTTCATCATTTTTTTTCTTTAATTCCTTTTCTATATTCGCACTTTGAAATAAACGAAATTCCTCCGGGTGTATTGATTTCAGGTGATTTTTCAAAGAAGTAGTAGTGCGTCCCTTCCGCGAGTAACTTTTATTACATATCTTGCACTCCGACTTCTCCGGATCATTTTTGTCTATTGTAAAATATGTCCAGATATTGCTTTTTATTGGTGGCGACATTTCACCTAATATTTATATCAAAATATTCATTAAACACACAAAAAACTATGAAGTACACAGTAAACACTCACTGTAACTATAATTTATTGACAATGAGAAAAAACACAACAAACAAACCTGTAGGATCTTGTTACCAATGTGCGCCTTTCTATTCGACAGTTACTGAATGAAGTTAGTAATTACCAAAACAAACGCGAAGCACGTGCCACTCTGGCTCCGCCCACTTTCTTTACATGTAGTTACTTGTTGATGTGAATCTGCATCCGTAAAAACTCCGCATTGATTGATGCGGATGTGAATGCGGATGCAGATATCTGAATTAATGCGAATGTTCCGCATTTGCGGATGCGGATGCGAATATTCGCAACAACCCTGGTTTTCATTTATGGAGGAGCTCCTGTATCATGGGGATGCAAGAAGCAACGTACAGTAGCCCTCTCTAGTGAAGAGGCTAAATATATAGCCATGTCTGAAGCATGCAGAGAGTCAACGTTCCTCAAGCGACTTATAGAAGAGCTTACCGGAAAGGAACGGCAAGCTATCATGCTATATTCTGATAGTCAGTCAGCTATTCAGATAGCGAAGAATCCAGTACATCATCAACGGACAAAACACATAGATGTGAGATGTCACTACATACGAGATGCATTGAATGATAACATTGTGAAGGTGGAATACCTGCAGACTGAGGCAATGACTGCAGATATTTTGACAAAGTCCTTGCCACGATGTAAGAATGAGTTTTGCGTGAAAGAGATGAATTTGAGTGCTTGATAATAATGATTGGTCCTATGAGAGGATGATTATTTTTATTTTATAGTATCTTCTGTATTCTGATTGATGATGAGGATGTAGATACTATATAGTTATTTCATTGAGGAGGAGTGTTAGAAAGGAGGCTTTATAACTTCAATGTTAATTCTATATGGTCGAGTGAACTCATTGGAAAGAGTTCAAATATGACATCAATTGTTTATTGTGTTTGATTGTTTTTTCTCATTATGTCACATGTTTTTTCTATTGGTATAAAATAAAACTATTAATACCAAAATCCAAGTATCAGTGAATTCATTCCACATCTTTATTTAAGATAACTGCGTGCAAGTTAGTTGGTGTGAGTTATATATCTATAGGCTCTCACCAACAAAAACATCGAACTTTTAAACATTTCAGTACATTTCAACGGTTCATTAAAATAATTGTAAAATAAGCACATTTTTTAAACACATCGTTATTCTACCATTTTTTTCACTGTAAAACGACAAAAAGCAAAAGTATTTGTACAAAATATATTTTTTTGTTTGTCACGGAAATAGCTGACAGAGCGAAATAGGACTTCTTGTACTAGAATCGCAGGTAGCCCCGGGCAGGACGGATGGTTATAATATGAAATGCTATTCCAGGTCATGCTCTATGTTACGAGTTTCATCGAAATCCGTTCGGTAGTTTTAGCGTATAAGAGTAACTAACATCCATACTTCCATCTTCATATATTTTTGCGTTTATAATATTAGTAGGAAGTAGGTTATGGCAGGATTGAATATATATGATATATATATAATATATATTAAACCTTTGTAAATTTTGTACTAATAAAATACCCCTTAAAAATATAATTAATTTTGTTAATGAATTATATTTTTTACGGCCAAAAATGCTGTCAACCCTAGGTGTCATGTCAGGGAACAGGAAACCAGATTATTTAACAGGAAGGCCTACCTACCTATTTAGTTGTTCTATTTATTTACATAAATAGACTCGTTATAAGGCCCCATTTAACCTGCTTTCGGCTTTACGGGTAGTTTTGTAGCAGCCTGTATATATAGTTAGAAATATAACATTAAATATAGTTTAAATATTTTTGGATCACCCAGGTTGTAGTTAAACACAAAAAAAAATCTAAATAGATAATATAATAATAGCAACTTAGCTTCTTGTATAATTATCACACTAATCTTAAAATTAATTGTTTATTATCACAAACATACTATATGTACTTAGACTTTACAATTGCTCTCATTAACATTATAAGTATTTCAATAAGTATATAAAATATATATCTTTGATGCACAAGTCATTATTTTGTTATCGGTGCCCCACAGCTTCAACTGCCACCAAAAGCCTGCAATGAAAACTTAATTGTACAAGAATGAACTTTTGAAAATGGTTAAATATGTATTAATCAAATAAAACTAACTTTTCCAGCAAGACATTTCTATGCCTTTCAATTTCCAACCTGTCCTTTTCCATTTTAAGCCTGATGTTATTACATCTTTTTTTTTCCAATAATTTCTGCTTTTCAATCCTTATTCTCTCTTCCTCTAAATTCAAAAGTCTGTCATGTACTAGCCCTGGCAACATAAAAATACATATCATCAGCAAAATTGTCCATGTATAAATAAGTTATTTCCAAAAAGAAATACTAACTTATAGGTCTCCCCCTTTTCCAAAGAGGTTTTCCTGACATTGGTGCAGAAGACACCTCATTTGGGCCCATGCCTGCATCAGGGTCAGTTCCCACTCCATCATCCAGAACACCCATATCAATATCAGCTTGTGTAAAATGTTGAGGATCTGATGGCCACTTCTGAAATAAATTATAGTGTCAGAACACAAACACTCAATAATTTTTTTTATTATAGAATTATTATTTACCATTGTGCTTGTTGAAGGATCAGCATGACACAAGTCATCGCTAACTACATTACTTTGTGTTGCAGCCTGGAATAATATACCAAATAAGTATCCATAATTAGATCTAGCTTGCAAGATACTAACTCCGACTTGATTGATGAATCTAATGATTACTAATGCCCTTAGGCCAATAATTATTGATGGGTGTTAAAAGATTTTATGCAATCCACCCGTCAGAATAGATGTGATGTATCTCAAAAAAAACTTTTACAAAATTTACCATAGGGTTGGAAACAGCAGATGTTTCAGGCACACCTGACAATCCAAACACAGAAGTATTTGTGCATATAAGTCTCAATATCTTCTCCTCAGCTTCTGTGAGTGGAGTATTTGTGTTGCAGCCGGGTGTAAATCTGTTTTTTCGTATTTTAAAGGCCTTTTTCTTAACATTAGACTTCCAATCTCGCCATGTCTGCAATTATATGATTTAGTTATCACTGTTTAAGAATTATAATAAAATAGCTTAAATATTTTGTTCACAGGAATACAAATCAAACTAGGATTATTGTTTTCTTTTTCAATTAGAATATAAGGATTATGCATTTGGTTAATAAAATAAACAAGATTTATGTAAATACCTGTTGCCATTTGTCCGGAGTTTTGATAGCCCCTGATCCAAATCCAGAGTTTGCATTTAGTTTTTCAGTAATTTTAATCCATGCATTAGTTTGCCTAATTCTTCCTTCTAAGCCTGAGAATTTACCGATTGCTAACTCCTTATCTTCTTCGAGAAAATGTAAGAGCATGTTCAACTGCTCCGGGCTAGCTTTACGTCTTTCCATTTTGTGTTATAGGCATTGACAAGTAGGTATTTTGATCACCAAGGATTTAGACGATAGATTAAAGCTTCATAACTGATAATAGTTAATGGTTTTTGTCAGAAATACTGACTTTCATTCAGTGGAAAATTGGAATCTCAATCCTATTTTCTCCGATTCAGTTTCACGTATTGTTTTTTTTTACTGTGTAGTTGTATTTGTATACAGCAGCTTCATGCATATGTATGCCTACTTTATTTTGGTTTGGTTCCTGTCAATAAGTCAGGTTGCCACTGAAAAACAATATTTTAGGCAAATTCTAATCATACAAATAAAATACCAATAATAAATTAATGTTTTGTTAGTATTTTCGCTAAGCTGCAGATTTGGTTTAAACTATTTAGTATTTTATACCCTGTGGATAAATTTAATTTGACAGGCGACGTACAGTCGCAGATCTTGCTAATGTTAGTAAACTTATTATTTTGTTTGTTGTTAAAATGTAATGATGAATGTTTAGTAGGCACCACAAACATAAAACAGATTCCGCCTCCGCAAGTACTTAATAACTTCAAACTCTCTGACTATCATTAAAAACCATCATCATCTGTCACTTATAACTTGAATTTAATAGCGACAATGAACACGCTTTTAAAAATTAAAATGCTCCGAGGCAGTGCATATAAAGATAAGATAGCTTGGAGAAATCTAAGGGACGTATCAGACTGCGTTACTTTACCGGATTCATACTTATTGATGAACTGTGGAGTAACTAGGAAAGTTTTTCATCAGATTTTAAGAATATTAGAACCTGTAGTACCTAAAACACAACGCTCTAATGGTATACCCTTTCCACTAAAGGTACAAATTGACAAAACACAATTGTTATTTATTTTACTACTTTTTATTCTTAGACATTTATCTGTTTGGTGCTTACAAAACTATAAAAACAATACTCTTGCAGGTGTTAGTAACACTTTCATTTCTCACAAGTGGATCACATCAGAAGTCAGTGGGCAAAGATTTCAATGTGAACATATCACAGAAGTCTGTCAGCCGGGTTATTAAGATAATCATTGAAGGACTCAATGTTGTACTCAACAACTGGGTGGTGTTCCCTGCTACTACGATACATAGAGATCAAATTAAAGAAGGGTAACACCATTTTTTATATCAATTACCAAATAGTATTTTTCACAGTAAGAAGTGGAATAATCTTTTTTTAATTAAAACTATTAACTTGTTTTTCCTAGCAAAGTTGTATTATTATAAAACACTTTCCTGTAATAAATTCTGCTTATTGTATGGAACTGCTTGAAACTAACTGGCAATTGCTAGGTTTTTATATATTTTAGTTTAAATTACTTTTTTTAAATAAAACTGCTTTGTATAGAATTGCATTAAAACTTTATTTTTAATATTGTTTCAGGTTTTATAGAAAGTACCACTTCCCTGAAACAATTGGTTGCATGGATGGAACTTATGTAGAAATTGTCTGCCCTAGAGATGATGAAGAAGCATTCTATGATCGGAAAGGCCAGTACTCCATTCATGCACAAATTGTAAGAATAAATCATAAAATAACTCATAATGCAAAGGAAAATAGTTTGATACTTTATATAATGCCTTTTATATTCATGTTTATTTTCTAGATATGTGATGCAGACACAAAAATAATAGCAGTGTGTTGTAGATTTGGTGGATCATCAAGCAATGCCTATATTTGGAACAAAATGAATATAAGATCTTACATAGAGAGTATTAGCAGGCAGAGTGAAGCTGGCTGGCTCATTGGTATGCTCACATCCTAATAAGTTAGATTTTGATTTAAACAATTAATTCAGGAGTAACAAATTACAATAAAAATTGAAGGGTGATCACTTCACTACTTGATGTTGTTTAGGATTTCATTTAAAAAGGTTTTAAATAAAATTATTAATCAATTAAAAGTTGTGTGTGGCAAATTATCCCGTCAGGATTAATTTGGACTTAATAATATTTCACACCATGTGGGTAGCACATGAAATAGAATGCCTTAAATTAATATTAAAGAAATTGGTAATATAAGGGAATCAATCAAAGGGGGTCAAATTTAACTTGTTATAAAAAAATATTGCAATTTATGTATTTCAGCTGACAACAAGTACCCACAACGTGCATGGCTCATGACACCAATACAACACGCACCACAGGGCACACCAGATTCTCAATATAATCACTTTCAAGGTCGCACACGGACCAGTATCGAAAGATGCATATCTCAATTAAAAGGAAGATGGCAATGTCTTCACAAACGGCCACTGCACTACACACCACAAAGAGCAGCGAAAATCATAAATGCATGTGCAGTTTTGCACAATCTTTGTATAAAAGCTGGTCTCCCAGACCCTGAGCCCTACATAGATTCAGAACCGATGCCAATGATCAATGAAATGACAGAAATGCCTGAAGATAATGTGAATGATCTGTACATTGGAATAGAAGTGAGACGTCAACTAGCCGAGAGAATTTACTATAATGTTTAGAATTCTAAGTCTATGGATAATGTAAAACAGTATTATTAATTAAAATTATTTATTTTTCTATTACAAAAATTACATAACTTATTTTATCTTAACCAAATTTAATGCATTAAAATCTGCATCTGGGCTAACTGGCTATAGGTGTCGCCGGGCATCCTGTACGCGATGTTTCCAGCGAACGTGTTCAGGACTTCGGCTTGCTCTCGTAGCCACTCCACTTGCTGAAAGAATATTGAAAAATAAAGATGTTAAAAATTCTACTAAAAAACCAAAATCTGTCCCAACAGACGTCCTGTCGAAATGAGTCCATATAAAAGTTTCCTAAAAATTAAACGTTGGTACTTTCAACACAGCGCCATCTGTTAGAATCTTTTGGAGTTAACCGATAATTGTGACTGTCAATTAATTATAGACCAATAATTTGCAATAAAATAAAATTGCGACTATAATTAAAGATCTAAGCTATCCTATCTCTTAAGTTGGACCAGACTGCTCACGGTGTGCCAATTTAATTTAAAATCGGTCAAGTAGTTTAGGAGTCCATCGCGGACAAACATGTCACACGTGACAGGGGATTTATATATATTAAAATAAGATAGATCTTTTTTCAATAATTTAATAGTGGCCATGAAACGCACGACGTAGCTCGTAAACCTGAAAGTTCCTATTTTCTGGCACCATGCAGTACAGTGCAAAGTGTGGCAAGAGCTGCAAAGTCGTAGCCGCGGCCATGGTGTAGTAGACGGTTACCTTGTTGTTGGCATCGGTAGTGGTGTGGCCGGCGGCGGCGCGCAGGCGCTGGCGCTGCGCGAGCAGGATGGCGCAGAGCGCGCGCAGCACGGCGGGCAGGCTGCGCAGCAGCTCGCCGCGCGCCGCCCGCGCCGCGCCCACGCACGCCTCCAGCTCGCCCGCGCACAGCGGCACCAGCGAGCAGCCCCGGAGGCTCTGACGATTCATATTCAATATTTTTACATTAATCGTGTCAGTAGGATACATAACGTGTGTGAATGTATTCCCATGATTTGCATTAGCTAAAATATGATAAGGTTAACCTCATTCGATTCCCCCGATTCAAGATTCAATTTATTTCGCCGGTAGTCAGCAAAATCCATCTTTTAAGGTGTTAAAAATGTCCCGGGATATTTATTTAAGTCTCACCTCGAGTGCACCCTCGTAGTTTTCACTATGGAACTGATCGAAGAACGTCATCAACTTGCACAACTTCGTATACGCCTCGATCAAAGCGGCAGGCAGCGTGGTGACGTCAGCGGCTCGTAGACGCTTCGACACGTGCTCCGCTAGAAGGGACAGTCGCTGCCGCAGGCCGCCCACGCCGCCTCCGCTGTTCACTACTTGCGCTAGTAGCACGCAGAATAGCTCCAGTACTTTCTCCAGATTCTGTAATTATAATAGACAGAGATGATCAGACTGGGCCTCACAGAAGCAAATAATTTTTGCCTCAATTCCACAAATTCTTTATATTTATTTGGGCTTACCCCAGCAATGTCATACATTGTGATGGCATCTTCAAAGAGGCCTTTGTTGACGAGCTGTTCTGCGACATTGAGAGCTATCACCTGTAACATAGGAATAAAATAGAAGTCAACGATAGCTCTAATGTCAATGTCACCCATATGGTGAGACGGTTTTAAGTAGTAAAGTAAAGCGAGGCACGCAATTTAGAAACTCGATGGTTGTCGTCGCACCATGTGGCAGCTATAGCTCCACATAGTAGACAGTTACCTTTCTAGCTATGTTGGCATACCATCTTCAGCAACCTTGATAAAATGCTAGAGTATTATTAAAGGTTTTAAAAATATGATTTTTGTGATTACCTTGCTGTCAATATGAGGGTTGTTAAACTGATCTAATAGTCCAGAACTGCGCAGGCCGGTGAGAGCGTCCATGCGACCGAACAGGAGGTCGTAATCCCGACTCTCGAGTGCCAGGTCCGTGCAGCAGCACATAAATAGATTTTTGCCACTGGGATCCTTGAGATTACTGCAACAATAATATCACTCATAATAAAATTAATTTCCACCCCACAGTTTTGAAAAAATTCCTGAGATTGAAATGTTTGCTAAGCATACAAAGTTTCATTTAAAAATTGAAGTCGTATCGCTTTGAGAAAGAAGCGATATTTTATTGTCTTCTGCTTTTTTATGCGTGTTTCCTTATCCCTACTCATGACCATACTTTTGTACAATAAATTACAGTTCAAATTATAATATAATTAACAAGAGGAAAATGATGTATCTTACCGTAAATAGAAGTAATAATGTAAAGCATCCGACGGGTCCGTAAGTTCAAATTTTCTCACGTAAAGAAGTAATAGTCTGGCCAAATTCAGTCGCCGAAGTGGAGCTGGATCGTCGGTATCGACAGATACTGGAAAACAGAATCAATACTAGTAACTTTACATGGAAATGGGCTTTATGTGCCTATTACCTCCAGCCACATCAACACATACACAGTGATATTGTGATTAACAGTAACTACTGCTTCTCGTAAATAATAGGTGTGAGTGAACATACTTAATTATAAATGGTATAGGAACATCTGACTGTCATTAAATCCCAATGTAGAGAAAGTAATACCATTGAAGAATACGACATCGGATTGGCCATAATGCGCCTATGCAAATGCATAGAACCAAATTCGGCGCTAATCCATGTTTTATACCCTTTTTCCCAATCGTGCATGTGACTTATAGTAGCGGGAATTACGTATACGAAGCTAGGCCGTAAACGAAGCGGGTGGTACGCTTATCCCTACCGAGCTATCCCTACTGGTAGGGATAAGCGCACGTGTTTGTAGATTCATTTCTACCGGTAGGGATAGGTGCACTGCCCATTAATGGTACACTTATCCCTACCTAGCTATCCCTATTGGTGGGCAAAAAAATACCAATAATAATGTATATTTGTCCCATGTTCCTGTAAACGTGGACTTATCCCTACCATTAGGGATTACTCGGTCTAGCGAGTAGGTCGTATAACAATAGGTAGTATCCCTAAGATAAGTGTACCACTCGGTAATGGGCAGTCCACATATCCCTACCGGTAGAAATAAATCTACATAAAGTGTGCTTATCCCTACCAGTAGGGATAGCTCGGTAGGGATAAGCGTACCACCCGAAAAGAAGTAGTTGGTCAATTTGACAGCTGCGAGCCAATTCAATTAAATCAAGCAAGCTGAAGACCCTTCCATTAAACAGAATATTTACCTCATCTCAACAAAATTCCGAAAGTTACCCCTTACAATACACGTAATTAATTACTTTATTGAACAACTCACATAATGGTGCTTGAACATTTCTTGGCGTGCCCAGCATGTAAACATCATGCAGAGCCAATGCCATATGGACACCATGTACTTGATATCTTGGTATCCTAGATAAGAATTCTATGGCCGGTTCAAATTGACCAGTCAAAGTGAGCATTTGGAAGTATACTACAGGCTTCTCATAGGCATGATAATGTGTTTCACCTGCAATAAAAAACGATTTATAATGGCTGTGTCAAATATAGATCACACTTTTCTTTTTATATCACTTTGGCCGACAAACAAGTCCAAGACAGACTGTCCATCTGATGGTAAGTGGTCACCGCCACCTATGGACATTTGCAACACCAGAGGCATCGCCAATGCATTGTCGAACCTGAGATGTACAGATCTAGTAGTGGTAGTACTTCCCTGGACGAACTCTGCACTAAGAGCTCTAATATATATAATTCATACATACCATATTCTTCCAAAATCAATTTCTGTAGGTCTGAGTATGAGAATGATTCAGCCTCACTGTTTGTGGAATGGGATTTTATGAATGACAGCTTAACCCAGAGATAATCATCGGCAGTACGCGCCACTTCGTAATGTTCATCACTCAGATCACAGCAACCGATGACACAGTATACCTGAAGAAAACAGATTATTTTTGTATTTAAATACAATTAGTAATCATATTAGAAAAAAAATAGAAAATAAATTTGAATAATTAGTTGAATAAATAGTGTAAATAAGAAAGAAATGTATTTAATTGTAAAAAAAAGTGTGGTGTGCATGGTGTCAATAGTTATAAATATTTTATTGACAGATCACTCAACAGTTGAATCAACTGCCTGCCTGATAATTAAAAAATAATAAATAATAATAAGATATGAGCAGAAGGATTATCATTTTGATAATATCTTAAAAAGCACGCCACGGTTTTTTTACAAATATTTTTTTTTTCTTACTTACACTATTCTTAATTCAAATTTATTTTCTATATTTTAGTTGGATTTTCTATAAAAACTTGTTTTTTAGTTTTTGTAAACTAAGTATTATTTATTTTTATTTTTTTAGATAAACAACTTATCCTGATTATCCTAGTAAGGATAACAGGTCTAACTGTTTAAAATATTGAATTGTCATCAGTCCTTGATAAATCTACAAAGTTTTAATGAAATCTGACTGTTTAATGTGGGTCAAAATCGCACCCAAAGGAGATGGTTATAAACATACAAGTGAAGTGAATATAAAGAGTGTAATAAATAAAAACTTACAGCTCTTTTATAAGGATCAGTAGAGTTCCGAACTTGTATTCTATATTGGAAGTTAATGGCTGTTTGAAGTTTATCACTAAGTGGTTTCTCTGGATTTCTTATGTACTCTTCAAGTGCTGCTATAAATTCTTCATGGTCTCGACTAAGAAGAAAGAAAAGTATATATGAATTCTGAGGCATTATTTAAGATAGCAATTTTCAGATATTACAGTTTTATCGTAATTCATCATTTTCTATGGTCACCCATATAAAAATGATTGTCAATTATCAAAGGCAATTGTAGATAGTCATCTTTTCTACTGAGGGTTTACCTATGTTATACCAGACTTATTCAATATTTAATTTATTTATTGAAACTTAAAACAAGAATTTAAACACACCCAGCTTTTCGCAAGCAATGTAACGCAGCATTAGCATCGCCACTCCTCAGGCAGTAGTACACCATTGGCCATAGCGGTCGCTCATCAACTACGCCATCTGTTAGAACTTGAATATTCTGCCCTTGAAGTCGGAGACCTACAAAGCCTCGCACGAGGGGATAGGTGCCAGGCTCACCGCCGCGCATGGCAGCAGCTGGATTTGCTCGAACTACGTCGCCCATATACTGTTTATACCTGTAATAATTACACATATACACTTCCTACTATTTAAAGTTTGTTTCATTTATAATATACAATATTATTATACAATATTTACATATTTTAACTTTAAACATTTACCTTGTATACAAGTTTAATCATAAAAATTGGAAGAGTGGGTCTCCCCTAATACAGGTTTTTCAAAATCTTTAAAGGGGAGTCCTAACCCATGTAATTACTGTACTTGTAATGTAATAAAGAACTTTTTTTTTTAAAAGAAGAATTGTTTAAAAAAAAAACAAAAGCAAACAACCAATTAAAAAGAAATGTGATTGTAGGAGTAAAATATAGTTAAACAAGCTGTCCCTCACACATTCCTCTTGAATCATTCTGCATATTGATGAAAAACACATCAAAATCCGTTAAGTTTAAAAGATTAAGATCTTTTAAGATGTTCTACACCTTAGCGTACAAATATTTTGTGCCTATATACCTTTTCTCTAAATACTTCTTCCCCTGGGAAACAAGACACTGCTGAATGGTTGGGTTTCCTCTGGCTTTGAGTGGATCTTCATCTCTAACCAGAGCAGGAATATTAGCCATTGTCCTGATTATGTCCCACATTTCTACTACTTTCTGAAACCAATAATATGAAAAATAAGTTAATTACACTATGAAATTAATGAAAATATTGCATTGAATGACTTGTTATCTTCTTTTTATGTTAATTAAACATTTTGGAATTTTTTATTGTTTCAATTATTAAATAATATTGATATATCTTTGAGTTATATTCAAGTCTCTCTATAACATTAATTGTAAATACTGACAACATATTGATTGACAGGTTTTAAGGGTTCTTTATGTTAAGGCAGTCCAGTGAGACCCTATTACAAAACCATCCGTCTGTCACTGTTGCACAATCCAAGGAACTTAAAAAAATATAGTATATATAGGATCCATATAAAAATGCCACACTGTAAGAACCTGTGCATGAAAGTTTGTAGTCACTAAATAAGATAAAATAATCTTCTTTCTTAAAAAAGTTTAATCTTTTTTTAATGAAGTTTGTCAAAAATATTGTATATCCAGTATATAGTACATAGGTGTTTATATAGAGATTTAATCTAGACCTAGCCAGATGGAGCCAGCTAAACAGATTTTGCTATACTAATAGTAATAGTTAAATACAGGTACATAAGGTAAAAAGTTGTGACCATTCAGTAAAATTTATATTTTATGATGTTAAACAAACACCAACAACTCAAACAGTGAGCCTAGATTTTGTTAAAACTGTGTCTAGAAAATAAATAATAAAACTAACAGCATCATTCAGTTCCTCAGCCACTTGTGCAAACTTCTGATGCAATGCAGTCCTTGACTTGGATCCTTGGAACACCAGCTTATTATACTGATGAACCTGTCGGGCATACACTGCCTCAATGTTATCCAACATGGAGTGGCCAAACTTCTTAGGCACATCAGCTATGCTAGTAGGCTCTGGTGTACGTTTGAGGTCAAGCCAATTCTGTGATGGACCAATCATGGCATTCATCAGTTTAATTTTTTCTCTGTTCCATTCGGAAAGCATGTGTTCCCATTTTTGATCTTCTGTTGTTTGAAGTGACTAGAAGTTAAATGTAAGATGAGAGGCTGGCATCATTTAAAATAAGAAGAAAACAAACATTTAAGACCTGATTATTTCACAGATATAACATTATTGAAAGTACTTACATTCTTGTTCACCTCATCAATAAGGGATAGAATTGCGTTTTCCCTTTCATTTTTTAAAAAGCTTTCAATATCAGAATCAGCAATTGGCTGTAGAGGTTCAAATGTACGTTTAGAGCTTAGTGTTTCTAGCTTTTGTGATATCTGTTGCAAATCTATACCCTTTGATCCGAATAAAAGATGTCTGAAATGTTAAGAGAGAATACGTTTTATTTTGATCTGAAGACCAAGCACACATTAAACGAATTTCGAATTAATACGAAAATTTAAATACTTAATTCAATGGATACATACGCTTGGATGTCATTGACGCCAGATTGTATCACTCTTGAATACAATTCCTGTGAAGCTTCGAGCACCTGACCTAAGGAGCGTTCAACCCTGGGCAACTCCTCATTGCCTTCAATTTCGTTTGTCAATTGCTCAGCTTGTTGTAATAATTTGCTAAAATCGTCGTCCGCCATCGTGCACTTTAGGTTATACGAACCAACTTAACAAATGAACATGAATTTCTGGATAACACTAATTTAATTGTGGAGTAATATGCAAAATATTTGTTTAGCTTCCGATTTAATAACCAAATACTAAATAAAAACCGGCCGCCAATATGCCAGTTTAAATTTCAATTTGACATTTCAAAACTCATTTATTTTTCTTTTTCAATGCATCCAAACAAATCTAGTGTTACCAAGTACCTATGTGAACCTGGCAACTGAAAATACAATAACTAATTTTCATGAATGCCATTCGATTGTACCCCGTTTATACCGGATTGTACCGTTTTTTAAATCGTTTGTACCTCAAAGGGGTAAGAGATAGGGGGATGCAAAAATTTGGCCCGCAATACCCTTCAGTTTTCAGAATACTCAATAACATTTTTTTATGAATGTCATTCGTTTGTACCGCGTTTGTACCGGATTGTACCGTTTTTAAAAAGTTTCTATCTCAAGAGGGTAAGAGACAGGAGGGTGTGAAAGTTTGGCCCGCAATACCCTTAATTTTGCAAAGTTTACAATAACTAATTTTAATTAATGCCATTCGATTGTACCGCGTTTGTACCGGATTGTACCGTTTTTTAAATCGTTTGTATCTCAAAGGGGTAAGAGATAGGGGGATGCAAAAATTTGGCCCGCAATACCCTTAATTTTGCAAAGTTTACAATAACTAATTTTAATGAATGCCATTCGATTGTACCGCGTTTGTACCGGATTGTACCGTTTTTTAAATCGTTTGTACCTCAAAGGGGTAAGAGATAGGGGGATGCAAAAATTTGGCCCGCAATACCCTTAATTTTGCAAAGTTTACAATAACTAATTTTAATTAATGCCATTCGATTGTACCGCGTTTGTACCGGATTGTACCGTTTTTTAAATCGTTTGTACCTCAAAGGGGTAAGAGATAGGGGGATGCAAAAATTTGGCCCGCAATACCCTTAATTTTGCAAAGTTTACAATAACTAATTTTAATTAATGCCATTCGATTGTACCGCGTTTGTACCGGATTGTACCGTTTATTAAATCGTTTGTACCTCAAAGGGGTAAGAGATAGGGGGATGCAAAAATTTGGCCCGCAATACTCTTTATTTTGCAAAGTTTACAATAACTAATTTTAATTAATGCCATTCGATTGTACCGCGTTTGTACCGGATTGTACCATTTTTTAAATCGTTTGTACCTCAAAGGGGTAAGAGATAGGGGGATGCAAAAATTTGGCCCGCAATACCCTTAAATTTTCAGAGTACACAATAACAAATTTTTATGAATGTCATTCGTTTGTACCGCGTTTGAACCGGATTGTACCGTTTTTAAAAAGTTTCTATCTCAAGAGGGTAAGAGACAGGAGGGTGTGAAAGTTTGGCCCGCAATACCTAATTTTCATGAATGCCATTCGATTGTACCCCGTTTGTACCGGATTGTACCGTTTTTAAAATCGTTTGTACCTCAAAGGGGTAAGAGATAGGGGGATGCAAAAATTTGGCCCGCAATACTCTTCAGTTTTCAGAATACTCAATAACATTGTTTTATGAATGTCATTCGTTTGTACCGCGTTTGTACCGGATTGTACCGTTTTTAAAAAGTTTCTATCTCAAGAGGGTAAGAGACAGGAGGGTGTGAAAGTTTGGCCCGCAATACCTAATTTTCATGAATGCCATTCGATTGTACCCCGTTTGTACCGGATTGTACCGTTTTTAAAATCGTTTGTACCTCAAAGGGGTAAGAGATAGGGGGATGCAAAAATTTGGCCCGCAATACTCTTCAGTTTTCAGAATACTCAATAACATTGTTTTATGAATGTCATTCGTTTGTACCGCGTTTGTACCGGATTGTACCGTTTTTAAAAAGTTTCTATCTCAAGAGGGTAAGAGACAGGAGGGTGTGAAAGTTTGGCCCGCAATACCTAATTTTCATGAATGCCATTCGATTGTACCCCGTTTGTACCGGATTGTACCGTTTTTTAAATCGTTTGTACCTCAAAGGGACAAGAGATAGGGGGATGGAAAAATTTGGCCCGCAATACCCTTCAGTTTTCAGAATACTCAATAACATTTTTTTATGAATGTCATTCGTTTGTACCGCGTTTGTACCGGATTGTACCGTTTTTAAAAAGTTTCTATCTCAAGAGGGTAAGAGACAGGAGGGTGTGAAAGTTTGGCCCGCAATACCCTTAATTTTGCAAAGTTTACAATAACTAATTTTAATTAGTGCCATTCGATTGTACCCCGTTTGTACCGGATTGTACCGTTTTTTAAATCGTTTGTACCTCAAAGGGGTAAGAGATGGGGGGATTAAAAAATTTGGCCCGCAATACCCTTAATTTTGCAAAGTTTACAATAACTTATTTTAATTAATGCCATTCGATTGTACCGCGTTTGTACCGGATTGTACCGTTTTTTAAAACGTTTGTACTCCAAGAGGGTATGAGATAGGGGAATGGGAAAATCTGGCCCGCAAATACCCTTAAGTTTTCAGGGTATACAATAACAAATTATTATGAATGCCATTCGATTGTACCGCGTTTGTAAAGGATTGTACCCTTCTTAAAAAGTTTGTACCTCAAGATCCTGAGAGACAGGGTGGTGCGATAGTTATTTTCTCTAACAGCTTTTTATGTTTGCAGCTTACGAATAGCCCGGAATATAAAATTCCACCAAAAACATTTTCATGTTAAATGTGGTCAAGACGAGACCATATACATATTATTGCTCGCACTGACAAAGTTATCAGATCTCATGTAGAGTCAAGCTTCTAACACGCCCTTACTCTACAAGCCCTAACTACACAAACTCTACATTTTAGTCAAATCACACAGAATGTAATAAAAATAATGAGGTATACCCGAATTGTTTTTGACTTGGTTGAATCGACTGGCTAACCACTCATTATCTATATCCCCGAAATTGTAAGATATGTGTGAGGACTGTCCTACGATACGATACATATATCGTATATATAAATATATCTTATATATACATATCGAACGCTGTCCAATCGAATGCCATTCATAATTTTTTTTTATTGAATACTCGGTAAAACTGAAGGGTATTGTGGACGAGATTTTCCCATCCCCCTATCTCTTACCCTCTTGAGGTAGAAACTTTTTAAAAACGGTATAATCCGGTACAAACGCGGTACAATCGAATGGCATTAATTAAAATTAGTTATTGTAAACTTTGCAAAATTAAGAGTATTGCACTGTCAAAAAGTTATCAGATCGCATGTAGAGCCAAACTTCTAACTCTACACGGCCTAACTCTACAAGCCTTAGGGCTAGCTTCACAAACTCTACATCTTCGTCACACTATGTGGCCCATTATCCCCGAAGACGTAAGTACAATATGTGTGAGGACTTTCCTAGGATACATATATTTGTTTATTTTTATGATAGAGATATAGGCACTCTACGAAGAATAGTGATATGCACTCTATCAATACTAGAAATAAGCATAAACTTGTCACTTCTGCATATAGACTTCAAAAGGTGCAGGGCTCATTTTTAGGACTTAGTGCACGCATCTATTATAGAATCCCTGCTGAAATTTTAAATTTTCATAGCCTTTATACTCTAGAATCTAGATTTTATTGAAATCTAAAAACCCCCGATTTCGTCACTGACTCACTCACTCACTGATTATCATCAAAAATAGGTATCTTAGAATAGTTTCATTTAATTAACTTCATTAGATAGACTTTACTTTGATCTTAATGTAGGTTAAAATTGTTGTTAGTTCATTTAGTTTAAATTTTACCTAAATTATCATTGCGCAAAATGATAAAAGAAATTACGCCATGACGGGTGGAAGGCTGAGGGGTTCGGGGACGATAATGAGTGGTTAGCCAGTCGATTCAACCAAGTCAAAAACAATTCGGGTATACCTCATTATTTTTATTACATTCTGTGTGATTTGACTAAAATGTAGAGTTTGTGTAGTTAGGGCTTGTAGAGTAAGGGCGTGTTAGAAGCTTGACTCTACATGAGATCTGATAACTTTCGTCAGTGCGAGCAATAATATGTATATGGTCTCGTCTTGACCACATTTAACATGAAAATGTTTTTGGTGGAATTTTATATTCCGGGCTATTCGTAAGCTGCAAACATAAAAAGCTGTTAGAGAAAATAACTATCGCACCACCCTGTCTCTCAGGATCTTGAGGTACAAACTTTTTAAGAAGGGTACAATCCTTTACAAACGCGGTACAATCGAATGGCATTCATAATAATTTGTTATTGTATACCCTGAAAACTTAAGGGTATTTGCGGGCCAGATTTTCCCATTCCCCTATCTCATACCCTCTTGGAGTACAAACGTTTTAAAAAACGGTACAATCCGGTACAAACGCGGTACAATCGAATGGCATTAACTAAAATAAGTTATTGTAAACTTTGCAAAATTAAGGGTATTGCGGGCCAAATTTTTGCATCCCCCTATCTCTTACCCCTTTGAGGTACAAACGATTAAAAAAAACGGTACAATCCGGTACAAACGGGGTACAATCGAATGGCACTAATTAAAATTAGTTATTGTAAACTTTGCAAAATTAAGGGTATTGCGGGCCAAACTTTCACACCCTCCTGTCTCTTACCCTCTTGAGATAGAAACTTTTTAAAAACGGTACAATCCGGTACAAACGCGGTACAAACGAATGACATTCATAAAAAAATGTTATTGAGTATTCTGAAAACTGAAGGGTATTGCGGGCCAAATTTTTCCATCCCCCTATCTCTTGTCCCTTTGAGGTACAAACGATTTAAAAAACGGTACAATCCGGTACAAACGGGGTACAATCGAATGGCATTAATTAAAATTAGTTATTGTAAACTTTGCAAAATTACGGGTATTGCGGGCCAAACTTTCACACCCTCCTGTCTCTTACCCTCTTGAGATAGAAACTTTTTAAAAACGGTACAATCCGGTACAAACGCGGTACAAACGAATGACATTCATAAAACAATGTTATTGAGTATTCTGAAAACTGAAGAGTATTGCGGGCCAAATTTTTGCATCCCCCTATCTCGTACCCCTTTGAGGTACAAACGATTTAAAAAACGGTACAATCCGGTACAAACGCGGTACAATCGAATGGCATTCATTAAAATTAGTTATTGTAAACTTTGCAAAATTAAGGGTATTGCGGGCCAAATGTTTGCATTCCCCTATCTCTTACCCCTTTGAGGTACAAACGATTTAAAAAACGGTACAATCCGGTACAAACGCGGTACAATCGAATGGCATTCATTAAAATTAGTTATTGTAAACTTTGCAAAATTAAGGGTATTGCGGGCCAAACTTTCACACCCTCCTGTCTCTTACCCTCTTGAGATAGAAACTTTTTAAAAACGGTACAATCCGGTACAAACGCGGTACAAACGAATGACATTCATAAAAAAATGTTATTGAGTATTCTGAAAACTGAAGGGTATTGCGGGCCAAATGTTTGCATCCCCCTATCTCTTACCCCTTTGAGGTACAAACGATTTAAAAAACGGTACAATCCGGTACAAACGGGGTACAATCGAATGGCATTCATGAAAATTAGTTATTGTATTTTCAGTTGCCAGGTTCACATAGGTTTACCAAGTGCTAAGCAAAATTAACGAATTATCTATATCTTGCTTGCGTAATTATAGCAATCGATTATATGCGACATGGTTCGTATCAGTGCCAGTGTTAGGGGAAGTGATTGCGGTCCAAAATTATGGTCAAGTATTCAAAATCACTATATTTTGTTTCTAAATAGGATACCAAAATTGCATAACGAAATAAAAAACGGTCTAAAAGGGTTCCAATATATATCTAAATGTAATAAACATTTTATTATTTTGCAGGAGATAGCAGTTGCAGGTAGTACTAAACTGAAAGTTTTTCCATAAAAATAGCATATTTTAAATGTTTATTAGTTGGATAAAATATATACACATTATACACACATTAAAATTTATTCAATTTCAGTAGAAGTGCGTATAGCTAGCTTTTTGGGAAAGGAAAGAATAGGTCCTACGCACGGAAGAGTTTTTCGTGCTCCTACTAGGAGGGTAGGTACACATATTACCTACTTACTTAATACTATTCGTTTTAATCCCTTCGTGTTTACCATAAAAAATATAGTCGTAGAGAGGTCGAGCGTAACAGACGGTGCATATCGAAATGTATAATTTCGACTTTTTAAAATCTGACCAGATTTTTGACCAAGCTCTTAATCAAGCATAGCATAATAGTGTATCATCTAAGTGAGCGGCTAAGAAGAGCTCTCGTTAACAATTTCTGTGGAGATAATATAAAAAAAAAGTCTTTTAAATAACTACGTTTACAATTTTATCGAACTAATTACTAAAATGATAACACGTCATGAATAAACTGTATCAACAGATTTATGTAGTAACCAGTAGGTAGGTAGTATTTAACTCCACAATTATTTCGACAGGAAAGTTGTGGGAATCCGGAAAAAAAGAAACATTTTAACTTTCTACTTAATTCTACAACCCATCCTAGTGTATTTTTTTGTAAGAAATCTTTACATTTAATAAAAAAAAAGAAACAAAAACTACAAAGAACACGCACTACGCAGTTTGCCTACCTACTTCAATTTTGAAATCCAGCAAGGAAAGCATGTGTGTGAAAAGCCCCCCGAAGTGCTTGGTAGGGACCAAGGTATATAATACAATAATATTAAAAAATTATATTGATTTCTAGCTTTCATCTCGCGTTCCTGAGGGATTGAATATGTCCCGAGATTATATTATAATATAGCCTATATTCATCAGAATTAATGTGCCTTTCAAATAGTGAAACTAATTGTTGAAATAGGTGCAGTGTTTACTCCACATGTAACAAAATATTAGCAAACAACACTCTCCTTAAATATTAGTACAGATTGCATGTCGATAATAGTCACTGTGTAAATAAATAAATAGGCCCTAATCTATCAACACAAAGTGTAAATTACGATAATAATTTGACATTAAACTATTTGTCGGAATTTCTAGTTTTATATCCTGATTTCATCATAGTACCTGGATGGCCGAGCTGGCTCTGGTTTTATTTACTAATGTGACTACTGCCGTATTCTCTTTTTTAAAGCACTGTCATATATACTTACCTGGATACGAATTAGACGCGATCATAAAGGGCGTACCTTTAAGTGTAAGTGCTTTAACCTTCGTAGTCTAATGGTATTGTAGCAGTTTTCATTGCCTAAAAACACGGATAAAACGACGTTTTCTAAAAATGAAACCTAACTATCGATTTATCGCCCCCGAAAACCTCTGCATACTGAATTTCATGAAAATCGTTGGAGCCGTTTCCGAGATCCTAATTATATATTACAAGAATTGCTCGTTTAAAGGTATTAGATATATATATTAGGTTGGGGAAAAAGTCTTTTCGCATTATAGTATGTATGGACTTGTAATAAAATATCTTTGACTTTATACTATTTGTATCTGGCTGGTTTTGGTATCATTGAAAGTTTAAATTTTAAAGAACATAATTCCAAATTCAAATTAGGAAAATGTGTGATTTGCATTTGTTTTTCGTACCGCCAAGATGAGTGAATCTAATGAAGAAATTCGATTCATTTTAAAATTTTACTACAAAAAGGTAAAAATACAACGCAAGCCGCGAAAAAATTTGCGATGTTTATGGACCTAGTGCAGTGTCTGTGAGAGTAGCACAAATTTGGTTTAAGCGTTTTCAATCCGGAAATGTTGATGTCAAAGATGCACGTCGCTCTGATCGCCCCATTACCATTACGAATAAAATGGATGCCATTTTTGAAAAAGTGGAGCAAGATCGGCATATCAGTAGTTACGACGTAGCTGAAGAACTGGGAACTGACCACAATACAGTTTTGGCGCATTTGAAAAAAACTGGGTACACAAAAAAGCTAGATATTTGGGTACCTCACGAGCTCACTGAAAGAAACCTAATGAACCGTGTACTCATTTGTGATTCTTGATTACGACGTCATGTAACCGAACCATTTTTGAAGAAGCTGATAACTGGTGATGAAAAGTGGATCACGTACGACAAGAACGTGCGAAAAAGGTCGTGGTCAAAGGCCGGTCAGGCTTCACAGACTGTGGCGAAACCCGGGTTAACTCGCAACAAGGTGATGCTGTGTGTGTGGTGGGATTGGAAGGGCATTATTCATTATGAGCTGTTACCACCAGGCAGGACCATCGATTCTGAACTCTACTGCGAACAACTGATGAGATTAAAGCAAGAAGTTGAGAGAAAGCGGCCGGAATTAATCAACAGAAGGGGTGTGGTTTTTCATCATATAAATAATAATAATAAGATAACGCTAGACCTCACACATCTTTAGCCACTCAGCAAAAATTAAGAGTTTGGCTGGGAGGTATTAATGCATCCGCCGTATAGTCCTGACCTTGCACCTTCAGATTTCCACCTGTTTCGGTCTCTTCAGAATTCTTTAGGCAGTGTCAGGTTAACATCACGAGAGGACTGTCAAAACCACTTGTCGCAGTATTTTGATCAGAAGTCCCAAAATTTCTATAGGAATGGGATCATGTCCCTACCTACAAGATGGCAAAAAGTTATCGAACAAAATGGTACCTACATACTTTAGTAAAATGTAAATAAACTATATTAAAAATGTTTTGAATTTTCTTAAAAAAATGCGAAGGAACTTTTTCCCCAACCTATTATGTTACCGGCCAAACCCGATTTCAGGACATACTAGTTTTGCCTAGGCTAAACTAGTTCTTCCTATGCGCGATAGGATTAACTAGTATAGCCTAGTCCAAACTGGTTCATCCTAACCCCGATAGGATAAACCAGTTTATGCTATGCCCAACTAGTTGATCCTGATATAAATACGCACACCCCAGGATAAAGTGGTACGACCTAGTCTGAACATTAAAGTATACCCAAAAAGCCAAAACAATAATAATGAATACTAATAATAACTTTTTATTGCCAGAAAAAATAATTAAAATAACACAAGAGATAATACAGAGCACAAGATATCCTTACAACTAAAACAGTTTGGCAGGGAGTCCCAAGCTAAGCAGAGCTAGTATTTTGGGGCTCAGGGAATGCGATTCACCAGTATCGATTTGTTCTGAGTTAACAATTAAGATTTTCATAAATTTATTACATAAAGCAGAAAGTGTGAACACACAATGTTGTTAAAACAAAAACTAAAAAATTTTGTGTAAAACATAAAAAAAGAAAACTGGGATAAAAAAAAGCAAAAAAAAAATTGAAATTACTTTGGCTTGGTACTACTGTGTGTGTGAGTGTGTATGTGTATGGGTAAGTGTGATTGGGGATGGGTGTGTGTGTGTGTTCGCTACTGTGACACAAGATTACAGCTAGACGTGGTCTATATTAAGTTTTCTGTGTCACTGTAGTGTTAGAAGCCACATTCTTACAATTATTTTACAAGCGGAGACAGTGAGGTTTGTTATGTCACACATTTTGGTCACTTTGTTATAGAGTGCAAGAGTATGCTGGACATCTTCTGGAAAATAGGGAGTTAGTTCGAGGTAGCGGAACTCTATAAACACGCCTACCCATGAGCTCGTTGTGGTTAGGTATGTTTCCAAGACTTGGGTCACGCTAAAGACAAATAGTTGCCTTACGCGGAGGACTCCAAAGTCTGTGTACAGCCTATCAGTGGGGTACCGGAAGGGTGTTCTCAGGATGACGTTTATCAGCGCACGTTGGGCTCTTTCTAAGATGAAGTAACTCTTTCCAGCGCTTTCCCACACAGTGATACAGTACTGCAAAACAGATTAACATAAGGCGTTCTTCATTGCGTAGATAAGTTTTCTCACTTGACCACACAGTACACATACTAGTTGTCCCCCGCGGTTTCACGCGCGTTCCCAAAGGAAGTAACATTTTCCCGGCATAAAAAGTATACAATGTGTTATTCCAGGGCATTTTCTATATATAAGTCAAGTTTCATCCAAATCCGTTTGGTAGTTTTTGCGTGAAAGAGTAACAATCATCCATACATATAAACTTTCGCATTTATATTTATAATATTAGTAGGGTGTAGTCAATGTAGTGACGTCTATATTTTATACATATTTCCCGCAAATTGTGTTGATGTAATCGTTGAAAAAAATACTCAATTGCTTCGTATATAAGGGTCATATATTAAGTCAATGGTAAATGAATGATTCGACAGATAACCTAATAAATATTATCTACGACATTTTTACAGGTGAAAAATACTTTCTGTACTTACTGTTGTAACAGGTATAACATACTGATGTTACATAAAGTTTACTTTAATCCATTGAAATATTATAAATAATTTTATTAATTTTGATACAAACATGTCAAGTACGTCCTAAAGTATTGTTTAACGTCATTATAACTATGGAATCGTTTGTTCAAGTTTATTGCATTGTATTAATCGATCCATTTTCATTTCAACACCTCCTTATTTCACTTTACCACCAAGTGCACAGAAAGTATTCAAAGTTACACGCCACTCTAACGCGTTGATTTATTATCATGCGTTGAAGGCTCGTTCAATGCAAAAACACTCCTAAATGATCAGTCATAAAGGAGTTCAAACAAGTCTCATTTAAATTTTTTGGGTCCAAATATTAAATCAGCGTCAGGAGCTCCTTTAGGATGCTGGTACTTCTGTCGGACATGCTGCCCTCTGTTTGGATTACCACTACCTCCAGAGCCACCGCCGCTCTCGGCACTATATTCTTCCTCTTCTTGCCTCTCTGATATGTTAAGCGTCAAACTGAAACATAAAAGGTTTTATTTAATATTGTTTCGTTTCGTTAAGGCCTTAATGCTGAAAACCTTTAGTACAGATGGACACGCACAGCGCCATTATTTACCTTACAAATAATAAGACTTATATTATAAGAGTAGTAAAAAAAAATTTTATACCCCTTAGGCTGACAAACAAGCAGACGGTCCACCTGATGGAAAGTGGTCACCGCCGCCTATGAACATTTGCAACAATAGGGGCATCATCAATGCGTTGTAGACCTTGAGACGTGAAGTTGTTAAGTCTCATGTGCCTGTAACTTCACTGGCCTTACTAGTACTAGTAATACAAGTGCACTGCTTCACGGCAGAAATGGGTAAGGTGGTATTACTTCCCCGGATGAACTTTGCACTAAGAGCAATACTACTCTAAATGTCATATAAAGGCATTTATCAAGTTTCTAAATGACATTGGACCCGCACCATATCTTACCAATGGAGACCCAAACTACATCACGTAATTAATGATCGCCCTCTAACTTATACGCGGACAACAATTATAATCTTTGCAAAGACATACCGTTTAACCCTCTCCATCTCCTGTTTGTCAGCCAATGCTTGCTGCTGCAAGTTGCTGGCCAACTCCGGTGGAGCGTTGAAAGACTTGTACTGAGGCTTTGTACCTTTCCTCACCATCAATACAAACTCCACGCCTTCTTTCCCTTGCTAAAAATTAAACGTTTTTTTTTTGTGTAGAAGAAACCAATCTGCTTCATATTTATATATACAAAGATAATATTTAACAATATAATCAAATACACGAAGTTTACGTGGAATTCCAACCGTTGTGATAAAACTGATCAATAGGGGAAATCGGACATACTTGTATATGTAAAAATTACTTCTCCATACAAAAGTTAAATGCCTACGGGATATGCAATAAATGCACCAGCTGCGAGTGCTTCACTTTAGTACAGACTATAGCATTGAATCCATAAAATTCGTGTATGATTGCATTATTAATTATTATCTCAAATACCCCTGTACTTTTTTTAGAACATACATCACATACCAATAGCTGTTCATAGGTTTTCTTCGTTGTCTGTCGACAAGTCATAGGGACGGCAATATCTCTCTGTTGCGGTCTGTTCTCCCGTTGCCGATCTGCTATATTTTCTAATACCATTTTCTCAAATGCAGATTCAAATTCTAGATCTTCGACCTGGAACAAATAATATTTTTGAGCAACACTGTTTATTATTAGGTGTGCTATTTTGCAAATAGTTGTATACATACGGGTTTAACAGCCGGTCTCCTGGGTTCCATAGACATATCATCAGTTATAGGTGCCTCACTGTCATCATTCCCAGTATTCTCAGTGTTCGGCTCCTCATCCGAACTCTCCTCAAGCAACTGAGGATTGTCAGTTTCATCATCAGTCTCTATAATAGTATCCAGACCATCGTTCACACTATCCTCACCTTGTTCGTCATTATCATAATATTCCTCTTCACCTAATTCAGGATACAAAGTCTGTCTCAGATCCTCAAGAGCATCCTTACATTGCTGCCAAGTCGTAAACAAATTCAATTTTGGCCTTAAACCCGTCAGACATTCTTGATAAATATATTTCACATAGATAGGAAATTTATTCTCCTCACTCCAAAAAGGATCAGAATTTTTATACCAGTAGTAGTTTTGAAAGAAAATTATGAAATAATCAAGCCTTTTTTTACTGGAGCCACTGTTGAAGTAAGCGCCACAAGTCTCGAGTAAAGCGCAGACGAGTCGAATCCTGAACACATTATCTGGAGGATCTAGTGAAGACATATTCGTATGATCATTGGTCACACCAAATGTTATAAAGGAGTAGAGGACAGTAAATACGTCTCGGGAATCTAGTAATTTATAGTTGTAAAGCTCGCCGAGATATCTGACAGTAGCTATTCTCCTCTGATTATATCTTGGATGTGGATCTTCCATGGTTACTCGTATCTCTTCTAAGATAGTATCAACAACGGCAGGGGCTACAGCTTCTTGCCAGACAGCTAACTCCGCCGTCAACCTGGCTAGGGCTCTCCTAGCACTTGCCCTCACTCTCCAGCCACCAGCAAGATGTTGGATGGCCACAGCTGAGATCTCTGGATCTTCCCAGTTTAATTTTCGCATCAGCCTCAGTATTTTCTCTTCGTTACTCTTTTGCAAATCCTCATGAAGTATTTTTCGTATGAATTGGTGCATCGGAGGTTCTTCTTCTTTAGGCTGAGCTGGGGCTTCAGGGGGACAAACGTAATAAAAAGCGTTTTCGATCTGAGTCACGTAGCGTGAGTCTAAAGCTGAGACAGTCTAAAACAGATAAAATGGATGTAGTATCTTCGAAATTTAGATAGATAATTTATATGTACATATTCTGAAATATTATAATCAATGAAGACTCACCTTTTTTCTCATCATTTGCTGTAAATAAATCATTGTCCTTTGATGCGTGTCAGGATTACAGTACAAATATCTACCGCAAGTTTCAAGAAGATTGCACGCCATTTCAATATGATGATGCTTAAAGTCGTGCAGGAGGACTTTAAGGCAATATAATGCTTCCATTTTTGAATAAAGGCTAAACTTCACTAGCTCGCCGATAAATCTTACTACTTTTATCTGCGAAATACGTCACGTTTTATAGTCACATCTTTTTTAAGGTGATCAAGAGAGGAGTAGATAAAAAAGTGTATTAACCTTTGACTCAATATTGATCTGATCTTTCTTCCTGACATGATACTTAAAGTCCTGCTTCAACATTTGGCACAAATCTACACACACATCAGGTAGAACTGGATATAATATTGATGCAAATCTCGAATAGAATGGTAACAAATCGAGGCGTGTTCTGGCAACACTGAATAGAACCCTGGTGAGTTTCTTTCTATTGTGCTTTGTATTGAGATTCAAAACGAAATCAACTGCTGCATTGTCAATTAATTCCCTGTTGATGCAGTTTGGTAATTCATTCAGAAAAGCGTCTAGTGCATACCTGCAAGGAAAACTATATTTTATTTCCTGGTATGGATATTACAAAATTAGATACCAAAGATAAAGCCTGTTATAGCTTTTAAGTGAGGCTTTGAGAGATCTTTGAACAGACTATACAGTGCTCCGAGCACGAACGTCTATCGCAAGCGTAACGTCATCGTATCTACTGCGCCAAAAAGCTGCTCGACTTGCTCAGTACAGTCTGTTCACCTACTTTCTACTAAATATGAGTTGTGAGCCTTACTCATATCTAAGAAATAATACAAACTTGTTGGAAATATTAGCTGGCTGTGCTTCTTCCTGCTCTATCTCGGGAACAGTTGGAACCTCTTCATTGTCGCTTAATTCATCCTCTCTCAGATCTTCATCCAACATCTCTTCAGTTACAGTTTCAGTTTTGCTTTTTATAGCCTGGAAACGAATATTTTTCCTACCATGTATCATAACTATAAACAAAAAATAGTCACCGGCCAGTGGCGTGTCGGAAACATGCGCAGTTAAGGGTTGCATAGTCCCTATGATTTAGTATAGTCAACACTGAGGACACATAAGTGATACTTTCTTTCTATTACTGTAAATATTTTCTGAATAAGCAGTTCCGATGGTAGATTTATTACTACATATTGAATGCTTGATATATCGTCAAATAATCCCTACTAATATTATAAATGTGAATGTAACTTTGTTTGTTCCGCTTTCACGCGAAAACTACTTGACCAATCCTCATTCAAAATTCATCATAGTTAAATTCAAGGGTAGCGGTTAATACCGAGCGGTATTTCGCGTTCGGCTAACAGCGTCATGAGCGAAATGAGAATAGCGCGTCATAGATCCAAGTAAAATTCGTTTCTTTGCTAAATCAAAACTAATAGCAGTAGAGCTATTAGTTTAGGTTTTAACGGAAGGATTCCCACATACTCACACGGCTTTCGCGATTCGAATAGGCCTTTCATGACTTAGATAAATAGCTAATCAATGTTTTTTTTATTAGTAAAAATACTGATTGTAGTTAGTTGAAATTTAGTAGGTATTGCAACTTGACCTAATTAATGAATCAAGTTTATTTTTTTTGATAATACTACTTAGGGAAGAAAATGGTTAATTTGGAAAGACAACAAAAAAAATTGGTCAATACTACATCTGTGCGTTTTCTTTGCGCGGAAATAACTGACCTATCATAAAAGCCTGGTAACATACATGAAAGCATGTGACAGAAAGTCAGTCAATAAAATGCTATTTTAAAATATTATTACATTCAGACTCAGAATCCATAGAGTTCATAGAGAGAAGTGATTAAGTGGGTGAGAGTTAAACACATTGTGCTTAAAATTTTGGAATGTGAAGAAGTCAGGGTCTAACCAGTACACCTATCAGCTATGGATCCTATCTAGCAGTCAATCATGATTGGATGTTCAATTGGTAAAAATCAGACAATCAAACAAACAAAACTTTATTCTATTTTCAAAATCAATTGCAGTATACAGAGGAAGAATAGATTAAGAGCACCGTTACATTTCAATTACATACCTCCTTCAACTGATAATTAGGCATGAAAACCTTCAAGTCAGGTAAGCTGGTGTAGAATGTCCTAGTATCTTCATCTTGCCATGGGTCAGTGCCAGCTTGCATGATGAACTCTTCATTGCCCCCAATAGTTACGGTACCTTGGGTCTCAGTAACTGTGAAGCTCATAGTAGGTGGCTCTCCTGCTTCCCCCAGCTCTTCACCAAGAACTTCTGCAAAGCTTTGTGCACCCACCAAGAGCTTATCATAGGTTGCCTGAAATTAAATGTAGTTGACTCAATTAGAAAAACACTCACCATCACTTCATTGTATAAAACAAAGTCGCGTTCTCTGTCCCCATATCCCTATGTATGCTTAAATCTTTAAAACTATGCAACGGATTTTGATGCAGTTTTTTTAATAGATAGAGTGATTAAAGAGGAAGGTTTTTATGTATAATACATGTGACATCCCACGGGAATGTGGGTAAAACCGCGGGGGACAGCTACTTTAATAATAATACCCATACCTTGTAGGTATGAAGATAAGAAGATGGAATAGTCATTATAAATATGTAAAATGGCAAACTAGCTTACAGTTTTTTACTGGAGATGTCAGGACACAGAAATATTAGCATCTAATGTAACAAACGCAAAGCGGATTACCTGATGCTGCTCAAGCTGGTCTTTCCTTTCCTGTGAGAGTTCACCTCTAGTGTGAAGGGTTCTTTGATTGGCTGCATGCAGAGCCTGCAGTTGAGCACGTTCAGCTAGCAGATGCTTTGAAAGGGACATGAAGTAATCCTTAAGAAGTGTTCGCACAGCAGCCTGTTTCTCTGCCGGCAGGAAAGTGTTCCGTGGAATAGCAATGTTATGTTTCTGAAATAAATAGGTGTAATGTAGTTCATATTATTTGAACAGCTCATTAGGCTATTAATAAGTAACAAATCTATTTCCAGACTGGTAAGTTAGGGTTAATCAAAAAAATATCAAATACTAGACTACAAACATTTCTTGGTATGTGAAATTATTGATGTTGATCTAATGTCCAAGACTGACACAAAAAGACCTAGTCTAGTTAGAGTAAAACTTATAACTATAAAAATGGTGTACCTCAGACATATCTCGAATTTTTTTTGGCATCAAACCAGCATAGTCTTCTCCACAATGCTTACAGAATGTCAACAATATAGGTATGTTATTATGGTCTTCTTTATCCATATTTATTAGAACCGTTAGAACATTACCCAACAATGGTAGACCAGTTTTATTAGCAAATATCCCCACAGCAACTAGCTCTGCATAAAACCTTATATCCACTCGCAGTTTTGATGAATTTGTTATTTTATCAGTAGCTTTGAAGGACAAGATTTTTTGCCAGTTCTCAAAGAAATTTGAAGCAAATTCAGTGTATGTGCGATGAAGCGCGGCACACAAATTAATTGCAGCAGGAATGTCAGACATTTTCAATTTAGCTTCCGCGATAGCCGCGGCCACTTCCGATATATATTTAGTGAGATTTAGGGCTGCAAAATCTTTTAACAACGCATCCATCTGAGTAGCACTAAATGATTTCAATTTCTTGACGAATGTTGTGTTCTTCTTCAAACCAGAGTCAAGCTTGGAAAAATGATTGTCTGGTGGACGCACACAATTTTGATTCAAGTTCCGCATTTCAGTTTTGGTTTTTATCCTGGCTTCTAGGTTAGATATGTACTCGGCCAAGGCGGACCTTTCATCCTCTTCTGTGTTTTCGGGCACATCTTCCGCTGGGTTTTCACTTTTTTCGGCATCATTTTCAGTTGAAGTCATGTTTAGATAGTGTTTTTCATCCCTAATATAATATTTTTGAGTGAGATAGTGATAGAAGAAAATTTATTAGGATCACAAAAGACCGTTTTATGTTGATGAAATATTAAATAGTATTCTAGCACCTGATTCAACATCAGCTCAAAACACATGAAAGAAATATAAATGACAGTTAACAACGCAATTAGTGACTAAAAAACCGGTACAAAAATATGATATCTTTAAAAAAAACCGGTTTCTGTTGCAACGATATGATATGAAACATTTTTAAATTATCTGTCATTCCTTTTTTAATAAGTGTAATAATTCTATTCATGTTTTAAAAAAAATACTTAATTAACGTTTCGTAAATTTGGTACTTTATGATATTCATTAACAATGTATTATTACTACGTATTTTGATATACTATAGGTTGCTATCTTTTTTGTATTCGTATTTAGTATCAAAAAGAATTGCATAAAATTTATAACTTTATTATCTACTCTCATTAAATTATAATAGTTCAACACTATTTCATTTAAAAAGTTCGTAAAGTTTAAGCCCGTCACAGACGTAGCTATAGTATATATTAATATGAATCATCGCAAGGCATATTACGATATATTTTCTTTACAATTTTCGAGTGACCGGACACACAGCTATAATATATATTTCTATGACGTCACCAAAATATGTCGCCACGGTATATTAATATATATTTTGGTATATTAATATATATTTTAATAATATATTAATTAAAGTCCTGTAACAATAACAGATGTACATACATTTTTATTGTACCATTTATCTTCTTTTGCAATCTTGCGATTGCCGTCAATGGTCACGTCATTGGATTTAACGGCGTCGATATTCATACTGTGTTAGTATTGTTTGTGAGAAAAATTGTATGGTTAAAATCTTGTATCGTTTGGCAGGAGGAGCGGAGTGGGAGTGGGTGGGGGGGGGGGGGGGGATGAGGTGTGAGGGTTGAAGGGGAGGCGGGGGATACTAATTCTTTTACACACGGCCATCTCATCCCAAACGAAGCAGAGCTTGTACTATGGAAACTAGATAACTGATTTGCTACATTATACTACTTTTTTATTTTTGTAAATACATACATATATAGATATTTACACCCAGACACAGAACACACAGATATTATGATCATGCACACAAATGTTTGTCCTGGGTGGGAATCGAACCCGCGACCTTCGACTTGGCAGTTAGGGTCGCTAACCACCAAGCCAATTGGCCTAAAATATGGTTTGTTTTTAATTCTTACATCAAACATAACTAGACGTTCTTCAGAACTAATGCTTTTGCGCATAACAGTATCGCATTTCATTAAATCATTTTTTATCAATTCATGAAGCTCAATATATGACGATCTCAAACTTCTAAAATACTGTGCAAATTTGTTCGATGATAAATCATGATACAAATTAAATTCGCTACGAGTTCTCTTTTGTTTTATATGCGACTCTACCCAGATGGTTCTATTTTTCGTTCCTGTCAAGGCAATATGCATATCAAATTGAACATCGAAATCATCCTCTGAGGAACTTTCAATTAGATTAAAAGTAGTGCTCTTGTCGAATTAATGTAGGTACCTACCTAGATTGTATAGTGTTATTTCAAAATTTGAACATTCTGTAGGTACAGAAAAAAATCTTTAAAACCGTGCGCTTGCTAGGACGACCGCAGACCGAGTGAGGCCAGCAAAATATATATTATCGTATAGCTCCCGTGTGTGGTATACTTTATACGTAATAGCTGTCCCCCGCGGTTTCACCCGCGTTGCCGAGGGATGTTACATTATTATTTTGTTCATTCTATCATCAATAGTTTTCGCAGCGCACGCGACGTAAGGAATTTTTCAGGTCATTTTTTTACACCTTATGTTACATTATTGGAGTTTTAGTGAGGATCCCTAATTTTTTTTAAATATAATATAGCCTATGTTACTCGGGGATAATGTAGCTTTCCAAAGGTGAAAGAATTTTTGAAATCGGTCCAGTAGTTTCGGAGCCTATTCATTACAAACAAACAAATCTTTCCTCTTTATAATATTACTGCCCGGACAGACGTCGTTCTGTCGAAATAAGTCCATACAAAAATGCAGGAATTCGCTCGCAGCGCCACCTACCGGGTCCAATTGTGAATCTAAACCATCCAGGGCACCACCCAAACGCAAACAAAAAAAAACATTCCAATCGGTCCAGCCGTATTAAAAAAGAAGAAATAATTGAATTTCACGGTATTTCGTTTACTACAAAATAAATTTAATTTATACATTAGCCTCAATAACACGTGGTAATCATGATATTGAATTGTAGCTTATATGACACGTTCGTAGATTTACCATAGCAGCGCCATCTATTGATGACTTACTCAACCCAGTCGAAAGGTATCGACATCTCTTAGAATCATTTGGAGTTAACAGATAATTGTGACTGTCAAATAATAACAGACAAATAATTAGCAATAAATTAAAATTGCGACTATAATTTGAGATTTAAACTATCCTATCTCTCAAGTTGGATCGAACTGCACATGGTGTGCGAATTTTATTATAATCGGTTAAGTGGTTTAGGAGTCCATTGAGGACAAACATTGTGACACGAGATTTATATATATTAAGATTATTAATTATTATATTATTATTAGTATAGAAGTATAGATTTATACGTCTGTGACGGGCTTTATAGATTAGCCAAGAAGGTGGTAAAGTTATTGTGTGTCAACTTGTCAAGAGAGAAAGCGTGATCTCACTCGATCCTACCGATCGTGCCGTAATCGTGATCGTTAACTCAGGGACGTAGACTCATAAACCATAATAAAATTATCAATCTATGATATTTATTTATTCCATGATTTTTTTCATTTCGCTCTAAATAACAAAGATTAATTAAAATATTATGTGAAGTGAAAGATTAAATAACACTACGTTTAGCTTTAAGCACAGTGGCAATGTGAACGGTGTTTAGGGTTATATATATTATATAAAATGTATTAAATCTCGTATACACAAACTATTGAATTGTTGAGAAGACATTTTAATAGTGGATAATAAAAGATAATTTTTTAATTCGTATCATATTAAATTTATTAATAGGATAAATTATAATGTGTGGGATAATCTGCAAAATATGTCGTTCTTCATCAGGTGGTGTTGAAATCGTTAGTATTTTATCATTTTTTCACATAGGAGCCCTATCTTTTCGGCGTCCCACATGCCCCATCGAAATTCGAATATGGAGGAATTCTTAAAGACTTTGTTTGGAAGTGAAGTCTTACTATAACTCCTTAGATATGCATGGTGACTAGAAACTGCAATATCCCCTCACACATATGAGATTGAGTGGAGTGAGGCACATGCCCATAGTTGTCTTGAAACTTACAGTTAATGGTCAGAGGGTAGCCTTAGCATGTTTTTAATTCATGGCAATGATTTGTGCCTCTATTTTGTAGGATGAACAAATTTTGCAGAGGATAATGAAGAGAGGACCTGACTGTACGCAAAGAGTACAAATTGACACATGTAATGGCTTGAATGCATTGTTTATTGGAGCAGTTTTGTGGATGCAAGGTCCAGAAATAACTGTTCAACCGCGTCTCAATGACAATTCTGTTCTTTTATATAATGGAGACATTTTTGATAAAACATGGAAAACTGATGTCAGTGATACACAAATGATTATGGACAAATTAACAAATAATTCAGTGAGTTTTATGAACCAATCCCACAGATACACCAATAGACAAAATCATAGATATAAAAATTTGCAAATAGTATTACAAACCTGTACTATCTGCAGCTTGTAATGTGGAAACAAGATAACACAAATAAAATGAAAAGGATAAATAAATTACATTCATCTTTTAGACGCAGAATACACATGATAATGCAAATATTTGTTCTAGTTCAGCCACAACCTCTGGTGCAGCAGTCAGGATATCTTAAGTATTGTACCAACCGCTCCATAATCATACCTATCTTTTGTTAATATTTTTCAGAATACCTCAGAGTCCGACATTATAAAGGAGATTAAAGCTTTTAAGGGTCCATTTAGCATAATTTTCTACAATAAAAAAACTAATGAACTTTATTTTACAAGAGATAGAATTGGAAGAAGTACATTGTTATTCCATAGAAATGATGACTCTATTATTATAAGTAGTGTATTGGGTAAGTTTGAAAATGAATATGAAAATTTGAATGTGTTAATATTGCATTTTTACCACAGATATTTTGTTGAGGCAATGATAAATTTCATATATTATGAATGTTTGAAATTGGAATATTAAAAAAAATACTTTGCAGCAAACTGTTATGATTATGTTAAAATAGTAGTACTATATTTTTGTATTTTGCTATGTAGCATTAAGTCCAACAAAAATTTTTTTAGGTAGGAAATATAAGTGTGCAGAAATTCCTGCAACACATATCCACATTCTTAATCTAACCACAAACACAATCAGATTATATGCATGGGATAATGACACTGAATTAGTGGATGAATATGATTTGGATGATTGGTTTGCAGCCCTTAAAATACTACAAAGTCAACCAGATAATGAATTTGTTATAGATTTTGAAGTTGCAGAAGAGTTGGTAGACAAAGTAAGTAATGTAACACATAAAACTTGCAAGGGCTAGATGGAAAAGTTGCACTTGATGTAGAATATTACAGAGACTAAAATTGTTTTTTTATACTTTTCAAGGATAATATTGTTGACTATATCGAAAATATATGTAATGAAGAAAGTACAAAGATAACAATTATGAAAAGATTAATGAATCATGAAATAATAAAGGGAGTAGTAATGAAACTAACTGAATTACTAGCAGCAAGTGTTAAGATTCGTCTGGAAAAGCAACCACAAAAATGCAAGTATTGCTTAGAAAATAAAAATGAAACTTGTGATCATTGTGCAGTGGGAATACTTTTTTCTGGTGGTCTTGACTGTACTATACTGGCAGTACTAGTTGACAAATATTTGCCCAAAAATCAAAGTATAGACCTCATAAATGTTGCCTTCAGGAAAGATGACAATGGATCATATGAAGTGCCGGACCGACTGACTGGTAGACAATCATTTCAAGAACTTAAGGATTTGTGCAAGTCAAGGTAGTATTATTCGAGCTAATTATATTCCTGTTTGAGATTTTGTATTTATCAACAAATTATCTTAATATTTTTTTAGGCAATGGATATTTAAAGAAATTAATGTTCCAAAAGATGAACTGGAAAAATGTCAAAAGAATAATATAGGACATTTAGTATATCCAAGACAAACTATTTTGGATGAAAGTCTTGGGTCAGCACTATGGTTTGCTGCTCGTGGTCAAGACACAGAAACAATATCGCCTTGCAGGGTAATTTCATGTTAGCATTTGGTCAGTAAGTTATGAAAATCTAAATGAGGACTGCCACTTGCCTTCCTTCAAATATTTTAATGAGTGAGATTTTATGGTCTTCATTTGACAAGAAACATAAGTAGATTTCATAAAAATAGTCTAATAGATAACGATCCCACTGCAAAAGCAAGCAAAGCAATATAAAAAAAAATTGTGTGTCCTATCTTAACAATGCACAAAAAAAAATTTTATAATACCTACATATATAATAATGTGCAGAAGCTATGTAAATCTTGTTTAAAAAAAAGATGGACATAAAAGTTAACTGATATTAAAGATTGGACGCTATGTGAACCTTGTTTAAAAAAAGACTGACATACACGTCAACTGACTTTAAAGATTAGACGCTATGTAAACCTTAATTAAAAAAGACGGACATTAAAGTTAACTAACATTACAGATTGGACGCCATGTAAACCTTGGTTTAAAAAGATGCGATAAAAGCTAACCGACATTAAAGATTGGACACTATGTAAACTATGTTAAAAAAAAGTTGGTTATAAACTTGATAATTTTTCTTTAGACCGTCAGTTCAACTCACTGGTGTGTGTTTATTTATATTATATATGTATATTTATAGGTGTTGATATTAGGATCTGGAGCTGATGAATTATTCGGTGGATACGTAAGACATCGGAATGCATATAAACGTAAGGGCTGGACAGGCTTAAGTAGAGAACTTCTCCTAGATTGGAAAAGAATATCCTTCAGAAATCTGGCACGAGATAATAGAGTTATATGTGACCATGGACGTCAACCCAGAATGCCATATTTAGACGAGGACTTTACAGATTTCGTGCTGAATTTAAAACCATGGCTCAAGTAAGAACCTACTTTATAATATTTTTTTTTCAACAAAGACAAATAGGCAAAGCAAGGACAATGCTGACTATAATCTGTTAAGGCATCCTTAGAAGAAACGCGCATAATCGGTGCTGTTTAATAAATTCTAGCTATTTTTAATTCTATGCTGGTTCACAAGAGGAAGATGTTAATATTAGTGATACTGACTCGATTCGGAGCCAGGTTTTATGACGAAAACACGAGGTCAAATGTTTATGGCCTGAACTATATTTTATACCACTTAATACCCCCAACCTTAATATAAAATATTTTTTATAGATGCTTTCCTTCTGAAAACTTGGAAAATGGAATTGGAGATAAGCTAATGTTACGCCTCTTAGCTATGAATCTTGGTCTTACAGAGGTTGTAACTTTTCCTAAGCGGGCTTTACAATTTGGATCAAGGATTGCAAATAATAAGGAAAAAGGCAGTGATGTATCAAAAAATTTATCAATGCAATAATTAAAAGTGAATGTAACAACTTTTGTTTAATTTTTTTATGCCAACATTTTCCAATAATTAAAAGTATTTTGACACTGGGAACGTATTAGATTCATATTAAAAGATTGTTGTCACACTTAAAACTAAGGGTATTACTGGTCAATTTCCATGTCTGATGACGAACAAAGATACATTTTCAGAATGTTCCAATTATAGTTCAACATTTAGAGAGTAAGCACACTAAATGATGTACGCATACAATTTTTTTTTATAAGTTATGTATTTGATAACTTATACAAGCTTTTATACACCGGCATTTTGTTATACCCTTTGTTTGTTAGTTCATATGTTTACATATATCTTCTAAATTTCATCTGGCACATTATGCCAACAGTATTTGAGTAAAACTGTTGTGTCTGATTGTTATTGCGGAAGTTATTCTCTGCCGAAACTGTCCGCGGATAGTGTGGATAGCGCCTGGGATATGGGTGTACCGGGTGTACGAAACTGTGCCACTTTTTTTCCAATATCATTTTCAACTAGTCATAGTAGAAAATAAAATTGAACTTCATTAATTGGAATCTTATTTTTAAGAACCCAACGGGTTCTTTTTATTTTTTTCCTTGGTAGTATGGAGTGTACTTCTACACTACCGTAGACACAATGGCCTTCGAACTTCCGGTCGCCCCAAGGCCACATCCGCGACATAAGACATAGTATGCACAGTTTAATGAAAAAATATTATATTAAATAAATAGATCGCGGCTCACCGACGCTAATATATTCGCACCATTAGTTTGCTCAAATTGTAAATCGCAACTGACAAAAATAAATTACGATAAATACGAATTAGTCCTTTGTTATACTTAAAACCACGGAATTAAAAACATGGAAGATAGTCCTTGTGAACTCATCTTAAAACTTTCCTTTTGTAATTCTTTTTGACCACATTCGACTAAACGCATGAAAACATTAGTAAACAGTTTTAAAATTTAATAGACATTAACCGATTGTAAAAGTACTATTACGTTATCTGTGAAACTAATCACACACTATTAACCACAGACTATTATATCTTAACTTCATCAAACCCTATCACAGATCACAAAATTAACAAATCAAATCTCAAAAATGGCTGCAAATCGTCGCAAGCAAGACGATAAAAATTTAGAAATTTTACGTGAACTTATTTCCATAAACGGAAATAAGTATTGCTTGGATTGTAATCAAAGGGGACCTACATACGTAAATTCTACAATCGGTTCTTTTGTGTGTTCGAAATGCTCTGGTATGCTGTAAGTATTTTTCTGCATTGTTGCTTCTTTTGTCTGTTCTCAAATGGGATCACATATCGAAGAGTTACTTTTCAGACGTGGCCTCACACCGCCTCACCGTGTGAAGTCCATCTCCATGGCGACCTTTACACCTGAAGAAATAGAATTTATAAAAAATAGAGGGAACGATTACTGCAGGCGCCTTTGGTTAGGCCTTTACGAGGGTGAAAGTGTGAATTTTACAGATGAACAAAGTGTTAAAGATTTCATGTCTGACAAGTACGAGAAGAAGCGATACTTCTTTGAATCGGCAAGCAATAACCCAACCGTTAATGGAAGCTCGTCGCAAAACATCAAGTCGAAAGTAAAGACCGGAAGTAGCGCATCTAATGCGACACCTTTGGTATCGATTTCGTCTCAGAGCTCGAAGACAACTGTCAACAATAATACCTTGGTCAATACGGCTAAAGTGGTGAACAATTTGCTACCGGCAGGCAATGATGTTAGCCAAAGAATAGCAAGGCCTGTCAGTAACCTGGCACAACCATTGATAAATAATGCTAATGTAGTGTCGGCGCCTGCTGCTGCCCTAGCAGCTGTACCTGAGTGAGTACTCTTTTGTTATGGTAATTTTATTGATTATGTCAGTCAGTGTGTTAAAGTAATATAGTGCTAGATTTTGAAATCACACAATACATCTAATAATTAAGTTTAATTATGTAACCTATATTATGTGTAATAATATTAAAATTTTATAATAAAACCCAAACTTTCCTTTACAGTTTTCCTGTGGACTTTTCTACAGCAAATATTTACAACAGTAGTCAGTTCAACAGCTTTGTGAATAATAATAATTTTATGTCACCACAACCCACATCAACACCAGTATTTAACGCTTTTGGTCCACCAGCACCAGCTACAAGTAAGTGATCATTGAAAAGTGCACAATATTATTAGAATACAATTATTATTAAAGTAATGCTGAACAACAGCACTATTAGCATCTATTTAATAAGTAGTTAAAATTAACATTAGACAGTTTATCAATGCTACTCCTTTGTGAGAGACTGGTGCCTGTACCCTGTTTCACAGGTCACCAGGAAGTTGTTAACTATGTCTAGTCATCATTTTCATATACATATAAAGACTATGGATATTTATAATTTCCCGCTTTTTACTTCATATGCTAAAAATAACATGTTATTGTGTTCTGGGTCAGTGTGTTTCGGTCTAAATGTTCAAATGAGATTCAATGTTTAGAGTCTCAGCTACAGGACTAACCCTGCCATTTGGCCAAAAGGCTATAATTGAAAGTGAATTCTCTTATAAAGATACTAAAATGTATTTATTTTGTGACAGATGACCGTTATGCTGCATTAGCAGACTTAGATCTAGCATTAAGGCAGCAAAATCAGAAACATATGGGTGAGAATATTGTTCTATATTACTTTAGATACAAAAAACCATATTTAACATAAAATAATCTCTCTTTATCACTTACACAATTGTGTACTATGTTAAATATGGCCTTTTAAAATTGTGAGGAGATCTCTTCACACTTTTATATATTTTACAAATACTGTTAGTTTTTACTGGCCATGCTTAAAATATTTTTATTTTTTCCAGAGGAGAATAATATTGTTAATAAGAATCCATTCCAAAGCACAGCAACCAATGATTTGTTTGCCAGTAAAAATCCTTTCTTTAATGGAGGATGGAGCACTACCACAGCATCTGTTCCAGTTAATCCATTTATGGTGAGACCATATTCATTCTTTTTTAACTCAATTATCTTCAGAAGCTTTACATTATCATTGGAATCAATAGTAGCGATAAACCTAGTTTCATTCAATTTATAGAGTACATTATTATGCATGTATTTATTAACCTTGAAATTGATGACTATATGTATTAGTATGTTTTTATTTGGTATTCATTGTGACATCATGTCTAATTCAGAAATACATTGGACTTGAGTATGTTTATCATATTAGATACAATTGAGCTTTCTGCATAGATATCTTCTAGGTGAGCATTTGACATAGTGTTAGATCCTACTTATTTAGACCTACTAACCTTTTGATCCTCAACTGCTCTATATTTATCTGAGTGTGCCACTTGCTATAATAGATAAGAAAATTGTATATTTTCTTTGTATAAACTTTTTATAACATACAACTGTCCCCCGCGGTTTTACCCGCGTTTCCGAGGGGTATTACATTTTCCCAGGATAAAAAGTAGCCTATATGTTATTCCAGGATATGCTTTATCTATGTGCCAAGTTTCATCCATATCCGTTTAGTAGTTTTTGCGTGAAAGAGTAACAAAGATACTTACATACAAAATTTCCTCTTTATAATATTATTAGTATTAGTATAGATGATGTCACCAAAGGTGGTAATGCTGCTTAAGTGTAGATGCTGGAATACACCAATTAATGCACAACAACAAATTTTCAAACATAAGGTAGCCAGCCTGCCAGTTGCTTTTCTCATCTGTGTTCAATACACAAACATAAAAATTAGACGATATCCCAAATATTATTTTATGTTTTAGATTGTGTTGTAATCAATTTGTATCTTACAGGAAGTAATGGTTTATATTACTAATTTTGATCCATAATGCAACAGTTCATAGAACTCCTTATCGTCGCTAGATTGCGTGTATTTCGCAAATAACTCATTCATGACACAACTTAGTGACTCATCAAGTTATTTGTATAAATGGCATTATCAAATTAAGATTACAATTTTCAGCCATCAACAAACAACAGCGGGTATGTTAATTCCAAGAATCCATTCCTCTGATGTGACTCTGTCAACAGTTATAAGAACCAAGTGAGAAGTCAAAAAAACAAAATAAGCAACAAAAAGCACAAACAGAGCTACAAATTTTACATTATTTAAAGATTTGTAAAATAGTTAGAGTAATTATTTATTAATATTTTTGCCATAATGGTATATAGTTCTATGAATAATAATTTATCAGTCACCTAGCTGATAACACTATTGTGCTTGTTCTGGTTGTTTGTTATCAATTATTATACACAAGTGCCTCAATAATGCCTTATATTTTCAATATTGACTATGAAATGTTTCTCAAAGCCTGTAGAAAGTAGATAGAAGAACTGTAATGAAAGTATTTAGAATGTGTGAATGAATTATGGATGCTATGTGGAAGGAGTGTTATAAATTTTACTGGTTTAAGCTTTATTCTAAATTATTAAGTAATAATGATAGTATATTAAAATAATGTCAAGGCTGACAATGAGATGTTAATTAACTACAGAACAAATTTAAAAACAATGATTGTACTCACTATTTATAATTTACAATATTATATATAATTCATGCTAAGTTTCTGGCGATATCCTTTATTCTCAAATGAGATGTGTATGTAGAGATTAGATGGAATGGTGCAGTGAGTAAGTGGCAGAGTTGTAATTAAATACATAAGTGGCCTTATTTTATAGTCAAGCTGATTGCTTAGGTTAAAAACCATTCTCTATTGCAAAACAAATTTTACAATATTAATGAATTTATTATTATACAAGAGATTAACATAATATTAGTTATATTGCGTGATGCCCTGTAGTTGTTGACCAACTATTTTTACTGTTTGACCCTCTTAATTAAAACACATATTGTAATTAATTGCCTCACTAGAGTACTAGATTCAGTACAAAAAGCTTAATTAATGTATATAGCTATATTTGAATCACTAACAAAGGAGGTCATGAGCATTATTATGATCAATTTAAACTATACACTATTTGCATACAAGGTGCGCCGAATGGGCATGCTAAATATATACTAAGACTAACATTTAATGACAGTGGATGCCTTGTGAAAATTCTTTGTTTTTCTGTAATTTAAATCGACAACTTGAGCAATATGTTCCACTAAGTTCGACGGCCGTCTCAAAAGTGCTATAAAAATTGTGTAACCTGTCTAAGCTATGCACAAAGTTACAGTTCCAAGTGATAAATTGAATTTAATATTCCTATGAACTGATATCTCATTTTATTAAAATACAGACTTCTGATAAGTTAAAAACAACAATAAATTTTCTCTTAAATATGCCCTATCGGGTGCCTTGTACAGATATATTGTGCATTAGATTAAAACAGTTTCCTGATCCATGTACCTAATTTAAACTTTGTTTTCATAATGTGAATTTAAGGTATTTGAATAAAACGTTTGTACCTAAGAGAGGCTCAGTATAACTATGAATTGATAAAAATCAATGAAAATGTGAATTTTATCTACATGTTTTTTAATTATAATCGCAACATGAACTAATATTTAATTACTTTTAATGTTATTTAATGTTTAAATATTTTCGCTTGACAAATTGTACTGATTTCTTCCTTCTTTGTCAGGGTTTAAATGTTCATCATTAACCAACATATACTTAGGGGTGGCCGATAAACAGTACCTAGTTAACAAGCTCTCAAATTGTGCGCTTCATCTGTGATTTTAATCAGTTTTATTTTTCTTATTTGCAATGAGCTAACTTGAACAATTTTTTATTTTCTAATCAATGCACTTTATTATTTATTTAATTCTTAATGTAAATTGTTTTTTTTAACTATTTGAGCACTAAGATCTGTTAATTTGTAAAAATAATCTTAATAAATTTTTTAATGTACTTGTGTTTTCTTTTTTCGTCACTACCCTTTATGAAAACTACAACTTTGCTCGGTATATTTATATTATACTTAAACATAAAATTGCTGTATCAATGGCTTAAGCTTAATGTCATTATATTTACATTTTACATTTGAAAGCTACTAAGTGTCACATCTTGTATTTACTGCTTTTCTTCGTGAAAACTGGTGTGGAGAAATTGTCTGGTGTCACAATAGGGCTCTGTAACGGTGTTTTAGGTATTTCTTGAGCTATTGACGCCGAAGACACGTTTTTTATAGCATCCGGAAGATCCTCTGGTAATTGAGGCTGGGATGAAGTGGCCACCAATCGTTTCTCTGATATTGTTTTCAGTATATTTTTGCCAGCTTCTTTTGTCTGCAAAAAAATTTATTTCAATCACCATAACTTGACAGTCTTTTAAATCACAGCTATATTAAGATGTCCTATGATAATATATAGACTAACTGGTATTATCTTTGTTATAAATAATCTACTGAAAGTCGAGAATATGATCCTTTTTATTTGAAGTGATATGAATCAGTTCATAAAAATAGATGGAGAAGTCTTTACTGTATTTGATAGACAACTTACGCTTTCATGTTCTAAGCACTTATATGCGTAGTGAGAGGCGTGGTCGAGAAGGGAGAATCTCAAGTAGTACTGCGCTAAGTACCGCTGTGCCGCTGGCAGTTCCTTGCTGCCAGCGTTAGCGGGGTCTTGGCACGCGGCTGTGTATGCTGCCGCAGCGCTGTTAGGCATGTTGGACTTTTCGTAAAGTCTGAAATAAAAAATACATTGAATTAAACTCAATAAATAAAAACAGATTTACATTGATACAAACTTTCTAAAATGGAAAGTGCGATTTTAGTCAAACCAAATACATACAGATTATGTGAATAATCATAACTCACATACATTAGTTGGTTTACACAAAATAACTCTTCAACATTAGTATTCAGAAGCACGGAATTATTTTATTCAAGAATAGAAAAAAAATATGTCATGAGTCTTTAATTATACGTTCTTCACGTCAATGGAACGCACGAATCAGCATAATAGATACTCATAACAAACACTCAACTGCCTTCAATAAAGCAATTCAACAGTATAAATAATTCCAGAACCATAAATAAATTCAGTTTAGTGCGGAACGGATTTTTGAAGTACAAAGTTACTGAAGTTACCATTGATTTGGACGACAGCTTATGACAGAGCGTAATTAAGAAACAGCTGATTGAACATCGGTACACATAAATATAAACCTTAATTAACTGATTATGGATAAATCTAAACAGGAAATTGTCCTTAAGTAAAGAATCAATAAAAAAAAACTAAAACAGTACACACTTTGCTAATTTGAACAGAGCCATTCCTTCAATGTCGCCAGTACTATGGGCTTTGTAATAGCACTTTAGAGCATTTGGTATCTTATCCATCTTTTCGTAAGCTTCACCGAGGGACACCAACATTCTCGAGTCATCTGGTTTTAGTTGTGCTGCTCTTGAATAATAGTATATGCAGTAACCGTTAAGTCCTAGAATTTCATAAGCCTGTCCTAGTCCATTCCAAGCTCGGTAATCATTTCTGTTCACATCTGAAAAAGATATAAATGAGCATTCAACTTACTGGACTTAAATATGGGTGTTCCAGTTTACGTCTCACAGCTTTTTCAGTGTTCTGGAGTATACTTTTATTATTTCATATGATTTAAACAGTTTTGAAGACAATATTAAACAGATATTGAGGTGTAATCAAATTTTAAGTTCCATAAAAGCGGAATGTCCAGTCTTTTTAAAGCTCAGAGCAATATGCATATTTATTTGGGTATATTTATATAAGTGTCTAGGTTCGTATACTTTGTAGTTTTTATTAGACACAATTAAGTGATGAGATTTTTCAGTCATAAATGAAATAACTACCAGAAATTATCTAAATAGGGTGCGAAGGGCACTCTTATGCAGAAGTTTACATACCAATAGCTTGTCTATAGCACTGTATGGCAGCATTAGAATTCTGCAGTTCAATAAATTCATGACCCATAAGGATCCAGGCCGATAAGTAATGTGGGTCGAGGGAGAGAGCTCTTTGGAAATAGATAACAGCTTTTTGATGTTCTCCTCTTAAACTGTAGTAGTTACCTCAAAATATAAAAAACACATTAAAACATATAAATAAAAACTAAATGCAGGCGCATCACTTAGGAATGGGCAGACATATTTTTTTTTATTCAGAATAATTGGTAAATTCAGAATAAAAGTGTATTAATACATTTGCTGACACAGTATCTTAATACAATGTTAATTGTGATATTGTAAATTAAAATGTAAGGAGTACATACCTATCACACAACATGTCTCAACCCTATACTTGTCAATGGAGACTGCTCTCTGGGCCAAGTTCGCAAGTTCCATGCGTTTCTCTTTTAAGTATAACAAGTGTGAGTATACATCCCAATTATCTAGCCGGTATGGATCACTGTGATAGAGATCCCGGAATAAAGTTAAAGATGAATCAACATCTGAAATATAACACCATTTTTTTTATTAAATCTCAAAATAAATTACAGAAAAAATACTATTTTTGTTTGTCTGTTTGTCCCCTTATATTGTATATCGATTTTGATGCAGTTTTCACTATCATTGAGATAATTTCTTGGATAAGTTTATGAGAGTGATACATTAATATAATTCTAACAAGTATCATAATATGTAAAAATGAGGGAAACCATGGGGTTTTACTAGAACTAGAACTCATGAACTGACCCTTTGATGGTTTGAGGTGATCACTTTCATGATGTTAGTGAATGGGTATAATCTTCCTCTATGAACGGAATAAAAAATACCCTTACCACAGACCAAGGATAATTTTTTTTTAAAAATAAACATTAGATACAGTCTAATATGTATTAATTCTATGAGATAGCATCTGGTCAAAAAATAGATTATCCCTTGTTTATTTATTCTAGGATGAAAATGTTCTAATCCATAATTGGAGAAAACTATACATATACTTACAAAATTTCATAAAATAGCAATAAATTTAAACTATTTCCTACCTCTTCTATCGTGATGAGCTATAGCCATCTGTGCTGTGACATAAGTACTCTTTTCAAATCCAGAAGATGCCAGCACCATATATGCTTCGAGAGCCTGCTCGGAAAGTTTTAGTTCTACAAAAGCATGAGCTGCAAAGAAGTACATCATCCAGTGTTTTGGCAACTGTAATGAGTCCAGAGCCTCATACTCATTTGCTAGACCAGCTAATTCAACCCAAGCAGCCCACAGTGTAGGTGCCGCAGCTACAGAAGCTTGGAGTACTGTTACAGCTTGACTTCTGAGATCTAACTTTTTTAATACAACTCCTTCTAGATATAATAGGTAACCATCCAACTTGGTGCGGTTTGCCTGGAAAATACAATAAATAAATATTAAGCCTAGGACACTCTTTACACACAGCCATCTGATCCCAAACTGGCAGCTTGTACTATGGTTTCTATTGTCCCTAATAACTGATAAACTACTTTTGTCTATTAAATACATACTAATTTATCTATTTACCCAGACATACCAATATATGGACACAAATTTAATTGAATGGATATCCTGTACTGTTGTAGTCAGAAAGCCAACTGGCACATCAGTAACTTGTTTAATCAAGGATTCACTGGCTGAGTTTGATGGAAAAATACCTTGACTGCTGCATTATCCTACATAACAGTACACGAACAAGCCTGTATATTCTGTATCTGACTGTAAATCTCATTGTTGTCTTTAAAAGTTAAAATTTTATTGTACCAGCTCTGTTCGCTTAAGTATCAGTTCATTGTCTGCAGAGCCTAATTGAGAGTCATAGTTTGGAACACAACCCTTGAAATATGAGACAAGTAGACTTACCTTGAAAAATGACAGCAGATACAACAATACTTGGTTGGATTCACTGTTTTCCATGCCAGAATCCATGGCATTGTCTAACCGTTTCTTTTCACTAGACAAATATTGTGAATACTTGTGAATGAATACACACTTAGGACTTTTACAGTTTTCAACGAAATGCGCTGCTCTGTCGTACTCTTGGCAGTCATAATAACTTTTCGCAAGTTGATAAGCCTCTCTCTCTTCTGGTAGTATATTATCATCGTACCACTGAGGAGGCTCTTCTGGAGATATTTTATGATCTCGTAGTGCATAACTTAACTCTGCAAGCCATTTGGTAGTGTGTGTAAGACCCCGATCGGAGGACTCACGTATGCCATGCAAAATATCGGTCCTGACTTGATTCAAATCAATTTGGATATCACCTTTCGTGTTCATTGTTAGCGGCTGCATTTTTATTTGCGCAGGAACAATACTTATGACATACTATGCAGTAGTCGTTAAAAATATTTTCCCCTTGGACGGGTAGGCTGTAGGTATTTCAAGCTTGATCCAAATTTTTATTATAATAATATAGCGGCGATTTCAGCGACTACCATTTAGTTCAGTGTTGCCCACTGTTCTTCAGTCAGTCCCCGATATGTCAGTCTCAAGAAATGTTAAGAAATTGGAAATTATATCGTGGTTTTATTTGTTTTATTATATACTAAGTGTATTTCTTAAATAACAATGCTTGACAATTATTGCAACAATTTAAATAAAATAATTTAAATGTAACAAAATGATCATTTTAGTGAAATTACGGTTATTCGACTACTCTATTTCATAATTTTCATATATGAAAGCACTGACTTATTATGTCAACCAAACTTCTAGCAAGTCAGCCAGCTGTCAAGTCAGTCAGACTGACGATAAAATAAATAATAACTGAGGTGAAGCCAATCACGAACGGACGAGCGGCACGAGTACACTACACACACAACAGAAGGAAACGAACTTTACAACAACGCACAAGTCAGTCTCGTAGTTTTCCGATTTCGATACTAAATTTTAAAATAATAAAATGGCAGAGCAAAATTCTGAAACCACAACAAATGAAGTCGAGAACAACTACATAGCACCAGCAAATGATCCAAAAAATATGCAGGAAGTGACACAATACGTAAGTTTTGTCTTTCATTACTTACCTACAATTTTAAAAACCTATCCTAGAGTTGGATAAAAACGAACTATCATTACATACATCTTCCATTTTTTATGTGTTAAGGTTATGTTTTATAAGATTTATACCGTATAATATAAAAAACATCCAAACTGGATTTTTAGCTGAAACTAGCTATAATAATTAATATCCTGGGATATTCTTTAGGCACTAACATTGTCATACATTAAGAAATTTCTTTGATTCTCCTCTGTCACTTTACAAACAGTGTTTTCCATAGTAAATTAAGTTCAAGATCATGAGGGGTCATGAAGAATGTTGCATGTCATGTAAGGCAAGACAGCATTACAGAGCCCAAATCTAACTATAGGTTATCTAAATTTCAATTCTATTAATTTAAATTGTAAGCATATTATAACTTACTAGCTGTCCCCCATGGTTTCACCTGCATTCCCGAGGAATGTAACATTTTCCTGGCACAAAAAGTATCTTATGTTACTTCTAATACCTCCCAAGAATATGTGTACAAAGTTTCATGATGATCGGCTAAGTAGTTTTTGCGTGAAAGTGTAGCAAACAAACTGACATTTATAATATTAATAGGGATTTGTAACTCATTACATCAATGAAATATTCCAGGTTCAATCCCTACTTCAAAACATGCAGGACAAGTTCCAGAGCATGTCAGATCAGATCATCAACAGAATAGATGAAATGGGCACCCGAGTTGATGACCTGGAGAAAAATATAACAGACCTCATGACACAGGCCGGTGTCGAAAATGAGAAATAAGATAGGTTTAACATAAAAACTTTTTATTGAATAATCATGCCTTATATGTTATCACCTTTAATTATAAAATTTGCTGCCCAAAGATAATTTGTGCCTAATTGTCGATGTATTTTAATAAAATTACTTACAAATATATTTCCACTAAGGATAAGCAATCAATTCCTAAACCAAATAGTTAAATCTTGTCTTATTCCATAATACTGAAGATTTGTATTTGGCTTGGGATTAATAGTAATTTGTAATATTTTATACACACATCTAGTTACAATATCTACATAATAATGTAATGGGATAAAAATTATCATAAACTAATAGTATGTAATTGTAAATTGGTAAGTGGATACCAAAAGTGTACATTGCTTATTGACAGAGCTATAAAGAAAACACGAAATTACCAATTATCCAATCTCATTTTAACCTGATAATGAAAACAAATATGTACCCAATAATACATTATGTACAAATGTTATACTGTTTGATTTCTATCCATGTGCCGCAGATATTTAATGTACAATTGTTTATGGTCTATCTAAGTATAGTATATATGTATTGTGGAAAGACACATTATAAGTTAAGAACACCCTACAAGAAGTGGGTATGAATACAAAGCAATTGATTCCTTAGATTGTAAGTCTTTCCTAATCACAGTGATAGTGGGCTAGATAAAATAAAACACGAAATTTGTAAACTAATGTGAATTGGTGTTCATTATTACAAATATTTTGTCAAATGAATAACTTGTTTTGATTAAATCATATTGTTTGTAGATAATAAACTTATTATTGTTTCCTGGTTAGCTGTGGAGTTGGGAGGGTGAATATTGATTGGTGAGGCTGTACCTGGCACTGCCTGGTACAACTCAGTTCAAACAAACCAGTGTGCATGTTTCAAATGTGAAATCAATATGCTTAGGGGAAATTGTGGCATGCTATTTTATTTTTGTACAAACTATAGCAGCTGATTTGGTTATTGGTTAATGGAAGAGTAACATGCAATTTGGCTTTATATGAGATTAAAAATAAAAAACAATTGTTGACTTTTCATCGTTACTAATAACATAGGCTCCATAGAGTAAAGACTGTACAAGCGTATATTAGACCACAATCTCATTATGGACGTAAGAAGTAAGTGGAAAGCCCAGAAGGGAATTGATTCTTATGTGCAGCTACCAGTATGTATATGAAGATCCTTGGCTACGTACTTTCTTTGTTCTTCTATAATATAATTCGTCATTCTATTGTTTTACACAACTTGCCTCGTATGTTGGCATCATGCATTCTTTATTCTATTGGAATTCTTAGCTGACTGGTATCCTTCTGATCTGTCCCAATTAATTTTGAATTGCAGGCAATTGAAGTAGCCTGTACTTGCAAAGTATTTTTGTCAAATGAAACAAATACTTGCGTAAACAAATTTTAGTAATGATTGCTTTGTAAAGAACATAACTTATTGGAAATTATATTCCAATACTTATGTAAGGTACTTCCCTAAGGGAATATTTGGTCCTTCGAGGTTGATAATTATATGGTTTTTATGCGAACACTGACATACTTTCAAATAAACCGCAACACATAATAAAATTATAGGATATTTTAATAGTGGATTTGCGTAAAATTAAACATATTACTATACAAAGAGCTCAATGGTTTACATGTAGGAATATTAAACATAAATGACCATAGAATAATATTCAATCGTAAATTTAGCGTGACTCAGTTTCCTCTGAACTATCATTGGTATCTTCAGATTCGTCAGATTCCTGTAACAATGAAAAATACAAACATTATTTAAATTAAAAAAAATACGCTATGGTTTTTACAGAGTACATTTGTTTAAGTATAGACAAAGTCACTAGAGAAAAATAGATAATTGGACAGTTAATAATAAGGATATTGAATTTTCAAAATGCCACATCTAAAATAAAATGTTGTAAAGACAGGATTAGTTTTTATGTCGACAACAACTAAGTTAAATAATTATTTGTAATAAAATTATTAGAAAATATATTGTACCTTTAAAAATAAACTACTATGCCTACAGATTAAACTTATTATTGGCTTATAAAAAAATCTCGTAATATTAATTACCGATGTCTCGTCTTCATCTTTGGAAGACGGATGATTCATAAGAGTCGCTAATGAGCTGGACCTCGTTAATCCAAGCTTGTCTGGAGAACGCATCTTTCGTAAGCTCTGGAATAAATAAATATCTTCGAGCCCATCAAATCCATTTAACATTAGGGGTCAGTAAGTACTGAGCGACTCTGTAGAGAGCCCTCAGCGCTCACTGAATTTCCTGTGTAAGGGTGTTAAAGGTCATCAGAAGCTAAGCTTCTAGTCCTTTAAAAAATAAAAGGTACTGAGCGAGTACAGTAGGTAGACGGCAAACGAACTTAAGAAATTAATGCGTAATATCGGTTAATTATTTCTACAAAGATATCCCACTCATCATTTGATTTGTATTTTATAAATGATTACCGCTGAATCTTCATTATCCTTCTGAGGCGATTGCTGATTCATGAGCGAAGCTAGGGATGAAGATCTTGCTGATATGCCGGTACTCACTTGTTTCTCTGGCGACCGCAATTTCCTTCTAAAGTTCTGTGATTTATGGAAATAATCGAAATGATTATTTAATAAGTGGATAACGAGTTAATACAAGATATATATTATTATTTACCATTGGCTCCTCATTATCTGTAAGACCTGCATTTAGACGCTTCACAAAAGAAAAAATATTTAAAGTTTAAATATACATAAAGTCGTAAAAAGGTTTTACTTAGCTTATGAAGCTTGAATTGACATTTCTTGTCTGGTTTTGATGCATAGACACATACAGACATACCTATACTATATTTATATGCTCCATACATGTAACACGTAAATAAATATCCTGGGATTTTTTTCTGTTTGTACTATGGGAAGCAAATAACTGTTAAACTGCATACACAACTTTTAAAATAGATATTTACACACAGACACAGTACAGGACAAACATTTGTGTGTGCGAACATGTAAGAAACATGGTGGGAATCGAACTCACGACCAGTGGCGTGGCAGTCAGGGTTTCTAACTTTATTTAACATCATCGACTTTAAGTACAAGTTTTAAAATTCTTACTTCCAGGTCCGCCTTATCGTTTATATCGTTAATTTGTTGATGAGCAACTGTGAGTAATTCGACAGACTTCGCGTGGAAAGTCATTTCAATCAGGACAAAATCCGAGAGCAGCGTCTTAAGCTGCTGCAGTTTACGCCGTTCGAAGAACTCAGTCTGTTCACTCAGCCCTTTAGCAGTCCGTGACATTTCTGCTGTGGCTTTGAGTAGCTCAGATTCTGCATATGTCTGAATTCATAATACACTACTCGTAAGTCGCTGTATTTTCGGTTTTAAGTATATCAGTTTCATACAAGATTTATAAAGGACACCTACAACTTGTTGTCGATTAAAAGGTTGTCTCTCCCTGGCTTTGTCGAGTACCCTCTTCCGAGCCATTTCCTTCTCTCTAACATTCATAGTATGTTTAAGCTCTTCTCGAGCGTGCTTACATATTGCTTCGTATTGACATAGCTCTCCAATAACCTAAGAAATAAATGATATTATGACTAGCTGTCCCCGGCGGTTTTACCCGCATTCCCGAGGGATATCACATTTTCCCGGGATAAAAAGTAGCCTATATGTTATTCCAGGATATGCTCTATCTATGTGCCAAGTTTCATCCATATCCGTTAAGTTGATTTTGCGTGAAAAAGTAACAAACATACCTACTTACATACAAATCTTTCCTCTTTATAATATTAGTATAGATGATAGAGGCTGTGAACCTAATACACGCGTAGTTCGTAGAAACTTAAGTTGTCATTGAAGTATCCGATAGGTATGCAACGTCTATCAGATAATATGGAAGGTAACCTATCTAAACTAGACACGCTTCGATGGCAGTTTTAAAGTTACGTCTGTCATTCAAAAATAACTTTATTGCTATTGTAATGAGGTCCATTTATTATCCAATAGTTAATTGTATGATGGACGAGGTAGAAAAACCTAATCATAAACCAATAGCGTACCCTAGTTTAGTAGGTAGGTAGGTATATATAGTAAACCTTAGCTTCCAAACGTTGAACTTCACAATTCCTGTACTCCTCAATAGCCGTCAGTGTAATGGATAAGTTTTCAAGACCAGCACTCAATGATTTGTTGACTATTTCATTATTCGCATAGTCCTTCAATACTTTTGTCAGTTCATCGCCAACATCCCGTAATCTATAATAAAGGTAAATAAGTAGTTACCCAGTTTTGGTAACAACTAAGCGAGATGTAATTTCATCTAGATGTGTCGATTAGAGTCGGTGTGAGATTAACAAAAAAATACATAATAGGTATAAATAATGCGTTACCTACTAATCTAATTTATATCAGGGTAGAAATCGAACCCAATACCTATCGTATTGGGCTACCAACTACTACTCTGAAGAGTATCTATGTAATTTCTCAGGAGTATCTACTATTTTGAAATTTTTATTCATATTATTTTATAAAGTCAATTAAAACCAAACCTCGCCGTTTTCTTTGTGTAATAACCGAATGCAACACATAGTTCTCCAAAATTCTTTTCAACCGTTGTAATTCGATCTTGAATAAACTTGGCTTGCTGTTCATAGCTTATAGAATGAGAATTTTCTCCCCTAAACATATTAATACAAACTTGAAGATGTATTAAAGAAGCTAATGATAAAATAAAACTATCGTTACGATAGGTATTAATTTGTTTACGAATAAGGTTGCTATAGCAACGTGATAAGCGCAACATTATCCAAGAAGTGAAACAAAATCTGGGTAGGACGAACAGCCGATTTTTTTATTGAGCAAACATTTTAGAAACCTAATAATGTCCAGCTCTATCCAGTCGCCTGCGTAATATATATATATATATATATATATATATATATATATATATATGTGTTAATAATTTATTGCGTTAAAGCTAAGAAGAGACATTGAGCAACAAACCATATTTTATTTTTCCAATTTCTGACTTTTACGTATGGCAACTATTTAAATGATTTATTTCTAGCCACTGTCGGGATATATAAAATTTGAATTTTGACGCCAAATCCTTTTTTAGCATTATATTTAATAGATAAGACACGACTGAAGATAAATAATAAAATATTAAATATAAAACTCTAACATTTACTATGTTATGTAATAAAACGGAAAAAAAATAATCGTCTGGTGTGTCCACAAACTTTCAAATTTGATGAATGAAAATGAAAACGACCTAGGCTATAAACATTTTTTGATACTGTCAATGTCAAAGAAATTGACAGTATCAAAAAATCAACAATGGATGACTGATTGAAACATCGTAAACAGCTGTTTGTCAGTGTTTGTTGTTACTATTGTTTCAAATTCCTAGCCAATATTCTAATTATCATTTGAAATGAATGAAGAAATAGATGAATATGATATATATCACCAAGACTTTACGACTGTTTCTGAATGGGAAGTATTTATTGCACGCATAGAAGAAATTTTAAATGAGTGGCGTTTATCAAAATCCAATTTACAAAAGCTGTCAGCTAACTACACAAAGAAGTGGATTGCAAAAACCGAAGATATACACTTTCAAGGCTTAAAATTCATACTTTCATACCATATGCTCGAACCAGTAAAAAATGCGGAGGCGACAGAATTCTCGGATGATAAATCATTGCTAAATGAAATACAGAATGGCATATGGGAAGCAACTTCCAACTTTATGGACGATTGTGATGGTAGCCCGTTCCCTGTATCCAATTGGTTCGGTCTGAAGCGATTCCTCATACTATGCCCCAGCAATCCCTTAGTTGATGGTAGTTTAATTAAACTTGTAATGAGTACTGTTAATATTGCCTTCGCTAATGTCAACTGTGGCATACCTTTCTTTGTCAAAATAAGAGAGCATTGGCAAAAAACTTATTTAGGATTCTATGAGGATAATGAGTACAAGATTAGTTATGACACTATTAATCTTAAGAGAATCTCAAACCAGTGTTCGCATCTAAGTGGGCTAGTCAGTTTGTTCAAGAGTAAGATTGCATCACCAGTTGCTTTAGACGCTGTAGTAGTTTCTACAAAATTTTCTTATGAATTAAAAGACTATGATGCATTTGCTTGGCAAAAAACTACACATTTAAATGAGTTTTTGTCAATAGACGGTTTTGATGTAAAAAAGTTGATAGAACTTCCATTTGGATCTGAGAAGAATCCTTTGAATAGTATCCTATTAAATGCCATATGGCCTAAGTTTCGAGAATGTACAATTGTTGAATCTTCAACATTCTCTGATATTGATCCGTTAATGGCTCCAACATGGACAATAACTCTTAAGATGAGAGACACAATCAACTGCCACTTATCAGATATTATAGGTAAAATGATGGATTTGTTAGATTACAATCATTTTATAATGGATACATTGGGATTGAGTAAAAGTTTGGGTATTGTGAACCCTTTAAACAAAATAACTGAAGCACCAATAACAATATCCAAGCTCGTAAAAGCAGCTATTGGTCAGAACAAAACCACTTCAGAATTTAAAGGACCAATAACAGATGACCTGCTCATGCCACTTTTGTATTATATATTTCCTGATGCTGTTGAGGATGATACATTCGCCTACCCTGAGCAGTTGGAGGTGGAATTCAAACAGGTAATTGCAACACCTTGCAAGCTTATATTTGTAATATTTCAGACTAGCTGTCCCCCTCGGTTTCATCTGCATTCCTGAGGGATGTAATATTTTCCCAACCATTTATATCTATGAATATAATGTTTACAAATTGTTAAGGGATGGGTATTATGAATGCGTTTACATTAGAGATTTTTTCATATTTTCAGGCAGATGGAAATGAACCAAAACTGTGCCATTATGTTAAAACAAGTCCTGAAGGAGGCCTCGTGTGGCGGCTGTCGGTAACCGCGTCTCGGCTGCATGATGCGGGTGGGTTGCCGTACCTAGCACATTTCTGGTATGAGTTCACTCAAGAGCTGCAATACCGTTGGGAACACCGCACTTTAGTGCCTGGGTAAGTGGTTGCTTATATTCTTTATATCTGCGTAAGTGGTGAAATCATTGTTTGAATACATCATTAGTACAGAAGGATGTCTACAACATGAACAAATATTTTAATGATGATGATGCTTGGGTGTATCACTTGTTCCAGCAGGACACATCTTTATGTGTTTTTGTTTTTTTATTATTTTGAGAAGAGTAATTACTGAGTTTATTGGATCTTCTTAGTAAAGGCAACCTTTGGAACCGGCCTTAGAGTCTGACCACTCATAAGTGTCTATGAAGGCCTGATTGAATAAATATATTGGATTTATTGAAAATTATTCTAATCCTTGATGGATTAGGCATCTCCTATATACTGAAAAATTAATTTAAGCTTTTTTGACCTTATTCTATCTCACATTATTTGTATATTAGCACTAGCTGACCCGACAGACGTCTTGTTTTGATAATGAATATTGAATTCGAATCTTCCGATTGAATCAACTGTGAAATGTGCAATAAGGAATTATAAATTAATAATTTTATCAATATAATTTCGACCCATGCCTCTATTTTAAACGCAATTTGCAGCGCGCATTCTGTCAATCGCTCCAGCTGTCAAACGACTGACAATAATATAAGTTTATATTGTCAAAAGCGCTAATAAAGTGGTTAAGTTTTCTCAAATTTTCTAATTTTCCACGCAACTTTCTTAATTTTTTCTTTCATAAGAACCTTCTCCTGACAATAACAAACAACAAAAAAAGAATTAGTGAAATCGGTCCAGCCGTCCATGCGTGATGCCGTGACCAAGGGATATAGGGATTCATTTTTATATATATAGATGTACGGGATAAGCAAAAGAGGTTTTTCAATTTAAAATTTAATTAAAAAGTCATATGTACTACTTTACTCTTATAAGAGTTTTTCAAACTATGTACATGTTTGTGTCCTTAGTAAGTATGTATGTAAATATTTTTTATTACAATTAGATGATCATCAGCTTTTCCTTAAATTTATCATTAAAATCTATATTCCCAAATAAGTCACAGGCAGACAGTCCATATAATAGAAATAAATAAAATTTGCGTACGTGATATATCTATAAACATAAGAAAATAAAAATAAATTATTTGACTGTCTACCTACAATATATTGTTTCTCTATATCCAATATCCATATATATAAATTTAGCAGATTAACATTATATCTCTTTGACAATAAAAATGCCAGTAACTTAACAGTAGCACCATTTGGATTGCGCTTCCTTTCACCACCTTTACAAAATATATACTCTGTTTAGATCTTAACTAACTTAAAATTAAATGGAGGTACCTAAATATTTACATGATATACTAGTCCATAAATACGCGTAGGTGCTATAGGTACGCATCATTGTATATGCATATTATTGAGTACCTAAAGGATCAGCACCACCATAATTGAACACACAAAACTTTACCTATCGGCTTTTTTATATATATCTGCTTCAGCGTTCGCGGCCTATCCTTGATAGATAATAAATATCCTGGGACATTCTTTACACACGGCCATCTGGTCCCAAACTAAGCAGAGCTTGTACTATGGAAACCAGATAACTGATATACTACATATACTACTTTTTTTTTTCTAAATACATACTTATATAGATATTTACACCCAGACACAGAACAAACAGACATGTTCATGCACACAAATGTTTGTCCTGGGTGGGAATCGACCCCCGACCTTCGGTTTGGCAGTCAGAGTGTTAACCACCAAGCCAAGTGGCTGGAGGAATTAAAAATAACTTGTCCAATAATATTCTTATATCTCGTATGTGGTCGTGTAGGTACTTATTGAACGGTCAATATATTGCGTGTGACTAGTTTTCACCAACCAGTTTCGTAATTTTCTGAGCACTGTGTAATTTAGGCTTCGTGAGTAAATATCTGGGTCGTACTATGGTACTAGACTCTAGTGCATCTAATGAGATGGAATCAATATTTTTTGGAATATGGTATCTTATTTTATCAGCTGTGCATACGTCATCGCTTATAGAGTAGGTAACGAATTTTTGCTAATGCTAACGCTATTTTCTATCGGATAGCCCATTTTTCCGAGACACTGGCCTTAGAGTGGTGTGCGAGGCTGGCACAAGGCGCGGTGCCTCGTCGGTGGCCGTGTCGGCGTGAGTGGTGGTGGTCGCGCGGGCGCGGGCGTGGGCGCGGGCGCGCGTCATGCGTGCACCACGAGGTGCAGGCCTCGGCGGCTCTCCGCGTGGGCGAGCAGCGCCCGCGAGGCGTCACATCTCCCCGCGGCACCCCGCGCGCACGCTATAAAGGCACCAGGCCGCCGCGCGTAGTCGGATTCCGAGCCATGTATATGTCCATATCGTGATCAGTCCAATTATCGGAAGTATCGCAATATCCCATTCCGATGGAACCGACGCTGTATCTGCTCGCGGGCCGTGACCGCGACCGTGGCCGGCGGCGGGAGCCCGCCGTGCCGCCCGTGGCACCGCCCGCCGCGCCGCTCAGCGATAGTCGCGATGCACGTTCCGACGCCCCCCCGAGAGACTGACGCGATTGACGGAGATCTAGAATAATACATGGAGTTAAGTTACGTCGAAACTTACGTTGATAAAAGTGCTTGACGAAGAAGAAGAAAATAGAGCATGGTGAGAATTCCAAAAGCCAAGCGAGACTTACCGGCTCTCGATCCGAGTAGGCTGCCTGGATATCCAGGCACCCCGTAGCGGCCGGAATGAGAGTAGCTATGTTGAGATTGGCCATCAGCGAGGGAACGAGCTCGGCCCGGCCGGCCTGGTAAGGGATCCGGGGGAGCCGGTTCGGTATAGGTACGTGCGCGCGGGATCGAACGTGCGCTATAAGCCGACACCTGATCCCACTCACGCTGCTTTCCAAATGCGCCGAGTGTCGCTAACGAAGACAAGGGCCCGCTGGGGCTCGGCGTGCCGGTGAAGCCCCCGCAACATGCGTTAGGCAATTTCTCTGGGACCTGGCTGTGCAGTCGGTGCACGGTGCGAGATCGGCGACGCGATGCGGCTGCGAACACTAGGACTGCTACTACAATTGTGCCGCAAATGGCGGCGCTTGCTGCTATCGTGATCTTGTCCATGTTGGAGGCGGCGGCTGAGACGGTGCGTACTTCCCGGCACTGGGAGTACGGCACAGTCTCTGGACTTACGTTGACCTCCTCTAAGGAGATCACGCAGACCACGATACATTCCTGCGGATTAAATTCAAAACACAAAATTTTACCAACATTTAATTTAATGATAATTATTTTAAATTGAAATGAATTTATCGTAATCGTTAAAATATCGTATAAAAAAAGGAGGTAGGCGGAGGTCTCTGTGTTACTCTATACATTTTACGGAAGATATTACTGGTCCCAGTAGTGAGCATTGTCTCGGACACATTGCCAGTCCGGGCCTACAGGTACAAGCATTTCCACTAAGAAACGTTTCTTGTACCTGCCCCGACCTGGGAATCGAACCCAAGATCTCCGGTCACTATCTGAACAGTATACTGTTTGCTTCCGGGATGAAATGAAAATATTTTGGTAGGTAAAACACACCTGTGAAGGAACGTTCTTAATTTTAAATTCTCGTTCGCTGGCCTCCAAAGGCGGTCCTTGTTTAAAAGTTTTATCTCCGAACAGTCTATAGACAACACGGAACCCCAGTATATTTGCAACATCAGAATCCCATTGAATTATCACGGAGTTATCTTGTCTATATGCATTTTTCACGATAACTTCATTAGAATCGTCTATTTTTGGCTTTTGTTGTGGGAAGTTCATGACGAGTGGTGGACGTTGATGAGGAGCGTGTCGCCAGGTGGGCGGCGCAGGACGCATTGTCGGGACACGACTGGGGCGAGCGGTGCTTGTGGTGGTAGGCTCGTGGTGGGTGGTCGTGATCGGTGCCTGTGGTTTTGTCGCTATCTCAACATTACTAACAGTCTCCTGACTCGTCGTTGTTGTACTCGAACTACTGGTTGGACGTTGCGTCGTAGTAGTAGTCGATGTAGTGGTTTGAGTTGTTCTCCATTCGTTTATTTCTTTAAACAACGTCGATGCCTTTTCTGTCGTAGCGATTGCTTCATGGTCACAAACTAACTCGTTTGGCTCGAAGCTGTAAAATCCTCGCTCGCGGAAATGTGCAGGGCGGCCACAGAATTGTGGATTTCTCTCGCGTGAAGTTACTTGTAGCTCACCATTTCGAATCCATTCAATTATCCAACGCAGACGACAATCACAATTTAAAAATCGACCGCCCAGGCTTAGGCCTCGAAGTGTTGAATTGAGATGGGAAAAGGCTTCCTCTGGCACGGTCGGTAAAGGGTTTCCATCTAACGCTAACAATGTCACTGACGGGTTCCTGATGAAGGCATCGGTGGGTAATTTGTTTAGTAAATTAAACCCTATATCCAGAACTCTTAAATCGGTTAATGTTCCAATTGCCGCAGTCGGAAATTCTGGTAACAGATTATTTAGAAGACTCAAAGAACTCAGTGTCGTTTTAATTCCTTCGAATGCATCTTCTCTTAGGTTGACTATTAAATTCCTTTCCAAGTTTAATGCGGTCAATGTCTTTAGCCCTTCGAATGTACGAGTACCATCAGGCCCTGGAAGTTCTCTAATGCTATTCTGTGACAGGTCAAGGAACGCTAAGCTGTGAAGACCTCTGATACAAACAGGGACAACTTTCTGTTTTGTACCTTTTAGGTTCAGGTTTTTTAATGAATTTTCTAGTCCTGAAAGAGCTTGTGGCTCTAAGGTAACGTTGTTGTCTGAAACTTTTAACGTCGTCAGTTTACGAAGAGTAATGAACGAGTGATTTGGAATATGTGTGATACGATTTTTTGATATGTCCAATAGGGACAGGTTCGTGAGGATCTTTAATGCTCTGGCTGGGATTTCCGTCAACTCGTTATCTTGCAAATTGAGATTCTTGAGATAGGTTCCTTGCCCTCTAAACGTGTCATCTTCGACCTTTTTAATTCTACATCCAGATATTTGTAAATTGTGAATTTTGAGATTAATGAACATATTATCTGTTAGAGCAGGTATCGTTGAATTGTTTATGTATAGAAGATCGATAGCTATGTTTCTTGCGCTCAAATTCAATGCTGATAACAGTGTTTGAAAATCAACCTGAAAATGATAAAATAATGTTAATTAAGATACATATTGCTGCTTGAATTGTTTGGCTAAAGTATGTAATAGTGTGTCATGTACCTGATCGCATTGCACAGACAGATCCTTGGCTAAGTTAAGTGCACAAACACAAGCTGCCTGCAGGTCCGGCGCGGCTTCCCACGGGCACTCTCCATGTGCGAAACTGAGAGATGTTACAAGTAGTAATGCTGGAAGCCACAGTCGATGGCGTTTACGGGTTCGTTCACCCTGAAAAAGATACAAATATTGTGTCAAAAATTGTTTTTTAAGACACACATATTGTGGGGTTTTGTAAAGAGGATAAACTTTATTAATTCGAGTGACGCCTGTGAAAAATAAAATACCACGACCTATTGTCGGAATATTAATTACTCTCTTTTCCGGGATGCTGTGTACAAAAACATTAATCTTAGCGGCGCATAATGAAATTGTAAAAATCATTTGGAAATGTCCAATTCGCCCAATCAAAATATAAAAAAATAATACGAAGCTATCAATACTTTTTTTTTCTTAAATCATATTTACGAATACATTACGCGTCTAAGATCGGCCTGATTGTCCGTCAGGTTATTTGTTAATTGTAGCGTTAAGTAAACAGCCTAGACTTTTAATCTACCGGCTTCGACTCATATAAACTTTACAAAATGAAATGCATTTACGATTGGCAGAATGGTCTACTAGCCTGTCTATACAGAGGAAAATCTAAATTGTCACCTAGAACTTTATAAAGATGAAGATCCCGGTAAGGCACCGGCCAGAGCCTAGAAGTGTGTCACCTTCACATGCAATTATTTATTTATTTATTTATTTATTTATTCAAAAGGAACACCTACAACATACATATGAAAATATACACGATACAATTTATTATCAGTAAGGTTCTGATATGTATGTCCCTTACAGGTGTACACAACATTCACTATAAAATAAATTAAAAATTAAAATAGGATGACAAAAATAAAAAAATAATAATAATTCAAATCACTATAAAACAAAAATAAGACAATCTAGTATAAATATGGGACCACAGAAATTTTTTTTTTGAACTGGCTGAGTGAGTCAGAAAACACATCAAGGTCAGGTAATGCTGCGTTCATCTCGTTGTATTCTACGCAGATTCTGGCCACTGTCGAATGCATACCGAGATTAGTGCGGCTGGGAGGGGGCTGAAATACTCTTTTTATACGCTGCCTAGGAAGATGGTAAGGAATAGCAATTGAAAAGTAGCTTAACAATTGCTCACACTTTATTGAGTTAGTAAATATTTTGTGAAGGAATGTTAAATCAAGCATCCTCCTTCGGTTCCGTAGAGTCTGCATTTCGAAAAACGACAAACGCTCGGTGTACGGGCAACGATGAGAGATACTATGGGATGCGAATGCCAAGCGTCTGGTGAATGTTCTCTGGACGTTTTCGAGTCTTTGTGAATGGACAGCGTATATGGGATTCCATACAACACTACAGGACTCTAAGTGGCTACGTACCAAAGAATTGTATAGAATGATCTTAGATCTTTGACCAAATTGTTTGGTATGCCTAAGCATAAAACCTAACATTTGCGATAATTTTTTTACAATATTGGATACATGAGGCGTGAATGTTAGTTTGCTATCCATGGTAACCCCCAAGTCTCGTATCTCTGTCACCTCTTGAAGAGGAAGACCATCAATTTTATATGAGGATGGAAGTTGATTGGTTTTTCTTGTGTATCGAATAAAGGAACATTTACTTGCATTTAGTACCATATTGTTATCAGTACACCAAAGACTCAGCCTGTCCACATCACTCTGAATTAAAGCGGTATCTTCCAAGGTTTCCACGCTACGATATATTTTGAGGTCATCTGCAAAAAGTTCGTATTTGCAATGGTGAATGTGTGACGTTATATCGTTTAGGTACACAATGAAGAGCAAAGGACCCAAGTGAGAACCCTGGGGAACACCAGAGTTTGCTATAAATATTCGGGAAACATACCCCTTCACCACCACTACTTGGGTTCTCTGCAACATGTATGAACGAAACCAATTAAGGAGCGGACCGTTGAAGCCAAACGTTTGGAGTTTTTTCAATAGAAGTGATTGGCTTATTTTATCAAAGGCACTACTAAAATCAGTATAAACAGTATCAACTTGGCAACCACGATCTATTTGGCTAGAGAGGTCTGAAACAAAGCTAACGAGGTTCGTTTGGACGGAACGTCCTTTTGTAAAGCCGTGCTGATGTGGCGAGATGATCTTGTCTAGAAACCTAGCAACAATTGGATATAGCAGAGTCTCAAATTTTTTGGGCATGCAGGATAGAATGGCAATTGGTCTGTAATTCTTTATATCACTTTGATCGCCTTTTTTAAATATTGGTGTAATGTTTGCTTTTTTCCATTCTAATGGAAAGTCTCCATCTGCAAGTGAACGATTAAAAATTGCTGTGAGAGGACCGGCTAAAGCACATGCATTACGAAGAAGAAAAACCGGGGGAATACCGTCGGGGCCAGCACCCTTCGTGGTATCAAGTTGTTTTAATGTAGCTAGTACATTTTCATCGCTGAATCTGATATGTGAAAGACTGTCGCGGTAATCTACAAGAGAGCAATGTGGTTCATATTGTGCATTATCAGAGTAGACTGACGAGAAGTGAGTAGCAAAAAGGTTAGCGATGTTGGTGCCATCGCTGGCTACTGAGCCGTTCAAGTGCATATTTGCAGGAAACTCAGAGGTACTATTCCGCTTATGTTTAATGAATTGCCAGAATGCTTTTGTGTTTCTAGTGAAAGTAGCCTCAATTTTGCCTATGTAACTTTTATAGCATTTAGTAAGATGTGTTTTACATCGGTCACGTAGGAGCTCAAATTCGAATTTGTCACGAGGGTTAGTAAATTTACGATATCTGAGTCTCAATTTTTCTTTTTCAGCTAGCATTTTTATTAATGCGGGAGTAAACCAAACAGGAAATCGAGTTCGCTTAGGTGGGGATATAGGTACGTGCTTATCGATTAGGATTTCAAGCTCTTTGTAAAATCACAATTGTCACAACAAGAGAATTTACTATGCCAATCAATGTTTTCTAACTCACTTTTGATAGATTCGTAATCCGCTTTAAAAAAATTTCGTCGTAAGCCATTATTGTTACATAGTTTCGGCATCTCAGAATTTGATATGGAAAATAATAAGTTGGGATGGTGGGGGTCTAATTTACTTAAACAATTCGAGGGACTAGAGACTTTTCCATTTGGTAGGTTACTTAACACGAGATCAAGAAAACGATTGTTACAATTGGGCACACTATTGAATTGATAGAAATTATTCACATTGATGAAGTCTACCAGTGCACATTCCATACTGGTATTGCAGTTTGTAGGTCTCATGTAAGAATTAAAATTATCATTTTGCCAGTGAATATTAGTGAGATTAAAATCACCTATTATTACCATACCTTCAGTATGACTAATTACATTGAAAACATTATCTGTAAATACATTTAGTGTTTCTAACTTAGGTGGAGATGGAAGGTACACAGCACATATTGCTAATTTCAATGCGATGCCATCCAGTTTTATGTTAATGGTTACCCATACATCCTCGCAATCAGTTTCCCAGTTAAAATTTCGAGACGACTGATAATTCTTAAAAACCGCTATCAAAACCCCACCTCCATCCAATTTAGAACCCTTACAAACTATACGATCTCTTCGATAAACTGTATACCTAGAGTCTATAAATTCGCTGTTAAAAATATTAGAATTAAGCCAAGTCTCCGTTAGTACAATAACATCGTATGAGCATAATAGTATATTCTGATAAATTTCTAAGATTTTGGTTCTCATTCCACGTATGTTTTGATAGTAGATAAGAAGCATTGTAAAAGATTAAATACCGAACCGCTAAAGAAAACAATAAACATTATGCAATCAATCTTAAACTATCAGTACATCGTATAAGCAACGCTTGACTTGTCTCATTCTTACGTGCAAAAATCCGTCCATTGCGCACCCAAATAAATTTGCAGCTCATTTCTTTAGCTCTTTTTCTTGCTTCAGCATGCAGAGATTTATTGCCAGGAGTTAAATGTTCCGCTACATAGACAGGGGTGTTGTTACCAGCAATGCCTAGATGATGGGAGCCAAGTTTATCATCCGGATTCTTTTTATTGAAGGTTTGGACAGCCGCAAGAAGAGTGTCACGCAAGCGCTGACTTCGAAGTTTGGCAACAATAGTGCGCGGTCGCTTACTGTCTTTGTCAAGTTTGGCAACTCTAGTTACGTGCAATATATCACTATCGGCAAGTGATGCCTTAACCGTGTTTGAAACATGCATCAGGCAGTTTGCTAGGTTTTCCGTGCGGTGTTCCGGAATGCCATTTATTTCAACATTGCAGTCACGGAGATGTTGTTCCGCCAGATTCAGTCTGACTGCGAGGTCCTTTACGGTAGAATTTAAATTAATGTTCTCATTTTGAAGTGTTTTTATGACTGCCGTGTTCTCATCCAAACGATTCTTAAAGGCTTCAAATTGTTGGTTAAAAAACGTTAGTGACTCCTGAAATCCAGAGAGTTGTTGGGAGATTATCGCCATTCGTTCCGTAACGACTGTCGAAACAGTTCTGTTAATTGTTTTGATGATGTCCTCTTTAAAGTCATCGAACATTTTACCTAGCGTTTGCTCCGAGCCGAAATCACAATCCTTGGTAGGTTCACTTGGTTTAGATGAAGTTTTGGTTAAGGGAGCATTTTTATTGCGATCAGGGGAACGCCTCGGAGGAGCGATATCGTGTTCAGTAGATGTATTCAGCTGGGTTTGACGGATTGGCGTATTGGTGTTGTCTGCCTTAGGTATTTTGTTTCGACAGCCTTGACACTTCCAATTGCTCTTATTCTCAAGCGTCATCATATTAAAACGCTTTTCTGTGATATTAGAACATAAAAGATCGTATGCAGAACCACACTGAGAGCAATTCAAAAATTGTCTGTTGGGTATTTTATTGCGGCAACCAGAACATATATTAGGCATTTTAAAGCAGAAATGAAATGCGTAAGCAAAAAAATATATATATATATATATATAAAAAAAAAAAATATCTATTGAAAAAGCGTCTTGCAGCGGCGGTCATGCAGTGGTGTGAGCGCTGGCTGGTTGTGTAAGCGCAGCAACTTGAGAATGTGTGCGTAGCAGCGAGCGTTCTGCGGGTTGACCCAGGTCAGGTACAACGGTCGATTTCAAAAGTTTTTAAAATGCTTTCATTGATAACTCACGAGCCAGTTGGAGTCCAAGCTTGAAGTAAACTTTATAACACAGCACACCTCAAGACCTTTAATTTGATGTATAACACAACTCTGAATTACTATTTTAACTACGTGAAGTGAATTAAAACACACGGAGCGAGTGAAGTACGTTGTTGCTAAGCAGAGTAGATGAATAAATTTATAGATAGAGAGTAGCAATTTGCATCGCTCCATTACTTGTGTATAAACAACTTAAGTGATTAAAAGACGATCCGTCTGACGAGGTGACATACAAATTACTGGAGGCTATTTCCTTAGATAATAATTAAAGCTTTCTATTGTAATAAGCAATATAATGATGTTAGAGGACTCGGGTTGTTGGTAAAAGTTATCTTACAAATTGTTGACCAGCAATATCTATGTAAGTATACTAGCGACCCGCCACGGCTTCTGCGTAAAGATTTTTATATAAAATAAATTTATATTTGTTATAAAATATTACACTGCATCAAAGTCTATTGCATAGTTTAAAAGAACTAACCGCACGAACAAACGTTTAAAAAGGTGCACATGTAATATTCAGATGTTACCTGCAAGAACTTTTTAGCGTTAAGATTTATAAGTAGTTGAGTATTTTTTTAAATATACTCAGAGCTAATTACCAAGTAATATTATAAAAAAAAGTATAACGAACTCAATAAAGATTCAATATTATTACAAAATCCGTAATATTACATCTGGTATATAGTTTGGTGGGTAACCTATGTTACAACCTTTTATTTAACTTCATTTGTGTGCGTGGGTGCGTGTGTGGGTGTGTATGTGTGTATGTTGGTGTGTATGTGTGTGGCGTGTGTTTGGGTGAAATCCTGCAACTGAATTTGAAACCATCCGATTGAGTTGAAATTTTGCACACACATTTGGTTTTCGTGACTACGCATGATTTGTTAACTGACGTCATTATAAATCCAATATGGTTGACGTGACAAGACTAACCAACTCCATTTCCACAGGTATGCCACGGGTACCTAATGAAAGGGTTTGCCAAGCAGAATGCGTGACGTCAATTATATTTGTTTTAACCTTTTCCAGATGATTTTAATTAAAAGCAGCACTTTCTTTCGGTTGTTGGTCGCACTTACACGATAATACACATCTTCTTTGACAAAAACTGAGTACTACATTTCTCCACACATTGCCCATACAGTCATTACTATGATGGTATTATTATGCATGTAAACCTGTTACTGAAAGAGTTTAAAAGCTTATTTTAAAAGGACTTAACGAAAACTTTGGTCAGTGTCAATGTTATAGATATAAAGTAATAGATGCATAACGTAGTATGACAGATATTGCACAGTATGGGTGGCAATCAACCGGTGCATAGACCGTTGAAAAGAGAAGTGCAGTGTAGCGGCTACGGGCTACTAAGCTGGAAAATCTGGCTTTCCCTCCACGTGCAACGACAGGTTTCTAACAGCAGTTGGCAACTCAATTTAATAACGAATTAATGAGTGCTCTTCTAAGTTGTAAATTGACTGAGCCTCTAAGGTCAATGTGCTTAGGTACCTGCTCTAATATCACAGTGTAGTAAGTTGGCACATAATTTTATGCTTTTCGGCCCATGCGTGTTTTGAATCGGTTTTAATATTTGTTGATAAATTAATTTCATTATATTTTTTTAAATTATGATTTTGAGTCTGTGTTTAATAAATATGAAACAAAGTCAATAGTTTTGTCTGTCTGTTTGTACGACTATTGTAAGGTACGCAATAGATTTAGATGCGATTTTCGCTACCGTATTCATCCGGAAAGTTTATGTGTAACATAGGTTTATATTATTTCACGCGGGCAAAGCCGGGGCGGGTCACTAGTTATTAACGAATTCACCTGTATGTCGTTAAGTATAAGTAAAAAGAAAAAAAATCTTTTGGCATTTAAAAACATTTTTTATAGAAAGCCTCAGTTTTTTTATGTCGGTTAAAAAGTAATAGGAGACGACATGTCGCACCTTTAGAATTGAAGTGGCTTAATCCAAAATTCTTGTTTTTTGGTAAACACCAAAAATGTAATAGAAGAATTAGCCGTTTTGTAGATTTTCAATTTTATTGCTCTAGGTTAAGCGTTTATTTTTAATTTTTTTGTTATTAACCGTAGGGTAGGAATTGTTTTAATGATTGGACACTAAACCTTTACGTATAACTAATTAGAACATTTTATAATTAGTCATTAAAAAAAAAATGGCACTTATTTTCCGAAATCAATTTAATATTATTGGCATATTTGACTTTGAGTCAATTTTTTACTTAACGATACATAAACAAATTGTGCCTATTTAAAAAAGAGGCGATTAATTTCTAATGTTTTATTTGAACATGGTGACAGATTTTACAATATGCTAGTTTAATTATTGTAGACTAATTAAATTAAAGGAAAGTGATAAACAGACTTTGGTTTCAAAATCGTGTATTTTGAAATTTTCCCTCACTAATCATCATTAAACACTAATCTACTGGTACTGCTACCAACATAACATTACCACCTGGTATTCAATTAAAGTAAGTTTATAAAAATCAATGGTTTGAAATAATCTCCAAATACTATGTAAACCTTTGATAAAATAATATAAAACAATGAAATACTTCTTATCAATGGAGTAGAAAAATAAGAAAGTAAAAGTCATTTTGTTATATTTGAATAACTGGCCAAAATATATTTATAAAAATGTCTAAGAAAGAATTTACGAAATAAAAAAACTTTTATCAAACTCAACTAATTAACATAATCAACCATTCACTTTTTTTAAATAAACAGCAAAAATAACATATCTTGATTCAACACTAAAATGAGATCAAAATAGATCATTAAGTTAATTTATTAAAAATAATTACTTAAAAATAAACGCGAGTCATAGAACCAGGCGTAGATACTAGGGATTGCTTTAGTTCTTATAAGATAATTCAGATCTTTTTTTTTATTTTCTGCAAGCACCATTTTGGACTATAAGCATTCGTTATTGTAATTTCACACGCTTTTTTCATTTTATTTCTTAAAGTCTTTTTCAGCATATGTATTTTTATAGTAAAATAAAAATAGCTCGTCTTTAACTAATTTTAACACTTTTATCTCGCTATCTAAGTCCCTCAAACCCACTGCATTTTTATCAACATTCGTTCTGCAACACATTTAAGTCTATAAAAAATTGTAACCTTAACTCTTTAACTCTAATTGGGGTGCCAGTTTTTCTAGCACCTCTTAGTAAAGGCATATATTGTTGCGGTTTGTCAATAGGACCAGATCTTAGGTTTCTCTTTATTTCTTTTCAATTAAACTATGTGCATTGTCTCCCTCTTTCTGTGTATGTCCCTTAATTCGATATTTATGCGTTATTGATTGAATGTTGTCAAAATGGGCCACTGTCTTATGCAGTGGCCTAAACTGCTATAAACTGGCAATATATTTATATTATATTTTGTTTTGACCAATACAATTTCTGAATAAAATATTAGATTTAAAGTTTTGTCTGCATTATTTTCACTGATGGGACTTTAAGTAATCAAAAACGCAGAAACCTATTTCAATAGCCCCTTTATTACCATGTCTTCTTTTCCAAAAGTAGCAATATACTTCTTCATATGCACCTAGTTCACTATCGTTTTTCTTTTTATTATTATGTTTTGATTTAGAAGCTAGTTCAACTATTGTAAAATTATAACAATTAAGTCTTGACCTATAATAAAAAGATGAAACATCGCCATTACGACAGGTCATTGCAGCTTCGAGATCATAAACAGCACATTTAGTTTCGTTAATAATACATATTCATATATTTATATCTTGTACATTAGTCTCATAAATATTTTTTGGCCTTAAAAAAAGCTTATATTAATTTCAGTTGTAAATATTAAGTAAAAAACCCAGTACGGGCGTGAGACTTGTTTTGATTATTATTAAAGTCCCTACATATCTCTTTTATACTCTTGCTGCCATCCATATAATCTCTTGAAGTAGAAGATCTTAGTTAATGTGATTCTATGCGCGGTAGACTATTAATATGGTCCTTAATATCTTGTACAAGACTTGGGTTAATCGGGGCTCGGCTTCTAGAACGCCCTCTAAGATCTTCCACAAGGCCATTAGTTTTCAGTTTCACAGTTCTTATCTGTCTCTCTGTAATACGAGTATCTAGTGTATTGATAAAAAAAGGTTTTACAAACGCGAATTCTTTGGCAATCAGCTGTAAAATAAATGGCTTTGTTTGGTTTACGAGGATGGGCAGCATTTTTGTACTGATATTTTGGTTTCACCTCCATCGTGCATGCCTTGATAAATGATCGCTTCAAGTCAAAATTACTTAGCTGCCAATAATAGTCGTATATTTCGCTCAGGGGTTATGTTATCGGAACAACGAAGTCTACAAACACAATTACTTTGTTAGATTTAGAAAGTGATTGGTAGGCTTTTCCGGTATTTCGAAGAGATTTAACAATATTTTGTTTCCATTGAGACGGATTGCGCAGGCGCTTCCTAGATTTTTTATTCTGAGGAAACAATTGCATCGTCACCATCATGTGCCCCATCCCTGTCAGACGTGTTGGTTGATGAACTGAAAGAGCGTCGTAGCGATGAATCGTTGTAAGTCGGATCAGCGTCACTCAGATCGACTTCTGATTGCAAAGAATGCACAGGTGATTGACGGTAGTTTATGTCTTTATCTAACCGTATTTTGCTATTTGAGGGCTCGGCACAAATTATATTCGTGTAATCGATTTGAGTACCTGACATGATAGAAGGTGAGCTATTTATTTTCATTTCGTCTCAGCTTTGCTTCGGTTATGTAAAAGATTTTGATGACGACGACGTTGTGCTGGAACTTGAAGATTATGACATAGAAGAAATGAAATGAAAATATTTTTATTCAAATAGGCCTTTCCAAGCACTTATGAATAGTCTGATTCTAATACCGGTTCGGAAGGTTGTTTTTTACTGAGAAGAGCCGACAATAAACTCAGCAATAACTCTTTTTTTTTTAAAACCAACTTAGCTTTATTACATAAAATCTATTTAGTCTCACTAATAATACCTGTGTGCTATCGCAAAAGTGAAGAATTATTGAACAATAATATAATATTATGAATAACTAATAAAAAAAAAATAATAATAATAATACAAACAAACAACAGAACTGGATGATGATGAACTACTGGATCGATCTCTCATGTTGTGTGATGTTTGTTCTTTGATAATTGGATTAACGCTATTCTCACTGCTGATTATGGACGTATTGTTAATCTCCTTTAGAATCCGTTGTTCAGTTTCCACTTGCAGTAAAATTTCAATTCAATCTAGGACTTCCATCCGTCGCCTTATCCAAGGGTATTTTCTAATAGTTTTCCTTATCACGCTCTTTGGATCCATTTTAAGCACTAGTATAACCTTCTGCACTTGCTGTTCTCATCTCTTCACCCTGTTCATGCATAATATTTCATTCCAGTTTAATAGATGCAAAATAAGATCTGCACTTCTTTTCATTATTGATCTCAAACTTTAACTGAAATAAAAATAAAAAGACTCAACTCAAAATAAAGCTCACTAAGTCTCATATCATTCAGTAAAGAATAAACATATTTACCTATACGTCTCCGTAGTCACAAAATTGGTAGTAAAGTAAAGCAATAATATAAAATAAGGCTCGATCATTTAAGCAATATTTGGTAATAAAATGACGGCAGTACTATACGACACCACAATATTATAATCATTTAGTATTGAAACGCCCAAAACCAAAATGAATCATTACAAAAATATGTATCAAAGAAATAACTTACCTTGCGTTTAGTATTAAAACTGCAGATTACAGTTTCCGCCCTTTACGGAGCAACCGCACTACGTCCAGCGTTTAGCACTGTTGACGCAACTTTGAATGAGATCCTTCAATACAGAGGGATGCGCGGTAACCGCGTGATTTTAAAGAGACGGAAATAGCACGTTTGTCCTTTTCTGGACTAAAATAATCTATTTATTTATAATAAACTGATAGAATACATGTTTATAAGTAATTTCATGTACAAAAGTCATTTTCTTAAAATTTTGAGTTATGCCACTTCAATTCTAAAGGTGCGATGTCAATAATCCTATACGACAAACATTTGCTTTGGCGGCAAACGTTTGTGGATGTCCAAAAATAATCGTTGATTCAAACAGTATCTGGTTACATACAGTACATACTCTACGTATTCAGAATGTCGTTTGTAAAGGCGCAATCATTTAATTTTCAGACTCGGCTTAAAATTCTGGTCCGTTATACGTGTTTTGTTTAATCAAAGCTTACCGTCACTCGATGTGTGCGATAACATACGTGTGAGAAAGACCGTGGTTAAAATTTTAAACATTAACTGAATGAATGTAATTGATGCTCTTGTATCGCGGTCAAATGTACGTCGAATAGCAAGTAGTATGCAATTCATTCATAATAATCGAGACAAGCTGGAGCGAGACAACTTTTAACACATTAAAAGAGGTGCGCGTAATTTTTTGTGAAGATTGTATCTTAATCTATATATATAAAACAGAGTCGTGTTAGTTACAACATTTATAATTATAAGTCTATAACGGCTGCACAGATTTCAATAATCTTTGATTTGTTAGATTTATCACCGTCTAGAATAGCAGAAAAGTAATAAAAAAAATGGAAAAACATTTTTCATCTTTGAGACCGTAACTACAATCCTCGAACGCGGGTGAAACTGCGGGACATAGCTTGTATGTTAATATATCTTGCACTCTACAGTGTATTTGGTTGGACGCCTGTGTTGTGGCACAAGTTTGTAACACTGGCCTATTTACATGAGCTTAACAAGCAAACGGTTTCGCCGTTAACGGTACTTGCCGTAGAGTTGGACGACGCCGCGGTTCATACGATGGTTGACCGATTCACTTTCTCATGGAGTTTAGACATAATAAGGATTTTAATTTCAACTGTACTGCCTTTCAAAGGTTTATTTGATATTAAAAACTCTCATTTGGGAGCGCTCATTATTAATTTGAGATAATTTTTTTTAGTAGAAAATTTCCCTCCCTTGGTGAGATTTGGTAACATGTAGTGGGACTCCTTTTACCCCTTAAATTATATACCCAATATTTTAAAGTATTTTTTTTTATTTATTATTGTACAAAAATAGATAGATACATGGAAAATAAAACATAAAATCATTCACAAAAAACCACAGGTTTATAAGAGGAATGACTTATTCAACATTCAATCCTTAAATTACTAAATTTCCTACAAAATTAAAATTGTATATGGTCATATGCTGCGGTTTGCTGTGATAATAATGTATATTACTTTTAAATATTTAGTATTACTACTCAATGAAATGAGTCAAAAAGGTGTCGTGAGATTTTTATTGACCTTCCGCTCGCTATAAATAAGATTTGATGTAATTTAACCGCCTGCCCCCATTTTTGAACTAACGTTAATAATGTACGCTCCCTATGCATTACTTACGGCAAACCGTTACTTTGATAATTAAATATTTTCATTTAGAAAAAACAGAAGTTTGTACAAAGTGTATAGTAAAATTATTAATTACATTAATGTAATCGGTTAATTAGTAGAAGGGTATACATATTACTGTAATGATGAGGATGGTCGATTATAACATAACTGTTATCGTGCGTTATGCGGAGGTGCGGATGTGGATGTGAATCTGTAATCAGCACTGAACTGTATCAATTAGTTCAATGAGCACGCACCATATTATGCAAGGTGCTGATGATTTAACTGCTCTTCATAATGTAACAGTCAAATTGTATGTACTTAAATAACGGTAATAACGGTGAAGTAGCCATTTTTTTAATACTGCTAAGGTAGCATACTAGCGTCTGGTGGTAAACGGTCACCGCAGCCTATTGACGCCTGCAACGTAGCATTCATTGTATTCATCGTATGTTATCAAAAAATCTTTTAAAAGATTTTTATACATAATGATTTGTTATTACAAATATTGAGTGCCTTTAAACTGACGGAAATTGCGTACGAAATTACAAATATTAATTAAATTCACATCGAATAAAAATTAATTAAACCATAGACTAAGAATATCCAAAGAAAACAATGAATTAATTATTAAAATAAAGTAATGAATATAGATTTATTTAATATGTGTATTTTGCAAGGAATCATTCAACGTATGAAAATATTTAAATTTTATTTGGTTAGCTTTCGGTCCGCGGTTACCCGGGACGAAATGTTTCCTATGCGCTATTTCATGGCCTAAAGTAACTTTAAACAAAATTTCATAAAAATCTTTTTCCTGCCTCGAGTTGTGTAAGTGATAAAAGACTCGCACAAACATTCGCATTTGAAATAGTAGATAAGATTTGAATCATAAAGTTGATACAAATTCTTGAATTGGACTGTTTTAGTTTTTAAATACATATCATTAAAGTTTCTGGTATTTAAAAGTGAAAGTACCGTGATTATATTAATATATTCAAATAACAAGAAAAAGTCACAGGATATCTGTAACCTAGTTATGCCGAGTTATCTATGTTAGTTTCAAAGTTTGATCAAATTAGCGAGACTGTGAAAGCTTTCTAAGTAAATTATTCAAAAGTTGTGAATAAGAATTTGTTCTTTATGTAGCTTTCTGCGTTCGTAGGTATGATGAAATGCCAGCTGCGGAATAAATTATGTTTGCTTATGGGTTTGTTTGTAGTGTATATGGTAATCAAGCTTCAATTAGACGCTGCGAGCTTGATTAGCTTAATTAAACAGTACCTACGTATACTATACAGCTTCTAACCAAATGAAGGCTACAAAATACTTTTTAATTTATTTAACAAGCAAAATCATTGTCCTGTCCTGACCGCTCATTTAAAAGTTTCTCATATTTGCCTTCTTAGAAGTTCCCTGTTATAATCTTAACACGCGTTCTCTACTGTAACTTGTCTTATTAAACATGGTACGATAGTAAGTCAGTTACTAAATGGATGTACCAAGTCACTTCTGGACATCTTAGTTCCGGAGAGCTGAGAGTAAACTTGGTTATTACGAAAGTTGTTTCCTTAAGCTTTGCTCTTGGATTTGAGGGAGCTATTCGGTTTACGTGAATGGTTTGTTGCTTCAGATTTGTCAGTAGAATTATATTGTGAACAGGTTCTCTCAGCACCATATTCCTTATTGATTAATTATATTTTACGGTCAGTATACGGTTATGTATGAATTAATTACTTGAACATAATTCAAAACATTGTTGTTGAGTGTTTGAGTGACAGATCGATTAAACTTTTCGCAATTTCATCAAATCAATGTCGGTATCTTTTCGGGTGCGCTCGGCTCGGGATTCGGGTGGCTTAGGGCAGATTTTAAACGACTTATTTCTATTAAGGCACTCACCTGTCGCGTTGGAATATGACACCTAATTTAGATGAAATCTGTCTAGACTGGGCTCACTGGCTGATATAAAGCTTGATATATCGATGGATAAATATTTATTTCACGACTAAAAGGGTTTTTGAGTGAATATGTTTTTAATTTGAGGTTGGTTTTTAAATATGAACATTAACAAACCTGGCCAGCTGCATAGTTGAAGATAATACTGCACTTTAAGAGTAAGTACATGAAAACGGACTCCATCGTTAGATCTTAAGAAAGAAGGTTGGTTTTTGATTCTGTCCGTATATTGCATTGTCTTAAATAAAATAATTGTTCTATTTATTAATGAGTATGTACCTATATTCGCCCATTAGGGAAAATAATGTTAAGTAAAACAATTCCTAAATTTTAGGCCGAAATAGTTTCTTATATAAATGTAGTTTTATTGTCTTCTCAATAGATGGCTCTGTAAGTCTCGAATTATATCATCTGCTAAAAAATAATTTCTGGAATGGTTGATTATTTTAAGGAATTTATGAAAATATATGAAATTAAAAATATTAGGAACGATATGAGTCATGAAATAGTCGGTAAAGCGCGCGATAGGATGGATTTCTTTAATATTATTATCTGCCAATAGATGGCGCCAGTCATCTTTTACATCGCGCTATGGTTTGGTTCTCACGGTTTACCTAGGTTCTTCGGCTGAAAATTTTTGAGTTGATCTTTCCAAAGGTTAAACGGGGGATGATGATTCGGATTGGACACACGTCTGTGTGATGTCCGTCGCCGACTGTTACGCTTCGGCGGGCTAAGATCCAACTGACCCCAACATAACTTAAGAAAGATCCACATTTTTTGGTAAATTATATATATACTAATTATTAATAACCACAAATTAAATTTATATTTTGCTAATTTATAGTTTGCTCGTTTTATAGGTTGTTTTTTTTTAATATTTCATATTATTTCAAATACATGATATGCGATAGATGTCGACGTAACGATACATAAATCCTACTTTTGCGTTTGACTTATAGAGCCTATAATTTACCATAATATGTATATCTTATCCAACTATGTCACTATAGAGATATATATAAAAAAGTATAGCCTATATCTTTATTTTGAACTTGAAAATGGCAACTGCTAAAAATGTTCTTGCCGTGTCCTGTGTATCACTCTTATTCTATAACAGAACATTATAATATTGTTAGCCCTTGACCTATAATTTCTGCATTATTGTAAGAGTAAGGGTGAACAAATCGCGTGACGCCATTCATTTTATGTCGTACCACCAGGAATGCAGCGCGTCACTTTATCGCCTACTCAAGTAAATGCCTCACACGTACACAAATTAATTCAAGACACGATCCGTATTAGTCAGGTCAATAAAAGGCTTTCCTTGCATTTGATCCTCGAAATTCTGCTGTAACGAAGTATCTCCGTATTGCTTATTTAACGGTCCTTTATAAATATTTATACTTTATAAAATATCTGGCCATTCTATCGTCGCTTACCCAATTACAAAAGAGTAATAAAATTTCTAATTTCATTAAATATTCAGTTTTTATTTTTTTCTCACATATCTCATGTGGCTATACCACATGGCTTACTGTGTCAAAAGACTTCGCTTCACTTCCATCCTCAACCTAGTTTTAAATCTCTTAGAAGTGGAAATTCAAACGCTTCCATACCTTTTTGTCTAGATCTATAAGTTTCCTGATCGTGAGAACAATGATGCAGAGCTCTGCTTTTAACAGCTTTTGTGTTATACATCTATCTAGGTTTGTATATCTAGATTTTATGATCTCTCATCTTTGGTTAGAGTAAATAATATGCCTGTGCTTTATTGGTAACTAGCTGTCCCCCGCGGTTTCACCCGCGTTCCCGAAGGATGTAGCAGTAGTGTAGTAGGATTTGTTAATCCAGGTTATTAACTATAAATATTAAGTATTTTGTAATTGTTAAATATAGAAAATTCATATTAAAAAATAGCCAAAAAGTCAGAATAGATAAAATTTATATAAAAAAATATTTAATAAAAAATAAAAAAGAATGTAACCTTGCTGAGTTTCTTGCCGGTTCTTCTCAGTTGAAGGCTGACTTCCGAACCGGTTGTAGCTCCAGTAACTTTAAATTTGACCTTCACAAGTGCCTTCCCAGGGCCTAATCTGAATAAATGGTTTCGAATTTTGAATAAATGTGTCAAGTTTCACCCAAAACTGATAAGACGTTTTTGCGTGAAAGAGTAACAAACATCCATACTCCCAAACGGTCACATTTATAATATTGGTAGGATCTAATGATCGGCCTTAGACTATGGTGAAACTGATTTCGGAACAATGAACTTTAACATATTATTAGTAATGTCAATAGTATCGTAAAATACAGCTAAGAGGTCGTTAAACAGCCTGACGCCATGTGCGTATAAACGTAAATACAGTCAACTGAAGTGCCCGCCTCTTATTTGTACTAAGCTAAGAACCAAAGCTATTTTCTGCTCCAAGTGTCGCTGGTATGTTAAGAAAGCGTTGTAACTTGCCGTGAGAGACATTAACATTTCACATAACGCCTCTGCACTTATCCTGCGCTTAGAGACAATTTTATAATCTCTATTAAAGTGGACAGAGTTTACAGGAAGCTATATTTTATAGCTTAGGTCTGTGGTTTAACGATCACGGAAAACATTTTTAACTGCGCAACTCTGTCGTGAAATGTCCTCCAGTCTATACTATACAATTTAGATGAAGTTTTTAATTTTTCTTTATTGTAATAGTATCTATCAAAAGGAAAGGTCTCTTTCAATCTTGCATGAAACATTGGAGATCTCTAGGCTTTGTACCAAATATGTATGTATGTCACAGCGTCGCCAGAATACACTCGCTCTCAAAATTTCACGTCCTTCCAAAGTCAGTAGAATTTACACCTGGGCCAATTGGCTTGGTGGTTAGCGACCCTGACTGCCAAGTCGAAGGTCACGGGTTCGATTACCACCCAGAACAAACATTTTGTGTGCATGAACATGTCTGTTTCTTCTGTGTCTGGGTGCAAATATCTATATATTTTAGAAAAATAAAAGAGGAATATCTGAAATATATAAAAATATATGTAGTATATCAGTTATCTGGTTTCCATAGCACAAGCTCTGCTTAGTTTGGGAGCAGATGGTCGTGTGTAAAAGAATGTCCCAGAATATTATTTGATTCTCGCACAAATAGCGTTATTTTTTATTCTAATATTTATAATAAAATACAGTTTTTCGGCCAGTGTAAATAAAAGGTTTTCGAAGAATTCTGAATTAAAATGGATCGATGTCACTCTAGGCTCACATTCATATAATAACTAACGGTTTACTTTGATGAACAGATACATGAATAACAATTTTAAGAAACGATGGAACGGAACCTCATCCAACTGGCTCGCTTGTAATTTGTCACATCACCTGGCGAAAGTCGAATGACTCAACTGTTAGCACGACTTCGATAAGTCATGGGTGAAACAGATCTCCCTTTCTCCGGTAAATCACATTTTTAGTTTATGACTCTTTTGTTTTAAACATAAAAAAGTCGAGCGTTTGACCGTTTTTCGTGGACAATTCTTTCGCTTCACTACCCCAGTAGATTACACGATAAAAGCCCTTAGTGGCTTTGTATTAGGGAATGGGCAAATTTTCGTATTTTTTTACAAGATTTGTTCTATATAAATATCCTGGGACATTCTTTACACACGGCCATCTGGCCCAAACTAAGCAGAGCTTGTACTCTGGAAACCAGATAACTGATATACTACTTTTTTTCTAAATGTATACTTATATAGAAATTTACACCTAGATACAGAACAAACAGACATGTTCATGCACACAAATGTTTGTTATGGGTGGGAATCGAACCCGCGACCTTCGGTTTGGCAGTCAGAGTCGCTAACCACCAAGCCAATTTGCCTGTAGATTTTAAATGTATTTATTTCCATACAGTGAATAAAAGAAGGAAGTAAGATCCGTGTAAGAGCGTCTAACGACAATGTGCCGTTGCGGTGATCTAACCGGCTCATTATGTGGGTCGTCTCGCGCTCCCCACCCGTGCGCTATGTTTGCCCCACATATTTACCTACAAGTTTCCACTTTAATATGGCCACACAATTTTAATTAATACTATCTGTCCTCCGCGGTATCAACCACGTTTCCGAGGATGTTACATTTTCCCAGAATAAGCCTAAGTTACACTTTAGAACATCAGCTATCTGCCAGTGAAAGTCTCGTCAACATCGGTTTAGCCGTTTCGGAGATTAGCCGGAACAGACAGACAATAACATATAAGTACCGTATTTAGTTTCATATGCATAAAAAGTTGTTATATTAAAATTACAAATAGCTGCTCCAATTTTATTTATTTGTAGATATCAATGCCAATATTTTGGTTTGGCTATCGTGAACGCCGATTTTTTGAGGAAATTTGTGGTAATTGTCCAGCATTATATACGCACTATCTCCAAGTATTTATATCGCTTCCAGTTATTGTCAAATAAGAATTTTATTTGCCACTTTCCATTCTTATTCTAAGGATAAAATCTTTAATTAATATTGATTATAATTCCACAAGTTTTGGAAGATGGTCATGAAGTTGAACCTGAATAAACTGATTTACTAATAGTAAAGGAAAACCCGACATCCAATACCCAAACCCAACCGTGTTTGTAAGAAAATAACGCAGTCACTGTTTACTTAGGATCCGATTGGACTACCATTTGTGGCCGTTACGCTCTATGCAAACTTCGATACGATACCACCTTTACTAATCAAATACCGACCATTGCATATACTCGTAGATGCTTTGTTTGTATTTGCTTTTATTAACTTTTGTTCGAATGACAGACAAATAAAAATAAGGCTTTCATTTGATAAGGAATACAATGCAATTATTTTTTACTAGCTGTCCCTCGCGATTTTAACCGCTTTCCCGAGGGTTGTCACATTTTGCCCGGATAAAAAGTAGCCTTAATGTTATTCCAGGATATAGTCTATCTATGTGCCAAGTTTCATCCAAATCGGTTAGGTAGTTTTTGCGTGAAGGAGTAAGAAACATTCGCATTTATAATATATATATAGTCGTACTTTTCAATAAAAGCTTGTAACTTTAATAATTTTAACTTTAACATTTTATAACAACGTTTGCAAGTTAATTATTTCATTATTAGTAGGTAGGTACGTAAATACTATTTGTATCAAAATATTTTTCAATTAATCTTTTATCGAAAGTAAATTGTTTTGTCGATGATTTGAAACGAAGCGTGTAGCAGTCGTGTGCGAAATTGCTCCTCGATGTTTAGCTTTCAACCTATTCGCCAGTTATTGTTTTCATTCAGTTGTCCCCGCTTTGTGTACCTAACGAGAAATTTCAAGCTCCACTGTTTCCACATGTTTCGCGTCAGTACTTTCTGTTTTCACAGTTTCAATTCAGTTTGCGTTAATCCACAGAGAAACATTTTCAATTTGAGTTTCTTTCGCATGTAAAGGCTCGTTATAGTTTGCGGTCTATTTTCTCTTCGATGATAAAGATCATCAAGTGGAAAGTGGTAAAAAGTACTGTATCAGTATAAATAGTGGAGCCCGTTACGGTGCACGGTAGCCAGCCACCAGCCAGCAGCCGGGTGACCCAGCTACGATATGAGCTGCCCATGCGACATCCGCATGGGTGATTGTTTTAGTTTCACGATATTTGCCTCATTACTCCCAAGTACACAATTTCTCTTTGAATTGACTTTATCAAAGTAATAGTGACACTTTTGCTTCGCATCTACCTAAATTGTCTCAATTGACTACACTAGTTTACGACGGCATGTTAACCCGCTTACCCGCCTGTAAGTAGGTTCCTTTCAAATTAAATTATAGTCAACTTTTACTTTTTATAGTTTAAATATGCTTTTTTTTAATTAATCGCACGTACTAGTATCATGAATGAACTTGGCTTGAGTTAAGTAAAGTATTTTATTTTAATACATACTTCGTTAATTATTTGTGAGTTTACTTTTCGACTATACGATTTCAAACTATTCGCAAGAATACGTGAAATCTTTACTTAAATAAATATATTTTGAGTTTATTTCCCATCCATATGTCTAAAGCAAAAAAGTAGAGTGTATCTGGTTTCTATAGTACAATCTCTGCCTATTTCAGAATCGAATGGCCGTGTGTAAAGAATATCCCAGGACATTTATTTATTTATTTATTATCTAAGTTCTGATTGCTTTTTTTATTTTCTGCCCCGTCGCTTGTGATCGTAACTTATGTAGGTTGCATTAGTGTCGCTGATGGCAGCAATTTGACGCGAATCGATCTCAAGATCCCGTTAGAAGTCTAGCGACTCATGCGCATTGCTTACTGTTGACCGTCTACGCCTACGCAACGACATTCAGGGCTTTACCGCTACAACATATGAATCTACTCTCATCATGACGTGAGACATTCTTGCAAACGTTTAATCTTCTTCATGACATAATAGTGTACGAGTGTTTTGCATATCGAATAACAGTTGTTATTTTGCAATCGCTTTGACTGATATCATATGATGGAAAAAGTTCATATGCATTTAAATATACAATCTGCAGTCACAAATTGCCGTTAATATTTTAATGGCCTCTATTATATTGGTTTCTTGTTGTAAGCCTCTTCGCGTAAACGCTGCATTGTAAATGCTTTGTTTTAATATTTTTATTGATGAGGCAACTGTCCACTATGTTCTCAGTCAATTATCGATTGCGTATTTCCAATTAGTCAAGCAATATTCAAGTGTGACGTATGCGCATAACAGTTAAGAGTGTAGTGTATGTAACTGTAGTAGCGTGCTTAGAAAGCGCAACTTCGCACCATGCGATTAATTGGTGGTTGGTGTATGGGACTTTTAAATTACTATAAGACACCATCACCTTTATTACATCGTTATAGAACGAATCGACACAATTTGAAGCACTTTATTGTATTTTTTGATTCTTGAAAATATAGCTCTATGTATTACTTCAAGCTTAGTCGTAAATACAGCGGTAAATAAATTCGATTCAGGTCCTAAGAAATAAATAAATATTCTGGGTCATTATTTTTAAAACGACCATCTAACTAAGCGGAGCTTGTACTATAGAAACCAGATAACTGATATACTACATATACTTTTTTTTTTCTAAAAACATTCTTGTTATTTACCCCTATAAAGAATGCTATCCCAAGAAAACATGTATATTATATGTATCGCATTATCTCTTCTTCTAATTCGCTATTAAAACATTCAAAATACCATAATGGCATGCACTATTTCGGATGTTTTTAATTTGAAGGTGGTGATAGTTAATTAAGACTCAGCCACATTCCTTGTTATATAGACCATAATAAGAAAGTGAAAAACACAAAGGTAATTCAATGTTTTTGGTAGAATACATTTCTTTATAATTTGACTTATTTAAGGAATACGACGACGTGTGGATATTAATATACATAAGTACAACAATAAAAGGTTGCGTTTTTAAAAAAAAAACTTGAAAAACTTACTTATATATTTTATAGTTATGTTAAAATATATAGAAAAAAAGCCTTTTACAAATGGTATCTGGTTTAAATATTTGCTATTTGAGCTAAAAGAAAAATAATTTAATTTTTATTTTCAAACAAATACCAGCCATTTGTTCTCCAAATGGCTGGTATTTTTTTTTTATTCGAGATTTTCCTAATGGACGAAATCTTTTTATTGTTGTGTGTATGTCCAGTACTGTAATATGTATTATGTCTTCTTTTATTATAAAGTGTAGATAGATTAATTGCTAATATATTATTTTGAATACCTCAAGTATATTCTGCTATATGATCCTCCGACCAAATCATAGACTTCAAAAATGAACTTACGTGAAGATAGAATAGAATTTGAAATTGTTTGCAATATTTTAGGACTACCTATCCAAATTCCATTGCCAACACTGCTATTATTTGTCAGTACACGTCTGTTGATAATTAGTTAATCACTCGAGTGTATCCATACTTGTCATAATTGGTACCGCAAGTCGCGTGTCGCAGATCAGTTAAAATTTGTAGTTGTAGTTAATATCTCGACTTAATATTCGATGTGCATTTTTGGTTTAAATTGAGGTATTTTTATTAAATCAGTATTTATGCTATTGTGTGATTTGTATTTTTTTGCTATACTATGTATAATAGGAGTTTTTTAAGTAGGTTGCAAAAATGTCAACGGATTAGCAAAAACTGTCGCACCGTAATTGTCTCGGTCTCCTAAACAGAGGTAACATTTCTTTTATAAGCTATTTAATCTATATGAGTCGGCCTGAATGCAGACGATGACGACGTTATTTTGCATATAAGTAGAAGAGTTCGTCCTGGTACATAGTAACTAGTAATCTGTGGTCCAGGGAAGTACTTCCTTACCCATATCCGATGTGAAAAAGTAGTGCACTTGTATTACTGTTTTGGTTAGAAAGATAAGGGGGCCAGTGAAATTACATGAGACTCACATCTTTACGTCTCAGGGTCGACAACACTAGCAATGCCCCTAGTGTATTATAATATGTTCCAAAGCGGCGGTGACCACTCAACATCACGAAGACCATCTGTCAGTTCGATAGCCTACTTTAGATAAAAAAAATATATAAAAAAAAAAACAAAAATACCTAAGTACTAAGTAGTAATTTTCGGCTGAGAGCCCCCAGCGCTCGCCGGAATTGTCCGCGTAAGGGTGTAAGAGCCATCTGAGGCTAACACCTTCGTCCCTTCCAAAAAAAAAATTAACTAAGTAGTAAGTAGTGGTATATATAAGTGTCCATTCAAAATTCAAAATTCAAAACCATTTATTCAGTTTAGGCCTTCGGAGGGCACTTATGAAGGTCAAATTTAAAGTTACTGAAGCTACAACCGGTTCGGAAGTCAGCCTTCAACTGAGAAGAACCGGCAAGAAACTCAGCAAGGTTACATTCTTTTTTATTTGTTATATAAATTTTTATCTATTCTGACTTTTTGGCTATTTTATAATTTCAATTTTACATAATTTTATATTTAACAATTACAAAATACTTATTATAGGTAACATTAATAAAAACAAAACAAAAAAAAAAAAAAGTATGACAAGACTACAAAATAGAAAATAACAATAATTAGGTACTTACAACTTAAACAAGAGATTTAGAGGTGCACTGTGCAGAGAGCAGCTATTTCCATACATTTTTATCTTCAATATAATGAACTACCTTGTAATACGCTTTTTCTTTCAAAACTTTCCTAATATAATTTTTAAATTTATGATCAGACATTTTGGTTATTGAAAGCGGTATCTTATTATAAAATCGAACACAATTATCAAGAAATGACTTGTTAACTTTAGTTAGTCTAAAGTATGGAACAACTAACTTCTCCCTTTGTCTTGTATTTATACTATGAATATCTAATTTTGACTCAAACATTCCTATGTTTCTACGTATAAACATTATATTTTCATAAATATATAGTGAAGGTAATGTCATTATATTTATTTCCCTAAATAAATCTCTTAATGATTCACGGGGACCCATACTGTAAATTGCACGAATTGCTCTTTTTTGTATAATAAATATAGATTCTATATCCGCTGCTGCTCCCCAAAACAAAATACCATAGTAGTCCAGGAGGAATCGGCGCATGAGTACCGAAAACTATTCCACCTCAATTTTTTTATGCGATCCTCTTTAAATTGTCCTACTGATGATATAAATGCATGTTGCCATGGGGCAACCCCGTGCCATATTGTTTAAACTGAAATTGTTTAAACAATTGTAAGGAATTGTTGTTTTTCAACCGGACAAATTTTTTTTATATTCTTTATTGAAATACGAATAAAAAAAGTCCTATGACTTTTCACGATAAAGTTAATATTTTTAGAGATATGAATTTTTAAAGGTTCGAAAAATCTCAAATTTGGGTACTTTTGACCCATGAAAAATATATTAAAAAAAAAAATAAAATATAAATAATATTTTTTTTTTAATTCTTTATACAATAGTTAATAATATTCTTAATAGATACTTTTAAAAATGTTATTGTTTATACCTGTTTCATAATTGTTAATTTCACGCGCTCACAAGTATGCGCCGCTTACCTTTAAGTATCGCCGTCTCTCTCTGACTCATGCGCTGCATCGGCCTCTCTGTGTCCTGAATCATTATTTATCATTTATCTTAAAAACTATTAACTTTATCAAGATTGTTAAGGAGAGCAATGTTATAGAAAACAAATTGTAGACAATTTAATTATTAATAACATTGCTCTCCTTAACAATCTTGATAAAGTTAATAGTTTTTAAGATAAATGATAAATAATGATTCAGGACACAGAGAGGCCGATGCAGCGCATGAGTCAGAGAGAGACGGCGATACTTAAAGGTAAGCGGCGCATACTTGTGAGCGCGTGAAATTAACAATTATGAAACAGGTATAAACAATAACATTTTTAAAAGTATCTATTAAGAATATTATTAACTATTGTATAAAGAATTAAAAAAAAAATATTATTTATATTTTATTTTTTTTTTTAATATATTTTTCATGGGTCAAAAGTACCCAAATTTGAGATTTTTCGAACCTTTAAAAATTCATATCTCTAAAAATATTAACTTTATCGTGAAAAGTCATAGGACTTTTTTTTATTCGTATTTCAATAAAGAATATAAAAAAAATTTGTCCGGTTGAAAAACAACAATTCCTTACAATTGTTTAAACAATTTCAGTTTAAACAATATGGCACGGGGTTGCCCCATGGCAACATGCATTTATATCATCAGTAGGACAATTTAAAGAGGATCGCATAAAAAAATTGAGGTGGAATAGTTTTCGGTACTCATGCGCCGATTCCTCCTGGACTATAGGACAAGAGGCTATGAAAATATGCAAAATAAACTAATTTGGCCGTCTCAACATTCGTCAATTGTTTAATTTTCCTAACAGCAAAAGCAGCCGAACTTAATTTAGCAGCTAGAGTATCAACCTGAGGTCCCCATTGCAATTTATTGTCTAATGTAAGACCCAAAAATACCGTTTTATTTACAAGATCAATATGGCTCCCATCTATTATTATTTGGCTATCTACTTGTGCTACATTTGGTAAAGAAAACCTTAAGCATGTCCATGTAACTAGACTCCAATTTAAATACCTAGAAGACACCAAGTGTTAAGAATTTATAACAAAATGAAACCGGTTGTTGCAATGGCCGCGATGGCAGATAGAGAGCTCCGTTTAGATTGTTTTGGCGGGAAGCGGTGCATGCGCGTGCGCCTGCACTCCGGATCTCGTCTATTTTGCTGTGGGTGTGTTTAAGTAATATCCTATGATTTATTATCGTGTAATTCACGACGGGGATGTTGTACCTGCGGTTGAATATGTTATGCAATCTCTCGGTAATCAAGCCTATTTATGCAATATATTATTATTTTAGACATCGGATTATATGCACCAATAAACTGTCCAAACATGCACTCAAAAGGCTGAAATATGCACAATATGAAATCAAATTACCATTTCACTTTTTTTTTCATTAATGGCGGTATAAAATCTGCGATACTAGAGAATATTCTTAGGCGATATTCTTTTTAATGGAAGTGTCTTCAAATGCCATGGTCTAGCCTCCTAGTTCTTAACCTAACCGATATATGCACGATTGGGAAAAAAGGCTAAAATATGCATTAACGCTGTAATTAAGAGAGTATGCATTTGCGTAGGCAAATATGCAAATGCATAAAATCCGACTACTAAGGTATATGTGGAATAATGTAGAAAATCGTTTTTGGTTGTTGATGGATATTAAGTAATATTTAAACAAGTTAATTTGCTTTAATGTAACTGTAAATTTAGTTTAAAATAAGCGTAAAGTGATAATATTTCTGCTTTATTATACTCTTGCTAGCAAACCTTAATAATAATAAATACATAATATATATTCGTGCGTATTTTTAAAGCAAGAGACTATAAGAATATCACATCTCTATTTAATACTAAAAAGGAGATTTAATGTTACGGAACACTATGTTTTCGATAGATTGACGGTCGCTTTTGATGCATAGGTTGGTTTTATTACATAAATAGTAGGCTAATCTAATGACCTTTCTAAAATATCTAGTAGGTAAGCTCGTCTAGTAAACCGGATAGAAACAACGAATCAAATGAATATATTATTTATCTAAATTCGAACAAGCATCAGATGAAGTGAGGTAGTATTCTACGAAATTGGTAACTTTTACTACTTAGTTCCAATTGGATCAACTTTACGAAATCTTTGCAGTCAAACATTCAGAAAATATGTTATTAGGGTCAGCGTCGGAATAACAAACCCTTTGAGGGAATGTTAGCACATCTGCAGTGAAAAACGAGATAAGTTCCGATAGGATTAACATATTTATTGAACGGATTTCCGACGCTACGCTCCGATTTGTACATTTGAATTTTATACAAGTGAAATCATTGAGTGTTTTACATGTTCCGGGTATTGAAATGTGGATGTGTAAAAAAGTATCGGGAAGCGGCGATGCGTTGCTTTGCTGTCTTGATGTTGTGATGGCTTCTTGGTCTAAGACGGGTGCTGGCCGCGATGGCGACTGGCGCGAGACAAGCATGCCATGATCCACTCCACACTTACACGTATGATAAGTGGGTGCTCACAGTGAATACGTGATGCGCGGATAATTTATATTCGAGAGGAGTAAGTCATTTCTAGACGTGCGAGTAGAGTCGGTCCTGCTGCGGTAACTTTATTACGTATGTCCTATGTGGAAAATTTGAATTTTAAATATTGATTGCTACTGTATGTTACGATTCCATAAGGTGTATTTTATATCAAATTTACAACAATGTTGTTCAAGTACATGTCGATCTATGCACAAGGTGTGGGGGTTCGTACTATGTTCTAAATTGCAAGTTATAGCAACACAACAATATTTTGGGGTCGTTGAATGCAAACAGAAAATAATGGATATTTCAGAAATTAATTAACGTTGTCCAAACCAAATTTTCTCATCAAGTGTTTCTATAGTTCTATGATACTCTGATTTTTTCACTATTATATAATATTATACCCTATAGTTCAAAACTTAGAGGGGAAATTATTTATTATGATGTTTGTAGCGTATACCTTACAAAATATAGACATAAACAAAGATGAGCTTTTTTTTAATTCATCGATTTACATGTATGTACCACCTAAAGTAAAAATCGGAATTTGATTTCATAATATGTTTCATAGGAAACACCTTTCTTTTAAACTTCATCTATTTGCATAACGACAATTGTGTTTAAGTTAAATGTCTGTCACATTAGAACAGGACGAATCTATGATGGTACCTAATAGAAATAAGATGAATCTTATTCGATTATCGATTTCAGAGACACTCGATTTACATTGGATTTCAAAGCTGAATTTACAAATCGATAGCTTTCTAATGAAATAGGAAAGTGTATTTATACATAGTACCTAAAGTCAATGCAATAAAGATTCAATGACAAACATCAGCTTTCACAGTAAGACTAAACTTAATGAAAATAAGTTTCCACGATTGATAAAATCTCAGAGAGATTGAAATACTGCAAATGGATGATAAAAGACATTTTAAATCACGGCTAAAATGAGAAAAATGTCTGATAAATCATTTGTCAGCTGCAAGAATTCTTTGTTGTAGTGGTACGAGTATATGTGTACGGGACGCGGGTGCAGTCGGGCGTCGCTAATGTCCTGATGGTAGCCAATCCATCTTCACGGCTCGCGACGGCTAGCGGCTGCCGTGACTTAGACGAATGTCAACATTGCACCTGGCGATCGCGGTTCACCGAACCCTGCAACAGCGGCTGGCTACTGTTCAATATTTACTATGCACGGAATAATTGAGTAGGAGTAACGACCACTCTGAACTTGTTACACTTATATGGAAACGTGGAATACAATCTCTATCCAAACCTGTTTTCGATGCTAATTTCATATCTGTTTTAATTAGTCATAAGCGGATAGACTCAATAAAAGTTTTAGATATCTAGATTGATTTGAGAAAACGATTATAATTCCATTTAGATACAGCTTTCATTCTGAGCTTCTGATAGCTTTAACTTTATGAGGTGCTAACTGTCTCACTGGCAGTTACAAGATATTTGCGAGTACTCGATGTACACATTTACAGTTAAAGAGCTCAACAAGAACAAATGCATTCAACAATAATTGCATTATTGGAAACTTACACGCAGTTTTCCAATGACATACCTACAACATTATCATTCAGATCGTGTCGTGCAGAATTCACTGGCACTGTCGTAGCACCAACTAAAGCTATTATTGCTTTGTGTAAACTGTGAACCGAACAGTAAACTAATCATAAACTCAAACTTAAGACTCTACTCAGGTAACAAACGCACGGGTCTCGGGTAGATTTAAGTTCCACTTTACTCGTTATACGGTTTATTAGCTTCTCATTGGATGCTCTCAAGTGGAACAACTTGTATTTTACTTCTGCGGTATGTTGGTTACAGTCGGTTTCGCTTATGGGTGTAAATAGCTTCTCTGGTATTCGCCGGTGCAGACTTTGCGCCTGTAGTGTTTAGTTGTATCTCAATTATTACGGCTAATTCTGGATAAAACTAAATAAGGAGCTGATTGCCACCTTTTTATAGAAAATAATAATAAATTTATTTATTTTGTAAGTATGTTTGTTACTCTTTCACGCAAAAACTACTAAACGGATATGGATGAAACTTGGCACATAGATAGAGCATATCTTGGAATAACATATAGGCTACTTTTTATCCCGGGAAAATGTAATATCTCTCTGGAACGCGGGTAATACCGCGGGGAACAGCTAGTTAATAATATATCCTAGGATATTCTCTTAAAGTAAAGAGAGCTTGTTAAAACCAAATATACTACATATACTGTCTACTTTTTATTGTATTTTTGCTATATACTACAACTTAGAAATTTATTCTCATTATTACTTACTAATAATAGTAATTGTCTCATAATATTTACTTTACATTAATATACTCATATTTTGAACTTTTAAACGCACGATAAGAACATCGTATGATAATATACATATAATCAAAACTGTAGTGTCTTATATTATGTAGGTCTATTTTGAATTTGCTATCTGTAGTGTTGAATGTTGATTATAAATAGAGCGAATTCGTGTTTCGTAGATATAGGACCTTCTTCAAAGCCGCACCGTGTAACCGCAATAAATTACACGTCTTCCATTAACAAATGTCAACAATTAAGGTTCTACACGAACATTAAGTAATTTGTTTTTTTTTTCATTAACTTTTAAACGAATTATTTAAAATAGACCTAATTTATATGCAGGTACGTTCTACTCTTACAGTTGTCCCATTATTATTTACTGCTAATAGGTCACACGATATAGATATAAAATATTTAGTGGCTTATTTATAAAAAAAAATACTAAACGCATTTTGAAAGTGAATAGTGAAAACAACATAATATGATCATATTTTATGCGAAATTACCTGTTTCTATATCAATAAAATTATACATTATGTGAAGATTTATATTTTAGTAAAATAATTTTCGTTTTCAAAACTGGTATTAATTTTAGAAAGCGACGCGAATAACCTGCCGTTGTGGTCAACGCCTATCTTATTTTATTGATAAACATACCGACCATATTAGGTTGATAGGTAGGTAGGTAGTTATTGTGTGTGAGGACCATTCTTTGAAAGCTACCAAGTGTACATCTATCTTCGAAACGGTGATGTAGATCCGGGAAACGTAGATTTCAAAGTCCCCGTATCTTTAAGCATTATTAGTTATTTATTATGTACCTATCTCACGTGAAAGGGATCTGTTTAGCTTTTTCGTATGTTGCATATATACATTCAGCTTCATATATTTATGACTGGCTACCATTGACTAAAGTGCCAACGCCGGACAAAACTTTAAACACCCCGGACATTTATGTGAATTTGGGTTTTTTTACGGACACGCCTAAAAAAGTATTTTTACAGTTATAGTTAACATTTTAATTGGATGCGATTCACGATTTCGAATCAATTTTAACTGCTTATCTATCAATTAATTGGGATTCTCCATCCGGACGCTTTCTAAACTACGACAAATCCTGGGAAACCCGGACCCATGGCACCCCTACACGTATACCACGCTTGTGTGTCAACGAGACAAATAGATCATTTACGATACGGCTTCTATAATTTAGGGTAAGGAATTTTCCGTTGCCTTGACTCAAAGCAATGATAACGTTATTTCATCTGTTTACTAGTTGATTTTTCTCATTAAATAACATAAATACCAAAATAAAGTTTAAATATCAATATTGTTCCGGGTTACAAAAGCAATTATTAGATATACTCGTACATAAGTGTTCGAGTGGTATAAAGGTGAGTTAGAGTCTTGGGTTTGAATTCAGAGCTTTTAAATGTATATTATTATATTTGAGATGTACATCTAACGTTTTTGGTCATTAGCATCTGCATAATCACCACACGTCAAATACCTAGACGTGCCCTTAATCTCAGTTGATGAGCATCAGTAGACAATACACTTGACGCACAATGGCGTCTCACGGGCGTGCGCCCGCGGCGGCGGCGGCGTCGACGTCCCCGGCTGTTAATCGACGGCACAGTTACCTTTGCCCATTGTCTATGGTTCCTCATAGAGATGTGATACTTGAATTTTAGGTGCTAATCGAGTAAATTTAATCGATTCGGAATTTGAACGCATTAGGTTCGATTAGTGATTAGGATATATTTTGACTGTTTTGAATCACAGGCTGAAATTTACGATATATTTATAAAGTTTTCACTTTTCTGTTTAGTATTTTGTAATAATCTTGATTCATGGACAAAAAAGAAACAAACTTGTTGTCGAGATACAATGTAGTGGATATTTATTAGTTTAGACTGCGTGGGAACGGACCTATACAAAAAGCCCATCACTAGTTTCTAGTCGTAGTACTGTTTTTGTCAATTCTTGTACATTGATCATCGGTGAAAATGTCCTAAAAAACTGCAGTGACACCCGGCAACGGTTAGCTAGGAAACAGGTTGCATTCGTTCAATTACCTCACAGAGTAGAGGTTTTTCTTGTATCCATCAACGACACCTGCTTCTGATCAAGGGGTTTAAGTCGAAACGACTACCCGAGTGCTATATCTATAGTTGTATAATAAAGCTGAAGATGTGATCTCTTACTATCAGGTGGACCGTTGGTCTGTTTGTCGGCCTACTTGAAGGACCTAGTTTCAGAGATTAACGCACTCAAACAAAAAAAAGTAGGTTTGTTTTTTTTGTTTGAATACGAAAATCTCTATAAAAATACTTTTTGCATTTGATAACAAATTTCTTGAGAAAAGTTATATAGGCTATTTAACATTATGCTATGTCCCTTTGGAGCCTAGCAAAAAAAACTCAGAACGCTCAGCGAAAACGAAGTAATAGCGCGGGCGGAGATTTTATACAAATTTGATGGGCTGGAGAATACATAGACATGAACGCGGGTAAAACCACGGGGGACAGCTAGTACTTTTATGAAATGGTAAGGCAGGTGAAGTCGATGGGATAGATATAGTGTGTAAAATTCGGCAATGTGACCGAAGCGAACTCCACTGTGGCGCATATTTTACGAGTGTGGCGACGGTCGCAGTAGTCCCTTCGTTCCGTCATGGGTCTCACGGGGGTGATGCTGTCCAGGCCATACCCCATTTATAAACAGAAGCTTTCAACCTGAAAGTTATTTTAGATTTACTACACACGCGAATACCGTGTATTGGTGACCAGGCTATAGTTTCTATCTCACTAGATGTTGTGCGATCTTCAGATATCAAGGACCGAATACAGAGAGAGAGAGATCGTATATCTGTTCGTTTATTTATAAGATAGTATCTGGGCGATTGGATAAAAAAATACTAGGCTTTAAATTCTATAAAACAAATGCACTTCTACAGTCTTATGCGCATAATTCTTTGAAAACTACGCTATCATTTAAAGAATTGATTTTGGGAGGTTCTGTATATAACATTAATTTTATCTTATTCAGACGAAGCCGTGTGTCACTAGTTCATTAATGAAAAACACTGCATTAAGTTGTGCATATTTTCGGCTAATTAAATCATGAACTGGGAGCGCAACTTGAACATTTCACGGGTTCACATTTACGAAGGCGAGTTCTACTGACTGCGCGCTATAAATGTTAACTTCACTCAATTCCTTTATATTTTCTACTAGCTTTAGCCCCGCGGTTTCCACCGTTTTTTAAAGGATACAAAATATTTTTTGAGTCAAAAGATTGCAAGATAAAAACTTTGAAATTAATTTTTTTACTAAGAACGTTTGTTTTATTTATAATTGACAAGCATCCGTTTCGCGGTTTCACCCGCGTTCCCGTAGTATCTAATGTATCCCGGGGTAATAACAAAGACTATGTTACTTACTTCTCAATAAAGTAGCTTTCTAAGTGAAATAATTTATTAAAGTCGGTGCAGTAGATTTTGATTTTATTAATTACAAACAAAAATACAATAGTATACTTCTCATACTGTCTAGTGTAACAAGACAATATTCGAAGCCTACCTAAATTCCACTCTCCAGCTAATATAGATGTTGGCTCAATAGCCACCTTATAATGTTAGATACCCTATTATTCATATACTATGCACTAGATTATAACCTAAGTAATGTAACTATTGCTAAGTATTTCCTGAAAAGAAAATATCGATGTTTTGAAAATTCTTCCTATCAATAAATGTCTAACTAAGAGTAACTAGCGAACCACCCGGCTTTGCCTAAGTATAATAATATCCCTAATATTATAAATGTGATTGTAAGTTTGTTTGTTACGCTTTCACACGAAAACTTCTAAACCGATCATTCAGAAATTCTTTGTACACATATTCTATGAAGTATTAGAAGTAACGTAGGATACTTTTTGTGCCGGCAAATGTTACATCCCTCCGGAACGCGGGTGAAATCGCGGGGGACAGCTAGTCATATATAAACCTTTCGTAGCAAATTCTCTACATAATGGCGAATACCGCATCAAAATCAATTGCGTAGTTTAAATGAACCTCGCGCACAAATAGACAGACATAAATAATGACTTTATTTTATAATATTTTTTTTTTTTTTTTTCTGATCAAAATAGCAATATACATAGTTATCGTTCTTATACTTAAAACCACAAAAGCCTTTAAGGGCTTATATATGGCTAGTGAGTTCGGATTAGCGGAATTATATAAAAAAATAAATAAAATGGATTTGTAAATTTTACATTTAAATGTGTTAGTAAATTTTAAAATGTTAGTAAATTAGTAGGTGTGATACTCGTTTGCATGTCGAGACCGATGTGCAATGTTGTCGTTTCTAACGGCACGTTCATAATATAGGTAACATGAGATATTCACGGTTTTGTTACCTTACTTCAGACGTAATTGGAATTCGCTCGGTCTCCAAACTATGCCAACTATGTTTGCATGAATTTACGTGTAGCAGTAGTAGGTACCTACCTGTATCTGTGTAACTGTTTACTTTTCAATGTGATGGTTTACGTTAGCCATTATTATTTTATAGTGTATGTGAATACGCATTCTTATGGCTCATTTCACTTGTTATGAAAAAAAAATATGTATTTCATAGAAAATTAATGTTCTTTTACATTTTTTTTCCACCACACTTTTGTTATTTTCACAGAGTGTGCATAGTCGCTATAACGGGTGCATATGTCGGAAGGACCGTTTTTGCGGGCCCGCGTGCCCTAATAATAGCCTAATCTATCTATCTATCTATCTAATATCTTTAAACGAGCAATTCTTGTATAAACGATACATATATATATAATTGGGATCTCGGAAACGGCTCCAACGATTTTCATGAAATTTAGTATGCAGAGGGTTTCGGGGGCGATAAATCGATCTAGCTAGGATTCATTTTCAGAAAATGTCGTTTTATCCGTATTTTTAGGCAATGAAAACTACTACAATGTCATTAGAAGGTAAGGTTTTCAAGTTACATCTTTTGTGAGAAATACTTATTGGGAGCCCTTTATTACCGCATCTAATTCGTATCTATATATGATAGTGCTTTAAAAAGGAGAATACGGTAGAAGTCACGTTAGTAAAGAAATCCCGAGCAATGCTCGGCCATACAGGTACTAGAATTTAATATAACAACAAATACTTAGAATAGTGTGTAGTATTAATGTGATTTTTTTGGCGATTTAGAAAAAATATTGTATTATAGATACGGTGGTATGGAACGTGTGCAAGTCCGATTTAGTCGCTTCTTTTTTGACATATTTCATCGGTAAAAGTAGATAGTTAAAGGTTCATGCGATGTTTGAATTATGTTGGTGCAATATTTTCTAAAACGTCATTTATCAAGAGAATTATGCATGACTTCAAAACAGAGCCAGTATTCTACATGACAAATATTGGCTAGAAATGTCCAATAGTATAAACCTGTGTGTATGCTTATGCGAGAGAATGTTAAATTTGGCAACAGAGCGTTAGCGAGTCCGAGCTTTTGAATCAAATTATATCAAAAGCTTTCCAAGGAAGGTTTATTCTTTAACTCTATTTAAAATGCAACAGAGCGACGAAATATGGGCCCGGAATATCTAGTAAACTATAATAAGTTGACGGCTAGTGTGAATTTTTAGATAAAATCTATTATTATTTTATAAAAAATGTCATAAAACCTACGAATGGAACTTTTTACGTAAGAATTTTGTGGTTAAACTACAGCTCTCGTTAAACAAAACTCTTCACATTTGTTTGTGCAAATGTCACCGTTCGTAAGCGATGGGTGTATTACTTGCCGTAATGTGATTCTGATATCCAGAAAAGTATCGTGCGGTTATGTTACGATTTGGTTTACGACAATGCGGAGATATGGCGGGCGACGATCGCGACTCTTCGCATATATTGGTCTCTCCCAAAATGCATCTAATGGACACTTAAATCTTTCGTTAAATCTTGTTTTTCCATTCGAACCATCATCCGTCAAAATACAATAAACTGCTAATGACAAATATTTAAGGGAAATAAACGTATTCTCTATTAAATGGGTCAGGCCCAGGGTTAAACTAAAACTGAAGTTTTCGCTACGTGAGGTGGAAGTCAACGCCGGATACTAGCCGGGCTTAAGCTGTTAGATTTGCCCTACATTCACATTTCAAACAAAGGTGCTTGACAGTTGGAGCTGCCCAAATATCATTTGAATTAATTATCGAACAATGCCGATTTTTTTTTAATCAACATGTTTACTATATCGTTTACACGATGCTTAGAGAAAGTTTGATTGAGTCGGAAAAATTTAATTATTTAACCATAGCGTGGTGGGTTTTAACGAATTAAATAGTGGAGCCCAGAAGTGAGTTAGATGGAGGGGCTCAGACTCGAGCCCCCCTCGTCGAAGGGTGAATACCCCTCCGTCGTCGTCGGCGTCGCCGCCTCTGCAAATACACTATTAAGCCGGTAGAAACTTTACCGAGTAAACAAACCACCAAAGAAAACTATTAAAGGACGCAGAGCGCGGACTGAGCCAATCCCTTATCGTAATCGCGTTTACAAGAGGTAACAACTCGTCAATTTTACGACTTGTAATTTGTAAGAGTAATGTCGTATTTCATGTTTTATACAATTATTGGAGAAAGTATGCGATTGACATACAAACGTATACTACAAGCAAATACTCGTAATGCTGTGTCATGACGTTTTTAATTAACAAAGATTCTCTCCGTGTGTAGTAACATTGTAAATAAATATATAACTATGTACGATGTTCAGCTTTCCAAAAATGGACAATATGGACATAGGTACAGTTTATTTCGTCCCATTGGATTTATGTACCAATTCATACACTTCATCGGCTTGTACCATGTTGAATAAAATATTAATATTACGAGACGTAGTCGCATCTCAAAGATTTATTCTAATCTCTTATTGTAAATGGTAAAAGTTGGCAGATTTTAAAGTTACAATTGCCAAGTTTGATTCGTGCTGGTCGAATTCAATTTATGATATTTTTGCTATGATTTATTTATATAAAAAATTGTTTGTATATAATTATGCAAGTAGTTATTGTTCGTGCCGGTCGCTGGAGACGCTTCTCGTTGATTCACTCCTAAGTGGGTCAATGTACGCGACGAGATTTTCTTTCGTGCGTTACCGGCTATCGAGAAAAAATACAATTCAATTATTTCTGTAAAACTCACCATTTCGTGGATAATCCCTACGGATTTGCCGATAATCCCTTGAAACTGGACACTGTTTACTGGCACTGTCACGTAAATAACGTTTTTGGATTTTCTAATTTATATAAATCACAGATTGCTTGTCATCATTGGTTCACAACAGTGGGATAGAGGTCACTTTCGATCAACTCAGGAACCGGTATTCTGTGTAGGAAGTAGGCCCATGTCTGCGCGATGGATGCGCTCGCGGCTGTCGTCGGGGACGGACTGCTCGCCGGCACTGTGGCCCCCACCATAGTTTCCTGACCTACACCTAGTTGCTCCAGCTACACCGGCTCCGGTAAACAAACGGTTCACCGACCGATTAGACGCCGACGATGGCCATCATCTAGAAGTGGGTTCTCTGACGGTCACCTGCTGCTCGCTTCGCAGCAACACATTTGTAATTCAATATGATAACGGTTCCGAGAGCGTTGGCGCGTTTAGTTCAGTTCCCGCTGATTCTGGGTCGTGGCACACTAATCGAGTCGAAATTATTCGGATGCCACCGGTCGGCATCAGGTGCGCACCTCTGTCCGAAATTGACATGAATGATGCGATGATCCCCTCACGCCCTCTCGGATCCATTGTGTTTAGTGTCGTCGGTGACTGCAAAATTTACATACTCGAAAGAGAAATGTTTAGAGTATTGTGCGCGATATTAAACGTTCTCTTAATTTATTTGCTTTCTTTTTGAGGACGTATTTATCTACTTAAAATTGCCTTCTAGTGAAAGTTACAATGATGTTGGCGCTACGTGACAGTTGTTATTTAATGGTTGTAGAAAATATTTATCTACATTGTACGTTTTAATAAGCCGTGAAATAGTTTCTTATACATGATTTTACTTATCAAATCTTTTGCTTACACGTCTTGGTTATATTATTGTTAATAAGTACTAGATGATTGTTTTAGATATCCACAACCCCAAACAACTACACCTAATCAATCAAATATTAATTGGACTGATTGGCGTTCGGTCACTTTATCAAAAGTTTTCGTATCTAGCATATTCTCCTCATTAGTAATGTTTATTCCTTGTCGGCAGGGTTGCAAGTGGAACACCCAACGCTCGCACGTGCTTGCTCCATCAGAAACTGCAGCTCCTCAACTGTTGTATCAAACGAGCCCTCGAAGGCCCCAGCGGCTTGGCGGGCAACTCTTCCGACGACGAGTTCTACGATTGCTCCGAGGGTGAGGCCGAGGACCTGCCGCCGTGGGACCGACCGGTCGGCAGACTACATCGGCTCGGTGACGCCACACTCAAAAATGGGGTTGCTCTCTACGTACCGAGAACTCAGGTGACTTTTTGATATTCAATATTTAATTATGCATACATTTTTTAGTATACTCGTATGCCTACTTAATTATACGAATGAGAAAGTGCTTTTTTATGTTACGATGTTTTAGTATCATATTTATAATTTTTTTGGAATAACCTATAATTTGTCGTCTTCATTTTTACAAAGGATCCTGCACCAAAGACTGAAGACCAGCTAGAAGAGGATGCAGAGCTGATGGTGCGACTCGGGGATAATGCAAAAGCGTCAGAGCTCAGAGCGCGGATGATGAGTGCTTCCCTTCTTTCGGACATGGAAGCGTTCAAAGCGGCCAACCCTGGTTCTGAACTATGCGATTTCGTGCGCTGGTACTCGCCTAGGGACTGGAAGCCCGACGACGGTGGCTCTCTAGGTGATCGAATGCTGTTACCGGGTAACCCTTGGGTGGAGGCGTGGGGCGTCGCTCGCCCGGTGCCCGCCGCCCGGCAGCGGAGACTCTTCGACGAGACTTGTGAAGCGCAACGGGTATTGCGCTTCTTATGCTCGAGAACTGTGAGCGCTGTCGCAGAACTGCTATTGCCAGCTGTTTTACGTGCTGGAGCGGCGAAAGCAATCGAAGAAGGCGTTCCAGGTGGGAATGCCACAGTCGGAGGCGTCGATTTGCGGCGGACATTCGAGATCGCCGCACGAGAGATCTATGACGCCGAGACGGAAGCATGTAGGTCTCTTTGCGTACGTACAGTTTTGGGAAAAAATGAGGATGGGCAGCCGCTGGACGTAGCCGGAAGAACGAGAATATTGAACGCTATTGGAGGGAGTTTGCCCGCGCCCACGCGCAGAGAGTTCACGCTGAGGGTGAAGGACGCGGTCGCGCCGCAAGTGATGCGGGCCGCCCTCGCCGCCGATATGACCATCGTTGGTGCCTTCACCGAACGTGTCGTGTGCTTGTAGTATGACTAGTGATGGTCGATATGTCTTCCTTAACATTAACACTCGGCGTGTTGTAATTAGTAGCATAGTAGGTATAAATCTGGGTGTATTGTTGATCGTACACAATATGAATTGTTGAAATAGTCTGTATGTAGATAGATAGATACTGTAATTGAAAATCATAGATTTCTGCTAGAGTAGTTTAGTATTATCGAGATATGACATCGTTTGTGTTATTCGAAGCTTATATTTTCACTAAGAGCATATTAACTTTGTTACATACTTATTTTTTTTTTAATAATATAAATTGTGCAATTTATTGTTACCTATACATACTAATACATTTATATTTTATACTAAGTTTCTGTGAAATACACGTAAACACTTCGCTACCAGTTGAATATATCTCGTCCTTGAGGCGACCTCTCGCAACCCCTCCCGAACGGAGCAATTAACTTTATGTGGAAAAGTTTATTCATTTAGCGATTTCTTGACTTTAATCTCTGGTTATGTCCGATTGCAAAACTGAGTCCAAATAGAAAATATAGGATTCACTAAGTGGAAACTGCGATACAGACCATACTAGTAACATGACATGAGATACAAATGATAGATAGTGCACCTCGAGACGAATCACTATTAACATGCGGTCCTATAATGCTTGGATTTGAAGTTTTATTGTACCCTCGTCTGCAACGTGACCCACGCGACGCGATTGAGTGAGTATGTACCATGATGATATAAATGATGTGGTGGCGTTACACGCACATGGGAAGTAGTGGGAATGAGAATGTTAATTGTTCATAGAGCTCGCTGCTTGCTATGCGATTCATTTTACCATCTAATTGTGGTACCCAAGGATCAATTTCATTCGTCGGCTTAATGTCCGTCTCATTGGCGTTAATTAGATAAGACGGAAAATACGACCTCCTCGTCTCTGCATTGTGGTACATTTGTGCGAACGGTGACGTGATATTTGTGATCGTCGCGCTATCAACGGCCGCGTATCGAGGCGGGACAGCACGATGCCGCGATGGTGCGAGTCGGCGTTGATAACAGCGCGCGTGCTGAGTATCGCCGCATACGACGAGCGGGTGCGTGCGAGTGCCGCTCGGAGCGGGCAATGTAAAGCCTGTGGCGTCGCGAAGGAGCGAGGCGTGGGTGTCGTCGCCCGCACGCATGCGCGCCGCAGCCGCGGGCCGGGAGCCTCGCGAGATGCCTCAGTGGCGCGGCGGGACGCCCGGTCGATTCCAGGGCGCGCGCAAACACTCCATCTACAAATATCAAATGAACCGTAAATTCCGCATAAAAATAATAAAAACACCGATATTCAAGTTTTCATCTCTGATACTGCAATAATTTTTGGAAAATTGTAACGAAGCTATTGACGAAGTCGTCTATTTCCCTCGTGTATTTACTCGCGTCTTTTGACTGAGAAAAGGCATGGGGCATATCTGGCCACCTGCTGTCATGTGATAACGATATTCGTCGAGGATGTGGACTGGTCGCCTATGTAATAACTGAACAGTACCGTAAATAATTGTTTTTTATCAGTGTGCTATAAGAGATATGAAAATAAAACAATTTGTTTGGATAAACGAGCAGTAGATACCTTTTTCGTATAGGTAAATAGTTGTTATGTGTTAATGCCAATCCTTAAGCGGAGGAATACGACCATGCCTGATAAATCTGCATCTACTGTATCACCTAAGGTATGTTTTTATTGTAATTATTGACATAAGTACTAAATATTCTAATAATATCAATAAACTATTTGTTCTCCTTAATTTTATTAGTTTTTGAACGTTCATAGGTAATTGCTTAATGAAAATATTTCCATTCTTTCAACGAATAATTACGAGATTCATAATTTGGTTAAATCTTCTAACGACCATTATCCAGTTGAGAGATCAGCAACCTGCGTATTAACGTAGGTATATTATCTCTATGAATAAATCAATATAAATATACTTACTTGTCAAAGGATGTTATTTTCGTGGTTCCTGATAACATCATATTTTATTTTCGTATTGTCGCGCTATTGTGTTAGCATTTTGGGTAAGCAGCATATAGATTACCCACCAATCTTATAATAACTAATTACTTTCGTATATCATCTTGCACTACTGTTTTGGGAATTTCCAACCATACCTTAAAATCATTGTTTTTTTTTTGTAATTTGATGAGATAACCTGAATAAACTTTACTATTACCTATTAATTTTAAAATATAATTATATTGGTACCATCCAATGCTAACAGAATGAAGTCTTTAATGATTTGGTCTGAGGCGAAATAAAAACTGATAATTTCGCAGCGTTTAAATTTGCCCTAAGGTTTGTCTAGTCTAGACAAACAGCATTATCTTGAGGGTTAAACTGAATCTATGTATCTGCAATATATGAGCACACTCTGTAGGAATACTGTGCAACAATGATGCTGAAACTGAGACAGACCAAATATAGAGCCAAAATGACCAAACGAAGTCCGACACAAGCTTAAAAATAATGAATTTAGTGTTAAATTTAGGGGATCTGTTTGAAATAAACAGAACAGAGATAACACGGTTACTCGCTGTTAACATTTATAATTTGACAAATAGATATTCCATATTTCTGGATTCATAAATATTGACAACCGCGTCCGGCGCGGCGTCGGCCGAGCAGTCTTCATAAATAATCTGAAATTATGCTGAAATAATGAATGCCGAGCGTTGGGGAATATGAACAGTAACCTGGCCTGCGGTTTCACCCGCGTTAGAATTGATATAATAAGCCTAGGTCCCTCTCCATACATGTGTGCTACATTTTAGTAAGATTTCGTACCCTACGGGTACGAACAAACAGACATGTAGAGGCACTTTCGATTTTATTATATTACCTAGCTCTCACAGTTTGACCCACGTTCCCGGGATAACTAACCTATATTCTTCTCCATACCATAAGACCACATATTTGCAAAATTTCAGCAAGATTAGTTTAGTCGTTTGGCCGTGAAAGCGTAACAAACAAACTCACTTCCGCGTTTATAATATTAGTAAGGATTACCTAGTAGTTTACAGGTACGAAAATATAACGTTTTGTGGTTTCGCTTTTTAATTTACATCAAAATGACTCGGACCCCTGCGCTCATGAACTATGAAAATTTTCAATAAATTAAAACTATTTGCAATTTTTTCTTTCGGAATAATTCTATATATAGGTACGTAGATTGATTAGCCTCAATTCTAATCAAGTGTCCTGGTTGTCTTGATTACATGAAGCATGCGCGTATGTTAAATGGAGCGATACCGGCCGAGGCGTCCTCCATGTCCACTGAATGGTTCTGAGGCCAATATAAATAGCATACCATTATATATTGCCCACTCGGCTGGACAATGGATGGAGACGTCGCCATTGGGCTCCGCAGATAAGTTTGCACCCAAGTGTGTCTCAAAGAACGAACTTTGATTAAAACAGACAATTTTGTTCTTTATGGTTTCATTTTCTTCGTTGTTGCCTTCGTAATATTTTTGTATAACATGAAAGTGATTCTTACTGCATTTCAATCATATATCACACAATGCTTTGATTTAATCAACTAAGGACTTGTTATTTGAAGACCAGAATGAATATTTTAATTAACACTAATCACCACACACACTACCAACACTTACTAGGTACCTATTTCTACCATAGCGGGTTAAATGTGACTTTATTATTCCTGCTTGAATGTATGAAATATGGTTGTTAGGAAGGGAAATAAATAGTATAACTGTATATTAATTAGTAAGAAAAAGTCATGAAGTCAAATGTGCAAAAGCAATAAGATGATACGTGCATTTTTAATGCAAATTTCAAAATGGGTCATTTGACCCGGTTATGGTATGTTTAGTGTTAATTCATCTTATTTGATATCGTAAACGTTGTATATTATAAATGTTTTAGAATATTTATTAAACTTTTATTGCTCAAAAACAAAGAATCTTATTTATTCTAGCGATAGACGTTATTTTTTAAAAGTAAGGCGTTCCACTTGTTTTTTGTTGCGGATTTATGAATTGATACAACATCCTTGTGCTAATGCTTCTGTTGTTATATGCAGTAAGTCACCGTACAAGTAAGTTCCTACAACAATCTACGCACAAATAAATATTGATCGATATAAAAGTAGCCCAAGCGTTATTCCGTGCCGTGGCTAAATTATACACTTTACCTACGTTAATTGACCAAAAATGAGACCCGCAATTTCGGTAAGAACATGCAAGACCGGTCAGATTTATTATTTATGGGGTAAAATTGTACAGGACTTCGATTCAATGACCCGAGTGAAATTTGCATTTTACAGTTTTATTGATATATTTATGTTCATATCATTGTATTTATGTGCATACTAGCTATCCCCCGCGGTTTCACCCGCGTTTATCAATATCATATATAGCAGTCCCATCCCGATATGTTCAGTAGTTTAGAGGTGATGGTGCATTAAAGGAACCCTATTTTGCTTACATTGTATTTCGTACTCACAGGTCTGCTGTCTGTAGGTATATATAGTTATTACTAGAATTGACAAACTTTCACATTCAGTAGGTATGCAATAAAGATAACATTGGTAATATTGGGAAACTTTCTTTTGCTCAATCTACAAATTATGTAAAATATTTCTGCTAATCAACGCACATCTATCCACAGCTGGGAGAAGGTAAAAAGGTTTTATATAAATCATGTAAAGGTCACAACTGTAAACAACACTAATTGAAGTATCGGTGAAATTTAACTTTTTATTCATTAATGTCGCCCACACCTCTGAAATGAAATATTAAATATGTATGTTTCTGAGTATATATAAGGTATATTTGTTAGTTAGACAAATTAATCTAGATATCATAGGAAAGTATTAGATTCGCGAGGAAAGGGGATTAAACCTCGTGGAGCAAACTTAGCGAAAGTCATTACATTCGTAGATAGGTAATGTATGTATGGAATGTAATGTATGTAATGTAATGAATCGAATGGAATGTATGTAATGTAATGCAACAATGATCAATAGGATAGGAACATCACCTCTTTAGGGTACAGTATAGAGATTAATTGTATTGACAAGGCTTAATGCGTTAAAAGTGAAGATTCAATAATGGGGAAAGCATCTGAAAGATTACACCTAAGTAAGTTTCAGGAGAAAAGGTACTGCCAAACCACTTACGTATATTCAATTCGATCTATTATAGGATTTTGGCTATGGGGCTCCGCCGCAATCTTGGAAACAATTTTTGTATTACATAAAAGGCTACTTGGGCGATTTATTTTATGGATTCTTAGGAATTTTACGAAATATGTATAAACTCCTCTTCTACATGATTCATTAAAGCTTCTTACGCAATACAAATTTATACTATATAGCTGTCCCCCGCGGTTTTACCCGTGTTCCCGAGGGATGTCACATTTTCCCGGGATAAAAAGTAGCATATATTTTATTCCAGGATATGCTCTATATATGTGCCAAGTTTCATCCATATCCGTTAAGTAGTTTTTGCGTGAAAGAGTAACAAATCTTTCCTCTTTATAATATTAGTATAGACTAGCTGTCCCTCGCGGTTCACCCGCGTTCCCGAGGGATGTAACATTTTCCCGACACAAAAAGTATCCTATGCTACTTCTAATACCTCCAAGAATACGTGTACAAAGTTTCATGATGATCGGTTAAGTAGTTTTCGCGTGAAAGCGTAACAAACCCACATACATTCACATTTATAATAATATATTAGTTATTAGGAAATCAGTCCACCCTTTGAAATAGTAAAATATTTTTTTCAAATAGATGCCTTTGTTCTGGAGATTACCCTCCGCATACATACAAATTACAATACAAAATTCGTACTCTAATGTCCAATATACTGATGAATCTTTCTGTTTCTGAATATAGCATACAAACGCTCCAACCCGGCCTCGATTGAGTGATGAGTATATTAAACTCTAAGCTCCCGGATGAAAATCTGGTGGAAATCATGGTGAAAACCTTATATAAATCTATTGCAAAGTTGATATAACGGATATAACGGATATAACGGCAGAAATAATGACTTTGTTCTATACTATGTAGAGAAGTACTACACCCATAGAAACTAATAACAATCATGTTCAATTTGGGCTGTGCATAAAACAAATTAAATACATAGATTGCTTTTATTTCGTTCACAGCTTGATATAGTATAATATGCTATTAAATTAGGTATTACTGCGTCTTGTGATTGAATGAAACCCTACACGGTTACTCTTTGGCACATATTATCCTATTGACTATTTTGAACGTTCGTTAATGTCTTCCTGTACTTATGTAGTCGGGATTATTTAACAATATGCCTTTACTATTCTTAAAAATTGTGTGTTCTCCGTACAAAAGGATATTATGAAACATTGTTAGATTTGCATTGTAGTGAATAAAATCCCGCAACAAACAAGTAATTGTGGCACGGGAGCACCTTCCACATAAATAAACCCCAGAATGAGCACGCGTTGCTCATACAGCTCGTAGTGCCGACCGCAACGATACCACCGTGGTCTTGCCGTTTAATTTACGATCAAATATAAAAATATCAGTTTGCGCGGTATAGCCGACTACACAAGCGGAACAAGAAAATTATGAATTCATGATATTTCCGACGTTAGTGGCCGTGCACGCGCGTACCCTTGTAATATTTCAGTTGTAATTCCGTATGATTACACACACATGACTTCTGGGAGGTGGCTTCGTTTCAACTGAATCTGGAGTTTATATAATTATGGCGGCTGTATATTCCATTTTATGTTTAATCAAAATTAACCGGCTACATGAGTGGTGGAGCAAATCGGCGTGTTATTTTGTATTGTTCGTTGGTTTCAAAGGAGAACATAGTTATTGGATTTGTTTATAATACTCGGTAATATTATAGGGTAAAAGATGACTTCCCTTCTCCTACGTTGGTAAACGGTTATATTCAAAGTATTTAACGGCAAGATTGACATTTTGGGTATAAATAAAAACTCCCAACTTGGTTTTAAATTGTTATCTAGGTAAGACATGAATCTCAATACGTTTTGCTCGCGAATCACAAAGTTTTGTCTAAGGGAAGTTTAAAATTCGTTCCGAAAATAAACAAAACAGACGGGGTTGGTGTAGATAGAATTCGAAATGCCTTTCGTACATTCGCTATGTATTTCCAATAGGATACAAATGTTGAAATCACTGAGTAAAAAGACAAGGCTGTGCATGAAAATAAATCCACACTGTTTGCTTTTTAACCTGACTGACATATCAACGCAGGGCCTGAACTATAAGGGTTAAAAACTTGAAATTTTGCACAGGGCGGAGAGAAAAGGGCTAAGAAACGATTTTTGATAATTTACCCTCTAAAGGGGTAAAACGGGGGTGTAAAATAAATCTGAAACAATGGGTTTTCTTGGTCTGATCAACTTCAAACTAAACGCGGGTGAAACCGCGGGGGACAGCTAATAAATATAATTTAAATTATCATAGTCTATTGTATTAAATACCAATAAGATGGAAGCGAGTCACGTGACAGAATGCGAACGTAATAATTATCATTCCGACTGTACCTGCTAGGTACATTACAGTTTTCGGACCAATTTTATAGCTTCTCATAAAATTGGATTATTGTGCATGTTACTGTGATTGAAACCTGATTTTCTTAGATAAATACTTTATAGGAAATCAAAATCGCAATCTTTTAGAGTAATTGAAGTTGGCTTTCGTTCGTAGAGATTAAATTGTATAGAAAAGAATGATCTTTTATTAGAATGCGCCGTAATTATTGTAATATTATCTACAAAACTATAATAGGCAGATATCTGTGTCAGTTATCCAACAAGCCGATTGTTTGCACGTCTTGAATACACTATCCCCTTTCAGTTGCTCTTGGCAGCCGGCCAAGGATTGTTTAACGACGTAAACTATACATTGATACTTTACTATCATCGCGTGAATTAATGAGCGTATGTAACTCGGCCTCGTACACTGCTCACATAGTAAACCATCACCTGGAACACATAATGGAAAATTGGAGATGTTATTAATTTCAACATTAAAGCTTAGAGTTGTTTATATTTTTATCTTGATATAATCTTGTTTACGCAACGGGTGAGCAGCCGGGTAGCGTCGTTCGGGAGGAACATTTGTCAGTATATCATATCTGCTCACGAGATTTTACATCTTGGATTTATTTCTGCTAATCCCGGAGCGGTGGAAGGACGTGTAAATACCGGCGAAGGCTATACGAGCCGCGGTATGAATCAGCATTCAGGCCCCGCATTGTTCCGAGAGCACTCACTCAACACAATGTAGTCGATGGGGAAACTCGAGTTTTTAAGGAATTAACAAGGCGTCCTCGAGTAGGAGTGGCTTGCGGCGTTTTCAGGAGAGGCGCATTCATTATAAAGTAGAAGGGATAATGAGTTGTGAGAAACGAGTGCCCAACTTTTTGGTGACGTCGACTAAAAAAGGTGGCGTAGGTATATGTTTTCTGCTGGTACCGGCGAAAATTTACCTTCATTATTTATATAGAGACATTCTTTTATTTATAGACTTGGTGGTAACACGAGTATAGAGAAATATTACTTGTGTTGTGAATGTTAAATAAAACTACAATCCATCATCATGACATCTATCGCTTAAGGAAATTACTGTAATTCCTTTGTACGAAAAGTTACGTAGTGTACGTAAGTAATTCGTGATTAGAGCTTATAAAGATGAACGAATGAAGGTGTTCTCATGTCACGAACAATGTCAGATTTTTGCATATTAAATATATACTATGTATAATATTATAAATAGGTAAAGTTTATAAGTTCGATAGATCGATATATAGGACGTAGGCTTCGCAACTACTCATTTGATAAAAAGAAGACTGATATAAAGCTACATACTCCTAAGTTAAATAGCTTATGACAATCCGGGTATAGTACGGGACTGTAGCTAGTATAAATAGAACCTACGTTTCTTCCCAGTCCTTTCCAGTTGAATGCCAACATTGGAACCGGTGATAACGTCGTAGTAGCTTTGATATTCTAGTGCCTAGACCGAATAAACGATTTTGATTTTTTGAATGAAGTGACTATCATTACCAAACGACACCTGGCTGTCCATTTAGGGGGAAAGGAAGGTTATACTTACTTTTATGTTAATTAGCTGCTCCTCGCATCCAATGCGTCGCATTCAGATATCTTCACGGGTATCCAGTGTATAATTTATTAAAGTTTAATAACTATAAGGTAAATGGTACACACATGGTATACACTAAACTTGCGGCACGCTATGATGGCGGTTTCGACGTTTAACAATGACAAAGAAAAATAACCTTTATTCCTTCAAGAATAAGGTGCATCTATTGATCCAACGGCTAATTGTATGATGATGGGAATCAACATTATTCCAAAGCAATACAGTTTCTTTTTCTATGACAATCTGAAACGTCAAAATGGTCATCATATTGAGCCGGTAGTATAGTTGTTCTCGGCATGCGCTGATGTGCGAATTTTTGATTTTCTTTTGTCAGGAACCTTCGCAGGCGTTAATAGACCAACTCATGAAAGTTCATAAAATTTATCGCTATCAGATAAATAGTTTAAGAAGGCGTAGGTACAAATATCCAAACATTGATTAACATATATGTATATGTGGATTCAATCCTTATTTAAAGCCATTAGAGTATTCGAGGAAAAAAGAGACGTCAGAAGAAGAAGAAATGAAATATCAATGATTTAAATGTAAGAAGTATAATATAGAATAAGTGCATATATAATGTGCTTCAACTTAGTTTGTTTTGAACAATAGGTATATAGACAGATAAACAGTTAATACACGTAGTAGCACGAGACTCCACTAACAGCGAGAGCGATTAGACCAAGTCCACCACGCCTAGTGTGGATTGACGCTGTTTACTTCCTTTCATCATGACATCTTATGAATGCAAGATTCCTTATAATGACCACCAAAAAGTAGTGGTATAAATATGCACTCTCATGATCGACTACTAAGGTTCATTTTAGTATGCAAGGAACATTCATTACATGCATAGCTAAGTGCCAAATATATATTCAAAGAACGCTAGGAATGTCAGTACTACATGGATGGTACACCACGATTCCCTGCATTCAAATGCTCAGTTATGATATAGATATCAATAATACGGTGAGGTGCATTAATGATTCATACGTACAAGGAATACATAAGTTTAATTTATTACTAGCTGTCCCCCGCGGTTTCACCCGCGTTCCCGAGGGATGTAACATTTTGCCGGCATGAAAAGTATCTTTTTTTTTTTGTTTTTTTTTAATAATATAAACTAGTGCTTGACTGCGATCCCAACTGATGGTAAGCAGTGATGCAATCTTATGTTACCGATACCTCCAAGAATATGTGTACAAAGTTTCATGATGATCGGTCAAGTAGTTTTCGCGTGAAAGCGTAACAAACAAACTTACATTCACATTTATAATATAAGTAGGTAGAGATGTTAATATACCAACAATACAGTTAGGTAGGTACGTACCTATATCGCGTAAGTTTTCATCAATCAAGTTTAAGTTGGAACTATACACGACTAGTAGTCTCGCTCTGAAAAGCTTCTAAGAAATAGTGAAACTTAAAAGTTTTATGATTGATGCCAGTTCGGAACACGGAACAACAATCTACAAAGACTAAACTAGTTATAACTGGTATATAGCATAATGGTGACCAGCTAATAAAATAAAATCCAAACATGTCGGTTGATCGAGCTCTGCCCTCGATGATTAGTAGATATACGAGTATGTAGAGAGATTAGTCCAGATATAAAATGAATGAAAATCTAGGTTTATGGCGGTAACCTATTTTTCCTAACTAAACGTAGGTACAGTCTTGCGACGTTGTGGACCGACGAGGCATAGTTCCGTGCTTACTACAGGCAGATATGCCTCTGTGCACCCTAACAACTTCCTTTACGGGCTTTTAATATAGCTACTGGCAAAGTCAGCAGGATGTAGATGCCTGAGCTACCTGTAAAACTTACTGGATGGAATCTACTAAGGTAATTTTCATAATTTGGTGGCGTTATGGTCCACCCACGGCTATGGCAAATCGGAAATTGGGTCGTTGACTTCATTGGGCTTGTTTTTATACTCTGATATAGGGTTATTATATTAATAGTTATAAAGCTTTTAAAGTACACATGATACAATAAGACCTATTGTTGTGTTATGTTTCTTGCCGCTTCTTCTCAGTTGAAATTTGACTCCTGAACCGGTGGTTACTTCAGTAGCTTTGACCTTTAGTGGTCCTTCTAGAGCCTAAACTGAATGAAAAGGCTTTGTTATTTGAATTTTATCTTTTATTTGTTACACAATATGTAAAACACTTAATAGTTAATATAAATATAGCACTGCATAACAGCAATATAATTAATTGATAATACATAGTTTATGGGAGTATACGGCAGTTGCCATGTAATTTATAATGTTTCGATCTTGGCACAAGATCTAAATCAAATGAACGTGAAGCATACTCAAAATTAAACATCGATAGTATTTTACTGTAGTCGAGTTACAGCTCTGTATTTATTTATGTTCGACTACTTAACGCCCAGCGGTTTTACTCGCATTGGGAAGACAAAAACAAATATATCCAATGTATTAATTTATGGTATAACTAGCTGTCCCGAGAGACGTTGTGCTGTCGAAATAAGTCCATACAAAAGATCCATAAAAACGAACAATGCAGGAATTCGATCGAGCGCCACCTACCGGGTCCATTTGTGAATCTAAACCATTCTCCAAAATCATTCCAGCCGTTTAGGATGAGTTCACTAACATACACTCGGACAGAAGAATTATTCATGTTATGATAGCGTAAAAATAACTTCTACAAAACCTACAGAACTATAAACTCATTACTAGCTAAGCATTTAGTAAATAGTGCCTGTGTAAAGATCAATTACCATTTTTCATGAACATATCTGAAAAAATTACGACAATGAATGCAAAAAGGAAACGGAAAAATTTCATGAATATATGGATGATTTGAAAACGTTAAAATGCGAAATTAATATCAATTTTTCATTAAGATTTACCGTATACACTGAAATGCGTCATTCGTCCAGTCCAACCAAAATATTGCGTATCAATTTTATTCGATTTTTCATAAAACATTTCAAACTTTTATAAAAACTAGACTCTAATTCGCGGTTTCTTTATTGACTTTAGGTTATTAGCCGCAGATGGCTTTTATACGTAGATAATTAGTCAATAATTATAATGTCACCCCGACCTATTTGTTTGACCTTATAATCACAAAACGTTTTATTATCGTACCCTGTTGCTTGTCAAGTGAACAGTTCGTAACTGTCTACGGTCTACGAGCCTACGAAATATAAACGGAGTGAATGATTTGACCGTATGTCACAAAAAATACAGTTTCAGTATTATATCAATAGATATTTATTACCAACCACTTAGGTATATTAACTACCAAATAGTTTTATGCAATTCATTTGTACCATTTATGTGGCAATGAATTGAAATTAATTTCTTTTTTAGTAGTACGTAAAATCGACTAGATTGAGACGTTTAGATTTATAAAAATGATAGAAGATTAGAAGATGTCAAAACTGGCTCTCCAGTACGCATGTTGAAACAAACCAGTACGTGCTTGGTGACAGATTTTCAACTGAGGGTGGTAGCCAGTCAGGCGGTTACTATACAGTAGGTAGCCTAACCGCTGCTATGATTTCCTCACAATGTTGTTCATAACCAAAAATTACCACAAGTTCAAGCACAATTATGAGTTCGAACCCACGAACTTCGTCACTGTATACGACGACACTACCACTGAGCTATCACATCGCTTAAAAACAATGAATGGAAAAATAAAACAAAGAAATTTAATATTCAATCCTACATAATAGGTAGGCAGGTAGATATATGCTTGTGTCTATTCACCTGAGGGTCGCAGCTCGATCGTTGAAGAAGATTGAAAATGCCACAGAATCAAACGACCGCACCACAAGATCCCTGCCAATTCATTGAAAAACCTTTTAGCCGGCCGATCTGATCAAAGCCGGATGGAACAATGGGGGTCTTGTTATATTGGACGCGATAACGTGTAGCTGCTACCTATCTACAATATTGACTGGCTGAATCTTTTTTTAAAAGTAAAAAGCTGTATAAAGACTCAAGAGAGTTATTGAGAATAATTAATATTTTAGAAGTAAAGATTGAAGTTTGAGACATTTATAACAACGTTTATATATAACTACCTCTATAGCAGGTTCCTAATACTCCGCCTCCGTAAGCATTACGTTAGGTAAGGGTCGCTAGATATGACATTCCTTGGCCTCCAAATTTGTTCACTCATACTCGGTAAATGCGAATTCTCGGTCGCAATAAGATGATTTCCGTATTTGCCTCAATTCCGTCGACTCCCCGAGGCGGGATATCTATCACAAGATAAAACGCTTCATGACGGCCGTTTTTATTTTCGCACATTGTTATTAGGTTCTCTTGCCATGATGTCTGTCTTTAGAAGACAATAAGACATCATTGAAGGAAATGAAGGGTGTAAATATCTATTTATGTATGTATTTTGAAGAAAAAAGTTATCTGGTTTCCACAGTACCTCTGCTTAGTTTGGGATCAGATGGCTGTGTAAAGAATGTCCCTGGATATTTATTTATTGTTATCTAATTTAAGTTGTGCAAGTAAATTACTGAATAATACTTTTGTGTGTGTGGTGTCCAAAACTCAAAACCATTTATTTAGTTTAGGCCCGCGTTGGGTACTTATGAAGGCCAAATTTAAAGTTACTAAAGCGACCACCGGTTCTAAAGTCAGCTTAGGTATTAAGGTCAACCCTAGACCCGATGGTCCTGGATTTAATTCCCGGGTCAGACAAAGTAATATAAACGTTTATTTGTTTATAATTTGGAGAACCTACAGTCGGGGTTGGTAATACTCAAGATATAGCGATAACGCACCCCACATGTCACGTTTGCACTTAAAATATCTTCAGGGGAATGTGGTCTCATTACTCAGATGTTGCCTACCTCTTCAGGCATAACGGGTGTGAAGATACATTATTCATATGCCACTTATATCCTTACTACACTTACTATCTTTTTCGTTATGCTATTATATTATAAGTAGATTTTCTCACATTATACAGGAAGTTCGAACTGCTAAAGCTTCTTACAACGTCTAAAGGTATGGAATGCGCCTTAGAAACGCTGACAATAGGTCCTAATGAAGTGGAGCTCGCGTTAAATCAGCCCCAAAATTACTCCAAAATGGCGTAACGCGCACCCATTGTGGATTATATTTACACATCAAAGGAAATCCCCGTGTCGTATCATTATATGGTTGTTCAAGTGACAGGTCATCGATTGCAAGATTCAAGGGAAAGTCCCTTAGATGTAATCCATTTAAGTATGAATTTAAAAGTAGTATATCCGTTATCTGATTTCCATAGTACAAGCTCTAAATTTAGGATCAGATGGCCATGTGTAAAGAATACACCAGTATATGTACTTATTAATGTTATATATTATCGCATGTTAAATATGAATACCTAATGGCATTATTAGGCAGAAAGTACGCTAAAGAAAATCAGCTATCAACGCATAATGCACTAAATTCTGACACTTCAACTATCTATTATTCTGTACGTCAGTATAACATGAATCTATCTATCTAATACCTTTAAACGAGCAAATATATATAATTAGGATTTCGGAAACGGCTTCACCGATTTACATGAAATTTAGTATGCAGAGGGTTTCGGGGGCGTTAAATCGATCTAGCTAGGATTCATTTTCAGAAAATGTCGTTTTATCCGTGTTTTAGGCAATGAAAACTGCTACAATGTCACTGGAAGGTAAGGTTTTCAAGTTACATCTTTTGTGAAAAATACTATTATTGGGAGCCCTTTATTTACGCATCTAATTCGTATCTAAGTATATATGACAGTGCTTTAAAAAAGAGAATACGGTAGAAGTCACGTTAGTAAAGAAATCCCGAACAATGCTTGGCCATCCAGGTACTGTATATTAAACACGTAGGAAGCTTTTATGCTGGAAAATAATAGCTTCCTTAGATAAGCGAGTGCAATCATGGAGCGAAAGCTTGTCATCTGTATGCAAAGCCACTTGAATACCTCGTATAGGTACTTGTCTATCGGGCCTATATGCTATTATCAATAAGGGCCTGCCAGCAAGTTAATTGATTTTATCTACACGTGGAAGCTCCAACCAAAATTGGTTTCGGAGCCTTGATAACTTCATTATCTTTAAAATAATAGGCATCTAATTAATAAAGGGAAGTTGTTTCCCCAAATGTTGCTTTTGAAATAAGGATGATGTACCTATGTACTACTGTGACTGGTTATAGATTTGTTAATTGTTTTCTTTCATTACTTTAAAAGCACGCTCACATTGGTTTGCATAATTATAAAATGAAACACGTAAGGAAGTAGTGGCAAACATTTTATTGTGAGCAATGTGATACTCAATAAATAATTAGAAACTGCTATTTTTAGGTTATGTTTGAGTTAGTGTCCTTCATCAATAGACATGCCGGCGGTGACGTCAGGTTCGAAGTTTAAGTCCAACGCGCGTGTGCGCAGGAGCTCTTTGTACACGAAGGCGGACTTGCGCGGAGTGCGCGTGCGCTCGGGGCTTTCGTAGTCGACTTCGTACAGGCCGTAACGTTCACTGCATGAGATAAATTACAAATAGCTTAAAATATGCATTTGATTAATATCATTACCCATCTATTATTTTTCAAACTGACAATTCGCTAACTCATTATAAGACCACAGACTCTGGTACTCGTTATAGATGAACCCAAATCGTCTTTAAAAATTACATATCCATTTAATTTTGTGATCAATGCAGTAGAAGTAATAGAGCTCTAAATGCAGCTTTCGTCTGGGGACATTTCAATAAAAATATATGATATGTGGTTAAATTTAAATCGATGAATGCTACTTACGTATACCCCAACGTCCATTCAAAATTATCCATAAGACTCCATGCGGTGTACAGTCTGACGTCAGCACCGTCCTCCATGGCGTCCAACATGGCGGCTAGATATTGTCTATAGTACGACACACGGGCTTCATCGTTCAACCCTGGGTACGTTGAATAACCATTTTCAGTGATAAATACAGGTGGGTTATTGTAACTGTCTTTGATTTCCATTAGCAGCTTGGAGAAGCCCCATGGTACAGTCTAAAAATCATGGTTACGATTATTCTACTATGTAGCTATTTTTCATTGAATCAGACAGTCTGTTCGAAACAGTTGTAGTATATCTTATACTACCATCGCACACATGAAATCTACTTTATTAAGTAGGCCGATCTATAGTCGGGTCCTTCTGGGCGTTGTGTTCTCGCCACCTACAGCCACATCATCACCAGGGTGGTGAGATTGTGGTAAAACATAAGCTTAAACACAGTAAAAAAACTGCAACATGTGGTATGCATGCATAGTGGTATGGTAGTAGATCTTTGGTTTTACCACATCTATTGACTCAGATGAGGCTAAGGCTTGTCAGAAAAAGTCCCATAAAGGGTATGTAAGCTACGTCGTTGAAATCATCTCGGGCGCCTGCCAGACGATTGTTTTGTTTGTCAATTTGCAGTTTTGCTTGTCGCATTCGATCGACGCCCATAGCATACCGCGAGGAAAAGCCGATACAGTCAGCTTTGCACTCTACCGTAGTGTCGGAAACAAATAACAGTATCAAATCCACACGATAGACATTGATTTGGTAGTGTGGTAACACCACGGATATAGTAGGTACTACTTTAGTTAAAATGGCTGATACTCACTTCGCTCTGTCAATGGCGCTGCAAACTTTTTAATTATTTTAATTAAATCTTACCTTAGTCATTTCGGATTCACCCTCTTGCCACTCATTCAATTGATAACTTATGGTTTCCATATCGTCATAGAATGATGGAATTGGATAATATCCAATAACAGACTCGTTTCGATATGTCAATGCGGATGAATAGTGATTTAGTCCAAAGAAATCAGACGTTCCTTTAACATAGTTAATTTCATCTGGAGTGAATTCTGGTAATCTGGATCGAAAGAATCCTTGTAAAGCGCTTTTTGCAGCAACTCTTTCTTTTAAAACTTGAGGAAAATCACCAGTTTCAGAGAATATTGGATGTGCGTAAATTCCCCACTGAAATACAACAATTACAAAGCATTTAATGAACAGAGTAGGTATTGCTTAACCTATTAAGTTATTTCGTTCAATGTTTTGTTTCATCACCTCAAAAGCAATAGTGTCCTTGGCGGCAATAACATCATTTTCTGTGTTTGGTTCATACCAAAACGCACTTAATGTAATTCCAATAATTCCACCCTGAGATTGCCTAAACTCGTCATTGTAAATGTGGAATGCTTTGGCATGTGCAACAAGAAGGTTCTTTGCGCACATATAGTCAGCAAATCCTGTAAAGGGTAGCATTGGTGGTACAGTAGCTGAACCGTAACCCAGGTAGCAGATTTCACGGGGTTCATTAATTGTTATCCAGTTTTTGACTCGGTCTCCGAATAGTTCAAAAGCAACACGAGCATAGTCCGCGTACCAGATAACGATTTCTGGGTTTGTCCATCCTCCCATATCTTGCAGTTTCTGTGGTAAGTCCCAATGGAACAGAGTGACCATCGGCTCAATATTGTACATCAGCATTTCGTTTATAAGATTATTGTAGTAAGTTACTCCCGCTTCATTGATTTTGTCTGGGAAGCTTGTCGGTAAGATTCGGGTCCATGAGAGAGAGAATCTATAGAATTCTAGTCCGAGCTCCCTCATCATCTCCACATCTCTTTTGTATTGATGATATGAGTCGTCAGCGATGTCTCCACTTGAACCATCCTTAATGGGACTTGGTACTGTGTGAGTAGCGCGATCCCAAATATTTTCTGCTTTTCCTGTAAGCATATTTATTTAAAATATCATGTCCAAACTATTAAAACAATTGTTCTTTTTAATATCAAAAAATATAGTACCATCTTCGTCCCAAGCGCCTTCAACTTGATATGAAGCAGTAGCTGCACCGAATTTGAACCCATCTGGGAATTTTCTTACGTGTTGTCGTACATTCTTACAAGCGCCAAGTGCGATGTAAGAAATGAGTAGAACCCTGCAAATAGGCCGACATGATTCTTACAGAACTTATCCATATATGTAGTCATTAATTAATTAATAATCTGTTTTGAAGCTTTAAACTAGCTAAAATATTATTGAATAAATAAAAACTTACAATAGACTATAATTCCGTAACATTTGGATATACCCTATCGGTTTGAACTATGCAAACGTGTTCTAGTATTTATACAAGAATTATCTTTTGTTTTTCATCTAATAATATCGTTATCAAGTGATCGTTAACTTGCGTGTGTGGAGATAGATGGATATCAGAGGCCCAGTCATCAATCCACTTGTGAATACTTATTGAGATGAATACTGACTTATTTATCAATAAAATGCCCAAAACAAGGATTGCGATCGTATGCTGTCAAGTGTTGGAAAATCAGATAACTTTTCCTAGCTGATGTATCGTTTTTTGTGGAGGCTCGTGCTGATTATGTTGTTCTATAGTTAGGTATATTTGTGATGTCAGAGTAGAAGACCTCTTAGTGTAGAGTTCGTCCGGGCAAGTACTACCACTACCAAGTATTACCCATTTCCGCTGTGAAGCAGTAGCGCACTTTTATTACTGTGTTTCGGTTAGAAAGGTAAGGGGCAGTTGAAATTACACAACGCGTTGGCGATGCTCCTGGAGTTGCAAATGTCCTAAGTGGCGGTGACTACATACTATCAGGTGGACCCTAATAGATAGTGTAGATAAAGTAGCAATTAAAACATGGAAAATATACTCTTGTAGAGAATTTTTTTTTAATTATGTGACCACCTTGGTGCTTGTTGTTTGTGATTGAAATTCTTGTGGGTGAGTAAGTGACACGACCCAGAGAAGCTGGTAAAATCACAGCGTAAGCTGGATTAACTTTATCCATATTTACATAGGATTATCTAGTTCCGTCACCCTAGTCTATTGTTATGACCCAAGCATGCTTTGTGGCATTTAAGTCTGGCCTACAAGTTGACCACACCATACACGCGTTCATCAAATGAGTGTTATTGTGCATATGTATGAAATCTAGTTACATATATACATACATATATATATTACTTATATGAGAGCTGCCACAATACCGTTCTCTATGATCACTAACTCTGTTAAGACCTCCTGAAAATATCTCGTACCATTATTGATCCTTTACAAAGTTAATAACCTGGGACATTCTTCAGACACACTTATCTGATCCTAAATTAAGCCGTAAGGCAGAGTGTACTGCTTGTACTATGCCAACCAGATAACTGATATACGACAATCAAAGTACAAGTTTTTTAAATACTTACTTATAAAGATATTTACACCCAAACACAGAACAAACATTGATATTGAGATATTCATGTACACAAATTTTTATCTTGGGTGGGAATCGAACCCACGAACAGTGAGGTGGCAGTCATGGTCTCTAGCTACCAAGCAAACTGGTCATATGGCGCCTTTTCTTTAAAACACGCCTGTAGATACCGTTCTGATGGACTCTTCGTTTTCCATCCATAAGTTAACAAAATCTGGATTTATCGGAAATCTTCTTTATAATATAAATTCTCCATGAATAGGATGTGATCTCGATCTGGTAAAATGGTTCCTAAGATGAGAAATTTGGGCTATGGCTTTCATTTTGACGGTGTCTTGAACTTCTTGTAGTCTACGACTTGGAACTACTGAAACTTTTATCCTAGAAATAATAGCTTTCCTAAGGTATGTAATCATGTGGGCGAATGGTTTTTAATTTTTTGTATACCACTTGGGCCGACAAACAAGCAGACGGTCCACCTGATGGTACGTGGTCACCGCCGCCTATGGACATTTGCAACACTAGTGGCATCGCCGATGCGTTGTCGACCCTGAGACGTGAAGTTGTTAAGTCTCATGTGCCTGTAATTTCACCGGCCCCCTTACCTTTCTAACAAAAACACAGTAATACAAGTGCACTACGGCTTCACGGCAGAAATAGGTAAGGTGGTAGTACCTCCCCGGACGAACTCTGTACTAAGAGTGCTACTACTCTTAAAGCTTGCCATAAACAAAGCATATGAAAACACAGGTTCTTTTGAATGAATATGCTATCATCAACAGGGCCTGCAGCAATTTAATTGATTTTATCAACACATGGAAGCTCCAACCTAAATTGCTTTCCGAGCCTTGATAACTATTTTATCATTAAAATAATAGGTAGGTATCTATTATAATTAATAGAGGGAAGTAGTTTCATCATAAATAAAACTTTTTAACAAAAATAAAACCGACTTCAAAATATTTTGTGTGTCTAGGTACTTTGGATTCGGGTGCTAAGTGTCGGATGTTTGAAATACTCGTATAGCACCCGACTTCAAAGTACCTAGACACAAAGTAATTTGAAGTAGCTTCTATTTTTGTTAAAAAGTTTATTAATGTCTTTTTAAGTGTAGGATTCCACCAGATACTGTAAGTCAACTTTTTCCCACCTTTTTATTAAGTCGGTTAAAAAGTTGTTATTAATCATATAAGGATAGTCTAGATGACGTAATTTATGGATGGCCGCTTATGTATGTTCTGTAACTGTAAATATAAAATAAAGCGCCAAATCAAGCATTCGCAAACATATTTATTGAAAGCAATGTAAATACTCAATAAATCATTTGAAACTGCATATTTTTGGGTTATTTTCGGGTTAGTGCCCTTCATCGATAGACATGCCGGCAGTGACGTCAGGTTCGAAGTTTAAGTCTAACGCGCGTGTGCGCAGGAGCTCTTTGTACACGAAGGCGGACTTGCGCGGAGTGCGCGTGCGCTCCTGGCTTTCGTAGTCGACTTCGTACAGGCCGAAACGTTCACTGCATAAGAAAAATAAATTAATAGGTTTATATAATTGCCCTTTAATCATGCGAATGGAATTTAGAAATGCGTTGTCGACCCTGAGATGTGAAATTGTTAAGTATAATTCAAGTGCCTATAATTTTACTGGCTCCCGTAGCTTAATAAACTAATACAAGTGATCTACTGCTACACGGTGGAAATGCGTATGATGGTACTATTTCCTCGGCCGAACTCTGCACTAAAAGCTCTTATTACTTCATAAACTTATAATTCGCTAATTGAGTATAATTTACCTTAAAAATTTAAGATATTTAGTCATCAATACAGTAGAAATTATAGAGCTCCAAATGCAGTGTTCGTCCAAGGATATTACATAAAAAGATATATTAAAAGTTGAATTCAAATCAATAAATACTACTTACGTATACCCCAACGTCCATTCAAAATTATCCATAAGACTCCATGCGGTGTACAGTCTGACGTCAGCACCGTCCTCCATGGCATCCAACATGGCGGATAGATATTGTCTATAGTACGATACACGGTCTTCATCGTTCAACCCTGTGTATGTTGCAAAACCATTTTCAGTGATAAATACAGGCGGGTTATTGTAACTGTCTTTGATATCAATCAGCAGCTTGTAGAAGCCCCATGGTACAGTCTAAAAACAATGGTTACGGTTATCCTACTTCGTAGCTATTATTCGTTGACTCACGCAGTTCGTTCAAAATATTCACTTTTAGTTAATAAAAGGAGCTACGGCAACGTCCCTATAATTTACTTGTCATTAAGACTCGGTGGTCCATCTTTTTGTCGAAGATAAGAGAGCACTTGCAGTATATTTCATACTCCACTGCTCACACGACGTCTGCTTGAATGGGCAGGGTAATCTTTATGCGGGCGGGCCTAGGCGTTGTGTGTCTACTACTTCCACCTTCATCACAGTAAAAAAAATCTACAACAAGTAGATATTCATAGGCTCATTGCGTAGGAGTGGTTTTAATATTATGTAAATCTTTAACATTATTATATCATAACTTCTTACCTTAGTCATTTCAGATTCACCTTCATTCCATTCATTCAATTGATAACTTATGGTTTCCAAATCGTCATAGAATGATGGAGTTGGATAATATCCAATAACAGACTCGTTTCGATATGTTATAGCGGATGAATAATGATTTAGTCCAAAGAAATCAGAGGTTCCTTTTACAAAGTTAATTTCCTCTGGAGTGAATTCTGGTAATCTGGATCTAAAGAATCCTTGCGAAGCGCTTTTTGCAGCAACTCTTTCTTTTAAAGCTTGTGGAAAATCACCAGTCTCTGAGAAAATTGGATGTGCGTAAATTCCCCACTGAAATAAAATAATTACATAGCATTTAGTAAACACAGTAGGTACTTCATAACCTATAGTGCTTTATCGTTTATTTTTTTGTTAATATCACCTCAAAAGCAATAGTGTCCTTGGAGGCAATAATATCGTTCTCGGTATTTGGTTCAAACCACGATGCACTTAAAGTTATTCCAATAATTCCGCCATGAGATTGCTTAAATTCGTCATCGTAAATGTGATACGCTTTGGCATGTGCTAGAAGCAGATTCTTTGCGCACATATAATCAGCTAATCCTGTAAATTCCAGTAATGGTGCTAAAGTACCTGCACCGTAACCCTGGTAGCAGATTTCACGGGGTTCATTCATTGTAATCCAGTTCTTGACGCGGTCTCCGAATAGTTCAAAAGCAACTCGAGCGTAGTCCGCGTACCAGTTAACGATTTCAGGGTTTGTCCATCCTCCCATATCTTGCAGTTTCTGGGGTAAGTCCCAATGGAACAGAGTGACCATCGGCTTAATATTATACTTCAGCATTTCGTTTATAAGATTATTGTAGTACGTTACTCCTGCTTCATTGATTTTGTCTGGGAAGCTTGTCGGCAGGATTCGGGTCCATGAGAGAGAGAATCTATAGAATTCTAGTCCGAGCTCCCTCATCATCTCCACATCTCTTTTGTATTGATGATATGAGTCGTCAGCGATGTCTCCACTTGAACTATCCTTAATGGGACTTGGTACTGTATGGGTAGCGCGATCCCAGATATTTTCTGTTTTTCCTGTAAGTATAGTCATTTAAAATATCTCATTCAAATTATTTCAAATGTTGTTATTTTAATATCAACTAATATAGTACCATCTTCGTCCCAAGCGCCTTCAACTTGATATGAAGCAGTAGCTGCACCGAATTTGAACCAATCTGGGAATTTTCTTACGTTTTGTCGCACATCCTTACAAGCGCCAAGTGCGACGCAAGAAATTAGTAGAACCCTGCAAATAGGTCGACATGATTATAACAGAACTTATCCAGTTACAGTAATTTTATTGGTAATTAATAATCTGGATTCAAGCTTTGTAAAATAAATAAAACTTACAACAAACCAAATTTCCTTAACATATCGATATAACCTTTTGGCTTGAATTATTCAAACGTGTTCTAGTATTTATACAAGAATAATCTGTTGTTTTTCATCTAATAATATCGTTATCAACTGGTCGTTAACTTGTATGTATGGGATATCAGAGACCCAGTAATCAATCCACTTGTGAATACTTAGTTAGATAAAAACTGACTTATTTATCTATAAATTTCCCAAAACAAGGATTGGGAAAAATAAGATAAACTTTTTTTATAGATGACCTGTTGTTGTTAGTGGAGACTCGAGCCTCTGCTGGTGATCTTGTGCTACAGTTAGGCAGGTGTGTGAGGGGGATTTAGAGTACTAATCAAACATTGAAAATATATTCTATGTGAAGACTTTATTTTTTAATTACCGGAGGGGAGAGAGGCTGCGTAGAATATTTGCTTATTTTCTTCTCACTGAAATAAATTTATTGTACTCAATGATCTTGGATCGGTTTCATTATGTTAGATTCATTTGTGGCATAACCAAAATGTCTGATCATAAATTTTAAAAATTATATTAGGAAAGTTTTGAAAGAAAAAGCGTATTACAAGGTAGTTCATTATATTGAAGATAAAAATGTATGGAAATAGCTGCTCTCTGCACAGTGCACCTCTAAATCTCTTGTTTAAGTTGTAAGTACCTAATTATTGTTATTTTCTATTTTGTAGTCTTGTCATATTTTTTTTGTTTTGATTTTTAATTTTACCTATAATAAGTTTTTTGTAATTGTTAAATATAAAATTATGTAAAATTGAAATTATAAAATAGCCAAAAAGTCAGAATAGATAAAAATCTATATAACAAATAAAAAAGAATGTAACCTTGCTGATTTTTTTGCCGGTTCTTCTCAGTTGAAGGCTGACTTCCGAACCGGTTGTAGCTTCAGTAACTTTAAATTTAACCTTCATAAGTGCCCTCCGAAGGCCTAAACTGAATAAATGGTTTTGAATTTTGAATTTTTTTAATTTTGGCATACATTATGAAAATAGATTATTTGATGACCAAATTCTTCATGGTAATATTTTTTAATTTATTCTTCAAACACAATGACCTTCCTGAGTTCGAACCAGGATAAATTAACCATGGGTAAATAAAGCCTAGTTCATTATTTTACCGTTATTCTTCACAGAATCTCTTAAATCATATTTATAGGGAACTAGCTGAGCCGACAGACGTTGTACTGTCCTAACAATGAATATTGAATTCGAACCTTCCGATTGAATCGACTGTGAAATGTGCAATAAGAAATTATAAATTAATTATTTTATCAATATAATTCCGACCCATGCCTCTATTTTAAACGATATTTGCAGCGCACATGACAGAATAAATAGATATGATAGATCTGTCAATCGCTCCAGCTGTCAAACGACTGACAATAATAAAAGTTTATATTATCAAAAGCGCTAGTAAAGTGGTTAAGTTTTCTTAAAGTTTTAAATCTACCACGCAACTTGCTTAATATTGTTTCATAAGAACCTTCTCCTGACAATAACAAACACAACAAAAAAAGAATTAGCGAAATCGGTCCAGCCATCCATGCGTGATGCCGTGACCAAGGGAAATAGGGATTCATTTTTATATACGAGTACCTATATAGATATCGAGTCTCACCACAATGGTAGTAATTGCAGCAGCAACAGCTAAACTGATTAAAAAATGGTTCAATCATGCAGGGTTATAGCAATATCGTCTGAGACAGCTGGCATAGAATTGGTTAGGTGAAATGGTGATAGGTCACTGAAACAACGGATTCCACTATAAGCAGTCGGAAAAAGCTTAGTGAGTACATTGTCGACAACTTGGACGATGCCACGCGATGGCCGTATATTTTCACCGAGTTTGTTACAGCTGCAGAGTTAATTGTTTACCCGCTCATGGTGAAAAGTGTGGTAACAGCAACGCGGCCCAAGCTAATTAAGCATTGATATAGATGGGGGGCCCTGAATTCGCCAATTTCAGGATTTGTCCAGGTCCTGTAATTTCTGTGGTAGAAACATTCCAGTGAATTAAAGAAACCATTTGTTACTAAAATGCTTATTATTATTTGCGTGTCGATCGTTTTGGCAAAATTTGTTTAGACCAGAATTCTGCCAGACGTACTGTACATTCCACTGCATGCCAAACATGTTAGTAAGAGCCTCGAATACTGAATAAGTTTATATTACTGGCCGGTGTGTCAAAAAAAAGCACTGAAAGACGTTTGTAAAAAAAAAATATGGCACTTAAAACTTTATTCATATTTACAGAGCATTATCTAGTTCAGACACACTCGTCTATTGTTGCTCATTCTGTCGTTACCCGTTATAGTGTGTAAATAATCAAAATTAATTGAACGTGATCCCGATCTATCCGTAATCTGGTAAATCAATGGTTCTTAAGATGAGAAATTTAGTTCTATAGCCTTCAATTCGATCGTGCCCAGAATTTCTTGAAGTCCGTTTCTGACTTAGACTGCCAGAACTTCTATCCTAGAAAATAATAGCTTCCCTTAGGTTAATGTAATCAAAGGGGCGACTACATGACTAAGCAAATCCTCATGAAATCATATGTATTTTTCTTTTAAATGAATATGCGGTCATCAACAAGGTCTGCAATCAGGTCAATTAATTTAATCGGGACATGGAAGCTCGTACCAAATTTGTTGCAGTTTGTTAGTTTAGAATAATAGGTAGATATCTAATTAATAGAGGGAACCTGTGTATATAAATGGGATGGTTTAGGTATGTTCTGTGATATCGGTTTGTTAAATTGTTTTATTTCTTTTAAAAGCAAGCTTACAATGATTTTTAAATTATAAAATAAAGCATGAAATCACGCATTCCCAAACATTTTTATTGTAAGCAAATATTCAATAAATCATTTGAAACTGCATATTTTTCTTTTTTTTTCGGGTTAGTGTCCTTCATCGATAGACATGCCGGCGGTGACGTCAGGTTCGAAGTTTAAGTCCAACGCGCGTGTGCGCAGGAGCTCTTTGTACACGAAGGCAGACTTGCGCGGAGTGCGCGTGCGCTCCGGGCTTTCGTAGTCGACTTCGTACAGGCCGAAACGTTCACTGCACAAGAAAAATAAATTATTTGTTTTATGTAAAACGCATTTTAGTAATATCCTCACCAGGGGCATCGCAATGCCTTGTCGACCCTGAGATGTGAACTTGCTAAGTTTCATGTGGCTATAATTTTACCGGCCCCTTACATTTACTCAGTAATACCTACAAGTGCACTACTGCTTCACAGCGGAAATGGGTATGGTCGTAGTAAGTACGTCCCCAGCCGAATTCTGCACTAAGAGCTCTACTACATCAATTCGATAACTGATAATTAAAGCATAATGTCTCGTGTACTCGAATTTTTTTATTTTTTTATTACCATAAAAATATATCGATCATTAGTGATCAATGCAGTAGAAGTAATGGAACTCTAGTACAGTCTTATTTATCTGGGGACATGTTTTTTTTTGTTTGAATGGAAATCAATGAAAGCTACTTACGTATACCCGAACATCCATTCAAAATTATCTAACAGACTCCAAGCGGTGTATAGTCTGACGTCAGAGCCGTCTTCCATGGCGTCCAACATGGCGGATAGATATTGTCTATAGTACGAAACACGGTCTTCATCGTTCAACCCTGGGTATGTCGCGAAACCATTTTCAGTGATAAATACAGGCGGGTTATTGTAACTGTCTTTGATTTCAATCAGCAGCTTGTAGAAGCCCCATGGTACAGTCTAAAAACAATGATTGCAGTTATCCTAATACTAGCTATTATTCGTTGACTCAAAGAGTTAGTTCAAAATATTCACCAGCTTCCTCCACGTACCTAGTATCAATTTATTTACTTGAATTTACTAAGAGTCGGTGGTCCATGTCCCATACTACTATCGCCACGCACGATGTCTATAAGGCCATGTAATCAACGTCGTTCAAGTCATCTGTACCTAGACTATTGTTTTATTTATCAGCTTACAAATTTGTGTGTCGAATTCGTTCAACCCCCATAGCAAACAGCGAGAAGAAGTAGTACTACCATATGGAAAATCTTGAAGATCTTGAGTGCAAAGCACGGCTTAATAGCACCTATTCTGCTGTCGCCGGTACTTTTCATACGGTACATACATAGTACTGTACTAAGTCCTTACTTAGAAGAACGGAGAATATCTGATCCCAAGTAAATATTTTTATCGAACCGATTTTACGCCGCTATATTTTGATCGGGATAATATAACTTTAAATTATAGTAATGATATCTTACCTTCGTCATATCAGATTCACCTTCATTCCACTCATTCAATTGATAACTAATTGTTTCCATATCGTCATAGAATGATGGAGTTGGATAATATCCAATAACAGACTCATTTCGATATGTTAAAGCGGATGAATAATGATTTAGTCCAAAGAAATCAGACGTTCCTTTAACATAGTTAATTTCATCTGGAGTAAATTCTGGTAATCTGGATCTAAAGAATCCTTGCGAAGCGCTTTTCACAGCAACCCTTTCTTTTAAAACTTGAGGAAAATCACCAGTTTCTGAGAATATTGGATGTGCGTAAATTCCCCACTGAAATACAATAATTATATAGCATTAAATAAACTGAATAGGTACTTCTCAGCCTATAATGTTATTACGTTCTGATTTTTGTTAATATCACCTCGAAAGCAGTAGTGTCCTTGGCGGCAGTAACATCGTTTTCTGTGTTTGGTTCATACCAAGCCGCACTTAAAGTTATTCCAATAATTCCACCTTGAGATTGCCTAAATTCGTCATTGTAAATGTGGTATGCTTTGGCGTGTGCAACAAGAAGGTTCTTTGCGCACATATAGTCTGCTAATCCTGTGTATTTAAGCAGTGGTGCTAAAGTACCTCCGCCGTAACCCTGGTAGCAGATTTCACGGGGTTCATTCATTGTAATCCAGTTTTTGACTCGGTCTCCGAATAGTTCAAAAGCAACACGAGCGTAGTCCGCGTACCAGTTAACGATTTCAGGGTTTGTCCATCCTCCCATATCTTGCAGTTTCTGTGGTAAGTCCCAATGGAACAGAGTGACCATCGGCTCAATATTGTACTTCAGCATTTCGTTTATAAGATTATTGTAGTATGTTACTCCCGCTTCATTGATTTTGTCTGGGAAGCTTGTCGGTAGGATTCGGGTCCATGAGAGGGAGAATCTATAGAATTCTAGTCCGAGCTCCCTCATCATCTCCACATCTCTTTTGTATTGATGATATGAGTCGTCAGCAATATCTCCACTTGAACCGTCTTTAATGGGACTTGGTACTGTGTGGGTAGCGCGATCCCAGATATTTTCTGTTTTTCCTGTAAAAATAGTTATGTAAAATATCTTGGTTTATGTTATGTTGTTTGTATTATCGAAACAATTATTTTTCCGTATAGTACCATCTTCGTCCCAAGCGCCTTCAACTTGATATGAAGCAGTAGCTGCACCGAATTTGAATCCATCTGGGACTTTCCTTACGTTTTGTCGTACATCCTTACAAGCGCCAAGTGCGACGCAAAAAATGAGTAGAACCCTGCAAGTAGGTCGACATGACTTTTAACAAAACTTATCCATTTAAATAAATTGAATTGGTAATTAATAATCTGGTTTCAAGCTTTGTAAAATCTTATTAAATAAATAAAAACTTACAACAAAGAAAATTTCCTTAACATTTTGATATAACCTTTTGGCTTGAATTATGAAAACGTGTTCTAGTATTTATACAAGAATTATCTGTTGTGTTTCATCTTATAATATCGTTATCAACTGGTCGTTAACTTGTATGTATGGGATATCAAATACCCACTAATCAATCCACTTGTGAATACTTAGTTAGATAAAAACTGACTTATTTATCTTTAAATTTCCCAAAACAAGGATTGGGAAAAATAAGATAAACTTTTACTAGATGATGTGTTGTTGTTAGTGGAGGCTCGTGCCTCTGCTGGTGATGTTGTGCTACAGTAAGGTTGGTTTGTGAAGGGGGACTCAAAGTAGCAGTCAAACAGTGAAAATATTTTGTAATGTTGTAAAGAATTTATTATTTAATTCCAAAGGCTACGTAGAATATTTGTTTATTTTCTTTCTCTCTACTGAAATAAATTTAACTACTCAATGATGTAGGATCGATTTGATAATGTTAGATGAATTTGATGTCCTAAAATCTGCATGGTAATATTTTTTTATTTATTTTTCAAATACAGTGTCTTCCTGAAAATTCCTTATAGTATTAGTAAGGGTACCACGATACATGGGTCATAGCCAGGATGACAAACCATAGGTAAATAAAGTCATGTTCATTATTTTACATTTTCTCTCTCTCTCTACGTCTTACTTCACTAAATCCCCAAATAATATTTCCCGTCCATATCGTACCACCATAACAGTATTGACAGCAGCAATAGCTGTAACATCTATCAAAGAACAAACCTCATGTCGTTGAGAATGAAAGTGATAAAAAAGTAGTATGTGAGACTATGCAAACTGGATTCGGACTTATGCCTGGATAACGAACAACAGACGCTATATTTATACTATTTCATTTGTGTGCCTAAAAGTGCCTGTAGTAACCTGTAGCGGATTCAGGTTTATGTATACGACTGATAACTTCAATGTGGTTCTGTGCCTTTACCTTTTCGTGGTTATAAAAGATGCGTTGACGTCGATAAGAGAGAGGCACCTTGGTGCATAGTATTTACGGATGATTAAGGAGCCGAGGGTTAAAACAGGCTGATATAATGACTGCCAAAGCTGAGGAGTTTGACTTAATAATCTTCAGCACCATAACTGAATACAATACATATAAGTATATGTGTTGCGTTTTCGGCAGTCTCCTATTGCGCTTGATTGATTCCAATTTCCGGTACATCGGTTCTATCATAGAGGGTAATAGCAATATCGACTGAGACAGCAACCATAGAAATGGTTGGGTGAAATGGCGATAGGTAACTAAAACAACGGATTCCGCTATGAGCAGTCGGAAAAAGCTTAGCGACTACATTGTCGACGACTTGGACGCGATGATGCGTCGTGTTGACAGTCGATGATGAAATAGCGGTTTTCCCGTGGTGGCAGCTGAACATTCCCAGCGATAGCCGACGACAGATCGAAAGCGAAGAATGCCGAGAGGTTTTGTACAGCTGTAGATTTATTTTGTTTATCCGTTTAATGTCAAAAGTGTGGTAACAGCAACGCGGCCCAAGCCAATGTACGAAAAAAAATGGCGCCTAATATTAACTTTATTCATATTTACACAGCATTATCTAGTTCAGCGACGTTGTCTATTGTTGCTCATGCTCTCGTTACCCGTTATAGTGTGTAATCAACAAAATCTGGTTTTATCGAAAAGCCTATCCGTAATCTGGTAAATCAATGGTTCTTAAGATGAGAAATTTAGTTCTATAGCCTTCAATCCGATCGTGTCCAGAATTACTTGAAGTCGGTTCATGACTTAAACTGCCCGAACTTCTATCCTAGAAAATAAAGGTTCCCTTTAGGTAAGTGGGTGTTATCATATCTAATCATTAATAAGCAATTCCTCATGATATCATAGGTATTTTTCTATTGAATAAATATGCTTTTCAAGAGGGCCTGTAAGTAAGTCAAATGATTTGATCAACAGATGGTACTCCAACCAAAATTGCCAAAAGCCTAAACTTAAAATAACTTTATAATCTTTAAAATAATTGGTAGCGGGAAATAGTTTCATATACGCTTATACGCTTATACGCTTATCTGCATTGATTTGTTAATTACAAAATAAAGCACGAAATCAGCATTTCCAAACATTTTTATTGTAAGCAATGTAAATACTCAATAAATCATTTGAAACTGCATATTTTTGGGTTATTTTCGGGTTAGTGCCCTTCATCGATAGACATGCCGGCAGTGACGTCAGGTTCGAAGTTTAAGTCTAACGCGCGTGTGCGCAGGAGCTCTTTGTACACGAAGGCGGACTTGCGCGGAGTGCGCGTGCGCTCCGGGCTTTCGTAGTCGACTTCGTACAGGCCGAAACGTTCACTGCACAAAAGAAATAGCAAGTAGGTTTAAATATTAATTTCATATTTCACGCACTTTATATCATATAGCAGACTACATTTAAAGTGCGTGGATCTCATGTCTAATTTATGTTCTCTTTTAAAATTTGTAGTTGACCCGAATCACTAATTCCACCCTTATATTAAATTAACTGTTGTACCAGTTGTACGAACTGATCATTAAAGCATAAAGTGTCTGGTAAAGATAATAGACCTAAAAAAAATTACCTGACCTTTTCGCAAATTTTTATTAATTTTAATTGTATCGATAAATAAAAGTTTATATCTGAACCAACTCGATAGAGAGATAGAAGAGATCTTAATCCGGAGTTTTTCAGGAAAGTATAGGGTCTTTTATCGGCATATATAAGTGTGAATTAATATCTATGAGATTCAATAAGATTAAATAGATTTTGCAGGGTCGGCAACGCACGAGTGATACTCATGGTGTTAGGCTGCGGTGACCGTTTACCATCAGACGGGCTGTCAGATTGTTTGCTACCTAGTATAAAAAAAAATGAATGTTACTTACGTATATCCCATCAGCCATTCAAAATTATCTAACAGACTCCATGCGGTGTACAGTCTGACGTTAGAGCCGTCATCCATGGCGTCCAACATGGCGGATAAATATTGTCTATAGTAGGATACACGGTCTTCATCGTTCAACCCTGGGTATGTCGCGAAGCCATTTTCAGTGATAAATACAGGTGGGTTATTGTAACTGTCTTTGATTTCAATCAGCAGCTTGTAGAAGCCCCATGGTACAGTCTGAAAACAATGGTTACGATTATCTTTCTATGTAGCAGCTATTTGTCATTCACTTTCGACGGTTACTTCAAAATATTCACCTAAAGTTAAAAAAAGACTACCAAGTGCCTAAAATGTACACTTAAATTTAAACTGAGTTGGTCGGTGAAAACCTCATCAGCTTTATTTAACTGGCCGCTTTCAACAAGTATGGCATGTTCTAGCGCCCTGAAAATTACTATTTCCCCTATCTTTGGTTTGACTACATCTGTCAATGGGGAAAAGTGTCTGTGATCATAAGGGTATGAGCAAGATCGGAACTTGACCCAGATGTGATGTAGTAAATTATTTTGTTTATCGGTTTGCCGATTTTCTAGTCGTATCCATTCGGCGCTGATTGCAAATAGCAAGAGAGCTGAATGTTAAAGAAATAGTTCTACGGTATGAAAATCGCCGGGGACGCTAGAACGGATACAATTAAGCCGATACAGTCAGCTTTGCACTTTGCTGTAGAGTTGACAAAAGGACTATTGTAGATCTGCCCGACTGGTATTGATTCATTGCGTAATACTATGGACGTAGTAGTATAATTGTTTTATTTCCTTAGTTACTATGGGTACCTAGACACTCGGCTCGGAGCTGATCTCGCGTCGGTATGAATGACTGCATATAGGAAATTTTAAGGAATTTATCAATAGATCCTAATTCTATTAAAGCCTCTACATAAGTATAATAAATATGATGCAGAATCTAATACTTAGTTTAAAATTAATTACAGCTTACCTTAGTCATTACGGATTCACCTTCATTCCACTCATCTAATTGATAACTTATGGTTTCCATATCGTCATAGAATGAAGGAATTGGATAATTCCCAATAACAGACTCGTTCCTATATGTCAAAGAGGAAGAATAATGGTTTAGTCCAAAGAAATCGGAGGTTCCTTTTACATAGTTAACTTCATCTGGAGTAAATTCTGGCAATCTGGATCTGAAGAATCCTTGCGAAGCGCTTTTAGCAGCAACCTTTTCTTTTAAAACTTGAGGAAAATCACCAGTTTCTGAGAATATTGGATGTGCGTAAATTCCCCACTGAAATACAACAATAACATAGCATTAAATAAACTAAATAGGTACTTCTATACAGCCTATAATGTTATTACGGTCTGATTTTGGATAATATTACCTCAAAAGCAATAGTGTCCTTGGCGGCAACAACATCGTTTTCTGTGTTTGGTTCATACCACTTTGCACTTAAAGTAATACCAATAATTCCACCCTGAGATTGCCTAAATTCGTCATTGTAAATGTGATATGCTTTGGCGTGTGCAACAAGAAGGTTCTTTGCGCACATGTAGTCAGCTAATCCTGTGTATTTAAGCAGTGGTGCTAAAGTACCTCCCCCGTAACCCTGGTAGCAGATTTCACGGGGTTCATTCATTGTAATCCAGTTCTTGACGCGGTCTCCGAATAGTTCAAAAGCAACGCGAGCGTAGTCCGCGTACCAGTTAACGATTTCAGGGTTTGTCCATCCTCCCATATCTTGCAGTTTCTGTGGTAAGTCCCAATGGAACAGAGTGACCATCGGCTCAATATTGTACTTCAGCATTTCGTTTATAAGATTATTGTAGTATGTTACTCCCGCTTCATTGATTTTGTCTGGGAAGCTAGTTGGGAGGATTCGGGTCCATGAGAGTGAGAATCTATAGAACTCTAATCCGAGCTCCCTCATCATCTCCACATCTCTTTTGTATTGATGATATGAGTCGTCAGCGATGTCACCACTTGAACTGTCCTTAATGGGACTTGGCACCGTGTGGGTAGCGCGATCCCAAATATTTTCAGTTTTGCCTGTGACCATAGTATTATTATAAATCGTTTCATGTTCAGTTAATCTTTACATAGGTATAAAATAGTAATCACGGTAATTACATGTTTTTGCGTCAATATTAGTAAAGGGGTCTATTGTTGAATATTGAGCGATTACTGAAGCCAAATTTATAATTATTTTAATGGTTCTCTGTCTATAGATATGTGTGTCCACATATAAATCGAGATCTACTGTACGGATTTCTATGAAACTTTTAGTAAAGGCTCTACATATTTTTAATGACGGAGAATAAAATTCTCTTTATTATTTTCCTAACGGAAACGCGGGTGGAACCGAAGGGACTGTTAGAATATAATGATTGAATAATTAATTCTTTTAATATCAATAAATTAAGAAATATCGTACCATCTTCATCCCAAGCGCCTTCAACTTGATATGAAGCAGTAGCTGCACCGAATTTGAACCAATCTGGGAATTTTCTTACGTTTTGTCGCACATCCTTGCAAGTGCCAAGTGCGACGTAAGAAATGAATAGAACCCTGAAAACAAGGTAGCATGAACCTTACACAAATTATATATAATTTAATGTATTCGATAAATTATTTTTATCTTTAAAGATATCGTATTTAATAAATAAAAGACTTACAACAAACCACAATTCCGTAACATTTCGATGTTACCTCTCGGCTTGACTTATGAAAACTTGTTCTAGTATTTATACAAGAATTATCTTTTGTTTTCTATCTAATAACATCGTTATCATATACCTTTTAAACTTTGCATCTTTGTATCAGAAAGCAAGTGATATATCCACTTGTGAATATTGAGATAAAAACTGACTTATTTATCAACAAGATGCCCAAAACAACAATTGCGATCGTATGTTGTCAAGTGTTAGGAAGTGATGTTGCATTTTTTTTGTATAGTGTATTGTTAATGGAGTATGATGGTTATAGGCCACGCTATCCTGGTGGGTATTAATACTGATTATCTTATTTTAAATGCGAAACTTCGTGAGTATCACCTATAGATGTTTGTTACTCTTTCAAGCAAAAACTACCAAATGGATTTAGATGAAACTTGGCATATAGATAGAGTATACTCTGGAATAACATATAGGCTAATTTTCATCTCGGGAAAATTTAGCATCCCTCGGGAACGCAGGTGAAACCGCGAGAAACAGCTAGTGTGCTATTAATAGAAATTTATTAATTTATTTGTTTTATGGAAAACAAACAGCTTACAATATTACAAATAATACATACATGAAAATAGTACAAAAGCCAAAACAGTTTTCACAAATAGGATATTAACTTTTACGCAGACAACAAAAACAACGGACTAGCAAAACCATATAAAATTAAGTACTTAATAACTAACAAAAAAAATTAAAACAGATAACATTAAAATATACCATTAATATTCTTTTTAAATCTACAACTTTTGCAAAACCAGCGGCATTGCGAATGTGTTTCCAACCTTAAGTACTCTACTACTCGGTCCATTTAATTTGCCAGGATTCTCGTCCATAATAGTAAGAACCTTTAGAAGGCTAGGCAACGCTTTAATCATATGTCGTACGTGTAATTTGTACCCGCGATATTAAACGGTAGTCAACAGGTTAGTAACAATTGAATAATAAAGCACATTTTTGAGATATGACAAGAAAGTTGGTCATTATAGAATCTAAAATGATATCAGTTATTTAATTTCCAGTTACATATAGATGAGCTTTAGAAAGTTATTGCAATTGTGAATATTATTGACAACATAATACTTGAATTATAAGTTAGTTAGGAATTTATTATGGGAAAAATATGAGAGTTTATATTTAATACTATACTAGCTGTCCCGACAGACGTTGTCCTGTCTTAACAATTAATATTGAATTCGTATCTTCCGATTGAATCAACTGTGAAATGTGCAATAAGAAATTATAAGTTGATTATTTCAGTATAATTCCGACCCATGCCTTTATTTTAAAATGGTATTTGCAGCGCGCATTGTGTCAATCGCTCCAGCTGTCAAACGACTGACAATAATAAAAGTTTATATTGTCAAAAGCGCTAGTAAAGTGATTAAGTTTTCTTAAATTTTCTAATTTTCCACACAACTTTCTTAATTTTTTCTTTCATAAGAACCTTCTCCTGACAATAACAAACACAACAAAAAAAGAATTAGCGAAATCGGTCCAGCCGTCCATGCGTGATGGCGTGACCAAGGGAAATAGGGATTCATTTTTATATATATAGATAGATAGATTTTAAAATGAAAAAAAAGGCACTAAGATTACTCCAGGTTCGCAAACCAGCGGCTTCATTCTGATACTAACCAAATGCCGAGCGAAGAATCATGAAAACAAGGAAAAAAGCAAACTAAATTTACATTTATCTGTATGGATGTTATGTCACAATCTTGTATCAATCAGTAGATTAAGACTTGAGTTATTTTGACGTTTATATCTTCATCTTGTTGGCATGTAAGGTATGTATGAATAAATTATACATAAGGAAAATAGGTTTCCTTTGACGCTCCATCACATAAAAACTACTGAACATATCTGGATGGGACTGTTACCATTCGACGCGGAATTTTTCCTAGATGGTTACAGGCTATACATGATATCGATAAACGCGGGTGAAACTGCGGGAGACAGCTAGTTGACTCATAAATGCAATGCAACTGAAGTACCTGATCCTCAAACGAACTTACGTAGTTTGAGAAGTAGCCCATAACAGATCAATCTTAAGTTCAATAAAAAATGCTTCCTTAATCAAATTCTTTTTATAATCAAATATATTCATATCTTTCGATAACACGGATGGCTTTCGTTTAAAACAAAACGGATAGTTACTTTCTTCACTGTCATTAAGCACTTTTTATTTTTCTACATCCCACTCCTTACCGAAAATGAAGCAAAGTAGCTTTTAGCAATGAATAAGTTATTGCCGCCTGGCTTGTAAGTAAAACAATTCATTCATTAGTTGTATATTGTTTTTGATAGCACTTAATATTAAATTTATTTATATTCACATAGCTTTATACAGCTTAGTCTCTGGTTCATTAATATCTCGAGACAGTGAGAGCCCTAGGAAAGCGTAGGATCCTTTCTAACGTCGTCCAACACGGCAAGATATGGCCAGTTATAGATAGGATATCATATCATGGATTAAAAACGTCGTGATCCCTGATTTGGAGAAAGGATGTCATACGAAAAATCATCTTCAATCAAAATTTTGAGATAAAGTCCAAATTGTAATTGTATGATGGTGCTGATGAACCTTATTACATCGATGTAGAGTTCATTTTTCTATAACACTCTTAGCTATAAAAATGGGCCTATATCTCGACAACTTTCGTGGTGGGATGTCTTTCATCTCTTAAATTAGTAAATCATCAATTAACCTTTGTTATAGTTTTATTTAAAATTCAAAAAAATTCAAAATTCAAAACCATTTATTCAGTTTAGGCCTTCGGAGGGCACTTATGAAGGTCAAATTTAAAGTTACTGAAGCTACAACCGGTTCGGAAGTCAGCCTTCAACTGAGAAGAACCGGCAAGAAACTCAGCAAGGTTACATTCTTTTTTATTTGTTATATACATTTTTATCTATTCTGACTTTTTGGCTATTTTATAATTTCAATTTTACATAATTTTATATTTAACAATTACAAAATACTTATTATAGGTAACATTAATAAAAACAAAACAAAAAAAAATATGACAAGACTACAAAATAGAAAATAACAATAATTAGGTACTTACAACTTAAACAAGAGATTTAGAGGTGCACTGTGCAGAGAGCAGCTATTTCCATACATTTTTATCTTCAATATAATGAACTACCTTGTAATACGCTTTTTCTTTCAAAACTTTCCTAATATAATTTTTAAATTTATGATCAGACATTTTGGTTATTGAAAGCGGTATCTTATTATAAAATCGAACACAATTACCAAGAAATGACTTGTTAACTTTAGTTAGTCTAAAGTATGGAACAACTAACTTCTCCCTTTGTCTTGTATTTATACTATGAATATCTAATTTTGACTCAAACATTCCTATGTTTCTACGTATAAACATTATATTTTCATAAATATATAGTGAAGGTAATGTCATTATATTTATTTCCCTAAATAAATCTCTTAATGATTCACGGGGACCCATACTGTAAATTGCACGAATTGCTCTTTTTTGTATAATAAATATTGATATATATCCGCTGCTGCTCCCCAAAACAAAATACCATAGGACAAGAGGCTATGAAAATATGCAAAATAAACTAATTTGGCCGTCTCAACATTCGTCAATTGTTTAATTTTCCTAACAGCAAAAGCAGCCGAACTTAATTTAGCAGCTAGAGTATCAACCTGAGGTCCCCATTACAATTTATTGTCTAATGTAAGACCCAAAAATACCGTTTTATTTACAAGATCAATATGGCTCCCATCTATTATTATTTGGCTATCTACTTGTGCTACATTTGGTAAAGAAAACCTTAAGCATTTAGTTTTCTTTGAATTTAGTAATAGATTATTTGTAGCAAACCACCCACAGACAATTGACATAGTATGATTAACTTTAGTTAGATCTTTGTCTTTTCTATTAACTTTAAAAATTAATGATGTATCATCAGCAAACAAGACAATATCTGTGAGGTCATTTACAACATATGGCAAATCATTTATATATACTAAAAACAAAAATGGACCTAAAATTGAACCCTGGGGTACCCCCATTTCGACTAAAGAGCCCTTGGATGTTGTGCCGGTAATCCCTACCTTTTGCTGGCGATTTGATAAATAAGATAAAACAAGATCATGAGCAGTTCCACGAATTCCGTAGAAGTCAAGTTTTAGTAGTAGCGTACGGTGGTCAACGCAATCGAATGCCTTGGACAGATCACACAAAATGCCAATCGCATCCTGTGAATCCTCCCATGCGCCATAAATGTGCCTCAGCAATGTTGCTGCCGCATCGGATGTAGATCTTCCCTTCGTGAAACCGAACTGATGACCATGCAATATCTTATGCTTAGTAAAGTGACTTGACATTTGATTAAGCAGCAATTTTTCAAAGATTTTACTAAGTATATATATAAATATATATATATATATATATAATATATATAATTATATACCAGATAAGTCGATGATTGATTGATACCGAAAAATTCGGAGTTTCCACATATAAATTCAATTTCTTTTTGCGTCAGTTCGGGTATTTTCGTCCTTGGGAATCCTTGCTCGGCTCTTTTTCTGCTACCTTTTTTCGAGAGGTAGAGTAAGTCTTTGAGAATATAGGATGAACTAATTGTTACCACTGAGATACCTACGCTTTTGTCTAGAATTCAGTGGAATTCGGTGTATCTCAAGGTAACGTGTAAATAGTATTAAAAACTTATTGTTTCAAAAGTTTATCATTCAGATGTTACAGAGACTATGAGATAATATGTAATTAAATCTAGATCTGCGATCTCGGTAGTGCCTCGCCAAGTCGGCAAGCACAGCCCTAACATTCTTTTTTCGAAGGCCGTCAGGGTAGATATATAGATTTAAGTATAAAGTAAAATAACCATTTATGCAGATTATTCCCTAGAATGGTACTTACTGTACTGAATCTCGTACAGGTTCGTAAATCACTCGTAATTATTGCTCGAGGTAGGTGCCCCGAAGTGGCTATCTACAATAGCAGCAAAAACAGCAACTTCATTCCTAAAAACACATACAAACTTAATTCAATTTTTGTTTGTTTTACTTCGACAAGAACCCTGGTAAAGAAATTCCTAACACCATACAGTCCTAACACTTCTAACAAGAAAACAATATTTTTGCACAGTTATCTTAAGTAAAAAAGAGGCGCACCCCGCAGTTCCTCCTATAATACAGAGACAACATCATTTTCAGGATTGTGATTACATTTATAAAACCTAGTTGGGCTAACAAGGAGTAATAAATGATTTGTTTGTCGTACCAGTTGGTTTGGCGAGGCAGGTGAGCGATGGGGGCGCGGTGGGCGGCGTGGGCGCTGCTGTGGTGCGCAGGCGCCGCCGCCGCGCCTGCCGAGCCGCGCTCCTCGCAGCCACAGCCCGCCTCCACCGCCGCCACGTGTGACCCGCTACTGCTGAGGAGTCCACCACCTATGCCACCGGTAGGTTTATAAGGATTACTCTATTCTATCATTCATAATTTTCTACTGTCTACAATGTATCCGAGTATCGTTTGATTATTTGAACTAACAAGTTAAACTTATTTGCTTACTAAATATTAAACATTTTCTCATTACTGTGATTAGTTTAACTATCCGCAGTTCTTATGCCATGTAGAGAATTCAATTTACAAGCTTTCACCCCGAATTTCCGATGGCTCCACTGTTACACAAGATGTTTCTCTGAATACATATAGTCTATCTGTGAGCCAAATTTCATTAAATTCCTTAGAGCTGTTTATGCATGATTGAGTCATTAACATTCCATCTAACTTTTAAAATTTATAAGATTAGCAGGTTGAATTCGATCATGAAACTAAAAGCGAATTGTAGATATAGATGTGTTTGAAAGCATGTAGAGAAGTAAAGCAAATTAATTTACCCGAGCCTGCAACAAATTAGTAAGGTTGGCAAGTTATTCCTGTGCAGTGCCAAACGATTTGTCTTGCAGGGACGCTAGACGTAGACACCTTTAATGGTGTTATGTACGTTCGTAACACAAAAATTGGAATAGTAATTATTGGATTATATAAGAAAAATATGTTGTAATTTTTTAACGGATGAATTATTTAGGTAACATTAATGCTGCGTAACAAGTTTAAACACAATGTTTTAAAACGTTTACATTTAAAATCTTTTATTTTAATATTATACAATTTCAGAATGCACGCGAGCACGAAGCAGCAGTAGTTCACACAGCACGTGCTCTCGCCGAGTTGGTAGAACAGAACGTAGCAGATGAAGCTAGAGCCGCCGCCCTGGCCCGCGCCGCCGCCCGCGCCCCCCTCAACCCGCCTCCCGCCGCCGTCGCCCTTGGCGCACCACAACTGCACCTTGGCGTACTCTACGTCGCTGACCCGCCTCGCCTCATCGTCTTCCAACAAAATAACTCAGTCACACTTCGACAATTCTGGCGAACGTTGGCATCGGCATGGAATGCTAGCGCGGTGGTCTGGTCTAATGGGTGGTTCTCATGTGAACGTGACGGTGAAGGATGGTGGGGCGGCGTAGCTGCAGCGCGAGGGGCAGGTCCTGCGCGAGCAGCCGCCGCCATATTCCGACGCTGGCCGTCAATACCATGTGAAGAATCTATGCACGATTGGCTCGGTGGACCGCCGCTTTGCGATGCAGCTACGACTGACTGTGAAGCCACTCCTGCATTTGGATCCAGTGATCGAAAGATAGAGGTGATCTAGCAATCAGTCTTTATTGACATGTATAATAGAAGTTTTGTATCATTGTTTTATTTTTTTCAGTACCGGTGTAAGTGTCGCTCCGGGCATTGGGGCGCCGGTGGTAGCGGTTGGTTGAGCGGGACAACTCTAGCGAATGACGAAAGTGGTCCACTGACCTGCACTCCTTGCGGGATGGGTAGTGACGCCACCGCTTGTCTGGCTGACGCCTACCGCGTCGCTCTTCTTGCAGCCAACCTGGCCGGAATGCTGCTTTGTCTCGTCATTGGACTTATTATATTTAAGAAGAGAAAGTGTAAGGTCAGTGTCAAAGCAATATCAAACATTTCTTCTAAGAACTTCTATTATGTGTCTAAAATAATGGTTTAACCGATAACTATTTTCCAGGCGGTGGCAATGGGTATGTGGACGGTCCTGGAGGTGGTTCTACTTGGGGCATTGTTGATGTATGCGTCAGTAAGTTGAAATCTGAGAATATTACTTTATTTTATGCTTATCAGATGTATGGAAATCGTCATATATATTTTTTTTTACGTAGTAGGTAGAATTATGATCACTATCGTGAGTCATAGAAGTTCCATGAATATTATCCAGATTATGACATGTTTATCGTTTTTTACAGCTAGTCTGACATAATGGTTGATATTTCGGTAAAACAAATGATGTCAGTTACACGGTCTCTTGATAGGGGGTAACGGAGTCTATCTTATCTAATTTGATTCTGCACGAGAGATGATAGTAAATATGATGAATTTTTTAAAACTTTTATCAATTGAAGTGTTTTGTAGAAAAACATTACTAATGAAGATTATATAAGAGATGAGAAAAATACTTGTCTTGTATAATCATCATAGAAATATGTTCTCTGCAACCTTTAAACCAATTTTTGGGGCATGAAACTCGCTAAATTACCTCTGTTAACTATTGATATGCAATAAATATAACACATTGAAGTGTGAATTTGAAGATACCAGATAAAATAATATGAAATCATAGAAGTATTATTAATAAAAAATATTTTGTTCTTATACACCATAGAAATTGACAAAATAAATCAGTGTAGTTTAGAATTTCCTATGACTACCTTCCGACTTCATCATCACACCAGCTCGATGGTATAATAACATTGCATTGTCACGAAACTAACATAAGTATCCCAATTGACAGGCCAGTTGGCTTGGTGGTTAGCGACTCTGACTGCCAAGCCGAAGGTCGCGGGTTCGATTCCCACCCAGGACAAACATTTGTGTGCATGAACATGTCTGTTTGTTCTGTGTCTGGGTGTCAATATCTATATAAGTATATATTTAGCAAAAAAAAGTAGTATATCAGTTATCTGGTTTCCATAGTACAAGCTCTGCTTAGTTTGGGATCATCTGGCCGTCTGTAAAAAATGTCCCTGGATATTTATTTAATAGCTCAATCAGACGCCAGCACTAGGTTACAAATTAGATTGCAAATTTGGAAAAATCTATTGCAAGATAAATAAAAGTTTGCAATTAAAATAAAATATCCCGGGACATTCTTTACTCTCGGCCGTCTGGTCCCAAACTAAGCAGAGCTTGTACTATAGAAACCAGATAACTAATAAACTATTTTTTTTCCCACCCAGGACAAACATTTCTGTGCATGAACATGTCTGTTTGTTCAGTATCTGGGTGTAAATATATATATATAAGAAATGTTTGTCCTGGGTGGGAATTTAACCCGCGACCTGCGACTTGTCAAGCAGGGTCGCTAACCACCAGGCCAACTGGCCTGTCGGTTTAAAGTAAACCTACATACCGCGCTGATCCGAAATTATTGAGGCAGGTAGATAATAATAATAATAATAATAAATATTCTGGGACATTCTTTTATACACGGCCCTGTGGTCCCAAACTAAGCAGAGCTTGTACTATGGAAACCAGACAACTGATATACTACATATACTACTTTTTTTTTAAATACATACTTATATAGATATTTACAGAACAAACACACACGTTCATGCACACAAATGTTTGTCCTGGGTGGGAATCGAACCCGCGACCTTAGGCTTGGCAGTCAGAGCGTTAACCACCAAGCCAACTGGCCTGATAATGATAATACATGTAATTTAACTAAAATAAATGATATCCTTCCAGGCTGCATCTCAGTACATATCGGAGGCGAAATGGCGGTGCATAGCTGGCGCGTGGCTGCGAGAGCTCGGTTTCGTCGCGTGCTACGGATCAGTCGTGCTGAGGCTGTGGGTGCTGCTCGCTGAGTTCCGCACTAGAAAAGCACATAGATGGACGCCGAGGGATTCAGAGGTAAATCCATAGACAATTTAGTAGAAATTTCATAGACTAAAGAGTATCTAATCAATTTATGATTAAGTAAAGTATATCTTTGTTTAATTGATAAATACCAGGAGATCCATAGCACGGGGTCTACTCAGTTTTGAGTCCTGTCTCCCGCTACATATTTCAGCTTTCCATAGCTTAGTTTCTTTTATTTCTTATAATGTAAATAGTATGTATTCTGGGAGAAAATTAATAAATGTATAATTCATTAAATACATTTATTATTAATTGTGAGGCCTACGTTCAGCTGGGACAGTTCCTAGGTTGTATGCTTTATGATAAATAATTCAAATAAATTTCCAGGAATTTTTCACACATTATCTGATACAAAATGAAGCAGACATTGTACTATATTAGGTACCAGTTTTTAAAATAACAGAATTTATTTGAAAATGAAACTGTTTATTTGAATGGGCGCCTTACTTAATTTATAATGGTATTTAATAAATAAATATGAATTATTCTGCACATACTCCAGTCCTTTTCTAGTCGCTCTCTATCAACTTGATGCTGAGCTCCTAGCTATGAATTCCAGGTGCTTCGTGTAGTAGGGGCCATGATATCGGGTGCGGCGTGCTACCTGGCCGCGTTCACGGCGACGACTGCGTGCGACGACGACAGCAGCGGTGGGTGCGCGCGCGCCGCCTGGCATCACGTCACCGCGGCTGCAGAGTTGCTGCTCCTCGCTGCTGGACTTCGGATCGCGTATGCTGCTAGGAATGCTAATGTGCCGTTTCAGGTGCGTCTTCCTGAATAGGCCTATTGCACGCTGCTCCAAGTGTATGTTCTGGGACATATGGTTCACCATATTTTATATTGTACACCCAGACACGTACCTAATAAAGAAACAAGTTCATGATGAACATAAATGCTTGTTCTGAGTGGCAATCAAACCAACGATTGTGGCTTGGCAGTTAGCGTATGTAATTACTATAACAATCGGCCCGTTGCCTAGCCTTTCTAGCCTTCAATGTCCCTAGGATGTAGGAGTTACGGGACGTTGCAAGTAATAAAAACAAAATACAATATTAATTCAAACCTTTGTGTCAATATGATCGGGATACAAACTACGACTTTCGATCGTACAAGCTGTGGTGAAATGGTTGTCCCGCGATCTTGCTCCCTTAGGAATCGAATTTCGTGAAATCCCTTACCGTACAATCTACCTGATCTATTTATAAGCATACAGTAAACATAATAATTGTCTAAGGCAGAATGGGAACTTTCTAGCAGTCAGTAGGTTCTGTAAAAAAAAGTGTTTTGTTCGACATCGCCATTGAAATAAAGTTCGTTAAAAGGACCCAGAGCAATTAGGAGCTCGTTGGCTTGGTGGTGAGATACAGTGACTGTTAAATCAAATGTCTCAATCATGATTATCTCAGGTGACTCGCCACTGACTAAATGGGCCCCCATGAGCAGTCACCAAAAGCAACAACGTTGAGAGGTGTGCTGCAGTTTCACTAGCCCTACTCTCGGGTTTGTGCCTTAACACTTTTACCCTAGGAGCAGTAGCTGCAAGCCGGAAGGGGGGTCATCGGTACCGTCTACGGGTTGTATCGGTATTCACCAACAGCACCTATATAGTTAGTTGCCCTGCGGTTTTATTATTGGTACAGTAACACTTTTATATAATGGTAGGAGCGCGGTTGGCTAGCAGCAGCGCTGTGCTGCGAGGGCGCGTGCGGGCTGGGGTGGCGCGTGGCGGCGCTGGCGGCGGCGGGCGCGGCGCCGGAGCGCTGGCCGGTGGCGGGCACGGCGCGCGCGCACCTGTCCGCCGGCGCCGCGCTGGCCTGCGTGCTCGCGCCGCGCCTGTGGCACGGCTACCGAGCACGCTCGCTGGCGCAAGAGGTCTGTTCATCTACATATACGCTTATCTTAACTAAGACTTTTTATGCCACGTAAGGTCGGCGGTGAGTTTGTGTTATGAGGCGTGTAATCACCGGAACAAGTGCACCTATTTGAAAAAAAATCCCTTTATTAAAGCCCAACTTTAGCAAACTCCGTTGCCTATAAAGTCTAATACGATTAACTGAAACCATTTATCTATAATTATAATACTTGTTCTATACTACTTGAAATTATTTTCTCCCACCGATCTACCATGCTCCCCGCGGTATACCTTTTACCACTACTTAAGCCGCGCTCATGGAGTTGTGGAATACTTTAGAATCATAAGTTTATTGAATCACGGTCTAGTAAATAGACTGTAGAAAATATATATGTAGGTATAACATAAAATTCGGACTCCTTTGTTTATCCACACCAAAGTTACAAACTAACGAAGTAAAACTGTCCTCAGTTGCTTCGAGAAATGGATGATAATGTGTAGCCATGGTATCTCCTGCCAAGAATCTGGATAAATACCGACTTCTGCCCAGTACTTAATAATATTATGTGTGACATTGATACAATTCTACGATAGTTTACTACTTTGTGGCGTAAATTATAATTTCCAGGTGTCAAGACGAGGTCCAGCTGAAGGTTTCGGCGTGGAGGGTGAAGAAGAGCCCACAAATGAAGAAGTCAGGGCTGAGCTGAAGCGGTTATACGTTCAGCTCGAGATCCTACGCAACAAGACTTTGAGGAGAGACAATCCTCACATCAGTAAACGGAGAGGTGGAAGAAAACCTCCTCATCGACGGTTTTCACTGCAGGTATAAAATGGAGAATTAATTAAATAGATCCAATATGTGTGATTAATTCAATTCATAATTTAAAAGATTTTTCTAAATGTCATGTGGGACTGATATAATATACTACCAACTACTTGTACCTATATTGAAGGTGATAAAAAAGGATGGCAACACTTCCCATTAACATTTTGCTAATAATTTCATAACATTCACTTGTTTAGGAAATATGCTGACTTTATCGTGTGTTTTGTTTCGTATATTATGCCTTTACTTACAAACACTACTTTAAAACTAAAATACTGTTTAAATTGTCACGTCAAAAATTCACTTTATTTGACAATGAAATTAAGGTGATTGAGAAATACGTGACTGCATTTAAACATTATTTTTTATGAAGAGCGTTTAAGAGCAAAGCCTGTAACTTTATTTTACATACCATTAGACTTACCTTTAGTTTAAATGTGTCTGTTTGCCTAATATTTAGTTAACTACTTCTCTTTTTAGTTACATTTAGTCGATATCTTTTATTTGTTTGGTATTTCCACTTCCTGTACAAACCTAAAAATGCTAAAAGGCTAGTTGCCGTGTTGACAACTACCACAAAGATTACCTATTTGATGTGTAAAATCATTGTGTAATAGTAATATGATATGTAACAAGTGTTTAGGTATATTTTCAGCCCTCCTTTATCGGTGTTCTATCTTCATTCTCATTAATTGAATGTTTCATCTTCCATCCTACTTTAGAAAAAGGGCAGTCGTGAAAAGGTAAGGAGGTGTGAAATTTATCGCATGCGCACTGACGTGGAGCACCCGCATGAACCCTGTGGATGTCCGACCCGTAGCGCGGCCGGCTGCGGCACGCGGCGCCCCCGCACAGACCCCCGCCCCCGCCCTCGCCCCCGCCCCAGCCCTCTGCCACCCACTGCAACCATTACTGTCGCAATGTTACAGATGTCCGCTTTATCTGTGTAACGGGTGCCGGATCCAGAGCACCGAATATTTCTCGTTGGAGATCTAGAGCTCCAATTGGCAATATCGATCGGATCTTATAGATATCCGATAAAAATTCGGTAACGGCACTCTCAATTTTCTATCTCTGATTGTATTTCCGTCTTCAAGCTTGATGTTCTCACGCTGAGGAATTTGTGTCGATTCTTCCGTAAACGATCTTTGTCGATCGACGGTGCACGTTACTTTATAAATATTCGGCTTCGATTCCCGGCTAATACTTTTGCCTGTTATACAAATGCATACCTACTTTACGGAAATTGTTGATCTTTATGTATTCGTTTTGAAAAATATCTAAATATTGTCCGATCTTAACCTAAAAATTTTCTAATCAATAAAATTCGAACGATATGTTTCGTCAATTACCCAGCATTCATTACCCATAACGATTACAGCCGAACGAACACTCGTATTAGAACGAGAAAATTCGATCGCCGAGTGAGAAGAGCGTGACCGAATGTTAGTTCGTCTTCGGTCACGTGCCAAAAAGCGAATATGAAATATCAACAATTTCCAACTTTAAACTCGTAAACAAGCATGATCGGACACAGTCTTGTAATAAAACAGGCACTGCAGGCGCGACGAGGCGGCAAGGGCAAGGCGGGCGGCAGCGCCAGCGCGGTGGAGGCGAGCGAGGCGGGCGACGCGTCGCGCACTCCCGAGGACTCCGTGTGCTCGGCGGAGGGACCTTCACACTACACCGACGGAGACACGCAAGCGTGATCCCACACCCGTCCCCGGGTCATCGACTATCAAGATGTTTACCTGTAGTTTGTTAAACGAGTGGTATATCTCGGCAATTAAAAGGCGCACGCGTGATTATCGCAATAAAGACTGTGGATGTGTCGAACAAAAGAGAAAGAGACAAACATGTTTCCATTTTTCTCTATCGCGCTAAAGCCTGGTGGTCCCGGGTAGTAGATAGTTACTGACTGTCGGTTACTGCCCCCGTAAGAACAGTAATTTTTGATGCCCGTAGTTGGTGGAGAGAGAAAGACAGTTACTGGCCGACGGGCCAGTTTTAAGGGAATCTAAGTTCCGTCAATTGTCTCTCACTCGATGTTTCTTATTACGCCGGTTAGTTATAGTCACATTATCACTCTTGTCTATACATGGCGCACATTCAAGTTCAGAAGTTTGGTTAAGGGTTAAGAAAAATAATAGTAAGCTATTATAAAGTTCACGCGCCTTCGTGCATTAGTACCTACTTAATAAATGCGGGTTTTATTCAAGTATGATATGCATATAGTAATAATGCAACAAATAGCATGTTTATATAGTTATACTTACCTTTATGGCTAAAATCCAACAATGTGTTGTTGACGCTGAATATTTAGTGTCATTCAAGTGTAGACGGCAGTTTTTTACTCGGATCCTTTAAAAACTAAAATGATGATATTACTTATATCAGAAAAGGACCACGATTTTATAAATACCTACCTAATATTGCATTAAAATTGGAGGAAAGGGTTAAACATCAGCTTTAGAAAGAGATAAAATCTATCGTTATTGTTGATAGTTAAGTCCGCATTGGTATATATGTTAAAAGTGATGTTTGATGTTATTATTGGACAAACTTTTTAACTATGTATATCTCTTTTTCTCTTAAAATTGTTGTTAAATTTGCAATCGTTCGTATTTGCTAACTAAAAAATTGGTATTGAAACTCGATCTAAAATCATCTTGAAAACTTCTTTGTTTGTTTCAGCTTCGATATTTTTGTCATCAATTTAATACTTTTCAGTATTAATCATTTCTCAAATGTAAATTTAATAACCGTGTCCAATAATATTAAATAGAGATTATTAATAAGGAATTGTAATAACAAAATGCTAGTCAAAGACTTAATAAAATACATGAATAAAAAACTTGATAAAAACAGCACAAATTGTGTAAATAATTGTCGTAGTACAATAATTTAATATTATAGTTTTATGTACCCACCTATAGAGAATAGCGTTTTGTATCCATTCTAGCCGAGCGAATCATATTTATCTATGTATATCTAATTAATGTATTCTGGATTTATGTGTCTATTTTCATAAGCTACTGAATGTACCTATGTGAAACCAATATGCGTTGATAATTGTCGTGTTACCCTCAACCCTATGTAAAAACTACCCTGTACAATGCCTACAAAATAAGATCTCAAGCAAAAATGTGTTCTTTGCCTTCAACTATCCCTATCAATGTCTTTTTTTCAAAATACTTCCAGCATTAATAAAACTGTAAACTGTGCAAAGACAAAAGATGTAAAGCGAAAATAAATCAATTCGTAGACAAGCGCTACGAGACATCGCAGGACTGCTTTCGCACTTCGAGTATTTTATTTATTACTTGCATTTATTCAGCTAACAGTGTCACAAAACTGTTTTTGTTAATCCACATGCAATTACGAAACAGCAATAAATGACAAAAATAAACAATTTATATTTGTTAAGGTGCTTCAATTAGAATAACAATATAGACACAAAAACATCTAGAAATTCGGATACTGCGAATCAAAAATCTGAGTATTAAAGTGACTCTGATTATTTTCCATTCTCTTTGCTCATTTATTCACCACCGAATATACTATATATTCATTCAATCTAAACAAACCTTATATATAATTATCAGACAATTTGTAAATAGCACAAACGTTATCGGTACTACCATATTCTCTAACTTATATTTGTACAACTTCGCGTCTATAGCTTTATAGAAGGCATAAGAATGTTGACTTAATACTGTTTTGGCATTCTGTTCTAGGAACTTATTTCTAGGATAATTGTCTCAGACAGGTATTGAAATTGACTTATTTGCTTAGCTCAGGTCACGTGAACCTGCCTGTAGAATACATTGAATTACAGGCGTTAACTGACTGGAAATAAGGGCTAGTAAATAAGGCCCCTGAAGCTTCTTAACGGTCTATAGTTTAGTGTCCATTTTGTGAGCATTACGTGTACATTTTAACACTCTCTTCAACATTTTTCTGTATCTAAAATCATCAAATATCTATTGAAATTAATATTACTCATAACAAAATATTGAATATATTTTTTTCTTGGTTCTGTTCTGTGAATACCATTGATTGCAATTGATACTATTTGCTCGCTCAGTTGGCCACAATAGGCTATTGTTTCGTTTTAAGTAGTTTATGAATGTATTTTTTGATTCGAAAACTATGTATATCTAGAGGCACGGCAGTCTATTCTATTTATATTCTAATTGTATTATCAATTGATACAAATTTCACATTTCACACCACAATAATATTGTCATAAATTGTGTTCAAAGAACGACAGATTCGACGACAAACATCTAGCGCGGATATGAAGTTTACCAATTCGATTCGTAATTACAAATATTAATTACATGAAGACTCATAAATATATACTTGCTTTCCAGACAGACGTTGTTCTGCCCGGTAGGTGGCGCTACGATCTAATAGTAACTCTACAACAGCGCCATCAAAAAATAAAAATTCCTAGAACTCGATCACAGCGCCACCCACCGGGTCTAAAACCATTCTCGAATCCAATGGAACACACAAAACGATTCATCAAAATCTATCCAGCCGTTTAGAGTTCACTATCATACACACGGGCACAAGAATAAGTCAAAACAAAAAAGACTAAGTAAAAATTCAGTTGAAATTCGAAAAGTAGTAATAAAACTTATTAAGAAATTATTGGTTCATATCTGCGCTGGGTGACTTTCGCCTGTTGTCATTTTTGTGCTAAGTCATCTATGTATGTATTAATGGTTGAATAATAGAGGGAAGACTTGTAAATAGTAGAGCTGTAATGGATAATTGTAAGAGGATGTTTTGTTTTAATAATTATTACATCCGTTGAGCTTTGTTCGATGTTCGCGGTGCGTGTGGCGTGTGATGCCAAAAATAAATTATTTATTATCAATAATAATGACATTATTTATTGAATAAATGAAAATGTTCATATCCCTTGTTTAATTTGAGTTGTTATTAATTTTATTTTCAATCTACTTTGGCAGACAATTGAGCTATTTCAGGATAAACCTCCGGTAAACTAACTGCTTATTATTGTAAAATCAGGCTTTTGTTTTTAATGAGTAAAGTAATAATAATTGTATAAAAAAAAATTGTTGTATACCTTTTAGTGCAGAGTTGGTACTACCACCATACTCATTTCCGCCGCAAAGCAGTTTTCAGTGTCAGATTAAGCAAGCGCGGGCCCCGTAGCATATTTTGTAGAGGGGCCTTCGTTCTGCTATGGGTTCTTAAGTATAAAGTAGTAAAAAAACAATCGGTGGTGGACGGCCATAGACACGCGGGCCCCCCTTTTGCGCGGGGCCCGTAGCAATTGCTATTCTTGCTACGTGGTTAATCCGGCACTGGTAGTAGTGCATTTGCATTACTGTGTTTCGGTAAGAATGGTAAGGGAGCCGGTAGAATGAGCCTGTAGCATATGAGACTTAACAACTTTACGTCTCAGGGTCGACAACGCATTGGCGATGCCCCTAGTGTTGCAAATGTCTATAGGCGGCGGTGACCACTTACCATCAGGTGTAGGGTATAAATAAAAAGAAAAAAATATATGTACATATACATATTTAATTAGTAAAGCATTAATAAAATTACTTTTTGCAGAATTAGAATCATAATAACATTTATTTGCCTAGTTTGGGTTTTACAAAATATTGCTGTGGCCGGTGGGCCGTTCAGAGGTGAGTCAGCTAACTTATGTCCTAATGGATCTGTTTCCTTTCTCCTGTCAGTCTCACATATTGCTAATATGTGAGACTATACAAACATACTTCTTATTTTGTTGATGTTGTGTGCTTAAAACCTATCTCATAGAGGCATTATTATTATTATTTTTCACTTTATTTTAAGGGGACGCAGAGCTTTCGTTCTGTCGGTTGGCCACCGCGTGTATCCTTTTTTATTAGGGTCATATAATATATCGCCCAATCTGTGATTGACCCTGAGGGGATTAAATACACCGTGCGCTTGGTTGGCGTCTCCAAGAGATTCAAGGTCTACTATTTCTAATTTTGCTATGTTTCCCAAAATTTTGGTATTAAGGTCCTCGGCGCGTGGGTCAAGCTTCGATATCAGCCATCTCCCAAATTGCTTCCGTGGGTGTTCGTCTTGGTAATTGTGGAGCATTTAGTGCCAGTCTGTATTGGCGTTCGATTTTGCTTAGGTTCGCTGCGCTATACCTTGAGAGTAGTTGCACCACTCCGTAGTCCATCAGTGGTAAAATGCAGGCCTGAATGATGGCCAGTTTCATGTCTAGTTCTATCTTTGCATTGTATCCTATTATTGGACTGAGTATGGACCGAGGATTCCTCTTACTTGTTTCAGTTTCTTGACGACCTTTTCGGTGTGCTGGTTCATCTTCATGTGTTTGTCAAAGATGACACCGAGGTATCTGATCTGCTTTTGATAGCGTAACGTTTGTTTTTTCAGCTTTACCGTTGGCCGGTATTTTTTCATTTTTGAGAACATGATGCATTCTGTTTTCTCAATGTTACACTGTAACCCCCATCTTGTGTAGTAGTCAACGATGGCTTCCGCCGCCCATTCAGCACGCATAGTCGCGTGTTCTGGGTTTGTGGCTCTGTTTAGTATACGGAGATCATCCGCGTACTGTGAGAGTTTGAGACCTCTGATGTGGTCTTGTATATCCCAAATATCATGGACGTACAAGTTGAAGATTATTGGTTCCAGGATCAAGCCTTGGGGCACGCCGTGAGGTATCGGTTTGTCTTTGGTTATGGTAGTTCTGAATCTACCTCTCAAGTTTCTGCCTTCGAGGTAGTTCTCAATTATGTTAATAATATTGTTGGAAACGTTTCGATTCTGAAGTTTCTTGACCAGGCCCTTGTGGTTGATCGAGTCGAAGGCCTTCGATAGGTCCGTAGATATCATAGAGACGCTGTTTTCCGTGGCTAGCGCATCAGTGATTATTTTTCCGGTACGAAGAATCTGGGCGGCTGTGCCTCTTGCCCTTGTGAAGCCATGCTGGTTGCAGCCGGTTGACCGTAGCGGTAAGTCTACTCAAAATTATATAATATCACAAAAATGTTCGTGTATGTTCCTTTTTGATGTATAAACCTGAAGATATAAATATAAATATTTGTAAAGCTATTACTGCCACCTAGCGGTCAACTTGATGTGTGAACTTTGTGTGATTTCGTTTGAAGGGTGGAATTCCAAGAGTGGCGGATGTCGGTACTTCCTAGCGCCAACTAAAGAGACCGCTTAAATTAAGAAATTATTTTCATAAATTTTAATAAAATGGAATTAAGAATAGTGTAAATAAGAAAAAAATGTATTTTTTTGGTGTCAATAGTATGAGCAGAAGGATTATCATTTTGATAACATCTTAATAAGCACTCCACGCTTTTTTTTTACAACAAAATACATTTTTTTCTTATTTACATTATTCATAATTCCAATTTATTTTCAATTTTTTAGTTGGATTTTCTATAAAAGCATGTTTTTTTGGATTCCTTGGTCCAATCTAATTCAAATTTTGCATAAACATTCTTTAAGAGAATTGTTGGAAGAGACGTGTGTCGTATTTTATTGAAACTCACGCCTGACGGGGCTAAGAAGGGGTAGAAAGTTACTTTGGGGTGATTTGTATCGAAGTTGATGCTTACTCAACTGCTTACTGCTTGCTCAATATGATTATTTTCAAAAAACGTTAAACCCACATAAAAGTTTGGGACAATGCAATACTCTTTAAAACTAGAATGTCAAATATAAAACAATATTAAAATCGGATTGGAATATAAGGAAAATAGGGTGCCTTTGCCGCACCATCACCTCAAAACTACTGAACATATCGGGATGGGACTGCTACCGTTCGACGCGGTTGAAACCGCGGGGGACAGCTAGTGCTAGATAAAGGGAAAGGCTAGTTGTGCCACATAATTGGATTAGTTAAAGTTAATAACATTTTGTCCAGTTGCCTGGTTAGTCTAAAAGTTTGATGCCTACGCCTTCTATCTTCTTGTTTTCATCGTACCATTCCTCCATCCTTTTATTCATTCTCTGCGCAATAGTTCTAATTAATTTGTTTTACATTTAATCTGTTTGTCTATTCGAATGGGATGTATATATTGTTTATGAGCTGCCCATGGTAATATGTATGGTATATGTATGCTCGTGACAGTAAAGTTTGTAGAAAAGAGATGCATTAATTGCTTTTAAAAGAATTAGAATGTAGTACACCAAAAAACAATAGATGGCAGGCACTGTTGTTATAAGAAGCTGGTTACAAAGTATTATCGGATATTTACCAAAGTGACAGAATAAAGCAACGCAATCTATATATATAAAAATGAATCTCTATTTCCCTTGGTCACGGCATCACGCATGGACGGCTGGACCGATTTCGGTAAGTCTTTGTTTGTTGTGTTTGTTATTGTCAGGAGATGGTTCATATGAAACAAAAAAATTTGAAAGTAGCGTGGAAAATTTGAAAATTTATGAAAACGTAACGACCTTATTAACTTTTCTAATGTAACCTTACCGCTTTTGACAATATAAACTCTTATAATGTAACCTTATGATGTTTGACATAAATGTCAGTCATATGAAAATATCGTTTAAAACAGAGGCATGGGTCGGAATTATATTGATAAAATAATTAATTAATCATTACTTAGTGAACAGTCCGAATATCATGTATAGTTTATAATAAAGTAAATATGGCAATACAACGTTTGCCGGGTCAGCTACTCTAATATATTACTAGCTATCTCCCGAGGTTTCACTCGTGTTTTCATGTGATGTTACATATTCCCGCGATAAGGTAGCCTATAGTACCTATGTGCAGAAGTGTAATGTGCTATTCCAGACTATAATTTATCTCCAACACAAGTATCTCTGATAAGAGGCGGCCTTAGGGGGTGGCGAACGGGGCAATCGCCCGGGGCCTCGCTCTTGCTGAGGCCTCGCGCAACCCAACCAAATAAAAAAAATATGGATTTCAAATTTTATTTATTTTTATAACTTTTGCATTTCTTGTCAAACATGACAAATACCTAAACCAAACAACCAGGCTTACTTTAGCATCACATACTTTTCACGAAGGACAAAGGGCCTTGCAGTGACCTTCCGCCCGGAGCGTCGCAATGGGTAAGGCCGCCGCTGTCTCTGATTATTACTTACTGGGAATGAGAAGTCTCGGCGTAAATCTTGTTAAAATGATTTCTGAAATAAAGCAATTTTTTTTAATTCTTTTTTTATCTCGGTTCAAAATTTCATCCAGATCCGTGCATCCGTTCTGGCCTGGTTCTGGATTGAGTAACTACATTCAAACTTTCGCATTTATAATAGAAGTAAGATTATTGTAGGAATCGTTACAAATCAAATATTGAGTTTACTTGCATCGGATATACGCAATTACAACGGATGGCCTTAGTTTTTGCGGGAATAATTGAAAGAAGAAAAACACTATTTTTTATTCCTGGAACGCGGGTGAAACCACACCGCCGCAGCCAGTAATAAATATTTAATCCCTCCTATAAATATTAAAATCGCGAAGAATTGTGTAGAAGAGCTTTCGCAGCATGTATCCAAACAAGCCTACTAGTTTAAAAGATGTAGAGCTATTAGTGCAGATGTCCCGGGAAGCACGAGAAGCCGAAGTGCAGAATATAAAGGGGGCCGTTGAAATTACAGGCACATGAGACTAAACAAATTCACGTCTCGTGTATGGTGTGTTGCAAATGTCCATAGGCGGCGGTGATTATATACCATACCTTTTCTCGCCCCAAGGGGCAAAAAAAAAGCGACACCATACATCTAAACCTAAAGACTGATTTCCAGAGCAGTGGCTGTAACATTAGTAGCACTGACCTTCCATAGTATACCCTTCAAGAGCTTTTTATTTAAATCCCAAACATCAAAAGTTCCTCTTTTTTTAAAGTAGGTCGGTACAAATTTTCATTTATAGACTCTCATGAAACTGTAAGTTGAATGCTGGGCTCGATTCTTCATGATTAATGACACTAGCTCGAGAATGTTTTGTCGCAGCCTTTTAGCTCTGTCTCTTTCGCTAACTACGCAATCACGTGAGAGGTAAACTCTCCGAAGCCTGCGCGCGGAGCTCGCCGACGAAGTTTGTATTAGCTGAATAAGGGGGCTGGCGTTATCATCATGTACCTATACTCGTAGACGTTTGTAGCGGCTTGTCTACGAACCTTTTGATAAACTCTAAGCTAACATTTTAGCATAATTAGTTTAAATATAACTGTAAAAGACTAGGTTTCGGTTACCTATTCCACTTCCTAATGGATCCATTTTATTTAAAATTTTCAATATGATATTTGTACGGCCTTGTTATCATTTTATTTAATAATATTTTCAATAAATGGACGTAATTTTGGCTTGATTGTTTTGATATATTTTTCTACATAAACAAAAGTATATCGTAACGTAAGAGGTTAAGGCGCGTACAATATTGAACTGAACGATATTGTATTTCTGTTTGAGATTTCCAAAATTTAAAACCTTAAGCTCCAAAAACCTTATGAACCATAAACTATAATAATAGACTTTCACGAACATTAAATTAAATAATTAAATATTAATTATTATTAAAGTTATAATTTATATTGAAAAAAAAAATAACACGATGTGTCGTAAAGACACACGATAGAAGTGAAACTTTTGTATTACAGGGAAACATTTCGATTATTCATCAATCACTTTCGAATAGCATAGATTGTGCTTATCATTCATTTATTTTTCGTCACACCAAAAGATTGCTGCTCAGAAATTAAAAGCCCTTCGATAAGAAGTTTTACTTCAATAACCTTCTGTAATAGATCTTATTGTAAATGATGAACAATTCTAGCCACTAACTAGCAGTGCGGTTGCTAGGCAACAGTAACCAACTGCTATGTTTTAATATTACGCATTGAAGCAAATAATTTTTATTTTTTGTTATTACCATGTCCCGTAATGTCGCATCGCGGCGTATCGTGGCAACGTTTCCAGCAGCACTTAGAACGGAACAAAGGAAGCCGGAAAATGTGGACCATAATATAACAAAGCCTTTTTTTAATATATTTTTTTATAATGGGGCCATGAATAAGTTATTTACTTTAACTAAGGAATTACTTGAGTATAAACTGATAAAATGTCGGGTAAGTTTTTTTTATACTTAACATGTTTTTGTAATGGTTATATTTGATGCCTAAGTTGTTGCCTGTTTTTACTGTTTCTAATAACCTAGCAGCTAGCTAAACTAAACTAACCAATTATAAACTATAAAGAACCAATTTAATGATAAATTTCTATTCGTTTAGGTTAAGTTAGTATTAATTTATCTTACCCGTTTAATTGATACTACGAGGTAGGTCTTCTAGTGTTTTTCTTCTGAACTTATGGCTGGGACTGTTCGCTTAGGAAGGTCTGGTATTATGAATTTTCAAAAAGTATTTAATAGATTGTAATCTCTCAATAATTATTGTGCGAATAACCTAATATATAATACGTACAAAATTTGAGAACGTGATACCAAATTTTAGAGAAGACGACGACAGTATAAATTAAAGTATCCACGTGTATGGCGTTCAAAACTTATGATTTACTTGCTAAAAAATATCTTTTTAGCAAAACCTTACGCCAAAAATAAAATACATTTTGCACCATTTACAATAACAATTCGTTTTGTAAACGTAAATTGATTGCAAATCCGCAATATGTTTCGTAATTACAAAGCGCCTGCATTTTGAATCGACTCAAAACGTTTCATGAAGGTTTTGTAACTGCTCGATATATATATTTTTTATACAAACTAATTATTTTCCATAAAATAATTATGTGATCCCTTTTGTTAAACAGCTACTTTTCACAAAGTTTTGACAAAAATACAGTTGTATCGTTTTCCTCATCTTTAAATATAGAAATTGAAATGAAACTTTATTGTATAACTTTAAGACTTCATATTGATTGAACATCACGCCTCCAAAAAATAATTATGTAAAAATTTTCACGTTTTTATTTATAATACAATAAACTCAAAAAACACTAGTCTATCGAATTTTTGGGTGTAACACATAATATGACTAACATAGTCAGTATGTTAGAACCATGTTTGAACAAAAGTATCCTCCCTAGAGGTGTAAGTACTGACGTAAAGTTAAAACTAAGTGCAGCACAAGTTTTCTAATACGGGTAGTTGCAGGGTATTGCGTGACCCTATTGTTCCTGGAATTATTTATAATCGCCTCGTGGAAAACGTGACGTGACGGGGCGGCAGACTGGAATACCCATTATAATTTACAGTACATTCAACTTTCGATACTATTTGACCTAAATCTTAGTCTACCTTCTATTCAGTTCTTTTCAAGAGGGGACTAAGCAGGTAATGTTTCTGAGCAGTAGTTCCTTTACCGTGATATTACATTGGTTAGTGTTGATGTCTGCTAGGTCTTCTATCTAATACCTTTAAACGAGCAATTCTTAATAATAATTAGGATCTCGGAAACGGCTCCAACGATTTTCATGAAATTATGCAGGGGCTTTCGAGGGCGATAAATCGATCTAGCTAGGATTAATTTTCAGAAAATGTCGTTTTATCCGTGTTTTCAATGATCAACTTTAACGATAATTGACTTAAACATAACCAGAAAAAAATGACTTCCTGACATTAACTGTTTTAACGACACAACAACATTAAAGCTACTCCAGTAGATGGCGTAAATTGGTTAAGCAACACTAACCCAATAATCAACTTTACATAATTTACAAAAAAAAAAAAATATACCGAGCAAAGCTCGGGCATCCAGGTACTATATATTTATACGTTCAATCGCTCCTCGCACTGACATTAATAACATAATCTCCACATATTATAAATCTGAGTCGCTTCCCATCGTCTGTATGCTTAGATTTTTAAGCTACGCAACGGATTTTTATGCGGGTTTCATTAACAAATCTAAAGCGGAAGGTTCATATGTATTATACATGCATATTAACCGCGGGGGCCAGCTAGTTATTAGTATATTAAAAAACACTATTCTTTACCTTCCTACTGTCTACCTTAGTGTATACCATACTTGCAAATAAGTAGCCTATAATATTCATGATGTTGTGATTAACCTCGTTTTTTTTTGTATTTTGGCCACCTAAATAGGCTTTGTTTAATTTCTTGCCGGCTTATAATTAAAATTACAGCACAAGCAACCAGTGCACTTGCGGCCTCAGACCTCACCCTCCCCTCAGACAATGGCACATCTATTGTCGTGCCCCGCGTGCCCCTCATCTTGCACGCCAGAAGGGCTATAATGCTACAGACAAATTTAGCCAAAACGATCGACACGCAAAAAAAAAACTATACATAAACGCCAAATTTCACGATGATATTACCATCAACAATTGGTGGAATTTGGTTCCTTGGATTCCGCTACATGTAATCTAAAAGCATCTTAAAAAAGCCATACTACTCTAGTTCTTCTAGATATTTCACGTCATTGTCAGATGTCTTCTGATTATTTCTGAGGTGTACTGCCATACAATAGGGAACTGTCCTGTATTAAAGATACTTGATCAAGCACTAACCAGTGTATTGAACATTAAAAAATATACGAAAATATTAAATATAATCAAAATGAAATCATTAATGTGATTTTTAAGTATCGATCTAATCACAAAGAGTGTTATGTATGTCATTTGATGCTGTACAATTATGACGTCACAACTTGCTATTTCATACAAATCTCCATACATTCGATCGTTTTGACATTCCATAAACATTTGCTGATTTGACATGTCAGGACACATCCCAATTGTGAGTTGGATACCACTTCTATGTTACTTACACGAGTAAGTTGTGTTGTTTTTTGCTGAAATTTCCAATGAAAAACAGATTTCGACAAATTGAGAACCTCTTCCTTATTGAAGTCGGTCAAAATCCAAAAAGTACCAAAAGTTTACGTGATAACTGAAAGTTCAAGCCAATATACCTACAGTATTTCAATTGTGACAAACGATATTAAGCAGCTGTCTAACAAAGTTTCAACACACCTAAGTTGTGAGTTTAAATGCTGAACTTCCGCGACGATAACTTTCCGAATGCATTTCACACTGTATACGTGTGTATACGTGTATGTAAAGTATTTATCTAAGTATGTATATATATGTAGGTATGTATGCAATATGTGAGATATAACCGAATAAGAAGATTCAAAAGACTCAATATAATTATATAGTAAATACAATTTTTTTATGTACCTATCGAATATAGAAAAACTATATTTTTTTTAAATAGATATGCAAAAATCATTGTTTTTATATAGATAGCTACATAAAAAAATGGTCTTTAACGGAATATAAAAAAAACTTCTATTCCGTGGTATTTTGTAATGTGGTTTTATTTATTTCTACATACACGCAACAAAAAATGTAGTGTTCCTTTGGAAAACTCAAAATATTTTACGGTTATTAAAATGTACATAAAAAAACTTTTTAATCGTGCTATCTTTTTTAAATAAGTACCATTTGAGGTACAACATAAATTAATATTATTGGTTATATATAAACAACTAGCTGTCCCCCGTGGTTTTACCCGCATTCCCAAGGGATGTCTCACAGTCTGCAGGGTCGGCAACCCACGGTGTTGCAAACGTCCATAGGCTGCGGTGACCGTTTATAATGGGGCCGTCAGCTTGTTTGCTACCTTAGTAGTATAAAAAAAAAACATTTTCCCGGGATAAATAGTACCTTATATGCAATTCCAGGATATGTTATATCTACGTGCCAAATTTCATCCAAATCTATCCGGTAGTTTTTGCGTGAAAGAGTAACAAACATCCATACATACAAACGTTCGCATTTATAATATTAGTGCGATAAGCAAATGCCTCAAAATTTAACGCAAGTCTGTGTTTCCTACTGAACGCAAACTTTTGTGTTTACGTATCCTCATTTGTTTTCAAGAAAGTAAGTAAGTTTAGTTTAGGCAACATGCCAATCAATTATATTAATTAATTTCAATGGGGCGCTATTATCTTTGTAATCAGCTACATCTACACCATCTTCGTGCAACCTAATTCTCACACCTAAACCTAAATCGTTCAAAGATCCACTAGAGTATCGAAATCGTTAACATTTCAATTTAGCAAAATGAGTGATAAAACATTCAATAGACCGATAGCGTGTCTCAGTAAAACGGTTTTCGTTACACATTCGTGCACTTATCGCGTAGGCAATGCCGTCAATCTTGTACCAAACTATTCGTACACGTAGGTGGTAAGTGTTAGCTAGGCAGGGTAGTGTCAGGAACTCTATCAGTACCGCCATGTCTACGTACCCTGATAAACTTGAACACACCACCATTTATAATCGGGATATTAACGGTAAAAAACATATTTTAAATATTAAAATTGTTTTTAATAAGGAAGTATTCAAATGTTGATATACTGTGCTACGAGTGTAACGAAACGGGCGTTCAAATGTTTTCCTCAAATTATGACCGGTTTAAAAAAGGCTGTGGCGGTCTTTTGAAGTTAAAAACTTCATGACGATTTAAAAGAAAAGTGTGTGTGATGAAATCAATCACTTCGACACATTGAACTTATGTTTCAATAAGAATTAATGAAATATCGATTTGTGTATGTAAATTACATCAAGGCTCAGAAATATTACCGCATATTGACTCTCTTAGCTTCACTAAAAGCACTGTAATTATTAATAAATTTTAATGTATTTTGTATAGACAGTGAAGAAAGCGATGGAGAAGGAGGTCTTGGTAATCTGAACCGCTTGATAGTGCGTCCACCAGGCCACAGTGGGAAAGCAAAGCGCGGGCAGCTTTGTTTCGACGCTGCCTACGAATGTGGTAACTTGGGCCGAGCTGACCACATAACAGACTTGGAGTACGATTTGTTCGTAAGACCGGACACTTGCAGACCGAGGGCCAGATTCTGGTTTAACTTCACAGTTGAGAATGCAAAGCAAGATCAGGTAAGCTTGAAATATCTTTACTTATATTATAAACTGGCTGTCCCCCGCGGTTTCACCCGTTTTCCCGAAGGATGTAACATTTTCCCGGTACAAAAAGTATCCTATGTTTTATTCGAGGGCATTTTCTATATATGTGCCAAGTTTCATCTAAATCGTTTTCTTTTGTACCTAGTTTTTACGTGAAAGAGTAACAGACATCCATACATAGAAACTTTTGCATTTATAATATTAGTAGGATATTATAGTGAGTTAGTTTGTGTATTTGTTTGTTATGCTTTCACGGCTAAACGACTGAACCGATCTTTCTAAAATTTGACAAACTCGGGCCCTATGGTCTAGAGCGAGTCTTTGTATTAATTTTAACGCGAGTGAAGCCGCAGGGTAGAAGTTCGTTTCAGTAATCATTTTCGTATTTGTATTTAGTAACTAAAATGTTTTATTTTTTATTTTACATCGATATTTACGATCAACGAGATCTACGAGTAGTAGAGCTATTAGTGCAGAGTTCGTCCGGGGAAGTAGGTACTACCACCTTACCCATTTCTGCCATGAAGCAGTAGTGCACTTGTATTACTTTGTTTCGGTTAGAAAGGTAAGGGGGCCGGTGAAATTACAGGCACATGAGACAACTTCACGTCTCAGGGTCGACAACGCATTGGCGATGCCCCTAGTGTTGCAAATGTCTATATGCGGAGGTGATCACTTACCACCAGGTGGACCGTCTGCTTGTTTGTCGGCCCAAGTTGTATAAAAAAAATATGTATATTTTAACCTATATATTATTATATTATATTATTATAATATATTTAAGAAATAAATATATTTTTTAATTACATGTGCTTTTACTATGAATACGTCAATTAATTTATATAAATTAGTTAATAACTAGATACTTATAAATGTACTTTTTGTTTTATTCGCAGAGGGTGATATTCAATATAGTTAATTTAGGAAAAGAAATGACTTTATACAATGGGGATATGACTCCGCTGGTTCGGTCAACTTCGCGGCAAAAATGGTGAGTAACAATATAACCAACTCGTATGCTAAATATACCTTTAACACATTTTTTACTATACAGCCTGTTACAAAACTACCCGTACAACCGAAATGAGGTTAAATGGGGCCTTATAAAGAGTCAATTCACAATATTTAAGAACCGTAGTAACGCTGTATAACCTACCCCAAAAAAAATAACTGATTTTTATTAATGAAAAGTAGAAAAACTATTAAAGTGGCAATTATTAGGTTAAAAAGGTATGTAGGCCTTTCTGTTAAATAATCTGGTTCCCTGACATGACAGCTTACTAGGGTTGTTGGCTTTGATAATTAGTACTTACTATTTTATTATTATTCGCAAAAAAAATAAAAAAATCTCGTACAGTCAAAATGATTTTGGATTTTGCTTTTCAACTTATTTTTTTATAACCACATGGGCCGACAAACAAGCGGACGGTCCTCCTGATGGTAAGTAGTCACCGCCGCCTATGGACAGTTGCAACACTAGGGGCATCACCAATGCGTTGTCGACCCTGAGACGTTAAGTCTCATGTGCCTGTAATTTCACCGGCCCCCTTACCTTTCTAACCGAAACATAGTTATACAAGTGCACTACTGCTTCACAGCAGAAATGGGTAAGGTACTTCCCAGGACGAACTCTGCACTATGAGCTCTACTACTCGCAAAATTTTAACCGGACTTTTCCGAGTTCTCGAAATAATCAATAATATTTTTTATAGAATGGTGCTACGAAAGAAGTGCTACGAAAATTGTTATGATTTCATTATTATTAGAAGAGTTTCTAATTCGGTATTGTCTTAACTTTTAACTGTGTATCATAATAATAATAACCGAGAAAGTACGTGTTGAACTCGGGCACAAAGATTTAGTACAGTAATTAGAAAACCAACTTTATTGTGTTTATATAACCGTTTAATTTATCAATGTTATTTTATATATTACTAGCTGTCCCCCGCGGTTTTATCCGCGTTCCCGTGGGATGTCACATGTATTTTACATTAAAACCTACATTAAAAACCGCATCAAAATCCGTTGCGTAGTTTTAAAGATTTAACCATACATAGGGTTACATTATCTGTTCCTATATCGGGACATATAAAGCGACTTTGTTTTATACTATGTAATGATTTGGTGTAGTGGGCGATAATCTTTAGTAATTCCAGAGGTCGCAAATAATCCGTTAATAAAATTATAAATAAAACAGTTTTGGAATTTGCAGACAATGTCTGTTCATATGACATCTTTTGTAGTTTAATTACCCACATTCTTATATTTTGACACCCATTTTAGGGCATCGTGGCTATAAGGGTTATTTTTTACCATGTTGGTATGAAACCAAGTTTTAGAAGTAGTAGACCTTAGTACAGATTTCATCTGGGAAGCAGATACTACCTCAAATTCCGCCGTGAAGCTGTAGGTGTGGCTGGTGAAATTCCAGGCACATGAGACTCAACTACTTCACGTCTCAAAATCGACAACGCTTCGGCGAAGCCTGTTGCATATGTCCCTAGGAGACGGTGACCACTTACCATCAGATGAACCGTCTGCTTGTTAGTCAGCCAAAATGGTATACAACCTTAAATTCCAGTATCATACAGTGATGATCGTAAGTCAATGACCCAAGATAATAAAATTTCCCAGGCAAAGGATCCCAAGACGACTTATCTTCTACCACCGTTCATTGGCGCATCGCGGGAGGAAGATCCTGAGCTTTGCGTTCGCTTTCGATCGAGAAGAAGATGTGTACCAGTTCTCAGCGGCTGCACCATACTCGTACTCACGACTGCAGAAGCATTTAGCAGCTTGGGAGAAGAGAGCCCAGGCCTTTGCCACAAGGGAATCTATTGCTCAAACTACTGTAAGGGGACTTCATTTGTATTTTTTATTGGAAATGTTGCGCTTGTCTGCTATATTATTGATCAGTGATGATCAGGACAAAAGTGATGAGCATACTTAGCGTAGAAGCATAAATATAAATATGCACTTTTTTAGCTAATCTATCTTAGGGATTGTCTGTGGTTTTCCTTAAGTGCTTTTATGTTTTAATTCTTTTCCATTGATATCTAACTAAGTTTGATATTTGAGGTTTTGTATTGAAGTATATGTAAGCGCAGTGGCGGATCAAGAAATTCGGAGACCCCAAAAACTGCTGTTGTATTTAGAAGATGTTTATTTATACAATACTAGCTGTCCCCCGCGGTTTTACCCGCGTTCCCGTAGGATGTCACATGTATTATACATTAAAACCTTCCTCTTCAATCACTCTATCTAGGATATAGACATAGGGATATAGGGACAGAGAAAGTGACTTTGTTTTATACTATGTAGTGATAATATCATGTTAGGCATACAATAGTTTTAAAGGTTTTTCTCGTTATTTTCATGTATAAGTTTTGTAATTTAAGTGTAACTTTTCCGTATGTAAGTTAGGGGACAAGTGTAGACTTAAGGAACCCTCAGCACGTGCTCTTTTGTACTTTGATCCCCTACTTACGTACTTAGATCAATACCAGACAGTATTGATAGGTTGGAATATTGATAGCTTCAAAAGGTCTGGCGTGATTTACTTGCGTTGTTTAAAATAGCCAAACATAACTTATTACATTAATATAAATATTCTAGGACGTTCTTTAAACACGGTCATCTGATCCCAAAGTAAGCTGTACTTGTACTACAGTAACCCGATGACCCGATGTCCTAAACATACCAATATTTTCATACCACCAAAAACACATTAACATACAAAAAAACAGATATATTCATTGCACACAGTTTTATGTTTTTCCTGGGTGGGAATCGAACCCAGGACCCGTGGCATGGCAGTTAGGTTCTCTAACCGCCAAGCTCAATGGCCCGCAAAACACTTAATTTTCTCATAATATAACCAATGTTTTCAGCAAAAACGACGCATCGATTTAATAACAATCGGCGATTATAATTTTAATAAAGAAAAGGAAAACGAAATCATTGAGGAACACGTTACGAAGCTCAAAGCACCAGAACCAAAGAAACGGGTCATTCTCATAATTGCTAGATCACACGGTGGTGAACCACCATCTTCTTTTATATGCCAAGGTAGGTACTAATTGTTGGTATTTATTAATTACTTACAGCCAGTGCCGGATTATCCACGTAGCAAGAGTAGCGATTGCTACGGGCCCCGCACATAAGGGGGCCCCGCGTGTCTAAGGCCGCCGACCTCTGTAGGTTTCTTTTACTACTTTATAAGTAAGAACCCATAGCAGACCAAAGGCCCTCGATAGAATTTACTACGGGCCCCGCGCTTGCTTAATCCGGCACTGCTTACAGCTTTTAGAATACTTCTATTTGTTTTCTTTTATAAAAGAGAAGCGACAAGAAGAGACATCAAATATGGTGGCGAAGCTCACATCGTGACAGAAATGTTATATGAATACCACACTCTTTTGTTTTTTTTTTATTACAGCGATATATCTTAAACATGTTTTACATATATTTTAGGAATTGTGTAGGTGGGCAACACAGTGGCAAATTTCTAGGTATTCCAAATGTCTATCTATAGGTGGGGGCGATCTCGTAGGCAGTCCTGATGTTATTATCAGGAAGACCGGCTGCATACTCTCAGTCATCTAACATTTAAAAAATATGTCCATACATAGATTGACACCGATTTTCCAAGTTGTTGAAATTGAAACCGTTAAAGTATAAATAGCAAGTTCACTTTTATAGTTGGAAACATTTGTTCATTGTATAAAAAATAAGATGTAGGTATATTAATTTCATATAATTTTCTACAGGATTTTTGGACTACATCGTTAGTTCTTCGGAAAAGGCGTGCGCATTGCGCAATGGTATTATTTTGCAGGTAGCATTATGATAAAACATTATTATTTGATTTCAATATACGAGTACATATTTAAACTTAATAAGTTCCTTCAAACTGATCTGTCATGATAATTTACAGATAATTCCGATGCTCAATCCAGATGGAGTATTCTTGGGCAACCAACGTTCTGACTTGCTCGGTTCAGATCCAAATAGATGCTGGAATAGAGCAACCAGCTTTGCTCATCCAGCCCTCATTGCTGTCAATGACCTCCTGTTAAAACTCAACGCAGAAAAGGTCAACATATTCTATATCTATCTATATATACATTACATTATAATAAATCGGTAAACGTGGCACTTATATTAGTGTTAAAGGAAACAACAGAACCAATTTCCAATTTTTTTTGAATTTTCATTTGTTTGTCTTCGGTTCGGTTTGTATGTGCACGCATCACTTTGATAATTTTCATGTGATGCGTGCCCCTTCGGCCACTTAGGAAACCAAAGGTTCGAAACCAGTTTAGAAAACAGAATTACTTTTCTTTATTTGAAACCATTCCTAATTAGGCTAAAATTTTTATTTTTAATTCGATTGCCAAAAAAATACTAACTTAAATCGAAGCGCGGTAGCATGCATATTTTATGGGCCGGAGAATACATCAAATTACATTTACCCCTTACGGGAACGCGTGAAACCGCGTCTGAGAGTTTGTTGACAATAATTTCTTATCTGACTTAAATAAATTTCAATCATTTTAAATAATTTTAATAATGTTAAGAATACGACTTTGCAAGCACTTAACATCATTTTATCTCTCTAACAATATTTTTGTGATATTACAGAAGTAAATTGTGACTTTAAATTACAATTACATAAGGTACCTATGCCCTAAAGCTTTTGTTAATTTTATTTCTAGGGATTACAATTAGACTTCATCATTGACCTTCACGCAGACATTAGCCACGAGGGTGTTTTCGTAAGAGGAAATTCTTACGATGATGTATACAGGTAACTCTTATTTTATACTATTTTCTGCGTTGTTATTAACAATGAAAAACTATAATAAATTCGTAAAAAAAAACCTTTATCGCACTTGAGAATGCCGATAATATAGTCCATGCTATTAAGTTATTAACCTAGCACAAACCATAGGTCATTAGGTTTATTTTATTGATTGACCTATTCTCCTAGGTTCGAGCGACACGCAGTGCTGCCCAAGTTTCTAGCGTCTCGAGTGGAAGCGTGGCGCCCCGAAGCCTGCCTCTTCAATGCCGATCCAGCCGTTTTGGGCAGCGCGCGTCGGTCACTGCCCACTGGCAGTATCGACGCGTATTCATTTTTGGCATCGCTCGGCGGACGAAGACTAACTGCTAGGGGCCCATATATACATTATACTGAGGATGCTTGTATCCTTTGTAATAATTCTATAGAGTTACACCGACATATAACATGTTTGGGAAATACATACCAATGTTCTAGGACTTAGATATATTATCAGTTATGACCCAGGTACCTTTATAGGTTTGTTTTATGTTTAACAGCTTCGGAGACTATTAGAGATATTGGGTTGGTTGTATAATATGTATGATACCTACAAGGTTACTAAATAAAACCTTACTTATGGGTAGATATTTTACAAATATATGAAGTCACTTCTATATTTTTAAACAACATAAACTGTTGTTAATGAAAATCCGAAAAGACATAAAGAGAGACATGCAGCAGGGCTTTTCACGAGTGGTAATAATAATCGACCAAATATTTTTCTGCTAACAAACATTGCTCTTCAAGCATGTTTAAGATATTTTCACAATCAGATGTAGGCGTAGTAACTTTGTCGAATAAATAAGTGATTGTACAATCGTAAATTACAGTATATTGCAGTTGGGTATTATAATATGTACCATATTACACCAACAACAAAAAGTTTGCGTTCACTTGGTAAAACAGAAAAGTTTTCAATTAAATTTTTAACCATTTTTTCTGTTTAATAATAGAATATAATTTTAATTTATCTAGCGATTTTTCAAATTATTTACCTGCTACATAACTGGCATATACTTATACAGACACAAAAATTGGCAGATCTCTGGTAAGAGCTTTGTGCGATTACTACAGGCATATTGGCGTGATTCCACCTCGCATTGGTCTCGGCAAGAAGAAAGATGCAAGAGGTAGACGGCGACGGAGAAAACCGATTATTGAACGAGAAAGGTTCGAAATAAATACCTATTCCAATAGTGCCTACCTAGGTACATAGTGATTTCGAATGCCGTGAAAAGTCATGAGTAAAATCCTACACTGAGTTTGAACTTTCGGCTAAAGAACACAAAGCATGGTGGTAGGTGCTCAGTAACCCGCCTGGCTAGTTATTACCCTCAAGATGAAATGTAAATCTATCTAGTCAGTTCCGGCAGCTGGACATGGAAACCGGAGAACAAAAACTCCTGATGGTTCCATAGAACTGACAGTAGAACTAATGAGAGCTTTTGTCCTCACTAGTTCTACTATTCTGTAACAAATGGTATCGTAGGGGAAAAATCGCCATTACTTCTACCGTGGTGTTTAGTAGAACTTGTCAACCAGAAGTCCCCCCTCTATCAGCAGTAATTTTCCGCGAATCATTCGATGTCTATACCGACATCGTACAAGTAGATAAGTAAATACCCAGACATTTGTTTCAAAATTTTAACGAAAAAAGATTTTTTTGTCCGGATTCCCTTTCAGTTATTTCGTAAGTCGTACCTATTACTGACGTAGTTCCAAACTTTTGCTTACACCTATTGAATTTTAAATGTCACAGCGCTTAAACTTCCAAGTGCGTATAGACGATGGAAGAGGGTGGGTTGTTGAAAACATTTTCATGACTTGTTTGTAGTTTTATATGGCTTCATTTTATGGAATGTGCTTTCGTTGCTAATAATGTCGTTCGTAGTACTGTAATTTTGCAAATTTGGCAAAAGCTTTGAGCAAATAAGGTACATTGGTTATCAAGTAGCAAAATGTAGTGTCAAATTAATGTAAGATTTATTTTACTCGTCCACGCACATGCTTTTAAACTAACGAAAATAATATATTTTATTATATGTTCATTGTTCTCTGTATGGTAATTAACGTTATAAAGAACAACGCCACTGGCTACCAAAAACTGTTGGTGCCATTTTTTAACACATCAGAACTGGTATATTGCCGTTATTATAGTTGAAACCATACCATGGATGTTATAGGTGATGCTCTACTTATGACGAATCCTGGTTTATCAGGTCTCCAAGCTCATCACCAGAAAGGCGCGTTCTAGCCGCTCGAGTACTATCACCACCACTGCCAGTCGCCTCTCCGCCGGCATTGCGAGCTCTGCCTCTACGAAGCTCGCGACATTTGACACTACGGTCCCGCCCGAGGACTGTTCCCGATGATCATATTCTGCCTATAATTACAGGTTATCTTCATTACACGCCTCGATTATGGATTTGAATGCTAACTGGACCAAAAGTGGTTAATTAGTTGGGGTCTCTAAAACTGTCATTAAACTTTTAAAACAGCTGCCGAATTGTGTATATCTCTCGGAAATGTAGAAGCCTATTTCATAATCGATTAATGGTTCGACGCGCAAGCAGTGTGGCACTACAGTCGTAGCGCCGTCAATGTAATACAAACTTGACTGTAACAATTTCGAGACCATTACACAATCACCCTACAGAGACAAACTAATTCTGGCTTTTGTCGACTAATTCTGACTAGGTTTGTAGCGACCAAAGTATTAATATTGTCACTACTCTCTATATTGGTACACTCAGCCTTCAAATCTGTGATCGTAGCCCTGCCTGGAAGTGCCACCTTTTCTTTCTTTGAAAGGACAAGGTGTGTTAGCCTCTGATAGCTTTTACATCCTTAGTCACTGTACACTGTAATACAGTGACAATACTTTCCAGCATCAAGTGCCACACTCATAACATCCTTTGAGTAGGATCTGTTGGTACTAAGTACCTACGCAATAAGCAATTAATAAAATATATTTAAAGCTTTATTCTATCCAATATAAGAAATCCTTTTTAATATTGTGAGCTTTTTATAAAAAAATGCTTTATCGCCCTTAAAATAAGTTGTGCATCTATTCATCCTATGGTAAACTGTGTTGATGTAAATGAATTTTAACATAAACCAATACGTTTAATTTTCTATAACGTGCCTCAACTCTTCTTTTCAACAGGGATTTCTTACATTGGACAAACTAGTGCTAAAGTTTCTCGTATTGATGTTTAAAATAGTTACCTACTAATAGTTATTGAATTTGAAACTAGTTCATGATTGAGGTTCAGTTATACCTTACTTTTGCTTTCTTTTAATTAGCCCATGATCATTATTTGATGTAAAAATAATTTCTTTTATTTTTATGTCTAGGTACGACTGCAGTGAGGACACCACGCCTTGCCGTGGTCGATATGAGTGCGTACATCCGCACGCCCTCGGGCCTCGTGAACCGCTTCGACAGCTCGCAGCCCCGGCTGGCCAGGCCTCCTCGACCCTCACATGCAAGATTCACATCCGACGAGTATGATACGCACGAATCGGATTCTTAACTCTTATGTCTTACTTATTCTAAAGCAAACTATGGTTGTGTATTCTGGGCACTATTTCTTATATACCTCACCAAATTTACAATTTTATTAATGTATCTCAACTTTATTGCTCTTTGCCTCAACTACCACTTAACTTATTGTATCTTGTATTATCAATAAAGGAATGAAACAAACGAGTATTTATTGAAACGTATAATGTCCAAGCTTTTCATATTTACAATCACTAACATCTAATCATTCAGTCATCTCTTTCTTAGAACAAATCTTATTGAACACTATTATCACTACAAAATCTTCAATCATAATTCATAAAGGCAAATGAAAAACGAGACTGAGTATCGTCATCGAGATTTAGGTATTACCTGAACATTTTTTATTTTTTTATGAAAATTTCTGTTTCGGCGTAAACATTTCGACTTCATCTAGGTACGCATACTATAGAGGTCAACGGGAGCATCACAAAAACGATACATTCGTAGAGACAAAGAGTAAAGAAGCGCGGGCGCTCCGCGAAAAGTTCGACGAAGCGGCTCCGACCGCGCGGCGGTCGAGACCGAGCGCGAAGCACCTCCCCTAATAAATATCTTTGGCATGAACCGAACAGCTCGCCGACAATTCACACGCGATTGCACTAACAACCGATAGTTATTGCTTCGATGCCAAACGACAGAGTTCGCTAACGCGTCGCACGGAGGGACGACTTGCGGACACGTCGGTGGGCGGGGGCGAGGGCGGGGCCGGGCCCGTGGCCGCGTCACTGCCAGGCCGGGGCGCCCTCGGCGTCGTCGTCGGACAGCGTGACGAGGTGCATGGGGTCGGGCCGCGCGGGCGGCGGCGCGGCCGCGGGCGGCGCTACGTTCTGCGACCGCGCCGCGCGCTTCTGCCGCAGCAGCTCCTCGTCGGCGGCCGTGCGCGGCTTGCGGAACTCGTACACCAGCGGGAATATGCGCTCCACCGCAGACTGCACGTCGTTCACGCTTCGGGCTGCGTGGGTTCAAAAAATTATATGTATAGAAACTATCATTACTAATTTCAATGTAGGTTGTCCTTTTGTAAGGCTATCGATTGTTAAGCAAAGTGATGATAAGATGAATGATATCTATCACATAGACATGTAATATACTTCAAAAAGTGCACTTGGGCTCTAAGAGAACATTTCGAAGCAAAAATAAGCTGAACATAAAAGATTTTGAGCACAATAGGGAATTTGTACAGAAAATTAAGGGATTGGCAGGTTCCATTTCAACCAATTGCTTTATATACCGATTTCCATGAAGGAGGAATAATTCTGGCGGTACAATAACACCTGTATCAACCTTTTAAATGACATTGGGGATAGCAACAACATAGTGCTGATTATGTAACGAAGCACTCTAGTTATTTAGCATGGTGTTGTGAAATAATGTAAGAATACAGTGGCATTGACAAAATAAATGGTCAAAAGTGTATTCATTTCCCACGATAATTCAGGTTTTATAAAATAATAATGACGAACCTGTGATAGTCACACCCCCTGTAGAGAATATCTTTAGTGTGGCTTTAGGATTATATAGCTTATAGGTAACACCGGGGTGAAGCTCTGGTTCGTAGCTGAAATATAATATAAAGGATACAAGTAAGTGACAGTCCATTCTATAAATATTATAAGTCCATGGTTTCTTTGAACTTTTAATAAAAACTGAAGAAACAGGGTCATCAATTATATCATTGAATGATCTGTATAGATATTTTTCATTAATTAATTTTGATTTTGTACAATATTTAAGAATTGAATATCAATAAAATGATGTGAGATGAATCAGCTTCTTTTTTACAGAACTTGGCATTAAGCCAACAAAACAAGTTTAATGCAAGATTATCATATACTGTACATATACCTATATCAAACTAATATAAAAATGGCCAGATTGTGGGATGATAGGACATGTTGTGTAAAATGTTCTCTAAATTTCTTTAATAACTTACTAGTATGAGTTAAATGAACCAGTACTATCTCAATAAATATATATATTAAAAGTGATATATTACTTATGTCAGGAGGTAAATGAACTAATATTTATCACGCTACCAATTATAGAAGTCAAATATCAATGTGTCATTATGTAAACCATGCTAACAATAATAACCATCTTTATTCAATTCTTAGATGTACACAATATTGTTTTAAAAAATGAATCAGATCTGTTATTGTTTAATTTAATATGTATGTAATTTTATAATATATACTATAAAATATTGATAATTTACAGGAAAATAGTTAGATACTCACTCCGCTTCTTTATATTTTTTGGAGAATGATATGATCCTTATGCCGAAGGGCATTCGACACGTCCCTAATACATTGACTACACGAAAATTTTGAAAGCGCGTTTGGAAACCGAGCTTCTGCAGAGCGCGAGCGTACCGCCTCGCAGCGATCTTAGCCTGGTCCTCGCTAGTGGCTCCCGTGCACGTCACGCGGCCCGAGGACCAGATCGACGCCGTCGTATAAGGGCGCCGAAGTTTCATCGTTACCATTCCGTTCTCGCGCCGGAATTCAACGTTAACACCGTTCAAAGCAATCTGTCTCAGGTTCAAGTGGCACTTAACACTAAAACTGCACACCACATTGTTTATCATGATGTCTATTTCGGGCGTTTCTTCTTCTTCTTCGGCGGTCGGGGGCGCCTCGATAGGCCCGCCACCGCCGACTCCGGCGCACGGCGGCTGCTGCTGGGTCGCGGCGCCCGCCTCGCAGTACTCATGGTCGGGCACCATGTGGTTGGGTACACTGTGACCCTTGCTCAATTCTTTGATTCCATTCTCTTGGATGAGCGTAGCCATGGCCGTCACGGCGCGCTGGAATAACACCATGTTTCATTACAATTTTTATATTTGAGTGTTATATGAATTGATTGTTGGCTCAGATAAAAACAACTATTGTGTACCAAAACGGGATACATTTTCCACATTAACAAATTCGACATACAGTGTAAACTCTTTATAACGAAACTCAAGGGACTGAGCATTTTTTGTCGTTATAGAGAGTTATCGTTATATGGAGTGAACAAAAAAAAACAAAACAAAGTGAACAAACCAACCAACTTGGGCTCACTTCAACGTTATAGGGAGTTTATCGTTATAAAGGATAACGTTATAAAGAGTTTACACTGTATTATATGTATGTAAGTTAAAGCAAAAAGCTGCACCTAATGTAATTAATTTCTAAGGATATCATTTAAATAGGTATATATAAAAATACTAGTATATAAAACTCAGGAAAGTATATTTAAAAGTTACAATCAAGATTCAACTCAATGATTTTTCAGATTGTACAATTGAAAAGTTGTATGATATGACTTACATAAACATAATTCTATATGAATTAAAACAATAATTAAATGAACCATAAAAATAAAGTTAATATAAGTTGCAGGAAGTGATTCAACAGTTTTAATCAAACATTGATTAAATACATAGCAAGTGAGTGAAGTGTGATTGTAGGCTGTTATCGTCAGCCTCCAACAGTAAACCATAAAGAGGGCTTTATTGAAAATTGTTGATTGCACAACAATGGCAAGCGCCAAACATACATATGAAACAATGAAAACAACTTGCAATGACTATGGCTTAACCTATAATTATGCAAGATTTGGTGTTTGTACAATTTCTCTACTTTGAATTTTGTTGCAAGCCAAAATATAACATGACAGCCTAAAAACCAGTAATATTAGAAAGTTTCACATTGATGATAAGGAGCACAAGGCAGACAGTGGACAAAATTATTCAATATTGAATTGTATTCTTTCACTTAGAATTTACAAATAATATGTATCACAGAATTTGGCAATAAAATATTATGCAAGACATTCTCATTTAAGATACTCAATTCCTTTTTATAATGAATATTAACATGAATACATTGTAAAGAGGTATCTACTTGCCACAATTCTGTTTTAGGAAACCTGGTAAACCTTAATAATACAATCTACAAAGCTTTTTATGTCATTTATTGAATCTGGTTTTAAAGTAAGATGAAAATACCCAGTTAACATTTAATTTGTTGAGTAAGATACCTGTGTGTGAATGAACATTCAACCTGAAGGATTTTCTGTTGCTTGATCTCAATAAAAATACCACAAACCACAGATTGAGCACAAAGAAAAAAATTGCACACACTTTGTATCACAAACAAAAGCAAGTTATCAATATTGTAAAAAAAAGGATGAATTTTAAATAAACCTATGAATCAAAATAGTTTAATAACAGGATTCAATTTAGAGCACAATTTAGGCCACTTCCCACGGCACGGCGGGGCGCGACAACATGACACTCTGCACAGCTGACTGCCGGACGGGCCCCCGCCCCGCGAGCGCCGCCGCGTCCCGCCCCCGCCTCACCCTACGCCCTCGGTACATCCTGCGCCCTGCGTCTAGGTTTGCACTGCTGCACGCACATGCTCTTGCCGATTACCTACAGCCGATTGGTACACCTTTTCAGAGATCGCGTATTGCGCACTAGTGAACCACACGAGGGGTCGTCGGGACGAACTGTGAGCTACAATGTATACTCGATACAAACCCTCGTAAATGATATTCACTTCAATATAAATAATATTTCTGTTCTTGACTAGGTAATTAATACCTAAATAAGTTAGGAGTTAGCAGTTATTGACCCCTTAACGATCAGAACCACACGTGATTTAAGAGTACAAAGAAATACCTACCTGTAATTTTAACTCAGGATTTAGGACAAAACGTAAAGTAAAATTGTTATTTATCACTCTGTGATATCCTGGGTAAATATACATAAAGGGTATGACTGACTTAAATTGATAGGAATCTGAAATGGAATGAACTTGAACCAAAATGGGGCACACAGACAACATTCGAACATTTGCAATAATGACCGTTTGAAGGAAGTGGTCTAAGGTTATATAGGTAGATGTTCAAGTTCAAGAATGTTATATAAAAAAGATAATTTACCTGATGAAAGTGTAAAATTTGTCACAATTATTTTTACACTACCAACGAATTAATAATTTTCATCGCAAAACTAGGTCCAGACTAAAGTTTACGAGTAAAATATTATTTTTGGTATAAAACGCTTACTGTTGCCCAAAAATTTCACAAAATAAATAGTATTTAGTTAACTTAATGTTTGCAATTTGTTAATAAATGCGAAAAATCAAAATCTTATACTGTATCCTGCCTAGCACCGCCATGTTCCATTCGACGAACGAATGATTTGAATCGAACGAATCAAAGGAGTAGTATTGGATGCTGATTGGTGAAATTTTCGGCACAGGTGACGTGAATGAATGACGATTGATATCCTTTAGCTCTACCTTGTCTATTGTCTCCGTTAATTTCACTTGCTATTCCTAGTCTCTGGCTGGATAACTAAGTACCCCACTAGGCTCTATAGACATGAACTAACATTTTAAAAACATTAAATATTTTAAATATACGATTATGAAATGATGTCTCGAAATGCTACTCTATAAATGTCCAAGTAATGTATATGTTTGCTGATGGGGTATATGGTAGACATTCGTTCTTCTTTTGCAGGAGTTTCAATTGCTTGCTCGTCAAATTGCAATAAAGAAGAGAATGTGCGATTAGACTAACTTAATATAATAAAGACTGGATACATACATAAATGATCAAAAGTCTAAAATATATTAAAAAATATCATTACATCCTTACATGTAGTATGTAAAAACGTCCATGCAATTTTTTTTTTTCTTTTATGAAACCTTGGTGAAATAAATACTTTACTACCTGTAAAAAAAACTTTTAAACAAAAAAAGTTTTTTTGACACTCTACCCATTATAAGAGTTTCACTTCAAAAAGAAAATCAGAGTTATAAATTATACTTACAATAATGAAATAGTATGTTTCTTATAACGTATATATTTATTTATATTTATGCCAATAAATTCCTTTTTGCTGAAAACTTTCTATGTGATGACAAAAATTCACAAAGTTGTAGTATTTTGTCAAAGTCTTAAATATATATCACGTTTATAAATATGATTATATATTTTCTAAGCCTAATAATTATTTGTTTTCCAACTCTACTAATTTCTAACTAATACGCTCACAAATTTCTTTTCAAATGTGTTTCTTCCTATATATATTCCGTTGTTTACCTTTGTATTCTAACTATTGACATTGGCAGAATCATCGATACAAGACGGAGCCATAAAGAACAAACTTATATTGAATTGTTTTATTTAATAAGTTACAAGATTTATAAAATACTCTACTGCACCAAATTATTCCGTGAATCTATTTATTATTAAAAGTCTATGTAAAGTTTACTAGAACGGCCACTATTTTAATAAATCCTGACTATCATACGAACCTTAAAACAAGAACTAGACACTGGCAAAGAAATATCCTTATAAATTTGTTTGCCACAATTACAATTAAAAGAACAATAATATAGCAAAACTAACCACAAATATTATGGTTTCACGGGTTTTTCATGAAACAGTGAAACTATTATTAGCACTTTCTATGTTTAACTTTTTTCTGTTTCAATCTCTGGTTGAAACGTATTTCAACCTTTACAATTTTGTTTATGTTGGACAAATCCCACAAAGATCCGTCTAGTTAAAATAATTTATTTTATTATCCGAGTGAAGCTGGTAGTTTCTAGAATTCCGGATGAATTAAACCAAACCAAATTTATTGATGACCCAAAAATTGTCGGAGAAATTTTGACTGTCAGTCCCTATTACTGCTTGATGGTCTTCAGGCCGTAAACGTCATGGTATTAGTGTACTGCGTTCTCTTTCATATACAGCCAGCGCCGCCATTGCGAACTTTTCGCAATAAGTGACTAGCTTCACATTATTGTTCGATCATCCATCGCTCATCAATGAAGCGGTTAATTATTTCGTGATTTTTCATTATTTTTTCAATGTTGTGCCAATAATTGTTACAATTTAGTTTTCTTACAATAATAACAATCACCGGACATTAACAAATGTAATTAATCGCTACGTTGTGTTTGCTAACGTGCATATGCTTTGTTGTGAGAACCACCTTTATCTGCTGTCATTCTGAGTAGCAACTGAATTTTTCGATAATGAAACATAAGTTACCCATTGAATTGAATTGAATTGAATTGGTAGGTTATCGACTGAAAGATAGAAAAGGAGCATCGGAACAGCATCTAGCAGTTGATGTATCGTAATGAGAGTGGTGTTTTTACACGGAGCAGTAATCGGAAGAATGTGCAGTGGCGTTTAGTCTCAGTGGTGGTGGACGTCAGAAATAGGGTTCAGCATGGAGACGGCAAAGGACGAGGAACGTATGCGGCGGCTGCGCGCGCTGGAGGAGCGGTTGTGCGACCCGCGCTCCACCGGCAACGTGGACTGTCTGCTCGATACTGTCACCGCGCTCGTCTCCGATTGTGACCACCCGGCCATTCGACGTATGAAAAATGTCGAGGCCTACACCGGCCGATGTAAGTATATTCCTTGATCCTTCTTCCACAAATATATTTTTGTTTAGATATCAGTAAATGTAATGATTAGTCTTAACAGTAGGTATCTAGCTATTTATTGAAATACCATTACACATTCTACTGATAGAGCTAATGTATCCTAAGTTTCTGTATAAATAGATGAATAACAAATAAGTAATTATTTACATTTTATTGGAACTGCCTTAATAATGTATACTATTCCATATGTTATAAACAACTTCCAAGTCATACCAAAACAATAAAATTGCTGGTGTGATAAGATAATAATTTGTATCTATTGTATATTACATAAAATATTTTGATGAAACTTAAGTTTGAAATCTATTTTCTTTTGTTATAGATGAAGTATTTGCTTCAGAAATAGTTGACCTGCGTATGAAAGCAGCAGACTTTGACTTAATTAAAGTAATAGGTCGTGGGGCATTTGGTGAAGTACAACTAGTCAGACATAAGTCCACTCACCATGTGTATGCCATGAAGCTGCTCAGTAAAGTTGAAATGATTAAAAGGTCAGACTCCACATTCTTTTGGGAGGAAAGGCACATAATGGCACATGCAAACTCTGAATGGATTCTTAAACTACACTTTGCATTTCAAGACCATAAATACCTGTACATGGTGATGGATTACATGCCCGGTGGAGATCTCGTCAGCCTTATGTCTAATTATGACATTCCTGAGAAATGGGCAAAATTTTATACCATGGAAATTGTCCTTGCATTAGACGTAATTCATGGTATGGGCTTTGTTCACAGAGATGTGAAGCCAGACAACATGTTGATTGACAAATATGGTCATCTAAAATTAGCAGATTTTGGAACTTGCATGAGAATGGGACCTGATGGGTTAGTGCGAGCTAGCAATGCAGTTGGCACACCTGATTATATATCACCAGAAGTTTTACAGTCACAAAATGGGGAAGGAGTATACGGTCGCGAATGTGATTGGTGGGCAGTAGGAATATTTTTATATGAAATGCTTATAGGTGATCCTCCTTTCTATGCTGATAGCTTAGTAGGTACATATGGAAAGATTATGGACCACAGAAATTCCTTACAGTTCCCTGATGATGTAGAAATTTCAAAGGAAGCTAAGTCTCTTATTCGTGGATTACTAACAGACAGAACTAAAAGATTGGGTAAGACTAGCGTTGAAGAAATCAAACTGCACCCTTTCTTCATCAATGATCAATGGAGTTTTGATAATTTAAGGGACTCCGTGCCACCAGTTGTGCCTGAATTATCTAGTGATGATGATACTAGAAACTTTGATGATATTGAAAAATCTGATGCACTAGATGAATCTTTTCCAGTGCCAAAAGCATTTGTTGGTAATCATTTGCCATTTGTTGGCTTTACATATAATGGTGATTATCAATTATGTGGAGGGAGAAAGAAACCTGTTGACGTTGTAGACACTATCTCAAATAATCATATTAATAATGTTGGATCTGAAGCAATACTGCAGCTAGAAAAACTTTTAGAACGGGAGAGGGATGGAAGGCGGAAGTTAGAAGATACACAAGTAGCATTATGTGCTCAGTTAGAGGATTTATCCCAAAGGGAAGCTAGAAGCAAGAAAATAATAGCTGATACTGATAAAGAATTAGCGCTACTTAGACATGATTTAAGAGAAATACAGAGGAAAGCTGAAGTGGAAGTTGAGTCTAGAAGGAAGGCAGAAATTAACTTGATGGAGGCAAAACGCCGCCTCGATGAGGAGCAGAGCAAACGGGCAAAAGAAATAAGCAATTTGCAGGCTTATAATGACAAGATCAATGCTTTGGAGAAGCAATTAACAGAACTGCGTGAAAAATTAAAGATAGAATCGGAAGCTGCAGCCAAGTCAAGGAAACAAGCCGCTGAGTTGACAGCAGCCCAGGCTGCTGCAGCTGCAGTGAGTGATGGCACTATGGCTAGCTTGCGAGCTCAACGCGATTGCCTAGAGCGAGAAAGAAGTACTCTCTCTGAAGAACTAGGGGCAGTGAAGGCAGCTAAACAACGCTCAGAAGCAGCAGTCGTGGAAGCCACTAACAGGTTGAATGCAGCTCACGCAGAGTTGGAGCGTTCGTCAGTGCGAATGGCTCAGGCCATGGCCGACAATCGGCAGCTGACGGAACGCGTTTCCTCTCTAGAGAAGGAATGTGCGTCCCTTGCGCACGAGCTGCGAACCGCACAGCATCTCTACCAGCAAGAAGTGCGCGCCCACCAGGACACACAACGATCGCAGCTACTCTCCAAGCAAGAAGCGAACTTGGAGCTAGTCAAAGGTTAGTATTTCTAGTTCATTAAAATATATGTTGGATAGTCACTTCATGCTAATCTCCTCTCGTTTTGGACTAAGCTAAATTGCAAGGTAACCCAAATATTGTAAACACATATTATCAATCCTTCATTTTTGCATGCCTCAGGAACATTGGAAAAGATATTTAAAGGTATTGTCCAGTTTGCTAATATATATTTCATGTTATCTATGTAATTATGTAGATATGTGTAGTCAGCATGCAAGATATTTCCTCTTTTCTACAACTTCACTTACCTATGCCTAGTCACTAATAATAATCATAATTATTATAGTTGTGATAATGTCGATGATGTAAGTTTCTGTTTACTTTGATTGGAGACACGATGTTAGTATTAAATATGCACTTAATTATTTATTATCAGTTTGCAATAATAATACGACAGCCCTGCAAACAAAGTTGAATGAAGAGAAGACGGCCCGGCAGCGAGCCGAGTCTGTTTGTCAGGAGAAGGATCGACAGATGTCGATGCTCAGCGTCGACTATAGACAAATGCAGCAGCGCTTGCAGAAGTTAGAGGGAGAACACCGACAAGAGAGCGAAAAGGTACCCATGCCACATTCAATTGTTGAAATATTTACATGTGCATTTAATTCTTTTGTCCAATGTATGTGCATAGTTGAGTAATCATTTCACCCTTACCTATTTACCTTACGTGCATTGTAACAGGTATTCTCGTACAGAATTAATTTATATTATTATTTATTTCTCTCTTGGTAGTGTGTCATTGTTATTTATGAAAAATCAATACTGAAACAATATATTTCAATGAGTTATATACAAAGGCATATAGTGGACTATAATTTTATGGTGATATCTATAATACAGTTTGTGATAAAAAATATATCTGGTGCGATATAGTTCTGAGGGGTCAGAAATGTAAGAAAAATATATTTTCAGTATTTTGCGAGGCTTTAAAATATGATATTATTCAGATGGTTAGATAGATAAAGTGTCACTTATATTATTAATGTGAAAGTTTAGACGTTTGAATGTTTGTGACTCAAATATGCATAAAAAGGTCAATGGATTTGGATGAAATTTGGCACGCAGTAAAATACCTATAGTACCTGCATAGGATACTTTTTACAGGGTAAAACTAATACGGGGTAAAGCAATGAGAATGCAAAACGTTTGTCTATATATAATATAATAATAATTAATTAAAATTAATTATTTTTTTAGGTGTCAGTCAAAATTCAAGCGTGATGACATCATTTTAATTTTTTTCTTTTATAGTCTACAAATGGATGTTACACAAACAAAATCTTAAAATTAATATCGGTTACATAATCTTAGAATATACGCCTACATTTTACACTAGATCTAGAGTGTAGAGTAGCCATCCGGTCGGGCAGAACATTTCCAGCACAATTGAAGTTTGTATGTATCCATCAGGTGATAGGTCTCGCGGCGGCCTTGGAGCAGGAGCGCGCGGGGCGCGTGGCGGCGAGCGGCGAGGTGGCGGCGGCCGAGGGCGCGGCGCGCGCGGCGCAGGCGGAGCGCGACGCGCGCGCGCGGGACCTGCACGCCGTGCGCGCCGCGCTGCACGACGCCGCCGAGAAGCTGGCCGCCGCCAGCGCCGAGCGGGACATGCACTACGCCAGGGTGAGTCTCTACCCCCTACTTATTATTTGGTGTGAACCCATAGGTGTTCCGTTGCCAATCGAAAGGCTCCTTGTGGTGATGACGCCTCTCTTTCACTACTTACTTTTGTTACTATTATAACGAATAGGGTTGTGCTGGCTACGATTATTTTAATGACGACAAAGCTTGGGTGTCTTGGGTTGACGGCAAAGTAGGACACATCATTATGTACAAAATCTTATTTTGAAAAGTTAGATAGAAGATTACTGAGTCGATTGCCGGGTCTTCTCAGTAAAAGCTACCTTCCGAACCGGTGTAAGAGTCTGACCATTCAGGTCTACTGGCAAGTGCCTGTGAAGGGCTATTTGAATAAATATTTCATTTCATTAAGAAATGATGATGAGGCCGGTAGATGCCTAGAAAGGATGCGCTTGCAGCCGAGCTTAGTATAAAAAGACTGCAGTGCAAGCAAACTTGCACTCCATATGGGTTACGTCTAAGGTTGCCCTTGCCTAAATTGTAACCTACATATTAGGTTAGGGAAAAAGTCTTTTCGCATTATAGTATGTATGAACTTGTAATAAAATCTCTTTGGCTATACTATTTGTGTCTGGCTGGTTTTGGTATCATTGAAAGTTTTAATTTTAAAGAACATAATTCAAATTCAAATTAGGAAAATGTGTGATTTTCAATTGTTTTTCGTACATATTGACGAATATGAATGAATCTAATGAAGAAACTCGATACATTTTAAAATTTTACTACAAAAAGGTAAAAATGCAACGCAAGCCGCGAAAAAAATTTGCGATGTTTATGGACCTAGTGCAGTGTCTGTTAGAGTAGCACAAATTTGGTTTAAGCGTTTTCAATCCGGTTATTTTGATGGCAAAGATGCACGTCGCTCTGGTCGCCCTATTACGGCTAAAATGGATGCCATTTTTGAAAAAGTGGAGTAAGATCGGCAGTAGTTACGACGTAGCTGAAGAACTGGGAATTGACCTCAAAACAGTTTTGGCGCAATTGAAAAAAACTGGGTACACAAAAAAGCTCGATATTTGGGTACCTCACGAGCTCACTGAAAGAAACCTAATGGACAGTGTACTCATTTGTGATTCTTTATTACGACATTATGAAATCGAACCATTTTTGAAGAAAAACGTACGACAAGACCGTGCGAAAAAGGTCGTGGTCAAAGGCCGGTCAGGCTTCACAGACTGGCGAAACCCGGGATAACTCGCAACAAGGTGATGCTGTGTGTGTGGTGGGATTGGAAGGGCATTATTCATTTTGAGCTTTTACCACCAGGCAGGACCATCGATTCTGAACTCTACTGCGAACAACTGATAAGATTAAAGCAAGAAGTTGAGAGAAAGCGGCCGGAATTAATCAACAGAAGGGGTGTGGTTTTTCATCATGATAACGCTAGACCTCACACATCTTTAGCCACTCAGCAAAAATTAAGAGAGTTTGGCTGGGAGGTATTAATGCATCCGCCGTATAGTCCTGACTTTGTACCTTCAGATTTCCACCTGTTTCGGTCTCTTCACAATTCTTTAGGCAGTGTCAGGTTAACATCACGAGAGGACTGCCAAAACCACTTGTCGCGGTATTTTGATCAGAAGTCCCAAAATTTTTATAGCAATGGGATCATGTCCCTACCTACAAGATGGCAAAAAGTTATCGAACAAAATGGTACCTACATAATTTAGTTAAATGTAAAAAAACTATATTAAAAAACGTTTTGAATTTTCTTAAAAAATGCGAAGAAACTTTTTCCCCAACCTATTAGTACAACAGCCCGATCCTCAAATATTCATACCTCGTGAGTCCCACGTCCCTAGCAATGCACTAAGAAAAGCTGAGAGACACCCTCTGCGTATATGCTTAACTTATTCTCGGTTGAAAGTTGCTCCAACGCTTGCTGATTTGTCCTCGTAATGTTGTAAAAGCCATGTAAGCCTAGCGCCATCTACTCCATTAAAAAAAAACATTCCAAGTTGACTATAAATATTGAAGTTATTTGTGGTATTATCGGTAATTTCTATTTGTGCAGGCGACAAACGAAGATTGACCGATGCGCCATATATTTATAATTGGATGTAACAGCCTATAGTCAATAGGAATTCCACACTACACGGGCGCATTCCAAGGTCAATTTTAAAAGTCGTGTTCTAACAGTTTTGATGCTTTATTTGGTTTAATTATCCCATGGTTAGTCTATTTTTATTCTTCATTTACATTTGCACATTAGAGATCTGGTTGACTGAACTTCCAAATCCATATAGAATTTAGATAAACACTAAACATGTATTATTTAACGTAGGAGGCAATTCCATATGTCCAAGAAAGGCATAAGTATACAACTGTCTTTATTCTCAGTATGAGTAACAGAATAGCTTTGTTCTGCCTCAACCCCAATCTCTAAGGATATTCAACGGTATAGATAAAGTCGAGTGTTACGTTAATTGAATCATCTGCGCTTATTATAACCATATTTGTATAAAAAAAAACTGTACAATATGTTAATTAGGGACTTGGAGCGTAACATCGTCTCTCCTAGCGAACATTTTTAAACGCGTGCATAATTTTTGTTGTGATCAAATTATTGAGGTCGTCCATTACTTTTTCTTGTTCGTTTGAAATTCTTTACGGCAAATTCTCATTCTCATTATGTCAAATATTGTAGAACTTATTAATAAAGATATTTCTACAATGCAAAATTTATTTGTTATTATTATTGAAGGTAAAAATTGGAAATCGAAAACAAGGATATATCTCAATGTATTTGTTTATAGTAACAATGTTATATCAACAGACGGGTAATAATAATACCGTATGAGTTCGTTATCTAATCGTTGGTAAAGGGGGGCTGCACAGTGAATTAAAAAGACACTGACTCCAATATGTGCTAATAATTTCATTTAGATAAGATAATGTATGTAAACAAGGATGTATTTACTCGTAGGAATCAATAAAGTTAAAGAAATCTTTTCACTGTTTCTTGTGAATTTATCATAATCTCATCGCGCCGAAATAGACTGTCCTCAAGCGTTACGACATAGTGACTCATTGTAACAGCAAACATGTACACACACATACACAGTGCTATTGCCATATACGTTGTACCTGCGCGTGCGCCACAGACGTCTCCAAATAAATAAACACACGATTACGTACACAGCGGTTTTTCTACATTTATATGCCTTACTCATGGATTATGATGTGATTTGTAAAATTAATAGAATATTTATTCATTATTAGTTCATGGAATAATATTGTTGTAGTTTTAGTTGAAATTAACTCATTCAATGGATCGTCTGGGGTTTTTGGTATTAACGTGGTTGAGGGTGGAATGTCATCAGAATCTTAAGACTGTCAACACTATGTAGGTGCAGTCAACTAAAAAATGAATTCGCGAATGTTTCGTGCCCTAGTAGTGGCGACATAATATATAACCTATTGATGGATGATATACGTACATAATTAATTAGCCTATGTACGGTGAACTAAAATTATTTCATTATCTAATTGGAATAACAGTATTGCTCGTCTCAAAGTGCACTATCATAATCATGTTAGTTTATACTAACGTACCATAGCACAGTAGTGTCGTTTTTCTAGGTAGTCCGCGATAAACATACTTATATTGCATTCTCATAAATCTAACCTCATGAGTAGGTAGATATATGTACCTAGCTGGCTCGAATGAAAGAATTCTCCGATGACCTTGATACGTACGAGACAAACTTTTGAGATTGTTTTTGCATAATATACATTTTAGGATATTTGTGTATTGAAGTTATGCATCGATATATTAAAGGGAACTTTATGTTTATTAAAATAGAATATAAAGTTTGTATTAATTATAAAAATTATTTCGAGAACAAAGATATAGCTGTCGAGAGAAGCTTTAGTCATAGAATAATGATTTCATTAATTGAATCGGGAAAATTCATAATGAATGGATGGACTAAACACGTACTTTGAAAGAATAGCCGTTTGTACTATAACACTGATAACTGTCCTGAGAATTGAAATCAATTGATAGAAAAATAAACTATAACAATTTCTGCGCTATGTTCATTGATAATAAACACCGTATAAATAATAATAATAAAAAGACATTTTATACAATACATTGTATAAAATAATAATAATAATAAAAAGACTCTAATAATAATAAAAATGTCTTTTTATTATTATTATTTATTTATATAATAGCCTTAGACGACAAAATTCGTTCGACAGAAAAAGGGCATTTTGAGCTTATGCAATCGAAAAACAAAATTCTAGCTGTTTCGATGTCGCTTGATTGATTTTGTTTCATACTCGAAGCAACAAAACTAGGTAAACTAAAAGTTTATTTCTTATATGAGTTATTGATATTTTTTGCTACTAAATTAGATCAGAAAAACAAACTAAAATGTTTTATTTCTCGTCTTTCGAGCCGGTAATAGAAAACTCAACCTTTAAGATTAAATGGGCGAGCAAACATAATTGTCACAATGATTCGTTGACCGCTAATGCTGTACAAACATTGAACCTTGGCAATGAAGGCAGACCTATAAAACAATTCCACTATGTTCATGACACGCATTAATATACAGGAATGTCTGATTGCCGTTTCAATTTCCTGGTCATCTTCAGTTGTCGATGACATTGTTGCAGAATTATTATATTCAACTTTACATAAGTATTATATTACTTATGATTATGGTTGCGTTTATATGAAGTCGTGTTGGTTAATAACACCCGTTGTTAATACAAATGTTCGCTTTTCTAACCGGTCCTGAAAACAAAGACTGCTTGGGACTTTTCCTTGAAGCATTACAAATAACTATTTGACATTAAAATTCTACTTGGATACTTATTTATAAAACCCGTATTATTTTACTTTATTACCTCTTATTTGTATTATAGGTGAAACTAATCATTCTTGACGTCGTTTCGTCCAAGCCATGCCATACCAATATTATAACAAGTGCGAATTTAGAGAATTTTTATTTATGCGGAGGGTAATCTCTGGAATAAAAGCACAAATTTTAAAAATTCTTTCACCATTTAAAAGGTACATTATTCCGAATGGACATAGGCTATGTTATAATGCATAAGATCCCTCGAGAACAAGGGTAAAACCGCGGCATGAAAAGGTTCGAAATAACACAGTAACTGTCAGTCTATGTCGATATTCGGAAGGCACCGTAATAATAATTTACGATTTTTAAATTACGAAGCTTTTAATTTAGGGAAAGCTGTCGAAACAATTAGTTACTAAAAAAAATGTCTCACTCCAGAAGCAGCTCCCTGTTAGTGTATATCATCGTCAACACCATTACTTAACCCAATCAATCTATTCTGATCTTGTCCTAAAAAATAGAAAATAATGCGATCTTTGTATGTATTTATTCTCAGAGCGAAGAGCTTCGTTCCCAGCTGGAGAACGAGCAGCACTACTGCCATGTGTATAGAAACCAGGTGAATGAGATCCGCGCGCAGATGGACGAGAGCTCGCGGTCGGCGCGTGACCTCGAGCAGGAACGGTCCAGCCTGCTGCACCAGCTGCAGTTGGCCATCGCAAGGGCGGACTCCGAGGCCATTGCTAGGTAAGTGGTCGTACTAAATAAACTCTTTAAAGACTTACTTTACTAGGACCTGTCAGTATCATTATACCCTAAACTTAACTAATCAAGTTACGAATTGAACAAATCTGAGTCCTGTTCCTTCGAATTGCTGCGTCTTTTTTTCATTAAAACAAATGTTCAGCTCAAAGATAATTGATATATAACTAGCTGTCCCTCGCGGTTCCACCCGCGTTCCCGAGGGATGTAACATTTTCCCAGCACATAAAGTAGTTTTCGCGTGAAAGCGTAACATACAAACTTACATTCACATTTATGATATTAGTAGGGATTTCTGTCAATTTAAATATTAAGCAAATACTCTTTCTGTACAAAAATTAACCACTTGGCTTATACATACTAGTTTCTCATAATTAGTCATCTCGCGGTTGAACATTTAATTAAGCGGAATTTTCATACAAACTTACATCCTCTATTTTATCCTCCTGGGGTTTTTGGGAAATATTTACCTAGGTGTTATAGTCTGTAACTCGGAAGAATGTTATCTTTATAATCTTGTATGGTCTGCAGATCGATAGCAGAGGAGACAGTGGGCGAGCTAGAGAAGGAGAAGACGATGAAGGACCTGGAGATGCGCGACGCGCTGGCGCAGCACCGCGGCGAGCTGGCGGCGCGCGACGCGCTCGTGCAGGGGCTGCGGGACCGCGACCACGAGAACCGCGCCACCATCGACCTGCAGCGGAAGGTACTATCACGCTTATGTCTATGACAATACGGGCTAATTTGAGCCTGTGAGCTGTGGGGCCCTCACACTGAGCGTCTAAAATATCTTCACTCTCATGACGATGCTAATAATATTTAAATTCAATTACCTGCGGGAGTAACATGTTATTTTTGTGGCCCGCTCACAACCACTTTGTGGCACCATTGAGGTTACTTTTGTTAAACGAATATAGCTCCGCCTTATCTTCATCAAGCTCATTATAATTGCTTCTAGAGTATTCTGAATATGAATGTTTCAAAAGTTTTTTTTTTCACTTTTTACACACACACACACAGTTAATTTTTAAAATGAATGTGACACTATATCTTATTAAAAATAAATATGATTTATCTTCACTTAATTCATGTCAATTTATGTATGTATAAAAGTATATGTTTATAATTTTGATGACAACACTGTTTGGGCTTCTAAAAACTTGCCTAACTTCGCATCAAGATAATTCAGTACTCCTCCTATCTGTATATTAACATTGATAACAATAATACCTACATATTACAATAATATTTACATTGAATAATGTTTGTAGGAGGTGGATGAACTGCGACGCAGCGGCACGGCGCAGGCCGAGCGCGCGGCCACGCAGCAGCGCCAGCTGCAGGAGGAGATGGACCGTCTCAACAAGAAGCTCAACTCCGAGAGCATGCTCAAGCAGCAAGCTGTCAACAAGCTTGCTGAGATTATGAATAGGTATATAGGATAATACTGACTGTGGCCCATACCTATAGATAATTAACTTAATAGATTGCTCCTATGAGCTACCCATTTTCATACAGTCCGCAAAGGTACAGTATACCCATTTTCGCCTTAAAGCGGTAGTGCAAAGGTAAGGGGGCCGGTCAAAATACAGGCGCATTATGATGTCCCTGGTGTAGCAAATATCCATTGGCGGCGGTGATCACTTACCATCAGGTGGACTGTCTGCCTGTTCGTCGGCTAACTAGACAAAAAAAAGCGATTATGGTAGCTTGTGCGACTAAAAGTAATGTATTGAGCAAATGTTTTTTGCGTTCATTAAACACGATTTTATAGGAAGACCCTCGTTAATTTTTTATCTTTTCGTCACACAGAAAAGACATGAACCCAGCGACGACAAAAAACAAGAGCAAGATGTCCGTCAGAAAAGACAAAGACTATCGGAAACTGCAACAAGAGTACACGCGAGACAAGGAGAAGCACGACCAACAGATATCAAAGTTGCAACGCGACCTGCAGGAGTGCCAGCAGCAGCTGCTTGAGGAACAAACCAATAGGCTACGTCTTGCTATGGAGGTTAGTATTTTTTGTCGTTTCTACAGGTTCTATGATCTGTGATTTAGAATTATGTAGTTGTTTTGAAATACGATTATAAGCTTAAAAATATTTGAGGTTATTTTTGGCTCAGGATTTTGTAGTAATTTTTTTTCTTTCCAATACTATTATAGCTTAAAAGTATTCTGGGGCTGTATACGGAATATTTTCATGTTCTCCATAAGTCTTGCTGAATATAATAATCTCATTCTCCTTTTACAGGTGGACGGCAAAGACGCAGAAATAGAGCAGCTAAAAGAAAAGCTGGCAGCCCTAACGAGCGAGACGGCGTCACAATCGTCCGCCGACGCGGAAGACGGCGAGACGGAACAAACGCTCGAGGGCTGGCTCTCTGTACCCTTCAAGCAGAACATACGACGTCACGGCTGGAAGAAACAATACGTAGTCGTGTCGTCGAAAAAGATCATTTTCTACAATACTGAGAATGATAAGCAGAATACCACAGATCCTGTTATGATTTTGGATTTGAGGTAAGTGCTCCACAGATTTTTTAATACAATTCAAATTTGTTGGTTCATTTAATGCGTTCGCATCTTGCGCATGGTGAGAGATTTCTTACAAAATTTTCATGGCAATTTAATAACTGATCTAAAATTCAATTATTGTATTTTTACATGACACAGTACATGATTAAATGTGATGATTTTATATCGGGGAATTTGCTGAGTGATCTTCTATTTTTTTTATTTTATTTCAAAATATACACTAACATGGTTCAATGTCCACGTCGAACGTTGGTAAATGATCGCTAGTATAATAATATGTGTTACGTATTTACAGCAAAGTGTTCCACGTGCGGTCGGTGACGCAGGGCGACGTGATCCGCGCGGACGCGAAGGACATCCCGCGCATATTCCAGCTGCTGTACGCGGGCGAGGGCGAGGCGCGCCGCCCGCCCGACCAGTCCGACCTGCCCGCCGACGGCACGGACCACACCGGTAATCTAACTATGTTCACTCTAATACAAGAATATTATAAACTATTGGAGAACCCGTTTGTTCTGAAACTGTTTGTTAATGTCATCCGCAGTCTCGGGACGATAGTTCCCCATGTCCAAAGTGAATACAAATTTTATCTCTTATCGATTCAGCTGTATAGTAGTAAAATAGGAGACAAAGAGAGATTGTTACTTTTTAATTGTTAACGTGACGAGTATGAGCTAGCGCGGGCACTGTGTGTATCGATCCATAGACTATACGCGACTTCAATATGACTTCAATGTGATTTGAGTATGAGACTTAACTGTCATTATTCTTCCAGCCTACGGTTACCAGTAAATTGCATATCAAATATATTCAAATGTATAAATAGTTCAATAAGCAGCATTATATACCAATAATAAATGTAATTTCCAAAGGTAACACGGTGCAACACAAGGGCCACGACCTGGTGAGCATCACGTACCACATCCCCACTGCGTGCGAGGTGTGCACGCGCCCGCTGTGGCACATGTTCCGTCCGCCGCAGGCCTACGAGTGTCGCCGTGAGTACACTACAACATACAGTAGATATTTACCTTTGCTAGGTCACCCTGGGAATATACACCCAGCTGTTAATATAGCGAACGTACGTATTTTTAATGTATTTTAGGCCCTACCGCCTACGTATGATTAGCTGATCTGGCGAGCAGGTCGCCACCGTTTGAATGAAGGTTTATGCTATGGGGTGTAAATATCTATTCAATGTACCAGCAAGGTACTTTGAATGATGAAATGATAAAGGAAATTATACAACCTGTTACAAAATACCCAATAAAAATATAATTAATTAGCAAAGCCAACAACCCTAGTAAGCTGTCATGTCAGGGAACCAGCTTGTGCTTAGCGTTGTGCAGTGCTTTTCAACTTACGTACATATTTTACCTAATAATTATCTACGTAAATAGTTTTTCTATTTTTATTCATATCAGATTTTTTATTTTTTTTTGGGTATGTTATACAGCGCATTTAACCTCTTTTCGGCTTTACGGGTAGGTTTGTAACATTCTGTATACTGTGCACTATTTTTTGACTTAAATTATCTGTAGACGTAGGGTTGTTTAATGTATTTACATTTATATAAATTGTCGATACATTAAGTAGGTAAATGGTGAACGCAGCAAATGTACTGCCGTTAATCCGTACAGGCCGTGTGTATGAAAGCGCCCATAACCTATATTTATACTTCACTTATTTAATTATATGTATATATATTGTTGATTTGTAATGAACTGACGGCACTGTATCTAAACTAATAAGTATCAAAGCTATATAAATCCTGGAAAATTCTTTCCACACGACTGTCTGATCCCAAACTAAGAAGAGCTTGTACCACCAGATAACTGATTTAATACAAATAGGTACTACTTATTTTTTTCTAACTACATTATATAGATTTTTTTAATTTTTATTGTTAAAGGTTCACAAAACTGGACGATATACACTTATAAGATATAGGTGCATAAGACAATTCTGTTATGTTCTTCTGGAATGTAATGCATGCTTAGAAAGTAAAAAACTTGTCTTACCATACATTTGGAAACTAAAATATCTTATATTAGGTTATAAATACAGGCTATGTCAGCTAATGCGCTACGAGAGGCTAAATTAGATAAATATAATAAATAAATGGAAATAATTCTATAGTGGAACAATCTACATTCATAAATATTGATCGTCCATCACTGTCCGTCCACATATAAAGTGATATAAGAATCACTTTTGGGTGCGTTCCATTTGGTCCCTGTACATTTAATGAACTGAATTCCAAACCTGGCTGCAATATTCAACAGTGCTTCTTACTTCGTCTTAGATAAGTGTAACATGAATTTAGAGCAGGGTTTCCCATCCTTTATTTCGCCGAGCATCCGCGAACCAAAAATAATATTTTCTTGGCCCCTTAAGTTTCAACAAAAATAAGAAACACATATTTTTTATATTAACTATATTTATTATTTATTTGACTTTCAAATAGATCCAATATACACTTAGTGACTATATTGTATCTACAATTTAACGTTACACTTTTACATTTCATAGTTTTCTTTTAATTATAAAAGACCTTACCATGCACTTATCATTACTTGCTTGAATAGATTTTTTTCTATTATTATTTTAAAATTTATTTATTATATAATATTTTTATAATAAGGTAATGTTCGACAATTTTCAAAGTGTTTTTAGAACAAATAAATAAAAACTTAAAGTACTAAAGCATGCATGCTCTGTACCGGTTGGTCGATTCTGGGTTCAGTCTTTGTAAGAGCTATGGTTAAATCGCCACTTAAGCCACTTTTTTTTTTGGAAATGAAAACGTACCTATTACGCCCCCCCCCCCCCTAACATTTACTCTCTACGCCCCTCTACTGGGGCGGGCCCCCTTTGTTAGGAAGTCCTGATTTAGAGTACCAAATGCCCTATGTCCTCAGGTTGCCGCATGAAAATCCACGCGGAGCACGTAGGGGGCTCCGAGGGCGAGGGAGTGGCGGCGTGCAAGCTGCATGCCGACCGAGCGCGCGAGCTGCTGCTGCTGGCGCCGGTCGCGCAGGAGCAGCGGCGCTGGGTGGCGCGCCTGGCCCGCCGCGTGCAGCGCTACGGGTACCGCGCCGCGCACCACACCAACCACGACCACACCAAGCTGTCGCCCCGGTATGTACCCGCACTCTACTGCACGCGCGAGCTGCTGCTGCTGGCGCTGTTGGTACCAGCGAAGTACAGATGTTATATCATACAGAACAATCATTGTATTTTAGCAACTAGCTGTTCCGACAGATGTCCTGTCCAAATTTGTCCATACACCACAGAAAGAAGAACTTCAATTTCTAGGTAAATTTTTCAAACTATAGATATAAAATAAAAAGAGTATAAATCACCCAGGAAACTAGTGAAACACAAAAACTATCATCAAGATCGTTCCAGCTTTTTAGGAAGTTCAGTCACATACACACACCTAGAAGAAATATATAGAAAACATACCAATTTCAAATCATTTAAACGGGCTATATTATATATTTATATGCTCAATCTAGTATATATAATTTTGATGAATACGAATAACTTCGGATTGAATATGATAGTATCAGAATGAGACACTATTTGCTACATCAATTATTCAATGTTGACTATGATAGTATTTCTGATACTAACTATTTGCTACATCAATTATTCTATGTTGACTATGATAGTATTTCTGATATTAACTATTTGCTACATCAGTTTTTGACTGTATTATTTTTTAAATCCATCAACAAGCAGCAATCACGAAGTCTTCTTTTCCTTTAATATGTCTTAGGTTGAACTTATTTTCTTATATTTTGCAGGGACTCGATGCGGTCGAACCTAAAGTCAGCGTACATGAATGCGTCGCAGCGCAGCTCCACGCTGCCCGCGAACGCGTCTCTCCCGCGGCAATGAGCCGCCACTCGTCTACGAGGTACCTTACACGATACGTCCCACAGTGCCCCTCTACGAACACACTTTTTCAATCTGTCAATTGAAAAAAGACAATTTTATACCTTACACTACTCATCTTAGGAATTGATTTTGAATAGCTTCATTCTACGCGCATTGGTTTTGAACTAACATCTTTTTATTGTTATCAGTTTGTTATAGAATACTAATTTTTGACCAAATTTTGAAACGAGTTCTTTATACGACGAGTCTTTTGTGAAACCAAAATAGTATTGAATAGCCACGAGATGTGAGCGGCGCCGGTGGCATTTGATCTGGCATTTGTTAATCATTTTGAATCTTATCAAATTCAATGTATAATTAGCTAGTCTTCTAAAAATATTTATAAGTAATTTTGTCCAAAATTTTATCTAAGATTTCAGCGTAACCGCTGTGATAGTTATTGATTTTTGTGTTTATAGCAATTTTAACGCCTCTATCCCGGTCTTTTTGTATTATAAGGGAAGACTATTACTGCGGTGTAAGTAGTTTAATGTACAGTTATCCCACAGTCAGACGCGGTGTGGTGCTATTGTACGCATTGATTCGTTTATAATGTATTATTATGACTCGGCTGAAAGCAATCGCAACGAACTTAAATGATTATGCCTTTTTACGGCCTACTCTAAGTAATATTGTTTTGAGGATTTATTTAGAATTTGGTCGTGTTAATAATGATAATAATGTTGATATTAATAGTGATTTTGTATTTCGCTTGTTGCATCGCGTGTTGGGTTTACAGATGCAATTTGTTTTGTTAGCAAGTTGAAAGTTTGTGATTTAGAATCGTTAAATCATGAGGGCGTGTTACACAAGCTTATTGTCTTGGCATATTTTACGCGATTAAACGGTCGACGACGCGTATAGATGCTTATTTTCCATTTTCGTAGACGTATCACAAAATGTTAACTGAATATATGAATTATTGAAATATTTTTGTTACTTAAAATATCTATGCGTCGATGCCAACAGACAGTGCCGCTTTTATAATATACTACTGTTTTGAATTACCATTGAATTAGGACGTTTATTATTTTGATTACTGCTAAAGTCTATATTATACCTGACATACACCAAAAGCAGGGTTATGTAAACATATAGTGGAAAGTTACATAGTGTGTCAACACTTGTATACAGTGATATCGTGTTATTATTATCTCATATAAGCTATAATCGGATACAGTTCTGTGGCCTGACTATAAACATAGTTGTAAAGTGAATGCAATGTTTTAAACGCTACTGGAATTGACTATGACAATAGCAACTAATTATTTACACAACTGCACTGGTTATGTAACTTTAACACTCGTTTGTATCGTGATAATTATTCGAGAGTAGCTAATTTATAAACTTAATAAACTGATTTCAGGGACCCTTAATGTTAGAATAAGTACATAACAGTGAACACTTCATGTCGCTAAGCATTTGCAAATTAACGAATAAACAGTGCCATAATTCATATTTTTTTTAGTAGATCGTCTCAGATAGTTGCTCAAATGATAATAGTTCTTTTTTAACAAAATTCAGCGTGTTACTTAATTACGTAAGACTCTCCAATGGGCTTCCTTGAATCATGATCAATTTATACTAGAATATGAACTAGTGCAATTATTGAGCTTAATATAGTGTAATGTGTAAGTTATTCATACGAACCCAATGGAAATCATGTTGCCTAAATTGACTGTACAAATTTTATGGTATTATCATTTAAATAAACTTGTAGATTACGTTTTATATGGAAATTTGTGGAAATTTCAACTTTGAAAGCAATAATATGTAACTAGGAATGCCTTACTTAAAATGCTCTTTAATTTTGTAACTCGTTTGTAACAATCTTTAAAGAATAGGTGCCAAAATTTCCTTAGTTTGATGTACCTGCGGCACACTTCATATATTCTATTTGTGCATTGTTCGAGTTATTTTCACTAATTTCCACGTTTTCAATGGATGTACGCTACGACACCAATGTTAGTGAAGTATGTCTTTTTGTGAATTTTTGTAAAACACCAAAATTCAACTGCCTTGTGAACTGAACACTTATCCTTACTTGTGCTTTTAAAGCATAAACCGAGGTGAATTCTGACTTATCCATTAGGTATAATCCAGAGATACTTAATTCTATACATTTTCAATTTTACTTTGGACATCAGGTTTTTATTAAACCGGGTCATATGATTATTGATAATGGAGAAAATGAATTGATACGGATATCCTATCTCATTCGATAACAATAAAATACCACGATATGAGATGATTGAGTAGAGAGTGTAGTATACATACCAGTGGTTCCGCATCCGCAACGATATAATGATATGACGTAGAGAGGGATGGGTGACCGTTTCGTTTAGTATGCGAAGGCTCTGGATAGCTGTGATATAATAGACGTGTCTATGTTAACACCCGTGGTGCTAAAGGGAAGCAGGCCTCCGACGCATTGTTGTTACTAGTGGTTCTTGTTAAAGATTAATAATTATTAAATGCTGTTTATTATTGCTCTACACACTGTTTACATTCCGCCAACGAAAGCTATGTTGAGTTTGTTTACCTTAGTTTTATAATGACTCAAGTTCAGTTCTGTCGCTTGTCCAGTTATCGCTTTATGTTTTATTTTTATTAGATTATAAGTTCCAAACAATCTCTTATTCATTCATGTACTGACATACGAATTTCAAATTTAAGTACTTAAGTGTAAATTGCAATTCATAGTAGTTTTTACGCTTATTTTTGAGATGCATTTTTGTAAATTATATTTTTTATTAGGGGCAGCTATTGCATTGTTCGTGTTATTTCATTCCATTTGTGTCGTAAATAATTATGTTAACTGTTTTGTTTTCTCCTGCGTTCGGAAATGGTTATAATTACCAAAGAAAAATTTAAATTTCAGATTAACAAAATGGTCGTCAGTTATATTATTTGAGGTTAAATAGTCCACATAATTAATTCCATGCTTGTCATTAATATTAATTCTGTTCAATAATAATATTGTTATTTACTTAATGCATAATTACTATAAACCTGATTTTATGATATTGTGACATTTTTAGGGAGTATTTTTCTCGACAATCGCAACTCTGTAATCTGTGGTGATCAAAGAAATACTCCCAAATTGTCATCTATATAACAATAATTAACATTGTAAAATCATTATGTAAATTATTTATTATCGAATTATATCATTTATTGTAACGTTTTTTTATTTATCATGCTAAAATTGTAAGTTCCTAACTAGCTAGCTTCTCATTTGTAAAGAAAAATTCTCAAGTAGCTTTTCGCTGATATAGTTGATTCGGTATAACAGTTTATCGTATAGTGGGTATATTTTATAATATTGATGAATCTATTATTTGGACATGGTTAGGACCGCTGTAGTGTAGTGTGGGGGCCGCGTAGCCGTATGCCGGCCCGGGCCCGCGTTTGATACGACGCGGCGTTCCGAGTCATGCAATATACAATACTGAACCACGTGCCTTAGCTACGGCTCACTCCCATATCACTTAGGCATACTATGTTATATGTATCGATAGTTATTATAATGTACATATGTTTTGAATTAAACCAATATTTTATGGATTTTTAAGGAGTTTGTATATTGTAAAGATTATTAATTTTATCATAAAATTAATGCCTAGCTAATAAGTGCTACATTTGTGAGAAATAAATAACATTTAAAAAAAAATTGTTTTATTTTTTAACAATATAGGTATCATTACATGCGACAATTCCCGTTTTACAAAAAACATGTCTAATTTTGAAATACATTATTTAAAAATATTTCACTCTTAACAACAATTAAATAAATTAAATGCTTATGAATTCACGATATTCTAATCATACATAATATTTTTAATTTAACGTAACATCATAAATAGTAAATAACATTGGTGCATCGCACACAAGTGTGTTGGATCATATGCTTTTGCATTAATACATTGTTTCGTGGTCTTACAATACTTATTCTTAGGCTTTTAAATACTGTTATCATGTTAATGTAATGTAATCTGTCTTAGTTTACTCACAATTATGTAAATATATGTTTTATTCGGTAATGTTATTAAAAACAGCTCAACTAAATATACATAAATATTAATTGCAAAACCTAAACAACAATACTTTCATTATAATACTTCATATATTTTAGCGTGATAATTTTCCGTGATACTCGACGGATGTAGTATTCTCAAATATAACCACCAAGGTAGTAATAATAAGTATTCTTTCAGAATAACCCGACGGCTTTCTTCAGCTCTTTCTGCTTCCAGGCAGGCAGCGCGCGGAACTCGTTGTATGGCGTACTGAATGTCGATACGAAGTCATCATGGGTTAGGTACAACTGTAATAGAATAACGATGCATAATGTATTTTCTTAGTTAACTGTTTTCTTGTTAGTATCGCCCAGAGTAAAGTGAAACTACAAGATTTTAAGAAATGTTTTCACAGGTATGGTGGACCCTAGATTGGGGCAACATAATAGGTTGGGGAAAAAGTTCATTCGCATTTTTTAAGAAAATTCAAAACATTTTTAATGTAGTTTATTTACATTTAACTAAAGTATGTAGGTACCATTTTGTTCGATAACTTTTTGCCATCTTGTAGGTAGGGACATAATCTCATTGCTATAGAAATTTTGGGACTTCTGATCAAAATACTGCGACAAGTGGTTTTGACAGTCCTCTCGTGATGTTAACCTGACACTGCCGAAAGAATTCTGAAGAGACCGAAACAGGTGGAAATCTGAAGGTGCAAGGTCAGGACTATACGGCGGATGCATTAATACCTCCCAATTCCCAGTTCTTCAGCTACGTCGTAACTACTGATATGCCGATCTTGCTCCACTTTTTTTAAATGGCATCCATTTTATCCATAATGGGGCGACCAGAGCGACGTGCATCTTTGATATCAAAATTTCTGGATTGAAAACGCTTAAACCAAATTTTACTATAATTAATTATACTCTCACAGACACTGCACTAGGTCCATAAACATCGCAAATTTTTTTCGCGGCTTGCGTTGCATTTTTACCTTTTTTGTAGTAAAATTTTAAAATGAATCGAATTTCTTCATTAGATTCACTCATCTTGGCGGTACGAAAATCAAATACAAATCACACATTTTCCTAATTAGAATTTGGAATTACCTATGTTCTTTAAAATTTAAACTTTCAATGATACCAAAACCAGCCAGATACAAATAGTATAGCCAAAGAGATTTTATTACAAGTTCATACATACTATAATGCGAAAAGACTTTTTCCCAAACCTAATATATATATAAATGAATGTTTGTAAGTCCTTTATAGAATCGTAAACTATGCAATGGAATTTAATGCAGTTTTACGCAATAGAGAGTAATTCAAGAGGAAGGTTTATAACTAGGGTTGAAAGCTGGCAAAGCCGTAGGGCGCAGCTTGTAGGCTATATATCATCAAATTCGCCTCCCGACTAAAAATATACCTTAATTAAAATTTATCACACCTACGAAGTTGTACATCTAGTATAAAATAATTCTTTGGAGTTATTCTAGTTGCTGGGTCGACGGACCAACATTCTGAAGAAAACGGTGTCTTCTAGAAGATTAGAACCAGAGAAGAGCAATGCAAAGAAATATATACGTTTCAAATAGTATCAAAATTTTAATTATAATTATCCTACCTCCTTAGCTAGTGGATCAACATCAGGCGGCAAATGCTCCTTTGGTCCTCTCAGTACTGCTAGAGGATACTTCTCATATTGATCGAAGCGGTTCGCGGTGTTGCCGCTCTGCAAAGCGCTGTTGCCGCTCTGGACAATCGCTTTACCTTCGAGAGCGCTGATGATGGCGCTGAATGTTTTGTGACCCTGGGATTACAAAAGTCATACAATAGCCGTTAGACCGTTAGTTATGTATCCGAGAACTGGAAGGTCTGTAACGTTTTGTTTTGGCTAAGTTTCTGGAACCTCGAATCTTTCTGGCAGATAAGGCATATCTAACACATGAAGGTGTATTTCGGAACCGGGAGTTACTTCAGTTGCCTTCAGTATCCTTCGAAAGTTCCATAGGCTGAAACAATCGTATTTTCGGGATTTGTACTTATTTGTATTTTTTTTTGTGTCTTGTTATACCTTCCACATAGTATGCTTCCAATGGGGGAAGAAACCGGTGAAGTGTGGCGGCTCCCGACCCTGACTCAGCGTCAGTATGGGCGTCTCAGGATCCCGCGCCGCTGGATCTGATAATAAAATAACCATTTGTTATATATTATAATAAGTCAATGGTTCATGGAACCTGGTGCAGGAGTACATCAAGATGGGATGATATCTTGATAGGCTACATAAGGAATAAACTGAACCCGGAAATTTGTCCATAAAAACTTTGAAGAGTGATTTACTATTTTATATTGTTGGCCCAAGGGCTAAAATTCTCACGCTTGCATAAAAAAAAAGGTGTAACACTCAGCTTATAAACTGTAGTATTCAATTAAGGCCCTAGTAAGGTACTCATTAATGTCAAATTTATTATATATTAACCGGAAAGAAACTTAGCAACTCAACATCGTGTAACGTACCTTGTGCGAGGTAGGCGGCGGCCAGCGCGCGCGCGTCGTCCTTGGCGCGCGGGCAGCAGTGCGCGCCGAGCCACACGAACACGGCGCAGTGCGCGTCCAGCACACCCGCCATCTCCGGGGACAGCTCGTACTGGTTGAACGACACTATCTCTTCGACTGATAACATTAACTACAGGTTAGACAGGTCTATCGAGAATCAGTGGGTGTATCTGTCTGACTTTATCTTTTATTGGAATTAATTATCTTAAGGTATGGGAAGGAAGGTCATAAGGATTCAAAATGGCATAAGGTCTTTGTTTCCATTATCTATGTAGTCCTTGCTAGAGGCAGACAATTTCGAGGTCTTATTCTGATTTCGTAGAAAAAAAATCTTTCAGAATGTTGCAGTCAATTGCTTAAATGATACTATGATTGGTACTATCCCCTGGTCTGGTTTGTCTGGCTTTAAATGGTCCTGCTAGTATTTCTAGTGGGAGTATTTCTAGTGGGAGTATTTCTCTTATAACCAGGTACGCATATCCTCACATGTGTATTGTCCAGGCGGGCCCAGCGACACGTAGAAGAGACGAGGCGGCAATGGGCGCTCCATTTCCTTCAGGGGTGATGCTACAAGCAGATGTCGTCTTTCGCCTAGTGCGGTCCAAAAGTCTGCCTTCTCTTTCCCTAAGATATTAAATAATGTGTTTACATCCAAACAAGCTTTATGGTTCCAGTGAAAAGAAGTTAATCACCGTTCGTGATCTCTTAGAGGAAACTGCTAGTGGAGGTTGCTAGCACAGTTTTAACTCAGCACTTGTAATCTTGAAAAGGCTATCGTCATGGCTCGTAAGTAAGCATATGAATGCTGGCAAGAGCCATGGACGTAGTATTGAAAAGGCATTGTGTTGTTATTTGGTATTATGATTCAGGTTATCTCTTGATAAACGTCAATTAAACCTAGTCCGTTCCGGACTTACGAACATACGGTTTAGCTCATATATTGAATTGGTATAATTACCTTGCATGACCAGTGTGTGTTCAGCAGCGGCCATGTTCTTGGCGACCTCCCGCTCGTCCCCGGTGGCGGTGGCGGCGCACCACACCCACGCGCGGGCTCCCTCCCGGACCACGTAGCACGAGCCGCGCCCGCTGGAGCCCCCGTCCCCGGCCCCTCGGGCCTCCACTCCGCGGGCCTCGCGCGCGTACTGGCCGGACACGCGGATCAGTGCTCGTGCGGGTGCCACTACGCGCCGCCCGGATGCTGGTCACAAATAATATGGTTATAGAGATGCGTACACCTGTATTTATGGTAGTTGGCTATGTTTTTGATCCAATAGAAGTTAAACAAGATAAAAAGGAAAAACTTCACATCTTATGTGATGCGCATTAGAATTTTAGCAATGCCCTAAAATGTACTCCAAAAATGTAAGGGATTCATAGAAAAAAAAGGTCATGCCCTTACCCTCTGAGTCCCTGACAGGTAAGTGTAAAAAATCAATAATGGGAAGATCCAGATAGAAAGTAACATTTAAGACTGGTGTCATGACAGACTATCACTGGATGTCGTTTTCTTGTATATGTAGAGTGTAAATACTCTAAAGGGAGAATCCATCTGATTACAGACCAGTTTCCGTTCTGCCAGCACTTAGTAAAATCTTTGAAAAATTGCTGCTTAATCAAATGTCAAGTCACTTTACTAAGCATAAGGTATTGCATGGTCATCAGTTCGGTTTCACGAGGAGATTATAAATGACTTCCTTTATTACGTATGTATACCGATTCTTAAAACGTAGGTAGAAGGAACAACAGGGTTTTTGTTACATATTGTATAACAAATAAAAAAGAATGTAACCTTGCTGAGTTTCTTGCCGGTTCTTCTCAGTTGAAGGCTGACTTCCGAACCGGTTGTAGCTTCAGTAACTTTAAATTTGACCTTCATAAGTGCCCTCCGAAGGCCTAAACTGAATAAATGGTTTTGAATTTTGAATTTTGAAACCACTTACGATCATAATCCGTAGCACTGCCAACATACGTGATCATGCGTCCCTTGAAGATTTGTAAGAAGTGCGCCGGTTCTTTACCTTGGTACACCCATGCCTGAAAAATATTTTTGAATTAATACAAGTGACTAGATAAGGAAATATTTTAATTGCAGATTTTGTTACGTACCTGGACGGGAAGACGCCCCAACTTAGTATAGAGGTCTTTGGCTTCTTTCGCGCCCAAATTCCTCAGATCATTTGGCGAAGAGCCACCCTGAGGAATAAATTTCATATTTGAATGACGAAGGTGCTATGAATTCAAGGAAGCCTCTAGCAGTAAAAGAACATTTCAAAGGCTTTTATGCATATGTAATAACAGAGAACGTCTAAATGCAGTTAAGTATGAGTTTAAATGACTGTAACTATGAAGGTAGAATCTCATTGCCTTGAAAATAAGACAAGATTTTTTAATACTCAATAGGCCTTTTTTAGCATATATGTGGTCATGTCACATGAATTCTTACCATCCAATAATATAGTATGGTCTGGTCACCCGTGGGAGCGTGGTAGGTGTACAGTGCTATATAGCAGTCCCTATCATAAAATACGGCAGCTTGCGGTCGCTCCACTTCCACCAGAGTGTCGGGGGCCTCTTCATCGAGGCAGGCACGACCGCCCCCACCACTGCCGTCCCCACGGCGACGTACGCGCCACATACGAAGCGCGCCCGATCCGTCATCAGGGAGTTGTGCCTGGTACATAATAAATGAACAAGAAGAATAGAATACCCTTGGAGGAAATCCAATGGAGCCAATGATGTCCCTTCTATTGGCCAACGAGGTGAATTTGCTTGATAATTGGAGATACGGGTTGTAAGAAAGGAGACTTGTAGATATAGACAAGTGCACTAAATGACCATTAAAATACAGACACTTATAGGAATAATGTCATTACTAAAGTTTATGGTAAGTCTTAGGTAATTTTGAGTCGGTCACGTAACTATGTAACGAAATATGTTACCTCAGCTGCCAACCACGCATTAGAAGCCAGACTAACAGCATCGAGCTTGGTAGTAGCAGATCTAGCGGCGCGCAGTCTCACATCACGCCTTGAGTCACACCAGCGCCACCCGCAGAATAGCGCTGCGAACTCCAGCGGCTCCCGTCCAGCTATGGAAATAAAATGAGATTCAACCTTCTTCCATTGCAAAGCAGCTGTCCATTGAGCTAATATTCATTTAGAATCAAGAAGAAAGTCAAGCAAACCTGTGGTGACAGATACTGGGCCAGCGTGACGTCTGGCACGGGCGAGGCCGCGGGCTGCGGCTAGTGCGCCTCGCGCCGCAGAGCCGGTCACTGACGGACCCACCCACGCCCAGACGCCTCGGTTGCCGCTGTCCACTATGTAGACGCCCTGGTAATAGTAACATATAAATGAAATATAACAAAGCTGATTCATTGCTCATTTTAATTTTTATTCATTTATTTGCTGTTCTTGTGCTTACTTATTTCTCAAATAAAATCATTGCTTTCTTTCTATAAAAATATTACTTTTCATTCCGTCTTCGTGTTTGTTATTTTTATCATCTTTCGTTAACGTCCATACTACATCCTTCTGATCCTGGGTAAGCAAGAACGTGGGAGGACCGAGGAGTCATACACAGGACCTACCCCACATATTAATTCATAATGCAACGCCACTAATATAAATGACAAAATCAAGGCAATTCGTAACAATTTACAAACCTTAAATATCGATCTGCAATTGTTTGTGGGATCCATGAAGTAAATTCAGGTATATGAGATATTTCAAGGAAGAGGACAAGAAGAGATAAGTAACAACGTTGATTTAATATTTTCTAAAATTATCAAATAAATTGGTAGGTACTTGATACTAGTTGACTTAGTTAGCAACGAGTTTATAAAATTACTAGTGACTTCTATCAGATCTTAGAACCTCATGATTAACATAATTAGATCTCATTTACAGTTTCTTCAATTTTTTTTTGAGCTTACGAATCTCGAAGTAAGAACTCAAAAGGTACTCAATTACTATCAGCTAAAGCGCATATTAAGATGAACCCAATAAATTCATATGCTTACATCATCAGTCAAATCGGCTCTGAACAGTGGCGCGCGCTTAACCTCCTCGAGCCTAGCGGACGGTCTCTGCGAGGGGATGGCGGGGATGGCGCGCGGCGGCTGCGTGGCGCGGTAGAGGCGCGCGGGGCGCGGCGGGTCGGCGGGCGGCGCGGCGGGCCGCACGGAGCGCGCGCGCAGCTCCAGCAGCGCGTCCAGCAGCGCGCGGTCGCTCAGCGGCAGCGTCTGCTCGTAGCCGTCGTGCGCGATGGCGATACGACGCGCCGTCATGCCCTTGTCAGCGCCGCGAGCCATGCGGTACGCGATCTGTTTACATTGAAGCACTCTAAAATAGCTAGCCGATCGGATTGGAGATATCCTATTCCTGACTGCCACGCCAAAGGGTTCGATTCTCGCCCAGGACAAACATTCTTGAGAATGTATGTAAGTTAAAGTACGGATGTTAGAAAAAGTTGTAGCATTTGTAGTATATGTAGGCAGTATGTCATGTAACTGGTTACGATAGCATATGCTCTCATGTTGGCCGTATGTAAGGAATGTCCCAGGATAATAAATAATTTTACTTTTTATAAAATAAAATTTGTTGTAAGACGCGATAATATCACCTTGGCTCCGAAAATCTTTTCGACCAGGTTCGCAGCTCGTCCCAGCCACAGCACGAGCAGGGACGAAGTGTCGAGGACGAAGACTCCATCGGCAGCCAGTTGCGCCCACGACACCGGTTCCAGTTGGATGAGAACTGGTCGGCGACCACGCACCCGGTACAGGCGAGCACCACCGTTCAGAATACCTGAACCGCTGCGTAGGATCCTTGAAAAAAAGTTTTGTAATTAAGATTTTAATTTCCATAATACGCTGATCATACGCCTTCACATTGCACTCCTCTTCAAAAAATTTTACAAATAATATTTAAATTTCAGCTACTTCCTTACGACTTAGTAACCCACATCGCTTCATTCCGTGTAAGATACAAGCTAATTAAGAATTCAAGGTAATGCATGCATGTCTTGTCACAAAATATCCATATTTTCATGTACCGCAAGATCATGAACTGGTTCTTTAAGCGGTAAGCTTGATTAAAGTTGCATGTTACACGCCCAGCTTTTAAGTGAAGCGTAACTCATATTTCAACAGCTAAAATTAGCTAATTATTAATTCGAACATTTAGAGTACAACTGCCTGGAATTTTATCAGACAATGAATCATGAAATCTTGTTAAATACCGTAGTATTTTAGAACTCTACTAAGCTGATAATTCAATAAATAATTTTACTAAAATTGTATGTAAGACATATTATGACACAACTTCTTTTTATTTATGATTGAACAAAGATAAATAAATGGGGAAAATGAATATCATTTACAAAAAAATCACAGAGATTTATAAGAAGGATGAATTATTCAATAATCAGTCCTTATGTTACTAAAGTAGATAGGCATCGATCTTAGAGCGATTATTAATTTCGTTGAGGTTGGTACATAAATATTTTTTATTATAATTGACAAATATATGAATATAATCCTAGTAAAATGGTTATGAGTGATCAATCTTGGAGAACATCTAGTTATACCATAATTAATACTGAAACTCTTAGGCCCCTGATATTCTTTGAGAGACTTACCTAATACCATCCCTAAAGTACGAAAGCAGCCTCGAAGTTTCTTTAGCGGCCGACTCTCGGTGTATGACCACTGGTGCCCCTAAGTATGAAGCCAGCTGTGTGCCGCGGCGCAGCGCCAGAGCCGCGAGGGTACCGCTGCGTTCCCCGGCCCACGCGTGGACATGGCGCTCGGCGTACTCACCGTTTCCATTCTCTTTTATTTCGCGACGCTGTTTGAGGAAAATATAGATATTAATGATTTTCCTAAGGTTGATAATATAACGCCGCACAGTGTATTTTTTAATATACTTAATGAGTTGTCGTTAAAAAGATATGAAAACACAAGAATTATTTTTATTATTTCGTAATTTATCAGTATTTCTAGTGTCTCAAAGCCTCAGGTCAAACTAAGTGAAAATGAAGACAAATTTACTTACTATAACATCAGGACCAGCAGGCTGTCCTGGTAGTGAGCAGGAGTACACCAGATATGCCTCTGCATCGTAGAACGTGCCGTAGTGTGTTCGGGGTAACAACTCCGTGCAGGATTCCTGGAGAAGGAATCAGCTACTTTATATTTAGGAACACCACATTATCGATTCCATAAAAAATAATTATAATAATAATTTACTGACATCTGAGTCCCAAACATACTTAAATTAGCTTACACTATGTTTAAAAGTATATCGTAAAATTATTAGGTAGATACTAGCATCTCAACTTGGCCAAGCCATCTTAGATGTTAGTATCTTCCGAAGACATTATGTCTTCGTAACAATTCATAACTATTACTTTTCTATTTTTAACCAACCAAATGTAAATTTATGTAAATTAATGAAATGTTTTATTGCTAGTGTAGAGTAATCATATCCTTATGCATTAAACCTAAATTCAAATAAGTTAAGGCCCGCGTAAGGCCCTTATGAATTTCAAGGGTACTGAAGTTACCGCCATGCAGTCCATCCACAGTCTACAGTCTCGACATTAGGAATTAGGAATTATTTACGGGTAAATTACTAACCCCGGGTTCACAGTGCTTTGTAACCAAAGGCCCTGGGGCAATAAATTAAGTAGGGCCCTAACTAAACTATTTAAAATCGTTTGTTTCCCCTCTTCTCCAGAGCTTGGGGGCCCGGGGCCCCGTCTAGCCCCCCAGTAGCTAGGCCACTGTTTGTAAGTCAGAGTCCGAGGGGCCCCCTGAGCTTGGGGGCCCCTCGGCACTGTCCCGTCTAGCCCTCCGGTAGCTACGCCACCGGGTTCAAGGTATTCATTTATAAGAAACGTTAATTTTACCTTACCCGACCCTTGAATCCAACCCTGGACTTTCGGGTACCATTTTAGTAGCTAGTTTAAAAATAAATACATTATTACTATGACTTATGCACAATGACTACGTACTTGCGTATCGAACTCAAAGTTATCGTGTATTTGTACCTATTATAACATATTGCATGTAACAAATGCTTCAAACTAAACGATTGTGATTCGATATGGTTTCTAATTTATTCGCATCAGGATTAACTGGTAAAAATGTGTAATAAAAGTATTATTCAAATTAGATATTTTATAATACGTTCAATTTGAATAAGGTAGGTAATAATTATGAGTTTATAGAAGGTAAACAGTAGTTCTTTATTATGCAAATATACAAGATTATACAATTTGAATGAGATCAAATTATACGGTGAGGTTAATATTTTAAGTATTCCTACAACTGAACATCAATGGAACTTTCGCTTTAAATATATTCGAAGTTGTATATTTTCCTTGTTTAGAACCTTTCTGTAAGCCCCGTTGCCTACTTATTTGCATGTAAATTTAGCGGATTTCTGAAGACATTCATGGAGTAAATATCATTAAATTGAATCAGGTCAGTGGTCTCGAGGTGTTATCGATCGCTTACAAAATAAATAGAGATAGGAATCGAGTGATTTAGCTCGATACGAGCTAGGTATTTGCACGAGCGCATCCACCGTTAACTAAGCGAACAAAACAATCGTTTTTGTCATTTGTTTTAGGAATTGTAGTAACATAGAAATCTATATAAAACAACGAATAATAATTCCACTCATATTTATAAATGCGAAAGTTTGTATGTATGGATGTTTGTTACTCTTTCACACAATAACTACCAGGCGGATTTGGATGAAACTTGGCACGCATATAGGTTTTAATCTGGATTAACACATAGAATACTTTTTATACCGAAAAAATGTGACATCCCTCGGGATCATCATCCTGCGGGTAAAACTGCGGGGGCATCTAGTTGTTAATAAAGAAATATAGGTATAAGTCGTATTAATCGTAATTGTAACGTTACTTACAAGCTTCCAGATTTGATATATGGGAATAAATAAAATATTTTTATAGCGGTAAAATACCCTAATTTCCATATCACAGATAGTGTGTTCGATCCCGCTCAGACAGGGCAGACATTTTAGTCTGTTGGTTCTGCATCTCCGTATAAATTTTAATATTTATAATTTTTTTATATAATGGTTTCATTAACTTAAGCTCGGCTCAGCCGTGTGTGAAAAAAGCAAATGGCGATATTATTGTAATCGATATGGTGCATGCCGTTATTAGTTTATTTATTGTTTAGCATTCACACATGACTGCAAAAAAAGAATGAATTACTAATACTCACTTCGGAAACTTCAAGAACATATTATTAAGGCTGAAAAATCAAAGCATACAGCATGTTTTTTTTATATGACGAATTTAATGAGCATATTATACTCACGCACAATCGTTTAGGCATTGTTTGTTGCACGTAAATAATACTTAGCTAAAGCGTAACAGAGCAAGTATACATTAAATAGTGTCACGCTATTTATAAGAAAATGCAATTAATTAATTGCTATTTGGTGAAAAACTAATTGTAACGACGCATGGTGTGTTGGAATCGTCGCATGACACAAGCCGGCAAATTCGTCAAATTTGTAGACAAAGGCGTGCGTACACGCATCTAGTGACGTTATAACACGACACATCACTGGATAATCGTTTAATCGAGTCTGTTACATGTTTTTTTTATCAAGATGGCGCTTTCAACAGTTTAGCATAACAATGAGATGTTAATAAGTATGTTAGGAGTGCCATTTGCTGAAAAACATCAGTAATTCTTCACTTTTTTCCTTCAGACTATTTCTGATGGGCGTTTTTATGAAATCTCAGCTTCGTTTTATATCCAAATTTGATATGTTTAGTGCTGCAATGTACATCTAAATCTGAGACCTATACCTTCGAGTCTCGTTGAGTTAAACGACATCAGGATTTACGGAAATGGTGACATATGAAAGCAGTTTAGCGCGCAGCTGCAGGCGTACCATCAACTTTTACTTATCCATTCAATTCCGATGCAATTCAGTTTAGGTGCCTAAACTAAATCGCTAAGATTCGTACCATGAAGTGCCTTTTGCTGACTGGCGTTTGAATCGCTCACGGAGGAATGAACGAACGAAATTTGTCTCTGGTCCGCGGTGAGAAAGAGATAACGCTATACCGTCGTTGCATAAGTCTGTCTCTTTTACTCGAACCATATGTGTTGCGTTTCGAAACCTAGTTGATATGATTTAGCGGTTTCTATGTGTAAAAATAACAACAAATATATTTTAAAATTGCGCTATTGGGCATAAAATTAAATACCACTAAGGCTTTCTTAGTACTAAATTACTAATTAGTACTAATAAATAATAGTAATTTATATAATTTTTTACATTACAATTTAAAGGTTTGTTTAGTGTTGTCGTAAAAATAAATTGATTATGACGAGTTTAGAGCGCGCCTCCACTCATGTTGGATTTGACAGAAGGCGGTTGTTATTGTTGAGATTTTTAGAGTTTTGAAAGTAGGTATCTCTAACTATTATTGAAAGAAAATTACGTGTTATTATTAGTACATATTTATTTTATTTATAAGTGTTTTAACGTTTCACTGACTTAAAATAATTGGTAATACGAATAAGGGCGCAAGTATCCTTGTGTAGTTTGTATAATAATGTTATATTTTCATAATGTAAACTTACAAACTTCTTTATCTCAAACGCGTACCTAACTTAAGTACCTAGGTATTTAAGTGGTTTTTTTACAGTGATGAATCGCGTCGAAGAGTAACGTTCGGTCAACTTGAGCAGCTTTGGGAATTTCTGAACCGAAATAAAGACATAGCAACGGGCTTTAATAAAAAAATCCTCAGTTCATCACACAGTTCTTATACCAATTGTTTAGACAACCGATATCTCTTTATGAATTCTGCATCTTCCAAATAAAAGGGGTCCGATTGTTACCGTGTTAGACGTTTTCGTATTTCATTATCATTTTCCATGAATTCAAAAAGGACTAATTCGTCAGACATCTACAATAAAAAATGCTCTACAAATCTCTTGTTTACATTAACACATAAGAAACACAAAATATTCAACTGAAATACCTTGAATTACGTATTATTTCACTATTTTTTAAAAGTTGTTAACAAAACGATTCACTTCACGCCAAGAAAGAAGCAACTTTTATTGGATCGCTTAAATTGACACTTAAACTATCCAATTGAGGTTGATATGTCACCTCATGGTACGAAAAATGAACGAATGAAAACAGTTTGCCATCCAATTGCAGACTTGATTTGGCGTCAACCTAAACTGAATCGCGTTAATGACGTCGTGGTATGAAATAGCGGGGCAGTCTATTTTAGGTCGTCAAATGAATCGCAATAAGAGTTCATAGTAGGCCTGAATCTCTGAGTTTGCGGTAACACTACACACAGAACGTATGTACTAGACTATAATAAGGAATTATTAAATATAGGTACTTAGGATCCAGACTAACTAGGGTATTCCTCAGGTGACTGCTCACTCGGCATCTAAGATATGTCATTATAATTTGATCACGTTATCTCATTCGAATAATCAAGCAGCATTGGACCATGAAGTACCGGCGATATAATTGTAGGCGTATTCCACTTGCATGCCTCACAAAAACTAAATAATTGTTACCATTCGGAATGTATTTAAATTGTTATATGCGTGGTTGTATGTACATACATTAATGTAGGTACAGCTTCATTTGATATTACCTTTTTTATTGAGATATTCCAACTAATATCCCTACTAATATTAAAAATATGAATGTAAGTTTATTTGTTATGCTTTTCCGCGAAAACTACTTAACCGATCATCATGAAACTTTGTACACATATTCTTGGTGGTATTAGAAGTAACATACGATACTTCTTGTGCCGGGAAAATGTTACATCCCTCGGGAACGCGGGTGAAACCGCGGGAGACAGCTAGTAACATTATAATTGCGAATGTTTGTGAGTATGTACGTATGGATGTTTGTTACTCGTTCACGCAAAAACTGCCAAAGGGATTTAGATGAAACTTGGCACATAGTTAGAACATGTTCTGGAATAACATGTAGACTACTTTTTATCTTCGGAAAGTGTAACATCCCCCGGGAACGCAGGTATATGCATAGTCTTAGAATACACATTTTGCATTTAGACTAGTGCAGTGTTTAATATCGACTTGCTAATGAGTCTTTTAGTAATTTATTAAGTTTCTCATGAGTAGATTTACTTACTTACTGATGAGTTTTTAATCTTGTGGTTTATTTTCAGATCAGTGGTGTCATTGGCTCGCCACACGCAATCAAATAATTAAGCACTGACAATAAAACGCCTACAGAGCGTAAAAATTAGCACACTTTTTATATAGGAAAGTCAACGAATTCGAAATACAAATATATGAAGAATAACAAAGATTGATAGCTTTAATTATATAGCTATCAATGACTCATAAATAGCTATTCAGGTTGAGAATTCGCAGGTAAGTAGATATTTAATATGAACAAATACAACACATATACACTCAGAGAAGTCTTAAACCTCGTTTAGAGGTCGATGTACCTGAAATACCTACCGTATAAATAAGTAACTTTAAACGTAATTCGCACAGTATAAGAAATATTTGTAAAAAGGTTTTTTACTTTAGCCTCGATTTTCGCGCTTTCGAATTAGATATTGTCGAAAAATATGGCTGATATCTAAGAAATTCAATGTCAATTCAATCAGACATGATTTTCAGTAAATGTCGATTTTCGAAATTACAAATATCGTGGCCCGTAGATTGTGTTTATTACCTTTGAACCGGTAAACTGAGGCTTTTTATTATGTAGACGTACTGGTTTTTGGAAATCATTGGGTTTAATCTTGCACTTTACCAAAACAACAAATGCTGTGGAGAATAAAATATTAATGTTCCGCCTCTTTAGAAGATGCAAACGTAGGTATGTAACAATGACTGTGCTTTGTCTTGCTGAACAGCTTTAAATATGGGAAAATAAATATTGTCATACAGTTTGATCGAGCAAGTTTTATTTTTCCGAGTGATGAAATTTCTTTTTCATCCCATCTATTCGAAAAGGATAACTTGGTTCGCCTTTAAGTGCACCCAAAGGTGGTGTTTTCTATAAGAAACCTTTAGCGGGCAGTAATGAGTTTTTAATCCTCTTTATAAGTGCGCCGCAATTATCTTTGCCGCGCACTTTTTGAATTTGTAACATCTTAGTGTTCAGCGCCAAAGGAATTGAACGCAAATATTGTTTGAATAAAGACTGGCTGGTACGACGGCGCATGGTCGCGCCGCTTAATAAAAAAACAATCTCTATTCCTAATAAAATTCTAACAATAAATTTTCATAATTGCGAAAATGTCTCAAATGTAAATATAAGATTTTAGTTGTTTTATTATTAGATACTATTTAATTTCAATTTAGTTGTTACTCTATGTTTTATTAAATAATAATATTACAATAAAATATGAGGCGCATTTTCTCATAGATAGTGATGAAAAGTATAGTGTATCACTCGGGTGCAAAATATTTTTGACTCGGGCGACGTACTTTGAATCCTACTCTAGAATCCCTCACTTCGCTCTGGATTCAAAAAACGCCCTCGCCGTAAAAATATTATTTTGCTCCCTTATGATACAATCTACTATTTTTTCACGATTGGATTGATATTCAACCAGGAACACGTTATCTGACGTAATTCACATGTGTTCGAATTAAGATTATATTTTTAGAGAAGGCTTACTACTAAGTCCTTAGGTAGGCCTATAAATAATTTTAATGACGACAATACTTGGTTGTAGCTTTCTTCTTTAGCAGGACACAATTTGTTTTATAAAATTTTGTTTTCCATGGAGTAATTAATGATGTTATCATTATTAAATATACTTCATTTCATTAATTTCCCTTTACCAATAATGTATGTAAGTAAAGTATGTCGCGACCCGGTCTTCTGTCATCGATAGAAAGATTTGATCCAGATCAGCCGGTTTAAGTACATGGTATACTAAGGTACCTATTGTATTGTTGGTAAATCGCTTTGTCGCGGTCTGGTAGATCCGACTATTCTATCTCGACTGTCTAGCGGTATCTGAGATGGAGCCGTGACTCAGTACCGGCGCAGCACGGACTTCCGTTACTACCAAGGTATTGGAGTGTTACGATACCTCATTTTATTATATTGGCGATAGCAGGATTATAATTTGAATCCGTTTGGAACAGGATACACATCTTACAAATCTCTTAGAGAGCTAATTCGTTGCAAATTGATAACCAGCCTTTTTATTTTCTACAGCATGGAAATTGCAATAGAAAGTACCTACTTTCTACCTACCTATATAGTCATAAAATAGTAATATCCCATAATAAGCTTACAAATTATGGTCAGATAACTAGTTGCGTTGCATTGCAGGTGGGTAACGAGCCGAGGTGCGCGCGCGCAGTCCTCTTCGTCCACTTTGTATAACATGCATCTCGCTGCAATTTATTGCTCTACGCTGAACTAACAGTACACTTTCTCTTGTCATTTTGTGTTTATGCACATCTGCACAACAATCTGCCGCGGAATATTTCGTGTGCTTGCATTGCACGGCTCCGTGGGCGTTGCGTTGTTTGAAATTATGTAGGAATGATTGTAATTATAAATTCACATTAAATTACTACACATGTTATAAATTATGAAAATAACAATGATTTCCATAACTTTTACCGTACAAATGAACGAAAAGTTAATTAACTAAATAGTATTGTTATTAAGTAGTTTTATGGATACTCCTTCTGTTAATGTTACGTAGGCTACTTTCTCTCATTTTCATGGGATTATGGGACATTACATCAGACCTGAATGTAGGAAGTCACGTTGCTAACATTTAGGTAGAATATCAATGACTGGAACTAAATTTTAATTATACGTTCGGTTTTCAAGAAAATTAGCTACACTTTCGCAAAAGAAACTTACAGATGAACAGCCTGAAGTCAGTTTCGTTTTATTATACTCTTTAAAAATACATTTGAAATGTTGCTTATCTATATACGAGTATATAAAAATGAACCCCTATTTCCCTTGATCACGACATCACACGTGAACGGCAGGACCGATTTCTCAAATTCTTTTTTTTAAGTGTAACAGACACATAAAAAAAAGAATTTGAGTTAAGTTTAAATTTTGAATTAAGATTAAGAAAGTTGTGCGGGAAATTTGAAAATTTAAGATAACTTAACTACCACTTTACTAGCGCTTTGACTTGACAGCTGGAGCGATTGACAGAATGCGCGCTAAAAATTGCGTTTAAAATAGAGGCATTGGTCGGAATTACATTGATAAAAATATCTATATAATTAAGTGCACATTGTACAGTCGATTCAATTGGGCGATTCGAATTCAATATTCATAGTTAAGACAGAACAATGTCTGTCGGGTCAGCTAGTATAATATAACTTCTAGAAGATGGACGGTAATCTCTGTCCCTTCGCTTAGCACAAAAATAAAAAAAAGCAACGCGCAATCGATGGCATACGAGTATATCATCAGGCACTTAGAATTGGCAAAAAGTACCAAAGTAACTGAAAAAGAGAGTCTATACCGTATTTATTAAATAGGTACCAAACATAGTTCACGATATAAACAAAGAAGATGAATAATTTGACTCATATTTCGTTCACTAAGACAAAAGACTGTCTTTTGTTCTGCCTACTAGACGGTTATGTAAAAGTACAGTCGGAAAGGTGTTAAGAGGACAATGTCATTATCTTAGTGCAGTTCACATGCTGATCGTCGGTATATTGTGCCAACTGTTATTTAGGCAATCGCAATTGTTCTATAGAGCACTCGGTTCGTGAGAAAATTACTATTTTGTCTGCTGACCTTTCACACTTCTCACGAAATGAAGAAAACGGAAATATTTGTAAAGGAATTGTTTGTAGCACAGCGGTTCCATTACCGATGTAGTGCAAGTAAACTATGTAAGATCTTTGTATTTTTGTACGATATTTACTTTTAATTTTAATTTGAAAAAAGGAAAAGAAAATGTATTTATTCTGGACTCAGGCGGCTAACAATTTGCTTACAGAATGAAAAAACTCTTAAAAATCCATTTACTTGGGAATCGCTTGTCACAATAAGTAATAAGTGCGACCTTAAATTGGCAAAACTCTCGCGACCAATTTATATAATTATAAATGTGTCGTCAAAAGTTCACAATTTCCTCTCAAGTATTTGTCACGGAAGGGTGAATATTCATACATACGAAACGTCTATATACACAAATATTATTTGTTTTAAATTAAACCTTCAGCACTTCATAAGTGTTTAGGGAAAGCCGTAAAGAAAGTTGTTAAGGTATTTAAGAATTTATTAATTTATGTAAGCCAGGGCTTTCAGAAATTTGAATTCTTTGAGAGGTATATCACAGCCTTTTTTATACAGGGGTTCAATGCCGTAAGGAAAATGACACTAGCTCGAGGATGTTTCGTCGCGGCCTCCATCCTCTGTCTCTTTCTCTAACTACGCTAATACTACTAATCACGTGAGAGGTAAGCTCTCCGAAGCCACCGTGAAGCGGCTCGCCAACGAAGTTTGTATTAGCTGAATAAAGGGGCAGGCATCAATACCTAATGATATACAATAGACATATGTCTTTTAGGTTCTAGATAAGTACTTATCTAAGAGACGAGGTCAAGACACAAATCCTATTTAATCCTCTAGTGAAAGCGGCATTCAGAACTTAACAAAAACACGTAGGTAGTACTAAATATAATTGAATCTGTAAGTTACGCGTGATAGGTCAATTTGAGTTCACTGTTGTGATGCTGCTTGTAGAAAATCGTGACGCATTCACATTCGCACGAAATGTCGACGACCAAGGACTATTTGGTTATAAAGTTATGTTGGAAAATGTAACTAGATTAGCACGTTTAACATAGGTAGCTTAGATCGTAATATTACTGTAGGAATTGACACATAATTGAATTGTAATGTTACAGCATTTTTAAAAGTAGTTATAAGTGATATTTCCTTAAGGAGTTTCACTTTGTTCATCCTACAGGTAAACTTCTCCAGACTTTGTTTGTATTAGTCTTTTCATGCTACTGTCAAAATAAACAAAAGAAACATAGTTTCCTTTTGAAATATAGCCTTACCATCAACTCTTCAATCGATCCGGATGCGATCCTGTGCAGACGGGACTATTCAGTTATACAATAACTATAACAATTCTGTTATTGTAATCAAACGACGTCATGGAAAAGTAGCGTCATAGAAAAGCAAATCAGTTTTGGTCACGTTTTATCGCAATAAGAGGCGTTGGTAAGACCCTGGTGGTTTGAAAAGTCTTTGATGAATTGAATACTTATAATTAAAATATTCATTGTAATTACCGTGATTCTCCAAACGAGGAATGTTGTGTGGTCTCGAGGCACGGTTCGGAATGCGGCCTCCGCCACTCGTGCGCTTCCTCCCTCGTCTTCCTGGACCAGAAGTAACAACAATATTCATTAATTATATAACAAAGCAACAAATAACAACCAAGGGCATCTCTATAGTAATATTCTCTTCCTAACAGGTCTTATAACTCGATTTTTCAGTCTAGTTGGAACATGAGGTTGGACATTTAACTAGTTAGTAGCCAATGAAAATCCTATCTTCGATTTCCTCCGATTTTTTGTATGGACGTTTGATTTTATTAAATTAATATTATTAAGGTATTGATCTAGGTTGATTCAAAATAAGGGACCAACAAACAGCTTTATAACATAAACTAACTTAAGTAATGTGTTAGTTTCGGCTAAGGGGAACCCTTTTATGACATCAATAAAACAGGGTTGAGTCTGGTCGATTAGATTAGAAATATTTAGCCAGATGGGTGCGTCCAAGGCAAGGGTGTGTTCTCCGTTTTGAATCTAATTCAGTGACTCCCTGACCCACCTGGTTAGATAGAATGGGACAAACGACTATGTTATGTTGTTCGATTCTAGGTCAGCTGAACAATAGACCTCATCTAAATGCAAAAGCTGACTGTGTTCGAATTTCGGATCCGTCGTAATGATTAACTGTATTGTCAACTAAATAATTGCTTTATTTAATTAGGAGTATAAACGTCAACAACTTTCAATTCAACAAAAGCTTAATTATGAATAGGTTTTGAGAGAATAATACGAGCGCTGTTATTATTGGCGGTAATTGATGGCCGCGAAATGGAAATTTAGAATAGATGATTTTGTTTTCATCATTTTAAATTGGTAGTCATTAATTTGCAATGATGCACAAAAGTTCTTAATATCATCATTATATTTATCATTTGTGATATTACTTTCTATAGGTAAGTAGATATTTTACCCATTTATTTCAGAGCTTGAAAAGCACCCCATTAAATAATCGTTTTATTTCTATTTACATATCAGTAAAAAGTTTGTACTAATATCAACACACTAATACTTAGGCACTGACTGGAGTGCCTTCCTATGCAGACATTAGATCGTTCAATTAATCATAGATAGATACCATCCACTCCACCATGTGTTATCGAACACTACAGATATCACGCTACTTTCATTGATTGATTCCTGCACAGTTATATAAATGAAAAAAATCCAAACCACAAACATGCGATCTGTCAAGTAATTACAATTTCACATTCAATTCCGAATCACACACACTTTCAATTTCTTTTACTGTTTTGAATATGAAACTAATAAAATCACATAGGAAATAGATTACTTGATCGGCTCCTATTTCGAGGATGTGCATTTTCGTGTCGGTGGTCAGAAGCGGACTGGTCCCATCACCTGGTGAGCTCGCCGTCGCTCCCACCCGCGCGTTCCGTCACAAGAAAGCAACAATACACAAGACGACCGCGGCCACCATGCACTCCTCACAGACTAACCAGTAACCACCGTCCGACGGGCGTAGCAAAATAAGAAAATTGTTTCACGCTTCTTGCACTTACATATTTTAATAAAACTTGGGAGAGGAATAAATTAATTCTCGCGAAAGTCTGGGCGGTACGGTAACGTTCCTCGATTGATGGCTGGCGTGGGGACGGCTATCGCGTTTTCATCTCACGGCTTCGGCACCTGGCTCTTGACGGCTCAATTATACACGCCAATTTATTGGCGCAACGGAATTATCAATGTTTGTTATCTGGAGCGTTTAATAGAGTTGTGCGAATGGCAGGTTATGGAAGATGGTATAATTAATTTATCGTTAGCGAAGATAATCCGCCGGGCGTTCCACATGATACGGTAGGTAGATCTAAGTATAAAATACAATTTCCAGCAGATTTAGAAGTGATTCGAAGAGTTAAACTATTTTTTAACGTACACCAAACTAGACGATATCTTCGAGCGAAAATCACCTCAGCATAAGAGTTGCATTGGTACCTATACCTACCCGAATAAACTTCCGAGAGCATAACCCTGAAGGCACAGAAGAAACTATTGCCACCATGTAATTAAAGCGAAGATATATAACAATTATGTGATACTTAAACATAAATTATGCATGGAATTCAAATGCACCACCTGATATTCGTCCATTAATGATAGCTTCAGTTATCTCACTTTCTTATTTACAATTAGTTCGCTCATGGAATGCTATAAATCACAATCAGTGTTGGTACGGCCGCATTGGCGAACTGACTGCATCGCCGTGTGATGGTACACGCATGGGATGAATCGCCCACGATCTGCGACAGTCAGGATGTACGCTTGGACGCGCACTTTGTCCATTTCGACATTGTTCCACGTTCACTTTCGTTCATTTGGACACGGTGTGTGGTGTCACACAAATAAACCAAGTGTGATACATACAATATTTCAAATTGCATTATTGAAAAACAAACAATTCCAAAAATAACTCTGTGAATTTCCCACTAGGTTCTAATGGTTCTAAAATTAATATTCAATCCGAACCAAAATCTCCGGAATAACATTTCTCTCAATAAATACATTATTAAAACGATTAGGTATGGATCGGGATCGATTGTAATTAATGCCTAAAGCAAGGTGTATTCTACGTATGCATCAAAGTTTAAAAAGCATACTTCTTACTTAAGCGTTACACCATACATTGGTCTAGCTTAGACTAGGTTCCATATAATATAGGTGCAAATTTATTGCGTAGGTATTTATTACATTTTAAGCTTAATAATAAAAATACTTATTTCACATATACAATCTTATAAAAAGAATTGAAGTTCGCACTTCAAGATTTACAAAACAAGCTTAAAGTTACTTGTCATAATGAGTTTTAATATGAAATGAAATATTTATTCAAAGAGGCCTTCACAGTTACTTATGAATGGTCAGACTCTAACACCGGTTCGGAAGTAGCTTCAGTAACTTTAAATTTGACCTTCATAAGTGCCCTCCGAAGGCCTGAACTGAATAAATGGTTTTGAATTTTGAAGGTTGCTTTTACTGAGAAGAGCCGGCAATAAACTCAGCAATTACTCTTTTCAAAATAAGATTTTGTACATAAAGATGTGTCCTGCTGGAGCGAGCGCTACACCCAAGCATTGTCGTCATTTGTGTTGTAGAAAGCCTTTTGTACTAAAACAGTCTTAATTCTTTTCTTAAATTTTTGTACAGGCAAATTTAAAATTTCAGAAGGGATTTTATTATAGATGCGTGCACTAAGTCCTTAAAAATGAGCCTTGCACTTTTTGCAGTCTATATGCAGAAGTGACAAGTTTATCCTTATTTCTAGTATTGATGGAGATCATATCACTCTTTTTGACATAAAGACTAATATGTTGATCTACAAACATTATGTTCTCATAAATATACTGCGATGCAACTGTGAGGATATCAATTTGTTTAAACTTTTCTCTGAGGGAAGCTCGAGAACTCAAATTATAAATTGCTCGAAATGCTCTTTTTTGCAATATAAAATTTGTTTCTATATCAGCAGCCTTACCCCAAAGCAAAATGCCGTAGGTCATAACACTATGAAAGTAGCTAAAATAAACTAATCTAGCCGTATCGACATCTGTAATCTGCCTGATTTTTCTAACTGCGTAAGCTGCTGAAGTAAGTTTTCCCGAAAACATGATATTTGTAGATAACGTGTACATAACGTGCAGAACCTACACAAAGAAAAAAATCTTGGAAGTTAATAGCACTACGTAATAATTAGGTACTATAGGAAGTGGCTCGAGTGGCTGTATTGTATCTACCTAAATAAATTAGTTACATAAATAGCCGTTAAACGTACTGGAACCTCTTGTATGTATGTAATAGATGCAATTTATATTGTGATTTCGACTCTGTATGGAGATCAATATAATATGCAATCAAGATTGCAAGACTTAATTTTACGGAAGGTTAGATGTTAGTTGACCCTGACTGCCAAGCCACAGAACGTCGCTTCGATTCCCACCCCGGACAAACATTTATGTATGTTTTAAATGTTTTAGTTAAGTATATATTATACGTATCCACCAGTAGGTATATAATCTTGATTAAAATCAGAAATGTTGTAATTTAGATCGAGTAGATATTATGTCAATAGCCGTATGAAACGGCATTCAGCCTGGTCTGTTAATATTATATCACTAAACTTGAGGCACGCTATGATGGCCGTTTTGACGTTTAACAATGACAAAGAAAAATAACCTTTATTCCTTCACTCATGAAGTGTAGGTATCTATTGATCCAACAGCTAATTGTATGATGATGGAAATCAACCTTATTCCAAAGCAATACAGTTTATTTTCCTACGACAATCTGAAATGTCAGATCGGCCATCATAGCGTGCCGGTAGTATAATTACTTGAAATTAACCTACCAGTAAGTCTCCATAATTTTTCTATACCTACCATATGGGCCGACATGCAGTTAGACGGTTCACCTGATGGTAAGTAGTCATTTGCAAGACCAGGGGCATTGCCAATGCCTCGTCTGATACTTCTGGCGAATTGCCACGTAGGGTGTAAGAGCCATAAGAGGCTAACACCTTCCTCCCTTAAAAAAAAGCTTCTCGTGCCTGCAGTATCACCAGCCCCCCTACCTTTGTAACCGAAACAGTAATACGAGTGCACTACTGCTTCTCGGCGGAAATGGGTATGGTGGAACTTCCCCGGACGAAATCTGCACTAAGAGCTCGAAAAAGTTTTAGTTCATCTGTTCTACCTTAATTGAAGCGTTCGGCCCGAAATAAAATTTGATATCATAAATATAGTTTTTGCAACATAAGAAGCATTTGCCCCAGATTGGTATACCGTTAGGTCTACATTACACCAATCTATAACACTGCTCGGTACATGGCGCCATTAAAAATTGGTTCGATACGCTCGAGTAGGTACTTACAAAATGACCTGTTATACAAATAGTATTGCGCATTTATACAATAAAATGTACAAATGAATGTAACGTAAATTTTATTCTTCAATCTTTTATTGTTAGCTTTTAATTTGTTAATGCTTAATAAACATCAATTTTCAGAATAGATTAGTTATTGTTGGAAGGTAACTGTACAAAAGGTACCAACAAGATGTGGCAATCAGAACCATGAAATGTGGTAATTTACATAAAAGTGAAACAAATTGTTAACATTTAACTAACAATGTTTATTTTAAGAATTGTATGCCTTATATTGCAAAATAATTATAAGTCTAACACTCAACATAATTAAACAAACTTTGGTATTTCATACCAATGCTTTGTAACAAGTTCACTGCAAAGTTTGGACTGTGTCTAATGGCTGCTTCTCAACACCAGGCATGTTTGCTTCAACAACCTCTCCGCAGGAGAACCTCACATAATCAATTATTTCAACCTTTTGTTGTTCCAGCACTTCTTCAATAGTGTATGACGGGTCTAATAAATATTCTTGGAAAATAAGGCAAGGTTCATCATCAGAATTTTCAGCTGGTTTATCTAATTCCTTATTGCCAATTTTCCTTGGAGCGCAGCCCACAATATGCTGACAGATCTGTTTGCCGATATCATCAACCTCATTTGATTGTTTGTATGCAAGGAGAGCTCCATATTTGCCTGCAGAGTACCCACTAGGACTGGATGGAGCTGGGTGTGTGTATCCAGCGATCTTCACATCAGTGCTGTTGGCCTTCCAACACTCAGCACGCCTCAGGACTGCATTTTCGCCGACAGATCCAATGAAAAGTGCCAATGTTTCAGACAATTTCTTACCACCTTCAACAGATAGGTTTCCTAACTGCTCACTGTCCAGCTCCATCTGTAAACAAAAGTGTATAAAATAAGTACCTAAGCTACATGATAATGTATAAACTATAATATAAAACTATATAATATATTTGATTTACATGAACAGCACTCATAACACACCAAAAACCCTACCTCCTCAAAGTACCAAACTGAGTTACTGAAGTGTTAATTGTTACAAAATGTGTTCTCATAAATACCAGATTAGCTTATATGATATATTACTAGACTAGATATAATTCTGTTTTTGCTGTGTTCTTGGTAATTGTACAGGAATAGAATAGTAACAAAAGCAACAAAATGTTTCAAAATAATAGGTAGATGATTTCATTTTAATACATCAGAAAGAAGAAGATTTTTTTTATATACAAGTACATATATATTTTTATATTTATCCCATCATATAACTGCTAAGAGGAATCACTATAATAAATAAATGTGTTAGTATCATCACCTATATACCTATATGAAGTGCCAAGACTTTGCCAAGATTCAATGTAAAACATTTGGTATTTTCCACAGTACATGACATAATGTATGCTGATCTCAGATGAAGCAAAGTACTAGGGTAGTCAGATCTATACATAGACATACACAGTGTAAATATACATACTTTCACAGATATTTACATCTAGATATAGAACTTATAGACATGTTCATGCACAGCTCTTCACATAATGTTTTATCAACAACAAACCATCATCGTTTTGCCCTCATCCCATTTAAAGTGAGATCAAGACAATATGTTTTCACAAAACCGTACCTTAGTAATAGGGCCTTTAGCTTGCAAACTCGTGTGAGCCATCTTGAAACAGGCAATAGTGGCATCTTCAATAACTTTATGGAACTTTTCATTTTTAGCAACAAAGTCTGTCTCACAGTTGAGTTCCACCAGTGCTCCGTGGCTCTTGTCAAACCTGACTGCGACAAGGCCCTGGAGTGCTGTACGGCCGGCCAGCTTGGTAGCCTTTGCCCAACCCATAGCTTGAGCCTGTTCATTCAGCCATGTTTCAGCCTGAAATTTTAAGGTATAACTTAGTGTTTGTCCATTTTCATGTACATCATAAATATGGTTTATATTACTCCTTTACTTTATCATTTTAACTTAATATCTTTGTAAGTTAAAATGCAATAGTAAACTTACAATAAAATAAATATAATAATACCTTGTCAGTATCATTGTTATGCATTTCAAGGGCTTTTTTGCAGTTAGCAATTGTGTATCCTGTTTTTTTCCTCAGCTTGGCTAATAATGAAGACTCCGCAGCTCTACATACAGGCCCTGTATGCAATCTTCTCACCAACTGGAATATCATCTGCAATGTGATTAGTTTCATTCCTATATTAAAGACTGTATGAGGCTATTTGTTAATAAAACTTCACTCACACAGTACAGCAAAAATAACTAAGTAAAATAACTGAAGCAGTAATTATAACAAATGTTTAGTTTTTGATTAGATTTTAATTGAAAGAAACCAATCAGTTAACAAATAAAGTAAATGCTTGTTCCTTTAACAGAATCCATCTGAGTGAACATACTTCTGTTTGTTCACTCAGATGGATTCTGTGGATACTGTGATGCATGAATTAATTGTAAGGGAGATGACATCATTTGAGAGGGACAGAGAGATATCTGTTTAGTCTCATCAAGGTCAATCCTCATGTTATGGTGTTGTGACCTGATGTTAGTGAGTAATTTAGTTTCAATACAGCTAGCAACAGTTACCTCTGAATATGATGTTACTTTTAGTTTCATTTTACCAATTTTAATAACCTATAAATAAAGATTCATATTACTGTCAAGTAATGAAGTTGAGTATTTTTAAAGTACATGCATAGGTACGAAATTGTGTTGGGACCTCATTCGTATTGATTAAACGTTACTGGTCATTAAACTGAACTTTTATATAAAAGATAATGCTTGTTGTCATGGTGAAAGCAATACTTGGCAGTAACAGTTTAATCAGGCGATGTAACGACTTTATTTCTTTAATAATTAATGTTTTTTTACTAATATCAAAGTAAATAAGTGTAAATAAGAGTCTGGTGAGGAAACCTAACCACAAAGTTGGAGTTGTGCTCACCTTTTCTAGCGGTCGACTTCGAAAGAGGTAAACAAGGAGGTGCTTGCCCTTTAATTTTGTTTCTATCTTTATTTACGCAACAAGTGCGTAATTATCAATCAACTTTACTTAGAAGCAATTAACATAGCATAAAAAAAATCGGATCAAATCCTAATTATTATTTTCCATTCTAAAGTTTGACGTTGACATTTGACGTGATGTAAATGTCAATATAATTTAGATAATGCATTGAACATATCACAAAATGTTTGTAAAGAAATAATGTATATTTACACAGTTACAGTCTTACCCAGCTATGACCATTTTAGGCGGCTTATTTTGCCATGGAATCATTTTCTGACATGTCCTGACATGATATTTTTAGTATTTTTTTATATAGATAAAATTTTAGCTTACAAAGTGTTCTTAGACGAGGCTGCAAAATGCTACTACAAATTGAGCCTAGTTCACAGTCATAAATATATAGTTGAAGCTCGAATAAAACTGTATTAAAAATACTGCATTAACTAAACGCTAATATGCGGTGTGAACTTGGCTGATGTGAGAGAAATGGCGGTCCTTTTAAACGATTTGTATTGTTTGCTCGATATGCTTATGTCATGTTGAAGGGAAATCTTTGTTACTTTATATAATATTAGGTACATAAATAAAGAAAAGGAAACAGGCAGTAAATTTGGATAAATGCACAATTTTCAAATACAATCATTTTATACCACGACCAATTAAATACTTTATTAAATGATCAGTTAAATAAAAAGTACTTACTAGCTGTCCCCCGCAATTTCACCCGCTTTTATCGATATTTTATATAGCTCTAACCATCTATGAACTATTCGGCGTCGAATGGTAGTAGTCACATCCCGATTATATAGTTTTGACGTGATGGTGGTGCGTCAAAGGAACCCCATTTTAATTATATATACTTATATCAAATTACCATTTTATAGGATTGAACCATGCAAAAAAATAAACCAACTCGTAAGAAAGGCCAGCCTCCTCCGTCTTCATCAGATGTGAAGCTACCAAAGTTACCAAAAATCTCGATGCCGGAAGACTTTAAAATAAGGACTCGGCCCTTATTCTCACTTCCAGAAGAGATTCTTAAGTTGCCTCCACCGCCTACTAAGGCAGCTAGGTTGCAAGCTGCCAAAAAGGGTCCTTCGAGGAAAATATCAAGCGGTATGAATTATTTGATTCAGATATTTAAAATTAGACCATATTACTTTTATCAGCAATAGGTAACAACGCAGTGGATAATTTCTGATCATCGAATCTTTATGTTAACGTGATTCCTGCTGAAAGGTATAACTTTCGTACCATAATTCAGTTTAAAGTATGAACTTTAAACTAAATTGACGCGATACACGCATTATTTTAAATAACTTCACAGTGGTAATTCAACTGTTTTTTATTACGTAAATTTTAACCGACATTATTCAATAAAACTTCAAATTACGAAAATAAATTGAAAATCTTGCCTACTTGCTTCAGTAGTACGATTGGGTTACGTATCAAGCCATAGCCTTGTTGCGTGTAGATCATGCCTAATACTAAAAGTTATGAATGAGTATGAAAAGCAAAATATTTTCTGGGCATTTTATTGGCTTCAACTAGAAAATTGCTTTTACTTCGTCCAGGATGTCGTCTATAGTTAGTATAGTTATAACAAAGCTGAAAGGAGTTTACTAAGGATGCATAAGGGAGCTCATTATTTCTAGATAAGGACGTCTGGAATCAAAGCTTCGTGTGCCCGGATTTGTGGCTCGGCTTATGAGACTTCTAACAATGCTATGTTTTGAGCATGTACCTATATATTTCTTATTTATATGAAATTAAGGTATATTTGATTTAGTTAAATCTAGTTAATCATAATAGAAAAGTAACTAAAACTAAACTATCCCATTTATAAGCATAAATTGCTGCTCAGCTGACTATTTATTTAACTATCTTTTTTTGAATAAATGTTATATAATAAATATAGATTCGTTTTTAAAAAGAGTAATTTTTGAGTTTATTGCCGGCTCTTCGTAATAAATAACCTTCCGAACCGGATTAGAGTCACTATTCATAATAATATGTGCTTGTAAAGGCTTATTTGAAAAAAAAAATCATTTCCACTTACAGTAAACCCAATTTTTAATTTATCGATGAAAGAAAGAGTGATCCCTTTCCCACTTTTCTCAAAAACAACGGGTGGGCTACAGATCCCTATATAAAAAAAATATACCAATTTCCAGTAATGCAAAGCTTCACAGCAATGAGGAAGGCTCGCGAGGAATTCAGGGCGAAGCTGATGAATTTGATATGCCAGTCGGAGCCGGGGGAGGACGGGGACTGCGTACCCTCGGGCGAGGAGCAGAACATGCTGCGTTATTACTATTATCTACGTTACGGCATTGATACCATACATGTAGCGCCTTTGGATAACAAGATCATATTACGGTGAATAATTATACCTTAGTCTACCATTAATGTTGTTTGTTTTAGATGTATCTATTACTTTTAATTATATTAGCTTTATTAGAGTGCTTTTGTAGGTAGGGGTTTTCGGAGATGAAAATTATGTACCTGTGATTTGTTTCTTACAAAATTCTTTTTACTATTAGCAGTGTATCAGATCTCATCTCAGCTTTGTGTTCACCTTCTCCCACATTACTTAACATAGTAAGATTGTGGTCAAACACAAGTCTATACATAGTAAAAAAGAACCATTTGATTGTGTAATACGGGCCAGTTGACTTGGTGGTTCAAGACGACCAAGACGTAGGTCGTGGGTTCGATTCCAACCAGGACAAACAATTATGTGGTTGAACATGTTTGTTTTTTGTCTGGGTGTAAATACCTATTGAAGCATGTGTTTAGAAAAAGTATAACAGTAGTTTAAAGTATATTAGTAATCTGGCTCCCATAGTACCTACACCTCAACCTAGTTGATGCAAGAATGTCCTAGATTATTTATTTTTATAATATAAGAAAGATTTAGTAACATGTTTCTATGCCATTAATTAATGCATCCATGCAATGTGCATCCACGTGTAGCGGCTGAAAGTGTATTCGTATATACAACAGTAGGTTTTCAAAGCTTTAATTTACAGAGTGCACAATTTAATTTCCGCCAAACTGAAGAAGTGGAAAGAGACTTTATTCACTTGCACTGATGAAATGCGAGAGGATTTCATGATGAGTATGAAGAAAGCCATCGTTGACTTCGTTCTGAAGGATCCAAACACGGTATGTATGACTTTTTTAAAATATTTAGAGCTGATTTTGTATAAATACCAACTAAAAAAATATAGGTATAAAAGTTTTTTTAGTATGGTGCTTCGCTTGAGAACGGCTGGACAGATATTCACTAATTTGATTTTTATAATGATAAATTTATTTTAAAACATTATTTGGAATATTACCCACATTCGTTTTAAGTTAATCAAATAAACAAAGTTAGCCCGAAAATTGGAAATTTCACTATAACATTTATGTATATACTTATTTGTACAGAAAAATGTTTATTGGGTCAGCTAGTGTATAATAAAATTCTGAGTTATCAATACGTACATAGTTACTTAAAGTAAGTAATGATATCAAACACATTCGGCTTAAAATAGGGCAACAGAAGTAGTTGAAACCTGAATGCAGTTTCGAAATGCATTCAATATTATCGTACGCTTGTATACTACTTTGAAAACATAGGTTGAGTGCACTAGTCTAACTACCTAGTAATGAAGCCAAAGGGAACGACCGGGTATGTTAAAGCGATTTACATTTCCTTGGAATGAGCACTTTGCTTTGGTAACCATCCAAGCTTGTATTTTGTACGCCTGTGATAACCGAGACAGCAATTAGATTTTGCTTCCACTTGTGAGTTTGCGTTAATCAAACGCTTGGGATGTATTATATACCTAGTTACTACATGACGGTATCGTGTTTGTTAAGGGGCACGAAATAATTAATGAGTAAAAGGTACTTATTTATTTGTTGTGAGCTAATTTCAGGTAAGAGCGGGCGTTAATAGTCGTCTGATAATAAATAAAGTAGTATTAGTAAATTAAAATTGCTCCAAATTGATCGCGCAACCCAACGAACACGGTGCCTATATTTATATGTATAATTCTTCTGTACGTGTGTACTGAACTCTTCCTAAATGGCTGGACTGATTTTAGTATTTAGATATTTTGTGTTGGTTATAGGGGTTGTATGGTTTAGATTTACTATTGGTAGATGGCGTTGCGATCGCATGCGCGGACTTTTTATTATTGTACGAATACTAATTTATACTCTGGATGGTTCTTAGCTATAGTTGGGAGCCGGGAGATGGCGCTGTTGTTTAGATCCAAATATTTTATTTTAAATTATCCATTCATTTTTTTATTATAAATATTTGTTTCGATCTACGATCCGGTAGGTGGCGCTTTAGTAAATTTACTCTCAGCTCCTTGCTCTACCTACCGGGCAGAACAACGTCTGCTGAATCAGCTGGCATACCTATACAATTCTTTTGTGCGTGTGTATCTCACTGAATCCCTTAACGGTTGGACCGATTTAGATGTTTTTTTTGTGTTTGAGTGCCTCTGAATGGTCTAGATTTACAATTGGATACTGTAGCTTGCGATCGAGTACTAGGATTTTTTTTCCTTTTTTGGTACCTTTTAGCATCCAATAGGTGGCGCTGTAGTTATGTAATGAACTTTAAACTTATACCCCTTACCCCTACTTACGGAGCTAGTCAGCTAGTTAGGTATAAATTATGTTAAGAAAGTACTTAAATATAATTCGGTTTAGGAAGAGTCACTGGAAGAAGATGACACTCCTCTAAAACAAGAGCTGGCCAAGAAGGACGACGCCTGGAGGAACCGCTACGCAGTTGCAAGGAAATACTTAACTAAAAACTTACACAGCGTCAACCCTTGTATTGCACAAGTTTTGCAGATTTGGTGGAAGCAGTTCAAGTGGGTGGATTAATTAAATTACATACACAAAAATACAATTTTCTAAGACCTAAGTGACGAAATCTATATGAAACTTATATAGCAACAAACTGGGTACTAGGTATAAAGAGGATTAATATTGGGCGATAAAGGTGCTAATTAGGAAATTATTGCGTGACTATGATATATAATAATATAACATAAAAGATGTAGACGGCTCAGTAATGAGATCCACATCCACCGTAGTTATTTATAATTCCCAAGGTGACATATGGAGAGGATTGTCGCCGTTTCTCGAGCATATTACCAAAGGCTTTTTTTTTTTAAATACTTGAGCGTATTTGACTGGATCCCACCTGATGGAAAGTGACGATGCAGTCGAGGATGGTACACGTAATAAACACACTTACAGCTAATCACTGCTGAAACATTTATGTTACCTTCCTGGAAATCGAACCTAGTTTTATCCTAGTATCAGACGATACTATAATAGTTGGTCTGAAATTCCAGTGACCTACGATTAATCAGCATGAAGGACATAATGACGACCAACGAAGCATACGAGCTGCAAGACTTTTGTTTTATTTGCAAGAGGCACATCGATGCCGCCGGCAATGTGCTCATGCTTCAGTGGATACCGACACTACAGGCCGTCTTTTTACAGGTGACTGCTTTCTTTCAGTACCTATTGAGGATTTGTTAACTTATGTGATACTGTACGCTTCTGTAGCTATCGTCTCTTTCTTTTATCCAAAGATTTAGGTCATAAATCGTGAGAGGTTTCAAAATGTGAAATTTTCAGGGAAGCAAAAAGCGACAGATACCTGATCCGAAGCAAGTGTCAAAAATTAAGCATTATTATAACTGCTTAGCTTGCATTATGACTTATAATCTCCAAACATTATGTTTGAAGTCGATGAAAGAATTTACAGATTACATTTTGGATGTTGGGGTAAAATAAGAAAATTATCTATTAATTTTTATCCTTTTCTGGCACATTATTTTAAACTTATAAATAATATTAATTTCAGGGTACTAACCAAGGTTTCGTAATAAATCTTGCATTTCAAAACGATGCTATAGAATTTGACCCTGGTTTCAAACAGTTCAGAGATCAACTGTGTCTTTTGTATGATTTCCTGATAGATGCGTGTAGACAAGCTCCACGTTTAGAAACAATCCTGTACCAAGATTTTGTATGTACTAGTAGGTTAACTCTAAAGGTAGGCAAACATACTATTATTAATTGCTAAATTTAATATGGAGTAAGTGATTGCGAAACTATATTCTATTGTTATTATTATTTAGCCTATAATTGATTCTGAGCTTGTGGAAACCTATAAGAAGCAAGTCGCTGATTTAATTGGCGATCAGAGAATTGGACCTGAATTGAGAGTGCAAGACTTTGATGATTATGTGTGTTTGCTTAACGGTGAAGTAAGTTAATCTTTCTCATATTTTTATTTCTCCGTATAACACTAGTTTCTCTAACGTGATAATTTTTATTTATTTATTTATTCATTTAGATCACCAACAAGACACACTCTAATACATTAAAAAATATAGGTGTCAAAATGTTAATCAAAAATGGTGTCCAGTTAGAGTTGACGACCGCATGCATTAAAGAAAGACAAACAACAGAACCAAAAAATATCTAAAAAAATAATATTTCACAACCTAATAAAATCAAGGAAAATAAATATAAATAATAAAAATGCGATAATAAAAAAGAAAGAAGCAACAGGCAATGCTTTACTAATCGCTTACATTAAGCAGATTATTTTTAAACGTAAAGAGTCTGTCAGTGAATATATCGGCATTGCTTTGTTTAGAAACTATATTGTACCCCATAAGCATCCTATTTATTGGAGAGAAATGACTAAGATTTGACTTTTAAATTGATACATATGCTACTTCCGAATCTATACAAATAAGCGACACAAATATCTAAATCAGGTTTTTTTACCGATATGAAATCTTCATTTGCAATTCCACAGTCTCTATCAAAAGTGGAGAACTTTATAAACTCAAGCCCCGAGAAGACTTTTGAGGAATATTGTGCGGAATCAGTGAAATATGTTGAATTAGCAAAGGAGATTCCATCCAAGTTAGAAGGGACGATAGTTATAGGCATGTTCATGATGCAGAGAGGGGATCTCATCAACTCTTTACGTAGTGCTGCTACAAGACTTGCCAATACATTGCTGAAGCGGATGACTGAGGACTACCAAAACATGATCAAAGCGTAAGTAACTGAGTAACATGCTAGCCTTATGTCACATTGATTCTTACTGGATATAAATAGACTAACCTTATCATGAATGCATTATTAGCTATGCTCGCTATATATATATATATATATTGTAGGTATATATATAGCTAAAAGGATATCATTTAAATCGTAATGCATTTGTTTAGTAGTAGTAGAGCTCTTAGTGCAGAGTTCGTCCGAGGAAGTACTACCACCTTACCCATTTCCGCCGTGAAGCAGTAATGCAATTGTATTACTGTGTTTCGGTTAGAAAGGTAAGGGGGTCGGTGAAATTACAGGCACATGAGACTTAACAACTTCACGTCTCAGGGTCGACAACGCATTGGCGATGCTCCTAGTGTTGCAAATGTCCATAGGCGGCGGTGACCACTTACCATCAGGTGGACCGTCTGCTTGTTTGTCGGCCCAAGTGGCATAAAAAAAAAATATATATATTATTGGCGATGGTGAGCTTCATTTAGATAAAAAAAAAACAACTCAAAACTATTTATTAATTTTGTTTATGTTTGTGTTAGGCACTTATGGCCGTTCAAAAGACAGTCTTTATCTGGCAAGAAACTCGGAATTACATATTTCAAATATTACAATGATATATGTCGTTGTTGGTGTTTTTGTTTAAAGATAACCGAGTTCCTATCAATTCGTGTGTCCGTATACAGGCTGTACTTGGGAGATAGTTCCTTAAAATCATTCACTACATCTTTTTTTTTTGTTTTTTAATGTTACCTATATTAAGTATTTTGTAATTGTTAAATATAAAAATATATAAAATAGCCAACAAGTCAGAATAGATAAAAATTATACTATAAAAAGTTATTTAATAAAATATTAAAAAGAATGTATCCTTGCTGAGTTTCTTGCTGGTTCTTCTCGGTTTAAGGCTGACTTCCAAACCGGATGTAGCTTCAGTAACTTTAAATTTGACCTACATAAGTGCCTTCCGAGGGCCTAAACTGAATAAATGGTTTTAATTTTTTTCAATTTAATTAATGTTAAAAATATTATTAATTATGATTCCTAATCACAACAGGATCTTTGATGAATACTCCAGTATCGCAAACACTTTGCTAACGCCACCAGTAGACACGGCTGCGTTGATGGATTTAATCGCATACTGTAAGAAAGTGGAAGACGTAATCGTCGACGAGATGGAAGACAAGCTACGTAATGTTATGAAATACATCATGTTTCTGGGCGACTACACTTCTTTTACGCCATTGGAAATGAAAGCCAATAATCAGTCGTTCCATTGGTATGTATAAAATCACACCCATTATCCCCGATGAGGTGGTCAGAAAACTAAGTACTGATGTCCACATTCCAACGAAGTTTTTTATGTCCCAACGTGGTGGTGAACATTATCGCCGTCTCTTGCAGATTTCCAAACTCGAAATTTTCTCGTTTTCTGATAAAGAAACGTCAGTTGTACCTATATCGACATAAGAATCGATTCTAGAAATCCAGAGTTTCAGCTAGAGAATTGTTTTGATCTATTTTATTTTCTAAGGTATGCTCGAATGCCTGGAATAATCGAAGAATGCAAAGTGATTTGTGATCAGAAGAAATTGGAGTACCAAGAACTTTTGAAGGTAATGATTGTAAGACTTAATATTATAGTATATTGAACTACTGGCTCCATTATTGTAATATTTGTATTTTAGGTACGGATCTCGAAATTCATTGAAGACTTGGATATATTCGAAATGCAATGTAACGAATTGCAATATTGGGGTGACATCAAAGAGCTGCCTAAATATGTGTCACGTGCACGCCATTTAGATGAAAAGTAATGTAACAATTTTTTATATTAACTTTTCTATCGGGCCCCGTTTTATTGAAATTCCACTTTTGAATTTGTTACACTTTTTTAGGTTATCAAATGCTTTAACAAAAATCGATCAATTTAATGAAGAAGAGACATCATTTGGTTGGGAACTGTCTCAATATCCTAAGAGGAAGGTGGTCTATGAACGTTTGGTACCGTTCAAGAAGCTTTTCGATGCTGGATATGATTTTCTCGAAAAGCATCATAATTGGATGTCGTCAAAGGTATTTATTAACGCAGCCAATTTTTTTAATTACTCTTTTGTTTCTATAAAAAAATCTCTCAATATCAATAGGTTGGCAGTTTCGACCCTGAAGATATAGAAGGCGATGTCAGTTATTATTACAAAATTGTATACAAATTGGAAAAATCGTTTCAAGAAGTTCCAGATACGTTTAACCTTGCCTGTTCAGTAAGGTAATATGAAATAGACTTTAGTGATGCTTATACCGAATTATGGTAATAATTTCTAAAGATTTTAATCTATTTCAGACAAAAAATGGATGATTTCAAAACGCATATGCCAATAATACAAACCCTTGGTAACCCCGGTATGAAACCGCGACATTGGGAGAAGATTTCAGATATCGTCGGGTTCCCAATAGTGGTCGACGATGAATTGTCACTTGAGAAAGTGATCGATTTTAATCTGGTCGATTATATTGAGAAGTTTGAAAGCATATCCGAGGCAGCCACCAAGGAAAATAATCTTGAGAAGGCATTAGATAAGATGATGAAAGAATGGGCTGATCTTAAATTTGAAATTCTTCCATACAAGTGAGCTACTTAGGAATTCCTTTTTCTTGCAAAGAACTTATGTCTATAATGTGAATAGCTTTATTAATTTAGTTAACCTTAATAAAAATAAAATAGTCTTTATTCAGATTACCTTATACCTAATTATATTATTAGTTAACCTTAGTTTTGAATAAAGTTATTCCTTTCAGAGATACTGGAACGTACATTTTGTCAAGTGTTGACGAAATTCAGTTACTTCTTGATGATCACATCGTCAAGACACAGACAATGAAAAATTCACCTTATATCAAACCGTTTGAGGAGATAATTTAGTAAGTGCAATTATATTAATAAATTATGTTTTTTATTGGACAACTTTCTCACTGATGTTATGATCTATATATTTAGTGACTGGGAAGGCAAGTTGGTGCTTCTACAAGAGATTCTAGATGAGTGGCTAAAGGTACAGGCTACCTGGATGTACTTGGAGCCTATCTTCTCGTCACCAGATATTCAGCAGCAAATTCCCGAGGAAGGACGTCGGTTCAGTGCTGTTGATAAGGTAATTGTAAAATCAATAGAATTATCCATTGGACAGCGTTAAGAAAAAAATGCAATGAATTTGTCATTTGAACAACATAGATGTGGCGCGAAATAATGAAAGCTGCGTTTGGTGAACCGAGAGTGCTAGATGTGATCATGATAGAAAAAATGCTGGACCGACTACGCAAGTCTAATAACTTGCTGGAGATGGTGCAAAGGGGACTCAACGCATATTTGGAGAAGAAGAGACTGTATTTCCCCCGGTTCTTCTTTTTGTCCAATGATGAGTTGCTCGAGATTCTTTCGGAGACCAAAGATCCTACGCGGTAAGTCAGATATTTTGATGCCTTGATACTAAGACCTTAATGAACAAATTATGTCTTATTCTTCCATCCTTGAATCGAAAGATTAGATTGTATATTGTTTATTTTAGTGTATTGTTTGGTACATAATCAATAAATGATCTAAATTTGTAGCGTACAGCCTCATCTAAAGAAGTGCTTCGAAGGTATTGCCAAACTGACCTTCACGGAAGATATGGTGGTGACTCACATGAGGTCTTCCGAGGGAGAAATTGTTATGTTGACAATTACTATCAATACTGCGGCTGCAAGAGGGCAGGTAAGTTGGTCGCTTCGCGAGACTACCACTGTAAACCAATAACGAGAGATATCATTTCCATAAATGTTCTTTTCTAGGTGGAAAAATGGCTCCTGGAGTTGGAAAAAGCTATGAAATCGTCAGTTCACAACGCAGTACATTTGTCGTATGATGATTACTTGCAGAGGCCGCGTGAGAACTGGGTTCTTATTTGGCCTGGTCAATCTGTGAGTACATATACTAATGTTCATTGTCACTTGTATCAATACTTCATTACGGTTAACATATTAATTTGTCGGTTAGTGAAAAAAAGGCGTTTAGTATTGTATGGATGATATAGTGAAAAACCCTTACAAATTTCAAGGTACAATGTATAGCAATGACTTTCTGGACATCGGAAGTAACAGAAGCGATCCACATCAGCGTTCCAGCTATGAAAGGTTACTGGGACAAGTGTAACTACCAGATATCGAAAATTGTCGATTTGGTGCGTGGAGAACTTAGCTTACAGAACAGGATAACCCTTGGTAAGTATTAAGGTTTATATGATTACTAGCTGCCCCCCGCGGTTTCACTCGCTTTTATCGATATCATTTATAGCCTATCTAGCAGACCCATCCCGATATGTTCAGTATTTTTGAGGTGATGGTGGGTCAAAGAAACCCTATTGTATAATATAGACTTGCTGTCACCCGCGTTTATCGATATCATATTTTATATATATATATTTTTTTAATCTCGTACCATACAATAAAGACGCTCTACAGAATTATTATGTATGAAACTTACGATTGGGCACTTTTAATTTAATAAATATATACGATTTGTTCGAAGAACGCTTAATATGCTATAATAATGTCTAACTCAGGAGATTTTTTTAGGTGCATTGGTGGTATTGGATGTCCACGCAAGAGACGTCCTCATGATACTTATCGAATTCAATGTACAGCAAGACAATGATTTCAATTGGCTGTCTCAAATACGGTATTATTGGGAGGTAAGAGATTATACGTCCTTCTAAAATATTACATATTTTAATCTACTACTGAAACGAATTAATACAGGAACAAGAAGACACAACAATGCAGCTTGCGACCCGTATGATCAATTCCCAACTGATGTACGGTTACGAGTACCTCGGAAACCATGGCAGGCTGGTTGTTACACCGCTAACTGACAGATGCTTCAGGACGCTATTTGGCGCTTTGCATTTGAACTTAGGTAACAATGTTGAGAAACACGCATTGGCTTTATTCTTGATACGTTTGGAATAATTCTTATTTGCGTTGAAAACCATATTACCTTTATGATATGTTTAGGTGGCGCTCCGGAAGGTCCGGCTGGTACTGGAAAGACCGAAACTACAAAGGATTTGGCAAAAGCTGTTGCCAAACAGTGCGTTGTATTCAACTGCTCTGACGGACTTGATTACTTAGCCCTTGGGAAATTCTTCAAGGTGTGTAAAACTATTAGATACGAAACTCACAATTACTGTGAGCTGAGGTCAAGACTTAGGTGAAGGAAAACAGTAAACAAACTATAGCACGGTGGTTGAGTAGTCTGTAGTACCGGCTGTCTCACTAGCAACTTAACTTGTGGCACGCTATGAGAGCCGTTTTGACGTTTAACAATGACATAGAAAAATAACCTTTATTCCTTCAGACATAAGATGCATCTATTGATCCAACTACTAATTGTATGATGATGAAAATCAACCTTATTCCAAAGCAACACAGTTTCTTTTCCTATGACAATCTGAAACGTCAAAACGGCCATCATAGCGTACCGGTAGTATACGGTACATTTGAGGAAGCCGGTCCTCCAGCTCTAGGTATTGAGATTTTATCACGCCCTGCCACATAATGCCAATTTAAAATGGCAAAAATGAAATTGTCAATGGTAATATGTAAAAACTTTATATTTATTTAATACTTACAAAGTTGTTTAAATTTCAAGGGTCTTGCTTCTTGCGGAGCTTGGTCATGTTTCGACGAGTTCAACCGAATCGATCTAGAAGTGTTGTCAGTGGTCGCGCAGCAAATTCTTTCGATCCAACGCGGCATCAACTCTGGCGCTACCGAACTGTTGTTCGAGGGAACGTTGTTGCAGTTAGACAAGACTTGTGCCGTATTCATAACAATGAATCCTGGATACGCTGGCCGGTCGGAATTACCTGATAATTTGAAGGTATTCTTAAATTCTTACTCTTGATTGAAATGTGTGTTTCTTTAAGTCAGAACTATTTAACCCAACACTTCTAGGAACTGGTAGTTATCCTGTAATTTGGAGAGAAGTTTTAAATCATGTGAAATAAATATGAATCAAAAATTCTAATAGGCGCAAAAAAACATATTGCACCTGCCCATTAATAAAGTTTGATACCTGCATGTTTTTATCCGTTTCAGGCGCTATTCCGCTCGGTAGCTATGATGGTTCCGGATTATGTATTGATCTCCGAAATTGAGTTATACGCCTTTGGTTATCTGAATGCTAAGCCACTTGCAGTCAAAATTGTAGCCACCTACAGGCTTTGTTCGGAACAATTGTCTTCACAGAGTCACTACGATTACGGTATGAAGGATTAAAATTTTGAACTCGAGTGTGATGGACTCCTTGGAAGTAAATGTCTTATATTTTAGGTATGCGTGCGGTAAAGTCTGTGCTGCGTGCAGCTGGAGCCCTAAAACTGCGATATCCAGATGAAGATGAGGATGTAATCCTACTCCGCTCTATAAAGGATGTTAACCTCCCCAAGTTCCTTGAGCATGATGTTCCGCTATTTATGGTTTGTGTTGAGGGCCGTACTCTTTATTTATTTGTTCTATGGGTTTCTAGTTAGAAGACCCAGTATCTTATTTGCCTTTGTGTGCGTTTCGTGCCTGGATTTAAGTTTAAATGCTCAATTTCAGGGTATTATCGGAGACTTGTTCCCGGGGCTACCGTTGCCATTAGCTGGACTTCCACATTTAGTAGCATGTCTTAAAGAATGCTGTGGACCTCTCAATTTACAAGCGAACGATTTCTTTATCGAGAAGGTTAATAGGAATATTTTATTCAATAATACGTTCTTTATTCTTAGAAAATTAAGTTCTTAATCGTCTGTTTTCATTTTGAAGGTTCTCCAATTATACGAAATGATATTAGTAAGGCATGGCCTTATGTTAGTTGGATATCCATTTTCTGGGAAAACAAAAAGCTATCATGCCCTTGGTCATGCTTTAGGAATGGTTGCTGAAAAGGTAAGTACTATATTGTTCTTAAACAAATGAATGAATTTGAAATAACATGAAGGAGCTGATTAAAATTATGTTTTATGTTTAGGGTCTTATGGACGAAAATGCTGTAGAATGGACAGTGATAAATCCTAAATCAATAACAATGGGTCAATTATACGGTCAGTTTGATCCTGTATCACACGAATGGTCCGATGGGATTTTGGCTGTCAGTTACAGAGCTTTTGCCGTGTCTCCCAATAACAATAGGTAACATTTTATCATATTATACATTTGATATGTGATAGATGGAATGGACATGATCTATGTCATTTTGGTTGAGAAAAATAAATAATACTAATAACGTTCGAAAAATAAATGCAAGAAAGTGTCATAAAAATTTTAAAGTCAATGTACGGGCTTCAGACGCGATTATATATTGTTGGGCTCTGTTCTGCATGCGGCTTGATTAGTTGTTATAAGGAAAAAAAATGGATCATTGAAAGCCTTGAATTGGAGAGTATATTTTCGCAGGAAATGGCTGGTTTTTGACGGTCCTGTGGACGCAATCTGGATTGAAAACTTGAACACTGTGTTAGATGACAACAAAAAACTGTGTTTGATGAGTGGCGAGATCATTCAGCTCGCTCCTACTACCAACTTGATCTTCGAACCTATGGATCTGGAAGCTGCTTCACCTGCGACGGTATTGTCACTAACTTTTTTAGCCTTCATTTACTAATAGCAAAAGAAAATGTGGTCTCACCTGGATTAGTTAATGAAGCATAACAGACCTCAAAGCTATCCCTGATATATGGTGGTTTTTAGTTCTATCAAGCTCTACGAATTTAAATATTACAAATGTTATTTCGCAAGGTCCACCAAATATGTACTTTGTTCTTTTACTCGTTATGTTACATCATACATTCATGGTGATCCTAAAGAAATCATTCTTACAAATGGTAATTTTTTACTGCCGACATTACTTACCGACGATCTAAAAAGATACTATGGCTCTATTAACGCCGTATAATCAATAAATGAAAAATGTTTTTATTGTTTTGTGAACTGTGCCCTGAGCACGAACACCTATCGTAAACGTCTCGTCATCGTATCGAGTGCGCCAAAAACCAATGCAATTGGAAAATTTAGTTTTTTTTAATTTAATTTAATTTTCCATACAAAGCAGCTTTTTACTAGATATGATATAATACCGATATATTCGATACGATGACGCTACGCTTGCGATAGATGTTCATGCTTAGGCATGAGGTGACTTTGTGCGGAGAAATATACTAGACTATTTATTTATATTTTACTAGGTGTCACGTTGTGGTATGATCTACATGGAGCCAAAGGGCCTCGGCTGGAAGTGCTTGCTCGAGTCTTGGCTGAATACGTTGCCGCCAACACTCCATAGTGTGAACCGCAATCTTATTAGGAATCTCTTCAACCGATTCCTGTCGCCCCTCCTGTGGCTCGTCGAATATTCTGGAAAGGCAAAGGTGATGTTATACTTTGTAACATATATCGGTTATCGTTGTTAAATAACTTATTTACTAATATAAATAAGTTTTTGAGAGGCGTATTTAATAAAAAAGAATCCAAGTCACATAATACGTTTTTTTTAAGCTGTAACATCAAGCGATTTGGTTAAATAAAAATTGATACTTAAAAAATTGATACTTAAAAAAATCCCATATTACTTACGAGTGTTGAAATGAATATATAAGATTCACCAATCCATTTGATGTGTCAATACTATACTGCTTTAATAATACTAGCTTCCCACCTCGTGGTTTCACCCGCGTTGGCAAGGGATATTCAATATAATTTATTTAATTTTAGAAAATAGGAACTTAACTTTATTGCCTAGGCCCTAGATTAATACATAAGATACTTTTTATCCAGGGAAAATGTAACATCCCAGAACACGGGTGAAACCGTGGGGGACCACTAGTACTGTATAACCCTAATTTCATTTTTTAAAAGGCTATTATTTTTTCAGCAAATGTATGTAACGTCACGTAGCAACTTAGTTGTGGCCTGCATGAATATTTATGACACATATATGGACGATTTTCTCGATGAAAAATACGTCGAGCAAATTTCTGATTTGGATATAAGAGCTCAGTTAGAGGTCAGTTATATTCTATATAGCCTTAAAGTCCTCACATTCTAATAGGGTAGCGGACTGTATTAAAATTAAATTTCAAATTATCATTCCTCAAAAAGTCCTTCAACTTTAATTTTGCGATTATAGAAAGTTTAATATTAAAAAGTACAGCAATTGACTATGAAAAATGATGACGTCATAAGTTAGTACTCACATTTAAAATACAATATTTGCGTTTTGACAGATGATAAAAATGAACTGATTTGACATGGTAGTCCCTATATCCAATTATTGCATTGTCAACGGTCCTTAATAAGTGGGTACAGTTTCAAATCAATCCTACGTTTTGAAAGGGGTAAAAATCACGTTCAAAGATTCCGTTCCGTAGATACATATCAAGCTACTAAAAGCGTTTTAAAAATATATTGAATCATTTGCATCACAGAATAGAGAAAACAACGGCATTACATATAATGTACTCATTTTACATTATTTATTTTGTGTGTTTACCTTTTTTATTTTTTGTTATGTCATTGGTTTTGTTAGACTAATAAGTGTGTAGATGATAATGATTACAACGTCGTTTTTAATGTAAATTAGATGTAAGCCAATAAATAGGTAAATTAATTAACCATTGGATCAATAGATAAATTTTATTTTAAAAGCAATAAAGTACATTTTCCTATAACATTCTAATCTGTCAAAACAACTATAATTCCTATAGTACTGACTCTGTCCTCATTGTCACCTTATATGGTGATATGTGATAAAAAGTTGACGTAGTTAAATTACTTTTTAATGTGTATTATAATTTTTATTAGGGTGTATTCTTTTTCTCGTGCATCTGGTCCATTGGTGCGACTTTGGAAGCCGATAGTCGACCGAAGTTCGACATGATGTTCCGTGGACTTTTAGACAAAGAATTTCCAGAAAAGGTACCTTCCTAGTGGATATTTTTTAAACGGTGTTTAAAGTTAAAGTTCTTAATATAAAGTTTATATTTTACAGGTTCGAGAAACTTTGGGCTATCCACGGGAGATAGCAAAACCTGAAAAGCAATACATTTTCACAATACCCAAAGAGGGACTGGTTTATGACTATCGATTTATCAAAGAGGTTTGATTTTAATCATATTATCTATACTTGTTTAACTATCTTATAATTTAGATATCTTCATTATAATCAATTATCATGATGCATGATTTGCCCCGAGAGGTAGGCAGAGGTCTTAGTAATGAAACCCACATTCCATTGATGATATTTTAAGTCGCAACGTGAGATATATTTTACTATTCGACAGATTCAAAAATTAAACAAAATTAGATAAATCACAATTTTTCTAATTTAAAATTCAACAACAATATATGAACGAAATTACAATCAGTTTTAATTAAGTATTTAGTAAAACTCAGAATCTTCTTTCCAAGGTGTCGCGCCATGATATATCATATATTTAAATATTGTATATCAAGTACTCAATTTCGTCCAATATCAGGGCAAGGGAAAATGGAAGCCGTGGCAAGATGATGTAACCTCCGCTCCTCCAATAAGCCGAGACACTCCACCCAACCAGATACTGGTGACGACATTAGACAGCGTGCGGTATTTAGCATTATTCAAACTCCTTGTGACGCATCACAAAGCCGTCATGATGGTTGGACCTACTGGCACTGGAAAATCATCTTATATTATTGTGAGATAAGATTCAAATTCATTTTTAATTTTTTACCTAAGGAGCGTCCCTCGTGGTTTCACCCACGTTCTCAAACGGTGCTACATTATTCCAGAATAAAAGTAGTCTAAATGCTATTCCAGACTATAATCTATCTCTGCGTCAAATTTCATTCCAATCCTTCTGTGCTAGCCTGATTGAGTAACATACATCCATCCAAATTATTGCGTTTATATAATAGTAAGATAAGCATAAATGGCAATTGGGATGTGTCCTGTATTAAAGATAAATAAATACACTAACCAGTGTATTGAACATCCGAAAATATATGAAAACATTAAATATGATCAAAATTAAATCATTAATGTAATTTTTAGTACCGATCTAATCATAAAGAGTATGTTATTTGGTGCTGTTCAATCATGACGTCACAACTTGCTATTTCATACAAAACTCCATACATTCGATCGTTTTACCATTTCATAAAGAATTGCTGATTTGACATGTCAGGACACATCCCTATTGTAGTAAACTAACTGTCACACGCGGTTTCACTCGAATTCCCGGGATTAAAAATGTATGTCGTAATATGTGTGTACCTTCCTATGGTCAGTCATTTAGCCGTGAATGTGTTATAGAAAAACTAACAAACAAAATTACTTTCGAAATCATAATATTTGTTTGAATTCGTAAAAGTGTCCATTGTATTAAGTTTTGCATGCGCTAAAAGAAAACAATTTTCATTGTGAATACTTGGAATTTAATTAGAACTCTTGAATACTTCTAGTTACCGTTTGTAAGGTTTCAAAACAAACAATTTACAATACATTGAATCAATGTTGAAATAATAAAAAGGCAAAGTTTTAGGTTCGAACGTAGGACATAATGTATAAAGCTAAAGATCCGATTAAAAAAATATTTTATTGAGAGACAGCTTTTTTATTCCCCCGCCAATGTTGAATTATCTCTTGGGAACGCAGGTAAAACCGCGTGAAGAAGCTAATTATTGATAAAGATCAAATATTTTTACAAATTTAAAAAAAATACCTTTCAGGACTACTTAGTGAAGAGGGTTGATACGAAAGTTTACAAAGCGCTTATCATGGCGTTCTCAGCACAGACAAACTGCAATCAAACTCAAGATATCATAATGGGCAAACTTGACAAGAGGAGGAAAGGTATTCCAGCCTTTATGATTGAAATTTTTCCAATGTTGAAATTAAACTAGGTAAGTTTTGGGCCGGTGAAATTACAGGCAGATGAGACTTAACAACTTCACGTCTCAGGGTCGACAATGCATTGGCGATGCTTCTGGTGTTGCAAATGTCCATAAGCGGCGGTGACCACTTACCATCAGGTGGACCGTCTGCTTGTTTGTCGGCCCAAGTGGTATATAAAAAAAATACATTTACAAGACTCATAAAACAGACATATTATCTCGTTCTTGTACAAGTTATAAAATATTTCTTTTAAGTTTAGTATGTTAAAAATTTGTAATTACCAAGTCGTTTTACCTTACTAGTTACCTTTTGTTCCCGCACTGCAATAATTTAAATTAGTTTTAATAGCATGCTGTGTTTGCCTTTAATTGTATTTGCACTATGATAATGCTTATTTCAATTGTGATTTTTACAATAAGGCATTGTGTAATATACGTTGGTAAACTGAATAAATAAATAAAAACATACCTAACAATACGGATGTGTCCTGACATGTCAAATCAGAAATGTCAAAACGATCGAATGTATGGACTTTTGTATGAAATAGCAAGTTCTGACGTCATAATTGCACTGCATCAAATAATATACTCTTTATGATTAGATCGGTACTGAAAAATCAAATTCATGATTTAATTTTGATCATTTTTAATGTTTTCGTATATTTTTGGGAGTTCAATACACTGTATATGTTAATGTTGGATCATTTATCTTTAATACAGGACACATCTAAAAACCTAATCAACCTAAAAAAATCTAGTCTAAAAATAAAAAAAACCTATTGCTATTATGTACTACTTTATATCCATGTACGTTCCTGTGTATTGATTTAGCGGTTACCCGTCCCGCTCTTCCGCATACAGAACATCATATTACAGACAAAGACTTTGAAGCTGTAGTTTTTTCACAGAGTATAACTACTTATGAAAACGGAGTTGGGTAAATTATTTTGTATTTTTATAATGCTAGGTGTGTTCGGTCCTCCCATTGGATGTTACTCTGTGGTATTTGTGGACGATGTGAGCATGCCCCAATCGGAAACTTACGGTGCTCAGCCACCCATCGAAGTGTTACGCCAAGGGATCGATCTTGGTCTCTGGTATGATAGAAAAACTAATGTGGCGATGCATCTTATAGATGTTCAGGTGATGTATTATCTTTTATTTCTTCTCCATTCATAATTTTGTTAACAAGCCATATTCTGTGAAACAGCTTTTACATAATAAGTTCTCTGAAATATTTCAAGTTCTCTAGAGATATTCGAGTGGTAAAAAAAAAATGCTTGAATCAACTTTAATTGTAGAGTTTATGGTATACTTTTGATAAAAGTAAATACGCAGACGCAATCTATCACGAAATATCTAGAATTTTATAACCACTTTCATCAGACGTAATTTACGAAAGTAAGGTTTTAATTATGATAGATTTCTTACAGATACTTTATTTAAATGTATATTTTATAGTAGTACCTTTATAGTTGTATATCATTGCAGCTACATCATTATTATTATCTATGTATTATGATATCTTCAAAAACAAGCAATGGCATAAATAATTAGTAGGTATAGCAATTGGATGTATGTTTTAGTTCATGTGTGCTATGGGTAAGCCGACACCCGGCGCGAAGCTTGTGACGCCGAGGTTTTCGCGTCACTTCACATTCTTCTGCATCGACGAGTTCGACGACGATACCCTGAAAGTCATTTTTAGCAGAATAATGTTGTGGCATCTTGATACGAGGTACATTATAGTTGATTTTTTTTATATTTTAATAAATATCCCAAGACATTCTTCACACATGGTTACCTGATCCCAAGTTAAGCAGAGTTGACTGCTTGTAGTATGGCTACCAGGTAACTGATATACTACCTATAATACTTTTATTAAATACATACTTATTTAGATAATTACACCTAAACACAGAACAAAGAGACATGTTCATGCACACAAATGCTTGTCCTGGGTGGGAATCGAACCCGAGACATTCGGTTTGGCAGTCAGGGTCTCTAACCACCAAGCCAACTGGCCCGTCTTATATATTTATCATGACATATTTCAGAGGATTTTCGAAAGAGTTTGATCCATGTATAGAAGAATTGGTATGTGGAACATTGGAAGTGTACAAGCAGTGTCGACTGAATTTGTTGCCGACTCCCTCTAAGTCTCACTACACTTTCAATTTGCGAGACTTCTCTAGAGTGATATTAGTAAGAGTTTTTTGTTACTACTTTACCTTCTTTACTCAATTCAAGAACTTTAATATGTTTACGCTTTTGGCTCTCCCTGAAATACTTCTTCTCTGCAGGGAGTCTTGCTTTCCGTACCGGAAGTAACGCCCGATCTCCAATCCATCAAACGTTTATGGGTACACGAATGTCTTCGGGTATTCTCGGACCGTTTGGTAGAGGAATCTGATCGGCGCTGGCTGGTTACATGTCTCCGGGAAGCCACGACGCTGCATCTTAACGATGACTTTGATAAGATGCTCTCAAGACTTTCCGGACCTAATGAGAAAGTACGAATTGTTTGGAGAAAGCTTATATGACATTTATCTGATATGTGCCCTAAGCTATCTTATCGTATCGAGTCCGCCAAAAACCAATGCAATGGGAAATTGAATAGCGCGCAACGTCAAGGTATGCGCGGTTATCAATTTTCTATATAAACCCGCTTTTTGGCGCTCTAGATACGATGACGCTACGCTTGCGATAGACGTTCGTGCATAGGTCTCTGATTTCCCACTTCACCATATCACTACATAGTATAAAACAAAGTCGCTTTCTCTGTCCCTATATCCCTATGTATGCTTAAATCTTTAAAACTACGCAACGGATTATGATGCGGTTTTTTAATAGATAGAGTGATTGAAGGAGAAGATTTTTATGTATAATACATGTGACATCCACATCCCACGGGAACGCGGGTAAAACCGCGGGGACAGCTAGTATTTCTGTATACACCAATATTATTATACTGATGAAGGATCAGTTTGCCGTTTCGGATTCTTTTCGAAACAAATTTTCAGGATAGAAAATTCTATCACGATAATTTATGATTGGGGTTCGTAAAAATAACAGTTTTAAAAAAAAAATTGCCATTCATTTTGTAATCACAGACAAATACTTTTATCTAATATATAAAATTCTCGTGTCGCGGTGTTTGTAGTTAAACTCCTCCAAAACTGCTTGACCAATTCTCATGAAATTTTGTGTGCATATTGGATAGATCTGAGAATCGGACAACATCTATTTTTCATCCCCCTAAATGTAAAGGGTAGTCCAGTTAGTTAGATTTATATATAGGTATAGATTAGTATTGAATTTATGCTCTCATACACAGATAACAGACCAGCACCTTCGTAGTTTGATATATTGCGACTTCGCAAATCCTAAGGTGGACACCCGGTTTTACATGGAGACTACCAACATGGAACACCTTAATTCTACCGTAGACGCTTTCCTAGTGGAGTTCAATAACATGTCCAAGAAGCCCATGAACCTTGTATTATTTAGGTAAGTACTAGTTATATTGGACAAAACATATCATGAAATAGAGCTAGTAAAGCTCTTAGTGCAGAGTTCGCCCGGGGAGTACTGCCACCATATCCATTTCCGCCGTGAAGCAGTAGTGCACTTATATTACTTTGTTGTTGGTTTGTGTGTAAGAGTGTCCGCCTACTTAATAAAGAAAAAAAGGTGGTTGCACTTTTGAGATCTGCTCAAAAGTGCCAGCAGCATTCCAGGAGAGTTAATAATAACGTGGAAAAATTATTTGAAGAGATTTTTTATTAGTCATTTCATCATTAAACGATAAGATAATACTATAGCTTTTACTCCTGAATCTCAAAAAGTAATACTATTCTTAGTGATAATAAAAAATAAGAAATATTTAATCATGAATATAAAAGTATTTCTTTTTTCAAAGTCTATTACAAAAAGCCGAATCCCTAAAAACTTATATCGTTTTTAGATTTGCGATTGAGCACGTATCTCGTATATGCCGCGTGTTGACACAACCCCGTTCCCACGCTTTATTGGTAGGGCTCGGCGGTTCCGGGAGGCAGTCGCTCACGCGTTTAGCTGCCCACATCAATGAGTATGATTTGTTCCAAGTAAGTACATGGTCACATTTTGATGTTATTCACAGCTTGCGAAAAGAACCCTTAGTGTTGCAAATTACGGTTTACGTTTACCATCAGCCAGGCCGTATGCTAGTTTACCTCATTGGAATGGTATAAAATTTAAGATTTGCATATCATCCCCGTGTCAAATATGATCGGTGTGCTATGCAGTTTGGCAGATTTCATGTATAATTTTAGTGGTTAACAAATTTTGGACAAATAAAAAAAAAAAAAAAAAAAAAAAAATGAGTTCAAAAAAAGAGGAGGTTCTATGGTTCACTGTGTATTAATATATTTTTTTTTGGATTGTGTTCTTTAGGTTTCTCGCTATTATCTATATAGGTATGTATACGTGAGTACTTTTGTACCCCTTTTTATGTATATTAGGCCAACGGAGGAGTGTAAAATTGGGTATAGTTAAAGTTTATATGGAGAAGGCGCTGTGGAAGGAGTGCAGAAAGCTTTATATATTTTAATTAAGTGTTACAAATGCATAAAATTAATTAAAATAAATAGTTTACTCATACTGCCAATATCAAACACACAACGGCGTATTTGTACACACACGCAGCTCACGTAATAGAACAAAATTATGAAAGAAATTACTTCAAGAATAACGGCCAAATTCGTAACACTAGTATTCATTATTAATCCACTGTGTCATACTGTAAGCGTCCCCTTATATCTTTCACTCCTACACAACTTTTATAGGTTGAAATGAGCCGAACATACGGAAAGAATGAATGGCGTGAGGACTTGAAAACATTATTGAAAAAATCAAGCACTCCGGATCTGATGATGGTGTTCTTATTTATTGAATCGCAGGTAAATCGAATGATTTAAATTCGATTATTATTTTTTATGAATTATTTTAATGACATTTTTTGTTGATAGATCAAAGAAGAAGGTTTCTTAGAGGACGTTAACAATATGCTGAACTCCGGTGAAGTGCCCAATATATTTGGAGCTGACGAGAAAGCGGAGTTATGCGAAAAGATGCGAGTGGTTAGTAATTACTTTTGAAATGAGACTTGATGTAGATAGTATTTTTGTTCTGACGGGCCACACAGGACAAAAATTTGTGTACATAAACATGTCTGTTCTGTGTATTAATATCTATATAAGTATCCTTTAAAAAAATGTTGTGTATGTAGTATATCAGTTACCTGATTTCCATTGTACAAGGTCTGCTTAGCTTGAGATCAGATTGCCCTGCATAAGGTTTATTTTTTCCCATTACAATCATCTTATAAAAGACTAATAAAGCTTTCTAAAAATGTATCTACGTCTACTTATCAGCCAGCCATTGTAAACAGATCGAGGTATTTACTTCTCGTGGTGTAAGTACTAATAAAGCAACCATCATATCTCTAAAATGATTATTATCTTCGTCATCAGATAGACAGACAACGCGACAAGTCACTACAAACAGACGGTAGTCCAACAGCTTTGTACGCGTACTTTGTATCAATAGTACGAGATCAGCTCCACATAGTCCTGGCCATGTCACCAGCCGGGACTTCGCTGCGTACGCGTATAAGGAAGTTCCCGTCGTTGGTCAATTGTTGCACTATTGATTGGTTCCAGGTGAGATATGTTATAATATTTTTAGAAATCTCGGTGTTCAAGCTACTTAGGAATTAGCACACAAAAGGAACAGGGAGTCATAATGCATCTGTTGTGCAATGTTTCATTTTTGCATAAATGCAAAAAGAAACGAATGGGATTTTATTGATCCGATCTTGAATGGTAAATTTTCCAGGGTTATTGTTGAGCTGCAACCATAACATGTTATAATAATATAGTGTATAGCCACAGTGTAGGTATGACAGACTCGTCCCTAAAATTTACACAACCTTCTTTCCAAGAATTTTATCCCAATCAATATTCTAAATATATTGATAAAGACATTTAAACCAAGAATTAATTTTCCAACTAATAAGATAAGGCAGTTATAACTTATACCTGCCTGTACTTTTAGATTTATCCCAGTTATACAGCGTAGGTAGAGAACGCCGAGCTGCGTCTAACAGCCAGACAGGATACAGCCGGGATCAATACCTTCCTCGCCCACGGTGTTTCTTTGTAATGACTAATGTAAAGGAAAATTGTGGGTGTCACATCAATTGAAAACAACTTTCGCTTTCTTCTGGTGACTTGTACTAAGTGGTCTTACCTCTGTTATTATTAAAAGAGGAAAAAAAGCTTTCAGTGTATTCCAAATAAAAGATGAGCCTGAAATCCAAAATAGTCGCGTTTGGCATTGTGAGTTAATACGCCCATTATTTTTGTTGAGATAGCGGGCAAAGCCTTTTCCCGTGCATTGAATAAATATTTTGTTGTTTGCTTCCCTTAAAGAACCTTCCTATATCTATCAAAAACCCCATAGCTGTTGTTGATATGAAGATCCGTATTTTCTATGCGCGTTGTTGCGATTTTATTTGCATTTTTACTTACTTATCCATAATGTGGCATGATTAATTAATAGGTGTTCTATAAATACCACGGTGTAACGTAAAACGTGGAAAAAAACACGTTTCTTGTATGGAAAAATACTTATACAGATAATTACTGGTATAGGGGCCATACTAGATAATGTCAAGTGTCAACCTATTAGGGTTCAAAAGACAGCACATACAGATGGACTGACACCAAGACCTAGCAATAGGGTCCTGGTGGCACCGCTAAGGCACGGAACCCTAAGAAATAAATAAACCTCAACATTAACATTGTAAAGATTGCTATGGATTACTTTAAGTGAACAAGTGTTTTGTAAATTGGTGTCGTTTCAGCTTCTTTTGATGCTTATCGTACAAATATTTTGTTGGTATGTACTCAATATAAAGAGACCACTCAAGCACTGTTTATTTTTTTTTTGGTAATAGGAATGGCCGCCAGATGCCCTATTAGCCGTGGCCACCCGCTTCCTCAAAGACGTGGAGCTGACAGATTTGGAACGAGACACAGCTATTAAATTGTGTCAAGTCTTCCATACAGACACTCAGGAGCTCACTCGCCAGTTCCTTTTAAGAGTGAAGAGATACAACTATGTTACTCCTACAGCTTACTTGGAGCTTATTAATATGTTCAAATCCTTGCTGAATAAGAAACGAACGTGAGTATTACATCACCACTCACTAGTAGGGGCCACTGTCCGTCGCAATCGTTATGATTATTATCAACTATTGGCCCGGATATAAACAAACGTTACTATCGTGTTTGCGCATTTCAATTTCGTACGGAGGAAATGAGTTCCAAGAGTATTTTACTTGTAACGCTGTTCCAATTTCTGTAGATGTATTTTGTAAAAGCACACACGATTCTAGCGTTTAGGTACTAATGACATAGGTGCTAGCAGTATTTCATATTTATAAGCTGAACACTTATGTTTCCTACATCGCAGCTAAACAAAACCACTTATTATTCTCAGGGAACTACTAACAGGTGAAAGACGCTACATAACTGGTCTTGATCAACTAGCAATTGCTGCAAAATCTGTGGCAGCTTTACAAGAAGCTCTGGAAATACTGCAGCCTAAACTAGCGGCAGGTGCTGCAGCAGTCGCCGTGACAACGGCTAAAGTAGAGAAAGAGAAGGAAGCAGTGGCTCTTGTCGAAGCTGAAGTGTTGATTGATCAAGCAGCTGCTGAGGATCAGGTATTAAAGCTTGCATACTGTTGTGCCTCTGCATTCTCTAATACCAGTTACGTCCGTAAACCGGCGATTTGAGTCTTCGGTAAACGACAACTCGTATTATTGCATAGTGCAGGAAAGAGACAGAATAAGGAGGCAGTGACTAAACATCACCGAGCGGGTGTAATTTACCAACAGAATCGTATCCCTATTCTTATCATATTTTATTGTCTTTTTCCATATTAAAGTCCGTGTATCCCATAATTCTCCTGTTGTTTTTTCAAGCTGCACATTAATTCTACAAAATCTGTTTCTGTCCAAAACTTTTAGAAAAAAAATTGATTCTGGAATTTTGATTGTGAGTGTCGTTTATAAATTTCCATCTAGATTTACATTTTCATTAAGTACCTATTCACATTTAGGCCCAAGAAGCGCAAGGTATAAAAGACGAATGTGACGCTGACTTAGCCGAAGCAATGCCGATTTTAAATTCTGCTCTGGCAGCACTCGATACACTCACTCCTCAAGATATCACCTTCATCAAGACTATGAAGAGTCCACCGCGAGGCATCAGACTGGTCATGGAGGCTATTTGTATTTTAAAGGTACCGTCAATTTCAATGTGTTTTTTAATGCGAACATATTTTTTTGATAAGCTTGGTACATTTGTAGTGCTTAATACTTAGGTTTTATATTTTGACAGAATTTATCAGATATTTACTTAATATACGTAACTGATAGATACATCCTAGCAAGCTTGTTGTAAATTCTTCGTTTAAAGTAGTCTGAGAAGAATGCTTGGTTTTAAATGTACATGTATTGCTAGATGCTTTCGATTTACCTTACTCAAAATTTTAAGTGTTTTAATCGGATTTATCTTTTTTTTATGCATTACCAACAGGATGACCCGGTAAGTGGATATTTAATACCTACCTGCTATGTGAAAAGGTCACGCACGGTCATTTATAAATTTAATCACGGTTTCTTGGTTAAGCAATATCACCATGCCTTTCACACATTTTTCATTCATATTAGATTTTAGGTGGGCACTATTTTTATTTTACTTTATGATCTACTCGTATAATTGTATCTGCACGGTAAGTACAAAGTCTAAGAAAGATTTTACTCCATCGATACATTAAATGTTGTATCGTTACAACAGGATATGAAACCCGATAAAATCCCCAATCCCTCGGGAGTTGGTACAGTGGAGGATTACTGGGGACCTTCAAAGAAACTGCTCAATGACATCAAGTTTTTGGAATCGCTGCAAAATTATGATAAAGACAATATTCCACCAGCCGTGATGAAAAAGTTGATGGCGACTGTGATGCAGGATGATGGGTTTGTGCCCGAGAAAATCAGGGCAGTATCTGTGGCTGCAGAGGGTAAATAATATTGGTTATTTCATATTATACTTTATTTTTGCGTGTTGGAAGAATTCAATATTGACTGCGGTAGATCAACGAACGCGCAAAGACATAGCTCGGCGCTAAATCCATTTGGCCCAAGACTTTTTGCTATGGACATCTTTTAGGGACAAATTTCAACAGCCTACATTTTTATCTTTGGGCTGATAATGGTAATAATATGGTAGTAATACTGAATGCAACTGTAGATATATACTCCAAATGGACTTAACAATAATTTAAAAATTGTGAAAAGAAAGCTAATCATAAGTTAATGTGAACAGGTATGTGTAAATGGGTAATCGCAATGACCAAGTACGACAAGGTGGCGAAGGTAGTGGCGCCTAAGAAGCAAAGGTTGGCTGCTGCACAGGCTGTATATGATAAGGCAATGGCTGCACTTGCCGTCAAGCAAGCGCAACTCAGAGAAGTAAGTAGTGTATACTCACGAGCGCAAGTATTAAAAATGGAGGGTTCGGAAATAATATCTGACAACCTTCAGATAGCTTACAGCGACAGAGTTATTGTGATAGTTGAGCTCTCTACTAATCAAAGAAGACATATGAACCATGAAATCAGATATTATTGCAAAACTCTCCGTGGTTACAAATTATTTATGCTCAAACAACACTACGCCTCACTTATTAAAATAATAAAAAAAAATTAATATCCTTGCTAATTTGTGTTGAGTATGCACTCGTAAACGTGAAAGATGTCATTTGGAAGTTATTAATTACCTAATCGTCTATTTTGCCACAGGATTCGTAATAATGAAATATCAAATAATAAACTTATTTATTTTAAGTTTATCCCAAAAATATTAAAAATAATTGTTACTGATCAACTACCAAGTGAAATAGACGGCTAGAATGTACAAAATATTTATACAACTACTTAGGTTCAACTGAAACTAGGAAAACTAGAAGATGCTTTAGCAGAGCAAAATCGTCAGCAAAAGATGTTAGATGACGAAGTAATGGACTGCAGCAACAAGTTGAAGCGAGCGGAGATGCTCATCTCAGGGCTCGGCGGTGAAAAGACTAGATGGACACAGATAGCTAAGTCGTTGCGAGAAACTTATAACTCCCTCACGGGTTAGTATTTTATTCTATTTTTCGTGTATTGCTTAAAAATTACTACATACATTTTTTTTTTAGGCGACATCTTGATAGCTGCTGGAATAATTGCATACCTTGGACCATTCACAGCGGGTTTCCGACATGAACAAGTAATATTTTTTTATTATAGAAATTTGTATTTTCTATCCAATTACTATTTTTTTATTTTATTTTAGGTAATGAAATGGGCTCGCGCCTGTCACGACTGTGGAATAGTGTGTACCCTGAACTACAGTCTAATCAAATCTCTCGGTGAACCTGTTACCATACAACAATGGAATATTGATGGTCTACCTTCTGATGACTTCAGTGTTGAAAGTGCTATTATAATCATGTAAGACTTTAAAAATTTCTTACAAAAGAATGGTAGAATGCCATGTTGTTACTATTATTTTTTCGACAATCTTACAGGACAGCAAGACGTTGGCCTCTAATGATAGATCCTCAAGGACAAGCCAATAGGTGGATTAAGAATTTGGAAAAACCAAACAATTTATGTGTCGTACGAATGACCCAAGCTGACCTTGGACGTGTGCTTGAAAACGCAGTCCAATTTGGACAACCGGTACTTATAAAGAAATATGTTTAAGTAATATAATAAAAATTAAATTCATATTGCATAATTAACATTACTACATACACACACACACACACACATACACACACACACACACACACACACACAGATACACACACGCAAACACACACACACGCACGTACACACACACATACACACGCAAACCCTTACTCATTTACTCACACATTTATACACACTTACGCACCAAGTTGACTACTGTAATTAAAAGAAATGGGGGCCTGGAGCTCCAAAATACAGGCCCAGGCTTAGTTTGGACTCCAAATCTCCCTCAAATTGCAATTTTTTCACAATCTTCCTGTCAACTGTATTTTATCATTACATGTAATTTGTGGAGATAAATAAAATAAATAAATAATATATATAAAAAAAAAATAGTTAAAGAGAAATTTATTTTTTAGGTTTTGTTAGAAAACGTCTTAGAAGAGTTGGATCCAATGTTGGAACCACTACTACAGCAGCAAACATTCAAACAGGGCGGTGCACTTTGCATCAAAATTGGTGACACTATTGTGGAATACAGTAAAGATTTTAAGTAAGTAACATCCATATCATTAATTTTATTTCATAGCGGATCCACACAGTCATAAACATGTTAATCCTCTTTTTAGGTTATACATAAGCACAAAACTAGCGAATCCCCATTATTTACCCGAAGTAGGAGTCAGAGTGACGTTGGTCAATTTCATGTTGGCCAAAGATGGCCTCGAGGCGCAACTATTGGCGCGCGTGGTAGCTCGAGAAAGACCAGATTTGCAACAAGCAAAGTCTGATCTCACCACGCAGAATGCAGAACATAGAAGGCTGCTCCAAGATATTGAGAAGAAGATTCTCAATGTACTTTCTACTTCAGAACATTTGTTGGAGGACGAAGAAGCTGTACAGGTAAAGTGCTCTTTAGATTGAAATTGCGATAAACATTTCCAAATACAGAGTATAACTGTACAATGATTTTTGTTTCTTTGGGATATTAGATTTTGAACTCAGCCAAAGATACTTCAAACGAAATTAAAGAGAAGCAAGAAGTGGCAATGGTCACTGAAAAGGCTATCGATGTGGCTCGCAATGACTACGTGCCGATTGCTGTACACTCTACTAATTTGTTCTTCCTTATCGGTAAAGTATACAAAACACCTTATCATTATCGTCTGAGGGACTCCTACGTATTTTTTTATTCCTATCAAGAAAAGTTCCAAAAGAAAATGTTGGAAATTCTTTACATTGCTAAAATAAACAATTGTAAGTCCTTTGCTAGATTTTTATGCTTACTCATCCATATACTACCATATTTTTCTAAGCATCAGCTATAAGTTACTCTTGAAATAATATTCCGAGAGAATTTTCACAAACTGTTTATGTAGGCTAAATAAAATATCCAGCCCTATCCGAACGAACGGGCAAAAATCATCTCTCTTCTAAAAGGTGAACTTCCTTTCCTATAACAACATTGACCCAGTTCGAGATCTACGTTGATGTTGCGTCCTGGCGACACAAATTTGTTATTTCCATGTTGTAGCGCTAAATAAAATGTGTAAATGTTTTTACAATTTTTTTACTGTGTTACCACTATTAATGCAAAAACACACATGCTCTGAGATAAATTTATCATTATCAGATAAACAAGAAATAATTTTACGATGTAATGTTTACGTTATAGGAGTTTTAACATTGTAGGTTATTTCTATGTCTTTTCAAAGGAGGTAGAGGCTTTAATATTTCCTATAATTTTTTGAAGCTTAAATAAAGCTTCAACATGTCACCGATCGTCAAAAAAAATTTTTTTTGTAATATAACATAAAAGCAATTTAATTATGTACAGCATCCTTGGCCAATATCGACCCGATGTACCAATATTCACTCGGTTGGTTCGAGGGCCTATTCACCGCGGCCATTGACAACACTGAGAAGGTGGATGAGATACCCGAGAGACTTTCCATACTGCGAAAATTCTTTACCTACTCGCTCTATTCCAACATTTGCAGAAGCTTGTTTGAAAAGGTGAAAAAATATGTTATTTATAATTTGTATTATGGAAGGTACTATCATAATAAAATCAATTGGAAATATTGAACAGGTTCAGTTCATAGAACATCCTTTTGAATCACAACTGATCATTTTTGAATGAATAATATGTAGTTTGTTTGATCTTCATTTCTATGTAATATAATTGAGATTAAGTATTTTTTCAGGATAAATTAGTATTTTCTTTGCTATTAACGATTACTATAATGGTAGCTGAAGGTGAATTAGAACAAGCACATGTTCTCTTTTTGCTGGGGGGCGCACAACCAAGAGTTGTGCCTCACAATCCAGTGTCTTTCCTTAGTCCACAGGCATGGGCAGAATTCAACGGGTATGCTTCTTTTTACTCTTTATAATGAAATGTGAAATAAATAATCTTAAGGCTTCTCCATGTATTTCTTTGTTAAGACTCAACGAAATCGATGTATTCCACGGTATTTTGGACCACTTTACATCGAATATTAGTGCTTGGGAGGAATACTGCAATACGTCTGACCCTCATATTCAGCGGTTACCAGAACCATGGAACAAACTCAGTGGTTTCGAGGTATGTGTGCCACGTATATGCATAAATCCCAAGTAACATTTACTGGTACATTTATATCAACGAGGTTGGTAAAAATGTACCTTTACAAAAGACTAGAAGTGATCCGTTATTTTGCAGAGAATGATGGTATTGAGGTGTATGCGTTTGGATATGATGGTGCCTGCGGTTCAAAACTTTGTAGAAGGTAATACACGCATGTTTTGTATCTAGATAGGCTTCCCAAACTTAGCATGGTAAGAAATAATGTGGTCGAAGACACACAAAGCCTTGAAGGGAACCAGTTCCCTTTAGGGCTAGCCCTAAAGTGCAGCTGTCGAAACAATATTGCGTTTGGCGACAAATTTTCGATATTTTATTTCGGTAATAACGTATAGGGAAGAAGTTCCGAAAGTCACATTTTCACCAAGGTCTGTCTTTGACGTATGTATCCATTTTAATTTTAATTTTCTAATTAATCTATCTGATTTTAATTACTTTGGCCTCTGTGGTATATACAAACGTCTTTACACACTTTTAGCACAAATGGGACGTCAATTCGTGGAGCCGCCGCTGTTTGACCTGGCGTCATCGTACTCAGACTCGCATTGCTGCATACCGTTGCTGTTTGTACTCACCCCTGGTTCGGATCCTATGGGGACTTTGCTTAAATTCGCTGATGATCAGGTTAGATGTTTGGAAGATACATTTTTATTATAACTTTTTGCAATTAGCCAAGGGTAATTTTACGATGATCTGATAGCTGCAGTAGCGGTTTTTCTGAAATATGTAGTTCCTTTGATGTGACATATTTATCAACAATTTGATGTAATAGGTTTTCTTTCTCTATATTTTTGTCTTTGAATTCAGTGTTTTTCTTATAAAGACCACAATCTGTAACAAAGATGGGTTGTCCACCAAGGCCCTAACTCTCTAACTAACGTTTTATAAGAAAAAGTATAAATTAAACAATGTTTAGGTTGGAGCGTTTTTTCATGTCCGGACCTGGTAGTGGTAGCATATATATTTAAATATCAATAAATATTACAGGCTAACTGATACAATTTTCGTCTAATTGATTCCAATGCAATTTCACGCACCGTTTAACAGTCCTTTTTCTTAACAGGGTTTCGGCTCTTCCCGTTTATTTTCCCTGTCGTTAGGTCAAGGGCAAGGTCCCATCGCTGTGAAGTTGATAGATGAAGGAATCCGAAGCGGTACTTGGGTTGTCCTGCAGAACTGTCACTTGGCTAAGAGTTGGATGCCAATGCTTGAAAAGGTAAAAATTTTATGACATTTCAGCAGTTCTAGGGTAATTTAGGTAATTTATTTCGATAATATTTGCCAATAACTAGAACAGTACAGTTTTGTTGTCGAAATATCAAAAACTTGATGTACTTATCGATGCCTTTAAGTTTTAGATTTCATTTAAACCCAATTACTAAATAGGTGATTGTTACAGATTTGTGAAGGCTTGATGCCAGACTCAACCCACCCCGACTTTAGACTCTGGCTGACGTCATATCCGGCCGACCATTTCCCAGTTTACGTGTTACAAAATGGTGTGAAAATGACTAATGAACCGCCACAAGGTAACTAATAGATGTTCTGATAATATGGAGTGGTACTTAAAATCAAACTGATCTATATTTAAAATATGACATAACTTATTGCTAAAAAATGGATTCTTAGACACATAAAGAAATCGCCAAAAAGGTCGATCCAGTAATCACAACTTTCATTTTCACCTAAGGTAGAGTGACGATATAAAAAAAAATGCAATGACTATCGAATTAATCATACTATAAAAGAAGTAAAAGCAGCTGATAATTTGCCAATCAAACTCTCTCTTTGTACTGCATCTAGGTCTCCGAGCAAACGTGGCTCTCTCATACCAGAGTGACCCCATCAACGACCCGGAGTGGTTCGAAGGGAATAAGCAGACAGAGATTTTCAAGAAGCTGCTGTTCGCGCTCTGCTTCTTCCACGCTGTGGTCCAGGAGCGGCGGCAGTTCGGTCCCCTCGGCTGGAACATACGATACGAGTTCAATGAGACGGATCTGAAGATCAGCGTTACGCAATTGTATATGTTCCTTAATGAGTATGAGGTAAGTTGTTCTGTGTTATATTAAGTCTATAGTTTTTCATGTGGATCGAGTGAATTAGTTTTGTGGGGTAACTTTGAATTATTTTCTGGGGCATAAGGATATTGTAATTTTATAATTATATTTATGTGTCTCCAAAATTGGCTTCTGCATACGTTGACGATCCTAAATCAATGTGCCGAAATGTTCTTATGATGAATCCTTCCCTTTATGTAATTCTAAAAAGGCGATACCGTGATTTAATACTTGAAATGCAAATAGATATTCTACAATAATTAATGCGCATGTTTGGATTTGTATTACGTTAAATGTCATTACTTTATTATGCTGAACTCCCAGATTAGTATTAAATAGTAGGGTAGAGTAAGTAGTGAGGAAGAACGTATTATTTATACGTAACTGTGACCGATAGGCAGTTGTTTTCGAATTCTGATTTATATCAGCAACGTTTGCTTACAATTATCCCATTAGGACGTGCAGTTCGTAGCCCTCCGTTACCTCACAGGGGAGTGCAACTACGGAGGGCGCGTCACGGACGACTGGGACCGTCGCTGTCTCAACACCATCCTGTACAAGTTTTATAACCCTCACGCAATTGACGACGAGAAGTACAATCTTGATCCCACAGGTAAGGTAGTATTACTTTGAGTGAAAATTTGGACTACTTCTCGTATTACAAAAGATGCCATAAAGCTAGTATTGTATTATTTTGGGTCGCCTAGTATTCTTTTGTTACATGACGTGAGGAAGTGACCAATGTATTAAAATCTTCATTTTACAAATTTAAAATATATTTTGTAATAATAGCGCTTAGCTTTGAGAGAAGCTTAGCAAACCTAATGTTAAACTTAGATCACATGAGATCCATGATTATCTTAATAAATCTCCTTGTACATTCTTGTCAATTAATTGCTATCAAGTGAAAAAATAAAAAGACTGAAGTGGGCCGAAGTTCTCCTGGATGAATGCACTGAAAAGGCCCTGAAACTGAAATGTTATATACAAATCTGATTATAGTCATGCGACTGATTGCAGATAATACATGAAACTAAAATCATGATTATCTAGGTACCCTTGCGTAAGATTGGCTATGCAACAGTAAAATTTTGCGTTATCAGGTGTATACCATATCCCTACATTGAGGGAGCACGGTGACTTCATAGCGTTTGCTAGATCGTTACCGGTAGCAACTCCACCGAGTGTGTTCGGTTTCCATCCCAATGCGGATATCACCAAACACTTTCGCGAAGCTGAGGAGTTGCTTAACACAGCCATACTGACACAGGTATAAAAGAATAAATTTTAATTACATTACCAACATTTACCAGATCTAATAGGTCGTTTTGACAGCTAAGTGTGCTAAAGAAAAAGTAACCTTATGGTGTTATGATAAGGACCATCAGCATCTTTATTCAATAAACATGATCTTAAAAGCAAGAAAGATGATATTACCATAATATTCCAGTATTTTATAGATTCGTTATTAGATAATTAGAATAGTTTTAGCCCAGTGTCAATTTATATTTTATTAAATTACTTATAGGTGTGTATTCTATTTAAACTTTAGTGGATAAAACTTGTAGACCGTTTTGATTTCATGTTTTATCTTATTGGTAATTATTAATTTATCAGAAATCGTAATTGTATTCTATTACTTAATTTTCTCGAAATTATTATATTAGTTACAAATATGTATTACCTACATAATGTATTTCTTGTTTCCATTATTCCATCATCTCATCGGGTAAAACAAGGATCGATTGGTAAGGCAACATTTTGTAAGCTTATTTTTTTATAAAGTAGAAAATGTATTCAGTGACTTTTATTATATTTTCATGCGTAAAGGATCTCCTGAGGAAATATTTGGTAAGTGAAGCGGGTCAAAAAGGTTTTTGTTCTTTGTTACCTTCTCAGTCGCTTTGTTGTCTACGTCAGCTTAATGTTTTTGCTTCTAGGTACCATTTATCACCACTCTATCTCGATATGATGGTAACCCAATGATTTGAATAATCGTCGAACGGTTCGTGACATAATTTTCACTGACAACGCTATGGCCGTACTCAGAGATGAAAATTAGATTTAATGACCGATTAAAATATCTCCATCTTTATTTATGAGTAGCTATAGAAAGGGACAGACAGGGCTGGAGATAATCAATCATTTCCAAGTACGGCAGTAAGGCTCTGTATTAAACAACATTTTACGTAATAAAATAAGGAAATGTTACGTGATCGTTTGGTTTTATTTTCTTTAATTCAGACTAGGAGGCTGCTAATGTGATATTACTGAAACTTAGCGACCTTTTAATTTATGTGTAATAGACCGTACGGCAGTTAAAATAAGGTAATTATGAAGGTGCAAATTCAAATTTGATGCCGTCTCTAGATATTTCGGCTGCCACATCAAAAAATGACAAGAATCATTCTAACTTTTTTACAGCACTATCATTAGGCTTTCGTAGTTCACTGCTGGATTAAAGCCACTTGCCATGCACATCTAGCCAAGACTTCGGAGTTTGTCTGTACCTCGAGCTTATTGTGATTGTTTACAAGAGTACCTATTAAAATTCTTTCTATAGACCGCTTTTAAAGTATGTTTCCTATAATAGGATACAATGGCTGCCGGATCAGCAGGAGCAACACCCGAACAGCAAGCAATGGCTATAGCCGAAGACATTCTAGTTCGACTTCCGAACAAAATTCTCACAGGGCCGTCACATGAGGGTGATTTAAAGCCGGCTGATATGACACCAATGTCGATAGTTGTAATACAAGAAGCGGCAAGATACGACAAACTTGTGAACATCGTTAGGTCTAGTGCGAGAGCTGTCATTGGTGCAGTACAAGGTAAGTGTGAAGATGGACTATTAAAAAAAAATTGCACGGTCAAAATTTTTTATTCATCCTTTGTAATTAAGTTATGTATTAGAAGCTGCAAAAAGCATTTTAATTGTCTATTTTTGAGAAAGTTTTTAGTTAAGATTGTGTGTATGTGGCAATAAAAGAATCATTCGCGAACTGAAAACGTGTTTTAGTAATATTATAAGCTCAAAATTCTCGATTCTATAGCTTGGAAATAATACGTATAAATATAAAGCTGAGAGGGAATAAGAAGAATGATAATGTCTCTGCAGAAATAGAATTTAAGATTGAATTTTCATTGCTTTTTACTATGTGTTAAATAGGTGTGAGTGTGTTAACCGACGTAACAGAAGAGGTATTAACAAGTATGGTGCGCGGACGCATCCCGGCGCTATGGGCTGGCAAGAGTTATCCTTCGCTCAAACCACTAGCCGCTTATTTCAATGACCTACTCGCCAGGCTGGCATTTCTGCAAGTAAGTGCTATTTGATGTTGCTTTAATGTGGTCTCTAAGTTATCAAGCATGTCTTCACTGGAAGATAGTGTCATTTTCAGAATTATCTTATTTCATCAATAGAAAGAATTCGTCAGAAACCTGGAAATGGAAATGTTATAGACAATACTTAGCAGATAGACCTATGTAACTATTTTGTTTTATAGGCCTGACGTATAGAATCTAACTGGTAATTCTTGTGTATTTGTTCAGCATATTAAAGTTATCAAAATTTAAAATGTAAATAAATAAATAAATACCCTAGGACATTCTTTACACACGCACATCTGATCCCAAACCAAGAGCTTGTATTATGGAAACCAGATAACTGATTTACTACATACACAATTTTTTTTTCTTAATGCATGCATATATAGATATTTACATACAGACACAAGAAACAGATATGTTCATGAACACAATTTTTTTTCCTGTGTGGGAATCGTACTCACGAACTGTGGCGTGGCAATTATGGTCTCTAACCACCAAGCTTACTGGCCCGTCAAATGAAACTAGTATAGACACCCTGATGTATTCCTTCGATATTTGTCTAATAGCACTGGCATCAGCACGGGCCACCGACAGTATTCTGGCTATCCGGCTTTTACTTCCCGCAAGCGTTCCTCACGGCCGCTCAACAGAGCTTCGCGAGGAAGTACAAGATACCTATTGATCAGCTCGCTTTCCATTACGAGGTAAGATATCACTTCATTAGGTAAGATCCCTTGTTTGCGTGTTGTTTGCAACATTAAGGTGAGATTGTAGGTAAATTCGCCAAACTAGATGATATATATTTCTATCAACGAGGGCTTTTGACAAACGGACACATTATTCTTTTTTATACCACTTGGGCCGATAAACAAGCGGACGGTCCACCTGATGGTACGTGGTCACCGCCGCTACTGGACATTTGCAACACTAGGGGCATCACCAATGCGTTGTCGACCCTGAGACGTGAAGTTGTTAAGTCTCATGTGCCTGTAATTTCACCGGCCCCCTTACCTTTCTAACCGAAACACAGTAATACAAGTGCACTACTGCTTCACGGTAGAAATGGGTAAGGTGGTAGTACTTCCCCGGACGAACTCGGCACTAAGAGCTCTACTACTCGAAAAAATAACATTTCAGATTGTTCAGCTCATTGAACATATAAAAATGTATCCTGAATTGAGAACTATTGCTAATAATTTGTAGATTCTGTTAGGAATTATCAAATCAATTAACTTTAACAATCGTATGTATACTTTAAAAACCTTTTAAACGTCCTATAGGATCTGATTATGGCATAGAAAAAAGTTGTGTTGAAGTTGTAAGCTTTAAATGTACAGTGAGAAACCCATACTAATATGATATCTTTGTGAATATGGGCATACACCCATATTCTTAAACGTTTCCTCATACGTCACTCGACTCCAACTCGACTGAGCATTTTCTTGAGGAATCCTCTAAATTGGTATTATAAGTTATAATTTGAGCAAAACTCGAGCAATCCCGACTGAGGTCGAGTCGAAGTAGAGTCGAGGTAACATGCCATTAATTACGTCATTTTATCATAGATAAAATATTAATCAAATACTATAATGAGCTTCAGTAACTATTTACAAGAAATAAGCTTCCATAAGGTTGGTCCCGACGTACCTTGAAGTAGACAGTTGTTTCCTCACCTCGAGTGAGGGATGGCGTCGAGTGGATGAGATTTTTTGCAACTATGAAAACTAATTTCTTTGAGTGAGGTTGAGTGGAGTCGAGGAATTTTCGAGGAAACGTAATATACGGATATTCAAAGGAATATACCTATATTCCTTAGAATATTGTTAATTTTACATGCAAAGTTAGTGTATATAGTATTGGAGACAATTTCATATGTTTAACAGATTCTCTGAGGATAGATAAAATTATAACAATAATAATTTTATATAAAAAAACCACTCGGAAGATGTTTCAATATTATGGTGTTAACCGAATGTTAATCTATGGCGTAGTTTAAACGAAAACAGCTATATAACAATAATGACATCGTTTTATACCATATTAATAATAAAGGTAAGGGAGGCGTTGAAATTACAGCCACGTGAGACAAATGTGAAAAACTTCACGTCTCAGGGTTGACGATGCATGGCGATGCCTAGTGTTGTTAATGTCCATAGACGGCGGTGCCATCAGATACCGTCTGCCTGTTTGTCAGTCAATATGATATAAACCTCAATTTAAACATTAATATTTAAATGCACAGGTACAAAAAACGTTCACATTAGATACAAGACCAGATGAAGGCGTCTACATATATGGTCTCTTCATGGAGGGTGCTCGTTGGAACATGGAGGAAGGTTACATCGATGAGTCCCACCCTAAGATATTGTACGATGATTTCCCGCCGGTGAGCCCTAATCTTATTTCCATATTGACTCGCTCATGTTATTTGCATAGCGTTAACAATTGCTTCATTTGAGAGATTTTCATGGAAATCTGTATTACAAACGCTTCCGTTGAGTTGTATACAAGAAATAATCTGCCGTAAGGCATTATAGTATACGGTGGCATCTTTAAAAAAAACATGTTTCGTTTTAAAAATATGGACGATAAATAATTATTTTCTATCAAATTATTATAAATAATATGGTTTTCTTTTTAAGAATTACAACTGTAGAGTCCTTTAGCTTACTTGAGAAGCCTTCCGGACAGCTCGCCTTCATTTATATTTGTTAAAAATTATTATAAGTCAAGTGTTTGCATTAGAAAAGTCTCTCTAAGGCCTGGCTTTATTTACCTACGTGTGAAATTCTAATGAACAATTTAACAAAATCCCTAATGATTGCTAATACCACCTCATCCGCCAGGTTTGGTTGATCCCCCTCAAGCGAGAAGACATCCCCACAGATGTATTTTACAACTGCCCTCTCTATAAAACTGGCGATCGACGAGGAGTACTGTCCACCACTGGACATTCCACCAATTACATCCTCTTTATGAGACTGCCCACTGCTATGGATCCAGATCACTGGATCATGAGAGGTGTTGCTCTATTGACGCAACTGCCCTTCTAAAATGAACTATATCATAATATAATTTAAAAAATAAACTCATTTGAGATCTAATTTGTTCATTAATAACTTCTTAAACAATTATCAACCTAATTACCCCTAGATACAGTACTATGTTAATCAAGGATTTGTATAAAATAAAGTTATTGTATTATTATTGTTGTATTGATTCATTATTTTCAGTAAATAAATGTACATATTACTTTAGTCAATTGTTTGTATGATTGTTTTTATTTAACTTGCTTTGTAACTTGTTCTAGTCTTCTTTGTGATCTAATATGATTTATTTATTAATAACTTGTCAATTGAATTATAATTTATTATTATATAATATATAATAAATAAATATGTTTATTTGTATTGGTCGTGTTTCTTATTGAATTGTCTTGGTTTTAACTGTAAATGTCAATCATTTACATACAATTAATACCAATATTTTATTTATTTAGGATACACAATACAAATTACAACCAAAAGGTAACCACATAATAAGTAATAATACATGTAGAGCTGGGTTGTAACTCAAAACATATGTATACAGAAAAACAAAACTAGAAATGAATACCAAGACAAATGCGATGAAAGTGCAGGTGAGCACTCCCAAATGGCAATATAGATAAAAATCTTATTATTTAGAAACTATAAATAAATATTATTTATTTAGACTTAATTTATCTGCTAGGTATGAAGCGATTTAATTTGGAGGATATCTTTTATGGTATTTTTTAAATTTCTAAACTTAGGATCAAAAATATCAACTTCTGAATTATTTTTAGACAATTCACAAATCTATACAATACTTCATAAACAGCTACTTTAATAATAAATATGGTTTATTTTGAAGAAAAACATTTAAAATTTTAACTTAGAACATTACATGCATAAGATGGTTGAATGGTTTCGTGATCTTTGTCTTTTTGTTTCACTACGGACACACAACCACATTTTTTTTATAGTAGCGTATGAAAATTTGAATATTACATACGTAATTATTATAATATGAAAACCAAAACCACGAGTGTCCTACTTAATAATATTATTTGTACAAATAAAAATATTATTATAATTATATAAAAAATAATTTTGAAAAAAAATTATCAATTGATAAAATTACAGGTACTTATATTATTATGAATATTAATGATGTAGATATAAAATCACTATAGACTTTAATATCTATCACTATGGGACACAAACTGTTACATCATCAAACCCCGTAAGTTTGATCTACTTTGTCCCACGACAAACCGATCGCCCCGCATCTATAAGCATATTAATATGTAGCTACGCATACTTTATCTCCGTGTATTGGTCTATCGGAGTCTATAAGAGATAATGTGCTCTTTTGTTATATAAGTAATTACTTCGTCTTTTATCATCTAAATTGTATCGATTACACAAAAGGTTCTCCTTTATTTTTTGGTATTACCTACCTTCTATTATGTAACTATGCTACTTTCATGATTAGTACGAATGTTTCTTTGTTACAAAAAACAAGAGTTTTTAAAACCTTTTAACAGCTGTATGGGTGGGTCCTTGCGTTGAATTGAAAAGTTTCTCGAGTTAAGTTCTTGTTGAGAAAACAATATTATTCAACCCTAATTTTTTCACGATGAAAGGATTCTTCAGCTGATCTTATTATTATTTTGTACCTACATTTTAAAACGGGCTGGAAAATAAAAAAAATGTGAAAGAATGGTACTGATTCCAAAGTCTGTGACGTTACATCTTTATTGTTACATTTGCTTACATGTTCACGCTATAAATTTTAGCAAGATGAAAATGGAAGTTTTCTCGGCGGAACAGGGTCAATGTCATCGTTACCGTTTCGCAATTTTATGTGTTGGCCAAGCAAGGGGGTCGTCGACTATAGCTATGCCGGCGAGCGTTACGAGAGGCGGTGACTCCGCATTTCGGCGTATTACGCTGCCCTGTCATTTAGCACGAAAAACCTCGCATCCCAGATAGGGCATGTATTAAATAAGCGAGTAGTGAGCAAAGTGGGGTGGTGGAGGGAGGCGTAGTACGGGAGGCACTCGGTCTGGCGCGGTCTCACCCCAGCAACCCGAGATATTGATCTGCGCGGCTCCAGCCGCCCCGCGCAGCATCCCGCCCGCTCCCACGCCCGCCCCGTGCCTCTCCCGCACGCACGCCCTTGATTCTGCCGCTCGACCACTGCCACCACCGCCACCACCGACCCACACTCCGCCACCCTCGGCAAATACTTATTACATTTCGCAATACATACTTCACGTAATCCGATAAAGAAATTTCGCTTATGTTTGATAATCATGCGACCGTTTTTAATTGAGATACTTGACAATTCCATGAAACTGTCTCGACGATCTATCGATACCTAAATTAAGCCATAAAAAGAACTATCCTTTCAAAAGAAATAACGTGGAGGTTTTGCATTCTTCTCAAGAGATGGTAACGCCAAATTTGATAGTTTAGTCAATAGTCTGAAAAATGTAATAATGTTTTGTGATTGCTATAAACATTAATTTATAATGATAAAAAACTTTTGTAATTTCAATAATCATACCTATTATATTCCTATCATGTAAATAATACAGACACGACGCCACTGTAGCGTTACAAACTACATAAATAATTACATTTGAACGAAGGTGTGTGTGTTGAATGAAGACTGACGGTATGTACCAGCATATTAGCACTCAGGACGTAGGCACATGTTCATTACATTATTAACAATGAAGCTTTCTGTACGTGGTCGGCACGACCGCCACAAATTCGAATCGCATAAGGCTGCATCGCTAATTGAATCTGTCGGCAAATGCATTATACTGTGTGTTGAACGCAGGACAGGTGGGTAATGCAATTTATCACGAGAGCGAATACCGCACGCTCGCCCCCGTGCCGCACTCACTTTACGCTCACCAAATATATATCTATGGGGTATAGGTATGTCATCCAGCCACCCACCATAGTAAAATCAAATTTTGTAATGCTTTGCGACATTAAATATCGTATTTAAAAATAAATATATTCAAATCTGAAACGCAAAATATCGTTCACAATAAGTGAAGCTAACAGGTAACTTACACCCAAACAAAAAAACGATCACCAGAATTGAGAAATTCTTCCTTTTTCGAAAGTCGGTTAAAAATTACCATTCGCATTTTATTTCATAGGTACCTATAAAAATGATAAAATTTAATTCCATGCATGTTTCTCTACACTAGTGTTACACTCTTTAGAAAGATTACTCTTAAATTATAGATACATTTCACCGCATTATCTTATAAGCAATATACAAAGTCTTCCGTTTACCATGTATCATAATGTGTAATTAAGAGATATTTTGTAGGTACCTATGGTTTATCACTGATTATCAATAATCAATATAATAATGGTTACTTTAGGGTATATTAAAACTAACCTAGTGTTGCCTTTACAAGCCTATTAGACATCTTTACATCAGACTCAGTATTCTAATATCCTTGTGGATGCTATAAAAATCATACGTGCATACCATCATCAACATGTTAGTATCAAAATTATATGCATGTACCTAAATATTAATATCCCAGGCACCACCACCCTCCGGCTCCCACCCCAGCCCATATATATCGAGTGCTAACGCTTCATAGCTCAAATTGTCTGATTCCAGGTTGCTATGGCGAGAGACGATCTATGTATTCAGGTGCGATATAGCTACTAGTTACCAGACAGGGGGGAAACAATCTATGTACTACCTATTCGCTTTTTTGATAATTGATTGTCACCCGTGGCCGAGTGTTTTGTCAGGCCCAAGTTTGTGACACGGCTCAGTAATTTGATGTGAATCAACAACTGAGAGTAAGGGCTCAAATCGTTATTGTGTGTGACAACACTCGTCTACACCGGCACCCGGGCGCAAGCGGTACCTGCCCTTCTCGTGTGAGTAATGAGTTGTGTCAACAACACGCCGATGCGATGGTCTTTGTTACATCCCCGCTTTATTAACCAACCACCCACACCTTTTGTTTGAATTTCGCTTTACATTTTAACATTAAAAATGTAATGGAACGAGAACAAAATTCCCGCCGATTTAACTCTCGGACGCGAAGCACCGTCGAGAGCTTGTTGTATTAAAATGCAGGCGTAGCGAGCATTATCATTATCGTGGGAGGCGTGTCGGCTCACAGCGTGGTTTAAACTCGGCTTCAATTTTCCATAGCGCGAGAAAACTGTTAAAAATTACGAAAGTTTGTCCCGAAGCGCAATCTCTCGCCAATGAGGATTTAATTAAAATGCAGCTCGTACATCCGCCCTAGGCTCTCTCTGTCCACTCTCTACATCATCTGCTGTAGTCGACTATGTACCTCCCTACATACACTTTGTTAGTGAAACTGGCCACCCTCGCCAACCCTTCTAATTAAATGATAAACACTCCGTCATGCTTCGCCGTTGTTTTGTTTGTTTTTATTTCGATAACCATTCCTTTGATGTTGGCTTTATACGATGGCATATTAAAACGCAACCCTTGTATCTGTTCATTCTAGGCAATGGCCGGGGTAACGGGGCCGGGGGCCGTTGTCGGACTGTCTGAGCCGATAAAAGCTAGTGGGTACCAAAATCCGTATTTAAACGAGCTATTTTAAGTGGCTTCTACCTATAACGTTGGTCAGTAACAGTGCACAGAGCGCGGAGCCAATCGCTTATTGGGATTGGAGGCAAAGCCTTTCGGTCGGCTGCGGGCGGCGAGCAGCGGCGGCGGCGGGCGGCGGTGGCGGTGGCGGGCGGCGGGCGTCCAATTTTAATGTTATGTAACTGAACCGTATTAATTCGCACAGCGCGCTTCCGCTGCTAGTTCAAACACCCGATCCACCATCCAATTCCGAATAAATATTGCTTTTTAACTGCGTAATAAGAGTTGTGGTCGATCTGCGTAATTAAAAACTCGTTCAGACAGAAAATCGGCTTAATAACGTGGTTATGGTTTTGTATCTAAAAGGCTATATTAATACATATCGAAATGAAGATGTACCTTCATGTTATAGTTGTTTTTTTAATACCACAAAGAGATATTATTATTACAATAATGAGAAGAATTGTAGGGCTGACTGAAATACAGAATTGATTCTAACACATAGAAAATTTCTATGTTTACGGGGTGGAAAAAAAATCTCCAACATCATCTATACGAGTATATATAAAAATGAATCCCTATTTCCCTTGGTCACGGCATCACGCATAGACGGCTGGACCGATTTCGCTAATTCATTTTTTCTTGTGTTTGTTAATGTCAGGAGATGGTTCTCATGAACGAAAAAATTAAGAAAATTGCGCGGAGAATTTGAAAAATTAAGAAAACATAACGACCATATTAACTTTTATAATGTAACCTCCTTACACTTTTGACAACATAAACTCTTACAATGTAACCTTATAGTGTTTAACATAAATGTCGCTTAAAACAGAGGCATGGGTCAGAATTATATTGAAAAAATAATTAATTTATAATTTCTTAGTGCACATTTCACGGTTGATTCGATCGGAAGATTCGATTTCAATATTCATAGTATAGACAGGACAACGTCTGTCGGGTCAGCTCTCTAAACTCACTTCATAAATGAGACATAGCCAGGATGATTCTGTTTCTCTTCCTTTTTCGACACACAGAAATATACAAAGATAGTACATAAATAAACTGTGTGTTAGGAGGAGAAACAAGGTTCAAAAGTAAGAAAAACACACTCTCCATTACATAACCAATGTAGAATGTTTCGAAACAGGGATCTGTAGTCAACATTCTTATGTAAATGTATGTGCGTCATCGTTGAAACTACGTCGTGAACTTTACCAACTCGTTACGCGCCAAGTACGAATTTCACTTCAACACATTATAGTCAGTTGCAACTTTTAATGAACCCCAATTATGAGTTTTATGAATAAGTTAGGTTCAAGAAAAGACATAAGAATAGTTGCTATCAGCTTGTTTTTGACTTTGGTAAGTGATGATAAAGCCTTAAGTGATAATCACGCAAGGCCTAGAAGGTAAGTGAATATTTAATCCAGCTGCCGGTATACACTAATTCTTGGCGGTAGATTTTCAATGTGTCTTTAACTTAATAAAAGTGCCGTTGGGCACATTCTTTGTTTAATTAAATTAATAAGATTATATTACATTTAAATTACTTATAAGCCTAGGCTAGATTGTAGTATAATTAGGCGATATAATACTTTTATTGTGTAACCTAAAATAATAATAAAATAATTAAAAAAAAGATTTTCAATCGGAGAGTTGCAACTAAACAGGTGAAAATTACAAACTAACCTGCAACTCTTTTGTTTTCTTTTATACCACATGGACCGACAAACAAGCAGACGGTTCACCTGATGGTAAGTGGTCACCGCCGCCTAAGGACATTTGCAACACCAGGGGCATCGCGTTGTCGACCCTGTGATGTGAAGGAGTTAAGTCTCATGTGCCTGTAATTTCACCGGCCCCCTTACCTTTCTAACCGAAACTCAGTAATACAAGTGCACTACTGCTTCACGGCAGAAATGGGTAAAGTGGTAGTACTTCCCCGGAACTCTGCACTAAGAGCTCTACTACTCTAGAATACTGTTTTGGCTTCCTCATGATGTTTTCTTCAACCACAATCAAGCTCATTAATTAATCCATGACTTTCATCACAGCATTTGACGTCACCACAACTAAGGTATCGCCTTCGTATTTGTTTTGCACGTGACTATACATGTTCGCCCAAACGTTGGGTAAGTTAACTACCACGTTGTTATCAATAGAACTAAGTCTGTGAAAAAATGTAAACAAAGAACATGGCGCAATGAATGCTGGTGCCAAGTTTTAAAATGTACACAAGCGTACAAAGACGTACTCGTAGCAGTTCCGTAGAGCTACAGCTACGACTACTACTAGCTACCACGACCGCTCCTGTGTTTACACGCTTTTTATTAGCTTCACCTGTATGTATGTTTGTAATCCACTCCTTTGCGCGATTTCGACCCAATTTAAACGGTCAGATTTCATTCAAACTTTGTAGATTTATCGAGGACCGATGACAATTCAATATTTTAAACAGTTATACTCGTCATCCTTACTAGGATAATCAGGATTAGCGATTTAACTAAAAAATTAAAAATATATAATAGTTAAAAAAACTAAAAAACATACTTTTATAGAATATCCAACAAAAAAATAGAAAATAAATTTGAATTAAGAATAATGTAATAAGAAAAAAAAAATTAATATAAAGAAAAGCGTGAGGTGCTTTTTAAGATATTATCAAAATGATAATCCTTCTACTCATATCTGTCAATAACATATTTATGGATAGGCCAGTTGGCTTAGTGGTTAACGCTCGAACTGCCAAACCTAAGGTCGCGGGTTCGATTTCCACCCAGGACAAACATTTGTGTGCATGACCATGTCTGTTTGTTCTGTGTCTGGGTGTAAATATCTATACGAGTAAGTATGTATTTAGAAAAAAAAAAAGTTGTATGTGTAGTATATCAGTTATCTGGTTTCCATAGTACAAGCTCTGCTTAGTTTGGGATCAGATGGCCGTGTGTAAAAAAATGTCCCAGCATATTTTATTTATAACTATTGACAACATGCACCCCACGCTTTTTCACAATAAAATACATTTTTACAAGCTTTATTTAACTTGCAATGTATGTTACTTTTGCAAGCTAAATTAAAACCACTTCCTCTTATCCTATGGAGTTGAAATTTAACAAGTTCGTTCAGTTCTAATGACATTGCGTTTTTATGGTAAGCATGACTTGATTCAATAACTAGAATTGGCTTCAGACGTACTCTTTAACGACACGAAGCAAGCCCAGAGACGAAAATCGGTTTACACGTTTAATTTTAATTGCCCGTTTTTTAAATTGCAAAAATATCTGACTGCTGCATCTAGAGTTAGCTCCCGATGAGTGAACTCGCTAACGGTTAACAGCACAGACACGAAATTTAATATACAATCTATATATATAAAAATGTTATGTTGGTTTGTGTACGCTTCAAAAACTCTAAAAGTTCTGCACCGATCGAGTTGAAATTTTAGCATGATATATAATCCGCATCTAGGATTGTTTTTATCTATTTTTTGCATCAGTCACATATCCGCGACCGTCGTTGTTTTGTTTCTCATTTCTCAACCATTCAATCACAATGTGCCACAGCGAAGTGTGGCGGGGTACAGCTAGTTAATAATAAAAATATGTTTCTTTTTTGGATAGATGTCTTTGAGCGTGTAAAATATAGAAGTGTAGTGGTAGCTATTACTATATACACCCGGTTAGTATTTGATGATGGATGTACAGCTTCGTAATAGAGATATTGCGTTCTAGAATTTTGTTCCGCTGGAATATGGGTTCCTAGTGATATTTTCGATAACAGAACATCGACGAGTCAGTTGGCTTGGTGGTTAGAGACCTTGACTGCCAAACCGAAGGTCGCGGGTTCGATTCCCACCCAGGACAAACATTTGTGTGCATGAACATGTCTGTTTGTTCTGTGTCTGGGTGTAAATATCTATATAAGTATGTATTTAAAAAGTAGTATATGTAGTATATCAGTTACCTGGTAGCCATACTACAAGCAGTACACTCTGCTTAACTTTGGACCAGGTAACCATGTGTGAAGAATATCTTGTGATATCTATTATTTATTTATTTATTGTAGATACGGGACCCATGACTTTTGTAACGAAGTCAATGTTACAAACTAACTGTCTCCGTAACTGTCGCGTATTTCCTTCGTGTAATTTTAAATTAAGTGCAGATTTTGATGAATGTAGGTAATTGTGTGAATTTATGTTGCCTATATATTATGCCGCAAGTTACTTTCCAGTTGCCTATAAAAACCCCATTAAAGTTTGTCTAGTAGTATCGGATATTAGCGAGTTCAAACTGACTGACAGACAAAGTTTTCAAAATAGCCTACATCAGCCGCAACAGTTTTTTGGCAAATATTTAAATTAATAGGGTAATTGACGGTTTATTTATTTAAGCAATCTTTTATTATCTTTTTACGTTCCTTGTCATTGTTCTGAAAATATAAATGAACCATAAGTCACAGGCAAAACTTCATCTGCATCAGATAGGGGCTTTTATGTGGAAACATTACGTACAAAGTTCCCCTTATCAATGTAGATAATAATAAACCTACATTAAAGTCTATACAATGTTACCTTTGTGTGATCAATTTATTTGGTATTGTTTTTGTATTATTTTAATTAATAAATATGTATAGAAAAGTATTTAGATAAATTATTGTTTTAATTAAGAGCCAAATATTTATTAATTTTCTAACAATTATTAATCCTACAAAAACAATAAACACTTCTTTGTATAAACACTTTCTTGAGTAGTAGAGGTCTTAGTGCAGAGTTCGTGAAGTACTACTACCTTACCCATTTCCGCCGTGAAGCAGTAGTGCACTTGTATTACTGTGTTTCGGCTAGAAAGGTAAGGGAGCCGGTGAAATTACAGGCACATAAGACTTAACAACTTCACGTCTCAGGGTCAACAACACATTGACGATGCTCTGGTGTTGCAAATGTCCATAGGCGACGGTGACCACTTACCATCAGGTGGACTTTGTGTTTGTTTGTCGACTCATGTGGTATAAAAAAAATACAAATAAATAATACCATAAAAATAAGAATAATTGATCTACAACGTTATACATTTACAACTATATACTAGTATATAATGTACTAATAATAAATATAATATAATAAATAAAGACCAAAAAGTCAAGGGTAGGTACTTTAATGTGCGTGGTCTTGTTATTGTATGATTATTAATTCTTTAATAAATTAATATATATTTATTATCTCTTAATCGAAGCAACAATGTACCGACATCCCTTGCTCTCAACATATAAAAAATAATTACGTAGATATTTAACAAAAGTAGTCAATTTTTATGAGATGTCATACTTTTTATATCGATCTAATGAGGTAGCGGACACATCATAAATCTGACTCAACATGTTGGATTACTCATCCAATCCTTGACCAACCGAAGGACATATCAGCCAAATCCCTTGTCAGATCATCTACTAGAGTAAGCATTGGCAAATTGCCATGAGAAACTTGTCCTGATTGCTGAACCCCAATCAATAAGATATGTAAATAACTCAAAAATTTGCATATACATAGATTTTTTTTATAGCATACTAGCTGTCCCCCGCGGTTTCACCCGCGTTCCCGGGGGATGTAACATTTTCCCGGCACAAAAAGTATCCTATGTTACTTCTAATACCTCCAAAAATATGTGTACAAAGTTTCATAATGATCGGTTGAGTAGTTTAGTGTGAAAACGTAACAAACAAACTTACATTCACATTTATTATATTAGTAGGGATAGTCAGCAAGATTTTAATATTGTATTCTTCTGATTATCTTACTTCCGCCATTTTTAGGGTTCTGTACCCAAAACGCTAAACAAAACCCAGTTCCTGTTACTTTATGGTCTGTTTGTCCTGCCGTCTGTCCGAGTATGTCCAAGGGTCTGCCTACGGGTAAGGAGTACAGTACATTGTATTAAAATTTAATTCAATATGTAGATATTAAATTGGAAATAATGAAAATAATGGAAATAATAAAAAATAATAATGGAAATAAAGAAATTTTCTTTCAATCATTAATTTGGGAGTCATTGTCTATAGTGTCTTGGGGTAGTGTAATTTTTTTTATTATGTATAAGAATTTTGAAATGATATATTAATTTGAAGTGTATTCAAATAACTAATAATAAGTACTGAATATATAACTAACTCTCCAGAACAATAAAATAAAAACACTTTTGTCCTATCAAAGTTTATTTAACATCCTATGGAGACTAAGATCTATCTCATGACAGACCTGTAATATTATTCTAATTTCTATATAAATATACGAGTATATATATATATTTACATATTAGTATTTTATTTAAAAAAAATGACTGGTGACCCGCACGATGCTCCTGGCAATGAAATAATTGTGGAAATGTCACGCCGACCTTGCGTAATATTTTTTTTATTTTATAATAGGCCTCTAACCTTCGCGCTAGTGCAAGAATTAAGTTGACAAAGTATTATCGGTTGAACGGTATGGTAATGTATAAAACACGAACAAACAAACATGAGATAGATAGATACTGTGCGCATAGGTTAGAACAAAATACAAATATTTTCATAATTTTAAAATCCACAAAAATAATCATTTCTTCAGTCCGGTGTGCAATAAAAAATACATATTAATAGTGAAAAGAAAAATACTGAAACCTATTAAGTGGAAATAACGTGATCAAAACGATTATACACACAATACTGTTTTATGATCTTTGCCTATTTTTAATACGTTTTTATTAGCTTCATACGTATGTTAGTATGTAACGGAAACTTTGAACACGATTTTGACCTCCTTTAAAACGTCGGATTAACTCGAAATTTGGCATACTTATCAAAGACCGAGAACCATTCAATATTTTAAATAGTTTAACCCGTTACTATAGAAATAACGACAAAATTTTTGTTGTTTGTTTTTACTATTAATAATTTTAATATTTAAAATAATTTTTTGACATTGTTCTTATATTAAAATGGTATAACCTTTCTATCCATCCATAAAATGGCGCTTGCATCCATTTAGGACAGTTGCTTTCGAATTTATAATATTAGTATGGCTTTGTATAACATTTTTTAGAAGATAATGGTGGAATCTATACATATTTGAACTCTGTTGGACTGGACATTTCATACCCGTCCCTTGCATTAAAAAAGCTAGCTAAATACTAGAGAGCCGAAAATGACTTCGGTCGACTAGTCGACTAGTCGATGAATCGGCGGTAAGGAGGCCGACTTGTCAGCCAATTTGTCGGTCAGGTCAATCGCGGTTCCGGAGGAATATATTTAACGGGCTGGCTGGGGGGGTCAGCGATGCGGTATAGGCAATTGTCATCCATCGTGGGCGTGTTGTACCAGGAACGTTACAATAATACCACGAATGAATTTAATAACAATCTCAGTGAAGATGAAGCCGAAGATGGAGCTGGCTTTCCCGTTAGTAGCCTTTATTCCTGAAGAGCCCCAACTTGTCATTTTCAGGAGCCATAGACAAGGGGAGAGATTTCCAAACCATAGCTGTGCGCGGATGTGGACGGAAGCTGCAAAGCGCTTCGTGCGAATTGGTGGTATGTCTACACCAAAAGGGTGAAAACCCTCCCCGGGCCTAGTAGTCCGAAGACGAAAAGTTGATGGAGGAACTAAATCGTGAAGTTCCATATTAACTTTTTAGCACGCCGCTCCACCGAGTCAAAGGCTGCTAGCTGGTGCTTAGCTGAGCCGTCCCAAAGGGGACTGCAGTACTTCATCTACAAACGGACCTGAACCTTATATATAGTCAGAAGCTGTCCTGGTGTGAAGAATCGCCTAACCTTGTATAAGACCCAAAGCTCTTTGGCAGCTATTTTTGCCTTCAACTCAATGGAGTCACCGAAGTTTAAATTTGAGCTTAGTTGTATCCCTAAGAGCTCAAGATGGTTGGTAATAGGCATGGATATATTATGGAAACTGGAAGTCAAGGAGAAGGGACTCCGCTTAGCGGTGAATAAACACGCCTGTATTTTGGTAGCGTTAAACTTGACCAGGTTGGCTCAGTCGGACACAGCCTGCAAGGTCAAATTCATACGCTCTACCATGGACTCTCTGAGAAACTGGTTCTCACCACTACTAGCTCTCGCACTGGAAACGTATCTATCTAAAACTGTGCTGTCGTCTGCGTACCCAAGTATACCGGGCTTGAGCAGATCATGGATATGCAGCAGTAAAAGTGTTGCAGAGAGAACAATCCCTGAGGTACACCGGTGTTTATTGCCATTAGATCTACGAGCAGCCATCTATGTCTACTCGAATGAATCGTAAGTAAGATCATATAATTTGTTTTTTTTTTTAAATAAAGCTATTTTTAGTGTGATAAATGTCATAAATAAATATTTTTAATTAGTAATTTGTTTGAATAGTCGCCGTCTAATCGCCGACTATGAGAATGGCTGGATCATCCGAAAATCCTTACTAAATACATAAATTATTGCAAATTGTTTTTTTCTTAATATATAGAACCCGCCCCGCGATCAAGTTACATTCGGTAATTTTTTTAACCATCGACAATGAACGCTGAATACTAATTAATATAATTCTCGATATGAAATTTGTCATAATTATCCACTTTTATCATAGTTTACGAATTAATCAGCATTCAATCTCATAGTCTCTGAACACCGAATATTGGTTGGATAAATTGAGTCTGGACATAACATTATGCGTTTGTCATCGCCAAACGTGTGAAATCATTGTTTAATTGTAGAGCCAGAGTGCGCGGGCAGCAGCCGGAGCGCATCGATCGTCTGGCGTCGCCATGGTAGCGGACCCGCTCTCCCTCTCTCCGCCTCCCTCTTCCTCCACCCCCCCGCCGCCTGATTCATTTGTAATCATTTGTTTCGCGGTGCTCGTCAAACGGCGCAAATTTGATGGATTACTTGTATGTACATAGGCTTGATACAATTGTCATTTATCACATAATGTAGCATCACATAGGCGAGGGACGGTTGAATATTGAAACCCTTCGAGTGGTGGCAGAGGTGGGATCAATATTGAATGACAAAGGCACAGTAGGCATTGTATTCGATATTCATTAGTATCTCACCCTCTGGACAAAGGCTTTTAACTAATGCCTATATTAGTATTGGTGTGTGAGAGTAGATACTGCACATTAACATACTAGCCGTCGCCCGTGGTATCACCTAGCGAGATAAAAAGTATGCTAACTGTCGATGGTATACATTTTGTAGAATTGACAAAGAGCCTGTATCAACTTTCAACAATGCCTCGGTAACAAAGCAGTGAAAACGTAAGACATTACAAACGTAACAAGTTACGTTACGTTACGTTTGTCCGAATGATGTCTCCTTTCGTTACGGGCAATGAGAATATATTTTTTACCTATGAACCTTTCAACAACACACTGTAACAGACAGACATTTGAAAATTTGTATTTTTATATTTCGTCACTCTTTGTTTATCGCTCCCCTTTACTTTTGGAAAATAAAACAATGTATACAAAGGTTCATAGTACAAAATTCTCATTTTATATAAACCAACTGCTTACATCGTATATCAAAAAAGATATTAACAAATTATCATTCCGTTATCACAAAGAAGATTTATTATATTGAATTATCTATCAATAGCCCTTGAACGTCCAAACCTGGACAAAGGGCGTTTGTAAGGACCGTTACTTTACGCACTAGTTGCTTTATCGGTTCTTCAGATGGCCGTAATTCGTAACTAGATTTCGGAATAGATTTTTTTATGCTGTTAGAGATATTTTAATATTGTCCTATTCTATCCTATTTATACTAATATTATAAAGAGGAAAGATTTGTATGTAAGTATGTTTATTACTCTTTCACTCAAAAACTACTAAACGGATATGGATGAAACTTAGCACATACGTAGAGCATATCCTGGAATAACATATAGGCTACTTTTTATTCCGGGATAATGTGATATCCCTCGGGAACGCGGGTAAAACCGCGGGGGACAGCTAGTAGATTATAAATGCGAAAGTTTGTGAGGTTGGATGTATGAATGTCTGTCACACTTTTCTACAAAACCTACTAATTCGATATAGATGAAATTATGCTAGTAGGTAGTTTATATCCTAGTCTATAGTTTATATCCCGGGAAAATGAAACATTCCTGGGGAAAGCGGGCGAAACCGCGGAGTTGGCTCGTATTACATTTATTTATTTAATTTACTTGGTGAAAGAAACCTTATTAAAAACACATTTGGGTTTCTATTTCAATGTACTTAGTAAGGAAATTTAAAAATGACACTTATTAAAATAACCATTATGATAAATTTACTTAAACCTGGCAACTTATAATATTAATACATATTTATTACTAGCTGTCCCTCGCGGTTTTACCCGCGTTCCCGTGGGATGTCACATGTATTATACATAAAAACTTTCCTCTTCAATCACTCTATCTATTAAAAAAAACCGCATCAAAATACGTTGCGTAGTTTTAAAGATTTAAGCTTACATAGGGATATAGGGACATATGGACAGAGAAAGCAACTTTGTTTTATACTATGTAGTGAAAGTGATTAAATTTCTAACGTATCTTCATTTTGGATGTAATGGCCTGAAGATTTGAATATAGCTATGTAGTCATAAATCCTTGTTATGTCATCATATTATCTTTCAATTGATAAAATATATCCTAAAGAGCATACTTCAATGGGAATATGCTGGTCTTTGTGAAGAATATAATTTTAGTCAAGTAAAATATTGACGGCAGCAGCAGTTGACGTGGTTAGAGATTGAGTGATACGCCTTAAGTCGTTGTTTCGATTCCCATCCAGGACAAACGTTTGTGTGCATGAACATGTCTGTTTTTTCTGAGTCTGGGTATAAATATAATAAATTAATAATACGTACATATGTATTTATTTAAAAAAAAAAAAAAAAAAAAAAAAACATATGTATTTAGAAAAAATAGTAGTATATTAGTTATCTGGTTTCCACAGTACAAGCTCTGCTTTGTTTAGGATCAGATGGCCGTCGGTAAAAAAATGTGCCTGAATAATTATTTTTTACTGAAAGTAGAGTAGAAGGGTAGACTAAAATCAATTACTTCAAAATTCTTAATTATATTCATAACAGCTAAATTGTTCCTCATGTATCGCTTTTATGTGTAAGCTATAATAGTATAATTACTTCCTGGCTCGGCAGACGTTGTTCTCTCCTTTCCGATAGATGGCGCGATGCGTCAATAACTTGACTACATCCCCAACTATCGGATCCTAGCATGAACTACCAATATAGGTATGAGACATAGTCTCAACAAAAGAGATATGGTGGGAATATGATCTCAATTGATCGAGTCGTTCAGAAGGTATCATCACTACATAGTATAAAACAAAGTCGCTTTCTCTGTCCCTATATCCCTATGTATGCTTAAATCTTTAAAACTACGCAACAGATTTTGATGCGGTTTTTTAAATAGATATAGTGATTGAAGAGGAAGGTTGTTATGTATAATACATGTGACATCCCACGGAAACGCGGGTAAAACCGCGGGGGACAGCTAGTAACTAATAGGTGCATCAAATATTTATATATACGAGCTAGTGTTTGCCTAGTGGTCGAATTTCATCCATAATCAATATTGAAAATTTGAAAATATACTCGTATATGAATTTGCGCGGTAAAAAAAGGTACTTTTGTCTTTTTAACTGGTTAAAATACCCTCAATTTTTTTTGTTGTGACAAAGGCCTATGGTGGATGACACACCCTTACGGTCAATGTTGCATCAATGATTTACATATAAGTAGTAGTCTTCGGCCATTTTGAAAATTTGAGGAAACTATATATGTATAAATTTTTTTTTTGTATTATAACTAGTTAAAATAAAGTGTGTTTTTAGTTATTAAAAACACTAAACTATGTCTGTAACTACTAAACAAAGAAAGAAAGAATAAACCCACATACAGAAGAGACAGTGGTTTTTAACTATTTTGTCATTGTCTAAAGGAAATAAAAAAAGCAGATGAAAACTTTATCTGCTTTTTTTTTCTATTAGGTAATATTATAAATGTCAAAATTGTTCTGCGTTACCAAATTGCGTATAAGCGAATTTGATTGATCTTGGGCTTGCACAACTAAACCAATATTTCGTCAGGCTAGTTGTCTTCGGGTTCGATTCTCACCCAGGACAAACATTTGTGTGCATGAACATGTCTGTTTGTTCTGTGTCTGGGTGTAAATATCTACATAAGTATTTATTTAGAAAAAAATATATAGTATATCAGTTATCTGGTTTCCATTGTACAAGCTCTACTTAGTATAGACTAGATGACCGTGTGGAAAGGATGTCCCAGGACATTTACTGAATATTATGAAAATATAGTGCAAATTTTGTGAGCTTGGAGTGAGTTGAGAGAAAATTATGTAACGACTACCTGTCCCCCGCGGTTTTACCCGCGTTCCCGAGGGACATCACATTTTCCCGGGATAAAAAGTAGCCTGTGTGTTATTTCAGGATATGCTCTATCTATGTGCCAAGTTTCATCCATATCCGTTCGGTAATTTTTACGTGAAAGAGAACCAAACATACAAATCTTTCCTCTTTATAATATTAATATAAATTTGAAAGGTACATTAATCAGGATGTATTGTCTACTGTATTATAGTTCCGGAACACATTAGATCTGTTGGGAATGGAGACACCGCTCGGAAAGCAAGTATAGAATATTCATATATATATTATATATATATAAGATAAGAATAATAAAAATATATTTTTTTAGGAAAATTTTAGATCACATGGGAACCTGGAACAGCGGTGACGTGAGAGTAAAGCATTATTAAACTCTCATTAGTAAAAAAAATACTGATTAAATATGCAATGGAAGTACTTAACACTTTTTTTACTAGCATTATCTAAAAATTGGTTTGATAAAAATAAATGTGACAGGCCACTTGGCTTGGTGGTTAACGCTCTGACTGCCGAACCGAAGGTCGCGGGTTCGATTCCAACCCAGGACAAACATTTGTGTGCATGAACATGTCTGTTTGTTCTGTGTCTGGGTGTAAATATCTATATAAGTATGTATTTAGAAAAAAAAAAGAGTAGTATATGTAGTATATCAGTTATCTGGTTTCCATAGTACAAGCTCTGCTTAGTTTGGGACCAGGTGGCTGTGTGTAAAGAATGTCCCGGGATATTTATTATTATTTATTATTTAATTAGTTGATTCTTTGTGTTGTGTTTATTTAATTTTTACTCATTAATTTTTTTTTGTTTTGTTATTTGTACAACTTCACTTAATTAATTTTTTTGTTATCGTACCCATACTGAACAATTACCCACAAAAGCTATGGACACCTGTTATTAATGTATGTTCTAGTTGTTATAAACTTATATGTAATATATATAGATCTAATAATTGTGGTGTACATAATATGTTGTTGGAGTATTACATAAATAAATAATTAATCTGTCGCAGATTCACTAAAAATAACAATGTCATCTACAAACCTTAAGTGTGTTAATTTATTATTAAGTATTCATAAGCCTTTCTTTTTCCAATTAATGTTTTTTGAAAATATCTTCAAGAACCGCTATGAATAGCTTCGCACACATACTTAACACTAAACATACCATAACCGGGTCAAATGACCCATTTTGAACTTGGCATTGAAAATACACGTATCATCTTATTGCTTTTGCACATTTGACTTCATAACTTTTTGTTACTAATTAATATACAGTTATACTATTTATTTCCCTTCCTAACAACCATATTTCACACATTCAAGCAGGAAACATAAAGTCACATTTGACCCGCTATGGTGGAAATTGGCACCTAGTAAGTGTTGGTATGATTAGTGTTAATGCTAATTTTCGACTTACTCGTATATGGTTTTCTCATGGATGCCATTGTCAGAACTGGACTACACGGTAAGCACCAGCTTTCAAATAAAAAAAGAATCATTAAAATCGCTTCGCCCTGTCAAAAGTTATGAGGTAACAAATATAAAAAAAAACAGACGAATTGAAACCTCCTCCTTTTTTTTGAAGTCGGTTAAAAATTGCTTCTGCTTTGCGGTTTCGTCGCGTTCCCGAACTATTTACGTAATATTCTATCCGAGTCCTTAATTTCATTCAAATCAGATTTTCATATCAATCAAATTTTGATTTACTAAGCACACATACACACTTTTACAGCCTACTAATATAATAAATGCAAACGTTTGTATGTATGAATGTTTTTTACTCTTTCACGCAAAAACTGCGTAACGGACTTGAATAAAACTTTGCACATATATAGAAAATGCTCTGAAATAACACATAGAATACTTTTTGTTACGGGAAAATGTTACATCCCTCGGGAAAGCTGGTGAAACTGCGGGGGAAAGCTAATATATGTTTAAGCAATCTAATCACCTTGTAGTATTGGCACAAAGGAATTCCATCATATCTTCAAATGGACGTTGAAGATATGACATCACAACCAAATCTATATGGGTTTATTGCTAAAGAATTACCTTTCTACCAGAACAATATTCATCAAAATTGATTCATATTTGTAGTAGCTTTTTGGGATTTGACAATGGAGATACTGAAGAATTATTTACGAGATATTTGTTTTTGTATAATCTGTATTTAGGAGCTTAAACAAAAACAAAATTTGTGAGACTCATGCCTTTACCGTTGAGGTATCACTACATAGTATAAAACCAAGTCGCTTTCTCTGTCCCTATATTCCTATGTATGCTTAAATCTTTAAAACTCCGCAACGGATTTTGATGCGGTTTTTTTAATAGGTAGAGTGATTGAAGAGGAAGGTTTTTATGTATAATACATGTGACATTATTATACAAGTTAGTTTTAGTTAAAAAGTATCCTATGTGTTGTTCCAGGGCATTTCCCATATATGTGCCAAGTTTCATCCAAATCCGTTTGGTATTTTTGCGTGAAAGACTAACAAACATCCATACAGAGAAACATTCGCATTTATAATATTAGTAGAATTTAACATCGCGTAGGCAGCCAATGAGACTACCTGAGACATGTTAACGTTATAATATGAAATTCCACTCTCGAACTTATTTCCGACATAGAGCTTATTGAATGTGAGTTCGAGCGTGGGTCTACGAGTGCTACGAGACTACGGCGTAGCAACCGTAGCTAGGTAATTAAAGGTATTATCAAGATAACGTTTCTGTAATGATGCCTTATTAATATTACAATTTCGTATCATATTAAGGTAAATTGATAAGTACCAATTAGCTGAAATAGGTCACATATTATCCTTATATCAGGATTCCGTCTTTTATTTTATACCACTTGGGCCGACAAAGAAGCAGACGGTCCACCTGATGGTAAGTGGTCACCGCCGCCTATTTGCGGCGGTGACCACTTGCACTTGCAACACTAGGGGCATCGCCAATGCGTTGTCGACACTGAGACGTGAAGTTGTTAAGTGTCATGTGCCTGTAATTTCACCGGCCCCCTTACCTTTCTAACCGAAACGACACTGAGACGTGAAGTTGTTAAGTGTCATGTGCCTGTAATTTCACCGGCCCCCTTACCTTTCTAACCGAAACACACTCAAACGCTGCTGGTTAAAAATATCATGTGGCTTCTAGTTTGTACTTAGCGACGCTCCTAGTGAAGTGGCACGCAAACTCGATGAAATCGATGATCTTGACACGACCAAATAGTAAAACATCATAGATAGATAAATTTAATGTTAATTGTATTGTAATTATGTATATATATATATTTATATAAGTGTATACTGTATAATGTGGGGAAAAGCGCCTTCAACGCTTTTATTTTATGAAGAATGAAAATCTACTTAGCGTTTATTGCAAGATTCATTCTTATATATGTACAGGGTATTTTTGGTAGGTAACCAATTGTAACGTCATCATGAAAAGAACCTTAATTTATCAAATACTAGTTGTCCCCCGCGGTTTCACCCGAGTTTCCGCGGTAGTAACATTTTCCCGGCACAAAAAGTATCCTATGTTACTTCTAATATCTCCAAGAATATGTGTTCAAAGATTCATGATGATCGGTTCAGTAGTTTTTGCGTGAAAGCGTAACAAACAAACTTACATCCATAATATTAGTAGGGATTGTGAACTGCAATGTAAAAACTTTTTTTGTGAATATTGATGCCCGCTAGCTGCGGCATTGTTTCGTTTAAAATTAATCGAATGATATTCGCATAGTAAACACCGTTTTATAAAAGCTTTTGTGAAAAAATATAATTGCAAAGAACGAACGACATCAAAGGCACCAATTATTCTGTCGATATCGAACAACAAAAGAGCTATGAAGTATAAAACATGGTATAAATTGGAAGCAACGGACGAACGGTGGGAGAGTACGGACCGGCCAAGTGTTGGGTTTTCTCAAATAATTTTAATAGATGTAAGCCCTCCTGGCCCCGCGGGGCGGAGGGACCCCTCCCTCCACGGGAGGGTCGTGAAATGAGATTTCCTTTGAGCCAGAGAGCCGCTGACCGCGACACCCAGCCTCGCTTGAATCATATCCTCATATATCATGCAACTCAACCAACGTTACATGCTCGACAAGTAAATGTACGTGTGTTGTTTTTTTAGTGTTCATTTATATTTTAGAAAGGTCTGCTTTAGTGCGAGTTTATCTAGCTTGCGTATTCTGTATGAGTGGGCGACATTTAGGTTACTATATTTATATCGATACCATGTAACTATTACGTGTTTATCTTTAAATAAAAGATACATAGTAAAATGTTAGCGTTTTATTTGCCATCACTTTCCCCTTAATGTAATAACCGCAGTAAAGTATTGCGGTAAAACGAAAAAATATCAAACAGTACGAAAAAAATGTAAGCACAAAGCTATTCATAGTAGCTAATGTTCTGTTAAATAATTGGGGGAGTGCAGCTCTCGGGCGGCGTACTCTTGATTTTAATTTCATCGTGGAATGAAACGAGCGAGCTTTATTGTAGATGCTCAAAGCGACTCGCCGCACCGAGCGTCGGGGAGATCGCTTGCAGAGCAACGAGATATTACTACGCTAGGCTTGCTTCGTATGCTATCGTGATTGGCTTAGACCCGAGATACAGCCCTGTTTTATATACTGATATGCAATGTCTAATATTATGCATGGTACACGCGAATTAACAAATGCAATGTGCTAGCAGAACTGCTTTTAATTTAGATTACGTTGCATAGTGAACAGTTCTCGTTTCGTTACAGACGCATCATCATAATTGGATAAAAAAATGGAACGAGGGGAGGAATCCAGCTAGTAGTGGGGTTGTAAAAATAAAAGTATAATGAAATTTTTATTCGAAAGATCCATTCTGTCTTGATTTATAAAATTCCGGTGTGCGTGAGTTCGTAATTATTCTTCTTGTTCTATACGGCTTGATCGATTTTAATGGATTTTTGTGCGTATCATCAGAATGATTCACATCTGTAATCGAAACCGTTAGATGGCGCTGTTTTTGAAATCCAGAAAAATGAGAGGACAACGTCTATGGCCGTGGCCCGCGAAATATTTTATTAAAACTGTTTAAATCCTATTGTTGCTTAGATACCTACAATTAAACTACAAGTTTAGATGTTTGTGACACATAAATGACGAAACATATTTGAAAAACGCTCTGAATCAAAATTTTGTCACGGGAAATACTTGTTAACACTAGAAGCGGATATAACTGCGGAGTAACTAATGACTGACTACTACTAAACTTATGAGTGAGAAATATGTAAGTCTGGTACAGCAAAGTTGCTGTATTCCCTATGGACGGATAACCCTCATTCTATGACACTATATTGTCTAGTGCAGTGTTTTTCAATTTTTTATTTCGTGACCCCATTACAGGTTAAAAAATTCGGGCGACCCCCTTGTCAGACAGATGAAGAATTTATAATTGAAAAGGCTACGATAATGATTGTCTTTATTTTGATACCTTTATTCATTACTTTTATTTATTAGTCTTCAAGAAGCCGCTACTAAAAATTAAACAAGCCCATCGTTCTCAATAAAATTGTGTTCTTATTGTAGTCTACCTTGTCTTTTCCCTCCTGCCGGCGACCCTCTGACAAAGGCTTAATGAAATCATGCACGGACGATAATTATATCAAAATTGGCGTTTTTCAATAATCATATTTGGTTATAAATTTTGGAAAAGGTTTTTCGTTTCAAGACAAGGAACGCTAAAATGCTTTCATACCATAAAACTTACATTACATAATTCTTGAATATTTACAAGTCCTGTAATACTGACAAGCACCCAGAAGCGAGGTTCCGGAAAATTTGCGAATTAAACTCATTCCTTACAGGTACTGTGCCTGAATTAACTTGTAATTTTCAAAAGTTAATCTTACGGCTCTTTTGAGATCAGAGTAATCGTAGCGCTTACCATTTAACCAAATTACCCTAAGTGTAATTTACAAAGCGCAATTGGCTTCGGTTACTAAGGCTCTACTGTCTATCCGTCTGTCTGTCATAGGATCGTATCTTTTAAACCGTAGGTAGGCTGTTTTCACAGAGTATGAACTACTATAGCCACTTTATAAACGAATAATAAAAATAAAATGACGTTAAACAAACTAATACGCACTAAAAAGAAAAAAATAATTGCATTATTAGACTACTAAAAGTCTATCAAATTATTACGATAGTATAATGTAGTTACAATTATTGCTATTTTTGGAGCCGGTGTCAGCCAACGTAGGCTTGTAACTACATACGAGTACATAGTTATAGGTGAGATGTGACTTTAAAAGGCGAGAGGCGAGAGCGGGGCCGCGGCGGGAGGGGAGCTGTTAAATGTGTTTAATTATTAAAGTATTCTCGTATTATTATTGATAGGTATATTGCAGTGTTTCCTTGGCTGACACCGCCTCCAAAAATAACAATAATTGTAACTACATTATACAATCGTAATTATTTGATTGACTTTTAATAAAAAAAGAATCATTAAAATCGCTTCGCTCAGTCGAAAGTTATAAGGTAACAAATATAAAAAAACAGACGAATTGAGAACCTCCTCCTTTTTTTTAAGTCGGTTAAAAATCAAGTGACTCAATACAAAAAACTGATTTTTCGGATTTTTTTGTTACGGAACCTTTCGGATAAGAGTCCGTCTCGTACTTAACTATTTTTATATACTTTTACTAACTTGTATAGTTTCATTTCTTTACCTGAGGTCTTTAGGTATAGGCTCAGTAATATGGACATTGAAAGACGTAAGACAGTAAGCTTAAGTGGCAATGGGCAGGCCACTTTGCTAGGGATTGTAATCCGATACAGCAGCTCCGGCAATCCGGCGGATCCGGCATCGTTCGGCTACTGGATCTGATGATTCTATACAAAAGGATAATGGCTAACCAACTAATGTCGAAGGATAAAGGGTCAGATCAGGGTCAGTACGGGTTAGTTCATTAAGAATGTCGTAAGTTGATGAGACTCAACAGTGATTATATTAGATGTGTTACTCCTTTTTGACGTATTAGCAGATTATATGCCAAATCTACTTTAAATGAGGAATTACTTAAAATGAAAATTAAACGACGTGTTCATCTTGCAATGATAGTATGTATATATTATCTCTCCAAAAGTGTGGATAAAAAAACAATTAAAAATGTTAAGTGACATCAATAAATTTTACCGCCATCTAGTGGCACAGAATTTTTTTTTGGAACGAAGTTCCCTATCGCGCGTTGTGAAAGGGGGCTAGACGGAAAAAAATCATACGAAAAGTTGTAACGACACTTTTGTTCGAAATTTATATGATATGGTTTATTATTGGGTTTGTTTTTTCCATAATTTATTTAAAGGCTACATACGACATGTTTAAAATTCTGTTCCATTTATAAATTAGTATAATTAGTAATTATAATAAAAAAAGGAATAAGTTAAAAGTAAATTTTGAATCGCACTGAATTGAAAGAAGCATGTATTATTACACCATTTTTAGTTTTTTATGTCTTTAAATAGCTCCAACAAGATACATTACTTACTTTGTCCTAAGCAATTGAGAAGAATGAAGCTGTATATTATCTTGAGACATTACAATCAGTGATATTGAGGTATTGTTTTTATGGCATATAGAGCGACAGACAGGGAGACGGTCCATCAGTGGTTACCGCCGCTAATGAACAAATGTCCATATGTATTTTAAATGTAATACCAGGGGCATTGTCTTTGGGTTCTCCGTCCCTTAGACGCGAAGTTGTTAAGCCTCGTGTACCTGTAATTTCGGCCTCCATAACTTTCTAACCGAAACACAGTAATACAAATTCACTACTGCTACACGGCAGAAATGGTGTACTTCCCCGGACGAACTTTGCACTAAGAGCTCTAATACAATTATTTACTAATGAGTAGATACTTTAAGTTACAACATTTAATTGTTTGTTGATTACTTAGTTATAGATAAGATTATTATAATGACTATTAATAATAAAGTTGATTTTTGATCACCTTCTATTCTGTTATTTTTCGTATAACATGAAATACAACGTGAAACTGAAACTATCTTTAAATATATGGTTATACGGGTAATGTAGTGTTGCAATATCCGTGCAGTCGGGAGCGCTGGTGACTTGTAATACAGGTTTTTAACCTACCACAAGCACCAGGTCAATCACAAAGCAGGTCTGTATTGTACTGTATACCAACTTAGCTTTGAATTGCATTGTGAAGACTTTTGTGAGAGAAAAATAAAGTTTTTATCATTTATTATTATATTATTCGTCAATATGGCATAATATTCTTTTAACTACTTTCCCTCAGCCAAATTAAAAAAATAGCTACCTACATATTGATTAAATGGACATATTAACAAAGTACTAATCCGGATCAGCGTCCACCCGGCCGGATTAAATCTTCCCGGATTGAAATCCATGCCCTTCACTCAAATAACGAATTACTAATGAAAAATAATTCCAATGTTCGTAGTAAAACTCTCGTGTATAAAAGATGAAGAATATTTTATTTCATAATGATATTTACTACTATCTTCCTGAGAGGCGAGAGGCACCCGTTACGTCATTATGTGAAAAGAACATTTCACGTGAAAAGCTTCGCGAAGGGTGCTCGGTCATGTTTCATGTAAACTAACGATCATAGACAACGTATCGCTTTTGTTCCCAACGCCTCCAAGAAAACATTTTTAAAGTCCATTATCCGAACATGTTCCATGGAATTGAATTTCATATTGCCTGTTACGCGTTGGATGTGTAATTTTATCGTGTTTGCTTTAAAGAATTCTTTGACACATGATAGGTATTCAGATGTGTTTTAACATATTGAGACTGTAGGAAAAGGTATCGTATATTCAGAGTGGTGTATGCAGAAAGGTATTTATTTATTTTGTTTAGATATCTAATAAAGACCTTACATGCTATACAATTATAAAGGTGTGTTTTGTAAGTATTGCGTCCTTAATTACAGGATATCAAATCGTGCAATAACAGTTTACAATTATCAAAATAATAAATAGAATACAGTGCTTACATAAAAGAAAAAATACAACAAAACTATAAAAACTACGGGAAATTAACACCTATGGTAGACTATATTTAATTGAGGGCGTATCTGCCGAACTCGAGATGTCATTAAATGAATGAATACAGCACTTTTGAATTAGTACCAAATATTATAGAACATTTATTATTTTATGAAGTATTCTTAATTCATAAATTTATGAATCAATGTGTATAACAAAAGAATATCCAAAGCTAATAGAAGATTCTAAGCTAAGCTGTAAAAAAATATATTCTCGTTAAATCTCATTACCCAGTCTTTGAAACAAAATATTGTTAATGTCGCAATTACATTATCCCCAGACGCTATTTACGGGTAGGTCTCCCGGTGCCTGGCGCAATACCTATTGACCTCCCCCTCCCCCCCCCCTGTCATCGAGGGACCCATTAGAGCCTGTATCGAGGGATCTCACTCAATCACGCCGGACGTCCGTCAACTTTTGTATGCCGGTAGCGGCTGAGCCTTTGATATTACTCGTGTAACCCTCGGGGTGCAGGCCTTTGACTAATTTGCAAAATGTCCATTTTGGACATTTTATCCGTTGCTATATATTGATAATACTAGAAAAGTATACAACTGAGATCATAAAAACTTAAGCATTATTAATTTTCCGATTCCAAAAAGATTATAAAACAGAAAAACTGAACTTTCAAATCGATTATCCGAGTGACAGGGATTCGGACAATCGTTTGGAGAAACAATCAAATATCAAACATGATTATGAAGTAACTACTGGTATTACTGTTATATTCAGAGCGGAATGTTTATTTAACTTTAAGGAAAGTTTAAAAATATTGATAACGTCTTACGAAACGCGACACCAAACTTCTATACATGATCTGTTTGCTAACATCTAAGAAACCTCGATCTGTTATGGCCGACACAAAACGAATGGGCGGCGGAGCATCGCAAAAACTTACCATAACACATACATTATGCAAAACAACAAATCCTCATACTTTTCAATCAATCAATGAACCTTTTACCCTGAACTGTTAAGATAATTGTTGTCTAGATAATAGAAGTCTTTTTTATTTTACGCCCATACAAATAAATATACCAATATATACGATCGTAGCCAGTCCATATAAGCGTTGCGGCTCTCATTTCATGTAATACAGTTAACAAATAACACTCTCATACATTTTACAGAGGTTTACATCCCCTTCCGCACGTATATTGGATGGAAGTTACTCTTTGAAAGTTGTTCAACTCTCACAGACCGGAGCCGAGGCTTAACCAGCCGAGTTGAGAGTTACAGCCACCTAAAGCTCTGTACCGTAACTTTGATGCACGTTTTATATTATGTACCATGTTACGTGGCACCTGGCACCACTCTGATCTTTACACAAAGAACTTCCGACGCTACGATGGGATGGGAAGCGAGCACGAATATATAGAATTCTTGTGCGCTCAAGTTCGTATTCGAAGCGATTCGAATGGGGCATGTCGTGAAACCAATCGTCTGTAAAAAGTATGCAGATATCGAAATGATTTATAGCGCGTAGATTCTTAGTGATATAAGATAGGTTTTTGTGAAGCTTGTAAGCTATTCACAAGGTTTACGATTACTTGCTCTTAAAAGCAAAGAAGACTACACTAATTAATTCAAATATAGAAAACTGACTGATTTATGAAGACTGTAAGAAAGGTTCTGGAGTCGTGACCACGTACAGGAACGCTGAGTGGGACGATCTCCCACCAGGTGGACCGACGACCTGGTCAGAGTCACTGGAAGCCGCTGGATGCAGGCGGCTCAAGACTGTTCGAGGTGGAAATCCAAGGGGGAGGCCTGTGTTCAGCAGTGGACATCCCTGCGCTGATATGATATAAGATTGGGAAAGCGGAAGCATATTAAAATTTACATTTTATTTATCCCTAGATGCGCCTTTCAATTCTGGTTATAAACCTTCCACTTGAATTACTCTCTATTTTCTATAATGGGCATAGAGACAAACATTTATTTATATGTATAGATAAAAAATTGGGACGCGTCACCTGGTCCTTTATAACTTTTTACTGAATTGCTTGCCGATAAATTAATTGTTTTTGAAGTGAAACTTCTTTAGAATCGTTGTGATTTCAAACCGGATGCAACGGAAAAAACGACAGGTAAGAGACACAAATACAATATGTATATTTCTGTCTCATTCTTTGCCGGCTTCATCCTACACATTTTTGTATTTGTGTCTCTTACCTGTCGTTTTTTTAAACAAATAAACTTTGTAATTATCCTACCCTTGTTATATATATTCATCTCATTCTTTTGTCCATTTACTGAAATTTCACTTCAATCGTGTGTGAATCGCACACACACCTTTTAATTTGAGTCTGTGGATTATTCCTCAGTAATTTAAAATAAATAAATATCCTAAGACATTCTTTACACACGGCTACCTGATCCCAAACTAAGCTGAACTTGTACTATTTTTTATCTCTATGCTATCGTTTTTATATCCAAATTACATGGTAATAAATTATGCAATTGTAATTAGCACTGAAATAATCGCGATAATGAATGCAATGAATGATTTTCCGCTCGAATTGCATTAAAATAAAAGATCTTTAGATAATAAACGTGCTCACTTTTCACCAACAAGTGGTATTCAAATTTCAAATGAAGATTCTAGTTAATTTAAATAAGTTCTATAAGAAACGACGCATATAAACAATAATTATTTTAAGCTCACATATTTTCAGTGACTAATATAAAAAACATGAAAAGATAACATTTATCTTTTTAATTTTTTCCTGCAAATGCAGCGTTCATCATTGTTACATAAAGATAAACTTACAAAGTACGTTGTTTCTAACACCATGCTTATCACTGGTAGAATTTTATATTTAAATGATATCTATGACCTTCATATTAGGCAACATGCCTTTAATGCATGAAGTCTACGATTTTTTTATTTTTTATACAACTTGGGCCGACAAACAAGCAGACAGTCCACCTGATGGTAAGTGGTCACCGCCGCCTATGGACATTTGCAACACTAGGGACATCGCCAATGCGTTGTCGACCCTGAGACGTGAAGTTGTTAAGTCTCATGTGCCTGTAATTTCACCGGCCCCCTTACCTTTCTAACCGAAACACAGTAATACAAGGTTACTGCTTCACGGCCGAAATGGGTGAGGTGGTAGTACTTCCCCGGACGAACTCTGCACTATGAGCTCTACTACTTAACAATTAACTATAATATTTATATAAATTGACATTTTAGTCAAAAAAAAATCTTTGTTTATTTACAAAAACAATATGAAATACAAGTTGCATTCTAGCATCACATTGTGACAACTGATTTTCTGTAGACTTCTTAGAATGAATACAACTTCTTACAACAATAGTAATGCATTCATAAAGGTAAAAAGGTTGCTGGAATTACAGGTGAGGATTGACAGCTTTATGTCTCAGGGTCGATGAACTGTTGTGTAAGGGAAATTATCTAAAAAGTTCCCTCAAATCAAAAAAAATATTTTTAAGGATCCGTACCCTACTGAGACTCCGCTGTCCGTCTGTCTAAATATCCGTCTAACACAAGGCTTTTTCACAGATGATGTATTTCTATTGTCGCTATAACAAAAAATAGTAAAAAACAAAATAAAATAAATATTTAAGGAGGCTCCCATACAACAGACATGATTGTTTAGCTGTTTTTATGGATAATGGCACGGAACTCTTCGTGCTCGAGTCCGACTTGCACTTGACCGGTTTTTTTAAATGAAGAATACACACTTGTGCACTATAAGAATTTACTTAAGTTGATGAGAAGTGTGAGCACTCACTACATTTACAAAACTGCTCATTTTGCTGAACCATTTGAAAAATAATTAACTAAGGAAAATATTAATACTTTTAAAATACTACCGAATCTGGCCTCTATTTTAAACCATATTGTCTTAATGGTGCTAGAATAATTCTACAATAAATGAGTAAATTACATAAAAATAGTAAAAAGTCTTCCCGTGACCACGGCTTGATGTAAGACAGCCGAAACGTCGGGTTAAAAAGGTATTTATACCTCAAATTATTTCACGATTTAGACCCGTTGTCTATAATAATTAGAATAGCAAAATATATACATATGGATGATGAAGAAGAAACTTAAATAAAACCTATGGAGAATACGTTTCATACGAAAAATATATTATAACTTAGAGACAAATATTTTGCTTAAATTCATTTTAATTTAATCTAAAATTTTTAAGTAAACTGTTATATTATTTAGGTTTGATTTAAAATAATGCATACCTACCCTTTTAGGCTGAATATAAGTACATATACCTACTGAAGATTTCAGAATATACCAACACCGAATAATTGTATTACTTTCCTGTATTCTGAGAAATTAAATATTTGATTGACAATATTTTTTTACCTCTAGAGTTGCCAGCACAAAAAAAAAGGATTTTGTTTCAACTGCCATATAAAAATCCGAACTATAAACACAACTTGTGCCATTAAAATAGGAAGTCAAGTGAGAAAGTCCCGCCTTATGATAGTACAACTAGCTTAGGAAGTACCCTCTCTCATTATACATTTTTTACCCGACTACGGCGAAGCCAAAGGAGGGTTATGATTTTGACCGGTATGTATGTGTGTATGTATGTTCATCTGTTCCCTCATAACTTTTAAACTACTTATCGTAATTTGGCAAACGAGGTATCGTTCGAAGCGTCTTGATCGTCTGCTGGTTATAGGATATGTGACGTTACAATAAATTAGATATGGCGCTCTCTACAGGACATAAAGGCATTAACTATAAAAATTCTTATAAGTGACACGATAATGTTTATTTATTGTTATAATTTGGCCATCAAACTATTGATTACTTATTTATATTATCAATTTTGTTATTGTTAACTGTAGTGACACTACAATATAACCTAAAAATCTAAGCTTTGTACGTGAATACATCAAATAGGCTTTGTAAGTAAAATTATATATAATTCAATAAAATCTAAATAAAAAAATGTAAACCGAATCTGCAATTACGAAATTATAACCACAAAATAATTGAAATAAAAAAAATAAGTTCAAAAACTAAAACCCGACTACGAAAAATTACGCTTTAAAAAGTATGAAACAAGAAAATATTGTCATGTGAAATTGTTATATACAAACTATCCAATATTTATTGTCTATTAAATAAAAAACTCACACATATGATAGCCGTGGTCGTATGAGCCATATGACCATATATGAGGTGGCATACAACCACGGCTATCCTCTAGCATGACCTATGACTACTATGACTATGAACAGGTATTAAATACTTTAAAATGTGTGAGTTTTTTATTTAATAGACAATAAATATTGGATAGTTTGTATATAACAATTTCACATGAGAATATTTTCTTGTTTCATACTTTTTAAAGCGTAATTTTCTTCGTTAGTGTTACAAAATGGCAGCTTTGCTATTTTGCTACCTCTTAAAATGCATTGTTTCAATATCATAAATAAATTATTCTAAAACATCACATCCCATACAATTCCATTTCACGTCATGTCTGATAAACCTACATTGCGTAACGTAAGCTACGTGTCTCTGTTCGTGTCAGTGCATAAATGTTTTATATGAAAATATTTTCAACATTTCATTTTGAATTCAAAATTTGAATTCCGGATCAACCAAATATCTGTTGAATAGTGAATTCCGCACGAGCTCAATTTTAGCATGTCGGTGATTTTGCACGAGCGCGTCTGTAACAGAGTGACGGGTTCATCGACTGACTATGGCTATATATTTAATGCAACATCTCTATTTCCCGTCAGCCCGGCCGCGGCCCGGCTCGATCGATGTTGCAAACCCGCAGCCTCCCCGGGACGTCGTTAGCAAACACAACGGCATCAACATATTCTATAAACAATATATTCAAAGTTTGCGGTGTGCAGGTTATTTCTATCATCGTATGCACTGAAATTATAGAACACGTTATTTATAATATTTCGGTGAGTGTTTTTATTAACCGACACGAAAAACCTTTTTCGTTTCATTCGTATTAATTGAGCCGGTTTAGGTATTCAAGCGGTTTTGGAATTCTATCTCTATTTTAAAGTATATATAAATTTTTACGTAGAGCCAGTTTACTAATCAATTTAAAAATTACTCTGTTTCCCTAATATTTGTTTTGTATTTGGCAGATTAGTCCCTTTTGTATCAACTCATCTATGATTATTTTACACTCAATCAATATTTGTGCAAACGTCCATCCCCGCGCCGGTTCCAAATTAAGCCCACTTCAAACGAGCCGAATTCAATTCCGCCTGATTTGCACCAGAATATACCAGACAGAATTCGTTATTAACCTTTGATATAGATACACAGATGTTGAAACATATCCCGTTACGCTAATTGCCCGACGCGGATTTATAATTTAAAATAGGAATTATTAATACGCCACAGTCTGGTGCTACAATTGTAGTGCTTTTTTTGATTATTTGTGTTATTATGCTAGGAATATTAATTCTTTGTTCGAATTCTGTTGGATGAGTAAGCCAAAATCAATCTATGTATATCAAAGTTATATATAAAGTTAATATATATTAACCTTCTCAACGGCTTATAAATTGTAAGTAATGTAATATAAAACTAAAATAATGTTGTAAAAGGTATAGGCTAATTAAATATCATTTAAGAGAGCGCCCTATATTCGCCAACAAACTGTAATACAGATTGGCGAATCTTAGCTTAAGTCTACTGTATATTCTTTCCAATGAAATAAATGATCTAAAAAACCAAGAACAAGTTCTAACTGAGTATTCAATGCAAATTCTACACCGCTGGTCAAAGAAACATGAAATTTTGCCATAGGGGTGCATTTAAAACGGATTGTCCGAAATCAAACCCCTTAGAGTTAAAAAGGGGGAACTTAGTTTGTATGGGAGCGAGGATGAAACTGCGGGGTGGAATGCTAGTTCATTATAAAACGTGAGTGTTTTTTGATGTACCTAATTATTATTTTTACCGTTACGGTGTGAGGTGGGGTGGTGCGGGTGGTAGGCGGTGCGGGAGTGGTGCGGGATGCGGGTAGTTGGTGATGCTGCGACACTGTTGCGGCGGTTGGCTTTTGGCGTATGATTATCGAGTGAGCACACGCATTTCACGGTCCACCACTCCATGACTAGCTAAACCACAGCTAAGCAGACCCCCACTCAAGTATGCATAATGTAGCAGGTTTTTGTGTGGCTGAACAACTGTAGCCCGGAGCTTTGAGACTCCGACTTTAAATATGGATTATTTATATTTTTAGCTCTATGTTAAGTAATAAATTAATATTCTTTTAAATTTAGCTAAATTGCTTCGAATGTCAATATTCTTCTGTAGGTACACATTGATTTTTTTCGTAATTGGCAATCAACAAAAAATAAGTTCTTTCGATAAAAAGTAGAGCGCTTTCTTTTCAATCATAAAATACTATTATATATAATAAACACTAATTAGGAGGGTACTTCGTCTACTCAAAATACGCCAATTGTACCTACGGCGTCCTGAGAATTTAATAATAATTAAACAATTAAATTATTGATTGAACCTCCCTTCAGATTTTGAAACCTCGAACCTTTCGTGTTCTATGAGAACCTGAAATATGAAATAAAATTATGACTGGCCAAGAAACCAATCTGCTCCCTATCATTTATGAAATCGTTTTATTAAACAGCAAACGTCTGTTAAAAATCGGCTTACTTCCATTCCCTCTTTTGAGTAATTTATGAAAGTCCCTCGCAAACAAAAGTCACATAAAATAGGGCCGTTTCAACAGTTATCAGTGTCACAGAAAAATTAACCCAATACCTTCATGACAAGGTACATCTGCATCACCATACAATGAACCATTGGAACTATAGAAAACCTTATTTTAAAGCTAATAAAGTCTATTTTTAAATGGCGCTCTTAGCTGTCCAATAAAGCCTATAAATAATAAATTAAATTCATTTTTGGGTGATTATTATTAATTCTGACTTCAAAATCTCTGGATCTATGATTATTTTTGACATTACTTGTATTGAAATTTGAATCATAATGTACATCGAACCGTTTTGAATTGGGATTGAATATTAATTTCGACCATTAGATTTTGACGACTATAGTGATAATTGTATAAAAGACAAGTTTCTTGTTATTGTTAGGAAATATCAAATGATATACATCAGAGGCTGGTTTCACCCCCCAATATTATAATCGTTACAACTTTTGACATTTACCTTGGGGACTTGTTAAGCAAGGTGACAACTTAACAAAACTCTAGTTTCTTGTTTTACTCTCGTTTCAATATATCTAGTACAAATTCAAACATTAAAACTAATGAGACTGGATTTTGATTTGTTAATTAGTTAAATATGTTTCTCTAATTGCGTTCAGGCACTAACGGTAGTGCTATTGATAATTACACAAAATTACTTATTGCTTGTTGGTTTTCAGAGTATGGAGTAATTTTTTTTAATTTTTTTTTTTGTACTGAGATAACTTAGATATCGCGAGTTCATAGATGTCACCACAAAGGGATTTGATATTTTCTAATGACAACATTGTATTGTTCTCTAATCCGATTAGTCTATGGACAGATTGAGTGTCCATTTGCTACCTGAGAAATTTTGATATCGCGATGTAGGATTCTCTCGTGCATATTCATAGATGTCGCCACAAGCGGATTTGATATCTTCTAATGACAACATAGTATTTTTCTTTAATTCGTTTAGTCTATTGACAGATTCAGGAGGTTTGATAATTTAATCTTTTGATCTTTTGTTGGTGACCGTACCTGTAAATCGAGTGTGGTATTTACGGGTCGTGACCACGGTTTGATGTTAGTATAGCTTAAATAATAGTAAAACGTGAGTGCACCAGCCCACAGAGTAAAAAGATATATAGCACGGTCTGTGTATAATCTTTAATATATTGCACTCTATGTGACAGTACCTACTCGTTTTTTTTTAATGTTACTACCAACGTTCCGGCGCCCCAGCTCATGGAATACGTGATGCAACTTCCAACATTCATTTTTGATGCACTCGAGTCATGTCTTAGCGCTCAGTGACTCGTGTATTATGTTCATGTTTAAAGGAGTAATAAACATGGAGGTTTTATATAATATACTTATGTTTTAAAAGATCATATGGACATATAAGAATTAGTTATGACTGGCAACAAATTGCAGAATTATTGTTAGGTTCTATCAGAATGGATATTTTCTCTATACAGTAATAATAAAACGCTATAATTGTATATATGTAAAACTTTTTATGGCTTTAAAAAATTAGTAAGAAATAGATATTAAATATTTATCAATACAATTTGTATAATGATCTACGTTATCTATCATCATTATTATCACTACATATTATAAAATACATTATATAATCTACATAGCATTTCTAAATTAATATCGAAGATTCTAAAAGCTTTTCAGTATACAATCTACACTAATATTATAAAGAGGAATGATTTGTATTTTTGTATGTAAGGAATAAACTTAAAAACTATGTGACCGATTTAAAAAATTCTTTCAGCGTTCTGAAGCTACACTATCCCCGGGTGACATAGGCTATATTATATTTTCAAAGAAATTAGGGATCCTTTCTAAAACTACAATAATGTAACACAACGTGTAAAAATATCCTTACATCGCGTGTGCTGTACACAATACTGTAACATTCCTCGGAAACGCAGGTAAAACCGCGGGGGACAGCTATTTACAAATATCAACATGAGCAATAACAAATCTCCCCAGCTGCACATTTATGAATTTTCATAAGCTTGCCTCAGGTACCTGTAACAACGTTGATAAGTATTTTATTTATGGCTTCTATCGCGAACATTCTGTATTATTTGCTCTTATTTGCTCACGTCTATATTAGATTCCGGCTGTCGCTATGGCGACGCAGCTCGCCCGGGACTCGCGCCGCGCCACCCTGGGAAGCCAGGAGGACGCGCCACTAATTCACCTGTCTCTCACGCACACACAGACCTTACCTGCTCTCTACCTACATAGACAACATTATTCGCTACATGCACACGACACAACCTCCTGCATCCGAACTGAATACCTCATATCGAACCCTATTACGATAGCTAAAAAGTTTGGTATTTAATGGGCGCCGTATCGTCCGCCCAGCTTTTCATTTTGATATACAATTTATAGTAGAGTGACAGCAAGCTGCGAGGTACAGCGGCGGCGGCCGCGTCCCGGGCATCGGGCCGGGAAACACTCGTTAAACCCGTCCGCAGCCAACTGTAACTGCATCGGAAGCGAAGCCAGTCACCTTAGGGACTGCAGCGAGCTCTGCCCGGGATTTCAGCCGAGTTTAGGCATTTCGTTCGCCGCTAGTTTCCGGCCTCGCTCAAAGCACTCGAATGTGGAAATTCGATTTGAATGAGTTCACGCGTCGTCGCGTTTCGGGTAGTGAGCAGCGGCTGAAATTTCTTGTGCAGGTTTGTGGAAACTTCCTTTATACGGTCCACTAACTATGAACGTACTTATCGGGAAATGTTAAGACGATCGTTTCCAAACATTGGCACTGTTCCAATTCGCCCTCACCTAAGACTACCACCCGGTAAGAATAACCAGAGCGATAGTTTAGAATTTAAACTTTGTGGCTGAGGGTATAAGCTTCTTATTTGTTTAGTCAGCATTAGCATTTGAAATTGTTGTTATTTACATAATTCATGACACATTTATTTTCGGGATAATCTCCGAACTTGTTTATAATTTACGTGAGTTTTCAACAAAGTGCTACTTATGTGCTAGTTTAACTACTCATTTATTACGTTTTCACTTTTACTGATATATACTGATAACTTTGTTTGGGCACAAAAATTGTATAGAAGTTTAGCTCAAAAAATAGCAGGTACCTCGAAATTTTATACAATTATCTTCAACTGCGTCACATGAACAAGTCTCTTGGAGTAAATAGCCCTTTTAAAATTTCTTGACCACTTTAATAAGCAATATCGGGATACTTGATGAAATGGAACAAAGGAAAATAATTATAAAGTAATTTTTATCTTAAAATGAAAATTTCTCACCAACTATAGTATTTTAATACTAAAGTTAATAATCAATATCCAAAATTGAAATCACTTTTTATAAAAGTATATTATTTTTTAAACAAAGAGGTAACGTAGTTAGGTATAATTTTTACGCACATGCGCATTAATTGAAGTGGGTTGGGTGGGCAACGGGGCGGGCCACCCCCTGCTCGCTGGTCCCTGGGAATAATCTAGGGTTTATAATGAAATAGTTTTATATTTATTTTCAATTCTAACATTAGTCAGAAAGGTGACAGGCTTTACTAAAGCTTTTAGATCGGAATTACATTTCAATACAATGAAATTAAAATGTACATTTATGGAAAATTTATTGCATACGATGGTACTCTTTGTGTGGACGTGTGAGACTTCTACTAATAAAATATATATGAAATTTGAAAGAATGAGATGGATGTCCGAATGTCTGTTATTATTTCACAGAAATACTACCAGACGGATTTGGACGAAACTTGGCACATAGATAGTTTGTAAACTGGATAAAACACTATTTTTCTCGGAAAAATGTTACGTCCCTCGGAAACACGGAATGGCGGGGAAGAGCTAGTCAACAATAATAGTATTAAGAAGCAAGGTGTCACAGATCATCCTTCTGTTGTAAAATAAACAAAATAAATTAAGAAAAGAATAGTTCTGACATCCCGTGGCATTTGTTGGGCCTTTGTTAAATCTGACACGAGAGCCACCGTTATAAAATTAAGATAAACATCCCAAGAGACCTTTATCCGTTTTGAAGTCCTCAAGAACAGATTTTACTTTGTTTAATAGTAGGAAGCTGGGGTCCCACAGGGTGTCGTGTTTGGACCGAAACTGTACCTACTTCATATAGCGGATATTCCAATATCTAACTTAACTAGCACTGGCACTTCTACTGATACTAGTGTAGTACCTACTTGTATCCAACAACTACCACTAAATCCCCTAAAAAACGATCCAGAAATGAATTCAATTACCACTCAGACAAGAAATGGAGAATAAGAGCAAATGTAACTAAGTAAATCAATGGTAAATTTACAAAAGCACAAAGCCACCGGTAAAATTAAATAACATACTGGTGCCATAATTCCAATATGTCAAATATCTTGGAATATACCTTGACAGACGCCTCACTTGGGGAAAACTCGTTTTCATTTAAATAAATCAGAAGCTCAGGCATCTTTATTAGATCATTGGATGGAAATCGCAACTACGCTTGCATAATATATATTTGGATTTACACATGCAACTACTTCTGATTCTAACATCAAAATTGTATTTAATAGCAGCTCTAAAATAAGCTATTCTTAATCATAACAAATATCTATGGTGTACATATGGTACCAAATAAAATTTTACGCCGTGACCTCAACTGCGATATCTTGGTCAAAATTCATGCGCAAGGTCGGATTTTATTGGGATCAGTTGGTCTTGCGAAGAGATTATCTCAACATATATATTATTAAGTTAAAAGAAATCCAAGATTGATAAAGAGCTTACATCAATGCAACTTTGGATAGGGTTAAAATAATTCTGGAAGCTAATGGCCATAAGCTAATCCGTAGAATAAAACATAAAACACTAAAAGCTTAATACCAAATATGCAAATGGCTGCTAAGTAATAATAGCAGCAAAGTTTTTGAATATGACACTTACTACATACAAACAAGACACTAAATCCAATGCTCCTACAGAGAGATTGTCAAAAAGAATAGCCAAAAAGTTGTGGATTTTCGACCCCTTTTTTTCGAATTTTTGACCTCTAGGCTGAAGGTAGACATACTGTTAGAGGTCCGTAGCCGAAGGGTATCGACGGGACCCTAATACTATGTCTCCGTTGTCCATCCGTCTGTCTGTCAGCGGATTTTATCACATGTATATAGTATACATAATAGTTAGACAATTACATGATTTCAATTGAAATTTTCAGAGTGGATACTATGACCGCCATAGCAACAAATAATAATACATTAAACAAAGTTCTTTATTAAAGGCGTTTTGTTAAATATTGAACGGTAGTACAGAATCCTTTGTATGCGAGTCCGAATCGTACTTATTACATAAGTACATACTTACATTTCACATACCGCTTAAGTTACCGACTAAGTATTAACTTAATTTAAAACGTTATTAGAAAATCCTTAATTTTTTTGGAAAAGAATCTGAGGACATCACACGCTTATAAACACAGAATTTTAATCACCCTAATGTTTTCCACCCCACATTTTCAACTTTATTTAAAAAATATAGGTTTATACTATAAAAACATCATTTTATTGAAATACTTGCTGTCCCCCGCGGTTTCCCCGTGTTCCGAGGAATGTAACATGTTCCCGGCACAAAAAGTATCAAATTCAAATTCAAATTCAAAACCATTTATTCAGTTTAGGCCTTCGGAGGGCACTTATGAAGGTCAAATTTAAAGTTACTGAAGCTACAACTGGTTCGGAAGTCAGCCTTCAACTGAGAAGAACCGGCAAGAAACTCAGCAAGGTTACATTCTTTTTTATTTGTTAAATAAATTTTTATCTATTCTGACTTTTTGGCTATTTTATAATTTCAATTTTACATAATTTTATATTTAACAATTACAAAACACTTATTATAGGTAACATTAAAAAAAATCCTATGTGTTATCCCAGGGCACTTTCTATATATGTGCCAAATTTCATCCAAATCCGTGTGGTAGTTTTTGCGTGAAAGAGTAACAAACATCCATACAGAGAAACTTTCCCCAAACTCTCATTTATAATAAGTAGGATTGTGTCAATAGTCCCCATGAAAAGACAAAGTTATAGTTTCAGTATTCGCTATTATGCTACGGTATCCCAAAAACAATCTTTTACATCCTGGGACATATAATAATATAATAATATCCGGGGATATTCATTACACACGGCCATCTGGTCCCAAACTAAGCAGAGCTTGTACTATGGAAACCAGATAACTGATATACTACATATACTACTTTTTTTTCTAAATACATACTTATATAGATATTTATTCTTAACTTATTTATATCCATATTAAATAAGTCAAGAAAATTTTAATTTGAACTCTTTAACCAATCATTAATATCAATTTTTTAAAGTCAATACACACCATGCATTATTTTGAAGCATTTGTCTTACAAACTGTACACGAAAGATATAAGATTAGTGAATAAGTTAGCAGTTGTGCCTTTATTGCTCAAGTTGGTCCTAATGCCTCTTTTATAGCCAGTTATGGGAGGTTACCGACCCTACCTACTGAACAATATAACCGAGCTGAATTAATGCGGATTCCGAGATAATCACCTACTTGGAACTTATTGTATTTTCTTATTAGAATTTTACACTTTAAACCACCGCAATGTTTATTAATGTACTTTAGAGGATAATCTCTATGTTTTTTATTCTTCGATTTCTTAAAGCTTTGTTATCTATTTCACTTGCCTTACTTAAACTGTCTTATTGCTTAGAAAACCAAACACTTAGCATTATGTTTTGAATTTATTTATTCCAGAAACGACAAGTGGAGGAAATGATAATGAAAAACTATCTGAAGTTTGTATTTCTCAGTTTGGATGTAAGAGATAATCACCAAAACACATCCGATTTAAGAACTTCTTTCACTGATGGAAAGCTACAATATTTTCGAATGACATAGGCTATATTATTATCCCGGAATACATTAGATACCAAGGGTACGCGTTTAAAACCCGGCCGGGTAGCTAGATTGTTACTTTTATTCACAAATCAATTCTATTGCAGATAATATTAATCACATAAACCGTTATGATATCGTACCTTTAAACGAGCAATTCTTGAGTTAGGTTCCAACGATTTTCATGAAATTTAGTATGCTGGGGGTATCGGGGGTGATAAATCGATCTAGCTAGGTAAAATTTTTAGAAAACGTTGTTTTATTCGTGTTTTCAAGCAATGAAAACTGTTACAATATCATAAGAGTACGAAGGTAAAAGGTTTTCAAATTCCTTCTTTTGTGAAAAAAAACTGTTAACGAATAGCAGTTGGAGTCCTTTATCAATGCATTTAATTCGTATCTAGGTATATATATATATATATATTTTTTACAGGAGTTTGGGAGAAAATTGCAATTTGAGGGAGATCTGGAGTCCAAACTAAGCTTGGGCCTGTATTTTGGAGCTCCAGGCCCCCATAATATACAGATATGACAGAGCTTTAAAAAATGAATACGGTAGTTACGTTAGTAAAGAAACCCCGAGCAAATTTATGTCATCAAGGTTCTATTAAAAGTAAAGCTAATCCATAAAGTATATATACAGGGTTCGAAATAAAAAGCTAATAAGTAGGCTAGCTCACCCAGGTCTCTGTCAAGAGGTAATGTACCCAGAATGCTGGCGACGTTCCCTTTTCGTATTGAAATCGTATAATTATTTATTAGACTTACAAACTAAATTAAAAGAAGATTTTTCCTACTAATAGGAAACTATATTTTCTAATTTTCTTTCCGCAACGGCAGAGTAATACCGCAGGCAACTATGTAACATCGCTGGAAATAAAGAATGAGTGTGAATAAGCCTGATAATTAAGAACAGTGGCGCGAGAGAAGTTTACCCTTAACGGTCTGTTTACGAGCCTTTATGTCGTTCCTGCGCTTCGCTACTTCTGCAGTTTAATTGTCACACACCTTACATTGTTTTGTTGAAACAAGAATTTAAGGGTTCCCAGACAAACAAGGAACCCTATAGCATAGTCTGTAATTGCCAATTTACTCCGCAGTCTATTAGCTGGAATTTTGCATAGTTATATCTTCTAAAACTCTTTTTGGAACTACGGTTCGGTTTTAGTTTCGATACGTAATTTTTTCATATCACATTGTGTGTCCCAAAAACGTAACCACGGGTGTTACAAAAAACGTTTTCTCGTATTTTATTAATAATTACTTAACTAAAGAGTATAATGGTTGAATATGTCTTTTTAAACACAGGTAGTGTGTTCTGTGGATATAGATAACTGTTAACTAAATATGTATGTATGTAATGTTATGTAAGTTTGTCCTATCTCTCTATCAACTAAACTGCGCATCTAAATTCTTAATTTTATGGTGGTAGCATAGCTTATAATAATTATATTGTAAATAGAAAAGAAAAGTAGGCTTTACACATTTAGAAGCACTAATTACTTATTACTTACGGCATTCTACACAATTCTTTATTAATATAATTTTTCATTTATACATATTATTGTCCTTAGGTGATTGTTTTTTTCGTACTATGAAGAAAAAAGATTAATTACACAATAGGCTAGAGATCCATCCCGACTTTGCCTTTGAGTGGGTCAATATAAATATATATTCTAAAAACCTAACACTAAGCCTTCCATCAAAATCTATTGCCTAGTTTCAAAGATATATGCGGACTAATGCGGTCAAAAATTTGTGACAAACAATATGCAATGTTAACTCTACAGTTTTAACTAACTCTAAATACTCCTTGTATAACATAATTGTGAAAATAAGTATTCAATTTAAGTATTGTGTGCAAATTACATAATAGGTTGCTCGTAAGTACGACCAGGGCAACCCCTACTTTTCCTTTGTGTCTCTTCTCCGTACTCATAATGCTATATCTCAAATTCAATTTGAAGATTTCCTTCATCACACAATCCAATTACTGGAGACAATAGAGTTAAACGATAATATCGGTGTTGGCAAGTCTCAGCGGAGCTTGTAACGAGTTGCTGCTGCCTCGGACCACTCGGGGACTGACTGCGCTAACATTGTTGCTTAATTTTCTATTCAAATAAGAGAGAACTTCAATGTAGCCATATGTTTGTTGCAATGCTAACAATGGCTACGGAATTGCAAACAAAGATGTCATGTAGTTAGTATAGTGAAATTCCGCCCGCCCGGGCATAATTAGACGCCCCAGCATCCGAACAAAAGTTGCAATCTATGTGAGCGTTCGCAAAATTGTCTAGTACTCAACTAGACTAGTACTCTTACCTATAGAGGTAAAAACCGCATAGTCCATCTATCTGATAATATTTAATTTACGGTTATGAGTTAAATCGTAACTAACAAATATCTCCCAGTTGCACCGACAACCCTGCAGTTCTTTGTCTACAAAAAAAATGTCTACATTTGCATCTGCAATTAGCCAAAACGTAGCCAATTTTTTGTAATGCTTCTCTGAGCTTCGGACCGAAATTAATCTCGAAGTTCTTTGTTCGATATATTGAAATATGTGAATTTACAGTCATAGGCGGGAGGCACGGAAGCCGAGCCCGAGGGCCCAATAAGAATAACGGTGATAGAGAGGCCGTAATGAAGAGCACTCAAAGGCGGCATCATCGGTCCGGGCTCGCAGCCCGGCCGCCCGGGCCCACATCGGCGATGCACCGAACAACCCTTAATTGAATAGCCCGGCCGGGGGCTAATCAGGGCTCAGCTGAGCGGTGCGGGGTGCGGGGCGCGGGCGCGGTTCGGCCGGGCTGGAGCCACGCGGGCTGGCCGCGCCCCCTGCGCGCGCCGCTCCGCCCTGGGAGCTCATTCAAGTAGCGAGTGCGCCCCGTGCCAGCCGCCACCCTCAGGTATGTCCATTTTGCTTTTGGTGTTCGCACGGAACGAACGTGGTCCGCGCTCCCGCGAGTGTCAGTCGTGCTGTGAGTGTACCGTGTCGTCGATGCAGCCGTCGCCGCCGCCGTTGCCGCCGTTGCCGCCGCCGCCGCCGCCGCCGCCGCCGCCGCCGCCGCCGCCGCCGCCGCCGCCGCCGCCGCCGCCGCCGCTGCCGCCGCCGCCGCCGCTGCCGCCGCCACCGCCGCCGCCGCCGCCGTAGCTGCCACCGCTGCCACCGCTGCCGTCGCCGCCGTAGCAAAGGTAGGTTCGCATGCAAGCACCGCCACGCATCGAAGCCTGCGCCACGCTACAATTGTACGCGATTTTTAAATGTGCCTTTCGCAAACGCATCCGACACATAACAATTTCGGGAATTTTATTCAAAGTGGATATTTTGAACGTGATCAGCAACTTAGAAAATAAAATATCATCGAGTTCTGCAGTGTTCATAAGATTCGTATTCAATATTTGAAGAAAAACAAATTTTATATTGAAAACTTTAAGTTTGAGTTGCTGAAATAATACTTTTTATAGAATCAGTTATAACTATTAAATTTAAAATCAATCCATTTCATAAAAATAATAATTTTATTTCATTTGAAATGCTTTTTTGTAATAATGGAAAACAATCGGACAACAAGGGATATTTTTAAACGATAAATTAAAAAAGGAATATTTTTTTTCTGTCATAACTTAAACAAAAGAAAGGTATAATAAAACCAATTGGAATATTATTCCATGTGTCATCCACTTGCAAGCTTTATGTCGCATGTCCTGTAATGTAATGCTTTATTTGTGTGTGTGTGTGTGTGTGTGTGTATATCGTCGGATTCAAAAACTAATTTAAAAGCGTCCAGAATCACAAAATCTTATAAATTTGATTCACATTTCGATAAATTGAATCTAACTTGAACTTAATTTTGTTCAAGTCGTCATTAAAAAAATTACTACAACAGAAAAAAAAATTATACATAAAAAAATTGGGATATTTGCAATAAAAATTAAAATTGTTACAACGACACTGTCACAAAAAAATATAACGACTTGCATTTGTTTTTAAAACAAAAGTGACAGGAAATTATTGGACAAGACAGTGTTAAATTAGAAAAATAATACATTACATATTAATTTTTTATCGGAAATCTGTATAAAAATTAGAACGTTCGTCAAATTGTCATTTAAATCGATAATTGATTTTCAAGATTAGAATAAAATACCCTATTTCATGTTCCACGTGGTTCAAATCTGCAAAACATCAGAAAAACTTAAAGTGTTTTGTCTATATGACGAAATGTAAAAAAGGAAACGAGATTGTTAGAACGGAGGGCGAGGACTTTCACTGGCGCCGTCACTTCACCTTGTCGCCTGGCTCCGTGCCAGCCTCCCACAACCTCCTCACCCCACTATCCTCTCCACATCCTACTTACGATACGGCCTACGTAAAACGCATTAAATGTTAAGCTTTATGTTGCTATTTTGATGTACTTTATTACACAGCGTCTTCGTTTTTACGTTTTCCAATCACATAATTATGAAGAAAGAAGACCGGCGTGTGAAAAAATAAAGATTTTCAACTGTTTATCTCATTTTATTGTCGTACCTCATTTTTTAAACTGTGTACCTATCCATAAAGCATGTACTATGTATACCGCTTGGTGTATATAGGTACTTCGGAGGTAGATATATGTATATATATATAGGGCCGTGCGTAGCTCGTAGCCGTAGCCGTAGCAGTCGCTCTCGTAGTCTCGCCGTAGACGCTCGCGCGCTACAACCTCCGGTCGCCGGTCTCGTAGTATCAGAGTTCAACATCAAATTTAAATAATTTTGAAATACATTTACATATTGAGTCATTAAAAGGTTTTGATAAAACAACGCGTTTAAAATAAAGAAGAACTGGTATCATTGAAGTTTATCGGCTCGATTGGAACATTATGAATGGAACTTAGCTGTCAACCGGTTCATCAACTTGGAGTGTCGTGTCGTATGTAAGATTTTTTTATTACTTTTTTTTTGTCAAGGTCCAGAAGTTTTAATTTATGAAGTTTCGTATACGAATTGAAGAGATGGATTGTGCTGCGCTGATTTGGGAAATCTTCGTTTATGAATACAAGAGAAAACTGGAAGAGTTTTTGAAAATCCACTGGAATGGGAAATTTGGATGGAATATACGTTTGGAAATCTCCGTTAAAAAAATATTACGTTCAGCGTGATAGTTCTGCTGCTTCACAAGTTTTCATGAAAGGGCGACGCCGGGCACGAACAGCTTGTTTTATTAAATTTTTTTCCAGATATTTACACAAATTTCTATTTATTGAGTACCAATTTGTAAAATTACATGCAACGGCGAAGGTTCTTTTTAAATTTCCATATTTTGGTCTTTACGCAATTCATCATCTGCTGGAGATTTTTTACGTTCCGCCGTCGGCCTGACGGCCGTTATGGACCGCTTACCACAATGATAAAAATCCTATTACTATGACATTATGCAAAATAATAATGTTATTACTACGAGATATGATAATGATATAATTAATAAATGCTAGTATCCAAACTCTTTAAAAATCAAAAAGATTTTTTTTTTATTTTATTTAAAAAGTCGTCGACAAAAAATTAAAGGCATTTTTTTCAAATCTATCTAGGACTCTTTTACTAATTACATAAAAAAGAAAATTCTATATAACTTAAAAAATTATGAATTTCATTATAAAAATTGGTATTTTTTTATAAATCTAAAACCATTAAACAAAAAAGAAAACAAAACAAACCTAAACAACAGATATATCACTAACTAATAACAATACAATTTCTACAAATTGGTACGACGTAGTTACCCTTTAGGCAATTATACTAATTCTTTTTCCATTGAAGTATTGATTATCTGACGACCGCCCCGTGTGGTGATTGTGGACAGACGTGTTATGGGTACTTCAGCACCATATACGTTCACATCTTCTCTCCCATTTTGCCAGAAAAGTTAGGCAGAGGTCTTAGTAATGAAACAAAAATTCGACCATTTACAATTTTCGCCATGTCTCAGGCATTATTCCAATACCAATTTATGTATATTAAACAAGTAAAAAAATAAAAGAACGGGAAATCATGTCTAAACAAAGAAACGTTAATACTAATAGATAATAATAGTTAAGGTAATAATACCTTCCTCGACCCAGGAATCAAACCCTAGAACTTCAAAACTCTGTTCGATCTTTATACCACTCGACAACTGAAGCGATTTTATTAAATCAGAATTTATGCATGTTAAATAATAGCAAAATTAAATTGATATTTTAGTTTTTATCAGTTCCCAGTAGGTTTCAGTAACATTTTGGAAAAAAATGGATAAAATTCTTTAAATAATACAGTTTGAGTAAATTAAATTAAAGAGAAATATCAGCCTTAACACGATGGATAGTAAACTCAAAATCCTACTAAGAATATAAATACAAAAGTAACTCTATCAATCCATCTGCTAGTTACCTCTTCACGACCAAACGGTTGAACTAAACCTCTTTAAATTCGGTAAATATTGAAATTTTATATCATGGAAAGTTCTAATTTATACGACGGGGACGGGTTAAACCGCGGAATGGAAACTAGTCAAATATACATACGCACTGTACAAGCGTGTTACTGTAGAGTCCGTTACAGCTGATTACGTATAAATAATGAATTATCTGATCGATCGCTGGCTGATAACTGATAACAATGCTAACACAAAGGGTAACCACCACATAGTGGACAAGTAAACGGCGCCGGCGGCGGCGGAACGGACCTTAGGCCACCATTTAGCACTATCGGCTTCATAGACAAAAATAAAGATCTTCTAAAGAATAAAAGAAAATAGATCCATTTTTGTAGCTCGGTTTTGATAAAAATACAATTTTCTAATAAAATTATCATAAATTGTTAAATCACCTTTGGTGAACTTACCGGTTTAAATCTGAAAATAAAATACGTTCCCTATTATTTTGGAAAGAAACGTATAATTTTAATGAATAATTTCGAAACCAATGTTAATGTCCAATTTAAATAGCATGTCCACAACATTAGTGAGGCATAATTTTGTCCACACCCGGCTACCCCGTAACAGCATATTGCGTGACGTCACAGCCGCACGCGCACGCGACATGTGCGCTCCGTGGACGTATCAAATTGATCGGCGCCCGCGCAGCTGCGTACAACGACCCTAACTCACAGACCATTCAACTCAAACCCAAAAAATCTACCCCATATTTTAGATGATTAATCCAACGCGCTTTGTCTAGGACCGAAATCATTCCACTATTATTTGCACGCGCAACCTATCTGCATAATATGCATCCATTGTTGTAATGTAAAACAGGGCTTAGACATATGCACCCGGTCGCGCCGTACGCTATGCGTGTAATCCAATTCCATCAACCGGTTATTGCAGAACAAATGTAAATAATATTTTAATATTGTACTAGTTTACTGACCGCCCGAACTCATCTCTATTTAACAATGAAAAATTTAAATGAGTTATCCTAACAATAGACGAGCCTTGACCCTATCCTTCAATTCATAAACATGTTTTTTATTCAAATAATTCACATTCAATATTTATAACTCTTTTGGGTCTATAAAATATTTTGGAGTTATATTCGTTTCTATTTAAAACATAGATAGGCGACCAGTTGTAAAAAAAAAAATACTAATTAAATTATTTTTTATTAAGATGGTTTAAGTATTCTTTATAAACCACCAAATCACATGCGAATAATAAATAAAGATATTACCATTATTAAAAGAAAACAATTGACATTACACCGGTGACAGATGACATAGACTTAAAAAAAAAGCTGTATTTTACGTGCGAATATCGATTTGACTTTTTGATCATTCGTTTAACTTTGGAATTCAATAGTGGGATTTAATTTTAGAATACATTATTGACCCCATTAACGGTCCTGTAGAAGTTAACTAATAATAGTGGATGTAAACTCTATTCACACATCGGTCCGTGCGACAGAAAATTTCGTATCGGCGAACAATCGAATAGGAACAATAGAGTCGGGAATCAAACAATCGATCCATGGAATACTTCATACATCACGACAGCTGCACAGGGTGGAGCTTATACTGGAAGTTACGACAGGGTCCCATCTCTCACGGTTTTATTTGCCCCTGCTCTTTTGTCATAAAGCTCCCGTGTCCAAATTTTGGAACTAGGAGAAATTGTATTAGAGACCAGTTTAGACATTTTCATGACTGACCTCATAAATAAATTCCGTTGGAGTTATGATTGCTTTTATACGGACGTTGGCTTACTTGAGTTTGTAATAGTAAACTATCTCACAATATAACTTTGAATCTGGCTGCGATAAATCCTTATAAGAGGAATTAGTTAACGAACAAAAAACAATTTTTATGAAGATTTAATTAAATATTTAACATCATAGCCTTTTTCGTATTAATATTTTCAAGTTCATTAGCCTTTCTAGTGATTCCTAGCGTCCTTGAAATTTGCAATAAATTTTTAATCTTTTTAAAATTGTTGTTGGACATAATATAAATCAAAAAAAATATATATTCGTAAAACATTTTTTTTATTTAATAGCAAAAGTAATAAAATATTGCCGCTCGAAAATCTAAAACTAGTATCCAGCCCGATTGATCAATCTACTAAATATTAATATCAAAATCTTGATCACACATGAGTTTTAAAACGAAAGCTGAGGTTCAACGTCCCGGACGCCACGCGACCCGACTCAACCCTTTCAATCCAACCCTTATTATTATTTTTAAATGCTGTTTTGAAATTGTGCTAAGGTCGTCCAGTTATTTTCCATTCACAATTGAAGGGTTCTATAGAAAGAAAAAAAAATGGTGGGATGAATTTTATTAGGTGGCAATTTGATATGGGGTTTCATTCAGAATTAGCGAGGGAGTGGCGATGGACTTTTGAAATTAGGCCTCCTTTATTATTTTTTAAAAATAAAACTTAATATATTTTATTGTTTTTTTTTATATTAGCAAAGATGTACGAAATTGAAAATATCAACCGATCAAGATATTACAGTGATCGCATCATTAAGGCTTCAACAAATGTCTTCAAACAGTTAAGGACAATGATCTATCAAGCGGGTTGGGGTGTGACGTCAGCGGAAGTGAGGGGCTTCCCTCTCAACGACCCTCCGCACTTAGGTGCGTTTGTTAAGTGACACGTCTACTGTCATAATGGCCACTTTACACCGTGAGTCGTGAATAGCTATTTGCATATCTGTCGGCTATACTTTATTGACATACTACTTATCCAGGTTACAACCTGCTCTGTTTCAAAAAATAGTTTTATTTTAAGGTTCATGATAAAAAATAAAGCAATACCTAGTCGCTGTTCCCGAATCAGGATATTTTTCTTTGGGATTTTTGTATGTACTCTAGATCATATTTCTCACGATTCGGGAAATATGATCTAGAGTACATTAAAAAATTGAATATTCAAGCTTTTTGGAAAACTTTTCAGTCCCTTACAAACGTATTCACACTTTAAAACATAAAAAACTGCCGTTTCCAAGTGCGCTTGCAAACTAGTAGCATTTCATTTTCATTTATACATAAGTCATAAATATTAATCAATATGGACCAGAGCTAGGTGCATAAAAGTAGTATGAAAAAAAGAAATTTACGTTACTTATTAAGTTAAGCTTTAATAATATTAGTATCATTACACATGTTACCGAAAAGCATAGGTAAATCGAAATACCATTTGAAAAAACTCAAATAACTTTCCAAAACAGATTATGATTGTACGATAAGCCGAGTAGTAAACTCTTGCCTTACGACTATTTGTTTAACTGCCCACTGCAGTGGTATAACCCACCTGTTTGTAGAAACCGAATGGTTACCATAGTAACCGTTTACTAACTTAGTTTACTACCACCGTAATCACTAATCACTTATTAAATATTCAAATTAAAAAATGAATTTAAAATTGGACAAGTTTCGGTCGTTTAGCGCTAATGTTTATGAAGCTATTTTTGATAGTTTCGAATGTTATTATCATCAATACAAAACTCATTAAAAAAATATCTCTGAAAGAAATATTAGTACCAAAAAATAAACATCCTACAAGCAATATCATAGAGGCCCATTGTAAAAGTTCGATAATAATCAAGATCATAAATAAAACCTTCATTATAGTTCAATTTAGGTATCTACCTACTAAAGCTAATAGGTCAAGTCACTGTCAAGCTATGAATAAACCTTCCGTGACGGTCAGTAGCAAGTAGCAGGTGGTTGTGGAGTAATACCGCCCCTACGTTCGAGGGCGGGGGGGCTAATGTTCCTACAATGTTTACATTCCTTCACCATGGAGAGTGCAGTACAGCCGTTCGGCAACTGTAAGCCACCGTCTGACACCTTGGGGACAAGCGATCAATCAAACACACCGTTTGTATTTGTTAAATATATTTGTACTGGTTTGATTTTGTTTTTACTCGGTGTTTTATTTTTGGTGTTGTTGTAGTTGATTTTAGATGTATTTCTAAGTCATTTTAGCATGCTTTGTTTGTTCTCAGGAGATTATCTTACGGTATAAAAAAATATGTACCACTATACTTGCTATTAAGTTAGAAACTAATATTATATATTTTAAAAGTTTTAATAAAAAAAGAAAGCCATATAGATAACTTAATCTTATCCAAATAAAATAATTCTTTCACAAAACATAAACAAAAAAGCAAAGCGACACAAAAACCAAATCAAAATGAATGTCGTACAGACAAAATAATAAAATGTTTATTTGTTTTCCGCTCATCATATGATAGCAGTCGACGGTGCACGCGATTGTACTGTAATATTTTACGTTTACTAACTTATTCAGATACTTACTTGCGATTGCAGTTCCATTTCGTGTAATAAGGGGGGGAAAACAAATGTATTGAGAGGTTTTATTAAGCGTGAATATCATTTCAAAGTTATTTTAACAACTATCAGAGTTTTTGTGAAGGATCTCGTTAAATTAGAGAAGTCCTAATCAAGGCTATTTGCAGTTCTATTAGCTGGGTAATTATAACTAAGCTGTAGTTTTGATTATAATTGCTATATTCATATATGAGCTGAAATAAATACAGTAAACCTAGTGGTAAAATTAACTGCTTTCGGCCTACTTTCAGGAACTCCATAAGTATTATCAAGGACAGCCCGACGCTTCTGTTTCAGTCAAAGTAAGAATGTACCACGGACACCGTGTCGACGCATATCGCTCGTGGATGGCACCACCATTCTCGTATCTAATTCTGTAACAGCAAATTGATTCTTGATTCTTTTAAAGGTTACAATGATTTGGAACAGTAACATTACCTATGTAAAAAGGGTATGGATGCTTCTTCCGGACGCTTTGTTATCCACTGGCAACAAAAGAGTAAGTTGTCGCTCTTTGGATGCCAAAAATAAATTGGTTTATAATGACTCAAATAGTTGACAATTAAAATCTCTTGTCGACAAGTAATAAACTCAATAATAAGAATGATTCGGCTTTATAACTCGCCAATAGTAACATTAGGGTAAACTTATCAGTTTACTATTATGAAAATAACAAAATGTGAACGACCTGCTTGTAGATTTTATCAGTGAACGCGGATCGATATATGATTCACGACACGAATGAATGCGATAAGCAGTACTTAGTTCACATGTTTAAGGCGATGATAGCTTAGTGGTAGTGACGTCGAATGTCGTGACGAATAACATGGTATTTAAGCCTACAATGCGGTTGAGCTTTTGGTGAAGTAAACAATCGGGAGTGGTCTGTAGATTAGCCTGACTTGCCACTCTGATCTTTACACTTGACAATCTGCCATCAAGTGCCAATCGTTGTTTCAGTAACTGTACTTTTCAGCCAGTTAATTTCCAACCTATGTAAGGTAATAGTCACTTACTATTCCTTCCGATTCTGAGATAATGGTCCAACACAAAACTATTCACTGTAAAAATAATATACTTAAAAACCTACGGGTAAACCTCCGCAATAAATGAGAAATATAAATTATATAGACCACTTTAACGGACGGGGTGTTCTCAATTAACATAAAGTTTTTTTTGTGATATTAATTAGGTTGCTGCATTGTTTGTCATAATAAGTAAAGTTCTTATTTTTGTGAGTCAGAATGCATACAAATGCAAATGAAATAGACAAAACATTTTTGCACGGGGGAGTTGGAAATGTAATGTGATTGTTATACCATCGGTTTTCGTTTCCCGTTGCAATTAATTTGAAAGTTCAAACTTTTCTCTACATTGAATAATTCCACGATATCATAGATATCATAACAGCGCCAAACGCACCCTCTAACGCTAGGAGTGTTCTAACGCGTATCTGGCAACCCCTCTGGCAGGACAATAGCACCAGCATGCCAGCTGCATCCCCATCTCTATTGTATACGGGACAAAGCACCCCTGATCTACGAGAGTAAGTTGCCAGTTGGATCTAGCATGCATGTTCGTTAAATAGAATTTATATTTTGTCTTGGTAGGAAACACTATGTTGAAGAACATAATTATCCTTTAATAATAAAAGTAGCAGAGTTATGCTGTACGGAATAATATGGTAACGGCTGGAGAGAATATAAATTGTCGATTCAGTAATATTTCATACTAATTGTTTTTTGATTGAACATACATAATACCTATGGAATATTATTCTTAAATACCTAATGGTTGTTTAGGCTCCAAGTAGGTAAGTACTTAATAAAGCAAAATGCGCCAAAACGAATGCATGCTATGGTCTACTTTCCATCGATTTTACTAACACTATACTCATACGGCATTCTTCTAAAATAATGGTTTTAAGTTAGGCCAATTTATCCTTAATTACCGGCAGTTTGACTAGGGTAATTTTCTTAATTTACAACAAAAGCGAATGTCTTTAACTGGTGGTTTTATAACGGGTATTGCTTTACACTGACTCGTTAAGTTAGGTCAAGGCCGTGGCCGGTGGTTGCGGAACAATACGTGGAAATTAACAAACAATATACAATGCCTTTTAACGGTGATATTTTCTGTTATTTGCTAATTGGATCAAAAATTATCTCAATCACATTTATTGGAATAATTTTGACACATCTGGAAATGTTGATAGAAAAATTTATCGGACGCCTACACAATTTTTAATAGCAACAATGTTCACAAGTGAATCAATCACCCAGTTGCTAACACAAAATTAAATTATATGGTGTGGTGATTGAGTGAGAGCCCTTTGTGCCCACCGAACTATCCGCATAAGGCTGTAATAGCCATCAAATAAATAATAATAAATAATCCATTAGAAAAATTGTGATTCCGAATTAATGCCTCTTAATGCAATGCCTCACAGATCCTATTCCAATTTAATCCTCTCATGACCATTCCAGATCGATCATCATCTCAATAAATTAGGTTTGATGCAGTACATTTGCTTTTTGTTATTCATATTACAAGAAATCTTGCAGACTTTTACAGCCGGCCTGACTGCTTTTCTCGACCTCCTGGTGGAAGGTCAACCAACACAACACACTTTAGTCGCCTCTCACGACACCCTAGGGATGACTTGAGGTGGAAGTCGACGGCGCTACCATACAACGTGTCACCATGATAGGTAACTATTACTTTGCTTTACACTCATCATTTGCAAAAACAATGAAGAAAGAAACACACAAGAAATTAAGAAGAAAGAAAAAAAGAATTAAAAGCAGTCCACCTCCTCGCGTTCACTGCCGGTGCCGTTATGTGTATTAGCTCAATCATAAGGCACGCGGTGAATGCCAAGAGAGGACTCAAACTTCTTTAATTCTTAAATTCAGAAGAATAGGTATCAAGAATAAAGAAGAATATAAATTACATGTAAAAAAATGTTTTGCTCTCATTAAAAGAGCTTTGCATTTTTGCTATAATGTGTATCTTGGATAGCCAAACCAATAGAAAAGAACTTGCTTTCAAATGCAACAAATTCGTAATTAATGACTTTGTCAATTTTTTTCAACAAGTGCTTTGTGTTGGTTTGGCTACAATAATTAAGTAAATGTGATTTTTCAGGTTAAAATTGTATAAAATATTTTATTTAGAAATGCATTGTGCTAACCCTGTTTTACTGGTCCGCATCTAAGTATGCGATTATTGTACTTACATAAAGTCATTGTAAGCTGTTTATCGGTTGTTGAAATGTGGGTCAGTATGTTGTATGATTTAGCTGCCAGTGTTAAAATTAAACGATTAGTCAGCTCAGGCGAATATGTTACCTAAAGTTACAATAGCAATTAAGTTATAATAGTTATAAATGAAATATTGGTTTTTGATACCTCCCGGCCCGACAAACAAGCGGACGGTCAACCTGATAGTAAGTGGTCACCGCCGCCTATGGACATTTGCAACACTAGGGGCATCGCCAATGTGTTGTCGACCCTGAGACGTGACGTTGTTAAGTCTCATGTGCCTGTAATTTCACCGGCCCCTTTACCTTTCTAACCGAAATACAGTAATACAAGTGCACTACTGCTTCACGGCAGAAATGGGTAAGGTAGTACTTCCCCGGACGAACTCTGCACTAAGTACTCTACTACTCAAAATGTAATAAAAGCCGTGTGTTCTTCCCACTCGGTAATTTTGATCCCGCACAAAGCACAACTGGTTTTTGACAACTAAAGAACTGATACACCTTTAATACTTACTTACACTTTAGAATATCCCCAGGACATTCTTCACACATGATTACCTGATCCCAAATTAAGCAGAATGTACTGCTTGTACTATGGCTACCAGGTAACTAATATACTACTTTCGAAATACATTCTTATATAGATATTTACACCCAGACACAGAAAAAATAGACGTGTTCATGCACACAAATGTTTGTCCTGGGTGGGAATCGCACCCACGACCTGCGGCTTGACGGTCAGGGTCTCTAACTGGCCCGACAAATCATAGTTAGCTAGAAACACACATACAGAGACATAGAATAAACAGATACGTACGTTCATGCAAACATGTTTGTCATGGGTGAGAATACAACTGACCTGTGGCGTGATTGTCAGTGTCTAGCTATCACACCAACCTGTGATAAATTCGCGTCGCAAACATAAGAAGGTAAGATTACTGGGGTAGGTTCTATCTGACTTACGCTCGTTTTCATTAACCAATAAGACGCTTAATGCTTAAGAGACTCCAAAGGTATGTCAAAATGACAGCTCTTCATGATACTGATACATAAAAATACAGCAAACAAATGCCCGTTTTAACCACACAATATCTACCTCTGATGAATCCGTAGTTAATGAAAATGGGCATAAGAGATACTAGAATAAGGTGTATCTGTTTTTTTTTTTTTTTATTTCCTTTTACATTTTCTACGGATATTATGTGTGTTCTGGTAGCATAGAGTAATGATGGCCTAGTTGTATAAAGGTGCAAGAGACTCGGAGAACCTAGGTATTGCTGGGACGGGCAAAGTAATATTGACGTTTATTTTTTTTTACCATTTCTACGTGTCTATGCTTCGAAATGTTTGACTGTCGCCTGAGATTGATAATGAGCCCGAGGGACGGCGACAATGTCAACACACGTCAAGTTGGAACCTAAATACATAGGTTGGGTGAAATAAAGGTCCCACTACCGTGACCTCTTCGGGGATAATAAGGCTGAGTAAATTTTGTAAAAAGGTTTTAATAATTGCCACCTCACCAAATTAAAAAAAGAATGTTACTACAGCATATGAAAAGCCAGCTGATTGTCAGTTGTTACAACGGCGCCGGCGCTCCATTCAACAAGTAAGCAGCCATATACATACGTATTTGATTTATAAATTTGGTTGCAACCACACGCGAAAGTCACGTATGGGCTCTGGCACGTGCTCGACGCCCGCTGTGCTTTATCTCGTTTGTTTAATTGAGACCGACCGAATGAAATGGCTATTGTATCTCGATAACAGATTAAAGAATATATAGTTATTCCTTCACACGTACAGCTACTGTATCCTGGAAGAGTAGATTAAATGCTCATGTAGAAAAAAAAGAAAAGAAAAAGAAGGAATGTTCCTTACACACTGCTGATCCCAATCTCAGTAACTCTCGAAAGATACATACTTATATTACTACAAGTGTTTGTCCTGGGTGGGAATCGAACCCACGATCTGCGGGGAAGCAGTCAGGCCTGTAACCACCACGATAACTGGCACGTATATGTTACCATACCGTAATTATTTGGTATCTAGCTGTATTAAATGGTAAAAGTCCATCTGACCACCTGAGCACAAAATTGTATAATATGTCGGCTAGACCAGACTTTTACAGTCTTAAAATAAAAGAGTAGATAATTATGTTCATGTCACTAAAAATACAAATTAGCATCAAATAATAAAATATGATTGCTTTTTTACAGGTCACTGAAGTCAGCTCATATCTATAATACCTGTCTGGAATAATTGTGTTAGATTATTTTCTTCCTGCATTTCTTTGTTAAATCCCTATTTTTAATACGATGTTTTTCAAAAGGATTCCTTATTTTAGATACTAGCCTCTGATATGCGGTTTCACCCGCGTTCCCTAAGGATCGTATGTATACTAGAATTATAACATAGCCTCTGTTCCTCCTGATTAAAGCAGCTTTTTAAAAGTGAAAGGTTTATTAAAATTGGTCCAGTAGTTTTTCGATTTATTCATTAGAAACAAAAAGACAAAAATATTTTTTTCTTTCTTAATAATATTTATATAGATTGACATGGAAAGTAATAGGTTATCTTAAATGCACAATTAAAAACGGGTTAGGTTATTCACCTTATTATCAAAGACAGTATTAAAAAAAATTGGAAAACATATAATCATGAAAATTATTCTAAAAAAAATTCTAAGCAATTTTCCATCCACTCGACTTTATTAAAAAAAGTGAAACGAGGTGGAAAAATTATCTGTATGCTCAATTTTTATCTGTTTCAGACGAAGGTAATTAGATTTTATACTCTTAACTTCATAAAATTACCAACCATTTTTAATTAATATTGGATCTCAAATTTTGCAGACGTTTCTAATAAAATTATATTGATTACATTACAGTAGACATTATTAATAATGACCTGTATTATATAATACCTACTCAGCTGCGAGTTGTCAAGTCAAAACTTGTTTGTGTAGCTGTAAAGCCACTCTGCATGACAATTCACATTCAAACTACATGCATTTGTTCAAATTTTACATCAACTGGATCTTATCGAGCGTATATTCTAAATACCTACATTTAGAACGTGAGGCTCCTGCTACCAGACAACAACAAAACTATAAAGTAAATGCTCTATCTTATCTACACGACGAACTCGCAAAAATGCTCAGATAGACTGAGTGCCTACTTGTATTGGTACAAACGAGCGTGTAGTCCTGTAGTCACGTCCAGTTTAAAAACAGAATATTATAAATGCGAATGTCTGTGAGTATGAATGGATGTTTGTTACACTTTCAACCAAAAACTGCCGGACAGATTTGGATGAAACTTGGCACATAGATAGAGCATATCCTGGAATAACATATAAGCTACATATTTAATTCCCTGGAAAATGTGACATCCCTGGGGAACGCAGGTGAAACCGCAAGAGACAGATATAAAAATTTTAAAATTTAGTCAAATGTCCGATACAATATTGTTAAGGTTTTACTCAGACAGACGGAAACAGGCTGATGGAAAATGGTCACCACTGGCTATGGACATTTGCAATATCAGGGGCATCATAAATGCATTGTCAACCCTGAGCAAGGAGTTGTTAAGTCTCGTTTTCCTGTAATTTCCCCAGCCCCTTATCTTTCTAATCAAAGTGCAGTCATACGTTGTAGAAGTGCACTTCTACTTCAATATACTCGTATACCTAAGTATGGTGGTAGTATTTCCCCGAATGAACTTTGTAGTGAGTGCTCAACTACTTCAATCGCTATTTAGACCACACTGTATGATAACTCAACTTGTGGTCATATTTTGTTTCAAGGTTGCTCTTTCTGACATTTTATTATAAGTTAGTTATGACATATCATATTAAATTGTTTCTACTAAGATATCGAAATCTAAATTGCTCGTTTTGACAGCTAAGAATGCTCTATACTTATATAAAAATGCCAATGTTTGTGAAGTATGGATGTTTGTTACTCTCTCGCAGAAACTACCAAACAGATTTAGATGAAACTTCACATACTCGTATAGATAGAACAGACCCTAGAATAGCATATAGGATACTTTTTATCCCGGGGGAATGTACCGTCGTTCGGGAACGCGGGTGAAGCCGCAGGGGACAACTAGTAATATTATAAATTGTTTTTGTTTTTATTTTTTGATGTCTCTCTACTCTAATACGATAATCTACTAAGCGAATAGGGATGAAACCAATGGCGTAGCTACCGGAGGGCTAGACGCGGCAGTGCCCCAGGGCCCCCAAGCTCAGGGGGCCCCTCGGACTCTGACTTACAAAAAATGGCGTAGCTACCGGAGGGCTAGATGGTGCAGTGCCCCGGGGCCCCCAAGCTTCGGCTGGGGGAAATCAATTTTAAATAGATTAGTTGGGGCCCTACTTAATTTTTTGCCTCCGGGCCTTTGGTTACGTAGCTACGCCACTGGATGAAACTTGGCACATATATAGTTTATAGACGGGATTACAATATACATTTTTATCGTAGAGAAATGCAACATTGATCGGGAACGCAGCTGACGCCCGGGGGACAGCTAGTCATAAATAAAAGTTAAATATACATAAGCAATTTGCTGTAAATAAATTCACTTTTTAAAATTCTTGAATCATCATTCATGTATTTTTGCATAATTTGTTATCAATGAGAAACAAGTTTTATAGATCACATACATAAATTATTACATTGCAATCTAGCTATGTTACGATAACTAACATACTTTACATTCGTAAGCGAGCTCTTAGACTACAGTGATTGATAAATAAATTGGGTATTTTGCACCGAAACAATACTAGTTCATTTACTGAGCATCGATTCTGTAAGGAAAATGACACTAGCTCGACGATGCTTCGTCGCGGCCTCTATGCTCTGTCCCTTTCTCTAACTACTCAATCACGTGAAAGGTAAGGTCTCCGAAGCCTCCGTGCGCCAGCTCGCCGACAAGGTTTGTATTAGCTGAATAAGGGGGCTGATAGATAGTTTGACATTTGAATGGTGGCTATTCATTTCTTTACAGAGGTAAATATATGAGAAGATTAATGTATTTTATTGTTCTAGCGGACAATGCACGAAGAAACCCATTCACTACATTGTAGGTACTTGTCTGCCTTATAAAAGAAAACAAGCAGCAGTAGAAAAACATCGAAGAATCGGAGAATCTGAAGATACACACATTTGAAGATGATGATAAAGATGCTAATGATGCTAAAGATAAAAATAATTGAAAATTTAAATTCTCAAATAACTACCATAAATAGATACTTTTTAAATATTGTATAAAACCTATAAAGCTTAGAGTATAGTTACTTTGTTTGTAAAAAATACATAAAAAAAAAAGGAAAAAGAATAATTGTGACGTCACTATGCTAGTGAAGAACTATCGAACTATCGAAGAACCTTTGAAGATGATGATGACTAAAGAATATCTGAAAATATGTCATAATTCTTAATTACCTAACATAATTATCTACTTTTTAAGTATTATATACAACCTATAAAACTTAGAGTATTTCCCAAAAAATAAATTAAAAAAGAAGAAAACAATAATTGTGACGTCACTATGCTAGTTGTAAAGAATGATGCCTGCGATGCATTTAACTCCTTTACGATGTAAGTTCCCAACACCCACGAATTATATCTATATTGATGGTTGAAATAAATTCATTTGTAATTAGGGACTGTATGGACGGGAAAGTAACTGAATAAATCCAAATTTATAAAACACTAGATAATGACAATTGTCTATAATGTAAAAAAAAAACATTTTATTAACTTCAAAAAAAGAAGGAGGTTTTATCTTCGTCTATTATGTTCTTTTTTAAATGCATATTCTTTTCCTTATAAGAATGGTTGTGAATAAGTGTTTTGTAGCATCTTTTAGCGACTTTTAACTTATATTTCTGACTGTACTAGTTTAAAATACAAATTATGTATCCTATCATTAAACGGAGGTAATTCCCCTATTACGTTATCCAATAGGAATTGATGCCATGATATATGCCATATCTTGTTTGATAACACACAATATATTTACCAATGTGCAAAGAAAAAGAATTAGCATAATCACTCTACTACTACTTATTGACCGAAAACCAAATGTTTTGCAAACAAAATGGCTTAATCACCTTGAAGCGACCTATATTAACGACACTTTTAATAATGAATCATTGTATAATACACAACCTGTTACTTTATTCATTGTCAATTATACCATATTAGTTTTTGCTTGAATAATTATTTGTAAGTGTTTGATTATTATGGTCTGTTTATCTTAAAAAAATAAACTGTTATACAGCGCTTTTGAGCTATAATTACTATAATATCCACTCGAAAATTTGTTAAAAGAGATGTTTGTTATTTTTTTTATTTTTTTTTATAATTTTTATTATTAATTTTTTTTTAAACCTCTATGTTTGTAAGCATATATATACATTATATTGATACACTTTCATGCAAAAACGACTAAATGTATTAAGATGAAAGTTGGCACATACATAGAGCATGGACCAACATATACCATACTTTATCATGAGAGAAAATCCTTCGAGAATGCGGGCTGGAAACTAGTAATATTATAAATGCGCTAGTTCAAATATGTGTGTGCATGTTTGTTATCACTCCGCTACGTAACGGCTGGTCGGATTAGAATGAAATTTGGCACACAGATAGAGTATATTCTGGACACATAGCCGGGATAACGATTTGTTGAATCGTAATCCCGGTTATATCCCGAAACTAGTATTAATAAAATGTTTTTGTCGATTGATTGTCCCTTTTCCTTCCCTGTTTCCAAATTTTGTTACCTATATTAATGTTGAATGAATTATTTTAATATCAAAAAATGCTTTGTAATGACATTTATGAAGGACTAGCTGTCCCCCGCGGTTTCACCCGCTTTCCCGAGGGATATTAAAATTTCCCGGGATAAAAAGTATCCAATGTTTTAATCCAGTTTATAAACTATCAATTTGGTAGATTTTGTGTGAGAGAGCAAAAATCAATCTTACGAATTTTCATATTTATAATATATACTAGCTGTCCTACGCGGTTTCACCAGCGTTCCCGAGGAATATAACATTTTCCCGGGATGAAAAGTAGTCCATATGTTATTCCAGGATATGCTCTATCTATGTGCCAAGTTTCATCCATATCCGTTTAGTATTTTTTTGCGTGAAAGAGTAACAAACATACAAATCTTTCCTCTTTATAATATTAGTATAAATGTAGATATGTGATAGAATAGGATTAGTAGGACTAACCAAGGTGTGAAGAATTAAATGATAAAGAAGAATTTTCATGTTTTGGATTTTAAACCTTATATTATATAGTAGTGTAGGGCGCCCTCCAGCTAGATGGAGCGATGATATACGCAAGCTGGCTGGCAGCGGTTGGAAACAAAGAGCTGAAGATCGAGCTCAGTGGCGTGCCATAAGTGAGGCCTATGTCCAGCAGTGGACGGAGATAGGCTGATGATGATTATATACTCAGAGTTTAACATTGAATAATACCTTCTTGCATAAAAACTAAAACCTTTTGCCACACTGTCTTGTTCTTATTATTAATCATTGACTATAATTATCTTCGATCGTAATTATACACAAACACTTTGGACTTTTGACTCTGGTCATATAAATACCGACATTAAATCCACCTATAAATTTTCTCATCATGTATTTATCAAAGGTAGAAGGCGTAGAAGGGTGCCGCATGCCGTCACAACAAGTACAGAGTCAATTTCACTAAGTCCCGTTGCGTATTTAGTGGTAAACTTAACACGCGATGACTGTTTTAACGTTTGATTATGTCATTCAAAATTCACCCTTAAGATGAGGTTATCTTCACCTTCATACAGATGATTATTGGATTAAAAGATGCAACTTATTACTGAATCAATAGAGATAATTTTTCTTTGAAATTTTTTGATCGTAAAGACGGCCGTCATAGCGTCCCGCTAGGATAGTTTAACAACATGCGCATGCGCAAGCTTCTTTGCAAATACGGTAACGCACACATTAATAATGTACATGTCACAACAGCTGTGATCACGCTTTGTAAACTGTAATATAATATTTTTTGAATAAGCTGTGGTAAACGGTGTTAGTGTCATGTTCCGAAATTACAATAGTAATATTTATTGTGCCACTGATTGTTTACCCTAATAAAAAAAAAGAAAAAACATGCACAGACAAACGGCCTTTATGAGATAGAATACCTTAATCTATGTACTAGCTACCATCACCTGTGTTAGCAAGTGATCGAATATATACCGGGATATAAAAAAAACCTATATCACCCGGGAATAGTGTAGCTTTCTGTCAGTGCAAGAATTTTTGGAATCGTATGTGTAGTTTCGTAGATTATCTCCTAAATCTAATCTTACAAATATGATCACTATATAATACTAAACTTGCGGCACGCTATAATGGCAGTATTGACGTTTAACAATGACAAAGAAAAACAACCTTTATTCCTTAAAGCATAAGGTGCATCTTTTGATCCAACAGCTAATTGTATGATGATGGAAATCAACCTTATTCTAAAGCCATACAGTTTCTTTTCCTATGACAATCTGAAACGTCAAAACGGCCATCATAGCGTGCAGGCAGTATAGTGTAGATTGAAGATGGCCACGCAAGTACCGTATAAGCCAATGTTGTATCTCATCCAGTAACTAATTCCTTCTTAGACTCGTTTTTATAGTCTGACGGAAACCGTAGATTTACATCACTAAACATTAGTATACATCTCTTTCTATTTTAATTATATAAAAAGAGAAGGAAAGTTATCCGTCAAACTCTTTAGTGTGCATTACCTAAAGTCACGAAGGAACAGACCCTACTAAAAATCTTGCTAGCTCTTTTAAACTTTAGGAAAAGAACGAGAGCCTCATAGAGTTTAGTTTAATGCACAATAGTGCCAGGGTTATTGTTACTTATAATAGTTAGCACAATTGATGAGGAAGTTTTATGATCCAGGCACAATATACCATGTTGAAAACAATATAATATTAATAGTATATTCGTTATGTTTTCCTTAAATAATGAAATAAGCACCGTGCTAACATTTTATGGTGGTTATGCATCATCTTTTTATCTAGGCATGTACTTCTTATGAAATAAAACTAATCGTCGAGACACACTAGAAAAACTGCGTTATACCTAATATGAAATTTGCATATGACATTGTATTGACAAAGCAAGAAAATAAAGGTTAAAATCGAAAACCGGAGACATCCAAATCCCCATCCATAATAGTTCTCAGAAGGTAGCTTTTCCTTATATTTCTGAAATTTAATTTACACCTTATTTACAATTAAATAATAAAGGTATTCCTTCATATCAAACTTACTTGGTCGCCATTTCGATTGGTAAAAGCCATGTTATAGCACAAAATAAGTTTTCGCCTGCGGTTTCACCCGCACTCTCCGGTGATTTTACATTCTCTCGGAATAAAAAGTATGCTATATGTTATTTCAGTGCATGCTCTATCAATGTGCCATGTTACATCCATATCCGTCAAGTCGCTTTTGAGTAAAACAGTAACAAATATACCCATTTATAATATGTAGTCCTGTACCGATCCACTATCTAATTCCGAATGTAATTAAGAAATAACAAAATAGAAACCAATCGATACTGTAAAATGTAGATGACCCAATCGGATGCGCACCCAAGCAGCTCGGAATATCGGTTAAATGCAGCCAAATTACCTAGATATTAACTTAAAATGGATATCACAAAGCCAAGGAGGTTTTAATTACATATATTGCCCGCCTTTATAAGAGTTTGACTGTAATTGGCGTGCTCTCCGGCTCATTATGGTTTCTTGTTATTGATACGTAGGGACAAACCATCGTGACGCATTGGCTACAGTTTTATCTCTGGGGAATTTCTCCTTTGTAATACAACTTGCGTTTTGGCTTACATTCAACTATCCGAACGAAAAACACAAAATTATTGGTCACCGATTTTCTTAAAGACACGACAAAAAATCCGAGCGTCACACAAAGTTTTTCGTGGTGTTTGCTGTAGCTAGTATAGTAAATAAACAAAAGATGTGTATGATATGCTGAAATTCTTCAATGGAAGTGTACTGGAGTGGTGCCATCGTCATGTAAGCTAGAAATACATGGTAATACAGCATGCTAATAAAAGATAATGGTATGTTGTTTAGAGATGTGATTCCTACGCCTCATGGGCCACCTACTTTCCGACACTCCAAAGTCTAAAATAAATGTACTGATGTTCGAGTATATAAAATGAAAACATTAATGTTTATAGTATGATGTTTTGTTGTAGTACCTAACGCAACATTAAATTAGATACTTGCTGATAAGCATTTAAATGCCAATCAAATGTATGTATGAGATATGAGCGTGGACGGATGAAACTAGATGCTCCATTCATTATATGGAATAAAAAGTTACTCAATACATAGATTACTGCTAACAAACAATGTTGATATGCAAACCTCGTTCCAAAATTTTATAATAGCTAGTATTAGTGTCCCATTAGCCAAGTAGGTAAATGAATATACATGTACTTTCAGTGTTCTAGTTAATTTGTCAAGAATTAGTGTTGCATCGCGTCGCTTATTTAATTAAACACAGCTAATGAGTCACAGTTGTTAGCTACGTCGACATGACGACAAATAAATAAATCGTCGATTTTGTACGAGTGACGTGCGTACGCAATAATCATATATTGAGACTGTGTGCGTTGCCGTAAGATGTAGTCTATATTTTGATAAAACCCAAGTTTCCTTTTTAGTCGAAAGTGTTCTGACAAAGGCAGGATCTAGATAATTAGTTGTGGACAAAAATAGTCGTCGCAGTCGGGCCCTGGGCCAGGTGACGTCAGCGCGCCAGGGCCGCCGGCGGGGCAAGACGGGCCCCGCGCCAGTGTCGCGCGCGCCGTCAGCCCGGCCGCACGCTGCCTACCGAGCCTGTATTCAACTGCCAGCCATCAGCCGCCTCCACCGTCTGCCGCCTGCGCCTGGTCGCCTCCACGCCCCCCTCGCCGTCTGCCCACGCGATCCTCGACTATACGTCCACCTGTGAGTACTAACTAACTAAAATCCGTATTATAACGTTACATATGTGTTGAAATCTATTGTCTAACTTCACCGATGCACCGCGATAGCAACCGATGCAGATTTCACTTCTGCATTCATAGGTTTATACTTCAGGGCTATAACTGCATAGATAAATGATTTTCTTTGGATGACATTTTTGTAATAATTTGCTGATTAATAGATCCTAGGCTATTATCGGTACAGCTACAGAGAAGCGAGCCAACCTTGGCGCATCGTGCAATGCAGCGGGGACCTTGCAAGTCACGCGTCAGAGTAACCTCGACTCACGCCGTACTCGCATAGCTACCACGATCCCCTCCGATTCAATTGTTATTCAAGGTTTCGTCGACAGCGACGCTTTCCATTGCTTCTTGCGGGTTGCGGAAAAGATTTGACGGCCAAGCCAGCGGGCAGTGAAATCAAGACAGATCGATATACTCGTGTAGTACCGCGTCTCATAATACGAAGCCATGTTGATAGACGCGTTATGGAACTAACACAAACAGCTGACCGTCGACGACGTATTTCGTTTTTTGACGAATAAAAAATATGACGCGGTCACTCAAGGACGGTCGACCACTGTCGAGAGGTAATTCCCATTTTTTGGCCGCTGCACTGACATACAAATGATTATCAAACGAGAATAGTCATTAAGTACCATCGTTAATGTAAAAGTAAACTGGATCGTTTGTGGACTGGTACGAAGTTACGCTGTAAACAAGGGGCCTCGGTATTTCACGAGTTATCACTTTGGAAAAAACGCGCCATCATTTTATCGCATGTTGTGCTCCCGCTATCAGCTGTACCGATGTTACGACTTGTGGTGTACCAAATAGAAACGTCAAGGGGCTCGCCAATAAACTCGTTTTAAATCTCACATAAAACAAAACATTATTATGCTTTGTTTAACATCACACCTAAAGCAATATTTTAGAATATTGTGACGCGATTTTGCACCTTGAACACACAATGACATATGGGTACATTAGACAACCACGTGTCGATTTCAAAATAGCACTGAAGTATAAATAGACAATCAAAACAAAAAGCTTAAATTAATTAATTAAAAGATAAGATAGCTTTGAAAGGCAAAGGTGACCTGAGATTGAAAGTGATTTCGTTCAGTGAACTACTTTTATTTGGTTCGAAACTTGACCTACACGGTTTCTGGCTTTTATTTTCAAAAGCGCATTGAATTATTATAATGAACTTTAATAGCGAATAAACAAATTATATTTTGAATCTAAATTGGTGTCATCTTTGACATTTTAATGAAAAGTTGGAGACCTAGCCTTCCTTGGTTATTCACGGATATGTTATTTTAGTATGATACCTTCTAGAACGTCTTTAGACATATTTTTTTCACCTCGAGTTGGCATTGATCGTGGTCCACAGAACCGGTAAGGCTGCGGTTACCCTTCGCCGAACATTCAAACATGTCGGAATACTCACTACCTTATTCAAATAAGCCTCGTTTACCCAACATTTACTTTTTTCTTTTCATAGGCTATTACAATTGAAAACAATGCTTTAATTTACATTATACTAATGTTAATTACTTATATACTTATCATTTAACTGCCTGTATACGATTATTTTGCTCGTTCACGTATTAGCTGTTACTATGTATGAGTCAATCTGTTTTGGCTACCAGTCACGACATTTACTGGCGTAATATATTTATAGCATTCTTGGTCAATGGATCTCTCGTATATAATCATACTGTTTATCTTTCCAGGGTGCAATGGTCAGAAGATACGAAAGAATGAGTGGACGCCAGGCCTGGAGTGAAGAGGACATGGCCAGGGCCGTTGCCGCCGTAGTGTCAGGTAAAATGGGCTACAAACTGGCAGCCAGAACCTTCCACATCCCGAGGTCGACACTACAGCGACGTGCCAGCAAGATCCGATACCAACAACCGGACGATCCCAAGCCCCTCATGGGCCACTACAGAAGAGTCTTCACTGATAGCCAAGAGAAAGATTTAGTCGGCTACATCAAAAGTATGGAAAAATATTTCATGGGAGTCTCTAGGAGGGATATCAGAGAACTGGCTTTTCAATATGCAGAGGACCATAACCTGAACCATCCTTTCGACTGCAACAGCAGAATGGCTGGTGAAGATTGGGTGAGGAATTTCCTGAAGAGAAATCCCGAACTATTGGACAGATCAGATAGCGATATTGGCTTGGAACCGGTAAATTTTGATCAGTTTTACCATTTTATGTGTCAACTGTCATGATAATTTGTTGCTTAGTTATAAGTTGAAACTAGCTTTAAGTAAAAAGGTCAAGTTCGTGGAACGCACCCGCGAGAGCCTCATGGTTAATGTATGTGTATGTCCAAGCTGTGTTTAGCACATATTAGCCTTTTGTAATCAGATTTTTTACTCGATTTTATCTAAAGATTAAGAGAGATAATTATGATATATACTCCAAGTAGTAAATTCATCTTTAAATAGGAACGACATATACGCGTTTTGAAAAAACATAGCTAAATTATTGAAAATTTAATTTTAACCAAATTTTATCATATTATATACAAAAAAGGTTAAACCGAGCCTAGCTCCAAGAAAGTAATGTGAATTTTTGATATTTGATTTTGTGTTGGTAAGAAGTTGTAGTGACGCTGGGCCACCTGGGGTGCCCTGAGGCTTCCAATGCCCTTTGGCCCCACTGCGGGCCTCGTTCGTGATATAGAAAATTGAGTACTTACGAAGTCTATTTTATGTAGTTATTTTTTATTTATAATTTAAATTATGTTATTTAATGGTACTAAAATTATATCTTGCTAAAATTAAGGGCTGTGATATCAGAGAATGGTGTATTTTGTGGTACATATCATGATATTGGGGTGATGTTTCTATTTGTAAAGAAAGAGGTTATGATTATATTTCCTTTCAGAGTACATTTATTATATACACATTATGGTTATACTTACATAGTAAGTGTTTATTTACGCAGCAAAACATAATGTACGTCATACATTGCTGATTATTTTCGTCATGCTACGGTAGCTTACGCGCCAAAAATGTACATACGTATGCCTAGCTGAGAGGTTTTCAATTATATTTACCATGTCAATGTGTGGATGCACCCTTGGTGTGTTGTAACAACACGATCGTTATGCATATTCATTTAAAAATTAACAAATACCTAAGTATTGTGATAAAGGTGATCGGTGATATTAGTGGGAAGGGTTTAAACCATTTATTTTGGGTGTTACCTTGGGGGATAAGTTCCAGCTTCAGTCTTTATATCTGAAATGTTTTTTGCCATGAATAGTCATGCAAATTTTATTACTTTTAGTGGCAATTTTATCACTTTCTTTATTCAATTCAGATATGATGATGAAGCATCGAATGTGGCCGAATTATCTCCCATGTTAGCTCAATAAGAATTATGTTTTCAAAACGAAAAAATACTATTTTTCTACATCTCTAAATAGATTATTATACGCGAACCTGTATGTATCTTACTTATTTGTCGTTACCTGAATAATGTTTTGATCTCTTTAATTTATAAATAGCAAAGTTTTTTTATTTATTTAGGTCTCGAAATATTAATTGTTGGATTTGAGAATTTAGCCTTTTGTAACAAATGAATATATGCCAAACTGTTTTTATTCTGAGATTTATTTTAAATTATATAATAGATAATATATTCTTAAGTACTTAGATAATTATTAGGTAACTTTGATTAATTTCAATAAACAAATTCCAAAAAAATATACGCCTTTTTATTAATCAACTCACCAACTAGATATATGCCTGCAAAAATAGTAGGTCCTACTTAGGTAATAGAATATATATTTGAAATATCTTAAAATAAGGGTAAGCTTAATAAATGAAAAAAACATACAGCAATGAAATACTGTATTTGACTTTAGCCATCCAGTATTCAATTTTAAACACTTACCCGTGTATAAAACGACTTAAAATACACTGAAACATACTACAGTCACTAAGTTCTGGTTCTTTATGATTTTTAAATAAATTCCAATCGCAATTTAAATAGAAGATCATTATGACGTCACATCCAAGTACATCAAAAGTCAATGAAAGTGGTATTCAATAAAAAGTTGCTGATTTGACATACTGTAAAACACCATAATAGGGAACTATTCTGTATTCAAAACAATCTGATCAACACTAACCAGCGTATTGAACATCAAAAATACATAGATACATAAAATATGATCACAATTGTATGATTAGTATGATTTTTAAGAACTGATCTAAACACAAACAGAATATTTGATGTTGTACAATTATGACGTCATAACTTGTCATTTCATATAAAACTCCATACATTCGGACATTTTGACAATTCATAAAGAGTTGCTGATGTGACATGTCAATACACATCACTATTCAAATAGGAGGTTGATTACTCTAACGTTAGTTCCTTGTACTTACAAGTCAATGAAAGCGATATTCAAAATGTTGCTGATTTGACATGCTGTGAAACACTACAATTATAGTTGCCGCGACTCTTTTTGACAGCAAAGTGTTACAGAAAAATGTACCTTACACCGTTTTGATTAGGTTCATCATATCATATAATTAGCCATTATATCAATATGCGAAAAGTGATATAGATGTTTTTGTGACATTACTGACCTAGTAACTAACCTGCTAAATGATAGTCTCGGTGTAATCTCTTTTAAGTTCATTTTCGTTTGGTCATCAACATTTTGACGTTTTTTAAAAGATTTTGTTTCGTATTTAGTTTGCTCGTTTATAGATTGCAAATAGCTCACATTACGATATGTTGTCGCTCTGTTTATTGTTGCTATATTCTTTTCAATGCAAAAAGACCTACGCGTACAAACAGAGCGGCACAAACTTTGATTTATACTATGTAAAGATACTTATATATATATTTTTTTTATGCCACTTGGGCCGACAAACAAGCAGACGGTCCACCTGATGGTAAGTGGTCACCGCCGCCTATGGACATTTGCAACACTAGGAGCATCGCCAATGCGTTGTCGACCCTGAGACGTGAAGTTGTCTCATGTGCCTGTAATTTCACCGGCCCCCTTACCTTTCTAACCGAAACACAGTAATACAATTGCACTACTGCTTCACGGCGGAAATGGGTAAGGTAATATTCAAAATATCTATAGTGTAGATGCTTTCCTGGGACAACTAGCACACGGCCATCTGATAATAAGCAGAAACAATTCCCAACAGGAAGCACAAGCGGAAAATACACCTGGTTCAGCTCACATCCGGGCAGCACTTTATCAACGTTACGGAACAGGGAGAGAAACACATAGGTACTTAAACTTATGTACCTTACGGTCATGTAAGAGTACATTATAATCATTTTCACATAAGATGAGTCGTAACAGTTTGAAGTTTACTTTGTGAAATAGTAATTGATTACTCTAAGATACTAGACTAAATGCTTCATGAGACCTTGCTCTATAACGGTATTTTTTTTTTTTTTATTTTTTTTTTTTGGATCTCCAATGAAAGATGTACACATTAAATGACATGACATAAAACATCACTACATAGTATAAAACAAAGTCGCTTTCTCTGTCCCTATATCCCTATGTATGCTTAAATCTTTAAAACTACGCAATGGATTTTGATGCGGTTTTTTAGATAGAGTGATTGAAGAGGAAGGCTTATATGTATTAGTATCTATATTGCACCTAAGCGAAGCCGGGGCGGGTCGCTAGTAGTTTATAAGAGGTATTACATTGGTGTACTCCTTCAATTATAGGAGACCACAGCATGCTCAGTAAACTTAACAAGCTGACAGTGTAAAATAAAAAATTAAATTTAAGAAGTGAAAACAATAATATAAAAGATTTACAGGATAAACAAATTGAGTATCCACAGATTATGTCAAATTAAACATAAACCATTGAGTAATCTTATAAAACACCATGTGTCACCGAACTCTTGCTTAAAACGTTTATTATTTTACATACTTGATTATTAAACTTATATATGTAAATAATATATTAAATAGTATGTTTATGTATGTTTATATATATATATACATACATATTTATGTATTTTTTTTTGTCTTCCATACTACAAATCTCTCCCATAAATTCTTAGTGCATCTACCTGTAATTATCTCTGCATCACCCAAAGGTTGTCTGGTAGATAATGCCTTTGGCATTAAGACCGCCTTTGTACACCACTGTACATAAAGTATTAAATAAATAAATAACTGCACTACCTCAGCGGAGATTAAGCAGTTATCCTTTTAAACAGCCTTACTCTCCGCCATCGATAACGAACTAAGTATGGCAGCTTACCACAATTCTTATTGTCATACCATTTTTTTTATTTAGGACAATCAGTAGCTGTTACATTACTTCATTTTAATTTTACATAACTTAAAAATAGCAATTAAATGCACAGCATTTCAAGATGTCACAGCATGCATCATGAGATAAACAAATCTATTATTAAAAAGAAAGTGAAAAATAAAAAAATAAATACAGAAACAAGACAATACAATTAATTAATTCAATTTGATCCCTGCGTCTTAACAACTGCAAAACATATTTTTTGAATGTCGATAGCTTTAGTTTCATGTCAATATGAATTGGTTTTTAGTCAATAGACGTCAGAATATAAAAAAAACTGGACATTGAATTGCATATAGATACCTATATTCTAAAATAATTGGCAGTTAATCAGTTAACTGCAATGGAACTTTTTCGAAATTTTTCTACCGATCAAGACAGTGTTTGAAATTGAAACAAATTGCAATCAAATGACATCTTCCACACTCAAATAAAACGCTAGGTACAATATAATAAAAATAACCTTTTTGCATTTTAGGGTCAAAGAGAATAAGTGTCAGAATTAGTGAAGTTATTACATTATATCATTCATAATACATATAAAAAAAAAATTTTATCGGTCCAGCCGTTTAGGAGGAGTTCACTGTCAACACACGTACAGAAGAATCACTACATGGTATAAAACAAAGTCGCGTTTTTTTCTGCCCTATGTCCCTATGTATGCTTAAATCTTTAAAACTACGCAACGGATTTCGAAGCGGTTTTTTTGTATAATACATGTGACATCCCACGGGAACGCGGGTAAAACCGCGGGGGCCAGCTATTATATATATAAATATTAAGACAGAGAGCGTAATAGTAAGTTTCTTTATACATGGGTAATCTCCGGAACCACTGCATCTATTTACCTGAAAGGAACTATTCGAGATGAAGGATACATTAAATCCCTCGGAAACGCGGGTGATTCCATGGGACGAACCTAGTATATAATACGAGTAGGTACTAAATTTTATTTACATACCCCATGTTATTTTAATTGTGGAAAAGCTCGGGTTTACCACAATATTACTGTGGTAAATAAAATGATGTGGCTGACGATGGTGGTGGTGAATTATAAATAAATCTGAAATTGATGAAACATATCAAAATAATTAATGCTCATGCTTTCTAGACAGAAAATCTGAAAGATAAATATTACAATACTATTATTTTACTACTTTCTTTTAATCTAGCAAGAATCATCTCCGTTTTTTTTAAACCCCATTGGCCGACATACAAGCAGACGGTCCATCTGATGGTAAGTGGTCACTGCCGTCTATAGACATTAGGAACACCAGTGCCATCCCCACTGACACGTGAAGTTGTTAACCCTCATTTGTGTCACCAGGCCCCTCACTTTTGTAACTGAAAACCAATAATACAAGTGCACTACTGCTTCACGGCGGAAATAGGTAAGGTGGTAGTACTTCCCCGGAGGAACTCTGCAATAAAAGCTCTACTACTAATAAAATGACTTTGAATACATGGAGATATTAAAATACAATAAACATATCTATTTGTACTCGTATATCTATATATATAAAAATTAATCCCTATTTCCCTTGGTCACAGCATCACGCATGGACGGTTGGACCGATTTCGCTAATCCTTTTTTTGTTGTGTTTATTATTGTCAGGAGAAGGTCTTATGAAAGAAAAAATTAAGAAAGTTGCGTGGAAAATTTAGGAAATTAAAAAATAAATTACCGCTATACTAGCGCTTTTGACAATAACAACTTTTATTATTGTCAGTCGTTTGCATAGAACTTGAGTCGTTTGACTGTTGGAGCGATTGACAGAATGCGCGCTGCAAATATCGATTAAAATAGAGGCATGGGTCGAAATTATATTGATAAAATAAATAACGAACTAAAAGAAATTATATTCTTATTGCACATTTCACAGTCGAATCAATCGGAAGATTGGAATTCAATATTCATTGTTAAGACAGGACAACGTCTGTCGGGTTAGCTAGTACTTAATAAATATGCCTACCTATTTATGATTTCTAATTAGTAATCGAAAGTGCATTTATGATTATGGCGCCAAAATGCGACGATTCAATTTAAAAAAAACAATAAAATGTTATCGTTGTGACATTTAAAAAGGTTGCTGATTTGACCCTATTTGAGTAAAAGAATTCCCGAGTGTAAGTAATGTTATCAATATAAATACTTTTATAAAATAACCAAACTAGTTCATAGCGATCTTCTAACTAAAATCCAATACTGGCTAGTAATAAACGGAACCATAACAAAACAAGGAAATAAAATATTTCCTTGCCATATTGAGGTATATAATTAAAAAAATCATTATTAAAAGTGACTGATTTGACCCTATTTGAGTTAGTATACCCAAGTGTATATGCAAAAGTTTTCAATATCAATACTTTTATAAAATAATTCATCGGATCTTCTAGCTTTAATCCAATACTGGCTAGTAATAAATGGAACAATAACAAAACAAGGAAATAAATCTATTTGTTTCGCCTGTGTAGCATTTTATGGGCAATTCAGTATGAAATAAATTCAAAATCATCAATAAAAGGGGTAAGTAGCCATTTTGGGCGAATATTGGTTTATTAGCATGGTCTATGGATAAGAACCCCACTCTATTAATTAATACGCGTTCATAAATAAATATGTTAGAGATTCACCGTAACGAATATGTGTATAATAAATAATAATAACTACGATTAACACATGGAATTCATTTAATACTAATAAAAACAACGGGTTGCACTCCGGGAGTGCCGGCAGAAGTAAAAAATTGTGCATTTTTACCGTCTTACGAATTTTCGATCAGATCACGTGTCCTGCCCTATGCCCTATGCCTAATTCGGCAAATACAAACTTCGCCGGGGAGCTGCTTCACGGAGGCCTCGGAGAGCTTATCTCTCGCGTGATTAGTAGTATGAGCGTAGTTAGCGAAAGAGACAAAGCACGGAGGCCGCGACGAAACATCCTCGAGTTAGTGTCAGACGCCAGTGTCAGTGCCTTTCAGAGTCGAGCCCCTGGCGCCAGTTTAACATTTTATACGGATCCCAAGAAAAGTGCTCAACGCCGCTAAAGAAGGTTTACACACGGTCATCTGATCCCGAAACTAAGCAGAGCTTGTACTATGGAAACCAGATAACTGACATACTACATATACCTATTTGCAAAGTTCATTCTTAAATAGATATTTAAACCCATAATATAATAATAACACACATATAATTCTTGTCTATGTTTATGTTAGTGAACTCCTCCTAAACGGCTGGAATGATTATAATGTGTTTTTGTGGATTCCAGAATGGTTTAGAATCACAGTTGGATTTTCACCGATAGGTGGCGCTGCGATCGAATACCAGCATAGTAGTTTTTATGGATCTTATGTATGGTCTTATTTCGACAGGACAACGTCTTTTGGGACATCTAGTTATTATATATTTATTGAATTACAAACAGGTTTGATTTACATATATCAATCTATATATATAAAAATGAATGTTTGTCTGTATGTATTTTATAGAATCGTAAACTATGCAACAGATGTCAATGCAGTTTTCAGCAATAGATAGAGTAATTCAAGAGGAAGGTTTATAACCAGGATTGAAAGCGGGCAAAGCCGCAGGGCGCAGCTAGTGGAATATAACATTTAATTTAAAAACTAATTTCACTTAAAGTAATATAAATTTGTTCAGCTGCAGTACTGGTAATTTTCTTTGTTTTCATTTTCCGAGTGTCGCTGTTCAATACCGTGACCGCTACTCCGCCCCCTCGAAGTTATTTCAAAGAGCCTTCGCAGACTTTACTCTAAGATTTCTCTCTGAACAGTGTTTTATAATATTTGGTTTGTAGTTTCAAAGCCAATTTACGGAGAGAAGGCGGTGACGCGGAGAAAGGAAAAACAACGTTTGAAAAGCTCCTAAAGAAAATATCTTTTTCAGGAGACCCATTAGGAGAGAGGGATTGCTAAGCGAGGGAAATATTTAAGACTCTTAGCTATTGTTATATAGGCACGTTGTTACCTCTTATTTTTAAAAGCTTTTGATTAATTAGTAAGGTCTCCTAATCTCTAGGAATATATTTAAGTTTTAGTTTAAAAGATGTTTTTCTAAATAATTACTGGTTGATACTCATAATCTAATTAAGAATTTCATTGAAAAAGTAACCCTCTTGCATTTTGATAAGGTTCATCTGCATCTTACAGTCAAACTCTAAAAGAATTACAGGTCTATAAATAGTATAAAACAAGGTCAACAACTCTACCTCTGACTGTTTGTGTTTAAGTTCTGTTAAACTACGCAACAAAATTTGACGCGCATTTCACTATAATTTTGGGATTATCTTAAGCCTACTAATATTGTAATGCTTAAGGTTGTAAAATGTACAGATGGATTGATAACTCTTTTACGCAAAAAGTACCTACCTTCTAAACGGATTTGAGTGAAACTTGGTATATATGATACGTTGCATCCCTCGAAAGTGTAACATCCTTTAAAAGAGCGAGACACAGCTATTCATTCGCGTTTCATAATTTAGTTATAATTCGCACTCAGGTGAAACCGGTTCATTAATACTAAGCATAAAATGAGTAACAGGACACATGCTTGGAATGAATTTCAATGCATATTTCAGTACCAAAGAGAGAGCAGATATAATATAAAGATTGACATAAGCAAACTACGCTTCTATACCCAACAACTATATAGAATTTCCAAGAGAAATAACACCCCAAACATCCCTCTTTGAATGGCCTTCCGAGCTTTGAACGTAAGGACGTCGCATAACTCCTCATACCTGCCTTGCCGAGGTAGATAAATAGTGTACGCTACGTGAGAAGGGAGCCGGTTCTAGCGTTTGCCACACACTGCCAACACATTATGTGTTTTAAAGAAAATAAGATTTAAAATTATTATCAAAAGCACAACAAATTTGCTTTTTTCAATTGAATAGAGCAATTCCTAGAGGTTAGATATGCTTATGAGAGTAAAACTATTATCTATACTAATATTATAAAGAGGAAAGATTTGTATGTAAGTATGTTTGTTAATCTTTCACGCAAAAACTACTAAGCGGATGTTTGAGATGAAACTTGGCACAGATAGAGCATATCCTGGAATAACATATAGGCTACTTTTTTTCCCGGGAAAATGTGATATCTCCGGGTAAGACCTCAGGGGACAGCTAGTAAATAATAAAACTCTTAAATAAATACAATTATACTTTTAGTCTATAAAATTATTATGAAAAATCGAAATAGAACATGTAGCTCCCTCATGATGAGATGCGTCGCAGGATGGGCGCTTGATAAAGTGGTAAGGGGATAGATTATATCTTGGGGAAGGAAATAGGCACTTATTGTCTCAAAAATGATAATCCTTTATAATGCGAAAGATAATATACTCGTAGATAATATTATATGATGCGTTTTTTCCTTAACTTCAAAGTTATAAGTGGATAGCCGATGAATAAAGTTATATGTAGTGGTAGCTTAAAACTGTAGACTCAAATGTCAGAAATTTAACAATTAAATAGTAACATTTTTTTCAGTCGCTAATGAAATTGTTAAAGATATTATAAGACATTATTAAAATAGTATTAATAAATGTTAATATTATTTTAACATACCTTTACTTATGAAGTTATTTTGTTCTTTTTGTTTTGGTAAGTAAGTTAAGACAATATTTTAATAAATAAAATAATTAATTGTATTTACAACACATTATATATAAATTTTAACGCCTTTGCCAAACGGCAATCAGATACAAACGTTGCTGATGTCACAATTTAAGACAAATAATAAGTAATGTAATTGCCATTGAACATAAAATAATAAAAAAATCGATTAAAATAAATAAACAAAAAATAAATTGTCATTAAGTAAATGCATGCAGTATTCAATTTAAAAATGGAATATTGATTTTGTAATGTACCTATCAGAAATAAAGGCTATTTGTATTTAATATATGAATTTTAAGAAAAAATTAAGATTGTTCTACCTATCTCATTCCAAAATTCCACTTTAGAACTTGCTTGGTTTGAACTCCAAAGGTATCGTATACCTGCCCATCTCGAATGAACTGTAAAATATTCGGGAGTCAATTGGATTTCATCGCGGATCTGGTGCCAAAGGGGCTCTTGCGATGCCACTTCGCTTTTCCACTACATCGATAACAATGAACAATGACTTTGGCAACTTCGCCGTTCCACAGAAAAGTTTGTCGTGCGATTTCTGTCGGTACAATTGCAAATATTAAAGATTAATTTCACCTGCGTTCCGGAGGTCTGTAATACGCGAACAGTCAAACGCGTGCAGTTAAAATAGTTGTAATTCTTTAAAATTCTCTCATTTCCTCAATTATAATATGCATGTATTATACATAAAAACCTTCCTCATGAATCACTCTAAGTATTAAAAAAAACCGCATCATAATCCGTAGCGTAGTTTTAAAGATCTAAGCATACATAGGGACAGACAAACAGCGGGAAGTGATTTTGTTTTATACCATGTAGTGATTTGTAACCCTTATAATGTTTAGACTCTAAAGCGATACAAATGAAACTAATTCATTAAAACTCATAGAAAACTAATTTAATTTACCGACCTCTAATGAGATCGTAAACTTAGCAACTGTATTTGAAATTCTCTTGATACCGTACTCTATTTACTTAAGAATTCAGACCCAATCCAATTATATCGATGTTTGCATTCTCAAAGGACTTGAGAGCACCAAGGTAAGTCCCCTTCCGCTCCGATGCAGACGTAAGAGTTCGAGAGCACTACCGAGAACGTACTAACAAGAACTGCCTCTTTTTATTTATGTTACACTCTATTACGACGCGACTCCGGTCTCTAGATGAATGGAACGTCAGACTTTTTCACTTCGCTTCAAAGGCAATGAAATGGATTCGCAAATATAAGTACTTGTACCGCTGCGAAAAATGTTAGCGCTTGCAATATTTATGTTTGCGAACGGATCGCGAATGTCGAATGAGTCGAGTGGCGTGATGCGAATACAGAAGTAAGTAGATTGGCGGAATTATGGCACCTTTGTTGCTGAAGTGTAGCATTTTAAATGAGGACACAGTAGTCGGTATGAATTTACTTTCGTAGATCACTTGTGGGATTTAAATACATTTCCTGAAACTGATTTGATATCAGCAAGTTACGAATCTTTGAAATGTCAAAGAAGAAAAACGTGTTTTCAGCAACAAAATATTTTACAGTTTGTTTCGGCACAATACAATACAAAGGATCAAAAGCTTTATACAAAAAATCATAGGCATGCTACACAGACGGTAAAAAGCAACACATGACAGGAGCCGTCAATTTATTTTCCCAGTAACAACACGACTTTACTCTTTGCAAAGTTGAACCCAATTTGTTGAGTCACAGGGAATTATTTTCATGAAATACACAAAAAGTACAGGAGAATGGCAATAAAGCGAGGTGTCAGAAGAGCCGAGGCAAGGCGAGGCGTCGACGACGATATAAAACTGCATCCGGCGTGTTCCCACATATAGTAAAGGAACAAAACGCCACGAAAATTATAATCCTACCAAAATGTATATAAATAAAACACATGAGACTTAACAACTTCACGACACAGGGTTGACAATGCATTGGCGATACCCTGTTATTGCAAATGTCCATACGCGGCGGTGCCAGCCTGTTTGTCGGCACATGTGGTATTAAAAAAAAGGTATAACAATTTTTATCTGTCTAATGATCGTGAGTAAGTCTTTCAGATGAATGCAAAGTGATCACAACAGTCCTCTGCAATCAATTGTTCGAGTAATTTCGGTAATAATATCTCTCACTTTCGCACTGGATGAAGGCACAAAATAATATAATGTATACTTGTGACGTTCACTTTTTAGTTAAAATACGACACACCTGGGAACTGCGCTGGACATTTTTATCACCAAATAGTTACCGCCTGAGGAATAAATAACTCGTACATCGTTTTGTTAAACTCGTTTTAAATTGTTATCTCTACTTCTCTACTTACATAAAAATTCAAACGCAGTTTATATATCTTACTATTTATATACTATTACTAGCTGTTCCCTGCGGTTTCACCCGCATTTATCGATATTATATATAGTCTATAACCATCTAGGAAAAATTCCGCGTGGGATGGTAGCAGTCCCATCCCGATATGTCCAGTAGTTTTGAGGTAATGGTGCGTCAAAGAAACCCTATTTGCTTATCCCTACTAATATTGACTGCCAAACCGAAGGTCGCGGGTTCAATTCCCACCCAGGACAAATATTTGTGTGCATGAACATGTCTGTTTGTTCTGTGTCTGGTTGTAAATATCTATTTATGTATGTATTTATGTATTTATGTAGTATATCAGTTATCTGGTTTCCATAGTACAAGCTGTGCTTAGTTTGGGATCAGATGGCCGTGTGTAAAGAATATCCCCGGATATTTTTTTATTGATTTATTATTATAAATGTGAATTTAAGTTTGTTTGATACGCTTCCACGCGATAACTACTTAATCAACCATCATGACACTTTGTTCACATATTCTTGGAGGTATTTGAAGTAACATAGGATACTTTTTGTGCCGGGAAAATATTACGTCCTCGGGAACGCGGGTGAAACCGCGGGGGACAGCTAGTAGAAAGATAAATGCAATAGTTTGAATGGATGAATGTTTGTTACTCAATGACGCCAGAATGGCTTATCTGATTTGGATGAAACTTGGCTTGGATTATAGTCTGGAATAGCATATAGGGCATTTCTTTGATTTATTATCCTGGGAAAATGAAAAAAAATCAATATATAATATATGTAACGTCTTTGCGAATCTATCAGTTTTGAGCCCAGAGAAGAATGTACACTTTACACGTTACGAGAGTAACTCATTACAATAAAGTAAATTTAAAATTGATTAAATTAAGGAGCCTTTGACCTATCACCAAGCAGAAAATCCAGTTGATCCCTTTTTAAATAAACTAGTATTTTATAATAAGTTTTAAATAGAGTTCTACAGTGTGGATTGGCCTGAATTTACTTTTAGCGTGGAAGCTATTATTCAGTGCTAGCACAACAGACAAATCCGGGAGTATTGACCGCGACAAACTAAATCTAGAAGCGTTATTTTAAGAACTAATTTAGACTAGAGCCTAGGAGCTCGCTTGTGCTACAAAAGGAGTAGTATGAAAAGAGTTTTAACCAAAGAATACTCATTATTATGGTAATAAGTTATTGTAGATATTGTGCCTACCAACTCGACAATTAATAAATACTAGTGGTCCCCCAGCGATCGAAATTCGACCATAATTCTATATATTTTAAGTTTGAGCTTCATTGAGGTTTTTTGTCTAGGCTTTCTGCACTACTTTTCCATATAAACTTTACCTATGCCAAATCTCACTCGACTCCGCGTGCGCAATATACTTCAAAAGGTCTAACGTTTTCGCTTTACATATTCTTTAGTAATTCGATTAGAATAATAAGTAATTATTTTCTCTCGCTCTTTTATTATAATAATACATCTTACAATCTGAAAACCATGCAGGTTTGTTTCGATTGCAATAGAAACGTTCATCTTTCACTCTGATATAATTTAAAAGCCTCGGACTTACCACTAATACAAATATTAATGAAGAGTTGTATAGTTAAAAATTATCGATATTTTAAATACTCGACAGTTATGAGTGTTATAAATATTTAACCTTATGGCGTCATCACAAAATTTACCGTTGGAGCTATTGCTCCAACATCAGGCTCATCTATTAACGAGCCTTATCTTTAGAGCAATAACGATGGTTTTCTATAAAATGCTAAGCTGTCAAAATGGCCCTTTTATGTTTCAACAACTTTTTTTTTATACCTCATTGGCCGACAAGCAATCAGACGGTCCAACTGATGGTAAATGGTCACCGCCGCCAATGTACATTTGCAACACCAGGCATTGGTAATGCGTTGTCGATCCTGAGACGTGAAGTTGTTAAGACTTACGTGCCTGTAATTTCATCTTACTAACCCAGCAATACAAGTGCACTACTGCTTCACGACGGAAATTGGTAAGATAGTAGTACTTCCCCGGACGAACGCTGCACTAAGAGCTCTACTACTCAAAAACTTTAATAGGTAGATATTCACCGCCTCCTTTTCACAGGCCAACTTTTCAACTATAATAGTTTTTTTACCCGCCATGCTTTACTAGTACATAGAGGGTGTAATTAACTTCGTGCTAGATTCTTACTTGACGGTGTTCACTGGAGAAACCATAACAATACCGTTTCATTTAGCTCTATAATCAATCCCTAATCAACTAATTTCACGGCATTATATTATTAAGCTTAAACGCTGTACAATTTGTGTTCATGTTAAATAGGTAATCACATGGCATTAAATTTGCATAACATATAGTTGGTACTAATAAATAAATGAAGGCATTTATATTTAAGAATTGTAAATCACTACATAGTATAAAACAAAGTCGCTTTCTGTCCCTATATCCCTATGTATGCTTAAATCTTTAAAACTACGCAACGGATTTTGATGCGTTTTTTTAATAGACAGACTGATTGAAGAGGAAGGTTTATATGTATTAGTATCTACATTGCACCAGAGCGAAGCCGGGGCGGGTCGCTAGTGTTATATATATATCCAGGGACATTCTTTACACACTGGTATCTGATCCCAAACTAAGCAGAGCTCGTACTATGGAAACCAGATAACTGATATACATACACTACTTTTTTTTCTTAATACATACTTAAATATATATTTCCATCTAGACACAGAACAATGCATGTCGATGCACACAAATGTTTGTCCTGGGTGGGAATCGAACCCGCGACCTGTGACTTGGCAGTCAGGGTCGCTAACCACCAAGCTAACTGGCCTGTGAAACGTTGTACACTTATTTAGGACATTTAGGTGCATTTTTGATCAAATTGACTCCGAGCTCATCTTAAGTATGTTCAACTAAAAAGTATATACGGTAATAATGCACACTACATGTTAAGTTGGGACTACAATATAGAAATGGGAAAATATCTTCAACGGAAAGTGGGTCTCATTAGTGAGACTTTTGCCTTCCGCTTTAGCGATTATGGGAGTGAAGACATGTTGGTACTTTTGTTTAATGACCTTACTACTATTATAATTGCGAAAGCTTAGATCGATGGATGTATTTTACTCAATCACGCCAGAACTACTGTACCTCAACCATGCGTTGCTATCGAAACTTACTTTAGTCACTGGCGAGTAAACGACCATCGAACCCGATCGACTCATACTACCGATTTTAGTTCTTTAAGTGACCGCTAGTGGCGCTGTACATAGTTGCCATAGAAATGTTTTACGCCGTCGCTAGCGAGTACCTACGTACGTTTAAAACTCATGGTAAAGGCACTGATCAGATCAAGATGAAATTTGGTACAGAGATTGTTTATAATCTGGAATAGCACATGGGCTTGTAAGGCATTTTTCGGGAATGCGGGTGAAGCCGTAGGGCCCAGCTAGGTTATAAATACAAAAAACCTACATGAAATATGTCTCTGAAATATTGCTATTGGAACCGATGCTACTTGCTCTACACGCTTAACACGCTTTTACACTTGGTATGTATCTATATAACGAAATCTTTGAACGTGATTTTCATCCCTTTAAAAATTACGGATTGATTTGAAACTTTGCACACGTATCAAGGAAAAGATGACAATGCAATAATTTAAATACTTTGTCTAATTTTCCTTGCCAGGATCTTCAGAATTAGCGATTTCAAAAACCAAAAAATACGTTTTAACGATTACGCGAACTAAAAATCTAAAGATAAATTAAAGTAAAAAAAACCTATTAGAATAATGTAAAACTATATTTTATTGTAAGAAAGCGTGGGGCAATTTTAAAAATGTTTTCATAATGACTCAATATCAGTCAATAAAATTTTTATAACAATTGACATCAAGCACTCCATGTTTTCTTAAATTGATTAAAAATTATTTTCTACTTTTTTCTTTGGTTTTTGATTAAAGAGAGTTTTTAGTTTTTTTAACTATATTTTTTGACAAAAATGTTACAACTATTTCTTAATTCCTTTTGTTATTTTACGAGGTATATCATGAACAGTAGACTATAGGCAATTGTGAAATCTGGTTAAATTGTTCAAGTTAGAACTCTGTGGTTACATAATAATTTGTTAAACTGACGAATGACGTCTGAATGACGCAAATCCGAAGTTTCAATTCAATAGCCTTTCAACTTAAAGGTCAACAAACAAGCTTTTAATTTGTTTTACTGTTGATTAGAGGAAACAAATGAAGAAATCTTGCTGCTTATGTATTACGGCTTCAAACGATTTGAACAGAAGGATTTTGTTCAAAAAAGTTTGGTCAAAATGTTTTAAACTAACCTTTTTGGTTAAAAGTGTTGAAGACCATGTTTTTGTTTTCGGAGCTCTGTGACAGTTGGCTCATGGTTAGATACACTGAGTGCGACGCCACTATAGGTCATTAGGAATCCCCTTTTATTTCAAATTCCTGTGGGATTTTTTCCCCTTTTGCCTCTTGAGGCCAGGCTATAGTCTTTCGACCATACTGCCTAGTCATACGTCCTATGGATTAGCGAGATTTGAGACTCCTCCATTTAAAAGGGAAGATCTTCCGCCAGGTTAGTTGATTATGTCTGGAGACCGCTGTCAGACTATTGATGTTCGAAGCTTGTATATGCGGCGACATCTATGAACACCCATGCAAAAATCCTACATCGCGATATCGAAGTTTTCTCAGGATTTGACAAATGTACAAGCTTCCAACATCAATAGTCGGACCGCGGTCCCCAGGCATGATCGCCTATCCTGGCGGAAGATCTTCCCTTTCAATTGGAGGACTCTCATATCTCGCATGTCTCAAACCTCGCTCTTCCACTTTCCCATTCAAAGCAATAATTTGTAAAACCATGTATGTTGTGTGTTCTGTGTAATCTATACAATTAAATACTTAAAAGAAAGACTAGTTCATAAAATTCTAAATTCAAAAACCATTTAGTTTGTTTAGGCCCCCGGAGGGCACTAATGGTCAATTTTATTGAAGTTACCAAATAGTATTTGTAGTATATAAGTAATCTGGTTCCATAAAAGGTTGTAGCTTGCTTCTGATTCCAAAACCGTGTGGAAAGAATGTCCCTAGATAACTAATTTATTTATTGTTCAATGCGCCATCAAACTTTCTCATACCATAGCGTTACAAAATGTTTCAGGTTTGTCACGTTTTTTATCAGTTTATACAAATCATAAATATTCCCGAATAAAATTCGTCTTAACTACTTAAGTGATACAATCCTTCTCCTCAATAACAACGAAGTATTGCTTATTTTCAATAATATATGCATTTATTAAAAATAATATATATTTATACGAGTATATGCATCCACTTTTACACCGTAGTTGAGTATTTAATCATTGTCAACGGATTGTTTGCCGTTTTAAACTATACAAGTATATATAATAGTTGCTGATTTGACATCCAATCATTTTGTATGTCAAATCAGCAACATTCATATTCAATGTCAAAACGTTAGCTTTGTATACGTTATTAGAAACACGTGTAAGATTTCTGAGAAGAGGAGGAAAGTTTTACTTTCTTGATGAGATCACAGTGATTCAGTGTCAAACAACCTACTTTTTATCCATTAATATTAACCTATAAAGTAGGTATTTTGACGGTTTAATGGGTGGGTATTTTTCTGTTCATAGTAGTTAATATGGAAACTAGCTGTTCACCGCGGTTTCACTCGCGTTCCCAAAGGCATTAATATTTTTCTGGGATAAAAAGTATTATATTTGGTATCTCGGCTATAAACTATCAATGTGCTAAGTTTCATCCAAATCCGCTAAATAGTTTGTGCGTGAAAAAGTTACAAACATTCATTAAACCATACAAATTTTCGCATAATAACTGTCCCCCGCGGTTCACCCGTGTTGTATGTGAGGAATGTTACATTTGCCCAGGATAAAACGTATATGTTATTCCACGGCATGCTCTATACAGAATGTTACAAAACTACCCGTAAAGCCGAAAGGAGGTTAAATGGGTATAACGATATTCACAATATTTAACAACCGTAGTAACGCTGTATAAACCCAAAAAAAAAACTAAAAACTGATTTTAATGAATGAAAAATAGAAAAACTATTAAAGTACACAGTTATTAGGTAAAATAGGTACATAGGCCTTTCTGTTAAATAATCTGGTTACCTGACGTGACAGCTTACTAGGGTTGTTGGCTTTGATAATTAATTATATTTTTACGGGGTATTTGTAACACGTTGTAGATGTGCCAAGTTTATTTCAAATCAGTTAGGTAGTTTTTGCGGGAAGGAATAATAAACACCTACCCATTCGACCTCACCAAACTTTCGCATTTATAATATAACTAGCTGTCCCCCGCGGTTTTACTCGCGTTCCCGTGGGATGTCACATGTACTATACATAAAAACCTTCCTCTTTAATCACTCTATCTATTAAAAAAAACCGCATCAAAATCCGTTGCGTTGTTTAAAGATTGAAGCATACATAGGGATATAGGGACAGAGAAAGCGACTGTGTTTTATACTATGTAGTGACTAGCTGGCCATGCGGTTTCACCCGCAATGTATTATACAGTAATTTAATTATACATTAACATTCCTCTTGAATCATTATGTGTATTGATGAGGACCGCATCAAATTCTGTTGTATAGATTAAAAGATCTAAGCGTACAGACGGCAGGTAGCGACTTTGTTTTATACTATATAGGTGTCCCCCGCGGTTTTACCCGCGTTCCCGATTAATATCACATTTTCCCGGGATAAACAGCCTATATGTTATTCCAGGATATACTCTATCTATGTGCCAAGTTTCATCCATATCCGTTTAGTCGTTTTTGCGTGAAAGAGTAACAAACATACTTACATACAAACCTTTCCTCTTTATAATATTAAATTATAGATAGGATGGTCCTACTGGGACTAGTAGATAAGACTTAGTAGAATCAAAATGGATTATTAGAATAAAATTTAAATCGTGCATTTTCTTTTCAAATTTATCTCAGCGAGATGTGATAAAAACTCGTGGTTCTGCTGAACCAGGTGCGTAATCTCCTGAGCATAACGTATGCGCTCATAATGCGGCACTTTGATGTATTGGAATATGATATCAGCCCGCATCTGGGGAACGGGGAGGCATCAGAATAAACTTCACCCGCTTTTCTTATTCAATTTCCACGACCTCCTGACTAATATGATGATAATCGTGGCAAGGAAATAGGATGTGATAAAGTTATACCTACCCGTAGGTAGTATATACAACGGGTTACAAAATACCCCATAAAATATAATTAATTATCAAAGCCAACAACCCGAGTAAACTGTCACGTCAGGGAACCAGATTATTTAACAGAAAGGCCTACGTACCTATTTTACCTAATAATTGTCTACTTTAATAGTTTTTCTATTTTTCATTCATTAAAATTTCTTGGGGTATGTTATACAGCATTACTACGGTTCTTAAATATTCTGAATGGACTCATTATAATGCCCCATTTAACCTCCTTTCGGTTTTACGTGTAGTTTTGTAACACTCTGTATAGTATAATATATATAGATTTTATTTTTTTTCTTTTTTTATATCACCCAGACACATTTTTCATACAAGGTTAACTGATCCCAAAATTAAGCAGAGTGTACTGCTTGTTCTATGGCTACCAAGTAACTGATAAGTTACATATACTTCTTTCTAAATACATACTTATATAGATATTTATATGTATACATGTACGACATATATTTCATGTGCATGCATTCAAATGTTTGTCCTAAGTCAGGGTCTCTAACTACAAAGCCAACTGTCTTTATAATTGATTTGTACAATTAGAAAAATAATTGGTTAGTAATCACTTTCCGTAAACTAAGTCACTACGTGGCCAGTGCCGGATTAACCACGTAGCAAGAGTAGCAATTGCTACGGGCCCCGCGCAAAAGGGGGGCCCGCGTGTCTAAGACCATCACCGATTGTTTTTTTACCACTTTATATTTAAGAACCCATAGGCCCTCCGAGAGAATTTGCTACGGGCCCCGCGCTGGCTTAATCCGGCACTGTTCGTGGCGTCTGTACGCTTAAATCATTTAATATGAGCAACTGATTTCGATGCGGTTTCCATCAATAGACAGAATGATTTAAGAGGAAGGTTTATTTATAAGATATTCTATAGTAAAGTCTAGTCATAATAATTATTAATCAATCTTTGCATTGTACCCGTACAAAACCTTGGCGGTTCGCTAGTTTAACTTACAAAACGACTATTAAGAAAGACACTTTTGTTACGTAAATAATGTAATTTTTCCAATCTTCAGAGACAGTATTATAATTACGTAGAGCTTCATGAGCGAGGCCATCAATACTTAATTCTGGAGTTGGTTATAAAATACTCTTCTTAATAAATAACATACTAATCGCTTAATTTCATTAAGAATTAATTTATTGATTCAGATCTATGTTACGTTTTTTTAGGCTGTTTAATATGTACTGTAGTGAACAGGGGCGTAATTACAAAGAAACTAATCATATATTAATTATTTACTTTAATAATTTAGTCAATAATTTTTTTAATAAAAAAAACATCTTCGTCCGTGCTCGCGCACTGTCATTCTATTTTTTTCTTTTTTAAGAAAACGAATATTAACTTATTAATTCAAATTATCGTCAGCCAGCAAGAGTGATATATTTTGTAAATCCGTAATTGGATGTAAAGGCCAATACTGCCAATAGTACCTATATTCTTTTAATAGATTTAAGCTCGGTGGATTTTGTGAAATTAATAAAAAAAAATGATATTCTAAATAATAACCACTTTTATAGGCAAAGTGGGGCAAACCGAATTCAATAAGTAGATATTCAATCATGAAGTAAGTTATGACCCTTGAGATCTTCACCCATGTTCCCGAGACAAAGAGAATCCCTTGCATATCGTGTCCACTACCCCTCTGCCAACTCCCAGTTGTAGGTTATTAATACTATAAATATCATAATACTTTATACGTTTTTGCACAAAGCAATACATCATCAGAAACAACAAAATTTTACAATTCAAATGCTGATGTTAAATAATACATTCTGCAAAATTTCCGTGCAGGCAAAGCTCATAATCGAAAAACGTCAAAACAAACATTCACACAAAGCGAAATTTTTTGAATTTCAATTCTATCATTCGATATTTAAATCCGAACGTGGTGTGGTTGGGCGGGCGGCGAGAAGTTTCCCCGGGCGAGGGGCGGGCGCGGGGGAGAGCCGAGCAGGGGGTGACGAAGGGGGGGTAATTAGGCGGCCCGGCGGAGGCTGTATTGATCGCGTCGTCTCCTAGCAACGCGCGAGATGGCAGCACAGCCAGCCCTCGCACCGGGAATAAGTTTTTTGTTCGAGCTCGGTCTAGGTGAGACCATTTTGATGTAATCTCCACAGCGATGATTCAATTCGATTCGTCGTATAGACGTACCTATCCTTTAAGCTTATTACGTGTCTACTTTTGTTTTGTTTTCGATGTACCTACTGAAACATTTATAATGGTTTATTTTAAAATATAGTCATTTTTTTTACAAGCTTTTATTTAACTTCACCTGTTAGTGTGTTTGAGAGATTTTGCAATTAAATTTTAGACCTCCAAACTGATCGAACTGAAATTTTGCACACCCAATTATTTTTGCTGACATTGCAAGATTAGCTAAGATAGTAATTGATTCATTCCTAAGCAACCTCCATCATGAGTATCTAATAAAAGTGTTTGCCAAGCGTTATCTATCTATCTAATACCTTTAAACGAGCAATTCTTGTAATTACATATATATATATATTAATATAGAGATATATAATTTCGGAATCGGCTGCAACGATTTTCATGAAATTTAGTATGCAGCGGTTTTCGGGGGCGATAAATCGATCTAGTAAGGTTTTATTTTTAAAAAACCTCGTTTAATTCGTCTAATTCGTATCTAGGTATATATGACAGTGCTTTAAAAAAGAGAATACGGCAGTTGTCACATTAGTAAAGAAAACTCGAGCAAAGCTCGGCCATCCAGGTACTATATCTTTAAGTTAGTTTTAAAAAACGTTTTTTTAGTTGAATATTTTAACCATGTTAGCAAACTGAGAAGGGAATTTAATAACTGTTTGTAAATGCGACGGAACGGAGGCTGAAGCTCTGTACACATAATTACTGGTATACTCAAGTGTACAATATATCTGAGCTCATCCGGCCCGGATGCCCGGGGGCACGCCTCCCGCTCGCTTGCTTTGTTCACCAGTTATTATTACGAATAAATCTTTTGACTTCGATAATGCTTAAATTGATTTGATGGCAAATATGTCTTACTTCTTATTTATACTGAAATAAACAGCCATTCTGCCATAGTAGGTACACATACATTAGCAAAATACATGAATTTTTACTTTTTATTTATGCTGAAATAATAGGTACACAGATTAGAAAAATACTTAAATATCTTACTTTATTGATGCTGACATTAACAGTAATTCTGCCATAATAAGTACACAGATTAGAAATATACATAAATGTTTCACTTTGTATTTATGCTGAAATAATAGGAACACAGATTAGAAAAATACTTAAATATCTTACATTATTGATCCTTAGATAAACAGTCATTCTACCATAATAAGTACACAAATTAGAAATATACATAAATATGTGTTACTTTTTATTTATGCTGAAATTTATACCAGAAATTCTGGTATACACAGATGAGCAAAATACATATAGATAAAAAGAAAAGCATACGTATTTTAATAACAGTAATATTATTTATTTGTTAAAAACTCCTTGAACCCACAATAAAACGTATAAGTTTGTGTGTTTTTTAATCCTTTTATTGTGAAATGCCCTTCCGCTGATATTATTGACGGACAGTACTTTTTCTATAAGACAGTGAGCTAAGAAGGGTCCATAATGTGGATCCAGTGCGGGTCATATATGCCTTCATATTGCTATCGATATATATTTATTTTATCTCTTACTTTTTCTTTGTCTAAATAAAAAAACAAAAATATCTTCTCTAATATTTCTATCTCCAACAGCTTAGATCATAAACCCATTAATTCGGCATGAACCACCCCAAGAAGGGGGAATATAATCCTACCACACTGCCCCGGAGCGGATTAGCGAACATTAGATGGCTTATGATATTTTCATGATTAATTGAAGGAGTAATTGTGAATTGTACCTCATTATTATCTTTACTCCATTTAACTCCTTTATTAAACTACTCCAAATAATCGGCGCAAAGAGACCTCGGAAGATGGACCTCTCACTTGACTGCGTAGTTAGCGTATGAGAAAAAGCATATGCAGCCGCGATGAAAGATCGTCGAGCTTGTGTCATTTAATCAGTCAAACCTAAGACAAGCTTTGGGCTGTAGAGATTATTATCGTTGCGTCAAACTTTCCATCATATAAGAATACAAGCAGTCCTTTCGGCTTCACCCGCGTTTATCGATATCATAGCCTATAATCATCTACGAAAAATTCCGCGTCGAATGGTAGTAGTCTCATCCCGATATGTTCCGGTGTTTTGAGGTGATGGTGCATCAAAACCCTGTTTTCCATATGTATAAATAGATTCGGACATAACAAAGTGTCATTAGAAGCTCGTTTGCTATCAGTACGTCTGCAACGCCTGTAAGTGCTACGTACATGACGTTTCACTCACTTGCCTCTTAAAAATGCAACATGGAGACAGCACACATATTTCTAAAATACCATCGTCCAAGCGAAAATGTAATCATATGAAATCGTTGAACGCGACGCTTGCTTGGTAGCTACTGAGTGTACCCTAGTTCATAAGCGTTTCAGTAAAACAAGTCATAGTACTGAGAAATTTTGCTTTCTTGATTCATGAGTAATTTCAAATTATGACTTAAGTGTTTATGGATAAAACTACTAGTTATTTGTTAAGGGTTCTGTAGCCAAAAGGTCATAGGAACTTAATACTAAGCCTACGCTGTCTATTAGTTCGTCACCGTCACAGTTTAATCGTGTCTTTAGAAAAGACTATTACTTTTGAGTCCACCCTTCAGAGATACTATCTCGGAACACAATATAAAATCAAAACTTAAGATATATTTTCTTCACAGCCTGTAGCTATGGCCGGCACTCACACACTTGCAAGCTTTGTCTTATGTATGAAACATTGAATTTATACTGGCTGCGGGACAACAGAGTGATTAATTAATTAATAATGTGGGTAGTCTTAACTATTATTGTTGCGAGCCTGTTTCCAGAATGTTGCTACTTGCAATCGAGACAACCCTCCGTGACTTTTTAGGCTGTAACGATTAAAATTATATTGTAAAGATGATTTAAATTGTGATAAATAAAAGATAAAAGAAACCTTTGGAAACCGTTGACATTTTCACATTAGTAATATGTGTTGTGATATTAAAGATATAATAAATATTATATCTCCTCTCTTGTGGAAACTCGAAATATGTTGCGTGTCTTACTGAATTACATGTATACTGTGGCAAGAGACCGCCCCTCCGAGCAGCGCCCTGCGTTTGCGAGCAAAGAATATTGCACAGTAAATGCGCCCCACATTTCTGCGACACTATAAAAAGTAAATGGAAACTCGCGCAAACCACTTCAGATGCGAAAATGTACGAAATATCATGTGTAACTCATCAAAAACAAGTTTATGTGTAGAAACTACACAGCTGTTCAAAAATGAAATACATGACTTTCTGCCTTGTAGTTGTATTCAAATTAGTACTTCTTCGGGGGCTGCCATTAATTACGTGACATGATTTTGGCGATTTTTTGACCTTCCCACTCCCCTTAGTGAGATGTCGTAAGATTTTGCTCGATTTTTTTACTTTATGGTGTTCGAATACTGCGATAAATATTATCAAAAGCATATGATTTAGCCACATTTTTATGGAAAAAATATTTTTTTACTATTATACATATAAAAATTATGTGAGATTCGGTTCCCCCGACTTAAAAAAAATATCGTTTTACACGAAGCTTAAGCGAAAAGTACTCCAACATAATATGAAAATATATACAAAGGCTCATTATGCTCCAAGCCAAAACATTGTCAGTGAAAACCAAGTTTAATAATACAGTTAACAAGTGCTACGGTCGTAGCGTAGCTCTACGCCGTAGAACTTCGTAGCAACTCACAAAGGATTTGTATAAGGATGTAGCGCAACTTGCAATTTCATCAAAAAGCTTATTTTAATACGGCAGCATCCCTGCTACGAATGTTCGCGTTTGTTGCGTTAGATTGTATACAGCACATACATACATATAATATATTCGTACATAAATGTTCTTTCCTGTTTTGTTGTATACAATTCTGCTTGATACGTGAAGATGTACCTACATGATAGTAGAATAAAAGATTAAAATACTATCTATATACAATGTAGCTGCCCCCGGTTTCACTCGCTTTCCCGTTAGTGGCGAAAAGTTGTGAATGTATTCTCCAGCCAATAAAAATTGTCTTTGCAAAAAATTTTCTTCGACTGCCCTATAACTTCACATTTACTCGGCTCTTAAGGCTCGTAGCGTGATGTCAGCTAATAATATACCTCAAGATCTGAGCTATCAAATGCATAATTTTTTTTCAAATTCGACAAATAGTTCTAGATATTCGCAGGTAACAAAAATAAACATTTCTTTCAGCTTTATCCTATTAAAATAGATAAGAAATTACAAAAATTTAAATTTACTTTAAATATATACCTACAATAAAAATTGGATAGAAAAGGTCGTTCAGCTCAGTGGCGTTGCTAGACGGGGCAGTGCCCCAGGGCCCCCAAGCTCAGGGGGCCCCTCGGACTCTCACTTACAAACAGTGGCGTAGGTACCAGAGGGTTAGACGGGGCAGTGCCCCGGGGCCCCCAAAATTCGGCTAGGGGAACAAAAAATTTTTTTTGCCCCCGGGCCTTTGGTTACCTATGCCACTGACTGACAGTGGGACGAGGTATTTACTAGCCTGGTTCTGGAAAGCAGCTGAGGAATATCACGGATGATGCGTTGAGAACCTGGCCCCCAGGATGCTAATGTCTCTTCTCTACCCTATCTATATCATAATTATTATGATGAATTGTTATTACATCTTCATTTATCATTACTTCTTTAATTATAAATACCAAGTGAACACAGTCTGATATTAAAAGGTTTTTCAGAACTCCTATTAATGTAATCACGTTTTTAAAAAAGTAATTGCTGAGTTTATTGCCGGCTCTTCTTAGCAGAAGTAGCCTTACAAATGGGCGCTAGAATGATTACTCGTGCTTGTAAAGGACTATTTGAAAAATACATTTAAATTAGATAGGTAAATTAGATACTTTTACTCAAATTTATGACAAGGGAATACATGAACAAAAGGGTTCAATTCCATAACGCCTTTAAAGTCCCTTCGATTATTTATAAGTACAGTTTTAAAACAGAGCGTGGGAGATAACAATTGTTTTCCTCGGCTTTTGGCCAACAATATGAAATATCTCCGCATCCCGGTCTCATTTGCATGTACACTCCATTAAACATACTTTGTGAGTTTTTTTGTGTGTTTTCCAACGCTTACAATTTATTATTCAATTTGCACTTTTTCGAGTAGTAGAGCTCTTAGTGCAGAGTTCCGGGGAACCCATTTCTGCCGTGAAGTAGTAGTGCACTTGTGTTACTGTGTTTCGGTTAGAAAGGTAAGGGGGCCGGTGAAATTACAGGCACATGAGACTTAACAATTTCACGTCTCAGGGTCGACAAGGCATTGGCGATGCCCGTAATATTGCAAATGTCCTTAGGCGGTGGGATACCATCAATTGGACCGTCCGCTTGTGAGTAGGCCCACGTGGTATAAAAAATAAATTATGTTATAAAATTCACTGCTTTTGGTGACAAAAAAAACAGTGGCTCTCCGGTAGTGATGACAGAAGTGAAATCTCAACTCTCGTGTAAATGGGGCCAATATATAGGTACTTATATATAGAGGTGTCGGTAACGGTAACAGTGTCGCGAGTTCCATTGTTTTTTCCATCTCAAATAATGACCAACGCGCCTAAAGAAATTTTCACTACAATATAATTTTTATAAATAAAACTTACGCAAATGACTTTATATAATATAATGCATATTGAGTATAGATACTCATTAATAAAGTATTAATACTGATAAATAGTTATCATTAAGTCAACCATCAACCATACCCTCAAAAATAACAATAGTATATTCTATAACTCTATCAAATTCACGCACCTTTATTTTATAGTAGCTGTACCCCGCGGTTTCACCCGTGTTCCCGAGAAACATAAAATTTCAGCTTACGTGTTATTCCAATATATACTCTACCCATGTGTCAAGTTTCATCCAAATCCGTTGGGTAATTTTTGCGTAAAAGAGGAACAAACAGCCATACATACAAACTGCGTTTGTGATATTATTTTTCTTATTCAATGGCTTGAGTGGCGCCTGTACTGTAGCAAAACCTTTCGATAGGTATTATGAATATCCACTCATACGTATAGTATCAGAGATCCATTATTTGATAATATTAGTTTAATCCTCTATTATTCGTTTATTAAAAAGGCTATCGATAAATATAAAGGTAACAATTTCAAAAGTTTATGTTATTTTCATGTAGGTACTTTATTCTTATTGTACACATCTCTGCTCTCAATATTTTTTTTTTACCAATTTAAAAAAAAATCATATATCAATTAACTTTTACTCAGCATTTGGTAACCAATAAGATTTGTAGTAATGCTGCACTTAATTGTCTAAATCGAAATTAATTATGCTAACAGAAATTATACATAGATTTAGAAGATTAATGATTGAAACAAATTATAAAAGGTGAACAACATTAAACCCGCAGTTTTAACTTTATTAATCTCTATCTATATTTAAATTTTATTTTTTCATTTTTTTTTCTCTTTTTATGATCACTTTTTAATATGTGATATATTTTATTTTTGGTTTAAATATGTATGTGTATGTTAATTTATAAATAATCTAGATGCACCGCCGTCAATTATCGTCCCTAAATTTCTCTCCATCCTAAGGTTGTCTGGAAGAAATCGCTTTTTAGCGATAAGACAGCCCATTGTACATAGTTTTAAGGTTTATTGTTGTTTATGTTATTAATTTTCTTGTTTGGTGTATAATAAAGAGTTATCTATCTATCTATCTATATAAGAACTCGTAAGCAGCGTAGCAAATGCGTGGCATTCAAAAATAATCCTACTCTGAATACTCTAAAAGCACACGATTCTGTGACGTACGTAGCACTCTATCACCATCCTAAGTGCATATTAAAATTATATTTTGCATTATACATACTATTGCATTAGTGCATGTATATTTATATCAAGGATAATATTTTACGAGTTGTGTCGCGTTGATATATTAAAGGTCGTAAAACACCGGGAAACCTCCGAGCTATAATTTCACGTTCATATAAAGACAATCTTAGTAAATATAATCACAACAAAAAGTAGTTTACGAATCTCAATCACACAAAACAATTTTATCCATCTGCGTATTTAGTAAATTAATACGGGGGATGAAAACCGTACAGTACATACCTACAAAATTCTAATTAAAATTGAGCATTGAAATGAACTGACCGTTGCTGCAGGCACAAAGCAGTGAATGTAATAACATCCGTCTATACCTAGACTCGACCCTTTCATTCCCCCAACCCCAGACAGAGCGGGTCCTTTCCCAAATCCCTCAATTAGTGCTCGTCCCCCACGTCCGTCACTGTCCGCCTGTCGAATGCGAAACGCCTATCACAAAGGTGGTATTAATTAACAACTCCGATATTGAATCTCTTTGATACAAATGTATCTACGTACACGTACATATAGATTTGTAGCTTTCGATGTAATTACGGCATGTCAACGCTGTCGTGTGCACACCGGCATATTCGAATGTACTTATTGAGCTAGCACAAAGCGGCGGCCGGCAAACAGCCGGGGCTGCCTCCCGGGGATCGGGAGCGAGAGTCAGGTGGTGGCAGCTAGGTGATGCAATTTACCTACAGTTACGTACCGACCGATATTCAACCTTATTGCTATCGAGGTTGCAATTAGAGTCGATTGTATGACGCCCAGCGCCCCGGGCTGCTGTATGCAGTTGCAAACGGCCGGGCTCTAGCTCACGGTTGCCAATGGTAACTGCCCGGACCGCGGGCCTCGCTACACATGCGTTATAATGAGTTAATATTTGACTAGGGATGTTCGCAGAATATTTATATTGCACACGCTTCCGAGAATCCCCGGGGATGAAAAATCAATAACTAGCTGCTAGCTAAATTATTACTTCGCGTAGATGCGGGCGGGTGGGTTTAAAAGTTCGACGAGAACAAAGGAAGCGTCTATTAATTAGATGAGATTGAAGCTTATATTATGAGTATAGGGTTTGTTTTAACTTATTATATTAGTTTAAGGTTATTAATAACTGAATACTCGTAATACTCGAGATTCGTGTAATGGCCGCGTTTTAAGAACAAAGAAAACAAAGAGCAAGTATGAATAATGGGCCGTAGGCTAAGCTTTTTTGTTCAACAACATACAGATGAGAGTTAATATTGATATGGAACGAAAATATGTTAGCTTCGTCAGTTTAAATCACACATTGGCTTTACTTTGGTAGCAAAAAGAGTTTCTAAGATATTTGGGAAGTCTACCAATCCACATTGGAATCAAATCCCCATTCAAAGAATTATAATCATTTTTAGTAACGGTAATTTTTTTTTATTTAGTTTTAAAAAAATATTAAGTAACTTAATGATTACTTAATTTCCATAGAACTTGATAATACAAATTATGTCAGAATAGGCAACAAGTTACCTCAACTATGTGAGGCATTTGGTACTGGGCCCTTTGTGCGGGCAGGTTAATTTTGTAAGTACCATTTGTCACTCCCTTTGTTTACGGTTTAAATAGACCTGAGGCAATTTGGGGTCATGAATGAGGTTTGGACTATAAATAGCTGATTTACATGATTACTTTTTGTTTATTATATTTTAATATCTTTTAAAAAAGAAGTTTCTAGTTTTTGTTGTGACAAAAATTGCCATTGATGAGCAGAATCTGTCTACGGTTTTAGTTTTTAATATAAATTTTTTCTATTCATCATTTGTCAAATGTCAAATTATTGAAAACAAGAACTGTTAATTGCTTAAGCATTACATAATTTCGTAAGTTAGTACAAATCACTCAATAACCACTTTGAGTCCGTAACCCTCTCTTTCTTTCAACATTTTAAGTGGCAATTTTACTTTATATGAACAAAAAATATAATTTATGATTTCGATAACGTATTTTTTTTATGATTTTAATTAAAATTACTTGAAATTATAAGTAGAAATGTCTTTAAATGCGTAATTATGTATTGCAGGAACCTAGCGAGATGAAAATGACTAAACTAAACAATAATCTAAGAAGCCATCTTCTCGAAAAGTCTTTACAATTTGCGTCGAAACCTCAATTAATTTCCTTGTAGGCATTATACATCGTGACACTTTCAGGCCACACTCAAGGCGGAAATTACATTTTTGTTGCAAGCTTAACCCAAGATGATGGGCGAAGTCCTGCCTTCGGTTACCGAACGTGGCACCAAATAGATATACATAGAAGGTTATTATTATGAATATCCCGGTATATTATTTACACGCGGCCATCCGGTCAGAAAATAAGCATAGCTGGTACTATGGATACCAGACAACTGGTATATCAGTACATCAATATTTTTTTTATTTTTCTAAATATATATAGGTATATACATAGTTGGTACTTACAATCGAGACAAACCTTCATGGTTTTTTAGATTGTAACGATTAATGTTTAATTGTTAAATGTTTTATTAAAATAAATATAATTTTGAAAAAATAAAAGATTCCTGCAAGACGCAAGAAGCTGAATTTTACTGTGGGTACGATGATGGTGGATTGAGGGAAGTTAAAAAAAGAAGTAACGGGTTAAGGTAGTTAAAAAAATTGTGCTTATCATTTTATTTTATTTTATAAATTATACAAAATTATTACACATATTATTTTTATATATTATACAATTACGGATTTACAATATACCTACAGTAGTTTTTGCCTGCGGCTTCGGTCGCACTGATTTCAGTTTTGGTACGCCGAGATGTGTTCACAGTCAGTTAATTTCTTTTTTTTATACTATTATAGCTGTTCTTCGTTTTGCTTAGGGTGTTATCTGTATTGCTAGGATCCTAATGGTCGTAGCGTGATGTTATATAGCCTACCTCAAGAATAGGGCTACCAAAATTAAAAAAAAATTAACTATTCAGTTTTATTAAAATGTTATAAATATCAATTTTAATAAAAAAAAATAAACAAAAGTTAAACATTCAAATCATTTATTAAAGGCAGGGACACTAGGGTTTTTACGGGGACGGCAACGGCCCTTCATTAGTCGCTAAATTCCAATCCGTAAGATTTGTTTTTCATGGCAGGTCTACGGTACGAGATCTGTAATATGTGTGCATGACGAAGCATTTAAAAGACCGGCACTTCTATTCTTATCTATTTTGTGCTAAAACTGAGCGGCAAATGAGCCTCGAAGCCGTTGGTCGAGATAAAACGCCCGCCCCGTCCCAACCCCTGGAAGAATTGACGCTATAAACTTGATTGAATATTTTCTTGTGCGCATTATGTCTGCTTCTGCTGAGACCTGGAGATTTATTAAGGTGAGCGTTATGTAGCATAGATCGTGAACAAAGGAAACGACGCGACTTATTTTTATGATAGAAACGTAGAGTCGAATTTTAGTTTGAAATATTGTAAGGTATCCTTTAGTCGTTCCGCCCTCGCTACTGTACCTAATATCTTTTTTCGTAATGAATTTTTGTACAATGCGTGTGTCGTCTTGAATAAATTTTCATAGACTTTCGTCGTCTTTTCAGTTAAACATTATTTCTTTATCAAGCCAAGAATAGATATTTCTCTGAAATCTTGATGAGAAAGAGGGTTTGCTCGTCTCGTGACGAGAATTCCCGGGAAATCGAAAGTTCTCGTTACCGAGAGGATTTAAGTATATAATACATTAATTTTAAACGGTTTTTGTTTAAAGAGAATACTTACTTTTTAGTTCTTATGAAATTTATAGATTATTGTGAAATATTGTGTGTAGAAAAGTATCATTTTCTGTGTTTATGAGTGTGTTGATAAACTAAACTATGTTATATTTTATATATATATAACCTTTTTGTTAAACGGAATTTATCTGAATTTTAATTTAAAAAAATTGAAATATACATTTTTTTTTTATAATCCCGGCTAATCCTGACAATTCTTAAAATTAAAGAAATGGAAAACCTTCATCTCACACACATCAGATCACATGTAGCTTCAGTAACATTAAATTTGACCTTCATAAGTGCCCTCCGAGGGTCTAAACTGAATAAATGGTTTTGAATTTTGAAAATTTTGAATTTCATCTATAACATATTATTAGATACTAGCTGTCCCCGGCGTTTCACCCACGTTCCCAAACTATGTTGCATTATTTTGTTCTTTCTACCATCAATAGTTTTCGCAGCGCACGCGATGTAGGATGTACACCTTGGGATACATTATTGGAGTTTTAGAAAAATGCAATTTTTTTTTTTATATAATAAAGCCTATGTCACCCGGGTATAGTGTAGCTTCACAACGGAGAAATAATTTTTCGGTAAAACAAATCGGTCCAGTAGTTTTTGAGTTTATTCATTACAAACATACACACACACACAAAAATACAAATCTTTCCTCTTTATAATTATTATAGTAGTGTAGATACATAGATTAGTGTAGATAAAATTAAAATCAAAGTTATGAGCAATGTTATTTTACTGTTATCGTGAGGTGATCACTAATTCCCCCATCGTTCAGGTCCTGTCTTACTGTTATCTTGCGCACCATCCCGGGTGGGGTAATAAATCTTACGGGACTCGGACGCCATTGTAGCGCATCATGACGGGCGATTCCTCTTATTATACACCCTTTATTTCACTATGCACACTTTTGATAAATACCCAACTAACGTCACGGTGATGCGGCAAAAACGATGAAGTCTAGCATTCATAAAAATATATTGAAGTGTTTATTCTTGCTGAAAATAAGTTTTTAAATGGCGATGACTCTGTAAACAATGTAACAAAGCAGGAGAATTTAATTACCCTAGTTTTAATATTTAAAACCCTTAAATCTACACAAAAATAAAAATGAAAAGAACTCGCAAGGACGTGTCATATGATATCATAGATAACATATTCCTATGACCAGCGACTTAGTCTCTGCATTAATTTCTCAGTCAATCGATCATCGGCAGGACTTGTTCTTTTAATTATCACAGATTGAATTAATGATCCTTTACATTTAAGAATTTATCATCCCGTAAAACTCCAAAACATCTTTTAGCACTTATAAAACGACCTAACCCCCAAAACTAAGCCTAAACGTTCAAAAGATATAAAAGATTAGAGGTCAAATCTGCTATTCGACTAAGTCCGGGCGGAAGCTACGACCATCGGTGCCCGGGACGTATCCTGGGGAACAGAACCCCCCGTGGGGGTAAGCCCGCCCCCGAGGCTCGATAAATCACCAATAAGATTCATGAGTCGTTGTTGCTTCAACCCACAGACCATGGTTTACGGCTTTTTTACGCCAACGCCATTAAAGACGATGTTGTATGAAGTACATAAATATTTGTTGCTTATAATCATTTTAGAGTTTGAGTAATGAATTTCAGAATATTTTACAGAGTACGATAGATCGTTATGGTAGTATAAAACAGATTGCTACTAACTAAAAGTTGTCTACATTTTAGCCGTGGAAATATTGCTTTACCTTTAAAGCTAAAACAACAAAGGCCCGTATGTAACGCCTCTGAAAGTGGCATTAAAGGAAATAATTAAAAACCTTGTTAGTCTTAGCTCAGAGCAATAAGAGAGGCTGGCAAAGGAGCGTCGAGCGAACAAAATAAAGCACAACAAGAGCGCTACGCTAGGCGGCGGCGGCGGCGTCTGAAACCTGTATAAATGCACATTTCCAGGCGTCTACCTCTTTATTGCCTGTTCGCCGCCAAGACAAAAGAAATAAAACTGCGCCACGGGAATATTAATAAGAATTTATCTCAAACCGACATCAGTACGAACGCCTACATTCGATATAAAATTCATATAACGCTGCAAAAATATGCCAAATGCAAAACCGGATTTCTTTTAGATACAATTTACTTATTCATCGCTAAGTAATCCCGGCCCGCAACGAAATTTTTAAGCTCGCACTGGGTAAACAGAGTTTTACGGGTAAGAGAAAGTTTGCACGCCTTCGCCCCTTGGACAAACTGTGCCGGCTACCGATGTACGGCGCCCACCGTGGGGCCGCCGGTAGGGAGATGACACGCGCACGCCCCACATTACTAGTACCTACATCGCTGGCTGCGGCTACTTATAATGCAGGATCGTGCCATCAACTTATTTTGGGCAATCGTTACCTCGCTACGCTCCCACTAACTTCTAACATTTGTCATAAATTCTCTTTGTTGTAAAACTTTTCTAGAATCTAGAACGTGCCACATAGTGCCACATCCAAATATTATTATTTATTTCAATGGTCCACATTACGTAGGCGGAGTCTGGAGTGTGCCTCCAGATGAAAATAATGTTGACGTGAACGCACTCGATCTCGATTTCAAATGGCGTCACGCGGTCTGGCAAGATGGCGGCGGCGGCGGCGGGAGCGCTCACATCGCGTAAACCATTATCTGCAGCCGCTTTCGTTTTCCAACGACCTCTTACATCATTTTATAACTGTTTCTACGTAAATGCACATAAATTATGCAGGTACTATGAATTTCATAAGAGAAGGTCCTTAAAATACATTTGATCAGATTTTTATATAAGCTTCTCTCTATAGGTAAGGCCAAAGTAACATAAAACCATTAATAAGCCTCTTACCCTATCCGTCTAAGTCAACATCGGTGTTCTCAGAGATGCGGCGGGGTGGGGCGGCCGGAGGGGACTCGGGGCGCGTTGCCGTGGCAACACACGGGGGCGCAGACCCGAATTTTATCGATTCGGGTACAGACAGCAGCCTGGCGAGCTTTCGCCTACACTAACACGATTCGACGCCCATGTTTGCAGATCTCGCAGAGGTTTATAAGGGCTTTGACATTTGGAAACACGTACGATGTTTAAATAGCGATCTACACAGACCGACACTCTACTCACATCCAACGCAAATTGCTTCTGTACGTGCTTTGTGGGATAGAAAATGCTATAGTATTCGATGTATTCAAGTGGCTATTACGTAAGTTTCAATCCAAGACTGGATATTCACCTCTTTGTGGTTTACATTCAACCTGCAACTTTCCAGCACTAATAACTATCACATAGTTAGCACAATAACAGTACCAAGCTGATGTTTCAAAATTTTATTTACAATACAAAACCCCAAGTCTTTTTTACGACAAAAATAATCACGCAATCCGTTTCACCCTCAGACAGCAATTTGCCAAATATGGGAACAGTAGTTACTGCACAACGAAAACAGAGCTCTCGAAGCGATTTTTGAGTAGGGATAAAAAGGAAAGTAGGGTTGGAAAGGGTTCCCTACGCGAGTTATGAACCATTGCACCCTTCGCACCATTCGCCCCTATCAATTGTTACCAGTTGCGCATATTTTTGCCGCAAACAACCCGCTGGGTGCCGTGGGACCGTGTGCCTTAAATCACGTCGGGAGATCACATCTCAGGAGTTGTGCCCAATTTACATAGTAGAACTAGCGTTATGAATATTGACTGAATCACAATTCATTGTAGCGGAATTTATAATGTTCGCCAACAGCTTGTCTAGGGACTCTATGTATATAGCCCTATTTTACTTATTTAATTACCATAAACTTGTCGTTTCGACTGTGCTCGATTACGCTTTAGTTGTTACCCATACAATTTTAAAACGTCGGGACTATAAACGAGATGTCATACTTTCATACAATATCCGAAATCGATAGATCCCACACATATTTTAGAATTGGTACAAAAAGTGCCTGCACGATAATAAAAAAATTATTAAATGAAAAAAATAAATTAAGTGAATGTTATGTAGGCAATCCTCGGAAAAACAAACAACAACCAAAAGCAAACGAGGGCGACAGATTACAAGTGAAAAAAATCAGTGTTTCCAGTCGACTTCCGTAGGCGGTATTCACAAAAAGTAACGCTGGGTCCGATTAACACAGTATCCTTGAAGATGTCTCTCGCAAAAAGGGGCATAAGGGGACAAAAGGCCCTGAAACATTTCTCATTGAAACGAAGGGCGGCGAGCGGTCGTGGGGTGGTCCCCCCTCGACAGAGCGACACCCTGCTACGTGGCAGTCTCCAGCAACGGTGTCCATAATTTATGCTCTCGAGCAGACCACGAAAAATAAATGAGCGCCAGTAACAAGAGGAAATGGAAAAGTAACACACCACTGCGAAAGTGTTGCTGCATAAGTGGGCATATCTATACCATAGACATTATTCACCTATCTACTTATTTTGTTTTACATTTCAAGTTTTTTTTTTATGCCACTTGGGTCGACAAACAAGCAGACGGTCCACCTGATGGTAAGTGGTTACCGCCGCCTATGGACATTTGCAACACTAGGAGCATCGCCAATGCGTTGTCGACCCTGAGACGTGAAGTTGTTAAGTCTCATGTGCCTGTAATTTCACCGGCCACCTTACCTTTCTAACCGAAACACAGTAATACAATTGCACTACTGCTTCACGGCGGAAATGGGTAAGGTGGTAGTATGACGTTTGGTTATAAGCAAATGTGTTATTAGCTGTGTTATGGTTTGACGGGCCACTTGGGTTGGTGGTTAGAGGCCCTGACTACCAAGCCGCAGGTCGTAGGTTCGATTCCCACACAGGAAAAACATTTGTAAACATTTGCATGAACATGTCAATTTGTTCTGTGTCTGGATGTAAATATCTATTTAAGTATGTATTTAAAAAAGTAGTACATGTAGTAGATCACTTATCTAGTTTCCATAGTACAAGCTCTGCTTACTTTGGGATCAGATGACGTGTGTAAAGAATGTCCCATGCTATTTATTTATATATTTATAGTTCTGATTGCGCTTAAAAATACAAATTTTAAATAGAATTTTCCTTAAAATACCAATTTAATCAGATTGAATACAAGTGACATATAAGTAAAATAGGATTTTAGCAATCTATAAATCTACTTCCTGGATATCTTAAACAATGACAGGCCAGTTGGCTTGGTGGTTAACGCTCTGACTGCCAAACCGAAGGCCGCGGGTTCGATTCCCACCCAGGACAGACATTTGTGTGCATGAACATGTCTGTTTGTTCTGTGTCTGGGTGTAAATATCTATATAAGTATGTATTTAGAAAAAAAAATAAGTAGTATATGTAGTATATCAGTTATCTGGTTTCCATAGTACAAGCTCTGCTTAGTTTGGGACCAGATGGCCGTGTGTAAATAATGTCCCAGGATATTTTATTTTTTTATTTTAATCACTGCTGTACAAATTTGTGCAAACATTTTGGAGTATTTATCTCTTCTTTTTATCTCAAGAAAAATATTTAGTTCCATTTAAAAGTTGGGTGGTATGATAGAGCTACAAAACTATGTTACAGCTATTTTATTTTATTGTAAACAATAAAACTTATTAAAAATATTTTTAGAGAATTAAAATGATTTCAAATATGATTGCCACCCTACAGGAGGGCAGGAGGATCGGCAGATCACCGTTACCCACGTACAATACACAATATAAGATAGTAGGTATCTACGACGATATTAATTTGTTCGTTATTGGTACTTCTACTGAGTGCAAACAAATAAATATTTGTATTTTCAAATCGAAATTGAGTGTTGCTTACTAGAGAATTAGAGCTAATTTCTTTTGCATTTGCATTTGCACTTGTATACTGTACACTTGTGCACTGTATATTATTAAATGTATCATTATAAACTGTAAGGTTAAGCTTGTTAATAGTAGCTTACGAAGGTTTTATCGGAATATGTTTTTTTATCTACTTCATTGTGTTTTCTTTGGTAGTATTAAGTACCTAGTTAGTTGGTAGTAATTCTTTGATATGACAGCCAGTACATGTCCTGCCTTTATGTCCACCTTACCACAATGATTGACCACATTATTACTTATCATAATAAGATTGTGGTCACACAAAAGCCTGTACATACTAATAGTACCATCCTATTATCGATTTATATTACCAAAATAGGGTTATTTTGACGCACCATCACCTCAAAACTACTGAGCATATCGGAATGGGACTGCTACCATTCGACGTGAAATTTTTCGTCAAAGATTATAAGCTACTAGTTGCCCCCGCGGTTTCACCCGCATTCCCCAGGGTTGTAACATTTTCCCAGTATAAAAAAGTTCTATATGCTATTCCAATATATACTCTATCTAGTAGCTTCAGTAACTTTAAGTTTGACATTCATAAGTGCCTTCCGAGGGCCTAAACTGAATAAATGGTTTTTAATTTTGAATTTTTGAATTATGTGCCAAGTTTCATCCAAATCCGTTGGGTAGTTTTTGCGTGAAAGATGAACAAACATCCATACATACAAACTGTCGCGTTTATAATATTAAGAAGGATACATGATATCGATAAACAGGGGTAAAACAGCGGGGGACGGCTAGTGATTTTTAAAATAATATGTAAAAAGTAAGAAATCCTGATTTGACTGTAGCATAGAAATAAGGGTGTAAAATGACCACTAAAGCATATTTCTGAATTAATTTATTTCCTGAAATATTAAGCAGAGCATAAGCAAATAAAATAAGTCACTATGATCACTAAATCAACAGTGAATTCGGGAAGTGAATTGCCAACATTCAGCTATATTCCCCGATCGACTTTATATTTTTAACCGATTTCAAAAAAGGAGGAGGTTCTCAATTCGTCTGTATATATATATATATATATATATATATATTTTTTTATGTTTGTTACCTCATAACTTTCGACTGGGCGAAGCGATTTTAATGATTCTTTTTTTATTTGAAAGCTGGTGCTTCCCGAATGGTCCCAGTTCTGACAATGGCATCCATGAGAAAACCATATGAGTCTAAAATTTGCATTAAGTATGTGTGCGACAAATGAACGAGTGAGTCAATATCATGCCAACCGATTTCGATTTATAAAAGGGTAGACTTCACAGATGGTCCCATGATCATTACAACAAGTCGTGATGATGGAATGGCATACATAATACACCTTAAGTAATCACGTTTAATAGGTCTACCCATATTCAGAAAAAAATGTTAGTGTACTTCAGATTCACAAAAAATCAAAAAATAAAAATTAACAAAAGAAAAACCGACTTCACAAAAAGAAACTATTCCAAAACAAACTAATACGCACTAAAAATAAAAAAATAATTGCTTTATTAGACTACTTAAAAGTCAATCAAATTATTACGATAATATAATGTAGTTACAATTATTGTTATTTTTGGAGGCGGTGTCAGCTAAGGAAACACTACAATATACCTAGCAATAATAATACGAGAATAAACACATTTAACAGCTCCCCTCCCGCCGCGGCCCCGCTCTCGCCTCTCGTCTGGTAAAGTCGCGCGTGCGACACAAGCACATCTCACCTATAACTATGTATGTAGTTACAAGCCTACGTTGGCTGAAACCGACTCCAAAAATAACAATAATTGTAACTACATTATATTATCGTATTAATTTGATTGACTTTTAAATAGTCTAATAAAGCAATTATTTTTTTCTTTTTAGTGCGTATTAGTTTGTTTTGGAATAGTTTCTTTGTGTGAAGTCGGTTTTTTTTTGTTAAAATTTTTAGTCCTCTATATTGTGGGTAACTAGCAAGACATTCAAAGAACGAGCAAATTAGGTAGGTAAGCTTTAACATAATTAACTAACCGTACCGTTATGTAGGTACGTACCTTTGATCAACCTACTCAGATAGCATAGATCTGCAGAAATGGCCCAATTTGAATTGTTTTTTTTCATCTTTAAACTTATACCAGCTGTACCCTGCGGTTTCACCCGCGTTCCCGAGGGATGTAACATTTTCCCGGCGCAAACAGTATCCTATGTTACTTTTAATACCTTCGAAAATATGTGTAGAAAGTTTCATGATGATCGGTTAAGTAGTTTTTCCGTGAAAGCGTAACAAACAAACTTACTTTTAAATTTATAATATTAGTAGGGATCTATATACTTAAGGTCCTTATATCGCTTTCGTACCAATGTCGCCTGCGTTCTTGATGGATTCATTGTATCCGAGGATATTTCATAGCCTACGACCATCTGGAATAATTAACTCGCCCTCAGACGCACCCGTAATTCTTCATTTTAATAAAAGGCAAATACCACTTTCAGCCGCTACCTCTGGTATACCACTATATCACCTTTTTATCGTCAGGTCTGGTGGAATCTTCACCTGGAACTTCTTCTTTCCATTAGTGAATTATTCGTTTCTCTACAATGTCGTATTATTTTCTGTAATCACGGCTACCTTACTACTTACCTGATTACTTAGTATCAAAACGCTTTTTTTTTAATAAATTAAACGAATCCTACTTTTTATTTATTTCTATGCTACCTAATAAGTATCAATAGGAAAGTAACTTTGTCTCTTCGTCTGAGAGCCTGACACCATCTAGTCCGTCACAAAAAAAGTCCGCCTATCTTACATTTACGACTAAGCGGCTGAGCTGCCCCCTAATTCAGCTAATACAACTTTCGTCGGCGAGCTGCTTCACGGAGGCCTCGAAGAGCTTACCTCTCACGTGATTAGTAGTATTAGTAAGCGACAGAGACATAATATAGAGGCCGCGACGAAACATCCTCGAGTCAGATTTTCCTTACAGAATCGAGCCCCAGATCTTAATAATAGCTAGCTTAAAGTAACAATAGGTTTAGGATATAAGGTATATGAACACGGAAAGGCAGATGAAAACTTGTGTATAATACAATGATTTGTCCATGATAACAATACTTTTAAAAGTAAACCCTCAATTCTTTACTAAAAGCCATTCGGGAGACCGTACTCGAACCCACTTTAAAAAATAATTAATGGGGACAGGCTCCACTCTTATTTTGAGTAATTTCTTTCGAGAGACCCCATTTGTAATGAGTGCGATGGATGGATAGGCCGGGAATAATTTAATCAATTTTCAAAGTAATTCTTAATAGGCTCCAATACTTATTATGTATTATATTATTAGCGATCATATATACCTATGAAAAAAACATTATTTTATGAAACTTTTAAGGTTTTTCTGATACCGAACTACTAAAGATATGACAGGCCAGTTGGCTTGGTGGTTAGCGACTCTGACTGCCAAACCTAAGGTCGCGGGTTCGATTCCCACCCCGGACAAACATTTGTGTGCATGAACATGTCTGTTTGTTTTATGTCTGGGTGTAAATATCTATATAAGTATGTATCAAGAAAAAAAAGTAGTATTTGTAGTATATCAGTTATCTGGTTTCCATAGTACAAGCTCTGCTTAGTTTGGGACCAGATGGCCGTGTGTAAAAAGAATGTCCCCGGATATTTATTATTTATTTATTTATTATACATATTAACATAAACAAATATATACATAGAAAAATACGAAAGCACTTAAAATTACATTAGTTACTATATTATGTACACTAATAAAACAAAACCGAAAATTTTGCTAAAATAAAAGGTCCTCTAAATGCTCCATGGTACCCATGATACTAGCGGCGTTGCCCCGTTGGATGGTTAAGCTTAGTCTCTGGGCAAAAAAGTCCCTGGCTCTCAAGTCCCCAGAGGCTAAGACGCTTGCCTATATCCTCAAAGGCACATTTAGTGTCAGATGACCATGGGCCCATGGTTTCTACCGCAAGAGCCGCAAATTCATAGTCATCCGATAGATTATTTTACCTCAGCAAACTGAGTGGTCACGTATATTGGAGGTTATGTTGCACATACCATGTATATGTGTGTATATGAGGTATTATAGTCAAACTACCTGCAACATATAATCTCATCCCTGATTTTTGCTTCAAAGGTAACATTTTTCACAAGAAATATTATTCATCATCGGAACGATGTTAAGAAATATCTAAAATCTGTTGCTTTTATTTTTGTTATGTCAAATATGCCGACAAACAGGCAGATGGTCCACCAGATGGTAAGTGGTCACCCCCGTCTATGTACGTCTGTCTATGCCTTGTTGACCCTGAACTTCATGTAAGTCCCATGTGACTGCAATTTCACTGTCCCGGCTGTCCCGGCTACCTTTCCTACCTTACCTAACCGAAACACAGCAATACAAGTGCACTACTTCACTGCGGAAATGGGTATGGAAGTTCCCGGACGAACTCTGCAGTATCTGCAGCTCTACTCATCATCGTATCAGCCCAGGGCTATCCATTGCTGAACCTAGGCCTCTCACTTGGATTTCCACCTCGAACGGTGCTGAGCCACCTGCATCCAGCGACTCTGACCAGATCATTAGTGAGACGTCGTCCAATTCGGGTTTTTCCTATACATGATCGCCACTCGAGCACCTTTCTTCCCCTTCGGTTATTAGTTCTTCGAGCAATGTGGCCTGCCCATTGCCACTGAAGAGCTCTACTAAATCTACTTATTTCTCCTACCTTCACCGCCTGTAACTATTCTGTCAACAGGACTCTATTACCAAGCTGTCCGTCTGTAGGGTCATACATGAACCGTGTTTTGGCTTTTTGTTGATATTGGACGGTCGTACCCTTCGTGTCAGAGTTCGATTTGCACTTTTTTTTTTGTTGTATACCACATGGGCCGCCAAACAAGCGGATGGTCCACCTGATGGTAAGTGGTCACCGCCACCTATGGACATTGGCAACACTAGGGGCATTGCCAATGCGTTGTCGGCCCTGAGACGTGAAGTTGTTAAGTGTCATGTGCCTGTAATTTCACCGATCCCCTACCTTTCTAACCGAAACACAGTAATACAAGTGCGCTACTGCTTCACGCATAAATGGGTAAGGTGGTAGTACTTCCCCGGACGAACTCTGCACTATGAGCTCTACTACTCGAGAAAACTTGGTCCCTTTCTAATGTTATTTCCAGACATTCTGAAGTCTTTTGAAACAGAAACAATACTTGAATTAGCTCTGTAGCTCTGGTCACCTTCACTTATAAAGGACCGTGCACCGTTAAAAAAGAGATAAATTCCTATATTAAAAACATTTATTAGAAAAATATTGTCATTACAGTACTTACAATTTTAAGTATTTTTCACTTATTAATAACAGTCATGCTCCTGCAGTACCAAATCAATTACAAATCCGTGTTTACATTACTCTAAAATTACAAAATTTTATGTAACGAAATACAGAAATCGTTTCTGCTAAACATATAAAAATACCATGATTATGAAAGTTCGTAAAAAATTCACAAAATATTATCGACCAATTGAAACACATTTATCATTATAGCATTTACAAAGACTATTTAACTTTATCCAATCGTTAATCGACCCTCATAAATATTGAATACGCATTACCATTTTATTCATATATATTCGTACATGATCTTTCGTGTAATATCGATTTTGACCGAATGGTCAAAATATAGATAGAAAGAAAACTATCTCCTGTGATTAAAACAGCTTAATCTTTTAGTACATATCTATACTGAGCATGGAATCATTAAGTATTTTATGCACAGTATCTCAAATAATCAAAGAGAAACATTGAAAACAAAGAGCTGAAAATCGAGCTCAGTGGCGTGCCATAGGTGAGGCCTATGTCCAGCAGTGGACGGAGATAGGCTGATGATGATAATGATGATGATCTCAAATAATCATAACGCAACGGAAAGTTATAATGTCAATGCAGTCAAATTCATAAGCTACGATATTTTGCCACAGTTCAATTCACGTAGTAGCCTATTTTGACCTGCAGTGAGTTGCTTTAAATGCATCAAATGATGATTTAAGTCAAACAATGTCACTTACAATACGGTACCATAATGATTATCATTTTATAACCTAACTATAATTATTATTTCGTTGGTCGATAATCAGTTGGCATTCCGATCTGAAGGAACTGTTATTATTATTAAACTAATGGCCGAAGCTGTGATAGTCGCATTATTTCAACTGCAGTCATGCAGAATGACTGCCTTATTACAAACAGACATTAATTATTACAAAATAGAAACTATTTGATGCTGTATATGGCTCATTCTTAAACACCCGAATCGGGCGCACATCCGATTCTAGTTCGTAGTATTAGTAGCGCAGTTCAGCCACAGCCTCTTTCAAGAAACCACTCAAATTAGTAAACTCATGGTCTATTACTGCGTTGAACAACAATTTGTTGTCAGCATCTCTACAGTCAAAAGCTTCGAGCTGCGTGTTTTTGTAAGGAGCAAACGCTAGATGATTCCGTATGCTCAATATAGCATCAACATTGGGAATTACTGAGCTTAATTCCTTTACTAATTGTGGATGTAGTTTCTTGAAGACTAATCCATCCTTTCTGCAAGAGAAAGCTTCCTCAAGGTATAAGGAGTAGATCATGTCAGAAGTGTACTCCTTCAAGGTCTGGATCTGTTCCGTGTAAGCCTCGTCCTTTAGCGTTCTATTTCGTTTCATCGCCATGAATTTTTTCTTGTATCTGCAAAAAAATTACAATGAAATAGTACGAGATTTCTATGAGTTTTATCGTATGCTATATGTATATATTGCTTGAAACACTTGCTGTATGTTCTCGGCTAGAAACTCCGAGGCTCAAGAATTTATGAAGGTCTAAGCTGCTATGTTATCGCCATCCTTATCGTTAGCAAGTTGAAAGGGGACAGCATGTAACTCAAGCTACGCACACTCAAGGTCACAAAAAGAAAAGCTAGACTTACAGCATGACAATGGCAGCAGTCTTGTCTATGAGCGCGGCGGAGACGGAGACGAGCGGCAAGGCCAGCGTCAGGATGGGTGGCGCCAGCGTGCACGGCGCCGTGACGCCGAGCGCCGCTACACGCTCCACGCTGCGGACGCTGCTGTACAGCGTGCGCATGTCCTCTGCAACATTAACATTTTACTTTGTATAGAATTCCGTTAGACTACGCTACACTATCTTAAGAAAATATATTTTTTGAAAATGCCAATTTATCTTTTTTATTTACAAATCCTTCTATCCTACTAATTGTACTTAAATTATAAATGCGAAAGTTTGTGAGGATGTATGTATGAATTTTTGGATTATTGTTACTCTTTCACGCAAAAACGACCAAACCAATTTGGATGAAGCTTGGTACATAAATAGAGCATGCCCTAATATATAGGATATATATTTGAAATTCCAAGAAAATCCGAGGGGGCAGCTAGTTATATATAATTACCTGGATTAACTTGCAACCCTTTGTTGCACATTTCATTTATACTGGCCGCTACTTTGTGCAACACCTCTAGATAATTCTCTTGAGAGAGTGGCGTACCCATGAAGACCTGACGATTGTTTTTACTTGCATAAACCTGTAAAATATATATTGTTATAACGAGATTGGATAAAAAAAAACAATGTCATAGTCAACTCAAAGATAAAGCTATTTATTCAGTATTTTCTTTTTTTGTAAGTGACACTATCTATTCTAATATTATAAAGCGAGAGTGCGAATTTACTATGTCTATGGAGCATTATCTCTGGAACCACGGCACCTACTTGAAAAATTCTTTTTACAACTTGAAAGGTACATTATTGCGAATGGCAAAGGACTAATTAATCTATTACAATAGATTCCATCGGGTAAAATCGCTACGGAAAGCTAGTGTGTAATAAAACGTATTTACCAGGTTACAATACATGTTGGTTAGAGTGTGCAGTATAGCAGCCTGGTCCAGCGGCGGCGCCCTGAAGGCCACGCGCGTCAGAGTGTCCACTATATACCCCACGTGCTCCACGCATACTACCGACACCCATTCTGCCAGCTCCAGAATCTGACAATTACATGAGACATAATTAAATGGTTTTAGAATTAGAGGCATGGCAGGACAACACTGATATCTGGGTAAAACAGTTATTAAAAGTATATCTTACTATCATAAAACCAAAGTAGCTTTGTAGGATGAAAATTTTTGGCATATACTGGTTGTGGTTGATATAAGGAGTGTAACAGAATACAATAAGACCATTTTTGAAAGCTTTGTCTGTCTTTGATGACGTCCGAAATTACAAGACGAACTTTTAAAGGGATTTTATTATGAAAATCGGTTCCCGAAAATAAAGATACATTAATTAAATGTTATCACGCGTACGAAGTTGCGGGTACAGTTAGTATAACTAAAATTATACTACTAATTTACTATTTTATTATAATTAAATTTATAAGAATTGGAGTTACTTTAAAATATGTTTGAAAAAAATATGGCATCAATGTATTATATTTCTTAAACATTTGAACCGTAATGAGTAGTGACATCAATATATAGATAGAGCAATATAACAAAGGTACAAACAAACCTAATGTTACAGATAGTAGCGATTGCAACATTATCCAGGTATAGTCGGAAATTTTCAACTCTTTCTGCTCAGACATATGGGAGAGAGAAAGAGGGAGTTTATGACATTTCATTTTCCACTAAATGAGTCATTAGTTATCATCATATCCACTTGCCATTTCTTTGAAAGTTTTTATTGATAAAATTCATTACAAGTGGCAATAAATACCTCTGAATAGAAATCATTCTCGTTCCAAAATTGTATGTACTGCGCAAGAAATTTGGTGACAACTGGGATGCCTTGCAGCAACGTGCGCTGCAGCAACACCAGGCGCCGCAGTAAGTCCTGCTTCTCTATGTAGCTATGTGAGGAGACATCTAGAAAACCTGTGGAAGAGACAATTTGATTCAGTAAACCTTTCTGACAAAGTTGTGCTAGTTCTGTGACAAATTGTTTAAAAATGTATATGTGTATAAGCCAAGAATTGATAAAACTATGTTTGATCTCATTCTCATAGTGGTAAGATCTCACAATATGGTCGCAAACTATGCTCAGCAATGTATATGTGTATGTGTACTATTAAAAACAAATAACTGATTTATCTATACTAATATTATAAAGAGGAAAGATTTGTTTGTTTGTAATGAATAGGCTCCGAAACTACTGGACCGATTTCAAAAATTCTTTCACCTTTGGAAAGCTACATTATCCCCGAGTAACATAGGCTACTTTTTATCCAAGGAAAATGTAAATCCCTCAGGAACGCGGGTGAAACCGCGGGGGACAGCTATTTAAATATATATTTAAACCCAAACACAACACATGCATGCATATAAATGTTACTGAAATCTTATGCATCCCGAGATTTTTAACATAGCCTATGTCGCTCGGGAATTTTGTAGCTTCCTGTCAGTAAAAGATTTTTTAAATCACACCCCTCAGCACGAACAATTATCGAAAGCGTAGCTTCATCGTATCGCGCCCTAAAATCTGGTTTGCATAAATGGCTGGTTTGTGTAAATATGTTGGTGTGTAAAATTTAACACTGCGCATTCCATTACGTTGCGCACTGTAAAATTTTCCATTGCATTATTTTTTAGCGCATTCGATACGATGACGATACGCTTACGACAGATGATCGCGCTCAGGGCACTGATGTGTAGTTACGGCGATTACCTCTTATATCCAAACTTTACCTCATTATCATGAATACAGATAAGCACCACTTACAGGAGGTCAACAGATGATGCAGGTCGTGCGAGAAGAACGCTCGGTCGTCCGGCGAGGCCACCGCGAGCAGCAGCAGGCCGGTCTCGTTGCACAGCAGCGCGCGCAGCCGCGCCGGCCGGCACATCGAGTGCTGCAGCCGGTATTGCACTAAGGATACTGCCCTGTAGTACAAATATCTCTAAATACAGTGTAAACTCTTTATAACGTTATCCTTTATAACGATAAACTCCCTATAACGTTGAAGTGAGCCCAAGTTGGTTGGTTTGTTCACTTTGTTTTGTTTTTTTTTGTTCACTCCATATAACGATAACTCTCTATAACGACAAAAAATGCTCAGTCCCTTGAGTTTCGTTATAAAGAGTTTACACTGTAGTATCAAGAAAAGACAGTAGTTGTGGGACAGTCAATAAATATCCTACTTCCTACCAATCCCTAATATTATAAATGTGAAGGTAAGCTTGTTTGTTACGCTTTCACGCGAAAACTACTTAACTGATCATCATGAAACTTTGTACACATATTCTTGGAGGTATTAGAAGTAACATAGGATACATTTTGTGTCGGGAAAATGTTACAGCCCTCGGGAACGCGGGTGAAACCACGGGGAACAGCTAGTAGTATTATAAATGCAAAAGTTTGTGAGTATGTATATGTATTGACGTTTGATTCTTTGACGCAAGAACTACCAAGCGGATTTTTATGAAACTTGGCACATAGATAGTATATAACCTTGATAAACACATGGAATACTTTTTCTCGGGACAATGTAACATTCCATGGGTATACAAGTGCAACCCCGGGGAACAGTTAGTGTTAAATAATAAGCAGTCGAATGGATTTCGCGACCTCACTACCATTATATTTTATGGCACAAATTGGTTTGTATATTTTGAATAAAGACATTACTAAAATTTAGAAAAAAGAACTTACTCAGAGAAATCCAGGTAAGTCTTCTGTGGTTCCTTCTCCGTATACTGCTTTGATCCAATATGTACGAACTCCATATTTGGTACTAAACATTCAGCTTTTTTATTCCTTATCTCCTGAAAACGAAACACGATTCACTTACAGAAGCTGCAGTGGTGCAGTTACCTTTAGCCTACAACTTTAGCGGCTAGAAATTGCGGGCAAGGTGTGTCTGTTAACTTTATATTTATCTATTGTGTGTACTTACTGAATTGAGATGGTTGATCCATATCAAATGATGTCTCTCTTTCCTTAGAGTATTTTGACGCGCCTGAAATCATAAGTATGTAAATAATTAATTCAATATTGTATTCAATACCTTAAATCTTAAAGATAACAAAAGTATAAAAATTCTCACATCAATGGTTGCTGTGGCCTTATTACACTGGCGATTTGCAGGTGAACCCAACGCCAGGCGAGTGCGTAGCGAGCTCCACGGGGGTTCGAAGCGCGGCCAAATCGGCGCGATGACATTTCTCACACCATTTCTTCGCGTCATCTTCGATCGCGCTCGTTGCGAACTCGCGGCGAGCTCGTTACGCACTCGCAGCGAGCTCTCTGCGTACTTGCCTGGCTTTGAACTCGCTCGCAAATCGTCAGTGGAATAAGACCCTTAACAGCATATGTTTAACACATCCTATAATTGTTTGATTTATAGGCTTTTCCTCAAAACATTAAATTTACCTGATTCCTCTTAAATCTTCCCAAGAGGTTGACATTTAGCTTCCTAAATGCAGTGTATATTGAGATGGCAGGAACATCTTCTGGGACACACTCGGGCTTGTATGACTTGAACAACCCTAGGAGGATTTGCAGCTGGCGGAACATACTCTAAAGAAAAAAATATATTTCCTTTGTTAATACTACATTTTAGATACCCAAGTAAATATTATTATGTTATCTGTATAAAAACATAAAGTGTACTGGAGTACACTTATCATCTATATTATACAGCTAACAATCTGGCTTAAGATTTAGGAAACATTTTGGTTAATAAGACTTTTGTTAAAGGAAGATTTTTTACAGTTAGAATAAAACCTCAGGGATATAACCCTGTATTTATACAATAAACAGTAAAAAAAAGAATATGTAATTAATTTAATAAAATAAGTACCCTTTTAGCTTCCCTCTTCTTGGCATATTCCAACAACTCCAATACTCTCAATCTGCTCACATCCATTGGTTTTGTCAATGTATAAACCAATTTCATCACATGAGGTGTCTGAAAATATATACCATAGTTAATGCCTTTGATTATTGTATTACATTTAAGACTAGCTGTCCCCTGTAGTTTCACTCGCATTCCTGAGGAATGTAACATTTTCCTGGCACAAAAAGTATCCTACATGTTATTCCAGGGCCTTTTCTATATATTTGCCAAGTTTCATCCAAATCCACTTGGTAGTTTTTGTGTGAAAGAGTAACAATCATCCGTACATACAAACTTTCCCATTTATAATATTAGTAGGATAGTATGGCAGAAATTGGCTTTCCCTGCCAGATAGCATATTGGTTTGTTAAAGATGACAATATTGCCCAAATTTGACGAAGAAATAGAGACAGCAACAATGCCAGCCACTTATCAAAGTTAAACTTAAAATTACTGGCTGAGAAATAAGACAAAACTGAATAATTGGCTTTGTAATAAAAAATTCCAGTTAATCTTACCAGAGCTTCATATGTCAGCATAGTGTAAAATACTTCATAACCAATGTCTAATGTGTTCATTTCAATACACTCACAGTCCATAGCAGCTGAAATGATAATAATGAAATATTTTTATTTTAAAATGGTTTCCTTTTATCATCCTAACCTAGGAATCAAAGAGATAGGGTCAAAAGGTTCATATTGATAGGTAAAAGCTGACTTGACTCAACCAACATTTTTGACGAAAGTAACATTTTTCTAAATGAATTATACTACTATAATGATGGCCCATTTTCAAATTCGCTGAAGCTTGCATTTAGTTTTAATATTCAACAGCTTCGATGGGGAATGTTAAAAAGTTTAGATGCAGAATCTGTTATTGGGTTTTAACATTTTCAAATAGCTCTCCTGTAAAGGCTTCAAAATGGCGCTTGCATCAAGTTGCCTTTTAAGTGTTGATATGAACTCAACAACTGTTTTGGGAAGCTTTAATTTTTAGTAGCAATAGCTATTAGGAAGTACTTTAATTATTCTGGAAAAATATTGACAGTTGACACCTTCAAAGTTCATTAAATAATCCATCAACTTATAATTAAATAAATAGAAAAAAGGACTCACCTGTTAGCCAGTCAAATAAGAAATTAATTCTCGGGAAATTATGTTCATTTCCATGACTAGCCAGTATCCATCGTAAGGCATACTGCACAGTGCGCTCCTCTACTCTGTTTGGTGGTACTATACAAGCTCCTAGGGTCACCCATTTAGTTATTGCTGTAATAACAATACAATTTAAAATACATATGTATACATTGCTGGAAATTCTAAATGATTCCCCCAGTATCACCCTCAGTCCCCGGGATAAACTGTAATAACATGTGTGAAAGTAAACACCATGCAACAGATTCCTGGATGGATTTGAATAAAATGAGGCACATTCTGGATATATATACAGGACATTATAATGGGGAATCAGGGAATCATAAGATCGGCGAGACGGACGCTAGTTATGGTTAACTTGCACAAAATAGATTTTATAATAAAAAGATGTTTCCAATTATACAAAATTTGTAATATAGGTTCAGGATATTCTTTGTACGCCGGCAGTGAAAAATTGGATTACCCTTCGACGACATGAAGCACACACTTGAAACATGTTTAAATCAGGTTAATAAATATTGATTGGTAAAAGAACTTACGTATAGATAAATTAAGCCAAACTTTAAACAAAGTGTGAAAGTCATCATACACCAATCCATTTGTGTCAACGGCATATCCCAATTCATCGATCTTGCTCTGGAATAAGTCTTTGTCGAAACCTTTCTTCAAAGACTTTATATAGTCAATTATCTCGTCCACATCCGCCATCATCAAATATTGACACCCAAACGGAAAAATACGTTCAGCTTGCAGTAATTTCAGTTTGTTTACACATTTATGTCGCAAATGTTTCAAAATACAAATGTACGTTATTTTTGGTTTGTTTGGGTTTGCGTTAGTGATGGGATAATGGGAACTGGTTTTAAGAAAATATAAAAAAAATATCCGGTTTTGAAACAACCGATTAAGGCCGGTTCAAGACACATTACAGATGAAATAAACAAAAATAGTTCGTACACAATTTAATATATAATTTTATCAATCAATCATTTTCATTTTTATTAAAAGGTCAAATGTACAAACAGTTTAGTAATATGCCCGTAGCCAAGCTTTATGGTACAATTACTAACAGTACTAACGTACCGTGCGCACCACACACTAATTGGACCAAGGTGCTCTTGGTCGTTTTGGATCACTGAAATGTATGTAATGTCCTACTCATGTATGAAGGAACAACCACAGTTTTAATATATCACTATATGCGTATAGTAATTGACCACATATGATGATAATTGTCCGTGTAAGCCATCAGAGGCTAACACCTTCGTCTCATAAAAAATAAAACCATGATGATAATGTTCAATTGGGAAACCAAATAATGTGCCTAACTGGGCATACATTTAATATATATTTCTCATCATAGAAATATATAATTGAATTTATACTTTAACAATTTCATGTATTTTCAGAACATATATATCAAAAAGTTTTTATTTTTAACTTCCGTGAATAATGAAATGTTGTTATCAATTATTCAATATCATTATCATATTCAGTATCAAAAAAAATATTATGTACCTTTTGGAAGTAAATAATGTAATGTATGAGTAAGTAATAAAATAATAAAACATAAAATGGAGCACATAACTATAATATATATCGAAGTTATAAAACGGCATTTAACTATGAGCTGATTGTAGGATTTCTTAAAAAAGCGAGGTCATCATTGAATTCTTTGTCAAAGAAACAACTGGACGGTGGAGCATTAGGTGAAGAAATACATCGATGTTGACGCAGTAGCAAGAACAACATTAAATTATATTCGGAAGTTGCATTTTGAACCATCTTCAGAGTGGCTTCTAATTCCTCCTGTTGCACATCCCATGCACGTAAGCGCTGTACACTTGCACCAAGATAGTGATTTAACTGTCGACAGGGCGTTAAAAATAAGTTATGTTTAATAATAGGCACTTTCATTATAAATCAAATTCAGAAAAAATATAGGTTGAAAGTTTACGCTGATTACCACTATAAAAAAATATTAATATGCAAAGAGTAAATGTTAAAAATAAGGGATCTATTCAATTATAAAATATGATCTTTTAAAAATACCTTTACTATTCTCCTTTCCAATAACATTTTTTGTAACCACTCGCAAAAATAAACGATTGATACTGCCAGTAATAGGAATACCGTCAGAAAAAGATCTATTGGTGATAAAAGAACGAATGCGATGTCAAACCAAGTAGGTGTTTGAAGAGTAGGCGCTGCATGTGGTATTGGCACCAAATTATCTTCTTCTCCTGAATATAAGTCTGGCACAAAATATTGCGCTGGCACTAATAATAACGCAACTGCAGCGGTGAACATAAACTTACTAAAACACCCGCTAATTGCCATCACGAGTCCAGGGAGTAAGAGTATACTCCCTGTATTTTGAAATAACTATTCTAATAAAATATAATTAATTTATAAAAATTACATTTGCTCGTGTCGTGTTGCCCCCGATGACACTTATAATTATTTATTCTTTTTGATTATAGTCAAATCCACAAACTTCTGCCAGTGTCTCGGTTTGCCATCTTCATCTTATTTATAAATAAGTTTAACGACCAAATTTTTAGGATATAGATATAGAGAGATATATAGATGTATGATTTATTTTGTAGGACTGTGAAGGTGCTTTATATCTTTATCTTTATCTTATATATTTATAATATTCATTAATGTCCTTTTATCCTTCTCGCTTTTGTCATCCTACTTGAGTGGTGATATGTGCTTGTAAGGATTAAAATAAAGTTGAAATAGACGGTTTCGATTAAATTAACAGTATTTCAAACTTTTATCAACTTCAGAAAAGTAATAAAAAAATAATGAAGGTTCATAGATTTCAGTTAGTATAGTTTGATGCACAACCCCCACAACAGAATCAGGGCTATCACTTCCTATAGAGAATACAAAAAAATATCGTTGTACCGTTACCGTAAGAGTTATTGAATTGATATCAATAAAAGTATAACCACTTTCATATCAGTTATGAGATCCATGGTCCGACCGAGTATTTCAAAAAAATCTGAAAACAATGAAGTAAGCTTGCCAGGGTCACATTGGTGGTTTCGACCATTAGTGTATAGTCCCCTTTTTATTTGAATTCTATAAAGTTTCAATATCTATGGCTAGAACGGATACTTGTAGAAAAATACTTCCCATTTTTTCGGGAATAAGTTATTTTGTTAGTAACAGCCGCGAATATGGTTATGGCGAGTGAATGGATTAAAAAGTTGGGGGTAACCAAACAAATAATTCGATTTATTTACTGTCTTAAAATATAAATACTCCAATTTATTATCTGAGTGCTCTCTGCAATGTAACGACAGGGTTATACAAATTTCTTATTTTACTTCACTATAACATATAACACTGTGCTAGACTGTGTTATCTTGTTAACCGTAGGTATTTTAACGTAACTGTAATGAATTATCCGCCGATATCGGGCTAGGCCGAACAATCCTGCTTGAATTCGTCAAGTAAACCCATTGAGTAAATGAATACAATAGAAGCTAAAGTAAAAGTTCTCACTGTTTTGAAATTCAATTTTATTCATATACATATGAGATTTAATATGAAATGTCAAAATTTTAAGGGCTTAAATGCTATTTTAGTATAACTTACTCTGCGCTGGACTATGGGCAGGGGCTATGATCAAGGCCGAAACGAGAACGTTCGTAAAAGAACAAAAGCTACAGACATAGCACATAGAGACAGAAAGCTAAAGCGGCAATGGGCAGGTCACATCGCTCGAAGAACTGATAACCACTGGGAAATAAAGCTTCTCGAGTAGCGACCACATACACAACGTATAACCTCTCACCAGGAGGACCGACGACCTGGTCAGAAGTGCTGGGAGCCACTGGATATAGGCGAACCAGAACCGTTTCCTTTAGATTTTTTTCTTTCATGGATGGCTGATATGATGACGATGATGACACTATACATACTGTATAGGGTATACGAAACATTCTTTCCATGATTCAGTCATTTTTAAAATTTGTTGTAAATTTTTTCGTAACATTTATAAAATTTTCGTAAAGGGGTATGATATATTTAAGGGTTGTGATTTATTAAAGCAGAAATTTTGTCAGGAGGTGGTATCCCTAATCGCCATAGACAAGACGCCGTTTATTTCTTGCTTTGCTTCTATTTGAAGTGTCAAAAATGAACGAATTGTCGTTTGAAGTAAACAGTATGGATATTTGCCAATTGAGTATTTTATAAAATATGGTTAAATTCATTTAATCAAACAGTTAGCTTTTGGGTACAATAACAAATCTTCACAATGTGGCCCATGCTCTTAAACTTAACGCGCGACGAATGTCGCCTTACGCTCCGTAGACTCGGTATATAATTTGTCATATAAATGGCTTTCATTTTCCCTCCTTTGGTTTTCTTATAATAAATCTAAGTCGTTGGAGCTAATTTATCATCAATCTTTTTCTAAGTACTATGCCTATTTAATACTTATTCATTTGTTTGTAGAATTGGAAGCCTACTCGAATATGATGAGTGTGTTTAGAGCACAAGGGGCATTGGAAGACAACAGAAAAAAGCTACTGGAGGAACTGCGCGCTGTTTTGCATATAAGCAACGATCGGCACAGCGCCGAGGCGCGCCGCGTGTCCAATGATGAATTATTTGCTACCATTGCTGATCAGTAAGTTAATATTCAATAGTTTTTTGTAGGGTTGTTGATTTATTTTTAACACTGTTGCACTGAGTCAAAGATGGCTGAGAATGACTGAAAGTCACAAGCATCACTGTACTTAACTAGTTTATTGGCATTTCTAATTCATTACATGCATTTATTTCTTATTAGATTAAAATAAAACTTAATATTTTTTAACTTCTTTAGTTTAATTACATTGATACCTCATATGTCTTAGCCCTATAGATATCAATATGTTATGACATTCTAGGTTTAGTCTAACAATATTGTGAGTAAATTTATTACTTTCTGTGATATTTGGTGAGAAATTAATTATTTTAAATTATCAATTTTGACAGATAACCTACAATTATTTAAAATGTCAAGTAACTTTTTTCATAATTTTCAACTAAAAAGTTTTGAAGATTAAATTGTTTAAAAAGGGATCCATGATTATTGCAAATTATTATTAAGTACTTAATGTTAGGTACTTAGCCATTATTTTAGAGAATAACAATTTTGTCTTTTTTTATTTTTAACTTATGTAACACTTGTTGGTAATGAAAGTTTCCTTTGGTATTTATGTTGTTTGAAGAAATTTTACATTTTTCCTGTAAACTTCATTCTCAGAAAAATGATAATACATCTTATATTTTTTGACAAGTAATGAAATACTAATTTACTTTAAATTAATATAGTATATGTTTTATTAAACAACTGGTATTCAATACAATTTATTCATGCAAACCAGGTTATCAGGCCCCAATACTGGCTTGGGGTGGATCAAGGAGGGTCGCAGGCGAGTGCCTCTCTTACCACGTGGGATTGCTCAGACAATGTATACAGAGATTGCGGATAAAGCAGCCGAGGCAGCTGCTGCAGAGAATAGGGAGATACAAAAAAGGCTTGAGGCGGAGAAACTTGTAGCTCCTAAGACAAATGAGGAGGAAGTGCCTGATGCAGAGGGTCAGACTGCTGAAGGTGCACTTACATCCAATGACACCATGGATGAGATGCTGTACCCACCTGTTGCTATGGAAGATTTATCGACTAAAGTCAGTAAATTATATCTTATTATATCTCAATTTTGAAATTAATTTTATAAAATTTACATTGTTATATTTCAAAATTAATATTCAATAAAAGTATGCCTGAAGTGATGTTTCGTATCACAAGTAGCATAAAACGTAGAAAAGAAAATATGCAAATAACTTTTTATCTATTTCCTAGGTCTGGGAAACAGAACTAATAAGCCGCAAGAGGAAAGTTCCAGAAAGTGGTGCAATACCGGAGGATGGGACCACACCAGTTAAAAATATGAGAAACATCCCTGTCAACACCAACCAGAAACATCTTAATCTTTCACAAATATATTCAAAGTTCTCACAACCTGCTACAAGTAAGTATAATGGAGAAAAACCTCTACAAAATAGTAAAAAAACTTATTCGCAATTTTTTATTTGCTAAAAAGTTTAAAACATTTTCAAATATATTTTCTTCTTATAGGTAAACCATCAGGGCAATCAAAACACTCATACAATCAAGTAAGCAAAGTATCAACTAGTAAATCAAGTCAGTCTCACACACCGCGCGCCGTGGTTCACAAACACAGGTCACACAAGGGCAAGAACACTCCTCAAAACATCTCTAAATCTCAATCGAAAAAGCAGCCCATGGCCCAGGACATACCCATGTCACCAAGTAAACAGTACAATCCAACACAAGTAGAGTATTCAGGCCCCCCCAACACCTTCCAGGCTAGTTACGCTCAATCAATACTAGGCAGCAAGACAAAACCTGATTATATTGACGAAATTAAACCTAAAGTGATGGCCTCGCCAGGCATGGTGACCGACTCCCCCACTATGCAACTTCTAACGCAGCCTGCGACTGTACCCCACGAACTAGGCGTCTCGGATAACGCACATCCCGACGATCAAACCCTATTACAAGCACAAAGCACTCCCGCCAAAAAACACACAGTTTCAGGGAAGCCATGCCATCTTATCATAAAAAATCGTGGCGAAATAAGTGCAGATAAAAGAATACACATGAGTGAACTTAAAATATTACAAAAACCTTCGGAAGGTGTGAAGCTTCTGTCGAATAGGCAGGTTGTGGTAGCGCCGAGTTCCGCACAAAAAGCCTTGAATACACCCGGGAAACTCGTCACGACCAAAGTTATAGGTTCATTACCCAAAGCCCGCATGACTAACACGCCCGTTATGACTGAGAAGATGATTGTCGTCTCGAAACCAGCAACGGAAAATAAAACTTTATCCAACTCAAAAATAATGATCGCCACGCCTAGTTCGCCCCACGGCACGCACGCACGGGAGCCCCCCACGGTCACTACGAACAGCATAGCTCACAGAACTATAGAAACGCTCACTCCTAAAGGTATTCCTGCGACCGACTTGAAAGTATCCGCTAAAGCAGTCGTGGTCAATCCAAAATCTGGACAAAAGGTGGTCGTGTTACCGGCAAAGGGTCGAACGAAATCCACTAGCGACGGCCAAAATATCCCTCTCATACATTTCAAAGGTCTGCCCACTGCAATGAAATTGGTGCCTGTTAGTTCACAGTCTATTACTCATAAATCTGCCGCCTTGACTGTTGTATCTAAACCTACTATAGTCAGTACAATGTCTTCGAATAAAATCGTCGGCGTGGAGCCGATCAAAACTGCAAATTTAGCCGACATTGTGCCTGTAAAGGGTCTAGCACCCACTACACCTAAAATTACTAATCCTATCGTCAGACCGTCCAGTACCAAAGGCAGCCTAATAGTGGTACAAAAAGGTACAACGATAGGTAAAGCGTTGAAATTCTCCAAGAATACTAGTGATATGTCAAAAATAATAATGGGCAAAAACGTTAATCAACTTTTACAAGCTTCGAAGCCTGAACAAGTCGATGCAGCTAAGTGTACTGGGAACGTTATAGTTCTAGAGCTAAACAATGAGCAGACGGGACGAACCACGACTATGTCCGAGATACTGGACAGTCGGGGAACAGTATCGAGAGTCGCGGAGGAATGTAAAAAGTTAGCACAGATCACGTCAGACACGCCTGTGCTGTTTGACACTCAAATAGCGGAGGAAACTTGCAACGCGAGCAGCTTAGACTCGACGACCGAAAGTATAGGCGGCATAGTGCCTTTGGATGAATCCGTTTTATCTGTCCCAGATAAGGAGAAAACTAGCTTTAGTAAAGAGTCTGAGGGCGCTAAAGATTCCTCGAGTGTCACAGATTGGGAGATCGAATTGGATACTGTCTCGAGAAAGGAGAAGGACGATGACGACAAATTGAATTCCTTGCATTTAGATCTAGGCATGTCGAGTGACAGCGACAGCGAGTATATTTCCGCAAGTCACAAATCAAAAAGCAAACACTCATCACAGGAAAGCTTGCAACGAGCGACACCTAGCGGTAAGATATGCAATTGTACTCATGATTCATGAAAGATATTGAAGTTTTTATTTATTTTGTACCTTTGAAGTATTTTTAAGTGTTACCATTTTGTGCTTGTGCAAGTGATATGTTCCTTTATTATATTTTTTTTTTGCTGCAAATATATTATGCTTATTATGTATCATATATGCATTTTAATTGTTGAGTTTATATTATACATGTATGTATATCGTTTAGTTAAATGCAAGAAACATTTGCAGTTTTAAAAATGTCTAAACAATTTTAGGGGAAAACAGCGAAATGTATACCAGTTCGAGTATTATGTCGCACGCAACGCGAACGTTGCTCAGTCAGCTACAGGACGACGGTTCGTCGAGCAACGACTCATCGTTCGCTCTCAAGTCGAGGATCGCCGAAAGGCTAAAAGATGGGGACTGTAAAATCGACAAATCCGATTTAGACGCCCTCACAAAGGCGAAGGAGAAACTTTCTGAGAAAGTGGCAGAGGCGAAATCGCAACAGAAACGGATAGACATTTACAGCACGGCGATCACGTCTTCTGATATAAATTTGGACTCGTTCTCGTATCTAGATGAAGGTATGATGGCGGGCGACGACGTGTTCGTGACGGAGGAGGGCAAAGCGCGGGAGACGAGGCGCGGCGACACCCTCGACGACCAGCTCAGCCGGCTGCTCGGCGAAGACTCCGCCAATTCGACTGACTCACAAACTGTAAGTGAAAGTTTGCCTTTAAACAAATGAGCAATAAAACTAGGTTTAATCCGGAGGTGGAAGATATCCTTAAATTTTAATGTTTGTATTAAAATATGTTTAAGTACGGACATATAATGTGAAGTGTCGAGTGATGTTGTTGGTCGTAGGCGAGGCGTGACTTGTTTATTTGTTCTGTTAACAACATACAGTTTTTGAAAGGTGTTTGTATACTATTTGCGTCTGTATTGCGCCATTTCCCTTGAAAATAAAAGAGGCTAAAGGATATCAATATTTTATTGATTTGCAAACAATATTGTTTATTGCAATTTCCCATATCTTTCAAGCGTTCAATATCTAAAAGAAAATTGGAAAAAAAAATACTTTACCAGTAATAACGCCAGTGCTGTAATAATTTTATACTCAAGAAAGAGATTACATAATATGTATGAGAGAATAAATTTATGTAGAATACTGATGAGCACATACTGGCTGTATCACTAAACATATTTGGGAAAATAAGAGACGCAAGAGCAAGTGTATTTCGTCTACTTTTAGTCTTATCAGTATCTTGTCCAACTTTATTCTTCTAAGGACAAATTGAAATACGTGTACCAATAGTACACATAGGCAATAAATGTTTGTGTAAACGCTAAATGAGCTCATAATTATTATTATACGTTATAAATTACGCACAAATTAATTTGTAGACATTTGTTATAAAGTATAAATAAATATAAAATTATTTATAGTTTTCATAACACAATTAAGGACGCCAATATTATAGACTGCGTTCGATTTTATATCTTTACTTCTACGACGAGATGTTATATATTATGTACCTATATTTACTTAATATTTTGTTACGTTTATGTCATTGCTATATTCTAATTATATAGTAAATACCTTCTATATCTAGGGAAATGTTAAGAAATTGAAGAACTGCGGCGCCATGTCACTTACATACATCCTTATTGAGTTACTTTAATACCTATTTCAATTCCTTTGAATGAACAGTTCATTAACTCCATTTCGACTCGCGTTGCATGTGTGATGGTCAATTAATCGCGTGTTTCTGGAGCCAAAACGGACTATACAATCCATTGTTCATTCAAAGCTCTCTCGATAGGTCCTAGGAGTTAGGTGATTAGGGGCTATATCTTCATTATTTAAAACAGTTATGTAAATAACTTTCTTGTTCTGTTAAATCGGGCAATTATTCCCAGTGCAAACATTAACTTTAATGCTGAGAGATCTTTCAGTAATCTATAAAATTATTTCTGAGTGAGACTGAGACTAATGCATATTCTTTAATGATGGTGTTAAAATACCGAATTAATACTGCTTCCAATTTACTAACTTTTCCATTAGTTGTTGTTTCTACTGCGTAGATATAGAGTTTATAGGTAATAGTAACGGATATTTTTGTTGGAATCTTATCAAATATTTCAGATCAATCTAGAAATATCCAACTTCGAGGATATTGTCAGTCGCCGATAGTCGCTAGATTCAAGTTGTTCGTTATGGGATCATATGTTTAGTAGGCGACATCTCTAGGTTGAATGTGGTGAATAGCAATATGTTAATAATTATAGTTGGGATAAGTGGTTTCTCGTAGAATCGACATCGTCTACCGGATTGCCTTTTGCTGATTATATAGGCTGCTATATATAATGAGGATAATATGTACAAAAAATATAACATAAAGTAATGTTTATTGAGAATATAAGCAATTTTAGTGTAATGTCGAATGTAATGTCAAATCGAGTGGCGTAAAATGTTTACGAAATTGAATTGCGGTAATTTGAACGTGTCTGAACAACGAAAACCTTTGATTGCTTTAAATTTGTTATGGGGGCAATAATTGTAATTCATATAATCATTCTGATTATAGTATCTCTGTTTTCGTTAGACTTACGAATCGAAACAAAAACTTCACGTGGGATGGTAATGGCTCAGGGTGCGAAATAATGGTACATATTTCTTGCTTTAAACAGAATGGCATTTGCGTTCTAAAGAAATAGTGCCATGGATAGTGTAGTTTTGTTTTAAGACAAATTTGTAAATAATAATATTAATTATTTTTTATTAAATATCATTGACTACTGTCGACTATAGTAATGTATTAGTATATTTTGTATCATAATAATACATTGTACGAAACGCATTTTCGAATGTGTCCGTACGCTCTACAATAAACTGATTTAGTTTAGTGAATTGTTAATAGTTTTACTTTGATTTTGAATGTGGATGCAGGTGAATATGGTTAAGATTGTTACCACGATGCAATCAAATTGTGGATTAATGTGTTCCCATAATGTTTAAGTGAGATCCTTTAAGGGTATTAATGTATAGTATATTTAAAAAAGAATGTTTTAACTTTTTTTATTGCAATGTTAACGATTGACCTGCATCAGTTGTTTGTTCTGAATAGTATAAGACGTTCGTTTGTTTTGTCAGCTGTAAATACCTTGCGTAGAATTAGTACAGGCATAGAATCACCATAAACATGTTAATACAATTTTTTTTGTGTTTTGGCATCAAGTTTATTTTATCTACTTATTTTAAGCAAATAAACCTTTAATCATAAATGTTTTTTTTTTACCCAAGTATTTTTGTTTGAAATGCTGTAAATTAAAAGTCATTTTAAAAATAACTATAGTATATTTAACATAACACTAAATAAGAAACGATACATGGTTATAAAAAAATAACAAGTAAAATAAGTAGAAAACGATTTCAGCTCAAAATGTCCAGTTACGACTTACACACTGTTATTTAAATACAATTATATTGCAGTACATCTTAGTAAAAGAAAGCTAGTCAAGATGAGAATGATTTGAATTAAATACTGTATCTTTAGGTACATTTCACTAGGTAAAACGTGGTTTATGCTTGTGGCTGTAAGGTGTAATTTCGATATGGTACGTTTACGATGTGACCTTGTGGATAGCTTCAGCAACATAGTTTACGTTCTGGGAAGAGACACCGGCGACGGAGATGCGACCGTCTTTCGTCAAGTAGATGTGGTGGTCCTTGGTGAGTTTCTCAACCTGGAAATAAACAAGCATTTTTTTATGAGGTATAAGCATAACTTCCTCCGTACATTTTTAATCGAATAAAGACCTTATAATACAAATGGTAAAACTTAATTTCAAATGTAGTGTTCTGTTAAAACCCCGAGAGCCAGCTAGTTGCATATACAACATTATAATCAACATTGTTTCGAGTTAAGGTAATTTAATATAGACGAATTTAATATAACCTATAATACGTTAATAAAACTTAATTTCAAATTTAGTATTCTAGTAAAACAGTGAGAGACAGCTAGTTTCACATACAACATTATTATCGACATTGTTTCTAGTTGAGGTAATTTAATATAGACCCTATAATACGGTAGTAAACCTTAATTTCAAATGTAGTAAGTACTCTGGTAAAACTGCGAAAGACAGCTAGTTTCCTATACAATATTATGATCGACATTGTTTCGTGTTGAGGTCATTTAATATAGACTCTATATTACGGTAGTAAAGCTTAATTTCAAATGTATTCTAATAAAACACCGAGTTAGCTAGTTTCCTATACAACATTATAATCAGCATTGTTTCGAGTTGAGGTAATTGAATTTGGACTCTATGCTACAGCAGTAAGGCTTAATTTCAATGTAGCATGTTACCTGGTCAGGGCTGAGTCCAGTGAAGCAGAACATGCCGATCTGGTCAGTGATGTGGTTCCAGGAGCGAGAGTTGCCGGCGCCCTCGATTCCAGCGCGGAGCTGCTTGCGCATGCTAATAATGCGGTCGGCCATCAACTTAACGTCTACTAACCTGGAATATTCATAAAGTTAACTAAATATTTTTGGTGAATTTTGGGAAACAGATAATTTATTATAAAATTACATTGCAAGGGATGCAGGCTTCTGCTACAAAAATGTTAAGGCTCTTCAGTCTGGTAAAATACATAGATGGAAATTTTCGGCAGTTGGAAATGTTCTTTAAATAGAAACCGGGATATTTTCAGTATATCTCCCAAAGCATGAATGGGTGTTTGTAACTCTCACGCAACCAGGATTAACCATAGGATACTAACTATCTATGTCACAGCATAATTTCATCCCGGATATAAGAAACATCTCCGGCGCAGGGGGCAACTGGTCATATATTATGTATACCGAGAAGTATATATTGTTTCGAAAAGGTTGTTTACCATTGCTGCTTCAGTTGGGGTGTGTTGAGTATCTCCTGCACGACGCGGGCTCCGTACAGCGGCGGGTTGGAGTACATGACGCGGATCATGATCTTCACTTGCGACATCACCTTGTCGGCGGACTGCGCGTCGCCGCACAGGAACGTGAGAGCACCAGCTCGCTCTCCGTACAAACCTGTCAAGTGGGATGTTCGATATGATTGAGCAGTTAATTATATACCTTATGTCGAAGAACTTGAGACACCTTTAACTTTTTACAAAGAAATAAGAAATATGTGTGCATTTCACACGCGATAAAATTCAAAACCTTTTCAGTTTAGGCCCTCGGAAGGCACTTATGTGAAGCTTATATGAAGCTACAACCGGTTCGGAGTCAGCTTTTAACTGAAAAGAACCGGCAAGAAACTCAGCAAGGTTCCATTCTTTTTTATTTTTTATTAAATAATTTATATAATAAATTGTATCTATTCTAACTTTTTGGCTATTTTATAATATAAATTTTATATATTTTTAATTAATTGAATTAAACCTTCACAAAACTACCTATCTCTTTCTCTCGCATGCTAAATCCTAAAGTCTTACTTATATGTTTATCTCTTTTTAGTGTTGCTTCTTCGATTCATCGAGTTTCAAATCACAACGGTGGTAAAAATAAATAGTATATCAGTTATCTGTTTTCCATACTACAAGCTCTGATTAGTTTGGGATAAAATGATCGTGTGTAAAAGAATATCCCAGGATACTTGTTTATGTCTTATTTATTATCTACTCCATTCTAAACGATTATATTAGACAGTAAGCCTTCAGTTTGCATTGAACTTCTTCCAGTTAAAAAAGACGCTCAAATAAATTAAACTTTTTATTCCTTATTTGCGTAACGTTTTTAAATTCGATTTATTAGTTAATAAGGTGCGCGACTAACTTGACATCATAAAAATAAGTCTCAATAACGTTTTTCTTTGCGATAAGAGGCAACAGAGTAAACAATACTAACACAATTGACGTAATAATAAATCTGATAAGATATAAAAGGTCACATTTATAATAAGTAACATGGTTTCATTACAACAAACATAAAATTATAATTGAGTTTTGATATTGAATTTTGTCGTATTGAGATGTAGAGTTTTATGTAAGATTTTGTACCAAACAAGGGGCCTTAGAATCAATCGTAGATAATCAAAATTCATTCATATCATATTAATTCTAAAAGGAATTTCGTATATTTGTTTGCTATGCTATAGCTTAACTATTCAACTGATTGCATGAAATTTGGCAGGTGATATCGTTGACCCGGGATATTTTGAACAGATAAAACAACTAAACACCCGGACGTTTACTAAATACTTTTTTTAAATGTCTCTGACACTATCAATTTTCCATTCCATAAATAATGTTGCCGGTTCACGTGTTGCTATGCGACTTACACTATTTATTGATGTGAAAACTTCTTTAGCGGCGTTGAGCACTTTTCTTGAGATGGGTATAAAATGTTAATCTCGCGGGCACGTGACCTGATCGAAAATTCGTAAGACAGTAAAAAAGCACAACGTTAATGTTCAAGTTTTCACTTCTGCCGGCACTCCCGGAGTGCAAACCGTTGTTTTTTTTTATGTCAGAAACCTACGCAGGCGTACGTAGAACAATACACTAACGTTTCATCGCTGTCGGATAAATACCATAAGAAGACATAGGATACAAGCATACAAACATTCATCTATATATATATAATAGGGTTTCTTTGACGCACCATCACCTCAAAACTGAACATATCGGGATGGGACTGCTACCCATTACACGGGTTTTTTTTTCCTACATGGTTATAGGCTATATGATATCGATAAACGCAGGTGAAACCGCGGAGGACAGCTAGGTTGTATCTATATTGATAATTTGAATATTGACGTCAAATATATTTAATATCATATTATTCGGCGTCAATGTAACAGTATCGCGTAGATAAAAGTGATGAGAAAGAATTGATTATATTACAACTTTGGGGTATTTATCTGATATAATTTATCAAAGTCTGGGCAATATAGATATTTGGTTTGATGTCATAAACTGTTTTATGATACATTGCACTTATTGCATAATCATGTTCCTTCAAGGTCGAATGTAATTTTAAGAACTATAAAATTATATGTTATATTTTTTCTAACAAAACAGATAGCTCTACGAATGGTGTCATTTTCAGAACTGGACCAAATTGAAATGGGACCAGCGTTCAAATAAAAAAAGAATCATTAAAATCGTTTCGCCCAGTCGAAAGTTATGAGGTAACAAACACTAAAAAGAAAAAAAAATACAGACGAATTGAGAACCTCCTCCTTTTTTGAAGTCGGTTAATAAATTAATGATAAACACGTTATCATTCATATAATTTTCGTTACGCAAAAAAGTTGCCGAGAAAGAAGTTTAATTTCAAAACTAAACAGAACAAACAGCCATGGAAAATTCCACACCTACAAATAACAAAACTAACCCATATTCTTGGCGAAGCTCTGTGCTAACGTGACCTGGTGGCCATCCTTGACGAACAGCCGTACCGCTAACGCGTCCTTATCGACGTCTCCCGAAGCGAACCCTTGGTACGCCATATCGAAGAAGGGGAACAGCTTCCTCTGTTTGACTACCTGTTGGATGTTGACGTGATATTACGTCACATGCTATGCGAATGAGAAGGGAGGGTAAACTCATGCAATGAGAGGGGGGGATATAAAAATTCCCGAACAAATGGGTGACTAAATATTTTTTTTTGAATCTTTTTGGAAGGAACATGTAACATTACGAATGAGTTCTTTACTACTTTATGGTTGTCTTTACAAATATTTTATCATCAAGGGTCTGGAAATGATATTTTTTTCAAGTGATTAAAGGAAATTCAATTTTCTATACAACTAAAATGTACACAAAATATTCATCACTGATGGCAAACCAACAAACTCAAAATACATTTCCACGTGTATTTTTAATCCTGCAATCCGCCTTATAGATTTTAAGCAGATTATTTTTGAAGGATTTACTTAGTAACAAGGTTGTAATAAGAAAGTATGTGAATAGCTTACAGCGGACAGTTGTTCCCACTCGCTGGGGCTGGGGTCGACTCCGGTGGGATTGTGTGCACATGCGTGCAACAAAATGATGGCACCTTCTGGGATTTTCTGCAAAAAAAAAAGATATTTAGGATTTTAGGAATACTTAGAACTCATTTATTTTTATTTGTTTGGTTTAAAACTATTCTATCATTTCGATAGCGACAAAATATTATATGAAAATAGTATTATTTTCATATAATATTTCCTTACAGGTATCTGTAAGGAGTCTCATATCTAACTAACCCAGTATCCCGCAGTTTAGATTTTTGGAAATTACTATATCGATTTGTATGACATACCTAAGGTAGGCAGTGTTTTACTTTATCAAAAATAACATTCAAAATCAAGACGAAGAGTTGTCGAAAAAACTGTTCTAAAAGTCCTTACATTTCTAAGGACTTTATATTAATAACGAATGATTAACGATATTTTTTGTCTGGAAATTAATGCTCTCTCGCTCGCTCGCTACGCAAGTGAAAGAACAACTATATTCGGCGCAATTTTTCTCAGATGTATGGGGCATTCTATGCGCTCCCGAACACAAAAACCTATTCTAATAATATATAAAGCTGAAGAGTTTGTTTGTTTGTTTGAAAGCGCTAATCTCAGGAACTAGTGAAAATTTTAAAAATATTTTTGTTTTGAATAGTCCATTTATCGAGAAAGGCATAACATCACGATATAACATCACGCTACGACTAATAGGAGCATCAATGAAAAATATGGCAAAAACGAGATAAAAAAAATCCTTTTCAAAGGTTTGCGCACGTTTGACAATTCGCAGATTAGTCTTCCGGAATGCGGGTGAAACCGCGCGGACAGCTATTTATGAATAAATTTACGGGAGGACCTTAATTTTTTATAACCTATCCTTACATTTCAAATAGGCAGATATTATGTTATCGTTCATAATCAGCTGATCTTCGCAGACCTTATCTAACATTCAAGACCACGAATGTGTTTCGTGGTCATGTTGGTAGCAGATATGAGATTATCTAATATTTATCAATACTACAAGGGGTATGAATACGTGCTTGTTTATATTATGAACGACAAATATTTGAGCTATCGATGTTTATCGAGTTTTAGTCTGGATTAAACGATTAACCGTCCTTTATTTGTCTATACTTTGTTTCCAATAAAAAATAGATAAAATAATAATTAATAATCCTGATCTATCATGATCTGATAGGACACGTACGTTAGTCTTTGAAAATTCTACACTAATAATGACGTAAGGGACCTCAGGTACTACATATCCGATTCTGGGGCTCGATTCTGTAAGGAAAATGACACTAACGAGAATGTTTCGTCGCGGCCTCTATGTTCTGTCTCTGTCGCTTACTACGCTAATACTACAAATCTCGTGAGAGGTAAGCTCTCCGAGGCCTCCGTGAAGCGGCTCGCCGACGAAGTTTGTATTAGCTGAATAAAGGGGTAGTATATTATTTTACTGACTTCTACATATTTATATAAGTTGGAGGCATGTTTGTTACTCTATCACGCAAAAACTACTAAAAGGATTTGGATGAAACTTGGCACATAGAAAGTTTATAACCTGAATAAACAAAGGATATAATTTTTTTTACATCCCTTGGGAAATCAGATGATACCACGGAGAAAAGTTAGTTCTCTATATACTTAAATACAATATAGTTCAAGATATCAATATAGGCTATATTTTTTTCTCGGGTAATGACTGAATTATTGTTAGATTATTATTTGTAAAGAATTTCTTACAATAGCATATACATATGTTTCACCTGTATTAAAAAAACAAAAGTCCATAGGTGTGAAAAATATGTGTAACATCTCGTACAAACTGTCTATTTTGAGAGCAAAAAAAACGTAGCGTTAGTTTTTCTTTACAATTTACGTGCCAAGTTTTAGTGATATAATACCTACAATCATAGTTATGTAGGTATGTGCCACCTTGTGATCTGGCAAAGGACTACTATGTTTAAACTTACGCATAGACTTATTAGTTTATTTATATAACTGTTAATTATGAATAGGCATTTCTTGGAGACTCTTTAGACTTGTTTAACCTTGTTAAGGTTCTCCATTAGGGCCTTCTTACCGTTGGGCACTCTGGGGAAGTGCCCAAAGCCCTGCAATCCATAGGGCCCCTTAATTCGGAAGGAATGGAAGCAGGGGGACGGCCAGAGGTTCCAGAGAATGCATGTGACAAATCGGACCAGTGTGTCGCACTCTTAAGAGCTCTTATAGCATTGTCTTAGGAGCCCCATTAGCCTAGTGCCTAGGGCCTGCAATAGTATAAAGACCGCCCTGTTGTCCATAATAAGTAATTTGGTAATGATAATTTTCTAAATACATCATATTTTCCTTCAGGAAATTTACGAAGACATGAGTAATTATTATTAGTTACTAAAGAACCCTAGTTCTATTTCCAGTGCCTTTGAGGCGCTGTGTATTCCAGTTACCAAATCGGTAAACTATCCAACATTAAAATATATACTCACAGATATATCTTCGAGAGCTCCCTTCAGGTCAAAGCCGTTAGTCTTGGGGTCAAAGTAGCGGTACTTTTTGTGTGTCAAATTAAGGGTGTTGCAGATTTGTGGGTGGTTACCCCATGTGGGCGAGGGCATCCAGACCTCCTTAGTCTGAGCGTAGTGTTTAGTGATGAACTCCAGGCCGAGACGGAGGGCACCAGTACCGGACAGTGTCTGGGGAATTTAAACTTTATATAGGATGAAGTATAGGTGTAAATAGTTTGTCTTATTAGTATCAATTTGTGTTTTTAACTGACTTCATAAAAAAAAAGGTCCTATGTCGTTAAAGTTCAAAATGGGCTTACTTGATTAAGCATATATAACATTATAATTATCATAGTACTATAGTCATTCTCAGTATGTGCCTACTTTCTTTAATTTCTTCCAGAAGCCAGATCCAACAGCAATGGGGAATTCAAATCTAACTGTTCATAATAGAGAATTGTGCAAAGAGATACTTATGTAAGATGTCTAGTGCTAAATTGCTAAACATTGACAATTGCATCTGTTTAAGGCCCTATTAGACTCTGACAACATTGCCGACGTAATTTAAGTTTACCTGAACAGTGCAGTTGGTCTTGTTTTGAATGACAGCACTGTCTTCACCGAAGGCGAGCTTCGCAACGGCATTGGTGTAAGACGCCTCGCCGCCGATGGGGGCATACTCATGGTTTAGAGACTTGCCGTGGAGGATTTCCTCTGCCTGTTGGGAGAATTATTATTTTAGTCCCCATTTATTGGTGCAATACTACACCAAAATAAAAAAAAATAAAACTACCTAATTTATTTATAAACCATATCGGACAATATAACATAATAACCTCATAATACAAAACACAATTAATTTGATTAATTTCTTACAATTATTTTTATAGATAAATAAAACTTAAGACATTAAATAAAAAACAATGTTATTGAAGTATGATCGCTTTAGCTTTGTCAGAAATTGTATTTGCTCACATATCTAAACATACACTTTAATCTATTTGGAGAACATGTAAAAAAATCTTATGTAAGAATAATATCTATATTATCATTCATATTTTTTTACAGTACAATTTAAAAACTAGGCTCATAAACAGTAATATTTTCTTCATATGTGCATGGTATAAAATGTGTACTCACAAGGACAAAACCAGGGAGGGGGTGACAGGGGCAAACCAAGATGATAAAAATAAAGGCAATAAGTGCGAAGCCTTGTATATGTAATATTGAATCGGAAAAACAAATACACTTATCAGGTGTGACCTTGTGCCAATACTGGCTCTACCCTTCAGTGCCTATATAACTCTATTTTCTTATAACCATTCAATATTGCCATAACCTACTTAATAAGTAATTGATACTGCACTACATAAATACTCAATGCTAGATGACCTTCTCACCTTTCTGACAGATGGCAGCACAAAAGGTTTGCCTTCATCATCTCTGTATGCACCTACACCGAGGTTGACCTTTTTAGGGTTATCATCCCTTTTGTAGGCCTCAGAGATGCCCAGGATCACATCAGGTGGGCCCATTGGGACATTGCCCCAAAACTGACTGGAAAAATTCTGTTTTACTACATATAACTCTGTAGAAATTATGCTTTTATACCTTAATGTATTTTTTATTCAACTTAAACTGAAGGGTCCAAGTTATGAACTATATGAGAGACTAAAAAAACAGAATGTCCAATATGGTCTGAATGTTTAATGATTTGCAAGAGTATCTAAAAGTTACTGGACATTTGTCTTAAATACAAAGCACTCTCTAATGGCAATTCCAAGGTATCTCATGTTTTAGGGATAAAAACTATCCTAGGTGTTCCTCTTTGTAAAATACTATTTCCTTTAATATTCCTTTTCATTAAATATTCAGAATATTATTCAAAATTAAATTGAAATATAAATAAATAATAAATATCCTGGGACATTCTTTACACACGGCCATCTGATCCCAAACTAAGCAGAGCTTTTACTATGGAAACCAGATAACTGATATACTACATATACTACTTTTTTTTTTTTTTTTCTAAATACATACTTATATAGATATTTACACCCAGACACAGAACAAACAGACATGTTCATGCACACAAATGTCTGTCCTGGGTGGGAATCGAACCCGCTGCCTTCGGTTTGGCAGTCAGAGCGTTAAACACCAAGCCAACTGGCCTGTCAATTTATTCATATAGGACTTCACAGGCTATTACCCGAATGATGTGTTAGTATAACATCAGTGGACCAGTTGGCTCAGTAGTTTGATTCCCACCTAGAATGTATGGCATATAAAATTGTGCATAAACATATTTGTTTGTTCTGTATCTAATTGATATGTATAGAAGTATAATATAATAATATGTAGTTATATCAGTTTTCTGGTTTAGAGAAGAAAAGCTGTGTTAGTTTGGGGTCAGACGGGCTGATGTGAAAAATTTCGAAATATTTATTTATTCATTAGTGAATACAGAATTTGAACATAGTTCAATAAAAAAGAGTAAAATAAAATATTGAGAAGATTTTTTTTTATTTTAACTGCACGAAAGTACCATGAGAATAGATCGTGAACATTTTAATTATCTTTATGGGGATTTTTTTCCTTTTTTTAACTGTTTTAAAGGAAAAAAACTTGTATGCCAGGAAAATAAAACAAAAATATATGTACGTGGCGATATGAACTAAAACAATAGCCCTGACTAACTAAAAAAACGTATAACGTTCTTGAATATCGATATAATAGTCACATTCATTTAATAACGTTACATAATTACATAAATAACCAAAAAATGCCGGTTTCTTACCTACTTGCGCGGACGGCATTGGTGCCTATTGTATCCACAGTATTGATTTTCAGTACTTGAGCGGACAATTTTTTTAATGCGTGGGCCATTGTTAAAGCTTATACTGGCCGACACTGACTGAAATTACAGTTTATTCGTAATAAATTACGATTTCCACGGCACGGTCTTTACCTCAAACTTTAAGTTTACAGGGTTACAAATAGCATGTAAAAAATTTGCTCAACTTTTTTTTCTTTTTAATATTTTCTAATTTTTCTTTGAATATCCTCATCATTTATGAGCTTATTTTTCTATAATTTGTACTATCATTACTTTTTTGCAACTCAGTTAAAGATATGGTGTAGAAAACTGATCCATTACATATCATAAATTTTATTTTTTTACGCAAGTCTTGGGAGAATTCTTTATTATAGCAATTTTTTCCAAAAGACGTCATAACTGCGTCAACGATCGTTTCGTGTCAATGTCGAGAAAGGTCATAGCCTTTCTAGTCTTGGAGCCAGATTTTGATATTACACACGCACCAATATTAGACTAGTAGCCCAACTTTAAAAACGTATGTGCAGAAGTACTATTGTATTATTTATGTTATGTATTGTACATAATTATAAACAAGTTATTTCGTAATAAAAATAGAAATGGTTAATTATCATTAATACAGGCTGTCGTGATCTAACAATAATATTATGTCAACATGTTTAATTTTTTTTATTTATTTTTGGTTGTTGTAGGCCTTGCATTGTGCGCTAGCTTGGGAAAGTTTCTGATAAAATTCACCAAAAATAACGTGTCCTGTTTTTTTTTCTCAATATAATTATTTAACAATTACAAGATACTGTATCATTACTGCTTTATAAAAAAAATCCTGAATAAAAAAAAGGTTGGCTGTGAAGTCGGTTTACGGATAGTTTTCGTCATAATCAAACAAAGGTGAAAAATTGCATATTTTTATAAATTTAATTGAATTAGTATCACTGAAGTATCATTATTTTGTAAATACAAAGAAGGAGTTAATTGAAAATTACAGTGTATTCGATAAATTAACATTTATTTACACTCTTTAATCGAAATATTAAGGTTGCAGTTTTCAGTAGCAGAACTAATTATTCAAAATCAGGGGCTTGATTCTGTAAGGAAAATGACACTAACTCGAGGATGTTTCGTCGCGGCCTCCGTGCTCTGTCTCTATCGTTTACTACGCTAATACTACTAATCATGTGAGACGTAAGCTCTCCGAGGCCTCCGTGAAGCAGCTCGCCGATGAAGTTTGTATTAGCTGAATAGGGGGGCTGCTCTGACGTCACGCGAGAAGAGAGATAAATGTGTCACAAGCCAACGTTTGGGCCGATCGTGGCTTTCTATCGCTTGTTCCGCCGCGCTCTCACTTGCACGCTCAGACTCTAGCGGAACGTGACACTTTTTCGTGCGTGCAGCCGGTGTTCATCGATTTACAAGACGTTATCAAATTAGACTAATTTCATATAAATTCAATTGAATACACTATTTATAAAAATATGGTTTAATTATTTTTTCCAACGAAATCATTATACCTTTGGTTCTTTTCGGTGGACACTGGATAGTATTACAAAAATATTGTAAAAGAAATATTCAAAGAAAATCTCGTTATAGATCTATTTCATTTCACTCTTTGAAATAAAAGATACAGTCCAGGGCTTATTATGTTTACATTTGTGTAAAACGGAACTGTGTGTGGAATGTATTCTTAAACCAAAAAAAAACTAATTATTGTTTGAATTCATTGTGATTCATACAGTTCAACTGACAATTTTTACATATATTTTGTACGTTAATTATTATGATTTAATTATTGTAGTTATTTTTAACAATAATAATTTTTCATGTTTTCTAAAAGTCAGAATCTATAGTTTGAGAATAGCATTCTATAACCGAAATGTCAAAATTATTATGACGTTTTTCTTTTCGTTATACGAAGTGTCCCATTATCGTGTTTATTTGCTATTACTGCCGTGTAAAACGTAAAAATGGCTGCTGAAATTAAACCTGCACCTAGAACACCCAACGATAGATTTTCTACAACGAAAAAACCAGCATTATTGAACAAATTGGAGGGCTGCACTGACGACGTAAATGCGGCTGTCGTTATACCTGGAGAGGATGGAGTAATTAGCGTTTGTGATGATAAGTAAGCGTTCTGAGTCATATTTAGCTCATTGTTTGCATAAATATTACAAGCAACATAATTTGGTCATGAATTTTTAGATGTTTTATACCGTCATTATCATGTCATAAGTACCTTCCCTGATAGTACCACATCACACCATTTGTTCGCTCCCGGTTGGTTATCAGTTGCATCTCATTAACGTTTTTCTGTTTTTTATCAACAACAGAAAGGTCACTTACAAAAATGTTAAATAATAGGGTCAGAAGGTACTACCATTACCTGCGGTATACCTTATTTCATTGTCATGAAAAAAATATTGTCTATTGCTTGCTAGATTTACCCATTTATTCCTATGAAATTCTTGAAATATGCACAGGACAATCATGAAACACCATTTTCTACTTTTGTATTTTATTTGATATTGTATTATAGTTGTAGTTTTAATTTTTTGTCACTGTATTAACGACTTAATATGTCTGCAATAGGCACATCAGACTCTCTAATATATAATCAAAATTACTTTGTAATTACTTCAATGTGTGTGCTGTTGACATACCTTTTTGAAAATAAATAATACTAAACTATGCAGAATATGTCATAATATATCAGTTATCTGATTAACATACTACTTTCATGTACTATAACATAAATATGTTTGTCCTAAATCATTTGGTTATTATCTGTTCCATTAATTATTGTTATTAACATCAATCTAGTTCACACAGTAATTTGCTTTTAGTGTAATTTTGAAGGTGACAAATTTTAGTATCATTTGAAATTAAAAATATATCAACGGTTAAAAGGCGACTTGATTCAAGAGCCATTTTGAAAACTTTACAGGAGAGATATTTGAAAATGTTAAATCCCAAAAACAGATACTGCATCTAAACTTCTTAACATTCCACATCAAAGCTGTTGAATATTAAGACTAAATGCAAGCTTTAACGAATTTGTGCTTGGGCCATCATCATAGTAATATAATTCATTGAGAAAAATGTTACTTTCGTCAAAAATGATGGTTGAGTCAAGTCGCCTTTTACCTGTAGATATAATAATATATATATTTTTATAATATATTATAAATAAAAAACATGAAAAAAGCTACCTCAGTAAATATGCATTAGCAATTTGCATTAACAAACATGAATACATAATTTAAAAAAATGTTTCATGTCCTTAGGACCATACGTGTATGGCTGAAGCGTGACTCTGGTCAGTATTGGCCAAGCATCTGCCAGTACATGCCCTCTGGTTGCACATCAATGTTCTACACACCTGAAACTAGACAGCTGTTTATTGGTCAGGAGAATGGAACTGTGTCTGAGTTCACACTAGCTACAGACTGTAATAGATTAAACCCAGTGAGTACTTTTTTAATAAAAAAAATATTACCTTCATTTATTTGTGGGTATTAAGAACAATGTGCCTTAAAGTTATGTTCATAAGAGTCTGTTCACACGCACCGGCTCGGAGAGGAGAGCAGATTTTTATCACGTTTAAAATTGTGTTTTTTTAAGTCATTGTTATTAGGGTTAGTTTTACATGTTAGTGCAGGTCTGTGTACAAATAAGAGCGTCAGCCGATGCTCTCCAAGCCGGTCTGTGTGAACGTACGAAACATTATCTTTGTTGCTTTAGTTGTTACTTAGTACATAAAAATTTTAATTCTCCGATTTTGTAAGAAAGCTTGATCACAATCAAGGGGGACTGATGAATTTGAATGATGGTGTATTTTTTCCTATATTACCAGGCCCGTGAATATCTAGCTCACACAGCAAGAGTTACAGCAGTGGTATTCTCCCTGAGCTGCGAATGGGTTCTGTCAGTTAGTCGAGACAAACTGTTTTCATACCACTGCAGCGAGACCGGCCGCAGGATCGGCGGTTACTCCTTCGAGGCGTGGTGTACAGCTTTGCAGTATCCTTTTGAAATGTTTTCACTGTTCTGAAGAATTAGAATAACTGATTCTTGTTTTGTTTTTGAAAAGTATGTGTGGGAACTGCATGATTTTGTCATAAAATGATCGGAATATTTCTTAGTGTCAACCTAATTGACAGTGCAGTTAGATTGATGGTTAAAGACTCTGACTGCCATGCCAGGATGTGGGTTTGTGTCCTACCCAGGACAAACAGATATGTCTGTGTCTGGATGTAAATATATATACATATAAGTATGTATTTAAAAAGTAGTATATGTAGTAAATCAGTTGTCTGGTTTCCATAGTACAAGCTCTGCTAAGTGTGGGATCAGATGGCCATGTGTAAAGTATTTTCCAGGATATTTATTTAAAATTCAAATATTTTGATCTACTATTATGCATGTAGCTATTTTATCCCAAACTAAGCCAAGCTTGTACTATGGTAACCAAACAACTGATATACTAATACTACTTTAAAAATCTATATTCATATAGAGATCTTACACCCAGACACAGTATTTATGGAAAAACAATACTGGTATAAAACATTATTTATTCAGTTTAATTCCACAAAGGATTTGTGAAGGTCAAAATCCATTTATAGCTAATCTGTCAATGGAAGAACTCATGATGCAACACATGATTTCAGTTATTAATAGCGTATATTGAAACAATATATGCTTTCAAGGTGATATCAATGTGAATTATTTTCCATTCACGTAACAACATGTACAATGCTTTCCTATTTAGATATTTTTAATTGAAATGAGGAAACTGTTACGTAAAATTTATTTCCTGAATTCATTGTGTATCAGATTTGACTCCCAGTCAAAATATGCTTTTGTAGGCGACTACAGCGGTCAGATAACCATGCTGAAATTAGATAATAATAATGCTACACTAGTCACTACGCTAAAAGGACACACTGGGTAAGTATTTTAATGTTGATTAAGGCGATTATTTGAGGATGATTTTAGATTTTTTTTATACCACTTGGGCCGACAGACAAGCAGATGGTAAGTTGTCACCGCGCCTATGGCCATTTTCAACACCAGGGGCATCGCCAATGCGTTGTCGACCCTGAGACGTGAAGTTATTAAGTCTCAAGTCCCTGTAATTTCATCGGCCCCTTTACCTTTCTAACCGAAACACAGTAATACAAGCGCACTACTGCTTCAGGGCGGAAATGGGTCAGGTGGTAGTACTTCCCCGGACGAACTCTGCGCTAAAAATTCTAGAATTAAAATTTTCGTTATTAAACTTTTTTTCGTGTTTATTATTACAGTTCTGTGAGAGTATTGAACTGGGCTGCACTACCTCAGCTACTCTTCAGTGGGTCCTTCGATCAGACTATTATAGTATGGGATATTGGTGGACAGAAAGGGACGGCATATGAATTACAAGGACATAGGTGAGTTCTTGATGTTCCTATAGCACCAAATAAAACTTAAATCTACACTAATATTATAAAGAGGAATGATTTGCAAAAATTCTGTCAGCGTTGTGAAGCTACACTATCCCCGGATAACATAGCCTATGTTATGTATATTATATTTTCAAAGAAATTAGGGATCCCTACTAAAACTCCAATAATGTAACCCAAGGTGTAAAAATCCTTACATCGCTCGCGCTGCGAAAACTATTGATGATAGAAAGAACAAAATAATGTAATGTAACATCCCTCGAAAATGCGGGTGAAACCGCAGGGGACAGCTATCATTTATAAATGATTCTTAACGCCACACGATAACGTCCTGTTGCGGGGTTCATGCTTCATAATCCTATTATAGATATGAAAGTTCGGAACGTTGGATGTTTTTTACTCAATCCGACTGAACGGCTGAATGGATCTGAATGAAATTTAGCACACAGATAAATAATAGATTCGAATGGCACTTTTTTTCCGGGAAAAGTTAACATCCTTTGGGAACGCGGGTGAAACCGCGAGGGACTTCTAGAGTCAAAAAAAGAATATAAAACCATCCTAAATTACCAACTCTACTTATCCATTCACATTTTATTTTTGTCACAGTATAAATAAATAGTGTCAGTCAACTAGAGGACTCTTGTTCAATCATTCATTCGACAAAAATAAATTTTTTCTCATAAAAAATTATGGATGAATGCTATTATTCTAGATCGGTCCCATAGTAGGTTCTAAAGTTCTTGTACACTAAAAATGTGGTACCTTATCGTACCTTTCAGCAACAAAGTGACGGGGCTATGGTATGTGGGGGGCTGCGAGCGGCTGGTGTCGGCGGGCGAAGACGGGGCGCTCGGAGTGTGGGAGATGGGAGTGAAACGACGCGAGACACCCGCCTGGAAGGAGGCTGATCTGTGCCAGATATGTCGTGCCCCCTTCATATGGAACGTCAGGGCCATGATGGAGAAGAAGCAGTTAGGTGAGTCATAGTTATGTCACTGAGTCAGGTTCTGTGTGACAGACGCCCTGCCCGGAAGGCATTAATTACAGCTGAAATTCGAAAACATTTAATAAGTCTACGCGGAGGGTATTTATGAAGGTCAAAGTTAGTGAAGCTATTATCGGTTCGGAAGCCTTCAACTGAGAAGGACCGATAAGAAACTCAGCAAGGTAAAATGTTAGTGTACGTTTATTTATTTCACTTAGTGAAGTTCTTTTTTTCAAATGAATATATTTTACGTTTATATCTTGTTTGAAAAATGAAATACAAACAAAATTATAACAAGAATAATAAATAATAATTTAAAAAATACAATTAATTACTTGACGATTTAAAAAGAGCACCTGTACAGAGAGCAGCTATTCCCAGACATCTCTATCTTATTGTGTTACGCCACCCTGTAATACGGTCCTTCTTTCAAAACTTAATTTGTGCATACCACACGTCGCCTTTATTCCTACTCACAGTCTTGGAGGTTTAAGGTTTCGCTGGAACCTTCTTCGTTGATACAAAATATCGAACGTTCGATAAAATATCCCAATAATATGTGTGTACCGTGCGCAGGGCTCCGGCAGCACCACTGCCGCTGGTGCGGCGCGGCGGCGTGCGCGCCGTGCTCGCCGCACCGCCTGCCGCTGCCCGTCATGGGCTTCGAGTTCCCGCAGCGCGTCTGCACCGCCTGCTACGACACGCTGCGCCACGAGCCGTCAGTACCCGCGTCATACACGCTCTTTATGCTTACTTTACCTGTGGTTGAAGCGAACTTCAAAAAAAATTAAGACAGTTTTTAAGACATTTGCTCTTTATGTTTACTTTACCTTGACCCATGTTGAAAAAGTTTATGAGTAAAATTTGTTTGGGATTTTTCTGTTTTAGCAAATCTACGAATATTCCCATTGTCTAGTCTTTAACTTATAGCATAGCCAGTTGCTATATGAATACAATATATGACAATAGGGACATAAATGAACAAGTAAAGTACCGATTTATTAAGCAGATTAACAGAGTAATTAATAAAAGAACCATTCAAGTGTTTCCAGTTGAATAATTTTTTGTTATCTTTGGGATTCCAACAAATCAATAGTACAATAAAATATCGTTAGATAACGATAGTAACAACTGAACAACTCTGACTATAGAAAACATTTATTCACTACTATCCATAAATATGCAGGGATAAAGTAAACAGTTTCGTTTTAGCGTACAATTATTTTGTTACTTTGAATACGATTTGGATAAGTACCCTTGTAAGATATGTGTGCTTCCCGGAGGGTTCTGATAGAAAAAACCTTACGAATATTCCATGTTCTTACAGACGCGAATCCCTAGCATCATTTCACGACATGAAACACGCTGTGGCGTCTCTATATGTGGACGAAGCGACGGGCCGCATGTGCACCGCGGGCAAGGACCGCGTCATCAAAGTGTGGGACGTCTCCATGCTCCTCACGCCCGCCCCCAAGCCGGGTACCAGCGACCAGTAGCCGTGAGTCACACGCCTCTATTTCCATATGGATAAAGTCGAGATTCGCTAAAGTTTGTCACTCCCCCCCCCCCGTTAATGAAACTAGCTGAGATTCTAAACTACAACCTAATACAATTATTGGATTATATTCTTCGATTCGGTACTTTATGTAAGATAACGGTGGACCTCGAGCTGAAAAGGACTTTGAGACTTTGGTATAAAGCGTATAATGGACTGTTTTAATGCGACTGTAAGTATCCGAAACGTTTCTCGTAATAAAAATGTCAAGTCTTTATCCGATTAACAAAACCAATGAACAATTCAATTTGGGCCTACCAAGGTGAACGTAATAAAATCAGTTGACGTTCAAGTCTTCTGTCGTTTTAGTCAGTCCATTGCCATTGTAATAATGTTCAAGAATTGTTGCTCTGGAGCATCGTTATCTTCGATGATGAGTCATTATAGAAGTAATTGAAGCCTTAATTTGTTATTTTTAATGGTAATCATGCCTTAATCAACCATATTTTGTTCACTAAATATCGTATTAAAATAGAACTTATGGATATACGCATTTAACCCATAGGCAGATTTTAGACTGCTTTCTTTTCCTACAATAGCTTACTTTAGCGAATCTTTATATAGGCGATGTAACAGACATATTATATAATGCCTAGAGTGTAGAAAGAAATCATATATTAATTAATAATCATTATTAAAGTTATTATTTAATTTATATTACATTTAGTTTATGATGGTCCAACGAATGTTTTACGTTTCTACTTTCGTGAACTAAGACTGAACCTATCCTTTTCTGAATTTAAAATAATCTAAGTTGGTTTTTAACAAGCACATTCTAAATTCTACTTTATCGATTGTGACTGACGGTAGATAATTGGGTGCAAGCAACCCTGAATATTAGCCGAGCAAAACGGTCGAAGCTGTCCATTTAAATTTCAACATTCAATTTATAGTAAAAAGGTTTAATATTGGTTGCTCAGCACTCTGTTATACGTCAGTTTGTGTCACTTAATTTTCATAAATTATAACATTCATAAAAATATTGAAAATCTTGTAATAAATACTTCTTTATCAGAACCCGAAATAAAGCGATAGTACTGCACGAATACTGATTGAAATGACTATGAAGTTTGGCGAATTGAATCGATTGTATTGCGTATGACTGAGAGGAAGACTTTAGGCATTGTGTTCATGATATGCTATATTAAGAGTTACTGCTAGATTCATATATTTTGGTGTATTTTAAACTTTAATAAAAAAATTGTACTTTGATTATTTTGGCGTCTATACAATTTGTGCTGATTGTGATTTATCTATTACTATATTTACACCATCGAAATCATACTATAGTACACAATATTGTTTTTTGAAAATTAAACTATAATAATGTGCTATTGAGCAGATTTTCCTATAACACCAAGGTTCTGAAATTTTCTGAATCTTACTTCGTACTGCTTACGACTTAGTTAAGGCACCGCAACAAAAATTGTATTTATGTGTGAGTTCGACGGTAATATAATGATTTATATTATTAACTGTTCGAATATCAACAATTTCTCTGAATCCGGGCAGAACCGGCTCACTCCTCCAGCATTTGAGATATAGTAAAGAAATAACAAATATATATACCAGGTGGGAATTTTTGCGATCAAAAATCAACATAATATATAGGTTCTGAAATAGTGTTTGAAAATCAAATGAATATTCGATGGAAGAGGCCCCGGTGTGCCCCCCTCTAGATCCGGAGCATTATTTGCTAGCCCACTCTTTAAAACTACAATGTGAATCCGTACAAGATTGCGGTTATGGTCGTTTGTATATATCTATAAATTGTCTTTGGTGAAAGCTCAATATTATATTCGAGCCATGTAAGTCATTTTATGTTATTTTATTTGTATTATAGTTTTAATGTCATTTACTTAAAGTAATGTCACTTAAACTTATAAATATTAAAGTATTTAATTAATTGATATTTTTTTATTAATTAATCTAATTCCTAGCATCACTAGCGATTATAAATGAAATATTTGGTTTATCGATGTGCGTAAAAGTAAAAATGTTGCCACTATTAAAATTGTTTGTATAAAATATATTATCTGTGTGAGTAAATTTATTCTATTGGTGTATTTCGGACTGGAGTTAGAAATATCTATATATCTAAATTTTAAGTTCTAATTTGGGACAATAAATAATATAATAAACAAAATTGCGCTCTTCTGTTAGAGTGTAACGTCCCCTTTTGCTTTTATCATTATAATAATTCGCGTTATTGAATTGGTTTAACAATGAAAAGGGTGCTGTTGTAAACGAAATAGATCCTTACGCCTAAGGAATTTGAGTTCAAAATATATAATTAAATGTCCATGAACAAACAAACGTTATTAATAATTTGGAGTATTTATTGATCTCTATAACATAAGAGCTGCGATTTGGGTGACATGTATTGGCCGCGCCATTTATATTTTATGGAATCTTTATTGCTATGAATTTCTATAATGTTATCTTTATCATCCCTATTTATAAACGCTGTTTAATCTAATTATTATACATTTTTCAATATTCTAAAATATATATTCATATCTAGTTTCTATAAAAAAATTACTCAAAACAAATATAAGGCGACATTGACAGTTGACTTGAGTAGTGATCGTGAGTTCGAATCGTTCAATAACATTTCGCATTGGGTCAAAATCTTTGTGAGGGAATTATAACACTGGTAAGATAATGCAGTATCCACCTTATTGGCTGCGGCCCTAAAGTAAAAAATCAATCACCAATCACCTACTGTTATGCTCTGTAAGACAGGGAATTCCAGGCATTGTTTGCGTACCACATTTGGGCAAGTCTTAAATTATCCATATTAAATTTAAAAGCAACCCAGACATGTGAAATCAACAATACAAATTGACACAGATATTTAACTGTCATCCTAAAAATGTCTCAACTTTTAACGCTGGCATTCGAATTTTATTCCATACATTAAGTTTGAACAACTCTATATACGATATTACCTAAGTCTAATGTTCCAACATGTGTTAGCGCCTTAATTATTTAGTAGCGCCATCTATCCTTGATGATTTTAAACAGCGTTTCAAGAAAGGGTCTTCACTTGTATAAATGTCACTCGTTTTCGGCGTGGACCAATGTAATGTTATTGTAATTAAAATGTATAAAAAAAATATAGTAGATATACGTTTCTAGTGTTCGTTAAACATGTATAATATGTGGTTAGACAAACGATTGGAACATCTCATGTGGTTCTAAAGTGTATAAAATAATGTATAATACCTTACTGTTTAGTGCTAAAGATATATAGAAATCGGTAACTATTTATGATTTCAATAAATGTTAACTGGCTCATAGTTATTGCTAAATATACAGTTTGCATTATTTAAAATTGAGTTTTTATTTTCTATAGTGTGCACAGAGATGTATGTATTTTTTTTCATATGAATGTTTAATATTAATTGCGATTATTTAATTAGAAATCTAATTTTATATTAAAGTAATTATCTTACAAAATTTATATATTTGTGAGTAATTTGTCGCTACTGATTTAAATTAACCTTATTGTTTATGTTGTAATGTAGGTACATCATTGAATCTATTACATATTACTAATATAATTTATAATATATAAATTGTTTTTATGATTGGGATAAAATATTATACGTATATAAATAAATAAATAACTATTATTTTATGTCATTAAAAGAGATTTTATTTTTATATTCGTCGAGCTTATTTTTTCGCCTGTAAAGTAATACTGTAAGAGAATAGTCACTGTTTAACTATTATTAGTGAATATTATATAACAATAGGTCGCTTAAAATTTCTATGCCAATAAAAAAGTAAGAAATAAATGTGTATTATTTAAGCTATATAGCGGATTGTATTAGCTACTTTTAGAAATACAACCTATTAAAATGCGTCGGATAATCACAGCCTATAAAATTAAAAATAAATAGAGTCAGGTACATCGTGTTTTCTCCTAGTCGTCATCTTTGCGTTCTTGCGAGCCTGTGAGGCTAAATTTGAAGTCCGCCGGTGTGGATCACTTTCTCAGCCGGGGCAAGTGTACTGTGGCTTGGGAACGCACACTTGACCGTTGAATACTTGGTTGGAAGGGCAAGTAAGATACGTCCTAGTTCCAGTAACGCAGAAATAATATCGCTTGCATTCCGTCCCTTGCTGGACGTAAAAGCCATCCCTTTCGCAGTGTTTGCCCCCGTTTTCGATGGTGTTTTTTGGTGGCGCCCCACATTCGTAGTGAGTGGGCGATACGCAAGCGTGCCCGTCGAATATCTTGCCCCCGAGACACGATAATGTGGTCAGTCTGTCACCACCTTCGCAGTAAAAGTATCTGAAACCAAAGATTTTATGTTGTCAAAAAACATGTTAATTCAAATTTATTAAAAAGATGTTGTTGTTTTCATATCTACTTCCTTAGACTTATTTTTAAATTTATTAATGAAATAATTTGTTTTTATAAAAATATCCAGCTAACATTATATGGCACTTATTTTTGTTATAACTCGATACTCGGTTTCATTAATCAATTATTATAATAACATCGTCATGCTTGTTACATCAGCATACGTGATATAAATTAAAATATATTACCTTCGGCATCCGGATTCGATTTCAGCGTGGTAACCGTCTTTGAGCCCTTCGCAGGAGTAGTCTACTTTAACGCAGAGTCCTGGACGTGCGGGCACGCAGGTGTCGCCGTCGAACACTCGGCCCACGCTGCACGCATAGATCGCTTTCTCGCCGCTCACGCAAGCGTAGTACCCGCGGCATCCAGTCTCAGCGGCTCGGTATCTTCCATCCGGGCGACCGTAGCAAGACTCCTGAGCCAGACTCGGGCACAGATACCGCTCGGTCGGAGAACATCTCGCACCGTCGTACACTCGCCCCGGCGGACACGCCAGCATCGTACGGAGCGCCCCTTCACAGTGGAAGTATCGAGTGCAGTTCGACTCTAAGTCCTGGTAAGTCCCGCTCGGCAACCCTTCGCACTCTGCGGCTACTTCTGGTCCCTCACACGCGAAATGGCTAGAATGCACGCAGGCGGCACCATCGAACACCAGCCCCGGGTCGCAGGAGCCGCGAGCGACTACGCGCTCCCGACGGCAGTCGAACCAAGACGAGCAGTCCCGCCAATCTCGGTGTGGACCATCGGCACGGTTGAAGCAGGGACTACGCGCCGGGGGGGAGCAGGTGGCTCGGGCTGCCGGCTCGCATCCGCCGTTGGAGAACAGAAGGCCGGCCTCGCATACGCCACGTCGGATCACACGTCGCGCTTCGCACACGAAATATTCGCGGCAACCCGCGGCGCGGTCTGCGTAGGCGCCGTCGGTTGCGTGCTGACACAGTGAAGAACACGCTTCGTCGGAACAGAAGTCAGCATCACCCGCCGGGAGCGGGATCGCGGCCGAGCGTGGAGGCGGGCACGTAGCGGCACAGGTGCTGCCGCGGCACGAAGCGACTGCGCTGAGCTCGCCACCGCGGCATTTAAGCATACGACGGCACTCATGCGACGGGTCTGGGTAGTCGCCATCCGGGAGACCGGTACACACCGGCTCGTAACAGGTTCCTGCGCCACGAGCGCACCCCTGCAGGTCGAGATCGAACCACGATCCCGAGGGACAGGCGTGATCGATCGCCGAACCGTTATCGCAGCGGTAGTAATGGCGGCAGGCGGTCCCGGGGATCGCGTATGCTAGTGCGTCCCCGTGCGCACATTCCCGGCGGATGCAGGGTTGTCGGCGCCGGACGACACAAGCGCTCGCCACTTCACTGAAAATGCGTCCGGGGGCGCAAGTATACCTCCCGGTCACTGCGCCCGCTGTACATCGGACGTACTCGCGACAATCTCGGTCATAATCTGCGTAGAGACCGTCTCTTCTGCACTGAGTATCTTTAGCATCTGAAACGAACCAAAATATCTCATTAATAAAACTTTTAAGTTGGTAACTGTTTTTTCCAAGGGTTATTTAATAACTGATAAAAACATAAATAGCGAAGAATTATTTTTATTTTATTTACCACACTCGGAAAGCATCGCTGTCTAATATTAGATACACATCAGATTTACGAACGATAGTAATTTATTACTCACATACGAGTTCCGCTATGATAGCGAGCGTAATAATAGCGGAGGCTGCGCAGATGTAGGCAGGCGCGCGCGCAGACATGACGGCTGCGACTGACGGCGAGGCGAGCGTGACGCGACTCCGCAGCCGACTCGACTGAGTAGAGGCTAGGGTTCCTTGACATTCGTACGCCCCCAGTGTAACTTGATCCCTGCGGTGGCCCGGATGCAGCCTCCGTGTTAGGAATCTAGACACGCCTTGTTTGACGAGCGCCCGCTGATCTGCTCGAGTGAAAATGACCGACGATCGAGCTGTCGGCCGTGAACTTTGTCTTCTTATATAACAACAATGACTTGTATTCGGTAAATGAAAATTATGTAATATCGCTAATTGTGAAAACCACGGTATTGTGTTACCTATTCACATCACTTGTTTCAGGGTATTCATCTGAAAACTATCAAGGATGTCTGTTTCCAAGCACCTAAAACATTTAAACCACACAAGATCATTTAAACTTTTGAGGTTGTATTTGTTATTATAAAAAACAATACTTAACCGTGATGTTAGTTAGTATTTCATTAAAAATTATTTTAAATAATGTAAAACATCTTGCCGCGCGCCTTCGTAGCAGGACGGGAAGACAAATGGCTTCATCCATCCTTCTTGGCTTGCCACACCGCAATAAATGTCTGGTACACAACGTGGACTGGCATATCAACTTATTTTGATCTGAATCGCTCAATTACTATTCCGCCGCCGTACCCGTGGGAAACCATTATAAAAAATAAATAAAAACACACAGATCGTGTCGAAACGTAATAAATACTTGGTACTGAGCCGGAATCTCTGAGAATCCGCATAGGCATACGAATGAGTCTCTATTGACATGCATTGGATAATAACAACATGTTTACGTAAGGCACAGGTAATCGCACACTATGGCATTTGATATTGTTTGCGATTACCACTGCAGTACTGCAGCGCTTTACAGCGGTCACTTTATTGAATCTTCTTATTAAAATGGATTGCAACGAAGAGGGTAGATGACGTCGTCTTGACCTCTTGTCTGTGCAGATATCCGTGTTTGATTAAATAAATGACTGTTTGACCATCGCCGCATTTGTGTGCGCTTTAATGAGGAAGATGTTGACAGTTTATATGGCTAGTTATAAATGGTAATTTTTTACTTTGGTTAAGCTTGTCGTTGCACATTGATAAGTGATGATGTTGGTGAAGTTGAAGACCACATAAAGTATGGAAGGGAACTGTCTCAACTCCAGTTGCGTAACAACAATAACCGTTGACAAATTTCAACTTGAGGGTACTACAAAGTACCCTTCCTCCGTGCTTTGATTTACTCACAATGTTTTTTTCTGCGAATGCTCTACCTCATTATACGGTTGAAACCGGTGACCTTCGCCAATTCTACTGAACTATCATCGCCTTAAACGTTACAATACAAAGGCAATGAAATTAAACTAGGAGGAATTTGTGGAATGTGAATTGTGGCGGGTACGAGACGCTACGGGTCGTCCGCAGCGGGGGGCGATAATCAGCATTCCTTGACAGTTTATACAATAGCTAGGCAAATGCGTACCTCTTAAAGCAGTAGGTAGATACCTGGGGCACGTGCCCCGATACTCGATTAATTTTAACATTTGCGAACGGACATCTCAAACCAGCAAAAAATCGTTTAGCACCGGAGATCAATTGTGTGACATTGTAAGTAAATCTTTAGATATTGGATTGCTGTATCGTAAATTTTATCTATCGGAATAAAATTGGAATAAAAAATACATGTTGGTCTTAGAGTCTCCTTAGGGGCTTAGTTGAAATTGGTAAGACTGTTAATTTTGCATTAGCACTAGCATAATGTCAGTGCTATATCGCTCTGTATTGCTTGATAAGAAAACAATCGAAACATTTTATAATTAACTTCTTAAAACGTGGATAACAGTAAGAACTGTCAGCGCTCGCTAGATTAAACTACATATGTACGGTTCGTAAAGTAATCGATTACCATTCGATTATTATCTCGAGTCAGACTACAATTACAATAAATGTAGCCTCGAGCTTAGTTCCGCATCCACGATCATCGCTCGATTGACCGACTAGGTATGTTCGCGAGAATGCTATTGGAAGCGTTACATGACACTTCTTCGGTAAAAGATCTTTATGCACTTCAACGATATGGTATGAGTTTGACATATATCTGTAGTCCTTAAAATTTTGTTTCACAACTCAATAAAAAGTCGGCCTTTTTTTGAAACTGCTGCTAACACTTAAAAATGCCATCTTATATTTCATGCAAACTAATATCCGAATTGGAGGAAAGAAAAATGAAATTTTAAAATTATAAATGTGACAGTTTGGATGTTTGTGAGTCAATAAGGTATGTTAACGGTCGAATAGATTCAGATGAAACTTGGCACAAAGATAGTATATGTTCCGGATTAACACATATATTTTTATTCCTTGAGAAACCGGTTAAAACTAAGGGATGAAAGTTAGTCTGATGCTAATTGGTAATTTTCACAAGGTAAGATGATTGTGCTATTAGAGTGAGTTTTTGATGTGAATATCTACTCTAATATTATCATAATGACAAAATATTTGTATTATTGTTTGTGATGAATTAACTCAAAACTACTGGAACGATTCAAATAAGTATTTGACTATTAAAAAGCTACTTTATTGAGAAGTAACATAGGCTATTATACTTATTGGTTGATATATTGGTTAACATCTCGGGATCATCCGCGTTTCGAAGGGTCCAACTCAATTGGACCCTACGAAACCTATATAGAGAAAGATTGGAAACCTATTTGATTAATTATCTATTTATTATACTATATTATTATATATTATTATATTAGGGTATTATCCTTTTCATACTCCTTGTCAATAATTGATCCGAAGCTACGCTTAAATAAACCCAACTCTATTTTATTTCGTTTCATAATGCCCTGGCGCGGCTTTGAATTCAACCTCCGAAAGAAGTAGGTTGTTAATGTTAAGACCGAAAGTGTTAATTATACTAGAAAGTAAGTGTTAATTAAGGTGTTACCAACAATGATATTTAAATCTGCTACATTTCGGAGTCTTGTTATGTAGGTTAGTGCCTTACAATGCAGACTTTTTTCTAGCTAGTGTTGTTCTAGCAAAAAAAAACACGATCTATTAAACAACCTCGCGATGCTCTTAGCACGTGATTAAAACGAGATGCGCAATAATTGTTCGCTTCGAGTTACTTTATAGTGGTTCAATTTATCCCAATGTGAATGGAGCATTAGAACCTGTGACGTCAAATAAATAAAATCATTTATGATTTGTGATGCTTTATAGGGATGTGTGCCTACTGGCGTATCAAATCAGCAACTCTTTATGAAATGTCAAAACGATCGAATGTATGGAGTTCTGTATGAAATAGCAAGTTGTGATGTCATAATTGTACGACATCAAATACAAGACTCTTTGTGATTAGATCGGTACTTAAAAATCATATTTGATGTATCCATTTATTTTTGGCTGTTCAATAAACTGGTTAGTGTTTGATCACTTATCTTTAATACAGGATAGTTCCCTGTTATGATGAGGAGTTTTTGTGCTACATTCGTCAACGATACGGCATAATATGTTGGGCAAGCCCAACCGCACGCACGGCACCGTGTGATTATGATGTATTATCAATTACTACGTTTTTTCGCATACCTACATTTATATTATTTAGCATCAAGGATCTCAAGGAAATTGACGCGTTGATTGGTACATTTGTTTTGTCGTGGAAAAACTTTGTAAGTACCTACTTGGGGAAAAATGTTGGCATCATCAGCAGGAACTGTTCGCAATTAGCACATTGTGAATAGGTTGCGTCTTTGTTGGTATTATCTATCTTATTATTTTTTTTACTATAATAAAACTGTAGAACGGTCGTGTCTGTCGGTACGTTGACAATATTTGCTAAAAACGGACGTGAATGACGTATAGTGTAACAGTTAACATTATGACATAACATCGTTGTCTGTTTGTCCGTCTGTGTATCTGTTTGCACAGGGTTTACAGGTTTCTGGCTTTGGGCATTATACCTATGGTTTATCTAGGGTTTATTTCATCGCACCTGAAAATAAAGAAACAATAATTTTTGAATTGGTATCATATACTACGTAATAGAGCAATGGATCGACTCACTTTTTTGCACAGGTATAACTGATAGAAGAAAAATGCTTTTAATCCCAGAAATGAGGATAAAACCATGGGCCAGCAGCTAACTGGCTAGCAGCAAACTACGTAAGGTATACGCTGTGATTAATTGATATGGTATTGGAAATTGGTAGGATTAGGAATGTCAAAAATCTCTTTAAAAATAACTTTATATAAAAGCAGATGTTTTATACTTATAGGTACAAAGATAATGATGCCAGTGTTGTTTCGACAGTTAAATATACGTATCTAAAAGATAATTCATTCTTTTTTTCACAAGCAAAATCTAAGTATATTAAGGAAGTTAAAAGCTGCACAGTAAAACCAACATTATAAAAATTTTCATGAATACTCTTTGGAATTCCCAAGCCTGGAAAAACCATCATATTTACCTCGATTTGATGAACCAAAACCGAGATCGATCACCTTTTACCAAGACTGAAGTGTAAGTGGTAGACAATGGTAGTTTAAGTTCCCATCTAAATTAAAGAGGTTATTAAACTCCGCCAAAATTAAATATATTCTTCAATTTGTTATATACTTATTAGATATATGACTTTATAATATACCATAGCTATAATATACCATAGCTATAATATATGCTAGCAAATTAGGTGGATTGTTCTCTGATGTTGAAACTCACACAGAGGATGAAAACCAATATTTCTTTTCAGTCCGTTCCAACTAAGTTAGTTTAATCTTACTAGCACTATTGGGTTTCTGTATTGCCTTATTAAATGTTATTATTATTATAGCTTGTTTTGGATCTGAAAAACATATAACATATTAGGTTGATGTATTGAACATCCTTTCAACATTAATTGCAATTATCTGAAACATTGTACGCTAAATGTAAACTACTCATATATGTTTGGGTTTATAATGTTGTAAATAATAAGTACGAAAATAAAAATAAAAAACTTTTTTTTATACAGCTAAGGTAGCAGATAAGCTGACGGTCCGTCTGATGGTAAACGGTCACCGCAGCCTATTGACGCTTGCGACACGTGGATCACTCGCGCGTTGCCGACCCCTATGCCTATCTAAATCACTTGCGTTGCTTGATGCACGAGCACAGTGGAGGTTGTAGGTACATACTATCTTATCCAGGTAACTGATATATTACACATACAACTTTTTTTTATACACAATTTTATTAATATTTACATCTAGATAAAGAACAAAAAAGACAAAAAAAAATCCTCGGGCGTTCTTTAGACAGGGCCATCTGATCCCAAACTAAGCAGAGCTTGTACTATGGAAACCAGATAACTAATACACCTACTACATATACAACTTTTTTAAATACTTACTTAATATGGATATCATACATCCAGCCACAGAGCAAACATACATATTCATTCATACAAATGTTTGTCCTGGGTGGGGATCAAACCCTCGACCTGCGGCGTGGCAGTCAGGACATCTAATCATCGCGCCTCACGGCGTCAAATATGACTGCGAACTATTTTTTAATAATGTAGGTACTATATATTCAACTATATAAATTACTTACGTGATCAGAGCTTGTAGCAATTTGATATAGGTACCTACATTATATTCATAGGGGTTTTTATATAGTTCAGGGTCAGAGAAAGACTATAAATAATGCCTAACTCCTATACGTGTTCGGATAGTACGAATTTAACTTACGTAAGATTCTTTAGAGTAGTAGAGCTCTTAGTGCAGAGTTCGTCCGGGGAAGTACTACCACCTTACCCATTTCCGCCGTGAAGCAGTAGTGCAATTGTATTACTGTGTTTCGGTTGGAAAGGTAAGGGGGCCGGTGAAATTACAGGCACATGAGACTTAACTACTTCACGTCTCAGGGTCGACAACGCATTGGCGATGCTCCTAGTGTTGCAAATGTCCATAGGCGGCGGTGACCACTTACCATCAGGTGGACCGTCTGCTTGTTTGTCGGCCCAAATGGCATAAAAAAAAAAAAAAAAGATTGTAAAGAACAAAGCTTTTATTTTATGGAACCGAAATTGAATTGCCTATTTATATTCTTTACGCTTTATAATAAAAAGAAAATAAATGTTTGTCGTGTATTGTCAAATTAGACCAAATCATATTACTAATGGGGAATTAGAGTATTCGCGAGGAATGTATCATCATCATCATCAGTCTATCTCCGTCCACTGCTGGACATAGGCCTCACCTATGGCACGCCACTTAGCTCGATCTTCAGCTCTTTTTTTCCAACCGCTGCCAGCCAGCTTGCGTATATCGTCGCTAATCTAGCTGGAGTGCGCCCTACACTACGTTTACCACTCCACTCTAGAACACGTCTACCACAACGGTTATCGGTTCTAAGGCAGATGTGACCAGCCCACTGCCACTCCAGCTTGCTAATCCTTTGAGCAATGTCGATAACTTTGGTTTTCCGACGGATGATTTCATTTCGAATACGATTCTTCAGAGAGACTCCGAGCATAGCTCGCTGAGTGACTTTGAATTGGTGGAGGAATATATCAGCTGTAGAAATCTTTCATGGAAACGAAAGCTATCGCCAGAAGAAAGATTGGCTATTTACAATGTACAAACACGTTCGAACAACACTATCGACAGGCGTCAGAGGGGTAAGGCAAGGGGGTGAGAGGCGCTTAGTTTAGCTCAGTTAGTTACGGATCGGCCGCACAACTAAGTTAGTTCCACTTAGCTGGGGCATTTCACGTAGCTTAGCTGGCATAGTTTGCGGTGGACGCACATGTATGAAAAACTGGCTCAACTATGCGAGCTAAGCGAAACTAACTTAGTTTAGCCGGCGGTGGACGTTCGACTTTATATCTCCATACTATCATTATAAAGAGGGAGGGAATATTTGTGATTTTGTATGTAGGTATGCGAAGGGTAATCTGGAAACAAAGTACTATTAAAAAAACACGATTTGCAAGGTACACTATTCCGGATAGATATAGACTATGTTATAATCCCAGGCTAAAATAGAAACCTCGGAAACGCGGGTGAAACTGCGGCACAAACAGCTATATTTAATATTTTAATTTTATTCGATTTTCTACACATTGAATTTACCTAGGTACCGGATACAGTTTCATTCCAACAGGAAAGCTTAAAATAAGAAATGAAATGGAAAGTATCATGTATTCTATACCACAACCCAGTAACAAAATTTTATTTGCTACACGTTTTTATTATAATGATAAGATTCAATCATCATGCCATTTCAGCCCCTGTCAAAACCACTAACTATAATAATAATAATAAATATCCTGGGACATTATTTACACACGGCCATCTGTGTACTATGGAGACCAGATAGCTGATATACTACATACACTACTTTTTTTTTCTAAATGCATACTTATATAGATATTTACACCCAGACACAAAACAAACAGACATGTTTATGCACACAAATGTTTGTCCTGGGTGGGAATCGAACTCGCGACCTTCGGCTTGGCAGTCAGAGTCGCTAACCACTAAGCCAGCTGGCTTAACCTACCTATAAGGTAAATGAATAAATATTCCTTTTTTCAATTGGCACCAAGTTTACCTGGAACTACGGAACTGCTACCGTATTTATGATGAGTCAGGGTGACATTCCATTCGAATAGGACATGCCACTTAGCCGTGAGCAATCTACAATCTCTGCAGCTCTGCTAAAAACTACGAGAGACATTTCGAAGAATTACAAGTCATCTGTCAACACAGCCGAGGTGGACAAATTAAGCTTTTTTTTGTGCCAAAAGGTCTTGTTTATCATATTCATAACTAGTGCCCGGCCCCGGTTACGCACGGATGTAACTTTTATTTTTAATTTTTTTTTAAAAATTAAATAATTAGTTTATTTAATTTAAAAAAAAAAATTAAAATAAAATTAATCTTAATAATCCATACAAAAACCTTAATAAAAAATCTACGTACATACTTAAACATTAAAACCAATACAAAATAGAGAATTTTGTGTTATAAGTGTTGTATAATTTGTTTTTATTCCTCCGCATTTTCAGTAACTTGAGGCAACATATAAACTTATATCAAAATCGAGTCACAAAAATATACCTACCTTAATATTAAGTTATGGCGCGTACGAAGTAGCCAGAGCTAGTAATATGATAAATATTCTGTGGCACTTTTTACACACGGCCGTCCAAGAGATACAACCCCTGACCGGTGGTGTAGCTGTCAGAGTCTCTCTCACCGCGAAACCAACTGTCTTGTTATTTCTTGTGCACACAGCGATCGAAACTAAGCAAAGCTTGTATTAATGTGGCTAACTGATTACTGTAACACAACTAGGTTGTAAATATACCTACATATATTTTTTTTGATATTTACACCCAGCCAGATATAGAACAAGCAGACGCGTGTTTGTACGCAAATGTTTGTCTTGTGCTTGTTGTTGTAGCTTGGCAGTATCTAACCACCAAACTAACTGGCACATAACAATACAGCCATTATTCATTACAAAGTCTCGCTAGATCTACCGTATCATTATCTTAGAATTGATAGACTGTTCTATCTATAACTTCGGTCAGTGGCTAAGCGGATGTTGTTAAAATCTCTAAATATCTATCAAAATTCTTTTTTTGATAATTAAACTGGGAGGCCACATTCCGATCCAAGCTTTTATGAATGTTAAAAGGTATTTTAGCCTTTCTTCGCTGAGTGACCTTCCAAAAACATTTTTTATGCTTATCATACCAGTTGCCACGACTTAGTGGGTAAGTAAAGGTATCAAATGACCATGCGTGCTTCGAATAACGCGATTATATTAGAACAGGCATAATTATATCTATAGGTACTGTCAGCAACATTTCCATGAAAATACTGTGCCACTACAGAGTAGGTTTTTTGTTTACTTTATCTTTTATTATGAATAGTTGTAGTATGTCAAATTTAGATATGTCCAGCTGCTTATGTTGCTGACTGTACGTCAAGATGTTCGAAATTACGGACCTTGTGTTTTTGTGCGCATTCCTAACGCATAATTACCTTTAGATGCTCTTAGTTCCGTGCTGTGTCTAACTGTTACCAACTAAACCTATCCGGGTTAAAGTAAAAGCGTTCAAGGTCTATGAAATACCGCGGCATTTGTCTGCTAATCCAGTCTGTTCAAAAAGGATGTTTACTAAAGTTGCCACATAGTCACATAGAACCGAGTATGGTTTGTGCAAATCTTTGCAGTGTGATACTACAGCTTCTAATCGATAATCTGTGCATTCGATTATAGGTAAATATCGACTTCATAGTCGAATACGTACTCTCATGTTTAGAATAGGTAATGCTGTATTAAGTCTTTTATAAATTTTGTATTTTGGATGTAATAGATGTTTTTAAATGTAATTAAAATGTTCGGCTTACGATTTCGATGCAACCAAAGTTCACAACTTTTAAAGAGAACATTTAAAAAATTTAGTTGACAATTATGTTGGTAAGTCGTGACGTCTCGTATATCACTATTTTCTATCTAATCTAACACGCCAGATTCGAAGATTTATATATTTATAAATTAATTACAAAATACAAGTACATTAAACAGCTTTTATAGTCTGTGAGTCACAGTTTGCCCGCTTCCGAGCTGCACGCACAGCCGGATGCAACAACGTCACTACTCCAATAAAAGTAAAATAAAAATGGCTGCCGGCTTTTGGCGGGAACGCGTTAACACTACGTACTATTATGTGGATAACATTAAATATTTTGCTCGTTTTATCATAATTAGGAGCTCACTGCTAGCCGGAACTTGAACTTGGATGCCAAATCGTTAAGGTTGAGAGCATACTATTGGAAGAATAATTAACAAATTAAAAAAAAAAATATATCCTATTTTTTTATATTGCAATTTGTAAGTGTATAGTAACGTGATCTTGGAATTGGATCTTACGCTTAACTTATGCTCAGGGAAAAATTTATCAAAGCCGAATAAGAATTCGAATGCCATTAAAAGTTGTATGAGTTACGCGGAAAAAATACAATGATGCATTCCTAAGAGTTCATCTTGGTGTCATAGTCCTCGCATATATTCCATTTGGTTACATTCGTTTTGAAGACCAAATAACGGGAACATGCTTAGGAAATCCGATACCAAATAGATTATCTTATAACAAATTACTCACTGAATTAGTTTTGGCAATTTAAAAATAGTATATTTTTAATATATAAGGTAACAAAAATCATTAAGTGTGTAGTGTCAACTGTGTAGAAATTATTCCGAGATATAATTTATGTCAAAATCTTGCTGGGTTACTGAACTTGTGGATTGTGATGGTTGTTTACCGTTGTGATAGGAATCTTAAATTCCTTTTAACATTTAAAATGTTTGCATAACATGCATTAGCACAATATTTCTAGATGTAAGGTCGTTAAATGGCAACAAAATATTTATTATCAATGAATAAATTATAGCCTATTACTATCTTAACCATAAAATTTGGTTACGCTAGAAATGCAATGTCGTGAGATTGTTTTGCAATGTGTCAATATTATATCAAAAAAGTGCCTTGAAATAGTAATAAATAAATATCCTGGCACATTCTTTACACACGGACATCTGATCCCCAAACTAAGCAGAGCTTGTGCTATGGAAAGTGGATAACTGATATACTACATATAATACTGTTCTTTTTCATCTAAATACATGGTTAGACAGATATTTACAACCAGACATGTTCATGCACACAAATGTTTGTCCTGGATGGGAATCGAACCCACGACCTGTGGAGTGAATAAGCCCATCAAATAATAAGTCTAATGTATAAAAATAACTAAATTAACATAGAACCAAATTCCTGCAGCCTGTGGTAGCTATACAGCTGTGTCAGAAGTTACAGTGTCTTACTTCTAATATAAACACGAACAATTAAAAAACAAATAAATGAGTTTATAATAAAAAAAATAGGTTTGTTTGTGCAATTAAACTCATTAGTGTATTTTTTAAAATAAAACTGTCGTATTAATTGCTCTGCCACCTTTTAAAAGACAAATTGAACTCAGTTTAAAGTTTGTAAGTAGCTCTGGTTAAGATAAACGAAGTTTAGCTGAAACATACATTTGAAGGCTGAATTCTTATTAAAACTATGTAGTTCCAAGTTTTAGTGCAAGTGTGGGGTGAATAAAATAATATTTTTCAATGTTACCTCATTGTTAGAGAGATGAAAGTAGGTACTAATATAGTCTTCCAGCCACGTTGTATGCCTTGGTAAGGTACACGACACTACAATGTTATCGGACACATGCAGGTATGTTCTTGACACAATTGTGTGGCCTCAGCCTAGTATATCCCCCGCACAATAAAACTTTATCGTTCGATTATTATTGCATAAATCTGCATAATGCTTTTTTTAGTTTTTGTGACTAATCTCCACACTGCGCACCTGTGAGACCAACATGTTTTTTACGTTTCATATTTTTTCGACAGAATTAGATGAAATTTATTGTCTATGGTGACTAATGCAGTATCAAAAAAGGTAAAAAACTCATTATAAACATCCATAAGGAGGGGCGTAATTGGTCCAAAAGAGCAACTTAGCAATGATTTGCGTCTGAAATCAATTAGTATGATCATAATTGCGAACAATATAATTTTTTTAAGAGCCAAAACTAATTTGAATGACCTTTACAGCACCTTAGTTGTAATTAGGCGGATGGTTTGCCAAAAGCTTGTCCTGTTTGGTTCATTATTTTGATCATGCAAATTGATTAATAAGAAACGGATGCGTCTTGGAGCTTAAGTAATAACGCAATGGAAACAAAATTTCTATTCTTGTTATTGTTAAAAATATTTGAACTATACAGTATACATATAGAGATGATAGGACTCTTTATGTTATCTCGAAACAGGTTTAACGTATTTTCTACACTTATATTATAGTGAGAAAAGTTTTTATTTTTGGATGTAATGAATAAACTCCCTGGGTTGATTTTGCTATGCTATAATACCGAGATACCTTAACGGCGAAAATTAATATGCAATCCGATCGAAAATCCATGGATTAATGAACGTTTGGACAGTAATTTTAATACACGTAATGTCAAAATTCTATTTCAATCTTGCGATTTTAGATCGGAATCGTATATTAAATTTGGCTGTTAATCAACCAAGCGGGTGAAATCGCGAAACGTGCGCTAGTGGATTAATAATCGTAGAAAAATTATATAAACACAGCTTATGAATTCCCCTTTAGCATTTTATCTCTTGTTGCCGCCACTCCGAAATTTCTTAAACATAGATTAATTTAAGGCGAGCCAATTGGTTTGATAGTTAAAGACCCTGACTGGCGACAGGTCTTGAGGTCAATTCCCACCGAGGACAAATTTGTACACATGTGAACACGTTTGTATTGTGTCTGGATGTAAATATCTATATAAGTATTTATTAAGAAGACAAAAAGTAGTATATAACAAGCTCTGCTTAGTTTGGGATCTGGTTTTGTATTTTTTTATTCCACAGGGGACGACAAACAAGATGGTAAGTGGTCACCGCCACCTATGGACATTTGCAACACCAGGGCATCGCCAATGCGTTGTCGACCCCCAGACGTGAGGTTGTTAAGTCTCATGTGCCTTTAATTTCACCGGTCCTTTTCTAACCGAAATACAGTAATACAATTGCACTACTGCTTCACGGCGGAAATGGGTAAGGTAGTAGTACTTGCCTGGACGAACTCTGCACTAAGAGCTCTGCTACTCAACTCAGGTGGCCATGTGTAAAGAAAGCTCCAAGAAATTTACTTATTTTAAAGAAAGCAATAGAATTGTATGAATGAACAAACATGTGCCTGTGCGTTTGGGTTCGTTTGTATTATCACTACATAGTATAAAACAAAGTCGCTTTCTCTGTCCCTATATCCCTATGTACGAGTATGCTTAAATCTTTAAAACTGGGCAACGGAGCAACGGGCAAGAGGGAAGTTTTTATGTATAATACATGTGATATCCCACAGGAACGCGGGTAAAACCGCGGGGGGCATTGTATTATATAATAATGTTAATATTATTTTTATTTCTTAAATAAATTAAGACAACTCAAATAGATCAGATAATTAAATAAAAAGTAACCTTGTTGATTATCAGGTCGGTTTTTCTCAGTGTCTGCTTAGGCCTAAACTGAATATCTAAATGGCTTTGATTTTGATAAAAACTAAAGACTACGTGATAAATCGAATATAAATATTCAAATAATGTTCTTAAAAGTTCCGTTTTCATTAAAATAATTCACATGACCTCTCAACAAACTGTTTTTTTTCTCTATGTACCTCGTATTCTCAGTTTTACAAAGCGTTATACCGGTTTCGTAATATATTATGAATAAACAATAATAGATATAATTTATGTTCAAAGCCAGTGTTTACATTTTATGAAGATGTTTATTTTATATCTATATTTATTATATTTATATTAATTGTCTGTCAAGTACAGCCGTATCCTGTTTGGTAGCTTTCCATTTTCTGTTAAACTATTGGGATATTGGTTTTATATGTACTTATAATACTGTTTTGTTTTACCTTTGAAGTTGTTAAAAGTAAATAAACAGGTCTTTTATTTTATTTTATTTATCCAAAATTTGTTAAACATTAAAATTATACATGAAATCTGCCAAACTGCATAGCAGTTTGTCGGCAGTTGTCCTCGTCCAACACTATTTACAAATTTTGATAGTTTTTATTGTGCTTAATGTTACTATTTATTGGTTCTAATTACTTCAGTACAGTCCCAATTAAGCATGATAAAGGTAAAATTATTTAAATGCTGACACTTATTACTACGAAGAAGCTGAAGGCGTATACAGAAGGGTGTCATTCGAAAGGTAAAATGGGATGCTACATTTAGCACTGATAAAAAGTGTCTATGTTATTCTAAAGCATGCTCTAAATAGAGTGGCAAGTTTCATCCAAATCTTAATAAAAATTTATAAATCATACTTTATCTCTTATGTGGCTGAACGATATAAAGCTCGACAGGAAACCGTAAATTTGTTTAAAAATTGATATCTGTTTCCCGCAGGCCGATTGACTAATGCTCTCGAAATTTTCGAAAATTCGAAATAGTAGCCGATTTGCCAATAAATTGACGGCCCTTCTATTGCTATCTCTGTCTGTGTGTAAGTGTGTAAATGAGATAGCAATCACCTCACGGTCAATTTAGTAGCTAATACGCCTCAACTTCGATACAGAAAACAGTGCACGATCGCCTAGCTGGTATTAGTGTTGAACCCGAGAGCCGTTGAGACTTTACATATTCTACCTAAACATCTTCATGCATAATGGACGTGAAAATATACAGTTATTTAGGTAGATAAATAACTCTTTATTGTACACCAAACAAGAAAGTAAACAACAATAAACTTATTTATTTCAATTGCATGGTTTAAAACTCACTGTTAAGATAGCAACATACTTATTTCGTAGTGTGCCAATCCGGCATGGACTGAGTCATAATATCATAGGGTCTCAATTAATAAATACCAAACGAGTACCAACCTACCTAGCTGGATAATCAATACTACACTAGTACACACTTACCTAGCTGCATAATCAATAACACACTAGTACCAACTTACCTAGCTGCATAATATAATCACACTTACATTAATTTGCGCCTTAGTTTACTTTGGCATTGATGGCGGTCACAATTACTATACCCATGAATATTTATTGAAACAATTAATTTTACTCAAGTCTAGTTTAAATGAATGAGATTACTCCACTAGATTTATACGACTAATACTATAATCCACGCGCGGACTACAACTTTGTTTATCACGAGTATTTTGCAATTCATGTCCTTTTTACTTTGTTAGATGGCAAGTATTTATCTATAATTATTATCTAATATATTAAATTGTAAAATATAAGTGTGTAAAAATATGTCGCGTCAAATATATTTCATCCCGCAGGATTGTGATTTTTTATGGACTCGAAATATTTTGTTAAAGGAACTTAAATAATTATATAAATTGGGTGATTTAGATCATTTATTTATTGAGGAGGAATAGACGTTAGTATTTATTTATTTTATACTATAATACCACAATAATAAAATATTCAGTAGCAAATTGACTCATTACATTACTAATTACTATATTCTAATATACTAATATGGTAACATGCATACAGTATGTAACAAAAACCCTGTTATTCCTTTTAGGAACGTTATACATTACCTACAAGCACACCATTAATGATATAAGAATTTAACAATTATAAACATTGGCTAGTACAAAGGTCAAAATCAAATAACTATTAAAATCGACACCTTCAAAAAAATGTTTAGATTATCTGATTTTACAAATACATCTTTATTTCGCTAAATAGCCTACGAGCTCGGCGGCTTTCTTTGATGCGACAGAAGATGCCGCTAAAACGTAGGCGCGTGCCTCGTATCCCTGCCACGTGCCTTCCTACCCCTTTACCCCACCACCCGCCGCCCTGCGAATCATAAGCGAATTCCTTAGTCTCCCGCGCAACTTACTTTCGAACGGTTGTTATTGTTGACCTAGTGAGTGACTTGTGTTTTTTTTACGTAAGATCACCTGATCTGACGCCCTTCGATTGTTTGCCTCTGGGGTACTGTTAAGCAACAGGTGTTCAAAAAACCGTGTGATACGGAGGTCGAAATGCGTTCACGCATAGTAGCAGCATTTGACCACATCAAGTTCGATAGCTCCATTTTACAAAGCGTACGTGAAAATATTATTAGGCGTTGCAACAAATGTGTCGAGGTACAAGGTGGTCATATTGAACAGCATCTCCGTGCCCGTCTAGTAGACGTTATAATAAATTAATACATTAAAATGCAAGTAGGTACTTAAGGTTTTGTGTGACAGACGCGGGGACTTTATTTTGTTTATGTAAAAGTGTTAAATGTACTGATAACAATTATCAATTGTGCAGAAAAATATCGTGTAAACCAACATTTTCAAAGATTCATTCGTTAAAGTGATAAACAACAGCTGACAAAGTCGTGAACTTGTGTAGAAAAAATAGGTAGATAACCGGCGCGGCGCGGCGCGGCGGCACCGACAAAGAGAGGCCACTCTCTTTGTCGGGTCGGGTAGAACTTCTTCCTATTATTTGTGATTTCGGGTCATCGCTTCATGCAGAGGTAAGATATCAGAATAACATTACAAATATTAATAATTAAATATTTATTTTAATTATTTGTGTTTACAGTTTATTATAAATGACTTCCTTTATTACGTATGTATACCGATTCTTAAAACGTAGGTAGAAGGAACAACAGGGTTTTTGTTACATATTGTATAAATATATTGCTTGGAGCATTTTTTAAGAAAATTCAATACATTTTTAATATAGTTTATTTACATTTAACTAAAGTATGTAGGTACCATTTTGTTCGATAACTTTTTGCCATCTTGTAGGTAGGGACATGATCCCATTGCTATATAAATTTTGGGACTTCTGATCAAAATACTGCGACAAGTGGTTTTGACAGTCCTCTCGTGATGTTAACCTAGACCGAAACAGGTGGAAATCTGAAGGTGCAAGGTCAGGACTATACGGCGGATGCATTAATACCTCCCAGCCAAACTCTCTTAATTTTTGCTGAGTGGCTAAGGATGTGTGAGGTCTAGCGTTATCATGATGAAAAACCACACCCCTTCTGTTGATTAATTCCGGCCGCTTTCTCTCAACTTCTTGCTTTAATCTCATCAGTTGTTCGCAGTAGAGTTCAGAATCGATGGTCCTGCCTGATGGTAACAGCCCATAATGAATAATGCCCTTCCAATCCCACCACACACACAGCATCACCTTGTTGCGAGTTAACCCGGGTTTCGCCACAGTCTGTGAAGCCTGACCGGCCTTTGACCACGACCTTTTTCACACGTTCTTGTCGTACGTGATCCACTTTCCATCACCAGTTATCAGCTTCTTCAAAAATGGTTCGGTTTCATGACGTCGTAATAAAGAATCACAAATGAGTACACGGTTCATTAGGTTTCTTTCAGTGAGCTCGTGAGGTACCCAAATATCTAGCTTTTTGTGTACCCAGTTTTTTTCAAATGCGCCAAAACTGTTTTGTGGTCAATTCCCAGTTCTTCAGCTACGTCGTTACTACTGATATGCCGATCTTGCTCCACTTTTTCAAAAATGGCATCCATTTTAGCCGTAATGGGGCGACCAGAGCGACGTGCATCTTTGACATCTAAATTTCCGGATTGAAAACGCTTAAACCAAATTTGTGCTACTCTCACAGACACTGCACTAGGTCCATAAACATCGCAAATTTTTTTAGCGGCTTGCGTTGCATTTTTACCTTTTTTGTAGTAAAATTTTAAAATGAATCGAATTTCTTCATTAGATTCACTCATCTTGGCGGTACGAAAAACAAATGCAAATCACACATTTTCCTAATTTGAATTTGGAATTATGTTCTTTAAAATTTAAACTTTCAATGATACCAAAACCAGCCAGATACAAATTGTATAGCCAAAGAGATTTTATTACAAGTTCATACATACTATAATGCGAAAAGACTTTTTCCCCAACCTAATATGTATATGTATAAGAGTTCAAATATGAGATGCATTCTCTAAAACAAACGATTATCGGGTGTAAACAGCCCCCTGAGAGTGGACCTCTCTCGAGGTTGAGTAGTTAATGCAAGAGATAGAAGAGGTAGCGCATAATGTCCTCGAGGTAGTGTTATTATCTTACAGACTTTTTCCCCAGTGACTCTTGATACTAAAGCATACTTTGAGTTTCAGAGGATACGTTGTAAGTGTTAGAATGATTGAAAGCATTGGGAATCATTATGTATTTTTCTACTTAAATGTTATTAATGTATAAAAAAAATTCAAATTAGTCCCCGCACGGTCGTCAAGGACTATGCCAACCTAAGTGTTAAGAAAAATGACTCGTAATGTCTTTGGATAAAACTGCAACTTGCGTGTGCTTGTTTATATAAGTATTTTTTATGTCATAATTCGTCGATGCAAAAAAAAAATGGAAAAGTTATTTTTATAAAATAATGTTCGGTGACGACAGAAACATCAACCACAAACTAAATTATTTAAATGTCATATATGATTGCGGCTGCTTTTTGCAACATATTGGTATTCCCTATGTTCAAAGAGCAAACGTTTTTACAGATCGAGATAATAATGTATAATTTTATTGAAAACGAATGGGATGTTAAATTTTCCCAGGAAAAAAGGTATACAATGTAATTCAGGATATAAACTATTTATGTGCCATGTTTCATACAAATCAGTTAAGTGGTTTTTTGCATGAAAGAGTTACAAAGATCCATCCTAACAAAAGTTCGCATTTATAATATTTGCAAGATTATTTTGGTATCTCTATAAATAGTAAAAACTAAAGCTACCATTTCTGTCTGATTGTATGTTGCTTAGTTAAAATTTACTACACGATATATTTCAGTTGGTTAACACTATAATTTAGATAAATTCTTCCGGCAGGTTTGTGCGTATAAAACATGTATATTGTCTCACTCAGGCGAAGCCGGGGCTGGTAGAGCAGAACCGGGTGTCTAAAAGCTGATGATGATAATGTAGTCAATAACTTCAACGGTAGTGGTCGTTCGCATCCTTGCCTTCATCCTTTCCTCCTTAGCTTGAACTATCCGTGAAGGAAAATATCGAGAGAAAACTATAGCACAGTTGTAGGGCGTTTTGAAGCGGTAGGGTACTTTGAAGTCGTAGCAGCGCAGCCTGCGGTAGAGCGAGAGTGGCGGTCGCTCTAGGCGCCAGGTGGCAAAGGGCACCAAAATAAAAAGCTAAACACAAGTGTTATGTTTAAAACGTCTTGATTTAATTTCAATAACTGAAAGTTTTTGCATTAAAAGTTATTTAACTAAACTGAAACTCGGGGACTTCATTGACGCTTAACATCAGGCAGCATGGAGTCAATTTGGGCGGTAGCAATAAAAAAAAAACACAACTTATATTATTTATGACAGGCCAGTTGGCTTGGTGGGTAGCGCTCTGACTGCCAAACCGAAGGTCGCGGGTTCGATTCCCACCCAGGACAAACATTTGTGTGCATGAACATGTCTGTTTGTTCTGTGGCTGGGTGTAAATATCTATATAAGTATGTATTTAGAAAAAAAAAAGTAGTATATGTAGTATATCAGTTATCTGGTTTCCATAGTACAAGCTCTGCTTAGTTTGGGACCAGTTGGCCGTATGTAAAGAATGTCCCGGGATATTATTTATTTATTATTTATTTAAAACCAACGACTAAAGGGCGCCGAAAGAGAATCTAGCTCCAACGGCAAGGGCTTTATATAGAATACTTTGTGCTATCGCCAAGCACCTGCCGCATGTGGTGACAGCTGGATGTGAGAGCCGGTTCCCTTATAGACTTTCCGTACTTACCTCTATACCATGATACGTGATCATGACTCTAGGAGGTGGTGACCACTCACCAGTAAACTTTAGACATAATAACTAAAATGGAACGAATTAATACCTGCAATTTATTAACTATACAGTCATGCAGTAAGTGACGGAAGTGTTGCGGAAATTACACCATTAGGACCAAATTACCGACGTCATTGTTGTCAAGATAGATACTCTTGATAAACGTTTATTTATAATTATCACATAATCATATTTTCCGTTAAGCGTTCAATCGCTAATATCCCCGTTAGATTTACAAATGATCAGGGGCTCGATTCTGTAAGGAAAATGACACTAACTCTAAGATGTTTCGTCGCGGCCAGTGCTGGATTTAAACATTTGCTGCCCCAAAGCTAATCCAAATTCAAAAGTATTACAGGCTTTTCGTACGTTTTCGCGTTTTTGTGGTGTACAACATTTTTTTTGGGGCAATTTTGCCGCCCCCCTAATTTTGCCGCACTAAGCTTCAGCTTTTTCTGCTTCTATGGTAAATCCGGCACTGGTCGCGGCCTCTGTGCTGTCTCTTTCGCTAACTATGCTAATATTACTAATCACGTGATCATCTCCCAGGCCTCCATGTAACGGCTCGCCAACGAAGTTTGTATTAGCTGAATAAGGGCTGTCCGTGGAGAGTTTAGAGTCAGTATGTTTATTTTAAGGTAGAAATGGCCACCTGACGATAAGTGGCTAACTTTGCCAGTATGGGGTTAAGAGCTTTTTAACACCCTTTTATTGGGTTTACCTGTTTCTATGAAACGGAATCATGAACTTGATTTTCACCGTCTTCAAAACGTTGGATTAATTTGAAACCTTGCACACTTATCAAGGGCCGATGAATTTGCAATAATTTTAAAAGTTTGTCCCTTTATCCTTACCAGGATCTTCAGGATTAGCAATTTGAAAAACTTAAAAACACATTCTAACTATTAAGCGAACTAAAAAACTAAAAATAAATAATACTTCAATGTTCAAAATCAAATCAAATTATTTTCTACTTTAGAGTTTGGTTTTGTAATAAAAAGTTTTTTTAAACTATTATTATCATCAAGAAATGTGGTTACTACCTAAAAAACGACTTGAAGAAACAAATTGGCTTGGTGGTAAGGGACTTTAGACTGGCACGGCACCGGTCGTGGGTTCGGTGTCACCCAGGACAACATGATGTTTACATCGACATGTATGTTTGTTCTGTGTCTGGGTGTAAATATTTAAGTATTTACTTAGATGAGAGAGATGAGACTTCCTATCTAAAAGAAAAGAAAGTGCATAGCAACGCAAGCCGGGAACAGATAGTGGTTTTTAAAAATACTACCTACTTAATATCCCCAACACATAGAATGTTGTCATTTTTATTACAGCGACATAAAATTGCAAATTAACTCATTATCCATTTAAATGAAAGAGGAAAACGACATAACGTTCATTCTCTCATACTATCTTATTGCAATCTCAAGGCTCTATTTAGGTAAGTAGCTCCATCTATTTGTCTTTAATCACACTACTTGAATCTATAAAATCACTTCGGTATGCTTCAGTAATTACAGAGTCATAAATGCATGCAAAAGTTTATGAAAGAAAAATCGCATTGAAGTAAGATATAAAAATATATTTCGATAACGTAAATATAGTTAGAGTTACTAAAAAATTATACTTTTTCAAATAAAAATCAATAATTAAGTTGATTTTAAGTTAAAAATCTTAATACTTCAGGTAAGTAACTACAGATGGCGGTACTATTAGTCGATAAAACAGATGAAGGCTTTCAGGCTTATCTATTCGAGAAATAGTCATTTTTGAGGCCTCAAACTGATATTACTTCACCTGAATAATTTACTAGCATGTACCTGGTATAAATTAAAGAAAGTTTGGCAAAGAAAACGTTGAAAAAAGTTTTGAAAGGAGGTTGTATTAAAAATGGCGGCGGGCGCGTCGGTAAAGCAGCGCGCCGGCGACGCAGGCGACACGCAAGCGCAGCAGGTAGGTTAACATTCACGGTCCTTCGCATTTGCTGGCCCTGCGCGCACTCGACGTGCCCCCAACGTACCAATACGAACCGCGACATACGAAATGTACCCGCTTCATCGGTGACCGTGTGCAGTGATCAGATAATAAAGTGATAGTTATAACAGTGCGTGTGCCTGTGATATGACGAGGAGGAGCACACGACTCTGACCGTGCACTGTCAACAGCGGATCATAACGGTAAATTTCAACAAACGTGACAATATGCCCTGGGAATGTTTACCGATCGGTCAGGTGATACTATACACGCGTTTATTAAGCTGCTATACTGTTAAATTGATATTGTTTGAATAAGTGCAGCCATACACGGTGTTCTACATAACGAATGCGAGAACTAATCGGTTGTCTTCCACGTAGCCCGTAGCGGTGTTTACTCGTGAATTATGGCACTATGTATCCGATGCGTCGGATGGACTACAGTCTCGCATATTAGTCTTCAAAGAAAGTAGTGTCCGCTAAAACACTATCGAACTATCCAAGTTTACCGTTGTTTAAGAAAGTAGTTGATTATGTTGGTAATTTTTTTATTAATTTAATTGGTCGTTTCGAAATCTTATTGGATTGTAATTGATGTCAAGTGTCTTAATTATGTTATAAAGTTTGTTATTTCAAAACTGTAGCTTCGTTAACTATTGATTGATGTCATTGTTTGAAAAAAGCGACCCCACTCCAGTAATAAAAAATGTATAAATTAACTCATCCTTCTGTTGCCACTGGTTGTTGCCAGGTGCGATATTTAATCAAAAACAGGTTCAATTATAAGTTTTTCTATTATCTAAAACCGCTTTGAATCAATCGCCATAAATATAATATCGATCTCGAGCTCTAAAGAAGGTATTTTTGCAAATAAAATAGGTACATGCGTGAAATATGAACAGTGTAGTTTGTAAACGCTCAGCCAGCAAAAACAATGGCTCATAAAATTCCCATAGAAAGTTGTAAACAACTATGAATGGCGTACCCATCTGCCTATTTCAATAGATGGCAGAGACAGGTACGGTGCTATAGGTCGAACCGTTAATCAATGAATTAATACCTAATTTTACTGCCCACAAACTGTAATGCAGTGTGGCAGATGTTTATCTGTAAATTAACATGAATTACTGAAGAAAAAAACAAAACATTATTTTTACTAAGACCGTTTGAAATATTATCACAAAATTTTATACGTTTACTAAAATTCTGGTATTTACCAGATCACGTTATTTACAGCAAACATTATGAACCGGGCTTGTTAAAATTACCTCTGTGTCATTAAAACAGACTGCAATGTTACGTAAATGTTTAGTGATAAGCAATTTTGACACTTAAACGTAGCTTTTAGGGTTCCGTACCGAAAGGCCCAATACTAAGACTCTGCTGTTCGTCTGTCACCAGGCTGTATCTTATGAACCGTGATAGTTTGACAATTGAAATCTTCACAAATGATGTATATCTGTTGCCGCTATAACAACAAATACAAAAAAAAAAAGAATAAAAAATAGTGTATGTGTACTTATGTACGCACGTAAGAAGTTATACCCGAAATTATAGGTGAGAAAAACTGCACAAAAAGCGTTTATTACTATTCACTCGTGAAATTGTAGTGTCGAAACTCATTGCACCTGTCTGTAGCAACGAATAACAATTTTTGACGTTGTTAAGTTACAATTGACAAAAACATCATTACTCACTCATTGACACTGACAGTTGCGATTTGTGCGATGTTCCGGAAAGACGTTATCAGCTAACTTCATCAAAATTCAAAATTCAAAACCATTTATTCAGTTTAGGCCCTCAGAAGGCACTTATGAAGGTCAAATTTAAAGTTACTGAAGCTACGTGAGAATTTTGTGTAAAATCTTAAAAATTCACTCTCATCATTTTTTCATAACTTAAGGCGCGTTAGTTTAAGAAGTAAACATTCAAAAATATTTCAGGGGGCACCCATACAGACACGATTTTTGGCCGTTTTTATAGAATGCCGGAACCCTTGGTGCGCGAATGCGACTCGCAATTGGCCGGTTTTTTGGCAAATTGTGTCAGAATCGCACGGCCCCTGTATTTCTGTGAAAGAATCGTCACGAGATTATTAAACGTAATATCACGTGCGTTAACACGTATTTGTTAAGTTCATTATTATAAGTTTAAAACAATTTATCTATACGTGTACGATAATTGATAATGAACACGAATTTCAACGGACAGTTTTGTGTTGCGACACAAATTCAACTAACAAATTGCTAATTCTTATGTACAAAACAAATATGACATGTGACACGTTACAGAGTTTAACAAATAAATAAATAAACATCCCAGGACATTCTTCACACGGTTACCAAGGGCTCGATCCTGTAAAGAAAATGACACTAACTCGAGGATTTTTCGTCGCGGCCTCCGTGCTCTGTCTCTTTCGCTAACTACGCTAAAACTACTAATGACGTGAGAGATAATCTCCGAGGCCTCCGTGAAGCGGCTCGCCGACGAAGTTTGTATTAGCTGAATAACGGGGCTGATCCGAAATTAAGCAGAGTGTACTGCTTGTACTATGGCTACCAGGTAACTGATATACTACATATACAATTTTTTTAATACATACTTATACTTTACACCCAGACATAGAAAATACATGTTCACGGACACAAATGTCGGTCCTGGATGGGAATAATAAATAAATAAATAAATATCCAGGGACATTCTTTACACACGGCCATCTGATCCCAAACTAAGCAGAGCTTGTACTATGGAAACCAGACAACTGATATACTACATATACTACTTTTTTTTCCTAAATATATACTTATATAGATATTGACACCCAGACACAGAACAAACAGACATGTTCATGCACACAAATGTTTGTCCTGGGTGGGAATCGAACCCGCGACCTTCGGTTTGGCAGTCAGAGTCGCTAACCACCAAGCCAACTGGCCTGTCTAACAACAATGTATGTAGATAATTCACTTAAAATATGAGTAATAAAGACAGAGTTAAATCGTTAATATATCGTCATATTTTATGACATAATAATAGTTGAGGTCGTAAAAAGGATATCATATTATTTTCATGCAACTTAAATGCAATATTAATATTGTATTGTATTGATAAGAAATATCGCCTAACGATGTATTAACTCTCTCAGCCACACTTTTACATGCATAATATCATCCCTACTAATATTATAAATGTGTATGTAAGTTTGTTTGTTACGTTATTCACGCGAAAACTACTTAACCGATCAACATGATTCTTTGTATACATATTCTTGAAGGTGTTAGAAGTGTCATAGGATACTTTTTGTGTCGGGAAAATGTTACATCCCTCGGGAACGCGGGTAAAACCGTGAGGGACAGCTAGTACATTATAATACAATTATTTTAGTTATTTTTTTTAATGTATTTTTAGACGTTTTAGACAAGCCAGTTGGCTTGGTGGTTAGCGACTCTGACTGCCAAACCGAAGGTGGCGGATTCGATTCTCACCCAGGACAAACATTTGTGTGCATGAACATGTCTGTTCGTTCTGTGTCTGGGTGTAAATATCTATATAAGTTTGTTATGTATTTGAAAACTAGTATATGTAGTATATCAGTTATCTGGTTTCCATAGTACAAGCTCTGCTTAGTTTGGGACCAGATGGCCGTGTGTAAAAGAATGTCCCAGGATATTTATTTAGTATTATTTACTTTTTGACCGATGTGCAGAGAAATGTAGTATTCAGTCTTTGTCAAAGAAGATGTGTATTGTCGTGTAAGTGCAACCAACAATCGAAAGAAAGCGCTGATTTTAATTAAAACATCTGGAAAAGGCTAATGACACTAACCACTAAGACTATTATAATGTATGTTGAAAATAAACAAATAATTATCATTTTAATATCTTAAAAAGCACCTCACGCTTTTTTTACACATTTTTTATTTTATTTATTAACACTATTCATAATTCAAATTTATTTTCTATTTTTTAGTTGGATTTTCTATAAAAATTTCTTAGATTTTTTTAAACTATTATTTATTTTTAATTTTTTAGTTGAACCGCTAATCCTGATTATCCTAGTAAGGATAACGGGTCTAACTGTCCAAAATATTGATTTGTCATCGGTCCTCGATAAATCTACCAATTTTGAATGAAATCTGACCGTTTAAGTGGGTCAAAATCGCGCCCAAAGGAGTCGGTTACAAACATACAAACAAACATACAATCGAAGTTAATATAAAGCGTGTAAAAAAATAAGCTGAAGGAGTAAAAGCGATTGACAAAGTTAGATTTGGGGTTCGTGCAAGCGTCCCCTATCTACAAGAGATTTCGTTGAAGTCTTTTCTATGAATAGCGCTGTGCATATGAAAGACTTCGACGACTTTTGTTTTTAGATTTCAACAAGGAAACGTGTTAGTTGTGTCTAATGGGTAGACTTTATAATGTTGTGTGTTAAAGATTCTCTAAATATTTGAAAGTCGTTTCTATATTTTTCTGTATAACGTATTTATTCATATTATCCCACTCAGCCAAAGGTGAGACGTTACTTTAAATATGATCATAATATATTTTGTGATCATTTCTTTTTGTTGAGTATCCTTCTTTTTTACACCGCATGCGTTGCTTTGCAAGTATTATTTTGTATCAGGGAGTATCGGATTAATAGTAAAAACATACATATATAACGATAGATAGATTTAAAATACGTAAGAGATTGCCTCGCATTCAAAAATAAAATATTTACACAAACAAACAAAAAAGCCGAGACCAGTAAATAGGAGGTATAGTAAAATTCAGTAGTTACAAACACAACTATCTCTAATCTCAGATTCGCAACCCGGATAAGTTCCGGTTTTAAGAGAGCGTGGGATTTATATAAAAAATAAACACCATTTGTAATGAACTATCCAGTTTCATTTAAAACCTGAGTGCGCATGCAGCTGTGTGGTGCACATGTTACCTAATCTTAGTTCATTCAGCGGTTTCAGTTTAACGTGGGAATACATTCTTTATGTCACGATCTCTGCTGTTCGGAGCTTTTCGGAGCATTTCGGGGCTTCTCAGAGCTGTTCGGGCGACGATCCGATTGGGTCATCTACAGAGTCGAAGATCATTCAGTGGGTTCAGTTTAACGTGGGAATACATTCTTTATGTCACGATGTCTGGTAATCGGGGCTTTTCGGGACGTCTCGGAGCTGTTCGGGCGACGATCCGATTGGGTCATCTACAGAGTCGAATGGCTTCTATTTAGGAATTTCTAATTTGCATTTGGAATGAGGCAGTCAATTGGAACGCGACCGCGTTAAAAAATTAAAACCATCAGCACACTTTTCATACAGATTGTTACTACCGATCGGAACTAAAATTTGAACTTCAGCGCTGAAGGTTGAGCGCTCGTCGAACTGTCCTTGTAAGGGTGTAGGGTACCCAACCATAGTGTTAAAAACAGATTATAGTGTTTTTCGTTCGTTAATATTTTTTACTGTTCTTTAAACAAAAAGTTTATGTTTAAAATACTGTTTTTATGTCCGCTGACTATTTTAAAAATGATAATAAATGGTTAAATTTCGCAAGAAGCTCTAAAAATTTGATTTTAAAACATCATAAAATACTGTTTATTCTATTTCTACGATCTTAATAAACATAATTTCTCGTACAAAAAGATGGGAACCCTAGGAGTAAGAGCCATCTGAGGCTAAAACGGTCTTAACAATTAAAAAAAAAAAGGCTGGCCCTCCGGGAACTGTAAGGGTAACTGTGTCCCGAGTCCCACTTTTCCCATCTCAAAAAATGCCCAACGCGCCTTAAGAAGTTTTCACTTCAAAAACCGTTTGGAATGGCAACTGGGTACTATATAGGAGGATTATTTATCGGAAATACTATGATACCATAGTGACAGGGTACTTTGTAGTACCCGCCGGACTTAAAGGTATCAAATAAAATCATAGATTTCGTATTTTAAAAAACACTATTTTGAATTCTGTTATCTATGATCAGTCAATCACAACAGTACAAACAGTTCTAAAACTTGATATCTACAATATCATGTAAAAAAAAATGAATATACAATACTAAAACAGCTTTAAAAACTTGAAATCATTCCACCTGTCTTGTGATTAAAATCACTTTTTCCTTTTTCAGTCCGAAAAAAAAGATAATAATATGGTTCTCAATAAACTGAAGCGTAAGCCAATATAAACTTTAACTCGCAACGTTAAAGGTCAAGTTAGGATGAAATTTCTGCAATATTTCAAGGACCATGACAATTAAAAATTGTAAAAAAAATGCAGAAATATATTTTTGTTCCCACCTATCACGAACGCTATACTTTGAGTAATAATTATTTTCTTTTGCCGTATGATGCGGAAAGGTTAATTATTTGATTTTGATTTCTGGATGTCGAAGAATAAGGTCTAAAATTGGAATTCCTCTGGTGGCTACATCATTGAGTCATGTTTTAGTTCGAGACCGTGACCGGTAGTGAACTTGTTCGAACTATATTATTATGAATCATGTTGAAAGTAACATGATGTGAACCAAGCTGATAATTTTGAAAGCAAAATCATTTACATACTGCAGTTGTGCGAAACTTCTTTATTAACAAGTAAACAAAAAGTTTCTATGTCTTAATACCGTACTAAAAAAAGGAAAATGGTAATTATGTTTTTAATTGTTTTTTTTTCTGTACAATAATGACAGACGCAACCTGGACGTGACCATAAATTACTTCTTTTTTATTCCCATAGGTTTTCACAGATTGTAGCCAATATTACCTACAAAATCTAAAAATTTAAAGGCATGTACTTAAATATTAGAAAAAAGCAATTATGATATTTAAAATGAAGAAGAATTTAACTCTCACTTTCAACAACCAAAATTTTATTAACTACCATTTATATCGTCGAGTCCTAAAAACGTTAACAGACTAAAATATTTCAACCAACATTCTGCAATTGGAATGCACAATATCGACAAAGTGAACGCGTAGCAGTTAAAAACGAAAATCTCGCAGGAAATGGCGCGCGCTCGCAGGAATGTCGGACGAAAATGTCCTAATTTACAATACGACATGATACGCGACCAGCGTTGTAAATTAGTTTTTATTTACACTGTGCACTTTCACTTGCAATGCACGCGAGCTCAGGATATTGTCTGGACCGAGTTTACATGGATGGAATTTTTAATTTGACATTTTAAAATGACACAGACTCTGTAAAGAATACAGTAATAAAATGTTATATAACAGACTATTAAGTAAAACAGCGTATGTGTTAAGTTATGCTTGTATCTTTCACAAAGAAAGGAAAGAAAGTTTGTTGTTGTGTTCAATGCAATATGGATATCGGACTTTGAAGTTAATGATTTGAAGGAATACTAATTCTACTAATATATTGTGTTACTGTGTTTTGGTTAGAAAGGTAAGGGAGCCGATTAAACAACGGGTCGACAACGCATTTGCGATGCTCTGTTGCAAATGTCCATAAGCGGCGGTGTCCTGGTATGTCGGGGACAGTGCTATGAAAAATGACACAGGCTCCGGCTAAGCCTGGAAACCAGTCTCTCCTGAAAACTGTAATAATAAGTAATTTTAAGCTATGTTCAAAAATATCTATATTATACCTATTTTGTAAGGAGAAAGCATATAAACATTTATTTTTATTATTATTAAAGTTATTGGTTTCCTCCTTGGATTTAATAAAAACATGCGGAAATCCCTTTCCCTATAATTTCCTGAGCAATGCTCAGTCAACGTACCTACTTATACTACAGGCACGCTATGATGGCCGTTTTGACGTTTCAGATTGTCATAGGAAAAGAATCTGTATTGCTTTGGAATTAAGTTGATTTCCATCATCATAAAATTAGCTGTTTGATCAATAGATGCACCTTATGTCTCAAGGAATAAAGATTATTTTTCTTTGTCACTGTTAAACGTCAAGACGGCCATCATATCGTGCCGCAAGTTTAAGTGGTGTAAAACATATCACAAAGTCAACAAGAATCCTTACAACTGTTACATAATACCAAATCGATATTTACGCCTTGTTGTAGATAGCGAGTGTAAATAAAGAGACGTGTTGAATTGTCAACAAGATAGGTTTATTAACTGGTAGTTTTAGGTAGTAACAAAATTTGATTGTTGATTTAATTTAACAAATAATTTTTTAGATACATTCTTATCCAACTATTCGGAAAGCGAAAGTTTATTAGGATGGACGTATGGAATTTTGTCACAATTTCACGTAAAAAGTATTTAACGGATTTGGATGAAACTTGCCACTTAGATAGTTTATAACCGGGATTTTTTTTTATATTCTTATTTATTTCTTTTTAATTTTTCTACGGACTCTTAGTCCGTACTCTTTGAATCTTTGAAGATTCTACGATAAATTATTTTAAGATCAATTGTATTGTGTTTCTAAAAATTGACATCTTTCCGCGCGTGCTCAGCTCATTGTTTTGAACTGAGGCTTGTGGTTCCTTAATAATAGTGTTACATTGAATTTTTCTATTGCCGATACATGGATTATAAATAAATAACTTAGCATTTACTTAAATTTAGTTACACTTATTCATCAAAATTTATAATTCTAAATATTAAAGTTTAAGCTATTATATTTCGGCCTCAGATGGTTTCGCTCCCAAAAGACTTTCCATGACAACTGCATCTCGATGTTTTATGACCATTTTTAAGTTGTATTATAACCGGGATTAAAACATAGGATAATTTTATCTCGGGAAAGAGTAACATCCCTCGGGAACGCAGGTGAAACCGCGGGAGACAGCTAGTAAATAAATAAAGCAAAAAAAGCTTATGCCAATTGGTAGAAATTAATTTAATTAATAATCACTACATAGTATAAAACAAAGTCGCTTTCTCTGTCCCAATATCCCTATGTATGCTTAAATCTTTAAAACTACGCATCGGATTTTGATGCGGTTTTTTATAATAGATAGAGTGATTGAAGAGGAAGGTTTTTATGTATAATACATGTGACATCCCACGAAAACGCGGGTAAAACCGCGGGGGACAGCTAGTAATAAATAAAAGTAGAAATAATATTTTTTTAGTTCTGGAACAGTTTGTTACATAACATTTTAAAATACAAAAACATTATTCATTTATTCTCAACAATATATACATTGATGTACTTGATGAATATTCCAATCGTATACAAGGATATGTACAAAATTCATGAACATGTCATAATTACTTGTTTCAATCCTACTTGTATTATAAATGCAAATGCTTGTCGATGGATGGATCTTGTTTCTAACTCATTTACGTCAAAACTACTAAACGGACTTAGATGAAAATTGGCAGATATATAGTATACTAGCTGTCTCTCGCGGTTTCACCCGCGTTCCCGAGCGTTGATATTTATTTATTCATATTTATATAGAATCAATAGCCTGAAAATCTTTTCATCCCACCCTTTCAATCCTTAACAACCCTTTTTTCGCATTAAAAAGTAGCCTATGTCGTTTCTCAGGCTCTAGACTATCTGTGTACCGAATTTCATTTAAATCGGTTGAGTAGTTTTGGCGTGAAAGAGACTGACAGAGAGACAGAGTTACTTTCGCATTTATAATATTAGTAAAGATTACCTGGATTAACATACGAGTATAGGATTTTTTATCGCGGAAAAATGTAAACATATTTATTTATTTATATATACTTAATAATAGAAGTTGATTTTATGAAATGAATGTAAACATTGTTGAAATTCCATTCACAGTTGTGGAGTAAAAATATATTGAAACTTATTTCAAGGAAACAATACCTCGCTTGATAAATTATACCCATCCTAAGAAAAAACCTGATAAAAGGTTGCAACCGATACACCGATACGGATAGCCGAATACAGACACGGCTTTGATTAAATTTAATGAAGCAATCGCGATAAGAATTCATGCTCGCATATGTGCAATTTCAATAATGGTAGCAAATATATTATCTCCTTATGACAACATCACGATCACTGGCGACGCTGCACGGTGACATTCTCAAGCGATAATTAACTCCCCTCGTCTGGACATTACACAACCATTATATGAAGACCTCAGCTTTTAGAACATACCTTTGTTTCCTTATCTCACACGCTAAGTGATGGAAGGTGTTAAATATCTGGTCTACAGTGACAAAGTCTACACAAAATCACGTTGAAAAATTGTTGACACAAACCATTCAGCCTATTTTACACGGAGATAAGAATTGCTTTGAGTCGAGATGTTGAAGTTTCTATATGCTTGTTGTATTTTTAGTGCTAATATGTTATATCCATTTTAAAAGGTGTCATTGGTGGCCGTAGACCGTGAAATTTGATGTCAAGTTTAACGGTGTATCTGCAAATATGTATACAATAAAATACACTTATTTTACTGACACGCTACATTAGAAACTTTGGTTTTCGAGTTATGTTTGTCGATTCTCGCTTCTTAGAATAAGCAATTACTTAGTAACTGGATGCACCATGCAGGAAAGCGATCGGTTAGGTAACAGGAAATTTGTAAGCAGGTCTTGCGAGTCCAAGTCAGACGTCTTACGCATACTTATGGTATTTCCGTCGTTGCTCCTTTTGAGACAAATCTATCAGAAGTTTATTTCTAATGCATTCACGTATGTAGGTCAGACACATGCAAAGTGAGACACATAACACGCGCCGCAATGCATATCAAACACTTTCTTCGGACGACCAATCGTTAATATCGTATCCGACTCGTTTGATGAAACTTGTTTTGAATTTAAAAGTTTTCTTTTTGGAATACTTTGAACACGATTTGCTTGTAGCTTTATACTGCTCATTAATACTTTTGAAGAGTTTGGATTGCGTATAAGATTCTTAACAAATATAAAATCCAATTATGTCTCAAAATACAGCAAAATAGAAAATGATATAGTTACCCATAGGTGCCTTGCGTAAATAGATTTAGCACGAATTAATAAAATAAAAAAATACGGAGTAAATTCGGTCTTTAAATTCAAATTTAAAATATTAGTTATATAATTGAATATTGTTTTACGATAATAAAAACTCACGGCATCATGTTGAATACCTTAATTTACTTGACCACTGAAGAAGCAAACTTATTACAAAAATAATAAATTTCAATATTAATAACAAACAAATAAGCATAAGCGAGTTCTCATTGACACATATTCATTACAAAGTATGTTAGGAATAATTTCTGTTATACATACTTGAATAAATAAACGATGTTGATAAACGCCGATGAGAAATGTATGTAAATTAACGCAGATAGAAGAAGAAGATCACGCAAACACCTTGATTATGAGGTGAATTAATGTAAACTAGGTACGTTGTTATTTTGCAGTATAATTTAATTGCTATCTCATCATCTGAAGGCAGTGTAAATAGTGTTGATGAACTCGACTGGATTGTTTAACTAGATGCTTTTATCATTTACAGTGAGAGAAATTGTTTGTTAAGCAAGTAGGTTAGTAACATGTATATTTTTTTCTTTTTTAAAACACTTTATCAAGGTTTTCTGTGTACAGAAACCTTACGCGTGACATTTATTTACTAAGTAGGTCTTTGATAGTAGGTCTCGTTCCTTCTTTGCATCTCGTGTCACTTTGCACCGTAAAATTGAGGCCATAGTGTTTAAATTTCATTCATGAATCAATTAATTAAATTTAGAATAATACTAGCTGACTCGGCAGACACTGTTCTGCTTATTCAGGTAATGGGATAATATCTTGACTACTGGGCCTATTGGATCCTAACATAGTCATAAATCATCATCTTGAAAAAACTAATATATTGTATGAGTATGACTTAAATCGGTCAAGTCGTTCATTAGTTACACGATCATTAACCGACGTACCAACGATTATTTTAATAAATACTAGCTTCCGTCCTCGGTTTCTGCCGCGTTATAAAGGATAAAGATAAGTTTTTGGGACAAAAAATACCATTTCATGTCCCTAGATACCATCTTCTTACAATCTTCATCAACATCCGTTTACCCGTGAAAACGTAACAAACAAACATACAGTTTATGATATAGGTATAGATTGCCAATACGTTATGAATCATCATCATCGGCACATGTTCCCATTACTAGGGCACGGGCCTCCCCTAATAACGTCTCACCAGACAGGCTCGGTACCAAATAATGATCTTTTCAACCTAGAAAGTAGGCGGTCGTAGGACGTGTTTGGTTCTAATAATAATAAATATCCTGGGACATTCTTTACACATGGCCATCTGGTCCCAAACTAAGCAGAGCTTGTACTATGGAAACCAGATAACTGATATATTACTTTTTTTTCTAAATACATACTTATATAGATATTTACACCCAGACACAGAACAAACAGACATGTTCATGCACACAAATGTCTGTCCTGGGTGGGAATCGAACCCGCGGCCTTCGGTTTGGCAGTCAGAGCTCTAACCACAGCGGCCATCAACGGCCAGAGATGGAACACCCCAGGTTTTCAGTTAGTAGAAGTCTGACATAACCCGGCGGCTCACCCCGGAACTGCCTGGTATCCGATATAGGATTTCAATGGGTAAAAAAATGGTCTCCTACCGATGTTCCATAATCTGGTTTAAACCTCATGGTAGAAAGTGTATTCGCTACCAAGTAAACATTAGAATTAGTACAGCAGTGCTGTGTTCGTCCGGGGAAGTACGACCACCCAACCCATTTCCGCCGTGAAGCAGTAGTAAACATGTATTATTGTGTTTCGGTTAGAAAGGTAAGGGGGGCGGTTAAATTACAGGCATATGAGGCTTAACAACCACGTCTCAAGGTCGATAACGCATTGCCGATTCCGTGGTGTAACAAAGATTCTGGCACCTTCAGGTGGACCGTATGCCTGTCTATCGGAAAAAAAAATATAAAAAAAATCAAGACATAAATGCTAAAGAGGATTAAATCACTACATTCTAAACGCGTTAGTTTTGTTTACAATTGCATCACCTGTGCATTACCAATGCGTGGATGTTAATAAGTAACCTTTGCTAATAGCACAATATTACCACATATCGGGTCCGCAATAAACGTTGAAATCACACGCACGAATGCTCACACTTCCCAGTGGCCAGACAGGACAGGAAGCACAACGGTGTGGCCACCTCCGTGACCAAACACACCTTTCCGACAGGCGGTGTCAGCGTTTGTTAGGCATTGTTTACACAATATTGATAGATATTCATTTAAACTGAAGGTTAACCATAGCGTGTTGTATCGGTCTCGAAGTCTTACATTTGTTGGAATTGGCTCTAATATTATAACTGCGAAAGTAACTCGCTAAACTGAACGGATCGTAATGATATTTGATGCGCACGTAGTCATGGATGGCACGGAGGCCTTCTTTTTATCATTTTGAACGCAGTTAAGACCACGACAGATTATTATAAATGTGAAAGTTTGTGTATATGTTTTTACCACTAAGCTCTGTACTGGCTGATAGGATTTGAATGAGATTTGGTCTACAAATAAAATATGTTCTGGGCTGTGATTCTATAATGAAAATGACACTGGTTAAATGATGATGCATCCCGGCCTCTATGCTGCCTATTTTTACTAACTGCGATTACGTGAGACGTTCGCTCTCCAAGGCTTCTTTGCGAATTCGTATCAGTTGAATAATGGATTAACACAGGATACCCTCCCGTTTAAAAACAGCTCGTATATTATTCATCTAAGGTTTCTGTTTGATCCATAACCTATGCAGTACTTAGCTATTTTACTCACTTTACCAAAAGATGTTTGTAATTAGATGAACCATCATCCACTTCCCAGTTGGCTATTGTTCCGAGCCCTATTGTTTTTAATTGGCCATGAAGGTAGCCCTTCTCTTTGCAATTATTTCATATTTTTATCTATCAGCATAGTCGATTGCATACTTAAAGAACGTATAACTACAAATTCCTATATTTTCCATAAGATCTTACAATAGACCGTCCAAATTCCATCAAGTCGCCTTCTTTAGTTAATTATTTTGTTCGAAATTCGAATGTAATAATCTTTTTCTCATGTTTATGTCAGTTTTATTTTATGAGTAACGTTATTCTTTAGTTATTTCTAATTAACGATTACAGTGGACCCCCGCTAATACGGCCCCTGTCTAATCCGGCACCCCCTGTAATCCGACATGCCTATCACTGTTGAATTTGTTGGAGGCCATATGCATTTGGGTATATACTGGCACAGTATAAATGCAAAGTGTTTGTAATCTATTCGATATTTGAGTGTTGTTCTTTGAGTGTTCAAGTTTCTTTGACACAAACAATAAATATTCCTGGTAAATAACCACTGTTTAATTCAATATTTCCATTTGAATTTAGGTACACAAATATTATTTAGGCAAGTCTTTAGATAGTATCTAATCATTTTTATCTGTAATTTTAAATAAATAAATTTCGGGCCTCTTAAGCAGTACTCTATAGTCCGACAAATTCGATAGTCCGACACTGCCCTGCAAAACGTTTGTCGGATTACCGCGGGTTCACTGTATCTGATATTTTCCTTTACTTGGTGTGCTATAAGTCCTCGCCTCTTGCAAATTTCATGATTGTAGGTCAACGGGCAGTACCCTATAGGCTTTGATTCTCTTCCGAGTGTTAATGCGGCATAAATTACCGTATCTTTTGTTTCCGTTAACTTAGAACTTAGATTTTATCACAGCTACGTGGGATTGAACCTGAGTATTGGATTACAACTTGATACCCACACGTTACTAGAAAAAGGGTATTGACAGACGGACAACAAAGTGATCCTTCCTTCTTTTTTGGTGCAGAAGTACAAACAAAGAAAAAAGTCATGGAAACGTATGGGTGTACGATCTCCACGTTTTCTAACAAACTCCGATTCATCAGTACAACGCACTTAACTCGATACGATACGATTCCATCAACTCCAAATATTACAATCCGAAAATTGAAATTGTTCTGATGGCTACGTTCATTACTACTATACAAATATTCGTACTCACTTGACGTTTAACCCGGTTTTGGTAGTTTCACCATCGTATGTTTACATACACGATTGTTAAAATATAATACCGTATTGATCACTCAGTCACCCGTGACCGACAGGTGGCGGTGGGTCACGGACCCTCACGAAGTAGACTGCAGTAAATATATTCAATGCTTACTTAACTGTGTATTTTGTGTAGACTAATACATGGACAGACAGTCCTCCTGATGGTAAGTGGTCACCGCCACTTATAGACATTTGCAACACCAGGGGCATCGCCAATGCGTTGTTGATACTGAGACGTGAAATTGTTAAGCTTCATGTGCCTGTAATTTCAATGGACCCTTTTCATACAATACAAGCAGGTACCCTACTAATTGACTCGGCGGAAAGGGGTAAGGTAGTACTTTCTTGGACGAACTCTGTAATAAAAGCAATACTACTGCCAAAGTACATAATCTCTCAATAGTTTAAAACAAAGCCACCGACACAAGTTCTGTCGGTCTGTTTATGTGAGATAATTTAAACTGCGCCATAGATTGAGATGTGGTTTTAAGATAATTCTTCCGTAAGTTTTATGTGAATAATACATTTTTATTATTTTACGCAAGCGAAGCCGTGTCCCTCGTTTGTTGAAGAGATAAAAATTATTGCAGTTTGCACTAATTGTTTTTTTTTTTTTTTTACAAAATTTTTAGTTACTTAATTATTATCTTTTTTATATTTTTATTATTATAGTATATATATTTAATGATATCTGATAATGAATCTTTTTATTCTGCTAACGAATCTGATATGTCATCCGATAACGGTAGTTTCTGTTCCGTAACCGACACCCTTGGCGATAGTTTACGTAAAAACTTTGATCATCAACAAGACTGGCTTTTGAATGTTTGTCACATTAATGCTCAAAGTGTTCCCAGTCACTTTAGTGACTTATACGAAGCATTCAATGATACTAACGTTCATGTGATCCTGATTTCTGAGACATGGCTCAAACCTCATCTTTTATCTACCTCTTACTCTCTTCCTGGATTCATTCTAATTCGGAATGATCGGCTTGGTAGGGGTGGGGGTGGTGTTGCTATATACCTCCGTAGTAGCCTACCTTACAAAATACTTTGCTCATCCTCTTCCAATTATTCAGCTTCTCCAGAGTTCCTTTTTTTAGAAGTTTGTGTCAAGGGACCCAAGGTTATCCTTGGTGTTCTTTATTGCCCCCCTGGCATTGACTACTTCACCGAATTCGAATCGGTATTAGAATCATTGGGCTCTCAGTATGCACATCATATCATCATGGGCGATCTCAACACCAACCTCCATTCTGAAAACTCTCGTTCCCGTAATTTAATGTATCTGATCGAGTCAGCGAGTTTCCATCTCCTGCCACTCCAAGCCACCCACCTAAATACTGTGGGTGATGATACCTGGCTCGATGTAATCCTTACCTCCAATCCATCCCTTGTTTCCTCTCACGGGCAGTTTGCTGCTCCTGGCTTTTCCCACCATGACCTCATTTTCGTCTCATATATCCTTAAGCCTCCCAAACCCAAGCCTAAGGTGCTGTACAGGCGTTGCTTTGCGCATATGGACGTTGAAAAACTGCAGAACGATGCGTCCGCTATTGACTGGATACCATTGATGGAAGCCAGTTTGGTGGATGGCAAAGTTTCTATTTTTAACCGGGTCGTGGTCGATCTTTACGACACCCACGCTCCGGTCAAAAAAGTTAAATTAAAAAGACCTCCTGCGCCTTGGATGACAGGGGGAATACGTATGGCGATGAGGCGGAGAGATCGTGCTTTTCGTAAGTATAGAAAAGATCGCATTGAGGATAACTGGTTGCTTTTCAAGGTTGCTAGGAATCGGTGTAATCAGATGATACGTAACGCCAAACGCCGCCACATTCTGGATAACATTTCTTCTTCTTCGCCTGCTGATATTTGGAAGTTCCTTGGAACCCTAGGTATTGGCAGAACGCGACATTTAGACCTTCCTAATTCCATTGAGTTAGACGACCTAAACAATCATTTCTCCACTTCTTTCTCACTAGATTGTCTGACCAAAAATCAAACTATAAATTATATATGTGGTCTAACGCGTCCTAACATAAATTCTTTTACATTTTCTCCAGTTGACTCGGGACAAATTAAGAAGACCATCTTATCCATTAAATCAAAAGCTGTTGGTTGTGATAACATCAGCCGCAGCATGATCATTCCAATACTAGACCATCTCCTTCCCGCCATATCCCACATCATTAATTATTCACTTGCATCTGGTATTTATCCATTCTTGTGGCGTAAAGCTTATGTTTTACCCTTGCCCAAGATTTCAAATCCCTCTCTCCCCAGTCACTTCCGTCCTATTTCCATTCTTCCCTTTCTATCAAAGGTGCTAGAGGCATGTGTTCACAAACAATTCTCCCATTTTATATACACCAATAACCTTTTAAGTCCATTACAGTCTGGGTTCAGGCCCGGTCACAGCACTGTTTCCGCCCTCCTCAAAGTGACTGGCGATATTAAGACCAGCATGGAGAGGACTATGGTTACTGTTCTAGTACTAGTTGACTTCTCCAATGCCTTTAATACCGTCAGTCACGATATCCTTTTATCCATCCTTTCCTATTTAATGGTCTCTCCTGTAGCGCTGGATTGGTTCTCATCATATCTTCGGGAACGTCAGCAGGCGGTTCACGTTGAGGAGTCATACTCAAGATGGTGTAACCTAGAAACTGGCGTCCCACAAGGCGGAATTCTATCTCCTCTCCTTTTTTCTGTCTTCATAAATATGATTACCCAAAACCTTCAGTGTTCGTATCATCTGTATGCCGATGACTTGCAGCTTTACTCCCAAGCTAAAGTTGAGGATTTAGCTGATGCAGTCAATGCTGTGAACCAAGACCTTGACGTATTAAAGAATTGGGCTGACAAGTTCGGCGTGGCGGTTAACCCCAGTAAGTGCCAAGCAATTATTTTTGGGAGTCATCGCAATATGTGCAAGGTGGGTAGCACTAATGTTCCACCCGTAATCTTCAATGGATCATTAATTCCCTTCAGCTCTAACGTCAAGGATCTTGGTTTGCATCTTGACTCTTTACTCAACTGGCGTCCCCAAGTCGCAAATGTAAGCCAGAAATTAATTACTATCCTGCGCTCTCTCTATCGACTCAAAAATTTTCTCCCGTCTCATGCCAAGGCAATGCTTGTGCAGACCCTAATTTTTCCCATAGTTGACTATGCTGATGTGTGCTACTTTGACCTGAATGCAGATCTACTCAATAAGTTAGACCGTCTTCTCAACAATTGCATTCGATTCGTCTTCAACCTACGGAAATATGATCATGTGTCTACGTATAGAACACAGTTAAATTGGTTACCCATTCGTCAGCGCAGAAACATGAGAGCACTGACTACCTTGTTTTCTTTACTCTTCTCTCCCAGCTCTCCGTCTTATTTATCCTCTCACTTTCAATATCTGTCTTCCAACCATAATAAATATCTTCGTTCCTCTCATAATCGCCTTCTTCAATGTCCCACCCATCATTCTGACTTTCTTCATTCTACGTTCTTCATTCAGTCCATTCTACTATGGAATGCGCTCCCTCATGAAATCAGGATGGCAAACAGTCGGTATTGTTTTAAGATTAAGGTTCGGAAACACTTACTCACTACAATGTTAGCAGATTTATCTCCGCTCTAATTTTACTCCTTCGTTTAATATAAATATATATGTATGTATTTATTTATTAAGTTTATATATGTAAATGATATATTAAATAGTATGTTTATGTAGGTTTATATATCTGTTTTGTCTTCCTAACTATAAATATCTCGCATTATTTCTTGGTGCATCTACCTTTAATTATCTCTGCATCACCCAAAGGTTGTCTGGTAGAGAATGCCTTTGGCATTAAGACCGCCTTTGTACACTACTTTGTACATAAAGTATTAAATAAATAAATAAATAAATAAACTTTAAGAACTACTGAAATGCACAGTCCCATTCTTGTGACTATGGATACAAATGGGGTTGATTCTATAATAAATTCGGTATTGCCAGCGCACCACAGTTATAATATACCTTTCAGATTATTAATACGCTTATTTAAAAAGTACAAAAGTAACAAAACACTACGAATTAAGTCAAAAGCATCAACACCCAGTGAATATCAAATGCTCTTTGTTAAAACAAATAAAGACAATATGTGAATGTCAATATTGGAAAATGAAAGCGATTTCTCAATGAGAAAGTGTATTATAAAACAATAGTATTCGCAGAAGTGACGATCGCGCCCGCATGCGCAAGCGCAGGTTTGCGGAGCACGAAGCTGCGCGGTGACCCGACGTGAACCGAAGCATTGATTTACTTTCCTCCGATGATTATCATTATCTAGATACTTTATTCCAACTTTTAAAACGATATCCATGTAATTCACATCAATCCCTACAGTTTACTATAATAATATGCTGTGGGTATAAACGATTCTGTCGTTCGTAAAAAAGAAGAGAGACGGAGCGATATCATTTTGCTTTTCTTTTAAAGTTCACTAAATGATATATATCTTCTTTAAGTAGGAACATTATTCATTTTAGAACATATAATTAATTAAATATAGTTCTGAGAAGTGCATTCTAATGTTTTTATATGTCGATTCACAGATTGCTGGATTAAAATAAAAATGAGAAAGTATAGCATAACTATACTATACTGTTCGTCAAAAATCACGTAATCCTACTAGTATAATACTAGCGAAAGTTTGTGAGGATTTTTGTTATCCCAATGCAAAATGGATTTGAATGAAACTTGGCAGACATATAGTTTGTAAGCCGGATTAACATATAGGATACTTTGTTAACTTGGGAAAAAGTAACATCCATCAGGAACATGGGTCTTTTCATATAGACATATTAAAGGCGTTGAGTAAATTGTGACAAAATTCGAGGTTCAGTAATGCTCACAGAAGTCGAATAATTTTCACATTGCGACGAAGCTAAAGCCTCAAGCGACTCCATCATCTCATTATGCGCAAACAAGTAATTCAACTTTCCGGTTATTTACTCACTCTGCATGTGTCTTGAAGCAATCAAGTGTACTTAGAGCTGCTCCCTTATTCAGCTAGTACAAACTTCGATGGCGGCCTGGCGGACGGATGCCTCGGAGAGCTTACCTCTCACGTGATTTCGTAGTTAGCGAAAGAGACAGAGCATAGAGGCCGCAGTGTCGTTTCCCTTACAGAATCGAAGCTCTGGAGTCGTGTAGGCTCGTTGGGAACCGCCCGTTACATAGCGGCTCTCTACACCCGCTGATGTGGCTAATATGGCATGGACGTGTCACGCATGTTTTTACGGAAGATGGTATAGGAGTGGAATTACTGGAATCTGTATACTAAAGTGTTTAAAGATTTTCTATATATACATTACATATTTGTTTGAAAACTTGCGTATGTTTACGCAGGGATTCACCAAAAATTTGTTCTTAAAATATTTCTACACACATATCCTTTTAATAGATAACAAGAAGGTTGAGTTTGGATTAGCTAAATAAATGCCAATATTAGTTCGTTCAGTTTTATTATTTAAGTTTCTCAAGTCGAAAATTTTATTTCATAATTATTTATATATCACACAATAAAAAAATGTTTAGTGTCAAATCATGTAAATATTCTCAGTGAGACCAGAATGAGTAATTATTCAACCTCCCAAACCGGTATTAGAATGTGACAAATCAGACATTTTGACATCGTTACCATTCTTGTGGGTGGAGATTCTATCAACAGTTTTAAAAAATCCATTTGATTTACTAAATTGTCTTCCCTAAAGCAGCACGCTATGATGAGGTGCATCCTATCCAATAGTTAATTGATCATAAATCTTATCACAAAACTGTAGGGTAAATTTTACAATGACATTCTTAAACGGGAATAATAGTCGCAAGTTTAGGTAGATAAGTAAAGGGAATGTCATCGCCCCGCCTGCCAGATGAACAGCCTGCGGATAAAGGACTTCCGCCGCAATTAGTTCCGCTGCTCACTTACGCGAGCGCTACTCTGGGACATGCGCACACGCACGCTCCGTGTTTAAGCTGATGCGGACCCGACTCGATCACGATTTGCGTATTATAATGTCATCTTGAAGTGTTTAGGAATTTATAATTAGGTACTTATGTAAATATTGCTTTTAAGTAATGTAGAGTATGGTATATTATAGTTTGTTTACAACGGCCAGTATAAATGACTTACTTAAGTGTTATCGATTGATGCTATTTATTGATGTATGCAATTACAGCCGTAAAATTAACCAACAGTAATATAGAAATATGACCCCCTTTATTTGTATTTGTCAAAAAAACTTTGCAATTTGAAAATTTTGAAACTTGTAACAACATGAACCTCTAAAAGTAAAGAATAAAAAGGCTACTAACTGGATAGCGAGCTCCATCTTCGGACTCATCTTCACTTACCATCAGGTGAGATTGAGGTCAATCGCAATCCTGTCATAAATACAAGTAAAAAAAAACATTACGACTCCTACCTATAAAAATACCAACCTGCAAAATATCAGCTTCATTTGTCGTGTAGTTTTCGAGATTTCGTGTTTGTGGTTTGTGGACTCCAAAACGGCTGGACCTATTTTGTCGGTACATTCACTGGCAGGCGGGTAAAACCGCGAGGGGTAGTAAATAAATACAAATAAAATTATACTTATTGGGACTTAATGGTCTGAAGTTTCCTTTTAAATACGTCATTAGGTTCTTTAGTTTGCATATTCATAAAACCTACCAACTGTTACTACAATGCAATTCAAACACTCGCCCTACATTGTTATCATAGAAAGTTCTCAGAAATATTAACTACAGTTTTATATACTTAGTAAATTACCAATAAAGAAAATACAAAAGCTATTAAATTTATTGTACTATTTGTAATTACCTATTTATTATACTTTATCTTCAAGGATTCCAATAGGAAGATAGGTTGGTACCTAATACATATAATAACTTATATTATGGTAGAGTATGTAAAACCCCGTATTTGCTACAAAGTCCAGGGGCTCGATTCTGTAAGGAAAATGACACTAACTCGAGGATGTTTCGTCGAGGCCTCTATGCTCTGTCTCTGTCGCTTACTACGTTAAAAAAATGTACGTACATACGTAATACACGTAATATATATAAAAAAAAAATCTCTTAAGTTACTAAAATAGGGTACTTACTCATGGCATCAAATTTGTTAATTTTATTTTATTATTTTTTTGTGTTTTCATGCTTTCACTTCCTTATTTTGTCACTGTTAACTGTTCACTGCTCTTACTCTTACTCTCTTTAATATAATTGTTATCATGTAACCCTGCCTGGACTTCACTACACGGCCCCAACGGAAGACCAGCGCTGGTTATGCATTTGTATAATCAGCTTCATGCTGAGTTGGTGGACCTTTTTGTGACACATCAGTTGATTTACCTTGTAAAATTATACATATAATATTTATTTTTTAGGTTAATTAATGTTTTTTTATGTGTATGATTTTTTTCTTTTTTAATGTAATATTCGTCACAAATAAACATTTCTTTCTTTCTTTTTCTTTCTAATACTACTAATCACGTGAGAGGTAAGCTCACCGAGGCCTTCGTGAAGCGGCTCGCCGACGAAGTTTGTATTAGCGGAATAAGGGAGCTGGTAATTATACGAAGTTTAGTGCTTAAGTAATTTCAGACAAGTGTGTTTCAACTCGGATACCGCAGTAAGTTACTGAACGGTCATCAACTTAGGGTAGGTTTTACTTTGTTTGATTAGCTTAATAGTATATTTAAGGTTAGATGCAGAAATACTGTGTTTCGGTTAGAAGGGTAAGGGGCGGTGATATTACAGGCACATGAGTCTTAACAACTTCACGTCTCAGGGTCGACAACGCATTGGCGATGCCCCTAGTGTTGCAAATGTCCATAGGCGGCGGTGACCACTTACCATCAGGTGGACCGTCCGCTTGTTTGTCGGCCCATGTGGTATATAAAAAAAATAAATATAATCACTTGTAAGAATCTAGAGTCAAGGTAACTAATGGTTAAATATGATCGAGATTCTAGATCATTGATACTACCCTTAGACAGACTTTCCAACAGAGATGTCCGAGGTGGCGAGTCCACTAAAAGAAACGGTTTATCAGAGCTATGACGCGCTAAGCGATGAAAATGAACCGTTCCTATTGTATGTCTTGCCGCATAGCTACCTCGCACATCTCTGGTGGTAAGGCAGACTTAATGTCTAAGAATAAAAAATAACTTGATTGATTTGATAATATTATGTTTATGGGTAATGTGCCGATGCAGTTAAACTTACGGTTAATATTTCAATGACATTTAGCTGTCAAAACGCAGGTCTATTAAATTATCTTAGGTTGTTAACTTTTTTGGTAACAACAAAGTAACTGTAAACAACCGATATTATGATTTAAAATAGCATATAATTTACAAATCAATGGCTACAAAAACTAAACAATGGATCACTTTACTTTACACCTGCTCTTTCGGTTTGTAATCGTTTTATTTTAACCCTTCGAAAACCTTTGTTTCACTTCAGTAAAGCTTCGGTCAACAGAGCAATTGGCTTCACATAATGGTTTACTGTTTGCTATGCTATACTTTCAATGAACTTTAAAGGTTTAAAGGTGTGGAATGCTTTAAAAATGCTTGCTGTGCTGGTCTTGGGTTGATCTACGATTTTTTGAGCGGTCCTTTAAATCCTACCTTATATTTACAAAAAAAAAACAGCTTACGTGTCTAAAATTACTCTTGTAACATTGTAAATCGCAAGGCACTTTCTACTTAATTGATGGGCTAAATGGCCGGGGCTGTCTGTCCTGGGTTTGAACCTCATCCAGAACATTTGTGTGCATGAACATGTCTATTTGTTCTGTGTCTGCTTTTCAATATCGATTAAAAAATAGTAAGTACATGTAGAATATTAGTTATCTGGTGTCATAGTAGTTTCATATTATAAGCCCTGATTAATTTGGGATACCAGGATATTTATTTTAATATTAAATGTTCCATTTACTAAAAAAAATCCTGCTTTTGAGTCTGAAATGACTGTTGCATCGTATTCCTAAAGCCCAGGGAATATTCCATGAAAATATTATATAACCAGCAAGACAATCTGCCGTAAACACTTTTGAAAGAAAACTGAATAAAAAACCTATAGTTCCGCGAACACGACCTTAATCTCAATGAGCCAGTGCTTCACGCAAAACATTGCTCTCAATAAGAGCATCACACAACGCTCGGAACAATAGGACGCGTTGCGAAACACCGGTTCGCTCGCCGTGACCGGGCCACACGCATTGCAGGGTTGCATATTAACTATTATTATTTCACATTGACAGTTGAAAATTACATGTTAAATACATTATTAAGAAGTAGCCGAGCTCATTGTGTACAATTCGTCCGAGGACGTACGACCACTATACATATTTCCACCGTAAAGCACTAGTGCACTTGTTTTTCGGTTACAAAGGGCTGGTGAAATTACAAGCACACGAGACTTAACAATTTCACGTCTCAGGGTCGACAAAGCATTTGCGATTATAAATGACGAAATTGAAAAAATTAATCTGTTATTGGCATTAAAAAATTTGTTACCCTTTTTAAATTTCCAAATTATCTGAGTTTTGACCTTTGGATTCCAAAGGTAACGAATCAGTTTAATTTAATCAAAATAGGATCTACAATAATTTGTTTTTCAGTATATCTACACCATTTTCTATACCTTTCGGCATATTTACTAAATGTCTGCAACAAGCTATAAGTGTAGCATATAATATGTACTACTTAGAGCAAGTAACACATTTTTCACGTAAATTTTCATGGTCAAGCTTAATTTTTCAATCGTGTATATGTCAATATTATGTAAACTATATTAATTCATACTTCATAATGGTCTAGAATTGAATGAATTGTATACTAGACTGAAGCCCGATTCTCAAGATTTCATCATTAATATCACGATCGATATTTATCGAAAACAGCTGTCATACTACATTAATATCATCGATATTTATCCAAAACCATTGTATTATATTATTCCCCACTAGCTTGTGCCCTCGAATCTAATCCAAAAACGCTCCTGCGCAGTCAATTTAGCAAGATTTTGTCTATGTTTTCTATTTATGAATTGGGAAAAAATATTACATTAAAATTATTGAATCTAGGGTATTTTAATGCAATATCGAACAGCTTAGCCACAAGTTTAGTTGATGTTGACCAACAATTTGCAACAACAACAACAAGAGCAACTATCTCTTTTGATTGCATGATCTTTTTCTTTATGAAATATTTAGACACATGTATGTACAATAGAATATAATAGAAATATATTGTCAGCGCAACAAATATACAAAATTACAAAAAATCTTCCTTATTTTATTTGAACGGTAGGGTGGCCATATCAAATCATATTCAATCAGAAGATACCTATATAATATACTAGAGACTCGTCCCTGCTCCGCCTGAGTGGGATCATATAAATGTCTTATACACTAACTTTGCGGAAGAGAATCTCTGAATGATATTGCATAGATTAAAAGATACATACGGTCAAACAGACAATGAAATTGTGACTTTGTTTCATACTGTTTAGAGATCAAATTCGCATTTTCATATGGTGTGATATACCCTAATTGTATACCAAACATATTAACAATCTAAATGCAAATAACCTATCTCCCTCACCCTCGATCGAAAACCTATCTATTAATACAAATGAGGTAATATTCTTTAAAGGCTATTTCGGTGTGAGCCTGACACACGGTGACGCAATGCAATGCAAGGTGATGTGATGTGGCGTGCTCTATTACTGCATAATACAATGCACAACTTAAAAGATCGTAGATACAGGTTATTTTGATAAAAACGCAACTGACTTCAAAACTTTGCTTATAATGTTATTTACAAACTGAACTTAAAAGAGGTATATAGGTATTATAGAAAAGAGAAATAATTGAAACTGTAAAATTATTGATTTGAAAAAAAAATACATTTATTTGATAACTAATATTTTTATTTATTTATTAGTGTTGCCTACCGATGATACACATAAAAAACAAAAATACAAAATTTTAATAAAAAGAGCAAGCTTGTTGCACATCCACTTACAGGCAAACAAAACATACACAAATAACTATTACTTATAAATTCTACTTTTATCATATGAGCCCAAGCACGAAGTAGCTGTTGTATAATACTGGAACAACACCTATCTGCCAAGTTTTTAAATTATAAAATAGGTTAACGGGTATAAAATTGTATAAAAGGGACCTTCTGAGAACATTAAAATAAGATGAGCCTGAACTTTCGATGAAGGAGAACATCGTGAGAACACCACAGCACGGTTGTTGTGTATTTTAGGACTCGTCTGGCTGGCTATCACACTCGAATTGGTATGTTCCAATAGCTCCACTTCAGAACCAGTTCTCTTCTAGATTTTGTTTACTTACCACCTTTAGTCATATAACCACTTACCTTAGTGAGATTGTGGTTAAACAGAAGCCCACATGCTTACAAGAGTACAAAAGAAGGTCAGATTGATATAATCTATTTAACAATGTTGGCTAAGGACAAAGTTATTTGAACTGATCAGTCATAAACGAGGGATTTAAGGGGGCCTGGGAATATGACGTAACCAATGTGTAGAATAGTGTAGCTTTCAGATCAGTGTAAGAATAATTGAAAGCGGGTGAAAATTTCGGATATTACCTCCTACATCCAAGCTTTATGATGTATAGAATAAATGTTGGAATTAAAATAATTTGTACAACAATGTATGACTAAATCATATTTCTTTATTACAGATCGGGCCGGTGACCACATGCCGCCATCATGGTGATCGTTACCAGGGTAAGTCACAGATTACAAATAGGTGAAACAAAAAAAAATTCCACACAGATAAAACATAGAAAAGCTGTAAATATCTATGTATAAGTATGTACATATTTAGAAAATAAAATAGTAAATGTAGTATATTAGTTATCTGGTTTCCATAGTACAAGTTCTACTTAGTTTGGGGATCAGATGGCCGTGTGTAAAGAATGTCCCAGAATATTTATTATTTTTTATATTTTGGATTACCCCACAAATATTTTTATTTAGGAGAAACATCAAATCCCTGGGGAACGCAAGTTAAACCGCGGGTCGGAAGTTAGAAGATAATATTATTTGCTATTGACACTTTTTAATATTAGCGACTTGAATAGGTACAAGTTTCATCGTTTGAGTTTCGAAAACTTTCGAAAGCATGTCGATTAGCTGCCAGTTTGTCTGTAGATAAATATATACGTTTAAAATGTATATAAGTATATATTATAAACCGGATACCGGTGCGCGATGTCGAGACTGCATAAATTTTACGTCAACGAACAAGTTCAAGGCTTATTGCTTCACGTCAGCAGTATAAATAAAGATTATGAAGATAACCAATGGGTTAATAACCAAAGTCCAGCGAGTAACGTCTCGTTAAAAGTCCGGTTAAAGTTTTCTTTGATGCTTCAGCTCTAATTGATAGATAAACACGATAGATTGACGGATAAACAAAAGCATATATTTTTAAATGTCTGACAAATACAAGCAAAAGTAAAAACAGTTTTTTTTTTATGTATTCTTTGAACTTAAAGGTATTTACAAGGCTACGATTGGACAGTAATATAAAGTATTTAAGCTTTTCTATATTTATTAAACTTATTTTATATTGGTACTTTATTAAATTGAAACCATGTTCTTTATACAGGAAGAATATTGAAAACTTTTTGGAGTTTGAAGTTATCCGAAAACTTTATTTGACCCAGATATATTTACGAAGATTCGGGGAGTACCCAGATAGAATGAACTTCCGTGTGCAATCAAAAACGCGAATGTAACCGGTGAACATTTATGTTGATGACGTAGCGCGAACCTACTTATCCCCAAAGCGGTACGTTTTCTCGGCGAGTTCCGATCAGTGCGTTTGGCAAGAGCACATTCCGTCAGCCTCAGAATACAGCACTCAACGTGGGGGCATTCACCTCCCTGACCAATACATACATACACACGTGCATATTATACATACTCATATACCGCACACCTGTTGGGTGCGAAACATTTCATTATAATTAAATCATTAAGTAAACTAACGAAGGTTTTAAACTCTTTGTCGTAAAACTTTTTTTCCAACGATAGGAATTTATTGGCTGTCATTTGTTTCTGGACGATTATTTGAACGTGATGATCAAATAGGTATGAAATTATATATCCTGGAGCCTTCTAGGCTTTATGTGCTCTCCATCTTGACACCATCATCACTTCCATGATGAGAATGTGAACAAACACAAGATTAAACAGAATCAAAAAATAATCTTTACACACAACCATCGCAAACTAAGCCGAGCTTGTCATATGGAAATAACTGATACACAATAAAAACTATAATAACCGAGGCATAAAACAAACAGACAATCCACACAAATAAAAAAGAAATGGCAGGTATTGGTTATCATGCACCTTTAACACATTTTATTTTCAATATGCCATTCATAGAAACAGTTATAATTCAGAAGTTGTCGCAACTGCACGCTGGTTGTTTATAGAGTAAGTAACATTTCATCCTATAAATCTGCCTAAACTTCAATTCTGTCTAACACCTGGTATGTTCTAGCAAATGCATTTGAGAGCTGCATTCAAGGTATTGTATAGAACTGCAACACACTGGCTAAGTGTTGATTTCTATCTAATTCGTTGTGGTATAAAAAAAGGCACAAACAAAACGACAGTTCGTCTGCTTCGACAGCCTTTAAACATTTTTTTTTTTTTTTATATATATATTTATTAACCATATAAAAATACAATACATAATTATGAGAGCCTTCACGGAAGCCTCGTGGGCTTATCTGTGTAGGCGGTCGCCGCAACAACATAATAAAAAATAAAAGTTCTAAATCTATGCTTAGTGTAACACATGTACATATAGGTATACTATACGATATATCTATATATAAATATATCACAATATTTTACAATTTTTTATTTTATCTTTATAACATATTTTATATAATACATATATGTATGTTTATATAATAATGTTATCACCATTTATTACGGCTAGAAGCATGAGAATTTATTTACGACCTTATTTTTAAGAAATATTCTATCATTTCCCCTTTGTAGCTATGTGTTTCAGTGTACTTGTTTTTAACGTTGTCTGGTAGTTCGTTAATTGTTTTAGGTAGAATATACTCCCACATCCTAGAACCATATACGTTATTAGTTCTTGGTAGTGCGTATTTAGGTATGTGAGATAACTGTCGCAAGTTTGCAGGTCTTAGGGTTTTACACAATTTTTTAAAAATCATATTAATAATGTTATTTCAATATCTCTATACTGTAACCTTGGATTTTAGCTCCTACTGTATTTTGGATAGAGTCTAAATTTTGTTTGTTTATTTTAAACCAAGGTAATATGCCAGTGGCTTATAAAGCCGGTTGCGATACAAAATAGTCTACTACCAAAACGAGAGCAGGATTAGCAGCGAGCTCGCACAATAAGTATTAAACTGTAACTTTAGGCACCTTTCGGCACGAGTGGGAGGAGATCTAGGACTGGACGAGTTTCACAATGTAGATCTAAAGTGGAATTCCTTTATCGAAGGTTTTAAATTAGATTATAAAACAAGCTATATTAATACTGGCAAGGTTAAAGGATTAAGGCCGCGTGAAAACGATTTATGTCACCTGAAAAATGGTATATAAGAGCAATTATTTAAAAAACCTTTTTGAGATGACTAAAGTTGGCCCTGTGTTCTTGGTCAAGGGCAACTAACAGATTCTTAGGTCTTTGATTGGATTTTGAGTCTTTAATCGGATCATGGATTATATGGTATGGTTATTTATATGGTCTAATCAAATTATGATGAAACTAGCTGTCCCCCGCGGTCCCGGGGGATGTAACATTTTCCCGGGATAAAAAGTAACCTTTATGTTATTCCAATATATGCTCTATCTATGTGCCAAGTTTCATCCAAATCTGTTGGGTAGTTTTTGCAATAAATATCCTTACATAAAATTTTTCGCGTTTATAATATATATGCCCACGCTTCTATGTTGAACCTTAAATTTTTGTTAAGGATGTATTGTTACTACATATGACAAATACTTCCATAAATAATTATTTAATTATAATAGTAAACAGGTACTTAACTATAAAAACAAAGTAGATAATCCTCATTTCAAAGCATATATGAAGGTTAATTATTGCAGTGCTACGTTCCGCTACCTGCTTTCTTTTATACCTAAATCGCTAGGTACATATTATATATAATTCTATTTTAGAAAGCTATAAATTTAAGCAACGAAATAACCGGTATTGAAAGTGTCTCACATACATACAAAGCTATCAAACATTTGAATTTTACACGGTATTATTGAAATGCAAATGACTAGCATACACGTAAAATATATACGTGTCTTGCCTATTTTTTTGTACCAACCTGTTTCTTTAGTGTATACAACGTGTTTCAAAATACCCCGTAAAAATATAATTAATTATCAAAGCCATAACCCTAGTAAGCTGTCAGGGAACCAGATTATTTAACAGAAAGGCCTACGTACCTATTTTACCTAATAATTGTCTACTTTAATAGTTTTTCTATTTCTCATTCATAAAAATATTTTATTTTTTTATTTTTATGGGGTATGTCATACAGCGTTACTACGGTTCTTAAATATCGTGAATGGACTCGTTATAAGGCCCCATTTAACCTCCTTTCGGGTGTTCGGGTAGTTTTGTAACATTCTGTATAACACTAAAATTTCTGAAACTAGTATATTAATATTGATTTTGATAAAATGTATAACAAAGTACAGAATAAAATTGTCAAAAATTATTTTATTAACATGCTTTCTTAGTTCATTGACTGATTTGGTTCTCTGGCTCCAAAATTAATATACATAGGTTTGTTATTACGTATGAAATTATGTAAAAGGGACTCTACTACGTAGTTAATATATATCCCGGGACATTCTTTACACACGGCCATCTGGTCCCAAACTAAGCAGAGCTTGTACTATGGAAACCAGATAACTGATATACTACATATACTACTTTTTTTTCTTTTTTTTTTCTAAATACATATTTATGTAGATATTTACACCCAGACACAGAACAAACAGACATGTTCATGCACACAAATGTTTGTCCTGGGTGGGATTCGAACCCGCGACCTTCAGTTTGGCAGTCAGAGCGTTAACCACCAAGCCAACTGGCCTGTGAAGTTATTAAAATAAAAGTTACTTTTACAATAAATAGGTAGATTCTTGTTTGACGGCGGTCTATGTTATTTTCTTTATATTTCTTTCAAAAACAGTAATTTTACAGAATACCTATGTTAACAATTAAATATACTGGATGTAAATATCTATATGTATAAGTATGTATTTAAAAAAGTTGTACATGTATGTAGTACTATATCAGTTGTCTGGTTTCTATAGTTCAGTGTGTTGTTTTCAAGTGTTTGTACTTGGCCGTGTGTAGAGAATGTCCCAGGATATTTATTATTTATACAAAGTTATCATAAGCCAATTATAGATATTCCTAGATTAAATAATATAAAGCAAGGAGTTAGAGTACAACAAACTTTTTTTTAATTTATGATCACTTCAAGACTATACATAAATTCCTAATATTAAATAGCTCATAATAATGAAAACCATAAAGGTTTCTCGACCAAATAGGAACAGTAAGTAGTGCCTAATATTTATTTTTTGAAGCTGCCCTATTCAGCTGATAAAGACTTCATCTGCAAGTCTGAGCAACGAGGCCTCGAAAAGCTTGCCTCTCACGTGTTTACTTAGCTAGCGAAAGATAGAGCATAGAGACCGCTACGAACCATCGTTGAGCTAGTGTCATTTTATTAACAAAATCAAAAACCAGGAAGTTTGTATTCCTCTATCCGTCTACGACATTTACAAATTTATGAATGTTTACATAAAATTGAGCATAGACTGTAAAATGAGATTTTCCAAAACATACCTATTTCCCGCCTACTTTCCGGTGCCATGTTGTTTCATTTAGTCTCCATTGAAGAAGTCTAGTCTACACACGAATTGAATGCGTGTTAGTAATATTTACAAACATACACATCTGTAGATTGGACGATTGTGCGACCTCAGTTGTGAATCGCGGTCAGTCTGTGATAAACTTATCGATTGTTGACTTCTGCATACATTCAAAGTGTTCATACAATGAACGTATCGTTAGTTTATTGAATTTTAATAGTTAAAACTATGTGAAATGGATTCAACTCTTTTTTTTGAGGTATGTCCGCATTTGATTAACACTAATCATACCAACACTTACTAGGTACCTATTTCTACCATAGCGGGTTAAATGTGACTTTGTTTCCTGCTTGAATGTATGAAATATGGTTGTTAAGAAGGGAAATAAATAGTATAACTGTATATTAATTAGTAAGAAAAAGTAATGAAGACAAATGTGCAAAAGCAATAAGATGATACGTGCATTTTCAATGCAAAGTTCTAAATGGGTCATTTGATCCGGTTATGGTATGTTAAGTATAAATAAATTTGACTGCCAAGCCGAAGGTCGCGGTTTCGATTCTCAACCAGGACAAACATTTGTGTGCATGAACATGTTTGTATTTTCTATGTCTGGGTGTAAATATCTATATAAATATGTATTTAGAAGTAAGAAAAAAATTGTGTGTGTAGTATATAAGCTGTCTGGTTTCCATAGTACAAGATCTACTTAGTTTCGGATCAGATGGCCTTGTGTAACAGAATGTCCCAGGTGAAAAAAAAATAAAAAATAAAAATAACATTAGTAGTTATGGCATGAAAGAGTAACAAACATCCACCCTTTCTTATAAAAATTCGCTATAATAATATTAGTAGGAATTGGACAGACCGACTGTGGGGCTGAGATACCCACAATCATACCACAGGTCATGGATTTGATACCCATTCACGACTAACATTTATGTCCATGAATATGCCTGGGTGTGAGTCTAAATAGCAATAAATTTAAACAATAGTATTATATAGTACCTGTTACGAACCGAACTTATTTACATCACCTTTTTGGATTTTATTTTGTCTTCTATATTCAAAAGGTACTGACAGTTACACTAGAGAAGTTCGCTGGTTTTATTATTGGTCTTGTAAATTAATTTAAAATATAAACTGTGGCTTCAATCCAGCGCCCTCTTACATATCATATAGTTACGATCAGTAACAGTACCTATATCGGTTATCTGGTACCCATAGCACAAGTTTTGCTTAGTTTGGGATCTCCTATGAAAGAATCCTTCCTGGGAAGAATATCCTAGGCCATATCTATGGTTACCTAGAAGTAAAATGATCCTACGTTAATTCTTTTTTCTCTCGACATTATCAATTTTGCGCTCAAGAAACGCTATTCCAATGGCCCATAAAATATTGAATCACGCGTCTCATAAATAAACAAATCAAATACTGGAATGCCTAAAATTATAGTCGTTTACTTTCTCAAATAATAAGATAATGATCGACAATTGACGGTTGCAACAAGAGGAAGCGCTTTCTAAATACCGCCTAAACCATTGTATACCATTTGATTTCGGTCAATGCGACGTGTATCGAATAAAATCGATGTTTCGGCAAGTACTTTGATAGCGATACGAATGATACATCAATGTCAGATTACCCGCAAAATAACAAGCAGTGATTTGTGTTTCGAAGAAATTATATATTACTTCATATTTTGGAGTTGATATGTTGTTGTTTCCGACTGCAGATTGATGTTATTAATTAGTTTGTGTTATAATTGTTTTTACGTGAAGTGTTCAGTTTGTTCAACTTTTCATTTGGTGTTATGTATCACTTTTTATTTTTTCGATGATTTTTCTTTTAGCCTATTGGTACTATCCAAATGGGTTGTTATTTATTGTCAGCAGATTTATGTTAGTACATTATCAGCGAATATTAATATGCAATCCCGATCGAAAATCCAGGGATTGATGAACCTTTTGTCAGTAATTTTAATACACATAATGTCAAAATTCTACTTCAATCTGGCGATTTTAGATCGGGATCGTATATTAATTTTGGCCGTATGACACGAAGTCCATTGCCGCCGTGCGATAAATTTCTTAAGTCACGGAGAAGCATGACTTAAGTGCGGATATAAGTCACACAGTGCCATAAAATCTGTTTAGCTGAAAACGCTCTTATTATCTGCAATTTTCTTTCATATTCATATAATTACTACGTACTATATTCTCTTATTATTATTCTTCATTCAAGATTCATAATTTTGTATCAGATGATAACTAATTAATAACTCGGTTAAGTAGTTACAGTTACTGCTTATTAGAAAGGTCTTCTAATCTAATCTAATGAAACTAATCAGCCGATAGCTTTTATGTTTTCCCTTTAATCAAAGCCGACAAGCTTTACGTTCCATTTGACTTTTTTATCAAAATTATTATCTTTTATATGATGAAGTGAGAGGTACTATAACTACATAAGTTAAGGAATATTTAGATTTCTAAATATATAGAATAATGTTTTAAACTTTTTGATTTAAAGTTAAGCAACTTACTTCATCGAATAAGAGATAATCATTTTGATAATAATTCCAAATCGGACGTATTCTATAAAAAATATATATTGAGATCTTTCTAAAATATTTAACTTTGTATTACGATGTAGAAACAAAACTTCCAAGATTATGTCGATGAGCTAAATATCACCACGCCAAATAGCCCCCAGAGTCAGGCAGAAGTATCAATAACACAACATTACACCATTTTTTCACGGAAGCAGCGCTCGATAATTTGATCCAATTTTAAGCTAAATTAATGATTGTTTTAACGGTACCGCCTTCCAAACATGCACATGTTAGATATAACATTTTATTGGTGCCGATACTGATGTGCATCGCTTAACTTAATTATATATACGTACATCTCTTTTAACTCTAATATGATGAAAAGTGAAAGAAAATCTTTTTAGTTTAAACCTGTAGTGTTATAACGATGATTTGTTATTGGTTTGGATTTAAATCGAGTAGAAATGTATGGTTTTATTTAAATTAATAGAACTTAATTTAAGCAGAGCTTTTACTATGGAAACATCACAATTAATATGCATATACCTACAACTTTCTTCTAAATATACAGAACACACAGCCATGTTCATGTACACATATGTTTCTCCTGGGGTGGCAACCGATCCTACGACCTACGGCGTGTCAGTAAGGGTATCTAATTACCAAGCCAACATGCCCGTCAAAGAGAGATTCATAAATTTAAGTATTGTTTAGTTTGCAATAATGCATTTGCCACCAGTCGCATCTGGGGCTCGATTCTGTAAGGAAAATTACACTAACTCGAGGATGTTTCGTCGCGAACTCTATGCTCTGTCTCTGTCGCTTACTACGCTAATACTACTAATCACGTGAGACGTAAGCTCTCCGATACCTCTGTGAACTGTGGCTGGACCACTGAAACAGTTAAATACAAAATTTTTACTCAAAAATATCCTTTTCTTTTCAGGGCGATTATATATGGATCGAGCCAGTTTCCGGGCGGGAGTTCGATGTGGCCATCGGGGCTCGGGTGCTCGCAGCCGAGGGACGTCGGATCCGAGTAAAGGACGACGACGGCCAGGAGCAATGGCTGCCTCCGGAGCGTCGCATCAAGGCCATGCATGCCACGTCGGTGCATGGCGTCGAGGATATGATCTCACTCGGTGATCTGCACGAGGCTGGGATACTGAGGAACTTGCTGATCAGATATAATGAGAATCTCATCTATGTAAGTTGTTGAATCACTATGCAAGTATTTACATATTCTAACTACGTAGGTACCTGTTTCTAGTTGATTTTTCATGTTTTACCACCATGTTAACTTGGTTAAGTGGTGATGTGGCCGAAGAAGATTGACAAAGTTTTAAGTTAACCGCTGAAATACACTAATAAGTGTTTGGTGATCGATGTCCAACCTGCTTGGTTCCCTCATGATGTTTTCCTTCAACGAAAACTCATGCTAATTTTGGAATTCGAAACCAAGACTCTTGTCATGTTACTAGCTGTCACCCGCGTTTATCGATATCATATATAGCCCATAACCATCTAGGAAAAATTACACGTTCAATGGTACCAGTTCCATCCCGATATGTTCAGTAGTTTTGAGGTAATGGTGCGTGAAATGAATCCTATTTTCCTAAGAGATTTTCCCTAAGTAGATAAATGGATAACAATTGCGCAGTAATTTGTAAGTGCAGTCTTGTTACCTCCCTGTACCGAAATCCTCGGGGTAGATTTTTACGAGGTTTACGCTCTGATTCTCTTATCGTGACTGAAGATAATTCTATCGATAAAGATATGTAATTGTTTTCATTTTAGTTAATGTTGCTATATCAAAAAACTTGTAAAGCTTGTTGCTTTGTTTCAAAAGATTTGATATCTGTCTAGATCGCTTGGTGAAACTGTAACAGTCATTGATTGTGTTCCGCACTATGTAAACGTTTCATGAAATCGTTTCTCAAAGGATGTGGGGTCGAATCTAATAATGCGTTTGAGCTTTTGTTATTGGAAAACATGAGTAAAACTAATGCAATGTGGTAGGTAGGTGGTATGTATAGTACCCACCCTGCTGGCAGGCATCTAGTTGAAAATCCGTCAGTAAGAATCTGCGGTTTTATTCTGGCAGCTGCATTTTACCAGTTCCATTTTGGCTTTCTGTTATCACCTTTGGCCGCAGATACGTAACCAGCTAGGTGATTGTGTAAATAGGTTGATGGTTAGGATTACTATCTCTTTCACACACCCACGCACAGAGAGAAATAGAAATAGTCGAATTCGATTCTAAGAATTCTACATCGCCCTGCAGAGTGAGTTTGTGATCGCTAATCTGTAGTAAAAAAATATCATGTGGTATATTCTCCTTCATAACTTTTCTTCTCGTTCCAGACTTATACCGGGTCAATATTAGTAGCAGTGAACCCATATCAGATCCTACCAATATATACGGCGGATCAAATTAAATTATACAAAGAACGTAAAATAGGCGAGCTGCCCCCGCATATATTCGCCATAGGTGATAATGGGTATGCGCACATGCGTCGGTATGGGCAGGACCAATGTATAGTCATCAGCGGTGAATCTGGCGCAGGAAAGACAGAATCCACGAAGCTAATCCTCCAATACCTTGCTGCGATTAGCGGTAAACATTCCTGGATAGAACAGCAGGTAATATTGTGACGTCATGATGTTGATTTTAAGACATGCCTTAATTTAAAATAAAATATATAATGTTTTCTAATTATGGTAAAACTTTCAGATTCTAGAAGCAAATCCCATTCTTGAAGCATTCGGTAACGCGAAGACAGTAAGGAATGATAACTCCTCACGTTTCGGTAAATACATTGACATCCACTTCAACGCCGGTGGTGTTATTGAAGGTGCTAAAATAGAACAATATCTCCTTGAGAAATCCAGGATCGTGTCTCAAGGTTCGGATGAAAGGAATTACCATGTCTTCTATTGCGTACTTGCTGGATTGTCCAAAGATGAGAAGAAGAAATTGGAATTGGGAGAACCGTCTGATTATAGATATTTATCAGGAGTGAGTATTATTCTCTGTATAGCCTGTCCATATAATTAATAATTTATAGCTGTTGTCCCATCACAAATCCTTAGAGTTCCTACATTAACAACACAAATTACAAAAATATATTTAAGTATTTAATACGCTAGCATAATGCAAATAATAACAAAATTTTCTATTTCAGGGTGGAAGCTTCACTTGTGAAGGCAGAGACGACGCCGCTGAATTCCAAGATATCAGATCAGCAATGAAAGTTCTACTATTCACTGAATCAGAAATATGGGACATATTAAAATTACTAGCAGCAGTGCTGCACTGTGGCAACATTAAGTATGAAGCAACAGTGGTAGATAATTTGGATGCCACTGAGATTATAGAACAAGCCAACGTGCGACGGGTTGCAACTTTACTAGGTGTGCCAATGCAGTCACTAATAGACGCACTTACGAGAAAAACGCTATTCGCTCACGGTGAAACCGTAATATCAACACTGAGTAAAACACAATCTGTCGACATAAGAGATGCCTTCGTCAAAGGAATCTACGGACGACTTTTCGTAACGATCGTGAGAAAAATTAACGCTGCAATTTACAGACCCAAGTCTACAATGCGTACTGCCATTGGAGTTCTTGATATTTTCGGATTTGAAAATTTCGACCATAACAGTTTCGAACAGTTCTGCATAAATTTCGCAAACGAAAATCTCCAACAGTTCTTCGTTAGGCACATTTTTAAATTAGAACAAGAAGAATATAATCACGAAGGTATAAATTGGCAGCATATCGAGTTCGTTGATAATCAAGACGCGTTGGACTTGATTGCATTGAAACAGTTGAACATTATGGCTTTAATCGACGAGGAGTCGAAGTTTCCAAAGGGCACAGATCAAACTATGTTAGCTAAGCTTCACAAGACCCACGGTCTCCACAGAAACTACCTCAAACCAAAGTCAGATATCAATACCAGCTTCGGCTTAAATCATTTCGCGGGCATTGTATTTTATGATACTCGAGGATTCCTCGAGAAGAATCGAGATACGTTTAGTGCTGATTTGCTCCAACTAATCCATATTTCAACAAACAAGTTCCTACAGCATATATTCCAAGATGACATCGCAATGGGCTCAGAAACACGGAAGAGAACTCCAACCTTATCGACACAATTTAAAAAGTCATTAGATTTGCTGATGAGAACTTTAGGGACATGTCAGCCTTTCTTCATACGGTGTATAAAGCCTAATGAGTTCAAGAAACCGATGCTATTCGACCGTGGACTTTGCTGCCGACAACTCAGGTACTCTGGAATGATGGAAACAATCAGAATCAGAAGAGCTGGATATCCAATTAGACACAGTTTCAAAGAGTTTGTAGAGCGATACAGATTTTTGATTTCGGGAGTACCTCCGGCTCATAAAACCGATTGTCGAGCGGCAACATCGAAGATTTGCGCTACTGTTTTAGGAAAGTCTGACTATCAATTAGGTCATACCAAGGTGTTCTTGAAGGATGCTCACGATTTGTTCCTCGAGCAGGAGCGAGACAGGGTCCTGACAAGGAAAATATTGATTCTCCAAAGATCGATCCGGGGATGGGTATATCGCAGACGATTCCTAAAGATGAGAGCTGCCGCCATCCTGATCCAGCGTCACTGGCGAGGCAAGTTGCAGAGGATTCGCTACAATAAGATGAAAGTGGGATACGCTAGGCTGCAGGCTTTAATCCGTGCAAGAGTGTTAGCACATCGGTTCAGACATTTGCGGGGACACATTGTCGCATTACAGGTATGTGTTTAATTAGCTCTATTTTGGAGTACCGTACCCATATTATAATTAAAATCCGTATATAATAACACCAGTAGGTCCTTGGTCTATCCAACTTACTTCCCACTTACTTCTGTTGCTTTTATACAAAACTGAAACCCTTGTCAATTAAATATCCAAAATAAATGCTATCATCATTATCATGCCAGAAATATATTCATAAGCTCATTACGATTACAGAACTACTTCCAAAACATACAGTCTGTCTTCCAATCCACAGAGAAAATGATAAATGTATCCTTAAACACGAGTTGCGTATACACAGGCTGCGGCCCGCGGGTACCTCGTCCGACGCTCGTACGGGCACAAGATGTGGGCGATAGTGAAGATCCAGAGCCACGCGCGGCGCCTGATCGCGCGGCGGCGCTACCGGCGCATGCGCCAGGACGCGCTCGCGCACACCGAGGCGCTGCGCCTGCGCCGCCAGGACGAGCAGCGCCTGCAGCACCAGGGCAACACGCGCGCCAAGGAGATTGCCGAGCAAAACTATAGGGTGACATTTGTTTTCTTTCACACATTTTTGAAGTGAAAACTTCTTTAGCGGCGTTGAGCACTTTTTTTGGGATGGGCATAAATGAATTAAACTTGCGTCAGGACACATGACCTGATCGAAAATTTGTAAGACGGTAAAAATGCACAACGTTAATGTTCAAGTTTTCACTTCTGCCAGCACTCCCGGAGTGCAATCCGTTGTTTTTTTTTCAGGAATTTGATTCCTACCTCGTGTGTGTGTCAATCTATTTTCTTTATGGTAGATTGTATAAAAAAAAAGTGATACCAATAGGGAATATGCACGTGACTCCAAAATTAACAATATATTTTTATTTGTAATCTTTATAGCTAAAAAAACATACTGAAATATTTATTTTTAAAATTTATCATAATTTAATAGTGAAATTTAATCATTAAAATGTGGCTTTTTCGAGATTCCCACGTAAATTTCCAAAACGCAACGCTATTGGTGGACCATAACGTGACGTCACATTACACTCGACATCTTCTGGCATCAAGTTGTTTGTATTGTTTCTGGTGATTATTTGTTTTGTTTCTCAGTTATTTCATAATAAGTTATTAGTTTTCTGTGTTAAAGTATTATATCCTTGTAAAGAAAGACTTAACACAATGACTGAAACCGGTTTTGTCAAAGGACAATCAGATAAACTTCCTAAAATAAACGCGTTTATGATGATGATGCATCGATTGCATCTAATTCGAATTTTACGTCTGGTGAATTGAGAGGAGTAAAAGCTGCGAGGTAAATAAGTTATATATATGTAATAAATGATCCTATTCATGATTTTGTAAATATAATTTAAGCATAACCTAAAATATGCGACTATAAATAATTTTATTATTTGTATGACAGATCTGAACGAGAATCATATGGAGAATCAGCCATTGGGTATGTGCAAGTAAAATGAGAGAAATATATATGCGCTGTAAAGGCTAAAATAACACCAGAGCATAATGTCCGTCAAAAATGTTACAATGTAACAGCTACTTGCAATGAGACTGAGGAACATATTCTGTCTGTGCAGTGTGAAGATTGTGCAGCACATTTAGGTAAGTTACTGCTATGAAACAGTGATTTTAATCTGATTAAGTAACAGAAACAATCTAGTCTAGTTTTATATGTACCTATATGTAACTTTTTGTCATAATAATAACCAAGATTATTTTGTTTTACCTAGGTGGCTGTAAGCATGCCATTGCTTTCTTAGCATGGCTTCACAGACGAACCGAAGATCCACCACCCACAAGTGTGGAATGCTATTGGAACAAAGCTAAATTATCTACAGTTGGCTCAAGCTTAAAATATATAAAAGCTAAGGAGATTACTTCATTACAGAAGATACATATTGATCCAAAAAGGCCACAAAGTGTGAGTTTTCTATCTATATTGAAAAATTACAGTCATGATGTGAATGACATGGACAATCAACTTATGAAATATTTCAAAGAACCAACTCATTTGGAAAAATTGTCCATCCATTATCTAAGGAGTAGGATGCCAAGCATGCCATCAAATGCTCAAGAATTCATAGAATTTTGTGAACAGAACATGGATATGAGATCATGTGAAGAAGCTGCACTTACAACTATCAACCAAAGTGATAGTCCTCTGTGGTATGAACTTCGATATGCTTGTATAACTGCTTCAAAAGCTCATGAAGCTGCCCAATGTAAAACAATGCAAGGTACTTTAACTGAATCAATAATGGAGGCAACAAAATTAAAGGACACAGAAGCAATGAAAAGCAGTAGACATCTGGAAAACCAAGTGTTGAAAAGAGTTGAACAAATAAAAAAAATGAAAATTAAAAAGTGTAGTATAAAATTAAACTCTAAATACTCTATTATGGGTGCTTCACCTGATGGAGTAACTGAAGAATATGTTATAGAAGGGAAATGAATGCCCTTCAACAAACAAAGCAATGAGCCAATACATCAAAGTCAACCAAGTGTCTTTAAAATATAAAGCGCAAGTTCAGCTTCAAATGCATTTTTGCAGTTGCAGCAAGTGATTTTGAGACAACCACAAATATTAATATAATAGAAGTGAAATATGATAAGTAGTTCTGTGAAAATATATTGAAAAAATGCACACTATTTTGGTGTAATGCTATTTTCCCAATGTACAAATAAAACACATTTAGTTATAATAAATTACTTTTTTATTAACACACCTGTAAATTTATTAATCTGCAAGCTTATCTTTATTATTACTTCATCCGGCCTATAGGCAGACTAAGGGAGTTCAATATGTTATAACATATTCTACATGAATTCTTAAAGCTGCCATTTGCTTTGATTGTTTAACATTATTTTTAACACTTGGAGTAGACTGGGAAACTGAGGGTGGTCTAACCAAGGTACAGTTTTTGTTTTCTACCAGGCGTGCCAAATCTTTAAAAGTCCTGTCTGCCATAACTGCTTCTTATTATGTATGTTGCCCGGCTGCTATACCCATCAGAAATCTCACATTTCTGATTGTGTCCCTTTGTTCTAATACCATTATTTAGTATTGCATATAATTTTTCTGTATCCTTTTCAAGCTGAAACCCTGTAACAATAGAAAGAAAAATAGTTTCTAACTTCCTTCTTACTCTAATAAGTTACATGTTTTCATTCATAGGTATTAAAATACTATAGGTATTACTTTTATGGGTGAATAATTTTAATGTTTTAGATATTGAGGATATCTTCAAGCACTTTTCTTAAACTAGGTTATGTGTTCGTCGAGGTTTGTAAACAAAACATGTACGAATATGTGCAGGTAATTATGTAAAAATGATTCTTAAATATATTTTATCACTTTTCTGATGTCCTTACTTACATTAAAATGATCTTCACAACAGTATAATCAGCTCAAACACGATACATTGTCTCTTCTCATCGCCTTGCACCACTTTTTCCTTAAACTTGCATCTTTCGGCATAAGGAAATATACTTTGTCAGGTGCAGTTTTGATATTATTTTCACATATAGGAACGACACAATATTTATAATAACCTTATGTGTGCTTTTCCATGGTACTAAGTTGATTTTATCGCTCACTTTTTTAATTTTCAGTAAGTTTATGAACCAAACACTTCGTTGTTGACATTGTCCAAGTGTAACCTGACGTCACAGAATAAACGCGCCAAAATGGTCCCGTTTAAGTTGCCCGAAAATGATAGTGATTTTAATAAATTTTTTTTAGCTTAATGGCTTATATTTTGGATGTGTTATATTTATCTTTGGTAATGTAATAACTAGTAGAAACGTTTAAAAAAATAAAAAAAATACATGCATATTCCCTATTCCAAAGTGAGGCTCATTCCTTAGCGTATGATTATGTATCTTGCAACTAAAGAATGCATGAGGAAGTACGATTGAATTATTATATCGTCTGAGAATTCTAGGACATAAAGAGACTCCAAATACAAGGTACTTTAGCAATCTAAAACAAAATTATTAAAAAGGTCTACCCTTTTATTATGACATATGACACACCTGATAATACTTGATCTCTAAAAGATTGAAGACATCCAAAACAATACAAGTTATAAATACTCGTTATCAATATAAGTTTATTATAGTTATGTGAATAATTATAATACCCAATAGAAGTAATTACTATAATTCGATTAGATAATACCTTTATTTTTTTATTGATTAGATTACTGATAATTTGGATGATGAGATCTAATAAGGATTGTTACTACCGGATTTAAAGTCGGCTTTCCTTTGAAGTAGCGAAAGATTACTACGATGACTCTTATTTATTTTAAACGTTTGACAGCTGGTATGATTAGTAGTTTCCGATGTACATAATATATTAGAAACTGATTTTCCGTTTAATTTCTGGTGTTATTTTTTTATTTATTAAGATCATCTCAGCCAAAAGATGTTAATCTATTGGTCTATTGTTACCAAAAAAATCCATACTCTATATGTGAACTTTTTTCAAACTCAAAATCAGGCATGCTAAATCGTATCTCTAAATAGATCTTCATTTGTTTATAGATTATATAGTATTGATTTTATCAATTACTAGACAACATAGTAAAATTATTTTAATTGCATAGATATAATTGGATGCTAGGGAACTAGAAAATGAGAAATCTTTATTTGCCAAACAACACAGTGGAATGAAAAAATAGTCCCACCTTTCTATTACGTGCTTTGAAACATGCATTCGAACATACATTAATTTTACACCTGTAATTACTTACTGATAATATCTTAAATAATATGAATCGATCACATTTTGACGTCATACATATAGCTGCAATTTTTATCAGTTAATTAATATTTATTGGTTATTATGCCCTTTGCCCGACGCATTAATAGGTATTTTGATATTAAAAAGTGTTGTCAATTTGTCTACGTGACAATAAAAATACAAATAATATGAAGTTGCATTTGCTCTACAGGTTGTAGAAATTATAATACATAGTTTAAAAGTTATTGAACGAAAAATGTTGCATCAAGGAGTTCAATCTAAGAAACGTCTATATCTACATTTTTATTGATGGTATCTAACTTTCACAAATATTCTTAACTATTTTTTTATGGGGCTAACTGTTTTTTTAATAGATTTTTTAAAAAATTTTGCATAAAAAAGTCATAAACGGCCACATGAAACTAACTGTAGACAGAAAGTCAGTTAACACAGAAAGTGTAAAAAATACATTATTTGCAGTCATTAAATACGAAATCATTACATCGAAAGTAATCAACAGAGATTTAACTGATATCCAATTAATTGCTAACTAACAAAACCTTACGTGTTATCAGAAGAAACTGCCGCAAGAGATATCGTGAAAGATAATCTGCATTCGACCAAATGCTCAAATTAATTTTAGCGTTCAGTGGCTTATGAGAAATTCTAGCGGTAGGGTTGTGTCGTGTTATAAAATATATATTTCTGCAGTATGCTAAAATGACTGTCATTAAAAGTGACAGTTTTATTTCGTGATGCTTTGATTGAAGTGATTTGGAATTGCTCACATGTCACGGTTTATATATTTACCTCAAGTAAGTTTAATATAATAAATGTTTTAGGAAATTATATACATTTTAGGGGATTTCCAAAAATATCTGCAATTGGTTTTTTTTTGTATTTTTACGATGCAGTCCTTCTAAGCTAATTGTTATTGTACCTGAATACAACATTTTCTTTAGAGCTTGCTAAAAGAAAAGAAGCTTAGACAAGACTAAGCTACGTCTTTTGTAAAAAAATTATATTTAGCTAAAATTTTACATTTCCTCAAATTTAATTATTTTATGGTAAAATCCTTCTTGTGTATTGTTGTTATACAGAAGTGTTGGGCAATTATAATGTAATTAATAGCTAATATTTCATAAAGTAAATCAAGCGTACAAAGGATTGTGTAACGTAACACAGTAATGTGGCGGGCTCGGCTAACGCACATTGAGTCCGAGTGGCACGTAACCCGCCGATGCCGGCAACCGGCAAAAATTCAATTTTCGATGTAATATATTGTTACCCCCTGTATAAAGTGGTTGTGTACCAACAGTTTGTGCTGTCGTAAGTGAAGTGATGATGAATATGTGGTTCAAATTTGTTTGTAATAACGTGATTGTTGATTTGCGTTACGTTACTATTAACGTTAGTATACATTTACGTATGAAATTGCATGGTTTGAGGAAAGGCAAAACGATAAAAAGACTTAAAAACCAATTTTACCTCAGTACCTTAATAGGCGCTCTTTAAGCTCCCTAACCGTAAAACAAAGTTCAAAAGAGGCTAAGTGCGGAGGAAGCCCTGTATAACTAACTAAGTTCACGCTAAAAACAAGGGCCCTTCCTAATGTAACTAATGTCGTTTTAACAGGAGCGCATGTACGAACTAGAAAGACGCGACGCAGAACTTGCCCTGGAAGAGAAACGCCAGCTAGAAGCTAAGAGAACGCTTTTACAAGAGGCAGCACGCAAACAAGACGAACCGGTGGACGACAGCAAGCTGGTTGAAGCCATGTTTGACTTCCTACCGGACTCGAGCAGTGAGGCACCGGCGCCCAAAGACACTTCTGTGTTCAGTGATCTGCCGCAGCAGAGGGCTGACCAGCAAGAGGTTTGTACATTGTTCTAAAGCTCAATCATTTTTCTATTCAGCTATGATAAGAAGATCAAAAAGATAGCAGTGTTTTAATACTTGTAATAACCCTGTACCGCGGATTTTTGTTCTTTTCTTGTTAAATGATGACATTAGAAAATTTAATCCTAAGCTCTCCTAAAGAAACTAATTCAAAATAAAGACAGAGAACTAATACCGTTAAGCTACCTACTGGCCCAGAATGCAATAAGCATATAATCCCCAAAGATAAACAAGCTATCTCATGCCTATAATTTTTATGTCAGCTTCTGCGATACATAAAAACAATTGCGCCCTATTTCAACTGTCAATTTTTTGCAATAAAGATAATGTGATTATAAAAAGAATTTAAAAGATAATAAGATGATACCAATTGGATTACCCAGATCCTGTAGACCTTTATAATATTGAGAAGTAGCTAAAATCAGGGATGTTTCGAATCTAACTCAATCACAAAGTAGCTCACAATATTTTTTCAGTAACGCAAATCATCCCTTATCTCCGATATAATACGTTATCAAATGAAATAAAGATGTTAATCGACCTAAAAAAAGTACAGTGACATATGCATAAAAAGTTCATAAATAAGTCTTTGTTTAAATGCATGTCTGGTGACATTACAATATTTCCCTTTCTTGTCCAACTATTACATCCTTCTAAGACCAATAAATAGTGCAATACAACTATTCTTTAGCAATTCTTGTCCTTAAATCAAAGAAAAGTTTTCATAAAAATGTTTTTAACTTCTACAGATGGTGACCCCAATGCAAACAACATCAGAAGATGAGGAGGATCTATCCGAGTTTAAGTTCCAGAAGTTCGCAGCTACTTACTTCCAAGGAAATGTCACACATCAGTACTCCCGCAAACCACTCAAACATCCCCTGTTACCCTTACACACACAAGGAGATCAGTTGGTAAGTAACTCTAGACTCTAATCTTGTTTACGGAGCCACCGGAGGTTAAAATCATAAAAAAAAAGACTAGACCCTAGAAGTCGTAGTAGTTTTTAGTTATCTATATATCTAAGATCGATATATTGAAATGGCGCCAAACTCAATCAATGTACCCGAAATGACATCCTGTTTTTTTTTTATCTTTTATCGATTTATAGATTTAAATCGATCAACGAATAATCTAAAATCAATCTAGAAGTTGCGATTCAGAGACTGATAAATCAAATAACACTTTCCAGGCTGCGCAGGCGCTATGGATAACCATACTGCGTTTCACCGGAGACTTACCTGAACCCCGCTACCATACCATGGATAGAGACAACACATCTGTCATGTCCAAAGTCACAGCAACCCTAGGGAGAAACTTCATCAGATCCAAAGAGTTTCAAGAAGCTCAGATGATGGGCGTCGATGCAGATGCCTATCTCAACAAACAGAAGCCAAGATCGATCAGACACAAACTGGTTTCATTGACATTGAAGAGAAAGAACAAGCTCGGTGAAGATGTTAGGAGGAAATTGCAGGTGAGTCGCTCATATTAAATTTGGAATTATTTAAATTAAAATATAATTATACGAATATCTTGATTTTGTGTTACAGGATGAAGAGTATACAGCAGACAGCTATCAATCGTGGCTGGAGTCACGACCTACATCGAATTTAGAAAAGCTTCACTTCATCATTGGTCATGGAATCCTCCGTGCTGAATTGAGAGATGAAATTTACTGCCAAATTTGTAAACAACTGACTAACAATCCTTCGAAATCTTCTCACGCTAGAGGATGGATATTGCTTTCATTATGTGTCGGTTGCTTCGCTCCAAGTGAAAAGTTTGTAAATTACCTGAGAGCCTTCATAAGAGAAGGCCCGCCTGGTTATGCACCATACTGTGAAGATCGCTTGAAGAGAACCTTTAACAATGGTACCAGGAACCAACCTCCGTCCTGGCTAGAGCTCCAAGCCACCAAATCCAAAAAACCTATAATGTTGCCCATTACATTTATGGATGGCAACACTAAGACTTTATTAGCAGATTCAGCAACAACAGCTAGAGAACTATGTAATCAATTATCTGACAAAATTGGCTTGCGTGACCAATTTGGTTTCTCATTATACATTGCCTTGTTTGATAAAGTAAGTTCACTCGGAAGCGGTGGCGACCACGTGATGGATGCTATTTCTCAATGTGAACAATACGCGAAAGAGCAGGGTGCACAGGAGAGAAATGCTCCGTGGAGGTTGTTCTTCAGAAAAGAAATATTTGCACCTTGGCACGACCCTACTGAAGATCAAGTAGCTACGAACCTCATTTACCAACAAGTTGTAAGAGGAGTAAAGTTCGGTGAATACAGATGTGATAAAGAAGAAGACTTAGCAATGATAGCCGCCCAACAGTATTATATTGAATACGGACAAGATATGAATACTGAAAGACTGTACACATTGCTACCAAATTACATACCAGATTATTGTCTAACTGGCGTTGAAAAAGCAGTCGATCGTTGGGGTGCACTGGTAGTTCAAGCTTACAAAAAAAGTTATTATGTAAAAGAGAAAGTTCCAGCGTATAGAGTGAAGGAAGACGTTGTCAGTTACGCAAAATTCAAGTGGCCTTTATTATTCTCAAGATTCTATGAAGCGTACAGAAACTCGGGTCCAAACCTACCTAAAAATGATGTAATTATCGCTGTGAACTGGACTGGTGTTTATGTTGTGGATGATCAAGAACAAGTGTTGTTGGAATTGTCATTCCCTGAAATTACAACAGTTTCAAGTCAAAAGACAAATAAAGTGTTCACGCAGACTTTTAGTTTATCAACTGTTCGCGGAGAGGAATTTACATTCCAAAGTCCAAATGCTGAAGATATTCGAGATCTTGTTGTGTACTTTTTGGAGGGTTTAAAGAAGCGGTCGAAGTTTGTAATAGCTTTACAAGACTACAAAGCTCCAGGTGAAGGTTCCAGTTTCTTAACATTCCAAAAGGGTGATCTTATTATTTTAGAAGAAGACAGCACAGGCGAATCTGTATTGAACAATGGTTGGTGCATTGGTCGTTGTGAACGGACTGTGGAGCGAGGAGATTTCCCTGCTGAAACTGTTTATGTATTACCTGCGTTGACAAAACCACCACCGGATATTTTAGCTTTGTTCTGTCAGGAAGGAGCACAACATGGACGACGTGCTCCGACTGCCACGCTGAATGGTACCGAGACTAGAGACAAACCACACACATTATTAGAATATGCTCTGGATCATTTTAGATTACCACCAAAGCGCACAGTATCTAAAGCTCTAACTTTATCCACTGCTAAGAGAGGAGGAGCTGATGAATTGTGGCGACACTCCAGAGAACCGATTAAACAGCCTTTATTGAAGAAGCTTCAGGCCAAAGAAGAACTGGCAGAAGAAGCTTCTTTTGCTTTCACAGCTATTTTGAAATATATGGGTGACCTTCCTTCAAAGCGTCCTCGACTTGGCAATGAATATACAGATCACATTTTCGATGGACCGCTAAAACATGAAATATTACGAGATGAAATTTATTGTCAACTAATGAAACAATTGACTGATAACCGGAACAGAATGTCAGAAGAGAGGGGGTGGGAGTTGATGTGGTTGGCTACGGGTCTATTTGCATGTAGCCAAGGACTGCTTAGAGAATTAACATTGTTCCTTAGAACTAGAAGATACGCAATTGCTCAAGATTCACTCCAAAGACTGCAGAAGACTTTAAGAAATGGTCAGAGAAAGTATCCACCGCACCAGGTGGAGGTAGAAGCTATACAGCATAAGACCACACAAATATTCCACAAAGTATATTTCCCTGATGATACGGATGAGGCTTTCGAAGTGGACTCGTCAACAAGAGCGAAGGACTTCTGCCAAAATATTGCTCAGAGGCTGAATCTCAGGTCTAGTGAAGGGTTTAGTTTGTTTGTTAAGATAGCTGATAAGGTGATATCGGTGCCAGAGGGAGATTTCTTCTTCGACTTCGTGAGACATCTAACAGACTGGATTAAAAAAGCCCGTCCCACACGCGACGGCATTACTCCGCAATTTACTTATCAGGTAATTATACTTGTTACACTTTTATTTTATCTATTAATAGTTAGAAATAAATACATAAATAAAAATATTAAATCCTTCATAAAAAGTTAAGTAGAGAGGCACAAACCTCAGAGCAAGAAACGAGATTTTCCTGAAAGAAGGTGACATGATCATATCTGAATTTTCCAGGTGTTCTTTATGAAGAAACTTTGGACCAATACCGTTCCTGGGAAGGATAGGGCGGCAGACGTGATCTTCCACTTCCACCAGGAACTTCCAAAACTTCTCCGTGGGTATCACCGCTGTGGCCGAGAAGAGGCTGCTAGACTAGCGGCACTCGCATATAGAGCTAGATTCGGAGACAATAAGCAGGAACTGCAAGCGATACCGTAAGTAACTTGACCTGATTAAAATTTATTTTTACTTTATATGTCTTAAATATTGATTCCAACAAACGAATGGAAATGTTAACTTAAATGGTAAAAAAAATCACGCTCGCGTCTGCCGGAGGCCGCAGCTCGCGCCATCCGCCTCCACACGAGATCTTCGACGTTGATCTAAGCAAGATTTGCAATTGTATGTAAGACCAACAACTTTAGTTTGTTTCGGCACTTAAGCAAAAAACGTTCCAATTAACCTAGTTCAATATAAACACTTGTGGCATTGCCTAAATGAGCCTTCTTCGTAGACATGAATAGCATTCACGTTAAGTGAGTAAATAATTTCTCTTTATTCCAGTCAAATGCTTCGTGAGCTAGTCCCAGCTGATCTAATAAAGCTGCAGAGCTCAGCGGACTGGAAACGCGCCATCGTGGCATCATACAACACAGATGCTGGCATGACACCCGAAGACGCTAAAATTACTTTCCTCAAAGTGATTTACCGATGGCCGACTTTCGGATCAGCCTTCTTCGAGGTCAAGCAGACTACTGAGCCCAATTATCCTGAATTATTATTGATTGCGATCAATAAACATGGCGTTAGCTTAATTCATCCACAGACCAAGGTAAATAAAATTACATATACAGCTTGAATACTAGATGATATATTTTACCCACTGCCATTTTAGTGGCCATTTTGAATTGCAGCTTAAATGGTGTTAAGAAAAAAAAACATAGAATTATTTTTTCGAATTTTCAATTAAATGTTGTATTTCTGTTATTTCAGGACATATTAGTCACACATCCGTTTACCAGAATATCGAATTGGTCGTCAGGGAACACATATTTCCACATGACGATCGGCAACCTCGTCCGTGGGTCCAAGCTCCTCTGCGAGACGTCGCTTGGTTACAAGATGGACGACCTCCTCACATCTTATATATCCCTAATGCTCACTAACATGAATAAACAGCGCTCAGTGCGAGTGAAATGATATAGTAATGATTAGTTTATCTGTTGCTTTGGCGAAAACTTTCGTGTCGATAAAATATTGGAACGAACAGATTGTTTGGTTTATTTATCGGGTCGATGAGTTCGCGCGCTTTTAACGTAATATTTAACCTAACATAGGTTAGTGCGTGTTATTTATATGGAGACGTAAAGGATATTTAAGCTTGAGATTTGTGTGTTAATTATTATAATGCTCATCACAAGCTCGTTGTATTTGTACAGAATCGATGCACAAGATGTGAATGTTTTCATTCCGCATCATTCAGCGTGAAATAATTAAAAGAACAAATATATATTTTTTTATAAATGTATCCGTCCATAAAAAAGATTTATAAATATATTAACATGTACTTATATGGAGTGTAGGTGTACTTACAAAGTAATTTCTTTTCAACACTTTATAATAATTAGTTTTAAGTACAATGATCTACTCCTTAAGACGTTTCAAAGACAAAGAAGTATTTTTTTTTATGAGCATTTTCGTGAAGTTGTAGGGTAGAAGTCGTAGCAAAAAATTGTAACTAAAGACAATAATCAAATCTAGGGGTACTTACGCGGACATAAATTGCGTTAATGTAGATGAATGCTACGTTAACGCAGTATGTATTCATGCCAACAGTTTCTGTACTATCTAGATATTAAAGAGATCTGTTAGTGTTTATAATTTTAGGTGATCGGTTAAAATTATAAATTATGTAGAAAATGTGTACTTTTTGCTAATCATTGCCTTTTTAAGAGTGCCTAATTGCTTGCAGTGCTATCGATAGATTCGCGGATTTATTCATGAAATTTGATCATTATTCCCATTGAATATGATAACAGACAAAAAAAATCTTTTAAACTAAATTATTTAAATTAAATTTTAAATGATCCACGAATTATTATATTAATTATACTACATGAAATTTATAAATAACAAAGATTAAAGTAATCAAAACAGTGCTTCACAAATCTTTAGTACCATAGACAAAATAATCGAAGAGATATATTTTTATAAAATTATTAATTAACCTTTATAAATAAACTTATGTTATAATGTATACCTATACAAAATACGTAGATGTAACTGCGGTGTATTTATTATATAGGTAATGGAAATATAATATAAGTTTTGTGTAAAATTTATTGTCCATGTTATGCCATGAGTTCGGTGAAAATGATGAGTGTACTGTAGTTCCAAAAAGTATCACTATGGACGTTGTGGCGCTAGTGTGCATGGAGACAACGTGGGATGCATGATGAGATTCTATAAATTTCTTCAACAATACTAACGCCACCAAGCGGAATAATTTAATATAGTGGCGCTCATACTCCTTACTTATAATTATGTTTTATTAATTTTGCTTTAAAGTCAAAAAGTTGCATTTGTGAGTGGTTGTAAACATGAGTCACAATGAATTTCTGTGTTTTATTTAACGCCATGACCCTCTCATAAACCTCAAATTATTTGATGTGTGATTTGAGTCAAATATATAACTAATTTTATGCAGTAGAATTCTGCACCTTGAGTGGTTTCCGTAATTCTGATCCAATTAAGGGGTTCTCTAGAAGAACATAAAGTTGACTATGAATGAAACAAGCTCAATCTGCTTTTTTGAACCTACTGTTCCCAAAAGATATGCCAAATTTAAGGTATAAATTTTAAATCTATGACGAATTAGGTAATACCAAATGTTAGTATTAGAGCTAATATTGACAGATATAGAGAACAATGCTGCCCCAATTCTTCAATCTAAAAAGCTTTTAGATCTAAACCAGTGCTAACTTCATTTTACTTTTGACATACATAACATACAGTTCAAATCGTCATCATGCTAACTCGTATTGGTTTATACATACGTATAGTTTCCTTATGTTGGTATGTTCGTAATCACATTGTTTTTTACCACCATACATTTTTTATTCCTCGTTTCTTCTCTGTCGTTTAGATACGTAACGGTTTATGCAATACTGCAAATTACAGCTATCAAAACAATGCCCGGACTCATTTTATTTAAACGCAGTAATTTCCCAAAAAGTGCTCAAAATATGCACTTTTTAATACTCACTAACAATTAAGGTAAAAGCGGGCTATTAGAAAAACTGTTAATTAGAACAAACAAAAAATATATCCGTAATAAAGTCGTGAGAGACTCCCACGGCAGCGCGGCCCATTCACGGGGCCTGTGGAATAATGATGCCTCTATTGTAGCAAGCAGCAGGAAGTCATTTATCTAACATCAAGAATATGAGTGTTTAGAGCAATTTCGTGTCTGATTTCTCATACTAAAGTGTGCAATTTTGGGTGACGTTGTTGTATCTACGTGAAATGTCAAGTAACTCTGTGACTAAGCGCTATTTGATTGTTTGCCTCCGAGAGGTTCTAGAACTTTGTTAAACGTCTACCTATAAATGTAATTTTTTGTTTTTTGTCAAGGAGGCCGTCAAACAGGTAGACGGTCCACCTACGGTAGTGCCACCTATGCTATGGACATTTGCAACAACAGGGACGTCGCAATGCATTGTCGACTCTAAAACATGTAGTTTTTAAGTCTCATTTTAGTGAGAAAAATATTATTTTTAGGAAACCGTTACCTAAACGTAGATTTCGCATTATCAAATTAACGCTAGGTAAAAAATATATTTTGGACATAACGGTTTCAGGATTGGGCCTCTGTTATAATCAGTTTGTATTTGCTTGCAGAAATTGGTTCTATTTAATTTATGCTCATTACCAGTGAACATCTTTGAAATGGATGCTATAGAATGAATTTAGACAGAGTATGGGCTCGGCTAGACTGGTGAGGTCCTGGGTTCGATTCCCAGGTCTTATATTAGCATTTCTTTGCTCAGGAATAATTATAGATAGGCCGGGATTGGTAAGGTGTCCGAAAGACTGCAACAACCACACTTCACGTGGGGACTTATATTTTCGGTGGAATTTGGGCCTCATTCCTGAGACATATGCCTACCTCTTAGGGGATAATGGGCGTGAGGATACAATATCTATTCAACACAAATACATTGAATACAACACATTGTGGTTTAACTTATAAACTAGACTATACAAGATTTTAGAATTGACTTGTTCCAATCTCATTACTGTATTTATTTCTCTGTCTTAACAATGGGCGCATAACAGCAATCAATGCGTTATTAAAGAAATTGCCTTTACAATTAAAATGGTAGTTAATAATTAAACAGCATATTTATATCGCGAACAATTTGCAACTTTGTATTATTTAGAAATTTCATTGCTGAGAATAATTTCTAAAAAGCTTTTGTTTTAACGTTTTAACTGTTGATTATTTTCTAAGAAACTATTGCAAAAATTCAATGTCTTGATACCTATTATTAACTATCTCCTGATAACTCTATGTTTCAAAATTAAAGTGCATGGATTATTATTTTTTTTGGAAACTAACTTCTTTGACTCTGGTATAGAATATTCTTTACACTTTATAGTCAGATGATAATATGAAAAGCGTAGATGGCAGGGTGTGTAGTATATTCTGGCAGGGCCACCATCACGGTTTTGAATCCTCTCAGCTGACTGGACGAAAAAAGAATCACTGATTATCACCAAATATCAGAGACAGTCGGTTCAAAAGTGGTGTTTAGTGCTAGAAAACTATACTTCCTGGTACCATGATATTTGGAGGCTAAATGAGTGACTTTTGGTCCAGACAGCATTCAAGTCCGTGATCGTGGCCCTGTCAGGAAGCGCCACATTAACACGCTAGCTTTCATACGACATATTTTTTTATTTATTTAGGATACAAAATACAAATCACAATTTAGTTTTTTTATTTGGTTGCTAGCCAGCCAGGCAGGATACTACATAGTACTTTCCTACCACCCTAACACCTATAGTTGTCGAGATCTCAAAGGCCCGTTTTGACAGCAAATAATTTCACTGAAATATCATCTTTATTGCTTATGAGATAAGGTCTATCTATTAATACAATGGTTAATTGTATGATAATGATAACCTAACCATTTTTCTATAACACACATAGCTGTTAAAAAGGATCAATTAGATCCAACAAGTTCGACAACTATAATATAAACTCACTAGGTAACCTACCAAAATAAAATTCATTTTAATTAAACTTAATAACTCAAAAAATACAAAAAGCAGTAAAATTAACAATAACTAGATACATCTAAATACAATCAGCACAGCGCTGTGTAGAGGTAAGTAAGTAATTTCCGTATAGTTATGTACTAGGTTTGCGTCATACAGATATAATTACTGATACAACAATGATCTCAAGTCAGGAGGAAATAAGCTAATCGCGACTCAGGATGTTAATCTTCTGACAGTAAAATCACTTCCATTGCATTACTTTTGATGGATGGATAATTAAAATAAGTGAACGATGTGGAATGACTAGCTTCTAGGCCCTAGATTATACTATACTGATGTAAGTGTTTAGCTATCACCCTCAAATTGATCAGCTGCTATTCCCCTCGGTGCTCCGGCAATTGCATTTGAATGCCTGTTTCCTTCCAGGCAATCTGTACCTAACTTCGGCCGCCACACATAACACTTATATACTTCTAGTCACAGCGGCGCCTTTACCCATTGGGAGGTTCCGGGCGGCAGTTCATTGCGAGGCCCTTTGTCCTTCGTGAAAAGTATGTGATGCGAAAGTATGTCTGTTTGTTCGGTTTAGGTAATTGTCATGTTTGACAAGAAATGCTAAAGTTATAGAAATAAATAAAATTTGAAATCCATATTTATTTTTAATTTTCTTGTGTTGCGCGGGGCCCCTGCAAGAGCGAGGCCCCGGGCGATTGCCCCGTTCGCCACCCCCTAGGGCCGCCTCTGTCAAGGTATGTTCTAGGTGTAGTTGTGGTAGCTAATCAATTAGGAATTAACAAATTATTTTGATGTCCCCTAAAACTATTATAGTACCTATAAATCTTCCTCTCACAGCGGTTTGATTGATTATTTGGTAGTTTATTGTTCCAAAATACTGGTAACATTAGAAGGAACTACCAATCAGTGTTGCCATGCCAGCGGCAGAAACAAAATAAGAAAAAAAACAACAAACATTTTTATGAAACTGAGAGATTTGATAATATTTGTCTCGATTTGTTTTAGACTGGCTTTATTTAAAATTTAATACTTTAAGAACCCAAGTTATATTTTATGTACCCATCAAACTTCACTTCTAAACCTCTGTATATTATTATTATCCGCAATCTGTTATTAAAATATAAAATTGAGATAAATTTAAAAAACCACTCATTACCCCAAAAATTATGAGCAATTTGAATACAATTGGACATAAAATACATTTTAATTGCTAATGCGAAAATTGGGTGTTTTCGCATCCGTTCCCACGATTAAAGATGACATGTTGAAAACCACGAGCACCGCTGAACATTTCCCACACTCTGCATATCTTGGCTCCATATATCAACCTGGCAAGTGTAAAAAAGTAGACAATGATTCAATTGTGTGCACATAGCTTTCTCACAGTCTCAGTACAGATATAATCGTTACACGGTTAATTGGCACAGGTAAATGACCAACATGTTCCGGGTATATCTATTTTCCAAAAAGGATCAATGAATGGAAGGAAAATCTAACAGATCAGTAGTTCCCCCAATTAAAAACCAGGATGTTGTAGATCCTGAACAATTTTTCAAGACAATGCCTTTTTTTATTCGCGCATGAATGAATAGTTACGTGTGTGTAAGTTATAGCGTCATAATTTCTTATGCACGTCACCGATTGAGAAATAATGGTCTCAGTCACGCGATAGGTTGTTACAGTGCGAAGAAATCGTTAGTTTATGCAGGCTTAATAGTAGTAGTTTTATATGTTATAATTTAGACGTATTCAGAACTGTTAAATTCTTAAATCTCAATGTATATTTGTTAACATGTACCCCTTAGATCCTTTTTGATGTTTATCATATATATTTACCTCGCTAATAAACAGGATATGGGTAAACCCACGATCTGAATAATCATTGTTCCCTATCTAATAATACTTTTTTCATGCGACTTTTCACATTAATCCGCAAACTGCGACTATAATTAAGTCCAAGCTAATCTCTTACGTAGCGATTCCGTCACTGATTGCGTGAATGTAAATTATAGGCAAGTAATACTGGGAACCTGTTCAATCTTCGCTCAACATGTCAATAGATATAGTCTGACGATAAATGTTGGCATGGGAAAAGTCGTACTGAAAAAATTACGTCGTCGTCGACCGCTCATTCATAACATATCGTTACTAACGGGGTTATAAGTTAATGTAGGGTCTGAGCTTTTCGCTAGCTTTATTCAAGATATCGTAGTATTTGAGAGGGTTTTGTCGATAAAATACTAAATTTATACAGATAACTGAAGCTTAATTTCAGTTCTATTTTACACAATGCAAATTTCATACCTCTGTGCCTCTTAGATTCGAGCCAGTATATATATTGCAAAATAAATTTGGAATAGAGATGTGTTGATGCCATTCTATCGTATATCAAAATTAAATTACTCGATTTTTAAATAAGCGAGTTGATTTTCATTGCCTTGAAAATAATTACGAAATTATTTTATTGAACAGCAGTACGTATGCTACTTTACGTACTATAGCAAAATATATTTGGAATACAGAAGTGGTGATGCCACTCTGACGTACACCAAAATGAAATTGCTCGAGTTTTAACGAAGGGAGTTAATAAGGTTTGATTCGCATTACATTGAAAACAATTTACTACTATTTTTTTTTTACTATACAGCATCACTTACGCTGCTCTACGTACTATCGACAGACAACGATCCAGATAAAAATAGAACCTCTGTAATAGTAAGAGTTCGAAGATCAATTGGTGCAATTATGTTTCAATTTACATTGTAACTCGAAAATCATGTAATACGATTACATGTCATAAATATTAAACAGTTTATTATTGTGAATCTCAGCTAACAATGGTGGTTGGGTATAAACTTGTGATAATTATCTGAGGTCATGCCCAGTGTTGCGGAACGGTATGTTGGGGGAGACACTTGTTATTATCATGTGAAGACATTTTGAAGACGTTCCCACACGAGTCGAGCCGAGCACTGATTCCTTGTTTAACTCTGATTCATAAGTAGTTAATTACACTTGACCTCAGTTTTTAATTAAAACAATAAGAATTAAGGCAATAAGATCCGGTTTACACCAATCCGTGAGATTGTGGGAGATTTCTAGATAACGGCGGTTGATCACCGAGACCGTAGCAAAATTGAAATTCCATGAGAAAGTATGATCTCACGCCAATTTGATGATTTTCTTGGGTTCTCAATGAAAAACATATATATTTAAATTCAGTTTTATTAAAAATATTCATATTCAAATTTCACTGCCCTCAATATAATTTACAGGTATTCTATAGTATACAGTATGTTCACATTTCCGTCGAGCAGTTACTTAATATGACAATTTCCAAATATAGAAAATACCAAAATGTAAAATGATAAAAAAATGTAGTACAGTTTTTAAAATGACAAACTCACTTATTATCTCCATTATACAAATTGACGACATAATGACTGTATAATATATTTCGAGTTTAATACTAATTTCCTTGTAATACTGTAACTTTACCAATTCCATAAGATTATATTGTTATTTAATGATTTGCTACAAAAATATTGATATTTTTTGTACTTCTTATTACGCTTTCCATGTGGAATGTACGAAATCACACTTTTCATTTATTAAAAATACACATCAAATCCATATTTTTTTCTTTTAAATTATAAATTTCCTAAAAATTAGTTTCCCATTAAAATAAATAAATTTCAATCAATATTTTTAAACAATAATTAATTACAGTGTACTGTAGACTTATAGCTAATTACTTATCTACGTTGTTCATTAGAATCTCGGTAAATATACATATATCTGTACGTACTCCTCCATAGTTGGTTTCCATTCATTTATTATTCTATCGTCCAGAAGGAGATATGATAAAACACATTGTGCAAACACATCGAGACTGCATCTCGACTGATTAAAGCAGCTTAATTATTCGGTAAACATGTAATCATAAAAATAAGAAAGAAGATTAACTTCTGAATAAAAACCTAACAGGATTTATTTGGCTTTTCTCCTATCGTTGCAATGTTATGTAATCAACTAAACTTCTAGTCCTAGAAATAAACCAATTCGTCAAAAATCACTCCTGAGCTGATAGCGTTTGAGTCGATTTTCCTTTACCCATTCATTAAACTTACATGATATTAATTAAAATTAGTAATAAAGTTTAAAAGATGACTTGTCATGGATATTATAGCTATTTGGCCCCCAAGAAACAAATCTAAGAGCAGAGAGATCTCTTTCCGTGATTATATGAACAACTACTTTTTAATGGTTGATCAATAAATGCTAGAGTAGGAACTACCTCCTCCTGTGTTGAGAAAAAAGTCTTAATTTAAAAAACATCATGTTGTGAGCTGAATTTTTGAGATCTCGAAACCAACTCTATACATATATATATATTTGGATTTTGTCTTGTATAAATCCAAGTAAGTTTTCATAAAAGAATAGTCTTCCAGTATAAATATTCGGACAAATGGAAGACTATAATTATGTCTGAACATAAAAAAAACAGGGTACTGAACGCCTGATTATGGCTCGTTCCCACGAGAGCGCTTTATCGCCGCGTTTGTCGTTGCGATTACGTCCAATTTGACGGATTAGATTAGCAATACCTATGCGTCGCCCACCGAGTGAATTGCTCCACGCCGAGGGATATTTAGCGAGTGTACTCGCACATTCAAACACGCAATGCAGCGGCTCATACCGCGTCGAGTGAATAGTCCTATTTTCGTTGGACGAGACATACAATATTACTCTTTCTATTAATAATTTTTGACTAGGTGTCATAGCTAGAATTTTTTTTGTCTGTACCTAAAGTTAATAATTGAAGAAGAATTAAAGTTTTACAGTTTCAACCAACGACATAAATTAACATGAGAATTGCATACAAATATCTTATTAATTTCACAACATGATTATTATTGCGGGCGTTTTCTTAATTATAGCATTTTGGTGTCATAATCTCGAAGATAAACATAATGTATAATTAATTGTATATCAGGCACACAGATGTGTCGTTAGTACAATATCGTCTTCGTTGCGCCATACTTAAGTTCTAAGCTTTGACAAGCGACGCGCGAGTCACACGTGTAAATATAAAGCTTCAGTCTAAACATTCTAGCATGATCATTGAAGTTCCGACAATTTCCAACAATGTGCGAAATAAATGAATATTTTTTACAAAATCAATAATGTGGTCCACCCCACAGAAATCACGCTATAACCTAGACATTAGGCACTATTGAATCTAATTACAAAAATGTCTTCAAATCACTCACCGAACGTCCGTACCGTAAACACTGCAGATATTACGTCTGCCAACTATTTCTTCAAGTCTTTGGATAATCGTTGTTTCACCACAGAGTTGTCACAGATTAATCGATTACTGCAGACTGTCCTCCTCCAGCCTGCAGTCCATTGGCTATTGGAGTGTGTTGTCTGGAAGTCTGTGGCTGTTGTGTGCGTCAACGGGCCAGGTGGCGGGCTCTGGTCGCATGACGTCATCGACGGGCGGGCATACCGGTCGGGGGCCCGGCTCCGGCGTATACGTGAACGTGAGACCCGTTGCGTATATTATGCCGTCGTTCCGTACTAGTGATACGGGTACCTGAAGAGATGGATATTTTTGTTACAGCGTGTTGCTTCAAGGGCAGTTGGTAGAGTTGGAGGTTGCAGCGTTAGGTGAAGGAAAACAATGTGAGGACACCATAGCACGAGGACACTTTGTACCCGGCTGGCTGGCTACCGATCTAAATACAAAATCTGTCACCAAGCACCTGTTTTGGTGTGTTCTGATGCACTTGGGAGGCAGTTCCTTACCACCATCGGCCACGGTAAGTGTGTGGTCAAAATACAAGCCCATACTGAGTGAGAAAAGGGATAATATCTAAAGATTTATATAGTCTCAGAGATGATTGGGACGAAAAGTTCCAAGTAAGGAACATGCGTACAGTAAGCGTCTAACCGATAATACGCTTATATTGTTTTAAATATTAAATGGGCGTGCGATTGACCACATACAGCTACGTACGGGCCCTTATGACGTTGCATAGTATAAAACACTGCTCAGATAAGGGTTGTAGGAGTCAGAATATAGACGTCAGTTGGTTTCATCTTTGTTGTAAGGACTAAGGATGCAATAAGGTATATCAACAACGTAGGTTCAGGATAGAACTGATGAACATATCCTTTTGGCTTATGACTAGGCTGACAAACCGGCAGGCAAAGATCGGATACAAATGTAAAACTGCGTCACGGCGGAAATATGTATTGTGGTAGTACTTTGCAACTTTACGAGCTTTTTTTGATCTAGACAAGAATAGGAAGCAAAAACTTTTTAACAAAAATAAAACCTATTTTATTTATTTATGTCTTTTTTAGTGTAGGATTCCACCAGATACTCAAAGTTGTCTATGTATACCATACTTTTGAAAATTAATAAAAAAAAGTACTTATCCAAACTTGATAAAAACTATATGGGACCACCTCTGAAGTACAACCTACCAAACGAAAAAAAGCCATAAGAATCAATTCATAATTAGCGGAGTGATCGCGCAATAAACATACAAAAAAAATATTATAACATACAGTCGAACTAAGAACCTCCTTTTTTTTTAAGTCGTTTAAAAACAGGGGTTCACTTCTGTAAGACAAATTACTAGCTTTTTGCTCTATCTCTGTCGTTAAATACTCTATCACGTGAGAGGTCCGTTCTCGGAGGCCTCCTTGCGCCGCGACCCGACGTAGTTTATCTTGCCTGACTAACGGCGAAAATTAATATGCAATCCCGATCGAAAATCCATGGATTGATGAACCTTTTGACAGTAATTTTAACACACGTTATGTCAAAATTCTACTTCAATCTGGCGATTTTAGATCGGGATGGTATATTAATTTTGGCTGTAAGGGGAAGGACTTCCCAAATAATTCTTACATAACAGACAAGGTTATATGTTGTTACCATTTCAAATATAGCATGTAATGTAAAATAACCGAGTAAACTGCGTATAATTAAAGAAGTATTAGCGTCTACATTTTCAAATTACGTTAGATATCACATGGCATGGTAAATTAGTCATACTTGATGCGCCATCGCGCTGTAGAATATTATAGTTCCATGTAACATTTTGAATTAGAAACTATATTAGCGTGGGAAAAGTATAAGAAAGTTTTTTCATTTATTATCTACTAGCTGTCCCCCGCGTTCCCGTGGGATGTCACATGTATTATACATAAAAACCTTCCTCATCAATCACTCTATCTATTAAAAAAACCGCATCAAAATCCGTTGCGTAGTTTTAAAAATTTAAGCATACATAGGGATATAGGGACAGAGAAAGCGACTTTGTTTTATACTATGTAGTGATATCACGAAGGCCGACAAACAAGCAAACGATCCACCTGAGGGTAAGTGGTGACCGCCGCCTATAGACATTTGCAACACTAAGGGCAACGCCGATGCATTGTCGACCCTGACGTGAAGTTGTAAGTCTCATAGTCATTTCACAGCCCCCCTAGCTTTCTGACAGGAACTCAGTAATACAAATGCACTATTGAACGGCGGAAAAGGGTATGATGGAAGTACTTCCTCGGACGAACGCTGCACTAACAGAACTAACTTTACTGGTGTTTATTAGATGGAAATCTGAGAAGAGGAAGATCGGAGAAAGATTGGTCTGTGTAGAAGAGTAAAGGAGGAGTTAATTTTGAAAGTTTTTATCAATATTGGGATATCTATATACTTAAAAATGAAGCGTTTTTTGTGTCCGCAAAACTCGACATTTTACATTAATACACAACGTTTCATTTCTATATAAGAGTGTTCTCATATAGTTTTTATCTCAATTTTCCCACGGGAACCGGAAATCATTAACATCCGACTGAGCCACAGTGAAGTGTGGCCGGGTTGTTGGAATAAGTAAGGAGAGAGATGCTGATGATTAGCATGTCAGTTGCAGATTACTGTAAGAGTTCACGGCTCTCACCGGGAGGTGTTTGGAGATAGATTCTTAACTTGAGGGTGGTACCCAGCCAGGCGGGTACTTCAAAGAACCCTACCATCGTTCTGTAAATTGTGTGATGTGGTGAACACTGTCTGCGTTTATTATTCATCTGACCCGCAGGGCGATTTTATAATGCTCTCGTAATCGAAATCGAAGCCGATTTACCGATAAATAAAATAAATAAATATCCCGGGACATTCTCTTACACATGGTCATCTGATCCCAAACTAAGCAGAGCTTGTACTATGGAAACCAGATAACTGATATACTACATTTACTAGTTTTTTTTTCTAAATACATGCTTATATAGATATTTACACTCAGTCAGAACAAACAGACATGTTCATGCACACAAATGTTTGTCCTGGGTGGGAATCGAACCCACGACCTTAGGTTTGGCAGTCAGAGTCGCTAACCACCAAGCCAACTGGCCTGTTACCGATACACTGACGGCTCTACTATTGCTATCAATATCAGCGGATGTTTTTCTTTACGTATGACGGGATTCCGATTGACCTCAGTCTCAATGGGTGTGAATGAGAAATCACCCAGTGGTTAATCTAGTAAGAAATCGACCTCAACTTAAATTCCGAGGGCATTACTCTATCGCCTAGCTGGTAATCGACCCCGGGACATCCGGCATTTTTTTTTTTATATTTTGGTAGGCAAACTAGCAGACGTATCGCCTGATGGTAAGCGATTACCGCCGCCCATGCATACCCGCAACTCCAGAGGAGTCGCAAATACGTTGCCGGTCTTTTAAAAAGGAGTAGTCTCCAGTCGAAGTTAATACAACACGACCAACGAGTTTAGTTAGAGCGATGGCTTGTTCAAATATGCATATTGTCACTTAGATATAAAAAAGTACATTTCAACTAAAATCAATAGTTGCCAGCTACTTTACAGCGGGTCATTATGTATTTACACTGTAATATCAAATGCGATCAATAGATACCACGACATAATAACTCCTTTCAAACCGACCTTGTATGATAAGTACCAAGGTAGTCGTTGGTATTCTGCCTTATGCTAAAGTTGAAGAAAATGTATACAAAGTGTTTTATTCATCATCAATCATTTGCTGAATTTAAAAATATATTAATATTATGGCAAAATTTAACATTGGTTACAAACTGGTATAATTGAAAAGCAACTTTATATTATGCGAAATTTAGTATATTTTTGTTCAAATAAAACTCACGCATTTGTTTTATAATGGGAACTTAATGGTCAACGGTTTATTACGCAAATATAATAATGGCTGAATTTCTGGATTTTTTTACAGATTCTATAGTGTACCCTTGTAAATTCAGAATAGGCTTACTGTAAAGGGTGATTGGTTCTAAAAGAGGGGTAATAAAGTATTACAAATAAGGAAGCTTTATCTAGAATAAGGGGTTATATTACTTATTTTAGCTATTTCAGGTCATTTACCACCTTCTCCAGATGTTTTAAATAAAAAATCGAGCTTTCTTTCGATTGTTGGTTGCACTTACACGATAATACACATCTTCTTTGACAAAGACTGAGTTCTACATTTCTCCGCACATCGGTCATAAAGTCATAAAATATAATTATTATTATGCATGGACAAGTGTGACTGAAAGAGTTAAACTATTGTGTATTTTTAAAGACCACACATACCCTGAGTCTACGCAAACTACGGTAACGCCTCTTACTTAAATGTAGCTAGGCACCATGAAAATTCGCCAAAATAATTTTGCTAATTTCCGGCGATCAAATGCAACATAATAAATAATAGCATTGAAAAATCATCGTTATTGCTTCGGATATAAGGTTCATCCATTGGTCCCATGGTGAGTTATATGATGATTTTAAGGATCAATTAAATAATGTAACGCCTGAGGGTACATTTTTCTATAACAATTTTCATTGTCAAAACAGGCCTCTCAACAACTTTAGTAAGGCTGTTTAATAAAGTTGTCGATGAGATAGTTATGGAAAAATGAACCCTATGTCATGATAAGGTTAATCATCAGCATCACCATATAATTAATCAATGGATCATTGAACCATGTCTCAAAAGGAATAGAGATGATTTTTCAATGTAATTCTTAGCTGTCGAAAAAGGCCTTTTAGAGTCCGACAACTATAGGAAGGTAGGTAGTAGTATTCTGCCGCACTGGCAACCTTTATAATATTTGAACCGGGTACTGACTAATTAGTAACTCTTTTTGTGGTTAAGTCACCATACAAATCCTTGATCGTGGCCCTGCCAGGAAGTACCACACAGCTTTGTTGCTCCCACTTTATTCAGAGTAAAATAATATGGCAGCCCAAGTAATCCATGAGTTGAATAGGTATCCTTATGTTTTCATACATTTGCAAACCCACGACTTTCACGAACCACTGTAATCTTTATTTTAAATAGCAATATATCAAAAATCAAAGAAGATTCCGAATAGTTTCAAGCTACATCCATCAGTTTACTTATTTGACTTCATACAGATCAAAATCTCAGTCATGTGTGTCTCTTAAAACGACCTTAACCAACTAGATATTTTTTAAGGGCCTTACCTGCGTCGGTTGTCGTACCCACAGCCACTGGCCCCTGAACTGCGATATATCCGGCACGACGCAAAGCATAGACTCCGCACATCGGTACATGGTCTCTGCTTCGACATCGCCGAACCACACTTGCAGAGACGGTGTGAAGTTGTCGCCGGCTAGCTCCAACATGGCTACGTCACCTCCCCCGTTTAAGTTTAAAGAGTGGACCAGGGGTACTGGGGTTACCGGTGACCTGGTGGAAAAGGGGTATAGGTTTTATAAACCATCCTATTGGCTACCTAGTTTTTTGTGGATATTCGCCTAGGATTAGAATGAAATTTGGCATGTTTATAGATCGCTAGATTTGCATTTGAGATACCTGTGTCAATGATATATCACTTAATCTCTCTGGAATTGTGTTTTTTTGATTATTGGAATGAGAGAAGCAACTTCTCACGATGTAATAAGAATTCTTATTAGAACTTAAAAAGGTTTAACACAAAAAATATTTTTGCAACTTATTGAGAATCCTATTAAAAATTAATTACCTGACAGGCCCCATCCCTTCATAGAACTGATATTCAGCTTTATCTGTAGAAATGATGGTCCAACAAGCTCCATCGTTGATCATCTCCTTATTTGGCTCTTTAGGGCAAGGTGTCGCTTGGAACTGGATGATTCGCTCCTGAGACAGGCAGAGGTACATGCGTTCTGTGTCTTTCATGTAGAACGCGCATTTGTGCAGTTGGGAGACAGGATCGTCGGCTTCTAGGAGTGCCATCTGTTTGTCTACCTGGCGTTGGAATTAGTGGTGTTATAGCAGGGGGTTTATTGTTTAACTTTGATACCTATGGCATCGCTTTAAGGTTGATTTACATATTCATTTCGACACACGCTTCCTCAATCTGTAGGTCTCATCTCATCAAAAATGTCTCAACTCGCTTCTTTGTAATAAATGTGTAAATCAGGCTTCAGGATTTAACCGTGGTAGGTAGGCCTTATGCTAAAGAGTATAAGAGTCAAGACTATTGTGCACATAAGTGCTTGTGAGGGGCTAAAATTGGAATTCAGTTTAATTTCGCATGATGTCGACCTTATGTTCGAAGGCAAATATAGGTCTTTGGAACAACGCTTTCGTCGGTATCGATAAAGCGATTGCGATAGGTGTTGCAGTTAAAAAATTGCAAGGGGGTGGGTTTCTATGGTTTAGGCGATTACAGTTCAGTGGTAGTGGCGTCGCGTCGGTGCTATCTTGCACATGAGATTTCTGTGAAGAAGCCATAGGTAGGAAGAATTCTATAATATTGTAACACTAGATCAATTTTAAAGACTGTGAAAGAACCCACCAGGGTTCGAGTATCTGTATTTGAGGGTCAGTTCTCACAAGGCTTTCGGCATGGTTAGCCAGATTGTGGTCTAATGTGACCCAATTAAAATGTGAAGGAAACTGCTAATGAAACTGAAAATATTTTTTGTCTAATAGGCCTTTAAAAGAACTTATGAATAGTCATTCTAATATGGTTGGTATAAAATGCAGCAATTTTGTAGAATAATTTAATGGTTCATTCCACTGTGATGAGTTAAAAATGGACTCTGATAAGATTTTGACCATTTGAAGGTGTATTTAAGAACATAAAAGTATAACTGCTACCTACTGTGTAAAGTTTAAATCTGTAGTATTTTTTTTCTCAGTAAATATTTACCACAAAATTCTAATCCAATGCTAAATATTAAAATAGTGCTGGATACTATGCTTTCATTCATGCGAGAACTTATAAGTGCCATGTTATTCCATATTCTTCTATATCTGCTTTTTACAAACATCTATAATACATACATACCAATTTAAGATAACAATATAGTCTGTTTTTAAATCAATAATAAGGATGATGAATTACACTATGTAGGTACTATGTGGAATCATTTATAAGTGAAGATCGCAAATATTTTGATTAATATAAAAAAAACAATGTAACAGGATTCTTCCAAACATAGTTAATATTCAATTTAATAATTATTATCTGTAACTACAATGTTTATGAAGTTTTTTAAGTTGTAATAAATAAATAATTAATTACATATATCATATTTATGTACATTTTATCATAGAGTAAGTAATTGGTGGTTTTCCAATGGCATTGTAAATATCATAGAGCTTGTGAAATTAAAATTTTCTTTTTTAATCAGAAATGTCAAACATTAGATATGAAGCTGCTCTATAACAGTCAACAAAGGAAATGGGTAATTAAGGTTATCAGAAAAGGATATTTTTTTATTTGTTGTATATTTAAACTGATTAGAGTTCAAATAATTTGATACCTATGTTTTTATGCGAGCTATGTCAGAATGTAAGTATATTTTATAATCATATTTACCTTCCTAATAATGAGTCTTGGGAGAGCCATGCCTGTGACAGAACAGACAAGTTTTACTGTGGACCCATAGTGGACATAGCCGTCTCTCACTGCAAATTCCTCTGATTCACTCTCATTGTCATCTAACAAGTGAATTGTAAAAGCTCCCCACTGTGTTGATGATGCATGAAAATTACCATTTTCCACATGTAAGTATCTCGTTGATACCGTTTGGGACCTCAGCCGGTTGAACAGTGCCACTTTCGTCCCACTTGCAATACATAAGTCAGCATTCTTTAATGACTGCTTCTTTTTTGATGGCTTAGATATAACTTTAATTCTTTTACTGTTAAATATACCTATGTCATGGCCATTGCCATAGAACATTTTAACCGAGAGCATAAAATGCTTTCTTTTATCAGAATCTGATATGTACAGTGTTTTCGCAGCGCAATACTGCTTCCCATTATTTAGGTCTAGCTGCTGCATATCCTGGTCCGAGTTGCCAATGCCAATGAAGGCACAGAGCTGTGCCGCCTGCTCGGTCTCGCCTTCGCGTAGCATACGCTCACGACGGAGCCGCCACCCATCACCAAAAAGATAGATACATGGGGGCGGACAGAAAAATCGTTTTTCATTACCATAAGACTTCTGAGCAACTTTAGCATGTAAAATAACAACGACCATATCGGAACGGTCGCGCAAATATCTCTCCATAGCTTCGCGCGTGAGGCGGCGCTCCTCGGGGCGGTAAGCGCCGGCGCCGGGCCCGGCGGCGCTCGCGTAGCGCGGGTACAGCGCGCCGTGCTGCGGCGGAGGCGACGCGCCGCCCTGCGCCATGCCGCCGCCGCCCGCGCCGTACTGGTGTGGCATACTCGCCACGGCTTCTCACCTCCGAGACCACTTCATACCGAATTTATCGATCGCAGGGCACCTGACACCGTTCCCATGCCCCTAGCTCGAGCGGACGGTTCTTCTCTGGAGCATAGCGTCGACCCTTCCTTTAAGGGCAGGCGAGGGGGGCCCGTCGACAATTGCTCTTCAATGACACTAGGTGGCGGATCGACGATCGGCCTTCGTAAACGTTATCCCCTCGATCGATACACTTATGTATTATTCACGCCACTAGAAAATAATTACGCTGGGAACTGGCACACATTTCATTTAAAAACACCTGTTCGACGGCTGTATTAGCGGACGTTACTGCCGGAGGTCTACGTTTGGTAGATTAGCAAATCACCCTCGAATTCAATATCATCTTCTCATGATCTCTCTGTTGATGTTATTTGAGATTTATTTTGATAAATGTTGACGAATCTTATGTTTATTCGAGTAATAACTACAATACAATACGACAACGCCAGAAATACGAACTGTCAAAGATAACCATAGACACGGAGCGAAATGCAAGCGTGTTGTCGACTACACGCGCGCGAATCAACAAAATCGTATTCGTATCGAATAATGTTGAGACTGATGAGATGCGGGTTCGGTCGGCCCGCGGCGCGCCGACTGATAGACAGACAGCCGGTCATAGGATGTGGGGTTACGCATGGGGCGTGAGAAAATAAAGTGTGGGAAAGAGTGGGCGTTCGCGGCGTAGTAAAACATTTGATATGTTGTAGTGAACCGAACACATATTTACGAACGCAGTGCGCCAGTAGCAGCATTTGATATTGTGATTGTGTGCGTCGGGCTAATAAACACATCGAGTCGAGTTCATGAAACGAAAAGGTTGCGATGTGTGGGGAAGAGACCGACGATTGACCGGAGATCTCGTGGGAAACGACCTTTGTTATGTACACTGATATATACATTAGTTTAGTTTAAACAAAAAAAATCTGTTCTGGAATTTAATCGCACGCGATGGGAGTCACTGGTCTGTGGCGGCTGATTGAACCAGCCGGTAAACCAGTGCCGGTAGAAACTTTAGAAAATAAAGTTTTAGCCGTAGGTAAGCTCGTATAAGCCACACATATTGGTTATAGTCAGCTGTTGTTACAAATGGTTGTGCAATTTATCCTTATTCTCATCTTTGCCAGATATATCAATATGGTTGCACCAGATGGTGAAAGGTTACCAAGATGCCAAAGGAGCTCCTCTGCCCAATGCTCACCTGATGGGACTGTTCCAACGTCTCTGTAAATTGTTGTATTTTAGAATTAAACCTGTTTTTGTATTTGATGGTGCTTACCCAGTCTTAAAAAAGGAAACTATTGTAAGTCTATTTTAACTGCATTCACCAAATATTTTGCTATTGCATATAAAATGTAGGTCTATAATTGCTGTCTGTTGCATCTGCTTTATAGAGCTTAAGTACTTATTTGATTTATTAGTTATAGACTGTCAATATATAAGGTACTTACTTAGTAATGATTGCTTATCAATACCATTATTTTAGGCCAAGAGACAAGATAATAAATCTAAGTACAACTCTGAATCTGAACGGCTGAAAAGAGAATTGGCACTTTTACTGGGGAAAAAAACAGCTGTAAGCAGCTTGTTAGGGAAACAAATATCACCAAAAAAAGCTAGCTCATCAGCCCCAACTGAGAATGATGATATTTTTAAATTGCCTGCTTTACCACAAAGAGAAGAAGAAAGTGAATCAGAGTAAGTATTTTATTCCTTGATGTATAGGTCTTCCGGCATTTACATCTGAAAATGTACATTAAATGTAAAGGCTTCAACCATTTCTCATATTATTTCCATTGCAAATTTTTTTTAAAGAGGGTAAATATTCAATTTATATGGACTGCATAATATTACTTCCTGTTTTGAAAAAATAAGGCAAGCCTAAGTTTTAATATGTAATACAAAAACAAATATGTTAATATGGTTCTGAATTTAATTATAGTTAATATTTCTTTTAGATCTGATGATGAACAAAACTCAAGTGGCTCCACAATAGACTTACATTCTGTTGACATTGAATCTGATAAGTTTAAAAATTTACCCACAAAAGATAAATATGACTTACTTATAGAACTAAAAGAAACACGAAAAATGAATTCATGGGGAAAGTTACATGAGCTGCCAAAGAAAAGTGATAATTTTTCGGATTTTCAGGTAACTTGATTTAAGAAACAATTTTCACACCCTTTGACAGTACTTTATAAATAATTATCTATAATATTTTAGATGCAAAGGTTGTTAAAACGAAGAAAAGTGCAAGAATGCTTGCAAGAGACTGAAAAGGAAATGGGGGGTTCTGGCATGTCTTTAAATGAACTGGAGTCCCTGTTAAATGAAGAAGGTATTGATACTAAAATAGAAGCATTACCTAGTCACCGGATCGCTTCCAATAATACCACACGATTTTTACTTATAAATAATGTGAAACAGGCTTTGGCTGACGCCAAAAAGAAAAAAGAAGCTGAAAGCAAACCAGGTACTAGTAAGGATGAGGAAGCAACACCTATAGTAGAAGAAAATAATACTCTGAAAACAGATGAATTGGAAGATGATTTACAAAAAGCAATAAAAATGTCATTGGAATGTACTACAGATGCAAATACCAGTGCTTGCACTTCTAAAACTGATGAGTCTTGGACATCATGTATGACAGACACTGACTACTCCGATGATTCCGAAGAGGAAGATGGCTTTCAGCAACCAGATAATATGTCAACAGCAAAAGCATACATAATGCAATACAGTGATTACACTGATAGAGCAATAAAAAAAATTGTTAACAGTAAAAGTAGTAGTGATAAAAATAAAAGTAAAGTGCCTAAAGTCAATGAGATTCTGGATGAAATTAACCGAGAGAAATCAATTATAGTTGATAAAGTAGACCTATCATCTAGTGATGAAGATTGTATTCAAAACATACCCGTAAATGAAAACAGTGAAGTCGAAAACATAGATTCAGACACTGATAAATTTGTCACACACTCAGTTGATGAAATGGATACAACACAATCTTCAGTACTTTGTATTGGGACTCCTGTACCAGAAATAATTTCTCTCGATTCAAGTATAGAAGAAACTATAAATGAAAATGGAAACAAGAGTCCTATAACACATATCGACAATATTGAGGAATCAAGTTCAGGTATTGATGAATTTGAAGATGTTCCAGATTTAGAAACTAAAGCAAACAAACCTGTTGTACAACTTACCCTAAATATGGGTGAAGTTCCCACTGATGATATATTTGCAGATATATTCGAAGATACAAAAGTGTATAGTAGTAAAACTATTGAAAAAATAGTTAAAATTGAAACATTAACTGGAACACAAACTAAGAATAATGTTGTAGAAGTTAATAAAGTAGCAAAAAGAGAAGATGATAAGTCATTTTGTGATGACACACAGGAAGATTTAAGGGCAATTCAAAAAACTCTTCATGATGAAGAATTAATTGTTAATAAAATCAATGAAAGCGATAAAAACGTTGAATCAATAACTGACCCACCCAAAAGTAATGAAGAAGTAAATGATGAAGAAACATCAAAAAATATACCAGAAACATCAAAACTTATGCAAGAAACGTCAAAAAGTATACAAGAAACATCAAAAAGTGTACAAGAAACAACAATTAACAAAGAACCACCCAGACCAGTTATGACAACTGAAAAACTAAATACACTTGTGGAGGAAATGGAGAACGAAGAACACGTTTTACTTCAACAGAAGGGTCGAATGGATCGCGTTGGTCGAAATATTACTGAACAGATGACTAAGGAAGCCCAAGAATTACTTCAACTATTTGGAATACCGTACATAGTTGCGCCAATGGAGGCAGAAGCGCAATGCGCCTTTCTAGAAAGTGTTAAATTAACAGATGGTACCATAACTGACGATAGTGATATATGGGTATTTGGTGGCAGAACTGTGTATAAGAACTTTTTCAACCAGAAAAAGCATGTTTTGCAGTTTTTAGCGGACAGAATTGAGAAGTCTTACAGTGAGTATAAAATTATCGACTAAATTTGCGTGTCTCTTCAACTTCAGTGTCTTTTTTGAGCATGTAACTCGTTATCAAAATGTCTGAGCATATTATTATACTTACACATATATTTTTTTCAGATTTGAACAGGGAACAGTTGGTTTTGCTGGCTTTACTTGTAGGTAGCGATTACACAACCGGCTTAACTGGCGTCGGTCCCGTCACTGCATTGGAAATCCTTGCGTCATTTCCATTCAACAAGAAACAGTTGGTAAATGAAACAACCAGACATAGTCAATACACACAAATTTTAACTGGATTGCAAGACTTCAAACGATGGGTTCGATCAGGCAAAAGAACTGATAATACAACTCTAAAGAAAAAATTGAGGAACGTCGATTTGACAGACGACTTTCCGAGTGTACGGGTAAGTTGGTAAAAAATGTAGTATACCCTTGTATAAAACAGTGCCAAATGCAGTTCTCTTGATCAATGAACATACTACAAAATTCTTAATTTTTTTAGGTTGTGCAAGCATATCTAGAGCCTAATGTAGAAAAGAATGAGGAGAAATTTACATGGGGTGAATTAGATATCACAATTTTGCGAGATTATACTAAAGCGAAATTTGGTTGGTCCCAAAACAAACTTGATGAAATCATAAAACCAGTCATGAAGAGGTTGCGTGAGCGAAAGAATCAAAAGACTGTACAAGATTATTTCAAGAAGAAAGTTGAGTTCCAATCATTAGAACATCAATTGAGTAAGAGAGTGAAAGCTGCTGTGCAGAAGATGGATCCAGAAAAGGCTCATGAAGAACACGATGTACTGGAGAAAGAGAAAAACAAAGGTAGAAAAAGAAAAGTTCTCAAAAATAAGACTGATGCAAAAGCAATAGATAGTAAGAATCCTGCCAAGGCCGGTCCTTCCCGAGCGAAGCAGAAAAAGAAAATGGAAGATAGTGTTCTAAGTGACCACTGTGTCAAAGTTGTATCAGAAATTGATGATAATAATGGCAAATCTATTATAGATATACAAATTCCAAAGACTGATAGATATCAAGAAATCATTCCACAAAGAGAGAAACACAAGCAACTGATGTTGCAGAATAAGTTAAAAGCAATTGAAATATTCAGAAAGGCAAATATTGATCCAAAAAAGAAAACCTCTAAGCGGAAAGCACTTCAGCCAAAGAAGAAAGCTGAGCTTTCAGAAAGTGATAGTGATTGAGTTAAATAATAATTTATTCTAAATATTAAGCATGGAAATAAATAAGAATTTTAAAATAGTCTTATTTGTTGTTTACATTCAACCAACTGTGACCTAATTGGTATAAGGTATTGGTAATAAGGGAGAAGTTAGTTGTTCCATACTTTAGACTAACTAAAGTTAACAAGTCATTTCTTGGTAATTGTGTTCGATTTTATAATAAGATACCGCTTTCAATAACCAAAATGTCTGATCATAAATTTAAAAATTACATTAGGAAAGTTTGAAAGAAAAAGCGTATTACAATGTAGTTCATTATATTAAAGATAAAAATGTATGGAAATAGCTGCTCTCTGCACAGTGCACCTCTAAATCTCTTGTTTAAGTTGTAGGTAAGTACCTAATTATTGTTATTTTCAATTTTGTAGTCTTGTCATATTTTTTTAATTATTATTTTGTAATTGTTAAATATAAAATTATGTAAAATTGAAATTATAAAATAGCCAAAAAGTCAGAATAGATAAAAATTTATATAACAAATAAAAAAGAATGTAACCTTGCTGAGTTTCTTGCCGGTTCTTCTCAGTTGAAGGCTGACCTCCGAACCGGTTGTAGCTTCAGTAACTTTAAATTTGACCTTCATAAGTGCCCTCCGAAGGCCTAAACTGAATAAATGGTTTTGAATTTTGAATTTTAAAAGTAATAGACCTACTTAGCTTGTAGTTTATGGGTGTTCACACTACGGAACGAAATGTCTAGCCCATTTTAATATTGTTATGAGTATGCGTATTGTGACATTTGCAATATGACTGCAACAATTTCTCGTAAAGAAGCTCGATCGTTGGCGTAAGGTAGGTCCCAAAGGCAGTGTATGGCTTGTTGTTGTGGTTCCTGGCAGTGGTAGCACAAAAATAGATTCGAATGTTGACTGGACCAAAAATAGTGTCCAAATAACAGAAGGTCCCAAGTCCAAATATTATGAGTTTTTCTAGTATCTGAAAAAGTGGAAAATCTGATAGGTCCCCAAATTATATGTGGTATAAGAATTACAAAGGTGTAGAGGTATCAAAATAATGATATTTTAACCCATGCACGTTGAAAATGTTTTTGATCTTTATGAAATGTGACCTCACAGTCCAAAGGAACTACATTTTGATTTTAAAACGAATAAAAAAGGAAGTCTCGTAAAGACACTAGAAGTTAAACTTTTGTATTACAGGGTAACGTTTAATTTCCTTCATTCAATTAAATTTATCAATCACTTTTGAATTATGATAAGTTGTGTTTCTCATACATTTATTTTTCGTCACACAAAAAGGTTGCAGATCACAATTTCAAAGCCCTCCTGTAAAGAGTTGCACTTCAATAATAATCAAGTGACTACGTACAAGTTTGAATTATATTTATCACTACATAGTATAAAACCAAGTCGCTTTCTCTGTCCCTATATCCCTATGTACACTTCTTTCATGTACGGTTATTTCTTTAAAACTACGCAACGGATTTTGATGCGGTTTTTTTAATAGATAGCGTGATTGAAGAGGAAGGTTTTTATGTATAACACATGTAACATCCCACGGGAGCGCGGGTAAAACCACGGGAGACAGCTAGTTTTACAAATAAACAAGAAGTCTGATATAAAATAATAATAACTAGGTGGTAATTTTTTTGTGATACACCGAATTTTTATATTTGGCGACGAATTAGCGATTCTCATGTTTTATTTAGACTATTCGAATGTGTTAATCGTATAGATCAATGTTGGTACCTAATAACGAAAGAAATGGAATATCAAAGAAAACTATGAGGCGGCGGAGAATTGAGCTCTCTGCGATAAAATAAAGATCCCTGATCAATTGGTTAAAATAAAAAGCAATTATAAAATAGTCACTTTATTGTTTACATTCAACTGTGAACTATACATAATGTAGTTTAAAAACATGTATTAAATAAAATTAAAATAGCATAAACATGGACACGCTAATGCATTAGTAAATAAAAAGTAAATAGTGTTTTAGCTATTTATGATACTAATTAGATTTTGATGAAATTATAAAATACTTATTCCTTTACAAACTCAATACGTTTTAATATAGTATGCATGAAAATTGACATCAAGGAAGATGAAGTTGAATATACAGTGTAAACTCTTTATAACGAAACTCAAGGGACTGAGCATTTTTTGTCGTTATAGAGAGTTATCGTTGTATGGAGTGAACAAAAAAAAACAAAACAAAGTGAACAAACCAACCAACTTGGGCTCACTTCAACGTTATAGGGAGTTTATCGTTATAAAGGATAACGTTATAAAGAGTTTACACTGTATATTTAAATTAAAGAATTTCTAAATAAAATGATCGTTTTGTAATTGGGGCCAGCCAACAAAACTTTGTTGGTTTCCTTGTTATCAGACTTCGTACATTATAGTTGTTGTCCTATCCAGGGGGAGGCAGATCCGCACGACATTCAACCACAGTGGAGATGACTACTTGTAAAAACTATAATTTAATTATACTGCCAACAAACATTTCAGGCTAATAATTTGATTGAAAAGTGAGAAATATCATAGAGATGTTTTTATAAAACTTCAATCAGGTTGGTATGTTTGAGATCCGAATACATTTATTTCTAGTAATTTTCAAGAACCATAGAGTATGTTAAATATTTTCTATAATCTGCCTGTCGACGAATATGACGAGACATTCAGATAAGTACTATTTTTGCTAACCAATTATTTCTAATTAGAAATTTTGATTCATTCTAATTCTTATTACCTTGTGCAAGGATATTTTTATTTTATACTGATTACAAAATAATAAATCCCCTAAGCTTTCATTCAAAAATAACGTATTTACAACTACCAACTAACAATTAAATTATGATCTAAAAAAACACAAAGATGATAATGTTAAAGACTATCTATTTATTTCGTGATATTAAATTTTATACAATTAATCACTGTGTACAGCAGTCTCACATGTCACATCGCCATTTAAATCTATGTTAGATCAATCGACGTCGCAGCCATAATGTTGGCATATAGCTTTCGCGTTGCGTGTCTGGGGGGAGGGAGATCTTAGGACGCAGGCCACGTCCTAAAGACAGGGACGGGATTATTATAAACCATAAACAATCGAAATAGAATTCCTAACATGAATGAGTGCATCTTCCGTCCCATCACGACTAGCATCCAAAAAGGTATGTGCCGGAACAAATTTTAGTAAATTAACAAAAAGAAGGTGACCAATATAGGCTTTCGACACCTATAGATGATATTTATATTCATTTAAATGACAAATATCATAATGATTTCTAAACTAAACCGTTTAATTCGAAGGCAGCATTTATATTACCTCAAAACACTCATCATATCACATTTTACGACTTAAGGTGAGTTTCCATGAGTGCGTAGAATAGACAATCGTCTTAATTCCACATGATAGAAACGCACCTATATAGTGTAAACCACAATCCGACATCCCAACAGACACGCCGCTACCACTGTACCAACCCCGTACTTAAAACACCACATTATAATTAATTAATCAACCTTAACCACGCTGTAAATCTTCCTGACAAACCAGAAACACGCCATGAAACCGATAGTGCCTGTGAGGAGGAAAAATAGAAATACCATGATGACAGTGTAACCGAAGTATAGGAATGTCGATGCTGCGTCTTCTATGTTCAATTTCGTGACGAAATAATGGCAGCAGTAGATGAACAAGTAGCCAGCGGTCGATCCGGAGCTTAAGAAGGCTCGCCACCACCAGTGGTAGTCTTCGGCGCAGAGATGGAAGTAGCAGAGGAGGATCGTGGTCTCTGAGCAGGTGATCACGAGGATCACGAACACGAGGAACAGGAAACCGAACATGTAGTACATCTGGAAGTGCGACACATTTCATTATTAGTAAGAGTCTCTTTTTTGCATTCAATAACAAGCTTCTATTCTGCGGTTTTAACCGCGTTCCCTAAGCATCGAATGTATCGCTAAAAGATCGGGAACAGTGTAGTTTTCTATTGATACAAGGATTTTTGAAATCGGATAAGTAGTTTAGGACTCTTACATCCAAACTTAGAACCTTTACCTTTTTATAATATTAGTGTCGATACTAATATACTGACATATTATCCTAACACGGCCATCTAATCACACACTAAAAACTTGTGCTATACTATGAATACCAGATATCTGATATACTAAAAATGTATTACTTTTAAAATGTGTGTGCACACAAATGTTAATTCTGGGTCGGAAAATGTGGATTGACAGGTTAACTATCCACCTAAGCCAATTTCCCAGTTCTAAAACGGTATAATGGTAAAGTACCCGTATAGTACCCACCTGACTACTGGCTACCACCTACAAAAGCCGATAATCTTTCACCAATCAGCCGCAGTTGCTACAGCTACTCTACAGAGCCAATTCCTTTCTCAGTTCTATTTGGTATTTTCATTCAGATACTGTAGCCAATCATGTTGTATATTCCATCGATTCGATTTATGTAAAAAAATTAAATTACCTGGCTGGACCAAAGCGAATTTAGGATAAAGAACAGTTGAATGAAGATGCATCCGAAGGGCAGCACTCCACCCATGACGATGCCGGGGATCGGTTGCGTGTACAGAGACTGTTCCGGGATCTGTCGCGGGATTTGGTTCGTTCGCACCGGGTGGTCCAGGATCTGTTCAAAAAGCGTATTTTAAAATCAATCCAGTTAAATAACCATAAAGTTATAGTTCATTTGTAAATATTTTGTATCCGGCTCGAAGGACCAGAAATCAACTACTAATGCATGAATATATACTCGTATATACAATAGGGATGTGTCCTGACATGTCAAATCAGCAATTCTTTATGAAATGTCAAAACAATCGAATGTATGGAGTTTTGAATGAAATAGCAAGTTGTGACGTCATAATTGTACAGCATCAAATAACATACTCTTTATGATTAGATCGGTACTGCAAATCACATTAATGATATAATTTTGATCATATTTAATGTTTTCGTATATTTTTGGATTTTCAATACACTGGTTAGTGTTTGATCATTTGTCTTTAATACAGGACACATGCCAATTTGCTAATTAAGACTTTAATGCCAAATGTCCTTAAGTTTAAAACTGCTTATAAAGCGATATAAGTGTAGGTAAGTCAAGCTCACCCTCTTTCTAAATCCGAAGTAAGCTCCTATGAAAGTGAGCGGCACTGACACTCCGAACCATAGAGCCAAGAGTGCAACCAACGTTGAGAATGGCACAGAAGCTGACGATCCCTTGCCCCACAGCACCAGGTTCATTATGAAGAACAGAGAGAAAACCACACTAAAAAAAAAAAAAAAATATTATTGAATAAATGACATTTTGAATTGGATGATCTGAAATTACTTCGCTATCAGTAAGATGTAGTTTAGATATAAGTTTCAGCTTGTACATCATTGTAGTTAATCTAGAAGTACACCCTGCTGAACATAGGGCTCCCTAAATACACAGTTCCACTTGGAAGGTCCTTAGTCGGCAAAACCCCTTCTGGTTCTAGATGCTATTGATGTGGATATCTCAAAACTTATTGTCGTTTACAAAAAGTAAAATTTTACTAAATGTATAATCATTTGGATGTTTACATAAACATATCTTCACGCCCATTATACCCGGAGACGTAGGCAGTGGTTTCAGAAATTAGAGTTTAAAGACGCAACGTGACATATGGTGAGTATTGCCGCCATCTCACGTACACACTACCAATCCAAAGTAATCATTTCAAGACTAAGACATGTTAAATATCCTTGCCTAAATCGAACTACCTGAAACACCTGCAGGACCCAGGATCTCCGAGTTTACCCAAGCTACCACTCGACTGCAGAGGCGATTAGATTTTTTTAATAACTATAATAAACATTTGACATGTCTCAATGCCTTTCATTCGTCACACTGCAACAGTCACAAATTAGATACTCAAACACAAGCCTCACCCGGGACACACCATCGACGTGAGCAGTATGTTGCTCTTCCACCTCCTGCCGCCGAAGCTCTTGTAGATCCTGGCGCTGACGTAGCCGGCCGCGGCGCCGAGCAGCACCCACGCGACCAGCGCGCATGTCATCAGCGCGCCGCGGTTGGCCGGCGACAGGAAACCGAGGCAGGCGAATGCGAGAGTCACGAGCGTCATGCCAAACACCTGAAAAAATAAATGGGAGTCACTATTTGGTGGCCGGAATTGAAAAAAATACTGGCAAGTGTGAATTTAATTTTTCACAATATAATATATTAACTTGCCACTACGCTGGCAAATACTCGTATATATCATTAGTGTTTTTCAAAATTAAAAAAAAAATTCTAAACCATTTATTCAGTTTAGGCCTTCGGAGGGCACTTATGAATGTCAAATTTAAAGTTACTGAAGCTACAAGTGTAAATGAATACTTCGATTGAAGGAATAACAAATACAAACATTTACTAGGTTTCTTTTTGTATTAAACGGCAATTTTAAACGTAAGACCAAACACATAATATGTAAGAGAAAAGTGAAAAAATATTAAATAACATGCCGTCTTAATTATCTCTTCAGAGTTTTAAGCCTACATATAAATTCAGAACTGGGTTTTCGGTAAAAGAAAACATTGTGAGGAAACAATGATGCGTCACCAAATTGAGAAATGAATATAGTTAGGGCAGCCCTATTCATTGTATGGAACGAATCACTAAATGATGGGCTCAACAGAGCTAGTCTATTAACGTTAGCCACAGTTCCATTTCGACGGAAGACAGTACGAGAGCAACATGAATGTATGCGGTGAAAACTTATGCTACTGTTTTTTGACCTCGTTGTTACTTGTCTGTGAAAAACCACAGACCTTATTATAGACTATATGTTAGCCTCCTGTTTGTATATTTTTATGACTACAAATTATGTGAAGAACGTCTCCGGCTATTTATAACTATCAATATCTTGGAAGTAAGTTAATTCCAATAACATTATAGCGTTGATATGTTTATTTGCAAACGATATCCAACACCGCACTACCACAGTACAAATATAAGCTATATTATAAAATATATATTATCCAAAAATAAACAGGTATCTCTACCACAATTTTCTTCGTCTCGATGCCATAGTCTTTCTGCGATGGAATCCCGAAGGAACATCGTAATGTGGTCTAATTGGACACTCAAATGGAATTGCTCTACTGATTGGTATATGTACTGTGATTAGGCCTTGGATACGCAGGATGCGTTGTAGTACACATTCATATTATGTACCTACTCGGAATTGCTTGTTTATTGACATCTCACGTAACACTAAACCATGCGTCCAATTTAAAATGTTGAGTTTTAAAATCTGATATTAGGCAACGACATAGCAGTCAATTATTACAAAAACTAAACAAAATTACGTGGATAGATCATCATTATTTTGATCTGTTCCCATTTCATTAAAAGTCTGTAATTGAAAAAATATTATTGCTAGTAATAATAAATATCCTGGGACATTCTTTACACACGGCCATCTGAGCCCAAACTAAGCAGAGCTTGTACTATGGAAACCAGATATAATAAATACATTTTAACTCTTTACTTTTTCTACACATATTTCAATACATACTTATATAGATATTTACACGCACACAGACACAGAACAAGCATGTTCATGCACATAAATGTTTGTCCTGGGTGGGAATCGAACCCGCGACCTTCAGCTTGGCAGTCAGAGTTGCTAACCACCAAGCCAACTGACCTGTCAGAGATATTAATGTCAGTAATATTAAAGATGGGCAATAGCTTACTCTACCAATACGAAATACTATACCAAACCAATACCTATAAAAATGTTGGTTCTATGCTAGATGTTATAACATTTACTTTTATCTTACAAGTAATTAAACTATTACTGTAAATGATGTAATAAAAAAACGTTCAATCCGGCTCAATTAGAACCAAATGAACATGGATGAAGGTAATCGATTAGATACGTTTATTGGCGTCACTCATAAAGAAACAAGTGGCACATTAATTAAGTAAATTACTGATAAACATTGTGACTGACCTGGGAACCAGAGCCGAGGAACACAGCGAGCAGCATGCCTCGACGAGGTGGTCTGAACACGTCTCCATGCACCAGTTTCCAGCCAAATTCCTCCTGATGAACAAGAAAATATTTGTAGAAAGATCAGCTAAGGGCAAATTTTTTGCCGAATTGACAATAGTCAATTTATAAATCAATATCTCGCTCATTATCCCCGAAGCGGTTTTAGTTCCAAGTATGCTTCTGACCAACATTGTACTTTGAGCAACCTGGGAATCGAACTCAGTACTATGTACTCACTACTACCAGGCAACAATTCATCTTTATAGCAAATTGAAAATACTTTAGATAAAAAAAAATATTGTAGCTTGGGCCAAAAGATGTTGCTTAGTACAGGAAAAAATAATGCTTGATAAATAATTACCTGTGCATCCTCACCGCACTCCATCTGGTTGTACCTCGCAATATCTTTATGCAGTGTCCTGAGCAGTATCATGGCAACCATACCACTAAGGAACAGCACAATCACCAGCGAGTTTAAAATAGAGAACCATTGGATATTCGTCTGAGGCATTGACTCCAAAATGTAGTCCCATCTAGAGGACCATTTGATGGTGTTATTCTTGATGAAAGTGACCCTATACGAGTATGTCACGCTGAAGCTTTTGTCTGAGTCCAATGTAGTTGGTATTTCGAGTGGGTTGCGAGAACTGCAGTCCAAGCTATCTTTACTCGGGTGCTTTATGCTGGCTGGTTTGATCTGTGGGAAGACAAATACATATATTTAAGACAGCTGACGTCGTTAGTAACATGAAGAATCTAACTAATATTATAAATGGGTAAGTTTGTGAGTTTGTACGGATGTTTGTTACGCTTTCACGCAAAAACTACCAAACGGATTTTTATGAAACATGGCATAACATAGATTGCACATAACCTGGATTAACACATAAAATACTTTTTTTCCGGGAATGTTTAGCATTCCATGGGAATGCGAGTGAAACCGTGGGGGAAAGCTAGTACGTAATAAAAGGTAAATAAAGAATGTTTGGCGTTACTAAGGGTGTGTTTCGCCATAATGTTATTTTTCTTATACCATATAGGCCCACAAACAGACAGACGGTCCACCTGACGGTAAGTAGTCACTACCGCCTATGGACATATGCAACAGAACAAGGGGCATCGCCAATGTAAGGTCGACCCAGAGACATTAAGTTCTGAAGTGCCTGTAATTTCACCGGCCTCCCTACGTATTAGAAGAAAAAATATGCTTTTAAAAATTATAGTTTAAAAAAACACGCTTTTATAGAAAATCCAATTAAAATATAGGAAATAAATTTGAATTAAGAATAGAGTAAATAAGAAAAAAAAATATTTATTGTAACAAACGCGTGGGGTGCATGGTGTCAATAGTTATAAATATTTTATTGACAGATATGAGTAGAAGGATTATCATTAAATATCTATATAGAGAGATTAGATGTCATAGATAATATACTAACTGTTTAAAATATTGAATTGTCATCGGTCCTCGATAAATCTACAAAGTTTTAATGAAATCTGACCGTTTGAAGTGGGTCAAAATCGCGCCCAAAGGAGTCGGTTACAAACATACAAACAAACGTACAGATGAAGCTAATAAAAATCGTGTAAAAAGGTTCATGTATTTATCCAATGGTTAATAGTATGTTGATGTTAATGAACTTTATCATAATATATTCACAGTATATTTTACTATAATTCTTTGACGCCTAAAGGAGTTATTTTATATCAGACAAACTATAAACGTCGACATCTTTACATCAAATTACAACAAAATACGCTTAATCTTAGAAAGTACAAATACAGTACATACTATAAGTAGGTGGCTCACGATTACAGAGCAAGAGAGCGTTTATGCAATCACGTAGATTGTTGATGATTTCGCCCTCGCTCTGCAGACCGGTGCATTCAATTATCCCGACATAGATAGGGGGGAAATAATGCAGCCGAATAGCTGCACATGAATCTTGTATCAAAGAAAATGCAAAGCAGTTCGAGTTAAAAGTATCCATGCCTCTCTGAGTCGTGACTACACGCGTGCCCAATTTCCTCAAATTCAGAGACTGTGACTTTCACATTACATCATATAATTGTGGTGAATAATTACAAAAAACTACCATCTCTCGTTGATTTTTTCTAATAACGGACTTACTCATAATAACGAGAACACTATTTTTGTCGAACACGTTATTTACGTGACCGTGAAAGTATTTTAGGTCGTTTGCGTTGAGCATGGTTTAAATGGGCGGGAAAGTAATTAACACTATTATTATGTTTTAAATCTGTTATTTCTATTCAAGCTTTAATTATTATCCCCAATAATTAAAACAAGGATGGACTAATATTTTTTTTAAAAACATTGTATTAATGACAAAATCGAAAATATACTTATTGAAAAGAGTCCTCAGAGGTTGGAAAGACTTTGGCAATTCAATTGGGTTTGCAAACATCCATAGGCATTGGTGACTGCTTACCATCACGACTGAGGTCGCTTATCAGCCTTTCGCCATAATGACAATTAAAAAGTACACCTTACCTTAGCCGAAATTATACGCCCTCCATTATCTCCAAAGCCAACGCCCCATTCCTCTTCACCTCCACTGTGATATGTGATCTCTAAGTCCACATGGTTGAAAAGGTAGTACGCGCCAATGTGACTTGGTTGGATGTTCACGATTGGTGTGCAGGTGTCCTAAAGGAAATACATCCTTAATTAATACATATTATAAATTGTATCTTCCACCTGCATAAGAGAGTTGTAATGTTAGTTGTTTTCACAGGATAGTAGAAAGTAGTATGTAGTAGAAACATCTGGGTCATTCAGAGACTGACATCAAAGTCATTGAATAGTATAAAACAAAGCCTGTTTGATTTATATCTTTTAAGCTACACCATTGTTTTTATTGCGGTTTACACCATCATTGGAGAATTTAATTCACAAATTGTATTAAACATTGACATTATCCCGCTCAGCCAAAGCCGGGCGGGCCGCTAGTTATAGATAAGGCAACATAGTTTTAATGAATAGTATAGCTAACAAGCATTGAGTACTTCAGTAGTTATGTCAGATAACATAATAACCTTGGTTCAAACAGACAACTAAAATGGGCAGTTGCTTAATTACTCCTAACTACTTAATTGAATAAGACACACATTATGACAAATTTTTCACTGAATGGTTACTCATATCTATTATTATATAAGCAAAACTAGGGTTCCTATGACATACCATCACCTCAAAAGCACCGAACATGTTGGTACGGGACTGCTACCATTTGACGCAGATATTTTCCTAGATGTTTTTGAGGTACTAGCTGTCCCCCGCGGTTTGACCCGCGTTTGGTTTGAAGTTGATCAAACCAAGAAAACACATTGTTTCATACAAATTTTATACCCCCGTTTTACCCCCTTAGGGGGTTAATTGTAAAAAATCCTTTCATAGTGCTCCCTTACGTTATAAAAGAAAAGCCTGTGCATAATTTCAAGTTTGTAACCCTTATAGTTTAGGTCCTGCATTGCTATTTCAGTCAGTCAGTCAACTTCTCCTTTGATATATATATATATATAGATATATCGCACCTTCAGTACGATAAGGGCTTAACTCAAAATTTTGCGAAATGGAGTTACGATCATAGAGAGACTAAACAAAGTACGCTCTATCCGATGAATAGTAAAACATAGTCAATTTAATGATACGATAAGCATACCGATACTTCAGCCTCTTTAACACCGGGACCCACCCTCCCCGCTCAGTGCGAAAGTGATTATTTGAGTTAAGCCCCTATTGTTCTGAGGGTGCGATATGATATTGATAAACGCCGGTGAAACTGCGGGGGACAGTTAGTTAATAACTAAACTCATCCAATAGAGAGTTATTAACTCTTTTTTTATTGGGCCTTTGAAGCAGTATGGATTATTAAAAACAGACTAATGCAAGAAAAAATATCTTTAAATATTAGGATGACTGTAGATAGAATTATAATAATTCAGTGTACACTCTGCTATTACTACAAAATTGTGTGCATAAATGATGCTAGAGAGTTTATTCTTTTGTGACAAACCATTTAAAATAAATACAGCTGCATTAACAATTCAATGGTGGCAAAACTCTATTGGTTAAACAATGCTTATCAACAAATAATAAACATTTCAAATAGTTGGTACCAAAGTGTTTGCGAGGACATAAATTAAAGGTGATTAGAAGCTGGCTAGTAATTCAGTTTTGTTGATATATATTTACTAACTGATTTCCCATGGTTTCACCCTAGATAATCATTATCATATTTAGCCTATAACCATCTAGAAAAAAATCTGTGTCAAATGGTAGCAGACCCATCTCAATATGTTCAGTAGTTTTGAGGTGATGGTGTGTCAAAGGAATCCTATTTTGCTTATGTATAGATATGCCAGCATGATAGCTGGTAATCATTCGCCACAGTAAACTCCATTGGCAAACAGTATTCAAAATATAAGAAGAATAACAGGGGTCAAATGGTCACATGTGAAGCTAAAAGTATAATACACAACAAAGGCAACAAAAGGCATACACACTATTGCCGTAGCCTTATAATATTTAAAAATATATGTATATAAGTAAATTCTTAAAAACATTGCCAAATGTTTCTCAGAATTTACTTCTTCACTCATTATCTTTTGTGCAAATAATTAAATTATTATACTATGTGTTTCACAGATCTGTTTAATTATTGAACATTGATAAAGAAACTAACACAAGTTATCATTATTGTGACCAAAATAAAATATCTATCAAATTAAGTTAATATGTTAACAAAATGGAGTATGAAACAAGAGAAAAATGGCTTACCATATCCCTGCGTACTTGACATCCCATAGGGAATCCAGTACTGCAATAGGTCTTTCCACCTTCATTGACCAAGTAGCACCATGTCACGGGCATGTTATCCAGTATCCAGTGGTGTTGGTAATACAGAGCCATGCCCATCTTCAAGAGATTCATTTTTTTATTGGACTCCATGTCCGCTCCCCGGTATGTCTTCGTACAAACCGCCTTACAGTCCACATTTTCAAGGAAATTTAGTTTATAGGGACTCGGACGTATTCTTTCACCGAAGACAACTTGGCCTAAGTTCTCGACAGGCGATTGGCTCTCATCAATTGTGCAGAAATCAAAGTGGTGATATTCAAATGGGATAACAGACTCTTCTGTATTAAGTCTGTTCACATAAAGTGGGATTTCATTCTGTAATTAAATATAGAAATAAAAATTAAGTAAATTCTAATTTACTGATAGTAAGCATGGCAATTTCCTGCGCCTTATCGCATTTATACGTTTTTTACCATTATTGTCAATTAGTTTGTGTTAAAGATATAGGTTTGATAAGGCTGTGCGTATTTTAGATTTACATTTCAGGATATATCAACTTTATAATCTGTATAGAAAATTATGTTAATGTTAAACCAAAACTATAACGTTTCGGCGTAGTGGCATCAAACACTGACTTTGATGGATATTGCCGACATTACGAATAACAATCATACTCACTTTGCACGACTTCCCATTGTCTTCACCGGCTTTACAATAGTTAACTGGTGCTAAGCCTGGAAGATAAAACGCTCTAATAGGCGTTAAAATCAGCAATGCGCAAACCACAAAGTACGGTATCGACACAATCGGCATGACGAGATATTTTAATAATACACTTCTTCAGTTCAATTATTTCGAAACTATAGTAAATTACGAATGTAACAAGAAACCATCCACATACTCGTTGTAACAGGAATCCGAAAACGATTCCGAATAGGTTTATTTAGATTTTTTCGTATTTTATTTCGATGAATCTTCCTCTGTCGCACAAGGAAACGTCACCACAGTAGGTGCTGCCAATGAACAAAAATAGATATCGATTAATCGCATATTGGATAAATACAACATGGTGTAGTTTTTGGGATTTCAGAACGACTAACTTAAATATTCATCATTGGTTCCGATTCTGTTGGTGTATCGCCTAAGCTAATTAAATACACTAATATAACATTATTTCTAGTAAAATATGAGTTAGTAAAGTGACAGAAAGTCTGGAATTTAGTTTATTTCTGGCAAACGTGCTATGCTTTGAGTAGTAACGTAGTGATTCTCATCAAACATTGGTGGATGAAAAAAGCAGGATGGATGGCATGCAGCTTGTTCACGACTGATTAAATATAAAGCGCATTATATATTTTGAGTGGGTGACACGGCTAAGGGCTTTTTGATCTAAATTGCATACACTAACCGGTAGGCTAGTTTAGCGGAATCATAGTATTGGTTCTTGGTAATCAATACTCAATCGACTATCGTTTGGCAAAAATACCCCAAGAACCTTTTCGCTTACAGAAATTTTGATGTTTTACTAGTGTTCCGGATACATAAACTAAATGTTTTACTTGAATAAAGATCATTCTAGAAAATGTTCTATTTGAACAAAATTACATTCAGTTGCCTTAGTGTTAAATATCTAAACATTCCAAATTCTTTCTATAGAAAGTTTTAAATAACAGACGCCAAAAGAGTATTTACTGTTCGTTATTATGCTGATATGGGTAAAGAATAAAGAGAGAAGAAAATTATATAGAGAAAGAACAACACTAAGTCTCTTTGGATCGGAAGCTCATCATGAAACTAAATAGGTTTTTCTCTGTCATCTTTGTGGTTGCCAGGACCCGATTTAGCCTAGCGCCCATTTCATTTAAAATTATGGTTTCCATAAAATTTTATGTATATCTTAATTATTAATACCAACAATGTCAATTGAAAAATTTTAATTTATTGAAAGTTTGTCAGTTAAAAATTATGAATTCAAACATTTCTTAATTAACTGTTTCATATTGGGTAGTTAATACATTTTTCGTTACCCTGGCGCTATTAGAGAGTATAGAAAATAGTGATCTGTAGATTTGCAGCTATATTATACACACAATAAAAAAATCTTTTTTCACAATATTGTTGATGAAACCGATGTTTAGAATTCTCAACATAAACTAAATAATGAATAATAGTTATTTATTATACAAGAGTGTAAAGTTGCGTTTCAACCGTGTGCTCAATTTTGATGACCGAGCAAGCGAATGATTTTAAAATTAAATCACAAGCGCAACGAGTGATTCAAAAATTAGAATCCTGAGCGATAGCGAGGGAATCAAAAGAGCACGAGGTGAAAAATCTTTGCACTCGAGTGCAACAAGTAACTTTTCATCCTACCTCAACGAGCAAATGGCTAAATGCAAAAAAAAAAACAGAAAATGACGCGCGCAAATCAAATAAAAAAAATGAGTAAACCAAGAGGTTCCGAGGAACCTCTGAGTTTTTTATCAAATTAAGAAAGGTTGTATTATAAATTGTATTGAATTCACAAAGTTAGTGCACCCGATGTTCTTAATTCAATTTACTTTATCCTCTAGCTGATAAAAACGGCTTTTGCACTCGGATATCGAAGATACAAAAATACTCTCTCCGAGATGGGGGGATGAAAAGAATATTTAATACTGTGTTAATACTTATAGGTAGATACTACTATGTTATAGTTTGTACCTACCTAATAATAAGAATAAATAAAATAAAAAATAAAGCAATAAAATTAAAACTATAGTTTTATTAAGGTACAAAAATAATATTTCACGATAATTATTCCGATCGCAATTGTGTAAGGGTTATCCATTTTAGCTATTCGAGCGGTAGTTGACGCCGCCGCGACGAGTTTTTTTCAACATTGACTAAGTGTTGGGTGTCTTCGTCGAGTGTGTGACCACGAGCGAAGGCCGAAAGGAGCCCTAAGGCTGCGGCTGGCTTGTCTGCGGGAATCATGTGACCAGCACCGCGGACCATTACTTCTGTGAGCTTGCCAGCTGTCTTGTAGTACCTGGACAATAACAAATAATATCAAAGATAAATTAAAAATGATATTTTAAAATTAAGAGAAAATGTTGTTTAAAGAAATCTTATCAATCTATTTTTTAGGATATTTCTTAAAATCTTTTAAATATATTTTTTTAAATCGCTGTAACAGTCACTCACTCCAGTAAGTTCCTAAGCGTGTACCTACTTAGGTTTTATCAATTCATAATCTCAACATACAACCCATCGACAGGCCAGTTGGCTTGGTGGTTAGCTACTCTGATTGCCAAACCGAAGGTCGCGGGTTCGATTCCCACCAAGGACAAACATTTGTGTGCATGAACATGTCTGTTTGTTCTGTGCTTGGGTGTAAATATCTATATAAGTATGCATTTAAAAAAAAGGACTAAATGTAGTATATCAGCTATCCGGTTTCCATAGTACAAGCTCTGCTTAGTTTGGGACCAGATGGCCGTGTGTAAAGATTGTCCCAGGATATTTATTTTATATCTACACCTCTTCTCTTGGTTGATTACAGACTCGAAGGAGCTTTCCTCTACATTAATTACACGTGTCAATAATAATAATCCGACAAGTGACTTACCCTGATAATTTTCCATCGTGATACCAAGGTTCCCGTTTAGCGTTCTTGTATTCTGATGTTCCCGAGAATGACAAGGCGTTATAGGTGTTGACGGACGGATGGTAGGCGACTATGATGTCTAAATGACCACTGCAATAAAAAAAAGTTAAGATTTGGGGAGTTGGGGCATGAGAATGATAACGACAGAGCATAAGATAATACGACATATGTTATGAGGCCCAAAAAGGGGACTGTCAAAGCTACTAACAATTATAACAGTACTGCACTTCTATTACTGTGTTCCGGTAAGAAAGGCAATGGGGCTAGTGAAATTACGGGCACGTCTTAGGGTCAACATCGGATTGACGATGGCCCTGGTATTTAAAATGTCCACAGGCGAACTTCAAACCGTTTATCGTCCTTGATAAACTTGAGAAATAATTAATAACATTTAAGAAACCATAGAGATGTGAGTTACAATGACAGACCCCATGGAGAAGGCAAAGAAGATGATGAACCAACTTACTTGACAAGCAAAACCCTGTAGTTTTCCAAAAGTTCTTCGAGCCACATTTTCGAGCTCCTCATGAAATCTGGCACCAGTTTTTTGTAGACCACACCAATAGACGTGAAGTTTGTGTTACCAACGTGCAATGCTTTCCTGACGTCAGTTCTTTGTATGTAGTCCAAATAAGCACCGTCTAACTGAATATCATCGTCTAGGTAGTTGTACAAGTTCGACAGGTGTGATTTCGTTATAAACAGTTGAAGAAGGTAGTTGTAGTACTGGGAAAGGAAACAAAACACTAACATTTTAAAATACTAAATGTAAATAGCGTTACAAAAATTATGCTATTGCTCTGCCCCATTTGTCTATCATTTCTCCTCTTCCTCATAAGCCAAAGTATCTCGCCCAGTCGATGGTTAAAGGTTTAGTAATCTAATCCTGTATACCTATTAACTAGATTCTTTGTGCAAGCTTGAGCTACTTCACTTTCTCTCTTGTAGATCAATAACAAGTATCTCTGATTACCAGAATATTGAAGTGGCTAGCAATTTTAAAGCGAAATATTCATCAACTTACAGCATACGCTTTTAGCATCTCTCCATTATTGATGAACTGTGTGACAGCGGTCTCCAGATGGTTCATTATATCGGCAACACTGTCGTCCACCAAACCAACCTCTCGGACGAAGTGGCTGTATCTTTGGAGGCTCAAAGGGTCGATGAACCCGTTGCCGATTGCTAGACCCTGTCAATAAATGAACATAAAATATATACTTTCTGTCCATTCGGTGTAAAAGTGCCCAGTATTTTACTGCCGGCTTGCTGCATGACACCAGCTTTGGGAATGCTTTGGTTCACCATTTGGTTCAAGAGGTAGGGGTAAATGGCTTCCCCGCTACCACATAAAAATAATCCTATTTAATGTAAAAGATTTTACTGATACCAACTTGAAGGTTTATCGGCTCATCTTCTTCTTTGTGCCAATGGATCTGAACACCGAGGGATGGTATGTGTTTTCCGGCGTAAGATTCTCCAGCAATAGTCAGAGGCGCTTTACGCAGTTCAGGGAATATTGTTAGGAACTGCTGAAGGAATGTGTACAGGTTCTCTCCGATCTGGAAACGATGAATAAAAATGTTATTATGTATGAAGCCAAGATGTTTGTTCAAAGATCAAAAATGTCATAGTTAGTATCATATAAAGTGGTCAATCGGTGAAGAGGTCTACCTACATGTCATCGAAGATATTTTTTATTTCAACTTGTGTCACTATCTCCCGGGCAAATACAACAAAAAAAACGTCAAATGTACTTTGCCTGATATGGGAATGCAACAAGAGCAACAAGTAAACAATTTAAGATTTTACTTAATTACTAAATTCCTAGAGACTAGAGTCCTAGAGACTAACAACACAACAAAGTAAATTAAAGACCCGATTTTATAGAGTTTACTAGAGGATTTTGTTGTTGTGAATGAAATTGAAATCATACCGTGGTCTGATTCGTTGCATATCCACGGTCATCGTCGGTATAACTGAATCCAGTGCCAACAGGGTTATCGATAAACAGCAGAGAATGGTTCTTGCCCCAGGAGTACTTCATTTCTGGAAGAGAAATCTAATTTAAAATATACCTGAAACATGCTCCACGATGTTCCCCGAAGAAGTAGGCAGAGGGTATCGCACTTATCACTTGTCGGATGTAAAAATATTGAACTTTTGCTACTAGCTATGATAAATAGTATATCCATAATGTAATTCCTCGAAACATGTTTGATTTTATTTAGAAATTCTTTACGTTCTAAGCGCCATTTACATTTTACGGTTTAATAGAAAGATATAGGTACCCTTGCTTTGACTAAACAAGGTCATCGAATAAAATAAAGGCTTTTAGGGTTTCGTAGTCAATAACCCTATAGGGACGTTCACTACGAACCACGGCTATATAGAGTATTGCTATGTCTGCCCATCTACCCGTCTGTCCGTGATTTAGAAACTCTTGGTACCAAAAAGCTGTAATTTGGCATAGTTGTAAATAAAAATTTTACCCTACACTACGCAAGACCCACCACGCACTTCACACGTCGTTTTTTAATAAGGGTTATTAACTAATTATGAAATGTTGTCAATTGATATTTTCTTCAGTTACCCTATTACCTTCTAAGTTATTATCTTCAGATACGAAGAACGGTCCAATTTCTGTGAAGAGACCGTATAGAGATGATGCACCGGGACCGCCTTGGAGCCAGATGATCCAAGGGGTATCTTCGACTGATTTACCTGAGACCGGGAAGTACCAGAACCACAAGTTGGCATTATATTCTTTGTTTACCTGAAAATAGATAAATAAAATGTAACATGTCATTATTCAAAATTATTTCCTGGGGTGCATGCTCTGTCTCTTTCGTTTTATACGCAATGACATGAGATGTTCTCCGCGGGCTCCTTACCTGCTCGCCAAAGAAGTTTGTATTAAAGATTTAATTTTAAAAAAATATCCACCAGATGGTAAGTGGTATAAACCGCTGCCTATCGACATTATCAACACCAGGGGTATCGACAATTCGTTGTCGACCCTGAGACATGATTTTGTAAAGTCTCATGAAGGTACCTGTAATTTCACTGACCCCGACCTTTCTAACAGAAACACAAGTGCACTACTGTTCACGAGAGCTAGCGAACTTTTCAAAATTTCACAAGACTTCCTTAGTAACAAAACTACCGTTAGAACTTAAAACACTTCAATCATGGATTCTTAAACTGTGAGAAATGTAGCGTTGTCAAGTAATCACGAACATAAATATTTATTTTGGTGGAATTTGATAAGTTTTGTTAAAAACAGTTAACTAACATGCTAAACGTTTGTGAGTATGGATGGTTAAAGGAATGTTTCTTACTCTTTCACGCAAATACTATTTAATGGATTTGGATTAAACTTGTAACATAAATAGTATTAACCAGTATTAAAAAGAAAGAATGAAACAAATTTATTCGTGACAAAAGAAAGAATAACACGAAAAAAGCTAACAAAAAGAAACGAGATACATAATTGCACAAATCGGTCCTCCAACTCAGCATGTGGTTGGCTTTACGTACCCATGTATAGCCAACGCTGATCATCCGTTGGTGCCGGCAACACATAGGGTACTTTTAATCCCGGGAAAATTTTAAAATGCAAATGGCCTTAAATGGCAATAATTATTATTTGTTCAAATTTAAGTTATTTTTTGTAACTTACAGTTAGATAACCCGAATAGCTGTCAATGTCTGTCAGAAAATATTCGGAGTCGACGTGTGCAGCTTCCCTTGCCTCTTGGAGCTTCTTCTCTTCAATTAAAGGTGTGAGGAGCAACGGTGAACCAGCGTCATAGGTCGCTCTTGCTCTGCCAACCTTGTAGGTCTTCTCCATGAAGGTGAGGATTGGTTCAGGAGCTTCTCCAGGGGGGAGCTCCGGTAGGGGTGAGCTGCTCAGTGTTTGGTGCGCACATCTGGATTAAGAAAACTTGAAATGAGAATCATGGATATGTGCTTCTAGCTTTTTATTTTCACTTCACCTACGAGATAGTCATACGTAGTATCTTTCCAAAAAGTGCTTAAGTAGAGAAAGCATCCGCTTGTGATCTCGATTAGTATGTTTTAAATCATTGTCCCAATTACTACAGAGACGCCAAATTCAAAGATAGTGATTTCATAAGTATCTAAACAAGGGATGATCTAGTAATGGATCAATTTATTTTCTAATTCTACTTGGAATCCTAGTCTTCTATAATTCGTTATAGATATATATATATAGAAATATACACATTGGTATATGTTTTATTTTATCGAAATACCCAAATATCAAATTGGTAAAATACATTGAGATGAAAAAAATGCTTTTTAAGATAAATTAAAGGTTTGTTGGTAAGCGTACAACTTCAGAACGATTGGAACAATTTAGCTTTGTTAAATGTATTTTTTAAAACAGAATTAGGTTATTAAGATATTAAAATTCGGGACGTCACCTCAAAAATTTCAAATTCTGGAATTAAGAGTAAAGTAACATCTACCAAGTCAGCCAGTATTTTATTTATACTAAATTAGTAGCCAGTATTATTTCGCTTTATTCTTAATTTAAAACTGATCAATCACTTACATTAGCAGCAGTAAAATCGATGTTACCGCCATATCCACGTTGGTTTAGGGTGTCCTCTTCAGGTGCTCCTCTACAGTGGAATGGAACCGGTGTCCTAGCGTCGGGAACCTTGTATAGTGAGCCACTTCTCGCTCTGCACTTGCGCCTTGAACTTGGATTTATCTCGATCTTCTATACAGGGTGCGCGAAGTATGATGTTTATGTACAAAAACCCTTTCAAAAAATTTTTTTACCAAAAAATATAAGATTATATATAGACTTCTACTCTTTATAAAATATAAATCATATATCTTATATAGCATTTATAACTATATCACTATCTTATCAGATTATAAAATTGCCACTTGAGTTGATCTACCTTGCCTACCTTTCATTTAAATCCAATACTTTAGAACAATGGTACCTGTAGTACCCCATAATGTTGATAATTCGAGCAGATATGCAACTAAGTCAATACTTACGTCAAATAATTTTAAACAAAAAGAATTGTTGCGTGAGATGATAATAAACAACACGTATTTCCTATAAAAGAAGCTTGAAGTTAATATAAGAATCAATAAACTGTAATATTTTATATATACATACTTGGCCATTTGTGGTAGAGACATAAGGCCCATGGAGGCGAGGAGCTTCATCCTCCGTGATATTCAAAACGCCAGGTGCTGACCTCCACGATAGACTAGAGGACTGATGAATACATCTGCCAGTGATAAGCATTGCCATAGCGCAATCTTCCAGCGTTCTGGGCACCCTTCCCACCGGCAACGACTTGTACAGCTGTTCCTTTCTGAGCAGCTAATGTAGCTTTTTTATAACTAAACAGTTAAAGCTAAGTAAAATTATGATCAGGTGTTATAGATTATTAAAAACTTTTATTGAATTTCTGTGTGAGTTTTGTATGTTTAATATTGTTAAAAACTGATATTTAAAAAATGATCATAACCTAAAAAAAAATATTGAAAACTTAATATTTGACCAAGTGAATGAATGACATCAGCCTGTATACCTCGGGTGAACAGGTATGGAGTACCAATGACCTGATTAGCATAAAATCGCTCCCACGCTCCGGCATCCACGATAGATTCTTGCACGCTCACAAATGTGATTTGCTCTATATTTAGGATGTTTGTAGTAAAACAAACATCGATACGTTACAGTTGATACGTGAGTACGATACGCAATTGCGTATTACGTTAATCATGATACAACTGAGCCGATAACTGAATTTCTCACGCTCTGCTCGTAAAATCGCTCGGGGATTACCTATGAGATACGTTTTTCTTTTGTACAATATCCATTTTGGTTTTGAGTTCCGTACAATAAGAAAAACTATAGTATTTATCTATCTATCTGTCAGTATATAGTGTATATAGTCTGGGACATTGTCCTGGGGCATTCATCCCACTCAGTCATTTGATCCCAAACTTACCGAAGCGTGTACTTTGATTACCAGATAAGTGATGGCTACCTGCTTTCGTTTACTTACTTGAATTTACTTACTGCATATTTAATATTTTTATAAATTGTATGTTTCATGTTACATAGGCATTTACTTATTATCATGTAAACTAAAAAGCTATGAAGAGTCCGCTCTTCTCTCTTATCACAAGCAAACCCTTTCTTAAAAGGGGATTTCGAAATACTTATGTACACTAGTGATAAGTTAGTGAAATATTTTTTTTTTCATTTAAATTATAGGCAGAACAAACAAACATGCGTTCATGCATACAAATGTGTGGCCTGAGAATCAAACCCTTAATTTACGGCATGATTGTCAAGGTAATTATTACACCAACTGAACTGTAATTGTACAATAAACATAAATAAATAAAAATTATGACAGCTATATTTATTTATTGGAAATTAAATAAATGAGAAATCATAATATATAGTCTTTTATGTCAAAGAATACTGGTTTGCGGTAATTGAATGAACTATTAATCATTTAATTTATTGGGATAATAAAAAAAACACTCGAAATTCAAATAGTGTTTTCGCTCCATTTGGAGTTGTTGTTTTGTCATATTTTAAAGCTGTCTATTAGATGGAGGTATTAAAAAAAGTTGAATCTAAATAAATGAGAAATACTCACTTTGAATAGGTTGGTAAAAGGTCAAACGTCTTATTGGCGCCACCTCGTGGAATGCTGGTAGTTTTTTTCTTATTATTATAATTTTGTATGATTAGGCTGTCCTTTGTGGGTTCTGTAGGTTTTCTAAAGGATATTTTTTGTTGCAGAACTACGTATTAGCTTTTGTCAATTGTCATGTGACTTATAGAATTGTATACCACTGTATTAGATTAAGATCCAAATTTATTGGTTACGCGTTGTTTTACCTGCGTTACCAGGATAAAAAGCTTACCTACTTCCCTTTTCATAGCATTTCTGGTTTTTTGGACGGCAAACAAACTTACTTTCGGATTTATTATTAAGGAACGAGTTTCGAACGCAGCTTTTATGAGGACGTAGGACTCCAGTGGTAAATTCAAATAAACAGAGTTACAGGCTGTATTCTGTCGAATTTGAACTGGCAAACTACTGATCTGGGGTGAATAGGTAATCATTTATGACAGTACCATGCATAGGAGTATATACGAGTATAGTGCTATGCCCACCCCAGTATGGTCTAGTGCCCACTGGATGTTTCGTTAAACTTTTCTTCTTTTTAATAAGACGCATCGCATATTTTGTTGGTAAGTAGTGATAGGTAGGTAGTTATGTACATAACAATAATTTATGTCGACGCTGGTTGATCACATCGGCCATGGCATCTCAGGCCCTCCCTAGAAAATAAGCTACATACGCCAATGGTACCTAGCTTCCAGCTTTTGCGAAAACTATTTAACTACTACCAAAACAGTACGTGGAACTAATTAAGGTAGAAAGAGAGAATAAACAATCATTGAAATAATTATCATTCTGGTAAAATCGTTAATCTGTGTTTATCTTCACACTTCGTCATCAATTAAATACTGCTATGTAAATATCCACTTTATTGACGATATGGTTAGTCATGCGACAAGCTATACTGATGGCCAGTCATGAAGGTAGTCGCGATAGAGCCGGTCGTGGTCGTCACATTTCTTTGGTAAGTACTAACGCTTAGATAGTTTACTATCTATTGGTATAGTCACATGTTAGGTAACATTTCTCATATCTCTGCACAACATAGTTATCTTCAAGCGTAGATTTTTTTAATTAACATAATATACTACCTAATACAATCTTTCAAATCGCCAAAGAAACTGCAAAGTATCTAACATTTTCTATTTATATGTAGAATTGGATGAAAATATGGTGTTATTAGATTTGAAATCTAATTTTAAATCGGTAAGATTCAAAACCGTGTGATGATTCATACTACTTGTATTCTATTGACTCCAGTCGATTTATCTGGTCGTCTTTATACATACCTTGTATGAATGTACCAGTTGAACTAAGAGCTTTTCTAAATTGGTGAATTAACTTCGGATACGCTTCTCCTTTGATAAACACAAATGATACAAAATCTTTACTTCATTCCAATTGACATCAAGATATCGGAATTCTGGTCCATGAAGATAGAGCTGTTAAATAGCATATCCTGTATCTTCGCTTCGAACGAATAGCTTAAATCTTAGTAATGATTAAAATTATATTGTAAGATGTTTCGAATTGTAATAAATAAAATGACGGTAAGGTGCAACCTTATCTTCAAAAGCTCACGTTTCCGACTTCTGGAGACAAACGCTAGGCTTCCAACGATTGTAAGCTGGAAGACTTCTACTTGATGGGGCACCTAACAAATGCGAACCTAAAAAGAAAGCTCAAATATTGTCCTGAAAAAATTTCAAATAACTCCCTATTGCTTGATGTCTTAGCTATTTTGTTTCGATTCAAGCTGATTTTGTGCTTGTGACTTCACATCTGCAAATATATAGGAACCAGGTCTATGTATTTGTCCTCGTCTTCTAATTCAATAAGTTTTACTTTTACAGTCTAGCAATATCAAACAGTTCAACCATATACGATGACTGTTTAATCTTAACACCGTACATCCAAAATGGGACCGCTGCTGACGCCAGACGCCTATCTTCTGTTAACCCTGATGATTTCCTTAAAATCAAAAGCCATTCAGGTTTCATGACAGTGAAGGAGATATACAATTCGAACCTCTTCTTTTGGTTCTTTCCCGCTGAAAAATTAGATAATACTCCTTGGATAATTTGGCTGCAAGGTGGACCAGGGATCTCTTCGCTAAAAGGGCTCTTCGATTTAATTGGTCCGTTGGAAATCGTGAATGGAAGAGGTACCAATACATTCAATAATATATAGTGAAAGAGAAGTTATCCTATAAATGATTAATTACTAAAACTAATATCATAGATGTAAAAGTGTGTCTATTTGTTTGTTTGTCGCATTCACGGGTAAACAACTGAAGCGATCTTGCTGAAATTTGGCACACACATAAACTATGGTATTGAGAGGGACATAGACTCTTTATCACGCGGGTGAAACCGCCGGGAATAGCTAGTATTCGATGATTTAAGCATGGTAGGAACAAGAAGGTTATAAATCGGCGCAAGATTTAGATACAAAAATGGAATTTGCATTGAAATAATATTGTGACCCAATTATTTCAGCAATTCAGGGGAATTTTCTTCAACACAGAACAATAGACAGAATTAACTGTTTTAGCACAGAGGTCGAAAAATTCGCATATATCCTTAGTCCCAGGATTTGGTCGTTATTTATCTACAGTCTATAATGATATAATATTTTTCTCCAGTAAAATTAAGAAATGTCACATGGGCCAGTGATTACTCTGTGCTGTTTCTGGACAACCCTGTTGGTGCTGGTTTTAGCTTCACTGAAGATGATAGAGGATACACTAATAACGAAGATGATGTAAGTATCATAGATTAAAAAAATCTTTTTTGTTAATACGTACGCCCGTCAGATGGTAAACGGCCACCGCCACCTATTGACAAAATCTGCAAAAATCTCTTCACACCCTTCTTGAAGAACCCCATGCTGTACTCACTTGGGAAAACCACGGCTACATTACATGGTCTTTCCAATATTTAATGTCTCAGGACACTGACGGCAGAATTTTTACTGCTTAAAAAAATGCTTTTTATTTATCCACAAGAGTGAACTAACGCATTGTTTTACCATTTAAAATCATATGGTCTCACTCATAAAATGCTATTTAAAAAGACAATTGTTAATAACTTCATGTATTAATTATCCTCCACTGTCAATACTGCGATGTTATTTATGTGAATATTTATGTGGCTTAGTCTTAAAGTTATTATACCTACTTTATGCTAGTATAATAAGTTTATGGTTTTAAATAAACATAGCAAAAGCCATAGGCGTAAAAAGGAGAGGGGGGGGGGGGGTGTGTCCGTGCCCACCCCAATAAAAATGGTCTAGTAGTATATATTTTGAAATAGAAAGAAAATACAATTTATGTCAACTCTGCTTTTGTTAAAAATAACCCTTGATACTCCAATGCCGACAGCAAAAGTAAAGTACATTTTTCATCGCCAACACTTAGCAAGCAAATAGCCACGTCAAAAGACTCGTTAGATTTAATTTGATCTTACAATGCATGTGAACCTGCGTTTAATAATACTGAGGATCCTGCAAAACTGGTTTGATGAACTTTGGTTGGTCTGCGGACGTAACGAAGGTAGCTTTTATGACGTTCGGAAGCCAGAAATAGCTAAGGAGCAAACATGTTGGTGCAGCTTTATATTCTGAATACAACTACTTATCTAATACCCACTACATGTGTACTTAAAAAAAAAGAGTTAATGATTGCTATATAGGTGCTACAAAACTACCCGTAAAACCGAAAGGAGGTTAATTGGGGCCTTATAACGAATCCATTCACAATATTTAAGAACCGTAGTAATGCTATATAACATACCCCAAAAAAATTTTTAGAATGAAAAATAGTAAAACTATTAAAGTAGACAATTATTAGGTAAAATAGGTACGTAGGCCTTTCTGTTTAATAATCTGGTTCCCTGACATGACAGCTTACTAGAGTTGTTGGCTTTGATGATTGATTATATTTTTACGGGGTATTTTGTAACACGTTGTATACTATTTACCTATGTATGCTTTTTAAATCCTACTATCTTACTTATATGACAGGCCAGTTAGCTTGGTGGTTAGCGACTCTGACTGCCAAGCAGAAGGTCGCGCGTTCGATTCCCACCCAGGACAAACATTTGTGTGCATGAACATGTCTTGCTCTGTGTCTGAGTGTTAATATATATATGTATATAAGTATTTATTTAGAAAAAAATAGTTGTATCAGTTATCTGGTTTCTATAGTACAAGCTCTGCTTAGTTTGGAATCAGATGGCCGTGTGTAAATAATGTCCCAGGATATTTATTTATCACTACATAGTATAAAACAAATTTGCTTTCTCTGTCCCAATATCCCTATGTATGCTTAAATCTTTGAAACTACGCAACGGATTTTGATGCGGTTTTTTTAATGGATAGAGTGATTGAAGAGGAACGCGGGTTAAACCGCGGGGGACAGCTAGTTATATTTTAAATGCGAAAGTTTATGAAGATGGGATGTATTACTCTTTCATGCAAAAGCTACCAAATAAATCTAGATATGGTTTCTAACTGGCTAGCTAGCTTCTACATAGGATTTTCTTATCCCGGCAAAATTTTAGATTTCTTGGGAAGGCGGGGAACAGCAAGATATGTAAAGAAACTAGTTTCTGTTCCTTGGTTTCACTCGCGTTCCCGAAGTATCTTACCTTTGCTCAGTGTAAATAGTATCTTATGTATTAATCCAGTTTTAAACTGTGTGCCCAATTACATCGTAATCCTTCCATCCATCATCCATACCTACAAACATTTGATTTTTTTAAATGTTCGTAATTTTGCCAGCACTTTCCAATATTCCGGAATACTTTTCCTATTTTTCCTTTCCTTAAAACCTTATTCGTATCGGAACGAAATTTAAAAACAAAAAACTGCCAAATCAAGCCAGCTACAGCTTGAGGGCTCAAGTGATACGCTAATCTTCGAATAGCATTTCATTTTTATTTATGTACATATACCTAACTTTATTACCCACAGGTGGGAGAACAAATGTATGAATTTCTCCAGCAGTTTCTCAAGATGTTTCCAGAACTACAACAAGCACCACTGTTCATATCTGGAGAGTCGTACGCGGGGAAATATGTTCCAGCGTTGGGTATACAGATACATAGGCATAAGCAAACCCTGCCGATTAATTTACGGGTAAGTTAGAAACGTAGGTAAGTGGGGATTTCGTACTTAATAACCCCCTTTAACGATCCAATACCTACATGATCATGAGTCGATCGTATTTGATTATTAGGTGTTGGTGATTCCGTGGACTACTGAATAAAATACCATATTAGACTCCAAAATATGTATGTCCGCACAGGCAAACGATTAGGAGAAGACAAGCATATTTTTAAATATGACATCTGTCTAGAAAAACGTTCTATAATAACAGAGTTTATACTGGGACATATATACAAACTCCATGATGCGATTAAGTTATTTCCAACATTAGGTACCTATAATTAAACTATAAACAGTTGTAGGTACGCATTTCGGCATTTTAAGGGATTAAAGGCCCAAATAAATATTCGATCGCCATTATAAGTAGTTGGAAAATATTCAATGCCAGTATAAGTAAAAATAGGTAAAAAGTGAAGTTTAATGTCAGAATTATATATAATAACTTATCTAACTTTGCGATAAGAATGTATAGTTATAATTATCTTTACTAACGAATTTAATCTTGTATAAACCTTTTGAGGTTCCAATGGTAAAAAGAAATTATGTAAAAAAATAATATGTGATCAAAAAAATTTATAATAAAAAAAGTTTTAAAACAGTGTAAGGGTTTACTTCAATAATGGTGGTAAACATTAGCTTTGGACTAATAGAATAGACTACTTTTAACAGCTTTAAGTCATGTATAACATACGAGTAGGTCATTGGCGAAAAAAAAGTAATTGTACCTACGTTTCTCGTTTTATAGAGCAGTTAAACTAAAGACGTGTATGAATTAAATTAGGTAGGTAAAAAACTAGGTATTCCAATGATACGAAATACGGATTGACGGGTTTAGCTGAAATTTGATCACAAAATCGAAATAGATCTATCTTAGCTTAACTTAGTGACCGTAGATTCTGTATTCGATTCCCAGGATGGACAAGCTGCAGTTGATGTTTCTTTGTTAGAAATTATTACCTGTAGCTCGGGATTGGTTACTTGCGAATACTCACCATGCTACAATGTTGGGATTTCAAATATAGATATTTAGTACTGAGACCTCTACATACGAAATGATATTGGGCGTGTCGCGAAGTACGTCGCGAAATGTACCATAAATTGTAAATAACTAAAACCTCAAACCTCCTTAATATTCAATACTGGCAACCCTATAACGCCGCGCCACCGGATGGACAATTTCCCGCCACTGCGGCGCATGAAACTAAAAACGACTCGTTTCATCAATTCATAAAGTGTGAACAAAGCAAATAACTAACTATCCAGACAGAGATTGAGAGAAGTGAGTGTGGCAACCTGGGTGCGCGTGTTAGTAGACATTCGAACATACAGCTCAAAAACTATGTAGGTACCTACAGTTATTATTACTTACTATTATAAGATATGCCTACTTACCTTGGTGGGGGTAGTAAGGACATGATCGTTGGATCATGCTCAGATACTCAGCTATTCATATTATTCAGACAGAGATATCACTCAGGTAAACTCAGATGGACATGAGAGGAAAGGGGTATATATATAATATAGGGGGCGCTATAAGGTGAAGTGGAGGCGACTTAAAAATAGTTCATAAACTATTAACTCAGACTATCGCTCAGTAGTGTCTCAGTATGGTAAAATGAAGGTTATATCCTTTGCCTCAACACAGTTTGCTCTCAGACAATTACCACTCAGATCAGCTACATACATATTATTTATCTGTTCAGATATGATGCATCAATTCCTGTATTAAATAAGGAATTGATGTCTACTGCATCTGCGTTGTTAGAAATATAGATTCTTTAGAAACCAGGCTGAAATTATTTACTATCCATAGGTACATTTACTTCAAATATCATTAATAATTCCTATATTTATCACTCTAAAGTTATTGGACACAGGGCAGGCAGACGATATTTACTATAAAACTGGTTGTTTTTATTTTATCATGACTTTACAGGGTCTAACTATAGGCAACGGTTTGATTGATCCTCGAACAATGATGCACTACAGCGACCTGTGTCAAGTGACAGGCCTCCTCGACGGCGACGAGATAAGTATTGTGAAGGAGCTTGAAGAGAGTGTTGTCAATCTGATGGACCAGCAGAAAATGGTGGACGCTTCTAATGTAAGACTAAATTAGCGACAAATCTATATACTTATATAAAAACTAGCTGTCCCCCGCGGTCTCACTCGCGTTCCCGAAGTTACATATGTATGTAGACAGGCCAGTTGGCTTAGTGGTTAGCGACTCTGACTGCCAAGCCGAAGGTCGCGGGTTCGATTCCCACCCAGGACAAACATTTATGTGCATGAACATGTCTGTTTGTTCTGTGTCTGGGTGTAAATATTTATATAAGTATGTATTTAGAAAAAAAAAGGAGTATATGTAGTATATCAGTTATCTGGTTTCCATAGTACAAGCTCTGCTTAGTTTGGGATCAGATGGCCGTGTGTAAAGAATGTCCCATAAAAAAAAAATATAGGTTAGGTATTCCAGACTGTAATTTACCTCTATGCCATATTTTATGCAGATCCGTTCAGCCGATTTGGCGTGATTGAGTTACAAACATCCATCCATCCTGTCGCATTTATAATATAACTAGCTGTCCCCCGCGGTTTTACCCGCGTTCCCGTGGGATGTCACATGTACTATACATAAAAACCTTCCTCTTCAATCACACTATCTATTTAAAACTCGTATTTACGTATTTGCATAGTTTTAAAACTACGAAACGGATTTTGATGCGGTTTTTTTAGAGATTTAAGCATACGTAGGGATATAGGGACAGAGTAAGCGACTTTGTTTTATACTATGTAGTGATAATAATAATATTTTATACCGATGAAATGTAACATCCCACGGTAACACGGTATAAACCGCGGGGGACAACCAGTTCATTATAATCCGTCACCTACTTACGATTAATTACGTGACTAATTCTAGAAATTCAACGAAACAATAGAATACATAAAGAAGCAAAGTGGCGTCAACATATATAACTTTAACATGGACCCAGACTCTGCGGCTCCTGGATTTGAGGCCTTTGTCAAGAGGCCTGAAGTGCGGCAACTGATACATGTGGGTAACGCCACTTTCGACTACAACAATCAGCTGGTTTATGAGAAAATGTTGCCAGATATAATGAATACAACGAAACCATTTTTGGAAGAGCTGTTGGAGCATTATGGGGTTATGAGTTACAGGTATCTATTTAAACTTGATATTGTTTTAATGTACCTATATGCCTGTTCATAATATTTCTTACAATTTCTTTGAGTACACTACTTCAACGACGGCTGTGCACACTTGGCCATACATTTGAATAGGGCCTTAATTTTACTAGCTATTCTTTAACTTGCAATGTACGTCACTTAGTTTGTTTAAGTCAAATCTTGCGAGCGGAATTAGACCCACTTCCTCATAACAGAGTTAAAATTTAACAGGTTGGTTCAGTTCGAGTGACAATTATTTTTAATGGCAAGTAAGACCAGCAGGCCTACTATGAACTCTTATTGCGATTCATTTGACGACCTAAAATAAACTGCCCGCTATTTCATACCACGACGTCATTAACGCGATTCAGTTTAGGTTGACGCCAAATCAAGTCTGCAATTGGATGGCAAACTGTTTTCATTCGTTCATTTTTCGTACCATGAGGTGACATATCAACCTAAATTAGATAGTTTAAGTGTCAAATTAAGCGATCCAATAAAAGTTGCTTCTTTCTTGGCGTGAAGTGAATCGTTTTGTTAATAATTTTTAAAAAATAGTGAAAATATACGTAATTCAAGGTATTTCAGTTGAATATTTTGTGTTTCTTATGTGTTAATGTAAACAAGTGATTTGTAGAGCATTTTTTATTGTAGATGTCTGACGAATTAGTCCTTTTTGAATTAATGGAAAATGATAATGAAATAAACACAACACGGCGACAAAAAAGACGTCTAACACGGTAACAATCGGACCCCTTTTATTTGGAAGATGCAGAATTCATAAAGAGATATCGGTTGTCTAAACAATTGGTATAAGAACTGTGTGATGAACTGAGGATTTTTTATTAAAGCCCGTTGCTATGTCTTTATTTCGGTTCTGAAATTCCCAAAGCTGCTCAAGTTGACCGAACGTTACTCTTCGACGCGATTCATCACTGTAAAAAAACCACTTAAAATACATTGGTACTTAAGTTAGATACGCGTTTGAGATAAAGAAGTTTGTAAGTTTACATTATGAAAATATAACATTATTATACAAACTACACAAGGATACTTGCGCCCTTATTCGTATTACCAATTATTTTAAGTCAGTGAAACGTTAAAACACTTATAAATAAAATAAATATGTACTAATAATAACACGTAATTTTCTTTCAATAATAGTTAGAGATACCTACTTTCAAAACTCTAAAAATCTCAACAATAACAACCGCCTTCTGTCAAATCCAACATGAGTGGAGGCGCGCTCTAAACTCGTCATAATCAATTTATTTTTACGACAACACTAAACAAACCTTTAAATTGTAATGTAAAAAATTATATAAATTACTATTATTTATTAGTACTAATTAGTAATTTAGTACTAAGAAAGCCTTAGTGGTATTTAATTTTATGCTCAATAGCGCAATTTAAAAATATATTTGTTGTTATTTTTACACATAGAAACCGCTAAATCATAACTAGGTTTCGAAACGCAACACATATGGTTCGAGTAAAAGAGACAGACTTATGCAACGACGGTATAGCGTTATCTCTTTCTCACCGCGGACCAGAGACAAATTTCGTTCGTTCATTCCTCCGTGAGCGATTCAAACGCCAGTCAGCAAAAGGCACTTCATGGTACGAATCTTAGCGATTCAGTTTAGGCACCTAAACTGAATTGCATCGGAATTGAATGGATAAGTAAAAGTTGATGGTAGGCCTGCTGATTCTACATTCAGGGAATATTCATACAAATATTTGTCCTGAGTAGGAATAGAATCCACGGTCTGTGGCGTGGCAACCAGGGTCTCTAACCACCAATCCAACTGGCCCGTCTCAACTTATAACTCACATATCTTTCAGTGGACAATTGGACGTAATATTAGCGTTCAGTTTATCGAAACATACATACGCGGAGCTGCACTGGTCAGGTCGGGAGAAGTATACTGCTGCACACAGAAAGCGCCTGCGTAGATTCGCTAACGGTGAAGTCGTAGCGTAAGTACAATCTACGGATTCACTTTAAAAGGATATCATTTCTCTCCGTCTACCTTCTATCTGCCCTCATATTCAACTGATACAAACTTCGTCGTTCATACGCTGCACGGAGGCCTCTGAGAACTTTCCTCTCACTTGATTGCGTAGTTAGCGAAAGAGACTGAGTATAGAGGCCGTTACGAAATATCTATCCTCTTCGAATCAAAGCCCAGCAGGCCTACTATGAACTCTTATTGCGATTCATTTGACGACCTAAAATAAACTGCCCCGCTATTTCATACCACGACGTCATTAACGCGATTCAGTTTAGGTTGACGCCAAATCAAGTCTGCAATTGGATGACAAACTGTTTTCATTCGTTCATTTTTCGTACCATGAGGTGACATATCAACCTAAATTGGATAGTTTAAGTGTCAAATTAAGCGATCCAATAAAAGTTGCTTCTTTCTTGGCGTGAAGTGAATCGTTTTGTTAATAATTTTTAAAAAATAGTGAAAATATACGTAATTCAAGGTATTTCAGTTGAATATTTTGTGTTTCTTATGTGTTAATGTAAACAAGTGATTTGTAGAGCATTTTTTATTGTAGATGTCTGACGAATTAGTCCTTTTTGAATTAATGGAAAATGATAATGAAATAAACACAACACGGCGACAAAAAAGACGTCTAACACGGTAACAATCGCACCCCTTTTATTTGGAAGATGCAGAATTCATAAAGAGATATCGGTTGTCTAAACAATTGGTATAAGAACTGTGTGATGAACTGAGGATTTTTTATTAAAGCCCGTTGCTATGTCTTTATTTCGGTTCAGAAATTCCCAAAGCTGCTCAAGTTGACCGAACGTTACTCTTCGACGCGATTCATCACTGTAAAAAAAAACCACTTATAATACATTGGTACTTAAGTTAGGTACGCGTTTGAGATAAAGAAGTTTGTAAGTTTACATTATGAAAATATAACATTATTACACAAACTACACAAGGATACTTGCGCCCTTATTCGTATTACCAATTATTTTAAGTCAGTGAAACGTTTAAACACTTATAAATAAAATAAATATGTACTAATAATAACACGTAATTTTCTTTCAATAATAGTTAGAGATACCTACATTCAAAACTCTAAAAATCTCAACAATAACAACCGCCTTCTGTCAAATCCAACATGAGTGGAGGCGCGCTCTAAACTCGTCATAATCAATTTATTTTTACGACAACACTAAACAAACCTTTAAATTGTAATGTAAAAAATTAGTAATTTAGTACTAAGAAAGCCTTAGTGGTATTTAATTTTATGCTCAATAGCGCAATTTTAAAATATATTTATTGTTATTTTTACACATAGAAACCGCTAAATCATATCAACTAGGTTTCGAAACGCAACACATATGGTTCGAGTAAAAGAGACAGACTTATGCAACGACGGTATAGCGTTATCTCTTTCTCACCGCGGACCAGAGACAAATTTCGTTCGTTCATTCCTCCGTGAGCGATTCAAACGCCAGTCACCAAAAGGCACTTCATGGTACGAATCTTAGCGATTCAGTTTAGGCACCTAAACTGAATTGCATCGGAATTGAATGGATAAGTAAAAGTTGATGGTAGGCCTGCAGATCTGTGCGAGGTTGTTAAGCAGTGCGATTGCCAATAGAATCGCTATATTGGACTATGACGCGCTAAGTTAGGAAATTTTATCGCTTCATTGATTGGCAGGCTCTCAGCATCAGACACGGATCCAGCACACAAAAAAGGTTGTAGTCACAGCCATCCGAAAATCGGTCAAGTATTAGGAGTATAAACTCGCTAATGATCAACATACTACATGTCTACAAAGAATTTTTATTTACTTGTATCGTAGGCAATCGTGGCTGAAGCTTGAATGGTTGTATAGGACTGAGGCTGAGTGTAGTGCTAAATCATCATCATCATTAAATAAAGGCATTGGATATTATATCATTAGCCTATCAACCTCAATAGACCGTAGAAGTGTCACGTTACTAGACATTAGGGTTGTGGGCATGCCCATCGTGCCCACAACGGTGGATCCGCGCTTGCTCTGCATATCTAGCTCGCACATCTAGTGGAAAGCCAGCCTATGGGAGACAATGAGACATCAATCAACTCTTGTTATGAAAGAATAGTAGGTGCGGTTGTGTAGTGCGTATTTAAAGTATAAGGTAATTTAGAGGGAAAGCAAGAAATTCTATATTGAGTATCATTTACCATCGGGATTTTAAATGCCTCTGATGAACTGTTTGCATAAGTTATTAAATAGGACTATTTAATTATTATATAAATAAAAATAATAAGTATCCTGGGACATTCTTTACACACGTCCACCTGATCCCAAACTAAACAGAGATTGTATTATGGAAACCAGGTAACTGATATACTAAATATACTCCGTTTTTTTTTCTTAATACATACCAGACACAGAACAAACAGTTCATTTACACAAATGTTTGTCCTGGGTGAGAATCGAACCCACAACCTGCGGCCAACTTGCCGTTTGTATATAAGTTCTGTTTCGATGAACGCAGGTACAAAAAGAGCGGTGGTAATTTCGTGGAGGTACTGGTCCGCAAAGCTGGTCACATGGTGCCATCAGATCAGCCAGAGGTAGCTAAATTTCTCATCGACCTCTTTGTTAATGAATTTAAATAAAAATATATAAATATATTTAGTTTATTTAACTATCCCTATACCTTTCTCTACTGACCCGATATTTAAAAAAAATTATGCCAGTCTTTTTATAAATGTGGTAAAGTATAATTTTGTCCAATTGGCTGAACCTGTAAGAAGCTGCAAAGGCAAATATCAGTTAATAGAACTTTAATCCTCAATTAAATAATAATCACTTACATTGAAATAAATATTGTTTTAAATAATGACTTACAATAAAAACAAAAAAATGGTAATATGAGGCACCTTAATAATACTTTTTGATTTCATCACTTCGCTTAAATGGCTGGAATTTTTATAACGAAACTTTTTTCTCTGATGGAGCGTAGATATTTTTCAAACGGAGAGATCAAACGCATTTGGAATCTAGAACCGTCCAATCAGCTTTAGGTCATGGTGAGCACAGCATCAGACATTGAGGTATCATCAACAGTGCTGTAGAACATAGCTCCAGATCTTCTCTTCCACTTCACCACGTACCATACGCCTGCGACAATAGCTGCCACGAGAAACACATTTATCACAACACTTATTACCATTGCTGTATGATAGTTATATTGAGGTCGTATATTATTTTCGATAATATAATAGTTTGGTGTGTCATTCGGTGAAGGGTAATAGTTTGACGGCATGGGGAAGGATGTGCCTTCGAGGAAGTGGGTTATCAGTTCCAGGGTAGCTCCTGGTTTGTCTATGGGCACCATGTGGCCAGCCTTCTCGACGAATACTTCGGTGAAACCGCCTCCATCTTTGACGTATCTGGAAATGTTAAAAGATATTGAGAAGAAAATAGTGGCGGCTAGACTAGAAGTTGAAATATAATTATCGACACAATAATTCTCTAATAAAGAGGTAAAGTTTGTAAGCGTGTGTAAACAAGGAAACTACCAATCTGATTTCAAAAATAATTTCACTGATAGAAACTACATTATTCTCTAGTGATATAAGCTAAGTTTTTACCCTGGGAAAACGTTAATTCTCTCGAGAACGTGGGTAACGTGTCACGGAAGCAAGTCAGAACTAAATTGAGAGAGAATTAGGATACACCAGTAACGAAGGGAAGGGAAATAAAGAGCAGAAATACTATACAATCCTTACCCAGTAATAGAGTCATTGTACCACCAAGGAGTACGTGGTGCCTTCATGAAGTAGTCGCGAAATCTCCACCTCCACTTATCACGGCGCTCTTCTGAATTAGGCACGCATGGTGCCATCATGTCTAGCTGCCCACTAAGAGATGAGACAATTTACAATGAACATAAATCACTCAAGACGCGAATTTCCACCCGCCTACATTACTCAATGTCTTCATAACGAACAACTTCTGTATTCTCACATTATTTGGATAGCAACTAGTTAGAAACTCACTTCAAGCATTTATATTAAAACTACAATGAGACGATCTTTAAAGCTAGGGAGAATAGTTATCTTTCTGGGCAAAGGTGCTCCATCCTCGGCTTCGTCATCGCCTAATATAAGCAGCGGTGCAATTTTTCTAGAATTATTTTATATTAACAGGGGCTTGAGACTAGTCAATTAGTTTTAGCTCATCTAGTACCCTACGAGGACCCTCAATATAATTGTATCCGAGAAAAAGAGAATCATACTTAACGAAGTTCACATCATTTCCCTGCCCCGTGGACCAGGGTAGGCCTAAATAATGTATCTATCTTTGCTTTATAAAGAGAGAGTACGAATTTTGTGAGTTTTTATGTATGAGAACGGTAATTTCCGGATCATGGCACCTATTTGGAAAATTATTTTGAATCACCGTTTGAAAGGTGGATTATTCCAGATGGACATAGGTTATATTATAATCCCAGGATCCATCAGATCCCTCCGGCACGCGGGTGAAACCGCAACACAGAAAGCTTATTTTATATAATTTTTTTTTTTTTATACCACATGGGCCGACAAACAAGCGAACGGTCCACCTGATGGTAAGTGGTCACCGCCGCCTATGGACATTTGCAACACTAGGGGCATCGCCAATGCGTTGTCGACCCTGAGACGTGAAGTTGTTAAGTCTCATGTGCCTGTAATTTCACCCCTTACCTTTCTAACCGAAACACAGTAACACAAGTGCACTACTGCTTCACGGCAGAAATGGGTAAGGTGGTAGTACTTCCCCGGACGAACTCTGCACTAAGAGCTCTACTACTCGAAAATTAATATCAAGATCTCTTACCAGTAAATAAGTATCCTATAGTGATCCAAAAGAGTTGTCACTTGTTGAGTGCTATCACTGAAAAAGTCATTAACCAATTTGGAATACGTGGTTCCATTGGTGAAGGCAAACTTCCTATCACCAACATGGATAGCTTCCTTAATTTCTTCTCTTTGGAGTAATTCTTCAAATCCTTCCAAATGAATGTCGTCATTCAAAACGTTGTATTGAATAATATGTGGCACCATTGCAATAGTCCGCAGTCTGTTTAGCAATTTGTCACGCAGCTGTAAAAAATAAGATTTTGTATCTTTATCAGCACTCAGATTTTTAATGCCAAGTAGGCCAACAAACAAGCAGATGGTCCATCTGATCAGCTCCGGCCTTACCCATTGCGAGACTCCGGGCGGCAGGTCATTGCGAGGCTCTTTGTCCTTCGTGAAAAGTATGTGATGCGAAAGTAAGTCTGGTTGTTTGGTTTTGGTATTTGTCATGTTTGACAAGAAATGCTAAAGTTATACAAATAAATAAAATTTTAATTCCATATTTTTTGCTTGGGTTGCGCGAGGCCACTGCAAGAGCGAGGCCCCAGGCGATTGCCCCGTTCGCAACCCCCTAAGACCACCTCTGCATCTGATGGTAAGTGAATACCGACTTTGCATATTAGCAATACCAGGGGTATCGCCAATGCGTTGTCAACTCTGAGACGTAGCATTGTTAAGCCCCATGTGTCTGTAATTTATCGGCCCCCACACCTTTCTAACCGAAATAAAGTAATGCAAGTATAGTGCACTCGTGCAATGTTTTACGGCGGAAATGGGTAAGGTGTTAGTTCTTTCCCGAACTCTGCACTAAGAGCTCTTCTGCTCTAAATAATATCTGACACCTTTCACATAATTCAACAGCTCTATTACCTACTTAGAGCCATGAGCTGTTGTAATAGCTGAGTCGTTCACAATCGCCAAAATAACCTCACGTAATTAATGGATGCCCCATTAGATGGTAAGCACGGACATTGCACGTACAACTTACTTTAGCAGCTTTCTGAGGTTCGTTGTTAACCACAGCCTGCGTGTAGGCATCTTGAATCGGCTTCACGGCGAGCTTGCCTTGTGGGTCTATGAGGCCCCACTGGTAGAACATAGAACTAAAATCCTTGTTCTTGTCGCGGCCAATTACCGGGTTGCCCATTATTATTCCCTGAAATTGCATTATCGAGATAAATTGATTAGTTTTTACCTCTTTCATGTTCTATGTATTTTTGTTAAGGTTAGATATTACAAGGTAGGTAGGTACTAGATCTATGATCTTTGATTTGTTTGATTTATCTTCGTCTCGAATAGCTAAATAAGACAATAAAATATAAAAAAAAATCTAAAATTAAAATTAATGAAAATTGATTTTCTCTAACATTTTTCTTTATCAACGCTGTCTCTGAGGTGAGAAACTAAATTCCTCGGAAACGCGGGTGAAACTGCGGGGCAGAGCTAGTTCTTAACAAATAATGAATTAATTATTATCCCTAATTTCTTACCTGCAAATGAACTCCATCGTAACCGAGATCCTTGTTTTCCTCGAATATCTTCATGCCAAGTGCTGGAAGGTACCGGCCAGCATAAGACTCTCCAGCGATGTAAAGCGGTGACTTACTTAACTCCGGGAATATTTTGAGAAACTGCGTGAGAGCATTGTAGAGATGATTTGCGCACTGAAAACATATTTAGACTAAATATTTTGGAGATTATGGATTACATTCCAAAATTGCCCGGCTAAACTTCCGGATATTGGTAAACAGCGCCGGCCCCGGGTGTCGAGCGAGAGGGGCGGTCGCTCTAGGCGCCAAAATAAATAGCTAATTACATAGCGGTTGGAACTATGCCTATGTTAAAGAAGCACGAGTGTTATATTTAGAGCTTCTTGATTTAATTTCAATAAGTAGTTATTTTTTAACAAAACTGAAATACAATTTACTTATGTGATTTAAAACTATCGACTAAAGGACGCCGAAAGACAATCTCGCTCTACCGGCTAGGGCTAGAGCCTGCGCTGTTGGTAAAGGTTCTACTCAACACCTGACAGAGATTTTACTGGAGCCATACCACCAGACTCCGATTGCGATTCAACTGGACCAATACTTGATTTGCTTTTCTGTCAAACGTCATTTGTTTTTATACATTCTGACGTCTTTTGAAACTAAAAAAAAATTGTTCACCTTTTATTGGAGTAAGTCTCATTAGCCAGGCCACTGGTCTTGGTTCAGTCAACAACATACATAAGTAACTAAACAGATCCAAATATACAAAACACTTATCTAAAATAAGGAAAGGAAAAGCTAACAACTAAAAAGTGTTTTTAAATGCCTGCCTACAAATCCTACACTACAATATTTCAACATCATGATGCTGTGTAAATTTGCATCTGTTTTGTTACTTATATTCCTGAACGTAGATACAAAATTATTACTATCATTCATTTTATTTCGTGCGTCAGCTGATTAACATATTGTATTATAATACAACGTATGAACGTTGCGTTATGCTATTGGCAACGTGTTATTTGAAACCATGTTCACTAATTACCACTAATCATTATGTGTCAAGAGTTTTCGTAGTTGATATAAAAAAACAAATTTGAGGTTTTTTTTTCTTTGGGACATTCTTTACGCGGCCATCAGCCAGCAGGGCATGTACTATGGAAGTTAGATAACTAATATACTATATAATAAAATACCTACTTTCTACTTTTCTTTTTTTTTCTAAATATATTTACACATATTACAGAATAAAATGTTCATCCTGGATGGGAACCCAACCCACGAACTCCGGCAGGGTGGCTAATCACCAAGCCAACTGGCCCGTCGAATCAACTCATCGTATAGTCCCGTCGCTATGCAAAAACGTATCGTACCTTTCTTTTCGAAAAGTACCGATATCGAAGAAAACGGATCGTATCCTTTCCGCCTCAGTATTTATAATTATTCAGCTGGCTGCGAAGCGTCCTGTTGCTGCATCCAAAAACACAAAGATTTGTGGCGTGTATTGTAGTTACCGTTTCCATGTCGGTGACAAATCCTCTCGAGTCGTCGGTGAAGCTGTATCCGGTTCCAGCTGGATTGTCGATGAATATCATTGAATGTGTGTGCGCCCAAGACAATTCGCGCACTGCAATATTTGTAATTAATAATAAATATCCCCAGGAGATTCACACATGATTACCTGATCAAAAATTAAGCAGAGTGTACTGCTTGTACTATGGCTACCAGGTAACTGATATACTACATAAACTACTTTTAAAATACATATACTTTCATAGATATTTACACCCAGACACAGAACAAACAAACATGTTCATGCACACAAATGTATTTTCTGGGTGGGAATCGAACCCACGACCTGCGGCTTGGCAGTCAGGGTCTCTAACCACCAACCCAACTCCACACGCTTACTTTTTTCCAAACTAAACAAAATTTGTGCTCCGGTAACCAGAGGTCTTGGCAAAAACATTTATCGCAAGCGTAGCGTCATCGTATCGAGTACACCAAAAAGGTTTGTATGAAACATTGAACACCGCACATACCGTGACGTTGCGCGATGTTTAAATTCCCATTTCATTGGTTTTTGGCGCTCTCGATACGATGACGATACGCTTACGATAGATGTTCGTGCTTAGGGCACAGATAACTGATGCTACAGTAACCAGATAACGGATGCAACTACTTTTCTAATATCTATGGACCGGCGTTAGGGCCACGCCTCGGGTAAGAATATTCTGGCATCCACTTAAGAAATCACTATTAAGTGTGATTTTTTTGCGGATATAATGTTTACGTATGTTAAGAGTTAGAAGTTAGTAAGAGTATGTATGGTCATATTGCCAGAGCTCGTTAGCTCTGTGCACGTAAAAAGTTTTTTTATAATTTTTTTTTAAACTTTCGTTTTACTTTGTAATAAAAATGTTTTGAAATTTTATGCAGACTTCATATTTGATAACTTTTTAAATATATTGAACATTTTATGACTTTTTCTTAAACTGTTTGTTTTTATTATTTTCTTCAGTAAATTTCACATTTCGGGCCTTAGTACGTACGTAGGTAAGTAGTTAAGTACACGAATTAAGTTAGAAAAATCGAATTGTCCAGCGTTTTCATTTTCAATCGAAAGAGAAGTCAGGTTAAAGTTTCAAAATATTGAGCCAGGAGACCCAAGACCTCGGTGCCCCCCTAAATTTGGGGCCTCGGGCTGACGTCCCGCCTCGCCTCCCTAACGCCGATACTGCTTATCTATACAGTACAATTTAAAATATCAGTATATTGCACAAGAGACAAAAAAGCGCTCGGAGATTTTTATTTTTTTATCATAACTACATATAATTGTATTGAAATGCTGTGCATATTATTTTCTGGTAATGTAACCTGCACAACCCGGTCCTTAATTTGGGATGGTACGTATTTGTTTTTCTGGGAGATGTCTGAAAAAATCGTCAAACTAACCTAAGAGGTGCTTACAAATTAAATTCTGTGATTGGTACAGAGAGCAACATAAGTATGTACCTGAACAGATCCAAATTTACAAAACACTTATGCCATCTATCAATCTTCTCTTATCTATAGCAAAACTGTAAAACCACTGTGTCTTTATATATTTACATTTAAAAATTGCCAAAAACTGATTGCGGTTGATGTAGGGAGTGTAACAGAATGCTACCTTGCACGTACGATAAATGAAGATTGGAGGTAAGTATGTCTAATGTCTATATATCTTTAAAATCACGAAGAAATTATCACTCGTACGAATCGTGAACACATCTAGTTTTTTAATATGGAAACACAAAGTAAAGAGGTGTTTTGTAACTACTTGTGCATTAAAACTACTACATTTCACAGTATTGGATTGTTTTAAGTTGTGTTTTGTAATTTAGGATCTGTTCATCTAATTATGTCGCCGTACCAAAAGTTCCACGTATTAATATCAAGCCAATTAAACATTGTATCGGGATCGTTGACCGTTTATCACTGAATAGAAGAGGTTATCTTCTCCCAGCGAATAACTAGATCTAGACTTACATTTCAATTCCTTGTCTTTATATTCAAACGGTCCAATCTCATCGAAGAGGCCCACTAAGCTGGTAGCACCAGGCCCACCTTGCAACCACAAGATCAACGGGGTCTCATTAAGTGGTTTCTCAGGCACGGGGAAGTACCAAAAGAAGGTGTTAGTATTGTATTGCTCATCTACTGTCAGGAAGCCAGCGTGACTTGACACATTGAGGAATAACTTAGGGTTTACTGAGGATAATTTCCTTGCGACTTCTGTCCTGTTATGGGCTATCAGCGGCGAGAGTAGTAAAGCCGGTGATAGTGCTATTGCTGTTGATATGCTGCAAAATTAAGTGTTGGAATAATATTGAGTAGTAGAGCTCTTAGTGCAGTTCGTCCAGGGAAGTACCTACTACCACCTTACCCATTTCTGCTGTGAAGCAGTAGTGCACTTGTATTACTGTGTTACGGTTAGAAAGGTTAGAGGGCCGGCGAAAGTTTAGACACATGAGACTTAACAACTTCATAAGGTGGACCGTCCGCTTGTTTATCCGCCAAAGTGGTATTAAAATAAACAGTAATTATATTAATGTAGCTTTGATAATTGAAGGTTTGGTGTCCCTAAGTAGTAATAAAGTAGTGAAAATCAGCCAGTTTGTAGGACTTTTTTTTTAATTCGTTAATCGTTTTAAATTTTTACAACTTTGTTAATCTATAAGTTTATGACAATCAGCCAGCATTATTTTTCTTATTCGTCAATTGCTTTTAATTTCAACACAACACGTCTAAAATTCAATATTCAAATTGTTGTCAAGTTTTATATAAACTAGGTATTTGGCTCACTCAATACCTTATTTCCATAACCTAGGTATATGTAATTTATGCGTTATATTATTCAATTTCAATTTTATTACATAAAATGAATCCCGGTGGGTGACAAATAAGGATGGATGCAATTGACATTGTTAACGTCATGATGTGCCATATCCGTACGGTTTGATAGAGGAAATCGAACTCTCAGTTGTTGAAATAAAGTCGAATAAAAACATTCTACTGCATCGTCTTGGAGTTGTTTACGTTTATAGGTCAATGTTCTATTTGTGTTCATATAAACAAATACAGGACTTACCTCATAATAATTAATCCGAGGATATCGACAGACATTTTGTAGGTTTTTTTTTTAATTCACATGTTATCAATCAATTCAAAGTGTCCAAGTTTAAATGAATTGATTTTACGTGCGTACACCCAGAGGCGTGTGCCAAACTGCAATTGTGCAAACTGCGTGCTCGATATGCGATAGCAGTCTATCACGCCAAAGCGAGATAGAATATACCTAATCGTGTGGAATTAGTTATGTAGTACTTGAGGATTTATCAACGAGTTTGGGAGCTCTGAGTAACGTAGTACTGGGTGGTGTAGGTTAGTATTAGAGCAACCGAACCGTGCTTAAAGCTTCAGCGCGTAACTGCGTATTATTTAAGCTCAATAACAAATTTTTGGCCATATGACGCTTAAAAATCCTGGGTTGAAATTTAACGCAAAATGAAACAAGAAGAGATTAAAAGGAAAATAAAACATAATCAGTGAACATTATTTAATTATTTTCATAAAATCACATCCTTATAAAAATAATTTCTTATTATAATACAAAAAACTTAAAATTATTTTGACCGTGGGTTGTTTTTCAATGGATCAAATATCAAATATTTTGAAATTCGTTGCTCAGTCACTATAAAGGTGCCTTCAATCCTGAAGAGGCATATTGACTAACTTACATGTTTGGATAAAAGAAAAGTTGCAAAAAAGCAATCATTTTTGACATTGACATTAGGTTTTGTAGCTACTGGTTGCAATCTTATATTAAATCTTTACATAATGTAATAATAGTCCGTATTTAACAATGGTATAAACACTACTGAGATAGTACAATGTGAGATGCAAATATCCAATTGTTTTGTGACAATTTTATTCATTTTAATTCATACTATCTAAAAATAACTTGGTAAGATATTTCCTCAGAACAAAGGCACGTGGTAACACTCATATAATTTTCAACTTTAGTTAAGTTTATAAACACAGCCATTACACTTGAGAAAAGTCAACTTTAAGTCATGGTAAGCACAGCATCAGACAATGAATTATCATCGACTGCACTGTAGAACATAGCAGCAGTTCTCCGCTTCCACTTCACCACGTACACTGCGCCTGCGACAATAGCTATCACCAGAAGCACATTTATCACAACACTGGCAACCATCGATTTATGATAATTATTTTCGGGGACTGTACTTTTATTTTCTGGCGTTGTACTATTTTGAACTGGGGTCGTACTATTTTGAACTGGGGTCGTACTATTTTGAACTGGGGTTGTACTATTATGAACTGGGATTACACTATTATTGCTTATGTTATAAAATGGTGTGTTGTTTGGTGATGGATAATAACCAGTTGGCATGGGAAACTGCTTGTCTTTGATGAATAAGGATATTAGTTGCAGGGCAGCTTCTGGCTTGTCTATGGGGACCATGTGGCCAGCATCATTTACGAGCACTTCGGTAAACCCGCCTCCTCGTTTGACGTATCTGTTGAAAGTTAAATAATTGTTTTTTTTTTGTCAAATCATCGGGATTTTAAATAACTTAGAGCGTTCTTTGCTGAATATTAGATGATACAGAGTATGAAAACATAAGGTTAGACACTGGCAAATCATCATAAAATAAAGACATTTAGTTAGTTTAGGCTCGCGAAGGCCACTTGTGATGGTTACAATAACTGAATTAAGAATTGGCAAGAAACTGAGCAAAGTTTAATTTTTATATTTATCTAAACTGACCTTTTGGCTATTTTTTACCCCAAAAAGCTAGGCTATAGAGGAACAGACATAAGTGAATCACTTCGATCAAGTTGTAGAGATGTTTTCCATTGATCCAACACTTCACTAGATTCTTAAGTAAGAAGAGAGGGGAAAAAATATGTTTTCCGAAACACAAGGAAGAAGTGAAAATGGTGGTAATAATGTCCTCACCCGGCTACAGAATTGTTGTACCACCACGGAGTCCGAGGTTCCTTCATGAAGTCGTCGCGGTGACTCCACAACCACGTGTCACGTCGCACCTCAGAGTTTGGCACGCAAGCCGCCGTCATGTCTAACTGTCCACTGTGGATTATATATAGTTATAAAATAATATACGAGTATATTAAAACTAGCTGTCCCGCGCGGTTTCACCTGCATTCCCGAGGGATATCACATTTTCCCGGGATAAAAATTAGCCTATATATTATTCCAGGATATGCTCTATCTATGTGCCATGTTTCATCCATATCCAGTTACAAGTTACATACAAGTCTTTCCACTTTATAATATTAGTATAGATATAGATAATAATAATAAATAATCGCCCTGGCGTTCCCGAGGGACGTTCCCTTTTCCCGGGAAAAAAGCATATGTATCAATTCAAGTTATAAACTACCAATGTGCCAAGTTTTAGCCAAATTCGCTTAGTAGTTTTCGCGTAAAAGTGTAACAACGTCCATCCATCCAACCTAACGAACTTTCGCATTTATAATATTTTCATAAAACATTTTCTATCTGTGTTCCAAATTGTAATAACATCTTACCAATAAATAAGGATCTTATAATGGTCCAAAAGAGCGGTCACTTGCGGAGCGCTATCCCTCAAAAAGTCATTGATCAATTTCGAGTGCACCGTTGCGTTTGAAAAAGTAAACTTTATATTTCCAACGTGAATGGCTTCTTTAATTTCATCTTTATCAAGTAATTCTTCGAATACTTTTAACTGAGAAATATCTTGGTCTTTTAAAACGTTGTATGTGTCGTTACGGTTCGCGATACTCTGTAGTCGGTCTAATAATTCGTCTCGTATCTGAAAATATGTAAAAATGTTATATATTCGGTAACCTCGTTAGCTTCGGCGAGATGTCTAAACGAAATTAGAAATTGCAAGATAATGGGATATATACAGGGTGACTGGTGAGATACCTTCCATACTTATGGAGAGTACTCGGTACTCGATTCTCGTTAAAATGATGTTATAAAATTAGGTGCTTAATTTTTTACCAAAATTTCTGTAAAAATAAGTGAAATGTGGATATTATACTCTCTAAACACGCCGCGGTGTTTGTTGTTTAAGTTGATCTAGTCACGTGCGGCACGCACTAGTCCCCCCCCCCCAACCCTTACCCCCGCCCTCAACCATACTACCAGTTGCATCACCGCATCGACTCATTAGTGTAAGCGCAAACGCCGACAGGTTCACATGTCTGTGTTCCCGCTTCCTGACTCCGCGCCCCGCGATTGTAGATATTTACGCGTCGTGTGAGTGTGAGTGTGAGTGTGAGTGTGTGTGTGTGTGTGTGTGTGTGTGTGTGTGTGTGTGTGTGTGTGTGTGTGTGTGTGTGTGTGTGTGTGTGTGTGTGTGTGTGTGTGTGTGTGTGTGTGTGTGTGTGTGTGTGTGTGTGTGTGTGTGTGTGTGTGTGTGTGTGTGTGTGTGTGTGTGTGTGTGAGACCTGTGACCCGTGACCCGTGATAAGTATCTAGGCTAGGTAGTTAAGTATGGCTCATCAATACAAAAACCCAGAGTACCTGGACATGGTTCGTGCGTACTCGTATACTCGTGCTAATGATAGTGTGCAAGGTGATCCGTTCGTTTTAAATCGCGTTAAAGGCAATATGTGTAAATGTGCCGAACTATGCATCACACGAGGCGGTACACATTTTGAACAACTTGAAGGTAGGTAGGTAGTTTAATTAAATTCAATCGTTGTATATAGGTATGATTCAATTTTTTAAATACGCCGAAAATACCAAGGTTCTTGAACTTTTCAGTGGCTCTGTAGATTTAACTTTGTCTCAAATTCTATTGTCTACATTATATACTTTATTTAGTCAACAAATTTGTGATTACCTAGTTATTCTTGCCTGTCCTAAGCCAGGATTAAAGTATGAAGGGAAAACGGAACATACATGGGGAGAGGTTGTGTTGATAGCGCGCTGCGCGTATCCAAGTATTGCGCAGGTAAATACGGGACTCTCGGTGTACTGTTTACTAAGAAGTAATTTAATATTTATTTTTAATGTTTTTTTTTTTCATCATATATGATCGCCGACTATCACATCCTCAAATATTGAAGGTATCTCACCAGTCACCCTGTATAGTTTTTCGAAGGCGTAAGATTAACTGCGGGTTTCCCCGGATTTGTAGACAGAGACCCATAGACAGGGCAATTGGCTTGGTGGTTAGCGACTCTGACTGCCAAACTTAAGGTCGCGGGTTCGATTCCCACCCAGGACAAACATTTGTGTGCATGAACATGTCTGTTTGTTCTGTGTCTGGGTGTAAATATTTATCTAAGTATGTATTTAGAAAAAAAGTAGTATATGTAGTATATCAGTTATCTGGTTTCCATAGTACAAGCTCTGCTTAGTTTGGGACCAGATGGCCGTGTGTAAAGAATGTCCCGGGATATTTTTTTATTTTTAATTTAATTAGTTACTCTCGTTACGATGACGATACGCTTACGATAGATGTGCCGAGGGCTCTGTTCAAATTGGTTATGAAGAGATGACAGTGTAAATATTTAATGTATTTTCTAGATCGCTTTATAGTCTCCTGCAATTATTGACCCGTTATAGGTGAAATATAGATTTTAACATACACTAAAATGTCGTTACATACATCTTAACTAAAAGCAGATTAAGCATTCCTACGGGATTAAACAAATACTGACTTGTTGAGCTTTTTCAGTGTCGTTGTTATGCACAGCCATCGTGTACTCATCTTGTAAAGGTTTCACAGCGAGCTTCCCTTGCGCGTCGATTAGGCCCCACTGGTAGAAGAGAGCGGTGTAGTCTTCGTTGTTGACACGGCCCATCACTGGGTTACCCATCATTATACCCTGAAAAACATTTGGTTATGACAGATATCTTGAGCCAATTTTGTTTTATACGGCCATCTAACCTTTTGTACAATACAAGTATTCATAGCAATTAAAGGTAAAGTAAACAGGGGTGTCCAATGATATACAAGTGTTACAAAACTCCCCGTAAAGCCGAAAGGAGGTTAAATGGAGCCTTATAACGAGTCCATTAACACAATATTTAAGAACCGTAGTTACGCTGTATAACATACCCCAAAAAAAAAAAAAAACTCATTTTAATGAATGAAATATAGAAAAACTATTAAACATATTATTATTATACAATTATTAGGTAAAATAGGTACGTAGGCCTTTCTGTTAAATAATCTGGTTCCCTGACATGACAGCTTACTAGGGTTGTTGGCTTTGATAATTAATCATATTTTTACGGGGTATTTTGTAACACGTTGTATATAAACTATTGATGCGTCGACCGCGCGCAGAAAACGGCAACATAAATGCCTTAATGTGGTAACGTAACTAACGAAATGATCATGTCGCTCTAACAAGAGGTACACCGTAAGGTTCGTTTATTTACTTTCCCTTTCTTCGCGCGGTAAAGCTATCTACTAATTGTGCTGATTTTCAGACCCGCGGTGTTGGTGAATGACGTTTTATGCATCTATAAAATCCATATTATACTAATACATATTATCTAAATTAAAGATTAGTTTTGCACAGGTCTTATGTTAATTATAAACTAGCTATGTAGATGAATGTACCTGTAAATTAACTCCCTCCGAGCCGAGACCCTTGTTTTCTTCAAATATCTTTATGCCAAATGCCGGAAGGTAATGGCCGGCGTAAGACTCTCCAGCGATGTAAAGCGGTGCCTTACTTAACTCCGGGAATATTTTGAGAAACTGCGTGAGAGCACTATAGAGATGATTTGCGCACTGAAAAAATATAATAAGAAAATATCAGATGATTTTATCGTAAACTGACGGAAGGTGTCATCAGCTTGGTACAGGCTCTAATGCTTCGATCCCAAGACAATAACAATTTAACGTTCAGACGTTTCTATGTGCAGTTATTTTAAGTAAAAATATTTTCATTTCATTATAATGTGTAGTGGTTTCAAAATGAACATAAAATACTTATGTAACTTTAGAAATTCTGGAACTGCCCTAGCTTTTACCTCACGTTTTAGCCACTTTTTAGTGTACCCTTTTTGGATAAGCTAAAAATATTATTATTCAATCTACAAAGTTGTTCCACCGCCTTACTAACTATTACAGGCACATGAGACATAATAACTTCACGGCTCATGGTCAATAAAGCATTGGCGATGCCCCTGGGTTTACAAATGTAATGTTGGCTGCGGTAACCACCTACCATGAGGTGGACTGCCTGCTTGACGGCACATGTTGCATATAAACAAACAAGTAACTAGTGTCGTACCTACCTAAGGCCGATATCCAAGAATATGATTATTTTTTTATATTAACAATTAATTTCTATATAACACGACAGGAAAAACTTCGTAACAATAGTAAAGTTCTTATCGTATCTGAATTGCGTGACGCAGTGACGCGCGTGTGAGCTAAGCTAATGAATTTTGAAACGGTCAGCTCTTACAACGTGACTTCAGCTTTCATTATTATATAACTCATATCGTAGCACCTTAATTAAAATGCAATATTCTAAGCTCAGAGAGAAAATGTCCATGTCGCTATATATCCGATCTATACTAATATTAGTCCGAAAGCGTCTCGTTGTATCTTACTTTTTCAAGCCTATAAAAACGGAGAGGTGCCGCCTGCCTGTTTGTCGGCTAAAAAAAGGAAAACGAACTTTGTTAATACAGGAAGCACATACCGTTTCCATGTCGGTAACGAATCCATTGGAATCGTTGGTGAAGCTGTACCCGGCGCCGACTGGATTGTCGATGAACAGCACTGAATACTCCTTGGTCCATGACCATTCTCGCACTGGAATCACGAAATTAAATTATTACAATTTCCATCTATTTTAAATGTTAAACTCTAACACCAGGGCCGGATTATCCATCAGGCAGTGTAGGCAAGGGGCGCAGGCGCATTGAGGAGGGGCCCGGACCCCGAGAAAAAAAAATGAAAATGGTTTTTCACGTATCATGTAACAAACCCTCAATGATAATATAGGTAATTTCCATCTTGTTTAATGTGGCACACATAGACTTTTTTATGGAGAGAGACGTAAGACTACTTTTTATCCGTGTGAAACCGCAGGGGGACAGCTAGTTGTGAATATAATTGCATTTTTTTTTAAAACACATATTTTATGATGTTAGTTAAGGGTACCCGTGACATGCATTGCCTAGTGGACATCCATTAATTGCGTGAGGCGATTTTTCGGCCCCCTCTCCCCCCTTGGTGAGATGTCGTCTGATTTTGTGCCACCCACCCTCGCCCCCTTAATCTCACGTGAGATTTGTACTGGTCATTTGCCCAGTTATTTAACGTAATTTAAGCGTAATTTTACAATTCCTTGCAGAAAAAAATATCGAGACCCCCCCCCCCCCCCCCTCCCTTCCCCCTAAACACCTCGGGTAATTAATGGACGCCCCCCTAAGGGCCCCGACATGGTAAATCCATGCCTATCACGAGACAACGGTTTTGGATAAATTATGGCACATAGTATGACACAAGTAGTGATTATTTTTTGCAAAAGAAAAATAAAATTGGTAATGCGAAAAAGGACACGAGCGGAAGTTAGTTATAAATAATACCTAGAACATTAGTATCATTTTTGTAGAAACAATATTATAATAAATTCAATGGCATTGAAATAAATAACAAATTTGGCGGTTCAAGGCCAAAAAAGTAGTCTCAATTATATTCAAAATCGCGCAGCTATAAGATCGGGTACATAAATAGCTAGTCTGTTGCACATAGAAATCTTTTCACAATTAAAAATGTAAAAAAATACTTAACTAAACTCAACTTAGTTCATCTAATACTCCGATAGTTATTTGTAGTTTTATTTGCTTTACCACCTCACTGGGACAGTAGTGACGTAACAAGGCGATTGGTGTTCGCCACATTGGCTCAGCCGAGCTACTACACGCGGCCGCCAGTGGTGTCCATCTTTTCTCTCATTGCCCTCAATATTTTAAACCTGACCTCAAGTTCCAAAGAACAGTGCTCTTCACTAACAGAAATGAAAACATCTCCGTCTGCGAGTGGAATAGTATGGAGTTGTCTAGTTGTCGCTCGCTTGTGCCGTCTACTCAAACGCTCAATATGCGTCGATTGTCGATTATCAAATGTATGAAAATTCTTATCTACTTGTGGTGGAAATTTGTCGGCAACAGCGCTCATACTTACATTTCAATTCCTTATTTTTATATTCAAATGGTCCAATCTCATCAAAAAGGCCCGCTAAGCTGGTAGCACCAGGTCCGCCTTGCAGCCACACGATCAACGGGGTCTCATTAACTGGTTTCCCAGCCACGGGGAAGTACCAGAAGAAGGTGTTAGTATCGTATTGCTTATCAACTGTCAGGAAGCCAGAGTGACTTGACACATTGAGGAACAACTTAGGGTCTACTGAGGATAAGTTCCTTGCGTCCTGTGTCTTGTTACTGGCTATCAGCGGCGAGAGTAGTAAAGCTGGTGATAACGCAGTTGCTGATGATGTACTGTAAGTAAAGAAAACAGTTGATTGAGAGTCGGAATACGTAGAATAACGTGACTTTTGTCGGTGAAGTAACGGTTTGGAAATGCTTATATATGATAATGGGACGAGATGTTTGCGGTAGGTTAGCTAGCAGTGTTAAGATGGCTTCTAGTTTTTTAAAGAATCCTTATACCCAACTTTAAACACTATTTAATAAAGTCTCTATTTCTGTGTCTATATTTGTGCATTTATTTCCGAATTACGCAATAGATTTTGATGCGTTCACCATTTTTTATTTCTTACGCAATGATTAATTATAATATATAATACATTTATCCAACTCAGGCAAAATCGAGGCGGATCGCTGGTATTTAACATTAAAAATATAAATGCATAACCTTTGTGTCTGCTTTTTACGATTTCGCGACTTACGTCGACGGAACTGATCGTGGTGAAATATGGCACGCATATAGCCTATAGCATATAGAGGGATATTGATTTTTGACTACTGACGGGCGAAATCGCAGGCGAAAAGTAGTAGTGCTATAATCTTACCATTCGTTTATTTTTACAACATTTCCGGTAGATATAAGCCGGTTCAGCTTTTTATTGATTTAAAATCATTTTAATCGCCGAAATAACTAGGTACCTAATTAATAAAATTTACCCATGTATGCCATATGGTATCTAACTACCAACCTACGCAATCTATTTGTCAGTATACCTAGAGTCAACCTGGTAAAAGAAGTTTTATTACTTATAGCTGTCCCCCGCGGTTTTACCCGCTTTCCCAAGGGATATCACAATTTCCCGGGATAAAAGTAGCCTATATGTTAGTCCAGGATATGCTCTATCTATGTTCCAGGTTTCATCCATATCCGTTTAGTAGTTTTTGCGTGAAAGAGTAACAAACATACATCTTTCCTCCTTATAATATTAGTATGGATATAGATTGAGGATAAAGTCACAAATCGCATAAAGTCAAATACATACCTACGATATTTAACTTTTGTACTTAATGTAAAGAAAGAAAAAAATACGTTTATTCGTGGCAACACACAACACTATAATAGGTACATAAAAAAAATACGTTTATTCGTGGCAACACACAACACTATAATAGGTACATAAAAAAAATACGTTTATTCGTGGCAACACACAACACTATAATAGGTACATAAAAAAATACGTTTATTCGTGGCAACACACAACACTATAATAGGTACAGAAAAAAAATACGTTTATTCGTGGCAACACACAACACTATAATAGGTACATAAAAAAAATCGGAAGAGGCAAATTGAAACAAAAATTGAAATGCAGTAATGTTGGGTGGTGCAGGAATGGTTAAAAAAAACAGCCAAAAGCTAAGGCTATTAATATAAACGGATTTTCAATTACTATAGATGCACGCATCAATGTAATGATCACTGATGCACCTTTTTCCAAATCAACTGTGTGACTATATCGTTCCGTGTATGTTCCCTGTGGACTCCAAAATGACTGGAGTGATTTAGATGACATTTTTTTTTATACCACATGGGCCGACAAACAAGCGGACGCTCCACCTAGTGGTAAGTGGTCATCGCCGCCTATGGACATTTGCAACACTAGGGGCATCGCCAATGCGTTGTCGACCCTGAGACGTGAAGTTGTTAAGTCTCATGTATATATCTAAGCCGGTATATATTTTCAGGCAGTCTTTAGTTTATCCCATCGGATGATCTTGTGATCAATAAGAAATGCTGTCCGTGCGAAGCCGGGGTGGGTCGCTAGTAGTAAATAAATATTCTAATACATTCTTTACACACGGTCATTTGATCCCAAACTAAGCAGAACTTCTTACTTTGGTAACCAGATAACAGATTTATTACTTGAACAACCTTTTTTTAATTCAAGATGTTTTATACTTGTATATGTATGTCTGTGTAGTTGTAATCTATGCTAATATTATTAAGAGGATAGATTTGTATTTAAGTATGTTTGTTTGTTACTTTATCACGCAAAAACTACTAAACGGATATGGATGAAACTTGGCACATAGATAGAGCATATCCTGGAATAACATATAGGCTACTTTTTATTCCGGGAAAATTTGGTATCGCTCGTGAACGCGGGTAAAACCGCGGGGGACAGCTAGTAAATAGATAATTTATTATCTTTTATGTCATTACTTTAAAAAATAACATTAAAATATAAGATATTTTTATCACAGATCTATATATGTATATCATCGAATGCAATCGAAGAAGGATAGTGCTTGATTGCGCTACTAACTACAGATAAGATAAAAAAACAATATTAGGCAGGATGTAAGTAATACGGAGTTGATCGGAATATTTTGATTTCGCTTTTATGCTGACGCCTTAACGTTGTTATTCAAATGTACCTCAAGTAATCTCTCATGCAGTGTTTAGTGGTTTGTAAATCGAATTGCAAAACTGGTTTCTCAATTTTGAATTCCTTTTTTTGTGGCATTATGTTTTGCCGGTGCAAGGTCGTCATCTTATTTATTTTTGTGAGGAGATTAAGTTTTAGGTCCAATTTCACTAACGCCCGAAATCCACAGGATAAAGCTGTTTGAGTGAGTTTTAATAATAAAACCTTTTTTTAGGTAAGTAAGCTCTTGCCATAAAATGTAATAAACAAAGTAATCAAATTTATAAGTACCTGTGTATGTTTCTGATATCAAAATGATCGCTTTTTCTACAGTGCATATGAAAGTTTAAAATAAATATAAGTGTATATATACTCGTATAAATCAGAAAATTGTACGTCTGTCTGTCTGTCTCTTTGTTCCGAGTAATGTCCGAAACGGCTGGGCCGATTTTGACAGGACTTTCACTGGTAGATAGCTGATGTTATAAGGAGTAACTTAAGCATGTGTAACATCCCTCGGAAACGCGAGTGAAACCGCAGGGGACAGCAAGTTGTATGTATTTTCTATACAGTTCAGTATCACTTAAAATTCAACAAAATATATTTTTGGAACGTCCAAACAACGCCCAACTATATTGGGTATCATATCATTTTATAGGTCAGCGATTTCTATACGTCTACTACTATTTTAGAACTGATGCCTTATATTAAAAGCGATCATGGTAAAGAGCGACACGAAGTATTAAACTGTAATAAGAAAGTATAGTGTATTCAAGATAAATGATCAAACAGTAACCAGTGTATGAACATCTAAAAATACACGGATACATCAAATATGATAAAATTTTATGATTAACAAGCTTCCGGCTGGGGTTTCCTTCGCGTTAAAATTGAAAGGAAGCGTGTCTCTCCGCACAATTGAAATATAATTTGAAAGACGATCAGCGACAACAAGATCGGCTCTGTCGTTTAGCCGTGAAAGGATCACTTTCGCATTTATTAATACTAGTGGATCGAAATTCAACCGTAATTCTATAAAATTTTAGTTTAAACTTTATTGAGGATTTTTTGTCAGAGTAAATAACCTTTATGATCATTGCGTAAATTTTTTTTTGAATTATCTATTTGACATTGCCTGTATGAGCGTAGGCTATTTATATTGTAATCTGTGTGTCAAACGTATGGTAGTGTGTGTAATGTGTATTTTAATTAATTGAATGTGTTTGTACAAATTTAAGCTTTCTGCACTCCTTCTCCATATAAACTTTAACTGTGCCAAATCTCACTCGCCTCAGTGTGTGCATTTTGCTTAAAAAGGGGTCAAAAGGTTTCACTTCACGTATTAATATACATATAGATTAATTAGCTTTAGGAAATAATTTTAACCACGAATCTAACCATAATGCTTTGGATACGCTACAATTATGACGTCATAACTTATTATTTCATTTCATACAAAACTCCATACAAACAAACGTTTTGACATTTAATTAAAAGTTGCTGATTTGACATATCAGTCAAGTATATTGATCAAATCCGCCTTGCATTTGGCTAGTTCTCATTATACACTCAACTTTATTGACTAATAAGAATTATGAAGAGGTTTTTCAGCATTAAAAAATGAACTATTGTATTCAAAGATGCACCTCATTACAAAAAGAATAAAGTTAATTTTTAAACATAATTTATTAAATAAGTTTTAGATGGCGTGCACAGCTTAAACAGGTACAAAGTACAAAACCATATTAAAATAGCTTTATCACTAGTTATTACGCCGTCGTATTGCAAAAGAAAGTACTACTCATTACTTTTCTATTGTCATGTGTCGGAAGGCTAACAGTACCTCTAGAAATTTGCCGACAATGTTTTGTACCCTAAATCTCTTTGATCTGTGTTTGAACTTATGTACAACGCCTAGAAATCTACCTCTCTAGTAGAACTGCCGGAACATATAACAGAGGTGTTCGGCGATAGATTTTTAACTAGAGGTAGCCATTAAGGCGGTGGTGGGTATTAAAAATGGTCCTGGCGGGTACTATTCTACCTGGGACAGTTTCGCAGCCAATGTAATGCTGAGGATAAAAACATCCGCCATTTGCTAAAGGCATCTGGAAGTACCCGAGGAAGTAAGTATTGCAATATAATGGTGCGAAGAAAAACAGTGCCTTAATCGTGGTTAATAATCTTAGATCCGCGCCCTTTTAAAAAGTAGTACTAGGTGTTCACCTATTGGTCGAATTTCGCCCATATTCAATAAAGGTCATCAATAGCTAGGGGCCGCGCGGTCAAGTATTTCGTAAGCAGATTTATTACAATTAGGCATGGGACTTTAAACGTATTCAGTGTGGGAATCCCCGAAAATGCGTTTCGTTTTCAAGGATGGACAATGTGTAAACAAGTTAATAACTACTACTGACGTAATCATCAAATCAACCATCTAGACCCACCCACCCCCCATGTCATAAAAAGCCAAAGACCCCATAGTGCTTAAGCAATATTTGAACGGCCCCCTACTTAAAAACAATATTTATTAATATATAAGATTCACAAATAGAAGAAACAAAAATATTTAAATATTTTGTCTGTCTATTTATATATAGATGTTTGGTGGTATTCACCAAGACTCATCAGACGCACCTGTGGGTATTTTCTTTTCAGCAGGGAGAGAAACGAATCTAATTTTAGTTTTGTTAGTATTTTCGCAGTTCGTCAATAATAATTTTATTCCTCAAAAATTGATTGATTTGATTGACTGATGGTCAAAATTAATCTTGATACGAAAACGTTGGATGTTGGTCAATTTTCATGAATTTTATCTTAAATTCTTAGAATATATTTGATAAATTATTTGATTATGCATTATTGCATGCATTATTTGAGGCCCTCACAACAAACCTTTTCATTTAAAACATATTATTATGCCATGTCACAGGATCCAGTCAGCCAAACATTATTTTAAAATTTTCTTTGTTCCGAAAAGTGTCTTCATCATCAAAATTCACTTATTTACATTATAGACTTTGGGTCGCAGAAATTCATATAAAATTCATACCAAATTACCTACAACTTAATCTGTCCAGTTATCGATACTATAAGAGTTTCTGTTTTCATTCGTACGGTGCTCTAAAATTGAACTGTATTGCTTATGTAATATGGTTCATCTATTGGTAGAGCCTAGTGCTGCAGTTCGTCTGACAGGAGGCTCCATTTCAACAATTTGGTGTTGTAAAGTAAGCTTCAAAAGTAAGTATGTTTAAAGTGACCATACGTTCCATTTTTAAGGGGGACTGAAAATTTTTTGGTAGCACTTCTGGTGTCCATCGTAGGGCTGCCATAACCTAAATTGCCAACGCCGTTCAAAAACCTAAAAAACCCCAGACGTTTAAGTGAAATTGAGATTTTCCCGGACACGCCTTAAAAACATATTTTTACTATTATGGTTTACATTTTAAATGGATGCGGTTCACGATTTCGAATATTTTTTTTTACTGTTTATCTACCAATGAATTGTAGATTCCCCTGACACAAAAAGTGTCCGGGTTTCACCCGGGGAAACCCGGGCATCCGTCCGGATGGCAGCCCTACCCTAAGGGAAGCTTCGGGACGCAGACTTGTCCCGTTTTAGAATTCAGAGGCCAACAACAAGTCAACAAACCATGTTTAATTGCATGAAAAGCATTGATTTAAAAAAGAAACGTTTTCTCAGTGCAGTACAGACAGATGCAATATTATTAACTTCTCTAAACTTTCAGTTTACTTTATTTTAATAATCTACCATTTTCTTTAATAATAAAAATGTTAGCTATAAGTATGTTACATTGTTACATCTTATGAGAAACAGATGCACCTTTGAATTCTAATAGGTTTAATGATATAATAACAACATGTGGAATATGCTTTTAAAATGTGGTTACGCTATAATAGTTTTTTAAAGCTTTCCTTATCAGCTGTTATCAATAGAGCTAACAGTTGTTTGTCGATAAGTAAGGACTTACCTAGTTGGTTTATTTTCCAACGCAGTCAATTGGTTAATCAATAACATACCTACCTTAAAATTTACTAAAAATACTGACTGTGCCTAATTCCCTACCTAAATATGTATCTGTATAAACATACTTCGATGTGGCACAATATTGCACCATAATGTTGATATTTGCTTAAATGAGTGTTTAAATTCTGCTATAGGTAGGTATGTATGTATAAATGCCACTTAACATTTTTAAATTGTGCATTTTTATCAAAAGAACACAAGGTAAATTTAAAATAATATTAGCGATGTTAATAATATTATAAAATAAACGTAGTGCAAAACTTACCTTATGGCAATAAATATTCCAAGGAGAACGAAATTCATTTTGGACTGATAAGTTAAATTCACATAGTAACTTAATTTTGTGGTAAAAACATAAACAAAAGTGATCGGCAATGTTAAAAATAGCTCGTACGTGTACACTTCATAAAGGCATGCGCCAAACTGCCCAATCCAATCCAACCAACCAACCTCAGTTCGCGTGTGTGTGTTGCAGCGTGCCTGCGTGATTCCACAGACACCAGTGTTGTGTGTGTGACATTCCGCGAATCGGATAAAATTCACATTATACAAACTTCATAACTTTTTTTATTTGCACGCCGGGTAATTAGAGGCTAGAAAACACTTGGCAATTAAAATTATGTAGTATGTATGTAGTGCCTACCTAATTAATCAAATACATACGGTATCCAAAAGTTCCAAAACACACTTTTCCCTAATTTAATAGTTAAAAGTGATGTGATAAATGTTTAGGTGTATTTACATGAATTTGGAAAGTAAGTTTTTTGTAATTCTTGCCCTAAATTAAGGTTCTGGTAAACACAGCCGAATGGGAGAACCTCAAAAATATTTCATTATAATATAAATAATTGTATTTATAAATGCCACAGTTTTCTATGGCTTTTCATTGTGTATCAGTCAGGCTGGTTTGGTTCCTGCGACGAATTGGCGAAACTGATTACTGACATCACATCACTAGTATGCGTGCGTGTCGAGTGTCGACCGCTGCGCCGGGCGACGCGCGAATGACGTCACCAAACAAACAAAATAAAATACTACTCCAATCGGTAGTCCATGAATGCACGATTGTTACCTACACAACTTTTTATTGCACAAGGTCTTTATTGTATTGCATGTCATAATAAACTAATCACCTATTTATTTTGGTCTCACTCACTGTTTATATTTTTATTACAAGCTTTTAAAGATTACCGTGCTAGTCTCAAAACAAACTCGCCGAGTGATCACACAGATGAACATGCGGATAACGGATCTCTCGTCTAATTACGGAGTCGAGAGAGAGACAGGGAATAGTCCCTGCGTGAATTCATCGTCGAGTTTGATTGCAGAATATCATAGCTGCATGCACTTACAAAAGGTTCTTTATCAAATCTACGATTGTGTAATTGATTATATTATTGAAGTACTTAGGTTAGTAAATTTAACAATGAGTTCATAGAAAGCAATTAAAGAATAAACATCTTCGTTTACAAGGCATGCGAACGATATTTTGTAAAATAATTAAGCGTGTCTGAGGCGTCATTGTTGGTCACTTAAACGGTCTACATATAATATTTGACGGAACCCCTAATCATTTCTTCCTCTTTTACTTGGCTTTCTTCTGTAACTGTTGAATCATCCATTTGACCTGTTATGCTTCTCATTTCTTGTTGCATCGATCTCGCTTACTCCATTGTTATCTGAAACGAGTATATAATGAACGATAAATTGAGTTCCACATAGGTTCCTTTAATTAGATTAATTAAAATAACTTAACAATCTGTTCCATTTGAAATATATTTACTAAAAACTTTGACGTTATCTTGGAGACGTCGTGACTCTTTAGCAGTTTCATTTCCAGGATCTGTGTTTTTCTCAGCTGCCAGTGTATAGCAACTAGAAATAAACAGAGCATGTACGTACATAAGACTTGGTCACACAACTGTGTGCAAGACACCCAGCATACCTACAAATTTCTCAGTACATAAATGGAGCGTATCAGAAGGATGCGTGTTCAGATCACGTCGGGGTCACTAGAAGCAGGGGGCAGCAGAAGGAGCACGGGCTAGACGGGGCATAACCCCGGGGCCCCCAAGCTTCGACTGGGGGACAAACGATTTTAAATAGTTTAGTTGGGGCCCAACTTAATTTTATGCCTATAGTTACCTAGTTTCGCCACTGGCCTGGGGACCAAAGTCCAATTGTTTTTTCCTTTTTATGGATTGTACTAAAGTGTTCTAGTGCCTGTAGGGGCTCTTACACCCCTATGCGGACGATACGGTCCAAATGTTGATATTGGAAGCATTTTTATATGGTCAATCCTGAGAATACTTCGATAGTGCGATGTAGGATTCGCGTGCGGATTCATAGATAATGGTACACATATACAGAAGCTTTTATTATGATCATCACTGCTGTATATACCCTAGAACCTAGAACACCGGTCCAAAAATCCAAAGGTGATAAACTCAGATTGTAGTGAACTCATTGCCGTGACGAGACGTTTGAATCAAACATACTTAGCATATGTTAGATATGCTAGGTAATTCCTAGGTGTTTATTTATTTTAGATCTTATAACCTTGGGTTTAGGCTATTCGCGGATCTGTGATATTGTAATGTTAGTTTTTTGGTTTGTTCTGTGTCTGGGTGTAAGTAAATATTCATAGAAGTTTACAATTAAATAGTACCTATATCAGCTGTTTTGCATTGTAATGCCAATTTACTTTGGAAATGGATCAGATGGCCTTGTGTCATTTAACCTGATAAAAATAAATGAGAAAATTTTGAATATTAAATCAACTTACCACAAGAGAAAGATCCAACCAAAAACTATAATATTGACTAAATATGCAGTAATTTGTGTTTGTTGTTATTGCGGTGAAGTAAAATGAATTCATTGTGTTAACTAATCATTGCATATCAGCATAGATTACCATGATTTCGCGGCTTTTACAATGGAACTAGGTACTTAATAATGTAACAATGTGGATCTATTTTAGTACTTATTACACAATATTGTAGGTAAGTATTGTATATTAAAAAAATATATTTAAAGGGTGCCGTAGGTCCGAATGAAAAAAAGTGACAGAGCTACAAACCTACTGGATAGATTAAGTTGAAATTTGGTAAACCTGTGAATATCTGTGAACAAATACGGACGTGTAACGTTTAAAGTTGCAAACTACCCCCTTATTCAGCTAATACAAACGTCGTCGGCGAGCCGTTTCACGGAGAGCTTATCTCTCACGTGATTTGTAGTATTAGCGTAGTTAGCGAAAGAGACAGAGCACGGAGGCCGCGACTCAACATCCTCGAGTTAGTGTCATTTTTCTAACAGAATCGAGCCCCTGTAAGTACCGTGTTACATATCGATGAATATAATGAAAATAGATGATGTTAATCAGAAATTGTAGGAATCTACTTTGCGGAGGGTCCGCAACGGAGCGTTGTTGTTAAAAATCAAAACCTCGGCTCTCGTCTCTGCGCTTGCCGAATCGAACCATGTGATTCTAACGCGAGTTCAACTCGCACTTATCCTGTTTTTTCCTTTATTTTGATATACACACATTTACTTTAAAAGTGTGTGTAATATGATAGGCACAGATGGAAAAATGTCTACTTTACTGGATCGGCCTTTCACATCCGCGTAAATTTTAATGTATTATATTATTAACAATTTAAATGTAGGTATGTTACTTGTTGCTCTGCTGTATTGTATTTGCTGTGTGTGTGTGTGTGTTTGTGCCAGCTGTGTTACAGATTGAACCTTATTGAGTTCTGATAAGGTACATAAGCATCATTATACAATTAACCTTTGGAGCAATAGATGAACTTTATGTCATTAGCAATAAAGATGATTTTTGACATTCCTTGCTGTCTAAACGGGCCTTTTAGATCCCGACATCTTTAGTCTATTATTCTCAATTTAAAACTCGGGAACAGCAAGATTTTTGGTTTTTCGGGTAAAACGGGACCCTATTACAAATTTGTACGGAACTCTCGGTGGGCGAATCTGACTCTGACTTCTCCGGTTTTTATCAAAAGACTTACTTACTCCTGTATCTTACTTCCTTGGTAATACGTAAAGATGGATAGAATGTGACAATAATTGATTCATTTTCACCTGAAGAGATATGAACCCGAGATATAATTTCCTGACCAAGGTAAATGAGAATAAAACACATTTAATAATTAGGTTACATTTATTAATCACAATTGTATCGCACATGTAACTTAAAAGTAAATAATATCACCATAACTATTTACATTTCGTTAAAAAACATGTCCACTAATAAATTCTTAGAGAAAACATTTTCAAATTATAAGAAATATGTTATAGAGTTATTTCTTACGAACTCTTGTACGAAGGAACCTTCTAGGAGGCCGAAGCGGCGGCTGAGCGGTGCCTCGTGCGTCCATCTCGCCACCAAGTTCTGCGTCGGTTCTGGCGCATCTAATGGTACCATGTGACCGGCACCGCGGATTACTACCTCAGTGAGACGACCACCGCTTTTGTGATAACTAGAAAAAAAACAATTTTATATGACGTGTTGTATAAAGGACGCTACTGGGTCTTACGATAAATACCGCCCGGTAAACAGGCGGTTATATTTAGAAATAGCTGTTACCCGCGACTTCGTCTGCGTAGAACTACTACTTCGTGTAAATTTGTTTGGACTGAATAGGCTCTGAAACTATAATGAAACGATTCTAATGAAGCCGGCACATTGAATTATTGAGATTAACATAGGTAGACTTTTCCTGACCCTGATCCCTGACTTAACTTAGTTTAATACGTTTTTGTATACGACATTTCGCCCGCCAGCCCCGCCACACCACACCATGCATCGTCACACTCACACATTCATAGTGTATAGGCCGATGGGCCTGATGGACATGTCAGGCAGAAAGTATTCTAAAAGCTGGCTAGGAGTATTTGAATTATGCGATACATAACTGCACCCCGCGTTTTCACCCGCATAATTCCGGGATCGGGATCGGGATAAAAAGTAAAGATGTCCTTTCCCAAGGTTCCATCTATCTCTATACCAAAATTCATCAAAATCGGTTCAGCGGTTTAGGCGTGAAAACGAAACAGACAGACTGTCTATGTCTTTCCCCAAGGTTCCATCTATCTCTATACCAAAATTCATTTAGTAGGCATATACGATACATAACTGCACCCTGCGTTATCTATCACTCGCATAATTACGGGATCGGGATCGGGATAAAAGGTTGCCTTTGTCCTTTTCCAAGGTTCCATCTATCTCTATACCAAAATTCATTTAGTAGGGATATACGATACACAACTGCACTCTGCGTTTCCACCCGTATAATTCCGGGATCGGGATCGGGATCTGGATAAAAAGTACCCTATGTCCTTTCCCAAGGTTCCATCTATCTCTATACCAAAATTCATCAAAATCGGTTCAGCGGTTTAGGCGTGAAAAGGTAACAGACAGACAGACAGACAGACAGAGTTACTTTCGCATTTATAATATTAGTAGGGATTTCCGAGTCATGGGAAAACCAGAGTACTCAGATGAACAGTCAAATAACGTATGCGGTATCTTTGCTCTTGATTTATCGCATACCCATTGGGTATTCACCACAGCAGTTGCCAAAACCGCTTTAAGAGGTGCTCGAATAAAGATAGAATGGATAAGAAAAGTACATCAAATTAAATATCCTGGAGGATTACTTCACAGACTTTTGATTCTAGTTCACCGTCTTTAAACTATTGGAGGCCCTGGGCACTAGGATAAGGGGGCCCTAAGGCTACGCTATGAGAGCTCTAAGAGCGTGACACACCGATCCGATCTGACAACTATCGACGTCCAACGGGTTTCATTCCTTTCGGACCAGGGGGCCCCATGAATCGCGGGGCCCTGGGCTACCCAGAGTGCGCAATGGAAAAGAAGGCCCTGGTCATAGAGTCAGCAACAAAAATAATTTAACAAACCTCTGTTTTTATAGTACTGCCAGCAATATAAGTAGCTAAATAAAACAAATTCATAATGTTGAAATTTTATAGTTGTAGTATCAAATTTTAATAATAATATATAATATATATAATTATCGGCGCAAATACTTATTATCTGCCTAGTTAGTTATAAAGAATGGCTAAAATTACGTAATTATTGTTGTTTCTAACGTTTAGTTTAATTTAAGTAATAAAATAAGAAGTTACTTTCCGTTTTGCAAAACTTTGTAAACAACAGCTGCGTGGCTGCACGTGCACGCTTGTTGTTGTCAAGGTAGTGAGTCACACTGGGTATAAATAGAGGCGACGGAACGAATTATGAGCCACACGTACGCCGCACCTGCGTGGTACGCGTTGACGTCGGACCGTGTCCGCCAGCAGCTGCGCGCACAGCAATCGCTGTCGCTGCGCGCTATTGTAGGCGCCCCTCGCTACGTAAGGAATGCTACTATCTCCAGGGACCTCAACATGGAGAGTCTCGACGACTTCATCGGCCGACTAAGCGCCAACATGTTCCGCCGCGCCGATGGGTCCAGCCTCCGCCATTTGCGGGAGCTGGCACCGTACCATCGGCGCCCGCCTGACGAGCAACACCGCCCGGACCGACCGTTCCCGCGGGACCTAGTTCCCGCGGAAACCCCCACCGGACCTACCCCCCCCGCACCGGCGCCGGCTGACGGGCGCCCACCGGGAATCACTCCCGGAGGGCTCGACCTCGCCGACGCCGCTGCCGCGGGACCACACTGGACAATGACCCCCGTCGCCGCCGGCTCGCAGCCGCCCACCGGAGCTACTGCCGGTGGTGCTTGGCTCGCCGGCGTAGCGACACCCCACCGGAAGTGACAACCCGGATGTGACACCATCGCGGCGTATCTAATACGCCGCACACCAGGGACCCGCCTACTTCAGTAGGCGGCGACTGCCATCATTGAAAGGGGCACCGCCCCGAACAATAGAGCCACGCCCCCGTGTGGGCGTGTGGGAATACCTCCAGTTTATTATGAGCCATTATAACTCGAACCGTCGTGCTGTTCGGACCTCTGGAAATTGTTAAATAAATCGGTAAAACACATTTTGACTTTCACTATTACTATGGACAAGCAACCCCAAATGGATAATCAACTTGAGGAAGTATGTGACGTCAGTACTGCTGACGTCACTATTTCTAAAAACAATGCCGCTCGGGATTCTTCGACATCAGAAGTGGGATACGAAGGGATCCATGGCACTGCCTCATCAACACCTTCTGCACCACAACTCCACCTGCTGGAATCAGTGCAGGAGTCAGGGCAAGTAATGGATACACCTATGCCTAGTACATCTATGAGTGGGGTACCACCCGAGTTCTTCACCCACATGATGAAAATGATGCAGCAGATGTCGGAACGTTTATGCAAGCCTTATGAACCAAAAGTAAAGATCAATGATATTTACCTACCATCATTTGACCCGGACTTGAACGTTGGGATTCGAGAATGGTGTCAACATATAAACAAAGCAATTGAAACATACAACCTGAGTGACTTTGACGTACGTATGAAAGTTGGAGGTCTTTTAAAAGGAAGAGCAAAGATGTGGGTTGATGACTGGATGGTCACTACATCTTCATGGGAGGAACTCCGTAACAACCTCATCACTACATTTGAACCCGAAAACAGATACTCACGGGACATTATTCGATTCAGAGAGCATACTTACGATTCATCAAAGGATATAGCTGAATTTCTGTCACGCGCATGGGTTTTGTGGAGAAGAGTTACAAAAGATAAGCTTGGTAGTGCAGATGAAGTGGAAGCCGTTATTGGATGTGTGAATGATGAACGTTTGCGCATTGAATTACTTAATGCAAGGGCTGCTACAGTTCCAGAACTAATTTCGGTGGCATCTTCAATACGAACGAAGCGATCTCATCCAGGTTCAACTTCTGTAGTACCAACTAAACGTTCAAGATTTTCAGAAGCAGCTTCGTCATCATTGTATTGCCATATATGTAAAAGGAACAATCACACATCTAATGATTGCCGCTTTAAACCTAGAACTACGGATACTAAGCCTGGAGAATCAAACCGTATGGAGCAAAAACAAACAAATGTACCTACCTGTACATTTTGCAAGAAGCTGGGCCATACATACGAAACATGTTTTCGACGAGAACGCACAATCACTACGAACATAAATAACATAGAAGGACATAAACTTGCACCCATCAAGGTGACTATAGGAAGCAAGACCATTAAAGCTGTTTTTGATAGCGGTGCTGAATGCTCAATCATACGAGAAACAGTAGCTAACACCTTACCAGGACAAAGGAATCAAATCGTGAACTGCCTAAGAGGAATTGGAAGATTTCCGATCATGTCATTAACAACATTATCCACCATTTGTACAATTAATGATATCACAGTCGAGTTGCAGTTCTATATACTTCCGGATTACGAAATGTCTACAGACGTCCTAGTTGGGATGAACTTGATTAATGACACGAATCTATGTATGACAATAACGGCAACTGGAACTAAACTTATTCGTCAACCATCTGTCTACCAGGTCGGTAAAAATAATCCAGTTTTTGAAGTACTAGATTGTGACCTCACCGATGATGATGAAGTATTCCAATTACGCTCACTGTTGAACAAATATGAGCATATGTTTATTCATGGATACCCAACCACACGAGTAAATACTGGTGAATTAGAAATCCGATTGAAGGACCCAAATAAATATGTAGAAAGAAGACCTTATCGCCTTAGCCCAGTAGAAAGGGAAAAAGTTCGCAAAATCATTCAAGAACTTTTGAACCACAATATCATCCGTGAAAGCAAATCCCCATTTTCGAGCCCCATCATCTTGGTAAAAAAGAAGAATGGTGATGATCGCCTGTGTGTGGATTTTCGCGAATTAAACGCTAATACCTTACGGGATCATTATCCACTGCCTTTAATATCAGACCAGATTGACCAGTTGGCGAAAGGAAAATACTACACCAGTCTAGATATGGCAGCTGGATTCCACCAAATACCTATATCAGAATCATCAATTGAGAAGACGGCATTCGTTACTCCAGATGGATTATACGAATATATCACTATGCCATTTGGACTAAGTAACGCCTGTTCAGTCTATCAAAGGTGCATCAACAAGGCATTATCCTCTCTCTTGGATGACACGGCTCAAGTTTATGTGGATGACGTGCTCTGCAAATGTGAGGATTTTTCAGAAGGTTTGTCAAAAATTGAACGCATACTTATAGCGTTGCAGGAAGCTGGATTTTCGATCAATGTTGATAAATGCAGTTTTTTTAAACATTCAATTGAATATCTCGGCAATGTTATTTCAAACGGACAAGTTCGACCAAGTCCGAAGAAAGTTGAAGCCCTAGTGAAAGCTCCAGTACCAAAAACACCCAAACAAGTAAGACAATTTAATGGCTTAGCAGGGTACTTCAGACGATTTATACCGGATTTTTCACGCACGATGGTGCCATTATACGAGCTCACCAAACAAGGGGCTAAATGGGATTGGAATGAACGTCATGAAAAAGCCCGAAACGACATCATCCAAATCTTAATATCAGCCCCAGTACTCACTATATTTCAAGAAGAAGCACCAATACTACTATATACTGATGCAAGCAGCCTGGGTTTTGGATCAGTACTAGTACAAATTATTGAGGGACGCCAACATGCAGTAGCATTTATGAGCATGAGGACTACTGACGCAGAAAGCCGATATCACTCTTACGAGTTAGAGACTTTGGCAGTCGTACGGGCTATCAAACACTTCCGTCAGTACCTATATGGACGCAAGTTTAAGGTTATAACCGACTGCAACGCTCTTAAGGCATCCAAACACAAAAAGGACCTTCTTCCAAGAATTCACCGTTGGTGGGCATTCCTACAGAATTTCAATTTTGATATTGAATATCGCAGAGGAGAACGACTGCAACACGCGGATTTCTTTAGCAGAAACCCAACCGATTTAATAGTCAACATCATGACAAAGGATTTAGAGTGGTTGAAAGTAGAACAAAGAAGAGACCAAGTACTACGACCAATAATGGATTCAATTAGCGATACCAACTCAATTAATGGGTACATCTTGGATAATGACCTCCTCAAAAGAATTGTTCAGGATCCGATTTTTGGACAACAAACCTGTTCTGTTGTACCAAAAGCATTTCAATGGAGCATAATAAATTCCTACCACACAGCCCTGAAACATACTGGTTGGGAGAAGACTTTGCAGAAAATAAAAGAAACTTATTGGTTTGACAAAATGGGTACCATTGTCCGCAAATTTGTCGACAATTGTGTCATATGCAAGACATCAAAAGGAAATTCAGGGGCGACGCAAGTCCAAATGCATCCTATCCAAAAACCGTCAACTGCTTTCCAAGTAGTACACATGGATATAACCGGTAAACTTGGCACTCCAAACGATCAGCAATACGTCATAGTAACAATAGACGCCTTCACGAAATACTCCTTGTTTTACCATGCCACTGATAAGAGTCAGCACAGTACATTGGGTGCCTTGAAACGCCACGTACACCTGTTTGGCCCACCGGTACAAATAATAGTTGATGGAGGAAGAGAGTTTTTAGGCGAATTCAAAATTTATTGTGACCGATTTGGGATAAATATCCATGCTATTGCACCAGGAGTTAGCCGAGCCAACGGTCAAGTTGAACGGATGATGGCAACGCTAAAAAATGCTCTGGTCATGATCAAGAATTATGAAACGGAACAATGGCATACAGTACTCGATGAACTACAATTGGCTATGAATTGTACTGCACATCGGGTCACAGGAATCGCACCACTTACGCTTATAACACAGAGAAAACATTGTGTACCTCCAGAATTATTAAGTCTAGTTGATATCGATGAACAGACTGTGGACATAGTTGCTCTGACCAATCTTGCTCAACAGAAGATGTCTCAAGCTGCAGAACAAGACAGACAACGCTTTAATTTACGTAAAGCCAAAATACACCCATTCCAAAGAGGAGAATATGTACTCATTAAGAACAATCCTCGCAACCAAACTTCTTTGGATCCTAAATATAGTGAGCCGTATGAGATTTGCAGGGTACTAGAAAATGACCGATACCTCGTAAAGCGAGTTGTTGGCAGAGGACGACCACGTAAGGTAGCTCATGACCAACTTCGTCGCGCCCCACAACCCGGCGATCAGGTGACCGTATCGGCGGAAATCATGCAATCTCCACCACCTGAGGCGGCCAGAGAACCTGTACCAAGTACATCACGCGCTGAAACGTGTCAACAACAAGCGCAAGATCAAAACGAGGAAGAGCAACTAGCAGACTAACAACATGTGAGTAAAAACATTTTATAAATTAAAAAGATTGCAAGCTGTGTGTGTATCACATCATAAGGGCTGATATATTTTATTATCAACGAGTCATCGAGTCATCGAGAAATATGTTATCAAACTTCCTTACCATTTTAGAACCTCTGTGTCTACCACAGCATCGACCTAGTCCAGCTTTCCTTAGAGCCTCTGTGTACCACGGCGAACAGGACCGCCCAGAGCACAGCATCACACCTTCCACTACGAGTCTTCGAGAAATGTAAAGTCTTCGAGAATTATGAAATCTTCGAGAATTATGAAATCTTCGAGAATTATGAAATCTTCGAGAATAATGAAATCTTCGAGAATAATGAAATCTTCGAGAATAATGAAATCTTCGAGAATAATGAAATCTTCGAGAATTATGAAATCTTCGAGAATTATAAAAGCATCAGATTCAAAAACACTTGCATACGGATACCAAACTCAGAAGATATTTCAATTGTTTCAGATAAAAACACAAACATAAGACCCATCATAAATACCTAATTCCGTAGCCGCAAGAAACCACGAATCATTAAAATTTTTGGACACGGATGTCAGTGTTCTTAAAGACTACTGTGAAAACTTCGGTATACGAATGAACGTGGCGTTCAGGAAGGAGTCTTAGAAAGCAGAATGGTGCAGAGCGCGCACCACCTGTCAGAATGGCCGTATCGGCGCAAATACTTATTATCTGCCTAGTTAGTTATAAAGAATGGCTAAAATTACGTAATTATTGTTGTTTCTAACGTTTAGTTTAATTTAAGTAATAAAATAAGAAGTTACTTTCCGTTTTGCAAAACTTTGTAAACAACAGCTGCGTGGCTGCACGTGCACGCTTGTTGTTGTCAAGGTAGTGAGTCACACTGGGTATAAATAGAGGCGACGGAACGAATTATGAGCCATTATAACTCGAACCGTCGTGCTGTTCGGACCTCTGGAAATTGTTAAATAAATCGGTAAAACACATTTTGACTTTCACTATTACTATGGACAAGCAACCCCAAATGGATAATCAACTTGAGGAAGTATGTGACGTCAGTACTGCTGACGTCACTATTTCTAAAAACAATGCCGCTCGGGATTCTTCGACATAATAGATACTAATAATATTGTTGGCAGTACTATAAAAACAATAACATTGATATTTCAAAACTGCACATATAGCAAAGATACAATTTTATACTGGTTTTACCCGGTTATAAAGCATGATATTTCTGTTCAGAATGTCATCGTAATCGATTGAGTACAGCTAAAATTATGCACACAAGTACTCATTATCATATAAAATATGTTTACGCCCATTATCACCGAAGATGCAGGTACGTCTTCTTTATGGCCAAGGTCATTGAGCTGTGCCATAAAAAAAATCCAATATGACGTCGTGAGTATTATCGTACTTTTATCATGTTTGAGCCGGGAATCGAACCCAGGATATCCTGGTCACCAGCCGAGGTTTATACCACTCGACCACAGAGGCGATCCACTGGGATATCAGCCTTGGGGATAGGTCTCTTTCGGTCTTGAACTGCCTAACTTCACGATTATATATGGTCATTTTTAAACTAAGGATTGACGTTGATTGAGAAGGTGTTGTCCACCATCAAATCATCACTCACTATAGTAATTGATGATGAACAAAGCTATATCACAAAAAGCAATGAGAGTATCTTCCTTATCTTATGGTCTCCGAAATGTCCGAATATCCATCATGTGATTTATAAAAAGATATAATAGGTTGGGGAAAAAGTTCCTTCGCATTTTTTAAGAAAATTCAAAACATTTTTAATATATAATAGTTTATTTACATTTAACTAAAGTATGTAGGTACCATTTTGATCGATAACTTTTTGCCATCTTGTATGGTCTGTTTTTTATTCTCGAAGACTAAACTAACATTACGAGTGTTGTCAGTTTATTGCAATTCTTAAATAGTGATGTGGCCCAACCGAAACTTAGCGTAAATAAAATCAAATATCGTTATTTTTATAATAAGTTATCCTGAAATAATGTGTAAATAAGTATTTAAAACGTAATAATACAAAATAATGTAAAACATATATTTTTAATTACAAAAATAATGACGGGTATTCGCGTTAATCTGATTCAGATAATGACTCCATATCTGAGGAATATTCTAAATCATCAGAATCGCCACCTACTTCTATGATAAACCTATCAGTAATGTCTTCGGTCAATGGTTATGAAATGTGTCATCTGGGCCATAGCCCAGATGACACATTTCATCTTCAATTTTAATTACATGGCCTACACAGTCTTTCCAGCGCTGCGGAGTCAATTGACGAAGCCCTTCTTCAAAAAGGCTTCGTACTTCATTCATTTTGAGGGTTTTATTATTTTTAGCGACATGCCCCTTTACTTGAGCTCAGACCAACTCAATCGGGTTTAGCTCGCAGTGGTAAGGGGGCAGTCGCAAAATAGTGACACCCCGTTATGCAGCCATCTCACCTTTCATGGGCTTTTTTGTGATTTCGGGCAATTTCATGTCATTCGGGCTTTAAAATTGTCTCATTCTTGCCGATAGATTTTCTTCATCAGGCCTACGCGACGAAGTTGAAGGCTGAGCGTCCATCATAAATGGTTCAGCAAAAACAAACGTAACGTAACAAACGTTAACAAGCGTTTAGTAACGTAACAAAACTTAACAAAAAACAATCAAGCAAAGAAACAAACTCAACGAAAATATAACAAATAGCACTTGAAATTGTATCAAGACACAACGGACGCATTCGAACACTTCAGAGATTGAAGGACGAATAAGGTAAACAAAATGCCGTCCAGTGTGGTTCCTGTGAAATTTGGGGTTGCCGTTTTCAAAATCTAACGGTTTTAAAACTACTGTATTGTCATAATTATTCAAAAAATCGCAGTTGTTTGTATGGTGTCAAGTTCCATAATTGCCGTATTTTTAAGTTCTGGCGTTTTGTAAGAGAAAAGGGTTAAGATTGCCGTTTTAACGCGTACGGGAACAACATGGCGTCTATCATTATTTATTTGTTTAATTTTAAGGCATCGAAACATGGTCGGAATACGCATAGTCAGATTTCCCTGGCAGTTTGTAGCACGTCGTGCGGCCATGTGTATGTACGTGAATTTTAACGATACGCTTTGGAATATAAAACTTTGAATGAAAATGAAATTCGTCTAATAAAGATAAAAAGTTACGATTCAACAAACCGGTATCGTAGGTACAACACTGCACAAAAGAACTGGCAACATTATTTGTAAATTTGACATTTGCATGTGTCAATTTTGTCTTCGAGATTAAAAAACAGACTATAGGTAGGGACATGATCCCATTGCTATAGAAATTTATGGACTTCTGATCAAAATACTGCGACAAGTAGTTTTGACAGTCCTCTCGTGATGTTAACCTGACACTGCGTAAAGAATTCTGAAGAGACCGAAACAGGTGGAAATCTGAAGGTGCAAGGTCAGGATTATACGGCGGATGCATTAATACCTCCCAGCCAAACTATCTTAATTTTTGCTGAGTGGCTAAAGATGTGTGAGGTCTAGCGTTATCATGATGAAAAACCACACCCCTTCTGTTGATTAATTCCGGCCGCTATCTCTCAACTTCTTGCTTTAATCTCATCAGTTGTTCGCAGTAGAGTTCAGAATCGATGGTCCTGCCTGGTGGTAACAGCTTATGACATAATGAATAATACCCTTCCAATCCCACCACACACACAGCATCACCTTGTTGCGAGTTAACCCGGGTTTCGCCACAGTCTGTGAAGCCTGACCGGCCTTTGACCACGACCTTTTTCGCACGTTCAAGTCGTACGTGATCCACTTTTCATCACCAGTTATCAGCTTCTTCAAAATGGTTCAGTTTCATGACGTCGTAATAAAGAATCACAAATGAGTACACGGTTCATTAGGTTTCTTTCAGTGAGCTCGTGAGGTACCCAAATATCTAGCTTTTTTGTGTACCCAGTTTTTTTCAAATGCGCCAAAACTGTTTTGTGGTCAATTCCCAGTTCTTCAGCTACGTCGTAACTACTGATATGCCGATCTTGCTCCACTTTTTCAAAAATGGCATCCATTTTATCCGTTATGGGGCGACCAGAGCGACGTGCATCTTTGACATTTTTGATGTTTCCAGATTGAAAACGCTTAAACCAAATTTGTGCAACTCTCACAGACACTGCACTAGGTCCATAAACATAGCAAATTTTTTTCGCGGCTTGCGTTGCATTTTTACCTTTTTTGTAGTAAATTTTTAAAATGTATCGAATTTCTTCATTAGATTCACTCATCTTGGCGGTACGAAAAACAAATGCAAATCACACATTTTCCTAATTTGAATTTGGAATTATGTTCTTTAAAATTTTAACTTTCAATTATACCAAAACCAGCCAGATACAAATAGAATAGCCAAAGAGATTTTATTACAAGTTCATACATACTATAATGCGAAAAGACTTTTTCCCCAACCTAATATATACAGGATTTAAATGTAATTTTATAAAATGATAAATAATTAAGATATGTACATATTGCCTGTATATATGCAGACGGATCCGACAGATTTATATATAGTAGTATAGCTATAGATAGGCCACCATTCTATCAAATAACATCCACTATAGCATTCCTAGAGTGTGAGGCCATATAAACAAACAGGATTCAAAACTTAACACGCAAGAGTTGATAGTGTTATAGTAAAATAAGATCAAAAGTAAAGACACATGATTTACGTTCAATTGTTGCAATTAAAACTGCACAACACTGAGCGAGGATCCAAAATATTTTTTTGCTATTTCTGTTACTTTCTAACGGACTTCATTAAATAAAGATGGGCATATTGTTATTCGTAAAATTCTAACTATCCAGTTTCAGCTTTGCAAAACATCAGTGTATGCCGTAATCTCTCAAATCAAAATAAATCGAGCTCCAAATATATTTCGATTGTTATAAATTACATTAATCATATTTTATCTCATGAAGTCCATTTAGAAATACTCTGACATGCGCACGTGTGTGCTTATGAGCGCAATCTGAAAAACACACGAAAATATATGGTGTACAAACGGGCTTTGTGAGATAGTCCAGTCGTTTTGTCACGGAACAATCCACATCGCAATTATGGTGTGCCGTCAACCGTTGACTCTGCCAAAACTGTATGTATTATAATATTAAAATCTATACTAATATTATAAAAAGGTAATGTATTGATATAGAAGACTAGCTGTCCCCCGCGGTTTTACCCGCGATCCCGGGGTATGTAACATTTTCCCGGCACAAAAAGTGTCCTATGTAAATTCCTTCTAATACCTCCAAGAATATGTGCACAAAGTTTCATGATGATCGGTTAAGTAGTTTTCGGGTGGAAGCGTAACAAACGAGCTTACAGTTTGTGGACATTTATAATATTAGTAGGTACCCAAAACAACACATCCGATTTTAAAAAATCTTTCACTTTTTAATACCTTATTCTATACATTAACTCTATCGCGAATGTGGGTGAAACCACGGGACGGCAGCTAGTGTTTCATCAACTTACCCAGCCAGTCTATTGTTATAAATGTACGGGTATCTGGTAGCTGCGAGGAACTCGTTTGACGCATTCCATTTCCATGTGCGATAGTTTTCTGACGTGAACACACAGGGCAACATCTGGTCCAGTTGTCCGCTGTAAATATTAATTAATTTAGCCATAACATTAATCTGGGTTCAGTCAGATTGGGTTAAACTGGGAATTATTTTTTAAGAATAATATATTAAATATATTAGTGGCGTGCCATAGGTGAGGCCTATGTCCAGCAGTGGACGGAGATAGGCTGATGATGATGATATTAAATATCGCGGGACATTCTTTACACAAGCCATTTGATCCCAAACTAAGCAGAGCTTGTTCTATTGAAACCAGATAACTGATATACTACATTCTTATATAGATATTTACACTCAGACACAGAACACACAGACATTTTCATGCACATCAATGTTTGCCCTGGGTGGGAATCGAACCCATGACATACTGGTTGGCAGTCAGGGTATCTAACCACCAAATCAACTGGCCCGTCAAACCAAACGTCATACATTAGGCGGTACCATTTTAATGATATAATGATGTATGGTGGCGTTGCATTGAGGTAATGGTCAACAAGCATTCCGAAAGAGAATAAGGATCCGGCAGGCGGCAAAAAAAAATTCCAAATCTTTTGTAGTTGTGCAATATACTGCTCAGAATTGTCTAGCCCCAAATAATTGGGTGCTCCCTCATTATACTGTCATAAATATCAATAAACCCGTTAGAAATTTTCTGAAGGATGCCGACAACAGCAATTCAAATTAATATATATTTTTTAAATGAACTTGAATTCGCGTGTACCATCCTCGACTGCATCTTCACTTTCCATCAGGAGAGATCTAGTCAAAGGCGCTCAAGTTTTTGTAAAAAAAAAAAAAAAGACTCGAAGTCTACAAAGAACATCCAGTTAACAAATAATTCTTACCAGTACGTCAGAACTCTGTAATGGTCCAGCAACGTTTCAAACAACGGTTTCGTACTGCTGAGGAAGTCCGGCGCCAATTCCACATTGACTGTTAAATTCACGAAGCCAAATTTTATATCTCCAACATGCAGCGCCCTTTTTACTTCGGTCTTTTTTAGGAAAGGAATGTACTTTCCAACTGCGAGGTCGTCTCTTAGGAAGTTGTATGCATGCTTCTGGTGCGTCAGGAATAGGAGTACTGTAATCAGGCTGTTCCATTTCTGGGGGAGAAGAATTGAGTTAGCAGTTAATTGTATACAGTCAGTAACATAATTGCACGGACCCAAATTTACAAAACACCTTTGTTCAGCTAATAGAAATTTCGTCGGGTCGCACAGAGGCTTCGCAAGGCTTACCTCTCACGTCATTGCGTAGTGCGCGAAAGAGACAGAGCATAGAGGCCGCAACGAAACATCGTTGAGCTCTTATCATTTTCCTTACTGAATCGACTATTCGACTCAACTATATAATAATGCTAACTACGTGTAGTTGTATCAACTTGAACATTTTAGTATTCCCGCCTCTCATACCTTAGGTTTCTGTATTATAACTACAAATTCTATAGATTATAGAACTTATTTTCTTCTTTTTACTCAATTATCTATATATATATAATTACGAATAATGTAAAAAATATAAGTTATTAATAGTTTGAATAAGAAAAAAAATGTTTTATTGTAAAAAGAAGCGTGGGTGCATGGTGTCAATAGTTATAAATATTTAATTGACAGATATGAGAAGGATTATCATTTCGATAATATCTTGAAAAGCACCCCCGCTTTTTTTTAAATAAAACATTTATTTTCTTATTCAAACTATTAATAACTTATATTTATTAAAAAATTATACATTATTCTTAATTAATATTTATTAAAATTTATTTTCTGTTTTTCAGTTTGGTTTTCTATATAAAGCGTGTTTTTTTTTAGTTTTTTTTAAAACTATATTTATTTTAAATTTTTTAATTAAATTTTTTTGAGTGCCCGTAGAGTAAGTCTGGAACTGCACGCATGCGTAGTTCGCGCACTAGCTCTATCTCTCTTACTCGCATGCAAATGATGCGGAAAGAAATTAATTAATCCTGGCGAATCTATTTAGGATAATCGGATGCTTTGATCGGATTATTGCATTGTCATCGATCTTTAACAGGTGTGCAAAGTTTGAATTAAATCTGATCGTTCAAAGTAGGACAAAATTGTAGGACAAAGGGGTCGGTTACAAACATACATACATACATACATACATACAGGTGAAGCTAATATAAAGCTTGTAAAAATGAATCCCTATTTCCCTTGGTCACGGCATCACGCATAGACGGCGGGACCGATTTCGCTAATTCTTTTTTTGTTGTGTTTGTAATTGGGAGGAGATGGTTCTTATGAACGAAAACATTAAGAAAGTTGCGCGGAAAATTAAAAAAATTTATAAAAACTTAACTAGCGCTTTTGACAATATAAACTTTTATTATTGTCAGTCGTTTGAGAGCTGGAGCGATTGACAGAATACGCGCTGCAAATATCGTTTAAAATAGAGGTGCCGGTCGGAATTATATTGATAAAGTAATTAATTTATAATTTCTTAGTGCACATTTCAGTCATGTTCACAGACATGCTCATAGTTCAGACAGGACAACGTCTGTCGGGTCAGCTTGTAATATAATAATAATAAAAAAAAGTTTATCTAAAATATTTCGCCTAAATTAATAATTATACCTTTCAGTCTTAATTAGGGCCTGACTTCCGAACCCGTGTTATCTTCACTCAGACCTTTATAAGTTACCTCCTAGGTCCATAACTAAATGGCTTCAAATTTAAATAAAAAAAATACCACAAACACCTGTCTTATTTACGGCGAAAATTAATATGCAATCCCGGTCGAAAATCCATGGATTGATGAACCTTTTGACTGTAATTTTAATACACGTAATGTCAAAATTCTACTTCAATCTTGCGATTTTAGATCGGGATCGTATATAAATTTTAGCCGTTAGAGACTAAGATATCGTTATGAGGGCGCCACTTGTCCAACTATCTTAGAAGCCATTACAAAGCTGTTAGTTCCGTATTTGGCCGCAATATGGCCGGCTGTCAGATGGCCTGCACAGGATTTATATCAAACATAGTTCTTTGGCTGACAGCCCTCTGCGCTCACCGAAATTGTTTTAAGGGTGTAAGAGCCACCTGAGTCAAACAAAAAAATCTCTTCCAAGAAAAAATTGACATCGAACATATAATAGACAATTACTCACATTCTTAGCATCAACGCTATTATTTTCCGCTATGTCTCGCTGGAAGGATTCCACCAACGGCTTCACTATATCTAATTGCTCCTTTTCGAGCAGGCCGAAGTAGTAAAATGGGCGCACCAGTTGGGATATCATGGCCGGGTCAACGTATGCGTTGCCGATGACTAGCCCCTATAAAATAATAATAAATACCTTTCTTACATTCACATAAATATGAAAACAAGTATAATTACTTCTATTTAAATTATTGTTTGTTTAGAAAGTGTTGCCATCAAGGCTAGATTTACTGTATCATCGATATAAGAGACATAAAGAATTTAAGTTTATTAGAAAAGGTCGAATGTCAAGCTTTACTCAGATGGGTGGAAAATATTACAAAGCAATGTCTTTTAAAATAAATAATGTTTATGGGAAAAAGGTATCCAACGTAATGACAGTTCCATATTAGGTAACCAATTAAAAATAAGTGGTCTCAGAGTAAAATAAGAATGAAGAAGAAGAAATAAAAATAGCGGGGAATAGTAAAATTATTTTTGAATGTATAGAAGTCCGGCAAACAGGTAGACGTCAATCACCGCCGCCTATTGACATTTACAACAATGCGTTGTCGACGATGTTGAGTCGCATGTGCTTTATTTTCACCGGTCCGTTACATTCTAAACGAAATAAAATAAAGTGCACTACTGCTTCAGGGAAATGGGTATGATGGTTGTACTTCTCCGAATGAACTCTGCACTAAGAGCTCTATTACATGAATAAAACCAAAAAATTGGTATTCGTAAAATCTATACGTAAGATATGATTTCCTTGAAGTTTGCCGACAGCACATTTCAGTACCTTTAAAAGTACTTTGAGTAGCAGAAATCTTAATGCAGAGTTCATCCGGGGAAATGCTACCGCTTTACCCTTTTCCGCCGTGAAGTAGAGGTGCACTTGTGTTACTGTGATTCGGTTATAAAGGTGAAGGGGTCGGTGATATTACAGGCATATCACTTAAGCACTTCACGTCTCAAGGACGACAACGCATTGGCGATGCCCCTGGTGTTGCAAATGTCCATAGGCGGCGGTGACAACTTACCATAAGGTGGCCCGTCTGCTTGTTTATCGGTCCATGTGATATGAAAAAAGAAAAATTACTCAACAAACCTGCAAATTAATATCAGCGCCGGGCACATTTCTATGATTGAAGATCTCCATGCCCAAAGCAGGGACGTACTTGCCGGCGTACGATTCCCCTGCGATAAACAGTGGGGCTACTCTCAGCTCTGGAAATATCTGGACCAGTTGCTTCACTGCGGTGTACAAGTGCAAGCCGTACTGTAAATTTAAATACATATATTTTTTTAATGGGTCGTAATTTCCTTTTTATCAACATAAGCCTAGCTCAGAATTCAGAGACTGTATTTAAATTGTGAAAGTTTCTTTATGTCAATAAATTTATTATTATTATTGTTATTCAACTCTATAGCTTTATAATAGAGATCATAATACAATTAACCATTGGACTTTGTTGCTAAAGAAATACAATTAATTTTTCTTTATCAAAAATGTATGTATAGAGAACATAGTAGCCTCGGACGATTGACTCAAGTGGCTAACTAGATGGGGTCAACTGAGATGACATCAAGTAGGATTCTGATGAATTGCTGATGACACATCAAAGTATACTCAGAAATCATAAGGTTAGAGTTGAAATTTAAATGACACTATTATTCAAAAGGTAAAAATAATCTGTTACCGTATTCATATCCTTGACAAAGCCATCGGCGTGTTCTGTGAAGCTGAACCCAGTGCCGACAGGGTTGTCGATGAATACCAAAGAATGGTTCCGAAGCCACGAGTGTCGGTTCCCTGTGAATAGGTACAATTATCCTTTATTTTGTTACTCTACTTGGTTTATTTGTAATAAACTCACTAAATAAATCAATGCGTGCTTTGTTAGTAACCGGTAAGTCATCGCAACTAACGGCGAAAATTTATATGCAATCCCGATCGAAAATCCATGGATTGATGAACCGTTTGACAGTCATTTTAATACACGTAATGTCAAAATTCTACTTCAATCTTGCGATTTTAGATCGGCATCGTATATTAATTTTGGCCATAAGCCTCTGAGAGCGGACTTCTCATGTGTTTGCGTTATAAGTAAAAGAGAGAGAACACGGAGCCCGCGGCGAAACATCCTCGAGCTAGTGTTATTTTATCTTACAGAATGGCACCCCTGGGCCTAACCATCAACTCTTATTGGGAAATTTATGACTCGCGTTCTCGAAGGACTTGACACTATTAGATGACAATGGTTTAGAAAAATCTAATCCAGTACAAAAATTTATCCAGATTGTATTCTATTTGTGATTTGTGCTATAAAGCTACAATTAAGAGATCCCAAACAGAAAAAGTATCACATGTAAAATGTTTGAAAAATGTCGGTTATCTCCGACAACAAATTTTACCACAGTTCAAACGTAAATTTTACGTTCTTCTTGACATTTGAACTATGAACTCATAAATCGTCGACGCATCAATTGGAATTTATTACCTCCGACACTTTTTTTTTCTATTAACAATGATAAGACTTCGGTGAATCAAAGATTGACTTACATATCAATGAACCGTTTGAATCAACCTTGAAAGGACCTATTTCGTCAAACAGTCCCGTCAAGCTAGAAGCCCCAGGTCCGCCTTGCAGCCATATTATCCAAGGAGTTTCATTCACAGGCTTCTTCAAAACAGGGAAATACCAGAAGAAGAGGTTCGAATTGTACGTTTTATTCACAGTGAGGAACCCTGAATAACTGTCAATTCCGTAAAAAAGCCTCGAGTCAACCTTACTGGCGATTCTTGCCTCTGCGATCCGACCTTCTTCGATATACGGCGTCAGGATCAATGCAGTGCCATTATCAACCTTAACGTCAAGTTTACAAGGTTCATCTCTATCATCAATATGATTGGATATTTCACCAGATTCTGTACTATTACCACATGGATGACTTAAGTTCGTATGCTGAGTCTCATTTATTTCTTTATGATCTTTTATTTTGTCGATATCTATTACAATTTGTGCCGTTGGTTGTTTGTTGGTTTTTGGTATCAAATTAGATAATAATTCGTTTGTAAGCTTCTCTTCGTGTGCTACTCTTGCGTTTGCACTGAAAAGTTTTATAACAAAATTAAAATCTGACACTTTTCAAGTGAGATTTACATATTTTTTATAAATAAAATTAATGTATTAAAAAGTTATGTACCTATCTAAAATTGTTGTAACATTAGTAACTTATGATGGTATTTTGACGAAAAGAGTTTTAAAACGATATTGTACGATTCAACGCAATAAAATAACAAAGTAACATTAGGTAACCACATGCGTTGTCTGCTTAGGAGTTAAGAGATAACAATTATTAGGTATTATTGATAAATTAATGAATTAACATTAATAAAAGATACAAGATAGAAGTGAAACTTCTGTATTACAGAGAAACATTTTAAACATTCATCAATCACTTTTGAAAAGCATAGACAGTGTTTTCCGCGAACTTTTCGTCACACAAAAAGGTTGCGAATCATAATTTCAGAACCGTTAAGAAGTTTCACTTCTAATGTCGGGTTTCAAAAGTGTAATATTATAATAATTATTAGTACAAGACCTTTAACAAATAATTATTATGTATATTAAAGTTAGCAATTCGATTTTTTTTAATTAAAGTACGCATTATGTTGCGTACTTTTTGTAAAGTCTGAACTTATATCGTGACATAAAAAAAAACAAAACCAAAATTCAAATTAAGAACTCACCTTACTAGTAGAACTAAAAAGTAAACTACATACGTCATTTTGACAACTAAATTAAATATTTAAAAAAAGTATTATGTTCACATTAGTACGATCACTAATCATGTACTGGAAACCATTTGGTACAATATCTGTAATAATTTTATCAGTATGAACTTCTTGATCCCGCCGTTGTAATAATATGATATGGTTCATTGAAATTAAGCTCGTACGATGAAGGACATAACTTAAACCAGACCCCGAATTATCGATGTAAAGAATTTGCATCTACCTTTTCTTTTAGCATTGGAAAAGGGAACCGGACTGCCTTGTCAAATCAGTTACTTTTTATCATGTCAAAACCCAAATTTTATATGCAAAATATATTGAGTACTAACTTATGACGTCATCATTTTTCATACTTAATTGCTGTACTTTTTTGATTGTTTTATTACCATAAAATTTACTATTTTTAAATTGAAGGACATTTATAGGGGTGCTTTGAGACAATCTTTTTAATGAATGATAACTCGCAATATACCTAATTTTAATACAGTCCGCTACCCTATTACCCTAATAGTAGGAAAACTATACTACCGGCACGCTATGATGGCCGTTTTGACGTTTCAGATTGTCATAGGAAATGAAACTGTATTGCTTTGGAATAAGATTGATTTTCATCATCATATAATTAGCTGTTGGATCAATAGATCCACCTTATGTCTGAAGGAATAAAGGTTATTTTTCTTAGACATTGTTAAACGTCAAAACGGTCATCATAGCGTGCCACAAGTTTAGCTCTTACTTCGATACTACGAAGGCAATTAAAACTAACAGATGTTTATCACGTGAGCATCAGCCAGTTGGTTGGTCAGATATCCTGTCTGCCAAACCACATGTCTTGGTTTCGATTCTCACTCAGTTGCATTTGCAGGCATGAATTAATCTGTGTCTTTATATGTGTGAATTTAAAAAGGAGGGATTTCTGCTTAGTTTAGGATCAAATGGCCGTCTGTGGAGAATGTCTCAGGATAGTTTATTAATATAGTAATCAGGCATGAGAAGATTTTGAATGGCTGCGCGACTGAAATCTATAGAAATTCGCCAAAGAGCCTTAATGCCATGAAATTAAAATATTTTTATTCAAATAGGCCTTTACAAGAACTTATAGTCTGACTCTAATACCGGTTCGGAAGGTTGATTTACTGAGAAGAGCCGGCAATAAACTCAGCAATAACTCTTTTCAAAACTAACTTCAATTTATTATATAACACTGATTTAGTCTCACTGTCAATACTTGTGTTATACTGGAATTTATTTATATAAAAAGTATTATGAAGAGTGTAGTTTACTGAAAAGTATAGTTTAAATAAGCATTAGACTGTCTGCATTGAAAAACTATCTTTGTTTATTCTGGCTATAGTAGGTAGTATTGCTAGAGTACATTGTATTGATAAAGTAAATTGTATTGGTACATTACATTGTATTGGTACAGAACATTATATTGTTACAGTTAATTGTATTGGTACAGTACATTGTATTGTTACTGTACATTGTATTGGTACAGTACATTGTATTGTTACAGTAAATTTTAAAACACTCAGATCAAAAATCTCCGGGGCTATTGTAATAGCTTTGCCCATCATAAATCCTCTTAGAGCCTAATCTGAATGAATGACATATTTTTTAAATTCCAGTATCTGTTGGAAAGCCCATACAATTTTAGTCATACTGTCGCTCTTATTGTGGGTAACCAAAAAAGTATTTACATTAACCCTACTGATGTATTATTTAATTGTTAAAAGTGAATATTTAATAATAATAATAAATAATATTAAGTTAAATAAGTCCTATACAAAGTATTTATCATAAAACTATAAATTAATTCTATTGTTAATTAATACGTCTCTAATATGACTCATAACATCCGCCAGCCTCGTTATCTCCGACGCAATCGTCTGTATGGATGCTAATACTCTTTTTGAGTTGTCTAATTTCTCTCTCTCCAAACGTAGGAATTCTGATGCGTCTTCATCTGAAAAAATAAATTATATACCCTATATACTTCGGTATATGAATAAAAGTGAATGAATTAAATTAATTTCTTTTATATAATCTAATTATTAGATCGCATTTTATTTAAATAAAAAAAAATACGGGCCAGTTGGCTTGGTGGTTAGAGACCCTGACTGCCACACCGTAGGTCGTGGGTTCGATTCCCAATCAGAACAAACATTTATATGTAGTATATCAGTAGTCTGATTTCCATACTACAAGCAAATCAAATTCATCAGTTAATTGATAATATTATTGTCGACGCCTCGAGACCGCGGGTGAAACTGCGGGGCACAGCTAGTATTAATATACAAAAACTAGTTTAGATTAATTTATTTAAGCATATTTTAATGTTGAGTTCAATTCTACTCTCCCCTATAGTCCTTAATGTAATATTGTTAATTATTTTAATATGTACAACTAAATAAAGTAATATATGTTTGGAATAACTTTAGATTTCTATGCCTAAGTACTAAATAAATGTGTTGTAGCAAAGGGCAGCGAGGGTGAAAGTACTTCTGCTCTTATCTTTAATAGAAAGTGCCGTTCATTTTCTTGTACCTACATTTCGAATCAATGAAAACCATTGAGTCTACTTCCGTCTGTTGGTTATAGTGAACTAGCTTCTGCTCCACGATATTACCCTTGTAGAGTTTTATATTATTTTTATAAAATGAAAGAAATTATTTAATTGCATTTTCTTGACAACTTTTCATTAGATTCTCTTCCATGTTTTCTTTGGTCACCCGAAATTTTTAATTTATTAGAAAATATAATATAATATTATTATTGCTCACTGCATGCTTTAAAATTTGTGAGTAACAATACAACAACAATTGCTGAGGAAACTAATGTTTTCCCGGAATTAAATTGTATACAATATATATACTATCTGTGTGCCATATCCAGTGACTCATCAAAACGTTCACATTTATAAAATTTGTAGCACAATTTCTTGAGACCATATCCAGATCCACTAAGAGCAAGTCAGAGTTGGTATGGCTTCAGTGGAGCAGATTAATTGTAAATAAATTCATGTAACGCGGGCCGTACTCACACGGCGAGACCAACATTTGACAATACAACCATTCTTGTCTTTTATAATCAATTGGCAAATGACCCCATCAGTATTCTTGCTTAGTTTTTTTTATGTACCTGTGTCATCCAGATCACCATTTCCCGCATTGTTAACCCGAGGCTTTCTCTCTGGAGGACTGCTAGGTCCCCCATGGTCGTCTAAGTCTGAAAGATCTTTAGCAGAGTGCCGCCTTTTTCGTCCACTCCTTAACCTTGGACCAGGCCCTCAAAAAAAAGGTTTTGTTAAAAGTGGAACTGATAAAAATGAGTCTCAAATCATTGGACACTATTTTAACTTACTTTGGTACTGGTTAGTTACATCATTAGGTTCATTGTGGTCAGGTTCCTCCTCATCCGTGTCCTGTAAATATGTAAGAATTCAGATTTAGAAACTAAATTGAAATGTGCTTTATAAGTAAGTAAATAAAACTACTTTTGGAGTACCAAAGCGGCATTTAAATTTGGAATATGAAATATAAACTACACTATCAACATGCCTTTATTTAGTTTTGGAATATAGCTATTAATATTCATAGAAATAATCTCTTGTCTATATTTAACATTCTACTTTCATTAACATTCATTTTCAAACATCACCTTCACTATTCACAAAATGCCTTTGCTGCTTGAAAAATATTTTCACTCTGAAGTTAAAACTACAAACCCCATCACCCAATGGATCACTCTTAATCACAACTCCATCAACAGCATTCTCTCCAATAATTCCCAGAATGGTCTCCTCCATCTGCGATAAGGGAGTGACGCCATCTGGTGTTGAACTGTTGATCTCTTTAGATGCTTTCAGCTCCAATGCTCGTCGGCGAACGCGGTATTTCCAGTCACACCAATACTGAACAAAATATTTTGTTATAGTTACAATTTTAGACTTTTCTTTCATTTGTTTCTGGCTGGTGCCTTCTCAGATATGTATATTTTAGCTAGTTGTAGAGTCAATTTGTAATATTCATAAGTGCCTGTATATAAGGCAGGTTCTTATTTAAATAAATGACTTTAGATTTTGTTATATTTGACTCTTGTATGAAACATATGTTACAAAAGAATACATGGGAAATTTAATTGGATCATATATTCTTTAATTGCCCAAGAATCTCCACTCCACTATACAACCTACTACCTCGTGATTTCCCTCGCCCTGTCAATGTCAATGTTTTACTAAATTGTGCTCACACTCCTTTTATTAAAATACTAGTCAAATTCCTCACTATGAATGATATACGTTTATAAATGTAATTATATACTTTCTAAATCTAATAATGACCTGTTTTCTAACTTTACTAATCTTGAATTAATATGCTCACAGACTTCATCTCTCATACTTCTCTTCCTACTTAATTTCGGTGTTCTTCTAATAAGATCCTTCTTATGTAATTTTTTGCTATAACGTTGTGTGCTCTTACTATGACATTGACAGAATCATCGGTAGCATGATGGAGCCATAAACAACAAATTGGAAGAGAAATTTAAGAATATGAATCTAGTTTTAAATATACTAAACAGAACTCTTTCATTTGATTCTGGCTGTTACCTTCTCAGTTATGTATATTTGAGCTGATTGTAGAGCTAATTTGTAATATTCATAAGTGCCGGTATATAAGGTAGGTTCTCATTGAAATGAATGAGTTTAGAAATTTGTTTTTTTTTAACAATACATATATTACAGAGGAACAAAAGTTTATGAATAGCCACCTGAATTAGTCTTAAAGAAATTAAACTGAGGGAAGGAAGACTGCAATATGAACAAGGGTAGGTCATACTGGGAAAACTTGAAAGTAGAAACTGTAGTTCAACATAGACATTAAAACTACTGTACAATATTTTTAAGGCAACATACCTTATGATGAAATGTTTACGTTGTAGTTTATGTTGTATGTTATAAAAAAGGCCTCTCTGTCAGATTGGGTATCAGTAAAATACTGTGATGAGATACCACTTAAATTTCCTTGGGTTATGTATCTGTAGATATTCATAATTTTCTAATGTGAAGCAGTAGTGCAGTTGTATTTCTGTTTCAGTTAGAAAGACAAGGAGGCCTGTGAAATTACAGGCACATAAAACTATACAACATTGCATCTCAGGGTTGGCAACGCATTGGCAATGCCCCTGGTGTTGCAATAGTCCATAGGTGGCAGTAACCACTTACCATGAGGTATGAAAAATAAAATATTATTATTACCTTGGACCAACCCTTCCCATCCTTGCAGGCACCATCCTTAACAGCATTAAGCTTTTTAGCGCACTGACTCCAGAGTTTCAATGTATGTAACTTGCCTCTCCGGCCCCTTGTCAAGCCTTTTGCCAGCTCTTGATGCTCCTTCAGGAATTCCAGCAGGGCGTTCAACTGATCAAAGCCCACTTGTCTTCTTTTCTGATCTTGAAATGTTTATAAAGTTAAAATTAAATAAAATTTTATTTATTTCAAAATGGTTCAATTGTAATTTTGTATTTTTGTGAGTATGAAGGATATTTTAAGAAATCCTCCACTGACAAAAAGCAACACTATTCTCAAGAAATAGGCCATGATATATTCCTGGCAAACATTATTTTCCTCGGGAACGCGGAAGAACCCGGAAACGGTATTTGTATTTAATGTAGAGAATAAATTGAACTGTAAGAAAGTGGTCTCAATACCATTGTAAGTCTAAATAGTAAAATTAAACAAATAATTTCGAAAGTTCTTAAACTTCTTTGGATTGGTTTTATAGTTTTAATATAAAATAATAATTTATTTTCAATACCATTAAACTGAACATTTTTATTACATATCTATCGAAAAATTGTTACTACAGAAACCGATTCATTTATAATAAAATTAATAAGGAATTAAAAAAATATTTGAAGTAATTGTTGACCATTTATAAAGTAGCTATGTCAAGTAACGAGATGAAAACAATATTGAATTGACTGTACGATATTTGCACATAACGAACCTGATTCCATTTTCTCGTACAACAATATATATCTTGCTCTTTATCTATTTGTAGTATCACAAATAAAGCTTGAAAACCATAGCTAACTGAGAAACATTTAGCAGAATTTTAACAATATCGTAACGTAATCGTCTCGGAAATCTAGTCAAGGGTATGAAGTAAGAAACTTGAGGAATCATCGTCATACAATTCGGCGAAACTGTTTTACCGACACTCGCGCGAAACAAAACCACTACAACGATCTGCGCGCGCAATATTCGATCAATCTTGTAGTTTACCTTCAAGCGCTTCTATCATTGCATCCTTATTGCGTGACAATAAATAAAATAAAAGAAATATGTACCAAATTCTCAAATTAATTTAATTTGTATACAAACAAAATAGACGCGTTTCGTTTTGGTTTGTTGACATTTTGTTCGATTGATTGACTGAAATTTATAACAATTGCCAGGAACTTAAATTTATTGCCATGTAGGATCACACAATGAAACATCTTAAACATGCATAAACACGTATAAAAGATTAATTGAAAATCTTACTCGTTTCAAAAAATAAATAGCTTTCTATATTTTAAATAATTTGGAATTCCAAATGAGTGAACCAAATGACAAGTACATACTTCATGAAATGGAAAAGAAAAGCGTGTTGAAGCGCTGTAAATGTAGCGTTTTCACCCGACTATTACAGTGACATCATAACAAATATTTACTTTGCGTTTAATATTTTGATAATACGGATAAAATGAAAAGCTTGGCGACAGCTTTTTACTTCTGCGAAAACAGATATTTTTAATTTATCTTCGTGAAAATAATTTCGGGTAAAAAAGTTGACAAGTGGTACAATACAATATTTCAGAGATGAGTGTTTCCGCTATCATTTTTCAATTCAAATGAATACTCAGAGTTATTGAAAACTGTAATGATGTAGAAAATTGATTAAGAACCCTAAATCATGGTGCTGGAGACGCTACGTATTTTTAAAAGGGTAAGTAATATTATTATAGCAAAAATGTTAACGCCTACAGTATGAACATTTGTTATCGAATGGCTATCTACACATTATTTGAAAATATATATTTTTAACCCAATATAAAATAAGGGATGTCTTAAAGGCAGGTATAAAATTAAGTCCTAACTAAGTAGTTGTAGGTATCCATATAAAAAGTAGAAAATACAGGTGTTTAAAACGCATAACGCTGTTGTAGTGGCGCTCTTTGAATTAAACTCCTTGAAAAGTCAATCAGAGGAACGACATGACATTCTGAATGGAATATACTTTTATTGATTTCTGGTACTCATAACCTGCCTTTGCTATAGGTGGTATAGTAACGGCTAAATGTGAATTTATGTATTATGTATTAATGTCTTACCTTTTACTTACGTAATATTTAATATCTATATTATATTAGGTACCTATGTTTTTTTTAACGAATTGTATACTTCTTTTCAATCCCTCAACAGTTAACAGTTTTTCCGATTCTCCGCGGTTTCAATCCCATTCCTGAAGGTCACATCTTTTCCCGAGAGAAAAAAGTATACTTTCAGTTTTTTTTTTACCAATTAAAAAAAATAACATAGGTACATCATTTAACTTTTACACAGCATTTGTTACTTCAGGGCGTGCTCTATCTACATATATATTCATTTTTGTTTCCTGTTTTTTTTTTATTTTCTTATTGTATTCGTGTCTGAGGTTCGTGATGTCATGGACGTAGGCTCCGACTGAAAACCAGCGCGAGGGCTATTGTTAATGGCCTTATCTTTTTGCTGAGTCGGGACCTATTCCTGGCATCACTCAGCATTGCTACATTTTTAAAACGTTTGGTTTATTGTTGGTTTTCTCATATTATTTTGTTTTTTAATGTATTGTAATGTTGTGTGTTGCCACGAATAAACGTATTTTCTTTCATTCTTTCTTTCTATACATATATCCCAATTTTCATCCAAATCAATACGTTGGCTTTTTTTGTGGAAGTGTAACAAACATCCGTACAATTCATCTTCACAAACTTTCGTATTTTTATTATTATAATATGTAAGATTAAAGTAAGAAAAAAAACGCTTTATTTTAAGACGAATTTCTTAGGCTAGTATTTTTTAATTATCAGTAATTATTATTTGTTCAATGTTTTTGTTTTGGGAGTCTTTGAGATAAGTTTAAACAAAAATTACTTATAAACAGGAGAATCCTCTACCAGCAGTATGTACCACGGCGTTATACCAACGATAACTTTTTGATCAAACCAGAAGCGTTTAACTGTTTTAGAGACCGAGAACAGTAGGTACCTAGGTACACGGCCTTGGCTTAGACTTAAGTTTCGGAAAAACGCGAATCAAACATACTTACAATATCCATAAACTGAAAAAATATCTTCAAATCTTTAAAAAAAAGTTGACTAAATTACAGGTAAAAAATATTATACCTTATTCCAAACATAGGCCAAAATGGTGATATTTAGTCAGTGAATAAATAAGTATGGATATGTATACGATAAATAAAATTCTTGCTAATTAGTTATTAATTAGACAATTTAACTGTTATTTTTGTCAGAGATAAGTTTTAATTTGTCTGAGTACCTGAATAATTTTTCCATTACCTATTGAATACTACTTGTCATTATTTGTCATTTATTTCTTAAACTTTTTAAATTCGCCATAATCAAATATTAAACGCAATCCTATATTTTCCACGTTAATTATCCAGCCCGCAGTTTAGTGGAATTTGTATATTTCCAATCGACAAACATCTGTGGACCGCGTCTTATTTATTGTTTCGTCCAAACCACGTTCAAACAACTAAACTACTGAGACGACCGATTCAAGATCCTTGTCCAGTCAGTCACAGTGAAGTACACACCTTTGAACGGACCGCGCGTGTTCAAACTTAGAACTCGGAAAATTTCTCGCGACTTTCTTGGGTTTTTACCCGCGCGTTGATGCCATTATGGTTTTCAAAATGTTTTATTTTGTGATCGGATTTAAATTTCTTTTTAAAGTTTAATTTGAAAATGGAAGTAAAAGTTGATGTGGTAAGTCGATGATGCAAACTCTTCATAGATTTCATTAAGGAATAGTTCTTTTGATAAATACATAATGTTATATTTTTTATAAAATTTCTGGATCCAAAAGTTTGTTGTGTCCCCACAAAGTGCGTTTTTTAATATCTAAACGGAATTTCTGGTAGGCCTATGTACAGCAGTTCTAACTCTTAAGAACCAAACAATTAAGTTTTTATTTTAGCTAAACAAACTTGAATACATTTTTGCGTGCATCAACCGTTTAAGAATTCTCAGCGCTTGATACTTAATCACTAATTAGCCTTTATCTTGATAAAGTACCGCTCCTATTAGGGCTACTGATGGCACACCAAAATATAATCTATAAAACCACTAGCTATCCCTCGCAAATACACCCGTGTTCCCGAGGGACATCACATTTTCCCGGTAAAAGAAGAAAATAAAGTATATTTGATAGATATTTTAGATTTTAAACTATCTATGTGCGAAATTTCATCAAAATCCACTCATTAGTTTTTGCGTGAAAGAGTAAAAAACATCCATCTGTGCTCTGAAACATTCGTGTTTACAATATCAATAGGATGGGATAGGATTAGACTCCTTCCAGCGTTTTCACAGATCCTGATTCAAAGCCTAATTTTAAGTGTATATTTGACAAGTTGATTCACGAACGAAGTTCGTTTTAAAAGTAGTAGAGTTCTTTGTGTGGAGTGTGTCCGGGGAAGTACTACCACCATACCCATTTCCGCCGTGAACCATTAGTGCACTAGGTATCCTTGTCATTGTCTCATTTTTAACACGTTTTAAACAAATATTGTTTTATTACAATCAGATGGAGAATTGGTAATATTTGTTTATTTATTATTGGACTTTATTTATTCAGTAGTTAAGTTCGATTTTATCTTGAATGAAATAGAAAGTAACTATAGAGAGTATAAAGGTGTATTTAATCTAGGTTTATTTACCTTTACAAAAATATCTTCCGGGAGGTTATTAACTGATTGCTTTTTCATTACTCTTCACCCAAATTTACTGTGGTACATCTTGTCTGAACCGAAGATCTTTGCCATCATCTAATTCCACTACAAAAATATTAAAAACGCTTATTTCCTTGGAATTATCTCCTGGAGACAACCCTCTTCGCTTCTCCAGCCTTCGAAGACTAGTAACATGATCGTAATCCTGCTTTCCTTGATACTTCCATGAGCTCCTGATAAAAATGTTATTGATATGTTAATGCTGACGAATACGGACGGATAGATGGACAACGAAGGGTTCCTTTTTTCCAGAGGTTCGGAAACCTAAAAAGGCCATATTCGGTTTATCCGTTTCGGAACTACGATCCCACAAGACACGCCAGATAAAGGCTTAAAACTTATACCATTCCTCATTTGGAGTAAGAGATTATTAACCTCAAATACTTCTGTTCATATCTATTATGTTTAAAAGCTTCGCGCCTGTTGTTTGTTTGTTTAACGGTGGGTAAAGGTACGGCAACAAGTACCTTCATATGGTCAATAGATGACTTAGCTAATTTGCCGCGCCCAATCTTTAATTACTTACATCCTAAACACTTTAGATGGTTATAGGTATTGTTACTTACTAAGTTTACCTTTTATTTTGCAATTATGAAATTATAGATGGCGAAGAAGGTTCCTGTCTAGATCACCTTGGGTTCCATTAGGGCACATAATATGATTTGAGTGCTAGAACTTTTATTCTGTCGGATACGATTTTGTCTTTAAAATACCTGTATTTTAAAAATTCGTTTCTCAGATTGCTGGTTTCCTAGTACAAGCTTTGCTAATTTAAATAAATCTTATAGTCTAATCTAAATCCAGGATTTTTATTTTTAATTTAATTATCTGTAGTAGGAAATTGGTTTACAAACCATATAAATTCGCGGGTTGATATTGGATTTGATTGCTAGACAACGACGTATCGTCTTGACCAATTTAAAGAAACCCTACTTTATTTCTAACAACTTCAATACCTACTCATCATTACCAGCCTTTATCTGGTTCGGCTTGAAGCAGGGTTAGTAAAATACAAGGCTTTTACTTCATGGATTCCCCGTTTCGAAAGGAGCTTCGGCTTTCTCGGATTAAAAGATATCGCTATTTCAAGTATCTTCTATCGAACTGCGAAACTACAGTATAGGTTCATAATTTTCACGATACTGGAGCAAAACATTTGCAGTAAATACCTTAGAAAACAGATAGAATGGCTCCAGAGACGCTACTCCAGGGTTATATAATGGTTTAGAATATTTAAACGGAATGCTTCTTATTTTTTAATTAAAACGGGATTACAAACTAACTAAATCGATTTAATGCGATTGACACAGGTGCCGCAAGGTCGCCGCCACGGTATCGCATCACTATAGCCTCCACCGTTCGCGTCCAGCTCTGTGATTTGAATACGAAAGCACCACTAAGTGCTTTCGTATTGCGCTCGTTAACAATGAATTGTTATGAGCATCGACCGGACCCGGTAACTAAGTGATAAGGTGAAGGCGATCCGTTTTAATTCTTGCCTTTTTGTTTTGTTCGTATGCCTTTGTGAATAAATTATTTAAGGCGATGATAGCTCAGTTGGCAGTGCCGACGAAGGCCTGAAAGTCGTGGATTTGAATCCTACAATGAGCTTGTACTTTCGGTGAAGAGTACATTGTACTGCCCGCCTGGCTGGCTACCCTCAAGTCGAAAATTTGTCACCAAGCACTTGTCGGGGTGTTCCGATAGCTGCACTTAAAAGCCAGTTCCCTTATAGGCTTGTATGGGACCACCAGGTTTTGACCCTATCACAGACCCCCATTTTTAATATCTTTGCCAAATCTCAAGTCTATAACATAGGTAAGTAGGTAAGCTGACATAAGCAGCTGTGTAAGGAATTCTGAAGACTACAATTGGCGTTCGAAATTTGAAAATTCAGATTCGAAAAAAAAGCTACTGAAGTTACCATAGGTTCAAAATAAACCACTTGTTAACCAATTACTAACCAAAGTACTAATTACTGCCTATAGTTTCACAAAAGATGTATCTATAAGTAGAGACCGTATGTCACCGACAACTATACCAGGAATCATAAGGAGTGGACATCGTTTATGTGTTATGACTTTTATGGCTATAGTAAAATGGGACGTTAAATTTCGTCGCAACTGCCGCGACGTTGAAATCTCGTTCAGAAATTAGGGTATATTAACGGTCTTCTTTACAGCTTGATACGATAATAATAGATCAGCCAACCAGTATTACCTAGATAACCTTGAAGGTTTAACTTGTCTGTCTAAATAGAAATATCAAGGCAAAAACAAAGGTTTTTGCGCGCCCAATTTATGAAAAAAAAAACAGTGTCACCTGTCAGAGCTACTGAATTTGCCGCCGGTTTGGAAGTCAGCCATCTTTAAATTGTCTGACAGAATTAATATAAATTCACATTCAAATTACACACAAGTCATAACAGCTACATGAGATATAACAACTTCACGTCTCAGGGTTGACTACGCAATGGCGATGCCCCTGGTGTTGCAAATGTCAATAGGGGCGGTGCCCACTTACCATCAGGTGGACCGTTTGCATGTTTGTTGGCTAATATGGTATATAACATTTTAAAATAGTGCAAGAATCTCTCATTAAGAACAGTAGCCTATCTTGGAGACGGCAGAGGTTTCAACATTTTTGCACACTTCTTTCACATGTATTATATTAATGGAATATATACTGGAATATTAATTTGCAGCACACTGTTCATCCCTCATCATCGGGGTTGAAGCACGTGGAAAAGACTGCTCTAGGACCCTATGGCTCATGGTGTACCCCTGAAGCGTCACCTGCTCATGCTGTGTAAGTTCAATAAACTTATCTAAGTAACTTTAAGTGTGACTAAATAGCGTATCATTTACGTATCAATGGCTACGTATGGCTATGTGTGAAGAATGATGTAGTATTTTCAAGCGAATAGGGACAAATTTTGTTTAATTAAATAACCTTTTCTTACATATTAGGTATAGATAACGCTTTCATTATTTATTATACTCATATGAATTATAAATCAATATTTGGTATCCATTAATTTTCAGGTTGACCCAAACAAATTCGAATATCGAAACAAAATCGGAAATACAAACTGAAGAAAGAGGAAAAAGGTTAGTATCAAGTATAGTAAAAATAGTAAAAATATAACTGTACTGGTTTAAAATTGTTACTTTTTTTTATTTTGTTCGAGTGCCTTTGGGAATATATAATTTATGGCGAGGTTAGATCAGTTAGTAGTGCCTTTGAATGGCATAACGAGAGTCGCGGGTTTGATTCCCACAATGATCTTGTGCGTTCGATGAAGGAAAACATCTTGAGAAAACCATAGCACGGTGAAAGGGTACTTTGTACCCGCCTGGCTGATTACTACCCTTATGTCGAAAATCTTCTATCGTTAAGATTTTAAGTTAGAGTACTTATTTATTTAAAAAAAACGAAATGAGAATGAATTCTATTTCAAAATATTCCTGTTTCAGTGCAATATTTCACCTACAAAAAGTCCAGCTGTTTTCGTCTAGTATCAAACCTCAAAGCCAAATTACATGTGACACTCAAGAGGCAGCAACCGAGCTAAAAGATCTTGAGAAACCTCAATCAAGACGAAACTCCTCCGAAAAGTATGTTGGACCGAAGAGCTTTCTAGTCTTTTCCCCGCTTCATTGTCCATTTCAATTTTAATTGTGTTACAAGACGATGTTTTTCATAAACAGCAGCTAACTAAGCTTTTAACGAAATGAATGACTGCTCAATTTATCATCATTACTTATACTTAATTAGATAACGTATACTTGTGCTTAACCATTAGGTATAATTTACAAATAGTAGGTAAATAAGCCATTATCTTAATAAATTTCCAGAATATCTCCGGAAGCTGAAAATGCAGCATCAGTAGTAGAGACTCCACAGAGTCCAGTGCCAACTTCGCCTACGAAATATAAGAAATGCAAGGGCTTTCTGAAACTGTCAACATTATGTTACCCGTTTGTTCCCATCGATCCTCAGGGTAAGAGAATCCATCATAATCAGGAAAGGCCTTATCGTTAGTCTTATCAAGTCCATAAAAACAGTTGGCTTGGTGGTTAGAGACCCTGACTGCCACACCATAGGTTGTGGGTTCGATTTCCACCCACGACAGACATATGTGTGTATAAAAATGTCTGTTTGTTCTGTATCTATGTACAAAAGAAGAGGAATACATGTAGTATATCAGTAACCTGGATTCCATAATACAAACTGCTTAGTTTCAGATCAGATGACCGTGTGTAAAGAATGTCCCAGAATGTCCCAAGATATTTATGAGCACTTACATCTTTCTTACCTATACTCCGGTAGATATGTATTCCTGTAGTGAGTTCTGAAAAGAAAACTGCTAACTCATGGTGTTAAAATATGTACATAATGTCTATGTCTTTTATAACTGGCCCGTAAGTCATAACAAAAACACGATTGATTCATGCTATATGACATCATAAGAGCCCCCCGTTGGGCGCCAATTAGGCGATGTTTAATATCAATAATATTCTTCTACAATATTATTGTCTTTGCCGGGGTTTTTGTTTATCTATGACACGTGTTCGCAATGATCATTGGTTACTTCCAAATTAGTACTTTTATATTGCTTTTAATGTTTTTAAGAAAGCTAGGTTAATATATTCTCATCAGTAAAGACTTTTATATCATTAATGATAAAATAGGTAGTTACTTAACGAACATACTTCGTGACTTCATGGTTTTTTTTAATTATTTATTATATATTAGTATAACAGATATCTGGTTTCCATACTACAGGCTCTGCTTAATTTGAGATTTGTGTTAAATAATGTCTCAAGATATTTGTTTATTACTACTAGTCTATTACTACATAGCAGAAATTCGAAAAAATCTTCACAAGCTTAATAAAACATATGGTCCACAGGGCGTGGCTACATCAGCTGGCTGCTCCTTGTCACCTTTTGCTACAGCTACAATGCTTGGTGCATCGCTCTCCGAGCTACATTCCCATACCAAACCCCCAAGAACACACCAATATGGATGACTGCTGACTACCTATGTGATCTGGTATACTTGGTTGATTTGGCGTTAGTGAAGCCAAGGTTGATGTACTTGCACGAGGGATTCTGGGTTAATGATCCGGTGGAAACCAGGAAGAATTATAAAAAAAAGTTGCAGTACAAGGTGAGAGATTTTTATATTCACAATTATATACATATTGTCTTTATAGATGTTTGAAAGAGACCACTATATTTAATGGTTACGTTTTTCATGAAAATTTTGGTTTTCGCAGTTTGACGTCGTATCTCTGCTACCATTGGACTTGCTTTACATATTCTTCGGGACCCATAGGGTTATCTTTAGATTTCCAAGGTTGCTCAAATTGCAATCTTTTTGGGAATTTCACCAAGCCATGGATCGAGTACTTTCGTCTCCTTATGTGGTAAGCACTTAACTCGCAAAATCGCAGCGCTTTGAATTTTTCAGGAATTTTAGGGGACACTTTAAGGTTAAAAAATTACGAACGATATCCTTTGTTCATCCATTTTATCCAAAGTTATACCAAGTTATCCAAATATCCTTATAATTAGGCGATTTTTTTTCTTTTTTACAGTCAAAGATTTCAAATAAAAAAAAAGGTTTTCGTTAAAAGACATTCACGGTATTTTTTTGAAAATATTGTTTAGTTTTCAAAACCCTCCTTTGATTTCTTATACAATAATGATTCCCAGAGTTATTGATTTTCGTAGTTAAAAAGTACTTTTTCGCTTTGACTGACGATAACTCCGCGGCAAATCATCGTACAGGCTTCTTAATTAATTCAAATTAAAGGGCATTCAATCGTCTAAAAGAGCTTTTATAAGAAACAATGGAAAAATAATGTTTGAAGCCCGGAGACCTTTTTTTAGAAACCTTTTTCCTAAGAAAACTACCAAGAATTTTTTTTGATAAATCTCCAGACCCAAACATGATAAAAAATGATCATGGCCATATCATAAAACAGGACACTTGGAGCTACAATTGTTTGCTTTTTTTTTTGCTGTATGATCATTTTCCTCGAAGTTACAGCTCGTTGAAAACCACCCAAAAAATTTTTTTTTTATAAACTATACTTTAATTTTTGTGACTAGTGTATATCATAACAGACGTAACCTCACCATGGCTAATCAAATTACAGGTTCGAATTGGCAAGACCCTTTTCTACATCTTCTACTTGATCCACCTAAATGCTTGCGCCTATTATGCCATGAGTGACTACATAGGTTTGGGCTCAAATGGCTGGGTGTATGACAATGAGGGCAATGCCTACATCCGATGCTTTTACTTCGCAACGAAAACAGCGACCTCTATTGGCAAGAACCCTAAGCCCGAGAATACCATAGAGTACTTGTTCATGACTGCCGCTTGGTTGATGGGAGTGTTTGTTTTCGCGTTGCTGATTGGTCAAATTAGAGATATCATCGCCACGGCTACGAGAGCTAAGGTAAGGAATAACTATAAATAAATTGTGTAATGTTTTAAACCTAAAAATGTTTTCCTTACCACAATAACGTTTTCATTCACTTTCATCTCTTTTTACAGACGGATTACCGTAAAACAGTTGACGGTTGTACTCGGTACCTACGACGGTTGAATATGCCACTGAATCTGCAGAGACGAGTCACCTCGTGGTTTAGATACACCTGGAGTCAGCAAAGATGCTTTGGTTAGTATAAATAATTATTTCAGGGTTTATTGCTTTATAATTCAAGCCCCACGTTGGGCGCCAAGTTAGTATTATTTTATGGTGATATACATTTCTTTTTCCAGACGAATCAAAAATATTGAACTCTCTACCTTTCAATATGAAACGAGACGTCGCACTCGCAGTTCACATGAGCACTTTAAGCAAGGTATGTAGTTAGAATTCTAGTGCCGAAATGCGATTAAAAAAAAAGAACAGAGCAGAATTGTCTTTTAACAATAAAATTATGCAGGTGCAGCTTTTTCGCGACTGCTCAGACTCTCTTCTCCGCGATTTAGTGCTCCAACTGCGACCTGTTTCATTCCTTCCTGGAGACGTGGTAGTTCGCAGAGGAGATGTTGGACATCAGATGTATATTATTAAATCTGGGGAATGCTGTGTGAGTAACGTTTTCTATCCCAATTCGGGTTTCTCAAAATCCAAGGAGAAGATTTTTAAGAGTTTTGATATTTTAATTTATAATCACGTAGTTGTAGCCCACAGAGTAACATTTCTAATTTATTTTTTATTTCAATATTTACTCATTCTAATACATGGATATATTGATTTGTACACCCCTTAAGTACAAGCTTATAAAGGAAAGAATAATACCGCGAAAGTTTATAAAATACGGTCGGTATTTTATAGGTGATGTCACTGGATGAGAGCGAAGTGCTTGCGACTTTACGAGAAGGATCGGTTTTCGGTGAAATTAGTTTGCTGGGCATCGATGGACTGCGGCGACGTACTGCTACTGTCAGGTGATTATACAGTCATGATTCAATTTAATATCTGGCACATTAAATAGAATATATAGAATACTAGCTGTCCCCCGCGGTTTCACGCGCTTTCCCGAGGAGGGATGTTCCCGGTATAATAGGAACGGATAGCCTATGCGTGATTACAGACTATAATATATCTCTGAGGCAAATTTCATCCAGGTCCGTTCAGCCGTTCTGGCGTGATTGAGTCACAACGTTGGGCGCCACAAACACTTTATCTTAACAATGTAATATTTGACAGGTCACGAGGATACTCTAACCTCTTTGCACTCTCCCGGAATGACCTTGACACAGCTTTAACCCACCATAAAGAAGCAGCTCAAGTACTACGTCTAAGAGCCGATCAAATTATTCGAGAAAATGCAGCGAGGCTAACAAAAGCACGCATTGTAGAACATGAAACTAAAAGAGTTAGCTACCATGATGACGTCACTACTATAAGGAAAAGACGCTCTTCCAATGCTTCGAGTAATGACAGCAGTCTGGCAGTTGAAAGGAGGTTGAGATCTGCAAGTGCAATGTCGAAAAGGAGGTTGTCTGCTGTGTCGGAAAATAAGGTAGGCATTAATCGAAGTACAAAGTTATTTTTCAGATAATTATTGAAATGGTAACACAATTTTTTTGTAAATCTGTCTCAGGGTTGCCGCTCATCTTTAGCATCAGCATGCAGTGCTGTTCGTACACCGGTGCCCACTATCTTGCTTAACGACGATTGAGAGAACCAGCATTAGGGTTGACACATTCTGTAGATACCAACTAGAATTATGTACAAATAGGTACTTTTAAAGCTCAATATCTGAAGCATACGGCAATATTATCATACTTAGCTACCTATTTAAAAAAGGAATTTTAGTCTGATGGAAATGATAGTGTCTTTTTTGGTCACCAGATGGTTCTCAAGAAAGTTTATCAAACTACAGGTGTATTGTAACAAAACTTAAAGATAACGATGTCCCTGCTTATTGGATATCGTAAGGATTTATAAAGTACTTTGTTTGACTTTGTTTTTTATTGATGTCATCTGGTGACAATGTTTGGAAATCTTTATGACGGTGTTTTTATGATTTTTAAAAATATTACTGGAACCTAGTAGAAAATTATTGTATTTAATAGAGTCTGACTAAGTAAAACAATTTCTTAATTATATATATTGATGTGGGAATAACGATTCATTAGATGACTCGCAAAAATCTTAAAAAAATAGTATAAAAGCGTACATAATCTGTATTTTTAAATGTTAGCTTCGATTTTACGACTAATAATTACCAATCCGAAAGCAGTGGACTAGAATATTTTGTAGGGAAAGTTTTGAAGTGTAAAACAATTTTATAATATTTTCTCTGACTATTAAGCTTTCAATGAAAAATCCCAAAATCATCAGTAAATATTATTTAGAATTTGGTGTGTATATTCATTTAATTTATACAGAATCATAACATATGTAAAAGTAGTCAATATTAATACTAGGTACATGTAAAATCATGAAAAGTTATTTGTAAACTGTAACCATTCTACTGGTATCCTATATTGGTAATATGAAATACATAAATATGGAAATACATAATTTTTTGCGTTGTTTATTTCCTTTTCACCTTTTTTTTTTCGCCTAGTACAATTTAATCTTGGTAAGCGATGTGGTCACACCAAAGTCCAAAAAGGAACTGGCAAGTATATCTACCGGAACCGGACTTTACCTGCAGGTACGACAGACTTTCTACTTGAAGGAGGTGGGTACTACAAGGTACCCGACCACCTTGCTATGGTTTCCTCACAATTTTTCCTTCACTCACACAAGCTCAATGAACAACATTGTTAGATTCGAATCCACAACTCACATTACGGCATTCAACGTCACCTATTACTACCATGTTAATAGTAGAGCTTTTACTCCAGAGTTCGTCCGAAGTACTACCACCTTACCCATTTCCGCCGTGAAGCAGTAGTGCGCTTGTATTACTGTTTCGTTTAGAAAGGTAAGAGGGCTGGTAAAATCAAAACCACATGAGACTTAGCGATGCCCCTGGTGTTGCAAATATTCATATATCAGGTGGACTGCTTGTTGTCAGCCAATATGGTATAAAAAAACTACTACCAACTGAGCTTTCACCGCGTCAAACTTTCTTGCCTTCGTGGCCTAAAATGCAAATATAGAACTGTTTTCTACTAGAAACCTATATTTAGTTGGAAGTTACGATGTTCAGTACGATTAGACGTAATTATATGAACAAACCGCCCTTAATTCCCCCTCTAATAACTTCATTAATTATTGTTACACCGACGTTGCGTGCGTCACTGCTGGTGACAAACTTTAACAAAACTTCCCGTCCAATATCAAATGAAAATAAACTCTAAATCAAAGGCATAAAGCCTTAATGATGGAAATTGAAATCTTTGCTTGATAAAGAAATACAAGTTTCTATCAGATGTTGCAGTTTTCCGAAGTAGCGTTGCCTACTTACCTACTAAACTATTCGATCAAACTAACCACAACGAAATTTATTCATAAGTAAGCAGGAATTTAGGTAACTTAACTACTTTTATTTAGTTTGGTTCGAGAATTTAATGAGGATGAAATGAGCTGACTAGATACACAATGACCTTATCGATAATTTTTTAGAAAAATAGTACCTAAGAATGTACTTACCTGTTATATTTATATGCATTGCATGCTCAGATGCATTCGATGCGTTTGTAGTGACATTAAACTAATTTTCTTTCACCCCTTTACATAAAATTCACTTTATAAATATTTACGTCAAGCCAAGAACAACAGATAAGTACTTTCTTAGTTACTATTTACTATGTACTTTTCTAAGAAATTAATTTATACACATAAACATACACAAACTATACAAACACACTTGTTTGAAATTCAAAGATTTAGTTTCTCTAAGCTTAGCAGATCACAATTTGCCAAAGCGTGAATTTTGTCGTATGCGGAATATTCTTTCCATTTAACAGGTACATTATTCCAGATAGACATAGACTAAGTAATAATCCCGGCAGGGCCTTCTTTTCGATTGGGCACTCTGGGCAAGTGTCCAGGGCCCCGCGTTTCATAGGGTCCTTTCGGACCAAGGTCAGATCGAATCGGTGTGTCGGCTCTTAGAGTTCTCATAGCGTAGTCTTAGGGGCTCCTTATTCTAGTGCCCAGGGCCTCCAATAGTTTAAAGACGCCCCTGAATCCCGGGCTTAATTAGATCCCTCTGAATTGCGGCTTTATATGATGACAAGATTACAACTTGGATATCTTGTATCGTAATTAGTGACATCTATCTGTGCTGTATTTTATAAAGTAGTAGCTGTCCTGTGTGTCTTTATCGCGGATTAAAAAGCTAATCCAGGTTGTAACTATCTAAGTCGCAAGTTTCATCCAAATACAACCAGTCATTTTTGCGTGAAGGAGTGACAAGAGAGCGTCATACATTTATTCTTACAAAATTTGGAATTTTTAATAAAAGGAGTATGACTAGCGACCTGCCTCGGCTACGCCTGAGTAGGGTAATAGAAATGTAGGTATATATACAAGCCTTATGGAAAAAAACATATTGAAATCAATTGCGCAGGTAGTTTATAAGATACTAGCTGTCCCCAGTGGTTTCACCCGCATTCCCCAGGGCTGTAACATTTTCCCGGGATAAAGTAGACTAAATTAGAAAAATTTGAAACTCTTTCCCCACTATATCATCATACAATTATACTCGGAGACTTCAATACTTGTTTGCTTAAGGGGGATACACGCAACCTTAAACTCCAATCTATTGTTTGTTCTGTCAATATGCACATACTTCCATTGAATGCTACACACAGGGCTCCTCACTGTACGCTATCACTCTTAGACCTTATTCTTGTTTCTGACCCTTACAAAGTAGCCACACACGGACAGCTCTCTGCCTCCTTTTCATATCATGATCTCATATATTTATCCTATAAAATTCGCCCTCCTAAACGCAAGACCAAATTTCTCGAGCTTCGTAGTTTTAAAAACATTGATTTGGAACGTTTGAGAGTGGAAGCGAATAGTCTAGATTGGTCGTCTGTTTTAAATTGTGAGGATCTGGACGCTAAGGTTGCAATCTTTACCAGGTCGGTGTTGGGGCTTTCTGACACACATGCTCCGCTTAAAAAAGTTAGGGTAAAGCACCGACCAAGCGTGACAAGGCTGTACAGGAAGCGACCAACTGAGGAAAATTGGGATCGAAATAAGACAATACGAAATCGCTGCGGTTGTCTGTGTAGAAATGCAAAAATGCGCCACATTCACAACTCCATCAATAATTTCAATCAAACACAAGTATGGCAATTCCTAAAAGCTCTTGGTATTGGTAAATCGTTAAACAGGGATACTATTGACATGGACCTTAATGTGCTTAATGGGCATTTCTCAAGGTTGCCAATTCGATAATGATATAAAATTATCAACCTTAAAAGATCTTTCCAATCTTCCTCTGCCAGCTAATACTTCTTTCTCGTTCCACCCAGTTGCTGAATTAGATATAAAGAAATCCATCCTCTCTATCTCCACAAAAGCGGTAGGCGATGATTGTCTTCAACTCCAAATGTTTCTATTTATTCTTGATGAATTAGTTCCTGTCATAGCCCATATTGTAAATTCTTCTCTTTATAAATGTTCCTTTCCTTCAGCTTGAAGAAGGCTCACGTCCTACCGCTCCCCAAAGTTCCAAATCCCTCCTGTTTATCACAGTTTCGTCCTATATCCATTCTTCCCATTCTGTCTAAGGTTCTTGAGAGTATTGTTCAGAATCAACTGTCACATTATCTCTCTTCTAATAGCCCGCTAAGCCCATATCAGTCTGGATTCCGCACCGGCCATAGCATAGTCACTGCCCTTATTAAAATAACTGATGATATGAGATTAGCTATGGAGTATAAATGTCTCACAGTACTGGTCTTACTGGACATTAGCAGCCCTTTTAACTCACTTGATTTTGACATCCTCTTGGGAATTTTATCCTCACTTAATGTCTCTTCATCAGTAATTGAGTGGTTTAATTCTTATCTTCGGGGACGCTGGGCTAAATCTTTCGGACTCTTAATTAACCCAACTAAATCTCAAGCCCTCATTGTTGGTGGCAAATACATGCTCACCTTAGTCGATCATCAGCGTCTCCCCCAGGTTACCGTACCCATAGATTACTCGAAAACCGCCAAAGATCTAGGTGTTCTTATTGATTCTAACCTTTCCTGGGATGCTCACATTACAGAAGTAAGTAGAAGAGTCTATTATTCCTTCCAGTCTCTGAAACGTCTCCAAAAATTCTTACCACTTCAAACTAAGGTCACTCTTGCGCAAACTCTTCTTCTACCGCTTTTAAACTATGCGGATGTATGTTTTCTTGATGCATAGGAGGAACTTCTCAACAAACTCGAACGACTGCAGAACTTGTGTATCCGGTTTTTTTTTTGGTCTCCGTAAGTACGACCATGTGTCGGAATTCCGGGTCAAATTAAAGTGGCTAGCAATTCGGCGTCGTCGAGGTACCCATATCCTTTCCCTTCTTTACACTATTCTACATAACCCCAACTCTCCAAACTATCTTCGTGAACGCTTTGAGTACCTCGTTCCTAGGGGTCAGGCCTGTCGCTCAGCTTCTTCTCTTCTTCTTTGTACTCCGCGTCACACCTCCAGCCGTTACGATGGTTCCTTTACTATCAGTGCAGTGCGTCTCTGGAATTCTCTCCCACACTCACTAAGCAACAGCCCCTCCCTGAACGTGTTCAAGAAGAGAATAAAGGACCATTTCCTTTATAAATAACATAGTAGGTATTTATTTATGTATAAATTTATTTAGGTATATATATTTATTAATATATTTATTAATATATTTATTAATATATTTATTAATATATTTATTTGTGTAAGTATATTTAAATTTATTTTGTATTTAATAGGTTTTTCCACAGTATTTTATTTAAATTGTACACTGGATCTTACCCTCAATATATTATATGTAGTTATCTCTATCACTCAAAGGTTTGCTGGTAGAAAACTCAATTTTGAGTTAAGCTCGCCTATGTACATGACATTTCTTATGTAAGTTTTAAATGTAAATTATTGGTGTACAATAAATTATAATAATAATAAAATACTCCTTATAACATAAGCTATCTGCCAGTTAAAGTCATGTCAAATAGATATAGTATAAATATATATCTGCGTATATTTAGAAAAGCAAACTAATAGACAGACAGAAATTGCGACTTGGTTTTATAGGTTTCAGAAAAGAAATGTACATATGTATGACTGGAGTATTTTGAAGGATAAAAGAAAGTTTCATCAACAACCTAGATAAATAATTACGCCTTTATCGCATAAAAAAGGTTCATGTAGCATGCCCAAAGTAAATTTTGAACAAAAAAAAAAGCCTATTACGAACTTCATTATATCAGCATTGCGTGACGTAGATCATTTGTTTATTGAAATAAACCCTGATCGATAAGACGTAATGTAGCAAAAATGTAAATAAAAGCATAATTTACCAGACAATTTTCAAGAAAATTGTTTCAGTCTCTTTTGGTGTCATTACACGTACACTGCTTCCGAGTACAAATGTGGGGCGACCAAGTTACTGTATCAGGAAGTATTCACTATAGTTATATAAGGACTTTACTTAATTAATATACGGTCTTTACCACGCTATCTGTTAGTTCATATCCAAATATACTAACAAAGCACCTGAGGGGAAGGGATTGCAAATTCTAGATACTTAAAATAATTCCTCCCAAAGACCTATAGGGAGAAAAATATTAGTTTGGCGCTTTTGTTACGACTGATAGACTTCAAAGTTATAATATATCCAATTGCTGAATGTAAGCACCAAACAGAATGTAAGAAATATTCAAAAAAATCTATTGGTTGTAATCAAGTTCATCTTCTCCTAAACTTTTGTGGATAAATTATTTCATTATTATTATTTATGTAACGAATTAAAAATTAAGCATCATATGGTGTTTCTTTTTAATCAGATCAGCAGGGGTCCACCATCAACATTTGCAACATCTGAGCTAATACGACGTCTTTTGATACTAGAGATTACCCCTACATACAATCAAATATTACATATTGATCAGATAAGTGTACAGTAAAGTTCAAAACATGTCGCGCAGTGTAGCAGTGTAACCAACCCCTTCATTAAGTTAGGGGTAGCTAGATATAAGTTTAAGCTTCTTCAACCAGTTGCTCAGTCTGTGACTTACTTTGCCGGAGGTGCATTCTCTTCAATAAATTATTTCATTAGTATAAATTTTAATCAATTCGTGAATAAATAGTAGAAAAAATATGATATAACATAAAAAATGTGGTAAAAATTATTTATTCAGAAAGTACATTAGGAGTATTATAAAGGTGAGTGTTACCGACTTTGTTTTAAAAGTGGCAGATTAATTAGTTTATTTACATTTAAAGGACTAACTGACTGATCAACTTTGATTTCGTCATAATTAATATTAATTTGTTTGTACATGAAGGAAAACCTGTGTCCATAAATAGTGCAAAATACACAGCATCTATGCAAAATAGAACCGACTTCAAAGACTCTATACTGAATTAACAAAAATTACTTCCATGTCTAGTTTAGTATGTAACTCTATTTACTTATAGCATAGGACAAAGGTTTATACCTTAAAACCTTTCCAGTAAAATATGCAGTCGAATAGGGAAATCTCGTCCAAATCGGATATGTCGTTTTGGAAAAAAACACGAATATACGTACGTACAGGTCAAACAGAGAATCTATCTTTTTCTAAAGTTTGGTTAAAAACAACAATACCTTTCCAGGAGTATAATGATTTATTTTCTATTTTAAAAGAAATTCACTATAGAAACAAATAGTATACCTATATAAGGAATCATGGTTTCAAGGCTTTGTGAAAGCATTTGAAGGTTCAAGAATTAGGTAGGTATTTCTAAAATCTTTTATGTTCGTGATATCATATTTCGCCTATCTATGAAATTCAATCTAGTCTACAAATTTTATGGGCGGTCGTCATAACGTGTTTTACAGAGAATATACGAACATATACCAAACTACAATCACTAATTTCATTATTTTTGTGGTCGTAAAAACCGCGATACTGTTGGCTCGCGTGATTCGGTTAGCATTCGTAGATTCGTTGATATACAAATACTCTGTGTTATATCAATTACCCATCTACTAGGTATGTTAATACCGATACTTACAACGGATATATAAGTATTCTTGCTCTTGTGCAATAAGCTATTTATTTTATGTTAAGCATTTCTTTGTTTTGGCACTTTGGTTTTTTGGAAAAATTACAGTAAAATTATAAAGAATTCGAAGGGATATAGGTATATTTCAATAGAGTGTGATTAAACTAATTCGAAAATAGTTGAAAGGCAAAATATCTTGCAAAGATACCTATAGATGTTAACTTGTACAAATCATTTATAATAAACTACCAAAAAAGAACTCATTTTCTGTACGACTCTGCATGAACCTCATTCTTCATTCTCGCCATGCCTTTCCATAAAAATGTTCTGCAGTCTTTCTTCCAAAACATAGCAATGTCATTGGGTTCGAAGCTATGTCCGTGATGAGTCAAAACTTCGGGGGCGACCACGTGAAGAGCAAGGGTGTTCTGTTCTCTTGTTCTAAATGGACCCGTAGTAGCTGGACGCAGGAGACAGCCACATGGACACACCGTTGTAATCTTCGGCGAGGTCACGTTCATCCTGTTACACAGGTTTATCCTCTGGAAGTTTCCACTCAGCCTCAGCTCGTCTACTGCCCCCGTGAAGGACTGTGTCGCCCGCAAGGCCAGTGGTCTGGCATTCTGATTTTCAGGGTTGTTTCTGAACCCGACTGTTGATAGTGACTTCTTCGTTACGTTTGGACTATCGTTTGGGCTTCTCTCTTCGTATTCGCTTTCTTTATCTGAATTGTCCTCTGCGTACATGATTATAATAGTTTTTCTTATTATTATAATTTAATTTTATTTCTAAACAATATGGTTGATATCGAAATGACAGCTCCTGTCATTTGTTTCATATTACTCTTTAATGTTGATTGACTGCCAGTTCGATTTCTGTGTTCTAAGTTCCGTAATAAAAGTAGTGTTTATTAATTAAACCTCTTTCATTTAGAATGAAAAATATAAAACTAACGTAACCCGGCTGATGCACCAACCCTTCCCCTGCATTATGATGAAAAGTATAATGTCGTGATCCCTCACAATGGTGGTCGGTCGGCTTGCATGAATAATTTCCAACGATAATGAGTCTCGTAACCGATGCCAAAGTTATGACAGCCCCCACCCTGCCCGGGGCCTTGGCTTTGTGACTGTTACAAATTTGTTTACTATCTCTGATACCCCACCATACATATAAATTACTTGATCATTTAGTATTTTATTATGAGGATATTTTTGAGAGATTTCGGGCAGGATGGTAAATTTTGGAATTGGAAATGAAAACAAAAATAAAAAAAATCTAAATTTTAACGGTTAATGAATAATAATGTCCCCGGGGTAGAAGTACCCAGCCTACTACTTTTGACCATGGCCTATAAAATTGTATTCATCACCTTAAAATTACCTTTACTTTACCCTTAATTATCATTAGCGACAAAACGTAACGCAGCTAATATATTCTTCGGCTAAATTCGACGAAAAACAGAAATAAAACTAAACAAAACACTAACGTAAAGCATTGTGTAACAATCTCATGAAACATGTATTATATTCTTACGGGACATCGATTTCCTGAAAGCGAATGAGTGCACCCCAGTTCGAATAGCAATGAACAATGCCAATGATGACATAGAAGTGGAGATCTTGCGATAAATGGAGAGTAATAGAGTTTGATCACGAAAGCGTTCCGATGAAACCGACGGTGAAATTATCAGATCATAATGCAAATGTGAGTTAGATATACCGGGATTTATTGGCTCAGGAGTAGGGTTGTCCCTTAGCAAATATCTTGGCTGATTTATAAGTACCTAAGATTTTCGCAAAATGAGAAATCTTGACAAATTATCGACCGAAATTCATTCCATCATAGAAAGTAGTTACTGTTTTGTGATGGTCAAAATGATGTAAATCGCGTCCCATATGATGAAGATACTGTAAATGATATATAAACATCAAATCGTCATACAAATGGAAGGGAATTAAAAGTAGATAGCTTCTTCTCTTTTAAAGTGAAACTTTTAGTCTCAAACTTTTTGGTCTGTGTGTTGCATGTCGCGTGACGGTCGGCCCCGGAGTAGGGATTTAGTGAAAGGCGCTCGCCAAAGCAGCCAAGGCCAATATTAGTTGGAGATTTAGTCTACTTTTATCATTTCCCATTATAATTAAAATTTTCCAAGTGTAAAATTAAGATTGATAAAGCGATTTTTATACCCTTAATGGAATATTATTCCAAAAATGTTTAGTTAAATGTCTATAATGTGAAAAAAAGTTTCACTTTTACCGTGGTTTTACACCATACAATCTATTTTTTTTTAAGTATATACATATCTCTTAATATAAAATTCTATAGTATCTTCATCTAATGTGACGCACTTTAGCTTCTCCGTCAGGTAAATCCTTCTTTATATCCAGTGCCGGATTAAGCAAGGGCGGGGCCCGTAGAAAATTCTGTCGAGGGGCCTTTGGTCTGCTTTGGGTTCTTAATTATAAATTGGTAAAAAAACAATCGGAGTTGGGCAGCCTTAGACACGCGGGGCCCCCTCTTGCGCGGGGCCCGTATCAATTGCTACTCTTGCTTCATGGTAAATCCGGCACTGTTTATATCTTACTAATATTAAAATCCAAATGTTTGTAAGGATGAATGTATAGATGTATGGATATTTTCATTCATACATCAATTACCGAACGGATTTGGATGGAACTTGGCACATCAATAGATAGAGTGTGGCCTGGAATTACATTTAGACAATTTAAACACGGAATAATGAACCATTCTTGGGGAACACGTGCGGCATAGCTATTCACTTATGATAATGTAATGCCCTGACTGGACAAAAACACCTACTCATTGGCATTGTTAATTTTCAGTAACTTGCCAACCCTAGACCCACCTCCGCGGTTACATGCTCGTTCGTCAAAGTCGTTTGGTTTTAGGTTTGGCAGTAAACGTTTACCTAATCCATTAATATACTGCTACCCGAGCCTGTTGAGAAAATATTTGCTGTCCATGTTTAGGGGCACTTCAATCAAGTTTTAGTAAGCTATAGGTTTTAATAAATGAAACAAGTATTATAACATATTTTACCGTTAACGCCGAAAGTACAAAAAATAAAATGTCTAGTAGCAATTATAACAATAATAATGCTTCATAGGTGGATCAATGCTTAACCACTGGTGACTCAAAATACAGGTATCCACCTAGTTTGAGAGTCAGAGGATTTTGAACATATAATTTTATAGCCTATCTCACTGTAAGTGTCATACCTATATTATCCTTTATATTTGTATCTGGCTGATTAAATAAAAATTATTATTATTGACAGGCCAGTCGGCTTGGTGGTTAGCGACCCTGACTGCCAAACCGAGGGTCGCGGGTTCAATTCCCACCCAGGACAAACATTTGTGTGCATGAACATGTCTGTTTGTTCTGTGTCTGGGTGTAAATATCTATATAAGTATGTATTTAGGGAAAAAAAAGTAGTATATGTAGTATATCAGTTATCTGGTTTCCATAGTACAAGCTCTGCTTAGTTTGGGACCAAATGGCCGTGTGTAAAGAATGTCCCAGGATATTTATTTTATTATTTATTATTTATTATTATAGATTAAAACGGTTTGTAGCGTTAATAATCCTACTAATGTTATTAATTAGAAAAAATGTGAGGATGCTTTGATGAATGTCTGTTACTCTAACTCAAAAGCAATGGATTTTGATGAAATTTGGCATATACATAGTTTATAACATTGATTAACAAACATCATACTTTTTCTCCCGGGAAAATGTAACATCCCTTAGGGAAAGCGGGACCATCGCAGGGGACAGCCAGTAATGATACACAGCACATAATCTTTCTCATGTTATGAAAGTTACCCCCCTAAAACTTAAATAAATACAGTACTGCCAAATGGTAAAACAACAAAGCCGGTACGTTTCTTTCTACATGGGTCAAAGAAGGGTCGAAGGGAGTCAGCCGGGGCTTTCAGAAGCGGATCGTACGTCCCCCGCGTCCCCGGCATAGTAGGTCTGAGATGGAACACCGGAGTGTTTATTAGTCAGTAGAGCCTAGCAGACCCTTACATGAGGATTTTCCACCCTGGAACAAAAAGAAGGGAGTACCTACCTTAATCCCAGGCATTCAAATTAGTTGAAGTGTTCTATTACAACATGACACAGCGTACATCGTTTAATTTAATTAAATTGGGACATGGTCATGACATCGTGCAATGGAGTAACAATGCGGAAATCGGTGCCGTATCCTTATTGTTGCATTAGCTTCTACCTTAATTAGATGTGTAGAGTATTTTCACGGTATTTTGTTGAGAATCAATCTACGTTTCCATTAGAATTGAACATGTCATAAATTACGTGCAATAGCTAAGTTTGGATGGGACCGTTTGTTACTCAATCAATCAAGAACGGACCTGGATTAATTTGGCACAGAGATAAATAATAGGCTGGAACACTTTAGGCTATTTTATCCCTGGAAAATGTAGGGAACGCGAGTGACAACACGGCGGACATATAGTCCAAAAAAAACCATAATTAATTTAGCGATTTTGTTTTTTACCCGACTACGGCGAAGCCAAAGGAGGGTTATGATTTTGACCGGTATGTATGTGTGTATGTACGTTCATCTGTTCCCTCATAACTTTTTAACTACTTATCGTAATTTGGCAAACGAGGTATCGTTCGAAGCGTCTTGATCGTCTGCTGGTTATAGGATATGTGACGTCACAATAAATTAGATATGGCGCTCTCTACAGGACAAAAAGGCATTAACTATAAAAATTCTTATAAGTGACACGATAATGTTTATTTATTGTTATAATTTGGCCATCAAACTATTGATTACTTATTAATATTATCAATTTTGTTATTGTTAACTGTAGTGACACTACAATATAACCTAAAAATCTAAGCTTTGTACGTAAATACATCAAATAAGCTTTTTCAATAAAATCTAAAAAAAAAATGTAAACCGAATCTGCAAATACTTTATTACGAAATTATAACCCCAAAATAATTGAAATAAAAAAAAATAAGTTCAGAAACTAAAACCCGACTACGAAAAATTACGCTTTAAAAAGTATGAAACAAGAAAATATTCTCATGTGAAATTGTTATATACAAACTATCCAATATTTATTTATATAGTTTCATACTTTTTAAAGCGTAATTTTTCGTAGTCGGGTTTTATTAAATCATTAAGAATAAGGAGCTACATACAGGTGTTACAAAACTACCCGTAAAGCCGAAAGGCGGTTAAATGGGGCCTTATAACGAGTCCATTCGATTATTTAAGAACCCCAAAAAAAATAAAAAAATGATTTTTATGAATGAAAAATAGAAAAACTATTAAAGTAGACAATTATCAGGTAAAATAGGACTGTAAGCCTTTCTGTTAAATAATCTGGTTCCCTGACATGACAGGTTACAAGGGTTGTTGGCTTTGATAATTAATTATATTTTTACGTATTTTGTAACACGTTGTATAAGCAAAATAGGGTACCTTTGACGCACCATCTCCTCAAAACTACTGAACATATCGGGATGGGACTTTTTGTAGATGGTTATAGGCTTTATCGATAAACGCGGGCGAAACCGCAGGGGAAAGCTGGTATTCATATATAGTCGCAATTCTTCGAAATGCTCTACGTGGTAATAATTTGTAATTTAAGAAAATAGTTCAGCTAAAGAATGGTACGAGGCAAGGAACCTGAGTTACCGATCAGCAACCCAGTAGAAGCGAAGAAGTACCGCGATGAGTCCATAGGACATTTCAAGAATGGATACTACGAACGGTCACTTAACGCCCTAAATAAGGTAAGACATGTTTATTTTTATGTCAAGTACACCTTAAAGCCGAAAAACCTGATGGTAAGTGGTCACCGCCGTTAATGGACATTTACGACACCAGAAGCTTTGCAATGCGTTATCGACCCTTAGACGTGAAGTTGATAAGTCACATATGTCTGTAATACTAGTGCACTACTGCTTCACGGCGGAAATGGGAAAGGTGATACTTCTCGGACGAATTCTGCACTAAGAGCTCCCGTTACTACTTCTATGTGTAAGGTTGTAGTTATCATACTAAGCAATACATTAGTTAGAAATTATTTTATATCTTGGAATTCTTCACCGACTCCAAACAAATGCAGCCAGCTAATCTAGATAAACTTTTAGCACCATGAGTTATTCTAAGCTGTTAATGTAACTGGGATGACCTTTAATCAAGGATAGTTATTCTGTAAAACTAAGACACTAGCTCAAAAACGTTTCATCGCGGCCTCAATGCTCTATCTTTATCGTTTACTATGCAATCATATGAGAGGTCAGCCCTTCGAGGCCTGGTTGCGTCGCCTCGACGACGAAGTTTGTCAACTGAATAAGGGGGCTGAAATATTGCATAACTCAAAATTCTTTTTAATTAACTTTGATTTTAAACTCGTCAACTGATTGATAATATTAAGTTAGAGTCCTACAATTCATACTTCAAATCTGTAGAGGATCATTGAAAATCGGCAGCATAAAGATACACGTGTGTTTCTTCAAGAGCTCCAACCACAACTACTATGAAAGCAAGTGGCAAGAGGGTGCGAAAACACATTCAGTAACCATGACGACCACAGCTAGGGCGTCGATACTGACGCCTATTCACACACCTCATTATATAACACGTTCGACCAGAAAAATCTCCGTGAAAAACCGTGATGGAAAGTGTTGACCATGCTAAGGCTCAAGCCCGGAGCATTCTTGGGCCGACAAAGGATGCCGAATTCTTACAAAGTTTTGTTCGTGTCGGTGTCGGTGACGAGGAGGAGGAAACTCCAGCTCCCAAAGCCTCCATCAGCAAGAGAGCTCCAGCATCAGCTGAGAAAGGACATGACTCCGAGCTTGTGGAAGAAAAGCACTCTGCAAAAGACCGTAAGGAATCGATTAAGCCGCGCAGAAGACGAGAGCGTAAGCAGAAACGTGAGAAGAGGAGACGCGAGGAAGAACTTTACACTGATAAAGACCGAGCTGCAGCTGTCGTCATGGGGTCCAAGGATATCAAACAGTCATTGAACTTAAAGGATAAGGCTGAAAGAAGCAGTGCTCTGCAGTTGCCAGACGAAGCTGATGCCGGAACGCTATTGGCGCTGGCGCGAGCAGAGATGATGAGAGAGCGTTATAGGTCAGCTGTATTGTTTGTCAATAAGGTACCATCAGATTCTAAATGTGAAACATGCCATTGCCGTCTGCCATGATGCCATCCGGACTTCACCACAGAATATTTCACAATACATAGGTTTTTAAGAAGTTTTAACATTTTCAGGCAATTGAACTCGCTCCAGAAGAGAAAGCAGCGTATGTAGCTCGAAGTAAATGTTATTTGCTACTTGGAGAACCTCGATCAGCGCTCGCGGACGCTGAAGCTGCTCTAAAACTTGACCAAAAGGACGCAAAAGCCCTACTAAGGAAAGCAGAAGCTTTGTATTATTGCGGCGAGTTTGAAATGAGTTTGGTTCATTACCATCGGGGGCTGCGCGCGCGGCCCGATTTGAATGAGTTCAGGCTTGGAGTTCAGAAGGCACAGGTAAGTTAGAATTAGTAATGCTAATGAAACTAAATCATCGATGTACAACGTAAAGTTTAAATTCGAATGAGCATACCTACAAATAAGGATGAATAAGGCGTGCCTGACAAAGTAAAGTACTACTAGGATTGTCTTAAAGAAGAAACCTACACGAACTATCTGATGTATAAACACGCTATTTTGATTTTTTCATAATATCATCGTCAATTCTGCATTACAGGAAGCAATAGAAAACACAATTGGTGCTGTCAAAGCGGTGAAGAAAGTTACAAAGCGCGCGTCATCAAAGTCTTCCCGACCAGTCCTGGGTCAGCTGATGTCCGATAAGATCTACCTGGAGAATCTGCTGAAGAACCCGGACCTGGCTATTGCGGATAAGAAGAATGACATCGTCCTGAAGCAAGCTGAAGAAGCCATCAGGTTCTTGGAGAACCGTGAGGAGTTCTGGAGGCAACAGCAGACTTCAGTTTAAATTGGCAATTGGAACTGGGTTAATTTGTAGCTTAGTCATTTTAAAATGAAATAAAGTTCTAGATCTGGTAAATAAAAAAAAATATTCGGTGCAGATACCCAATTGTTTTGTGTTAATTAAATACTGAATATATGTAACAAATATTAAAACAAAACTGACGTTTATTAAATGATATACTTACATAACATTTTGGCATTTATTATCCCCATTGTAATTAGAAAGACTATTTGGAGTTAACGTTTTTTAAGTAGATTTATCAGTTTCATATCACTGTTCACAAAATCCTATCTCTCTACTCCACCTCTTCCAATCATCCTAGATCATCCAACAGGTATATTTAAATCTAAGTGGGTACTTATAGGTAAGTAAAATATTCATATTTGGAAAACAAATTGTTACCAATTTGTTATTGGTCCGGGCAATCACAGAAAAAATACACAGGCTTTTCTACGATAAACTTGCAAAAAGTGGATAATAACAAAACAATTTTGCTCACATGTAATGATTAGTTTAAATGCATGGACACTTTATTTAAATCACACCTAATGTGGTACATTTTCAATAACACAAGGTCATGGAGCAATTTCATTCATTTAAATGATAATGTGACTGCAAATTACGAGCGTTATGATTTATTTTATACAGGTAGACGTGCAGTTAGCGAATAATACCCTTGCTGGTACTGTTATCATCAAAAACATTATTCAGTATATGGTTATATAAATAAAATATCATGGAAATATTCGAAAGGGGCATCCATTAATTACGTGAGGCGACATTGACAAATTCGACCTCTCCTCCCCCCTTAGTGATATTTCGTGAGATTTTGCTCGACCACCTCCCCCCACTTTAATCTCACGTGAGATTTGTTACTGCTACTTTATTCTAATCCTACTAATATTATAGATGCAAATGTTTGTCATTCTTTCACGCAAAAACTACCTGACAGATTAGGATGAAACTTGGGACATAGTTGGAGCATATCCTGGAATAACATAACGGCTACTTTTTATCCCGGGAAAATGTGACATTCTTCGGGAACGCAGGTAAACCGTGGGGGACAGCTAGTATTATAATAATATATGATTTAGCCACATTTTAGTTGCGTAACTTGAGTAACTTAAGTTTACCCAGTTTGCTCGGAATTTTAGAAAGAAAGAAAGAAAGAAACACTTTGACTCCCTCCACCCCCCTAAACGCCTCACGTTATTAATGGACCCTCCTAAGTTATTAGAGCAGTTAGCTAAGCAATAATCTGTGAAGCGCATTTTCTGTGAGCATTTATTGAGTCCTCAATATTTTATTCTCACTGTCTGGCTAAAAAATAATATCACAAATCATCATACTTTAGAGTAGGTACCCGACGAAAATCACCCGTAGAGCATAAATAACTGTCATATTTACCACTAGGTATCACATTCACAAAATAAGTCATAAAATAATATTTTAATTTAAACACGAATGCACTTAAATGTTTATTAGAATTTTTGTAGGCGACGATACATGCAGGAATTGAATTCAATATAAATAAGCGGCAAAACATCAAAGCATCACAAGTTCACAGTACAAGTTCAGTGATAAAAAGTGGAAATATGTTCACAATGACTAACATTTTCGTAGTTATTGCGGTGCTATTCTCAGCGAGTAATGTAAGTACATATCTTATTTTTATTTAGTTCTTGAAACATTTCTAGTCAATACCCTTCTATTTTATAAGCACATTTTATGAAAACTTTAGTTAAAAATTGTATCAATTCAACCTTTTTCGAAAGCTCCTTGAGAATAACAATTACACTCCGATACAATTCGTCTGGGCCCCTTTAATTATTGACTTCACGTTGACAGCTGTTTGTTTTACGTCTATTATCCCCGAAGAGGTACGCAGAGGTCTCAGTAATGAAACCCACATTCCACCGAAGATAGATCAGGCATTGCCAATTCTGGGCTACAACTATTTCTCACAAAGAAATGTCAACAGTCACTTGTCCGGCAATCAACCCAGGATCTCCGGTCTCTAAGCCAAGCTTAATCCCGCTCGACCACCGAGGCGATTAAAGCAAGAGTGTATAAGCCATCAAAGCTTCGACTTTGAGAATATCCCTTACACGTTAGTCATTGATTTGAGAATGAAGAAACGTATTACCAATTTAATAATCATCTATTTATAACTTATGCTTTATTTTAGGTATTCGCTAAGCCCAATGAGCAATCGAAGGCTGCTTTAGCGTGTGAAGATTTATTTAATCCAGAGGTAAATAAATAATAAATATAAATAAATATCCTGGGACATTCTTTACACACGGCCATCTGGTCCCAAACTAAGCAGAGCTTGTACTATGGAAACCAGATAACTGATATACTACATATACAACTTTTTTTTTTTCTAAATACATACTTATTTAGATATTTACACCCAGACACAGAACAAACAGACATGTTCATGCACACAAATGTTTGTCCTGGGTGGGAATCGAACCCGCGACCTTCGGTTTGGCAGTCAGAGCGTTAACCACCAAGCCAACTGGCCTGTCAATGTAAACACTCAAAGAACATGAGTTCTTATAGAATCAATAGAATTAAGAAATTGAGACACGATTTTTAATGTTCAACTGCATCGAGTAGTCGAATTCATACTTCCTACTAATATTATAAATGCGGAAGTTTGTGAGTATGGATGTTTGTTACTCTTTCACGCAAATACTACGCACTGGAATTAATTGAAACTTGGCACATAGATAGAGCATGCCCTGGAATAACATATAGGATACTTTATATCCCAAGAAAATGTAACAACGGGTGAAACCGCGGATGACAGCTAGTTATTTATATAGTTAACCCTTTAGTTCACAGACAATAAGCTAAGTATAATAAAGTATTCTGTTTGTAAATCTGTACGAGTTGTCGAGATTTTAAAAGCTTCTTTGGGAGCAAAGAATGTCATTGGAAATTCATCTTTATTTTGTTTAAGATACGGTTCATCTTTTGATCCAATGATTAATTGTATGATGATGTTGATGAACCTTATCACAACGCTATAGGGTTTATTTTACTATAACACTGTTAATTGTCAAAATGGGCCTATTAGATCTCTTTTACGAAATTTAAAATGTCCACAGAATATTGAAAAAATGTGTTGCACCAGTTTAGACCAGTTTATTGGCGATTCTGAAGAGTGCGGAGCCAGTTCATCAGAAGAATACACGGTAAGCATTATTGGAATTTAATTATTTTCTTTCCGGTAAAGAGCCGACTTCAGGATTGCACGCGCACGCAAAACGCGGCGGCCTTGTCACACGGCACGCTACTGTCTCTGCTTACCACAACGTAGGGTATAAATAGATCCTTATTTCATGCAATAATTGGTAATGAACAAAATAAAGCAGTGTTTAATGTGTTCAACGACTTTGTGTCTTTGACTGTGGTTTCATTTCTTTTTTTTTATTCAATATACGGTCGCCACTCCATAAAATATTCTTGTTATATCTAAAATGCTCCTGAGGGTCGTGACGCATATTTGGAAGGAACTTTCTACTACTTCCTAGTTGCCTTCGCTCCACCAATGGCGATGAGGTCTTAGTTGGTAGTACGTTAAAAACACTGACTAAATCTAGGTTCGAATCCAGCTAGGAGCTTATGCTTTCCGTCAAGGAAAATGTCGTGAGGAAACCATAGCACAGTTGAAAATCCGTCGCCATGTCGGTGTGTTCCGACCACTGCACTCGAGAGCCAGTTCTTTCTTGGTTTCTTTGTGTGCTTGTCCCCTCCTGCTTTATAGTTACTTACCATGGTGAAATTGTGGTCAAAATACAAGCTCACGTCCAAGTTACCTGAGTTGACAATAAAATGACTTGAAATTAACCACAATCAGTAAACTTATAAACAATCTCTAGACGTATGATAAACATGTCAATTGTTGTGAGTTCACTGAGCGCTTTTTCTCATTACTATCCCCCTACAAGTCCCTAACGTCTTTATTAAAGTTTGATAGGAACTAGCTTGATTTAGCTTCAAATCAATATTTTCTTATGTTCTATGCCAGTGCGACAAAGCAACATGTCTGTTGAAGAACCTTGACATCTTGGACGATAAGAATGAAATTGACGAAAAGAAATACGAGGAATACCTGAACGAGCTTGAAAAGGAGAATCCAAAAGACAAAACGACCATCGACAACATAAAGAAACAATGTTTGGGTGGCAAGTTTAAGAAGTACCCTTCTCCTGATGATAGCTGCTCGGCTATTAAGTTACAGATCTGCGCGTATTTACATGGCACTGTTGTAAGTATCAGATTTTTTTTGTTTCTTACCCATCATACATATCTGCATCTTAACTATCCATTAGCGTTCTCGATTCGCTCTTACAATATCTCTCTATCTTGGAGATGTCTAGGGTTTCAATAATTGCTTAGATTACTTGAAAAATCGGACAGTTCCGGATCCAGTATCAGTCCATGCGATATATTGGGATAACCGTTAGTACCGTAAGGCCGGAGTAAAATTATTGCTACTTTTTATCCTAGAAATGGAAGTGAAACCGTGAAGCAAAGCTTGTATAGATATCGATGGAATAATAAAGGGCTGGCTATGTATGGCGTGGTCTAAAATAACAAGGTTACCGAAGGTTTTAGTAGACAATCAGTCTCACTTGTTAAATATCGAAACAAAATGTACCATATCATTTTATATGGTCAAATATACTGCAACTGCATCATTCGCTCCGAATATTTAAAAACGCTTAAATATATTCTACAAAACTTGATCCACAGGAATGTACATCATGGAAAGCTGATGAAGGCTGCAGTGAGTTAGCGACTTCTGCGGGCGAATGCAAGCCATATATGAACGAGGTTCTTGAACAAATGACGCAATAGGACTCCTATGAAGGCATAGCTCTCTCATATCGGTCTACAGTTTGGAAATTCCCATTTAAAGTTGTCACTGTTAGCAATTGTTTATTGTAATATGTTTGGATTTATTAAATCTGAAAAAAAATTATGGAATGTTTCATTGCTTCCGTTTTTCTTATTTTGACACTAGCTGTCCGTCGCGGTTTTACCCACTTTTCTGAGGGATGTTATTTCTTCCTGATATAAAAAGTCTAAGTCATCCATACTTACACATCAGCTATCTTCATCATCAGCAGTCAAAACTGTCTATCTGGATTTGTTCCGGGTATTTGCACTTAAAATATATTTTTAATAACCTATTTTAACTACTTTTTTGTAAGAAGCTGTTATGGTATTATTATTAAATAGCGTGTAGATTCTACACGTTATTCCGAATCGAAAGACATCTCGTTCATATTATTTGGAGGTGGAGAAAAAAGTTTGACTTCAAAGGCACTTGTTGACACTTCAATTTGATTTATTAATATACAAATAGAAAGCTCTATTCACAAAAAAACTATTTATATTATTAATCATAGTATTTTGAAAAGTAATATTTGTTACAAAATGAATAAAACAAAATTTTTAAAAGAAATAACATTTTAATTTGTTCCAACGGCTACGACCTCATGATGAACCTAAATCAAATCTGAGCTTACACTTGTCCTCAACTCATCACATAGCTTACACACATACAAATAAAAATATTCACTCTATCAACTTGAACATACGATAGTAACTATTTTCACTCAATGTATTTACAATATTTACAAACCGTCACTATATATCAATATTGGAGATGTCGTTACATAATTTCATTATTTCTCATTTGTTACGCGAGCGTTTAGTTCCATTTGTCGCCACATCGCGGCGCCACTTGTTTAATTTATACCTAAAACCATATCCAAACACACGACAGAAGTTGCAACATTTGAGTGTCCTAACAGAACAGCCTGAATTAAAACTGGGCGCCAAATGCAGTTTTTGTGCAGTTAAGAACTGCCAACCGTCTGTAAGTTTGTAAATCATCAAGCCATTAGAACTGCAAATAGACTGCACATTAGGTTATTAGTTTCGATACACTTATGTCTACCGCAAAAACCTGTATACATACTGCGTTATTGCAGCTGCCGTTCAGTTCTAATGCAGATTGTATATTAAGACATATATTGCTCATAAAAACTTTCACACGCGTCAGTTAACCGACTTTTTATCAGAGAGAAAGCACTCGAATCCCATACTTCAAACTCAATCACGTGTCTTACAAAAGGCGGATCATGGGTCGAGCTGACAAAAGTGTGACGTCAGCTGTTACTTTAAACTTACATTATGTTATTCTCTATCTGAAGGAACTCATACAAATTTACCAATACATACATAAACAACTGTTTTCCGAACTCTCTTACACGAATAGTCGTACCTACCGCCCGTCGTAAGTTTCTGCAGATCTATCAAGCGACGTCATCATACACAATATGTATTAAATTATAATTCTAGGTAGGTTTTGCTATAAATTTAGTATTTTGTAAAAAAAGATATTGAAAAAAAAAATTGTTGCCGAATAGATTAAATTAGATAAATGTATGAAATCCGCAGAAAATTCCGTCGGGTAATATTTAATAAAGAAGAAGAAAACGTTTATATTACGTTGCAAAAGCAATAATCTTACAGCAAGTACGTAACGGCAAATTTTTACACGTGAATTGATGTACATTATGGTCAACGGTCATTTCTGTGTCAATTAGGTTTACAACCATCGAAAATACGTGAAAATATTCACTTGTTACCTTTGGAAGCGCTTGTCGCATACATGTTTATTGCTTTCATCTCAAATCCGTTTTTAACCTTTTGAACGCCAATGTCGGCTAAACTAAATCGACGTACGCAAGCGTGTCCTGTGCGCCATTGTCATCTACATAATAATAAGATAACGATAATAAATAGGTCACAGAAAAATACAAAGTAAACATATTTAATCATTTCTGTTATGTGTTTTATTGATGCAGGTATTTATATCGATTTTCGGGCTTGGCGTACAGGACATGGAGATGCCGTTATGACATGGCGTTCAAAAGGTTAACGATTTAGTTTATCACACCTAAACATTGCCTATCGGTAGGCGATGCTGGGGCGAGAGAGGCCTTTTAGAAAACTAATAAACAAGAAGATATCAGAATATACCTTTATTAGTTATCTAAAACCTATGGCAGGAGTTAGATTTAACTTCTGCTAAGTAATTGGCTATTTTGTAAATTATGCAATAACTTTTTTCTAATACAAGATTTTGATAAAAAAATAAATAGACACTGGGTTTCAGTATTCTCTTGTCCATATGGTAAATACGGAACTGCCATCAAATCAAAAGTACAACGTATCAAAACCCAAAATACATGTTTCTCTCTATCAGATGAAAATTACACATTTTTTTCAAAAGTAAATCTCATAATTAAATACAAAAAGATGTCAGTCGAGAGTTAATCAGTTCGTAATTAACCACAAACATATTCATAATACTGTGTACTTCATAAATCGCTCGGATAAAATCCATATTCGAGTCATCGATTCTCAAATCGATCATACACACAAATAGAGTCCCAGATAATCTGGATATCATACTAATAAATATCTTGGTTTGCATTCATAAAAAAAATATCGACTTAATTTGAAAAATCTTTTGTCTATGAAAATAATTCTATGAATTTGAAACTATGTTACAAAATTTAAAACTAAATGAGGAGTCACTTAATTCTATAATAAAACTAGCTACAAATATACTTATAAAGCTATTATTTACAATAGATATCATTCATGGGTAGACCAAAACAGTATTGACTTGTAGGTTAAAAGCTAGAATGATTCCATAGACTATTTTAGACATTTCTACTGTAGCGGAGAGATACTAAGCAAATACCGGAATGCTTAAATTCATCGATACATACAATACAACCTGACCGTATCTGGTGACGATAACGAAATAATAACGCGGAATAAATAGGGGGATAAAAACCTTTGTGGGCCTAACGCACACAGATGTTTAACTTCATGTCTTTTATATTGTATATACAGATGTACTTCAATGTGTGCAGAACAATGGTATATTATAAATAATGCGGGTCGGTACACTTATCCCTACCGAGCTATCTCTACTGGTAGGGTAAGTGCACGTTTACAGGCACATGAGGCTTAATACTTACTTACTTAATTACGTCTCAGGGTCGGCAACGCGTTGGCGATGCCCCTACCGTTGCAAATGTACGGTATAAAAAATATACATATTTTTAATTCATTTATTTACAACAAAAATAAACAAGATTGTAAAAAAATCGAAGTATTTTATTTATTGATATTTTTTTTTTATTGTGAAAATAATACGTGAAATTGTTAAGTCTCATATGACTGTCAACATGCACTTATTCCTACCAGTGATAGCTCGGTAGGGATAACTGTACCCCACCCGCGATAATGGTATGGTAGTGTTATCAATGTTTAATATTATCTTTATTTTAGAACTACCTCCCCCGCTGTGGCCTAAGCACAAATTTGCAACTTTTTGGCGCAATCAATTGCAATAGATATTCGTGCTCAGGCCTCTCAATTATTAATCTATATGTACACATTTGAAAAGCTATACATCCTTTAAACTACTTGAAAATCGTTAATTATTATAACACAGATGTGACCAGTGTTAGAAAAGCGCATTCCAGCTTTTAAACAATAACTTCATCATCACGTTTGTAAATTTAGCTACAATAGTATATCCGTTTCAATAGATTTGCCATCAATAATTTGTTATAATTATGACTAAATAACTTATAATAAAATACGACTTGCTGTTTCTTTAACTACAGTTTTTATGTCGGTCCAAACATGTTAAAATTGCTTCAATTCAATTTCAATTCTAAACCCAAGAAATAAAATTCATTTTCAAATAACACTCTTGATTTTCATTCTATAGTGGGCGTGTTCCACTGTCTTCAATAAGGGCTCAGCCCATTAAAACGTAATCACTTAATTCACACGAGACGAGATAGCACTGTTAATACATAATGGAGCGTCTTTACTAGAAATAATGTTCATTTTCTAACGAATACTCTTGTGTTTAAATATGGATATAGTGACGTCATTTTTGTCCTCGATTTTACATATTGGTTGCATTTATATACTTGATCTCAAACGTTACTATGTTATGGATATATAATTATACATATACTGTTCTAATACATATATATAACAAATATACGTGTTCAAGTTCATGTTAAATGTTTGTCATTGGTGAGAATCGAGACCACGGACTGTGGAGTATCTACACTATATGAATGGTCCAATCAATTGATTCTCCGGCAACATCCGTTAATAAGTAACAATACATCGGCACCTATACTGTAGGATACTGTCGTGATATTTAAACCTTATTATTTTAAAAGACCAGTTTTTAACGCAAATATTGAGATATAGAACACATCCTTCGCTTCTTATTTCATAGGGGATTAGACCAAAATGACGTCACAATACCTAAATTCAAACTTAAATCAGAGTATCCGAGTATGGCCGAGGTTTTATTCCTCGGTGCCTTTTGCTAGTCGGCCTCTTCCGGAGGCCTCTTGTAGACAGGCCCGAACTTGGCCATGTACTTCCTGACGAACATCTTGGCCTTGGAGCGGACGGAGTCGGTCACTATGAGCTCGTCGACCGAGCGGCAGTGTTTCAACTCTTTCAACATCACGAAGTGGGTTAACTGTAAATAAGATATTAATAAGGTTAAATATTTTCATAGCTAGGTTATAAATTTAAATATTCATTAGCATGTGTTATCACTCGTTTTACCACGTACCACGAATCAAAGCGAATACATGATAGCGATAGATTTATTCATTTTTTGTTGTTATCGTTTTCCTTCATAGTAGAATGCAAAAAACAACCTCTATCTAATCGGTATCTAAGGTTGAACATGCAACTCACCTTTCTCGCTAAGTGCTTAAAATCAGCAGTACAGGTGATCCTGCCAGCTGGAGCATCAGAATGCCTGTAGGGATTGAGATGGTGCACCATCACTCGCGCCATACTGCTCCTGAACTGTTCCTTTATCTTCCTCGCAACGTCTTCAGCGTCGACTTCGACTTCCACTTCGGCTGGAGCGTCCGCGGGCAGCGGGGCGGGCGCGGCGGGCGCGGCGGGCGCGGCGGGCGCGGCGGGCGAGGCGGGGGCGACAATCGGGGAACTGACGGGTGGTGATGCGAGAAGCTTTTCGGTGCTCATGTCATCGGAATCGTCTTCCGAATCGCTCTCTGTATCTATTAGGTCTACTGCGTTTGGTACCTATAAAAGTTAAAGGATGATCAAGTGTTGGTTATAGAATTGTAGACCAATAAAGGTATGTCTAACTCATGAACAAATTAGTCGTATTGAAGAATTTATTTTTGCCCATTACAAACACAGCATGGAATCAGACAGGTACCTTGAACATTGTAACTAACTTTCTTAGAAGACTGTCCCCAAATATTTCGACCTGCAGTCATACACTAAGAAAAATGTACAGTCGAGAAGAAAACGGGCAATATACATAAAATAGTTTTTAAATCTACTCAATCCTGTTTAGGTTTAAAAGACTATATAGGAACAAATGTAAACGGTCAAGAGTATTAGAATATACAAAATCAGCTTAAATACATCCATTTAGTAAGAAATCATCCTGTCTTTGAAAACGTTAATGTGTACAGTGTAGATACAACGTAAGTAGTTTGAATAGAAATGTAAAAAATATACATAAAGATTAAACAAAAAACAAATATCTTGTAACTGAATCAGCTGCATCTCCTTCTCAGTCAAGTACCAAAAAGGAAAGTCATAAAGACATTCTCGTGTTTTATTAGCCAAAATATCATACCAGAGCCGGTACAGGAACTTTAGGCTTGCGATGTTTCGCTGATGCTAACTGTCGGACCCTCTGCAACAACTTCTCACGTCGCCTCCGCAGTTTCTCCTTCGTCTGCCTGTACCGTTTCACTTCCAACCTGCCCGCCAGTTTGTCCTCTTCAGTTCGCGGCTGAATATTAATAAAACATGTAAACTTTACATTATAAGGTATTTAGGCTTGTGTTTTACCATCTCCATGGTAAGTTGCCTAGAAGAGAACTGACTTTCAAAATGCAGAAGCTGGAACTCACTAGCAGGTGTTCGCAATTTTAAGAGTAGTAGAGCTCTTAATGCAGAGTTCGCCCGAGGATATACTACCACTGTACCCATTTCAGTCGTGAAACAGTAGTGCACTTGTATTACTGTGTTTCGGTTAGAAAGGTAAAGGGGCGGGTGAATTTACAGGCACATGAGACTTAGCAACTTCACGTCTCAGTGTCCAAAACGCAACAGCAATGCCCGTGGTGTTGTAAATATAAACATAGTTACCATACTTACCATCAGGGCAGACTGCTTGTTTGTTAGCCCACGTAGAAAAAAAATTAAAAAAAAAAAAGAATACATTAAAATATACAAACATAAAAGTTAGCCAGCCAGGCAGGTACTGCGAAGTACCCTTCCACCGTGCTATGGTTTCCTCACAATGTTTTCTTCAACGAAAGTTCATTATACTATTTGAACCAACGAATTTCATTGCTGAATTATTGCAATTTCCTAACCGAAGACTTATATCAACACTAAAATATACACGTTACGTATAAGGGTTGCTGCGTCTAAAAATGAGGTATGATTCTAATGGTTTGATTTTTTTAAATGACCGGAAAGTATGAATATTGTTATTCTGGTGATGAATATAAAGGGTTTTAAAAGTATTATTAATATTGTAAAATAGACATACGCTAATCGGTCTCTCAGAAACAAGTCCAGGCCTTCGTTTCCGCGGCTTCACGTTCACCAACGCGTGGTCTGGTATCAAGCCATTCTTATGCGGATCCGCTTTAATCACTGAAACAAAGCACAATTTTCAAAAATTGCTTCCACACGGCGGTTTAAGTTATCCTCAAGTTGCAATCTCTACTTAAAATCGATGAAATTGTAGCAAATAAGGTGAACTTAAATTCATAGAATTAGTACAGGTAATATATTATTAATTAAGTACAGTGTATATCAAACTAGTTTTTGCCCGCAATTTCGCTCGTAAAAACGTCAGGATTTGGTACACAGAGATTGCTCTACAATCAGTTAATTTCTTATTTTATATATATACTAGCTGACCGGACAGACGTAGTCCTGTCGTAATAAGTCCATACAACAATTCAGGAATTCGATCGCAGCGCCACCTACCGGATCCAATTTTGAATCTAAACCATTCTCGAATCCACTGGAACATACACAAAAAATGTCATCAAAATCTATCCAGCTGTTTGGGGGGTGTTCACTATCATACACACAGACAGAAGAATTTATATATATTAAGATAGCTCGCGCCGCATTTTCAATTATCATATGACTATAGTTATATATTTAAAGCATTTAAATTAATTTATTTTAATTTGATGGAACTAGAATATATATTTGGAGTTTTTGTGAGTGTTATGTAGTAAATACGCAGCTAGTGAAATATATTTTGGTTTCTGATAATTGTAATATGTATTTTAGTTCTGTAAAATAGTGATAGGTTTGGGAGTTGGACACTTACCTTCATAAATTCCATCTACACCCTCAACCAATTTGCCCTTGACCTGTCTTCTAACGATAGGACTATCCAATGAGCTCGGTTGGTCCTCCTCTTCCTCTGATGAACTTTCTTCTGCGGAGAAGTAAATAATTATTTTCCGCTTTCAATAACTGAGAATTATGCTTGGTAAGAAACACACACAAGAAGAACTGTATAAAGACACCTTCCACCGTTGTTGGGGGAGGCCGGTGCCCTTCAGTGGGAGCAATATGTATAGGATATTACACATAGTTCTGTACTAATGGATGTAGCAGAGAAACTGACTCTTGAAAGCATTAAATCATACAGCATATAACATGCTTAGAGCCGCATTCTCTGGACAAAAGTATCAAATCCATATTCAAGGTCATTGTTACCTTAATTTTGTATAAAATGCAATTAAATTGACCAAAGACTTTATAGACTCACTCGGAAGATGCCTATTCACAATATATACAAGACAACACTGACGTCTATAGTGTGTTTGTAAAATAAAGCGAAACGTATGAAAAGGTGATGTATACCTGGCGAGTTGGCGGTGAGAGGCGGCGGCGGCGGCGGCGGCAGCCACTGCGGGCGGCGCTGCTTGACGTGGTAGTAGTACGTGCGGCCGCGCGCGTCCGTGGCGCGCCGCCACATGGACGGCAGCACCGCCTCCTGCCCCGGCACCGACGTGCTCACCTGTATCATTCATAATAATTATTTATATCGTGGGACATTCCTAAAGAGTGACGTTGACAGGCGGCCGACCGTATTTTTCTGCCAAATTCCTTGACAGTCTTGAGCATAAAAACAGTAAAAGCAACCTTCCGAACCGGTGTTAGAATCTGACCATTAAGTCTGTGAAGGCCTATTTGAATAAATATTTCATTTCATAAATATATCCACACAGTTCAAAATTTATATCTGATTTCATCATACATAAATTGATTCATTTGTGGGCGGCTGTGAATTGTGAAGGGTCTTGGATATTATTGCCGAACTATCCTTCTAAATGTATTCATGCCCATGACTGTACTATGTAATGCAACTAATGAATAATAATATTTATTTATTTATTCATCACCAACAAATTACAGCTTTCATACTTTGTACTATGTGGCTAGTCTTACCTGTAGATAGAAAATTATATTTGTGAGAGATCTGAAGTCCAGTCGCCATGTGTGGACACTATCAGAGGCCAATTTTTTTTATTCCAAAAAATTTTATTTGTGGGAGATATGAAGTCTAAACTAAGCTGTAGTCAATCTTAGTAACTTATTGTGTGTTTTAGTACAACAAGTTAGCTTAGCTCTGATAGTGTCCACACATATTGCGCCGACCCCAAATTATTGTGAACCAAGCAGTACGATTATGATGACGTATACGACATTTACAACAAATGCTTCAGCATTTAGTACCTGTAGCTCCATGTCTAACTGTTGCGGCAGTTGGAGCTGCGACTGTGGTTGTTGCGGGATCGGCTGGTGCTGGAAGGGCGGAGCGCCCGCCAGCTGCTGTCCGAACATGAACCCGCCCATGTTGAATCCACTCATGCCCATCATGCTGGAATGTAATGTTTATACTCAACTTAATTTATCCATGCAAAGGCTTTGTAACAGCTTCGTAGACTAAGCTATTATATCAACCTACATTTAAAAAATTCATGATTATTTTAGGTTTCAAAAATTCAGATAGCAAAGCTGAACAACACTATTACATTAGTCTTTTTTGAAGGAGTGAACTGCAGAGATCGAATTCGATTAGTGAGCGAGTCTCTCGCGTCAAAATTTAAAGCATCATGTCCTTTGCTTATGTTTCTGGATCATAAGACTTCAAGTATTAGATAAAACTTCTGCTTCACTGCAACGAATGCTGAAGATGACAAATAATGGTTCAAAGACGGAGAGTTGGCCTTGGCCTGGAACAGTGCCATGTTAATAGGTCAGGGTTAATAACCGTTACATATTTAACAATACTGTTTTTAATAAAATACTATATAGATTCATCTAAAACAATTGTATTTATAATAAAGGTTCTGGGAAAACAAAACACAAAAACTGGAACTCGAAACAGCGCCCAACTGATCCAATAAGTATGCGTCAAAAAAAATCCAAGAAGTCGATTTCAGCGCCACCTATCGGGTCCAATTGTGAATCTAAACCATTCTCGAATCCCCTTGAACACTGCCAAAAAATTTCATCAAAATCGGTCCAACCATTAAGGAGGAGTTCAGTCACATACACACGCACAGAAGAATAGGGTATTTTAAACCATGTAAGAAAAAATATAAAAATGCATATTGATAGATTTTGAAAAAAGTAAACGAGAAACGTTAGTATTTATTTATAAAAATGCAATGTAAATTTTATAATTCAATTTTAAAAATCGTTTTTTTTAATCTGTTTGTTAAATGTTTAAAACGCCATCCGCCATATTGGATTCCGACGTGACGTCACTCCGTTAGTAAACAATCTAGATGTTTGTTGTGCTTTGTGTTATTTTGAAATTTTACAAGGTATTATCACGTTAGTGGACTTTTATCCTTTATTTTATTAAAATCGCATCATGGAAGACGGTTTTGTGAAAGCAGAAAGTACAAATCTACCAATGATAAATACATTGATGGTGGCAAAATGTGTTTCTCATTTTAATATCACTTGGCACTTGTGTGGTGTGTACAAGTGTAAACTTGTATTATTGCATTCAGGCACAAGACACCAATGATAAACATTATAACTCATTATTTTCACAAATCGTGTTACTTGGTCTTTAGTAATTGTATTGTTTAACGAAGTGACGTCACGAGTCAAAACAGCATGGCGGTTAGCGTTTCCGCGCGAAAATTCTAAATCAAAAATAAAAAATAGTTAATAAATAAAAATTCTACTGGTTCATTACGATATAAGGATTCATTTAAAACAGTTTACAAAAAAAGGTGTAATACCCTATTATATATTACAAAGACTAGCTGTCCAGACAGACAATATCCTGTCAAAATAAGACCAAACAAAAGTACCGTAATAAAAACAATGCAGAAATTCGATCACAACGCCACCTACCGAGTCCAATTGTGAATATAAACTATTCTCGAATCCCCTTGAACACAGACAAAAAAATTCATCTAAATCGATGCTATCATTTATGAGGAGTTCAGTCACATACACACGCACAGAATAATTATAAATATAAAGATGGCTCTACTTACTTTGGTTGCGGCATACAGAATGCCTGTGGACCTCCAAAGGGTGGGCAAAATGCGGTGCCTTGGAACTCAGACGTAGCTGCTAACCAGTCCGGTGGTGCATCGGGCATCATGCCCATCATCCCGGGGGGCATGCCAGAGGGTATTGGTAGCATGTTGGGCCCGCCGGTCAGCATGCCCGGTGGGAACATCTGATACAATATTACAGCATGATAATGACGAATGATTGAAATAAATAACAGTATGTAAGGTTTCATTTCTTTTTGTTTTCTAACTAGCTGTTGACTGGCCCCCGCGGTTTTAACCCCATTCCCTAGGAATGTAATATTTTCCCCAGGGTTATAAATTATCTATGTGCCAATTTTCATTCAAATCCGTTCGGTGTTGTTTGCGTGATAGATTAAGAATTTATAATAATTGTACCATTTATTACCAGAAGTATTCTGTTTAATAAAGTATTTCTTATTTATTACCAGAAGTATTCTGTTTAATAAAGTATTTCTTATATAATATTTTTAAAAATTAAAAGCTATGATGGAATATACTTGAAAATTCAGAGTGTCAAATCGTCCGTAATTTGGTATTGAAATGGGTGATGGTCGAATTTATTATACCTATAAATATCTATATAAGTATGTATTTTATGCAGTAACTCAGTTATCTGGTTGCCGTAGAACAAGCTCCGCATAATTTGTGATCAATGTCCCAGATTTTTATATATTGCATTCTTTGTAGAGAATGCAACTATCCGATACGACGTTTTATAAAACCATTCCAAAGTGTAAATATATATAAATTTGATAGCATAGGTAATTTTAGATACATATCAAAACATTCCGCTTACTTTATCGTCTTATATCGTGAATGTACCCTACATAAATATCTCATCGCATCGCACTGAATAATAAAAGACTTAGTATGTTCGCGAATTATCAAAAAACCTGGGAAATCCAGAGGCCTCTGCACTAAATCTTACACATTTAAAAATCAATGAAACGCAAATTGAACATCGCGCAAAGGTGCAGTATGTACGAAGTTCATTTCTCAAATATAACAATAATGCTAGTAATATAACATGTTAGGACGCGCTCTACTTGTTGAGTTACGATCAATTTGACACTGTCAAAGTGACATAAGAATAAGATGTTTCGACTGACCTTCGATAGGGGGACTTGTAATCAACAACAATACTTGAATCGCTGCTGTATAGGTGCGTGAAATTAAATGGAAATATTTTTATTCAAATTGACCTTCTCAAAAACAGTTGGACTCTCATACCGGTTCGGAAGGTTGTATTCACTGAGAACAGCCAGCGATAAACTGAGCAATTACTCTTTTTAATACGAACATAGATTTATTACGTATCTGCAATTTATTTAGTCACAGTGACAATATCTGCGTAGTATAGCGGGAGGATTGACCTCACGAATGGGGTACCACTAACGCGCGCTTAAAGTATATATAGCGATGGAAACGAACTAATTCTGCTGTGCTCAGAGTGAATTTCACCAAGATAGCATTCCTAGTATTATAAACTACCTAGTACTTATAAACTATAACAATAATATAAAACAACTTTCCCTCGCTGTTACATCCGCGTTTATCGATATCATAATACAGTAAATCATTCGCGCAATCGCATGTTCTGACTACATACCAATTTTCATGAAGATCGGTCAAGTTATAAAAGGATGAATGGAAAGGAGGTTATACAGATAGACGGTCAAATAATTAATAAAATAAAAAATAGTAAAAATTGCGTCAGTCAGATATAAAACGTATATTAACCAAAATAAAAATGCCAAAACAATAACGTACTCACAGATCCTACACATTTTTACATAATAGATAAGAATATACTTCTAGGTTGGGAACTTATAATAATAGTCCTACGTGGAGTGAAAATAAGATCTCGCTATGGTCTCGCGATGAAAACGAGAGCGCGTGTAGTGAACGAGTAGAACTAGTGTGTGCAGGTCACACTCGTTCGTTTAGTCGGCCGCCAACTGCGTTTGCGTGAACTTGAAAGTAATAGTTCAAAAGCTAACGCAGCAACAGTTTCTTCTAGGTTCATCGCTGCGGGTGTTCGGAGTTCAATTGATACAATGAGTGTACATCACCATGCTCTCGTGTCGAGCTTCTACGCGTCGAGACACACGCGAGGTGACGAGACGAGCGTGTACAGTCGTCATAAGAAAATTCTTTACACAGGGCCAGATAACTGATATACTTTAATATTTTTCTAAATACATACATACTCGTACATAGATACACCCAGGCACTGAGCAAACAGACATTCATGCACACAAATGTTTGTCCTGGGTGGGAATCGAACCCGCAACCTATGAATTGGCAGGGATGGTCGCTAACCACCAAGCCAACTGGCATGTCAGTGAATATATGTGTCATAATGTATCGTGGTTTAGATGGAGCGATGATATACGAGTATGTAGGCTGACTGATAACAAAGAGCTGAAGATCGAGCTCAGTGGCATGCTATAGGTGAGGCCTATGTGCAGCAGTGGACAAAGATAGGCCGATGATGAATATAGTCGTAGTGATAGTATAGTCAACAAGTTTAAATATGTGTTAAATAGACATAAAGCTCCTTAAAATATGTACGATAGCTCATTGGATTCGGAATGACGTCTAGAAAAATGTTTTTTAAGGGCTTATTATTAGCACATAAAAAATTTAGATTGTTATAAACAAAATAAGTTTTTTAAAGAAGGTATTTGGTTTTTCGTTAATAATTTCTAATATAATTATATTTTTTTTATAGCATTAAATGACAATTTAATATTTTTTTCATAAATTACGGCATAAAAGTTTAAATAATTCGTCTATAAATTTTTCCCTTCGTGGAGCTATTATCATTTAGGTACTTAATAAAGTAATTAAAATTCATTATTAAAGTTTATTATTTTGTTAATTATAATTATTTTAAATTAACAAAAAATGTTTTTTCAGTAATATCTTATTATTGCTGTATGTATTTGCATCTACTATAGGTATTAATTAACATTGGAAAAAAAATTACGTAAGTTTTTGAACTTGTTGACTAGACTGTGAGTATCGTCCGCGAGTTTACCTGTTGAAAGGCGTCGTGCTGCGGCCAGAAGGGCGGCCAGTGGGCGGCGACGTCCCGCGGCTCGCGGGGCTCGCGCGGGTCCCGCGGGTCGCGCACGTCGCGCACGTCGCGCACGTCGCGCACGTCGCGCTCGCGGCGCGCGGTGTCGGCGCGCGCGGCGGCCTCGGCGAAGGCGCGGCGCCGCTCCTCCTTGCTCATGGGCGGCACGGCGGCCAGCACGCGCTCGCTCAACCTGATCAACACCACGTAGATATATCCTTAAACCGATCATTTATATTTAAATGCCATTGAATATGATGATGCGGGCAATTTTTTAAGTGAGTGAGTTAAATTAAAGAGCAGTGAATTTTGTTATATCGATAAAAAAATAAAACTACTTTAGCACCGTTGTTGTTTGAAACTCGATGTAAAGAAAAAAGGACTAACATCTGCACCTATAGAATTTAACATTAAAATGGGTACTTTTCTAAAGGTTTTTCACTACTACGGCGTTTGTACCACACATGTTTTTTTCACTATGTTGTCTTTCAGTGGAATGCTCTCGGTGAATCCATGTAGTTAAAGACTTTAAAGGAACGGCGATTACAATCTCCACCCGTAATTGAGTACTACTATGTTATAGGATACAAATTATAGTTTGTCTACGAAATAAAAATTTTTTTTTTCGTGCATCCACATAAACATTGTTTACAATGTATGTTTTGTGTGCAATGCTCAAACAAACATTTAAATTATTAGTCGTAAACTGCTCGCTTACCTTATACTCCTTCGCCCTTCAGGACTGCTTCTCCTTTTTCTTCTGTCCCTGTCATCTCGATCAAGATCTCTGTCGCGATCTCTATCTCGCTCCCTGTGCCGATCTCTATCTCTATCGCTCCTATCACGGTCACGCTCCCGCTCACGCTCGCGCTCTCTCTCCCTTTCGCGCTCTCGTTCTTTGTCCCTTTCACGTTCTCGGTCTCTTTCTCGGTCTCGGTCTTCCCGTCGGTCCCTATCTCGGTCTCTAGTACCGCTGGAATCAGCGGCGCGTCTTTCGACATTAGCTTGACGTTCATGTTCTTTCATTTGCTGTATACGTTCTTTCTTTGGAATTTTGAATACCTCCTGCAATAATAAAAAATAATTGTTAAAAGTCAACAAGATTAACTGATTTCACAGTCATTGTTAACTACTAATGGCCGATTTCTCTATCGATAAATAAAACTCGAGTTAGTTTTCATAGGTCATTACAAATTGTTCAGAATTAAAATTAAATAAAAAAGAACACAAATGGTAGTTAAAGTTGAGCAAATTTAATATTAATTGATTCATCACCTTAAAGCATATTTTCAATACTAATACTTCAATCAAGACTTACCTTCAAACTGGACCATCTCTCTAAGAGCTGATTAGAAAGGCTTTTGATCTTCTCTATTATCGCAGCATTCTCTTTGATCTTCTCTGGACTGGAAAGGTTTTCTTGGCTACCACTATTTGGTAAATCTATTGGTAAACCTGAACAAGGAACATTGAGTAATTAATAAAGTGAGACTGGGCAACATTGTACATTAATTTACAATGAAGAATTGCCGTTAGAACTTTTCTCTAACCATTGATTTTAACACCACAATAAGTTCAAGCAATACTTATAAGAAAAAAAATTAACATATTTTTCATAAAACTCTTCTTTTATTATTGATTGGCTTATGTTTTCAACACCATTTTCTAAGGGAATGATGTGGTAGTAAGCACAGCTTTTCCTGACCACAAATATAAATAAATATCTCATTGTTTCTGATCATAAGCCACTATCAATTGATTCTTTTGCTATATTCATTCGAGTAGTAGAGCTCTTAGTGCAGAGTTCGTCCGGGGAAGTACTACCACCTTGCCCATTTCTGCCGTGAAGCAGTAGTGCACTTGTGTTACTGTGTTTCGGTTAGAAAGGTAAGGGGGCCGGTGAAATTACAGGCACATGAGACTTAACAACTTCACGTCTCAGGGTCGACAACGCATTGGCGATGCCCTTAGTGTTGCAAATGTCCATAGGCGGCGGAGATCACTTACCATCAGGTGGACCGTTCGCTTGTTTGTCGGCCCATGTGGTATAAAAAAATAAATAAAAAAAAAATCATAACTATAATGTTGTGTGTACCTTTTATCTTCTATTCATATAAAACGTTGATTAAAGCGAGAGGCATTAAATGAAACTACATATGATATACATATATATATATACTATACGTGATTACGATTAATTTGAAACTAATAAAAAAAAGTTTATGTGAAAAATACGAAAAAACTTTTTAAAAAGAAATTAAATAGCTGAATAGTCAAAGTAAAACTTAAACATCTTTGCAAAAATGTCCTCTGACCTGCGTATCGGAATGGCAACATCGCATAGCGTAGCGCCTTGTTTGTATTGGGAACTTATGATGAAGAGCGGCATCGTCGCGTGAATTTTGTCATTTTAAGCTGCTAGGGAAGATACATCGTGTTTTATCTAAGAAAAATCTTTAAAAATATACTGTGGCTAAACTATTGCTTCTATTGCTCTGATTTTTGGTGTGTGGCCTGAAAATGATACAAAGTATATGAGGTTTCATTTAATGCCTATCGCTTTTATCAACTTTGTATAAATGAATATCCCCTATGCCTTTCTTTAGTATTCATACTATCTTTTGTGAGTTGTTCTACGTGCGCCCACAATGGCTCCAGATTTCAAAAAATACCTTGAAATAGAGACCATGCCGGTAATAGCTAGTAGTATTAGGTAAATACTTACCGGTGCTTTCATCAATGAACACAGGATCGGCTATAGTGTCGGCAGAACTCAGCCACCGCTCCACAATGGTAAAGAATCGGCTCTCCTGCACCATCGTCTTGTTCGGGATCGGTAGACGATCCACTGTCAGCAGCATTTCTAACCTGTCGACACATTACACATCACATTTTAGACCTACCTTTATAAATGACGATGGATTTTAGGATTTTTGAAACTCTTTCATGCCAAAACTATTAAGCGTATCTGTAACTAGGCATAAAGATAGAGCAGGCCTACATAATATATATTCCCTTTTTATGCCTAGAAAATTAAATACTTCTCGGGAAAGCGGATGAATCCGCGGGGTAGAAACTGTTTTCTCAATAACTTTATAGCATGTATTATTTTGAATCTTTTAAAGTTCTCTGGTCAGAAAAGTGAGGTTAAAAAGGAGCCATTCCGAACTGCTTGTAGTGATATGATTACCCTTTATTTGATGATCAGGATGTCAGGAGTCAAGTTACCTTTACATCCATACCTCTCGTACACATACTGCTTTGCATAGTCCATCAATTCGAACATACCTAAGGCCAAACGGCGACTAGTGCACCAACATGCTAATAATCTACTGACAGACTATACAGCTAAAATAACGAGACCTCTCTGTCTTTGACTCGTAAACTGGTCAACATCTCATAACTATTTGGTGAAAAACTTACTTGAAGTCAAGCGGTGCGTCAGTACACCATGGCGCCAACAATCTCAGACCACGGTAGTCCAGGAACAGCCTTCGACAAGGCAGGTCGGAGTCACGCAGTAGCCGCAACAACGCCGTCTGAGCGCGGCGAGTCTTCGCTCGCACCACTGTACGCGATAAACGTAGTGTGTGCGATTGGTTTTTAACGCCAGTACGGTTAAGGGCTTCTAGATCTTCTTCGATCTAAAAAGAAAGAGATGGAAGTCAATGTATCTGCATAAAAAAGATATAATTGTTTTCTTCTGAATGCTGACAGGCTGGCATATGATACAAATGAGGGATGGTCCCCAATGCCTATAAACATTAGCAATATCATGGGTTTGACAATTAGCCACCTCAGCTTTTATGACATTAAAAATAGATTAAAACATTTCACTGTAGATAGTGCATTACAAAATAGTTTTTGTACAAGGACTGGTTTGGAAACATATGGTTTTTTTCAATAATCTACTAATATAAATAATAAATCTACAATAATAACTTACATCAGCGTCCTGCACTAGGTCGGGTGCCTTCGGCTTGTACTTGCGCTCTCGCTTCGGTCGCCGAGGACGAGGGCGAGGCGTCTCTGTGGGCGTCACCTGGCACTCCTCAGACGACTCCGTTGCACCTGACTTGGATGTTGTAACGTCTTCTTCCTCCTGGATATAAAATTTAAATTAGGTGAATAGGTTCCTCAAATGATGTTTCCCAGGATACAAATCAGCTTCTTTTTAAAGGTTTATTTGTAAGGTATAGCTTTTACACACTTACTTCGGTGTAAGTGCTAATATCATACAAAGTAGCTACAATTGAAAATGGAGTCGGGAATCATGGAAAAATCGAATTCAATTCGTTACACTCAAATTCATTTTCTGTTCGTAAAATAATTACTAATATTAATATTACTGTCATCTTGCATGGCACATAATAGCTAGTCCGTTTTTTTAAGAAAATGCTATTACCTCCTCGTCATCATCATCGTCGGAATCGGGCTCGGCGCCGATCCAGCCCCGGCAGTTATCCGTACCGCAGTAGCATCGCTGCGCCACCTTCCTGCAGGTCAATCAGAAATCCATTACAACAGTACTCCATATTTTAATAATATAATCTTTAAATATTTATCTTTTAACGCTTTGATGCTCGCAAAGACCTATGCTTTATTTTAAAAAATTGAGAAAAAAAACATTAATTTAGATGTTTCTGCTCTTTGTTTTAAATTTCTCTTCATTTAATTTTCTGAACTTTCAATAATTTTACATTCATTCCAAATGTGGTAAATGCTATACACATCTATAATTGGTGTAAATATCAGACTGTACCATTAATTGAATATAATGTGCTTAATATCTATACAGTTGATGTGTCATATTTAATAAATAAATAAAAGAGGTTAACATGGTGGTTAGATACATGACTGTCATGCCAGTATAAGCATTTGTTTCCATGAACAGTTCTGTTTGGTTTGTGTAAAGTTTGTAAGTTTTGATGTAGAACGTAAACGAAAACTACTCTTTCGATTTCAAAATTTCTTTTACTCATAGAAAGATAAATTTCCGAATGACATAGGCTATGTTATAACACGGAGAAACATTAGATACATCGGGAACGCGCGTGAAACCGCGGTACGATAACTAGTCTCTATGTAAGTGTGCACAGTTATTTATATTCCGTAGGATGGAAGTTCTGCTAATTTTAGGATCAGATAATCAGACATTTCTATTTTCTTAGTAAGTTTAGTACAAAGTGTAAAAATATTTGGGTATACTTAAAGGTTACAATCATCTTACAACAATTCTAATGTTATTAGATATGATGAAGGAATCTATGAGGCATAGATAAATACTTGTTTTAAATGTGAATGTGTAATATTTCTATTAAATAAGTGAAGTTAACTTACCCAAACCGCTGAAACTGATAATCAAACGTAATTTCTTCACCAAACACTATATCCCGTTTGCTGAAGAACCCTATTCTGAGCTCGCCATTAACTGTCCACTTTTGTGTCTCCGCGTTTGGATCGCAAGAATGGTTTATAAAGCGAGATATGTTGCCCTTTATGGTGGCGTCGATGACCGTGTCGCCTTTTAACGACATGAAGTAATGATGCATGTTGTTGTCATCAGAATACGTCTGCGCACGCTTGTAGAACTGTTCATAATCGAGGACTTCGCCTACGTATTCCATTAAGAATTCTCCACTGAAAAAAGTTTACAATAAAGGTACAGTATATTTTTTTATAGGACAAACAAGACTGATTCAATGAGCAGTTGCATATTGGTAATAACACAAAATCATGAAATAGAATATCAATTCGCTTTGCAATCCAGCTATATGCAGTAGATCTATATATAATATTAATATATGTAGATCTATAGGCAAAAAATGTCGGCTAAGCATTGATCAGATATCTGAACAGACGCCTAGGCACGAACATCTATTGCAAACGTGTCCTCATCGTATCAAGTGCACCCAAATGGAGGTTTATTTAGAAAATTTTACATCGCGCATGCCGTGACGTTGCGTGATTTTCAATTTCCCATTGCATTGTTTTATGGCACACTCGATACGATGACGATACGCTTACGATAGATATTCGCGCTCAGGGCACAGCACTGCTCTCCACCCCAGATGGAGAGAAATGTGCTAACATGAACATGTTAATATTGCACCATAATCCTCATAACTGAGGGAACAATTATGTAGAGAGGCTCCAGGTAACCAGCATCAATAATGCATTACTTACATTGGTATATCTGCTCCAGCTTCAACACCACAGCCTTTTTTATCAGCATAAAAGACTTTAAGAGGAGCAATTTCAGTTTTCTGGAATCTTCTATTTGTACAACGGTCACCAACTGGACATCTAGAATTACTGAAATATAAACAATATTTTGTTATGAATAAGGAATAATATTAAAAATCTTTTAAAGATGGAATGAATTATGCTTTACCATTCAATCATAAGTAATCTATTCAAGCAGTCTTCCCCACAGGCCAGTTCACCACGTTCCAGCTCTTCTTTGGTCATGAAACAGTCACAGATCATCTTCTTTGTCTCTTTGCTAATCATTCTCTCACACAAATACTCATTTTCTTCTAAATGTTGATATTGATTCATTCTTTCATCTATTATTTGGTCATATGCCTCTTTAGTCATTGGTATGTCTGTACACTCTTCATCAGGATGTGAATTCATGTCAGATATTGGTGGTAATCGTTGGGGTAGACTAGGACTAGCCAAAGGTGAGTTTGCTGGTGAATTTGCTCCCATTTCAAGTTCACTAGACCTTCGCCATCGTGATTTTACCTTGACAGGCATATCTGATGGTACTGGAAATGATGGTGAATTAGGAGCATTATTCAACAACGTATCAGTTGATTTCTCTTGACTGTCAGATCCCAATTCCTCTAGTTTTAACTTTGTTTGAGTTATCAATGCTTTCTTTAGTGGAGTTTTCACTAAACCATAACCTTTTGTCTTTTGCTTCATATTGCTTATTGTTTTAATTCTATTAGACCGCCGCACACCAGTTGGAGATGATTCAGCAGAGTCATTTGAGTTATTTAGATTCTGTTCAGTTACTCTTGAAGAGTTACTATCATCAGATAGTGTTGAACTAGGGGTTAAACTGGGGTCAGGTCTCAAGAGTCCTTCATTGAAGTTTTCTTTTGGGAATGGTATATCAGGAGTACTGCATGGTGGTGTTCTTATATCAATAATATCAGAACATTCCATAGAAGAGTCAGATATAACCACAGATGCAATATCCAATTGCTCAAAATGTTTCTGAAAGTCTACATCTGTTGATTTATTACCCACATCATCAATTTCAATAGTTTGTTGTTCTAATAGTTCATCTTTTGGACTATCTATCTTAATGGCATAGTAATCATCCTCAACAATTTGAACAATAGTGATAACATCATCATCATCATCGCCAAAATCTATTTGATCCCCAAATAGACTACCTGCATTTACAGGAATTTCCTCTTTCTCAATTGTTTCATCTTCAACAAGCAAATCATCTTTACATTCTGATTGTAGTTCATCTTCTAACTTCTCCATGTTTGGTACCGGAAGCTCAATTGGTTCTTGAATATCAGGCACAGCAACATCATCCTCTGTAGATCTTATATCTAGTTGGATGTTATCACTTAGTAAAGGTATTTCACAAAGCTGAGGCATCTCATGTAACATTGGTACAGGAGATATATCTCTAGAATTATTCTGTAATGGTGTTATTGTACTATTCATTGGACTAAGACAAACTCCACTATTAGTATCCGACTGGATGTCAATAGCTGCATTAGAGTCAGATTCTGAACTAGCGCATGGGTCAACAACCCTTATTTCAAGACTACTATTGGTTTCACTATCACTGCCAACTTCATACTTCCTTGTAAAACCCTCCTCATTGTTGAATAAGCAGCGGTACTTACCAAATTTCTTATGCAATGCTACAATTGGTACTTGACATGGTTTCATGGCTGGCAAATTGGAGATCCCAGATGCTTGTGGTTGTGGTACAGAATTTTCGTCAGTGGTTGTGCTGCTAGTATCATCATTGGGGGATTTTTCATCGTTTGTGGTGGTTTGACTGGTAGATGGTTCGACGGCTGTGGACGTCTCCCCAACAGTGGCCGCGGCGTTGCTGGCAGCCTGCTTTCCGCGTCGCGTTGTGCGGCGAGTCGGCACGGAGTTCGTCGCTGCCTTCTTGCGCTTGGCCATTGTCGTGCTGTTTCAACGTAGCGACAAACAACCTAAAACAAAACACTTACTAAAATAATTTATGTTAAATTGTGGGGCTAAAATGACCTCTTTCGTTCCTTTATGTTTCTCATCACTGTCAATGCCACATGGTTAAGATTAGAGCTTAGATGTGAAATATTTTCCGCAGCTTTAATTTTAGGTTGGTATATACGAATGTATACTCACACAAGGTTTATTATTTAGCGAGTGTACCTGCGACAAGATTGATAGGCTTGTTAGCGTAGCTACCGGTTGAAGCCATCTAAACATTCATGTGTAATAAACCATGACTACATACCATTACTTTGCCAATTTACCAGTGCATATTATATTTACTGGAACACTGAAACTACAAAGAACTTAAGAATTCTCCTTCAAAATAAATGAAACAGACATTTACGAGACATTGCATTTTTCTATCATTTCTGTTCAGTTCATTGCTTTTCTGCATCATAGATTAACTATAAATTGACCATAATGAAACCAAAATCGAATATTAAAATATCGACTAAATGTGTACAAGTTTTTTTTGGCGGGAACTTTCAGCATTATTGCTTTTCATTTTGATTCGCAAAATTAGACCAAATTTGTGTTTTTTCCAATTAATGTTGAGCATGTATATCCGCGAAGTAACAACGACATCGTGTTGTCTCGAAAACACTGTGAAATTTTTTGTAAGACTACATTCTAATAAAAGGTGAATTTAGTTCGGTTTAATGTTTTAGTTTGATTGTGATAATTTACGGACTTTGTACATAAATAATGTTATAGTAACGTTTAAACCGGTCACACTAAAGGTACCAAAGACAAGATCGGATACCGGACCTTTTCAGGCAACATTGTCGTCTCGTCTCAACATCTGTCATTCCTCAATACGTCAAACTAAACGAAGCAAAGTTAGGTACACGAAAAGACCGAAAATAATATTCTTTTCTCAAGTATTTACGGAAGAAAGTTCTACGTAAATCTTAAATAACATGACTGAAATCCCAGAGGTAAATTCGAGGTCAAACTTATTTTAGAAATCATTGATATCTATCAGAAAACATTTAAATTTAGTAGGGACACGTCACTCACATTTTGCATGTTATTTCATTCGTATAGTTTTTATATTTCGAAATTAACTTGCGTGACATCTCTAATAATTTAAATATTATCAACCGAGATTAATTCAATACATTTATATAAATTTCAGAATGTTAAGATTAATAGATGGGACGGTGCCGCCGCAAAAAATGCCATTGACGATGCTATTAGAGAGGTAATTCTGTGAATGTTTTATAATTAAGTATTTAGAATGGTAAGTTCGATAATTAAAGTGCATTTATTGGCACTATTTGGCAGGTATAGTTCTGTAACCATCACATATTGCTATGGGTTTGTTGGCTTGGTTTCCGATACCATAGACAATTTGTTTTCTCCTTTGTAATGATAATGAGGACCTACGTAACAGTAAATTAATAATTATTTTGTTTACATCATCAGGTGCTGACTGGTGACCTAAAGTGCAAAGAAAGTTTTGCACTTATTGATGGACGTCTATTTCTATGTGCTTTGGCTGTGGGAGTAGCACTCTATGCTCTTCTCTGGGATTATTTGTATGCATTTCCACAATCAAGGTAATAAAATATCTTAATACCAGATCCTAGTATTTGAACTAGTTCTCATTTTAATTTGCTAGTCATGAAACATAGATTGATTTAATATTAATATATCTTCAACTAGCTGGTTCTGGAGACATTGTTCTTGCCATTAGGTTGTACTAAGAGCTACAATTAAGTTAACCACACAATCACCTATTTAGAACTTGATCACAGGGTCACATACCATCTAAACCATCCAGGGACCCTCTCAAACACACAAAATTTCATAAAAATCAGTCCAGCCGTTTAAGAGAAGTACAGTCACAAATACACAAACAGAACAAATATTAATATTAATGTTGGCTCGAATGAAGTTTCTGGGTTCAAGTTGTAACTTGGCAGGTCAAATATTATTAACATTTTTAGAACTAAAATAAGTTTTGAACTTAGATTCTCAGTATTGTTGCTTGCCAAGTCTCAATTGGTGTATTTTAGAACCTTTATAAAGATATGTTTATTTTGTAGTAGTAGTTTTTTCTGATTCAACAACCCGTACCAAAAAAATACAGACAAATTGAGAACCTCCTCCTTTTTTGAAGTCGGTTAAAAAGACATGTACAGTAAAAGCTCCTTATTCGCGGGGTATACGTTCCGTTAATATGCCGCGAATACAGAAACCGTGTATATGGAATGGTAATTTATATGGGATTGTAAAAAACAAATATATAAAAAAACTACAATTAGTAGTTTATGACCATATTGAATGTCTAATATGTTGCTTTACTTAAACATTCTGTTTGTGTACATTCTCAAAAACCGACCGTGGCGAAGGCGGCTTATGTCAATGGAAAAGTGGAACCAATACAGCGACGATATCATTTACAACATACTTTAGGCGTAGTTGTAATAAGGTGTATTTTACCTTTTTATTAGTCCATTTGACGTCGCGTTTACAAAGGATACCGAATCCTTTTTAAATACTTACGTATACATGTACCTATGTACAGGTTAGATCCGCGAATAAAGAAATCTTTATACGCGAATATAGGAATTGGGTCGCATTTCTTTTATCCGCGAATAGTGAAACCGCGAATGAAGGAAGCGCGAATACGGAGCTTTTACTGTAGCAGTATAAAACAGGATTGGTGAAATGTTCACTACCAAACATAATATGCCTGTAGTTTTTAATGTAACTTCTTTCATTACAGACTGGTCCTCATAAGCTGTGTTTCATCATACTTTGTGCTTATGGGCATCCTGACTCTATACACTACATTTAAGGAAAAAGGCATATTTGTAGTTGCTAAGGAGAAGGTTGGAAATAATACAAAAGTGTGGGAAGCCAGCTCCTATGTGAAGAAGTAAGTATATTGGGGTATTTGGCTTTTTTTTTTAATTTTATCCCAAACTAACTTTTCTGTGTGTGGAGAAAATAAATTTAATTATACTTATCTACTTATACCTGTTCCAATGTTATTTATTATTTTGTCTAATAAATCATATATGAAATGTGAAAGTCAAGTAGCCCTATTTTCATAACCTAAATAAATTGAGTGATCAATGAAAAATGACAATTTATTCAGGTATGACAATATTCTTTATTCAAATATGCTGTAAGCAAGATTGATAATAGAAAATTTATTTGCTGCCAGACACGACGACAAATACCACCTCATCCTGTCGATGCGCGACACCAACGGCAAATTCCGTGAAGCCACCATCACCAAGTCCTTCGCCAATTTCATTGACACCAATGGTACCATTGTCCAGACACTAGTCTTCAATGAGGTCAACAAACTCTACAACTCCCTCTCTGCTGAGAAGAAAGAGAAGTGATTCATTTGTATCTCTCTCGCACAATTTTGGTCTTCAAGGTCTGACATTATTGTAATATTATATTAATAAAACATTGTCTCCTATGAACTTGTTTATAATGCCTAGAATATCCTCTTTAACTTTCTTAAATTATGTAAACTTCAGCTATCTTTTTTCAAAATAGTTTCTTCAAAGTTAGAATTTGGAAAAAGACCTAATGTTCCAAAATTCAAAATTCAAAATTCAAAACCATTTATTCAGTTTAGGCCTTCGGAGGGCACTTATGAAGGTCAAATTTAAAGTTACTGAAGCTACAACCGGTTCGGAAGTCAGCCTTCAACTGAGAAGAACCGGCAAGAAACTCAGCAAGGTTACATTCTTTTTTATTTGTTATATAAATTTTTATCTATTCTGACTTTTTGGCTATTTTATAATTTCAATTTTCCATAATTTTATATTTAACAATTACAAAATACTTATTATAGGTAACATTAATAAAAACAAAACAAAAAAAAAAAAAAATATGACAAGACTACAAAATAGAAAATAACAATAATTAGGTACTTACAACTTAAACAAGAGATTTAGAGGTGCACTGTGCAGAGAGCAGCTATTTCCATACATTTTTATCTTCAATATAATGAACTACCTTGTAATACGCTTTTTCTTTCAAAACTTTCCTAATATAATTTTTAAATTTATGATCAGACATTTTGGTTATTGAAAGCGGTATCTTATTATAAAATCGAACACAATTACCAAGAAATGACTTGTTAACTTTAGTTAGTCTAAAGTATGGAACAACTAACTTCTCCCTTTGTCTTGTATTTATACTATGAATATCTAATTTTGACTCAAACATTCCTATGTTTCTACGTATAAACATTATATTTTCATAAATATATAGTGAAGGTAATGTCATTATATTTATTTCCCTAAATAAATCTCTTAATGATTCACGGGGACCCATACTGTAAATTGCACGAATTGCTCTTTTTTGTATAATAAATATTGATTCTATATCCGCTGCTGCTCCCCAAAACAAAATACCATAGGACAAGAGGCTATGAAAATATGCAAAATAAACTAATTTGGCCGTCTCAACATTCGTCAATTGTTTAATTTTCCTAACAGCAAAAGCAGCCGAACTTAATTTAGCAGCTAGAGTATCAACCTGAGGTCCCCATTGCAATTTATTGTCTAATGTAAGACCCAAAAATACCGTTTTATTTACAAGATCAATATGGCTCCCATCTATTATTATTTGGCTATCTACTTGTGCTACATTTGGTAAAGAAAACCTTAAGCATTTAGTTTTCTTTGAATTTAGTAATAGATTATTTGTAGCAAACCACCCACAGACAATTGACATAGTATGATTAACTTTAGTTAGATCTTTGTCTTTTCTATTAACTTTAAAAATTAATGATGTATCATCAGCAAACAAGACAATATCTGTGAGGTCATTTACAACATATGGCAAATCATTTATATATACTAAAAACAAAAATGGACCTAAAATTGAACCCTGGGGTACCCCCATTTCGACTAAAGAGCCCTTGGATGTTGTGCCGGTAATCCCTACCTTTTGCTGGAGATTTGATAAATAAGATAAAACAAGATCATGAGCAGTTCCACGAATTCCGTAGAAGTCAAGTTTTAGTAGTAGCGTACGGTGGTCAACGCAATCGAATGCCTTGGACAGATCACAAAAAATGCCAATCGCATCTTGTGAATCCTCCCATGCGCCATAAATGTGCCTCAGCAATGTTGCTGCCGCATCGGATGTAGATCTTCCCTTCGTGAAACCGAACTGATGACCATGCAATACCTTATGCTTAGTAAAGTGACTTGACATTTGATTAAGCAGCAATTTTTCAAAGATTTTACTAAGTGCTGGCAGAACGGAAACTGGTCTGTAATCAGATGGATTCTCCCTACAACCGGACTTGAAAATAGGTACTATTTTACTATATTTCATTAAATCAGGAAAACAACCCTGATCAATGCATTCATTAAAAATATTTGACAAAACAGGTGCAATCACTGTTATTATTGATTTTACGATTGTTACTGATAAGCCCCATAAATCTTCAGTACTTTTCATATTGAGAGAATTAAAAGTTATTATGATATCGCTAGCATTAATATGGTCAAATTTAAAACTTGGAAATGTATTATGAATATGCTGCTTGAGTAAAGATTCCGCTGCTATAGGACATGATTTAAGGCTTTTAGTAGTTTTACCAGGTATACTCGTGAAGAAGTTTTCAAAAGCACAGGCTACATCTAAATTATTTGTTAGAATTTTTTCATTAATTTTAAGAGTTACCTGTTCATTATTATTTCTAATTTTACCAGTTTCCGTATTAATAACATTCCAGACTGTCTTTATTTTGTTATTAGCATTACCTATTTTATTACATATAAAGTAAGATTTAGCTTGATTACACACTAACTTGAAAGTCTTTGAAAATTTTCTAACATATTTATGAAATTCTTCGTTCTGAGTTAGAGATTTTAAATGATAAAGTTCATACAACCTATCCCTGCTCTTACGAATACCTTTTGTAGCCCAGTCACTAAATCCCATTTTACTATTTACCTTCACTATTTTAGTAGGACAGGCTCTATTAAAATTATCGCAAATCCCAGACAATAAACCTTTATACAAGACATTGGGCTCATCACTATGATATATTGTATTACAGAGTTTCAGCTCTAAATTATTCTTAAAGGTGTCTAATCTTGCCTTAGTAGTAGGTCTAATTACTTTCGTTACTTTAAATACTTGTCTTTTAAATGGCAATTCTATTAATTGAGCCTTATGATCCGAGCGAACACCACTAATAATCGATTTCCCTAGTATACTACTATTAGTTAATATATTATCAATACAAGTAGCCGAAGTGGCTGTAGATCTTGTTGACTCACTAAACAATAAATCTAAGTTGAACGATTTGAATAAGGCAACAAAATTCCGACTTTCAGGAGTATCTACATTAAAGTCGCCACATACAACTATTGACTTGTTAGAATTATTAAATAACTTACGAAGAATCTCTTCCATTATAGACGTAAACAATAAAAAATTTGATGCCGGTGGCCTATAAACACAAACAATAATATAGTTCTGCAACTCTGCACAAGACACCTCACAAACACGCTCAACAGAGAGGCTACAAATATCTTTACGATCCTTGAATTTAATATTATTATTTATAAGAATTATTGTGCCGCCACCTTCTGCAGATAATCTATTGAATATACTGGCAACTGTAAAGTTTTTAATATTAAAAAGCATAGTGCCCGGTTTCAACCATGTCTCTGTAAAACATAATATATCTATATTTATTTTATCTAATAATAAATGAATATCAAGAATTTTGCCAAAGAAGCGATTAATATTCTGATGTAATAAAAAAGTCGAACTGTTTAGCTTCTCTGTTGTCAAAAGTTTTTGTTTAAAGAACTATTCTGAGATTTAATGTTAAAATGACTTCCAGACAGTAACGGGGCAAAGGCCACTGATGCCCCGGGCAAAAATATTGTGGCGCCCACCGAAGGATATCATTATCGAGTGCTCATTTTTGCAGAATCAATGTAAACGCAGTATATTAAGAATTTAATGTTTCCTTTTGCGTTAGCTAGAGCTAACGACGTGGGCGTAGAAATGTTTGTAGCTCTTTTTTATATATTTTAACATACGATCACAGAACGTAGAGCATAGTATTGAGGGAACGCAGGCTCAGCATGAGACTCCAGACCTCATCCCCCGCCCCTAACGCCGGCAGTAGGTCTAGAAAGATTCCAGGAAAAATGTATGCCAAAATAATTGGAAATGCGACCTGAAGTCGAATCTCAAAACTGTAAGTAAGTTATTGTCACTAGATGGCAGTTTAGTAGTCACTACTTTAGTATGAGAAGTAGTTATAGTCGGTACTAAGTACAAAGATAAATTGTAGCACTTGGTATGTTTGTGATAAAAAATTGCAGTAAACCAGATAGTAAAAATATTCCTAAAATGGTATAAGGAAAAAGTACTTAAGTTTCAAAGGCAGTGAAGTGATTCTTCCTTTCCATACTAGATGGCTCTGTCATGATAAAACACGACCGAATTCGAAAGTATCATCCCAATTCCAAAAAAAATATTCAGTAATCTTTACCTTTACTATATTTAAAGTTCAAAATTGATTGACAACTACTCAAGTCGCTATAAAAATGTTACCTAAATTTTGGTAGGATTATAATCCATACAGTCTGAAGTTAGTGATGTTCCCACGTCAAAGGAACAATGACTCGCGTCGCGACGTACAAGATCGAACATACAAAAGCAGGGTCAGTCAGTAGGTCGACCGGTTAAACCGCGAATGTCGCGTACCGCGTTACGTAAATGTCACTTACGATTAGTTAATGTGTTAGGGGGCTTAACTTAACTCGTCTATATAATACCAACACTTCAATTTATAAACTAAACAGAATTAGTGATGTGAAACAATTATTCAAAGTGCTACTCATTGAATAATTTATTATTAAACCATTAGACATTTGAGCAAAAATATTACAAGCTATCCCTGCCCTTGCTGACTAAACTAAAATTAGGTTTTTATTGTAAAATAGATTACATGTATTCTTCGTAGTTTTATTTGGATCTATTATAAATTGTGGTAAGTTTTAGTTTTTATAGGTACTGATAGTAATTTATTAATATCCTGACTATACGTATAAGGAAATATTAACAAATAAATAAAATGGAATTGATTGCGATTGCAGTAATGATATATTTTCCGTATTGAACAATAAATTCGGAATTTCGTCTTTAATCTATATTCGTAACACTTCCATCACTATATTATGAAGTTAACATAAAACGAGCGTCTACCTGTGTACTGCTATGACATCATCGTAGCCTGAACCAAGGTCTTTGCCAGTTTATGGAATACATTTTTAATACTGTATCTATTTGTTTTTATATCATATTTGTTACCGAGCAAATGATTCCTTCAGAAACATAGTACAGCTCAGTTACTTAGCAATTAAAATATTCTTGTTAGTTGCGGTCACCTGACTTACACCCAATTAAACCGTACGACAAGTATTTCACAAGCTGATGCTATTTTAGTTCTGGCTGCGGTACCAATGCGTGGCATACATGCGGTTCATGATCTTATACAATGGAGTGGCATGTAGCGTTGCGTACAGCGTGAATCTCATGCCCCGCACGGATTGGGACTGTCTCAAATATAATTGGAACTCAATTCGATGATCGCAAAACGTGTGCCAACTTTCAACCTAGACTACCGTGGTGACATAAATGTAACCTTCGATTTTAGGTAAATTCTTTTTATCTGTCTTGGAACCCTGAATGATGATGTAAACCTTTAGTTAACTAAACTAATTTCAATAATATCAATGCCAGTATGTATACCATTTTTCAGTAGGTATGTGGAGATTATAATATGTCACGCTTAGCGCCACTAAGCATTTCTAATTTAGTTATAATTTTCTGAATCAGTCTTACAATGCACAAAGTGACATTGCGACACGAGTAGAAATGTTACATAAATAAATGTCCGGGACCTTGTGTTTTATCGCGGTGATAATGCGTTAGACAGACAACTCGGAAGTGATAATCGTTTTAATTAAGAGACGTTTATAATATAGCAGCTGATAGTGGAGCTATCAATCAGTTAATATCAATATTACGGACGAAAAGTTACTGGACGAGTACAAAATTAAAATAGCTTTCGGAATTTTCCTATTTTATCGAAAGATAATGATGATAACATCAAAAATGTCTGACTTAATTTCGTGCCAGACGAATTCTAGATAATATTTTACGCACGAGAGACTACGCCAAATTCTAAATTACAAAAATAAATTACTATTTATCTACTCTTCAAATAATCAATTACTTTTATGTCTTACATACCGGTTTTATACCCTTGCTCTTTTACCTCGGTCACAATGTCGACATTCATTGGAGACCTCACCTCAATCAACCTGAGAATATGTGAAATCTGGATATTTAATCGATAGCAGTCCTAAAGTAATTCCAATTTATGAGCCAAACCTACTGACTCGACATTTTAGGTAACTATTCGAATTACGACTAATATGCGAAGAAAAATAGCACGTTCGTTTCGTAAAATCACTTTCTCAAGATGTAGCTTAAATCATATTCCTGTCTTGTTCCTAATAACTTTTGGGTCGCCGGTATTTGTATGCTGTCTGTTAATTAATATTCGGTGCACTGTTTATTACGAGAGACTTATTTAATGCCTGCGCGACCCCAATTATCTTTTAGAATCCGTTTCTTGACCATTTGATGCAAGGTGTAAAGTGGTCATACATCGTAGTTGGCTCGACACCCTAGATAGGTACGTGGGCGGCAAGGAACCGCTACCACACGCTAAAATATGGCAATCATTCTATTTATCTTTAACGTGATGTAATAAATAACCGATTATCTATTTGGTACGTCACTATATTAGCACGTTTATAAGTGTTGATGTTCACGTTACATAGAATCGTCATGTTACAAATGATATGGATCTATAATCTTAAGACATAATGTTGCAATGCGTGATTTAAGCGTGATAGGTCTTATTATATCTATTGGTTAGTGATATGCAATTATTTTTAAAATATACGTTATGTTGACCCTCTAACCTTGACCTTGCGAAACTCGCTCGTCTATTTTTGAAGAATAGCTATAAATAATTTGAAGCGCAGTGTACAGTATATTAATAACGCTTTGTGAATCATGGCGCCATTGCTGCGCCAGTAGGCAACAATCAATGTCGTGCCGTCAACATGCAATGCAATTTAAATTCCTGATAAGGTTTCAATTATCAAACTTACATGCAAACGGAAGAACTATTACTTAGGTATTTATTAGATTGCATAGTTTACTAGATTAATGATGAAACCAATTGAAAGGGAAGCGGTATTACTGTAAGACAATAGGATACCTACAAATAAAAAGTCTATGAAGGTTTCCATTGGCCAGTCAGCGCAAGTGCTCAGGGACCTGCGATCTATGTAGCCCCCAAGTTCCCGCCAGATTACCAACCGATATTACTGAAGGAATAGAAGGCTTATGCAGACGGCTATAGGTTCTACAATCCTGTGACATACCCTGTCATCAGATAGGCATAGGATCGGTGACGCGAGTCACGTTCTTCCAGCTGTCTTTTAGCCATAGGAGCCATTATCCATAGGACTTCCAGGTTTAAAGACGGCCCTGGGTAGAGCAGATTGAGTATTAATTTCTGGCAACTTTATTTCTATTAAAGTCCTATGTCTATTTGAATAGTAAAGCTTCCACTGTTCGGTTGTTTATTTAATAATTCATATTTATTGACTCGAACAAAAATACATAGTTTATTAAAAATTCAGAATATAGGAGCCGTCTTTAACCTAATGGAGGGCCTGGAGGCTCTTTAGGATAATGGGCCTTATGACTATAATATGACAGCTTAAAGAGCACGACACATTAATCCAATCTGATGACACGGCCTGCCGCATGCGTTCTCTGTTACTTATGGCCGTCGAACGCCTTCCGTTCTTCCCGTAGCATCGGCTATCAGTTGGTGATCTGACAGGAACTAGCGGGCAACAAGGATCGTGGGGCCCTGGGCACTTGCACAGGGTGCCCTATGGAAAAGGAGGCCCTGAGTCTCCGATAAAAGCCTGAAAGGATCATGGCTTATTTGAGTGTTCTAAGAATATTATCAAATATAGAGTACTATGGTGGAATCGTTACAAGCACACAGCCAACATTGATGCCTAAGGGGCGATGATGTTTCTCCATACCGTATTTTAAGCTGTAACTTTAACTGTCGAATCTCCATGAATATCCGTTCGGTAATTTTGGACATATTATTGTATGTATAGGTATAGGTAGCGACCCGCCCGGCGCATTTCCTGAGTGGAATGATATGAATGTATTATACCTATCTACACTTAAACTTTCCGGTTTTTTTTTATGATCGTAAAATGACCCCAAAATCAATTGCGTAGTTTAAATGATTTAAGCGGACATACAGACAAAAAGAAATACTGAATGTGTTTTATACTTGAGTAGTAGAGCTCTTAGTTCAGAGTTCGTCCGGGGAAGTGCTACCACCTTACCCATTTCCGCCGTGAAGCAGTAGTGCACTTGTATTACTGTGTTTCGGTAAGAAAGGTAAGGGGGCCGGTGAAACACATGAGACTTAACAACTTCACGTCTCAGGGTCGACATCGCATTGGTGATGCCCCTGGTGTTCATGTGACCATAGACGGCGGTGACCACAGGTGGATCGTCTGCTGTTTGTCGGCCCATCTGGTATACTGCTTAGAGATCTGCTAGCGTTTGCGCAGCAACTCAGGAAGTAATGTAAAGCAATTTTCCTTAAAGTATATATGTACTTATAGTATATAGTTGGTTAAACACAAACCTATTCATGTACAATGTTTCTTTAAAAGAAAACTAAATTGCCTGTGATCTTGATGAGATAATGGAGTGCAATCTGGCATTATGCCGTCAGCTGCAAATACCTGTTAACTGGCCGACAAAGCGGGGAAGTCTCAGCTTGCATGCACCGTTTAACTATTATAAAACTCGGGACGTAACATCTGCTCTGACGCGGGCCGCGGGAAGTGCACGTTTTGTTATTTTTTTTAAATAAAAGCTGCAGTTTTCTGTTATGTGTCACGTTTATTTAAATTAGAGTGATGGCCGTTTTGACGCTTTAAAATGTTATTGAAAAATGTACTCTATGGGATAATCATTCAATAAAGTAAATTTTGACATACTTATGGTCTAAACGACTAGCATCATGTGATTCATGTGCAGTGTTTATATATTTTTTTTATTTCGTTATGTGTAAATGCAGTGATGGTCCTCTTGAGGCATAGAAATATTAATTCTATTGCTTTATTTTCAGGCTTAAAATTATCATCATATAATTAACTATTGAATCGGTTGATGAGATAAACCTTATTTCAAAAGTAATCAAGAACATTTTTCTATTGTATTATTTTGTCAAAACGACAATTTTTTTCCATCTTGTCCATCGGTCATGATACGAGACCTTGTTTTTCTTTATACTGTTACATTAGATCTAATCAGAATCTTAAATTTTCCCCAGTTCGCAATATTAACTGCCAGTTAAGTAGGCAATCATATAGGTTGACCTACCTAACTTTACCTTCACTGAAATTCTTGTACAAACTGATAATAAAAGTTCTATACTATTGTAGATTTGTGCAGTATCGCTCTATTTACACTTTAACGATGCAACTACCACTATCATACTATGATTAAAGATAAGTCTTACTGCATTTCATTTCTTAGTTATTCGTTGGTTCAACGATACTATAAAATTCACCATACATTTGCAAGATCGGGAGTACCTAGTTTCTTCCCATCCAAGTAAATTGCATGCGAATGTATAGCAAACAAAGGTACCTTATCTAAAGAAACTATTTACCAGAGTTAATATTAGAGAGTTAATATACAGAATGTTACAAAACTACCCGTAAAACCGAAAGGAGGTTAATTGGGGCCTTATAACGAGTCAATTCACAATATTTAAGAACGCTGTATAACATACCCCAAAAAAATAAAATAAAACTGATTTTTATGAATGAAAAATAGAAAAGTAGACAATTATTAGGTAAAATAGGTACGTAGGCCTTTCTGTTAAATAATCTAGTTCCCTGAAATGACAGCTTACTAGGGTTGTTGGCTTTGATGATTAATTATATTTTTACGGGGTATTTTGCAACACGTTGTATACCATGGCGTATACAAAGAGGTGATAATTTTACTATGGTGCTGTATCTAAACATTGTTTTTTTTTTTTTCAGAAAATGTCTCGGCGGAGACTGTTAGTTAGCGGCGCGGCTGGTACCGCGGGCGCCTTGCTGGCAGCTTGGGCATTGTCAGCTGATGACTCGGTAACCGTGAGTACCGTAGTGTAGAGACACAGTACAAAAATAATAGTATGTCAACTCCATGCAAACACCCAAATATTGCATCAACACAATTTACACAACTACGTAATTTTCATGTCCGTCACTCATCTATGTTCCCTTAGGTTCTCTTTATGAAATTCATAGATAAAAGTATTATTGGTTAATTGTAAATAATATGTAGGCTATATAATGGCATGGATGTCTGTTTGTTCTGAGTCTGGGTGTAAATATCTTTAGGTACGAATTTAGAAAAATAAATGTCTATGTAGTTATCTGGTTTCCCTAGTACAAGATCTGCTTAGTTTGATTTAGATGGCCGTGGTAAAAAATGTCTCAGGATATTTATTATTATCATTTATAATGTGAAGCTGGCAATACAATCTTACGATTCTATTTGGGCGAGAAGTACGAATTTTATTTAAATCAGAAATCAAATGAAATATATTTATTCAAAAAGATACTAATGAATTGTGATATTCTAACGGCTGTTCGGATGGTGCCGACTTACTTCTTGCTGAGAAACACGAGCAATAAAGGCGTTACTATCACAACCCCTTTCAAATGCATTAATTTTGATCGAGATAATAATACTCTAACGTTCGACACACCAAACATATCGATTTGTTACCAATATGAAGTTGTCGGGGTTGAGAATATCGATCGTACAACTGCCGTTCTGATTTAGTTTACTCAAAGCTAGAATGTAAGATTTGGCACATATTTGCGTAGTGAAGTTTGTTAAAGTATCGACACCAATACTTGTTTGACGATTGTGACATTCCTATCGATCTGCATAGTCCCTACGTATTTTTTCTCGAGTTCATTTACTATTATTTTCTTTACTATGACAGTGAGGAAGAACTTAATTTTATCTGTCAGGAGACGCCAATTCTAATCATATCCGATAACAAACCACTTTATAGTAAATTTATATCTTCAAAGCAGTCATTCGCGTAATTTGCAAAGATAGTGAAATGATTGTGAAATAATGTTCAGTTTTTTGATATAAATTTTTTTAGGTATCAATGAAATTTGTTGATAAAGTAAATAGCTACTCACGATGAAGCTGGGTTAACAAATCGAGTTCCGTTTTATTTGAAAGATTACAGTCATGTTATTAATTTCTGACGGGTTTTTTCGATCAACTATTTTCATTATAAAAATATTTTGTGATTATTTTAATGAGTTCTCCGATATAAACATACCCACTTCCTCATATCTCATTAACAAAAAGCATTAAAATAAATTTGCTTTCCGGTTCCCTCTTCTGTAACTGGTTTCCTGTAATCACAGGACTGGTACAAACCGTCGACAGTAGCCGCTAAAACTGAGCGGAAGAAGCGGCCCCTCCCAACCAGGAAGGACCAAGTGGCCAACCTCCAAGCTGGTCACGTATATGATGTCCTCATCATCGGAGGTGGTGCCACTGGTGCGGGCTGTGCACTCGATGCTACTACTAGAGGTACCTATTGGAATTGAATCTTACTAATATTTAAACTATCTACCACTCTGCGCATTCCCGAGGGGTCTTATGTTTACTCGGTTTAAAAAGTATCATAATATAATAGTCAGTTTAGGCTCGTGACCTATGAATTAATTAAGAATGTATGTAAAAAAAAAAAAAAAACTTTGTCCTAAACCTCATTCAAATCCGTTGAGCCGTTTACGCGTGATTGAGTTAACATCACAACTTCAAACCCCACTAATTAGGCATGTGTAATGAGTTACAGTTCAGCTCTGAACCGGTTCAACAGATCAGATCACACCTACTTGAACTGTCGAGCTTTCGCTCAAGAGCAAGCTAAACAGCTCACGGCTCACTTATTATTTTACAGTCTGTGATCTATTCTGTCATAGTGAGTCGTTGTCGAACTGCGGCGTGGCAGCGACATAGAGACTCGGTCGGCAATGTTTGAGCCGATCTGTGAACCTGTTCGCAGCTCCGGCTCACAAACGTGAGCCGTGAGCTGAACCGCAACTCTAGCATTTTGGTTGAGTTACCCATGTCTACCACTAATTGAAGTATGAAAGATTGTATTGTAGGAAATTTTACACTGATAGAAAGCATCAGATCCCTTAGGACTGAAGCCAGTAAGAAATAATCAATAATATTTTGGCGTGATAGGTACTAATTCTTGACTAATGAGATTATACTCGCGCCAAAATATGTTGCATGCGCACTTTTATTTATATTTGAGCGTGCAGAGTTCTTGGCTCGGTATTACACATTTGGGACTGTCAGTCCCAATCCATAACATTAAATTGAGGGTCTATTCAACTCTGTTGTTCTTGGCATGAACTCCCCTCATTTTAAAACTAATGTTATTTGATAATCACTCCCTGACTCATAAAGCCTGCCCTATGCTAAAATAATCTATGGTTTGATCTTTAGTCTATCGAGTAAATAGAAAAAAAACTTTTAATTAGGAAGCTAAGGCTTTGCGATGACCGAAGCCAAATAATTATAAAATAAAAAAGCAACTTTCTGTTGAAATTTGAAAGGATGTTGCATTCCGTGCATCCGTGCATCCTGGAATACAAGAGATTCCTCGTATAAGATTATACAAAAAACAAATATATCTAATAACTAATTCAAAAATTCAAAATTCAAAACCATTTATTCAGTTTAGGCCTTCGGAGGGCACTTATGAAGGTCAAATTTAAAGTTACTGAAGCTACAACCGGTTCGGAAGTCAGCCTTCAACTGAGAAGAACCGGCAAGAAACTCAGCAAGGTTACATTCTTTTTTATTTGTTATATAAATTTTTATCTATTCTGACTTTTTGGCTATTTTATAATTTCAATTTTACATAATTTTATATTTAACAATTACAAAATACTTATTATAGGTAACATTAATAAAAACAAAACAAAAAAAAATATGACAAGACTACAAAATAGAAAATAACAATAATTAGGTACTTACAACTTAAACAAGAGATTTAGAGGTGCACTGTGCAGAGAGCAGCTATTTCCATACATTTTTATCTTCAATATAATGAACTACCTTGTAATACGCTTTTTCTTTCAAAACTTTCCTAATATAATTTTTAAATTTATGATCAGACATTTTGGTTATTGAAAGCGGTATCTTATTATAAAATCGAACACAATTACCAAGAAATGACTTGTTAACTTTAGTTAGTCTAAAGTATGGAACAACTAACTTCTCCCTTTGTCTTGTATTTATACTATGAATATCTAATTTTGCCTCAAACATTCCTATGTTTCTACGTATAAACATTATATTTTCATAAATATATAGTGAAGGTAATGTCATTATATTTATTTCCCTAAATAAATCTCTTAATGATTCACGGGGACCCATACTGTAAATTGCACGAATTGCTCTTTTTTGTATAATAAATATTGATTCTATATCCGCTGCTGCTCCCCAAAACAAAATACCATAGGACAAGAGGCTATGAAAATATGCAAAATAAACTAATTTGGCCGTCGCAACATTCGTCAATTGTTTAATTTTCCTAACAGCAAAAGCAGCCGAACTTAATTTAGCAGCTAGAGTATCAACCTGAGGTCCCCATTGCAATTTATTGTCTAATGTAAGACCCAAAAATACCGTTTTATTTACAAGATCAATATGGCTCCCATCTATTATTATTTGGCTATCTACTTGTGCTACATTTGGTAAAGAAAACCTTAAGCATTTAGTTTTCTTTGAATTTAGTAATAGATTATTTGTAGCAAACCACCCACAGACAATTGACATAGTATGATTAACTTTAGTTAGATCTTTGTCTTTTCTATTAACTTTAAAAATTAATGATGTATCATCAGCAAACAAGACAATATCTGTGAGGTCATTTACAACATATGGCAAATCATTTATATATACTAAAAACAAAAATGGACCTAAAATTGAACCCTGGGGTACCCCCATTTCGACTAAAGAGCCCTTGGATGTTGTGCCGGTAATCCCTACCTTTTGCTGGCGATTTGATAAATAAGATAAAACAAGATCATGAGCAGTTCCACGAATTCCGTAGAAGTCAAGTTTTAGTAGTAGCGTACGGTGGTCAACGCAATCGAATGCCTTGGACAGATCACAAAAAATGCCAATCGCATCCTGTGAATCCTCCCATGCGCCATAAATGTGCCTCAGCAATGTTGCTGCCGCATCGGATGTAGATCTTCCCTTCGTGAAACCGAACTGATGACCATGCAATACCTTATGCTTAGTAAAGTGACTTGACATTTGATTAAGCAGCAATTTTTCAAAGATTTTACTAAGTGCTGGCAGAACGGAAACTGGTCTGTAATCAGATGGATTCTCCCTACAACCGGACTTGAAAATAGGTACTATTTTACTATATTTCATTAAATCAGGAAAACAACCCTGATCAATGCATTCATTAAAAATATTTGACAAAACAGGTGCAATCACTGTTATTATTGATTTTACGATTGTTACTGATAAGCCCCATAAATCTTCAGTACTTTTCATATTGAGAGAATTAAAAGTTATTATGATATCGCTAGCATTAATATGGTCAAATTTAAAACTTGGAAATGTATTATGAATATGCTGCTTGAGTAAAGATTCCGCTGCTATAGGACATGATTTAAGGCTTTTAGTAGTTTTACCAGGTATACTCGTGAAGAAGTTTTCAAAAGCACAGGCTACATCTAAATTATTTGTTAGAATTTTTTCATTAATTTTAAGAGTTACCTGTTCATTATTATTTCTAATTTTACCAGTTTCCGTATTAATAACATTCCAGACTGTCTTTATTTTGTTATTAGCATTACCTATTTTATTACATATAAAGTAAGATTTAGCTTGATTACACACTAACTTGAAAGTCTTTGAAAATTTTCTAACATATTTATGAAATTCTTCGTTCTGAGTTAGAGATTTTAAATGATAAAGTTCATACAACCTATCCCTGCTCTTACGAATACCTTTTGTAGCCCAGTCCGCTGGATTAATTCCGCTGGATCTCCATCTCTGCCAAATCCCAAACAAGGAAACTCAAAAGGAAATCTTAAAAACAGGAAATTTCCTTCCATCGATTGGGAAGTTTCGTTTTTTTGTTTTTTATATAATCTGATAATGGATTTCCGCAAGGTCACGTATCAGTTAATAAGATATCATGGTGTATAATGTTTACTAGTGTGGTCATGATTCCCTTCCAGGTCTCCGAACCGCCCTGGTAGAAGCGGACGACTTCGCGAGCGGCACGTCAAGCCGCAGCACTAAACTGATCCACGGCGGCGTGAGGTACCTACAGAAGGCTATCATGCAACTCGACTACGAACAGTACAAGATGGTGAAGGAGGCTTTACACGAACGTGCTAATATGCTGGAAGTGGCACCGCATTTGACAAGGCCCCTTCCAATCCTGTTGCCAGTTTATAAGTAAGTGTTTTTGGAGACAGGGGGGAAGATTTCTTATACTTAGGTAATACATACTTTTTGCTGGAAATGGCTAACTCTGGTTAAAGATAAGGAAACATATTATTTCCCTGTAAAGTAGGTAACTTTGTATATTAATTGCTTTAATTAGCGACATTCATAAATAAACGCGAGATAAATGTTTTCACAAACAATTCCTCATTTGATCTGTGCATCTGTCTTGCGATTTTCAATCTTACCTATTCGAAGTTAGAGTGCAATCTCGACTGACACGAATCTTTAATTTTTTCCAGATGGTGGCAAGTCCCCTACTACTGGTTCGGTATAAAGATGTACGATCTTGTTGCGGGTGATAGGAACGTGAAGAGTTCATACTATCTATCCAAAAAGAACACACTCGAATTATTCCCTATGTTGAAGTCGGACAACCTTTGCGGAGGCATCGTGTATTACGATGGTAAGACCTTTTTGTACGAAAGTATTCTTTTCCTCAATTTACATAATATTTAATATTCGTACTTAAGGTTTTATAGCATAACTACTTGACTCGGCAGACGATGCTCCGCCCAGTTGGTGGCGGTACTAAAAAGTAATTTAACTACAGTGCAACTTATCGGTCATCGGTCGGTATCTTTAAAACCTTACAAATATACAAAAAAGATCGTAATCGGTCCAGCTGATTAGGAGCGCTCTCCACCTTTAGCAGTATACTCTGTAGTGGCGGTGGTAGGACGCGTCTGTTCCCGCAGCTCCGTCAATGGCGAGAGAAGGAACTCGAGGTGGTTTTAGCTCGTGCGAACCGGATACCCCGTCGCTGTGCCCTCAGCGGGTATTTAGGTATTACCCCATCGTAGAAAATAGGGTACCCTGTAGTGCCCGGCTGTTGGCTACGATACCTCAAGCTAAAAAACTATCGTTAAGCATGTGTTAGTGAGGTCCAATATCTACACACGAGTCAGTTCCCTTTTAGGCTTCCTGAGCTTACACCCTTAGCCACATGGCCACATCAGCCAAGCTAAAATCTTAATATTGCAAAAAAGAAAACTGAAAAAAGAGACTAATCAATCTCTGTCTCTAAGTCTTAAACTGAACTGCCAGTTGGCAACTAGCATAACTATAAGCATTACTAGAAATTGAATATTATTATTCCAAAGTTACGCATACTAAATGAACTTGATAATGACCGCTATCTTGTTATTTGTTTAAATTTAATTATATAACGTCATTAATGTCACAATCACCAGATGTTGCTCTCGTTTTGAGAGGAGCGAGATAGCAATACCTGAGCTTAATTTAGAATTCTATCGATACTAGAGTAAAATGTGATTTGCATGAAGGGTGGAAAGCCTATTTTTTTGACAATAACTTGACTGCGGCCTCGTCTTCACTTACCATCAGGTGAGATTGAGGTCAATCGCAACACAATCATAAATAAAAAACTACATAGGGTTAATGTGTAATGAAAAATAAATGTACATCATAGTGACGCATCCAAAAGGCTTTCAAGTCAGATTAAAATGTACTTATCTTCCTTCCATCAGCGCTGACTAAATAGTTCGCGTAAAGTAGTCGAGATCTAAAAGGTCCATTTTGACATTTGAATATCATCTTTATTACTTTTCTATATGGTTTATCTACTGATCCAACTGTTCATTGTATGATGATGCTGAAGAACTTTAAACGTTAATCTATAGACATAGGGTACATTTTTGTACAACAATCTGAGCTATCACAACGGGGCTATTAAAACTCAATAACTACAACGGCTAATAGCTTCTAGTCCATTTATAAAAATGTACAAGAAACTTTTTTTATCAATATATTATATTGTTTTAGGTCAACAAGACGACGCGCGAATGAACCTAGCTATCGCTCTGACGGCAGCGAGACACGGCGCCACCATCGTCAACCATGTCAGCGTCACGAAACTACACAAGACTAACGGCAAATTGTCTGGAGCTAGAGTTAAGGTGGGTTCTCAGAGACTTTTTATATTATTGGATACTTGCTGTCCCCGCGGTTATCCCGCGTTCCCGGATGTCACATTTATTATAGATAAAAACCATCCTCTTCAATCACTATCTATTCAAAAAAATCGCATCAAATTCCGTTGCGTAGTTTTAAAGATTTAAGCATACTTAGGGATATAGGGACAGAGAAAGCGACTTTGTTTTATACTATGTAGTGATACACATTTATCGCAACGTATGCGGTGGTGCGGCTAGGAAGCACACTACGACGCTTCGATTCTGTATGGTAAATGAACTCGAGGATGTTTCGACCCGACATTTATGCTCTATCTCTTCCGCTAACTATGCAATTACATGAGAGGTACGCTCTCCGAGACCTCGTAGCGCCCCGATCCGACGAAGTTTGTAGTAGCTGAATAAGGTGGCACCTATTTTGTTATATGTATGTAAATTTTTTTTGTATTTTTTTCCGTTTGAACCATTTTTAATTGTTAGGAAATATCACACGGAAACTTCCCAAGATGTTTCTTTGATACAATCCTGTATGGATTTTGCCAATGTCATATCATTTAATATGTAGCAATATAAACTTCCTTACACAAAGTAGAAAACCCTCTAGTTACATCAATTTAGATAAACGCACGTTTTTCTTCAATTAATAGGCTCTTATATTTTAGGACGAGTTATCAGGCAAAGAATGGGACGTGAAAGCGAAGAGTATCATCAACGCTACGGGACCTTTCACCGACAGCATTAGGAAGATGGACGACCAAACCATTAAGGAGATCTGCTGCCCCTCATCTGGCGTACATATTGTCTTGCCTGGTTATTACAGGTACGTTAACTTCAGACTGACAGTTCCGACGCAGTTGATTCACATCCAGGACAAAAGTTATGAACATTAGTGAGCATAAACATCTCTGTTTGTTCTAAGTCAGGGTGTAAAATACTACAAGTAGGTATCTAAAAATAGTATATCAGTTATCCGGTTGCCATAGAAACAGCTCTGCTTAATTTGGGATAAGGGGTTCGATTCTGTAAGGAAAATGACACTAACTCGTTTTGTGTAACGGATGTTTCGTCGCGGCGTCCGTGCTCTGTCTCTGTCGCTTACTACGCTGATACTACTCACGTGAGAGGTAAGCTCTCCGAGGGCTCCGTGAAGCGGCTCGCCGACGAAGTTTGAATTAGCAGAACAAGGGGGCAGAAAACAGTTTATAATTATTAGTTAGACGTCTCTATTTAAAAAGCATAGTATTATGCTGGTGACATTTTTCATGGGGTTTCAATAATATCAAGAAGGGATTGCATAGGTACTTTCATCACGTCTATTTTTTTATTACTCTAGGCCTGTTTTGCTAGTTTTACCTAATTTGCTTGATTCCTTACTATATCTTTGCCGGTGAAATTACAGGCACATGAGACTTAACAACTTCACGTCTCAGGGTCGACAACGCATTGGCCATGCTCCTAGTGTTGCAAATGTTCATAGGCGGCGGTGACCACTTACCATCAGGTGGACCGTCTGCTTGTTTGTCGGCCCAAGTGGCATAAAAAAAAAATCTTTACTTATATTATAAATGGGAAACTGAGTTTTTAGTTTATTTGTTTTAATGTAACGCTTTCACGGTTAAACGACTGAACCAATCTTATTATAATTTGGTACAAACATAGCCTATGGCATTGAGACACACTCATGCAACTTTTTATGCCGGTCATGCGGACATATTTCCATGTGATTTCCATTCATGTTACAACAAAACAAACTCTCCTTAGTATTGGAAACAAATGATGTACCTACGCATAGTAAGTAAGCATTTGATGACTATTTATTTATTTTCCTCATAGGTGGTCGAAGTAACCTTGTCGCTTATTATTTCGAAACCCATAATAATAACATTCTATTTCCTCGTTTTTTTTTCTAAAGATTGCCCGCACTTTGCTAGAATGACATCATAAATACAATAACAATGTTTTACAATGAGATTAGGTAATGGGAATTGTAGTTAGGATAGTCATTTGTGTACAATACTGTTTAGATATAGCGATCGTCTAGGAAGATTGTAATCCGTTGAATTTTAAGCAATAGTTTTGAGTTGATTTCTGTTCTATGCCCAGGATGTGACTCCGTAAAGTAAATTACAATAGTTTGACGGTGCATCGCGGCTTTTATGCTTTGAATCTTTCATTAACTACGTCATCGCGTGAGAAGTCCGGTCTCCGAGGCTTCGTGGCGCCACATAATGTAGACTGGTTTACAATTTTTACCAATTTTCCGTGCCACGGTTTTGCCCCTGTTCACCAGGGATCGAATATTTTCCGGAATTATAACATAGCCTACGATCATCCGCAATAATGTACCTATCCAATTGTGAAATAATTTTTAGAGGTGTCGTGGTACCGGAAATTACCTTTCTCATACATAAAAAACTCGCAAAATTCGCACTCTCTCTTTATAATATTAAATAAGTATCGTTTTTTTTATCTTTTCAATCAAGGACTTTTTCTCAATTCAAAATTCAAAACCATTTATTCAGTGTTGGCCCGCAGAGGGCACTTATGAAGGTTACTGAAGCTACCACTTATGCTACGGCTATGGGCATGCACAACGACTATGTATTTGCGTTTTACATTCACATATATCCTGTACTTTTTTCTTAATATAACCTTTTCCCCACTACAGCCCAGAACAGATGGGTCTTCTAGACCCGGCGACATCCGACGGCCGCGTGATCTTCTTCCTGCCCTGGCTGAAGGGAACCATCGCGGGCACCACCGACCTGCCGTGCAAGGTCACGCACAACCCCAAGCCTACTGAGGACGAGATCCTCTTCATATTGACCGAGGTCAAGAACTATCTCAATCCTGATGTTGAAGGTAAGAATTGTGAATTTATTGCTCTATGTTTTGACTAGCTGTCCCCCGCGGTTTCACCCGTCTCCTGAGGGATGTAACATTGTCCAGGGATAGAATGATAGTCCAGGTTCAAAACTAATATATGTGCCAAATTTAGTTCAAATCCGTTGTATAGTTTTTGCGTGAAAGAGCATTGGAAGGAATTAAGTTTAAGAAAAGAGTGTATAGGTTAATAACGGGAAATCGAGCTCCATCTTCGGCCTCATCTTCACTTACCAATCGGCCAATCGCAATCCCGAATAAAAAAATAAAAGTAAGATAGGATAGCACGAGATGAGTCATGAATCATGATACATGGCTTTTAAATGCTGTCTGCTATACATTTTTTGCTTAATTTCTTGGCTTCCAAACTTGTTATAACTAGGATCTTTCTAAGTGACCTTTAACAAAAATGTTGTGCAATCCTTATTCCTTATTGTAATCCTGCTAATAATATTATATTTACGCACATCGATTGTTTATAACTTGCGCTAACACATTCGACTTTTTATTTAAAATACTAGATCCCTGGGTAGTGCGGGTCAAACCACAGGGCGGACACTAGAGATAAATATTTATGTGTGTTTCATTGTTACCTCTGATATCGTAACAGTAGAGAAAGAGGTGGTCCAAATCTACACAGTAAGCCAGTATTCCGGGGGGCTGGTTTAAATTCCCCGACGCCTAATGTATCTTTCAACACTTTATCTTTCTGTATGTGTTCGAAACCAACCTAAATGCAAACAAAAAAATCTGGCACTTGATCGTTTAGAGAACAGTAGAGAAAACAAAATGTACTCTAGATTATATAGAATACTTTCACCCCCGGTAACAAAAGATCCTCACTCCTTATAATCACATAAGAGAGTTAGTAACAATTCCAATGTGACAGTGAGGCGCGGCGACGTACTATCCGCGTGGTCGGGCATCCGGCCGCTCGTGTCGGACCCGAACAAGCCCGACACGCAGTCCCTCGCGAGGAACCACATCGTGCACGTGTCGCCCTCGGGGCTCGTCACCATCGCCGGCGGGAAGTGGACCACGTACCGGGCCATGGCGGCCGAGACCATCGACGCTGCTATTGAAAGTAAGTACATATTTTTCTTATCTAGTTAATATGGTTGTAAATATCTATATAAGCTCTGCCTAGTTTAGGATGGTCGTCATGTAAAGAATGTCCCAGGATGCTTATAAAAAATAGTATATTAAAGCTATTTAAATTAACATTCTTGAATAAACTGTCATTTTTGAATACCCTGTCCAACAATTGCAAAATTGGGTACCAGGCTCGGGAAATCATCTATCCGAGAGAAAGCAACACATGTATTATACAGAAAAACCTTCCTCTTCAATCACTCTATCTAATAAAAAAACCGCATCAAAATCCGTTGCGTAGTTTTAAAGATTTAAGCATACATAGGGATATAGGGACATAGGGACAGAGAAAGCGAGTTTTTTTTTATACTATGTAGTGATTATAACACCATTACAGCCTATAGTACTAATTCGATGCTATAACTAAAGTAGTCTTAATATATCAGTCCGGCTCGAAGGACCATTGAAACATCTTGTTCACTGATGTTCCAGGTTCGAATCTCAAGCCGTTGTATAAGGAGTGTCAGACCGACGGGTTCCTAATAGAAGGCGCGCACGGCTGGACCCCCACCATGTACATTAGATTAGTGCAGGATTTCGGACTCGAAATGGAAGTGAGTATACTATTGATACTATTACATCAAATCGATGTAGCGAGATCATTTATTGGGTAAAAAATGGTAAGTGTGCTGTATTTCTTGTCGGTTCTTCTCAACTGTCAACTTCCGAACCAATGGCTTCAGTAACTTTAAAATTGACCCTCATAAGTGCCCTCTGCACGCCTATCCTGAAAAATGGTTTTGAATAAAAAAAACAGTTTTAATGTTTATAGACTGAACAAAGTGGATAAATAGTGGGAGAGATAGTATGTTAGGATAAAGTTGCCGAGATTTAATACGGTCGTTTTGACAGCTAAGAGTTATAGAAAAGTGTATCCTAAAGGTGTTGTGCTAAAGTATATGGGTGAATATACAAAAATTGGGTAACTCAATGTCATCAGCCAATATATACAAAGTATTATTATATTTTATTGAAATAACAATTTGCAATTTAATGCAAGTTAATAAAAAAACAAATTTAATACTTAAAATGTCAGTCCTTTGGCATGTCACAATCCCGAAAATCAACAATCAAGTGACTATCCATTAAACATTATCATTGATTTAAGAAAATTTACTAATTTACTACAAACTGTGATGTACATCTTAATATATATAAATCTCGTGTCACAATGTTTGTCCTCAATGGACTCCTAAACCACTTAACCGATTATAATAAAATTCGCACACCATGTGCAGTTCGATCCAACTTGAGAGATAGGATAGTTTAAATCTCAAATTATAGTCGCAATTTTAATTTATTGCTAATTATTTGTCTGTTATTATTTGACAGTCACAATTATCTGTTAACTCCAAATGATTCTAAGAGATGTCGATACCTTTCGACTGGGTTGAGTAAGTCATCAATAGATGGCGCTGCTATGGTAAATCTACGAACGTGTCATATAAGCTACAATTCAATATCATGATTACCACGTGTTATTGAGGCTAATGTATAAATTAAATTTATTTTGTAGTAAACGAAATACCGTGAAATTCAATTATTTCTTCTTTTTTAATACGGCTGGACCGATTGGAATGTTTTTTTTTGTTTGCGTTTGGGTGGTGCCCTGGATGGTTTAGATTCACAATTGGACCCGGTAGGTGGCGCTGCGAGCGAATTCCTGCATTTTTGTATGGACTTATTTCGACAGAACGACGTCTGTCCGGGCAGCTAGTAGTATTATATACTACAACTTTCATAATGCAATGTTCTCCATTTTATTAAAAAAACAATAAGAAACTTTGTGTTTGTTTTCATTCGTCAGTCCGTTGTGTGTTCTTCAAATTTGAAATTCACGCCAAATATCACCGAGTCAAGGTCAATTCCCTGTTTAAGTTTTAATGTTGGTAATGAAGTTAGTTGCGAACCGCACAATTTGACAACCGCCATAACTGTACCAGTTCTTGGGTTGTGTTTGTCGTCTATACACATGCTGAGCCAGTCAAAATTTCAGTCCCGTGGTGAGTCGTTATTTTCTTGTTAATCTGAGGTTTATTTTCATTTATACATAGTTAACTATGATTTGTTAAAATGTAGTTTGTTGATATTCGCAATTACCAAAAAGAACATTAGTTCTGATTATATCCTCAAATTATGTCTTTTTTGTCAGTCCGTTGGCGTCAGTTCTTTGTCAGGTATCGCGCCAGAGGACCGACGTGTCTCCATAGTACTTATGTTTGTTTCGTTTTAGAGCACTTTTATCTTAATTGCTACCATGTATAAGCATTTCTATTTTATATTTCAGTTTAGAACATCATGCGGCACGCTAAAAGCAATTTGACTAGGGAAGAAATATAAAAAAAAAGAGAGAAACCGAAAAGTGTTACCAACCTATACAATAAGAAATTTAGCGATATTGATATATATTCAGCATGTATAATTATATAAAGCTGTTGGATATCCTAAGAAATAAAATAAAATAAAAGGCTCGCTTGGCCAGAATCAAAAGTGACCCCATTAAATAAGCGGAATACAAACAAAAATTTCAGTACTTAAAAAAATTTAAACAAGTTATATCTTAAATATCTCAAAAAACAAAAGAGAAGAGGGTGTTTTTACCAATTTAAGGAAAAAATTTATGTTTTCGAAAAATATATTTTTATTTTTGCATTATTTTGAATCTTTATTTTTCGTTTATTGTAGAGAAAAAGATCTCATTTTGTTTTATTTATTGCTATCTCTTTTGATGCTTTTAAAGCATAGCTTATTATATTTACTTGATTTATTAGAAAAATACGTGCCGTAATACCGTTAAGTAAAATTACCTCAAAATAATATAAAAGTTAAGTAACATAACATTATAAAAATGTCAAAAGGCTGTTATCAAGACTGAGACAGTTGACTTTCATAGTCTATTATTTTGTAATTGTTCCTAATTTCATGATAATTAGTACTTTTAAGATAAATATTATTAGATTTTTGTTTCTATTGTTTGTTGATTACATGAAATATTAAGTAAAACTAAGTCAAGGTAGTAAAAGCTAAGTGAATAACGTTACGTTAAATGTCAAAAGGCTGTATTGAAAATTGAGATAGTATTTTCTCCCAGTAATACATATTATAACTGTTACTAAGTGATTTTAATACTTAAAAGACATGTGCTATTATTAAAAATAAGAAATTTGTACTGATTTTTGTTAAATTTCTTTATAATTCTTACAAAATTGTGTATTTTATCAGTACTATGTTAGCCTCGTCAGTCCCCTGGCAGTCAACTTCTGAAAATTTTAAATATCTCACAATCTACTTAAAAAAGTGACTGGCCCGATTTGGAACAATATAATCATTAGATTAGCCATCATATGCACCCGAATTTGTTATAATTTGATTATATTATTATAGTAAACAAAATATCCTCAAGAGTTACCCAACTTTTGTATAATCACCGATATGACAATTAATTTAGTAATTAACAAAACAAGTTAGAAAGATCTACTTACCGTTTATTCTAAACTAATTGATTGCCAACGGTATTTTCCAGGTAGCTCAACACTTAGCTAAGTCATACGGAGACCGAGCGTTCGCCGTCGCCAAGATGGCGTCGATGACCGGCAAGAGATGGCCCATCATCGGCAAGAAGGTCCACCCTGAGTTCCCCTACATTGACGCTGAAATTAGGTAAGGAATTAGGAAATTGTAGCAAAATTCAACTAGGATTCAAAATTAGAAGTCAAACCCAAATTTGTTAACTTGTTATTGGAAACATAAATCAATCGCTCAGCTGGTCAGTTAGCTGTGATAATTAACTCTATAATATCGCATTAAATTAGACATTCCAGGGCTGTAGAGACCACTACCACACATATCCACATTTTACGCACGACAGTGTATCGGCCAAGTTCGCAATAGATATAAGCCACATAGGGCGGTAGAGACCACTGACAGCTGTTCATTCTTTCTACAAAATGAAATCCACATATTATGCACGGTAGTGTTTCCGCCAAGTTCGCAATAAAAATTATTATAATAATATTCATTGTACACGCTAGGTACGGTGTCCGCGAGTACGCGTGCACGGCGGTGGACATGATCGCGCGGCGGCTGCGGCTCGCGTTCCTCAACGTGCAGGCGGCGGCCGAGGCGCTGCCCGCCATCGCCGACATCATGGCCGAGGAGCTCAACTGGAACGAGACCGAGAAGCAGGTCAGTATACTACCACTGGATTAATTGGAATAGAGATATTGCATATATACAGAAAACATTTTAAGACAGGGCAATATGGGCGGATACACCCTTTGTTACAGCTACAGGAAAAATTTCTTCGGAGACTGTACATAACTTTTGGAGATATTTTGACCTGCATTCATAAATTTTGCAAGAGTGTAGCCAGCAAGAAAATGGGTATATACGTAAATGAAACAGGATCAATAAAACTGGGCATTATTTTGGACACATTATTTATTTTCTGAATTCTATGTTTTCCTAGAGACAATGGTTAATAAGAACCATCAACAATATCCGTAATATCTAATCTTTTAGGCGTTTATAAAACTTCCTTGATAGAGTAGGCAAAATATAAAACCAACTTATTAAACATTGCAGAGACAAATCAAAGTGGCAGGTGAATTCTTGGCCAACGAGATGGGTCAAATGGTGAACCGAGCTAGTCGCGACAAGATCCCTATCAACCTTGGCAAGGACGAGATCCAGACGTACATCAAGCGGTTCCAGATCATTGACAAGGACAGGAAAGGATTCGTGTCTATTAACGACATTAGAAGGAGTCTTAAGGTAAGTAGTTGAAGAGTCGTGTACTTGGCTGACTGCACTGCTGTGCGACGGAGTTTATTGATAAAGGCAAAATTGATGAATTATTGATATTAATTCCCGTTGTTCCTGTTGTTGTAAGCTGCTGATCACTGTAGGAATCAAACCCAGTGATTTAGGAGCTTATATTAGAGTATCGAATAATGATCAAGTCTGATTATATTATAATATGTACCATATTACATAGAGGAACGAGATGAGAGGTGAGAAACTCTTCCATTTAAAAAGGAAGATCTTTCACCAGACTAGGATCCTGTCTAGGGTACAACTGTTGACTTTGGAAGCCTGTATTTTTCTCAAGTGGGAAGTGAAGATGTAGGTAATCAATATTTGCAGCTCATTCATCTGGCTGCCAAGTGGCGCCATCTATCCATTGGTAGTGCGATTCTTGTTATGATAGATGTCGCTACAGTATACCTATATGGGGAAATTATAATAACTTAAAAGTAACGACGTTGAATAATCTTGAGTCTTTCGGTGAAGGAAAACATCGTGAGGGAACCGTAACTTGGTAGTAGAGTAAGCATTAGACTGGCTGGCTACACCTGAGAACCTGTCGCTCAGCACCTTGGTATTATTGATGAGACCACTAACCATTAGGCGATCTGTCTGCCAGTGTATCAGGCGTCTTAGCCTGCTGGCTTAATCATTTAACAAGATTAAAGTCTAAGTTATTTTTAGACATTTCTAATATATGTCGTAGAACGTTTGAATAAGAAATTACTTCTGAATGGAGACTTTTTACCCAAATAATATTAACGCGAGTTATCATTCCCACACTGATGATCAAAAGAAGCTTACACGTATCGTTAAATTTCTCATACATGAGTGTATTAATAAGGGTATCAAAATACCCTTCTAAACAACATTGCGCCGATTCTAGACCATGGGGGTGAAACCGACCGACGATGAAATTAGCACAATTCTCTCAGAGATTGACGTCACGTACAATGGACAGCTGGAAATTCAGGACTACCTGCAGGTAGAACTATAGAATGCACGCAAGGGCTGGGCTGTCATCATGTGTCGTTGTTTCGTTGGGATACTGGGATGTTAGTTTTGGAATTACGCACATAATATGTTTAAAGGACATACAAGGAGAGACATTTATTTTAGTAGAGCGCTATTACTGTCAATCTTACTGTAAAACAAAGTTTTGAAAATCGTCTTTTTCCTTTAAACTTCCTTGCCTAATAATATTTTGTGCATAATTTCAGAACATGTTGTATGGAATCATTTTTACAATGGATTTTGTTTTAAATTTCCTGATGAAGTACCCATTTATGTAGTACTTAGAATTTGGAAACTAACCTTTAATTTAAAAGGAATAAGGTGTAAAAATGAACTCCATACGACTCATAAATCACGCCACGTAAGTCATTGTTACAAGGAGCTTGTGTCCACAGAACTACGGCGAGGACGTCACCGGCGAACAGTTGCACGATATACTGAAAGAGATCGACACTAACATGAACGGACAAGTCGAACTCGACGAATACTTGCAGGTCTATATCGCCTGTGTCATGATTTTATTAAAAATATATATTCTCTATGGCTGTTTGGCTCTGGAACGATGATATTTTGAATTAAGAATGTTATATTTGTCTAAAAGGTTAGGCGAAGAGGGTCGTTATCGGAATGAATACGTTAGAATAAGATATTTTACTCCTATTCACGTTTATAATGCATGCATACTACATAAATGTGATCATTGAAGATTGAATGTAACAGAAAATAACCATTTTTTTAAATTTTAACACAGGTGTCAAGTAATTCTTTATCATTGTTCCACAGCACAATAATAGGCCAATTTTTTTTATGAAAGTTATTGAAAGGACTGCCTTCGACACAAAACTGTTTTAAAGCATGACTATTTATTGGCTTTTGTTTAGCTTTGCATGAAATTATTATTTGCATGTCTTATTAATGTGTTTTTTTTTTCTCTTCTCTTTTCTTATAGAATATTATTTTATAATGCTGTTTAAAATATTATATGTGTAGAATTATATGTAGCACATAACCTGGCATATACTAATTATCTCGCTTCCATGATAATATTATTACATATATTAATAATCAAGCTTTACATATTATTACATATATTAATAATCAAAGATTTACATATTATTGTAATAACATAATAACTAACCAAGTACCTACTAAATTTTATTTGGAATGATACTAAATTTTTTAGTCCTTAATCAGATATTTAAAAAAAACCTTTTTATTTTTGCTGACAAAAACTATTTCAAAAGATAGTATTCAGTTTAAATAAAAAACGAAACCCAACCGATTAACGATTTCTAAGAATGTGAACTACTATTGTTGGCATGTTGCATCGAGACTTTAATTTTGCATCCCTAAACTAAATTCAACCTTAACTCCGAGTAACAAGTGTCAATTCCACGTGTAGATGATGTCGGCCATCAAGTCCGGTCACGTGGCGTATTCTCGTTTCGCTCGCATGGCGGAGATGGAAGAGGAGCATCATGAGAAGGAAGTGTTGAAGAAGAAGATCACTGTCGAAAGGAGCGGTGGTGGCTTGTAAAGCAAATATACTGACACGGTAAAAAAATATTCTTATTGTTTACATGCAGGAAATTACAACTGTATTTGTTATAATCAGACAGACGATCATACCACAATAGGAGTGACGCCATGGCGTTTCTTCAATGATTTGGTTACGTGGTATATTCTTCCATGGTGGCCCTTAAACTAACGGCTCGGTATGATGGCCCTTTGGTATTTGTCCGCTCATGAAATTTCGCAAAAAATGACCACATTCGGTCAGTAAGCATATGCTCTGTGAAAAACATGATTATCCAAAATGCCAAAGGTTAGGGATGTAACAGAAGCATTATTTTCGAATAAAGTGCATTTTGAAATGGTATTTTTCTTTATACTTGTGGCGCATTGAAGATTTTGTTTCATTTCATTCATGAAATATTTGGGTCAATAAGAACTTTAGGATTAAGTAAAGGCTTGCCAACCTTTTACTTATAAAATTTCGCAGGTAGTAGCTCTGATAAATACTAATCCGATATCTGTGTGCTACCCATATATTTGTACAGCCGTGCTTTGACTGGGTATAACGTAGGTACGTTTGTAATCTACAAACAAATATTGTCGTTTGGACACAAGGTTTGAAATTCCTGACGTCCAATGAAAGATGACCTTTTGACGTTTAAGAATGTTATCGAAAAATACATTATTGTTGTTGAAATAAGAACCTTATTATCTCTATTGATCCAATGGTTAATTGTATGATAACGTAAATTAACCTTATCATACAATATACAGAGCAGAGCAAGATAATGATATTAGTGAGAAAGTGATGAAGAACTAAAATCCGCTACAGCCGTTTTTCTTATAAAAAAAGTTTTGAATGACACTTTGCGCCCCAAAGGAGGTCTAATATAAATTAATTTTATATCTTTGTTTCAGATAATATCGAATTCATCTCAACAAAGTAGTCACTAAGTAAAACACTCACAAGTATTATCTCTCAAATGTAAACTACAATCAATTAATAACTATTATGATAAAATTATGTTGAATTGAATTATGTAACGTCCATAAATATTCTATATTGTAAGAAAAAAATTGATCTAAAAGTGTTTTAAGTCACGGTTTTAAAATAAAAAAAAACTATTTGTGGCACCAATTTAAGAAAAGAACATTACTAATTTATTTAGTTTTTATTGAAGTTTGTTAACGAGATTATTTTTGAAGATTTTGAATATATTTTTTATGTTGTGACAGAATTAAGATACCCCCGTCTGTTGTCTATTGTTAAGTTAAAAATGGATTTGATACAATCAAAATATTGTAATTTATTTATATTTTTTCCGTAAAGTACAATACATATATGTATTTTTACATAATATAAAAGACTTTATTTAACTTATAGCACAATAAATTCTTAAATTTTACTTGTGCAGAATTATAAAAATGCACATAAAAAAGAAACCATTATTTAATGATTTATTAATTCATTTTAATCTTTAAGTTTAATATAATACAACTTTACTGAAGCTTTTCACTTTCAAATCACAATGTCATTAAAATCCAAAAAAAAAACAAACAAATCACAATCAAAATATATTTTGGATAGTTTGAAATCACCCATTTCAATTTACTTATTTACATTAATATGAAAAAAAAATGGGCAGAGTGTATGCTTTTGCGTGGTATTGCGTTTATATGGCATGCAAGATTTAGATAACTTTTTATTAAATATACCTTTCATTAAAATGTATGCAATGCTGTGGTTGGTAGAAGAAACCATCTCATTATAGTTGTCATGTAATATCCTCATATTACAATCAGAATATTTATATATAAGTTATTTAAAGTTCATAAATGTTTTTATTGTGCAATAAATAATTTCGAATCTTTATTGTGTGTTTTTCTTAACTACCTAATATACTTCATAGTGTGGAATTTTATGTAACAACTGGCAACACAGAGTACAAACAAAGACTTAAGTCATTAGTGGTTACCCCAGATTAAAAAAGGTGTCACAAAGGAAACAATCTTGATTATTTTTACTATTTCACAGTTGATCACCGCACAAGAACAGCTTTTGTTATTCATTTGGATTTTGCAAACAATTACTTAGTTTATCAATACCAACCAATTTTATAGATACGTGACCTGTATAGAATTAAGCCACATTTTTTATTTGATTGCCAATTAGAGAACAATAGTTTTGTCCGTTAAGTGTGCAATCATCTATCGCTTTACCCTTCACGGTTCAGTATTTTAATAAACAGAACGATAAACTAACAAGTCTTTTTTCAGTTACTGCTGTTATTTAACTGTAGTTTTATATTATTTTCTTTTCTTTTATTTTTAAACAGACTGTCCCCGAAGGCGTGTACCATTTTCCTGAGATAAAAGTTTAAGCTGTTCCTTATAACATCAGCTTCCTGCCAGTAAAAGTCACGTCAAAATCGGTCCTGTCGTTTCGGATATTAACCCGAACAACCAGACAAACAAAATTGTAAATACTTATAGTTATTTTTTGTTATAAGTACCTCCCGTATATACTTTCATAAGCACTGTGAAATTTTCTTATGTTGATATTACAAACGGACCCTTCAATTTGATTTATTTTTATGTCGGTAAGACATAGATATACAAATTTTTCAACAAAATAAACATGGTATTTACATAGGTAGATACTTTTCTACACTACTTGGTAAATAATGATAATTAGTTATGTTTCTATCGAGCACAAAATAAATTTACTTTATATGATGTATCACATCACATTGAATGAAATAGAAATGTTTTTATTTCAATCGCTCTTTCCACGCACTTTTTAGTTTGACTCGATTCCGGTTCAAGTGGTTGATTTACTGAGAAGAATAACCGGCAGTAAACTGCGATCTGGAGGCACAACCCCGCCAAGTCAAGCAAGTACAGCCGTACTATTCTTCCCTCGAGGCAACTCAGACTACATCGACCCTTCTGTAACTTCGTTATGGGTATTAAATAAAATAATAAATAAATATCCGGGGATATTCTTTTTACACACGGCCATCTGATCCCAAACTAAGCAGAACTTGTACTATGGAAACCAGAGAACTAATATGGTTACTACATATTCAACTTTTTTCAATACATAGTAATATAGATATTTACATGCAGACACAGAACAAACATACTTGTTCAGAAATGTTTGTCCTGGGTGGGACTCGAACCCACGACATTGGCAGTCAGGGTCTCTAACCACCAAGCCAATCATTATTACTCTTTTCAAAAGGAACTTAGTTTTGTAACGAATTTTATTACATACAATTTATTTAGTCTGAACATTTGCGCGTAATAGCGGAAGTGATTTTTTAAATTATATGTGGCTGACGGAAAACCATAAAAGCAGACTAGCCCTTACAAGCGACACCTGCTCATTACTATGACGGATGTGGCTACCATCACCCTCCTCGTCATATTGTAGGGAAGTGAGCGACCCGCTACAATACCACGCGCCGCCGCAAGCAAAGCCCTTATAGTTAGCATTAAAACTTATGTCTGATACAAAATGTTAACTACCTCCATCCGGATTGCACGCAAAGTGAAACAGCTTTAAAGTACTTTGTGTTTATTTAGGTAGATATTGTACGTACTATATATATTAATAATCACTCCACAAAGCAAGACCTCTGGTACCTACATGGGTTTCTCTGCACAGAGGTTCAACTTAAAACATCTAGTTGATGCTACCGCAAGCCGTCGCTAGATGGCAGTTAATGCTATTGCTACTTGACAGGCAACGGCAAGATACGAGACCTTCAAAATTTCTCTGACGCAATACGCAATTATCTCACGACTTCGATCGATCGAGCTAAAATTGTAAGCGGTATTGTAGCGTCCTACGCATTACCGAATCAATTCACTTTAATTGAACTTGATTTTGCATCCCAACCGCCTTATTGTGAGATTTATTATTTTATGAAAGGATACTTTTTTATAAAGTTAGCTGAATATCTAGTTAAAATAAATCAAATTAAAACAGGTTTTTTTTATATTGGCAATTTTCCATAAAGTAGGTTAGTGGGGTAGGTAAATAAACCAATTAATGTTCTTTTTTAATTGCAACTTTATTCCACATCTAATATTTGAAATTAAAAGGTTAGTGACTTACATAACCAAAAGATATTAAATTTTAACTTATAATTATATAAATCCCAAGCAATTATATGAACTTTGAAAGAATTAAATAAATTTGCCTTTCCCGCGAATCCTATCCCACTTTAAGGAAGTTATTGCGAATGTCTTTTGTTATTTGAAGAACAAAAAACAAATTGGCGGGAACTTGCCGTTTGACGTTGCATTTATTAATTTCAGGAAATTTTACGTTGAATAGTTTCGGTAGGGTTTTATCCATTAAAAGTCAATTGAAGTAGGTACCTGGTGTATTTACTTCAATTTATTTATTGCGATTTTCCAAGGTTTATCATAAAACCGGTGAAATATTTTAATTATACGGCCACAGCGTGATTTACATTGTTAACTCATAATATTACCTCGAGGTTCAATACTTAAAAACTTGCAATACTATAAAACTTAGAAGAGGGAGCTGTTTAAATAAATATAAATTGAACATCTTTATAGTTTAAGAAATTTGCACTTAAAAGACATTGAATGAAGATCGGCACATAACATATAACGGAACGGAAATAATATTAAGATTCTATAAATTATAGAAGAATGAATGAATGAAATATACTAAATGAAATATGGTTCATTTTTATTCTTCAATCATTGTATCGACCTCTGCCTCTCAGCTTGATTATGCTTTGATAACTCGTCATATAAAATTCAAATGTTTTTGAATCATGATAAAATTACGAAATATTAAAAGGGAACTACGTGAATTATCTAAATGCATAAATTACAATCTACATATTATATTAATAATGAATTGTAGACTTTTGGTTTAAATTATGTAATTTTGAGTTATTTATATGACCTGATTAACATGACACAAATGAAATTTTACTTTATTTAATTTGGCAAAATCGACGTATTTAATTTAAATTTCTTGGCGGGAAAATGTTACAATTTAACGTAGTCCCGGGTGAGGCGAGGCGTAGGGCGGCGGTTACGCCCCCGCGGGCCGTAGTCACGGGCGGGCGGTGGGTGGGCGCATCTCTTCCGCGTTCTTATAAATTTTTAAGAATTTGGGGTAAGGTTACAAAATCAAAATTCCAAGAGTTCAGATCAACTTCGCGCTTGACCAGACAAGTGCGACATTTTTCTTTAACACATTATATCAAAGGTAAAACAATTGTAAGTTCGTTTTTTCATACAATATTTCTTTTTGTATCTTCACTAGGTATACTCAGAATTCAATCTCTAAATATGAAAAGGGAATTCTTCTGGATTTCTGTGAAATTTTTGTCACAATAAAGAATCACAGTTGTTGGCTTTGAGTGTGAAGTAAAGGGGAAAATGATCTCCATCATATTTTCTACGTCCATTCCATAGCAATAACGTGACCATGAATCGGAAAGCACTTAGCAACATCGATGGCAGAGGGGACAGGACGGCTACCTGATAAATTGTCGACTCAGTCACTTGAAACCCTTGGGTACAAGTATCTCAGACTGTTCATGGGGATGGTAATCGATCTTATAACTGTGATTTTTTTATTGTTGTCAATTAAAAATATTCACAACAAATTTTAATGAACAGGACAAACATTAGCATATTCAACGTGGGACTTGAAATTCTGAATAATGTGATAGAGGTCCTGGGCTATAGATTTCTTCATTAGGTCTGGTACCTATCTCGGTATGGAACTTCTCAATATCCTTATTTTGTCAAATTCTTTTTTGTTGTTACTTATCTACATAATAAATTGTTGTAAATAACTAGAATAACTAGTGCTTTGTCTCTGTTGCTAACTACGCAAATACGTGAGATGTTCGCTCTCGGAGGACTCGTTGCGCCGACTCGCAGATGAAGTTTGTATTAGCTGAATAAGGGGGCAGGCGCTCTCAAGCGAACACAAACATATAAATGTATTCAATAAAATGCGGAAGTTGTTAACGTGGCAGAACGCTCGATTACCGTCCGGAAAATTCTACGAAAACAACTACAAAGTGTACAATTGCTAGTAGTTTGCTTTTCTTGGCACCTTTTGTAACGAAACATCTAAGAATAAATTATCAGTTAATATCATATCAGAATTGAAAATGAGCTAATATTGTTACTATTACTCAGAAAATAGAGTAATTGCCTTCCCGTGGGATGTCACATGTATTATTCATAAAAACCTTCCTCTTCAATCACTCTATCTATTAAACCGCATCAAAATCCGTTGCGTAGTTTTAAAGATTTAAGCATACATAGGGATATAGGGACAGAGAAGGCGACTTTGTTTTATACTATGTAGTGATGCTGTCTGGCTCCTTCAAAAATATTTTATTATAATACTGTAGAAGGAACTTGTAAACGTTTATTATACATATACTAGTGGACACAATTCAATAAATTCCTAGGAAAAAATATTTATCATTCCAAAAAAACAATTAGAGCCACACATTGCAATCACATTTTATTTTATTATTTCCAGGCCGCTTGTGGTTTCATCTGCATTCCCGAGGGATGTTCATCTAACATCAGCTATCTGCCAGTGAAAGACCCGTCTAAACCTGTCCAGGCGTTTTGGAGCCCATACATACACACATCAATTTATATATGCATATTGATTTGTCTGAAGTTTAGTTGGTACCGAGTATGATAAGATATGAGTGCAGTTTGTCCGGGTCAGTAATACCACAATACCCATCTCCACTGAAAACAGTTGGGAACTCGTACTACATGTGTTACGGTACGAAAAGTAAAAGGACCTGTGCACTACAGGCTCATGAATTTTAATAACTTCATGCAGGTATCAGGGTCGAGAACGTATTGGCGATGACCCTGGCATTGTAACTGTCAATTGACGGCAGTGACTATATAGTATTAGGTGTACCATCTGCCTGTTTGTCAGCACACTTGTTGTATCGACCAACCTACGCTTGAAATGCAATCAACTCCATCAATAGAGGAAATATTCCCGGCCTTATTTTTCATTGCACTCTGGGCAAGTGCCTAGGGCCCCGTGATCCAAAGGGCCTCCTAGTACTTGTCAGATAGCCAACCGATAACCAATGTTATCCAAGGAATAATAGGCATTGGACGGCCTTTGATTACAGAAGGACACATGCAACAGTCATCAGCACGGATCGGTTTATCGCACTCTTTAAGGTGTAATATCGTCATATCATAGTCAAGGGGGCCATTCTCCTAGAGTGCCCAGGGCCTATAATAGGCTAAACTGTGAACTACACTTTCACAAATATTACTTTTCTAATCGCTATTTAATTTATTTAATCAATTAGTTCTGTGTAGTCATTGATCAAAACAGTGACGTTAAATGATTAGCAGCATCGATCATTGAACCAGTTACATGTGTGGGCGTAGTGTTTCTCGCCTACTTGCTTCGCAACTTTGGATACTTCGGCCTTCTGCTTGATTTTCCGGAAGTGACCTGACAATGTTATCGTTGATGTGTTAATTAGCGTGAGATGCAGTAATACTTGAGAGCTAGGGCGTGTCTGGGCCAGGGGCGGGTGACGCGGGCGGTCCGGCCCGCCCACCGTTACTTCCGCTTCCGTCAGGCCCTGGCGTCGTCAGCATGCTGATGGCTTATCAGCTTGCTGGTTGCTATTCCCTCTATTATGTAGATTCTCAATCACGTACCGTACTTGTACCGAATCTATCTTCCAACTCTATTACGGCATAATATACTGACAGTTACGAGTCTGTATAAGCTAGTTTGTAGTTTGGGGAGTTATCTATATTTATATTTTAGGATAGAAATAGAAATAGTTAGATATAGAAATTAGGTTTATAGGAACACAAATTTTAGTTTATTTTAAACGTAAATAGATACCGATATCTTTAATTCATGTTAGCATTTAATAATATTTACTTACCAGACAATCTCCGCACCGGAGAGGAAGGGAATAATCTTGATAACAATCTTTAGAATATAGCTACACGTGCAAAGCAACTTGCTCTGTGACCTTTTTAAGACCTCGTTGGTTTGGAACAAAGGCGTAAACTTACTCACGTTTGAAGATTGCTGTGAATAAAAAGTTTGGTAACTAACTTTTAAAACCGACAATCAAGGAAAAATTACCACATGATTTTAGTTGGTTTTTATATCTTGGGATTTATTTGATCAAATAAACTTATATAATCACAGGATATAACTAAATCCATGTTGCGATACAAATAGCATTTTTTTTACATGAAGAAAAGGGTGGTAGAGGTCATGTAGACTTTTAGCTGAAAATGGGATAATCCCCATGATTATTATTATAATCATGATCAACTGATCATGAGCCAGATTTTCAGGCAATACGCATCCTATAGTTATACCTTATCAGAACAGACTGGATGCAATTAGCATAGAGCTAATGATATTAGTACAAGGTGTGAAGAGTGAGACGGCCTTTAGGCAGTAGTAGGTGGCCCCAATAATAATAATCACAGTTTTAGTTTTTACAAATATAACATTTTACAATAACAGAGACTGTACTAGGAACGTTGACTTTTATGGGCTACAGTCTTCCTTTGGGTTTCTCAGACTACTATATTGTAGTGGGTAACAGGGCAAAAATATAAATGTTTTTATTTCTTAGAAAATTACACAAGCTTACTTTTAGAGCACAAAAATGGATATTTTAAAACAAACGGGCGTAAACAATGAGGACCGATGATTTCATCAGGCACTGTTCGTTGACTAATTAAATAGTAATATGCAAACAGCATCACGTCACTCGGCTACCGTGTGGCGCGCCAGGCCGCCACCAAGGTACACCCATAATAGAATAACTCGTAAATAAAAATGCCTTATATCCATACTTCCACAAAATATCGTTTTAAGCTCTATAACGTTGCCTATAAGGTATGAAATCAAAAAAACACACTGAGTAGAAACTATTTGTTTGAGAATACACGACACTCTAATATTTGTACAGAAGTCTAAACTTTAAATCGAAAAGGATTAGGTTGGAAATAAAATGATAAGCATTCGCGATAATTAAGCCGGGGACACACGCTCTCTCGGGGCGGCTACTCATTCGTGCATAATGGACTCGGGGCAAAGCAAGCGACGCGACTGACGCTTGACAAAACGTGGTTCGACTTTCACTCTCATGCCGAACCAGTCTAAACCTATAAATAATGGGGTCGGCTGACATATTTATGTATCTGTATATTAGGTTAACATTGAAAATCAATAAATATCTAGAGTAGTGATTCACAGTCCTCATTATTAAATGCAAATTCATTAACAATGATGTACAAATTACATTTTCAAATGAAAATTATATGAGAACTAGTTGTAAAATTAACGGTTAACTCATAATTCCCCTCCGTTAAATTAGTCCAGAATTACAGCTAGGTACAATAGAACATTAATCGTCAGTCATAAATGAACTTGAGTCGATAATGATAAGAAACATGAATTGCGCAAAACCATACAATAAGTGAATACGATCCCACATAGATAAGAGTTTCTTAGACATGCATGAGCCTATCGTAATCTACCTGTAGCACACGATATTATGGAATCATGTAGACAAAGAGTTCCAAGTGCAATGGTGTATGCTTATCGTTTGTTTACAGGCCACGTCTCGTTAGACGATGCTGCTGGCGCGCCGACCGGCACGGCATGTGTGCATTTTTTGCCCGCCCAAGGAGGCCGCGGGCGCGAGGTTATACACCCATTATTACGTCCTTCCTACTTTCAATTATTATTATCGGGCGGCGGCGCCGCACCCGCGAAGGGGAGGAGGAGAGAGGCGCAGCTGCTGCCTACCAATAATCAAGACCTGTCTCGAATAGAGAGAGATGGAGATAACCCAACTAAACTTTAAAGATCAACTTTTTAACAACATCCAATAATATAGTTAACAAACAAGTAAAAGTTAAGGTTCCTAATAAATTAACACATGTCTCAAACTACTTCGGACACCTCTACAGTTTGTGATATTACTTAAAATGGTATAATAACGAAATAAATCCGAACGCGATAGGAGGCGGATCTCCGAATATTGCCGAGCACGTTCGGTGTGACTCGTCAGTTCGCTCGCCGCAGTTTGGCGGCTGGTCGTGAGGATGGTGCGTTCCGTACGTGAACAAAGAAAAGTATTTGTTTGCAAGTGTAAAGTAGATAATGTCGTCTGAGCCCACAAAAGTACAGGTGGAATATATAAACGAGGACAAAACTAGCAAGGTAATGAGTGCAAAGTGAAAGGATGCAGTGTTATTGTGTAACCGATCGGACGCCAGCGGGCAGCGGTCTCATGTCGGTCGGCGCAGGGGGAGGGCGGGGCGAGTGCGGCCCCGGCCGTGTGGGGCCCGCCAGGCCACACGAAGGAGGTTGTGACCGTGTCGCAAGCAACTCCCTTGCCAAAATAGCATCAGAATCCTTCTTCGATTTTTGACCCACCCGGGTAGAATTTAAAAATATATAACAATCACAGCTATGTTAGCTACGTTTTACAAGCAATTCAATAAAAAGCATATCATACAAGTTGATTCGTAAGGTCGCCATTAACTTTACAAAAGGTTCATCAATTCAGTCATTATTTTTTGGAATTTTATATCGTGCTCACATACCTGCAATTTGTATATTCGATACGTTTAGGTGATAGCATAGTTAGACACTGCATAAAAGTCATAGTCACGCGATTTGAGGTGGGTGGATCAAAGGGCGGCGGCGGCAGCGGCCTTGCGTGCGACGACTCCCGGCACTTGTTAGGAAAAGGCGTGTCGATTCTCAACTATTTCGATGTATAAACTGAACAAACTGTTGCAACATGAAACTTCCTATGATTATGTAAATCACATGCGTTTTACATAAAATCCGAAAAATGAAACCGGAAACGAATGAATGTTTAGTGATTTGTCTATGATAGTTTTTGCAAAGCAATTTAACATTCGATTTTTATGACATTTCGGAATGGCATTTTTTTAAGATAAAATAATTCTTTAACATTTTTTTTTTTTCATCTGTGATCAATTTGCTAAGCCCTGAACAGCTGTGTGTGAAGGGCGAATGACACGTTAATAAACAAAGAATATTAAATGAAATGGTAGCTGCCGTAGATTTGTCTGAGAAGGTAAGCAGTAAATTTAACATTTTTTATAAATTGTAGTTATTGAATTTGATCACCGATGTAAAGGGTTCGTTCACTTTTCGCATACAATTTATTGCGCGGGGCTCGGTACTGCGCGACGTGTTTCCCCTTTTATTCGCGCCTTTTCCCAGCTATTGTACTTTTGCGACGAGCGTCCGTCCCCTAGTCTAGCACAATCAAACTCAGTATGTATAGCTACCTACTTGGTTTCAATATCTACATCGTGATTTTGTAATAATAATAACAATTTAAGTATGATCACTGATTCATTCTTTGGACATAGTAAATCTTTTCTTTCATTCGTTTTTAAATCTTTTACAAATTGTTCGTAAATATTTTTTACTAAATAAATAGTGCAAGAATAATTTGGTATGTGTATGTAAATATCCAATGAGTTCTTCCCAAACACTTCAGATTATCAAAAGTTATAAAAAATTACTATAAGTTGTCAAGTCAAGTTACTAACTATGATGAGACATATTACTTTCATTCCTTTCACTAAATATCAACTCTAATGTCAATTAGAACAATGCTTCTTTGTTTAACAAATTATTTAATGATTTCTTTTTTTACCCTTAGATAACAGGCATACTGCATGGATACTCTTTTAAAAAATTGTTACAATAAAAATATATTATTAATCAGACAAATATAGATTATGGCGTCCTCACACATAATCAAACCTAGAGCCTGTGGTATTACAATCGGGGTATCTTACTCCTGTACTATTATAATATCTACTTATAAATCTATGTACTTTCATTCGAATTTGATTCAGTTAATAACTTTGAATGTGTCATGATACAATTTTATACATTTTTTCCTTTTAACTCTGAAATCCCACTGCGCAATAACTTTTAGTTGAATGTGATATAAGTTTAATAACTCTAGGAAAATTAATTTTTATTGCAGCATTTATTATATTTGTTAAAAAGTCACTATCATGTTTTTCCTAACAAGTATCATAATTTAATTTAAAATTTCATTTCAATTAACTTTTTTGGATTTAAAGGCCAAAGATAGGATATCTTTCACAACAATTAACTAGGTATATTCCTTTTAAACCAACTACTGGATAATATGGCTCAATTATTGTAATGTCAATGAACACATCACTATTTTTCTTGATTTTTTTTTGCAGTTTACTGTAATTTTTTTTAATACTATTACAATTCAGAATTAATTATTATGATTGCTACTTGCATACTTGATATGAATAGACTTTTAGAAATTACAGTGTTAACTACCAACCACTTATCCAGCTTTCTTCTCAGTGAAAGTTACATTCAAACGAAACCAGTATATGAGAATAAATAACCAAATATGCAATTTGAATGCTACTGACATTTAAAATGTACAATGTGACTTTAAGTGAACACACATTTACTTAATTTTTTGTTACTTGTTACTCAGATTCCTCACATATCTATAAATCTGTTTTTTTTATTGTAAATTATAACCATTACAGCCTTTAGTACTAATTCCATGCTAAAACTAAAGTAGGTACTAATATTATACATGATGATGCGCCAGTTGACTTAGCAGTTAGAGACCCTGATGTTACCCCACAGGCCATGGGTTTGATTCCTTCCATGGAGAAACATTTGTGTACATGAACATGTCTGTGTATAAGTATGCATGCAGCAAGCATGAACATTTAGGTTCATGATGCATGATAATATCCGTCTGACCTGTGTCTGGGCTTAAATATTAACTTATATATAGATAAGTAGCATATAATGATAATAGTTAATAGCAGAAAAAAGGAAGTAGCTTTATGTAGTTCTCTTATCTGGATTCCATAGTATAAGTTAGATGTACCAGAAACATCTCATCTTTAATCCCCGCATAAAAATTAGTCAATTTCAGCCAAATTCCTTAAAAATCTTCAGTAACAGTTGTATGTGTTTGAGAATTTAAATAACTTTGCATTTGAATAAAGTTAATTAGCATTGGCATTTCAAATATTATGAATTGGTAGAATTCATCATAATTCATACAGCAGGATGCTTAAGTAGAATTAAAATGTGAGTCCATAACTTTAAATAGGCTTATAATAAGAGTAATATTTATCTCTTGCTTGGTGGTTAGAGGCCCTCGCTGCTACACCACAGTGAGTTCGATTCCCACACAAGACAAAACATTGTATGCATAAACATGTCTGTTGGTTCTGTGTAAATATCTATATATAAGTATGTATTTGGACGAAATCAAGCTTTTTTTTTTTTATTGATTTATTTAAGATACTGTACAAAGCACTAAAACGTACATGTAGCCACATAAGGCAAACGTCAAGGGGTTTATCTGTTAGTGGGAGTAGTATTATGTTGCATATTAGTTATTTGATTCCCACAGAACAAGCTCTGTTTATGTAAATGGCTGTGTATGAAGAATGTACCAGGATATTTGTTATAAAAAAATCATAAAAGTTTGCAAAACAAACAGTTTAACAAATTGATGTAATGACTTTATCCATTTCGTAATGGGATACCACCCCATTGAATTCATGATTGGTATTGATCAGAGAATTAATGGAATTGGAATCGCAAACTGGAAATGAATAAGCTACTTGATGGTAAATTGACGAAGTAGACGACATTGCATAAACTGTTACACTCTAAGGTTGAAAATCAATAAATGTATGTAACCTTTTTAACTCGTACCGTGAAAATCTTAAGGTTCAGTATCGAATGTACTGTCGCAACCTTCAGAGCTATAGACCATGATTAATTATGTAACATACTGTGCTTTAAGTCAACCTGTGTTCTGCTATATTTTTTATGCAAATTCCTACATACATAGTGGCGATGCAATTTACTGCGTAAATTAATTTCACGGCTTAAATTATGAATTTTAAGTGGGTTTAAGTACTTCAGATGTTCCATGTGGTATCTCTGTATAGTGTTTGTCTTGAGAACAAAGACATTCATCGTAAAAATACCTACTATGAAGTTTCAAAGGCATGAAGTCATCTCTGCAATGACATACTATACAGCAGTATGGGAATTGTACCTTTCAAACGTTATGTTGGACTATACAAGCCTCTCTCTGATGGTTTACTTGATTAGTAAGAATATCAATTTATGTTCTGTATATTTAAGGAAAATAGGGTTCCTTTGACGCACCATCACCTCAAAACTACTGAACATATCCGGATAGGGCTGCTACCATTCGATGCGGGGGGGCTAGTGAGAATATAAATACCTACCAGCTGCAGGTTCGAACTCAAGGTCTGATGGTCCTGTAGGATTTAATGAAGTGAATCCTTGTAGAGAAACTGAGTCCTCATATTGTCGAGCCGAGTCCCTTCAAGGACGCCAAGTACAAGTATAAAAAAAAAACACAATTACAGTAGACAATTATTACTACAGTCAAAGTACCCACACGATCATCAGTGAAAACCTATTTTAAAATCGATTTTATTTTAGTATAAGTGTTCATGCAGTGAGTCCCACAGGGAGACATGAGAATATTCTAAATACTGAGTTGAAAATGTTATTTCTGTTTAGGAGGGCAGCGGCACCCAGTCGCCCCTGGCGCTGCTGGCGGCGACGTGCTCCCGGCTCGGCGCGGCCACCATGGGGCCCGACCACCAGCAACAGGAGAAGGAGCAGCAGCAGCAGCACTTTAGTAAGTAATTAATACCTCTGACCCGCAGATTCACCATGTAGAGGCCAAAAAAAGTTATTCAGAAGAAACATAAACACACATTATTATCACCATCATCTAATTGCAATGGCTTATCACAATGATAGCATAATGTTACTTTCCTCAAAAATGTTTGCTTCCAATAAATACCATTCTCCAGGTCCACAACAAGCTGCTCAACAACAACAAGCACAGCAACAGGCGCAACAACAACAACAGCAACAGGTGCAACAACAACAGGCGCAGCAACAAGCCCAGCAGCAGGCAGCGCAACAGCAAGCGCAGCAGCAGCAGGCCCAGTTGATACAACAACAAGTGCAAGGCGATGCGGCGACGATAGCCGCGATACAGCAACAGTATTTGCAACAACAGCAGCAGCCGCAACTGAGGGTTATTAGCTCCGCGGTTGTGCAGCAATTGAGAGCTCAGGGATTATCTGTAAGTCTACGAATCACAGCTTGCTTCTGTAGGTTATTTATTTATTAAGCTTCTGATATTTCGATGAAATATACCAAGCCATTTTGACCACATGAAATAGAATGAGGAAGCAGCCAGTGTAAAATCATAAATTGCTGAATACACGGCAATTATCATCAGGATGAGCAGTATACCATTGGTTCATCCGTATATCACGTCATCGCTAGCCAATTGCTATGATGCGATACTGATTCTGCGACATTGCTCTTCTGTGATCCGCAGTGTAACAACAATCTATACATATAAATTATTCAAGTGGGAGCAGCAGTGGAATGATTCAATAAAGGCAATGTTGTGATTGTTCTTAACTCATGGACCATAAGTTATGGTACTTAAGTAGCCGCACTTGTAACTGTAGCTTGTTTTTGTCTATGGTACTAGAGTTGATTATCTTTGGCTCATGCAATAATGTCTGTGATTTCAGGGCAACGAATTATCTGCAGCGATTGTTAACGCTGCAAATGCGGTGCCAAATGGCATTCAAGTTCAACAACCACAGGTAAAATATACAATTTTTTTTGTTGGAGATATTTAAATGGTATAGGACTATGTATTTGTAGTTTTTCAATATGCATTGTATTATGATGTAATTTTTTCTAAAAGGAAATAAATATCCACTGTAGTTATCCATTCAATGAAGTGATGCAATTCAGTGAAGCTGCCATCAGAACTTAAGATAAAGGTTAAATACGATTGTGATTGCTACATGTTTGACCAAGACTGAAGGTTGTAAGCACGCAAAGCCTGGGCGACAAATTATGAACATGATGGTACTACAAAGTAGACTACTCCTCTGTCGAACTGATTCAAATTCAGCTATGTAGGTGCTTTGCAGTATTTTTTTAACATTAGAGTAGTAGCTACTTTTAACTGGCTAGCTAGCCAGGTGGGTTCAAAAATGCTAGTGTTATGGTTTCCTCACGAAGTTACCCGATAAAGCACTATTATAGGATTCTCATCCACGTCCATAGCGACGGAACCATCGTGTTTAATAGACGGCTGTAATCATAGTAAAATGTTCAATTTCCAGGTGATATCGATGCAGCAACTGCAGTCGCTCTTAGGCGGCGGTGTCGTGTCCGGCGAGAGCGCTGGCTACCAGAACGCCCCCCAGCAACTGTTACAGATACATCCGCAGTTACTGCAGGTTTGGAACCTTCTGAAAATCTGTTCAAATCACCATGAGAGCCATTCAATCTACTGTAGGGTATAACTTCATCGCCCATGAAATCCAGTTCAAAATATGAGAGCTATTACAGCACTTTCCTATAAAAATCTCACTGAGAGTCTAAAAAAAAAAATTGTAGCGCGGACTGCGTTAATAGGCTGGTCAAGACTAAACCTTTTTTGGCTTGACGACCTCATTTTCATGTAATACGATCAAAAATGCCGATCATTAAAAAAAACTGATCCTGGGCTATTAATTTTATCAATAGAAAAGGTGAAATTGAAGAAATTTCGACATACTTTAATACATGCAATTATTCCCCTACAGGTTTTTCTCTAACTTACTACCCAAAGCATGTAGTAACTGCAATTGTAATTTAATAACAAAATTATGCATTCTTGGTTCCATGCATTAAAGCTCATTAAAACAAGTAACTTAGGTAGTCCTTATATGCATGATCTAAGTATGAACTTGTATTTTGAAGTGAAACATATGGGAGGGCTTTGAAATACTGATCCACAACCTTTGTGTGTGACAAAAAATGTATGAATGATAAGCACAATCTATGTTATTCAAAAATTATTGATGGATAATTAAAATGCTTCCCTGTAATACAAAAGTTTCACTTCTATCTTGTGTCTTTATGATACACCTTGCTTTTTATGAAATAAACGTTTTGTTTTAATGAAGCTTATAATTTATTTTGTTATGTGCAGCAACAAGCAGGCAGCGTGTACGGCGGATGCCTGGTGGGCGGCGTGGGCGGCGTGGGCGCGGTGGGCGGCATGCAGGCCGTCACCGTCGACGGACAGGACGCCCTGTTCATCCCCGCGCACCAAGCACAGGTAATTACTTTACCCTGGATTGACACTAGTCTTACTGAACCCTAATATATTTTATGTGAAGCCTTGCATGTATATTCTGACTTGACCTCAGATTGTATCAGTAATCGCCTTTCTAACGGTATTCCTGAATAACTGTTATCCACTTGTTGAGCAGAGGTAATGAATTCTCCAGGGATACCATACTTCATTTAAATTGGTTTAATTTCTTGTATTTTCTTTACTGCATATTTGTCATTGTTATGGTAACATCAATGTTTCACTCTTTATATTTGTTTGTATCTTTAGTCAGGGAGCATCGACATTCACAAAATACCTATTAGTTATTGGCTGTGGAGAATTGCCTATGTAAAGGAAGAGATGCCTAGAGCTCCTGAAGTATGTTACAAAATATCTTCACCCCCATTTGTTGGCAAAGTTCTCAGTTCTGAGACAGATAATCCCCCAAGGACATTTTAATTCCCAGCGTGAATTGTAATTGGCATTTTCGCCATTTCTCAGGGGACCAATCGAATTACCAAAAGGGGTAAATAAGTCACATTTGTTTTATTTTACAGAATTTCACTGGCATGGGCCAAGTGAGTCTAGTCAACGGCCAGCTTGTGAGGACGCCCGTCCTGCCCGCAGGCTTCCTACAGAATGTCATGCATTTACCCACAGGTCAGTCACAGAATGTTTATTAAACTGTAAGGTATTTGCCGGATTCATAGTCATAGATCATATAGTGGCTGCTTTAATCGAGCTATTAAAAATTAAAAGTGTTAATAGTAATGTTACAGGATTAGTAAAATAGGTAAATGTTGTAGATATATTTTCTACAGACTTGCTGTAACCATAACTGTCTTATTACAAGTAATGTTTTAGAGCAAGTCTCGTAAAACTAAGGTTTTAAAATGACTGTCCTTTATCTGTTTTATGAAGGTTGTAAGGGACGAATATAGACTGAACGGCTTTTCCTAGACTTGCTTTAAACCACATTTTGTAAGTTGGTATAGTGATTGAACGACCCCGTTCTTTCTGTGTATTTTCTACTGTCATCTTACTATTTGATGACGATTTATTGACTACTTTTTCTGTGTCTCAATCATATAAAAAAATAAAGATGTCCAAGAAAATCTTGTAATATTTTTTTTGCGATAAAATACCGTGACTGAATCAGGCAAATATACTTTTCGGCACCTCCACTCACTAGGAAGCAGTAGGCACATTTCACACATTACCAAAAAAGTCCCAGGGCATCATTACTTTGGGCAACACAAAGGAAATCACATTTTCAGCTTTGGGATTGCTTTTGGAATTAATTTTCAATTCATCAGCTTCGCATCACAGACTAAAAAATCTTAAAAAAGAAACAATGATGAACTTTCATTTATTTTTCGTTCTTTGTTGCATGATTAAATGGAGTATATTTGTCATAGACTGCGACTTTCACACGATTAAATTAGAATATTAATGGAGTACAAGTGAAAGTACTATAACGGTCGAGCACACAGCGTTTTAGTCATAGTTTTTATTCGCAAATGTTCAATGGCATTGTTATTCATAACACCTCATCAGCTTGTCAGTATATTATGTCCTATACTTGAATATTCAAAACATTTATATCTACATATACCAAATAGTTCTTAACATTACTAAACCAATTTTTAATAACATACAAAATGCTGTGTATTCGAAAGTGGTACATCAATACACGATCCATCAAAAATCATAGCATGTCTTACTTTCGCTTCTAACTCGTACTATTCTCATACTAATCTGTGTTTTTCCGCTCCCCCCTACCCGCTAACAGAGCAACAAGCGACGGTCACTATACCCGGTACTAATATATCCATACCCCTATCCGCTTTGGCCGGCAACCAGCCCATGATCACTATCCCAGGGTCTAATATAACGATCCCGACCGGGATACAAATCCCAACGAGTCAGGCGATATCGATCCCGTGTAGTACCGGTGTTCAGCTGTCGGCGAGCGTCGGGGCTACCACTGGGGACCAACACAAGAATGGGGGGCAGACCAAGGACGGCAAGGCACCCGACGCGTCGCCCGGAGAAGGTTGGTTACAGGACTCACATGGTTCATCGTGTGAGGAAGGAACTTTGTACTGAAAATAAGTTTAACTTCTGGTAAAGATTCTTTAATTATCATGATTTTTCTTTTGTTTTCTCCTTTTTATGCAGTTAAAAATAATAATACAAAGTAAGCTAATTAATAGACAAAACATATAACTTTTGATAAATCAAAAGTATATAGGTACAAATTTAAGTCTAGCTATTTATGAGCTAGTATAACTAATGTAGCTTTACGCGCAGCCATGTTTCTTGGATAAAAAAGAAATGGTTGGTGCTATCTTCCGTTAGGACGTCTTTTTTCGCATTTTAAATTAAAAAGATAACAAAGATATGATTTTCTAAATTTGAGTGTTATTTTATCTATTAATAGGGATTGTTAACCATAGCCAAATGTGTGGCAGTCATTATTTAAAAATTGGGTTTTCTTACAAAGTTCCCTCGACACAATCATTCCTTATTTACCATTTCCCAAGCTTGATGTTTATCTTGCAGTTACAGTTACTTTGCTTGGTGTTTTTATTTCTCATGCACTACTACCATCATCATTACTGATACAAACTTAGACACTATTTCACGTAAAATATTGGTTTGGCTGTCTTTGCACTCATGTTAGAAATTAGCACAAAATGCGTAAAGTTATTATTATTTAACTGCTGAGGGAAATGTATTTAACAATTTTTTTATTTGTTACTGCAAAAGTTCATCATTAAATTTTATCCAGTACTTAGTTAAAATACTTTTCAATAGCCAATCACAAAATTTTAAATAAAATGTATTGCCTTGTCATTTTACTTACTCTTGCAATAATTTTTTGTCATGGGTTTTATCACCAATTCATGATTTTTTTTTAATATATTACGGTCAGAAATTTATATCTTGAACATAAGGCATCAAGATACCGACAAAATGGAATTGATGGCGAAAAAGGTATTTTTAAAAACCAAGTGAAAATGCAACCAAATTCTCAATATAAACAAGGATTATGATAACAAACATGTTCCAACTAGTATTAACCCCCCCAGTGTCTCCAGGCGGTGGGGTGGCCGTGCGCGGCGGCGTAGGCGGCATGGGTATGGTGCCAGTCCAAGTACCCGTCAGTGTTGCCAACGGTCATACCGTGTACCAGACCGTACACCTACCGGTACACGCGCCTCAGCATCTACAGATTATACCGCAGTTACAACAGGTGAGTTCCTAATTTAAATAATTAAACAACCCGCCGAAATTCATAATTACGTATAGGTATCCAGATAATTCACATCTACAAAAAGTTGTCATATAGTAGTAGAGAACAGTTAGACAGAACAAATGTTTGTACTGGATGAGTTTCGAACCCATTACCAGTGGCGTGGAAGTCTGGGTCTCTAACCACCAACCCAAGTGGCCATTTGGTGTCTGAAAAGCAGGTGGATTAAATCTGTTGGACGAGTGTTTGTAGTGTCGCACAGATCGCACATCTGTTTAAATTTGTCAATTGGCATATTGAATATTGAAGCAGATTGTAAGCATCAGAATAGTGTTTCATTATGGGTTGATATTTTTATTCTACATATCTTTTTATCTCAGGCGCTGTTTCACTCGCTTTTCTGAGGGATCTATTGTATCCCGCGATTGTTATATAACCTATGTAACTGGGGAACACAATTGTCGAACATTTTAATGACGACAACGCTTGGGTGTAGTGCTCTCCAGCAGGACACAACATTATATAGAAAATTATATTTTGAAAAGAGTAATAGCTGGCTCTTCTCAGTAAAAGCAACCTTCCGAACCGGGGTTAGAGTCTGACCATACATTTCATTTTAAGAAAAAAAAATGTGATTTAAATCTGATGAATAGTTTCAGTCGTACTTTATAATATTAGTATAGAAATATTGAATATATTATTATATTTTAGCATAAGCATGTTTTGTAGATTAAACAAATGCTTCTTAATACGTATCCATCTGTCCCTGGTCATTTTGCCCATTGTAACATGTGTAGTTGTTCTTTCTGGTTTGAAAATGATTGATAGTCTGGTGGGCGAGGATATGAATCCTCAATTATAAGAAAGCTAAAATCATATTCTAGTGCTTATTATTTTTTTTTTGGTTCATGTTGATGTCCCATCCCTAAACTATTTGAAAGCGCCCGCACGGATTGAGCGCGCTGCTGTCGTTCGGTTGACTTGAAATGTCAAACCAGTGTCAACGTCAAATGTTTTGTTTTAGGTTATATTAAATTGGATGATTTTGCTTTTACCAAAAGCTTATGTTTTGAGTGTTTTATTGCATTTGGGTATCAACGAATATGGTTTAATAATGCACAGAAGTGTGTTTGTGTAAGTAGCGTTGAGTGTTTTAAGCGGAAAGCTTACTTGTTGTGAATTTTTGTTTACATTGTCATGAATAAATACAATGATCAAATAGTGCATAATGTATACACTAAACAAACCTTTTCTTATATAATTGCTAATAAATAAATGTAATATATTTTAGATGCAAGCCCAACCCCAAGTAGCCAACGTTTTGACTCCATCGGGACAAATACAGCAAATCCAAATCGCTTCACTGGCTAATGTTCAGGTAATTATAAAATAATTATTTATACTGTGTATTTCCTTATTATATATAATGACTGCATAAAGATAAATAGGGTACCCCTCACTAGATATGCTGGTTTTTGAAAACACTTATACATTACAGTTTTAATTGACTGTATTTCATAAGATTATTATTTTTATATGTTTATTGAAGACAGGAAGTGGTATTTGTGCTTCCAGAACTGTAACTTATGTTATTTTATTAAATATATAATTTTAAATAGAATAACATGGTTAATTATAGGGAATTATCTTAATTTGACATTTTACAATGGGTTAAGTTTTCATTTGAATTTAATAAGCTACGCAAAAATGTATCTAAACGCTGTATATACAATGCTGGGTTTGGTTTGGTGCAGCAAGGTGCAAATGGGCAGACAGCTACAAGTGGAGGGCAAACACCTGGGACAATAACTTTACAGGTAAACTGAGTTTATTTTGTGGTTTATTATTGACTGGTTTGGGTTTATTTTTGCATGATTATTTGTATAGTTTTGTATTTTTGGTTTTTTAGTTTTGATCAGTTGGTTTTGGGTTTGTTATTTTATTTTAGTTTATGAATTTAATGGCCAGGTGTAGAAGTTTTATTTTTTTATTGTGATACATACAACTCACTTATAATACACTTCAAAACTTAACATTATGATAACATATTGTATTTTCCTACTGTAAATATCAACTTGTATGTATCACCTTGTATAAACAATTGCTAATATGTCCACTATGATTACAAAATCATTTTAATTATAATACAATACTGAATAAAAATAAAACTATAACCTAAATACTATGTTAAGAAAGACCATTAAAAAAAAATTTAACATTTGTTGCAATCCTCAGTATACTATTGTCAGATCAACTAAATTCTACATAGCTATGCCCTGCGGTTTCACCCACATACCCAAGGGATGTTACATTATTTTGTTCTTTCTAACATCAATAGTTTTCGCAGCACACATGATGTTAATAATTTTTTTAACACCTTGGGTTACATTATTAGATTTTTAGTAAGGATCCCTATTTAAAAAACATATACAATATAACCTTTATCACCCGGGATAGTGTAGCTTCCCAATAATCAAAGAATTTTTGAAATTAATCCAGTAGTTTTTAAGTTTATTCCTTACATACAAAAATACAAATCTTTCCTCTTTATAAAATTTATTCTACATTTACCTAAATGATTGTCACTCTTCACTTTTATTTGGAGATTTCTCATTTCTGCTTAATAATAACACATATTTAACTGCTGCTTGGAATGGTAAAGGCGGTATCAAATCAAATACAAGGGGATTCAAATGGTCTACAGCAACAGCCTTCGCAAACCATTATAACAAATACACCAACAGGACAGCAAGTGACCGTCATACCTGCATCGTCTAATGTAGGAGCAACGAATATCGTCCAGGTATTGCGTTCGGCAATCTTCGGTATCGCACGAATATTGCCGAATCGTATACTGTATATGTGTTAGTGTCGTTTGTCTGCTTCTGAGTTTTGTTGATTGCTGAATTTAGTTGCTTTGTAGTTTGGTCTGGGCTCAAATGATTAGTTTCTACATAGTGATGTGGAAGCAACGCTTAGTTATCTATATTTAAATTCATTAATTAACTAAAATTGTTTATCTGGTATATTGATATTAATTAATAAACTAAAATTGTTTAGTTTGAGTTCAGTTTTTCATATTATTTTGTCAATATCAGATTATTTATTAGAATAATTATGAGTTTTCGAAAGTGAGCTCTTTCTGATTTTCATCTGTAAGTCGTTATTGTGTCTGAATTTCATTGAATGTTGCCTAGATTCCTCTTACTTACTCAAGATCTCTTGTTGGATGATACTTTTATTCAAGACTAGCTGACCCGACAGACGTTGTCCTGTCTTATATATATATGTGTATATAGAAATTATAAATTAATTATTTTATCATTATAATTCCGGCCTAAGCCTCTATTTTAAACGATATTTACAGCTCGCATTTTGTCAATCGCACCAAACTGTCAAATTGCTGACAATAATGTCAAACAGGTTACATTAAAAAAGTTTATATTTTCAAAAGCGCTAGTAGAGTCGTTAAGTTTTCTTACATTTTCTAATTTTCCCCGCAACTTTCTTAATTTTTTGTTTCATAAGAACCTTCTGACAATAACAAACATAACAAAAAAATCGAAAGCGATAACGGTAAAGCCGTCCATGCGTGATGCCGTGACCAAGGGAAATAGGGATTCATTTTAATTTATTCACAAGATAAGCATTCACAATTAGATTCATTAGAAAATATATTATTTTGCACTTTTTCGATGTATGGAGTTATGTTATGAAGGTTCTTAAGGCCCTTGACTTATTTGACACTGTGTGTGCAGGTCCCAACCCTGGGTATGGGCGGTCTGGGTACTGCAGTACAGTTGGTGCCAGCACTCGGACTCCCTGGCGTGCAGATCGGTCAGCTGCAACAACCGCAGCAACAGCAGCAACCACAACCTGTTATTGGTAACTACATCCTACATCTATATTTGTGCAATTATTTAAAAATCTTCCCCATCTTAATCTTATGTTTTTTGTAATTTTTCGTGAAATCGGATTTTTTACTTAATGCATTTTGACCATTAAAACGAAAACTTTTTTTGTCAATTTGCAGGTCAACAGATTCAGCAAGATCCTAACGAGCCAGGCAAGTGGCAGGTGGTGACTGTGAGCGGAGGGTCTGTCTCCGGCAACATGTCTGGCAACGGATCGGGCAACGTGTCCGGGGGCGAGTGCGAGGCCTCCAAGCAGCGTCCTACCAGTCCCTCCCAAGGGAAGAGACTGATGAAGCGGGTCGCTTGTACCTGTCCTAACTGTGATCAGGGGGAGAAGTTAGTACAGTCGTCGAGACTTTTACAAGGGAGGGGTTGTATATGACCACAATGGTGTGATAATGTGGCAGGTGGTGAGCTCATGGCATTGGTATAGTGGGCTGCTGAAACACCAGTGTGTGTTAAGTAATGATTTACAGCTTGAGGGTAGGCAGACGGGTTCTACAAAGTACATCACTACCAGTATGGTTTCCTCATAAATGTTCTTCCCTGATTTAAGTTAATGTTCACTGTAGGATTTGAACCCTCTATGACGATGACGTCACATCTACTGCTAGATTATTATTTAAATGTCAGAAGATATGGAAGTGATTACAAAAATATGGTGGAGGTCAAGTATATTTTTTTGTAATATTATGTATCTTAATAATCTCGTCTATTAACAAATTGATCGCAGAGCCAAAATACTCAAAAAATCAGCCGTGCACCTACTAGGGGAGTAGTTGTACTCGACTGGGACTACTCGCCGGGCAGGTAGCTGTCCACACGCCTTGCTGTAGTTACTCGCTAGGCGAGTAGTCAAACCTCCGATCAAAGATATACAAGATAGATGGTCACATACAAAACACTTCGTTTTGAAAATATGCCGTCTTCAAACATCATCCAGATATTTTGTTTTATATAAAATACATTTTTTGTGATATTTTTCATTCATTCTTTCGCTAACCGAAATATTTGGAACCAAATCTTTTGTCGCGAAGTAGTCTTAATTACCAGCTCGGATATTAATCACTGACACACAATCTAGATACATCCTTGATCGGAGATTCAAACATCAATAAGTGGTTAACTGAAAAACAGTCATAACTGATAGTATTTTCTTAATTTCAGTCGTCTAGTGGATCGCAAGAAACAACACGTGTGTCATATAGCTGGGTGTAACAAGGTCTATGGGAAGACGTCACATTTACGAGCGCATTTACGCTGGCACAGTGGGGAGAGACCATTCCTTTGTAATTGGCTGTTCTGTGGCAAGAGGTAATGTTGAATTTTAACCTTGCAAGTATATTTTCGACACAAGCATTCGAAATATTTTTATAATTTTATCTGCTGTTTCTAAATTTGGCGAGATTTAAAAGGCCTGGTTAAAAGGTTATTTTGATAGCTGGTGTTATAGAAAAATCATCTTAATGCTTTTGAGATAAGGTTTATCTATCGACCAAATGGTTAATTGTGTGATAATCCTGAAACCAACTAAAACCTCATAACAATGCCATAGAGTAAATTTTTGCATAACACTCAGCTGTCAAAACTGGTATATTTGATCTCTACAAATTTATTTCAAGATGTCGTACTTATCGGTTGGCGAGGCTAAAAGCGCGCTATTTTAAAGTAATGAAAATGCAATGAAAATATTTTATAAAACTAAACTTAATTCCTATTGAAATACAATCATAGAGTAGACATTGATATATTTTTCTAAATAGATACTTATATAGATATTTACACCCAGATACAGAACAAATAGATATGTTCAGGTACACAAATGTTTCAGTGTCTAACTGAACAAACTGAGGCCTAAGCACGAACATCGTATCGAGTGCGCCAAAAAGCTGGTTTGTATGGAAAATGGAACACCGCGTACACCGTGACGTTGCGGGATGTTAAATTTTCCATTGCGTTGGGTTTCGACGCACTCGATACGCTTGCGATAGGCGTTCGTGCTAGGGGCACAGGTCCGTCAAGTGTGGACGCTGATATCCTGATGTATAACTAAGTGTATATGTTACAGGTTCACTCGGTCGGACGAGCTGCAGCGGCACCGCCGCACGCACACCGGCGAGAAGCGCTTCGAGTGCCCCGAGTGCAGCAAGCGGTTCATGCGCTCCGACCACCTCGCCAAGCACGTTCGGATACACACCAAGAACAGGATCACGGTATGGTCTTTTTTAAATATAGGTTTGTGTTTGACCACAATCTCACCGTAGTACGTGATGATATGGCCGAAGGTCGTAAGCCCATGAAGCCTTGACGGGAACTCAAATACAGCTGTTGAAACATATCGACAGGTCCTTGTTTACCGGTTTTCATCTTGAGGGTGAAATATTTTTTAAGTATTTACTACAGCAGTGCCGTAGTGCCGACAGGTTCATGCGAATCTAACACGCGAGTTTTTGAACCAAAGTATAAATTTAGGTGGATGATAAAAAAAATGGCAACTATCGCTTTGTGTTTTAGCCGTCCTAATTAGGATCTCATAATAAATATTGTCACAAATAATTCACTCAAACTTTAATATTTAATAATATAAAATAAACATCTATTGTAGGAGGTGGCAACATCGACGCAATCCATGTACTCGGACTCTGGCGATGACAGCTGCGAGGAAAAGATGATGTTGACAATAGAGACCATCCACACCGAAGCTGACAGTGATGAAAAACTGGTGATGATCAGGCCTGGCAAGATAGAGCCGGAGCAAGTGGACAGCTAGGACGAAGACAGCGACGAGTAGTTCCACGTCGCTATACAACTTTGAGTTCTTTTAACATATGTTTAAGCTCGATTTTATAGTGGCGATGTTATTGACGCTCAGTGATATGGACTGACTAGTGAGTGTAAGGTAATTGTGATGAAACGGTGTTGTTAAATAGTTTGACTGTGAGACACTGTGGTGTGATATGTTAAATTGTGTAAATGTACAATGGAGAGCAGTAGTAACTATTTAAAAATATTTTCGAGAGAGATACTATGATTTCTGATAGCATGTTTAGTAAATACATAAAATTATTAGTGCAATCACATGGCTATAAAATTTTGCACAAAAGTTGTTATAATGCATTACTCTAGCATTACCAAATAGATTTTGATACGAATTAAATTATTATATTTATCAATAATAGCATAGAGATTGGTATATGTATAACAAATATTCATTTTTTCTGGGAATGAGCTGATTGTTCATTACCTCTTGAACCCTGCAGGATTTATGCAAAAAATATTCATGTCGCCCATGTTAATACCACAAGAACTATGGTCTCGTGTTATTTAAAACTGATTGTATTCCATCCTTGAAATTCTCGTAAACTAATATTAAACCAAACCGTTGATGAGTATGTTCATAACAGTGTTATTGGATTAACAGTTATATTATTGCAAAAATATATCACCAATGTTCTGAAGAGGTAACCAGTGGTCTTAATACTGAGACCCACGATTCACGGATGATATTTCAACCTTTTGAACGCCATACTATAACTGCATCTCCCAGTCCTGTACACCAAGCCCTAAAATCGATATAACTACCTGTATCCATAAACCACAAAAGTAATAACTAAATATGTTTATTTTATATTTTTCTATGTCGAGTATAGACGATAATGGCGCACAGAAGGTTAAATCTCAATATGACATGTGGTTTGGTCGCCGTCTCTCAGGCACATTACCAATCCCCTGCTACAGGTAATAATATTACACAAAGAAACGTCAACTATACTTGTCCGTACCCAGAACCTACAATTTCTAAGCCGACCTTTATACCGCTCGACCGCGGCGATATTATTTCCAAAATCTAATCAAATTTTTTATTGATTTAGTTGAATTTACTGAAATTATTATATTTTAATCATGGTTGTTCTATTTGTTGTGTTTAGTCTTGTATGTTTAATTAAGGACCATATTTTACCAACATTGGGTAATTCTTATCTATTGGTCAAATGATAATGTCATGCCAGTTGGCTTGGTGGTTAGCGACTCTGACTGTCAAGCCGAAGGCTCCGGCTTCGATTCCCACCCAGGACAAACATTTGTGTGCATGAACATGTCTGTTTGTTCTGTTTCTGGGTGTAAATCTTAATATATATAAATCTCGTGTCACAATGTTTGTCCTCAATGGACTCCTAAACCACTTAACCGATTATAATAAAATTCGCACACCATGTGCAGTTCGATCCAACTTGAGAGATAGGATAGTTTAAATCTCAAATTATAGTCGCAATTTTAATTTATTGCTAATTATTTGTCTGTTATTATTTGACAGTCACAATTATCTGTTAACTCCAAATGATTCTAAGAGATGTCGATACCTTTCGACTGGGTTGAGTAAGTCATCAATAGATGGCGCTGCTATGGTAAATCTACGAACGTGTCATATAAGCTACAATTCAATATCATGATTACCACGTGTTATTGAGGCTAATGTATAAATTAAATTTATTTTGTAGTAAACGAAATACCGTGAAATTCAATTATTTCTTCTTTTTTAATACGGCTGGACCGATTGGAATGTTTTTTTTTGTTTGCGTTTGGGTGGTGCCCTGGATGGTTTAGATTCACAATTGGACCCGGTAGGTGGCGCTGCGAGCGAATTCCTGCATTTTTGTATGGACTTATTTCGACAGAACGACGTCTGTCCGGGCAGCTAGTATCTATATAAGTATGTATTTAGAAAAAAAAATTGTAGTATATGTAATATATCAGTTATCTAGTTTCCATAGTACAAGTTCTGCTTAGTTTGGGATCAGATGGCCGTGTGTAAAGAATGTCCCGGGATATTTATTTATTTATTAATGAGACTTCAATAGATTGTCTATACAAAATCTGTATAGACTAAGTATTTTTCTATGTTTGGTAAAATAGGACCTTAATTACTTTATTTGAAACCGCCTGTATGTAAACATTTAGTTATAAGTTACTTTAAAATAAATTAAGTGAAAATAATGAGTCCATATGGCAAGATAATCGAAATAATTCTTATATTTCGCCCAGCAATCAGTAGAATGTTCTAAATGCAATGAAGAATATTACAAATTGAATAATATTTATTATTTATAATAATCAAAACTATTTTCTTTTCTTTTTCAATTTCACCACATAGTTATATAAAATTACACTTTGTGTCGGAAATTACTATTACACACGATTATTTACGTATAAGAAATTAACTTATGTATATTATGTGTAAATATTTGGTAAACAAATTTATAAGACTTAAGATATTAACGATGTGACTAAATATGTAACGCATATTCTTATTATACGATTATATTTAAAATGATGTATGATTAATTTTTTCGGGTTTCCTGTAATTCATTAAATTCCTGTTCTGCACAATAAATTCTTTATCTAAAGTTATCAATTAGTTCACATTGAAACCCAAAAGAACAAAGTAAACCTACATATTATGTAAAAGTGTAGTTTATATTTTCGTTAAAAATGTGATTTCTTATTGTTTGGAATTAAAATTTGATCTGTGATCAAAATTATTGTTATAAAGACGAAAACATGAAGACGTATGTATTAATTATGTACTTGTAAATTGTATGATATAATTATTTTTAATATTCGTTCACAGCCCCTTGGTAATATTTCCGGGCCGCTGATTGGTCGTTACTCTGCGGTTGGGACAATTGAACCAATCAGAGTTACGATGCCGTGTCGCGTGGCCCCAGTGCACAGGTTCGCTTATATTGTAGACAGGTATTTCTAAATGGACCTATTAGATAAACAAGCGGACACCGTGAATGTGCCATTAAGACGTTTTTGCACATTATACATAATCGACAAACAAGCTAAGAGTGGTTGGAAAAAATGTAGTTGGTTTTAATGATGCAGAACTTGTAAAATCATCTACTTGCTAGAGTTTGAAGGGTGATTTTATACCTATTCAGGAATCATAAATGTCACTTTTATGCCCTATATTATTGATTTTCACTAACTAATAAGATTATACCTATTGCTTAGCAGATTCCCTAAGACTGCGTATCCACTGACGCGAGGCAGAGTAGAGCGGAGCAGAGCAGTGAAAAGCGGCAAGTGTTTGTTGAGTGGAGATTTCGAGCTCTGTGATTGGCCAATTCACGGTCTGCTCCTCTCCACTCTGTCCAGCTCCGCGTTAGTGGAAACACCCTTACGCATGTCCAAATGACAGTTTTTATCGACATTGGTTATACTACCGGCACGCTATGATGGCCGTTTTGACGTTTCAGATTGTCATAGGAAAAGAAACTGTAATGCTTTGGAATATGGTGATTTCTATCATCATACAGTTAGCTGTTGGATCAATAGATGCACCTTATGCTTGAAGGAATAAAGGTTATTTTTCTTTGTCATTTTTAAACGTCAAAAGGCCATCATAGCGTGCCGCAAGTTTAGTGAAAATTAATAATATGTTGTGATCAAGAAGCGTGTTGTATGCGTGCCTTAAGCTACGGCTTCATATGAAAATGGTGCCGTAATTTGAACCTTCACTATACAAATCATTTGTCTGTGAGGGCTTGTTTACTTGTGACCTTAAAATCTAAGTCCACAGCATCGCCTTTGGCTCGAATCTAATAATTACTGACATTGACATGGACGTACGAAAGACGTTTAACTAGTCTGTGTCATTTTGTTAATGACATTATTCTGTGATCCCACAGTACATTTTCGAATAGTCTGTATTGAAATATGAGAAGCTGTATACATCGAAACAGATGCTGGGTCCAAATTACTGATTTTATCATTGTAAATAGTAGTATTTTTAGTTTTGTACAGTGTAAAATGTATGTAAATAATTTTATTGTTGAAATGGTTAAATAAAATATTTTTTATATTATCAATTGTTGTTTCTTTTATTTATTGTCCTTTTTTAATAGCGTGTATAGCATGCTAGAAAATAACACCATGCGATGTCTTCATTGAAAATTGCATAACATTGTTTCTATCAAAATCACCTCGGGCCATAAAACACCTCAATAATTTCTCGCTCTTTAACTATTGTGACATCGTAAATCCGTAATCAATTTCCAAGACAGTAAATTGCCATGGTCGCATCCAAAGAGGCTTCAATTAACCCGTCTTATTGGTCCGTAACAACTACCCGAACATAATTACGAGGGCAATTCAAAGTTAACAATCTGCCGCGCGCTGTACGCGCTCTGTTGCCGCACTTTATCGTGATGTTTTCCAACTGCGTTTGTACCGTTCGTTTATCTTTCCCGTTGCCGGAGCGGAGCCGACGCTGTTCCATTCTTGTGATTTAGAAAATTGTTTATGTACAATGAGATAAGAATGCCTACTTGATTATGTAAAACAAAACTGTTCTGAACAAAAATTGCGAGTAGAAGCGTTTTGTAGACGCGCTTTAGTTTACGGTTAACGAATAATTAAAAATTAAACATATTTTACAATAATACACGGTTATCTTATTTAAAATTAAGCAGAGCTTGTACTAAGGTATCCAGATAACTGATATATCTACTCCTTTTTAAGTACACATGTAGATACTCAAATTGATAAATACACCCTGATACAGAATAAATAAACATGCTCATGCACACAATTTGTTGTTCTGGATGGGATCGAACCCACGACGAGATAGTAAGGATATCGAACCACCACGCCAACTGGCATAAATCGAAACCCTTTTCGTCATAATGAAAATAATTTTTCAAACGCTTCTTAAAGAATTATCTGGACACTACGGACAAAGGTGGTGCATTATAGCTCCTAGCATAAATAAAACTTTCCAACGTAAGTGAAAAATTATGTTCACAAAAACCAGTTTGTGCAGTATCAGTAAGATAACAAACAGATGCAGTTTGCATGTCATTGAAGTGATTCAGCGTCTGCAAGTTGTAGGCTTGTTACATAGCTTCTTATTTGTAATTGCCGTATAGTTACAGGATGGCAACATGCATATCACGTCGTTTCATCGAAATGCTTCGTTTTATCGCTTTATCTTACCTAAAATCTAAATCTGCAGCTATCTAGACAAGGCTTAAACTAGATTCTGTCCATATGAGTTAAGTTTTTGCTGAACAAATTACTGGACCTTGCTAATGTCTTCGAGTCTTGTAGCTCTATTTCAACTTCAGGTTTTGTTATCGTTCCCCTATCTCAACATGATTGTCTTAAAGCAGTAGGTAAAGCCTGTGTGCGTCGTTACGCCACTTTTAATTAATTCTAGTCCGCTACTAACCACAAATGTACCTTTGGAATTCCGCTTTTATTAATTGTAAATATATTCCCGCGCATTCTGTCCACGTGGTGAAGTATTACGTACGTATCGTTTATAGAGAAGGCATCTAGCCACTGGCTCAATCCATTGTCCATTCTTTTACTTATATCCGTTGAGTAATTGCGTTTGAATCAAAGCATCTTGGTTGCGATAAATCGTTTCACAGTCGAGTCGGGTCGTCGGCCGCCATTTTCCGTGTCGCTACGCGTCTAATGGCGGCCATTACCGCGCCCGTGAAATCGTGATGCCGACCGCTGCCCACAAAACGTAATGCTCCATTTTTCTATTTTTCCTAACGCTCCGGTGATTTGTAACTTATGAATCGATTTATAAGTACCGGCCGCAAAGTATTTCTGGTCTTTAGAAATTCCTCTTTCTTAGATACTTTGGTTATAGGTAGGTATGAAGGTACAACTATGGCTTCGCTCCGAAAGCTCCAACATAGTCAAAAGAGAAACTTCTTTGAGAGTCTTTTCGAAAGTAATGTTATTGCAGACCTGCTTCTTACATTTTTACAGGATATTAATTTCATAAAGATATTTAATCTAATAGTTTATATTAATATTATTAAGAAAGAGGGGGAATTTTGTGAGTTTGTATGTAAGGGGAGAAGTCTCCGGAACCTCCTTCCTCCTTTTACTATTTGAAAGGTATATTATTCCAGATATACATGGACATAGGGTATGTTATAATTCCTTTAGGAACGCGAGTGAAAACGCGGCACAAAAAGTTAGATCATTATAAAACAAATCTTGCCACACTGGGCTGCTACCTTAAAATATGCCACTTTAGTAAAAGAGACTAGGTTTTGACATAAACAGAATAACTTTAATAACGCTTATTAGGGTTTGATGCGTTGTATAGGAGTGGACAATTTCATAGGTATTTTATCAAGGATAGAGTGAATTGGCATCTTCTGAACGAGCGTGTAACATCCTTGGCGTCATCATTGCTCCGCCCAGAGTGAGTATGTTAATTAGTATACTAATTGATAAAATTACCGGAAGCTATTCGTAAAGTGACTAAGTTTCACGTTTCTAATAATTCTGAAAAGCTGATTGCTATTATACAGATATCAATATCATTAAATTTAAATTATTTGATATGGTAACATTTCCATAAATTATTTGACATGTCAGAAAATAATGCTATACAAAATTCCACTTCTCTTAAAATAAAACAAATATTTCTGTGTATAAAACTTTAAAGTAATAGAAATTCTTTTTGTATAGGAATCAATATTCACATTTTAAAATAAAATACTAGATAAGGCTTTGAATAACAAGATATAGTGTGAAATTAGAGTGTATGTTATCAACAATTACCTTTAATAAAAATAAATATCCCGGGACATTCTTGTAACAAGGCAATCTGATCCCAAACTAAGCAGACCTTATACTTACTGATATACTACATAATATATTACTTTTTTAAATACATACTTGGTATAGATATTTAAATCCGGCCACAGGACATATAGACATGTTCATGCACACTAATGTTTGTCCCGGGTGGGAATCGAACCCACGACCTGCGGCGTGGCAGTCAGGGTCTCTGTCAGTGACTATTCCGTCTCTGTCTCGCAACTCTGCAATTAGACGACAGGTCTGCTCTATCCGCGTGTTCACCTGAGCGATCACTCGGCGAGTTTGGCTTGTGAATAGCACTGCAGTTCCTCTAAACCAAACCTAATGATTGCTAAAGCAATGCATTACAACTCTAATATATATCCAATTTTACTTTTAACTATTTATACACAATGTTGAACAATACTTATTCGATATTAAGCTGTAAAGCGCTGAGATTTACCGTTGATAGTGAATGTAGGCATGAAGTAAGAAAGCAAGACAAGGGACTCGCTCCAGTGCGCCCGCCACGGCTTCTGGCCAGGCTTCTAATGAAAGATATGCGATAAATTTTAATTATATCTTGCTGACTAATTACCGAGGATGGTTATAATGCACGTCTACATCGTCTTAAGTCATTGGCTAGTTATGCACAATTTCATCGGATGTTATGCATAGCAATGGCCGTTTCATGGTTTCATGGCGAGCAGTGATTATGGACGCTTGTTAATTTTTTTTACAGCGTACTGAATAAGTAGACAATTTGTACACTATAACGGCTTGGGGATTAAAGATCACGTTTTTTTAAACTTAACATAAATATTTTAACCAATATGTCGATTAATATATCAAACTTACAAAAGAGCCACGTGGTCTTTTATTATAATATTTGGTATTCCAAAAGGCGCTGATCCCAACTCAATAGCTTATTTAATAGAAGATCATTCAACTTGGTAATTTCATCATGATGTCATTCGTGGTTATGGACGACCGGGTATCGTAATGTACCTACTCTGAAAATTTAAAATAAGAATTTATGATTTATGGTTTTATGGTGGTAGTTTTGCCAGCTATATTTGACCACAATCTGACCATGGTAAGTGATGATGAAGCCTAAGGTGGTAAGCTCACGAAATCTTTAAGAGAACATCAAGTGTAGGTATTTTAACACTCGCACAGGCGCTTGGCGACAGATCAACTTGAGCGTGACACTATGGCCAGCTGCTTACTACAAAATATCCAACTACCGTAGTTTGGTTTCGTTACAATGTTTTCCTTTACCGGAAGCTAAAGCTTATTGTAAGTATTCGAATCCAAGACTCTCGTCACGGCATTCGACGACACAACCAAATAAAATTTCATCGCCTTAAAACATTCCAAATTTTTGATATTTGTATGTTTGTGACTCGAATCACGCATTCTGGAGTTCTGGATTAAAATACTTTTTATAAGAGGATCACATAAGATAATTATCGACGGAAGCTAATTATTAAAAGTGTCAGTCGACGCAAGGCCACTAATACTTCCTCCATAGAAAAATCCACCGTGATCCATTTTCACCTGCACACCTGTTTTCATTCATCATAGGCATTAAGAAATTCTACCACTGGAATGTTAAATTGACGTATTTTACACAGTTTACCATAAGACCTAAGTTAACCTTTGATATCAGGCATTTGTGTTGAACAATGAGGCGAAAGGAGTGGCGTATCGTTTTGGAGATATCGGCAGTCTAGCAACTTTGTCCGATTAGCTTCGATTTACGTAAACTTCATACCAACGTTTGTATTACATTATTTTGTAATAATGTAGAAGTTTCTGTATCTTAAAATTGTATTGTAATATATAATGTGAAATCATAATATTCTGTTTCGTTTATATCGAAATTACAGGTATCTCTACATGAGACTTAACAATCTTACGTCAAAGAGTCGACAACGCATTGGCGATGCCACTGGTGTTGCATATGTCCATTGGCGACGTTGGCTTACCATCAGGTGGGTCGTCGGCTATGTATCATATAATACATCAATCTATATGCAGTTGTCATATAATCCCGTTCAGCCATCTATAATTGAGTCACAAACATCCAAACGTTTACATCTATAATAGGCACTTCTAAGAAAACAGCTTGTCAGATAAATTACCTCCCCCTATCTCGTTTAAACACGCCTTAACCCACCCAATCATTTTAAAAATACTTCGTCATTGTATCGTCATAAAGGTCAATTGCAAACTGTTTTAGTTATTGATAATTCCACGGCAGGTGATAGCGCACGGCACGGGGCACCTGCGATGTCATGCACCTCCTTGGGCTGGCTTGACTTGACTCGGCACGGTGGATGGGTGCTCGGCGGCGCGTGGCCGGTCGCCTCGCGGATACACATGTATCCCTTCATCTTGTTTACTGTTTTGTAATAGATAATTATTAATAAGCTACAGGTCCTTCACCGTTGGACAAGTTCATTGTCTTGCTTGAAATGTTTGTTGTGAATAATAATGGTAGAGTTTTGAATATGCACTAGTCTGTTGTTCGATTTGACGGGCCAGTTGGTTTAATTGTTAGAGATTGATTCCCATCTAGGATGAAAAGTGGTGTGCATGAACACATCTGTTTGTTTTGTATCTGGGTGTAAATCTATAAGTAGATATGTACTACGAAGAAAAATACGTTGTACCTTTAATGTACTATAACTTTTTTGGTTTCCACAATACAAGCTTTGCTTAGTGTATGGGGTCAAATGGCTGGGTGTAAAGAATGTCCCAAGATATTTATTTTAAACTAAGTAATTTGATAGAAAAAGAAAGCAGTTAGTCACTATCCATAAAAAAAATATTTAATAATATTATTTAAATAAAAATAGTTTTTCCATACAATGTTATTTCAACGAGTATAGTACAATACAATACAATATACTTTATTTGTACAACACATAACAGGAGAAGAGGTAACATAAACAAGCGGATTACAGAACAAGTATAATAGTATGTCATTTACGCAAAAAAACTTAAAAAAAAAAGCCGACAAACAAGCAGACGGTCCACCTGATAGTAAGTGGTCATCGCCGCCAATGGACATTTGCAACACTAGGGGCATCGCCGATGCGTTGTCGACCCTGAGACGTGAAGTTGTTAAGTCTCATGTGCCTGTAATTTCACCGGCCCCTTACCTTTCTAACCGAAACACAGTAATACAATTGCACTACTGCTTCACGGTAGAAATGAGTAAGGTGGTAGTACTTCCCCGGACGACTATTAAGAGCTCTAGGTACTACTCTCAAAACTAGGCTTTCGAGGGATTTTTTCAGGGTTTCATTTGGAGTATTGTTTTATTTACACACACGTACTATCTATTCTCCACGGTTCACGAGGGATGTTATATCTTCCCAGTATAAATAGAATCCTATACTTTAATACAGGGTAATGAGTAATGTATGAGTTTTGTGCCGAGTGTCATCTAAATCCGTTCAGTATTTTTTCGTGAACGTTTTATTCTACTAAGGTAGCAGACAAGCTGACGGGCCGTGTGTTAGCCTATTGACGCTTGCTACACCGTGGGTATCACACGCGCGTTGCCGACCCTGAGCGTTAAAAGAACCTCCATCCATCCTAACAAACTATCACATTTATAATATTAGTAGTATAATGTAGTAGAGCCTTATCCTAATGAAGCTAAAATGATTGAAGCCTAGATAATAGGTGAAGCGTTGATTTAGTGGTTGATAAACGATTTCTCCCTTTTTTTTTTTTTTTGCAAGGTGGAAAACTCATTAAGAGTTCGACCCCCGCCCTGGGAGAGACGGGGGGATATGTGGGCTTCCCTACACCTCCCCTTCTCCTAGTGAGAAGGGGAAGATGAGGTTTACCCACTAAAAACCACCTTGGCGTGCTACCGCTGCCCGGTTGGTTGGACACCGTGGTACCGCTTTTAAGCACAACCCACGATGTCCACCGGTCTCGCCCCGGCTAATGCCGGGGTCTTCCTCTCCAAAGGGAGATGGCCAAGCACGCGTGGCCATCTCCCGTCCGCCAAGTGGCTTGATGTGGCAGACGGAGGACTCCCATCCTCCGCCTGCAGCCACTAAGAGTCCCCCGGGGGGGGGGGGGGGCCCTTGCCGTTCGTGCCGGTAAAGTCACCCACCCGCAGGACGTAGACATGCCATAATGTAGGCATTTAGACGTCCATGCGGGTGTCTTCCTCTTCCGGCCGGCTGGCGGCCGCTGCCTCGGGGGTGGGGCGCGATGGGCGGGCGGGCTTTGTCCGCGCCACTTTACCTCTCACCGCGGGCGGGGAGCATTTGGGCCCCCCCATGACGTGGCCGGCCGGGAGTTGGGCGTGGTGGCATACTGCACACCGCGCCTTCTCTTCCCGGCATTCCTTCGACAGGTGCTCCTCCTTACCGCACCGGAAGCACATATGGCTCCGGTCGATATCAGAGGGGCAGAGCTCCCTAGTGTGGCCCACACCCATGCATTTGAAACAGTGCATGGGTGTCGGCCCAACCGGAATGATCCTGATGGACGACCAGCCCACCAGGATCCGACCACGCCCGAGGAGGGCCCTTGCCGCCCCCGCCGGGCACCGGATCAGAGCTGACCCGGTGCCATCGTAGCGGGAGCGGATGCCCCCCACCCTCACGTGAGCCGCCTCGCACTCCCCCGCAGCAGCGACGGCTGCCGTCAGCGACTCTGCGGTCGCTGACTCGTCCAGGCCGACCGCTTGGATGGCGGACATTTTCTGCGGGCGGCTTACGTGGGCTACGTCGCCCACGATGGCCTGCAGCTTCGCTGCAAGCGCATCCGCCGCCCGCTCCTTGTCCGCCCCGGGGACCTCGATGACCCTGCCCCCGGTCATCGAGGCCCGCACCCTCACGTGTTGTAAACCGACCTCCGCGAGGCTGCAGCCCTTGATGGCTTTCGCCATAGTGGCGTGCAGCGTGGTGGCGGTGGCGAGGTCCTTTTTCAAGGTAATCACCACCGCCGCCGTGTTCGGGACCTTCGGTCCCTTCTCCTTCTTCTTGGGCGCTGCCTTCTTGGGTGGGGGCACTTGGGTTGGGGGGGCGCCCTTGCCCTTCCCCTTGCCTTTGCCCTTCTTGGCCACTGTTGCCCAGCTCACCTCCTCGGGCTGCTGGCCCGAGGGGCCCGGTCCCTCCTCCGGGGCCGGCGGGGCAACAGGGGCTGCCGGGGTGGGCTTCTTGGCGGCCTTAGCGGCGGCCCTGGCGGCGGCCTTGGCGGCCTTAGGCCTCCGGGGCCGGCCGTCGCCCAGCCTCGCCCTTTCGGGCTCGCTTGCGGCTGGGATCGACGTGGTCAGTCCCGCAGTCTTCGTTTCGTCGGCCTCCAACGGGGGGCGGACGATGGGCTCGGCGAGCGGGCGCTTGTTTGCCTCCCCGAGACGGGTATTGATCATACCCTCCAAGGAGGCGAACAGGTCCCGCCTGATCTCCATCAGGGCCTCCGCCAGGTCCGCAGCGCTAAACTGCGAGGACGGTGGGGCCCGGGTCCCGCCTTCTGAAGGTCCGCGCTTCGTGGAGGCGGCGTGGAGCCTCCTCAGCTCCTCATCGCGGAGGAGCGCCCGCTCCCGCAGCCTCCAATTTTCAGCTTGGAGAGCGCGGACCTCGTCGCTCACCGACTTCTTGGCCTCCATTACGTCCATGGAGGCCAGGATTCTGTGGCAGGCCCTGTTGATTTGGCCCCGCACAGCCCCATTCAGGTTCCCCGACTTGCGGGCACCCTCTATGATTTGGGCAGCCGCCCTACGTGTCTCCCCGACCGGGTCGACCACGGGCTCCTGCACCGTTTTCTTCTTTCCCCCCCCAATTACCGATTCCGGACGGGGAACGGGGGGATCCTCCCGGCACGAAGCGGAGCTTTCATCGAGGAGGCTCCCCGCATCGGAGGTAGCGCAGTCGTCCGAGTCTGCGCCCTCCGCTGCGCGGGGCCTCGCTCTTGCCGCCGCCAGTCTTGCGAAACTCGCAAGTCTCCCTTTGGCCCCACCCCTTCGGGAGGTGTTCACCTTGGGGGTGTTGTCGGGCCTCGGGTGATCCTCACCGTCCTCGTGTCCTCTTTTCCGGGGCAGAGAGGTCGCCGGAGTTCCCGGCCGGACTCCGCCCTCCGAGTCCGAGTTCTCGGGCTTGGACGACTCAGCCCAGCCGAAGAAACCCGACGTCACTCGCAGCTCCTTCGTGCCTCCAGGCACTCCCTCTTCCTTCCTCCTGTCCTCACTGCTCTCTGTCATCTTATCATTTTGGCTTGCATTTTTCATTGTTGTTCCCACGAGTATGGACGAAAAGGTGGTCGACCCCCGGGTGACGCCGTTCCGGGGGCAAGGCTAGTGCCCGTGAGGGCTACTGTACAGGTCGCCCGGTATGTACAGGGTTTTTACGTCTTGTCCTGACGGGTTTTTAAAGAGTTTTCCTTTCTCGCGGGCCGGCCAATCAAGGCAAGCCCTCCGCTCCGGGCTCCCACTACTCCACAACGCCGTTGTGGTGGAGGTCGTTGCAGGATGCCCGGGCTACGGGTCGCAGAGGAGCGGCGTGCCTCACTCTGTTTTGGGCGGTTATTCCCGACGACAGTGTTACCTGCCGCCAGGCCCGCCCGGAAAGGGGGGGGGGGAGGAAGGGAGAAGGGGGGAAGGATAAGGGTTTTCCCTTAAAAGGATGGGAGTGGAAGGATGGGAAGAGGACCGAAGGGAAGGATGTGAGAGTCAGCCGCCAGCGCCAAGTGTCCACCAAAAGCTGGTGGGCACTTGGAGCTGTCGTTGCCCAGGGTGCGCCACGGGGAGGCCTCTCACTTGCACCCCAACGATTTCTCCCTAAACTAACAAGTATTTATAACATCCACGAACTGCATCGTACTACCCACGAGAAGCAATCGCACGATTCGGTGTTGTATGATTGTGGCGAAAATAGCAATACAATTTCTTAAAATTACTTACACTAAACTAGGCGGTAGACTATTCTCTCTGAACGCCTCTAATTACAATAAAAGCTCGTAGGTACATAACCAACCTTTTCCCCCTTTACTAAGAACGAGTTTTCACCATTTTTATTTTAATAACAGTCTCATAAAGGTTATTGGTAATTAGAGCAACAAGTAGGGTGCATAATGTGGTCATGCGGCGTGTCCAATGATCGGAGATAGTACAGCCAGCAGCGCCACCCTGCCAGGTTGTTGGTATTTCCACATAAATGGCATTGCCAGTTAATCGTTGAGGGTGAGGAGGTACAGGTGTTTTTGCCACATCACAAGAATGGTCTTTGTGCATTATAAAATTGACATTAACAAGACTTATTGTAAGAAGGGTCCGGTTGGGGCAGTGGTAAAATACCTTAATGTCTTCGCCATAGGTCATAGGTTAGATTGTCATCGAGGACCAATATTGTGGGAACGAACGAACATGACTATCAGAAGTATATTTAAAAAAGAATATCGTTTTTGGATAATAATAAAGATTTCGTTACTTTGGAATGGAGTAAAGTTTAGTGTGAAGAGAAATATCCTTAGGATATTTATTGATAAATTAGTTCCAGAAGAAGGGAATGTGTAGGTAGGTAACCTAGCTCATTGATTTTGGACCATAAATATGTGGTAGTTGACTTAGCATCAAATATAGATAGTTTGTTTTCCCGTTATTGAAACCTATACATTCTCTTCCTTTGGGATGACCTTTAAATAGATAGATCCACGTTCAGGGATAAAGAGGTTTAAGCCTTTACGACTTGTTAACAGGAAAATTCACAAAGGGATTAAAAAGAACATCAGATAAAATATAACCCCAAATATCCTTCTAACCTTCCAAAAGTCGAAAGAGCATTTTTAACAACACCGATTGTTTAATTACGGCGTAATTAAAAAGAATACCTCATTATATTCTTTATCCTTAATCCTCAACATTAATAATAAGTGTTCATAAACGTGGCTCGAAGCATCGGCCATCGCAGGAATGGTGATCACCAGTCCGTGACGAAAAAGCGGTTGATGACCGCTAAGCAGACAGTTGCCGGACGAAATTTTTATACTGAATATCTTCTCTGGCTATGCTATTGGACTATACTTGCTTTATATAAAAACTTTAAAGGATTCCAGTGAATTGAAGTTAAGCTGGTATTAACATTCGAACTGCAGAAAAAAGCATTGAGAGGTTTTGCTTCAGGGTGATTATTTGTGTGGATAAGGTTGCAATGTAAAGTGATTTCAGAATGTTTCCCTTTTCATACGTTTGTTTTTCCGTTAGATCTTAAAACTCCAACAAAGCTATAATGATATTTTCAAATTCAAAATCGTGCCTTTAATGCCACACAGAAATAATGACCGTACTACAACTATCACGTTATTTTGACATTTCAAAAGCATTATAAAATTTAAGCCGAGAAAATAAACAGCTATTAAAATGTACCCAAAGGCTGTGCGCAAATGGAATGTCACAAAATGACAAAATAAAAGAGATGATGAAAGTTCGTCACATAATGGTGGCAGCAACTATTGCGAAAGTGCGTCGGAAGCATCAAAACCCTTTGAGAAAAGAAATGGCTACCGACCATTGAAATTACTGACAAATCTCTATGCGTTTAGGCGACGCTTGATGGAGGCAATTTATGCGCGCAACAAAATTACATGTTCATCTCAAAAATTCCACCACTTACCATAACTCTCGGTAATAAAGCCGAATATTCAATGGGAAGTGAGTTTTCTTGTAGCAAATTTGTTATTAGAAGCAATTTTGCCGACACGAGTTTACGTGATTCCGTAAGCGTTGCTTTTTGTACATTTTGACTTTTTCTTCAGTCGAAAAAAGTGTCGCCGAGGTCTTCGCCCGATCCTCAGAGCGTGACGAGCCGCTATCACGAGCCTCATAGATGATGAACTCACATCACAATAGATAGATTTTATTATATAAAATATAGTTATCTAAACGAGAACGATTTTGATACTCTATATTCAAGAGTTTTTTTTAAGGATTCAATTTGATTGTTGTGTTATTATAGGAATTTGCTTGTTGTGCTGAGACGTGTTTGCGGGTTCAGTTGCAGGTAGGTACGTCTACGGAGCCTATGTACGTCTTATTGTGTGGCTCAAGCCTCGTCTTGCTATTTTACCGACAAATTCCTGTTCATTGACACTAAGCCATAACCTTTTTTCGCATCGATGAATAGGCATCCATAAAACAGCGGAAAGCTGTGGTTTTAGACATGCATCAATGAAGATAGGTTTCTTTTCCTTTGATTGTTTATTCCTAATCTAAAAAGCATTGCTAAAAGAAAGTTGTTTGTGTTCCTTTAATTTTTTTAACTTTCCAATTAAAATTGTTTAAGTATTTAATGGGCTATAAAGGTCGTAACACTTATAACAAAGTTTAACTGTAGCTCTATCAAGATGAGAAAAAAAAACCCAACATGAGGCCTTCTTTATTAACTGTTCCCATAGGTAACACTTGGTTATGTAAGGTGAGTTCACATAGATATTGAAATATAATTTCCACCACTAAAGAAGAATGACGAAGACTATAGAATTTCCACTATTATTATTACCAATATTTAAAAAAATATATATTTTCGCTCTTACTACCGGAATTTAGAAGGATTTCGTAGTAATTTACGTCCCAAAGGCAATTATACAAATAAACGTCAATGCATATTGCTTGATCCGAGATTGGATCCTGGTTCTTCGTTCTCCAGCCGAACTATTCAACATTTCCAGCTAAGATTAATATTAGATAACGAGCAGGATTGATGTAGAATTTTATCATTGCATTGGAATTTATAAAAAAATGACTTTAAAACAACAAATAGCAAGCCAAAATAATGTATTTGTCGCTATAATGTGATCGCGTCATAAACAACACCAACGATTTCGGATAAGGATCGAAAATTTATTTTGCCCGTTAGCCAACCTAGGTACTGCAAAAGGTGAAACAATACGCGATAGGTTTTTGACCGCTAAGCAGCGATAATTGACCAAGCTTAGTTGGCCTCTACCAAGGCAGGAGTACGACAAGTCGGAAGGCCGATTATCCACGCAGGTGTTGTGATGATTGTGGCCGGCCAGCGGCGTGAGACGGAACCCTGAACTAATCGTTGGCGGTCCCTTTTCACGGAACATTGGACGATTCAAAACCTGAGTTTCATATTGGTGTTTTCATTGGTCATTCACGCTGCATAGCTTAGCGTAAGCTTGGAGGGCGGATGATGAAAGGTACTAAAAATATAACGGTAATGTTTTTCTGTCTTCCTATTTATGTCTCGAGGTTTCAGTCCCTTCACGAAGTATCTGGTATGTCCCGGCATTATAAAATAGCCTCTTGCGTTTGGGAATAGTGTAGCTTTCTACCCGTGAAACAATTTTTGAAATTGGTCGTGTAGTTTCCAAAATTACCGCGTACATCGAAACTTTACCTATTTTATAACATTAATATCGAAGTGCAGATAGAATCAGAAAACATCGTTCGGACAAAGTCTACTTTGTAGTACTCACATGTACTACCCTCAAATAAAAAATCTATCAACAAGCACCTACAGGTGTGTTTCGGTAGCTACACATGAAAGCCTATTTCCTTCTATACTTTGTGATCTTGTCTTCGATCACATCATCACGTTCCATGGTCAAATTGTGGTAAAGCATAACGTCAATGAAAACCCTATATCCTTTAAATAGCTAGTGTAAAGTTAGTTACATATACTATCTCCAATTTATAATAAATATTTAAATTGGCCTCTACAAAAATTTAAGGAAAGAATTAAGACTGGTTTAGTACAAAAGGCTTTCTACAACATAAACGATTATTTTAATGACGACAATGCTTGGGTGTAGCGCTCGCTCCAGCAGGACTGATAAAGATGTACAAATTTTGAAAAGAGTAATTGCTGAGTTTATTGCCGGCTCTTCTCAGTAAAAGCAACCTTCCGAACCGGTGTTAGAGTCTGACCATTCATAAGTGCCTGTGAAGGCCTATTTGAATAAAATATTTAATTTCATGTCTAGTTTTGCGTTACTCCTTATAGTAGTGATTAATATTTTTTAAACCTCATCTAGTTATTGATAAGTTTTATAACACGGATATAAAGTTGTATAAAGTGGCTACGTCTTTAACTAAGTAGACACTCGAGACTTTTTGTAACTCGCAACAGCTTTTTATTGTGAAGGTACTCAAACAAAAAGTATAACGATTGTCATTAAATGGAATCATGGTTAGGTTTTCCCACCTCATTGACAGCGATGATTTCATGACATATTTGTCACATATGTAAGTAGCCAGTAATTTCATAAAAAGAGTCTTCTCTTGCTAGTTTCTCCTCTGGTACAGAAAACCAAGGAGTAAAACGTATCTTGAATAGGAAAGCAAGTTGAAAACCTGCTAATGCTTCAGGCAGGGACTTTGGCAACAAAAAAGAGATTGGTAAAATCTTCGTCGTCTTTTTAATTGTCGAAAGCCGATACATGGAACTCGTACGAAGTTCAATGGTTCATACAATGTTGGTAGCCATGTAAATATAGCACTTTAGTAATTTAGATTACGATCTCCGTATTATCTCGGTAGATGCTTGCTCGCAGCTCGTCACGCTCGGCCCCGCTCGGATCCGTTCGGCTCGGCTCGTCTTCGTATGCGCACGCGCATTCATTAATTCGGATGGTGCCGTAGCGTGGAACGAGTGCCGCCCATTTGTGAAGCAACGTCTATTGATAAGTTCTCGGTGTTATTTGCCTTGGAGAAAACGGCAGAAAAAAAAAACAAACCCAATATTACTATATAGAAGGGCTGTCCATCATCTGATAAGTTAATTGGATCTCCCAATTTTATTAATTGATCAAAATCGATGCTGTAAAAATAAATGATTATAGAGACACAGAACTAACAAAAATGTTCAGATCCTTGATAGAAATTGGCAACCTTGATCGGTTATAGTAATGAAAATACAGGATTTTCACTCGAGTTAAATATGAAGACCATGAGATAAAATCATCCGTTAGAGTGGAGAAATCACTCATAATGAAAATTCACGCTCTAAATCGTAAACATGTTGCAAGATGAGAAAAACATAATTGTTCACATACATATATTTACATTATAGTTTTTGGTAATTTGTACAAGATTTCAAAATGATTGATTGCTTTTATTTACAGAACTTTGTAAGGCAATTTTTGTATAAATATTGCAGTGATATATCAGATCATTCTTTCAGCATATATTTGTATACTTTTAAAATTCACCATAATTATAATCATCGATCACGAGAGCAATCAAAATTTCACAAAAAAATTTCATGACGGTTTTTTAAGATTAATTTATTATTTAAATATTATATAAGTAATAATAGTAGTTCTGACTATGACAGACAGCCAGAAATTAAAAACTAAATGGATTTGCTGTTTTTTGATTTCAGAACTCAAATACAATACAGACTGATTGTCTATGCTTATTTTTCTTTTCTATATAAATTTCTGAGGTACTGAGGTTTAATGCTGGGAAATATAATTCGATTTGCGATTTGAGGACTCTTTAATAAAAAATAATCGTATATCTAGCTTTAGAAATAGGCCGGTGTTACTATTTACTTTATTTAAAAGTGTATATTTACCGTTAGTCTGTCTTACGTCGTTCAACGTAAGTAGGTACCATTAATCAAAACTTGTCTCGCATAAAATTTACAACTACCTCAAATCCAACTTAAACTTATTGCGGATGAAGATAAACGCAGGCTTGCCCGTCAGTTCTGTATGCGTTTTATTAGTTATAAAGATTAAGTTAAACAATTTAAATTCGTAATGAACTTCACTGATAAGCTTTCTCTTGGTTTGGAGGAAGTATGGGATACTTATTGCTGTCGGGGGCCAGTAGGCCAGCACCCGAATTGTGTAACTCTCGAATTCAATATAGCAGCCTATTTCAAAATAGATTGATGGTTCGACGCATGAACAGTGCGGCACAGTACTCGTAGCGCCGTCAATGTACTCCAATATTGACTGCAATGACGATTCCGAGAGCAGTACCCTTATTCAGCTAATACAAACTTAGTCGGCGAGCTGCTTCATAGAGGCCTCGGAGAGCTTATCTCTCACGTGATTAGTAGTATTAGCGTAGTTAGCGAAAGAGACAGACCACGCAGGCCGCGGCGAAACATCCTCGAGTTAGTGTCATTTTCCTTACAGAATCGAGCCCCAGCACACAATCGCCCTGCTGGATGGGCCCTCAACAATGAAATGGGGCTTTCACAGGCACTTATGAATTGTCTTATTCTGACGCCAGTTTAAAAAGGTTGCATTTGCTGAAGCAGCAATAAACTCAGAAATTATTCTATTGAAAATAAGATTTAATATACATTAAGATGTGTCCTGCAAGAGTGAACGCTACCCAAGTATTATCGTGATTAAATTAATGTTTTATGACTTCTGTACTCGATACAAGTATTTTTTTTTTGTGGAGGCAAATTTAAAATATTAGTCGAGACTTAATATAAAAGCGAGAATTACAGTCGCAAGAATAAACACTGCACATACAACGTTCTAGGTTATATGGCTTATTCCAAATTAATCACTCTACAGTGTGTGTTCTTTTTTTATAGGTTTTCGGTTCAAATCAAGCAGATTCCAAGTCATAGCCTTATAAATGGACAGCGCTATTGTCTCGATATACCCGATGTGGTGTCTTTTTAAAATTAAATAACTACATGTATAATTGACAGTTGAAAATTAAATTATCTCGCCTACAACGTTGGTAGTTTTTGCATCTATATGGAGGTAAACGACATACCTGTTGCTTATAAAAATATTTTGACACGAGAATGTGCAGGTGTGGTTCAACAACAAAAAAAAGGAAAACATAGGCCGGTGCCACGAGCATTCCGACTAATACTTAGTGGTAATATTTTCATCTATTTTTAATGTAGAAAAAAAAATACATCTTCACTATGATTACACCCATTGACCTCGTAATATCAAGATACACATCTCATAAAAATATTTACTCAATCGAATACCTACTCGTGTGGCCGCTGTGTCGGTGGGCAAAAAACCTAGGTGATAGGTATACTCGGGTTCAATGCACTCGAGTAGAGCGCGTCGACTTCTCACAAATCGAATTGAAACGATGTTCACAGATCGATTCGGCGCGAATCGGGATGATACGATGATAATTTAAGAATATGCAGTTCAAGTGACTATTTCAAATTAAGCCTATTCATGTAATTTGATCTGGGTAATATTTGGTTTTCCCTATGTATAATTATTATAATATGATTGACGGGCGAGAATACGAGCGATTTGCAAACAGTTTGAAATTACTCTTTGCTTGTGCATAATTTTATGTTGATTGTTTGTGACATTAGGTATTTTAAAATTAAAATATACAGTCTTCTTTTCAGTGATTATGACAAAACTAATCATAATTTACAGATATGTGCACCTATTAAAGGTGTACACAACATTTACAACAAAAAAGAGCAAAATAGTATGAAAACTATACAGTAAAATACAAAACGTGTGCTCTAAGTACGCAATGCTCAACGGACGCGTGTTTACTCTCCAAACTTTTCCTCCGCGAAAATAATTTCTGGAACTTTCTCCGAAGAAGGACAAAGGTAAAAGGCAATGGCGAATTTGTTTTTATAAAGTCGTCGGTCAGAATACATAATTACACGCATTTCAGAGTTCTATAGTCTGATAGAAATAAAGCTCGGAGTGAATGCACAACTAGTACAAACACCGCAACCGCCACTTTATCTCGAAATTCTAATCTAAACTTACTGTGTAATTGTTGTGAGTTATTTTATTGAGTCCATCGTTTAACCATCACGTTTCTGATTGAAACTTTTTGTCTATAAATGGGACGTAAAAGGAAAAAAAACGTACTATAGCCAACTCGCAAAGTGTTTGAACCATTCGAAGCGACATAGAAAATGAGACATCAATACATAATTTAGTTTCACTCATGTTTCACTACAATAGAGTGATCGATCTATATTGATGACAGATTGACCGCTTCCCGTGGTAATGGCGTTGTTGGGAATGCGTCGTGTGGTCGTAGGGGTGTCTGTGTGGTGGGCAACATCCCGGTAGTTTTCCGGGAAAATTTATTAAACTAAATGAATGAATATAATATCCCGGGACATTATTTTACACACCATCTGATCCCAATCTAAGCAGAGCTTGTACTATGGGGACCAGATAACTGATATACTACATTTACTGCAATTTTTTTTACGTTTTAGATATTTACGCAAATTTTTATATTCAAATATTATACGAATATTTATACCACAAAATTTTCTCCGTGGAAAATACGATCGTAAGTAGCTATAAGTTATCTGTTCTCAAATACAGGAAAGCTTGTGGGAACCATTTTACTAATATAGTACATTAGTAAAATGCTTTCCTGGGTTTGAAACAGATACTATAGATACAGATACTACAGTACTATATTATATATATTCCTTTTTAAATACATATTTGTATAGACCACATATCTTCATGTACATGAATGTTTGTTCTGTGTAGGAAACGAACCCACGACCTGCAGCGCATCACACTCAACTGGCCTTTCTGGTTTTGCAGATGACCTTATGCCGCTACTTACCATTAGGCTTTGCCTGCTTTCAATCTCATATGAAACAAATGTGGTAAATATACTAAATTTGTGCTGTAACAAAAGTTGTTTTTTGTTGTCACTTTCAGTCGTAACCATATGATCAAAACAAGATCTTGTATTAAAGATTATGTACAATAAAAACGTACAAATATTATAAATTGAAATTGCTAAGCTAGAAATTATGCACTCTTAGCCGACTCGCGAGGGTTGTCTTATTTTCCCAAGATAAAGTTACTCCTTATAACATTACCTATCTGCCAATAAGAGAGTCACCAAAATCAGCAGTTTCTGCGATTACCCGGAATAAACAATAAGAAGAAATAGTAAGAATTTTTTATTTTGACATTACAAACATTACAACTACAATTTTATATATGTATTTATATGGATTCTATCAAATATTTTGCATTTATTTTATTTTTTACTTGTTTATTTAGATTGCACAATACAAATTATAATCAAAAAGTAACCACATAATATGTAATAACACATATAGAGCTGGGTTTTAACTCAAAACATATGTATACAGAAAAACAAAACTAGAAATGAATACCAAGACAAATGCGATGAAAATGCAGGTGAGCACTCCCAAATGACAATATAGGTAAAAATTTTATTATTTAGAAACTATAAATAAATATTATTTATTTAGACTTAATTTATCTGCTGGGTATGAACCGGTTTGATTTGGAGGATATCTTTATATTTGATATAGGTTATATCGAGATGAGGTTGCTCTCAGATAATGTGCCTTTTGTATAATTTTCCGGAATTTTATAAAAGTCCCGGTAATCCGACAGCCGTAGGTGCGCGTGCGTCGGAGGCTGTGATCTATGATGGCGGACAGTGCATCACAGCGGCCATTACTTATGGTATGTGGCGGGAAATGCTCTAAAGAATGTGTTGAAAGCTTAAAAATGATGATAGATGTTAGACGAATGCTCTTATAATAATAAGTACCGGCGCGAAAGAGCTTTGTTCAGCGTTTTTTTTGTAAAATCACTTTCAGGAATAACAGGCAGATAAACTTAAAAATCAAAACGTTATGTAAATATATTATTTACTCAAAAGTCGATTGTCGGAAAGCTTGCCAGGAGGCCAGGAGGTCCTGGGTTCGATTCCCAGGTGAGACAAAGCAATTTATATTGTTTCATGTTTTGAAATGATTACCTGTAGCCCGAGATTAGTCTATGCCAACATTACTTTTTCTATCATTCACGGTAGAACAATATCTTCTGCCGCATAGGGGTTAATTGGCGTAAAGAGCTGTTAACTATAATTATGGAGGAGCAAGGTGGTATGTTGCAATTCAAAAACCTTCCGTCAGGCTGCAAGGTGATCATCCCTGAGCACTGCGGTCCAATTTTAGACGTGTCTTGACAATGTCATGATGTGTATGTAAGTCATATTCGCACAGTGGCAGTAACATCGTATGCTGTATTGAAATTCGGGGTTCAAATCGTACAGTGAGTTTGTAAACTTGAAATTTTCGAGAAAGAAAACATCGTTTAAGCCTCTGCGATCTGCACTTGAGACCCAGTACTGCCTTTCAAGTTATGTGTTTACTTGCCATCTTCTGCTAAATCACCATCTAAGTCAAACAAAGACATAAAATACTGACGGTTTTTACTTACAGGTTGTACTTACAGTTTATTTCAACCCATTTCTGCTTTTAACTCCCGATAAACTCTGTTGGTTTGTCTGAGCACTTTCTCACGTCACTAATGAGTACTTTTCTTAACGCGATCGTGTGAAAATTCCGTGTGTCGCTAACATAGCGGAACGGTTCAATATCGTGATATTATCGTCGCAATATCGTTCCTATATCGATGACCAACGAAATGAGTTTGAAATTGACTCACGTGCACGCCACCGTGGGACTGTCAGCCGATGTAATTTACTTTCGAAGTTGTTTGTGAGAAAATCTTTATAAATGGCAGTCTTCATATGTGAATATAACTTTATTTATTAATTTATTCTAAATTATAACACCATTACAGCCTATAGTAGGTACTAATTCGATGCTATAACTAAATATAAACATTATACATTTTTTTCTGATTATCATAATAAAAAAAACACAGAATACAAATTTAAAACAAAATAGTACATTCACAACATAAACGAGTGTCATAATGACAGCTGTACCTTATACTACTAATATTATAAATGCGAAATATTGTTCGGATGTATGTTTGATTGCCTTGTGGATAAGGTTGCCTGATCCTTAAAATTTTCGGAAAATTTTACATTCTCGGGAACGCGGGTGAAACCGCAGGGTACAAATAGTATTATTAACGCGAAAGTTTGAGTGAAAGGATGTATGGATGTTTGTTACTCTTTCACACAAAAATTACCGAACGGATTTGAATTAAACTTGGCACATAGATAAAGCATGCCCTGAAGTAACATATAGAACCTACTTTTCACCTGAAACCGCGGACAGCTAGTTGTGAATATAATGCGTTTTACTAGAAAACATATATTTTAGGATTGTAGTAAAGGGTCCCGGTGACATGCATTGCCTATTTTTTAATTATTTTTTCTTAGAAAATAGTCAACAAAACATGAATGAACCTGTTCCTAATGAGATCGTTTAATATTTAAGCCCAAACAGGCGTTATTAATTCACTTGTACAGTTAAATGGTAAGCCTAACAATAGATGAAAGACAAATCGGACAGGCAGATGACAAATATAGCAATCTTAACAGCTTATTATAAACGAATGCTGTATTAAGACCCATTATATAACTTAATCTAGCTGTCAACGATATGTTAAAGCGTTGGGCATTCCTTTTGCAATTGGCTAAGCTATTGTGTAGGGTTGACACCTTTATCAAAAATGGAATAGGAAAATTTGTAACATTTTTTTCACAATATCCAGAGATCTTAAATTTATTAAACTATATTAATACTATTAGTCATTACATACAATGACATATTTAGTTTATTTTATTTGATTTGAGTTCTCAATTTAATGTGTATGTAATTTAGCAGTGCACATACTTTTTAACATTTTATAAGAAAAATTTCGCGTCGAATGGTAGCAGTCCTATCCCGATATGTTCAGTAGTTTTTAGGGGATGGTGCGTAAAAGGAACCCTATTTTACTTAAAAACTATGCTATATATAAATGATAGACATACCAGTTAGTTAAGTCAGTTGGGAAAAAAATATCGGTTGTTTTATTATAGGTATATGAAAAAAATCGATTATGAGCTTCATGAAAGTTAGTGTCACAGCCCTAGAGAATAAATGATCGCCCATCCTTTGGAGCAGTGCATTGCGTAAATGACATTCTTGTAGGTGTTTTTTGGTGTGAGATTGTGAGCGGAACGGATCTGAGGTATTTCCATCTGGAGCACCGCACTACGAGACGCGGCAAAGAAACTAATGAACTGTGCTATGAAGGAATCCGTATGGTCGCTTCGTGGCCGTGTTCTTCCGGTGTAGGCGTCGAGGAATTTTGATTCAACTCCATTGATACCAAACTGCCAAGTTCCAGAAGGCTTGATATTAATATGGCGTTGAAGAGAATTTAAGAGAAATGCTGAAAGCTATTGCTATGGTCATGTTATGTGTAGTGCAGGCATATTTGAATCCTATTATACATGCGAAAGTTTGTGAGAATAGATCTAAAGATAGATGTATTGGTGTTTGTTACTCTGTCACGCAAAAACTACCGAATGGATATGGATGAAATGGATGAACAAACAGACATTTTCATGTACATACATTTTTGTCCTGGTTGGAACGCACGACCTTGGCATGACCCTCATGGTGTCTAAACATATAAGGAGAGCAATTTTAATGCAGCCCGAAAGTTTTACTTAGCCTATAGTCTATAATTAAGGGTCGACGCGATATGTGTGCTGAGTCTATCACCATTAGGTGCATTATATATTGCAAGAGATTGGGCAGAATAAATATCCCAAGACATAAATAAATTAATAAATTAATATCCCAAGACATTCTTCACACATGGTTACCTGATCCCAAGTTAAGCAGAGTGTACTGCTTGTAGTATGGCTACCAGGTAACTGATATACTACATATACTACTATTTAAATACATACTTATATAGATATTTACACCCAGACACAGAACAAACAGACATGTTCATTTACACAAATGTTTTTCCTGGGCGGGAATCGAACCCGTGACCTTCGGTTTGGCAGTCAGGGTCTCTAACCACCAAGCCAACTGGCCCGTTTCGACCGCTTGTCTAATGACATTAAAGAGTGGTTGGGAAAGATTTGTTTACCATTAAGTGCAAGGTGTAAAGTGCACGTGGTCATCCGTACACTCTTAAGCCGCCATTTCTAGAGATTTTTAAGTCAATAAAGCTGACAAATGGGCAGAGAGTCCATCTGGTGATGATCGGTCACCGCCGCCAATATGCGCCGTATGCGACACAGAAGGTTTTTATAATATTTTGTAGTTAATAATAGTTTACTAAAGTAATAAACTGGTCGTAATTTTAACGTAAGGTCATTGTACGCACATAGAAATCAACGAGCAGCATTATATTCTAGTTAATCCACTAAAATTCCAGATTGACAGGAGACAAAGTTGCTTACTCTTCCCAAAAATGTATTCGGACATTACCGTGGGAACAGTGAATCGTTTCGACCGCCTTTTCAGGGCAATTAATCCGCGGCAAACTCGACCAGTTTAGTTTTATATGGTTTTATTTCATTGTTGACACAGACCCAGGATAAATTACCCGGCCTGACCCGTTTTAAACACCTCCGAGGCGTTATGATGTGCGAGTCATTGCTCATTACTTGGAAAAAATATAATTATTGTGCAGTAACGAATTTGTCGCAATGCTTTAGTGGAAATGCTTTGGCGGTAACGGTGTGATTGCGTCGCGGGTCGGTGTGACACAGACATACAAAGGTGAGAAGTTAATGCGTGCCTCTAATTAATTAGACAGAGAGCTTAATTAGAAGATTGTTTAAGGGTTTTGAGAATTACTAGTTTCGTAACTGGTTGATGGAACTAGTGGCGAATATTTTTAAGCAAGCCAATTTTAGAGCCAATTAAAGTTTTTTTTAATAAAATCCATTTTTTTCAGTAAATTAAGGAACATAGTTTAAAGTTTATTATAGCTTGTTATGCCTAGATAAAAATAGCACAGATTCTTAGTCCCAAAAATGTTAATTTTGATATAACAATCAACACTTCAGTTATAATTTGGTGCGGAGGCGGGTGCGACGACCGCACGAATTTTATCTCTTTTTACGGCACATTGGACGGTTTCACAGTTTCGGCACGGATTGAAATTTTAATCAGTTTCCGAACGACTCGTGACGCCATATTTTCGATTCTCGTTACGAATTGGGTCCATTCGTGGACCTTTATTTTGTGCTAATTGAAATCACCTTTTTAAACAATTCGGGTCAGTCGATCAGTAATTTTTAAAAGCATTTTGATTGCATATAAAATTAATTTAACTGTATTATTGTCCATGGGTAGTGCTGTCAAAATTAAAGTATTGTTATGTTGGTAGATACATTTTTGAGTGTATCACAAGTATTGGAACGTTTCAAACTTCTGGCAACTGAATTTTCATACTTTTTTTTATAGCTGTTCTTGAGTTGCTTCGACATCGGTTTTTTTTCTTAAGAATCCTTCATGGTTTACAACTTCTGAACATAAAATGTATCTCAATCTCAATGCGTACAGTAAAATAAAATTAGATTAAATTATCGTCATAATTATTTCACTGTAAAAACCAACATACTTCCATATTTGATTTGATTTCTGTCTCGTTAATTTAATCTACTAATTTGAACTGGTTTGAGTTGTTGAGGTCTCGTGAGCTCTTCATTATTATAATAGTCTTGGCACTACACGGACAGGGTCGTGGGGTCAAAGGCCCTGTTTGCACTGCACTGTCAACCTTAGTAGAAATGACACGTGGAGTTGTAGCGATGAGCTCTCGTTGCAAACAACATGGTCTCTATAGCGGTTGTAGAAATAGAAAAATTATGATACTCGAGAAGATATGTCTAGTAAAAAAGAAAATGTTTTTGGAATGGTATGTTAACTGATTCAAAATTAGAATTTTATTTTGAATTTACTTTTATTTAACGACATTTGACGGGCCAGTTGGCTTGGTCGTTAGAAACCCTGACTGCCACGCTGCAGGTCGTGGGTTTGATTCCGACTCAAGATAAAACAGAGTGAAAATACCAAGACGGTGTAAATATCTAAAAATACTTTTTATAGATATTAACACCCAGTCTTGGTATTTTAGATGAAAATAGTAGTATATCAGTTATCTGGTGTCCATAGTACAAGCTTTGCTTTGTTTGGGATGAGATGGCCGTGTGTATCTCAATCAAAATTAGAATTTAACTTGAATTTAGAAAAGAACTTAATTTTCACCAGCTGTCTCTCGCGGTTTGACCCGCGTTCTTGAAGGATGTAACATTTTCCCAGCGCAAAAAGTGTGTTATATGTTATTCCAGGGCATTTTCTATATATTTGCCAAGTTTCATTCAATTCCGTTTGGTAGTTTTTGCGTGAAAGAGTAACAAACATCCATACATACAAACATTCGCAATTATAATATTAGTAGTATTTCATATTTCTCCTGAACAATACGACCAAGGTATTGTCAAGCTTATTATATTAAACATTGCACAAGCGTGCATTTAATTGTATCTGATTGCATCAGGTAATCGATGAGTTCATTCACACAAGTGTGCGATTGTTAGAAACTGTCCAAATGCCGACGGTTGTATTTGATGACGAATTGTTTTGAGAATCGTGATGTGTCATCAAATATTAACATCTGAATTTTTTTTTAATAATATTCATCATTAGTATCATCATTTTAGAGTAGTAGAGCTCTTAGTGCAGGGTTCGTCCGGGGGCACTATCACCTTACCCATTTCCACCGTGAAGCAGTAGTGCACTTGTATTACTGTGTTTCGGATAGAAAGGTAACGGGGCCAGTGAAATTACAGGCACATGAGACTTAACAACTTTACGTCTCAGTGTTATTCCAGGATATGCTCTATCTATGTGCCAAGTTTCATCCATATCCATTCAGTAGTTTTGGCGTGAAAGAGTAACAAACATACTTACATACAAATCTTTCCACTTTATAATATTAATATAGATAGTTTCACCCACGTTCACGAGTGATCTAAAATTTTCCAGGCTCAAAAAGTATTTACTAGGATCTTTCATCTAGGACTAGGTGGAAGAGGCAGGATTAATTCGACTCTTACAAGACGAACTGGCCTAATAATAAACATTTATTTCAGACCATGCCCATATTTTTGATAGTAACAATATATTTAAAAACTAATATTAATTTTAACAACATACTACACAACACAGTACATTATACTATTAATTTACAATTTGAAGCCGTAGCCATCATTGCAACATGGGGGACTCCCAGCGAATACAACCACCTGTTTTTTTTTAAAGTGAAGCCTTTCCTCACATTGAGGCAGTCATCATCATCATCATCAGCCTATCTCCGTCCACTGCTGGACATAGGCCTCACCTATGGCACGCCACTGAGCTCGATCTTCAGCTCTTTGTTTCCAACCGCTGCCAGCCAGCTTGCGTTTATCATCGCTCCATCTAGCTGGAGGGAGGCAGTATGGGCTACTAATAATAATATTATACTAAAATGTACGTTATATACTTATTATAAAGCTGTATTCACATCGATCTTTGCCAGTGCCTAACCAGTGTGGATAGATATCACACAAAAATAACTATCAAATGAATGAATAGGTAACACAACCCAATTGTATCATCTAACACACTAACAATAAACACTAATTTCAATTACTACCAAATTAAATCGGTTTACATTAAATAATTAAGAAGAAACCGCTGTTCAAAAGCAATGAATTCCTTAATTAAACCAAACAATACGCGTTGATTCTTGGCTTTAATTATAAAAAGCAAATAATATTAATTACTACATCCATTACGTGGCGAGGTGGGGGGCTTTGAACTTTATTCATATATTAATTAAGTCTGTCATATTGTTGGAGCCGTGCGGTATTGGAAGCTTTTTTTAGTATCGTATAATTTATAAGAAAGATTATAACAAAGATAAATACTTCTGTACTATCGCTTATTAGAGATTACAGTTGTATATGGTTACTAATTTAGTCTACTACCAGTAATAATTACCAGCCAATTTTTTACTATGAAATTAATTTCTAGTTTAGGATTGTTCATGTTTTGTAATAATTGTTTTTACCCTTATTTACATTTATTGTGAAATGTAACATAATATGTAAATTTTATGATTATTAATTTTAAAAAGTAGTTTAAAAATAGATAATGTCATTTTTAATGTAAGGCTTCCTTTGAATTTAAATTAACATATAGATTATTGTTTTTTTTTGTTATTATCAATTTCAAACGATTTAGATTCTTGACCTTTATGGATTTAGATCGAAAATTAATATCAGCTTAGTTATGTAAATCTACACTAATATATTATTATAAAGAGGAAAGATTTGTATTTTTGTATGTAACGAATAAACTCAAAAAGTACTAGACCGATTTTAATAATTCTTTTTTCATTAGGAAGCTACATTATCACTGAGTAACATAGGCTACTTTTTATCCAGGGAAAATGTTAATCCCTCAGGAACGCGGGTGAAACCGCGGGGGATAGCTATATCTAATAAAGGGAATCAATATTCATTGAACTCCTTTAACATCGTTATTAGCGTCGACAGGTCTTGCTGTTCTGGCTTTTTTTATATAATATTGTAAAATAAATATATATCTATAATCTATTTGTATACAAGAAAAATAGGGTTGCTTTTACGCACCATCACCACAAAACTACTGAACATATCGGGATGGGACTGCGAACATTCGATGCGGAATTTGTCGTAGATAGTTATAGGCTATATAATATTATGATATCGATATACGCGGGTGAAACCGCGGGGACAGCTAGTTACCATATAAATATATTTATATAAACCCTACAGGAAGACGATAACTACAGTATGTACACATCTAGGTCAAAGCATAGGCTTTATTTGATATCCATAAACGCGGGCGAAACCGCGGGAGACAGCTAGTAGTGTAATTATGTTTGTACTCTGTGGAACTGGTGATTATTCTACATACGATAGCGAAGATTTCTGACAAAAAAAGTAAACGCATGCCGGGAATAGATAGAGTAACAAATAAATATAATTATAGACTTTAGGATCTTTATTAATTGTAATAGGGCTGTGTCATGACATGTCAAATCAGTAATTCTTTATGAAATGTCAAAACGATCGAATGTATGGAGTTTTGTATGAAATAGCAAGTTGTGACGTCATAATTGTACAGCATCAAATAACATACTCTTTATGATTAGATCGGTACTGAAAAATCACATTAATGATTTAATTTTGATCATATTTAATGTTTTCGTATGTTTTGGATGTTCAATACACTGGTTAGTGTTTGATCATTTATCTTTAATACGGGACACATCCCAATTACCTATAACACATTATTGATTTAATCTAACAAAAGAATATATACTTTTATGATTGTCAGAATATATTCATTTATTTATTATACAATGTACATAATAATTGTTCGTACGGCTATACTTCACCTAACTTACAATTATCAACACAAGGACGCTGATAAGTTGCCATAGCAACAGGGACACTTCCTAGAACTAAGTTTTACAATTAAAAAAAATATTAATAGCATTTAGTGTGGGAACTGTGGTGATTGAATTTTATCATCCATGAACTCTTTTATACTATAATAACATTTTTCTACTAAAATTAACTAAAGTTTATTTTTAAAATTAGTATCACTGCTTACATTCTTTAGATAGTCTGGCAATTTTACATAAACATTAGATACAATGAAAGCTGGATAGACTAGATAAATTGAGGCCTTTGCTCAATAGTGGCAAAAAAATGGACATTAAAAGTAAAGACAATAAAAAAGCCATTTAAAAATTAATTTAAATTATACAAAAAAATATACGTCATAAAGGATTGATCATACAATACAAACTAGAAAAACTGGAATAATAGAGGCCTTTGCTCTTAAAAAAAAGTACTTATTAAAAAAAAAAAAACAAAATTAGAATTTAGGGAAATACTCTTCTTAAACACTATTCTTAAATGATTGTAATACGATACATGTTACGCTAACTACTAGCATACTAATATGGTGTTGTAATTTGTTTATTAGTTCGTGTGCGTTGAAATTCTCTTCAGGAATATTGTTGAAGGAGAGTCAATCCCAAAGCAGTCTCAAAACTCTCTATGACAAATAACTACTTTTAATTTCTTCTTCTAATTTCCTCTTAAATGGAAATGGATGGAAATAAATAAAATTAATAAAAAAATATATCCTACCATATTAGTATGATAGGATATCTATACCAATATTATAAAGATTAAAGATTTGTATGTAGTATGTTTGTAACTCTTTCACGCAAAAGCCGCTAAATGGATATGGATGAAACTTGGCACATAGAGCATATCCTGGAATAACATATATGCCACTTTTTATCCCCGGAAAATGATATCTCTCGGGACGCAGGAAATACCGCGAGGGACAGATAGTACAATATTATAAATGCGAAAGTTTGTGTGAATTTCACGCAAAAAATACCGAACAGATTTGAATGAAACTTGTCACATAGATATCCCATGCTGTTTTATCCCATCAAAACGTAACATCCCTCAGAAACGCAGGTGAAGCCGCGGGGAACAGTACCTCTACCATGAGTTGCTATCGAAACTTACTTTAGTCACTAGCGAGTAAACTACTATCGATACAGTATTTCTCGATAGCAACTGTCAAATTTGTGACTCATGGTACCGAATTTCTATAGCAAAGGCTAAGAAACGTTACTCGCTAGTGTCTACATTTCGATAGGTTTTTTACCTATCGACACGTACTGTCGATTTTAGTTCTTTAGGTGACCGCTAGTGGCGCTGTACACATTTGCCATAGAAATGTTTTACGCCGTCGCTAGCGAGTACGTACGTTAAAAACTCATGGTAAAGGCACAGGTGGTAAAGAAATATTCTAACGACTTCGATGATCAAACCCTTTTTTTTACTCACAGATAAGTTATTAAAACTATTTTAAGCATAAAATAATTATGAGAACGAAAAATGTAAGCTCATGCTACGCTTAAAGCTTTTCTAGAGCTCAATTTCCATTTAAATTAAAGAAAAAATATCATGTTTAGTTAATTCCCCCGTATTCAATGGCGACCATAGGCCATAGCGCACTGGCCACAATTTATTTTATGCAATTAAGTGCTCAGACACCGTGAACTAGCGAGAACGTTCACCGCACTTTAAGAAATCGTTGTTTCAACTTTGTACACTTTGAGTATTTTTTATTTCCTGTTATATGTTCGTTATGTAGATTTGAAACATTTATTACTTAAATACAGACCTCCAAGGATACGGTTCTTTAAGAGGGGCAACAAATGAGTAATATTAACTTAGATTCTTAATATTTAAATCTCGGCTAAGAACCCTCTGCGCTCGCAGAATTTGTTCGTGTCGAGAAGAGCTATAAGAGGATAACAAATAAGCACATCAAAAAATAAATATATAAAATAAAAAAATGATTTAACAGTTGACTTCTTTAGTGTACTGAATACTTCAACCCGCTAGGTACAGTCAGCCGAAAATGGTTTCCAAATTTACAATTCAGCTTTACACTTCGTATAATACGGAACGGTAAAGGAATCAGGAGTTTGGTAAGTCACCGGCCCCCTTACTTATCTAACGACAATAGAAATACATGTGGCGTGACAGTCAAGATCTCTAACTACTAAAACAGATCACATTAGCTACTTAGGTTCCTGACTGTACCTTAAGAATTTTAAAAATTGTATTAACATAACAATCATGTCAGATAAAGATTATAAATGGTGAACTATGGACTAAACCGTTGGCTTAAAGTCTTAAAGGATTTAAGATATTACTGAAACTGTGAATACCTAATATTACTGGAGTGTATTTTCCGGTATTCGGGCATCGGTATGCAGTGATTGAATCATTATTATACTTTATGCGTCCGTTTGTCAGTGCGTCCTGCGCGTGCGCATACGTCTTAATAGCACCTGCACATAAGCAGTAAAGATGGTTTTAATAATACTATACTAGCTGTCCCGATTCCACCCGCGTTCCCGAGGGATGTAACATTTTCCCGAGATAAAAAGTAGCCTATATATTATTACAATATGTTTTATGTTCTATCTATGTGCCAAGTTTATTCCGTCGAATGGTAGCAGTCCCATCCCGATATGTTCAGTGGTTTTGAGGTGATGGTGCGTCAAAGGAACCCTATTTTGATTATCACCACATAGTATAAAACAAAGTCACTTTCTCTGTCCCTATATCCCTATGTATGCTTAAATCTTTCACACTACGCAACGGATTTTGATGCGGTTTTTAAATACCTAGATAGAGTGATTGAAGAGGAAGGTTTATATGTATTAGTATCTACATTGCACCTGAGCGAAGCCGGGGCGGGTCGCTAGTATAATTATATTCTACTAATATTATAAATGCGAAAGTTTTAATGTATGGATGTTTGTTACTCTTTCACGCAAAAACTACCAAACGGATTTGGATGAAACTTGGAACATATATACAAAATACCCTGAAATAACACAAAGGATACTTTTTGTGCCGGGAACATGTTACATCCCTCGGGAACGCCAGTGAAACCGCGGGGAACAGCTAGATTATACGTTGAAATGTTCTGCAGCGATTTCTGTATATATCTAAAGGGTTCCCTAGTACGTAATTACGTTAATAAGGCTATTATAAGGAGGGCCATTAGTGCATCCAGCGGATACTAGAAATATTGTTCCGTAACATGAATTTACAACTGCAATTACATTTTACTGTATGTGCTCGTAACTTAATACTAGCATTACGTATTCAAGAGCTATGAGGGATGACTCGCTGATGGTTTGCTGCCAAAAAAATTATCCCAGATATCTTTACACAGGACCATCTGATCCGAAAAGGTAGCGCTTGTATTAGCCAAATAACTGATGTACAACATGTACATTTTTTTTGTCTCCAACAAACTGTTTTAACCGATCTAATGTTTCATATTCAATTTTTCTTAAAACAAGTTTTGAAGTGAAAACTTCTTTAGCGGCGTTGGGCACTTTTCTTGGGTGGGTATAAAATGTTAAACTCGCGTCAGGACACGTGACCTGATCGAAAATTCGTAAGACGGTAAATGCACAACGTTAATGTTCAAGTTTTCTCTCCCAGGGTGCAACCCGTTGATGTTTTTTAATTATAGGACAAACAGGCAGACAGTCCATTTCATAGCAGTGCACTAAAATATTTGTTATGAATTTTAGCTATATTTATTCTATGCTTTAGAAGTTATTTAAGTAATATACAAAGGCTTCTTTGTAAATTATATTTACTTGAACCACGTAAAAACACAAGAAAATAAATTTGTTTCATCTGAAACCATTAGGAACCTCTATTTGGTCACATGATACTTGAGCCGTGCCTGAGGTATGGTTCTGTAAGTAAATGACACCAGTTCGCGGCCTCCATGCTCTGTCTCTTATTTTAACAACGCAAGCACATGAGAGGTCCGCTCTCGAAGATATCGATGCCCCAGCTTGCTGACAAACTTTGTATTAGACAATGCAGGCTGCTTATATTTAATTTTAAAGTCAAAAGGACAGATGTCACGACAGACGGTTCTATTGTGACATTATAGCATTTTGCAATGTGAAATGTAATTTATCTCCACTTATAAAGATATGGTATTTCTCTACGCACCATTTTTATATGCTAGTGAGGATCATTCGTCTTTCCTTGATTGTTTGTTTGATGGATTTGATTAAAAACTATCTTAATTCCCTCTTTATAAGGATTGTTACGGGTAATGAAGTTAGAGAATTTTTTATGTTATATTTATAGGTTCATTTATGGAATATTACATAGAAAAAAGTATATGGTATGATTAATGGTAAGATTAAGTACGTATAGCCAAAGGTACACGTAAAAATTTCTTTAACATATACCATTGCACTAGGTTTACAACACTGTTGTCACATAACATGCGATGTTTGTGACATCATTTATTTAGTTTTAGTTACACCAAGAGCTTACAAAACTTTGATCAATTTCATCATAAAAATATGGTGAGCCATTGAGAGGTCCTCGCAGATAATATTAAGAAATTCGTTATCTTTATTTAAAAAGAAGAATATATAATTGTAAGCAAATGTATACAGCAGCAACGGACCAAGAAACTTAGTAGAAGAACGAGTATAGTGTATTTATTATCTATGGAAGAATGCAATCACCCGTAAAACAATAATGGCTAAGTGCGGATTTGAAAGAAAATTTGCATATAGTACCACTTTTTTCCGAAAAGAAATGAATCATAAACACAATCTATGCTATTAAAAAATTATTGATGAATAATTTAAATGTGTTTTTAATTTTATTTATTTGAAGACGAGGAGCTTGAGTCACTCCGCACTACATCTTCAAAATTGCATTAAAATCATGGAAACTGGCATATGCAAAGTCTTACTTATTTATATTAAACCATAGAAGGAAACTGATTGAGGAATGGCTTTGGTAGTGAGGGAAAATACTTATTACAGAGTAGTAGAGCTCTTAGTGCAGAGTTCGTTCGGGGAATTACTACCACCTTACCCACTGCCGTGAAGCAGTAGTGCACTTGTATTACTGTGTTTCGGTTAAAAGGTAAGGGGGCCGGTGAAATTACAGGCACATGAGACTTAACAACTTCACGTCTCAGGGTCGACAATGCATTGGCGATGCCCCTAGTGTTGCAAATGTCTATAGACGGCGGTGACCACTTACCATCAGGTGGACCGTCGGATTGTCGGTCCAAGTGATATAAAAAAAATATTACCCAGGATTTATTCTACATATCTTCTACATACAGTACATATAGACATTCGACCATTTTCACTAATCAATGCGAACATTAAGAGACACCTAATAAATTCCATATAGATCTTTTTATGAAAAACTCATTGTGACATGTGTTAGGAGTCCTCTGAGCGTTAGGTGTCTCCTTTCCTCTCGTTAGGTTAGTGAAAGTCCCCTACGTTTGTCAGCGACAACACGAACTAAAATAGTATACGTATTACGTATCAATTCATTTAAAATTTGACATTATATCTATAAGGCGATATATTAACTAGTGTGTTAAACATTGACATCCCATTTGCTATAAAAATGCAACGTGTTGCATGTCGTTAACTTCCATAAACAAGTTATTTTTTTTTGTCTATCGTTCTATGGCGGGCCACGCTGCGTCGGGCGGGACGGCGCGGGCGGCGCGTGCGCACGACAGCTGTTCACGCAGATGTGCGCAACAGCCTGCAGCCTGTACAGAGATGATGGGGGATGGGGAGCTTCACAAAGCCTGCGATAAACTTTTAAATTCTCAAGTTGGATATGTTGCTGACTGGAGAAAGAGAAGCTAACTGTGAAGATGCAATAAGGCAGAACAATATTACTATTCATTTACAATACCATGATGCACATGCATAGTGCATTTGTATAACTGTGTTTCGGTTATAATTGTAAGGGGGCCGATGTAATTACAGACACATGAGCCTTAGCAAGTTCACGTCTCAGGGTCGACAACGCATTGGCGATGCCCCTAGTGTTGCAAATGTTAATATTATAGCCACGGTGACTACTTTGTCGGTCCATATGGCTTAAAAAAATAAAATTATGTATGCGGTAATATTAGTTATCTGGTTACCATGTTATCAAGCTCTGCCTAAGCAGAACAAAACTAATTTTGTGAATAAAGGTTTCGGTATATAGCAGTAGATTACCGCTACTTTTTGTGATTTTTTTAACATATCCCAAAATTTTTCGCATAACAGTAAAAACGACATATAAGCTAATAGCGCGTTACAAACGGAACTTTATCACTTCAGTATAGCCTGTTATTTGGAATGTCAACAAGCTGAACAGTTTAAGGACCTACGAGAGACAGCTGATACTATTATGGAAAGGGGTCGCTAACCCTTTTACCGTAAGTGTAGCATTTGCATTGAACCCCTGTTTCAAGTTTACGTAGTCGATGCATTTTCACCTGTTTTTTAATTTAGGGTTTATATAGGGAATCGTCATCTGCTTGTCGATCCCAATCTTTTTGCGGTCGGCGCAATATGTATGCTTTCTGTCCATCGTTGTATCGATAGAAATTTGGCAGAATTTACAGCAACTCTGACAAGTTCACTTAGTTTACCATGATGTGAACTATTAAGATCTAGAAATTTTTATTTGTGGATTCTGTTGTATGTTAAGATGATTTATAATATGACAAAATAATTCCTTACGTATAGTTTTTATTACGTTCACAAACAAAGTTGTAATTGGGATGTGTCCTGTATTAAAGATCAAACACTAACCACTGTATTGAACATCCAAAAACATACGAAAACATTAAATATGATCAAAATTAAATCATTAATGTGATTTTTCAGTACCAATCTAATCATAAAGAGTATGTTATTTGATGCTGTACAATTATGACGTCACAACTTGCTATTTCATACAAAACTCCATACATTCGATGATTTTGACATGTCAGGACACATCCCTATTGCCAATCATTTTAAAATATATCGTAACTAGCGCGGAAACCTTTTCTGTGTCTGTGTCTGATCCGTCCGTCAAGAACTAGTCATTTTTTAATGTCTAATAGATCGACAAATGGGCAGACAGTCCATCTGATGGTAAGTAATCCCCACCGCTTATGTACATTTTCAACACAAAGGGCATTGCCAATGCGTTGTCAAGTATGAGACGTGAAGACGTTGAGTCTCATGTGCCTGCAATTTCACCCACAACTTCTAGCCGAAACACAGTAATACCAATGCATTACTACTTCGCAGTAGAAATGGGTAAAACTGGGATTTTAATTCCATTTGAAAATGAAAGGACTGGCAGCTAATCATTCGAAATTATTTGACATTTTATAAACAAAAAAATACAAATACCTATCAATTTATTTAAATCACCGTAAATACCCATTTCGTGCGTAAGCAATTCACCATTTGACGCTCATCGTACATCGCACTTAAATAGATTTCACAATACACATGACATTACATTGTTGGGAGCATTCCCACGACTGACTACTGTATCTAAGTTGCGCTGTGACACTGTTTTCATTATCACTTAGCTGTTTTATGACGAATGCGCTAGTTGATAAGCTGGGTTCATACTACGGGAGTGAATGAATGAATGAGGTGAATGTAAATATATAATGTATGTATTTTGACGGGCCAGTTGGCTTGGTGAATAGAGAGCATGACTGCCAAGCCGCAGGACGTGGGTTCGTTTCCCAGGACAAACATTTGTATGCATGGACACGTCTGTTTACACTGTGTCTGGGTGTAAATATCTATATAAGTATGTATTTAAAAAATGAGTATATGTAGTATGTCAGTTACTTGGTAGCCATAATACAAGCAGTATACTGCTTTATTTGGGGTCAGGTTCAACCATCAAAGGTCAACCATCTGTGAAGAGTGTCCTGGGGATATCTATTATGTTAAACAACAAGTTTAAGTTATTATTTGGTTTCCATAGCTCAATACAGCTCCATATGGCCTTGTGTAAAAATATATAATAAAACTCGCTATTCAGCTACTACAGCTTCAACATAATCTTTATATTATTCAAATCGATTACTATGGCTGAATTAAAGGATTAGCCTTTATTAGACAAAGAGATACATAAGTCAATCTAAACCCCTTATCAATACGAAGCTAGACTTTACCTTTAAGATAGGTGAATATATCTATTTGAAGTAGTATACGTATTAAAAAGTTATATATTAAGTCGTATATCAGTTTATCGTTTTTTAGATTGGCGTATCTAAGTCTGAGCCATATTTGGTTTACAAAGATTCAGCGTTTCGCCTCGTCGTTTATACCGCGTACATCGAGGGACTGGAATAACTTGCCTGCTGCGGTCTTCCCGAGCAACAATAATTTGGGTGTCTTCAAGGCTAGAGTGAATAGGCTCTTAATAAACTAGTGCACCTCAACATCTAAGATTGCATCACTGCTTACCATCAAGTGGGATCGCAGTCAAGCACTAGGTAATAAAAAAAATTAACATTCTTTGCACACGGCTATCTGATCCAAAACTTAGCAGAGCTTGTACTATGGGAACCAGACAACTGATACATTACATATACTACTTTTAAATATATATTTTTATAGATATTTACATCTAGACACGTCAATGTTTCAGTTTACGTCGATTTTGTGAATTTGTATTAGTTTCGCTTATGCTGCTGGCCGTATTAAAAATAGTTAGATTTGATCCCGGTACCATTATATATAATAATTTAATAAGTTGTACGTTAGTACTGTAGAATCAAACAATTGGGATGTGTCCTGTATTAAAGATAAATGATCAAACACTAACCAGTGTATTGAACATCCAAATATATACGAAAACATTAAATATGATCTAATTAAACCATTAATGTGATTTTTCAGTACCGATCTAATCATAAAGAGTATGTTATTTGATGCTGTACAATTATGACGTCACAACTTGCTATTTCATACAAAACTCCATACATTCGATCGTTTAGACATTTCATAAAGAATTGCTGATTTGACAGGTCAGGACACATCCCTATTATCCGAATTAGCCGTACCCGATAATGCCAAATTAGATATGATGGGATTTTTTTTACAGATACACAAAAGCTTCACGGCCATTATCCCCAATGATAGTCAGAGTTCTAAAGTCAGGTTAGTCGTTAATTTTATTTTGTCCAACCTGGGAATCCAGGGAATTTAGGACCCCAGTCTGTTGCAAAGCTCTATGGCGCTTAGCTACGAGGAGACTAAAATTAAGCGAGTCGACTAGATTTGGTTCCATACATATACACCTAGCTTAACATTGAAATTAGTACTTTTACGTACTTCATTACCCATTTTATACATCGTTATGAATTATTGCGATTTTGAAAATAGCAATGAAAAAAATATAGGTCTCCAGTATCCTATTCTAATATTATAAATGTTTGTGTGGATAATATCCAAGGACATTTTTGACACCCGATCCCAAATTAAGCAGAGTGTACTGCATGTACTATGGCAGGCAACTGATGTTTTACTTTTTAAATTCATAATTATATATACACCCAGATACAGAACAAACAGATATGTTCATGCACACAAATGTTTGTCCTGGGTAGGAATCGAACCCACGCCATACAGCTTAGCAGTCAGGGTCACCAAGTCATCTGGCCCGGATGGATGTATGTTACTTTTTCTCTCAAAAACTATCGAACGATTTGGATGAAACATAGTACATAAATAGTTTATAGCCCGGATTAACACATAGTATACTTTTTATACCGGGAAAAGAGACATCTCAGACACGGGTGGTACCGCGGGGGACAGCTAGTTCTCTTATACAAGAAGAAATAAATATTACAATATACATTTCGCACCCTCAGTACGATAAGGGCTTATCTAAAAATTTTGTGAAATGGAGTTACGATCATAGAGAGAATAAACAAAGTAAGCTCTATAAAAATGTAAAACATAGTCAATTTAATGATAGAATAAGCATACCGATACTTCAGTCTATTTACCACAAACCAAAGTAACCCAATCCGAGATGTGCCAAAAGTGATTTTTTGAGTTAAGCCCCTATAATTTTGAGGGTGCGATATACTCCATCATAACATGTGATAGCAGATTGTTTGTGCACATGATTCAATAACAAATCTGATAAAAGACAGTGATCTATATCAATTATTGATAAAATGTCGGCATTATTTGTAACTTATTCAATAAATTGATTGCATTTGAATGAAAATTACATAAATGTTGTAAATGTTGTTATTATAAAAAATAAATATCCAGAGATAATTCTGTAACACTGATTTCAAACTACGCAGAGCGAGTTCTATATCTTAATATATATTATTGTTGTCCGTGAGTATGTTAGTGATCTCCTTCTAAACGGCTGGAATGATTTTGATGAAATTTTTTGGATGTGTTCCAATGGATTCAAGAATGGTTTGGATTCACAATTGGACCCGGTAGGTGGCGCTGCGATCGAATTCCTGCATTATTTATTTGTTATGGAACTTTTGTATGGACTTTTTCGACAGGACGAGTACTTTAGTTATGTGGAAATAAATAATTATAATTAAAATCACTTAATATTAGTAATAGACATTAATTATTTAATTATAAATGGAAACATTTCTTTTATAATTAAGTTAAAAGGCTAATCGGGACTTAATAAGCTATTTCATTTGGGTAGTAAGTAGATCTTCAGTACTTCAATAATAGTACCTAGGCGTTTCCGCTTTGGAAACTACAATCAACGTTGATGTCGACCAGGATCTCGACCAAGTGGTGGGAATCCTCGGGGAGGAGGGGAAGAAATTCTGTGAGACGCGAGGTGCCGGTAAGAGATCCAAGCTTTCAGGGGAATCTCTGCAGCTAATGCAGAAGCGACGTGAAAATCCCGCAGTCACTACGTCAGATCAACGGGCTTTAAACAAAAAAATCTCAAAGCTGGTAAGACGGGACCTCCGGAGCTCCAACACACGCTCTATTACAGAAGCGATTGAGCGAAACCGGGGGTCTAAAGTCTTTGCCCAACAGCTAGGTCGAAGCCATCTGACGAAGTTGACCACATCTAGCGGGAATGTCGTCGCTTCTAAGCCGGAGATACTCAGGGAGGTGCAAGACTTTTACGGCCAATTATATACCTCGCAAGCGTCCCGTCCCCAACCTCATTCCAAGGATCCCAGGGCCACTCTTACCCGCCATTATACCGAGGATCTGCCAGAGGTCAGCCTGGACGAGGTCGTGATGGCTCTCAGACAGCTTAAAAACGGAAAAGCCCCCGGAGAGGATGGAATTACAACGGAGCTCCTAAAAGCTGGTGGAACTCCAACGCTGCTACAGCTTCAGCGTATATTTAATTCCGTCCTCTTTTCGGGGAGAACTCCGAAGGCGTGGAGCAAGAGTGTGGTCATAATGTTCTTCAAAAAAGGTGATAAAACCCTTTTGAAGAACTATAGACCCATCTCACTCTTGAGCCACGTCTATAAGCTCTTTTCGAGAGTCATCACGAACCGTCTCGCGCGTAGGCTCGACGAGTTTCAGCCCCCGGAGCAGGCTGGGTTTCGAGGAGGATATGGCACCATAGACCACATCCACACAGTGCGGCAGGTTATACAGAAGACCGAAGAGTATAACCAGCCCCTGTGCCTTGCGTTTGTGGACTATGAGAAAGCTTTTGACTCCATTGAGACCTGGTCTGTTCTGGAGTCCTTGCAACGGTGCCAAGTCGATTGGCGATACATCCAAGTGCTGAGAGGACTGTATAACTCCGCAACTATGACCGTCCAAGTACAAAATCAGCAGACTGAACATATCCCCTTACATAGAGGAGTGAGACAAGGGGACGTTATTTCCCCCAAATTGTTCACTAACACTCTGGAGGATATGTTCAAGACGCTAAATTGGAAAGGACGGGGCATAAATATTAACGGCGAGTACCTCTCACACCTGAGATTTGCGGATGATATCGTCATCATGGCTGAAACCGTGCAAGATCTCCAATACATGCTGAATACCCTGGCTGATTCTTCTGCACGCATCGGTCTCCGGATGAACTTGGATAAAACCAAGATCATGTTCAACGAGCATGTTATTCCGGAACCGGTTGCCCTTGACGGGGTTCCTCTCGAAGTTGTTCACGAATACGTCTATCTAGGGCAGATCTTGCAATTGGGTAGACACAACTTCGAGAAGGAGGCTCGCAGAAGAGTACAGCTAGGGTGGGCAGCATTTGGAAAACTTCGTCGAGTCTTTTCATCGCCCATACCCCAATGTCTGAAGACGAAAGTCTTTAACGAGTGCGTCCTACCTGTTATGACTTACGGAGCCGAGACGTGGACACTGACGGTGCGACTAGTTCACCAACTCAAAGTCGCTCAGCGAGCTATGGAGAGAGCTATGCTCGGAGTCTCTCTGAAGGATCGAATTCGAAATGAAGTCATCCGTCAGAGAACCAAAGTTATCGACATAGCTCATAGGATTAGCAAGCTGAAGTGGCAGTGGGCTGGTCACATCTGCCGTAGAACCGATAACCGTTGGGGTAGACGTGTTCTAGAGTGGAGACCACGGCTCGGTAAACGTAGTGTAGGGCGCCCTCCAGCTAGATGGAGCGATGATATACGCAAGCTGGCTGGCAGCGGTTGGAAACAAAGAGCTGAAGATCGAGCTCAGTGGCGTGCCATAGGTGAGGCCTATGTCCAGCAGTGGACGGAGATAGGCTGATGATGATGATGATGATGTTTCCGCTTTGCTTGGCGTATTTTCGTAAAATGTGTTCTTTTTATACAGATAAACTTAAAAAGTAATTCCTTATCTATATATGTATAAAGTTTCGTCTCAAATTATATTAATTATTATTATAATTTACAAATAAATATACAAGAATTGTTCGTTTAATAATATTTGATAAAACTTAAAATAAGTAAGTATTTTCATGAGAAATAAATAGGTACAAAAGCTGCAAGATTAATTAAATAAAAAAAGTTAATAACTTATAACTTATTTTCCTATCCAGTAACAATTCCAGATGAAGCGAAGTGTTCAGCGGAGGCTGCGATGGGTTTTTGTAGCGATTCCCTCCGGATGCGTCCGCCCATCCGGTCGCAAGGTCATTGATATCGGCCTGAGATGAGGTTTGACGTGATACAACTATTGACATACTGTATATAAAAGGCAATATATAAGTGCATGGATGCTGTCATCTTAGAGATGGGATCTTTGATTTTCTATAAAGCATTGTTTTTGCAAAAGTATCACTGGAATGTAATGTTTTAGGTGGAAAGTCGGTAATCTTTATTCCAAGCTTTTAGAACAATATTAATCGATTTGTATTCATGCAAGTGTTGTAGTGTATGAAATTTTGACGTCTTTTAGAAGCTGCAGGGACGGCAACGCGCGAGTGATACCCGCGGTGTTGCTGGCGTCAATATGCTGTGATGACCGTTTACCATCAGATGGGCCGTCAGATTGTTTGCTACCTTAGTAGTATAAAAAAACAATTATGATGAGTGAAAACTGGTAATTCACGGCCATAATGAATATAGATTCGGTTTCAAAATCTCTAGATTTTTTTGACATTGGTCTGTACTGAAATTTTTGTCTTAGAATTAGGACCGGCATTGAATATGAATTTAAGCCGTAAGACATCAAAACTTGAGGAAAATCGTTTGATGAACAATTGTGAAGAAACTCCCAAGTAAATTCATTTTTCAGCCGGCACCTGCGCTCTTTATCAGTTGTAGCAATGACGTGTACCTGTATCGGTTGCGCCAGCGCACCTCATGTAGCGTTTATCGCGATTCGCGACAAAACCACGCGAGCTCTAAGTGAATTCGTGTTTACAGAAAAATAATATATAGATGCTATTGTAAAGTGACTCATATTGATTGGTAGTGTTTGATGTGTCAAAGGATAGTTCTGAAGTGATAATAAAATTTTCATTAGTTTATTAGATGTTTGGAGTAACAATAACACTTAAAAAAACGTTTTAACCTATGACAGAGTAAATTTGAAATTAAATAATTGATGCCGTAAGGCGATGACAGCTAAGTGGTAGTGACGTTAAATATTGTGACAAATGTCGCGGGGTTAATGAAGCCATAGCAGTAGCGGTGGTTGGGTATTTTAAGAACCCGCGTGGCTGAACCCTCAACCACGGACCTATCGGTGGGTTCCGGCAAGTTCGGAGCTCCCTTCTAGGCTCTTTTTACAAACCGCCTTTAGCCATATTATCACTATACTACCGGTACGCTCTGATGGCCGTTCTGACCTTTCAGATTGTCATAGAAAAAGAAACTGTATTGCTTTGGAATAAGGTTGATTTCAATCATCATACAATTAGCTGTTGGATCAATACCTGCACCTTATGAAGGAATAAAGGTTATTTTTCTTTGTCATTGTTAAACGTCAAAACGGCCATCATAGCGTGCCGCAAGCTTAACCATAACGAGATGATAACTAACAAGCGTTATCTGCAGAAATAAAATGCAGGAAAAGAATGACAAGTTTTCTTATTGAGACAGTAAAAGATATTATATAATCAATCGATTTGGTGTACCTAGAATAAATGTGAATAATACCTAAAAAAATACGTTTGTATATTACATTGAAAAGTAGCTGTAAAATATATTATTGAATTAAGAATTGTAGAAACAAATATAAACTACAATAAAGAAAAAGTTTAACAAAAGATTCAGTTGCTGAGCTAAAGTTCATGGTCCGTTGGTTTTTCAGAGCAGTAAATGACAACAAAAACTATTTAATCTTGTGAAATTAACAAGCAAATACAATTTGTCTAGAAACTGTTTGGCTCTGATAAAAGAACCAAATGGCAACATTTACATAGATGGATGGATGGAATGTTATTCATATATAATATATAGAATGACATTGCGAAGGATTAAAGAGCAGACTAAATCACATTTCGGTTTAATTACGGTACAATTGGACGCAATGTTATCATATCGTCGAGTAATACTATCGATAAGAAAGAATGAAAAGCGGCGACGTCGATCGCGTCCATCCGTTTACAAATTATACTGGAACTGATTGTGTAAATAAATTTGGATAAACGAAACGAAACCGGCCTCGGATGTCCACCCGATGTTATACCATTGTTTGTATTTACAAGTACTTCAACGACAATTAGTTGAGCAATCATTCTTTCCGATTGAGCACATTCAGCAGGTGACTGAGCATCACTTTTTGTGTCAACAAATTCTTTGTGTTTCACATTATCGCTCGTTTCATTTGCATATTCGACGTCACCTTTAAATACTGTCAAATTGAACGCTACTTCAGTTATGAAAACAACTGGCTGTGCAAAGTCCATTGTGTCATCGGGTGATCGTAAATCATCAAGCCAATCGACGGGGGCTGGGTTTTCGGCGCGTGAGTCAGGTGTCGCGAGTAAACAGATACAGGGCTCCCCGGCCGACGAGCCCTCGGCCTCAGCGACCCTTGTCGATATATGGACCGGACCAGTGGCGCGAACATTCGCGGCACGTCCTTTGTTGGCCGTTTTGTTTTGGAGTACCATCCGGTTCCTGGTGGTGGGGAGGAGGGGACAGGTGGGCGCAGGTAGCGCGCGCGGCGGCAGTCAGTACACCTCGGTGCGTCGAGCTGCGCGAGCGCCTCGACTGTTCATAAATACTATCTAATATGGAAATGGCCAGTCATTCCGCGACAGGTGCGCGCCCGCGGCGTTCGTGCACGTGTGCTGTTTGTGAGTGCGCCGGCGCAGCCTTCTTTGCGGTCCACTGAACACCGGTAAGTTTTCCACTCTATCTATGTGAAAAATCCGTCTGATCTTTGAAACTGAACGCGGCGTTTTTGTCGTTTCTGTAATACCAGCGTCGGCTGCTCACAAGCATCTGCCGTTCCGTTTCGGTGCAGCTGCTGACGGCTGAATAGGTAGGTATAATCTTTTTATTCCCTCATGGAGTCGTAACGTTTCTTTGAATGGGCTCGCTTCGCCCTTCTAGCGTCATCTAAGGGTTCTAACACAATTAGTGTAGGTTAGGCTCTGGCGCGTTCACACGGTCGCATCGCAACGTTTCGCGTGTTGCTGTTACCTGGGTAAATATTGGTTCGATAACGTCCGCGAGTGCGTGCGTGTACACTACTGTTATCGATTCCACACATGCGTCACTTCGATAGTTATCTTTGGCGGATCTGGGTCATTGTTCTTTTGTATTTTTTGTATTGCCATTTCGTAATGTTTCCCTGTACGAGTTTTCTTTCATCTGTAATGTTCTCGAACTAATGTTTCGTTGCCCCTTATTACAAATTCATAAGCGTCTAAAATTTACATTTTCTCTCGTTGCTCACATAAAGTACCTACGTTTTAAATTGGTTGACGTAAACGTGGGCATGAAACATGAAGCAAAAAGTAACAAAAACTCTGAGACCGAAAAATTATAGTACAATTTGGTATAATGTCACAATCATTAAACTAAGAATGTGAGTAACAAAAACTAACCTAAAATAATTTCCAGAGGATTGGTAAGTTCCGATGCAATGTGGGCAGATATTTTTTACGATAGATTTTTAAAAATGTTTGATAGTGAATCGTTACAAGTGTTAAATGTCGATTATAAATCGTAGCCAATCGATTAAACCGTGTACAGGAACGAATCTCAAAAATAACCTGAGTTTAATGTGAACTTACCATGGCAACGGCTATGACTAGACAACAGGTGTTCCGACATTTTTTATAAAGTCAGCAAAAACTGAAATAAAAAGTATCGAATACGTTAATTAATAAAATAAATGTGAATCAAGCATGAGATGAGAATCATTCGAGATATTTTTTTTCAACTGTTAGGACTTGATGCCTTGTCCGAGAGCTAAGTGTGCTCACCAATACTAGTACATACATGTAATACAAACTATTATTTAGTGAATATAATAGGTTGGTTTTTCCTGTCGTGTCGTTTCGGTCTGTCGCTCACGGACCGGTACCTCACTCCGTGACTTCATGAAATTTGGATAATCTTAAATAAGCGAGCTCTTTGGAAATCTTCTTATTCCAAAGTAATGAACAACCTAGCACATTTAATTTGTAGTTGGCGCTTTGGCTGGTACTGATAAAGAGGTTTCTATAGGATCATAGCGAGAATTTATTGGAATCCTATAATAACATGCGTCTTTGCAGTGCTTACAATGGCTTTACCTGATTCCTGGCTCAAGTTGTATTCCAGCTCCAAATAATCTCTTGTTACTCAACATTCTTTCACTAAGCAATAAAATATTTCCTAATAACAATTAACTCCAAATTAAATAAATTTTTATTGTAAAATTATTATCTATTTATAGTATTATTTATATTATGGAAAATATATATATGAAGACGATTTATAAAAGCTTATGAAAGCCTACATAAATAAAAAATTATTTCTATTTCTTTTGAACATGTTTTAATTACCTACGTATAAAATGACTGAATCCATAATTATCAACAAATACAATATAAAAATGAACTCATACAGACCTTAAATATACACTAGTCTTGAATTTCCATTGACCTTGTCAAAGATTTATTTGTCCTCGTTGGATTTTGAACTTGCCATGCCACTGCCAAGGTTAACTCTTTCATCCACAAAACATTTCCACATGGCATACTAATTAAATCGCTTAATGGATTCATGTGTGTTGTAGGCTTAACAGAGTTGGTAGCAAAAGTTCAATAAGTTAAGTTAATTTGACTAATTCTGCTATTAACACTGTAGTGTTAAGAAGTGATGAGATAGTTGAAAGAGCAGAGCGAGCAAAAGGAAATGCCTTATAATGGATTGATTGAGTCAATTAAACACAGCTTCGATGACAACTCAACCACAGAACTAGAGATTTATAACAGTCTATCGATATCTCACTTACTGAGTTTCGATAGCTTTACTTTTACAAACCTATGTGAGAAATACGAAGCTGATAGTAAATTTGTGTCATTTGTCGGTTTTGCAAGCACAAGCAAACGATGTAAAAAATAAAAGATGACGAAGTAGAAACCAAAAGATTGCATTGGCTGTTCGAGTTCACTATAAAGAAATAACACTTCAGCATTGAAAATAGAGCAAATAGCTTAAACATCCAACGATCGCGTTTTAATAGAGACCGGCAATCGACAGCACGTCGGATTGCGGCATCCGAGACGAGATTTCTAATCGACGGCCGCGTCACGCGCCGCGTCCTCCGTCCGGAACGAATTGTCGACAGATAAGCATCGACATCGAGCCGCGGACAACACTAGTTTGTTGTTAGGGCTGCCGAAATTTGTGTTTTGACACTAGTACTTTATTTTTTTGCTGGTAAGTAATAGTTTAGTTACACCACTGGTTGTGCCATTGAAACCGTTGAGTAACTTAACAAGTGATAATATATGAGTAGATAAGAAATAAGATAATGTTCTGAAAGTACAACATTATGATGTTAATTAATACTTATGCTTCTATTATATCTAGTATATTCAGTAATAGGACAACAGAATTATGAAGACCAGGTGTCAATAACACAGCATTCGATGAAAATGGACGCATTTGTTGGTCACCTGATTATTGGAAAGACAAAAAGTGGTGTAACCACTAACGATGCCGAGCAACTAAATATCTGAAGACAGCCCTATCGAATGAGAAACTAATCGAGTCCCGCGACAAATCGAACAGAGCAATGTGATGACTTGACGATCTTTGCTATATTGTTCGCATTTGGCCAGGAGCAATAGCCATTTAAGCTCCTATACCTATATTTATTGACCCGAATTGTAGGCAAGTTAAATTATCGTAATTTGGTTCCATGTTATCGTTGATAAATCCCATTTTAGGATATGATTAGGATATTTCAACTATGATGAAAAATACAATACAAAGAGCTGTGAGGTATCTGCAATATGAAATTATTTACTTAAAAGATAATGCCTCAGTCTATTGGCACCTTAATTCGAATTCTATCTAATAAAACCTCATAGGCAGCAAGTATAGATAGACATTGTATATATTGAAACAAGAGTAAGGCGGAGCTCCAACCAACATCGGACCACATCCTCTCGTTCTCATAACCTTTCGAGCAGACTAATGTGCCGCCAAGATCAATGTCAGTACCATAATGCCTTCCCACTTCAAATGATAAATGTCGACAAAAAAACACCAATTAGAACAATACAATTGAATAGGACCCCGCTACGATGATACGGCCTTTTTTCGGCACATTAAATAGTCATTAAGATTTTAAAAACTATTAATTAATCCAATCTGTGGCAGATTTGTGAAGTTTCGTGCGTCGCGTTCATTTGGAAATTATGACGAATCTAGACTGTTCTCTGAGAAGTCGGAGCATGAAATTGTGTGCACGAGCCGTATCGACAATTTGCGTCAGTTTTTTTTTATCACAGTCACGACAGCCCGGATTCCTCGGCCAATCGCCGGCTAGAGACGATGTAATTGGGAGAAACTACGCGGCCACCACAAATGCTCGAGATCTGTTCTCGACCAACCGTATAAGAGCTCTGAAGAATCATCTTTCGTCCCCCGTTGTGTGTGTCCGAGTATATTTTCGAGAGGAATGGAAGATCACGTTAAATTCGGTGCTCCGTAATGACACGGTTCTTTGGTCTGTGGCAATACAATGTCTAACTGTATCGGCCCTTTTGTCCAAGTGATGATTGTTTGACTGATGGTTTATAATTCCTCGGCGGATATTGCGTAGACCACTTTTGCAGGTAACAATTATTTTTTTTGTGATAGAGCATCTATTCAGTTGAGTGCATTGTTAAATATAATTGAACATGTTGGGTATTCGGTTGTTGCGTACTGTGTTATCACTTGCATTACTTAGTATGAAATATGTTGGGATAAATTATGGTAGTCGTAACGGTATGCGTAACTACGTAATTTGTGTAAAAAAATATTTATACAAGTTCGAACTCTATTCCAATATCAATACTATTGTTATAAGGAAAATGAGTTGATAGCTAAAAATAATAGATTTACTTGTAATAATAAGTGCTCTAGGTATATCTTGTAGATAACATTTAAGGCGATGATTGCTCAGTTGGTCGTAACGTCGAATGTCGTGAGGGGAGTCTTGGGTTCGAATTCTGCAATAAGCTTGAGCTCGGTGAAGGAAACCATAGCGACCGCCTTTCTCACCACCACCCTAAAGTTCAAAATCTAACACCAAGCATCTGTTGGTGTGTTCTGATTGCTGCACTTGAGAGTCCCCCTTTAATTCCCTTTTAGACTTTGGCAAATCGTTACTAGTTTATTATAGTGAGGTTGTAGCCAACACAAGCCTAAACAGAGTTAAAAAATACGCTTAAAGCAAAGGTCACTGTGAAACCCGTTCAAGTAGGTGACTTCGATAACTTCGTCTGCATGAAAATAACAATTACTTAATTAATATCGCTTAACGCTGTGTGTGTGGCTTACGACTTTCTAATCACGAAAACAATAAAATGCCTTTGCTCGCGATATTTTATTTTACAAGCACGAATGTTACAAAGTAGGACGCCAACTCTCGTAAATGTATTTTACCCTGAAGATAATAAGATAAACACAAATTTACTGTTACTAAATTAATAAAAATACCAGAATTTTACTGTTACTATTAAATTAATAATACTATCACAAATTACCTGTTACTAAAAAAATTGAAATGAATAGAAATTATTTCTATTCAAATAGGCCTTTATAAGCACTTATGAATAGTCTGACTCTAACACCGGTTCGGAAGGTTGTTTTTTACTGAGAAGAGCCGGCAATAAACTCAGCAATTACTCTTTTTAAAACGAACTTAGATTTATTACATAAAATTTACTTAGTCTCACTGACAATTGCTGTGTGTTATCGCAATAGTGAAGAATTATTAAACAATAATATTATGAATATCTAATTAAAAAAAATATAAACAACCTAAAGCTGACCAGCCCCCACAAGCAGCACCTGTTCACAAGTATGACGCATGTGACCATCGCCCTCCTCGTAATATCGGAGTTCAATTAATAAGAATACTACAAAATTACGGTTACTATAAAATTAAAAGGAATACAAGAAATTTACTGTTACTTCTAAATTTGTGCATCTAGAATACTAAGTATTAAAGACATCGTGAAGTATACTCAACAGTAATTGTAATTAAGTAAAAAGTGCTTCGACACTAATGAGGCATTTATTCGTAAAGTAAACAATTTTATTTCGCGTCCCGGTGAAACTTAAGTTATATTGCCGTCATTAAATGTAGATTTAATGTCCATTATAGTGGTTAATGCTAACTAAATTGTATTTTATTCAGATCTGTGTTAACACTGTTTCCATGCGAAAGGAAAGACGTATTATTTTTACAGTTTTATTACATACGAGTAGGGTTGCCATCATCGAAATTGCTAACGCCGAACAAAAACTTAAAAAACTCCGGACATTTAGGTGAAATTTGGTTTCTTGGACACGCCCAAAAATATGATTACACTTATAGTTTACATTTTCATTGAAGCGGTTCATGACTACGATAAAATTTTTGACTGCTTATCTACTAATTCATTGGGATTCCCCACCCGGGCGTTCCCCGGCACCCTCTAAATTAGGAAATCCGGATGGCAGCCCTACATACAAGCCGTGTCCCATGGTTGCACTCGCGTCCATGGATGTTAAAGTAACCCGGGCAAAAATCCTAAGTTACTCATTATAACATCAACTATCTGCCAGTGAATTTCTCTTCAAAAGCCGTTTTGGAGTCTATAGGGAACATAGACTCATCGACTTTTAACACTAATCATACCAACACTTACTAGGTATCAATTTCTACCATAGCAGGTCAAATGTGACTTTATATTTCCTGCTTGTATGTATGAAATATGGTTGTTAGGAAGGGAAATAAATAGTATAACTGTATATTAATTAGTAAGAAAAAGTCATGAAGTCAAATGTGCAAAACCAATAAGATGATGCGTGCATTTTCAATGCAAAATTCAAAATGGGTCATTTGACCCGGTTTTGTTATGTTTAGTGTTAAATATATACGAGTAGATATCGGTTTAGAAATGTAACACATCGATAATACGATTCGGATGTGAATTGAATTCCAATATGAATAACAAAATATGAAATATAAAGCAATCAAGTGAACTGTTTAATAGAACGACTCGCATATTGTTATCTTATCTAATTCAATGACCGAGATTAAAGGGATTTATTGTTATTAATTAGGTAAATTTGATACAATGGCTAAAATTGTTCAATTGTTTTGTATTTGGTAAATTCATGGTCAATATTTTCAGTTGAAAAACGTTAAATATTTCTCTGAATATATTAAATCTTCAATATATAGTATATATGGAAAGTAGGGTTCCTTTGACGCACCATCACCTCAAAACTACTGAACATATCGTGATGGGACTGCTACCGTTCGACGCGGCATTTTCCGTAAATAAACGCGGGTAAAACCGCGGGGGACAGCTAGTAAAATTGAAGAGCCTTTGTTTTAATTTGTCTAACATTTCAAATCAAAAACATATTCCATCTCAGTTCAATCATTCCACGGTTTAAGCAGTAAAATAAAGAAGACAATCTGATGTAAACACGGTTCGTAATGGAGTCATAAAATTGACCGTGGTGCTGCACTCACCTAATATTATTTCACGTGAGAACCTTCCGACAAAACGTCGGAAATTAGTATCATAATTGAATCATCAACGGACCACACCACTGGACTTGAAAGAGCTGAAGATTTGACAGCGTATACCATAGATCATTAATAAGCTAATATTTTTTTTTTACGTTTATTGTGCATTGACTTCCGTCCGCTGCTTCCAAAGTGATTATAACATAGCCTATCTCCAGCTGGAATAATGTACCGTTCAAATAGCGAAGGAATTTTTCAAATTGGAGCAGTGTCTCCAGAAATTACCCCTCACATATACGGACTTAGAAAATATGCTCTCTCTCTTTTTATTATATTAGTTTAGAGTAAGTCAAATATCTATTTGTCACCAAAACCATCAGGTTAATTAAATCTTCTAAGAGGTGGTAGTTTCCATAGCTTTGATCTTCATAAGGTCAAAACTTGACAAACATTTTAAGATGCGGATTAAGCAATCTTTGTGTTTTATAGCTATTATTGGCATCCGTTGTTTGAAAAGGATTCTCGATCGCAATTCTTTTGGAAAACCAAAGTGATAGTGTTTCGAAGTTCCTTAGTTCTACAAGTGGACCTACCGCATAAGTCCTAATAACATGTAGTAGTTATCTGATAGCATTTACTTCTGCGGTATGTCTATTTACTTTAATGACATTGGTAACTTACAGATTAACTCTATTTGATTTAAGGGAATAGTGTTTTGTCGTTGGGTAAATTGTATTTCATGTATGTTTTGAGTTAAATATCATCTACTTGTGTGGGAAGGGTACGTTACGTCATAACTATATGACTAATGCCGGATTACTATATACGATCCTGAAAATCCATGGATTGATGAACCTTTTGAGAGTAATTTTAATACACGTAATGTCAAAATTCTACTTCAATCTTGCGATTTTAGATCGGGATCGTATATAGTAACCCGGCATTAGTTTGTTAGTAGTCGAGTTTAACACATGTCTTGGGTCTTAGGGAGACTAATGTGGTTAATAAAAGCTTTCCCCATGATGGAGTCAGCGTCTCGAATTCTCTTGTGATGTGTAAAGCATTGAAATGATAGAAAGTACGTATATTGCACTGTCCCTAAAGGATTGGGAATAAGGTAGGCAGAGAGATGATTATATGAGGGTAACATTTTAATGGAAGTCTTACAGGCTGGAGGGTATAGGTATTATCGGAAAAATTGTTCATTCATAACCGACCTTACCGCTTTACCTTCTTGGAAAGTAGACACGAACTAATTTTATTATTGATATAATGTATTATTTGGTCATGTGTGGCCATTTTTATACAGCTAGTTAAAACTAATAATGAAAATAATATTTTTTGAGAATTGTAAAGAATCGATTTAATAGTCGGCTAAATTTGTTTTATTAGACCCAAAATGAGTTAACTTCAACAAAATTTGGGGTAATTTTGCAAGATTATGCATTATTTATAGATCATCATTATTCGTTGTTTGACATAGCCTGTGATATCGAATAAGGAGGACAGTCTTTGACATTAAACTTTTAACCATGATTGTGATTTATAGTACACACGCCTGGTTTTATCGACACTCGTCCAGTTTATGTACCTAACTAACTGTCAATGTGGCTATTTTACAAGTCAAATGATTTGTGGCTATCAACGCTATGGCACGGTGACGAGTCAATATGATCGTGATGGTTGCTGAGGAATGTAGGGCGTTGGCATAGTTGATTCGTAATTTTCTATGTTTATAGCCGAATAGCACTTAGACGTCTGTATAGTGTCTGAAGAGGTGACTAAAGAGTTTAACCAATTGGAGGCTAACCTAATGGGCCTATAGCTTTGATATGACAGATTAAAGAGCGCGATTCACTGATCCGATCTGACGTCATGATCTGTCGCTTAGTTCTCTGTAATCTATGGTCGGCTACTGTTGGTTATCTGAAACTAGGGGCTTTATGAATTACGTTCATTTTGGTACTCCAAAATGAAGATGTTGTCGATGACCACTTTACGAGCACTTTACGCCTTCACCGAGTTTTTTGGAACTAAGCAGGCTGAAGTGACAATGAACTGGTTAAGTGGACTATCGATAAAATAGGCAAGTCTAATTGCAGAAATTTATATTCGATTCCGACCAAAATTATTTGGATTTATATTCTGTTTGACACATTTCAATAGATCATCAAAAATCTCAGATATTTCGGATCGGGAGTTAATTTGGCCTTTAGAGTAGACGGTGGGGGGAGTGCTCCAAAGCTTGATGTCTTCAAAAATATAGCTAAATTTGCTTGCTGGAGGAAAAAGGACTGGAAATGAATAGCGTCCTTTTGTAGTAGACTAGACTTCGAACGGCTGGTGATAGTCGTTGTTCTATAAGAAGAAAGTATAATGACTCGATGGTTAGTTATTATTATAAATTTAATAGACGCTGGCTTATTCCCATAAATATCGGTAAATTTGTCGAGAATGGCACTGGATCGTGTTTTAAAATGGTTATCATTAGAGTTAGTGGTGTAACGGATCCGCGTAACTGCATATGCTGGTTAACGTATGGGGAACGGACTAAGATATGTATCGCAATAACTATTAAAATGTGTATTTTTAACGGTTATTTTGCAAATTTATTTTCATACAAAATTATTTTTTACTAGCTATCCCCCGCGGTTTCACCCGCGTTCCCGTATGTAACATTTTCCCGACAGAAAAAGTATCCTATGTGTTATTCCAGGGCATTTTTTATATAACTGCCAAGTTTCATCCAAACCCGTTTTGTAGTTTTTGCGTGAAAGAGTAGCAAACATCTATACGTACAAACTTTCGCATTTATAATAATAGTAGGATAATATTTTTTTAATTTATAATTTTATAGTTTTCCCCTGACTACTTAATTCTTGTTTGCAACTAGACAAGCACCTGTATTCTTGTTTATGTATGAAAAAAAAAAAAAAAAAAAAAAAAACCGTTAAAATATTTAAAAATAAACAATTTCATATTAGTAGCTGAATAGTTGTAGTTGTTCTGAGCGTTATTAAAATAACGGAGTATCAGATTCATCGTTTCCCATTGCATTAAAACTTTGTTGTATTTGCTTCCCACGGTGCAATATCCATATAATTCTCAGTATGAACGAACATACATACGTTAATGTTGTTCTCATTAAATTTAATCTTACTGAACTTCTGGATTACTTTTTTGCCTTTTTAATGACTGGTTTTTGGGCTTTTTTTAAATGTAATATGTGTCTGGGCCCTTACTTTTTATGTGTGTAAAATAATGTAGGTATCATTTCGTAAAGATTATTTATTATAGGTAAGAACAATATAATAAATACAGATTTTACATTGTCAAACTCTGCTTTAATCGTGTAGTCTAATCTAAAGTTCTCCAGAAGCCGCCAAAATTAGTTTTTTTTTTTATAAAAACTTGAGCGCATTTGACTGGATCTCACCTGATGGAAAGTGACGATGCAGTCGAGGATGGTACACGTGGACTCAAGTAATTATTATTAGTAGTTTCTTATTATAGTTTTATCAGCTTCATTTTATAGCTGACTGAAGCGTTGGGAAGTACGCAATGCAAGCACAATCTTTTTATTATCTTGTGTCTGAATAAAAAATGTTCGTAATAAGTAATTAATTAAGAATTTTTCTTGCGGTCAATGCCAATTACTTTAGAAGCATAAAAGATTGAATGTTAAATAAGTTATTCCTCTTATCAACCTCCGAGATATTTCGTTAATGATATTATGTCTTTTTCCCATGTATTTCTTTCTGTTAAAAAAAAGAGCAGAAATTAAAATCTCACGTGGTACTGTAGTATATTTTAATATTTTAGTCCATCAAATTTAAAAAAAAAAAATCTTTGTCCGGGCTCGCGCACTGTCATTCTATTTCTTTTTTTAGAAAACGAATTTGAATTAACTTATTAATTCAAATTATCGTCAGCCAGTAACAGTAATATCGGCCAGTGCGCTAGCATAGACGTTCCTTACAGTACATTACTAAATGAAAACAAAATGAATGTTTCCTTTACTGCCCATGTGAACAACAAACGACACTAAGGGTTGTAAAACTAAACCAGGGATGAACACTTGACCCAAAATTATAATATATTTGACGTGATTTTTTATTTTTGCAACCTTTTTGTATTGGTAGAAGTGCCGATTCTGTCAATAAAAATCTAATAAACGATAATTAAAACACCTCACCCTAATATTGTTTCTTATGCATTCTGTAGTTTTATTTGCTATCTACCATAGTTGAAGTTGTAGCTTCAGTAACTTTAAATTTGACCTTCAAAAGTGCTTTCCGAGGGCCTAAACTGAATAAATGGTTTTGATTTTTGAATTTTATCGAAATAAAAACTAATCCTCTAACTTCAAGCTTAGTTTACTCAGTCGTGAGAACAGAATACTAAAAATATATACCTTAGTCTAATGCCCAAGTGAATCGACACCAGGATCTATATATACCTATAGCCCTATTACAGTGGTGTATTTGTATAGTTCGGTTTGTGGTCAGCCTTGACTCGAGTATGACCGGACGGAAACGGCTTAGCTCTCACGATGTTATACAACACTTCAGTTGGCTGTAAACAGGTTTTTTAGTTACTGGTTATATTAACTACGCTTTGTAGGAGTATTAATGATTTTCAGACATTTATTTACGAATAAACTGCTGATTTTGATGATATTTGATAAGGAGAGGCTACTTTTTGTCTCAAAAAAGTGATTTTCATCTTTTATAATGCGGTTGAAATAGATAAATATTTATTTATTTATTAACCATAAAACTTACGTCTATCTTTACGGGCATTATTTAATAATATAGATATTTATTAGATCTTTTTATTTATAGATATTTTTTTAAATCATCGTTTCGAATCTGAAAATTTACCTATTGTAATATATGTTTTTTTTTTTACTTTGATCTATTGTAAAAGTCACTTTTTAAGTCAACCTTATTGATTTACAATAAAACCTTTTTTAGTTTCTTATCGATAAATTCAATTCATTAAAAATACAGGCTTGGTATAGATATTAGAATGCCATTTATTAATTTAAAAACATTTTTATTGACATCAAAATGTAATGGTACCGTAACTTGAACCAAACTAAAGAATCGGAGATAAGTACAAACAATGTCGTATTCACTTCGTGATGCTTTTCTTGATGTAACTTTAAAAGGAAATTGTGTTCGGGTATATTTAGAGTGGATCCCAATTATAAAAGAATCATGCAGAGTCACTATCCATTCGGTGTACCGTTAGCTCAATGACAGACCGACGGATAGAGCAGCATCTCTATAATGATTACTATTCTTAAATCTGGCTCTACTTTTGTGCTATTACATAATATTGACGGCGAAGTAAATAATATTTTAAAAGAATCATATCTCTCAAGTAGAGAGCTTTGTAACCACACTTTCAGCCTCATCATCATCATGATGATATTGTAGTCATACACAATTGACATATATAAAAGATTTAAAAAATAAATAGTATTGATAAAAATCATTCTCACGTTAAATTTATCCAAAATATCCAAAAATCAGGTTTACGTTTTGTAATCGCTTCGAATTAAGTGAACAAAGCTGTAGGGACCACTTTTGTGTCGTGGTCCATCGTCCATACAATTAAATATTCATTACACGCAGTGCCCGCGGTGGCGGATATTTTCTATCATTAAGACATGAAATCAACGTTTTGGGTATGAATTCAACACGAGAGCTCTAGGCTATGAAACTATTTATTCACGAACAATCCAATACCCTAAGGAACATTACATACTTATTTCCATACGCACGCAAACGTGACACGTTACGTTTTCAAGACTCGACGAATCTACTCGTAAATTTGATGTTGACAGTACATGCAAAGTATCGGTGAAAACTTAAACGCGATGGTACAGTTTACTTAAATGATTTCCCACGGTACCTAAGTGCGTTCGATATTCGAATTGAGTTATAGCTATGACGCAAGCTCTATGCTAATTGACGCATACAATAGGATACGTCTTCAGTCATAATTGCCATAATAAGCGCCGTATAATCATAATCTAACAGAATTACAAGATTGAAACTGGACTTTTTATTGTGCTATTGTATACGGGAGCCGTCCTACGATGATTGGCAATCAACTTTTGTGTATAGCCTGACGTTATTCGTATTGACTTGGATGAAATACAATAGATGCGTAATTGTTTTCAAAGTGCGTCGTGTGAAGCTACGTGGAAGATTGTAGATACGTGACGGAATACGCTGGTGTATCTATAACATTCAATATCAATGGCAGGTCACTTAGAAACGGTGATTGGATTTATATTTTTTATATACAAGAGCTCTTTGATATTTTGTAATAATTTTTCTCAATAGTTCTTAACTTACCTATAAAATTTACACGTTAGTTTTATTTGTAAATAAAAACATAAAAGGATGGAGATGAAAGCTACCATCCTGTAGGCCTAGCTAAGAGTAAAAAAGCCTCGACTTGCTTGCAGTGTCGACATCTAGTGATGGACGGGTAGACAGACGGAGGCTTCGCGGAAGAGAGGTAAATGACCTCGTCCCCATTTCCCCTAATTATCCCTCCCCCGTCCCGACAGCTAACTTTGCGGTTTTAGTCGGTTTTCTTACAAAAAAGTCACTATAAACTGTTACGTTAATGGTGCATGCTTAAGCACTCCTTTTACTATCAAATACCACAGATAATTAATTATAAAATAAATGCCTATAGCTTCTGAACGGTGGGTAATGGAAACAAATACAAACAAGGTACTTCATTGGTAGTTGCAAATTGCATAATAAGCTTAACAAAAGCTCCGCACAGCTCCCAAAGGCCAGACCAGTCAATTTGGTATGTTTTGTATATTTAGTTATCAAATTGAATCCTACGCAATCGCAGTAGCGGCTTCTCACAATCTTGAGCACTTTGCATTCGCCATTCACATTGTTTTGAAGGAAATAACAAACATTCTTATCTGTAGCCGACGTCCCGACATGGTGACACTTGCGAGTTGTTTTTCTTTATTGTTTTTTCAGCACAGGTCGAAATATGCGAATTATAAGTATGCGCTTAGAATACAGACGGCGACGTGGAACGCGTCTGTTCGCTTCACTTCCCATGGCATCTGCCGTGAGAAAGATTTCTATCCACGGCCGCCATTCATTTTTGTGCAAAAACTCGGGCGCGTTCGGAAGCCACGGAAAGGTCACACGAGAAACTGGCAGCTTTTTAAAAATGGTACAAATAACAAAAGAAATCGCGATTTCAATTCGTCGTTGTTTCCCGCTTCATTTGCTTTTTATTTTGATTTATTTACTTTTAATGTAACTGTATTTTATGCCAGTATGACTTACAGAAAAATCAAGAACTGTTGATTTATTTTTACTTCAAGTCGGGGGTAATGCCTTCATGTATGCATCATTCGATCTTGGTTCGGCATCTATCTTAAGGTTAGATGAAGTAACAATTCACTAATATAAAGATCTTATTATAATATTTGGAGGAACTGGTTCGACGCGTGCAGACTCGCGAGATGGTTCTCTAGTAACTTTATACAATGCAATATCAGTTGAGGGCATCTGCAAGTGCCTCGGGACAATGCTTTCATAGCTACGGATTTACTGCGAACAATCGACGACCGTGTAGTAACTCGCTCTTAGACTATCTTATTAAATTCAGCTCTGGATTTGCTAAGCAGAATACTGCATAACTTATATCTGCGTATTGTTTTGTTACATCTGTTAACTTAGTTATTGTGACTCGAATATTGGCTGGATAAAAAACATGTTGATAAAAAAAAAAGGGTGTGTCGTAGAGACAGACGATGGAAATTATTTTTATATATATATTATTATATTTTTTATTATTTATCAATCACTTTTAAATAGCATAGATTGTGTATATGATTCATTTATTTTTGGTTACACAAATAGGTTGCGAATCGTAATTCCAAAAGAAGTTCCACTTTAAATTATTACTTTTCATAATAATTGTGGTGACGCTTGTACAGGTACTCAAATTCTAGAAATAAATAAACAATTGCATTTAAAATATTTGTAAAATATATTTCATTGTCCTTATTTCTATTCAGACTAGTGTCATCTATTGTTAGACGACCTACGTATTTGTTTTTAGTGAAAATAGAACAAAGGGCATGTCCTAATTAAAACTGCAATTAACATACAGTACCTTGCATTCCTTTATTCCTTACTAGCTGTCCCTGTTCCCAAGGGATGTAACATTTTCCCGGCACTAAAAGTATCCTATGTGTTATTCCAGGGCATTTTCTATATATATGCCAAATTTTCTCCAAATCCGTTTCGTAGTTTTTGCGAGAAAGAGTAATAAACATCCATACATAGAAACTTTCGCATTTATAATATTAGTAGGATTCTGAGTCGCATAGAAAGATTTGCTTAAAAAAAGAACAAAATAAAGATTTGATTTTCGATTTTTAAATAATTTGTTTTTTTATCAAGTCACTAAGTACCTAAAACAAAGTGAACCTTTCATAGACAATACAACATTCTCCAACACTTCTTTATCAGATCAGAGGTCCACAATAGCAAGGAATGAGGTGGCGAGCGCTTTACAATAGCACTAACTGTATGAACTGGCGGCAACTTCTGCGATACCATCGCGATAATCCATAGATTATATTTCAATTTTATATTCTAGATGCTATGCGATCTATGGCACCGTACATATTTACGCTACCACTTTTAACTCAGGTTTTGTGGTAATAGTTGGCATTGATCGGTTTTATTGATTCCAGGTCCTAAGGTCAAAGAAATAAAGTATATTTTAGTTAGTGTTTATGTCTGATAGTGAATGATTTAAGTGTTACACTTACGCAGTCTGCATTTGACTCTAGTAATAAAATGTCAACGTTTCTGTGTAGCTACTGCAATAAAATGTGTAACATATTAAATCAGTGATATTTACATAACTTGAGCTCAGTTTATAAAACATGAGGTGTTTGACTAAAATATTTTTCTAGAGACGCGTGGCATTTCAATTAAATTTTTCCTATTATTTTAATTTTATTAAATTGAATTTTCTTTTGTTTCAGGATATAAATTTTCACCTTATTCGGATGCAGTTTTATTGGTGAGTTTGTTTTAATTGAATAATACTTGAAATCGTTACCAAAATAATATTCGATAAGATAAGAAATCGATACACATCAGTTGAGTAAATAAAAGATAAATTCCACATTCATTTTGTGCATGCAGGTAACGTTCTAGAACTGTATCGATCGACAGTTTATATTAGCACTAAAAATACTTCATTATATTATAAAGAAGTACCTAAATAAAATATATGTTTAGGTGTACAATATACCTATAATGAAACACTGTATTTAAGCAGCGCTGTTGAACACGTCATGTGACATTATGAACTCATTATGGTGTATGCGGGCCTCGATTCCATTTTGTTTTTTTGTCACCTGGCCACTAACAATAAAATAAAACTATTGTCATACACTTTTAAAAAGAGAACACAAAAGTGCTGGCAGTTTAGATTAAAAAAAATATCGTCAGCTGTTTTTTTCTATACGTGATATGAATTTTGTAGTGCAAACGAAAATTGTGAGGGCAAAGTTCGAAATAATATTTTAAGAATGCTTGTTGTATTTTTTTTAACCTGGTTTCAGAATTATGGAAGGAATGTTGTCTTTGTGTTCAAGTTATTATTATTGTTAATGATGAGTAATTTACTTTGCTCATGAGCAAATAATACGCTAGCTAAGTGTGGGATGTTTGCGGCTCTTAGTTCCGTTAGCCTGCCTTAGAAGAGTGACAGGAGGTGGGTGGTGTCCAATCTATGTATAGGATAGAAATTCCACTGCGATGTACCTACTAACAGTTTGCATGAAATGCTAATGCCACTAAAATATACTGTAGTTTTGTAAAATTTCATAAATTTTTATATTATTCTTTGTCGTCATTGTATTATTAGAATGAATGAATTCAACCCAAAACTAGCGAACGCTAGATAAATGTAACTTCTTATAATGTTCCACCAGGAATGATAATCGAGGAACATGGTAATTGCCGTGACGTGGTCTGAATGTACCTACATCATCGTCACGCAACGCTGGCTGCCCCTACCACGACGTTTTTAAGCCACATTTCAATGCGTATCCATTCCCAAATGTTACCTTACACTGTGCGGTCGACTCGTTTGTGCTATTCCTCCGTGAACTCAATTGCAGCAATGGATAGTGTACGAGGCAAATTAGTTTTGTGTGTGAAAAGTTTCAAGTTGTTAGCAGTCTAATCGAAGTCCAAGGTCTACAGTTTGTCATTTCAGTTTATGTAAGTAATTTAGAAATAGCCTAAATGTTTATGACTTAGGCCCGGTTTATATATAACTCGCTCTGGCAGGTTTTATATTTAATTCTTTAACTTTTTTTTAAATTTTCTTTTGCTGCTAGTAATAGAAGAGCAAGATGTACCCTTAAAAAAATTGTTGTATCCTATTCAAACCAAACTTAAATATTCTTAACCACAGAACAGTGAAAAATTTAAGATAGGTCTTCTCTATTTCTAAAAAAGAATACAGTACATTGTGTGTGCGTTCTAAACGAAAGCATTACAGTCTGGCTATGAGAAAAAAACTGTAAAAATAGCACCTTTTTAACTGAAAATCTCATAGAAATCAACAACAATAAATACCTCTACAATTTTATTGAGGTTGATTCTTCTTGAGGAATCCCAAGACATTTTGTAAAAAAGTTATTAATCATTTACTGAATTATCTTTAACAGGGGTTTATAATTGACAAAGGAGGTTTGAATCGTTTTGTTAACAGATCTGTTATCGTAGAAATAATATAATTGAATCAATGGCTGGCAACACATAACACGAATCTGTGAATGTAAAAAAATGACATATGTGTTTCTTTATGAGCAGTTTATTCCTTTAATTTTCCTCATTGGATATAGAACTGTTAAGTTTTCTGCTAGTATCATTAACAATACTCTATTATTTGTTAAATAGTTCTTGGAGTTAAATACCTTGATGTTATCCCAACAATTTTATTCTGAATTGATTGAATGCATGTTCCATTATCGAGTTTTAGGTATTCCCAATGGAAAAATTTGGGGTAACTACGGTCAGTTATTCCATTTGCTAATGTACATTCTAAATATGAAATTGAAGTAATAACAGCATTTAGCAGAACATAAATAATAATCTATAGATTTATAAGCAAAATGGGGATCATTTGACGCACCATCACATCAAAACTCCTGAACATATTGGGATGGGATTGCTACCATTCGACGCGGAATTTTTCATAGATTGTTATAGGCTATTAATGATAAGAGCGCGGATGAACCGAGGGGGACAGCTAGTAAATAATATAAAATCATTTATTAAACAGAAAAATAAATAGTTGTATAGATTATGGCGTTTATTAGTACATTCAAAAAAACTTTCCTTATAGATTTTATTATAACGAGCTCCTTTATATAAATATAGTACTAGTATTTTAATTAAAAAGAAAAAAAAAAGTATATTATCGCATGTAATATAGTACATAAATGTAAAACTTTCCTATTAATTTCATTATTACGAGCTCATTTATTTAAATAACAGTATGCTGAACAATGCAATTACTTTCAATTAATAATAAGGTAAGTAACAATTGATTAAATACAGTTAATTCAATTTAAAAATAGAATTACCTACATATAGTATTTTTTTTACCAATCTGTATTATTTTGAAACATTTTTATCCTTTAAAAATGTAATTTGTTCAAAAACTATATGTTATTATATAATACTTACTGGCCGGTTAATAAGAAAAGCTTAAAAGTAAATTAATATCGGCGCTCGCGCTCGCCTGCCATTCGATATTTGAATCCCGTTCTCAGATTGGTTCGCGAGAGTTCGATTTCTCATCTCTAACTATGTATTTAACACAAGCTTCTGCTTACGGTTTTTCCTGAGTATCAAATTCATTTATTAATAAAAGCGTGTATTTAATTATATTATAAGAAATGATTTGTAAGTACATACATTAATATTATAAGCCTTATGTTGTCTAAAAAAAGTAAAGAAATCCTAGTGTTATGGAACTAGTCGTTTGTATCGCGTTTAACCGTCGTTGTACGATTATATTACATTAAAAATTTATGTAAATATTTGAATGAACACACGCTGTGTCGTCGCGATGAAGTAGGTAAAGGATGGTTGTAAAAATCAATAAAAAAAGTATCGATTACATTTTCAACATATAATTTCGCTAATTTAACCACTTCTGAAACAAATTGCGTCGAACGGGTTATTACATTTTTTATTAAAGTGTGAAAGGTTTTTGAACGAATAGCACCTTGTTATGGTCCTTTAATATGTTGTTAAGTGTATGAAATCGTGGACGTCTGGTTGCGCTTTAAATTTACTGCATTTTAAAATCTTATGATCACAGGTTTTTTTTTTAATAAATGCTTTTGACAGTTGACACCATACAGGTTTGAGTGTGCTTAGTTCGTAGAAATATCTTTAGTGTGTATTTTAAAAATTAATTTAGTTAAGGTAGCTATAATTTACGATAGAGTTTCCCAAACAGGTTTTTAGACCCATGTGGATCAGCGGGAAAAAAAAGTGACATTTAAAAGCATATTATTTTGGGATCCTTTGCAATTTGTTGGGAAATATTAACAATGTTTCAGTAGGCCACAGTATTTAACATATAAACGCAAGATCTTGTTAAACCGCAAAGTGTAATCAAGTGTGGCCTGTTTTTGACCGCACGTGGTAAGTGATGATGTGGATGATGAGGTGGTAAGTACACAAAGCCAAGAAGGGAACTAGTTCTCATATGCACTTATTGGAAAACATCAACAGGTGCTTGGCTACAGATTTTCAATTTAAGTGTAGGAACCTTGAGTACCCTTGAGGGTACTACAAAGTACCCTAGCACCGTGCTATGGTTTTCTCACGATATTTTACTTCAACAACTGAGCCGTCATCGCAAGTAGAAATCCTTATCATGAATACGTTGATAAGTTGTAATAGGCATTAAATTACTGTTTTAATGATAAATACAGTAATTTCTATATATATTTTTATGTTGTCTCAAAATTTCATAAAAATAAAATTTACTGATAAAACGTAAACTCAAAAATGGCTACTCTGAAAAGTGTGTATTTTGGACTTATCAACCTATTCACGCCTGGTACGGATATATGAACATGGCATAACAGTATATCTTTCCAACGTGCATATAAACTAGCTTAAAACATCAATCACTTGCAACTTAATGAATTAAGCAGTAAATCAAGTACGTGCAACACTGTCGGGTAAGTAAGGCGCGGTTGTTGCCGCTTGGCATGTTTTTGCCACTTTTCCTTGTTTTTTCCACCATTTTACGTGTGTACGTACTACTTACTATGTGTGTCAATGCGACTAGCGATAGCAAACAAGTAACTGTTGCTTTTGACACCGTATTTTCCAAGTTATCAGTTAGTTAATTATTGAAGTAATTTTTTTTGCGGTTTGACTTGTTTTGAAAAGGTAATGACAGAAACTGAAAGAATTCTTGAGCGTAGTTTTGCCTCTTTTTTTTGGTTTTGTTCGTTAATATTTTAATTGCGTTTATGTTTGCAACAAAACACTGTTTTTGAGTTCCCAGCTGGGTACTCGAACTGGAAAGTAAGAGCACCACAGCATATAACAATTAATTATTATCTTAAATATGAATTATAGATTGTTGGTAAAAAATTGTCAGCTAGTCGGTACTATAGTGCATGTAAAGAGTTATCAAAACTCAAAAGTATTTACGGACTCTCCCGTTACATGTACAGCAGTATTATAAACGAGGAATGAAAGTTATAAGTTCGCTAATCGGCAAAGTATCTAAGTGACAGCTGTATCCTATAATAATACCGTCAAGATGCACGCAATCCGTTATAACAAATAAATTAATAACAAGTATTATGTAAAAGGGCACGTGTTCAAATAGGGGCACTCATCGCGACATGTGCCGCAGCAGGTGCACATGTGCACACCCGCCTTCCAACTGCCCGCTATTTGCGCCCTTTACATCTAAAGGTCGTAATCGATTTAAGAAATTAATGCACATTAAGATACTTGAATAATCGAATCGATTTTATGGGTGACTAGTCGATTGCGGGCTTAATCGAATTAATATCTTTATACGCAACTATTACAGCAGTAGCAATAACTTTGCCTTTCCTTAATAATTAGGGATTCAAGTTACTTAATGTATGTAAACAATACGATTTATGATTCTGTAAGTGATTATGGCATGTGTTATGAACTTAATCAACTTTTTTTACTTAAGTACAGTAACATGTCTATAGGCAGCGGTGACCGCTTACCATCAGGAGGACTGTCAGCCTTTTTGTCGGCCTTATTGTCATAAGCAAAGAAAGTTTCTCATTTCTTTCAAAAACCTCCTTTTATCAAACAAGTTACTGGCGATTGTATAGCCTTTTAAATTTTGAAAAAATTCCGGGTGGTGAGGTAGTTTGAAATCAACAATAGTAAATCTATACTAATGAATTAATAAGAGGAAATATTTGTATGTAAGTATGTTTTACTCTTTCACGCAAAATCTACTAAACGGATATGAATATAAGCATATCCTGGAATAATATATAGGTTACTTTTTATCCCGGGAAAATGTGATTTCCCTTTGGGAACGCGGTTAAAACCGCGGGGGACAGATATATTAGAATATAAGATTCGATGTATTTTAAACATAATGTTTTCTATACGAACAAAGAATGCCCACAAAAGCCAATTCAGTAGAACTCACTATCTTTGTTTGGGGTATATCAAATTACTATTTAAATGAATATTAATAAAATATATTTTTTAATTCTTTCAGATATATTTGGACAAAAAAAATGCTGAGTTACATCAAATCAACACGTAAGTTACTTCTATTAACTAAGCATACAATGAACTACCGCAACCCACACGCATTTGCGCGGAGTGTTCATTATGTAAATATTGTAGTAACGAGATAAATAACGTCACACTCTGACGACATGATAAAATTACGTGACGAGGAAACTTTAAGCGTTTCCATGGAAACGGCTGCTGGGCAGTTCTATTAAGAATCATAGACTATGCTTAAATTCCACGTTATAACTTTATGGTTACTTACTTTTTTATTCTTCTTGACAAGATTATATTTACTATATACATGTATCAAGAAAGGAGTATATGTCGTATATAAGTTATCTGGTTTCCATAGTACAACCTCTGCTTAGTTTGTGATCAGATGGCCGTGTGTAAAGTATGTACCAGCATTTTTTTTTTTTTATTTGATTAGGCTGAGTAGGTTAGCAATCGATTCCTGAACCGTGGAGCCGTTTTGTCATGAAAATATACTGCTTAATTCACTTTTTTATAATGAGCCAGTCGCTCGTTACAAATAAACCAAAAGTTATTGTACTTACACACTAACAATTTGGAATAAAATCTTTAAAGGATGTTGGTGATTGCATCGAAATCTACTGCGTAGCTTAAAATACATAGGCGTACAAACATACAGATAGTGACATCATTTTAAACAATTTAGAGATGTATTTTAACTAAATCTTACAGCTTTTAAAATAAACAAGCTTACGAACTGAGCGTATATTTCAGTTACAACAATTAGGAATTCTCGAGAAAATAATTCTAGAAACAATGGAATCACTGTTTGAACTGAATAATTTACTTGTGGGGAATTCGAACAATTCTTAGAGAGATTGGAGCTATAGTCAATGTTTGTATTGCACGAGTATACACGAATGTTTGCCTCCATACAACCTCGTTGTCTATGCCCGATTTGTACCGGTACAATTGTACAAACTTACTTTTGCCGCTAACAGATTGAAATATCACGTCATAGTGTACTCGAGTTCGTTGTTTGGTATGCTTTGTCAGATTGTGAGTACACAAATTTTAGTTTATTGTGAAGTTAACACTTTGTGTTGAGTGTTGTTGGCCGCTGATGTTTGATCAGCTTTCAATTGTTTTGGATTTATTTCTTATGTGAAATTCCATAACAAACCGTACATCAATCGATTTCGTAGTCAAAACTTTACGTAGAGTTATAGCGACTTTAGATTAGACTTTTTGGTGGAAGTAGTTTTGTTCTTGACATGTTTTTAGTAATTTTGAAAATAATGCCTGTTTGTTTTCACTGATGCTTAATAATATTCGTTTCCATAGAGGGTCTGGTAGCAGTTGTGTTATCAAGGTTTCATATTCAAGGCCGCATCCGCAGTCTGAAAACACTCGTCAAAACAAACCTAAAAATAGCGACGTATGTCATCTCCTTAAAATTCATTTTACTTACTTATACAGGATGGTACAAACTACCCGTAAAGCCGAAAAGAGGTCAAATGGCGCCTTATAACTAGTCCATTCACAATATTTTAGAACCGTAGTAGCGCTGTATAACATACCCCAAAAAAATAAAAACTGATTTTAATGAATGAAATATAGAGAAACTATTAAAGTTGACAATAATTAGGTATGTATTAGTAGTAATAAGTACGTAGGCCTTCCTGTTAAATAATCTGGTTCCCTGACATGACAGCTTACTAAGGTTGTTGGCTATGATAAATAATTATATTTTTACGGGGTATTTTTTAACACGTTGTATATAGAAGCCATTTTTAACATGGATAGAAACCTGTTTCATAAATTCACTGTGGTTAGTTATGATATGGCATTAATTTATCTTATATTTATTTTAGCATCTAAATCGATAAAAGTAAAACGATTACTGGTCCAATAAATCGATATTTGATCTTGACAAACGAGGAAATAATAGACAAAAGCATGACTAATGTACAGTTTATTTTTAGATTGTATCGTTTACTTCCTATGTGTTGCGATTCGATTATCCGAGCAATAGAGGTACCACCTGGCACTACTTACGAAGTGGTTCACTAACACTGATTTGATTAAAAAAAATCAAACGATAATAAAATTATAGAATCCATTCAAACTAGCTACTCTAGTTGGTATTCCTTTTATTTATTACCTACTAGCTGTCTTCCGCGGTTTCACCCGCGTTCCCGAGGGATATAACATTTTACCGGCACAAAAAGTATCCTATGTTACTTCTAATACCTCCAAGAATATGTGTATTAAGTTTCATGATGATCGGTTAAGTAGTTTTCGCGTGAAAGCGTAACAAACAAACTTACATTCACATTTATAATATTAGTAGAGATATACGGTAATAAAGCTTATAATCGTTTTTCACGTTATGTAAAGTTCGCTGTAAAATTATTACCTAAGGTTGTAAGGTAGCGTTTATTTACTTTATGTTTCAACAGTTCCTATGTGTAATACTGTGTATTAAGCACATAAAACCCAGCTATCTTTTAAATATAATTTTATGTATTTCACTCCTTCTAATTGTAGAAAAAAGAACGATAAAAGTAAATCAATTTAAATGAACGCTTGTTTCTCGGCTGAGGTATGCGCCGTGGGAACAGCTGCGAGGTGAGACAATAGGGAGAGATCGCTCCGCTGCGCTGCCACCCTGGTACCGGGAGAAACCGTGGGATTAAATAATCGGGTTGCTAGTGTTGAAAATTATTAACAAACCAGCTTTAATTGTGTTCAACTACTGCAAAAACCGATTTCAATACAATAAATAAAAAAGAAAAAAGATAATGGTTTTGAGCCAGTGTAAAAAGAGTAATAAAAAATTGAGGAAAAAGAATATAACTAGTATTCTATTACACAGGGAGGCCGGATTTAATCTGATCCTTCATCACTTCTTTTTATCAGATACACTATAGTCAGAATATTCAAAAGTAATATAAACACCAAAATTTTAATTTAAAACACATTTTTTTTTAATGACTTTTCTCTCATAATTACATAAAGAGTTGCATTGTTAATAAAAATATTCCCAAAATTTTGGGAGCCAAGAGAATATGTGTCGTAATTAAAAAGCATATAAGAATCAAAATCAATATTTTTTCTAATAGTTTACTGACACTGCTTGTACACGTGCGATAGTTAAAAATGCCTCTCACGTTTACTGCGCCTGACTTGAACGTAAATTGAACAATGAATTAGCTAAAATAACTCGAATTGGGCACCTACTAACCGAGCACATTGTAAATTGACACTTATATCTATTGAGTTTAGAACTAGTTATTTAAAATTGAACAACATTATAAATGGGACAGTGCCGGATCTTCGGTTTAAATAGGAGCAATTGATTCTTTATGCGTGATACTGTTTGTAATGCTTTTATTATGTAAGTAGGTACTGAGTGAAATTCAAAAATACAACAATTTGTTTTAGTGTATTGGTATACGGGCTAGTTGGCTTGGTGGTTAGCGACGTCACAAGTAGTTGGTTCGATTACCAATCAGAACAAAGATTTGTGTGCATGAACATGCCTTATGTATTTAGAAAATTAAATATTGTAAATGTTGTGTATCACCTATCTTTTTTTAATTTTTTTATTGGTTTATCTAATACTAGCTGTCCCCCGCGGTTTTACCCACATTCCCGTGGAATGTCACTTATATTATACATAAAAACCTTCCTCTTCAATCACTCTATCTATTTAAAAAAAACCGCATCAAAATCCGTTGCGTAGTTTTAAAGATTTATGCATACATAGGGATATAGGGACAGAGAAAGCGACATTGTGTTAAGAATGTCCCAGGATATTTATTTATTGATTTGGTTTCACTGTATTTGTAGTTTATGGTCAGTAGGCTTGGTCACTACAGACTATTGCCATCTCCCAAGTTGTGGGATTCCTAATCAGAGCAAAGATTTGTGTGTATGAACATGTCTTTTTGATCTATGTGTTTAAATGTCTATAAGTATGTATTTAGTTTTTAAGTAATCTATGTAGTATATATCTGGTTTCCATAGTACAAGGTCTGGTTAGTTTGGTTCAAATGTGTCAAGACACAGATTATTAATTATTCATTTATTTAATTAGCTACACTTCATAAATTAATACATGAGCATTTAATGGGATCGATATAATCTCTCGAATTTCATTTAAAATTATAATATGTAAATTAAAAGATAGTATTACATGTTTTTATTAAGCTACTAAAAGAACATAGACAGAATTTGAGTAAAGATATAACATACTATTCTTTCTGCCCATGACTTCCTAGAATTTCGTAGACGTCACCGTAGCGGTGCTACGAGATATCAATATAGAAATAATAATTGTAGCGATTATGCTACGGCGATGACTTTACAATATTGATCAGGCAAAACATCCCTACTAATATTATAAATGTGAACGTAAGTTTGTTTTTTACGCTTTCGCGTGAAAACTACTAAACCGATCATCATTAAACTTTGTACACATATTCCTGGAGGTATTTTTTTTTATGCCACTTGGGCCGACAAATAAGCAGACGGTCCACCTGATGGTAAGTGGTCACCGCCGCCTATGGACATTTGCAACACTAGGAGCATCGCCAATGCGTTTTCGACCATGAGACGTGAAGTTGTTAAGTCCCCAATGCCTGTATTTTCACCGGCCCCCTTACCTTTCTAACCGAAATACAGTAATACAATTGCACTACTGCTTCACGGCGGAAATGGGTAAGGTGGTAGTACTTCCCCGGACGAACTCTGCACTAAGAGCTCTACTACTCTAACATTTTACTAACACAACACATTTTACAACCAATTAGAAGTAACATGATAATTTTTGTGCCGGGAAAATTTTACATCCCTCGGGAACGCGGGTGAAACCGTGGGGGACAGTTGTAAAATAAATTAATGGACAGAAGTTCAATGATAAATAAATATCGAAAGATTATGATGGTAGCGAAGAAAACAATGATTTGATATGAAAGATATTATATATATTTAGCAGTGGCTTTCCGTGCCATATTTCATAGGCATTCCCGTGGGAACAAATGTATACCGGGATTATAATATAGCCTATGTCTATCCGGAATAGTGTACAAATGATGAAATATTTTTTTAAATAGCCACCGTGGTTTCGTAGGTTACTCACATTGTGCCTTTATAATATTAGTATAGATAAATTCACCGATATAAGGCTCTACTACCATTTCATTTTGCAATTCCATTTTGCCTTAATTTATTTATTTTTATGACCAATAAGTTCTTGGACACAAAAACGCTTTAACAGCATTTATCTATGTTGCCTAATTTAAATGACAATAAGAGCAATTGGTGATTTAATTCTACTCCTTGTTTATGCTTCTCAGAGGCCAAGTTTCCCATGAAGAAGGAACCTAAGTAATAGGTACAGTATTGCCTAACTTCACGCGATCAAAGCCAAAGAAACAATCTGGCTAGCTAGCGCAACGTGTTTCATATACGTATGCCTCGTCTACATCCTACATACATACATTAGCATCCAAAACAGTCAGACTAAGTCCGACCGTGAACTTCATATCGTGTGAACGAACTCATTTAGGAGTCAAAATGCTCTCTCAATCGCGTTTGCCCGCTCGTTCGTCTATGGACGTGACTGCCAGGGCCGTATCTAGGATTGCGAGATGTGCAACAATTGAGTGTGCAATAATTTACAAGTGATTCAAAGATGCTGCAGTTTGTTCGTGAGGTTGCTCATTAATTTATTGTGTTGTCTTTCGTACTTTTGTTAGACTAATTAATTTACTCGCAATATATAATTTTGTGAACATTTTTGTTGTATTGTAAATATGTAGTATAATATTGTTAATTTAATCACCATTTCTTATATACTTACAGTGCGTATAAGCTTATTTAGAATGCAGCAATTTCCTAGTCTTAAAATTGTTTGTTGATAATTGATTACAATAACTAATTAAGAATTTAACGATTGCTCTAACATAAAAGAAAATATATTTGTTTTGCCCTATTATGCCTCTGCAATATAGTCCATCCCTGGGCGTGCAGTTCTCGCGTGCTGCCCATAGTATTTTCTCGCCTAGCGCCTCGTATATCCGCGTGTCGGACAGTTCTCGTACATCAGTGACCCAGGGCCGGCGCGGCGGTCACGATGCCCCTACGAGACTTGGCACGCACCGGCCCTTGCTGGGAACTCGCACATAAATGATGTCACTGTCAAATAAACCATTAGAAGCGACGCTATGCTTGTTGCTTTTTTGACAAAAGATTGAAAATTATTAGCCTATCCTTTCTAACTGTGTTAGACTGCTCCGTTGCATAAATTAAGTTAGATAATATAACAAATATATTAAATATCCGCGGAAATCGGAATTACCAATGAATCACTTAGAAATGTTCACATATTTTACGTTTATGAACGTTAACATAACCAAGCGAAAATGAATAGGCTTAAATAGCACATAGAATATTCAATTTTAATTAAGTACCAGCACAACAGCATAAGTATTGCCTTTTGACTATTTGTCGCTCATTTCAACGAGGTGCAGTAAAATCTAAATTACCCTGCAACGCACGACAGAACGGCTGTAATCATTCATCTTTCGTACATTTCCCATAGAGTTACAACACTAGACGCCCATAAAATATAGATCATTCGCCTCAAAGGTACGTTCGTGACCGCATTCACACGGTCTCGGGAAGATTATCGCCAAGTGGTTTCAAGCGGTGTGATTGATTGTACAAATGCGCGCGGAACTTGAAATAAACGGATTACACTTTTGTCTATTCTGCATCTTTTGTCTTTGCCAGTTAGGGCTGCCAATGCGCAGGTTTCTCGCGATTGTCTAGTTTCGTGACGGCTCTATACTATGCTGAAGGTATTTAAGGTGGTGTTGCCAATTATAGTTTTCCCAGGGCTCTGCCTTACATTAATGTAGCATTTTTTATTCGACACAATATTCTTCATGATTTTAGACCGAGTATCGATATTTTGAAATAAGTTTCCTGACACATACGACGGGCCAGTTGGCTTGGTGGTTAGAGAGGCTGACTGCCAAGCCGCAGGTCGTGGGTTCGTTTCCCAGGAGGAACATTTGTGTGCATGAACATGTATGTGTGTTCTATGTCTGGTTGTAAGTATGTATGTATTTAAAAATGTAGCATATCAGTTACCTGGTAGCCATGATACAAGCAGTACACTCTGCTTAATTTGGGATCAGGTAACCACGTGTGAAGAATTTCCTGAGATATTTATACAACAAAACTTATTAATTAAAAACAATGATAGCCATTAATTAAATGCAAATAAAGGCCCAAATGGTCACACATTTCACCACAAGAAGCATATTTAAGTCATAATTAGAGCTGTAATAATAATAATCTACAATGGAACCTCCATTGTAAATTGATTCGAGATTAGTCAGTACAGAAAAACTTATTAATAATTGGGACTGTATTTCGCCGCCTACAGATAAAATTGTTTTTTGTGTGACAATTATTGGAAGATCATGTGGGATATATAACGAAGGTCATTTGGTTTTGTATACTTAAGCTAGGGAGTCAGTCATGACAGAAGCCCGCTTTAATCAACAACATAATGTAAGCTAGTGGCCACCACCGAGTAGTGCTTACCTGTGATATGTATCAAAAGTGTTGTCTCTGGTCTCATGAGGTTGTTGAGTGTGTGAGTGGTGTATGGTAAGCTTTATCTGTATACGCTACAACGGTGCGGTAATTATATAAAACGACTGCTACAAATTTTGATAAACTCAATATAGGGTGAGTTTTAGGGTTCTGTATCTAAAAGGGACTCTTTTACTAAGGCTTCGCTGTCCATCCATCCGTCTGCCTATGACAGGGTTTCATCTATCGAACTGTTATAGGTAGACACTTGAAATTCACAGAGTATGTGCTAATATGGCTGCTTTAACAATTATTAATAAAAATTTAATAAAGTAATAAATTAAAGAAGGTCCCCCATACAATTTATATGTAATTTTCCTTAGTTTTGTTGAATCTTGAACGGTCGTACGGAACCCATCGTGTACAAGTCCGACTCGCACATGGCCACTGGATGAAAATGGTTTTATAAAATTTATCGCCAAATTAAAATACGCTTCAACTATCTGAACCTCTTAAACTCAATCGAATTATTGACACGTCAAACAATTTAATGTTACACAGTTAAAAGGTAAAACATGCCCGTACCGTTACAACACTGTACAGTATCACTTGCAGTATTTTTAAGTACATTAAATACTACGAGTGTGTAATAAAATGTAACTGTTTAATAAATCAGAGCTACACTTACTTACAGGAGATAAATTTGCCATTTAACAGTCGAACAGTTAGCACTTTACACATGTTTAATTAAGACAATTAATGACTCTAGGTTATGTACTGAAAGCTTGAGTGATACTAAAATATTTTTTTTATGCGACTTGGTCCTACATACAAGTATTCATCATACAATTCTACGTACAAGGTCCATCGATGGTAAGTGGTCACCGCGGCCTATGGACATTTGCAACTTCAGGTGTATTGCAAATGCGTTGTTGTCCCTATGACGTGAAGTTGTTAAGTCTCAAGTGCCTGTAATTTCACCTTTCTAACCAAAACAATACAAGTGCACTACTGCTTTACGGCGTGAATGGGTGAGGTGGTAGTATTTCCGAACGAACTCTGCACTTAGAGATATACTACTTTTGAAATGATGAAAATTTTATTGTCAATACCACATAATAGATGGACAATTCAACTCACTCATTAAAGTAGTAGAGCTCTTAGTACAGAGTTCGTCCACTTTACCACCTTACACATTTCTGCCGTGAAGCAGTAGTGCACTTGTATTACTGTGTTTCGGTTACAAAGGTAAGGGGGCCGGTGAAATTACAGGCACATGAGACTTAACAACTTCACGTCTCAGGGTCGACTAGCATTGGCGATGCCCCTAGTGTTGCAAATGTTCATAGGCGGCGGTGACCACTTACCATCAGGTGGACCGTCAGCTTGTTTGTCGGCCCAAGTGGTACAAAAAAAACTTTCTTATTAATAGAATTATGCCAAAACGTTCGCTTTTGATATGAATATAAATTAACAACAAAATATCCGCCATTAGTGGTTTTAGCGTGAAAATGAAGATCATACTACTCCAATAAATTATGATTGAATAAAAATTGTAACTCGGTTGTAGCTTTTCGAAAGATAAAAGCTAAACTAAAACGATTGATATGAGCTAAAATATTAATATAATTCTTACCATTCTTCAAATCACATCTTTATCGTATCCAGTTTTTCTTTTATCATTATTAATCCATGTTTGGAATGTAGCTACCTCAGTCAGAAAAAAAACATAAGATAGGTTCATGACCTTAATTTGCATCACATTAGACTCCCACAAAGTAGATATGTATGTCTAAATACTCTTATATGTTGACAGATGTTTTGACGCTATTTGATTGACTGGGTTACACCAGATAAGCCCATATCAATCATAAGTTAAAATGGTTTCATCCAGTCGAATAACATTCAAGTTTATTTCTTTTTAAACTTTGTAAATATCTATATAAGTATGTATTTAGAAAAAAAGTAGTATATGTAGTATATCAGTTATCTGGTTTCCATAGTACAAGCTCTGCTTAGTTTGGGATCAGATGGCCATGTGTGAAGAATGTCCCGGGATATTTATTTATTAAAAAGAATAAACTTTAATAGACTTGTCTTTAGTCACATCTTACCATGGTTAGTCACAGTCTAAAAGAGCACACATAATGTAGAAGGAAACTGTTCTTAAGTAACAGAACAGTACTACTTAGTTGAAGTAGATTAGTGCAGTATTCGTCCGGGGAAGTACTACCACACCCATTTCAACCGTCAAGCAATAGTGAACTTGTATTACTGTGTTTCGGATAAAAAGGTAAGGCGGTGAAATTACAGGAGCATGAGACTTAACAACTTCGCATCTCAGGGTCGATGCATTGGCGATGCCCCTGGTGTTGCAAATAGGTGGCGGTAACCACTTACAACAAGTTCTCATCGCCTTAAATTCTAAAATTAAAATCTTACTACAGTTATTTTAGTGCTTGTGTAGGCCTAATTGTAATATAAGTATTTAAGCTTTTACAAGAATATACTGAGAAAAGCGATTATCCTTGAAAAAGAAACTCCTTTTTACCGATTCAGGGAATTTATTATCTGTACGCGATCCCAAGAACAGGTAGAGCATGGCCAATGGTTCTTGTTAAATATTAAAAGTAAAAATAAAACGTCATCTAGATTTAAAATCTTTTCACCACCGAAATTTTACTTTAGTTATAATAAAACGAAATTCAGGTTTTACGAACGAAGTGCAAGTTTTCTTAAAATTACTTTAAGGTACCTCGAACCAAAACCAGCCACTCAAGTCGATGTTTATGCGTAAAACGTACTTCTATTACCCTAACGGTGCAGTTAAAACAAGCGACAGAGTTCACGACCCGCGTCATTTTTATGCGGCTACGCACCCAACATGCTGTCCAAACACGTGGGAATGAGTTGCTACATTAACGTACTTGTGTTCTTGGAATTTGTGCTACTGTATGTGTTAAGTGTACTATGATACTTTACGACCATGTTAGTTTGCATTGATGTGTAAATAATGGCTCTATTTTGTAAGTACCGATGCTCAAATGCAGCACTTTTCTATGGACATTTTGACGGATATATACAGTTTTCAATATTAAGGTTTTGTATTGTTTTTGCACCTAAATTGAGAACATTTCGAAATATGTCTCAATGATCAGGACGTCCTATCTTATGGATACCTTTATGACGCTAGAACCAATTTACGGATTTGGATGTAACTTGGCGCATAGATAGTTTGTAACCTGGATTAATACTTTGGGTACTTAGTATACCATCAAAATGTAACGTTTCTCGAGAACGCGGTTAAAAGCTAGTTAGTCATATAAACTTTTGAACAATTGTTCCATCTTACGATGCATCAAACGAAGAATTCCTCAAAGAGAACACATCTGCGGGATTAGACTTTGGTGAAAAAATTCAACCAGCGCTGCTTCAGTTTTAGATATTGGCTTATCTACTCTCTGGTTTTTGCTTAATTTATTTCAAGGATAGTCTGCGGACTAAGATTGGCTGATTTTATTTAAATAAATGACAAATAAACACTTATTTTTTGAAATCTTTTAATATTATATTCCCTTTTAGAAATATATTCTAATATAGAGACCAAACTATTCGTTTCGCCTTTGTTATTATTCTGGATACATACAAAGCATACCTTTTCCATTGATCCGATTAAAATGATTGAATCTAGTCAACTATTGTATTCCAGATTTTAGCGTAGATTTCTATCATATCTTAAAAGGAGATTCGTGTATGCAAAGCCGCTAGTGGGTCAAATGATATCAAATTAGAATGGTCAACAAGGATATATTGTTAATGCAATATCAATGCATTCCATTGAATTATTATTTTATTACCTGATTCATTGCTTTGTTTCGCCTCTGGTATTTATTTTGTTCATTATTATGGTCATAAATTGTATTCGTAACTTGATAAGGTAATATTGGTTTCTGATTCATCATACGTCATATTTTTATAAGGTTTACTACACACTTGACGCTTAAAAGAAGGTTGTATTGTAGCTGCAAGTTGCCGATACTAGCTGTCACCATTTTTAGATTGATCTTACTTCTCAATAAATTATCAGAAACTCTCAAATTAAATAGTCTCGATGTGGAAATTGAGAATAGTTTTTTTTTTAATATTTTTCTTCTCAGATATAAAATGGTAACTAAAATAATTCGAAGGAGATTTACATATCCGTGACAATAAGAATGACACTGAGTAGGGCTTCGGACAGTGAATCGTATTCGTAATTTAAACAAAGAACGTGTTTCTATTCGAAAAAATATTATTTAAGGCCAGGAACAATTGTACTAATTAATGATAGAAGGAGGTTCGAATCGTTACACAGGTTATGAAAAAACAGCTCATGTTCGATAGTATAAAGAAATTGCAGGCACATGAGACTTAACAACATCACGTCTCCAAGACGACAACGCATTTGCGATGCCCCTGGTGGACCATACGCAAGTTTGTCGACCAAAGTGGTATCAAAAAAAATTAAAGATACAGCAACAAGTCTGTGGAACTTAATGATATTGGTTTTCATAACCATATAATATGATTAAAATCAATCTGTCTGCGCTTACGCATCGTGCGTAGGCCGCATAATTGCGGTAAACCCACGTTTTTTTTTCTCATTTGATTGACCCGACCTTTGTTGTGAGCTGTACAACGATTGCGTTTGATATGAAGTCATTTATAATGCGTATTTATTTGTCGAAGATTAACTTTCATGTCATTGTCGTATTTGGGCGCCTCCGTACTGTACCACTACATAGTATAAAACAAAGTCGTTTTCTCTGTCCCTATATCCCTATGTATGTATTCTTAAATCTTTTATGCTTAAATCTTTAAAACTACGCAATGGATTTTGATGCGGTTCTTTTTAATAGATAGAGTGATTGAAGAGGAAGGTTTTTATGTATGTGTGACATCCCAGGGAAACGCGGGTAAAGCCGCGGGGGACAGCTAGTACAATTGCAACGATTAATCAACACATGCACATACTGGTGGTATTCAGGGCCCATAAATACATATATGCAATTTTTTTGAGAATTTGGTATCTACTTTTAACTATTTTTTATGTAATATACTAGCTTCCGCCACACGGTTTCACTCACGTTAAAATAAATACAAAGTAACTTATGCCTCTCTTCGTTCGATAGGTTACGTGTGTGCGAAATTTCAACAAGATCGGTTAAGTCGATTAGTAGAAAAAGCATAACAAACAAACAAACTCACTTTAGTATCTATAATATTAAATTAGGATATTAAAATTACAATTAGCTCTTTTGCACCAAGATATATTTCAAAACATCCCTACTAAGTTTGTTGTCATGAAACTTTGTACACATATTCTTAAAGATACCATTGTAACATAGAGAACATTATATCCCAGAAAAATTTTACATTCCTCGGGAACGCAGGTAAAACCGCGGGGGACAGCTAGTTATTCTATAAATATCTCAAGAACTCTACACAGAATGTTTATTAAATAGATTTTTTCGATGTAGTACTTGACATGCTATTATTTCGGTAACTTTATTAAAAGATAGCTAGCAGAAACTTGGTCCCATTTCACATTTATATTTAATAACTCAAACTTGTATCTTGTAAATCTATCAGCATACACATCGAACAGATACTCCTTCATTAAACTGTTAAATGAATTAACATCAAGATAGCTATTAATAGGAAACGACACCTAAATCAAAGCTCCACTTGGCTTCAATTTCTACCAACCAGCTATCGATAGCAGAACAAGATTATTGATGTTCAAAATTGGTTATTCCGTTTGAAACGAGTCGTCCTGCCGTACTGGTCGCGGTCCGGTCCGGTCCGGTCCGGTCGCAGTCACACCGGTTTGGTAGACGCAAGTTCATGGTTTCCGGACGGACGTACGGACGGTGGAGCTTTCGTTTATATGTCGGTAACGCCCATCGGCTGTCGCGTTACGAAATTGTAATGATCTTTATTCAGTTTTGATTTTATTTTCTACTAGCGACCCGCCCCGGCTTCGTTCAGGTGCAATGTAGATACTAATACATATAAACCTTCCTCTTCAATCACTCTATCTATTAAAAAAACCGCATCAAAATCTGTTGCGTAGTTTTAAAGATTTTAGCATACATAGGGATATAGGGAAAGAGAAAGCGACTTTATTTTATAGTATGTAGTGATAATATTTATACCAAGAACTCACTTGTTTAGTTGTGCTATTGGGAAAATTAGTTGAGTCAATAACATGGCCTGTAAATCTTAAACACGATAGCCTTTCGGATTGTTTATATAGGGAAGAAGTAGGTGTGGTATTGTACCTAGAGGGATCTGCTAGAAATTGTTGAAAATGAGAATGCAATAATATTAAAATATTCACTTTTTATAATAATAAAAAAAATAATGTAGCAGATGTATCAAGATAGTGTCAATGATAATAATTAATAACGTCACTATACATTTTATTCAAAACGTTTAAAATACTTACAAATTAAATTATTTATTAGCAATTAAACACATACAACTATGTCTAGATTTTATCTAAAATTTACATATTAATTTAATATCTAATAATTTATTCTAATCCGCACATAAATGTCGTTGAACTCTTTTATATGGAGTTGGATATCTATGCAATGGAAGTTCTCAGCTACAAGGATGTGAGAGAAACAATTTGGTGTCTAAAAATAAATATATTTAGGTAGTTTTAAGCTATAATAAAGAGAATAAAATAGGTACATAACAAATTAATGCTCTGTGGATAATTCTTAATGTGTGTGTTGGTGGTTGTTCTCACGCCTGGCCGTTTGTGTCCGTTACGTGCATTTTGTTGATGTGTTCTCCAAAATAGTGATGTATAAATGTTCTTTTTTTTTAGTCGAAAATTTTCGATCAATGAAACCGGTAACAATTTTTTTTACTGTAAATAGTAGTAGCTTCAGTGACTCTAAATTTGACCTTCATAAGTGCCTTCCGAGGGCCTAAACTAAATAAATGTTTTTTTTTTTTTTGGAAAATATTCCTTCGTAATTACTATTATTGTATTTAATTCTCCAGTAGGCGAAAAAAGTATAGGTGTATTCCTAAATAGGCGTACAAGAAAGTAAATCAATGCTTACATCATTATATCTCACATTTTATATTAAAAGGGTAAATGACCTGCAGAGTATTTGGTAATGAAAGAAACATATAATCAAAGATTCGATTTAAGAATACATACGATTCGAGCGTAGGAAGCGACACATGCCCACGCCCACGTGTGATCCGTTCCGGCTGTCACACAGTCTGCTAACAATTAACTGGTTGCTGGAGATATATCGATGTAGTGATGGCCTCTGACCCGCGTGTCGTCTGTTGTGACGTAGGGATGTGCGTGCATATCGATAAAACGTGACGTCTAAGTTACAAAAAACTATATAACTGGCTCTATCTTTGAATGACAGGGAATAATGAAAAAAAAAACTCTAATACCATTAGTAATAATTAACAAAATACGAAAGTTAATTATTAAATATATAAAAATAAGCTAATATAGAAAAGACTGATAGGTTACTCTTTATATTTTCCTTATTAAAATAAATACTAAAATCACTTGCTTAGTTTTTACAGATTTGATTTTAATTTTGAAAGAAGTGTCTTTGTTTCTTACTGTGAGTGTTATGAGTAGTAAAAGAGCGCCATTATCGTCAACAAATAATCGTACAGTTGGCGATTTTTGTTGTCCATGTACACTGCATGACCTTTTATTAAGTAAATAAAATTACAGGCACATGAGACTTAACAACTTCACGTCTTAGCGTCCACAACGCATTAGCGATGCCCTGGTGTTGCAAATGTCCATAGTTGGCGCTGACCACTTACCATCAGGTGGACCGTTCGCTTGTTTGTCGGCCCATGTGGTATAAAAACAAATGAATTAAAAAAAAGTGTTATAAATATTACTACAATAATGAATTTCGTCTTTTCAGGTCAAAGGAGAGGAAATGCGTTCAAAAACAGAAGGATTTTTAATTGTTCAAATGGCTGGTATGTACATTTATCTATTTCGTTTATATCTGAATATTCATTAACTTGATAATAAACCTAACAATGATTAGCAAACGGATATAACAGATATAGTATATCAGTATTCAATGAACGCGACAAATCTATACTAATAACAATATTATATAGAGGAAAGATTTGTATGTATGTATGTTTGTTACTCTTTCACGCAAAAACTACTAATCGGATTTGGATGAAACTTGGCACATAGATAGAGCATATCCTGGAATAATATATAGGCTACTTTTTATCCCGGGAAGATGTGATATCCCTCGGGAACGCGGGTAAAACTGCGGGGGTCAGCTAGTTCTTTATAAGAACATTATTTAACCTTTAGGTTGTTCATTAATTGTTTAGAACAATAGTAATAACATAAATTAGGTATAGCCTTTGAAATCTAAGCTTGAATAATTTAAATAATAAAAAGAGGTAAGACAGGCCATTGCCCAGCATTAGGACAGTATCGGCTACTTATATTACTAATCCTAAGTAATTTTATTTCAGCGAAAGGGACCATATTTGCTTTTTGCGTTTTCACAGCTAAATGGCTCAACCGATCATGGTTAAGCTTGGCATGTACGTTGTTTATGGTACGGAGCGGCCATTGGCTTAATCCGCACGAAGTCGGGAGGTAGAAGCTTGTTAAGAACCAGCAATAAAACCCTGGTCTAATAGACAATTTCATCAGTACTTACCCAAATGTAAAATAGGTTTTAGGTTATAGCTTTCCGTAATAATCTATACTAATATATTGAGCTGAAGAGTTTGACTGTTTGGTTAAACGCGCTAATCTCAGGAACTACTGATTCGAAGTGGTTGGAAGTCGAAATTATTTTGGTTTTTAATAGTCCATTTATCCAGCTATCGACTTTATAACATCATGCGACGACCAATTGGACCAGAGCATCATAGGAAAATGTTACAAAAACGGGAATATATTCCCTTTGAGAGCTTCTCTTGATCTTCAATCCTAGGGAACGCGGGTAAAACTGCGGGACAGAGCTATTACTTAAATCTCTTACGTAAAATTGAATAAATTACATGTCATAATAAATATTGTGATCGGCCATAACGTGGTTGACGGACGGCCTGAACTGTTAGCCGCACACTTACGTTTATTGCTAATTGCCGAATGCCGGTTCCGGGCAATTTATGAAAACCATTCGACATTTTTACGATTGCGTATGTGACGGTAAATGACATGAATTACTCTCTACGGCTGTGGTTCCGTAGAAAAATTATAAAATTCGCTTTAAATATACTTTACTAGCTGTCCCTCGCGGTTTTACCTGCGTTCCCGTGTGATGTCACATGTATTATACATAAAAACCTTCCATCACGCTATCTATTAAAAAAAACCGCATCAAAATCCGTTGCGTAGTTTTAAAAGATTTAAGCGTACATTGGGATATACGGACAGAGAAAGCGACTTTGTTTTATACTATGTAGTGATGATAAATATTGGTTTGTAATAGATGAGATAGCAGAGGTGTTATAGAAACCTAAACAAGATATGTAGTTCAAAGAACTTGGAAGTTTTTTTTCATAAAGGCTTGTAAATTAAAATTTTAATATTTTGATGATGTATCAGAGTCTTAAATAATTTTATTTCAATTAATCCTTAATCAGATTACATATGTATTTATCAAATCTTTAGTATGTATTGTATAAAAGTTGTGCAAGAAAATTAAAGAAAGCTGTGAACTTAAGGATATTATATAAATAATACATAAAACAGGAAGTAACTAACGGTTAACAGAATAAATTGAGGATTAAATACATTTTAAATTATGTCTATCACAGATTATAATCTACATCTTTATCACACTTTTATCTGAAACATTTAAAGGATATTGAGTTTTAAAAACACGTATATAACTATGCAAATTCAATGGACTTACGGAAATTCGTTTTTCATCCTCACCATTTACGGTGCGGAATCCTAAATATACTTGTTTCGCGTCCGGGAGGGAAACGAACTGGAATAACCCGTCACGACAGCTCTGTGAGTTATAACTTGGTCATCGGGAACTGACAACGTGATCATTTGTATGCGTTTTGGAGTAATTTACCAAGTTTTTTTTCATTGAATAGGTTAAATGACGCGTAATGTGAGAACAGCGGATTATATGCTTCTTTGAGTTATGGATGTGTTGGTTTAGAGTGTTTAAGCAAATATTATGCTACTGTATCACAGACCACACTGGTTGTTACACAGGTGGACTTTTATTCGAGTCTCGTGAGTTTGGCTTACGGTAGGTACTCAGAGTAGTAGAGCTCTTAGTGCAGAGTTCGTCCGGGGAAGTACTACCATCTTACCCATTTCCGCCGTGAAGCAGTAGTGCTATTGTATTACTGTGTTTCGGTTAGAAAGGTAGGGGGGCCGGTGAAATTACAGGCACATGAGACTTAACAACTTCACGTCTCAGGGTCGACAACGCATTGGCGATGCTCCCAGTGTTGCAAATGTCCATAGGCGGCGGTGACCACTTACCATCAGGTGGACCGTCTGCTTGTTTGGCCCAAGTAGCATAAAAAAAAAAAAAAGGAAATGTTTTGGTGCTAAAGGCGCATCCACAATAAAGTTACATTTAGTAGAATAACATTTTGGAATATGATAGCCATAAGAATCTTAGTATAACTTTTTAACTTATATTTTTTGTTATCCGTTGTTTCCCTAACACGTGAAAATGTTGGTCAACAAGTGACTTGTGGATGCGCATTTAGAGCTTCAAGCTTATTTTGATATAAAGTAAGTCTTCTCTATACATACTAATATTATAAAGAGGAAAGATTTGTATGTAAGTATCTTTGTTACTCTTTCACGCAAAAACTACTAAACGGATATATATGGAACTTGGCACATAGATAGAACATATCTTGGAATAACATATAGGCTACTTTTTATCCCGGGAAAATGTAATATCCCTCGGGAACGCGGGTAAAACCGCGGGGGATAGCTAGTATTTAATATATACCTACTTGCTTTGCTTCTCTTGTTGACTATACAAAGTATGTTAGATCTCTGTTGCAGTACCCTGATGCTTGATGGAATTTTACACTAACCAATTAACATATGTCTATGACCTAGGAGACTATAACTCATGGAAAAATTACAGATTTTCATACAAGTTTAACAATTATACCTTCTATGAAAATCTGTCGTTTTGTGCTGTAAAATTAAGACTCCTAAGTTACGCATTGCTTTGTGACATATCTGGAACGATGTGCAAATGATAAATAAGGATCTTTTTTTACTCATGATTTTTTACTCAAACTCATGAATCTGACCTAGTCTCAGTGCTTACGATTTAGCAAAGTACATCGTTCGTCCCAGGCGTAGAACCATGCCATTACCGATTTCTGTACTAAAAACAAATACCACATCGCGCGGGCGTGTGTATTTCAAACTTGAGTGGGATTCAATGTTGACGGATTACCACGTGTGCCCCGAAATATCACGGTTACTCAGTCCACACATAATTCATAATTACTCAACCGTTTTTGGAACAACATAATGTCATACTACGTCGCAAATGAATCGTGCACAACGGATTATAACGAGAAGCTTTCGTGTTTAATGTTTTAAGTGAAAACTGTTTCAAAATCTACAGCAACGTATGATTTATTTGAAACATAAATATCTATTAGCAATGTCGAAGGCTGTGTAGCTACTTCATCATTATAGGCTATAAAAAAGGTTAATTTGCTGTCCAAAATTTGTTCGTTCATAGTCACAGCCCATGTGCTCATGAGTCATTCTGGCGCAGCGTCGCTTGTGTTTTCGCATAACCGGTCGAGTTCGTCCACGAACCAAAGAACCACTTCGCTCGATCGATGCGGCAATTTATTCCCCACAATTAATTTCGTGTATTGTCATGAATTCAACTTTTATATCGATGCCATGTTTGTTTTGGGTTTAACATAAAAGTTGACTGTTAATATAAATTGTTACACCTTTATGGTGACTGATAAGATAACCAGTTAAACTGTCTGAATGTTATTTACTTGATCATGATTTTTATGTGACAGCCAATAGGTATCGTAATGTCTCTGGTAGAATTTATGCTAAAAGATAAGCTTGCATATAAAAACTTAGAGCCGGATAAAGAAGAAATTTACGTGCCTTTAAAATTACTAAGAAAATGGTGGTTTCAGGGGAGTTGGAAGCACTTTGGAAAATATCTCCATTGAATAGAACATTAAAAACTGGCTGATAATATTGCTGATGACTGATTTAACGTAATTTGACCCTATACTTCATTTGATACTCAGTCTATGAAATTTATACCTCCATGTTTCGAGGACGTTCAGTCGTCAAGATTTATACACTTGACGACTAAAGACGATGACACATGTTTTGTGGGTACATATACGTACCTACACACTGCACAATTATGTACATTAAGTCTATGTAATGGAGGATGATGACAGCTCGCTTATTTTGACTGTTTGTTTTTTATCTGGAGACTTTTATGCCTTGTAGAGATCTACATTTTATATTAGTCGTTACATGTTACGTTATATGTTACATCTAATGATTTTATTATTAATAAAATTTCAGCCTTAATCTTATTGTATTAAAGCCTTAAATCCTCCCAATAATAAGACACATTTCTGAACGAACAAGAAAAGTTAAACAGTTAGAAAGAGCATGTTGCTATAAATTGAATAAAATAATCTTTAAAAGATAAAAATAGTTAATAGCTTTATGTAGAAAAAGCGGACAGTAAACGAAGATTCCAAGACGTTTGACAACATATTAAGAATGCATTTGACAGTTACTAAAATTGTTAATATGTGTAAATTGAATTCCGGGCGGTATCCGAATTTTATGACAGGTATATAATAGAAAAGATGGAGGTAAAATTAATTGACGCAGAATGATCAATTTCCTTAGTAAAATATTTATGGTATTGTTAGGACAATAAAATCAATATCAAATAGATCCAATAAATCTATTCGGATTCATTATGTCATCGGCATAGTGTTGCGGGCGTTGCCACACGTAGAGCCACAGTATAATTGCATCCAGTAGCTTAAATGTATAGAACCTTTGGCACACCGAGTACCGTACCTTGTTCCTGCCTACTTCAGCGAGAACTTGATCCACCACTAGTTACATAGCTAAGTATCTAGTTTGACTTATGTACGCTTCAAATATGTTAACACTTGCTGTCCCCCGCGGTTTCACCCGCGTTCCGTAGGAATGTAACATTTTCCCGGCAAAAGTATTCTATGTGTTATAACAGGGCATTTTGTATATATGTACCTGGATTCATCCTAATCCGTTCGGTAGTATTTGCGTGAAAGAGAGAAACATCTATACAAACTTTCGCACTTATAATATTAGTAGGATAAAGTTATAAAATACACTGGAAAACTTTAAACTATATTTTAATCTTAGCTTTCCTGTGTATAGTTATTCGACGGTTAAAAGGCGACTTGATTCAAGCGCCATTTAGAAAACTTTACAGGAGAGCTATTTGAAAATTTTAAAACCCAAAAACAGATACTGCATCTAAACTTCTTAACAATCCACATCGAAGCTGTTGAATATTAAAACTAAATGCAAGCTTCAACTAATTTGTGCATGGGCTATCATCATAGTAGTATTCAATGAGTAAAATGTTACTTTCGTCAAAAATGGCGGTTACGTCAAGTCGCCTTTTACCCGTCGATATGTTAACGCCACTGTTGTTCTATTGTTCTGTGGTCGTACTCTATGAATATTCAAACCAGTTTTCATACAACCTGTGGAACTCGTCTGGTCGATTGCGTGCGCGCCTGTTGCCTACAATTTTTAAGCTCCTCTTCAAAATAGACAACGATTTGTTGTTCTCTTGATTTACAAGCTTTTGTGTGTAAAGTATTATGTTAGGTGAGATTTGTAATTGATACCAAAGGATTTAGTAATACCAAATTTCTTAACGAGGCAACGTTTTAAGTTGAAGTCCTACTTATATTATAAATGCGAAAGTTTGTCAGGATGGTTTGTTTATCTTTCACGCATAAACTACTAAATGGATTTAGATAGAACTTGGCACAATGATAGAACATACCCTGGAAGAGATGTAGCATACTTTTAATCACGAGAAAATGTAAGATTTTTCGGGAAACTGGGTGAAATCACGAGACGAAAACTAGTACTTTAAATATTAAAAATAATTCCATAAATATCATGATGGAATAAACATTATTGTATATAAATAAACCAAAGCATAAACTATTCGGTTAGATTCACTCTATTTAAGCAAAGTTCTAGGGCAATTGGGAAACCAAGCCGACTATCCCACGCTGCATAGCGTCTGAAGTCACGCTCCAAGCTAAAACTGCCTTACAGTTACCACACGACGCGCAACGCTGGGAAACGCTGTGTGTATAACAACCCATGTATGGCAAATAGAATACATTATAATCTGTATTAGAATTTACTCGTTTACCATAAAATATTTTAGCTATTGTAAAAGCAATGCCGGTAGCGAACACGAACAGGTTTAATCTGGATCTGTATTGTAAATAACTGGATAAAAGTGATTTTTACTAGTTTTTTTTTGAAGTTTTTATCTTAATTTTATTTGAACCTTACGTATTCTTATTATAGGCATCTTGTGTCGATGTTGTTGATGTGTCGTGTTTTTATTTTAATAAAATTTTGTAATTTATATGACTACGTGTTCCCGACAAATTTAACGTACCATAAGATTATAAAATAGTTCATGTCCATCCGGAATAATCTACCTTTCAAATAGTGCTAGTATTTTTCAAATAGGTGCTATGGTTTCGGAGATTACCCTCATCATATAAACGTAAAAAATCCGCTCTATCTTTTTAAATATATATAAATTTCTGTTTTGTATATCTTCATTGTATCATTCAACGGGCATTGATTGTGAAAACCTTAGCCATTTACTAAGGCCTTGAGAGAAGACTTATGTACGTAAAATATACAAAAGATCACTACTACAAATATCTTCCTTTAACTGAGAAAATCTCCGTTATCTACATTAATACTGTAGAATATTCCAAAGTACATAAAATACTAATCCATTTGCTAAGAACTGTACATTTAACTGATTTAATATAAACCATTACCATTCAAATAAATCTTCAACTTGTAATATATCGAATCAAAATATAGACAGACTATATACTAAAATCAAATAACACTCAATCAACACTATAGCAACTACATGATAGAGTAGCTATTACAAAACGGGACATGGTAGGCTATTAAAACCTACGGCATTATGACTTATTGAATGGTCCGACCAACATGCAGATTCGCTCTATATTTTCTTGTTACAAAACGTACAAAGTAATATATTTTAATCAACACTCGTAATTATTCCGTGCGATGGCAAACAAACGTAAAAATAAATTATGAATCAATGTATCTCTCGACTAGTATAGTCAGGTAGTTATGTCGTAGTTACCGTTACACCGATGTCATGATTTCCGCGGCTTGCAAATGGGAAGGTAATTTAAGAGTAGAAGGTCAGAGTCATTTGGTATACTTAGCCAAATAAATACATGATATTTCTATAAGGAAGTCATTGGAATCATACAAAAAGCATAGTTAAATATAACTTATATTGTGTGGGAATTGTTCGTGGATTAGAATGAAGGATGCAGGGTTTAGAAGAATACATACACTTTGCAACGACCTTAAATAATTTGGAACTGGGTAGATAATGGATTAAATATTCGAGAATTATACCCATTGCAATTTTGGGCCGAATTTTGCAGAATCGTGTAAATAAATCGAATTAATAGCAAACCTCATTACATTTTACAATTAAAGTCTCAGTATACATCATTCTAACATCCTTCCAACAGCTGCAAATCTCCTTTTAATTTACTGAAGTCTTATAGGCGTTTTATTTTCATAAATTAGTATGTATTTGTGTCGGCGAAGCGTAGGCCGGTAGCGAAGCCCCACGGGGCTTCACTTTGCATGCTGGTATTAATTAGAACCCCTGTCGCAAATGGCTCTAGGCCGCCCACCCATCCTGTCGTACAGCTTAACGTATGCTATATAACTCCTGTTTGATACACGTTGTGACTTAATTATATTATGGGAATTGTATTTTATGTTTTTAGATTTATCTCACATGTTCGAAATGCTGATAATGTGTGTACTTCTGCGTTGAAAGTAAGTTGTCAATTGAATTTATATCTTTCGAATCTTTTTTGATTATGCAAAAATACTTTTGATTGTAATCGAGTATCTATAATAGATAATCTTGCTGTTATAACTATTATAATGGAATAATTAAAATAAATTATTAATATTCTGGGACATTTTTTAAACGGCCATCTGATCACAATCTAAGCAAAGATTGTACTATGGAAATAAGATAACTGATATAGCTACTACTATTTTTCTCCTAAATACATACAGTATATATGTAGATATTAAGAGAATATTGAGTAAGTTGTAGAGAGCACGTTTATATTTTAAATAAATATTTCGTACCCTGGCAACATTGTACATTTTCACGCCACGGGCAAAATATTATAAAACAAAAACAGTGCGATTGAGCGATTTATCCACGTCTGTCGACAATTTATTGTGTGATTAAAAATTCAACAAAAAAACATTCTGTGTGATACCTACATTCCTGTAGGTATTTTTAAGTAGAAAGATACTACAGTCCACACAAAAATAAATACGTATATTGCATTAATGTACTCTTATATAAATAATTTTATCATTATTAAACTAACTGCAAAACTTATTGTTAGTTCGTACAAAACAAACGGACAATTTCCATATAGTCGAGACAGCAGAACATTAGTTCAATACCGGTAGCGGAGTGTGGTGCAAAAGCCTCAGACGCCCCATCAAACACGTCGTCCGGTCTACATTAATCACGGAGTCTACAACAGTCTACCACAGTTTACCACAGCTTTGTAGATTTCATTTAAAAATAAATCATTTTCAAATCGCCTAAGCTCTGTATGAGTGATTTATTTTATAATAACCTGACGTTTCAATTTGATTTATTTATCACTTACTTAAGTAGATGTTCAAAAAAATATGCTGGTGAAAACAAAACTACGAACTGTTTCGTTTTGACTTCCTAATTTTTTCATGATAAAGTTCTGTAAACACGTGTTGAGTGTAAAAGTCCAAGGTTAATCGTTCAGATATTTAAAATTAGGCACATAAATTGGAATATACTCGTATATCGTGTTTTGTATTTACGAAGTATCCAAAGATTGGGTTACAGTTATTTTTTATGATTTTATTATCTGTTATGAATTCTATAACAGTATGCTTTTTTGGTGGTGGACTTTTATTTGACAGATTAAATTAGTATTAACACATATAGAGATATATATATCATATTATTATGTATAATATGATTAAAAGGAATATTTCAACTGACCAAAACTTAATTATACAATACAATAAACTTTATTTGTACAACACATAATATGAGAAGAAAAATAAAAATGTAGATGATGTTATCGTTTACAAAGTTTTTATAAAATAGCTGCCACGATTGTACCCGCGTTCCCAAGGGATGCCACATTTTCCCGGGATAAAAAGTAGCCTATATGTTAATTCAGGATTTGCTCTATCTATGTTCCAAGTTTAATCCAAATCTGCCTGTTAGTATTTCATCTATTCATACATCAACATTCGCATTTTCATATTATAGTAGTAACTTTTGGATTCATTCCTTTTTAAGTTTGTAACTATGTCCCTTTACAGTGATAAGGCTGTAAGTATACTATACTGTGACTGGTTGGCTCTCTTACCGATTCAGAAGCGAGTCGGCGACTGTCCCATTTGCGTTTTGCTACGGAATTAAATCCCACTTATTATTTCACTGTCGCGCTTTATTTACGCTTCAAAAGCTCTCGAGCGGTAACATTGATTAATGAATTTATTTGTGTATTTTTATGAGTTTATATCATTTTCTCTATAGTGGAACTAAATTATTTTCTTTGATTATGTTATTGCGCTAAAAACATATATAAGATAGTATAGATTGTCTACATAAAAAGCTAAAGGCTATATGGTTAAGAATACTATACTTACAGAATGTTTAAAAAATTATATATTGATTAGTAAAAATTATCCAAATCAAAGTCTGTCATGCATATTTGTAAGTTGTTATATTTTTGAAACAGTGCTATCTAAGCAGTCAAAGCTCAGCTTGTACTATACGAAACCAGATAACTTATATGAACTAGTTCTTCTATACTAGACACAGAGGCAATATATACTCGTATACGCAAGTATATTTTTAAAATAGTCAGGGTTACTAATTTCTACACAAACCTGCCCTTATTAAAATCAGTTACCTTACCTACCTATATTTATTTTTATCCTTATAATATATAGTACAGGCCAGTTGGCTCTGACTGCCAAACCGAAGGTCGCGTGTTCGATTCCCACCCAGGACAAACATTTGTGTGCATGAACATGTCTGTTTGTTCTGTGTCTGGGTGTAAATATCTATATTAGTATGTATTTAGAAAAAAAAAAGTATTATATGTAGTATATCAGTTAGCTCTGCTTAGTTTGGGATCAGATGACCGTGTGTAAAGAATGTCCCAGGATATTTATTTATTTACATTGAAGATTATTTCACTACTACTATTAATTTTATTATAATGAAGTGGATGTGACATTTACTCTTTTATAAATATATATTCAACTTTATAACTGATTTGTGGATCAGGCTTTAACCTAGATTTTTACATACCGTAGTTATCGTTTTCCTGTAAGGTTTATATAAATATATTTATAGAGTAACTAGCTGCCCCCTGCGGTTTTACCCGTGTTTATCGATATCATATATATGTTTAGTAGTTTTGAGGTGATGGTGCGTATATATGCTGATATATATAGATACTAGCTGTGCCCTGCGGTTTCACCCGCGTTTATCGACATCATATACACATCTTGGAAAAAAACCGTGTTGAATGGTAGCAGTCCCATGCCGGTTTGCTCAGTAGTTTCGTGGTGACGGTGCGTCAAAGGAACCCCATTTTGTTTATATATTTAGATGAAGAATACGATGATAGTGACAATAAAGGTTTGTATCTTTGGTAAGTTTATAGATTCAAAATTATATTAAAGCTGAAAACTCATCCGTACGGTTTAGTTTTCAAGTCCTTTTCTCCTTTCCGCCATAGTCTTAAAATTTTATTTATTTACAGTTATTGCGAAGTTAAACCGTACACGCTGTATCTGATTACGATAACTAACTTATTTATGATGTTTTATGCTTTTTGCTTTGCCCTTCCTTGGTTCGTGGTTTAGCTCTTAGCTAGGTTTGGTTTTATGTATTTAATGTAATGGTGGATAGAAGGGTCTTGTTTCATAATCCTTTGATAACGATCCTTAAGTATTCTGTAGGTTTCTCTTATTATTTCATAATAAGTAAATTAGATATTCTTAAAACACGGCCATCCGATCCCAAACTAAGCAGAGCTTGTACTATGGAACCTGGATGACAGATATACTACTTAAACTACTTAATTTTTGTCCAAATTCTATTTATTTTACAGGTGAAGATTATTATAGGTACCTATATATATTCTTTACACTCGGCCCACTAATTCAAAATTTGACCGTTTGTTCTATAGAAACTTGTACCTATATAATAACTGATGTAGGTACTAGCAATTCTTATGTTCATGCACATAATTGTTTGCCCTGGGTAGTGTGAAGTACAAAAAAAAACACTATTATTGTAAGTAGTGAATATTGGATATCAATAAGATAAAGGACGATATTATTTGGAACATAAGAACACTCTCATAGAAGATAACAGTGTCTTTGATATTCATATATTCATCGGCAAATATACGGTGTACTAATATAACGGCTGTAAATTATTTATTTATTTATTTATTTTCAGGCTTACCAACAATTGTTTACACATACATTAAAATAAAGATACATTATATGATAAATAGGAATAACAGTGTAAAAATTACTTAAAGGTAAGCACCGCATGTACCATAACAATTAAAGAAAACAGTTAGTCTAAATATATACTATTATTAATTAGCAAAACTTACTTAGTAGGTATATAAGGAAAACAGTTACATTAAAAATAAATATACATAAATATTGGTAATTTGAATAACTGTAAATAATAACAGATACGGAACCTTTATATTCCAAACATAACCTTAAACAAGATGAGTCTCACACGTGTGTAAGATATGCGATAACACTACAAAAAAGCACTTGCGGCAGAGACCCTACGTGTGTACCCACCCGCTGTGCACGAGTTCAAATTCCCCTTAACTTTATTGGTGAACACTGAGTATAATTTAGTGGACATATCACGAAACGGTGCTGTTTACAATATACATATTTCACAGTCGTGACAACGGCTGTCGCCAACAGTTAAATTCGTAATGAGATAAATATATCTCTCTGGACAATATTTAGCTTTCATCGCGACAACTATAACTGAAGTAAACTTTTGATTTCTACCGGATACAACGGCAGAATGATAAGATTTCTCCGTTTCCTGACTTGAATTTGCAATTCAAGAAATTTATTTGTTTACACGATGTATGGCAGCTTATATTTTTTGTCAGCAGTCACACTAGTTGCGTCTAAGGCCAGGTGCCACACTATAAAACTCATGGAAATACAAATATCGTTATTAACTAAAATATGGATACATACTAATATATTAGACCTAATTCATTAAAATGTAAATAAAGTAAAATTATTTGGGATCCAGATAGATGTGCTAGCTATACAAATGATAATATTTATCAGCAAAAGGTGACACCGCCATGAAGGGCGAAAAAAAGTATGCAATTCTTCAATATTGGACTGAAAAAAAATAAAAATGTCAGCGTATTCGTATATTTTATGAATGATTCATAATGAATGATAGATGTGACGTACATTGCTGATAAATAAGCTCCTTTATCAGATACCTCCGGGATTTATCACCGTTTGTTTTAACGATAACCTATCTGCAACATTTATTTATTACTATCCATGAATCTATTTATAACGATCAAAGACAACTGGCATCGGACAATGCAAATTCGCACTTTAGTTATTGCTATTCAATCGACTCACAATTTCTTTTCCCATCGTTTGTTAGTCTCTAAGCGCTCCGTCGCTTTATGGTTTACGTTTGAGTTTACATTTGTTATCGTACTCACTTTTAGATTCAACGTAAACCTGATTCCCGTTCTAAGCGACTCATCGCTAGGTTCGTGAGTCTCTCTCAGTGAGCAAAGCATTAAATCTCGGCATGACTGGTGGTTGCTAAAACTATCGAGTCTAGTTGGAGAGCGAGGGTCTAATCTATGCGGAATTGCGATGAGGATTCCCATGGAATCGATTTAAATTGCTTTAATCGAATTTGTCTTACTTTAATTGAATGCGTCGTAACTGTTTAAGATTTATACGTTGTGAAACTGCCATATTTTAACTATGAAATAAGAAAACCAAAACAGTATTGTTCTATTCTTATACATCTATTGAACCTCGTTTACGCGTGTTTACGTTTATTGAGTCATCGATGGCGTAAACTGTTTGTGAACTATCTTCAGTTGATACACGATTCGTTCTGTGTTTATTTACTGACTATCGAATAGCATTGTAGTTTATTTGCATTTCTTCGTCAGATCGATCTCATTCGATGTTGTCAGCGGAAATAGAAGCGTATTATTAAATAAATATAGAGTGAGAAGCTAAGCCCAATTACAGGTTGGTGAGATGGCTCGTCAGATTGGCCGGGGTACCGCCGGCTACTACTTTATTTAATTCTAAACTGATTTTCTGATAGGAGCTACTTTCGAAGCCAAGGTATTGGCAGCCGCTTAATATTTGCTCCGGCGATGTTGTGTAGGCGATAATAAATGAGATTTGTTATTATTGTAGTCTATCCACTATTACAACGATGCTCTATTTTAAAGTTGAGGATAAGCACTGATTAGATCTCGTTCTTGATGGAGTTATAAAATAAGTATTGTGTTGAAGCTTTTTCCTGATAAAAAATCTTATTTTGATTTTGTTTTTCTTTTAAAATCGCTACTTATGTATTCATTATGACAAAATCCAGAATACAGATTTCATCGCAACAGTTACTCAAAACATTTACATTATGTTTAAGTATTTTACATCTGTCGATTGTCATTATCATCTTATTTATGACCACATAGCTAATTTCCCTGTTTATCTTATTGATAAATATACATCCGCTGCAGTTCTCATATTGGAATTTAATTTAGATTTGACATGACTACGTTGTCGATACTTCGATACACTTTTAGTTCGCGTGCCGGTATTTTAAGCAGCACTATCTGTGTTTTCATCGTAGATCGTGGATTTGTGTTGATTTATAGTTTATTTGAACTAATCATTTCATTTATCAGTTTTATAAAATCTTTAAGATTTATTTAAGCCCCTTAGTTTGTTAAGTTTGGCTTTTTTTCCGAAGACAGCAGTATAAAATAAATTTGTTTGATAATTTTTTTTATTTGTCTACTTCTAAAGTGACGTGATTGTAGTCTAGCAATTATAATTATCAAAAATATTTGAGCTACAATTACATAACAGTAACAAAAGGTATCCTACGTTGAAGTCTCGCTATTCATTAATTTTAATTGCGTACGCGGCTGTGGCCGATAGCCATCTGCTAATGGATGCGCCGGCGCAGGTGACCACTGCACATATTGTGCGTGTATCAGCACACATAAATATTATTGTTAGGGAGATCTTCAAAAGACGATATTTCATTTTGTAAGAATTTCTATTGTAATGTTTAATTATTTTATTTGTACCTTTGTTTGTGTTGTAGTAACTAATTGTTCGTTAATATTTTATTAGTATTTTAGACGAAGGCTGTCGAATGAATTAATTTAAGTATAGAATACCCGACTTCATAGCAAAAGCGGCTTTATGCTGAGACCTTTTGATCTCACATGATACTTCGATGTTGTTTATGGGTCAATACTTGGTTTTTATTATTTTCTTTAACATATTTAAGATTTATTCCTGTATAAATTACGTACTGGAGCTACAATAGATGCAGAATGATCAAGAGGAAACCAAGAATAATGAAGATCAATGAAGAATGAAAACCTCGCACCAAGCACAGGCAATGGCACTGGAAGAATTCACGGGTTCAATTTAATAGTCCCGTGGTCTCTTAGTGGCATCACTGGTGCTGGGCGATTCTGCTATCAGCTATTTCTAGAAATATCAAGAAGAATATCGCTGGATTAATAAGATTGGAATAGAAAAGGCTGCAATTCAATTGTCTTGATTCTCTTCGACGGATAACTTACTGGAAATGGATACGTTTTTTCTATTCTATTCCTTTAAATACGTCACTCACTACGCATTAAAAAGAATTTTAGTTTTCAGGGAAGTTCAAAATTTTCTTTGTGATGCGAGTTTTGTCAACTTGCTACATACCTATGTATATTTAAAAAAAAAGTACAGTAAAAATGGCTAACGTTACGTGCAGACTGAAAGTAACTGTAATATCGGCGCATTGCAACGCTGCTTGGGAAAGTCTATTACAGTGTGCATTCAGCGGTGTTACGAATTGACTCAAGTTATAAGAGACAGGCGAGTGGTCAAATAGTATCATAAAGTATCAGTGTCAGTATCATAAAAATATGCTTTTTATTAATTAAATGGTCAATTGTTCACAATTTTGACAGATTAGAACATACCACGAAAAATAATAGTAACATTAAACATTACAGATAAAAAAAAAGGGTTTTGCATCTCATTCGTTAAATCACTGCGGAAACAAATGTTTCTAATGTGACCAATATTTTAAAGGTTTAAAAATTTTATGCGCAAAGCGTTATATTATTTAATCTGTACGTAATGTACTCTTATATGCTTACCATTTCTTGTGATTACTCATCATTTTATTTGTATGCTATTCAGTGTTCCTGTCACGAGCTCTCGCCTCTGGTAACTTGGGCCAATCATAATTATTGCGGTCTACAGAGATTTCTTCAATTATATGCTTACAACCGAGTTCTGTCCCAGATATGACTCGGCTCACGTCTTAGCCGTAGAAAGCCGGCTGCGAAGCGTGTCCGTTCTTTTTATATCGCCTATTTAGTGTACCGTTTTCGTGAGGACTAAAAACGCTGTCATATTAACGATTTTTTTATAAAAAATGTTTATTGTGTTATTTAATCGATAGCTATTGGTATTTTTATTTTACTTTTACTGCTTATTTTGGCTGACAGAAGAGAATGCTTCCAAAGAATTTCTTTGAAACACGTGTTGCCAAGATGAAAAATAAATCTGTCAACGTTTTTACTTTATACAGATATTTTAATGATTTTTTTTAAAAGCCACTTGTAGAACTAAAAATAATTTCACAGGTCATCTCAACTCTGGTTAAGAGACATCTATTTGACCCTGTCTAAAACTACAGAGAAATCAACTCCTCTTTCTTAGTAAATATTCCATTTACTTACCAACACATAGCAGGTGTTGGAAAGGGGATAGTTAATGCACTTACTTATTCATATAAAGGAGGTTGTTTGTTTAAGTATAGCTCTTAAATTAATATGTCTATTAGAAATGGAAAATTAATTATTGGACCATTAACAGTTTATAACTGAGCGGGTTGAAGGAGACTGGGGAGTATTAATACAGGGTAATCAAAATTAAGTAATAAAGGTTTAAAATAAATCTTATAGACCATCCTTACTAATTTTATACATGCGAAAGTGAGTTTGTGATGCTTTCATGACTAAACGACTGAACCGATCTTGCTGAAATTTGGTTCACACATAGCGTTTGGTATGGAGAAGGATATAAGTTACCTTTTCATGGGAACGCGGGTCAAACCGCAAGACACAGTCAGTAGCATATAAATAAAAAAATACGGTTCGTTGGTAACCGCATCACTTGAGAACGGCTGGACCAATTTGGTAAAAAACAAATGATATAATAGTGCATATTACAATTGGAAATGTTGTAAAAACTCGGATAATATTAATGTGATTTTCTCTATGATTTTTTTTTGAGCTGATTGCAACAGCTTATTATAAATAATTGTCAAACAAAGTAATGAATGAAAATAGGACAATAATTTACACTGATAAATTTATCAGTGTGATAAAAGTCATATTAGATTTGAAATAAAAATATTCGAATAATTTCTGAAAATAATGGAGGTATAATAATCACTGTGTGCCTTATTTAATTATTATGAATGCGGTTATAAAACCTCTGGCCTTTCTTGATTACTTTGGGATCAGTAATAATACCAACAGAACGGTAAATCGAATTAGGTAGGCGATGTGGGTGGCCCGTGCCTGATGTCATATGAAAAGGACATACTGATTTGGGAAGTTATCAATTATTTTAGAGTCGAAAATTCCATTAGGAGGCGTCCATATATTTTTGGAGGTTTTTTTTTATTTGGACCTCACCCTTTTGGAGATTTGGTGAGATTTAGTCAGATGTGGTGGAACCCCCTTCCGTGAAATCTATCCTATGATTGTAAATTATCATGTATTTTTGCTACACGCTACTAAATACCTAAGCTTCAATTCTCATGATATAAGAGGAGTATTATGAGGCCTAAGCACGAATATCTATCGTCATTGAATCGAGTGCGCCAAAAAGCTGGTTTGTATGAAAAATTGAAAATCGTGCATACAGTGACGTTGCGCGATGTTCAATTTCCCATTGCACTGGTTTTTGGCGCCCTCGATACGATGCCGATACGATGCCGATACGCTTACGATAGATGTTCGTGCTTAGGGCTCTGATCTAATTTTAAGGAGCACTACTAATAAGTATCAACTCCTCCCTGTCCTTTTGAGCTAATGTAATGAATGGATGTAGGGGACATCACATAAAGTAACTACTGGTTTTCTGGCTCAGTTTTTTTATTCATCATACCGACTTATTGACGTTGTACAAAAACATTTGCGTGATTAAAAAAGTTCCGGAGGTGACAGCTCTGTGTAAAAAGTAGCTGCCATTTTGTTTTTTTTTATCTGACATTTGAATTGACTTTAAAACGACTTCAATGAATTAAGTAGGTATTCAATGAAACTTTCACAAACTGACTTCCGCTTGGTAAAGTTATTTCTGCACTGCAAGCATTCTGTTTTCAATTGGGAATAAACGAAAAGTTCATGTCACGGTGTTTTTGCACTTGGATAGTGAGGTGACACAATTTCTAATTTCAATACACTGTTCGTTGCACTTTATAGTGTCATCAAAACTATTATACCACTGAATAGGTATGACACTTTTACAGTCACACACTTTTTTTCACTCACATTTCACATCACTTTTTTGACATTTACAAAATCTTTTATCCGCTGAGTATTTCAGTACAGTTTGCTCTTTAAAAATCGCTTACTTTTTGTGTCAGTGAAATCTTTTACCACAAGAAATCTTTGTTATAAATCGATCCAATGACACGACGATATTTTAGACATTGCCGTTATAATTACATTTGCAATTTTGTTATATTTTCATTCGTATATATTTATTTTATATTTACATTGATTGTTGTTAAAACAGAGATTTATCGACGGATCGGTTGGCGTGTCTGTTAGATACGCTCAAGCCATAGGTTCACACCCAGTCATAACCAATTCACAAAACATTTCTCTGCATGAACGTGCCTGTTTGTTCTGCGTATATATAGCAACATCTGAATACACTTTTAAATGTACATAGTATCAAATGGTATTTTTTACTATTATCGAGGACTTACTTAGGTATTTTTAAATCTGCAGCGTATGAATATAAAAAAGAACCATTAAAAATGGATGCAATGAGTTCATATTGAATTGGTTTACTAACTAACGGCCAAAATTAATATACGATCCCGATCTAAACTCGTAAGATTGAAGTAGAATTTTGACATTACGTGTATTAAAATGACTGTCAAAAGGTTCATCAATCCATGGATTTTCGCTAGGTTTCCATCCATGTTCGGTTCCCAGAAAAATAAATATTTTACAATTATAAAAATAATTAGTTTATAATTATTTTTCAAAAGTGCGCACTGTAGAGTTCAATATTTAAGTATCTATTTATGGTTAGAACATCCAACGAGTAAGCTATGACACACACACGGCGACACCTTCATTGTAAGCTATATTAGGCAGACTCACGGGAAGCCCTCTACTGGGAATACTTTGACGTAGTTGGGATAGAAAGGAAGTCATACTTTTTTGGAGAGAGAATTTGCACTGGTTGACATAAACGGCAAGTAAAGGTACAGTACTAATGTGCATTGGAATGGAGAGACGTGTGTATGATATGGAGAAATTATTATACAGGATGTTACAAAAATACCCGTAAAACCGAAAGGAGGTGAAATGGGGCCTTATAACGAGTCCATTCACAATATTTAAGAACCGTAGTAACGCTGTATGACATACCCAAAATTAAAAACATTGATTTTTATGAATGAAAAATAGAAAAACTATTATAGTAGACAATTATTAGGTATAATAGGTACGTAGGTCTTTCTGTTAAATAATTTGGTTCCCTGACATGACAGCTTACTAGGGTTGTTGGCTATAATAATTAATTATATTTTAACGGGGTATTTTGTAACACGTTGTATTAAGCCTAAGTATCAACTTTTGAACATTGGCTTCTCATCAGGTTCTAAATACAAAATACTCTAGAGGCTTCCACCGTTGTTCCAGAACCATAAGGTTAAATATTATGTATTACCAACAAAATTTGGCAAATGAATAGGTCTATAAACATTTTAATCTTTAGAGAATTTTGGGACTTGGTTAAGAATACTTCGCTAAAACCACTTCAATACTAAATCAATGTCAGAGACAGTAAGACGAATGGTCTGCCCATTTAAGTAACCGAATGATTACTCCTCATTAGGAGAATCGTGGACCTTCAATCTTTGACATCAACCCGAACTCCACAGACCTACACTATCTGCCCAATAAATAACTCCCAAGTTTTAGAAGCAACAGATAATAAATAACGTCTTATCGAACCTCCCTAGTGCAGACCTACTTGTTAACATGTGTCGCGAACGATCGATAAGTGCTGATCGATAGCGAACGCGGCTCGAAAGTCGAAAGACACCCCGTCTAGGCCTTGCCGCTAGTACTTTCTAGTCTCATGCCGTCGATATGTCAAACGATTGTCTTTCATGTAGGAGTGTCAGAGATAATGTACTTAATAAGGCTTTAACTAACGGCTTTTCCTAATAAACGATTAATTTATATTATTTATTGTTATGCAAATTGGTTTCTGCTTATAAATTGAGTGTTTATGTATTTAACACTAATCATACCAACACTTTGTAGGCACCTATTTCTACCATAGCGGGTCAAATGTGAGTTTATGTTTCCTGCTTGAATGTATGAAATATGGTTTTTAGGAAGGGAAACAAATAGTATAACTGTATATTAATTAGTAAGAAAAAGTCAATAAGTCAAATGTGTAAAAGCAATAAGATGATACGTGCATTTTCAATGCAAAGTTCAAAATGGGTAATTTGACCCGGTTATGGTATGTTTAGTGTTAAAATAGACATTCGAGTTTTGTTAGGGCCTTTACAGTCGGGTTTTAAATGTTCCGTTATTAGTTCTTCTTTGGTTCTCACGGCTCTGCTATGATTGTCAATTGTGTCTTGGATAATTTGTCAATTAGTTAAGTCATGCTCCTAGATAGATGCATCTCAAACGAGTACATCTTCCTACTTATTCTTCATAACTTGCGTACGTACAATATATTTCTGCCCATTGCGTGCATTACTTATTACACGAGGTTCGGCAGATTTTTCGGGTGGCCGCCTGGTTCTTTTTACCACTTGCAAGGTGCAAAATGTACGTGGCCATCGGTATACTTTTTAACCGCTTCTTTGGTGGTATTCAATTTCAACATATTAACTTAGTCTTTTTTTTATTAAGAATATTCCACATTGTAGTATGCCAGCTAATAAATATTTTAACTGCTACACTCTTGGCTTTATTTATTACCTACGTGATACAACTACGAATATCACCCACGCCTTAACAACGTTATTTAGCATCCAACAGCACACTAAATTCAAAAAGACATCAATACCTATCTATTCTAAACTCCTAACCCATTTTCTAATTACAGCGGCGACGGTAAAACATGCAGGTTGCAATAAACACCTGCCGGTGACGTCATTCTCCGGAAGCCACCCCGCGGGTGCCTTATCGCCTCATTAGCATGAGGCAGGCGAGGCGATGCGAGGCAGCCCGCTTTCCTACACGCCTTTGAATTATATTACTCGCTGCCCCGGTTCTTGTAAGCAGTATATTACGTGTCTTACTATTTGCATATGCTTTGTATTTTGTTATATTAGATCATTTTAGGATCGTGTTTGTTGTATTATGTACGGTCGGCAACTTGAGTAGCTGAATAGACTCAAATTTAGAAAACACAATTTTACGAAATATTACTAGCTGTCCCCTGCGGTTTCATCCGCGTCCCCGAAGGATGTAACAATTTCCCGGCACAAAAAGTTCTATGTGTTAGTCCAGACATAGGAACAGCCATACATACAAACATTCGCATGTATGATATTAGTAGGATATAATAGTCAGTACTTACATACATATAAAGCTTTGTGTCAACACATTTGCAGAACACCTGCTAACTTTATCATTCCATATTATGGATAGTTATGTATTCTGGTACGGGATATAACGGTGGTGTCCTGATATCATTCAAATCTTTTATCAGCTTAGTACTTTCTTCGGCAATGTTAACCTCCAAAAGCTATATAACATATCGCTGTCAAACCTTTTGATCAGTAAAATAGTATTCTACTGACGAAATATTCAGTGAGAGACTCGTCCCGATTCTGTTGTGGATCAAACGTAAATTGCCTAAACCTTTTCTAAAATTTGAAAAGATTGAGGGAATTTGAGACCCGACATTTTAATCAATACCACACAATTTAATTTTCATTTTTAGGATTCCGAACCCAAAAGTGCCAACAGGACTCTCTTAGTAAGGTCCGCTGTTCGTTTTTCTGCCCACCGGTCTGTCAACGGGCTATATCACATGAACCGCAATAGGGAGACTGTTGAAATGTTAACAGTTATTTAAAATTTAAACATCGTGATTTTTCGGCGTTTTGTTATTGATATTGTACGGTAGTAGGAAACCCTTCGTGAGCGGTTCCGACTCGCACTTAGCCACTCTTATTAATGCCCTTCAGCACACGTCATTACTAGGGCAAAAGCAAGATGGCATGATTATACCTTCTACTGGTAGTAGCTTCAGTAACTTTAAATTTGACCTTCATAAGTGCCTTCCGAGGGCCTAAACTCAATAAATGGCTTTGAATTTTTGAATTTTCCCCTTTCATCTTATACGAGTATAATAGACAGAGATCACATATGCATGGCAAATTTTAGCGATGACCTACAGAAACGGCTGCACCGATAGGACACCTCACTGGACAGTTAAACAGAGGGATGGGTCACCTTTCAGATTGTAGACTTTACCAATGAAATCAACTCCAAAAAGATTTTTTGTAGAAATAAGGTTTTATAACTATAAATTCGTTTTAAGTCCACTCATAACTTTGCACGCGTACATGATCCAATTTCTATTGGGACCAACACTGGTGTACACGTTGACTTTATCGTTCAAAACGAACGACAGCACTCCGACAAGGGCCATTTTTGGCTTTGATACTATCAATCCATTGCCAGCGTCGTCTCTGAAAAAAAACAATCGGATATTACTAACAACATTGCTGATAAAAGCAGATGTAAAATATTCTAGTGTTTTAAGTGGGTATCTTTTGATGTCTTGTTTTTTGTGGAACCAAATTAAGTATCTCGTAACTAATAAAAGCTTTATTACCTCCCAGTATTAATTTTGACGTAAATTTTAAAAAGTTTCAAGTCGTATTCCTGGCCCAAAATCCTTTCACATCCCAATGGTACGAAATATATAGTTGTACGATTGAACGTTGACAACATCAACGGCAACAGAACATGAGGATGAGTAGAGTTCAAAGTAGTGGACTAGATGGCAAGTTTCAGGTTGTATTTCTACACCAAAATACCATATCCCAATGGTCCGCGTTATAGTTGAACGATCCGTTGACAACATCAACGCCAAAATAACATGAAGATGGATGGAGTTCAACTTACTTTTTCACAGTACTGTTACTTACTTGAAATTCATTCCAAAAATCATTTCCGTACATAAAGTAGCGGGAGATAAATATTTGTATTTGGTTTCTGTTATGCAAAACTGGTCACCTTGCAACAATTGGCGTACAGCTCTCATTTTGCGATACACGCTGGTGGTAGGTCGAGCAGTTGTCTGTAAAGAGTTGTTATCTATTTGTGCTTGACTGCAGCCAACACATTAAATGGGAAATATTGAGCAGATACTTTTGTGATTTTTTTAAAAAGTTAACAAAAAAGATTGCAGTTAATTAGCAAGCCTTAGGGCTAATACAATTCATAGGTGTCAATTTTGAGACCTCAAACTCAACATGCACAAATAAAATTGACGTGTATAGTTGGTATCTATAGGTAGGTATATATATAAGGATCATTAGGTTCCTTTGACGCACCATCATCTCAAAACTACTGAACATATCTGAATGGGACTGCTACCAATCGACGCGGAATTTTAAATGGCTTTATACAAAACTACCCGTAAAGCTGAAAGAAGGTTACATGGGGCCTTATAACGAGTCCATTAACCGTAGTAACGCTGTATAACATACTCCAAATCTGGTTCCTTTGATTGCAAAAAAAAGAAAAGCTATAAGTAGACAATTATTAGGTAAAATAGGTACGTAAGCCTTTCTGTTAAATAATCTGGTTCGCTGACATGACAGCTTACTAGGGTTGTTGGTATTGATAATTAATTATATTTTTACGGGTAACACGTTGTGTATACATAAATCATTTTTAGGCATTGACTAGACAGTTATAGACTGACTATATATTATATATAAGTGCTATTTTCTCTTCTGTTTGTGACTTGTTTGGTTATTTTTGACTTATTGCCATACAACACACATACGATATACATGCTTCATATATGTCGAGTTTCAAGCACTAGTATTTATAATATGAATAATATGACTCACTTGACGTTTCCCCCATCCAACTGAAAAAAGCGTAGTACCTTCAGAGGGCCTAGTTACAGCAAGAGGTATGAGCTTAATATTGTTCTGCAAAGGTACACTTTTCTCCAAATATGCTACTGCCAAGTTATTTTCCCCATTAGCCTCATTGTAATGGGGGTTTATTTTGTAGCTGACCACTTTCCTGTACTCTGTTGACAGAAGTGGTTGAGCTGCACCGAAAAATGCATGGATGCTACCCCCTTCTCGAATCTCGTTAACACAATGAGCAGCGGTCAGAACTGCCTGAATCATTATTAAGGATGCACCGCAAGATATCGGTCGTTGAACTTCAATATATAGGTAAGCCGCATGTGGGAATGACTCTATGTGAGCGCTATGGCCAGTTTGTATGGCAGCATTCTGTAGTCCTAAAACAAAAGTTAATAAATTAAACAACACTATAGATCGGTACATAATTTCAGTAAAATTGAGGTTTCCTCTATTAATTTGCTAAAGGATTTTATAGCGACATAAAATTTTATGTTTTAATTTGAAGTGCAATTCAATTGAGAATTGATTTAATGGACGTTAGGTTTCAGACAATTAATGATTGCTTTCCATTAGTGTTTTAGATTAACGTTGGAATGAATCGCCGACATCCGTACGGCAACTTCTATGACCAGGAACCTGTCCTTTTTGCGTGCTTTATTCTCAGCGTTTGATGATTGTGACTGATTTGGCGTAATTTATCTTTTAAGACAATAAAAATTGAATGAAGTGACAGCACGACAATTTTTTTTAGAGGCAGACTCTCATTCCTGCGAAACATTTATAGACACATTCATTGTTAACATCAAGTAATCGTAGTTACAAACTAGACATTAATTACTTCCCCTAAAGCGCGCTACTTTTTTTAGTACATGCCCCATTTTTGTGGTGTTTCTAATTAAACATTCATGTGTCTAAGATCTAAGCGCTCCCATTTATAATAATGCCCCATAATGCTATATACAGCTTGGAAACCGCTGTAGATCGCACATAGAAAACAAAATCAAACAAAATATTCCTTGATAAATTTTTTTTTATTACCAAATAAGAATAAAATATTTATATCAGAACCTTTTTGAATACACGCGCGGGGCATTGGTTTCAACTCTCCTTCCTTCCCCCTCTTTCATAGCACATTCTTATTGGAAGGTTTCCATCAACATGTTGGTTTATTTAAATTTAACCTTTAAATTATAAATGTAAAAATCGAGTAAAAATTTCCAACCTGTGCTATGTGCATTGAACATTGCACTAGAATGTAGCTTATTCCAATATAGCAAATAGGTTACCATTATACTACTAACAATTAATATATTTATTAAATTCTAGAGTATATCCGTGTTGTTAACATAAATGATGTTTATGCCCATTCTAGTGTTCAAAGTTTCATATGGTGTATTTAATTTATGTGAATAAAAGATAAATTGATTTATGAGTGTTTATCGCAATACAATCTCATAGCAGTCTCCCTTATCCAATCGTAGAAGTAGCCAATATCGGTGTAGACGATCAGGTTCATAGACACGGCGGGTATTTTGTAGGAGACCAAACCGATTTGAATGTAGTCACGTACTACAAGAGCACTGCCAGAATCACCCCTATTAAAGAAAAATACGTTTTGATTATTGACAAACTGAACAAATAGTTATGGCTGAAGGATGGCGAGATAGTTCACCAAAAGTCATGTTGTGACTTCAAATATTTACGGAGAAATGTGGGCTGCAATAATGAACATACTTCTTCGGGGATATCATAAACCTACTAATATTCTAAAGGCAGAAGTGTGTGAGAATGGATGGATCTATGTTACTCTTTCACGTATAATTTACTAAGCGAATTTGAATGAAACTTGGCACATAAATAGTTTATAACTTAGATATATTTTTTGTCCCGGGACACATGTACCATCCTTCGGGAAATTGACTCAAGCCGCGGGGAAAGTGAAGAGTCATAATAAATAAGAACGAATGGTTGTTACTCAGTCTTGGTATAATTGGGATGTGTTCTGTATTAAAGATAAATGATCAAACACTAACCAGTGTATTGAACATCCAAAACATACGAAAACATTAAATATGATCAAAATTTAATCACTAATGTGATTTTTCAGGCCAGTTGGCTTGGTGGTTAGCGCTCTGATTGCCAAACCGAAGGTCGCGGGTTCGATTCCCACCCAGGACAAACATTTGTGTGCATGAACATGTCTGTTTGTTCTGTGTCTGGGTGTAAATATGTATGTATGTATATGTATGTATGTGTATATGTAAGTATGTATTTAGAAAAAAAAATGTAGTATGTGTAGTATATCAGTTATCTGGTTTCCATAGTACAAGCTCTGCTTAGTTTGGGACCAGATGGCCGTGTGTAAAGAATGTTCCAGGATATTTATTTATTTATTTATTATTTTCAGTACCGATCTAACCATAAAGAGTATGTTATTTGATGCTGTACAATTATGACGTCACAACTTGCTATTTCATACAAAACTCCATACATTCAATCGTTTTGACATTTCAGAAAGAATTGCTGATTTGACATGTCAGGACACATCCCTATTGCAGGCTCTGAAATTTGTTCATACTTTGAACATTTATTATTATGATGATTGCAAAGAGGTTGGGTTTAAATAAAAAATATAACATAATATTATATCTCCTTATTATAGTTTTTCTAGTTAAGCATGCCAAAGCTTCTGCCTATTTTCCTATCCCAACCATATTGGACAGTAAAACGATTCTCAGCCAACTATAAGGACCGTTTGACAACTCACCCAAACCCATTATCCAGTAGGCTCTTGCAGCCTAATCCGATTAGAAGACTCAAGAGAGCTAACGTGCTAACTTACTATAGGGAGATAGAGCAGTGGCTCAATCTCGCCAAACTCCAACCTCCTTCAACTCACCTGATTATAGTCTTGGCGACTGATCGCAGGACACAATATGGAGAAAAAGAAAAAAATAATAATTCATCCCATTCCAAAGATGGATTGCAGGTTTATAAAACATGGTGTGTCTTCTGGGCAATTAAGTATACTCACTGTGCCACATAGTCATTATTCTTCCTGCTACTTGCGCAGAGTGTCCCTGGTGGTAATGTACCGAGGTGGTCTCTGCAATCCTGGTTATTCCAAACTCTTTGTTCGATGTGCTTCAAAAAATCTGTTGTCATTGTCTTTACTTCCTGAAAACAAAAGACGAACCAGTGGCATGGCGGTTCCATCTTGACATGGTTTTGATTCTCAACCAGGACAAACAATTATGTGCATTAACATGTCTGTTTGTTCTGTGTATAAGTATGCATTTAAAAGAAGTGTATCAGAATACGTGTGCGCAGTATATCACTGGATATCTAAAAACAAAAATTTGCCAATTAAAATTGCTTAAAATTGGCCTTGCTACACATACCATACACATTTTTTTTTCTAAAGCGTATCTTTAAGGATAATAAATAATAAACAACACTGGTCAAGTGAAAATTCTTACATCAATAAGGCCCCATCCAGCAACATTTGCTGACTCACTATATGGAGGTCTTTTCATCAATGCTACCCGACGCACTTTGGCACTGAAATGAAGCCGAGTCTTCAGCTTAACCATTCCTATATCATAACTGGTCTCAAAATTGTTATACTTATGATGGATTACATAACTTGAAACCGTAGAAGACGCACCCTTAGCCTTATGTACGTTTCCTACTACAACGATGATATGACTCGACCTCTGGCAGCCTTCGAGGCAATGTGCAGCTGTTAGAATTAACACCTGGTTAATTATTGATGCTCCACAAATCCAATTCCCTTGGCTTTCTCTTGTTCTGCAGTCGACGCTCATGAATCCAGAATGAGGGTAGCGGTATATTGAGGCGAAATCTCCACCGACTATGAACGGCTCCATTTTACCATGAATAACTATGATTGTACTTAATAGCAGTAAAATATGTTTTAATAATGCTGAAGTGAATAGTCCAAGAGGTTTCATGGTTGGTAAAGTAATTTTCATATCAGGCAGCAAGAATTACCGGTATCGGTTAATTAAGTTTTTCTATGGATATTTTAATTTTACTATCAAATAAAATTTGTGAAATTAAGGCACTTATTGTTTTTAAATCATCACATTTTTTTATATGTTATTATACATAATCCACATAATGAAATGTCTGATGTTGGTATATGTCATGGGTTTAAAAAACTGACAGCTTATTTAAGAATAAACTGATCAAAATTGAAATCTTGGGGCACGTTAGTACCTCCGCCAAAACGGCCAAAACGCAGGAGCACTACCTAGCTTTTCTCGAAGCGTTCCATCGTATTTTCAAACCCTCTTAACTTCGCCTTAGATGATGGTAGATATATCATTTACTGACTGGCTGTATCTAATAATGATTCCGTTGAATGAGCAAAAGAGATAAAACAATATTTTGATGATACTTGAGAAACTCTCAATAAGATCATATTTGGTTAAAACTTATTTAGATAATTCTTATCTTACAGAGGTAACTTTAGAAACAGGAATGTAAATTTGAATGAAATAAATAAAAATTTGCTTGTATTTAAATAAAAAGAAATGTACTTTATTTTTTATTGATCTTTAAAACAATTAAGATTCCAAATATTTTCTCTGATCCAATCGTAGAAGTACCCTATATCCGTGTAGACGACTAAGCTCTTTGATAGTTGGGGAAGCTTGTAGGAGACGATACCGATCTGGATGTAACCACGGACAATCAGCGCACTACCGGAGTCACCTCTGGAAAAATAACATATACGAGTACATTACATACAGAATTTTAAACGTGCAATTGGATGATTATAAAAGTAGAGGAAGACCGAAGAATGCATGGATTTTGTAAAAGGTGATACGTGTAAGAAAGGAGTGAGGACCGGACAGGCAGAAATAAAAGAACCCCGTTTATACGGGATAAGGGTAGGGGGATGATGATGGTTTGTTTAGTAGTTTGGGCATTTCGCTTCGTACTATCTTATTTTGTGTCAAAACTGATCTTATATTCGATCAAGTGCACATTTTAAATGAGAACCCTTCCACTCACCACCTTGCAATTGAATTATCTCTTAACTGAACTCCAAATATTTTTTATTTTTTTATCCAATCTGTCTTTTGGTTCACAGTTCAGTTTTAGTTGAATTGCAATACCTAAAAAATTATGGCTATATATATAGCTTATGCAGTAGACCTTGAGCCCGGCTTTTTTGCTACCTTACTTACGATCTTATTATACATTGTTTTGTAATTTTTTCGGGGAAGTGTCGTAAACAAAAATGCAATAATGATATCAGAAATGGAACGTCCACTGATGAACATATGCCATCAATTTCTACAACGAATTCAGAGCTGCCGTATCTAGCGGCTCCCAGCTTAACTGGACCATCGATCCTTTTGAACACAGGTGACCCCATTTGGTGTTATTCAGAAGTTGGGCGCCATTTGAGACCCATTATCAGCATCTACTTACACCGCAGCGTATTTGTTACTCCTAAATCGACCCGCACAAAATACACCGTCAGGTATTTCTCCCAAATATTCTTCACATTCCGAGCGCTTCATAACATTTTGTTTGATCTGCTGCAACCAAGCTGTCCCTACTTTTTTTTCTTCCTGGAACAATAAGAAATGATATTAGTAGAGGAAGTACCTATCAACTTTTAGTGGTAATTTATTAAAGTCTTTGAAAATACATATTTTTAAATAATTGTTCTTGGCTTGCAAATTAATCTTTTGTGGGTATTTGGCGCAGTATCCCAAATTACACGAATTTCAATCATAGAGAAGCAGTTATAAAATTATGAATAGTTTGTATAATTGTTTTGTTACATGAGACTATCTATGCAAAACCTAATGATGACAAGGAGCCAATGCATTATCATTCAAACAAGATATATATCTGTGAGCCTCATGTGGATACTTTTAAATATTTGCAGCCGCACATTCAACTATCAACTCCCACTTTACTGTCACCACATTTGCAGTTGCTGAAAGCGAAGACATGACAAACATTCTTAGCTCTTAATTTTAATTGTAGGTTAATTAATATACTAAAATAAATAAAATAATCAATCTAGGCATGCCTGCTATTTTTAATGACCTTATATTGGATGGGAGATATGGTGTACAATTCAAGTGGTTCAAAATCACACGCTTTAAATAAGTAATTAAGATGACGAAACAAACTTACATTTACCAAACCCCATCCGGCAAGTGATGCTTCTTCATTGTATGGTGGGTTCCTCATAAGAGCCACTCTCTTAATAGACTTTTGAAATTTTAAAGGATGTTTCAATTGTGCTACAGCTATATCAGCTAGGGTTCCGTATGTACTGTAATCACTATGCTTTTTGGCCTTCACAACACTGATTCTTGAGCCATAATTTTTATTCTTATTACCAAAACTGGCAAAGATATAGCTGCTGTCAGTACATTCATCTACACAATGCGCTGCAGTCAGGATGAACATCTGATTGACTATCGATGAGCCACAGTACCAATACGACACTCTGGTGTTGGCCCTACAAGACATAGATAAGTGCGCACTGTGTGGGAAATTTTCAATTTTTGCATTTTCACCCTCAAGTACAAAAGCTTCCATTTTCCCGTGGCCTAATTGAAAAAATTGATAAAGACACAATGTTAAGCCGTAAAATCCGATTGATGATAGCATATTCCTTTAGAGTTATAAGAGATTTAATAATTTTTGGTACTTCGTTTTATAACCAATCGGTAATATAGGTCATGCTTATTTAACAGTTTTAATTGCCGAATTCATTTTTATGTACTTTTTATGTTTACTTTTACTTTTTTTTCCGATGCTGGGTTCAGTTAGAAGGTTAGAGAAGTCATGTGGATTCCGTGGATGTTGGCACACTGTCTGAAACTCTAAAATCTATGGTATTATTAAATAAACCATGTAATATTTTAGAAAAGAGATTCTTTACATTTTTAATATCGTTGTTATTTTAAATCGATTAAAAAGTATTTTACTTGAATCTGTTAAACCGCAAATTAAAGTCGCAATTTCTGTCTGTCTGTACAGCTTTGTTCTTTTATAGTATACACTATATTTTCATATGGTTTCAAACGCTGTAATTTAGAGAATCTCTTCAGGAAGGTTTATGAGTATAAAAGAATTATATTATCTGACTGCCAGGGTTTCAAAGGTTTCGTCCAACTAAGGAAAACTAGAAAACGTTAAAAAAGCTGGTAACTTAATAGGAATAAATAAAAAAAATCTGATAAGTAAGAAACAAGATAAGTGCTGATTACTACCATCGTCTTATTGAATAAGATTGATTTGTTAGATTAGGCGCTATGACCCGCGGGATCTTGGAAAACGAGGTTCTCGACCTAAGGAGCCATATTACTTTAATTTCTCGGAGTTTCACAAGAATAACGTAAAATTAAATTCAAATTCCAACGGGGGTTTTATTCTATAGCTTAGAATATATTTTAATATTGTACTTATTTACATTTGAGAACTTCAAATTTAGTCCTCTTTTATTTTTCATTCCACTTGACACTATAACAATGACACCTTTACAATCATATTTTAAGAAGTTTAAGTTATAACTTAGGATACCAATAGTCGAGTTGGAGTCGAGTGACGTATGAGGAAACGTTTTTAACTTGATGTAATTCTGTCATATTGATTTTATTCGTATAATATGTAGCCATTGTCATTAAGAACATAATTAAGAATAGATTGACACCTCATTAGGCAGTAGTGTAGGAGTTACAGTGAAACTTATAATAGAAAAGATTGATCAGAATAAATTTTTAAGAATTTGTATTTTAAGCGTTCTTTGTTTAAAAATAAAAAATAATGTTATTTTATTATCTAGCTCAAATGGTACATATTGAAACAATATAGTATTATTAAATGGGTTTTTTAATATATTTTATCGTCACCAGAAAATAAGTTTTGGAAGTGAACTCGAACTCTCTTTTTTGGTACAAAAATACATAGGCTCCTAAAATCATAACTCTTCTTTTGGTTTTGCCATAATCGGGTAATAAAGAGATAAAGTTTGTAAGTTTAAACTACCAAAAATTATTTCACTGTTTGAACGCCACATTATCCCAAATAACAGTTATGTTATAAAACCTGGATACAAAGAGAACGGGACAAAACTGCGTGATGATAGCTATAAATATAAAGATTTATCACAATATAAAATACTCCTGTTAATTAAAGATTTTAAAGGCTTCCTTAATATATCGACTTACCTATTACATCCATTTAGTAACAAAGTATTTTGTAAAATAGACTATGTTTAGCTCTTCTAACGGTCTTCGACCGGTAGTTGCAGTGCTCATTGAAGATTTTATGATACACTTGATTTATAACAGGGGTATAGAATCGCCCCGAGCTTTGTTTAAGCACCGTACTTAAGGTAAACACTGGTCTAATGACTTAATACTATACTGCACTCAATATGTGGTTTGTTATATTCAGACTTAGTTGAATAAACTGTTTGTTGTTACAAGTTTGTAGTGTGAACTTGCCTTGGGATTATTTATTTTTAAATATATTTTTTAAGGTTTTTTTTTATGCCACATAGGCCGATAAACAAGCGGACGGTCCACCTAATGGTAAGTGGTCACCGCCGCCTATGGACATTTGCAACACTAGGGGCATCGCCAATGCGTTGTCGGCCCTGAGACGTGAAGTTGTTAAGTCTCATGTACCTGTAATTTCACCGGCCCCCTTACCTTTCTAACCGAAACACAGTAATGCAAATGCACTACTGCTTCACGGCAGAAATGGGTAAGGTGGTAGTACTTCCCCGGACGAACTCTGCACTAAGAGCTCTACTACTCAAACTTTTTTGAGTAGTAGTTTTTTTTTTCTTTTTTGACTTTTAAGTTTTATAGGTACACATAACCGACGTAAAGAGGACACGTTACGAAAAAGGTCTAAAGTGTGTTTAATTTAGAGATTTAATTTAACCGTTGTTATCTTCTTCTGCCTAACCTACTTACAATTATAAAGGTACAATGAAAGGTACAATGAAAGGTACTTATGTAATATAATGCGGAAGGATTCACTAGTTTAATATTTTTGTGTCGTGATATAATGACATTATATTTATTAATTTACAATACCATAAAATCAGGGGTTCGGCATCGATCTATTAATTTTAATCACGTGGTAACATCTTGGTCTCAAACACTCTGTATATGTAATTATGTCTTTATTCTAAAAAGAGTAATAAAATTCAAATTATGACCCATCAAATCCGAGATTTGCGTCTAAACTAGCCAAAAAGCTTCTGTCTCTCTCCACCAATGACTGAGCATGGTTAATGCACCCGTATAATTGAGGTACCATTGTAAACAAACTCATTAAAATATCGCCTCATAAATCACATGTAAACGTGACTTAGATCCACTATTTATTTGTTGTAATTGAGGCAATATATCATGTGGCGGTGATTTAATATCAATGTAGAATATTTGTGCCCCGCAGTCAGATATTAATGGGCTGATAAATAAATACATTCAAGCTTCGGGAAGGTATTTACACAATGGATTTTAGTTTAGCTTATCATTTATTAGAACAGTGGAGAGGCTATTGCCTAGGAATTGCTTAAGGTTCGACCTGATTTTTTTAAAGCCTTTGTAGTATATTAATTTGCATTTGAACCGCTTTTTATCAGATAAAATAAATTTATGCGTTTTCCAATATTTATTTAGGATACACAATACAAATTACAACCAAAAGGTAATCACATAATAAGGAATAACACATATAGAGCTGGGTTGTAGCTCAAAACATATGTATACAGAAAAACAATAGTCACAAGTTAAATCAAAGTCATAAAGGAATGCGAGTTTGAAGTGAGTATACAATGAGAACAGATTGAAATAGCAGTTCATAGTAGTCCTGTTAGTAGTCGAGCACAAAGAAAAAGTACTGCAAATGGCGGGACCGTTATTTAGAGAGAAGAGCGGAATAACTGTCGTGTTCCGGTTCCGAGAGCGTGGTTATATTCTAGACTTTGATTATGTTGGCTTAGATAGTTTTTGAACCCTGGTATTCTTATTGTTCTCCTAATTTCAGTCTATTGCTCTGAGAAGTCACACAACTAACGACATCACTCAACGATATTAAATTCGTGTATGTAAAAGTAAATTATTGTTTGAAATAGTGTCATCAAATAAATTTGAACTTTATGACCGGTTCAGAAGACTGCTTTTGCTGTTATAATTCTATATATTAATAATAATAAATAACTTGGGACATTCTTTACACACGGCCATTTCATCCCAAACTAAGCAGAGATTGTAAAATGGAAAACAGATATAACATTTATAATATTATATATACCAATTATTTATTTTGTTTAAACACATACTTATATATAAAATACAACTATACAATGCTTATTTGATTACCAATATTTCCCCAATTCAAAAGTGCATTATTCGACATTCAGTTCTCACAATAAATCTCTGTGTATTGCAACAGATGTGTTGACGTTTGAGATAAACCTGACTTACGGCGGGCACTCAATACGTCTGTACTTAGGTGTTACTTCATACCGCTTGTTATTTGAAGATTCTTCGACCTCCTTGAGAGCTAGGTTTGATGTATTCGATGGAAACATGAAGATGTGGATGCGGCTTTTTATCGATGAGGACTTAAATCGTTTTGCATCTGGGAAAATTATGTCACATACAAACCCAAAGGGCAAAATTTCTTAAGCTGTAATAAGATTTTAATCATTAATATACAAATTTCCTTAGAACTAAATTCTTCTAAAGAATTCCCACAAATCCCTACTAATATTATAAATGTGAATGTAGCTTTGTTTGTTACGCTTTCACACAAAAACGACTTAACCGATCTTCATGAAACTATGTACACATACTCTTGGAGGTATTAGAAGTAACCTAGGATACTTTTTATGCCGGGAAAATATTACATGCCTCGGGAACGCGGGTGAAACCGCGGGGGACAGCTAATACATACATAAAGTACGACCTTACGAAGAAAATCCAATCTTTCTCTGAACTGAGGTATAAGACATGCTAATTATATGATACCATATAGTTCCATATTTAAGTTCCAGAATTGTATAACCTGTAACTAGCCACTAACTTCCATTCACGCGTTTTCAGGCTCTCAGTCCAGCTTCAGTAATTACTTTCGACCCACTGATGAGTCTGTCAGTCAATCAGGGCAAACACAAACGGTTGCAAGCTATTTATACAGTTCAACACCCTCGACTAACTAATTTACATGAAAAATAAAATCACACAAGAGTTCTTTGGCGCCTAGTTAAGTTTTTAAATTAGTCTTTGGTAAGAATGGGTGGACTTGATTATTTCTAAATGAAACCAACTGATTTTCATTGACAGACAATTGATTAGGCTTTACATAGTATCAAACGATGTTAGTAGTTATTTAGAAGAACATTAAATGCATACTACATTGATACAGTTTCTAATTTGTCAGGACAAAGAATAGGCTAGCTAATGTTCAAATGGGAACTAGAGGCGTATCATGGAAATTCGTTTAAAATAATAAAAAGAAAGCTAATTATTGTTCAGCAAGAAAAAATAAAAAATGCTCGAGTAAATTATAAACGCAAACCATTATCAATTTGATATATAATTGTCAAACAGGTGAATACAGACACCAGGGTGAATCGAAACATAACGTGGAAAGGGATTTTCACGTTGAATGATTATAGATTTTACTTTATTATAGTTAACAATTTAGAATCCTTGCTAACGACAAACTATACAAGTTCATCTATGGAGGAGCGAGGTATGAGACTCCTCCATTTAAAAGGGAAGATCTTCCGCCAGATTAGGTGTTGATGATGGAAGCTTGTATATATGACAAATCTTGAGAAAACTTCGATATCGCGATGTAGGATTTTCGCATCTATTATTCATAGATGTCGCCACATCACTGTGGTGCGGGCTGTTAAGAATTGTTGCATGGGTGTTCATAGATGTCGCCACACATCGTTAAAATACCTTTCAAGATTTTGTTTCAATTTACCCAAGTGTCTCTATTTACCCCATTTTACTACCTAAAATATTAGTGTAATGGGACAAACACAACTTTCAAAATGTATGCTAGTTTTTTTTTCAGCAATTTTCTGAATTGAACCTCAAGTATACTCCATTATAGTCTTTATTTTAAAAGTTTATGACCTTTTACAATAATCCTAAGCCTAGTACCGTAGCAGCCTTTCGTACCTTCGGTTATTGTGTTACATCGTTGAGGGCGTTACGCCGCCATGATTTGTGTTCCCTACGCCTGGGGCCGCCGTTGCTTTCTCAGCCCTACATACTGTATTGTCTGTAGATGCTTCATACCTAACATGAGGCTTGCAATGGAATTGGGTCATCATTGAATGTTGCCTTTGTAGATTGAATGTTGTCGAACTTCGGTGTGAATAAGGACTAATTTCGTAAATCAAATTTATAAGGGTCATTTGTAATATTTCTTACTTGTTTGAAATTGCGTGTAAATCTGTGTTCTAAGAGATGTTTTTCCTTTTTTTTAAGGTTCTATTTTTACTGAAATGACTGAACTGATTGCTGAAATTTTTTACTGAATTTGGTGGTTAGCTAGTGTTACTATCACGCTGCCGGTCGTAGGTTCAATTCCCGCCTAGGCAAACTGTTTTGTACATAGGTATACATTTGTCTATTAAATAAAAAAATGTATTTTCAGCTTGTAAATTCCTTCTGAAATGTTTAATAAATGATATGATGACGCCACTCGTCTAGTTAGATATTTAGTTTTAATTAACAAGCAATTCTAATATATAAATAAATCCATTAAAACAATCGTTTTTCAGAAACGGCTCTATCGATTTGGATTAAAATTTGTATTTTAATAAGGGTTTATTTAACATTTCTGAATAAACAAAAATTAAATAACTAAAAAAAAACTAAAAAAAAACTAAATTTACACAAAATAACGTCGGTCGGTGCATAAGAATTTACATTAGATATATAATTTTTTACCACCGAATTCAAAATATAATACGGTCAAATAGTTTCAAACAAACACAAAGCATTTCTCGTCTTTCCAGTTCATATATCAACATAGCCATAAATCTATCAGAGTACCCACCTACCGCATAATTTCCCCGACATTCACACGATGTACGCATTCGGTACAGCGTTTCGTGTTTTCATGTAAACAAGACGAATCCCCCACGTAATGCTAGTCGCAGCCATGGAATAGAATGATGATTTGGAAAGGTGTAGGGCTGATTATACCAGGGGCTCGATTCTGTAAGGAAAATTACACTAACTCGAATGTTTCGTCGCGGCCTCCGTGGTCTGTCTCTTTCACTAACTACGCTAATACTACTAATCACGTGAGAGGTAATCTTTCCGAGGCCTCCGTGAAGCGGCTCGTCGTCGAAGTTTGTATTAGCTGAATAAGAGGGCAGATTCGTTTGCATATGTCTCGCAAAACCTATCTGAATTTTGAACTCTAAAAGCGGTTCCTATATTCGTTACTTGTGTATGTTGTGTTTGCCTGTAAGTGGATGTCCACCAAGTCTTCTCTTTTTGTTTGAAATATGTGTATGTGTATGTGTATCATCTGTTGGCAACCCTAATAAATAAATAAATAAAATAAATAAATAAAATAAATAAATAAATAAGTATCAACATTTTTATTGAGTTTGTTATTATTATTATTCCATTTAATTATCATTTTTCACTCCTTTAGATAATTTTAAATATATTATAAAAAAAAATAGAAAAAATAGTAAATATTTTTTATTAGAGTACATGTTAAGCCTAAAGGTAATTGTAGATATGTAACTTAGTTAGTATTGTGTAGTAGTGTATTTGACCACAAGGTAATCGTTTTTATTAATGCTAATTGATGATTTAGCCGAAGATGGTAAGGACACAAAGCAAATGTATACCAGTAGCAGTGTTTATCGTCTATTAAATTTAGAAATCAGTATATATAACACAAGATAGCTATCAAATACCATCTGTCATTTATCTCAGCGAACTTACAGTCAAACAAATGTCTTACCAACTGGATATGGATTCCTTATATCCCGTATTTTATATATATTCCTTATATTATATTTTACTCATATTTTCCCCAGTTGGTCCCACAGCCCTTCTATCTACTTTACAGTTCTGTGGTGACAACTAGCGACCACGTGACACGTCCGGCGGGCGACATTTACATAGGCGTGCGCACGCGCAGGCCGCGCAGCGCAAGACGGCCGGGCGCCTGGCCGTGTCGTGTACGCAGACAGATTTATCGTCGCCGCCTTAACTTTGCTCTCAATGAGGTTCTAACCTATGTTTAATGTATTTATGAAATGTTTCTTTTTATGTGATAGAAATATGACTATGATTGTTAAACGTCAAAAAATATGTGAGCCCAATTTGGGAAGTTATTTGGTGATCATTCAGAATTTAGAAAATAGTAGGTTACAGAAAATCTCTTAACACAAAAATATCTGAAAACTTGGTGAAGTTGAGGTTTAAGAAATCAACCTGTAAATATAAATTTTCGAAGGAAATATAATATATAATATAGTGCAGAGTTCGTCCGGGGAAGTTCTACCACCTTACCCATTTCCACCGTGAAGCAATAGTGGTCTTGTATTACTGTGTTCCAGTTAGAAAGATAAGGGGCTGAGGTGAAAATTCAGAGACAAATTACAGCTTATAGCGTATTTTTATCTCTAAATTGCCTGTTTCAGAAAAGCAAAGCCTGATGTGGTTAAAGGAAATATCGGATAACTAATTTGTTCGTTTTGCAATTACACAATATTTATGTACCCTTTGCACAAATTGAAAAGTACAAACAATATTAGTTTGAACTGCTATTTCAATCAATGGGTAAACCTCGGATACCCTTTGTCTTGGATAAGTTTATGCCAAAAGTATTCTTAATTCAAATCAACGGTCTTTAAAAAATCTGGCTTTAATTAATTGAATGAAACAGATCCAAAACTGATTAAATGTCGTGTAACTGAGCTTCTGCAGCATGGCTTTGCTTCCTACAGATAAATTACCAAATGAATGAAGGAATACCGGATTTTTATTAAAGATATTAAAGTATACAGTTACTTGCCGCCAATTATAAATTTCCTCGCGTCAAGAATTCCAATCATTCACCACGGACAGTTGTCAAAATGATGATTCATTAATTATTTGACACTTCCAGTGTTCGTGTGAAGTGTTGGAAATATGGTTGTATGTAACGCAACGACTTTTATACTTATTACGACTAAAACCATATGTATTTATTTATTTATGTACACATACAAAAGGAACAGAGAATAAATGAAAATGGATACTTGAGCATATGGGAACAGCATACTCTTAATAGAAACTTAGATACTGGATGGCAAAGTTGGAATAGAAAATATAGATACATCCCTACTACTATTATAAACGTGAATGTAAGTTTGTTTGTTACGCTTTCACGAGAAAACTATTTAACTGAGCATCATTAAACTTTGTACACATATTCTTGGAGGTATTAGAAATAGTATAGGATACTTTTTGTGCCAGGATAATGTTACATCTCTCAGGAACGCGGGTGAAACCGCGGGGGACAGTATGAAATAATGTGGAAAAATAAACATTTTATTTATGTTAACTAGCTGTCCCCCGCGGTTTCAACCGCATTCCTGGGATAGAAATTAGCTTGTGTCCTTTTCAATTTCATAAGCTGCGTGTGTGCTTGTAACTTTAGCAAGATCGGTTCAACAACAAACAAACTCGCATTTATAATATTAGTCGGGTATTTATTTTCTTTTAAACTAATTTTCGCTTCCCCAAATCCCCAAAAGATACCCAAAAATCTTGTAAAATATTAAATATTTTAAAGTACTTCCATATAAGGAACCCAACGGAGACACAAAAATTAACTCCGGTCCAAATGTAGGCTTACAAAGTAATCGACCTACAGTCGTTGCTAAGAAAGCACACGTATCGACCTCCATGAAGGCCTATTTTATTTACACATTGTCCTATTTCAGGGCTTAATGACTACATATGAGAACATTGTACCATAATAGATACAACTTGGACACGCGGTGGGCGTTACAAAATACAATGTTATTGTATCAAACTCTCATCCTAGATAGGTAACCTATGATTATACTGCGAGCTTATGGGTTCTGAGATATCGGGGATCATTTTCTCTGGATAATTTCTTTTAGAACACGTTCAAACATTGGGGACAAACTTACATCTCTTATACTCTTCAAGGTCGGCAACACATTCACAATCTTCCTGGTATGTCCCTGGTCATGAAAATCACTAAATGTCCATAGGCGGCGGTGACCACTTACCATCAGGTGGACCACCTGCCTGTTTGTCAAACACAATATATAATAACATTAAAATGGGATGGTTAGCTTTAGCTAAAGTTAAAGAAACTCTTAATAATTTCGTCTTTAAAAATTTGTAAGGAAATTATATGTTAACCAATATTGTTAAGAGAGAGTGCAAATTTTATGAACTTTTGTGGATGTGGACCAAATCTCTGGATCACTCAACTATCAAAAAAAAAATATGATATAAAATTAAACTACTCCCGAGTGACATTGACGCTCTTTTAGGAACCCAGACCAAACCGCAGGACAGTAGCTAGTCATCTAATAAAGTTGCTATCCTATCTACACAAGCAATTGCCAAAGGTGCAAAATCCAACATCGGAACCTGCGATTACAAGAATGTAAGACTCAACCTTTATTCAAACGTTGCAGTACAATTCAAACGATCTATAACCAGGGTATTAGATACTTAAAGCCGCTTGTGTAAATTACTGGTTTGGTAAAACGGCTGGGATTGGTCCGAGCTTATGGTGGCCTCGTAAATATGGCCGGCTCATTACGCAGACCCTAACGAGCGGCTGGACGGGCGCGGGCGCACGTGCCGCGATATATTAAAGTGGATGCCGTTTACACCGATGTGTAATATATTTGCCCTCGGTGTCTGATAGGATTAGACTTGGTCAGAAATCGGAACAAGAGAAAGTGGCTCAACTATAGATTACTAGCTGTCCCCAGCGGTTTTACCCGCGTTTCTGGGATACAAAGTAGTCCCTCCCTTTTCCTCTTCATATTATAGGATTGCTGCGTGAAAAAGCAAGATCCCCCCTTATTAATAAATAATAATATATATTCTGGGACATTCTTTTACACACAGTCATCTGATCCCAAACTAAGCAGAGTTTGTACCATGGAAACCAGATAACTGGTATATTACATATATTACATTTTATTTTTCTAAATACATACATATATGGATACTTATTAAGATAGATCAGAGCTGGTTAGAATTCGCAAGAACGGCTTACTCGTTTACTCGTAGTAGATATTTTAGTACAGACTTCGTCCGGAGAAGTACTACAACCTTACTCATTTCCGTCGTGAAGCAGTAGTGCACTTGTATTAATTGTAAAAAAAAGTTTGTACATTTATTTTTCATTACATGTCTTGGAAAATAACTGATTAAATGATATTTCATTAAACTTGAACTAATTAAAACTAATACGGATTAGTTTGACTTTAGTTTGCCAGCTAGCAATGCCAGTTTGACAGCTAAGAGAGTTATTTAAAAAAAAATGTAAATAGATATGCTACATTTCTTCTTTATAATATAAAATTTATTTATTAATATGAATTATTAATTAACCATGAAACTTACGTCTATCTTTACAGGAAAGCCTAATGCCTAACGCCCGCACGAGCGGTGCGCGCTGCATAGAAAAATAAAAAATAGAGACTCCCTCCCTTAGGGATCTATTGGAAAATATAAATATTCTGATTGTACTGACAATTCATTCATAATTATAAAAAAACCTTAAATAATCTTAATAGCGCCAATAATTCATTGCAGTATTAACATAAGGAAAAAGTTAAAAGTCACTGTACCTAAAACTCGTTTCTTTTCAATATTATTTTAACGGGCAATGTATACGTTTTCTTAATAAACTGCCTATGGGCATTAAATAACAATCAGTGAATAAATTTAAAAAGGTAGTAAAGAAACTTTATATCCAAAGGGCTATTATAATATATTCGATTATTCAGAGGATAATACCCTCGTCAATAAATTGATTGCTTGACAAACTATTATTTTCACAATTTTTATAGTAAAAATATGTATTACTAGCTGTCCCTCGCGGTATCACCTGCGTTACCGAGGAATGCTACATATTTCCGGGATAAAAAGTTATTCCTTATAGCATCAGCTATCTGCCAATGAAAGTCCCGTCAAAATCGGTACAGTCGTTTCGGAGATAAACTGGAACAAACAATAATTTAGATAGGGTTTTTTTTAAGTTTATTTTGCATTTAGGTACTGATCATTTATATATGAAAAAGAATTATTACATTGTTACAGCACGGTGTGATAGGTGTTCATTTAAACGCACCCCGTGGTGAGCAGATACACATGCAATTGTGGCTACTTATTACAGAGGTAATTATTGATTTTCCTATGGGAAATATATCTGTTATTATGGAGAAAATGCAAAATTTTACTATATATACATTTACAATAATTACTAGAGTGCTAACAAACAACTACCTCAGTAGGTGTACGTTCGTTTTGTGATTTGATATATAATAGTTTTTTTGAGGTAGCAGCTTTTTAGTGTCTTTGGTATTACTACCATTTATTTCAAATTCCAAATCTTCTGTAATGGTTAGTTGTGGTCTCTCATTGGGAAACTCATATGCTAAAGGCGACTTTTACCACTAATTTGCTGAGAATACAAGAATAAAGAAAATGAAATGCTGTTCGTTAGTAAGCGCATAACTAGAGATCGGACCAACATTGCAATAATGTTGGTTTTATACGTCCGAATAAAATTTTATGTCAAACAAAAGAAGGAAAAGTTTCCCGAAAAATTGGGAAATGTGAAAATTTTAAGTAAAAAAAAAAATTCTAAGGGATTCTTTTATGAACTAAAGATGTCTAGCATGCATTGCAACGCATTCTGGGAACAACCGGTAAGTTGTAATTATAAGTATTTCCATTAATTCTGGATGATAACGTAACTCAAAATTATACCCGCCAATGAAAATCAAACTTATCACTATGCATGTACATGTTGATCATTTACACTACTACTGTACACATATTATTTTTAATTAAAGAACTAGTGACCCCCCCTCCCTTTTAGCATGTGTGGAATAATAATATAAATGTTTTATATAAAACTACCAGAAGAAATTCTCTACGCTGATGCAGTCGACATCTCAAACCATTGCCTACAAACAGACACGCAAAACTAACTTTTATCTATGTATACTATTTAGATTTAAGTTACGAAAAATACAAATAAATATGTTTATTAATCTCATTTATTCTTTGTCCTTTGCAAAACGAAGATAGCAACACTGGCATTACACGCATTGAAAGGTACTTTTATGTCAGGCTGAGTCATAGACACTTACACTTGAGTCCACACTCAACAATTTGTACCAATCTGTCTCTGCGTCATCATTAATAATGCTCTAGTTTTATTACTTAATAAACTATTGCCTGCGACTCTGTTCGCTTTTTTTCTAACTGCTTTTATAATTATTTTAATATTAGTATGCTAGTCCCCCGTGGTTTCACCCGCGTTAATCGATGTCATATATAGCCTATAAACATCTAGAAAAAATTCCGCGTCGAATGGTAGCAGTCCCATACCGATATGTTCAGTAGTTTTGAGGTGATGGTGCGTCAAAGGAAGCCTATTTTTCTTATATATATAGTTGAAATTGCCAGAAATGTAATTTATAACGTCTGTTATATTTAATTTCTGAATTTGAAATTCAACTCCTGCGCAGGTGTAACAACAGGGTATCAGTCAATCTGTCAATCAAGAATATTATATATGGCAACACTGTATTTTTATCCATACTAGACCAGAACTAAAGGCACAAATATTAAGTAAACAGACAGACATAGTTCTAGGGCTTTACTTATAATGGTGGTGATTATATAGATCTTAGTGTTGCATTACAAGTACCTGATGACCTAAGACCTAATTAGACTATTTCTGTGTTACAGTCATCTCAGGGACTAATCATAGACAAATAGAACCAACGAGCTCATCCGCGGTAATAATCTTAAATATGAATATTAGCCAAGCACTTGAGATAGTTTCATGACTTCGAGTCAATTGGACGAAATTACTTTCTAAAATTAAAAATTATACCTTATAAAATATTAATATAATATTGGATTTAATACTTCATGTAAATAAGAAAATAATTTGATTAATCACCAGTCATGATTTTAAATTGATTCAGCAGCAATTATTTCTAAATTAGTGTAAATGTTAATGTAATTAATATCCTAACTATGCGTAAAGATTAATCACTTTTACCTAACTTAATTACAATACCGATTTATTTAATAAGTTATTCACAATTAAAATTAACGATACAAGAAAATAACCCATGGGTTTTGGACTTGATATATCTTACACTTTCGTCTTTACCAATAAACATCTCATAAAACAATTGAACGTCGCCACATCTGCCCACAAAATTGAGGACGGCTTAAGGGCACACTTCCTTCGTAAACGTCAAATAAATAATTCCAACCAATTATGAAGGAGCATCGTATAAGTATTGCACCTGTTTCTATGAGAGCGACACGCTTGGCCGAGCGCGACGCGTGCGCACCGAGCCGTGCCGAAGGAGCCGTTAAAAATAAAATAGATTTGAAATTGGAATGTTTTCGTTTCATAACTTTTATTTGAAATATGATTAGCTACTGTAATCTTATGTATCCTTTGAAAACCATACCACAATTGTAGAGAACTGACTACGTCGATGTAAGATCCTTTGAGTTTTGAGAGAGTCATGTCAAATAATTTTCAGAAGTTTTTCGAATAGTTCAGAGCGAAAACCTATGGGATATATCCTACCTAATTAATAAAGTAACTTTATGTAATTAAGAAACCACTCCATGATATAAATCTGAATCAGTCGATTTAACTACTATCGGTTTTGAAACAGGGGTCCGTCCCCATGTAAAAATAATTATCTGAAATCCAAATGCTCAGAGCGCAAACCTATCGGATATTGTGATTGAGTAATTCTCAGATGACTACTTTGCTAGTCTTAAGTAAATAAACAGTAATTATCTACCCAAAATTAAATATCACATTTCCAAGAATGAGCTATCAAAACTGGTGTCATCGGTAAAGTTCAGGGCTTCGATTCTGTAAGGAAAATTACATCAGCTCACAGATGTTTTGTCGCGGTCTCTATACTCTGTCTCTCTCGTTAACAACGCAATCACGTGAGAGGTAAACTCTCCGAGGCCGACGAAGTTTGTATTAGCTGAATAAGAGGACAGGCATCAACACTTCATTGAGTATTTTGTCGCGTCAATGATTTCGCTTCACAGATTAAATTGTTCATAAGTGGACTTATATGTAGGTATTAAAGCTTTTAAAAGGGCAACTAAAACTCGAGCGTGTGATGTGTGTTCCTTAGGAACTAACTTATATGCGCACTAGATTACCGTGACGTGATTATACCCGCGGTCCCATGGGATGTAATATTTTCCCGGGTTAAAAAGGACCATATGTTTTAATCCTAGTTACAAACTATGAATGAGCCAAGTTTCCTCCAGATCCAATTAGTCCGTTATGCGCGAACATCCATACATCCATCCTCATAAACTTTCCCATAATTATATTATACTAGCTGTCCCCCGCGGTTTCACTCGCGTTCCCGAGGGATGTAACATTTTCCCGGCACAAAAGTACCCTATGTTACTTCTAATACCTCCAAGAATATGTGTACTAAGTTTCATGATGATCGGTTAAGTAGTTTTTGCGTGAAAGCGTAACAAACAAACTAACATTTATAATATTAGTAGGGATTACTCACCTAAATATGTATTTTAACTTGTGAGTTATAATACAACAAAAATAGTATGAACTCTTTTGGTACAAACAAAATAATTATAATAAACATTCTGTTTGAGATTGGTGCACTTTCATTTGTCAACTAATAATGGACATTATCGCATTTACTCTGACATTACTAAGCCCTAACGGGCCACGCCAGTCTTAAAACGTATAATTTCAGGTTATATTTCAGACCCAATTATTTAGTTTCTCCTATTTTACGGCCTAGGCACTCATAGAGTTTTATGACATCGTTTGTTTCCATGCGGCCTGGTATTTTGTTATTAGGTGTGGTTTTAAGCCGTGGTTTACAATATTACTTCACTATTACAATTTTATTCAAATACTGGGTTATTTAGCTGCTTTACTTTTTAATTTAATAGTTTTCGCCCCGCGATTTAACTCTCTCTCCCGAGGAAGCATCAAACAAAGAATGACATCATGATGTTGTTATAAGCGACGAAATGTATACTGAGCACCACAATACATTTTGGACCGAGTGGTAAACGAATGCGTTCTAAAATCGACAGGCCAGTTGGCTTGGTGGTTAGCGGCTCTGACTGCCAAGCAGTTTGTTCTGTGTCTGGGTGTAAATATCTATATAAGGATGTATTTTAAAAAATGTAGATAATGTACTGTATTGGTTATCTGGTTTCCATAGTACAAGCTATGTTTGGTTTGAGATCAGATGGACATTTATCACTACATAGTATAAAACTAAGTCGCTTTCTGTGTCCCTATAATAAAATTTGTTTATTTTTCTCCCGCACATAAAAAATACAACATTTTTTTGTCATAAACAGGTAGGTACATTTAGTTGTGGGAGACAGGAGCCCAAACTAGGTTACCCTGTGCTATGAGCTTCCTGGCTCCACCTCTTGGTAAGAAGAAGTTACCCCTATATCCCTATGCATGGTTAAATCTTTAAAACTAAGGAACGGATTTTGATGCGGTTTTTTTAATAGATAGAGTGATTGAAGAGGAAGGCTTATATGTTTTAGTATCTACATTGCACCCGAGCGAAGCCAGGGCGGTTCGCTATATTTTTATAAAACCAAAGAGGGATAGCTCTAGGAAGGTTGCCAGCCGTAAAAAAATTGTCAAGTCTTATAATGCAGCAAATGGAGATAATATACCATATTATATTGACTGCAATTGATTATGAGGAGGAGATTACCCCACCGCCCGTAGGATACGTGCAAAGAAAGTCATATTTAAAAATAAACGATTTTTAATTAAAAATTTTATTACGGCTTGCACCGCTTTCCTTGAACCGTCCCTCTTTTATTTTAGAAGGCCTTCGTTAACCACTTGGTCGAAGATGAAAAGTAATTTTGGTTGCTTATAACAACATCATCAATGGTATGGAGGTACCTCAGTTGTCAGTAGCTTAATAGTTGCTAGTACTTTAAAAGATTTATGAATACTAGATTCAATTTTGTTTTGTTTTGTTTTGTTTTTTAATGTTACCTATAATAAGTATTTTGTAATTGTTAAATATAAAATTATGTAAAATTGAAAATATAAAATAGCCAAAAAGTCAGAATAGATAAAAATTTATATAACAAAAAAAGGATGTAACCTCGCTGAGTTTCTTGCCGGTTCTTCTCAGTTGAAGGCTGACTTCCGAACCGGTTGTAGCTTCAGTAACTTTAAATTTGACCTTCATAAGTGCCCTCCGAAGTCCTAAACTGAATAAATGGTTTTGAATTTTTTTTGAATAATTTATTGTTCTAGCTTTATAGAATGATATATATTAAATTTCATGGTCATAGACATTCATCGTGTATAATTACAACATGCTCTATGCGGTCATTTGCCTTATCATTATTATTTCCTGACTGCGTAATGTTATTTATTACTCACTTGGAATCTTTTTTCCAATTCCATAGTTTTATTGCTTTTTCTACTGGAAAGGTTAGTTGATGTGTTTTGTTACTTTTGAGCTCAAATCTATATCTATATTAATGAGTTTTATAAGATTCGTAATACTTTGTTGACAGTTCGATAGTTTACAATAGCGAGTCACTGGCTTAAATTTACTAAAACTACTCCGTAACATATAAATGTATAAAAAAGAAAAAAATCTGCGACATTCTTTACATACGGCCATTATGCCCAACTAAACAGAGCATGGACTATGGAAGCTAGGTACTTAACTGTTTCTCTTCTAAATACATACTTTGCACATCTAAAAAGACATGTTTACTTTATCATTGCCAATTGATTATTGTTGTAGTATATGTCAATCCTCTTCTAAAGACAATCGCCCAACATCAACATAATCTTTAAAGTTAGAATTCAAACATTGGCGGCCAACATCCAAGACAGATCATTGATGTTGATGGTTGGCGCAGTGGAAGGTGGCTGACCGTGCAGCAAGCGGACCGCAGCGGAGGGCGGCATGCTTCGGTGGCCACACTATGGGGATAATGACATTGGCTTCTTGAGCCAATCATATCTCACTTGTTGAGCAATTAGTCAGTTACCTGCTATGGAAGACAGTACACAAGTATTTTCATAAAGCTTTTTTTGAAGACTGATATAGTTTAATTGTTTTAAATTAATAAAAAATAAAAGTGTGTGCGTGTAATCTTTACGCGGGATTATACAGAATATAAAATAGAATTTACATTTAATATTATTATAACATTTAAGTAGAATGTATTTCCGTTATTTCCGTCCCAAAAACGATCTGAGTTACTCTCAAGTCGTGTTAAATAAGTTTCTCTTCGAAAACGAAAATATTTATAACAAAATATAAATAATACCAAAAACTGATTCAGTAGATAAGTTGGATCCTAAACCATCATAAATGAAACGAAAATGTTCACTCTTGCAAGAAATACATTAACTAAATTAATTGTCATATTCAAATTGCGACACACTCTGCATCTGACATAAGGACGTCATCTCTACACCATCTGCCTAGCCTGCAATCATTCTGGGTAGCTGCAGTGCAACAAAATACAAATAATAACTGACCTCTTTGGATAGCTGTCACAAATCAAAATTGGATAGTTTCTAAAAGTGTTGGTAACGTCACTGGAAGTAACAGAGCGGAACTAGAGGGCACACGGTCTGATGCGTTCGTATACACTGGTTGATTTAAAAAACGATTTATATTCTGTCGTTGGTATATTGTTAAGCTTGGATTTTTTATAAATAGTCTACCGGACGGAATTCTTGGGCAGGAGTTGCAAAACTTTACGCGAGACAGCATGGCAGCTGGCTGGATGTATAAATTTCTTCACGCTAAGGGTAGCCAATTAAATTGAAAGTGATTTAAAAAAAATAGCTGAAACATATAAACGAATATTAAGAAAAACAAGCCTTCAGCTGACTGTGAAGTTTTAATTAAAAACAAAAAAAAAAACTTTTATCGAGACCTTGCTTTTATCACTATTATTTAACTTTTTTAATTAGTTCATTCAAATATTATTATAACTCGCCACTGATTTTGTGGTGAGATTTTTTGAAATGAAACTTCTAATGTGAGGGCTTTTAAATTCTGATCCACAACCTTTTTGTGTGAAGATAAAGATCGAAGAATTTGATGCACAGTGACAAATAATGTATATAATTGTATGTAAATAAATAAATTATAAACACAATTCATGCTATTCATAAGTTATTGATGAATAATTAAAGTGATTCCCTGTAATACAGATGTTACACTTCTATCGTGTGTCTTTTTTTAACAAAAGAATAGTTCCTTTAACCATATTATGCGGGTTTTCCGATTCACTCGACATAAACAACAGTAACCTTTTATCATTTCATATGAATGGCACGTTTGATAAGTAATTAAAATGACCGCGGCCATTGACCCCCGTGTAATTAATTTACGTGATCTTAATACTGGTATTGTCCTGTCTTAACATCCTAAGTAAGGACCGTTTACAACGAGGAAGCTACCATTAACCTAGGTTTAGGGCTGTCAATTGACGGTTGACAAATTTTGAAAATATGAAGTTTAGAAAAATAATATTCTCTATTAGTAGGACATTTGGACCGAATGTTCGTACTCATAAATAACCATGTGATTATTCATAACATATTTATGTATTGCTATACAAACAGCTAATCCAAACAAAGAGATGTAGACCCTATATTGTATTATTATCTTTATTAGAACAATAAGTGTGTCATACTGGACGCAGGTCGGTCGCCTAATCTGTAAGGTGACGTTGTGAGCGACGCACGACCGCGAGTTCGCTTTTTAAATCAATTTATTTTTTCTTTTAAACATTCTTATTCGGAGGAAGGAGGTTTGAGGAAAAAGTTCGTGGATGTGGCATTTTTTGGCGCGAAATAAGCAGGTGGCTGCGATGTTGGGATTGTTGACTGTGGCCGCTTTGGTAGTCATCGGCTTGGCCACTAGGGGGGCCAGTGGTACTGCGGATGAAGCTAATTTCGAAGAAACGGATGACATCAGTAGCGATGCCCACGTGTTTTCAACACACAGGTATTTTTATTTATTATATCACCAACTAGCGGACCCGGCAAACGTTGTTTTGCCCTGCGGTTTAACGCGGGTTCCCGTGGGATGTCACATGTATTATACATAAAAACCTTCCTCTTCAACCACTCTTTCTATTTAAAAAACCTGCATCAAAATCCATTGCGTAGTTTTAAAGATTTAAGCATACATAGGGATATAGGGACAGAGAAAGCGACTTTGTTTTATACTATGTATGATGAATGATAAATAAATCAGAAAAATGTTTCTCAAATATTTTATATCGTTCCGCAAACTAATAAAGTATCAAAATAGATTAAATAACAGTATCGGATTCAATTCTAAAGTTACGAGGAAAATGTACTAATATTAATTCATAATATAAAAATATAATTTATGGTCATGTAATGAAGAAAAAATAACTAACTAGGTATTTGTATTTTATTCACAAAGGAAAGTGCATATTTCCCAAGTAGTCGTAAAACTAGAGAAGACACTCCTTAAGCTAGTTGTATCATGTAGCTGTGATACTTTCACTTACCGGTACTCGGACATCGATGTCAGTTGATGCAAAATGACGGTAAACTTTTTATTTCACAACTCTAAAGCGATACCAAGTGAACAGTAAAATTTCAAAGGTTAAAATTTATAAAAAAAGTTCCTTGAAAAAATATCAAGAAACCTCTGGATTTTGTGATTTATTTGTGGTTTAAATATGAAAGTACCAAATATATTTTATTTATCCATTTCGTAAACATCTGCGTATCTTTACACATTTTAACGTATAATGGACGCCACCAAGAGATATATGGCCATTAATACTATTTAAGAACATGCTTTACAGTCATACTAAAGTAATAAATAAAATCTTATCAAAATCGGCTATGCCGTTATTGCGAGAAATGGTAACAAACATACACACAGCCTTTTATGTATACCACCTCCATTCCGATGTGGGGAATAATCCGATAATCGTGTTTATTTCATTACGTTCCATCTGAAGGTAGCTCGCTACAAATACTTTGTTTCCTGCCGAGATTGCATGTGAATCAGAGTTTCTCAAACTTTTAGCTCCATGGACTAGTAGCGGATTTATGTTAGATGTCGCCCTAAGCCTCGTGAGATATGTCGCTCTTTAGCTCTGTGAGGAATTGATTTATCAAAATTTAATATGACATTTTTAAATGTTTAAATCATAATGTATACAATTTTATTGTCTTAAATACAAAGTTTTGTTGGTTAACTTATTGTTTTTCGTTTATAGATTATTAATTTAAATAAAAAAATCTTATCACATTTTCTTTTTCCTAGCTTTATAACTAAGTTCTTGAACTAATAGAGTTTTAATAGAGAATAATGTAAGGACAATAAGTCTGTTTGGCCAAAATTTGCACGTAACTATTTTTATACCCTTTTCAGGGTAGAAATTGATCTTTCTCCAGAACAATTTATTTGATGGGATGCTCAAAACATCTTTAAGTAATCTAAGTTAGGGTAAACATCACGAACATTCTGTGAATGCAATATATCGCATATATTGTATATGATTCAGCTGCACAAGTAAACAAAAATATACTCGGTCTTGTCATAACTCTTGGGGTCAGTCGATGACCAAACACAGGCCAATAAAAAAAAAAGTGCCTACTAAATTTGACCAATAGGCAGCGCAAGGAACGTAATTTCCCAATGAATTGATTGTTTTAATCGTGTTTGAAGTCCTGAAGATATTCCTGGCATATCGACCCTGACAGTTCATAATATCCAAACAATTTTGTTGTAATGAGTTTGATATAGCAATTTCAATATCCATAGGCCAGTATCCTTCTTTACATAGTATAAAATGTAGTTGCTTCCGCCAGTACGCTACATCTTTTTACACGCATTTTATTAGCTTCACATGTAAGTTCACCTTTGGGTGTGATTTAGACCCTCTGTAAAACGTCGGAATAACTCGAAATTTGGCATAATTATTAAGGACCGATGACAATTGAATATTTTAAACAGTTAGACCCGCTACTATAGAAAATTGAACTGAAAAATAAATAATAGTTTAAAAAAAAACTAAAAAAAACACGCTTTTATAGAAAATCCAAGTAAAAAAAATTGAGAATTAAGAATAGTGTAAATAAGAAGAGAAAAATATTTTATTGTAAAAAACGTGTGGGGTGTTTTTTAAGATAAATATTATCAAAATGATAATTCTTCTTCTCATATCTATCAATAAAATATTTATAACTATTGACACCATGGACCCCACGATTTTTTACAATAAAATATATTTTTTTCTTATTTACACTATTCTTAATTCAAATCTATTATTTCTATTTTTTTGTTGGAACTATAAAAGCGTGCTTTTTAAATTTTTTAAAATATAATTAACTATGCAACGGATTTTGATGCAGTTTTTATCAATAGGCAGATTGATTCAGGAGGAAGGTTTACATGTATGCTTATAACTCTCGGTTGGTATTAATTCAAACATCTTTCAACTATAGGTAACACTATTTTCACGTACTTAAGTAATAATAACTATTATTATCAGACGTAATACAATGAATACCAAAGTACTTAGTGGTTATTGCTCTTCAGTAGAAACGTGAGCTAACACTTTACTTTGAACAATAATAACATTTTCTCATGGATTGTTTTGATAACTATGACGTATTGCCACTATCAGGCTAGACATGTGACTTTAAATGTTCAGATAAAAATGGATCGAATTCAACAAAAAGTTCTTCTGATCCTAAAAAAATATCATTAAGACTGGGGGGTCTCCAATTCTCTCTGAATTTAATCGGAACAGCAACCACCTAATACAGTGATTTATCGATTGACTACATACCAGAATACAGTCCACTTGCCCCTATACTTGAAAACACAATTTAAGTAACTCGTGATTTTCTATTTTTAGTACTTATATTATTTTATTATATTCTATTATACGCAGTTATAACTTACAGACATAATATATCGCACCCTCAGAACGATAGGGGCTCAACTCAAATAATCACTTTTGGCACATCTCTGATTGGATCACTTTCGCACTGAGCGGGGAGGGTGGGTCCCGGTGTTAAAGAGGCTGAAGTATCGGTATGCTTATTCTATCATTAAATTGTCAATTTTTTACTATTTATCGGATAGAGCGTACTTTGTTTAGTCTCGTCTGATCGTAACTCCATTTCGCAAAATTTTAAGTTAAGCCTTTATCGTACTGAGGGTGCGATATTTTTAAATAATGGATTGACTTGTTAATCCCGAATCGTGGAGCATAAAAAGGAATTTTCGTCAATTTGGGCCCCCTACGAACCAGTTTGAGATACCTTGTACTGTAGTAGATAATAAATTGCAATGGTCAAAAAATTTTACATTCCATTTGGCTATTTAGCAAATATATGCACTGATGCGTTTTAAATAGGTACCTACTTACTTAATAGCTATGGACATTAGTATCTATCTTAATTAACTCTGTTACCAATTAACGCACTTTCAAGAAGGTCATACCTCTCATCAGAGAGCTTGTTCCATATTATAACAAGTACTACTTGACTAGAATATTATAGAAACAAGGACTTTATAGCATTTGGTATAAGGTTTAAATATAATTATTGGATATAATACAATTCTGATAGCTCATTTAAGTACCTACGTTCAAAGGATATTAAGTAGTATATTAAAGGAGTAAGATTGAACTTTTGTATGATAAATATAACTTTTGTTTTAAAATCCATCCTCTGGCAATCATAGGCGTACATAGGGGCCCATCCCGGTATGGTCTAGTGCCCACCTCAGGATGTTGGACCGATTCAAAATTCTAGGATACCTAAATAACTTCAAACAAGCTTAACAGAAGCATGGGTGTGAACTTTGATAAACCCCCATGCCCAGCAAATTTTTAATATAAATTGATAATTTTGTGTATGTATTAAATTCCTTTATTTTATAACCCTTACTTGTCTTGATAGTTTTAAGAAATGGATCCTTTGTTGTCTGAAAAAAATAATTTTAATTAATTAATCAACAAAACTTTTGTTTTTTTAATGTTACGCATAGTTTGTCGTTACTACCTAGAGTAGGTACATGACAACTATGTATGTCGACTTTGCATGATCAAATCGGCCATGGCATCTCAGGGGCTCCCATAAAAAATAACCCCAGATACGCCAATGCGGCAACATTTACAAAGTTTCTGTTCAGTAGCTTTGTGAATAGCGTAAGCGCCTGATATAACTATTACAGCAATACCTTATTTCTGCACATAAACAATACATCAGGCATTATTTATAGGTAGTTAATTATACATACTTTATTTTTTTAATCATGGATTTCCCGTCCCGTAGACAATACAAAGTGCCTGATACACCCTGCTGGTACTTGACTACGCCCTTGAAATCTCCAGAAAAAATGTAGTGTTTGGAAAATGGTGGTTTTGAAATGGTGATGCCCCGACTAGCAAATATCAAAGCAATTATTAAAAATGAGTAACAGTTTAACAAAATTATAATACTTAAACTTTTTGTCTATCCAGCTGATTGTTGGAAGCAAATAAGCACGCACATATCTAAACATTGAATTCCCATTATCCCCGAAGAGCTAGACAGATATCTCAGAACTGAGACCTACATTTAACCAAAAATATTTTGAGTCTCAGGCACGAAATGAGGAAACTCCAACTGTATCTTTCCCGCAGGGCCATTGTCTTATGCTTATGGAATCGCAGTCAATTTTGTACTACATTGACGGGCTACGATTGTCGTCCCACACTGCTCGCCTGCCAAACCATCAATCTATTACTACACCATTCTATCTACGCTAGATATTGACCATCCTAATTATGATTTCAGACTCCCATCAAACGATAAGCTCATGGCATCAATCGGCAATGGTCACATAGCCACCAACGTATTCAGCGACACGGTCTACATGAATGGATTGTACAACGGACGGAAGGGCGAAAGTCACCGTGCCAGGATCCCCGGCTGGGCCAACATTCGCCTCAACTCCACGCTCACCCATCTCCCATTCAGCCCAGTCTATAGTCTTGATACGAAGGAGGGGGCGTTCAAAGTGCGTGTGGATCGAGACAGGTCGATTGTGACTCAAAGGATTTATGCTCATCGTTTCTATACGAGAGCTATTGTCAATCAAATTCAGGTGGTTTCTAAACCGCATTCTGGTGAGTCCATCTTTGGTTTTTAATAAGGCTGGTGGTTGATCAATGTGAAGAAGAGATATATGAATATGTACCCAATAAAGTCACTTGTGATATAGATGTAAAAATATTGTAATAACTAAAATGGACAATATAAAAATTGCTCATTTTGCGACGACTTTCCGCCTTGATGGAATACGGACTATCTATTTTGAGAGGCCGATCTCTACGGCAAATGCTTTAGGTTAGCTTGGAGACAGTTAGTGCATGCTTTGAAACAAACATATAATTATCTAGTTTGTAAGGGGAAACAATAAAAAGTAAAACAAATTGGTAAGAGATGCAGATGGATGACAGGCCAATTGGCTTGGTGGTTAGCGACCCTGACTGCCAAGTCGAAGGTCGCGGGTTCGATTCCCACCCAGGACAAACATTTGTGTGCGTGAACATGTCTGTTTGTTCTGTGTCTGGGTGTAAATATCTATATATGTATGTATTTACAAAAATAAAAAGTAGTATATGTAGTATATCAGTTATCTGGTTTCCATAGTACAAGCTCTGCTTAGTTTGGGACCAGATGGCCGTGTGTAAAAGAATGTCCCAGGATATTTATTTATTTATTATTTGGTTTTGTTGCATGAGAAGTGTAGCGTATCATAAAACTATGCGAGCAATCTTTTTGATTGCTATTTGCATTTAAAATATAGTAGGCGTATAATAAAACCAAAATTGCGCTTTAGTTAGAATTGAAATTGCGTTACTTCACTAGAGATGACTCTCATCAATATCAATAGTCAGTAATTAAATACTAACACCCATATTCTATGACGTTTCCTCGAAAATTCCTCGACTCTACACAATCTCACTCAAAGATTGAAATCTCTCACTCGAGGTCAGGAAACAACTGTCAGATTCAAGGTATGTCGGGACCAACCTTAAGGAAACTTATTGAATGTAAATAGTTACTGTAACTCTTTATTTTATTTCATTTATATGTTATCTATAATATAATGACGTAATAAATGAACTGTTTTAGTACAAAAGGCTTTCTATAACACAAATGATTATTTTAATGACGACAATGCTTGGGTGTAGCGCTCGCTCCAGCAAGACACATCTTTATGTACAAAATCTTATTTTGAAAAGAGTAATTGCTGAGTTTATTGCCGGCTCTTCTCAGTAAAAGCAACCTTCCGAACCGGTTGTAGAGTCTGACCATTCATAAGTGCCTGTGAAAGCCTATTTGAATAAAATATTTCATTTCATTTCATTTCATGTTACCCTGACTTCACTTCGACTTAACCTCAGTCGGGGTTGCTCGAGTGTTACCCAAGTTAATAATTTTGAGGGTTCCTCGAGAAAATGCTTAAGGTATCCTCAGTAGAGTTGGAGTCGAGGAATTTTCGAGGAAACGTCTTAGAATATGGGTATAAGTCTATTACAAAAATGGGTTCCACCCATTTGCCCAGTAGTGGTATCTTATAGTTTAGGTTCAGTTATTTATAGAAACATTTTACTTGATATAATTATTTGTAAATTCCCTTTTATAAAATTTCAGACCCAAATTTCATCCACAAAGAAATTTGGATAGCCGTGAATTTGATGCCAGGTCCACAAAGCGATGATATAACGTTCCATGACCCTACCCCTGAGGTGATTGATGGCAGGATGATTTGGAGCTCATGTGGCCAAACAAAGGAATCTGAAGACACTACTTACCAGCCTCTTCTGATAGAAGTATGCGCCTATTGGACATCTGTACCTGACTACGTGGTAGTACCCCAGCATGGGTCCAGGGTCTTCACATTTGCTATGACTGCAGATAAGAATAAGACTGTTGCTAGAGAGGAGTTAGTTAAAAGTGAGTTAAGTTATAATATTTACTAGCTGTAACCTACCTTCAACGTCGTACGCGTGATAAAATATACCTATATTATTGAAAAGGTATCATAAGGTATCTTTTCGTACCAACGTATTTTAAATTTATCTACCTAGTCGTTTCAGCGATTTCTTTTATAATACGTATACCTAACGCAAGACATCAGCAATGTTATTTTTATTAGTCGAATTGTTAGTAGAATTTTTATTACAGAAAATATTTCATGCTAGCTTTTGCTCACAGCCACATCCGCGATCCCAAAATTAAAACTACTAACACAAATATTTCTTCATACTACGTTCATTCTGTTAGTCAGATACTATATATATATATCATAATTAAGCCAGGTAGTAAGTAGCCTTTAGGATAGCAAAAAGATTCAACACAAGACAACCTAGTCCGTTTTGGAACAAAAGTATGGAAAATATTGCTTGATAACTTAGTAGGACACCATAACAATAGATTAACAAAACATTAATAAGAATATGTTGAACCGTTACATTGATACAGTTACATTGATAGCACTTGAAAAGATGGTAAAGTTACATGTGTGTTCAGTATTGCAGGAAGACGGTGAAGAGTTGTTTGACAAGCACGTAGAGCAGTGGCAGAAGTTGCACCAGCAGGCTGGGATAGAGATCGAGGGGAACTTGCAGCTGGTGAGTGAGATTTATGTACCAATTAGGTATCAATTCCCATTATGTTAGCCTACCTTTTCTCTAAGCACATCGTCGCAAGCTACGGCTTGAATGCTAGAGAGCTGGAATAAGATTTAGTTTGCAGTTTCAACACCAAATTTCAGCTGTCTCACATTTAAACTTTGCTTTGAAACTACCTTTGGATTCGAAACTAAGCGGAGCTTATAGATAAAACCAGATAAATAATAAACTATAGTATAACGTATAGAACTCTCTATGTTATTGACTCTGTATCTACAAACAGAATACATATAATTTATCTAATATTGATACCATGCTTTTCAGGCGAAAACCGTGAATGGTATTTGGTACTACTTCCTGAGCTCACTGCCTTCGGAGAATACTCATCAGCCCGTGGAAAAGTTTTACGGTCTCAGTCCAGTTGGACTCGCCAGGGGAGGCTCTTTGGAAGATTACGAAGGCAAGATAATCACTACATAGTATAAAACAAAGTCGCTTTCTCTGTCCCTGTATCCCTATGTATGCTTAAATCTTTAAAACTACGCGACAGATCTTGATGCGGTTTTTTTTAATAGATAGAGTGATTGAAGAGGAAGGTTTAGTATTTACATTGCACCTGAGCGAAGCCGGGGCGGGTCGCTAGTATGTTATAAAATTTGGTCTGTGACAGTTTTATCAATCACTAGTTTGCTGTCCGTCGAATTCTCCGCGTTCCCTAGGGATGCAATGTTTTCCCGAGACAAATTTTCCAATGCGTTGTCGACCCTGACACGTGAAGTTTCATGTCCTTGTCAGGCTCTGGTGTACAGAAGCTTGAAAAGACTTCCTAGCTCTACGGTACCATTGAAACACCTTAAACACTTCGCGCTAACGCTAACACTAATGTTTACGTTATTTTTACCATACCTTCCAGGTCATAACTTCTGGGACACGGAGATGTGGATGTTCCCTCCCATCCTGCTGCTGTATCCGCAGTACGCGCAGAAGCTCCTGCAGTACAGACTCGACACTGCGTATGTGGCCGCTGAACTTGCAAAGATTACTGGTCATAAGGGATACAGGTAAAGGATTATGAATAACCAGATGTAGCCCTATAGTTTTACCCAAGTTTTTGGTGAAAATTAAGCTTACAGCACCGCTTAGAACCAAGCTTAACAAACAATTAAATATCATTTGAGTTGATTCAGTGGTTGAAGAAGAGTAACAACATTATAATTTACTCTCAGATAGGAATGATACGAAGATTGATAAATGTATTCCACTAATGAGCTCGCTCTTTAAAAGTGGTAGAACTACGAAGAAGAGCTCTTTGTAGGCGTTATGGCTTGTAGTTTATCCTGACAGTCTGCTTTTACTTTTTCCACTGACAACTTTTCCGTAATCATTATATTTATTTAATACTTTATGTACAAAGTAGTGTACAAAGGCGGTCTTAATGCCAAAGGCATTCTCTACCAGACAACCTTTGGGTGATGCGGAGATAATTAAAGGTAGATGCACCAAGAAATAATGCGAGATATTTATAGTTAGGAAGACAAAACAGATATATAAACCTACATAAACATACTATTTAATATATCATTTACATATATAAACTTAATAAATAAATACATACATATATATTTATATTAAACGAAGGAGTAAAATTAGAGCCGAGATAAATCTGCTAACATTGTAGTGAGTAGGTGTTTCCGAACCTTAATCTTAAAACAATACCGACTGTTTGCCATCCTGATTTCATGAGGGAGCGCATTCCATAGTAGAATGGACTGAATGAAGAACGTAGAATGAAGAAAGTCAGAATGATGGGTGGGACATTGAAGAAGGCGATTATGAGAGGAACGAAGATATTTATTATGGTTGGAAGACAGATATTGAAAGTGAGAGGATAAATAAGACGGAGAGCTGGGAGAAAAGAGTAAAGAAAACAAGGTAGTCAGTGCTCTCATGTTTCTGCGCTGACGAATGGGTAACCAATTTAACTGTGTTCTATACGTAGACACATGATCATATTTCCGTAGGTTGAAGACGAATCGAATGCAATTGTTGAGAAGACGGTCTAACTTATTGAGTAGATCTGCATTCAGGTCAAAGTAGCACACATCAGCATAGTCAACTATGGGAAAAATTAGGGTCTGCACAAGCATTGCCTTGGCATGAGACGGGAGAAAATTTTTGAGTCGATAGAGAGAGCGCAGGATAGTAATTAATTTCTGGCTTACATTTGCGACTTGGGGACGCCAGTTGAGTAAAGAGTCAAGATTATAAGGATTCTTATTAAACTAAAGAATGTCAGGAAATAAGTGCAATCCTTTCGAAAACTTATGTTGCTCTTTTCTGGACTCTTGAGTAATTTATGACAGAGCTTTAACTATACCTTCCAAAATGTGTCTAGTCCAGTCCTATATACAGCCAACATTGTATCTGTTATTGAAACTAAAATGTCTTTTTATCTTCACTAGGTATCCATGGGAGAGCGCATACACGGGAATAGAGGCGACGCAACCTTGCTGTCCGGGAATTGCTGAGTTTGAGCAACACATCGAGTTTGAGCAACACATCACCGGCTGCATATCCTTCGCAGCGAGACAGTATTTAGCCACAACCAGGGATGAAGAGTGGCTGAAGGTATGATGTCTTTTGCACACAGAAGTTGGAAATGTCGTAGTGTATGGTGAATCTATCTCAAATATGAACATTGTTTATTTTGTGTCTGGGTTAAATATATGTATGTATTTATAAATAGCGTAGGTATATCAGTTATCTGGTTTCCATAGTACATGCTCTGTTTAGTTCTGTACAAAGTTCAAACAATGTCATGGTTCTAAAAATAATATGCTTTTAAATTGCAAGTTACAACATCAAAAATTATTCCATGTACGGTAAGTACACGAGAATAATTTATTGCTTCAAAACTTGAATTTCACTTCTATGTTTTCAGCAAGGTGGATGTTCTATTGTAACGAACATTGCAAATTTTTGGGCTTCCAGAGCTGTCATTAACTACAATACTGGACTTTATGATATAGAAAGTAAGTCATCATTTGACATAATTTCATACCTTAGAAGAGAGTTTTAATGGGTGATGTTATCCTTTTATTATTTTCAGACGTGATGGGTCCAGATGAAGACCACAGCAACATTACCAACTCGGTGTTCACGAATGTTGTCGCTGGCTACTCGCTTTATTTGGCCCAGTACGTAAAGATCTATTACTTTGACATAGTTGCTTGTGTTCCTAATCTACAGAAAGACTATATGGTCTTTGCTGCTGGTAGGGGCTGGTCTCCTTTAGTTTGTTCATCCGCCATATGTAAAGTTGTCGTTGAGTTGATTGCTGTATAAGAGTCAAACTTTTATAAGTGCATTAGGAAATAATATCCTGCTTACTAAAGAATGAGGGTCTGTCCGATAAAAAATATACTACTATTAGTGCTCCAGTCCATCATATGTGGTCAAATCTATCTGTTCCGATTATCCTCTCCGTTTGTCACTATCAACAACGCGTTTTCTATTTTGAGACGTGAAGTTGTTGAGTCTCTTGTACCTGTAATTTCACTGGCCCCCTTACCACTAGAGTTACCTAACGAGACAGACTTCCTAAAGTGAATCATTAATAATAATCTAAAGAGATTGCTTAAAGAAAAGCAGTGATGATGATAGTGTGCCGGTGAAGGTCGATTGTGGTGTAATTTTGTTAGTTCTTTGACTTTAAGCTATTAATACTCATGTGTTAATAACTCATTTCAGATACGTGTCTTGTCTCTGCCAATCATATTTCATGGCGAAAGACCCTGACCACTGGGCAGACATCGCGTGGAGTCTGGCACTGCCATACGATGAGGACCTGGACTACCACCCCCAGTTCTCAGGATATGCCAGGGGTGATAATATTAAACAAGCTGATGCTGTTCTCCTTGGATTTCCATTGCAATATCCTATGAATGTGTGAGTATTAAAGACATGTGCCTACTTAAAGCGTCAGAGTAAAATGCTGCAGATCACGATCTTCAAAACAAGAATTGTAGGGTATCTACCTACTGGACTGGTTATTTAACTTAAAGGTGAAACTTTTATCCCCAGATGGTCTCTACACGCTTTCAACCGTGGATTATATAGGACTGAACTGAACACCGCATATATTATATTAGATTAGCTGTCCCCCGCGGTTTTGCCCGCGATTCCAAGGGATATCACGTTTTCCCGGGATAAAATGTAGCCTATATGTTATTCCAGGATATGCTCTATCTATGTGCCAAGTTTCATCCATATCCGTTTCGTAGTTTTTGGGTGAAAGAGTAACAAACATATTTACATAGAATCATTTACATACAATCTTTCCTCTTTATAATATTAGTATAGATGTAGATATTGGAATTAATAAAATAATTATTTTCTGACATTAACGTCACGTAAACGGAAGAACGTATTATGTTAAAAATACTACAGTACCTTAACTCGAGCAATTTTTTAAGCTCTACATTATATTAATACACCTATCTCTTACCGGTAAAGTAGTATTCTTAAGAAACGTATAAGTTCGACCTTTTTTTCTCGACTTACTTTGCCAATTTGGTTTCTACGGGTACTTTTGGAACTACTTTATCTTAGGGGATAATATGAGGTCCAATCTTGATATTGCAGGACCATTTTTTTGATATTAAACACATCCGAGTAAGATAGCTTTTCAGAGATTGTCTCCTACACCCAGACTTACTTATTTCTATAAAATATTACTGTAGAAATGTATATGGTTGCTAATCGATTTCGAATGGCGCTTTTTCATTTATTTTCATGTATTTCTTACAATTTTTAAAGCGTGTTTGACGATTATTGACAGTTTTTACCGTTTTCGAGTGTTTGTATGCCTAATTTGGCTATACAACATGTAAAGAGGTGTCACGCGATTAGTCTCAGCCCCTCTATTCAGCTAATACTTACTTTGTCGGCTATCCAGCTTACCTCTCACGCAATTCCGTAGTTATCGAAAGGAATAGAGCATTGAGGCCACGACGAAAGATCCTAGAGCAAATGTCATTTTCCATACTGAATCGAAACTCAGCTGTGGGAGAGACTTAGGGTATATTAAAAAGTGTGTAAACAAGAAAACTAATGAAACAAAAAACCAGACTTTTTTTTTCCTTTACTTGCAAAATTATAAAAATATTCCAATTATTATATTATCTACAGTTCGACAAGATCCAACGACCTCACATACTACGAATCAGTGACCCGTAGCAGTGGCCCAGCAATGACCTGGAGCATGCACACTATCGGGCACCTGGACCTGGATGATGATCTGAAAGCAGCCGAGCTGTTTAACCAGAGCTTCCAGAGTTATGTCAGAGAGCCTTTTAAGGTAACAGAATCCATTCTCATTTATTTCAATAATTAAATGGCTGGCACTATTATAATTTCCTAAACCTTAGTAAAACATTCCAATTATTTTTTTTAACCCGCCACAGCATTGTCTGATTGGGACAATATATACATAAACTGAGAAATAATACTTCAGAATTGTTTTAATGTAAATTAAACGAACAGCATATTTTTTTTTTTATTATAGACATCATACAGTTTCTCTTATAGAAAAAATATTAAATTATAAAACTGGCCCACGAGAGAGGCCTTCACGAGATAATATTAATGTATGTAAAGTTGTAACTTTTGTGACCAGCATTGACTGTTTATATTTGACTTGTCCAGGTTTGGAGTGAACTCCGTCGGCCGAATATTGGCGCATCGAACTTCTTCACTGGCATGGGAGGGTTCCTTCAAACCCTTATCTTCGGGTACGCAGGCATCCGGATACATCTTGATAGGCTGGAGATCAGGAAGTCTCAGTTACCTCCTGAGGTTACCAGGTTTAAGATCAAAGGTTAGTGAAAATTTGTTATTTGCTATCGATGAAGGGTAATTTGGTGCAAGGTTGCACTATAGCTGGCTTGGAATAAGTACAGCTACAGTGTTCCCCTGTATTACATAATAGTATAAATGGAGTCACTGGGGTTGTGGTCTATCGAATTACACACACGGGGATGATGTGTGCTCTTGATATAACGTGTGACAGCTAGTGGAGGGTGCTGAGAATCATGCTTCCTCCAGGATGGGCTATCATACCGCCGACAGTGAACCCTCACTGTCGGTACGCTCTAGTGCTCGGTAAACAGGGAATCCGGACCCTTTCAACAGCGCATCTAGTGACCATAGTAGAGTTTTAGTCGGTAGGGGTCCGGCATAACATGGTCACTTTTCCCGAGGTGGCTGGGGTAATAAAGGGACCTTACATCGGTTAGTGCTCGTTTCAACGAACCAACAAGATGTGTAAGTTGCAAAATAAAGGATTTGGTAATAGATATAGCTTGCACGTACCTACATATCTACGTGTAATCTCTTTATCTATCTATCTTTGTAAGCTTCTATCCTTCCGTTAATTATTGCCCTTGAATAATTGAACTTCAAATTAATGAAAAAAATATGTTGATAACATTTTTACGTGAGGAATAAATATAAGTATATTATTTATCGATGGCATAAGTATTTCCTAAAAGTATTATACTATAGTAGAAATTATAGCTATGATATTTTAAAATAAATCTAAGGTTTAATTATATAGGTATGTAAAACGTAAAAAATCTATCGTTTAACCAAAAAACTAAGATCGAGAAAATATCGATAACATTTATTCAACAAAAACATAATTGCTTTTATGGTTTGTAAGTCTAATCATCTATTGCGGTCTCTGTTCCACCAAATTATAATTTATTAATCTATTATTAAAGTAAATCAAAATACCTATTGTATAACGGTTATGATGGAGATTAGGGTTCAGTACGAAACGGTTGCCCAACCAACCAACCAAAGGTCTATTATAGAGCTTTTTAACGGTGATATACCTCATTTTATGTCATACATTTCTGATTAACGTCTTTGCATGCGGTCGTTAGTGTAATATTATTGAATGGTAATAAGATTTTCGTTTTAAAACATTCATGCCCATTATCCCCGAAGAGGTAGACGAAGATCTCAATAATGAGACCGACACATATTCCGCCGACGATATTTTAAGTCTCAATTAGTTATAGTAAGCATGGACGCCATCTCTAGGGCACTTTCCCGATTTCAGTCTACATGGAATCAATTCTAAACAAAGAAATACTAATTACCATTTCCGGCCAGGGAATCAAACTAAGTTCTTCCGTGGAGCTTTATGTCACTCAACCTCTGAGGCGACCATAACATTCCCAGAATTCTAAATGACTATATTAGCGTATGAGAATTACGCCTTTCAATCAGCTGTGCTTATTTTTGATTAGTGATTTGCGATGTTTCCAAAGGTGTATAAAGGGGGACCGTGCCCAATATGGTCTAGTGCCCTCTCCAGCGTGTTGCATTGATTCGAAAATAGGCATAGGCATTGTTCCGCCCCTGTACGGAAAGTATCATCCTGAATAATATTGAATGGAATCTTATTGAGGTCAATACCAGAGAATTTGTCTCAGGGTCGACGTATCAATTGAAATAATTACTAACGTTTATTGACTGTATGCATTTGTTTTGTAACATATTCATTCAAATGCAATCTCCGGTTTCATTTCTAGAACCTTTGAATTGTTAAATAAAATATCCCAGGACATTCTTCACACAGGATTACATAATCCTAAAATAAGCAGAGTGTACAGCTTGTACTATGGCTACCAAGTAACTCATATATGTTCTACATATTTACTACTTTTTTATACAGACAATACAGAACCAAAAGACATGCACACATGGCTTTATTTCAGCCTCCAATTGAAAATGGTGTTTAAAGTCTGTTCAACGGCTTTGTTTGAACTAAATGAAACGACTGACCTAATTTCTAAAGCCTATGCTTTGGTTTCTGGAGTTAATTAAACATGTCATATCAATTCATTTAGGTTTCTTCATTATACGCCATAAGATAGATAGATAGAGAGATCTATTAAATGTTTTAGTTGGAACAAGTATCTGCTTTCATCAATTTATGCTTCTAGTTGTAGATCGACATTTATCAGAATCGATTGTCGTGTGTTTAGTAGTTTGTTTGTTCATGTCAAGTTGGCTGATAAACAGCCAGACAGTCCACCTGATGGTGAGGAGTCACCGCTCCTATTTTTCGCAATCAGGGGTGTTTTCGCATGCTTCTTTTACATAAAATTTTTAAGACTCACAGGCTTCCTAATCTCTCTTATCGAAATCCAGTAATATAAGGATGCTACTGTGGCAGAAACAGGTTTGTTACTCTGTGCTAAGATTATTACGTTCTTTATAATTTTAGGTATAAAATACCTGGGATCGAGCATGACTCTAAACGTAGAGCAATCAGCAACATCCTTGACGGTGTCATCAATTGACGATAACTGGCCGTTGACTGCGGACATCGGCGGTAAAATCGTCGCTTTGCTGCCGGGAATGACAGGTAAGAACTTGACAAAAAGTTTTAAGGGTTAGCCCTTATTTTTCTTTTTAAGAGGGGAAATGCGTTACGCGTACCATATGTGGATTATGTGGGATTCTCTCCCCGACCCCTTCCCACACTGTGGGGTGGGACCGGGCACCCATTATGCCGAGGGTCGCGAGCACGTATTGTCGACTTGACTTGGGCGTTGCCCATGCTGAAATCCGTTACGAGATTATACAAAAAACAAATATCTAGTAACTAATTCCGCTGGATCTCGTTCTCTGCCAAGACCTAAACAAGGAAATTCAACAGGAAAACTACACGTGTTTCGTTTCTACACGGAGCATCATCAGGACGTAATAGACACGCTGTCACTGATTCGACAGACGAGTTCATTCTCTCCGGTGGGCGGCGAGGTAGCACGTCTGCGGTGCTCGTTATTTGATATTTGTTTTTTGTATAGGTAATATTAGTTAGCCCTATATATACATATCTTCTTTGCAGGAGCTGAGAGAAACCCAGCAGTACACAAAATAAACCAGTACAAATATTTTTGGGTTATGTATTTGATATGAGAATATTCTTAAGAATATGATTTTTTTTTGCAGTGACACTAAAAGCCGACGGACCTTGTATAATTAGAGGTGCTGAGTGGAAGACATGCAAGCTACCGGCTGATATAATTGGCCAAAACTATCTCCGTCCAATTGGATTGTAAAAAATAAATTAATATTATTTTTGAAGCTTTATCCCCGTTCCCAGAATGAATTTAACCCCCTTTTTCGCCTTTCTAGACATTCTTACGTAACAATCAAATGCTTCTATTTCTCTGAATGAGTTTATTTCTGTGTTACTTCAGTAAATGTTTTATATAACACTCAAAGATATACCAAAGAATTTCATGTATAAAATATAAATTGTACATAATATCTAGATTATAATTTATAGTCGAATTTCGGATTATAATATAAATTATTTTGAATGACGCAAGAAGAAGCCGTTTTATTTATTAATAACCTGAAGCAGGAAAGTCAATTAATAGACCACCCAGCTTATGTTATAAGAAATAAGTCAAGAAGGAGTCGATGGAACCTAATTAGAAACAGCAGAAGATTTTTCATAATGCCCAATGCTTACACTTCTCTGAGGGGCATAGGGATGTCAAGAGGAGGAGGGAGGGAGGATCAATTATGACCTCAGAGCAGACTTTGTGACTAATGGATTTGTCCAAGCAGCTATTTCTGTATCATGTGATATCGTTAGCAATGACCAAATGGTAAATTAAATGAAATTACAAATAAGATAATCATCGTTAACTTTGTACAGTTGGCGTGTTTATTAGATACTCAGGCTAGCACGCTGATTCGATTCCCACCCTGGACATAATTTATGCAAATCTTCTAAATTATGTCTACAAAATAACTGAATAGAAATAAAATAAAATTACAACTACGTTGTGGTGTGCCGCGCGCATGTCCCGTATCACAACAAGTCGCGACATCTACCAACAAAATAGGCGGTGTGTTTTTAATATTTAAAACCTTTTTAGGTACAAATAAAGAAATAACCTATATCATTATCAGTTTACAACTAAGGAATCTGTGGCTACTCGGATGTATAGCGTAGTCACCAATTCATGTTGACATTTGAGTATTATTTTGTGATAGATTTTCCGTCCAGAATATGTTACAATTTTTGAAGCGAAAACTACTTTAGCGGCGTTGATAACTTTTCTTGGGATGCCCGCCCATAAAATGTTCAACTCAACAAATGCATCAGGACACGTGACCTGATCGAAAATTCGTAAGAGGGTAAAAATGCACAACGTTAATATTCAAGTTTGCACTTCTGCCGGCACTCCCGGAGTGCACGCCGTTTTTTTTTATGCCGTTACCATCAATAATAATAAAATTCCTGGAAATAACTAACAGTAGGGGAAAAAACTACAGAAAATATGTGTCATCTACTTATACAAGCAAAAAATATTTACAATAATATTATATATATTATCTGGGTAAAACCTATATTGTGAAAACATGATTAATAGTTATCAAATAATAATTATTTTTAATACAGTGACAAAGCTTATCAACATATTGGTGTACTATCAATATATTTTTAATTTAATTAACAATAATTAACGAAATTAAATATAACTATCGAATTCAGATTATTTTAATTAACATGAAAGTTGCATTAGCTATTCAAACATATCAACAAAAATTACGTCTTAACTTCAATTACCAGATGACCTGGATGTAATATTGTAAATTGGCACTAGGTATTTCGCCCATCTTCTATGCTTTGTCTCTTTCGTTTACAACACAATCACATGAGAAGTCGGCTCTCCGAGTACTCGCCGGCTCGCTGACGAAGTTTGTGGGGCTGTGATTATTGACCTTCAGATGAAATGTCAACGCTCTAGAAACATCATGAGAGTGCAAAATTAATTAACAGGTTGCATAAAAATAAGCAATTTCTCACAACACGTGTTTATAGAAGGTTTAAAGTTCACTCGAATCAACATTTTGATACAAAATATGACGCACTGTTATGATTTCGTCTGACGAAAAATTCTGCTTATTTTATAACTATTATAGTTGACCTCCGCGGTTTCACCTACGCTCTGTGCCTTTACCATGAGTTTTTAACGTACGTACTCGTTAGCGACGGCGTAAAACATTTCTATGGCAAATCTGTACTGCGCCACTAGCGGTCACCTAAAGAACTAAAATCGATAGTACGAATCGATAGGTAAAAAACCTATCGAAATGTAAACACTAGCGAGTAACGTTTGCTATAGAAATTCGGTACCATGAGTCACAAATTTGACAGTTGCTATCGAGAAATACTGTATCGATAGTAGTTTACTTGTTAGTGACTAAAGTAAGTTTCGATAGCAACTCATGGTAGAGGTACTGGAGGTATATAATGCGTGAACTGTGAAACGCGCGCAGTAAAAATTGTGGCAATTCTTTGAAATTCTCGCTTTTTCTCTATAATATCTATGTATTTTTATTTATAAACCATCCTCTTGAATCATTCTCTCTATTGATAAAAGTTGCATCAAAATCCGTTGCGTACTTTACAAGATCAAAGCGTACAAACGAAGAGAAGCGACTTTGTTTTATACTTTGTACAGATGGCGAAAGTTGTATGTAGGTATATTATTTTTAAGCATAGTAGTTCAGCTTTAACCCTTTCAGTGACACTTTTAAATGCATTATAATACCAATATTTTAGTAATGACTTTATGACCGATGTTCGGAGAAATTTAGAACTCAGTCTTTATCAAAGAAGATGTGTATTATCGTGTAAGTGCAACCAACATCCGAAAGATAGCGCTGTTTTTAACTTAAAACATCTGGAAAAGGTAGTTAGTGACACTATCCACTAAGACGAAGAAAGAGAAGACTGAGAAGAAGAAGAAAGAGTTATGTTAGTTTTAGTAGTAAGTATACTAAATCTACCTACAAAGATCTACGATTGCACCATGTGACGTAAATTTACGCCGATAATTAACCACAAATTACTTTTTGTAACTATTGGTTACGCATTTAACATTTGATTACAAACTAGTGTCGATATGTCGAACATTATTGATATTCTAATATAATTAAAAATTGATTACTAAAGTCAGCTCAATATTAGTTTTGCTGCCGATAAGCAAAGACAAACGATGCAGTTTGGAAGTAAGTTATTATGTTTTACGTTTTTTTAGTTAAAGAAATCAGACAGCATAGGATTTTTTCGGTGTTGAATTATTCTTCCCACACGGTTATCTGAACCCAAACTAAGCAGCACTTGGGCCATGGTAACCATTGAATTAATATACCACCTATCATCATCATCATAGGCCTATCTCCGTCCACTGTTGGACATAGGCCTCACCTATGGCACGCCACTGAGCTCGATCTTCAGTTCCCTCTTTCCAATTTTAGTAATAACTTTATTGTCGATATGCGGAGGAATCAGTCTTTGTCAAAGAAGATGTGTATTATCGTGTAAGTGAAACCGACGACCAAAAGAATGCGCTGTTTTTAATTAAAAACATTGGGAAAATGTGGTTATTGCCTTAGTGACACTAACCACTAAGATTGAAGGAGGAAATCGTAATATATCTTTTATTCAATGACTATTTGGCTTGCATTCACAGTTATACTCATTTTGATGATCGTACCACTTTCGTACAATAAACAACTGCCGTCGGGAAAACCGTGTCCTTTTCCAAAGGGACCCGTGTGCGGCTCGGACAATCGAGTGTATGAAACAGTGTGCGATATGTGGCAAGCACGGGGAAGCGACCTTTCATTGAGACCGCAAAAGTTAGGTTTATGCGCACAGAAGCAACCGATGAAAATAATGTCAAAGAAAGGCTTATCAGAAGTATCATTTGTTAAATCAGTGAAAAATATAATCAAAAAGTTTGCTAAACGAGCAAAAAATTTTAATAAACGTGTTTATTAAATCATTAAGAAAGTGTTTTAGCGATTATTCCCAATTATGTATTTTTACCCCCGAAGGGAAGGAGAAGGTGCCTAGGGTAAAAGATTGTTTGTGTGTGCACACGAATGTTGCCATCTCGAAACCTGTTCTACCGATTCAGATACGGTTTTATGTAAAAGGGCTTGTAATTCATTTGCAATGGTTCTTGGATAAATGTTACGATGGTAACTCGCCAAGGATCATTTTTTTATTTTAACTTTTTACAAATATTGTTGTAGTTAATAATATTTCATTTGATAATCATCGGTCAATAATCTTAGTAGCGAAGTTTTAATAAAACAGTACATATATCTCAACTGAAATTACCAGTGTAAAAATTAGGATAAAATGAATAATGAAAACAGCAAATGAAAGGGATTCATATTTTATTCGATAACAATTTCATCGTTCCCTTATCCTTTAGTATTAACAATACGGTACAAAAAAGGTAACAGCCGGGTATGTACTATATGATAACCTTACACTGTGCTATGGTTGTAATTCGTTGTATTATTTTTCTGAAATAACATTGTTGTATTTGAATCCACGTGCATTGCTGCAGCGTCTGACGTGTAAGGCTGCCGGTATACCAGAAATAGGTAATGAAATAAGTGTTTTAACGACAAAGGCAATAGGTACGTTTTTCCTTTACCGCAGTCTACTTTATCCAAGCTCTAATGCAGCGACTTTATCCCTGGCTAAACATCTCTGGTGGAAAGGCAGCCTATAGCTATTATCAAAGCATCACCTCAAAAATTACTATCTATCTAGTACAAACGGCGTAACGAGAAACAATAATATTCAAAAGTAAAAAAATAACTATAATAACACTATACTCATACATAGGTACCATATACAATATAATATTGTATTTTTACGCTACAAATATTTTTAACACACAATACAATTATAATTATCCTCAAAAATAGTAATATAAATAAAATCGTATACAAGGAAGAAATGACAAATGTACATTGTACATTACCGAATTATCGATTAGATAAAATTATCTCTATTGCCGGTATTAAGAAAATCATATATTTATCAAATAATATTAATTATCATTCGTGAAATTATAACATAATATCTCTAATGTACTTTTCATGTAATTTTTTAAGTATTTTTTTTGACAGTTTACGATCGGTTTTTGTGGGATAAGTGAGAAGAGAAAAAAAGCAATAAAAAAAATATTATGTACTTTAACAACTTTGTAGGTACAACATTTGAATATGGAACACCGATAACTAAACTAATGTCATAGGAAGAACAGCATGTGGCTTGTTTAAGAAGGCCGTGATATTTTTTAATCCAAAAAGCTTTTCCAATCAAAGAAATCCCTTACGTTTAATAATGTTATTGAATTATTAACCTTCAGACTTCATGATACGGTCCATATACATCATCATACTATTGAAACCATTGGATCAATAGATGAAATCTATTTCAGGAGCAATAAAGTTAATTTTTCAATAACATTCTTAAATATCGAAAGAGGTTTCTATATTAAACAAACAATAAGACTGGTCACCTACAGTACCAATTGAATTTCCAGAATGTGACTTCCTAACACATTCTAAACTTTAAAAAAACAATTTACAAACTTACAACTAATTTATAAGGCCATAATTCACAACCTTATTCACTGAGTTGATGAGGACTGGCTGATGCCATGACCTACATTAAATAAAATAGAAACATAAAATATAATGCCCAAACTATTCAAATATAGAAGAGTATTTGGAATCAGTAATATATTCCATAATAATTTAAATGACAGGCAAAATTATACATTGAGGCCTCTGACACACGTCATACTTTTTGTTGACACCTTAAGATCCTATACAACATACAAAAGTTATATTATCACCGATAAAAATTCGGTCTACAAAAAGTATAAAGTATGTGGCCTCCTTAATAAAGCCTTAGAAAGAGCACCATATCTCACCATTGTACTTCTAAACTTAAAAAATAAATTGGTACGACAATTTTGAGCCTATTTGTTTTAAAGTACTGGCGCGACCCATCTCAAAAGAGTATCACTTTAAATTAGCATTACATCGACTTATCCTAAATCGAAGCCTACGATGTTCTCAAGGTCGTAATTAAAATTCCTATGATCGTTCTTGTAAAGTTTGTAGAGTTTCCTGATGAGAGGCAGGTCCAGTTGTGAGAAGTAGGTGTGCAGCTTATCCGAAGTGCCAGATGTGCGAGTGAGACGGGGAAACTCAATGTTAGACGCATTGATCGTGTTTAACGCAAGCAGTGAGTCGTCTAGAAGTGTCTCGTATTTACCTGTAAACAATGAAAACGGTGTATAAAAGAGGTTGTATCTCACAGAGATAACGTGAGAACTTATATACTGGCTAAAAGTCAATGAATGAACAATACCGATTCAAAATCGCTGGATTGAAGTAGACTTTTGACATTAAAAGTATTTCTATAAAACAGTTAGAACAAACAGACATGTTCATGTACACAAATATTTTTCCAGAATGGGAATCGAACCCACAACCTGTGGAGTGACAGTCAGGGTCTCTTACCAAGTACATTTATAATAATAATAATGATAATAGTAGTAGTTTATTCTCTTCCCACAAAGATGCATACTTTCTTATTGTCTAGGATATACATATTAATGTAACAATAAAAAGGAAAAATATTTAAAAGAACTGTACAAGTGTACAGTACGAAAAACATTAATGAGAGGACAGGAGCCCAAACTAGGTAAGCCCTGTGCTATGGGTCTCCTGGTCTCCTTAGAACAGGGAATATTATAAATAATAGTATGTATGCTGGGATACTGAAGTTGTATATTCCAATTATGTTACAAATATCCAAATCGATAAAAAAAGTGAACTGCGTATATAATTTGGTATTATAGGAAACTAATCGACATTAAAAACAAGGCATTACAAGATTTGCATACCATAAATTATTACTTCAATACGGATGTTATTAAATATAAGAATTACTGTATACCTGTTTATAATTATAAATTCATGGACATCTAATTAAATCATATCAGAAATAGATTTAAAATTCATGCGAATCCGAATAAACAAGCTAATATAACGAAATATTCTAGAGAAAAAAATATGTGAATATCATTTCAAAATATTATGTATATTTTTGTGTTATTGGTATATTTGTGGTATTTTTATGTTGTGTTTATTATTGTCAGTAAAAGGTTCTTATGAAATAAAAAATAGAGAAAGTTGCGTGGAAAATTAGAAAATTTAAAAAAACTTAACCACTTTACTAGCACTTTTGACAATATAAACTTTTATTAATGTCAGTCGTTTGACAGCTGGATCGATTGACAGAATGCGCGCTGCAAATATCGTTTAAAATATTGCACATTTCTCCTGGAACATTTTTCACATGGAATTCTTCCTAGATGGTTATAGGCTATATATGATATCGATAAACGCGGGTAAAACCGCAGGAAACAGTTAACTTTACATTTCATAGACTAAACCTACCGTGAGTTAATAAGGACTACCCATCCCTGTCACTCCTAAGCGCCAGAAATGGACAGTTACAATTATATTATATCATAACTGAAATTCGATCTACCGTCCCTCTCTAACATATTGCATGCTCCTCGATATTCCATAATTTATTCTGGCCGCCATGTTGACTAAAAACGTTCCTAGAATTTCGTCTGCAACAGTTGCTGACCGTCTGAATATGAGATTGCTAAAATATAAACAATCTTAATTTAGAGGTTAGTGGCTACAGTTTACACTGCATATTACAAATTCAGATATATTCAGTATTATTATTTGATATTTGATTATTGAGAGGTAAACAAAGTGGAAGATCAAAAAGAATTCAATGTTCGAGAAGAACTTCAAAAGTCCTTGCAGTTACTTCAATAGGTGACGAGCTGTGCCCGGTATGCGTTGCTATGCGATATTTTTTTTTTTTTAGCAGGAACCTTGCCGGCCGTGCTTAGAACAACTCACTAGTTTCATCGCTTTCGGATAAATAGTATCAGCAAGGATAGGGAAAACATACAAACACTCATTTTTATATGTATAGAAGATAGCCATCATTCCAAGGTTACAACCACGTTTCTGAGGAATATAATGTATACTGGAATTATAAAATAGCCCATATCACCGGGGAATAGTGTAGCTTACTGTCAGAGAAATAATTTTTGAAATCGGATAAATAGTTTCGGAGATTACCTAATATCCAAACTATACCTCAGTAGCATATCAATTTAGATATCAATAATAAATCTTACTATAATGTTAGCTCTCAGCTTCGTAACAGCTGATTAATATACAATTTTGTATACTTGAGACTAAAGATGGATTTGTTCTGCAATTAAATATTGGTAGACTTTATTAAACAAACATGAGACCCATTGAGAACCGTTAAAGGAATGAATCCATATCCAACCCCCTTATTCAGCTAAAACAAACTTCGTCGGCGAGTCAGTGCAACAAAGCCTTAAAAAGCGGACCTCTCATATAATTGCATAGTTAGCGAAAGAGACATATTATAGAGGGCGTGACACACCGTCGAGCTACTATCATTAACCGTACAGAATCGAACTCCAGAATGGATTGCCAATAAGATTTAAAGGTTATCATAAACATTTGTCTGCTGGAGTTAAAGTTTTGACATACGAGTACATTTCTGCTCTGCCTACTAAAAGAAACTGTTCATGATTTAATTAGGTATCATTGCAAACAGTAATTATTTTAACTCAGTATATAATTACTCAACAACCAACTAAGCACTTGAAAGAAGATGAGGTATTTAAAATATTAAATCGCCTACTTTCGAATTATGAGAGTAAAGAAATCGGCCATTAAATGCTCAAATACATTGCTCTGATATAAAATTAAAAAGCTTTAGATACGCATTGTAATGACTCAACAAATAATCTAATTAATAACTTCCCTATATCTGCATGCTATCTAATTAGTCTACGTGTACCAGATAATATATTAGATTTTGATCTGGTAAGATAAAACATTAAAAGGCAGTGTAGTAACATAATAAGTATGTTTTTTGCACCAATTCACAAAGATATATGTTAAGAAAAAAAGCGGCAAAGTACGAGTCGAACTCGCACACGTAGGATTCCGTAACACATATTTAACAAAACGCGGAAAACTAGACACGTATCTTGTATCTATCTATTTAATCTATTTTCCCTTTATTTTTTGTTATAGCGGCCTTAGTAAATTAATACATACTATGTGAATATTCCAAGCCTGAAACTTGTTTAATACGGTTCAAAAGATACAGCCCGGTGACAACCCGACGGACATACGGAAGGACGAACGGACAGCGGAGCCTCAGAAATAGGGTCCCGATGTCAATCTTTGGGTACGGTACCCTAGAAACGTAAACGTGTGTCAAATTGACGTAAGTAATTTTTTATGTTTTATGGACTATACAAAAAGTTGACTAGACAAGAGATTTATCATTATTATTATTCTAGAATACATGTTGTATGTCTAAATGTCTATGTTGTTTGGTAAAGATGTCGCGCTTTTTCCGTATCAACGGTTGGAAGGCGCATTATAGTACAGCACACGGGTCTACGATCTACCCAAAGAAAGACCCTACTCTTACATTCATTGATCAGGATTTTTGCACTGAAAAAAAAATAGATAAAAGATATCTGGTTTCCGCGCCACAGTTAAAATCTAGAACCTGCGGCTGAGAACCATATGCACTCGCCGAAATTGTCCGCGTACCCTTTTGTAAGAGGCATCAGAGGCCAACCATCGTCCCATCGAAAAAACAAAATACAATCACCGCGTGTAAAGAATGTCCCGGAATATTTTATATGTTTATTTTAGATTCGAGCTTCGGATTTTACCTCCTACATCCAAAGTTCTGAAGACGAAAGTCTTTAACGAGTGCGTCCTACCTGTTATGACTTACGGAGCCGAGACGTGGACACTGACGGTGCGACTAGTTCACCAACTCAAAGTCGCTCAGCGAGCTATGGAGAGAGCTATGCTCGGAGTCTCTCTGAAGGATCGAATTCGAAATGAAGTCATCCGTCAGAGAACCAAAGTTATCGACATAGCTCATAGGATTAGCAAGCTGAAGTGGCAGTGGGCTGGTCACATCTGCCGTAGAACCGATAACCGTTGGGGTAGACGTGTTCTAGAGTGGAGACCACGGCTCGGTAAACGTAGTGTAGGGCGCCCTCCAGCTAGATGGAGCGATGATATACGCAAGCTGGCTGGCAGCGGTTGGAAACAAAGAGCTGAAGATCGAGCTCAGTGGCGTGCCATAGGTGAGGCCTATGTCCAGCAGTGGACGGAGATAGGCTGATGATGATGATGATGATGATGATCCAAAGTTCCACACATACAAATTTTAAAATGTTACCACTTTATAATATAGATGGAAACTGGTAGATAGAGCTGCCAAATCATCGATTAAAGTTTTTTTACGGTATACGGTCTTTAAATCGCAGCTCCATTAAAATTCAGCTGAGATTACGCATGTGCGGGTATCATTAGTGGTCAAGTTTAATACCACATATTCACTGTTTTACCGTTGCCGAGCCGGTGGTGGAGTGGTTAGATAGCCTGACTTTGCTACAGGTCGTAGATTGAAATCGTCAAGACAAATACGTATTTGTGGGCAGGAAAGTGTCTGTTTTACAAGTGCTTTAGCTTGCAATGCTAATATGCTAATTTGTTTAGGTTAAGTCTTGCAAGCTGAAATAGAACCACTTCCTTATTCTACAGATTTAAATTTAAAAATTTGGTTCAGGTTCAATAATCACCATTATTCGCGCATTGCCGGCCCCTATTAGAAGAAGTAGGACTCATAGCGAAGTACGTACTGCTACCTTACCCATTGCCGTTGCGAAAAAATAGTGTACCTTAATTACTCTGTTTCGGTTAGAAAGGCAAGAGGGCCGGTGGAATTAAGAAAATATATGAGATTTAATAACGTTTTAACCGTTTCACGGGCAATACTAATTACTCCTCCGATTTTGATTTTAATTATACAAAACATTGTGAAATTACATTTTTAAAACAATACTAATCAATTTCCCCCCCTTCTTTATGCCCGACCTTTTTAATGGGCTACGGCAATATCTCTGCCAATGCCCGTTTGTAACTTCTTATTTCGCAAAGTAATTGCCAATGCCCAGTTTGAATTACATATTATAATATGATTAGAATCTCATATCATAAACTATGTCTAAAAAGAATCCAAACGTGGTTTGGCAATTATTTTGCCAATGCTCGCGAAAGGGTTAAAGTCGACAATGCAGTCTGGAGTTCCAAATGTTCATAGGAGGCGGGACCGTTAGTTTGTTCGTCCTTATTCATAGAAAAAAAACTCACACCCCTCATCACACCTTTCTCGAAGAACTGTAGGCTGAAGTAAACGTTACGAAATGAGCCTCCCTGAACTGTTTGATTCAGAGAACGGAACTAAGTTTTGCCTTCAGTAGTACCTTGTATATACCCCATACGAGCCCATCTAAAATTACTAAAATGACGCGTAAGATGTGATGACATCGGTTCAGGTAAAATCTGAAGGTTGCTAACGCTTCTTGTAATACCTATAACGCAAAAACCGGTTATCATTCCTACACAAAGTGTGATTGTGAGAAATTTTAAAGGTACAACTTGCAACTTAATGAACTGAGCTAATACCAAACTTATGGTTTATTGTTACTTTGATTTTTTTTTGTCTGTTTTGCTTGTTTGGTGTACGATAAAGACTTATCAATCTATCTATCAAACATGGATGATTTTTTTGTGAGAAGGCTTTGGTAAGGGGGGCTACCTACTATCCGGTTTGTCGGCGATACTTTTTTGTGAATCGACATCAGCTAATGCTTTACTAATAATGATGATTCAATTATTTTCTATCCAAAATTAGAGCAACGGTTACCGGGAAAGCGGTTTGAACAGCGAGGCGAAAGCAAGTTTAAAAAATTTCGTACACCGTGGCCAATATATTGACGTTACGGTAGGAATATAAAATAAATAAATATCCTGAGAAATTCTTTACACACGGATATCTCAACTCACACAAAGCATGGTAACCAGATAACTCCTATATGTATATGTACTTTTTATATACAGACAGTACGTCCAGGGTCCAGTAGTTCCTGTCATCTAACAATTACGACATCCAGCCCGTCAGAAATATTCATAAAAAAATAAATGTTACAACGATTATGAACCACATCCCATGTCATCGACCGAGGGGACCCTAAAAGGCACTATGGCTGTTTAATGATTTAAGTATGACGCAAGCCGTGGAGCTCGTTTGAACCGACAAAAAACCATTCATGCCGCCGCGCATCGTTCGATAGATAAAACGTTTTCTGTGTATAGATAGAGTTATTGCCGAATCTCCAACTAGGAATAGTTAGCAACAAAAGCGGCTGAAAATTCAAATGTAGTAAAATCTTACTACAAATATAAATGTTGACAGGCCAGTTGGCTTGGTTGTTAAAGACTCTAACAGCCAAGCCGTAAGGTCGCAGACTCGTTTCCCACCCAGGACAAACATTTGTGTTCATGAACATGTCTGCTTGTCCTGTGGTTGGGTGTAAATATATACCACTTGGGTCGACAAACAAGCAGACGGTTCATCTGATGGTAAGTGGTCACCGCCGCCTATGTACATTTTCAGCACTAGGACATCGCCAATGCGTTGTCGACCCTGAGACGTGAAGTTGTTAAGTCTCATGTGCCTGTAATGTCACCGGCTCCCTTACCTTTCTAACCGAAATACAGTAATACAAGTGCACTACTGCTACACGGCAGAAATTGGTAAGGAGGTAGTACTTCCCCTGACGAAGTTTGCACTAAGAGCTCTACTACTCTATGTATGTATTTAGAAAAATATAAAAGTAGTATATGTAGCATATCACTTTTCTAGTTTCTATAGTACAAGCTCTGCTTAGTTTGGGATCAGAAGGCCGTGTGTAAAAAAAAGTATGTCCCGGGATAAACGCGGAAGTGTGAATGGATGGGTGTTCGTTCTGGAAATCTGGATGAAATTTGACACAGATATATATTATAGTCTGGAATAGCACATTTTTATCCCGGGAATCTGTAACATCCCTTGGGAATGCGAGTAAAACCGCGGGGAACACCTTTCAATCTAGCTTTTAAATCATGTAGGTAAATTGCGTGCAGGTCTAAAGAAAATTTAAGTCTGTTTTACTTATGTGGCAGACCGTACCATCTTACCTAATTACCTACTCATTGTTGTAAATTGACAAAATGCTAATTATACTTTTGTATAATAGGAGGCACATAGTCTGTTGCGAATTGCGGTATGTAAATACAACATAGAATTCTAATTTCAAATTGTTTATTTTTAAATTTTTTTTTTTTGCATGACGTCATACTAATACTGGCAATACACAAAACCAAATAAACAATGCCTACACAGTAGTAGTGTAGCCCGTTTGAAATTGAGTCATATGTATAGTTAATATGTACCTACTGTTCAGCTACTTATGTTGATGACTATCCCTATATAATACAATACAATACAAATATGCTTTATTGTTCACACCACATACAAAAAAGTATTTTAAAAACATTATAAGTGCAAACAATTTAGGCGGCCTTATTGCTGAAAAAATTTCTTCTAGGCAACCTAGGGTAATAGAAAACAAATAAGAATGTAAGTTTGTTTGTTACGCTTCCACATCAAAACTACTTAACCGCTCATCATGAAACTTTGTACACATATTTTTGGAGGTACTAGAAGTAACATAGGATACTTTTTGTGTCGGGAAAATGTTACAACCCTCGGGAACGCGGGTGAAACCGCGGGGGACAGCTAGTGAGCCATAAACACAGAATAAAAAATGTTTGCATTTACTTTGAATACTTACGATATTTAATGCTTATGATAAAATCATTATGTCACACGCAGTAGAAGTGAAACTTTCAGAAAACTTCCTATCTCATTCTAGCGCAGGCTAAATCCTATAGATGTTTATATTTGTCTCCCTTTTATGTCGCTTTTTAGTTTTAGAGTTTAAAATCACGTAAAAAGTTTCTACTTCATTATTTTGTATTTTTAAATAAAGAACAAATGCTTAATAATAAAATAAAAAGAGACAGTTTTTCTGAGTGAGCACAAACTTTTTGCTGTTGTTGTTTATGGCAATGACTGTCAAAGAGACGATCCGTTTTAATCTCGTAAGGTAAGACGCAGGCTACTCCAAGTGCTAATTAATATAGGTAAGTAAATATTAAGCGATTAAACGTAACTGTTTTGAAATAAACCTATTTATGTTTAATTTGCAAATAATGCCCGAATGTAATTAGACACCTTTTCTACTTTGCACTACGTCTAATGATTGCTTCAAAAAAATATGAAACGTAGGGTACCTAAGGGTTTTATACATATTCAGCTAACAGGGACTTTAGTTATAAAAACACTTTCGTAAAGACACATGATAGAAATGAAACTTTTCACTCATTTCCAGACTCTATGGTACAATAATAATGCATTGTCGCCGAACTTACAAAAGTATGTAAAATTCAGCTTAATCGGACACCAGCAAATGGTTGAATATTATAAATGGTTTAATTATGGAAATATATTGCAAAGTTGGAAAGACTTAAATCGTTGCAAGTTGACTCAAATCTTGAAGAAATTCTTGCTTTTACCAACCGGATTAGCCAAAATGTGTGGTATAATTCTTCCGATTTTATGCAACGACCATCCAAAAGAGCAAAAATAAAAACACAACAGCATAACTGGTTATACGACGTTGCCATCGCAAACAAAGTTGTTATGGTAACGTAATTGCATACCAACATAATTGTGGTGACGTTGGATATTTTTGAGTACCAAATATTAGTACTTGACTAAGTAGTATTTAAATAGTTAATAAGTTTGTTTGTATTTTTCTTTTAAATTAGATGTTCATAATATTATATTATTGTTCAATAATTCTTCACTTTTGCGATAACACACAGGTATTGTCAGTGAGACTAAATAGATTTTGTGTAATAAAGCTAAGTTGGTTTCTTTAAAAAGAGTAATTGCTGAGTTTATTGCCGGCTCTTCTCAGTAAAAAACAACCTTCCAAACCGGTATTAGAGTCAGACTATTCATAAGTGCTTATAAAGGCCTATTTGAATTAAAAAAAATCATTTCATTTCAATATTAATTTGGAGATATACTTCTATATAAGTTATTTGTAACTACATTCATTACACTCAAATCTGTACACATAATTTCATCATTTAGAATGATGGTGATAAATTTATTTATCACTAATCAATTCATTTAATACAGCAGATGGTAATTACTTAAGTTTATACTATAATACTAGCTGCCCGGACAGACGTCGTTCTGTCGAAATAAGTCCATACAAAAATGCAGGAATTCGCTCGCAGCGCCACCTACCGGGTCCAATTGTGAATCTAAACCATCCAGGGCACCACCCAAACGCAAACAAAAAAAAACATTCCAATCGGTCCAGCCGTATTAAAAAAGAAGAAATAATTGAATTTCACGGTATTTCGTTTACTACAAAATAAATTTAATTTATACATTAGCCTCAATAACACGTGGTAATCATGATATTGAATTGTAGCTTATATGACACGTTCGTAGATTTACCATAGCAGCGCCATCTATTGATGACTTACTCAACCCAGTCGAAAGGTATCGACATCTCTTAGAATCATTTGGAGTTAACAGATAATTGTGACTGTCAAATAATAACAGACAAATAATTAGCAATAAATTAAAATTGCGACTATAATTTGAGATTTAAACTATCCTATCTCTCAAGTTGGATCGAACTGCACATGGTGTGCGAATTTTATTATAATCGGTTAAGTGGTTTAGGAGTCCATTGAGGACAAACATTGTGACACGAGATTTATATATATTAAGATAATATAAATATCAACTTCTCTCTTTTGTCTGATGTCTTCTTTAATCATAAATTAAGACAATGTATAATAATTATGGTACTTAATCAGAAACTAACTAACTATACTAACATTAACTAACTAATGAATATCCCAAGACATTCTTCACACATAGTTACCTGATCCCAAGTTAAGCAGAGTGTACTGCTTGTACTATGGCTACCAGGTAACTGATATACTACATATACTACTTTTTTAAATACATACTTATATAGATATTTACACCCACTACTAACTAACTATGTAAATAAATAATAATTATACACTTTAATAAAATAATACCCCTCGGGACCGCGTGTGAAACCGCGGGGACAGCTAGTGCAATCGTAAGACAGCGATGATAATAATAATTTCTTACAATTTTCGCAAATTGCAGCTGTTAGCAAAATTGGTTTTAGCATCAACGATTAAATAAAAATAGCAATAAGTTACTTTAGTGTTATTATATTATTTACAAATTCATGATAAATACCACACATAAATAACACAAGATTTTTGAAGAAAATATTTGTTAGTTTTGTTTTCATGTATGCCATCAACCAGGCAGACAGTCCTCCTGCCCCCGAATTATGTGACTCTATCGGATTCAACGTTAAAACCGAATACATAATAGATGAATGGTCTGGCGAGCATTGTAGGACAACAGTCGTAGGCTGTTAATGTAATACAAAAATGAATACAACGACGATTATGAGAGTTATATTTCACGGGGAAAATGGGTATGGTAGTAATACGTCCCCGGACTCTGCACTAAGAGCTTTAAGCAAAAGTATTAAGTTTTAAGTATTACAAAAGCGGTAAGGTTACATTATAAAAGTCAATATGGTCGATATATTTCTTAAATTTTCTAATTTTCCACGCAACTTTCTGATTTTTTTCTTTCATAAAAACCTTCTCCTGACAATGACAAACACAGCAAAAAAAGTATTAGCGAAATCGGTTCAGCCGTCCATGCCTGATGCCCTGACCAAGGGATTCATTTTTATATACTCGTATATAGATAGACAGATATTACGTGATGGACAAACAATCCAACTCACTTTCGAATTAATAATAAGTAGGATTTCTGCCAGTCTTGCCAAAACGTTCGCTTTTTATATGAATACAAATTAACAGCAAAATATCCGTCATTAGTGTTTTTAGCGTGAATATGAAGATCATTATAATTTTATTAGACAAACAAGACTAACGCAGGCGTTGTGGCAGAAAACTGGTTATTAACATAAATGACTGCATGACGAAAGATATAATTCGGTCACATGGGCGAAGGCATGGTGGGGTAAAGGTGGGACAAGTCCACCTTGGGTTGTAGCCAAGGCAGGTCAAAAATTTCATAACAAAATAGTTAATTAACTATATATACGTATATTGAAAAATAATAGAGGTTGTATTTTTAATATAAGTTATAAACAAAACAGCATTCTTAGTATATAGGTACCTAATCGAATTTTCCCAAAATTTAAGCAAATTCTAGTTACGCACGTGTTAGGTGTGGAGGCAATATATAAACTATGGATGCGTGCAAATTTAAAGTTACTGAAGCTACTACCGGTTTGGAAGTCAGCCTTCAACTGAGAAAATTTATTAAATTTCTTACGTAATATTACAACATAACGGCAAATTAGTAAAAAACGTATTGATTTAAATATAATTAACATACCCTAAACTAGTTTTTATTTAGACCTATAAATATGTCATAGGAATTAGGAATCATTTTTGTTTGTTATTATGTGCTACAAATGCTTTATTACATAAAAGGTGTGACTGTGACACATACATCAAGATATTGACTTTAAGCAAGGAAAGTCCATGTGATGAAATGTTAGACGAATGATAACTACAAGTCTACGCAATCGAATCCGGTGCGCAAGGACATCATGACGAATACCTACGTATATAAGACACTAGCTATCCCCGCAGTTTCACCCGCGTTTATCGATATCATTATAGACTATAACTATCTAGGAAAATTCCGCGTCGAATGATAACAGTCCCATACCGATATGTTCAATAGTTTTGAGGTGATGGTGCGTCAAAGGAACCGAGGAGTAATTACCATCTGCTGTTTTAAATGAATTGATTAGTGATAAATAAATATTTCACCATCATTCTAAATGATGATAGGTTTTATGTGTACTGTAGAATGTAGATTTATACAACGTGTTACAAAATACCCCGTAAAAATATAATTAATTATCAAAGCCAACAACCCTAGTAAGCTGTCGTGTCAGGGAACCAGATTATTTAACAGAAAGGCCTACGTACCTATTTTACTTAATAATTGTCTACATTATTTTTCTATTTTTCATTCATAAATGTTCGTATCTTTTTGGGTTATGATTTACAGTGTTACTGCGGTTCTTAAATTTTGTGAATGGACTCGTTACAAGGCTTCATTTAACCTCCTTTCGGCTTTACGGGTAGTTTTGTAACACCCTGTATACGTATGTATATGTAAATGTCTTTAAATGACGTTGTAAGGCAGTGTTAAACTTTATGATGCAATAAGTAATTTTTCTTCGAAAACGGACCCGTTACCTTGTATTGCTTACGTAGGTCTGTCTATGAGTAATATCTAGTTGTTATTTTATCAATATAATCTATTAAACATTATAGCACTGATATAAGTAAATACGAGGAAGATTAGCTTAAGAGCGTTGACGCCGATTTTACCTGCTTGGCCCAAAAAGCGTACTTTTCAAACCATTTTATCTCTTTAACAAACGTATCTAACGAATGTGTGAATTACTAATGATTTTAGGAAATATTTCGATCTAAAAAGTTAGCTGAGAACATTTTTAAAATTAAAAGAGTATTCGTGAATTCTAACCACATGAACGAACAGTGTTTTCAAAATTCCTAATACAGTGGTCATTTCGAAGCTTAAAATATCCGAAACCACTAATACAATTTACAAACAAACAAACTTATTTGATTGTTCAGATCCTTGAGCAAAAAGCCATCAGAGGTTTTTTTTATTATCAACTCCTAACATAATATAAATCAAACAATAAACAAAGTGAAAATAACAAAAAACACGGTTGGGAAATTCATTATTTCCTCCAATAAATCTTACTTAATTTTACAAAATAAACGTGTATTTTAATAAAAGAGTGTCCTCTTTACAAAATACGATACAGAATTCAGCTTATTGAATTTAATTTAATTTATTACAATTTTTTTTAAACTACTATAAAACTGTGCGCGTAAACCGGCTCAAATCAGTCCGCCGCGAGGTCTCTCAGGGAGTGGACGTATAGCTCCTCGTGACCTCTCCTAACCTTTGGCACTGAGTGAGTTTATAGTGCGACCAAACGATCTTGGGTTGGTAAGTAAAATATTTAATTTAATTTAGTTGATTGACAACAATATTTTTCGACACAAGAAAAATTGTTTCATGTTAACCATGAAGTGATGACATTATAAATCTAATAAGGCGGACCGCCCAGGATGTCGGACAAATTATTTTTATGCACTCCCATGATATGAAATGCAAGGGTTTCCTGAAAATAATAAAATGACGTCGGCATTCAGCTCTTCGAGGAGATGGTGTACTACTAAATGTTAAGACTTAGCAGGGTCGTTTTAATTAATATGCTGGATTTAATAATATATGGATCCTGGGCAGAGTCTAGCGGTCATACTGTGGGGAATACGAGCAAACACGTAACCCTACACGTTTAGATATCAATGTTGGTTGCACAGTAAAGTTGTTGCATGTGAGCAGTCAAAATCGACCCCTAGAATCTTATATAATACTTTATAGTCTGGTAATTTCATGTTCGTGGTTCTAATATTGCTGGTGCTTCTAGTTTCTCTAAACCATTTTAATTTTTTTTTTCTGCATACTAGATTTGATTCTGAACAACACCCTAAAGGCTCGTACTTTTTTACCATCCTTTATATTATGTAATGTTATTTATGAATGTATGTAATGTAATGTTTATGTTATGTTAACCGTTTACGACTTTATTTACTAACTCTGGTTTATGGTTTTCTTCAGGCATTGTAAAGAAAAAAACATACGAGCAGAGCAATGTCGCAGAGCATTGAGCAGAGAAAATGTCGAAATCCAAAATGAAGTAATGGTAAAGCATAAGTACTTAGTGTATTGTTCACAATATTTCATATTTATGTACCTATGGATTTACATCAATTTTTTTTAAACAGCCTCAGCCCAGAAGCAGCCGCGTCACCCCAAACTATAGAAGCGACATATACAAACAGCTGGTACGCATAGCAAAGGTGACGTGGGGCTTGAATAGAGAGATCACTAGAACCATCTACGTCGCAGTAATAGAGCCCATCATGACATATGCCTTGAGCGCATGGTCTTCAGCCACTAAGCTAGAGCTAATCAAGAAACAATTTGACTCGCTGCAGAGAGGCTTTGCCCAAAAGATCTGCAAAGCACACCGTACAGTATCACTTACGTCAGCACTTACGCTGTCAGGACTTCTCCCGCTCGACCTGAGGGTGCAAGAAGCCGCAAGTCTGTACAGGACAAAAAGAAACCTCTCTCTCGACTACTTACCAGCAAGCAAGGAGCTCGAAAACAACGTTAGCTATTTGGACCAGAAACACCCGTCCACACTCATATCCACGGACTTCGAGCTCCTTGAGAATTTTGACCCCGAGACCCTTAATCCCACCATCGCTGGCCCTCAAATCTATGCAGATGGCAGCAAAGTAGAGGGCAAAGTAGGAGCTGTTCTTACATGGTGGGAGGGGGGAAGGGACACCATTAACCAAAAATTCAGCATCCCGCGTGTACAGTATTCCAGTCGGAACTCTACGCACTTTTTAGGGCAATTCAGATGGTGAAACTTAGCAAGGAACCCATCGTTAGCATACTGAGTGACTCAAGATCCTCACTCGACCTGCTAAAAAATGCCAAAACGAGCCACCCCTTAGCCAAATCCATCAAAGAGTGCATCGAGGAGATTAAAGCGGAAGAAAGAGAATTACTGGCAACGAACGCGCCGACGAGCTCGCCAAGTCGGCAGCGCTCACCAAACAACCCAAGACTACGACAAAATCCCCCTATCCTTTGTCAAGAGGAAAATCAGAGAAGAATCAGTCCGCAAATGGCATGTCTGTTACGAGACCTCCGGCACTGGGACAGTCACAAAAACGTTCCTTCCAGACGTCGGCAAGGCGTACCGGATAGTAAGGACTACTAAACTGACACCCCATCAAGTGCAAGCTTTGACAGGACACGAGGGAATAGTTGAGTACATGTACAGATTTCACCTTAAAGACACCCCAGGGTGCGAATGTGACAACTCAATTAGGGAGACAGTGTGGCACATTCTTTACTGCCCACGGTTCCTGGCAGCCCGACATGACCTAGAATCCGTCATTGACATGAAACTGGTCTTGTCGGAATTGCAGTACGTCCTCGCAGACCCCTATAAAAGGTCACAGTTCCTGTCTTATCTGGACACCATCTTCCGCATAGCAACAAGCAGGAACAGTACCCTCAATAAACCGGACCCCCGATCACAAACGCCAACGGCTAGGGTCCCCGAGTCCTCACTACCCACAGCTCCCCAGCCAATTATAGATGTCCACACCATTGCCATTTCACAACTAATGGCATGCGGGGAGTATGCGGATCCGGGAATCAGGGTAAGAAGCGTAGCCCTCTTCATGGACAATAACACGGAGAGACTCGGCATAAGCTTCTGTAACGCAAAATCACCGAAGCGCGTAGCCATATCGCCGGGCTTAGCCGCCCTCTTAAACGGAAGCACCACCATAACAAGTATGAAGTGCAAGGTTTTCAATGCGCTGCCTGAGTCGAAGGTAGCCGGCTGCCCTTGTTGAATAGTGCGATCGCGAAACAAAACGATCGCACTATTGGAATGGGGGAGCGGACTCCCTTTGCTCTTGCAAGTTTAGTGCTTTCCAGAATAGGAGAAATTGAAGGCCAAACCATCACGCCTCGTATAATAAGCGTCGACGCTATGGTGATCGAGTATATGAGGGGTGAAGTCGCAGACCTCTGTGGCTGCATCAAAGCCTCATAAAAGCATGAGGTGGTCGTGTACGAAAACAGTGGTGAAGACCTGAGCTTCCTCAAAGTTCCACGACGCGTCTCAGTACCAAGAGCAAGTAACACCAACCCAGGCTCATGCCCGATCACTCAAAGTGGTTCTGAACGCATACAATAAAAGGCAGCCGTCATCAAAGCCGCAGTAGATCAAAGCGGCAGTCCAAAAGAAATCATCCGAGACCGAAATAGCTTAAACTCTAATATTTAGAATTATAAATTTTGATGAATAAGTGTAACTAAATTTAAGTAAATGCTAAGTTATTTATTTATAATCCATGTATCGGCAATAGAAAAATTCAATGTAACACTATCATTGAACGTTGCTTGAACATTGCTCGTCCACAAGCCACAAGCCTCAGTTCAAAACAACGAGCACGCGCGGAAAGATGTTAATTTTTAGAAACACAATACAATTGATCTTAAAATAATTTATCGTAGAATCTTCAAAGAGTACGGACTAAGAGTCCGTAGAAAATGTAAAAAGAAATAAATAAAAAAATTAAATAAAAAAAACTATAGAAGCTGGGGCTACCTCGGGTGTGTAAACTTTAATGAGAATAAAGTTTGAAGACTAAAATTTAATGCACTGATATTAGCGTGTTTTCACTATTTTAATATCGTGCGTATAACAGTAAGTAAGTAGCAGTTAAGATTAGTATGTTTTAATTTTCAGATTCTCGAAACAGAGGTTCCGCTTGAAACCAGTGTAGTTATTGAAGGTCGGAGAATAATTGATCTTCAGTTTTTTATAGATCAAATTAAAACATTCAATAACCATAATAAGGCAACTGGCTGTACTTTTGGTAACTTCAATATAGTTAAAGAGCGCAATATCGGAAAAGGCAATGAAACATAGGTTATTAGAATATTATAATAAGTGTCTGTTGCCAGAAATTGTTGACCCAAGAAAGTCTAGGTCGATGCCACTACGGAGCACGACTTTCCAGTCATATTATTAAATATTTTTGTTATTATAAATAGCATTTTTATTTGTTGCTTTTGCATTTGATGACGCTTGTTTTTCTTTAAACTAGAATCGAAGCTCATATTATAAATGCGAAGATAAATAAGTTTGTTTGTTATGCTTTCACGTTAAAACGACTGAGCGGATTTGGATGAAAGGCTAGTAATTTTTGTAAAAGAGTAACAAATATTCATCCAAATACCCATCCATATAAACTCTCAAACTTTCGCCTTTATAATTATTATTTGAAAATATGGTCTGTATGCTATTCTGATGTAATCTATAATATAATCAAATTTAAGTACTATTTTTTCATCAAAATCCGTTCCGTAGTTCTTACGGGAAAAACTAAAAAGCATGCAACCATACATCCTCACAGACTCGTATTTATAATATTAATCGTAGTAAGATTTTACATTACTACATTTCTAACTTTTCACGCCTGATTTTGAAAATTGCCACTTTATTTCACAAGGCTGTAATAGAAATAAAAATAAACTGACTATTAAATAAATATTATTAAACATAACTCAACGGATCAACACGGTTAGTTTGACTATAATAACAGAGAGTGCATCAACTCTACGCACACAGTCACGTGCGCATATGTGTGAGTGGAAAGAACACTGCAATTACCTAAATATTGTGCCGAGGATTTGGCGTTAACGCTCTTAATGGATTGTATCAGGTGTGACAGAATATAGTGGAAGACGCTATACTAATATAAGCTGATTTAGAAAAAAGGAAGATGCTTCCATTTCATTCAAACTGAAAAGCTACATTGTACTTTCGCTTAGAATTGATGTAACTAATCATTTAAACTGCCTAGTAAGTATAGTCAGCAACATAAGTAACTGAACAGTGCCTTTACCATGAGTTGTAAAGAACTAAAATCGGTAGTATGAGTCGATCGGGTTCGATGGTCGTTTACTCGCCAGTGACTAAAGTAAGTTTCGATAGCAACTCATGGTAGAGGTACTGGTAAATAATTGAACACCGCATCTATCCTTGTTATGTAAAGATATAGTAATTAGAAGTTTTTTTTTTTTTTTTTTTTTTTTTTATGCCACTTGGGCCGACAAACAAGCAGACGGTCCACCTGATGGTAAGTGGTCACCGCCGCCTATGGACATTTGCAACACTAGGAGCATCGCCAATGCGTTGTCGACCCTGAGACGTGAAGTTGTTAAGTCTCATGTGCCTGTAATTTCACCGGCCCCCTTACCTTTCTAACCGAAACACAGTAATACAATTGCACTACTGCTTCACGGCGGAAATGGGTAAGGTGGTAGTACTTCCCCGGACGAACTCTGCACTAAGAGCTCTACTACTCTTACTTAGTTTAGTTAATATCTGTCTACAAAAACTTATAATTTAACATTTTTTCGGATCTGTTAAGTTACTTATGTTGTTGACCGTACGTAAGTTAGTTTGATTTGTCACAACTACCTATCGAACCAAAATTTTTAAAATTGAAATTTTCAGTTACTAAGTTTCAACGGTGCGAACATGACCCTATTAGCATTACTAAGGTCCGTTGTTCGTCTGTCTGTCTATCCGTTTGACACAGGGCTATATCTTTTGAACTTTAATAGGTAGACACTAGCAATTTTTACATAGTGTGTACAACTATGTTCGCTTTAACAAGAAATTATAAAAGTAAAATAATTAAAATATAGGACAAAAATTTCGTCACTCGTGGTTTTGTTAAATATTAAAACGTGGTACGGGACCCTTTGTGTGCGAGTCCGTCTCGCAGTTGACGGCTTTTTATACATTCCTATAAATGATTTTGACATGGATATTCCGCTTCACCGAATAAAAATGAATAGACAATTATTGTTCACGTATTGCTATTAGACACTCCTTTCAGAGGTCGCCGACATCAATCATAGACGTGTTGATTCTAGTGTATTCGACATCGATGTCTCATTCAAAATTTATCGATAGAGATGGCAAGACAACTCGGGATTATTCGGAACTTCTCGGGTGACAAACCGATTGGGCCACCTACAGAACCGAAAGACTTCTATTTTACAATTTTACTAGCGACCCGCCCCGGTTTTGCTCAGGTGCAATGCCTCTTCAATCACTCTATCTATTAAAAAAAAACCGTATCAAAATCCGTTGTTTAGTTTTAAAGATTTAAGGGTACATAGGGACAGAGAAAGCGACTTTGTTTTATACTATGTAGTGATTTGGAAATAGTCCATCAACCAAACCGCAGTTCATACTGCCACTAGAAGAGTATCGACACAAATTTCAAACTGTATTATTTCTCCTAGCTATCCGGATGGCAACCGAGTAGATCTGATTATTAGGATCCAATACATTTTGAATGATATCACGCTTTTAGTGGATGTCACAACATGGCATGTTGTCCAAGTCAGTTTTTATAAATACACATATAAAAGTAAAAATGTAACAGTCAGTCATTTATATCATCGGAAGTGACATGTGACCGCATCCTCTTCGATTATATTATTATAGTACTTTAAATTGATAGAAACAACGTTTCGTTGTTGGTAATAAAAATGTGCATAACAATCTTCGATCACTAATAAAGAACGATCGAATAACAATATATTGTAATGGGAAGATAGTGTTACAGAATAAAAACAAAGATATATAAATTATAGGAGTCACTATAACCGGGCAGTGTTACCAGAATGCTGGCATTGCCAATTCGGATGCCATTTTGAATTTAGAAATAGACTTTTTAAAACTAAACTTTTTGAAAGGCAAATATTTCCTCGTCTATTTAACCTTCTTGATTGTCTAGCGATATTAGCGCTGGTAAGACTTGATATTCTTTGCGAAATTCAATAGCAGTGATATGATGACTCAGCGAACGAAAGGAACGGAGTATTGTATTACATTAAAAATACTTATACTTATTCATTAATATTATTTTGACCTTTGAACTGTTGTTAGTTACTTATTAGTGAATTTATTTTGCAGTACTTTAATTATAAAATAGTCGACACTAATATAAAGAGATACAATCGACTCCAAACAATGTATTTAAGTCGATTCAATATGATGAATCAACTAAAACTATATTTTGGTCAAAATTGAATTAAAAATGGTAAAAATACATTGTTTATCAAATTAAATAAGCCATATTTTAAACATTTCGGATAAATTCGCTACTATCTAAAGGCCAAACGATAAAAAATACGTAAAAATAAATAATGCATTCTATGTAAAATCGAACAGCAACGAAATAAATGATACCTACACACATTGAACTTTGTTACTAACGGTTCTTAACTTGTTTTATTTATTGTACCAATTTAGTATTACGTAATACCAAGGCCTAATATGAAATGCAATAAAGTCATTGAAATAGTTAAAACGAATTCACCCACAAAGGAGGATGACCACTTTTATCGCAGAGAGACTACAAAAAATAAGCAACTTACGCTGGAAACAAAATACCACGCCATGTTGAAAAAAAATACTGCTTTAAAGTATCAATATAATACTAATACATATTAACTGACCTGTTTGTGGTTGACTGCCACGTAATGGGCCGTGGGTTCAATTCCTACCCAGGACAAACATTTGTGTGGATGAAAATGTCTGTTTTTTCTGTATTAAGGTGTAGATATCTATGTATGTATTACATGAATAAAAACAAGTATGTATAGTATATCAGTTATCTGGTTTCCATAGTACGAGCTCTGCTAAGTTTGGAATCAGATGGTCATCGGTAAAGAATGCCCCAGGATACTTATTATGAAGAAAAAAAAAACAAAACTATTTAAATTAACAATCTTGAATACCCAGTCCTCGACAACTGCAAAATTTGGTACCTGTAGCTCGGGAAGTAATTTATTCGAGAGAAAGCAACAATGTCCCGTTACACTCGAAATATGTATTTTGTAAAACGTGGGTCTTGGTACTATAAGCCTACCCTTTCGGGGATAATATTTATTTCTTTTTAATTTACTTTCAATATAGAGTTCACAAAACTCACGGGATGGAACTAAGTAGTTCCAAATTCAAAATACGAGTAGCATTCATAATTGTTCTTTCACGTATATAAGTATACTCAACATGCTGGAGTATCGTAAAAATGAGATTTTGCGACTAACGTAATGGGTAAGTCTGTAAGGGCCCTTCCATAAGGTCCCTGAGCTTAAGGTACGGTGTCACTTTTACTAGACACGCGTAGAAAAACAATGATGACTCTGTAATATTCTGCGAATGTAATCATCGAGTAGACAGTCGGCACAGCAAACCGTTTATCGATTAATATAATAACTGGCTTTGTAATTACCCCTCAAGCCGAACAAATAGGTCAAAGGAGTTAGCAAAACAATGACAATATGATGTCATTTATTCGTATATCGACGCCATTGTAACTGTCATGACAGAACATCAGGGTATCCTCGACTTAATATGTTTAGTTGTCTCTCCAACTAGTGAATATTGGCAATCAACTTCAATTAACTGAAGTTGTTCTGCGTAAGTAAGTCATTGAGCATTCAAATATTTTAATTATGTTCATAAAAGTGATATTTAAAAATAAAGTGGGATTTTGCAGCCGGTTTCGACTCAAAACCATAGTCTAATCTCCCAATTAGATATGACTTAACCCTTAAGGTACCTACTTACCAACTAAAGTGTACTTGATGAGACAGGGATGGCACAGGTTGGTGATCGGATGCCAATGCTCGTTGTTTACTACATCTGCCAACTCTTCAGACGTGTCTGTTAGGAAGAGTGCAAACTCCTTGAAGGTCACGTCGTGGCCATGCTCCAGAGATTCATTAGATGGATTTGAGCGAAATGCCTTTATGATCCGTCGACCGACGCGATCCTGAAAAGTGTATTTATTAAAGTGTTGTTGGGTACGATAGTGATTGGGAATATTTTTAACGTTTTGACTGAGTGTGGTCATCATGATCCTACCCAATTGCCAGATTTTGGAGCCGGCGATTACGTGGGCTTTTTTCCCATTCGGTGCAATACGTATTACAGATTTTTTGCGGCCGCACGCCAGCCCTCTTTGTATACTTTTGTTGATTGTTTTAATTTTATATTTTAAGTGCACCAAGAGGCCTCCCTATAAATGAGGCAGGGCGATAATGTTCGTCGCCGCCGCATCACATTGCATCACCACCAAAAAGGACTTGACTGATTATCGTCATATTCACACAATATATTTGTTTTGTGAAGATAATTGATCAACGCTAAGTTAGGAACAGGTGGGTTGACAACAAAGTTTTTAACTGATCACGCCACCTTTCTTTTTCGTTTTCTTTTTTAGAATGCCTAATTTTATTCTAAGTTAAATGCTTTTTAGAATGTCGTGCCTTCTTTATTGAGCACAAATATATACAGCTTAAAGCGTCTTTTGAATCTATGATACAATATAGCAGATAAAATTAAGTTATTAAATAGTCTAGATAGACCATGACAGCTCATTTTCGAATTAATGTATGTGTAACGTAATTTTATTCCCTAAAATGGAAGGTCTAATTTATTTTGATGCCTATTATCTGTGACATCCCAAGAGGCAACGGTTTTTTTTATTAAGATAAATTGTTATCAATCAGTTGGAATTGTTGAATATCAACAAGGTTAATGGAATATTTCGATAAGTATTATAGTCATTGAATCGTGTAGTTTTGTTGTTGGTCTACCTTAAATTCAGATAATGTAAAATACCATTTAGGTAGGTATATACTAGATTACAGAACCATACAATGAATTTGGTTATAGTTTTGATGGGAGATCATGAGGTCACACACTCCCTTTTTATTTATGTTCTGTTTCATTTCATATTCTAAGACTTGAAAGTATACTTAACATCGGAAGAGTGGGTCTCCCTGAAAACAGGTATTCTCAAACTTCTCTTAAGTTCCAAGACATGTATTTTTGAACTAGTTATGTAAAAGGAAATTATGAATAAAGAAAAAGTTAATATTTTTCTGAAGACATGTTTTGGGGTTTGCCTAAAATATCCCTGTTATATGGAATGCTAAAAAGACTTTTAGGTTTTCAATGTAAGTCCATATATAGGTTACCTACTTGGGGATTTCTTTAAAATGTGGAATGTGTAAATAATTTACATACTAATGTGATTCTAATGCAAAATGTATTTACAACAATATTTAAGATCCAATCTATTTAATCCTACCTCTTATTAATTCTATTATTATAAATATATTAATGATGTATTATTTAACATACCTGAAAATACTTTGCACTTTGTGTTTCACCCTCTAACTTATTCCTATATGCTGACAATAATCTTTCAAATGGATTCCTCACAATTATCATCTTCTGATAATTTTCCAGCATGTAGTCCCGGTCTGCCTTTGCAACCATACTTAAGTTTTGGAACATTCCTGGTGTGTGAGCCAGGCTAGCCGGAATGGATAATACATCTGTGTCATTCCATTTGCCGGCCAGAATCATCAACACCCTCTTCCAATTTGTGCAGGCCACCTGGAGATTAACTTAAATTTATAAAAAAATACCTATTTACTTTTCTATATGGTTTTTAATATTGTGAGGGTTATTTATAATAAGTTTTCATGAATGTTCTAATTTGTTTAGCTATATTTCTACCATATTATTTTGTTTTTTATTTCTGTTGGTGTAAAAATACCATAAAAAGAAGTTAAAAGTTTAATTAATCAACCAAGTAAATATTTACATTTACCTCAAACTCCAAACTTATTATTTTAGGTACTTAGTCGAAGTTTGACGTGATATGCGAAATCAAGTTGTTAACATAATTTAAAGCTTTTAAATTTTGCCAATTATAATTTGTGTGTCATGGACACTGCAGTAGTTTGATATATAGATAAAAAAATAATGATAATTTTTCGTGAATGACGTCGGAAGCACTTGTTAAAAATATCAGCTAATACAGACGGAAATCCCGTTTGCCTTGAAAAACTCACCTTCGGCACGTAGCAATACAGCAGTTTGTGCTCATCATTAACCAAAATGTGTTCCAGCTGACTCGGCGGCAACTCATCCAGGCTTAATTCACTCGGAAAACGTCTACACGTCTCTTGAATAAGCTCTTGCCTAGCTAAGTTCAAGGACTGGGTCAACTCCAACGAATGTATCGAGTTATCGTCTATCTTATTATCAATCACATTTCCACGCACAAAAAACAAAATGCTAACTAACACTAATTCTGTTTTCACCACACGCATTTTTTCACAATTCACTACACAAAATTTAAAAATAAAGTAAATACGAACTTTCTTTCGAAAAGTGTAACCTAAGTTTTTAATGTAGGACACGAGTTATTAAGCATGTTGCGATGAATTTAGACACTCAACTCAATGTATCGAATGAAGTTTATTTAATAATATCAACCACTGTCATATTTTGAAACATTATTTATGTTAAAACAATATTCATGTCGCGATATTTATTTCGAGATGCTATGCGCGATACATACAACCACCACGCACAACTTTGACAGTTCAACTGACTGACTGAATGGAAGGAAGGAATGAATGAATTATGAACTGAACAAGATGGAAATAATAAATTGCTATACCAACCAAAACTGTTTGAATGAATACATTTATTTCAGACACATTTCAATAAATACATTTTCACGATGTGTCTGTATTCGTACATTTTATTTTACACGAACAGGATTTTGTAACGGTAACATTTTATTTCAACTTAAAAGTAAATAATCTTTCAATTTACTGCAAGCCTTTCTGGAATATTGCTCTGAAACAATTAAAAGGTATTGCTTTTTTTATATTTTCTCATAAATTCGGTACCTACTTAATTATAGAACAAAAACAAATTTGATAGCGTTCAACTTACTCTTAGATGTTGTATGTAGCAAACTTTATGATACTGATGTATAAGAGCGAAGGCTTCTTCAGCTACCGCTAGCTGATGATGCTGCCACGCCAGGACCGCGAGGCACGCCCATAATGTTTCATCTTCTACAGTCCGGCACAGCTTTTTAATGTACAAAAGGCGAAATTATTACCGAATTAAGTTGGTCTATCACTACATTATTTAAACGGAGTCGCTTCCCGCTGTCTGTCTGTCCGTTTGCTTACATCTTTAAAACTACGCAACGGATTATGATGCAATTTTTTTTAAATAGATATAGTGATTCAAGAGGAAGGTTTATATATATTAATATCTACATTGCACTCATGCGAAGCCGGGGCGGGTCGCTAGTCATCTTATAAATATATGATTAGTAAACCGTTGATAATATAATCAATGCAAAATGTTAACCTGTAATGCGGCCTGCCACATGTTTGTCGCGACATGTTTCAGTAGCTTTTCAGGAAAAGAGGCAAGTGATAAATGCAGTATAGAACCGTTTCCTCGGCAAACCTTTGCTACGCCGTCTTCTACACACAACACTGTTGGATTTCGGCCTAAATCCCTGTAAATATACTGTTGTAAAGTGGAAATCTGTGGGATCAATTATGAAAGTGTAACACTGGTAAATACTTTGGAAATACATACGCAATCTCCTTACTGACTGTAGTGAGAGCCAGCCAGTCAGGCTGCACAGCAGCTGTTGGGCAGCACCAAGCTACCACAGAGTTGGCACGTAAACCCACTAAAAGTTCAGTTTCAGAACTCCAAGTCATACTGAGAATTTGTGACCCTAAACAAAAGAAATCATTATTTTTACTACTTTACATAAAAGAAATCTTTCACGAACTTCAATCATACTACTATTCTAAATGATAAAGTTTGGAAGTATGGATGTTTGTTTGTCATCATGTCAGAACAACTGATCGGATCTGGATGAATTTTGGTACAGAGATTGCTTGCTAGCTAGGTTTTTATTTCGGGCAAATATAATTACCTTCTTGAACGACGGTTAGACTGCGGGAGACGGCACGTTACTTATAATTGTGTTAGAAAACTTACCTAATTTCACAAACTTGGGCTTAGTGTCTTTAACAGTCACAACATACAAGTCTCTATTATAGTCCAGCAGTGCTAGTTGCCTCTCATTAATTGGGCCTGTCTGACTGAGTGCAATATTAGACACAGTCATCTTATGTGTTAACTTGGTCACTGTGTTGTCGGCTGAACTTCGGACTATCATTCCGGTTGGCAAATCAAAGACGTGAATTACTGTAAAAAGGTTATTTTTTTTTAAATACGCATGGCATTTAAATGGCATGGTAAGCCAACAGTGTATTTTAGTTCTTGGTCCATAAAAATATACAGGTTTTACTGAATATCTTAACTAATTATAGTGAGGAGAGAGTGCGAATTTGCGGAGCGTAATCACCGGAACCCCAAAAGCTAAAAAGCTGGAAGCTACACTATTCCCAAGTACACGCTAAGCTAAAAGCTTAGGATACAATTGATACCTCAGGAACGAGACCGCGAAACTGTTGCTAGTACCTAGTCTATAAAGAAAAATTATCATGACAAATATTGAAATCTATAGTAGCATCTCATCCTGTTTAAATTAAAACTTAAAACGAATATGTCACAAAAGATTAAGATTCCTTACATTTTCTATCAGATTGATCAATAGCTGCCAAAGCGTCAGGGCCTAAAGATACAGATGCTCTTCCAAGGGTTTCTGGTCTAGCACCCCAACGTGGGCTTGCGAGCAGACGACCCATGTAACTGTAGACTGAAAGACCAGCTCTTTCTACTATACTTATACACCTGAAAACAATGATTAAGAAATAGTAAAATATTAATAAGGATTTTTTACTGAACAGTTACTCGCTAGTAAATTAGTCACCTTTCAGCCAGCAAAATCATGCTGATAGTTCCCTCCTTTAAATCAAACGTGACTGGAGTGTTCCATGAGCTAAGCTTGTGAATGAAACATTGCTTGACTGTGGCTATCACCAGATGATTGAAGCCCAGTGCAATTTGTATCACTCGGTCTGGGTAGTCGAGTTGATCGCTCTGGTCTGTAATTACATCCTTGATTGATATTACTTTGCGACCAATTTGGGTGCACGCGAAATTTCTCCATGTGTATTCCCTGGAGATAAAAACAAACTGGTTATTAGATGATATAATCCATTCTTCTGTAGGGCGCTTCACTTCCGTACAATTGATGGGCTGGTTGGTTTAGTGATTCTTCACCCTGACTATCAGGCCACAAGTCGTGTGTTCGGTTCCCGCCTAGGACAAACATAGGGGTTGTTAAAAATATCTGTTCTGTATCTCGTTGTTAATATCTATCTATGTATATCTATGGAAAACAATTGTAATAGGTAGAACCTTTTTTTTCAGTTATCAGATATCTCCATCAAATTGCAATTTTTTCCCAATCATCCTGTCAACTGTATTTTATCATTACATGTAATTTGTGGAGATAAATAAAATAAATAAATAAATAAAAATAGCTCTGCTTTGTCTGGGATCAGATCATCATCACCTGCCTGCCCTCTTCTTAATTATATGGTGTCGGCGCAATACTTATGCTTCTGCCCACCTGATGCATTACGTATTACAAGAAATTAGGTTGATTTTTTTGCCCGTCCATCTGCCTGACACCAACCCTCTTTGCGTATGATTTTGTTGACCACTTTGTGTATGGTGTGAGTTCACGTGGACTTAAAATATAAAACCATAATTACCTATCAATAATATGAGCAAACATAACATGCCCATTAGCACATGCCGCAGCTAGCTGCGTGCCATCTGATGACCAGGCAATGTTGTAGATACTGCCTGTTGCTGGACGATCCAGACAGTGGGACCACTTGTAACAACATACGGGGCGTATTTAAATTTTGTGTTTTGTTTTTAATTTCATTATTTGATTCCATTCACAACATACCCCATTAGCATTACACAGACGCACAAGATTGAAGCTACCAATAACAAACATGTCTCCAGCTGGAGACCAGCTCACGCTTGTAATTGGCTGGTCATGTTTCACACTTACTGATATCTGCTGACCAAATGTGTCCCATATCTTTAAATAAATCACAATTTTAATGATATGATTTTTAAATAAACTCGTCGATTTCACTTTATTAATATTATCAAACCTTTGAGAAACCATCTTCAGAGCCCGAAATAATCAAGTTGTTGTTGGCATTCCACGCAATGCATAAAATGAGACCATCGTGGGCTTTCCACTGTAAATACAACAAATAAAAGTTTAAATAATATCAGCCGAATTGATGCAGACCAGTGCATCATTTTAATCGCATACTAGATGTCATAAATAGTGGTTACTTCCACTGCTTTACATACTTTAGTAATTTTAGAGCTCGAATTCAATTGTTTTAATACAAGGCTATTCCCTTTTGTATGCAGGATGGTGCTGCTGTCAGGACTCCATACTGCATTAAAACAAGGCATATCGGACTGTACTATAGTTGAACGCAGGAGACCATTCCGGGACCAGACTTTAACGAAACCGTCTTCACCAGCTGTAAATACAAATTAAAGTAATATTGAATGTCTGCACCTAATTGTTAAATATTTACATTAGGAAGGTTTGTTTATGTTCTTGTTGGTTAATTTTAACTGGCAGGTCTAAAAATACTCATCATACCTGTCAGGAGGCCAGCTCCATCGGGACTCCATTGCGCTGTTAGGCAAGCTCCTTGGTGGGCGTTAACGGTTTTTTCAATACGACCATTATGGTTTACAATGTGAAATCTAGAAGTAATCGTTGTTTTAAAATGGGGAAAATTAATAGTTTTCGATATTTTATCACTGGTATATATTTAAATTAAAAAAAATATTTATTAGGAAATATCACTAACTTGCCATCTGCAGATGAGATCAATATAACATCATGCTGATGTTTATTGCTTCCAACATTTAGCTTCGGAAACAAATGCATTCCAGTTGGATAAAAATCGTCGGAGAATGTCGTGATGATCATACATTCATTGTTGACGAGGTTCCATTTTAAAAGTTTGTGATCGTCTCTGAAATAAATAAAGCTAAATAAGTAAGTTATTACACTATATTTTGTCTAGTAGGTACAACCTACTGAATTTTATAAAACTTTCTTACGATTGCATTTTAGAGATACAGATAGTCTACAACTTTCATTAATATCATCATACGGTAACCAAATTTTAGTTTGTCGAACCAATGCGGCTTAAGTCATTAGGTACCAGCAAATCCTAAGCAAAAGTTTTGAATATTCAATAAAAAAAGCTTTTATGAATTAACACCAACCCACAAGAGAAAACGTCTTCAGTATTATTCCAACTAACACAAACAACGACTCCAACATGTTTAGGGTCTTTAAAAGATGATATTTTCAATTTCATTTTGCTTGTTTGTATAGGTAGTTCCTTAAATGTTTATAAATGGTTACTATGGTAACATAGTATGATATCAAGTTCCCTGCTATGACGTATGGCTTTATTGCCACATGTTCTAAAGAAGGGTGTGTGGTAAATACACACGATCGATTGATGTGAAACTTTTGTATTGCAGGAAAACATTTTAATTATTCATCAATCAATTTTAAATAGTATGTGTTTCTCATTTATTTATTTTTACCGACACAAAAAGGTTGTAGATCAGAATTTCAAGCCCTCTCATAAAAAGTTTCACATCAAAGATAAACTATATCCCCGATTAAGTAATTTCTAGCCAATATTTAATCATATTTGGCAATTAATCATGCTATCATCAGAACGATAGCAATATATTTTCGGTAAAATTTAAAAATCATAACCATGTATTTATCAACAAAAAAAATGATAGAAAGAAAATAATGTTATGATAGAAGTTTCAAACGAAGACTTCATAATTTTTTTTAATTGCCGGAAATATATCAGATATTTATATATATAAATCACAATTTAGTAATATTCACATGATGAAATAAAACGTAGGTATATTTTTTTATGTTTTCGACAGCTGTCATCTTCACTTACGATCATTGAAGTAGGGATGGCAATTCTTTACGAAAATCGATTCGAATCGTAACCTAATAAATCGATTCACAATAAATCGAGGTCCAAAAGATCGATTCCTTTAAAATCGTTTTTTTTTCAAGTTTGCATTTACAATATAAATATACGAGTATATCCATTTTATGAAAAACATCAAAAATACCATAATAAATGATCTCTTATCAGTAAAATCACGGATTTTTTAGTTCAGGAATTCGATAATGTCAATTATAGAAAATTAATATTTAATAAATTATTTTATAATTATTACCATGCTAAAGTATCAGGTCAGGTTTAAAAGAAGACATTTATTTTCTTAATGTATTTGTTACATTAAAAAGTAAAGAAAATAGATAATTCAGCTTACAGTTCCCAATGTTTAATATCTAAACTTTTTAAAAACAACAGGCTGTCAAGTCTACTGGGATCCAAGCGGTTTCGCTCATCACTTGCGATGTTGCCGGCAATGAAACAAAGGCGCTCACATGGAACAGATGATCCCACGATACTCATATACATGATTGCTATTGAGTGAATGTGGTGATAAATAGAGCTTTTTTGTTCTTGCCAGAAAAGTATAGGAACATATTTCATGTGTACAACTGCCTGTGATAAATAGTGTTTAAATTCTTCGTTTAAGCCCTGACTTTCCAGTGCAAGTGCATTACATGTAGAGAGTTGCTTTTCACAAGCAACTTATGAAAATCCCAATTCCTTTTTTCATATCAGTCCCTTCTATTGCATCGACTTCTTCACTATTATTTTGTGGAAGTTGTTGAAGCTGTGATTTTATATCTAAAATTGAAGTATTTATTTTATTTATTGCCCGAGAACAGGCTACATGGTCAACAAAATGGATTTAAAAAAATCTAGGATCTAAAATTGTCGCAGCAATCTTTTCTTTAAGCCGTCCACTATTAAAGTTCTTGTTTCAACACCAATATCAATTGAAGTTTTCATTGTATTATATGTTGCAGTGAGACAATATACTATTAGATACTATTGGTATAATTTTACTGGCTGTAAAATAATCTCCCGATATTTCTTTAGTTATTATTTCTAATGGTCTCAATATAGGTATTTATAAGATCTTTTATGATTTCTAACTGGTGTGAAGTTAGCATTGCCGGTGCTTTAGGATACTTTAGTAATATTGGTGCAATTATTTCAGATGTGTTTATTTTTGCCATGAACATTTGTAACAGCTTTAACGATATTTGCGCCGATGTCCGTGATAAACGCTACCACTTTGTTATTTGCAATTCCCCATTTTTCTGTCATATTAATAATTACTTTACTAGTGCTAAGTAGTCAGCATTGTGTGGTTCTGTTAGAATAGTGACTCCAAAAATTATGCTCATTAACTTATTTTCATATATACAATGATCAGCTAAGCCTACTTAGCTTTGACTATTAAGCAAGTCGGTCCAAACATCTGCAGTTAACGTTTCTACTCCTTGTATTTTTAGTTTAAGTTGGGTCGAAAGAATATCATATTTATCGTCAATCATGTGGGTAATTGTTTTTCTGACTGGGACTTTATATAGAGATGCCACTACTTTAATTAAATAATTAAATCCTGTTTTTTCCACAGTATTCAGAGGCAAGCCAACCTTTGTTATCATGAAGACTATTGCATTGGTTATTTGATCATGCTTAACACCATTATCTGAAAATGAATAAAAAATATCATAATTATCGATCCTGTATGCTTCTCACTTTCATAAAAAAATATTAATAAAATATTTCAATTTCATGTCTTACCTCCAAATGATTTTATACTTGTGAAACAAGACGTCAATGTTTGCTGTTTCAAGATTGATACAGAGGCAGTAGATGAAGCCACGCTCTCAGTATCCGAATTATCAACATTTTGTAAATCTGGAACTGGCATGATGTCAGGCGTTATATCATCAACAACCTAAAAAAAAAATGATTTTTTTTTTATTTTCAAACTTAGTAGATTGGAAAACATAGAATGAGATATAAGAAATACAGGTTTCAATGACTTGTTCATTTTCACCACCATTTCGTGCATTAACACATTTACCACCACCACTTTCACTCTTCTTTTTGAGTCTTACGGTTTTAATAGTTGGGTGACGTCTTAATAAATGATTACGCAAGTTTGTTGTGTTTCCTTTAGTTTTTACTTCCTGGTGACAATATTTGCATGTACCTCCCAAATCTTTTTTTATAAAATGATTCCATACATAATTTTTACCCGACGTGCTGAAAAAATACATTTGTTCCTTATTAAACTTGATAAATAATAAAATTTAAATAATATTGAAAATCCTATCAGCATCAATTCACTTAATTCAAACGAGTAGTTTAAAATAAAATTCATATAAGCAATTTGAGGTTATATAGATAAGTGGACATAAAGTAATAGTAAAGTATAAACAGTTCATCAATTATGAATTCCATATAGTTATTTCAATGCTCATTAGTGATCATAGATGGTTAGATTTATTATAGCAACTAACAGAACAAACTCAAAATAATGGCATCAAAGTAAAAAAAATAACAAGTGCTTTACTTACCCTCAATTACTTAGTACTCCGTATCAAACACTACATAAAAATAAGTATTTATTTCACTAATCACGGTATGGATGTTACAACAGTCAGTCACTCAACCTTACATAAACAAATAAATGACACCATATCAATCAACAATTAATACAAAAAGTTAAAAACCCCAAACAAACGTAACTTTTTTGATGTGAAACATCTATAGCTGCACGTAAAACCGATTTCTGGGGTGGCGACGCATGCCGTGGCGACGCGTCGCCACGCTATATGATGAGTTGTCAAAATTTGAATATTTTATTTTAATTTTGGATTTTTGAGTTTAATGAAAATAAATGTTTATTAAATAAACAGTTATTATTTTTGTGGAAAAAAATCGTTATATAATTTTTTTACATTATGCCATATTTAGTTCTATGGAGGAGTGACGTATGATACTCCTCCTTTTAAATGGAAAGATCTTCCGCCAAGCCGCCGCAAATCATGCCTGGGGACCGCGGTCCAACTGTTGATGTTGGATGCTTGTATATATGTCGAATCCTGAGAGAATCTCGATATAGCGAAGTAGGCTTCTCGCGTGTTGCGTGGTGCGGGCGGTGAAGGATTGTATGCATGTTCATAGGTCACCACAGTTCCTATCGTAATCTGTTATTTTAAACATATTACTTGTACAAAATAATTTCGATGTTTTACATCTGCCAGGCGTCCCGTGACGGCTTTTTTTTTATTAAAGAGAGGTGATGGAAACTAAGCACATAGTCATCTCGCGAATTTTTGAGTCATTTACTCTTTAACCGACAACGCCGTAATATTACGGGTACATTCAATCAATCTTCAATATTATATATAATTTGAATACTTATTATTATATTGAAATGAAATGAAATATTTTATTCAAATAGGCCTTCACAGGCACTTATGAATGGTCAGACACCGGTTCGGAAGGTTGCTTTTACTGAGAAGAGCCGGCAATAAACTCAGCAATTACTCTTTTCAAAATAAGATTTTGTACATAAAGATGTGTCTTGCTGGAGCGAGCGCTACACCCAAGCATTGTCGTCATTAAAATAATCATTTGTGTTGTAGAAAGCCTTATGTACTAAAGCAGTCTTAATTCTTTCCTTAAATTTTTGTAAAGGCAAATTTAAAATTTCAGCAGGGATTTTATTATAGATGCGTGCACTAAGTCCTAAAAATGAGCCTTGCTCTTTTTGCAGTCTATATGCAGAAGTGACAAGTTTATCCTTATTTCTAGTATTGATGGAGTGCTTATCACTCTTTTTGACATAAAGACTAATATTTTGATGTACAAATATTATGTTTGCATAAATATACTGCGATGCAACTGTGAGGATATCAATTTGTTTAAACTTTTCTCAGAGGGAAGCTCGAGAACTCAAATTATAAATTGCTCGAACAGCTCTTTTTTGCAATATAAAAATGGTTTCTATATCAGCAGCTTTACCCCAAAGCAAAATGCCGTAGGTCATAACACTATGAAAGTAGCTAAAATAAACTAATCTAGCCGTATCGACATCTGTAATCTGTCTGATTTTTCTAACTGCGTAAGCTGCTGAACTAAGTTTTCCCGCAAGACATGATATTTGTGTCTCCCATTGAAGTTTTGAGTCTAAAGTAATTCCTAAGAAAACTGTTGACTCAACAAGGCTAAGAGCTTCGTTGTCTAACATTATACTACAGCCTAGTTTTTAACATTGGGTAATGCAAATTTAATACATTTAGTTTTTCTTGCATTTAAAACAAGATTATTAACAGTAAAACAATTTAATACCTGGGCTAATGCACCGTTTACATCGTCATAATTGTATTATATATTATATGAAATCAAAATAAGTGTAAAGTTAACTGAGTATCGAATTATCGCAAAAATATGCTCCCTGATTCTTTATTGGTTGAAAAATTAAATCGCGCGGAGCGCGTAATTTAAATTCCTAATTGGAAATAATTTTATGGTTTTTACCAAAACTGAAAAACTCGAATGTCGATTTTCAAGGGTGAAATATCGATTCACTGAATCGATTCAGAACTACATATCTATTTAAACAATCGATTTTCTTGACTCGAAAAATCGATTCTTCGATTAATCGATCTCAAATCCCTATCCCATCCCTTCATTGAAGTTCTTTCAAATCAAATTGCCTTCTCACATGTTCGTATTTTAAAGATTACGATATTTGAATAAAACCAGAATTATTTGCATTGTTTTCACTCAAATTCTTAATTAAACACGAGTATGGACGACGTACCAGAAATAAGTAGTGATGAAGACCATTTCGAGGAGGAAGAATGGCATGAAGTAGAGTCGGGTAACACGATGGTAACATGCTTGTTTTGTTCTAACGTTTTGTCATCAATAGAGGAGGCTTTTAATCACTGCGAGGTAGTCCACCACTTCGCTTTGAGAGCTCTGAAGCTGAAGTTCAATATGGACTGCTATTCGTACATTAAACTCATCAATTACATCAAAACTCACAAATCGTCTGCAGAAGTAATAATGAGCGCAAATGAAGCGGTCTGGGAAGACGAGAAGTACTTAAAGCCTGTTGATCAAGATGAATGGTTGATGTTTGACTTCGAGTCTATCACAGACAAGGCTAGCTCCCCAAAAACATACCATGCTAATGTCGAAAATGGCCTAGTAACATTGTCACAGGCCCATTTCAATGAACTTCAAAGGACAATCCAAACTTTAACACAACAGCTTACTGAAAGTCAAACACATCTTCAAATGGCTAAAGAAGACATCAACAAAATGCAGAGTTCAATGAAAACTATGGTTGAAGGAAGTGGCAGCAGTGACACAGACCTGTCAGACAGTAACTCAGAACAATCACATTTATCTATGGACTGTGTAGCAAAAGTACCACTTGAAGATGACGAAGGATACTTCCATACATATGCACACTACTCTGTTCACCATGAAATGCTCTCTGACAAAGTACGCACGGAAACATATCATGATGCAATTCTAAACAATAAAGATACAATAAAAAATAAAGTTGTACTTGATCTGGGATGTGGTACCGGAATCTTATCCATGTTCTGTGCTACGGCTGGTGCCAAGAAAGTTTATGCATTAGACCAGTCTGAGATAATATACCAAGCAATAGATATTATAAGGGAAAACAATTTACAAGATGTAATAAAAACTGTGAAAGGTAGGCTGGAAGACACAGCTCTAGATGAAAAGGTGGACATCATTGTTTCCGAATGGATGGGATACTTTTTGTTGTTTGAAGGAATGTTGGATAGCGTTATTTATGCTAGAGATCATTATCTAAATCCTGGAGGATTATTATTACCAAGCAGATGCAATATAAGTCTAGTTGCCAATGGTGATGTTGATAAACATAAAGAGGTTGTTGAATACTGGTCAGATGTCTATGGATACAGAATGAATTGTATGAAGTCTGAAGTAGTCCCAAAAGCAAGTATAGATACTGTTAAATCAGAGCATATACTATCTGATCCATGTGTTATTAAAGAAATAGATGTATATACATGTACCATCAACGTAATGGATTTCACTTCTGAATTTAAACTACATATTTTAAGGGATGGTATGTTAACCTCTTTGGTTGGTTATTTTGATACATTCTTTGATTTACCAGAGAAATTTTCATTTACAACTGGACCTCATAAAACACCTACACATTGGAAGCAAACAATTTTCCGTTTTAAAAATTGTAGGAAAGTGAAAAAAGGTGATGTTATTACGGGCACAATTATTTGCAGTAGAAATAAACAGGATGTCAGGTCCTTGACTGTTCAAATTAATATATTCAATAAAAATCATATGTATTTTTTTTAATAATTTCTTCTTATGCATAGCATTTTGTTTATGAAAGATGCTAATTTGCTTAAAAAACATTGCCTTTTTAAAACGATTTTCCATTTCTTTAATTATTTTGTAAAATTATTTCATACTTTAGCATTGAGGTTGTATCTATATTGTATAACATTTAAATCATGTAAATATCAAGAAAGCTTTTTTTTACATCTGGAAATATATCTAAATAAATAAATAAAATTAAAAAAATGTTTATTTGCAAAAAAAAAAATGTAACTTTTTCATTAAGATAAACACAGATACATAGGTTCCATGTTAAGACTAAACATCTTAATGTAAGTATTAGAAATGAGTCTTAATCCCTCAATCTAGGATACCCTGTGCTATGAGGGGCTATATATTAAATGCAATGCATTTATTTTATGGTTTTTTATTAATTTAAGTATTCTCAAAGAATAAAACACAAACTTTTAAAGTTGTATTTCTAATAATTTACTATTATTAGAAAATTAAGCAAAACCCTCTAGTTTATTTGTTAAAAGTTGTTTTAAGCATGAATCTGAATATTTCATTGAATAAGCTCCAGTGTATAAAAAAATATAAATGAAGAGAAAGTAAACGCGTTTTTCTACGAAAATCTTTATTTTATTTTACATTTAATTTACACATTAACTAAAAGGTGTGTTAATCTATTTACACATGTAGAAAAAAAATGATTAAAAATAATCACACATAATTTGAGTTCAAAGTTATATAAATAATTACTAAGGGAAGATTTTCATACTAAGATTCTTTATTATTGATAAGTACTTGTATGTTTATTACAATAGCATTAGATACATTATTAAATATTATAATTTGTAACATTGCAAAGGTAAATTGGCTGACAAAGTAAGTCCTAGGTAAGGTAAGGTAGGGAAAACTAAGCCAAGTATTCTTTTTTAGCTATGGTGTCTGTAATCTAAATTTGTGAATTGAATAAATATTAAAACTAAGGTACATTGTTGTATTTCTTAGATATAACTGCTTGTTTTCCTATTTTTAAAGATTAGCAATGTTTATTATAATATAGCTTACATTGAATAAACAAAAATAATTACATGGAATGTTTACAAGATACTGTACAAAAGTTGTTACTACATCACACAATATTTAATACATTTAGTTAATTTGCTGGAAAACGTTCAGAATAATTTACAATTGCAAGCCATTTTTATAGAAACAACATTCAATAATCATGTACATAAGGCTCAGTATGCTAAATACTACATCATTATAAAGCTATATCCCATATCAGAATTGCATCACTAATCTACAATTTCAAAAGTAATCGTTAATTGTACCTAAATTGATTATTCTTAATAATATTCACTATAAACTATTAGTTACACTAAATGCATAATATTCAGAATTCATTGATAAATCTCTAATTTATATAGATGATAAATATTTAAAAAGATCTATTGATAGTTTGTCTAAATAAGCGTCTCAGTTTTGAATTTTTCATTATTACTATTCTTACATTTCCCCGAAACTAAATAAGTAGGGACCTAAATTACCATGATTATGGATTCTTTTGATTTGATATTCAATGTGAATGGTCCCACGTACCTACCGTGAAAACTAGGCCTCTGATAAACGTTCGATTTTTTTCTGTATGTCACTTACGGATTCTATTTTTATCATATTCAGTTCAAAATTTTGGCATCTGTGAGTAAACACTTGGCCTAATATCTTTCACAATAATAAATTCAATTTGATTACTCCCAACATCAATGGATACCCTACATGAAGGACGGTACATTTACTTTGGGTCCTCCACAAAAGCTTTTCTCATTGCTCAGCCTATCTTGGTACTTTCTGTTCTTCATAGGCATCTTTATCATCCACATTAAGTCAAAGAGAGTCTAATAGGTAATCGCTATTCACAGAAATCTGATTCCTTTTATTTTTGAGCTTGACCATTAAGTAGTTAGAAATATAGTGATGTTCAAAAATCCCATTTTCTTAGCTATGTTGGAAATTAACAAAACTACAATCATACGTTTTTATATAATGATTTTTTTCTAACTTATCGATAATATAATGTACTATCTAGGTACCTATACTAGAATTTGAGATGGCGTTTATATTTAGAAAATAATTTCATATTAAATAACATTTGGTCAGGAATATCAAGACTCTCCAATTTAATCGGAAACATTAAAATTAATAAGCGTATTTTTCATATTATGGGTTAAATTTAATACTAATATTATACTACCATACCATATAATTTATATTATAGTATTTTACTAGGTTTACAGTAAGGTGTAGGTATGCTTGATCAAATAGAGAAGTGCACATATGTGTTTATGATATTAAATTAAGTTGATTGCTCCATAACCAGCGTTTGATAGATTTATCTATAGATACAGCTCTTAATTCCTATATTATTAGATGAGTTCAGTACAATTTTATCATTATTATTTTTATTAGATATATTTATATTATGAGTAAAACGGCATAATTGAGATCCTAATGACCATCACGAGTAGGAAGGATTAAGTGGGTGTGCCGCAGGGCGCAATCATGGGACCGACATTTTATTTGATTGATAAGCATGATTATATTTTATAATACATCGTAATGGCTCATTAGTATCATTAGGAAATATGAAGCTTAATATGACTTATTTTAGGCTATGCTAAAGAATCTTAGCGGTGAATTATAATGAATAATTTACACTACAGGCGTTATTACCGCTCGGCGATACATCGCCTCTTTCAATTTGCTCACTATGTTGTCTTCCACATAGAGAAAATTTATACAATCAGGCTTTCTGCATTGTGCTCAAGTCGTATATTTGTGCGTTACACACAACAATTTAAAATGCAACGAAAATTAAGCGTTCTTGCACACTTATTATATTTTTTATTTTTTCAACAGTGAGTAGAACACGTTGTAACAACTAGATTTAACGCTATTTACAAAGGTGGCTAAATATTATTCTTCTGTTGTTGGCGGGAAGCTGTTGCTCTCCTCTTCCAACTTGGCTCGGGCTTCAGCGTCTGGAAAAAAAATGTTGCATGAGTATGATAGGTAGGTAAGTTCAGTACTTTTGTGTGTTGTGTTTGCTTGCCATGTAAGTATTTGACATTAAATCACTTATTTATCGTGGTTAAGATATGAGTTATGGATTAAGGGTACCTTTTGTCGCTTGTTCCTTCCAAATCTTCTTGTTGTCACTGAGACATGCAATCCACGGCTTCCTTATCTTGAATTTATTGTTAGTCTCAGGGGCTGCAATTAAGATAACATAATATAATTAATTTGGTTTTTCAAATAACCCAAACTTTATTCTTGGGTTTATATTTGGCATTCAGCTTATTAACCATTTCATCAACCACCTCACCTGTATTTTCCTCATTGATGGGCTCATGACTAGCAGTACTCGTGGAATTTTTGGAACTGGAATGTAGCGGCCCCAATACGCATTCCAGCATGTCGGCACAGACCCCCATGCTCGGCTCAACGATGAATTCAATGAAACCGATCTGCGATTCAGCTACAAGAGTGTTGTTTCTATCGCAAAGGGGGCTGAAGGGCAGGCCCAGGTCTCGTTCCTTGTCGCCTTGCAAGAAAAACTCGTCCAGAAGGCTCATGGTCCATCGGTGATGGAGATCCCATCTCTGTAAAGGACAGGATAATTCAAATAAAAAACGCGGCCAAAACTCATATTCTTGCGTTTTCGTCCATAATTCATCCTAATACTTTACAAAACCTTTATCGTTCCTTTCTTTTTCTATCAATCTTTGTCACACCATTCCTCTTAACCCTTCGTTCACGTTCTTGTTGTCATATAGACCCAACGTCTAAGGTCAAAACAGAAGAGCTATGGTTCTCACCTTAGCAGGATGCGAAATATCACAGCAGTGAAGCACTAGAGAAGCCGCTTTAGATTTGTCCACTGTAGGCTCCGCCAGCGTCAGCAAGGACCGCATGTTCTTCAGCTGTTGGAAGTGGAACGACATGTCCGTGGCGAGCACCATGTCGATGACCAGCGTGCGGAACTCCCGGAACTCATCCCGAGATAAGTTCTGCAGTATGTTGCATTCTTCGTCGCGCATAAGCCTGAAAAAGGGGGACGAAAATCTTTTTAGTTTCAATGATTCTGATAAGTTCGGCACCAACATCTAGAACATGGTTGCTTTTATTTAATTAGATTGAGAAAGAAGATTGTCTCTTTTGATACGTTTGGCTTAGGTACCATCACTAAGTAAATACCTGTAGGTGTAGATGCTTACAGGGCACAGTAAGCATAAGAAGGATTATCACCTATAATCGGCTAGTTTAGTATCGTCATTCTCCCCGTGGTGCTTCATGAGAGACGACGTTCTACAAAGTCATTGATTATTCTTTTCTAAATCTAGATGTATTAATGTTACGATTCTTTACTATACCTACGCTACTACTAATATCAAGATTATTATTTTGCTATGTATGTAGGCTAATGCTAAACAAACCTTAGGTCCTAGTACTGCGGTACTGCGTCCTTAAGTACTGAACAAAGTCATTGTTTACACTTAGGTATGCAAATTTGGTATAGAATTAAACGACATGACGAGGTTAAGAGTAATATCAATTACCTTAATTTTGTAGTATAAAATGATACATAACAATGTTCTCTAATTACATTAAATTTATGCTTGTAAGTAGCTCATTGTATATTAATCTTTAGCATAATATGCTTGCGGAGACTTCTTGGTATTGAGGATGTAAGTTCAGTTCCAGACTTTCCACCTACACGTACCTACATCATACCCTTCACGGACAAGCACCAATTAATTAATGGTGTAAGGCTATATGAAAACAAAAACATTGTCAGAAAAACTTTACAGGCTGGAAGTAGCTACAATTTGAACCCCTAGGAAGAAAACTGGGTTTTAAACATGATGAACTGAGAAAGAGTTAGTTACTTCAGTTAAAATAAAGCTAAGAGGATGAACGCATTTCTATCGAAAATTCCCTAGCTAACCTCCGTTCCAACTTCGATCGTATTTCTTAGGGGAGCCTAAAACACAAACGACTGTAAGTGGATCCTGGCAATTTATTTAATAATACCGGCTCTGTCGTTATTTACCGTCAGGGTTTGAGTGCTATTGATGGTCAGTGCCGGGACACCCGACTATCGGTGTATAGGTATAGGCTACAAATAAAATAAACGCAGTGTTTAGTTTAGCCTATTCGTCAAGCATTACGTTTTTTTAATTTTTATGATGGGGCGAAGGTTTTAGGCTGAGATGGGTTTTACACCACTCACTCAAAATTAATTAATCGGCAAGAATTTATCTAGCTCTTCTCGAGCTTACTTTTGCCGTAGAAATGTTATATTTTAAATAACGTCAAACAATATCCTTAATTATAAACCAATAGCTGATGGGCTTACGGATAATCATCTATAAATTAAAAGAATCTTTAATCTAATTTACAAATGAAATGCTAATCCTTATTAACGGGTTTTTATTAATTATTTTCTTTCAATAGAATTTTAATTAATAATAAAATGTTCTTCTGAAGATGAATTATGTATTTTAATTACAAGACAACTTATGAAATTTGAATAAATTTAAAGGGAAAATGGCCTGAAGCTTATCATGTTATTTTCACAATAGGCAACACCAAGGAATAAATACGTAAATGCGTATAGGTGAAATCTTTCAAATGATAGCAATATTTTTTATTCGATTCGAACACATCGCAGCGAGTGAAAGCTGATTTATCTATAGGGCTAAGATAGACTAGTTCAACTAGGTAATTAAATTCGAATAAAAATGCCAGTAATGAATCGCCCTAGTGTTGCAAATGTCCATAGGGGGCGGTGATCACTTACCACGGACCGCCTGCTTGTTGGTCGGCCCAAGTGGTATAAAAAAAAACAAAATCAATACTGCAATGTGCTGACCGATAGGATCAAAATCATCCAAATCATGTACCTACTAACCAGTCTTCATAATTCCACATATAAAGTACCTGCCAACGTCAAGCAATCCTTCAAGATAATTTTCCAATACCAATTACTATTTTACTACTAATGCTTACCTACTTGCTGCTTTCTTACTACTTTACTTAACAAGTTCCTATTAAAAAAAATCTAATATCAAAAACCCATTCCATTTACGAAAATCTAGACCACAAAGCTCTCAAATTGAAAACCTTTCTGAAATAACAACATTTCCCAACAAGTAGGTATCATATATTAACCAATACCGTAGTCGCTGAGATACTCGTATGTGCGTAAACGACAAGTCCTTTTAGCAGGCACAGAAACTGTATCACGTTTTGAACGTTAAGTTAGGTTAGTGTCATCATTTATCAATCACAGGGTGACGCGAGGAGATAGAGTATCCTCCTACAGTAAAATGTGCCTATATAATACAGAACCTAGATCGTATAATACCTATATAAGCTATTCTATGTGCTCTTATATTTCAAGGATTTTAATAAGCAACGGGTAATTCCAGTATTATGATAGTAGGTTTTGTTAAGGATATACTTTTGTGACTATCTAATATATACCAGGTATGGGCAACCTTTGGCATGTTGAGGGCCAAACTTTAGCGTGCAAATACGTTCGCGGACCGCGTTTAAAAGTACTTAGTAAACTACTGCAGTACTTAGTGCGTATAAGTACCTAATGTAATATTTCTATAATTTGGTTTTTGCAAAATGTCTCGCTAGCCGGATAATATCTTACAGCGGGCCGGTTGTTGCCCATATATGATCTATACTAATATTATAATGTGGTGTTTTTTTAGTTTGGATGTTGGAGGTGATTTTCAAAACTCCGATTCTACTACTGATCCGTTTTCATATATTTTTTCACTAATAGAAAGCCAGGAATATGGATTCCCATTGGACATCGGCTGTTATAATCGCCGGATAAATTTGATCTATCGGAAACGCTTGTTATTATTTCGTGTTTTTTTATTAAACAATTTTTTGTTTTTATTTTCAATATTTAATTATTTTTTATGCTTATTAGATGCTGTGTACAGAATAAAGGTTTATGTATAGTTAATTGTCTAGATTTATAAGTACTAATAAATCTCTTGTCTGCTTCTGGAGTTCGATTCTGTAAGGAAAATGACACTAACTCGAGGATGTTTCGTCGCGGCCTCCGTGATATGTCTCTTTCGCTAACTACGCTAATACTACTAATCACGTGAGAGATAAGGTCTCCGAGGCCTCCGTGAAGCGGCTCGCCGGCGAAGTTTGTATTAGCTGAATAAAGGGGCTGTACCTATAAAAAACACACGTATGAAATCGCAGGAATGTAGGTTGTAGGTAGATTGTAGCTAGTCACGTAGTTATAAATGGCTGAAATATGACTGGAATTTGATGCACAGGTAGAGCATGTTTTGGAAAAGACTTCATTGGCTTAATACCTATTATTGAATTGACGAATAAGTGACGTGGGAATTTTTGCCCTTAGGTCACATATTTTATGTCCAAGGTGCTGACTGTTTACATAATGTCTGACAATAACGCCAGTTTGTTTGTTAGCTCATTGCATCGAGTCCATTTTAATAACAAAATTTCATCAAATAATATTGTATTTTCTCCAACTATTGAGTATTATGCAGTACGTCTTTTAATTGAGTCAATTATGTAGCTACGTTGGTTATTTTCTAATAAAATATAATAAAAAAATTAAGTATTAACCACATCAAACAATATATTTGAAATACAGAATAGACTACTGAACATAGCTTTTATGTAAATTGTAATATAAATATGGTTTTTCCACGCGATTTAACATATCATTTTCCTATTCTAAATTCATGTCGCAAGGTCATAAGGCCAATCGCGATTCGAAGTTACATTCCCGTAGTGTGAAGAGGAGCTAAATTTGCCTCCCGAGGGAAATTATATATATTATAAAGAGTTGGCAACCCACGTCCGCTTCCTTTGTTCGCAAAAAGCCAGTACTTTCATAAAGATTCACATCTTTTGTTATAATTTTTTTTTATTCGACCAAATTGTATTGTTTGTTTGTATTCTTTATGCATTGAGAAATTGCCAGACATTTAAGCTTTCAGCGGTATCATTATTGCTGGCATTATGTTTGCGCGTTTGTTAACAGTGTTGTTCATTTGGTTTCATTCGTTGGGGGTGTAATACTTTTTAAACGTATCCTGAGCTTTTTATGATATGAACTTTATTTTCCATCTCTTCTTGAAATTTAATCTGGAAGTAGTAGCGCTGATTGTAGAGTTCTTAGTGCAAAATTCGTTCGAAGTATTAGGTATCATGCCTATAATTTCCGTCAGAAGCTGCGATATCCTACACGACTTTAATAAGATACACAGGTACCCACATGTCCTAAACGTAAGGAACACAAAAGTCAATATCGAATTGACTTAATTATAATTATATAAATTATTTTGTATTATAATTTCTGAAGCTAATTTATTTTGCCAATGCAGTGTGGGTTTCATAGCAAAAGTTGGTAGTGATTACTTCTTCCACCCTTGAAGGCTCTATGAATTACTCTGACTGCCAAGCCTAAGGTCGTGGGTTCGTTTCATGCCCAGGTCAAACATTTGCGTACACGAACAAATCTGCCAGTTGTATCCGACGAGAAAAAGAGACGTGAAGTTCTTAAGGCTCATGTGCCTGTAATTTCTACTTAATTTGGGAGAAGATAGCTGTATGTAAAGGGCATGTCCAAGAAATATTATATAAACTGTAGGTAGGTATGATTTTTGCTTTAGCCTATTTAAACTACCTATTAACAGAGTACACAAAGTAAATGAACTAATCTGAGCCCGGACGCGGGGGCTGTCAGGTGACGTTTCCATCGTCGTATTTTCTAGAGAAAATGCAATTTTTCCCTTGAAATAAACGTCCCGTACAATGTCCGACACCAGACGGGGTGATATTTGATTAAAATGTAAATCGTTTGCGGGACCATGATGCACAATATCACCCGGACCTTGACAAAGAGTAGGGCTGACAACTAACAATTCAAATCGAGTGACATCGTATTCTAAATGCCGCGTTCCAACACTGAGGATGTACGACCAGATATTACATCCCCTATGCCAGCTGTGTTCTTAATAGGGTCACCAAAATTACTACAGTACCAATATTCTTTACATTAACAAAAATAGCAGTGATTTTTATTATTTTGGTACTGATGGCTAGAAAAGCCTTAGACCGATTCTGGCAAAATGATCAGACATCTACGTAATACATTGGTTTCGATGGTCTGGATAGGTATATTATATATTATATATTATATAACTTTTTTGAAACAAAGTATGGCAGCCCTGAATTCTTGGTTGTACCGGTTTTATTATGTTTAATATCCGACAATATCTCGTTTGAGTTCCCCTCAAATGCAGGCGGTTGCACACAGAGAATTGATAATATCATATTGAAATAGGAACGTATTTTATTATAATAGTAAAGTAGTTGAAAAATTTAACCAAGACCTTTTAGAAAAAGCATTACCAGTAATATCCAGAGATAAATTTTTTCCATATTCCGGTTAACAAATTTGTAACGTATGCATTTTAATATTTTCTTCGCACACTTTCAATGAAGTATCATTAGTAGATGATGCCTTACTTTATTTGGTACGCAAGCATGTTTTGCGTACCAAATAAACTTGCATTAATCTTATAATAAGCTTCTTGAGTAAGAACATATTTTCCATCAATAAGAAGGAAATATGATAAAATGGTGTACATTACGATTCATGACGAGACCACAGATCTCGTAGAATTAATGTCCTCAAGAACACTTAGGATTTTATTATCTGTGATATCCATTATATTAATGTTATGTAGGTTAGTACTAAAGGTAGCCATATTCCTAGGTTTTATCGCCTCATTTTAGTTACGACTGAGGCAAAAATTGCGTGTCGTAAACGAGAGAATTCCCTCGAGCGGACCAGTATTTTTCTACTAGATCCTTTGTAGTCCGAATAAATGTTAATCTACTTAACTTCTAACTAGTTCATGTAATTTATTTGGAAAAACCACTCTGTGCAAAGCGTGTAAGGCTCATTGTGTATTACCATCTAGAAAGCCAATCAGTACCTACTAGAAAAGGTGATGGAAATTGGCGTTCAAAATATAGATGGTGTGTACACAAATGAGAAAATTTACATTGAATAAGAATTCTATTTACTTATTCTCAAACAAAAAATTAATGCTGTTCTTTGGTGAGCGCATCATTTGAGAGCAGCTCAATATATATTAGTCAAGCCAAATAGTCTGAATATGGTTTTAAAAGAAAAGAACAGTGTAAACGTTGCCCAGAAATTGGGAAAACTCGGGAAAGATTTAAGTCACAGGACTAGGTATTTTTTTTTAATTATTTAAACTAGTACCCCACGTATGTCGGGTCAGTTAATAATTACCTCATTTAATGGGAATGTAAGAGATATGAATATTAATAAGAAATACAATTATCTCATGTATAATAAATCATTTTCATATTGCTTGAGATTCTCTTGCGTTCAATATTTAAAAAACCTACTCATTTCGAAATTACATAACAGCTTACTCGGGTACTTATCATTAGAAGCCCAACTTCGGAACTGTGTTAACATCAGTAGTTTTTTACTTTCAGAAGTCTTTCTAAACCGATTAAATGGGTTTGAATTTACCTAAATGCAGCACTAATGTGATGATTCTCCAGCACGGCTCTGTCGTTGTACAGCAATGCTGTATCAGATCCCGACATGACGTGGAAGTTGTTCGTGGTGCCAGTGTGCTCGAAGTCATGCACCACCGCGGCCACCAGGGTCGCGAATATCTCCAAGTCAGATAACCAGTTCTAAAAAAAAGAAAATTTACTGTCATGTAGGCCGATAAACAGACAGATCCAGCTGGTGGTAAGCGGTCATAACCGCCTGCGGATATTTACAAAACCAGGGGCATTGGCAATGTTATTGAGTCTGAGACATGGAGTTGTTAAGACTCTTGGGCCTTCATGTCATTCGCCAGCCCCCTTACTGTAACACAGAATTACCAGTGCACTCACTTTTGGCACAATGCTTATGTTATGATGTGTGCTGATCAGCATTAAAATCGCTTTGAGTTCGATCGTAGGGATTGGATATCTCCTCACTCTTTTTAACTTTAGGAAAATAAAGAGAAGCGTCGATTAAGAAAAGTCATCTCAGTGTTTATATTTGGTCAGGAAGATTTAAACTCTATGCAGAATATAAATTACTAATATTTAACAGTAAATTCTTTTAGTTACCAGGTAAAGGGCCAAAAACAAAAAGACACGATTTCCATCACTGCCACAGCTATAATATATTAGATAAGTTTAGATGTACATTGCAGATTCTAATCCCACTCACCATAAGGCCTGTCTGACACAGCATGTAGTGGACAGTTTGGGCCACGTCGGCTGCGTGCAAGTTGTTGTGGTACGGGTTGTGGAACTTGCAGTAACCCTCCTCTATCCGGCTGAGGAAGTTCTCCAGAATCGTTGGAGGGACCTGGTGGCAATGGAGCAGATAATATTAATAAAAATCTTTATTTTTGTATCCAATGATTCAAATTACAAATAAGGTATTCTTAAAGTACAGAAATACTTGTGCCAGAAGACCCCGCTCTTCCGGCACATATGTAAGGGTAACACATGATATAGGCAAGTAATTTAAAATGCAAAACATTGCTTGTAAAATCACCAGGAACTATAAAAACTAAACATAGAATGATGCAGCGATGGAGTTCTATGCTTTGTGAGGGCTTGCAGTTGCGATGCACACCATATATGTAAAGGCACTTAGAAACTATGCATGTCTATTTAAACAAACAGTACATAATATAAGTGTCGAAGATGTTATAGCAGGCATAGTATAGCATCATTGAAGTATATTTTTAGGTCATCTTTTACTTAATATGTTTCAGTCAAGTAGGGTTTGAACTTTAGTGAAAAAAAAACTTTAGTTGAAATAGCTGGTATTTTGAAATTCAATTTTGTTTCCAGAGTTGGTTCAAGTTTAACTTACATTTACGAACAAAAGGAACAGATTTTATATCTTACAAGGCTTTGCTATTTTCATAAAAAAGTCCAGGCCACAAAAAGTAGGTACGCACGACACTCGTCAGGAATTCCTGATAAGATGTAATCTGAAACTTTTTCAGGGTTCTTTAGGTCAAGAATGAAAAACGCAGACTAAAAGTTTGTTCAACAAAATTGTCGTCCGTAATAATTTAATTTTACCTTTTACTACTCATAGAGTTTTATTTATGGCAAAGAAATAATTTGTAAACAATAAAAATAAACACATTTGCGGTGATCTTTTCTGAATGAGCAAGCAGAGGTCTCAGTATTGTGACCCATATTTCACCAAAGATATTTTTAGTCGCAACGTGGCAAGCGTTAAGCATAGTCACCGCCTCTCGTTCCTACCGTCGGTCGTAGCCGACCTTTGCATTGTTCGACCAGCGAGGCAATTTTGACATGTTTACTTCTCAAATCACGTGTTCAATATAAATCTGACTAGGTAAGTATCTAACAATCTAACTGTAATCGCGCAGCCAATTAAACGTCACCTGCCTTTGCCCGAACTTGCCTGGTTAAGGATGTCACGAGATAAGTAACCTGTCAGTTTATGTGCCCTCGTCATGTCAAAATAGTAATGTGCTTATTATTATGTAGCCGTCAACTGGCTGGAAGCTAGAATTCGTAATATGCGCTAGGAAAAAATAATTTCAAGTTTTGAGTTTTGAGTGAGACGAATTTTAGAACTAAGATTCTTATGCTTTAATTTTTTAATGAATTCACTCTATAAAACAAATCAAGTTACAGAACCAGCGCAACCGATCTCTCAACTGATTCCATAGTATTAGATACACTCGATGTAATGTTTAGAAATAGAAATTTCACAGTTTCTGAATGTGACTTCAAGGTGTTATTTTATGTCCAGAAGGCGGATGGTCCATCTGCTTTGTGATTACCGCCACCTATGGAAATTTACTACACCAGAGGCATCGCTAATGCTTTGTCGACATTGAGACGTAAAGCTGTTAACTTTTTTGTGCATGTAATTTCATTGCACCTTTTACTTTTCAAACAGAAACACAGTAAGTAGCACAAGTACACTACTGCTTCACAACGGAAATGGGTATGGTGTATATGATGAGCTATTTGGATGAACTTTGGACTAGGAGCTCTAAAACTTCGTTTGGTGTTAGCCGCAGATGGCTTTTACACCCTTATATCATGGTTCAGCATGATGGATGTATTAAAAAGATGAAGTCCACCCATTATAAGGAACCACCTATAAACATATTCCACCACACGCTTATCACTTTCTTAAGTTATCGGGTGAGTCTATTAAAACATTCTTTCTAACTTTTTCCGCTGATGAATTTTTCTTGGAAGAATCACGATGATATTAAAAAGTTAACAAATGAAATTTCTGGAATACTTTAATAGGTTACCCCCCACAGAGGCTCTCGACAGCGACATTTTTGAACAAATTTACATTTTAAGGTACCTTATCGTAGCGGTATCAAATCGGGAATACCTTCACTCAATTTCCTTTCGTTAGTAGTGGCAAAAAGCCCATAGTTGGTTTTTAACAAATATCCATCTAAAATTATTGTCGGAAAATATTTGTAAATGACATGTTGAAAATTTAATTTTTCTCGGAAAGTATACTTATGCTCACGCAAAACTGATCATGAATTCGTCTGATGTATTTCTGCACCATTTCCATCCAGTAGGAAACCCATACTTTGTATCCGGTACCTCATTATAACTGTTGCACGACAATCGTTGCATTTCAGAGGAAATACTACTTTAAATCCTCTACAGACACCTTATTTTTCTATGAAATAGTTGGAATCTTACCTTGAACTTGTGTATCATCCCATATCTATTGAGCAGCTCATACCCGAGGTATTTGACTGGAGCGCCCCCTGATGCCTCGTGCAAGGCAAACACATCAAAAGACCACTCGTCTAGAGTCTGCAACAAAATTACAATGTTTTTACTGTACAGTGCCAAAATGACAACTAGAAACACGAAGAATGGACAAAAGAATTTACGTAGTTGGGTTCCTTGTAAACAAGAATACCCAACTTTAAAGAGTTATTTCATCTAGAAAACAAACAAAGAACAAATTACAGCTGACTTTAAATTAAACATAGCTGTGCGTTTAAACAAAACGTCTAGACTGTTCTAAATTTAAGCAAATAACATTGTTAAGTTCACTCAACAATTATGATTATTTAATTCAATTTGCGAAGTGTTTTAGCAGTAACAATGGGCAAACAATCGGTAGCCTTCAGGCCGGGCCATGGAGTCAAATGAACAATGGGCTAACTAAATAACGACCCAAAACGAGAACAAGCTGAGCAACTTGTGCATAAAACGTTGTGTTTTAAATTATTTAGAGGGATGGTGTACATACGGTATTGTTTTACAAGTGTTCCTGTTCTTAAAAGACGTTTGGAACAGCCTCTAAATTGAATCGCTGATATTTGCTTGATTAAGTAAATATTAAGAATCAGTATTATATAAACTGCGATGTTTTATCTATACTATGGTTCCTCAGGCTTTTTCTCGCTTCACATCTCAGAAAGTGGATCCGTAATCGCTGACCACAATTTATCCACCACATTTTATATAAATCCAATCTGTAGATCGTGTGATATAAGCGGACATACAGACAATAATTCAAATTCATACAAAAGTATCACTAATTGGTCCATTTCATTTATTCTTTCCCAAAAAAAATTAAATTACAGACTCGACATATCTACAGACTTTTAAAATGTAAAGAAAAAGTTTTGATTGCATTCTTTGTCGAACCAAAGAGAATGAAAAAGAAAGGTAGAAAAACAAGTCACAAATAACTGACCAATAGACTGATCCAATACCGTTCCATATATTTTCAGCTGCTCTGCGGTTAACTCAAGTGCTTCTGTGTAATTTAGTAACGGACGTTAGATTAAGATGAATGTACTACGCCCAAGTACTTAATTATATACTTCTTTGTTTAATTTCCTTATAACTTGATTATGGAGTTCCAGGGTAGGTTGTGAATTCTTTATGTTGTCAAGGAAAGATTTACGGTTTGTATATAAGCTTACCTTAAAAGGACACGTATACAACGTCTTACAAAATACCCCGTAAAAATATAATTAATTATCAAACCCTAGGACGCTGTCATGTCAGGGAACCAGATTATTGAATTGAAAGGCCTACGTACCTATTTTACCCAATAATTGTCTACTTTAATAGTTTTTCTATATTTCATTCATAAAAATCAGTTTTGTTTTTATTTTCTTTGTATAATTTTAAGGATGGCAATTGCTTTCAATATCCGAATTTGATGAGTATTTGTGAAAATCACCTGCCTGTTTGTCCCAAGTGGCATTAAAAGATCATACTAAAATTATAAATGTGAATGTAAGTTTGTTTGTTACGCTTTCACGCGAATACAAGTAGTATTCGCGTTTATGGGTAACCGATCATCATGTAACTTAGTACACATATTCTTGGAGGTATTAGAAGTAACATAGGGTACTTTTTGTGCGGGGAAAATGTTACATCCCTCGGGAAAGGGGGTAAAACCACGTCTATAAAATACTCTAAATTTGATCTAGATCTATGTATGTGATGTTTGCAAAGTACAACATACAATTTTGTTGTTTAATGGACGCAGAGAATTGAGGACATAGTGTTGAAATTTGGGCTTCGGCAAGCCGTTTAATATCCACCCATTTGTGAGCGTGAACATGTCTGTTTGTTCTGTGTCTGGTTTTATCATTACAAGGATGTATTTAAAGAGTATACATATATAGTATATCAGTTATCTAGTCGTAGTACAAGCTTTGATAATAGCTTGGCTATTTGGAATCAGATAACTATGGGTGAATGAATGTCCCAAGATATATAGTTTTAAATATTATTCTCACGACTTTCGTTATTTGCAGCATTTGTGTTGCCTTAATATTAAATCCAGTGCTAACATATTAACTGAATGCTAAACCACATTCCAAAATGACTTTTAATGCCACGTTACTTAAAACTCACTATTTCATTTACGATCAAAAATATAGCTAAATTCTTTACAAAACAAACCTACATGCCTTATTTTAGCTTCTTGTAGCCGTTTTCAAAACTCAAAAATTTTACTATTATAATATTATTAAAGTAACAGTTTCTGAGGATGGATAGTTCTTTGTTACTCTATCACGAAAAAAGCTACTAAACCGATTCGGATGAAACCTAAAACATTGATACATTATAGCCCGGATATACATGGGATATATTTTACCCCGGGAAATTGTAGCATCCCAAAGGAACGGGGACAAAAACGTAGGGGACAACTAGTACCTACAATATAAATTAAACGCATGTTCCCATATTGCATTTACATATTCAATTAATTAATCAGTAAGCACAATACAATTAATTTAATCAGTTTCGACAATCAAACTAATCACGTCAAAGTCAATGCACTACAATACAAAGCACATGTCATATCTAGAACCTGACCATTGAATATATTCTGTGTTCTGTTACTTCACTAATTGGAGTGGACGTTAGGTACACTACCTGTGCGGCCTTTGCGTAGCCCCAATTGTACATTCTGGGAAGCCGCTATTCGAAACGTGATTACAGTACAATGCACGCTTGAATATCGGGCTGGATTGTATAAATTATATCGTTTTAATGGAGGTAATCAAGATGTATAATAAAAATAGCTAGATGAATTTATGGAGGAGCGAGGAATGAGACTCCTCCATTTAAAAGGGAAGATCTTTCACCAGGCTAGGTGATCATGCCTGGGGACCGCGGTCCAACTGTTGATGTTGGATGCTAGTATATACGTCAAATCCTGAGCGAATCTTGATAGTGCGATGTAGGATTCTCGCGTGTTTCTACTCGTTCATAGATGTCACAACTGTAGTGCGGGCGTAGAAGAATTGTAGGCGTGTTCATAGATGTCGCCACAAATTCAAAAACAATATTCGGTTCTTTTCAATTCAAAGCTGTCTTCCAAACCGGTGGTGGCTTTAGGTTTAAGCTTTAAGAATGCCTTTCATGAGGTTAGGCAAAATAAATGGTTTGAATTTTGAATTTAATTCTAAGAGTTTCTTTTTGACTGGATTTTTTTTTCTTTTTTTTGCATTTTTGTGCACCAACAATCTTAATATCGAAATTGGTTAGTTAGAACTACATTAGCGTGGCTGCCAAGGCACACTGGTAGATGTTTAGCGACTGATTTTTACCTTACCAAGCGGATTATACAAAAACCCTTTCACCGCGATATTATTTCCTCTTGTACAGCAAATTTTTCAAACACACACAATGTTTCAAGCCAACTTTGTAAATCGTCGACTTAAAATTTATAAAACTACTTAGCCAAGGCAATGCAAAACTAAATATTTAACAATTCCCGCAATTCGTATGATTACAATAACAAGCTATTTTTGGAAGGAATTAAATCAGATTATATTTATGTTTCAACACTACCTTCTGGGATAGTCGGATATAAACTAACCTTGAGCACTCGAACAACATCCTGAGGGAATTGCATAAGTGCAGTACTCGTGACCCTCCTGTAGATCCTGTCCACGAAGATCCCCGCTCGGATCGCGTGTGCCACCGACCGGAACTTCGGCTTCTCATCTGACTTCCGCTTCGCCGTCGCCAGCTGCCGGGTGAAGGTAGACGCCAGCCACTCCCTGACTTCAGGGGGTACAGCATCAGGCTGCACCTCTGACAACTCGTCATCTTCGTCAGCTAGTCGCCTGCGCACAACCCAATGTTCTATTAGAGTCGGGTTACAGAATTGAAGTATAAAGCAAATTTTCGCGACGCATTAAGCTTCGACGACGATGTAATAAAATTAGCATACAACGCTCCGGATAAAATAAAATTGAGCATAAATCAGTCCGTCCTCCTCATACAAAGAGATACAATTGAAAGCAGCGAAGCTTTTGATATTGAAGTTCATGACATCCCAGCGTATGAAGTTTTGTTTTAACTGTTCTTTTAATATTAAAACGCTTGTAGAATAAGTTTAAAGTTTACAAATATAAATGACGTTTTCTTATAGATTTAATTTTGGTAATATCTCTACCTAAAAATTGTGATTTCTATTAAAAATTGCATTTATTACTAACATAAAACCTTCCAGTGAAATGTTAGTGTTTACATTACAACTATTTCTAATGCATAGTTTAGTTCTAGGAAAATAATTGCTAAATAACCTAAAATTTGTACATTGGTAGTCTATTAAAATTACACTAGGTCTATTCTTTTTAAAATAAAATGAACTAGTTTGTTAGTTGTCGTAAGTGTGAACATTTTTTTAAATAAAGCTACTACGAAGGTATTGTTAAAAGAATATAAAAAGTGACATATTAATACTGGTATATCTGTGGAAAATACAATTACTGGTTAAATACCAGAGGTATGCGACAAAGTTCCATCTAATAAATTAAAAAGGTTCTTTTGTTATTTAGCAGAGTACAGTACAATGTCAGTTGTCGACTTGATGGAACTTTGTTAAACAATCGTATACTTTTCCATTTCCTCACGTGTGCTCGCAAACATTAGTTTTCAGAAAATAAAGAGCCTTAAAATATGGTTGTCATCCTGGAATCAGAAGATGATCACGTTTCCAAATATAAAAAGATATCCAGTTCGGTAATAAAAGTGAACGAGTATTAGAGTTTGCTAGTTGGAGCATGCTGTTCAGGTTATCTAGCTAAGTTAAGGTACCTTCAGTGCATGCTGCGTGCTCAAGAACTCAACACTGTTATATTGATTTCCATTGACCACTCGTTTTCATCAACTTACATTGCCAAAGCAGTTCAGAAATGTCATCAATATTATTTGCAGTAAAATTTCTATTGAAAACATTCCCCTTAATAGTACTTGAAATAATAAAAGCACTATAGTTCTGAACATCGTTTTATGCGGGAAAGTTAAAACCAGGGTAACGATCATAACAGAGACGGGTCGAACTAACAAAAATTCCTTCCTCTATCAACAAAGCAACGAGACTTGTTTTATCCAGTGAAAAAAAAAAATAGATTTGCATTCTGCATATTTTCGCCTCATAGGCGGCGAGATGAAATTTCATCTAATATTTGCAGCGGAATTTTATTTGCATATGAATGCGTAATGATTCAATATGAGCTTTAGGATTTTATAGAATATTACTTTGAGAAATGCACGATAACCAATGGAAAGCAATATAGCATACAAAACCATTTACACGACAATATAAGCAGGTATTTGGGATGCTCAGGGTTATTGGGTGGATATAGTCCTATTGCTACTTGAATAAAACTAAAACTCTTCAATCGAACATTGTAAAATATAATCTAAATCTTTTGATATAGCTATTAGTTTTCTTCAAGTAGCAGTGGAGGCTAAAATAAGAGGTAACATCGACACACCTAAACACCAGGGTTGGGGCTGACTGCTGACGCGCCACTGCCGGTCTAAAATAAAACACGACGTCATTGGGACAAATCATAGGAATAATTTTGGGGATAATGAGGATTACGATCAACATTTATTATACTCGTATATTGACTACCGGTTGCTCATTATCAGTGAAAATTATTTAGACATAATAATTTTGAAATTGTGCAGTCTAAATATTACGAATATACAAGAAACATACTTATTTTAATGAAACGATGAATACAACCGGTTTAGATAGTTCATATTTACATTTGTAGATAAAATACTTTAAAATATCATTATCATGGCTATGATTAATATTTTGTATATTCTAAAATTTAAAAATAAATTGTAAAAGCAAGGTTGCAGCTATGAAAAAAAAGTGTGTACAGAAATAAAAATAATATTAGGATTTGATAAATATATGAAACCGCAGGTGTATCTTGAGAAAGGTAAAATGATTGATATATAAAGGAAAAGCTGATGGATAAAGCTACACAGGGGTCACCCAGATATAAGAATAAAATAACATGCCGAGGACAGAGACAGAGATGGTACAGAAGAAACGGGGACAATCACAAAAACGATTCACAAGGGTGTTTGGACACGGCACATAGGAATAAATGCCTGGTCTAATCTAAACGTTGAGAAAACACTATTACTACGCTGGAACAAGTTAAGCAGTCGTTAAACGTTGCTCAATTACACACAAGAAGTTTCCAAAGTTCTTAAGTTGACTTAGCTTAACTTATTCTCTGGAAACTTTAATTACATAGAACAAATGAACCTATATAATGAAACCCAAAATTGTATTACCAGTCTGGATAGTATCCAAACTGATATAACACGCAAAGTAATTCGGGAAGAGACGTACTAAACTACCAGGAGGATAGGAAACTGAGAAAGTTCGATATAACGAAAGCTTCAACAGAACAGAAAGACCTAATCGCACAGAGTGGACAGAAGGGAGGCGCGACTACTTGGCCATTGTCGGCGTTGTTGTAACGGTATTAACTTTGCTTCGTTCGGTTTCTCTACTGAGCACCTCGCCCAGCAGGGAGTGCGCAGGCGTCGCATGTGGAGCGTCGTCTGCTGCGCACGCGGCTGCTCGCCACCACTCCTATCCCTGCATTAGACATAATCACTGGCAACGCGGCGCACACCCGCTGTCGTAGAACTATTCATTAGAAACATCCTAGAAACTGTTAAGTGTCATCATCTGGAGTTGCTATTAATAGTATGAATGCAGTGAAATGAGTACCACTTTTTATGGATGAGTAAAAGTAAAATATTCCCGAGAAAGTAATGATTGAAATAAAAACGAATCCTGTAAAAAATAAACTGTTAATGTCGAAGCATTATTCAATAAATATAATTTAATAATTAGAAGTGTAGTAAGCGCGATATATTATTGAGTTCAGATGAACAGCATTTCCTCGGTTTCAATGTTAATTTATGTAAATTAGATATTTATACGGATTCATTTGCAACGAGAGCTTCAAGCAATTGAAAAGATTCTTGATTTTATGAAATCCTCATAATGATTTTAAATCTATTTTAAAATGAAATAAATTTTACTTGGTGTTTTAGTAATACTTTTCAAAGACTTTATTTTCTAATTCCCAAAAATAAATAAATCGTATTATTAACTAATATTAAATACATGTGTTTGTGTTTTGGTGTATATTATATGTTTGTTACTTCTTAGTACTGTAACAGTTTATAAGATTAGAATGAAATTTATAAATATACATTTAGCAATTTTTTTTTATACCACAGTGGCCTACAAACAGGCACACGGTCCACCTGATGGTAAGTGGTCACCGCCGCCTATAGACATTTGCAACACTAGGGCATCGCGAATGCGTTGTCGACCCTAAGACGTGAACTTGTTAAGTCTCAAGTGCCTGTAATTTCAAATAAATTGTATTAATCAAGTATCTATTCCGGGAAGACATAAATACCTCAGAAACACGGGTAAAACCGCAACGCGAAAGCTAGGTTAGAACAAAATTCAATTTGAAAGTAAAATATATTATAATGCTGAATGTACATTCATATGCAAATGCAATGCATTGCTTTCATTTATGAGTCTACGGTGTAAAACGGCTAGACTGTGTAATCAAATCGGTGAGCAAATTCGCTTCCAAGTAAGCCAGGGAAATTTAATAACAACCATATTTAAATCCTGACTTTACGTTTTAAAGTAGCGGTGAGCCAAATTTCACTTTATATTTTATACTACAGTACTAACGCCTCGTGTGTATTTTTCTTTTACTCTTATAATTCTGTTACTAAAATGTTATTATGGTCTGAATACTTCTAGGACTCTAGGACTCAAGTCCCCTTTGACGTATAAGCATGTTATAGAGAAATGAACTCTTTTGCTACAAGATAAGGTACATTTAGATCACCATACATTTAACCGTGGGATCAATAGGTGAACATTATTTCTAAACAAATGAAGTTGATTTTTCAATGGCGTTCTTGAACGTTAATATGGACTTCGTATAGTAGACAAACTATAGTGTAAGCTAGTTTCATTGGTTTGTGTTGATGGTTGTTAATGCTTCATTCTATATACTAGGAAACACATATTTAGTATCTACCTTTGGCTTTACATAACACGTTTGAATCCAAATTTGTCTGCGCTTGAGCTATAGCAAAGGAATGGGTTCTATATTCAAACAAGAGTCTACTGTTATTCAACGAAAAATTAATTTCGATCGAAATTTCAAGCGTTTTCTACCACGGTTCTATTCGTTCCAAAACATTAACGAACAAACATCTTTTGACGTTTAGATGCTTCTAAACCTATTTAGAATTCATGAATGTTTCGAATGATTTGGATTTGACAGATGATTGTTCGGAATTTTAATCTCAAATTGACGAAAGTCACATGACAGACTCTGTTAATTTCGTTCGTTTGGGAGATTTTCTCTATTTTAACCGAACATAATGTGCGTGCCCAAAAACTGATTTGGAGTACGGTCATATGCGAAATGTCATTTAAATTACATTCGATCGGAGAAAGAGAGATGACCCCTTTTCTAATCATTATTCTGTATTATCTAGGTTTTAGATTAAGCTTCAGTAACTTTAAATTTGACCTTCATAAGTGCCCTCCGAGGGCCTAAACTGAATTAATGGTTTTGAATTTTGAATTTTTTGAATTTATCTTGGAAATATCGTGAGAAGGTTTCTTCTTAAGTAAAAACAACCTTTCGAACAGGTATAACCGTCAGACTATTCATAAGTCCTTGTGAAGGCTGATTTAAATAAAAATATTTTACATAAAATTTTGATCAACATTGAAGAAAATGTTTCGTTAAAATTTGGCAACTGACATCAAAAAACGAATCCAAAAAAGCTATGAATATAATAAAAAATAACTGAGTACCATTTACTCAAATAAATTGACATATTTGTGCATTTCCTTTAAACGTTATGTGCGAAGTGCAACGTATTTACATTTCCATCAACGAGGAAATAGTGAATTTAAAATACACATCTCGTCGGAGACTGCACAAGATGTGTCTCCGTAAACAAAATCACCTCACAGCCACTTGTTACCAACTGTTTCCAATATTAGTGATGTGGAAAAATTGAATTTCGATAAAAATAACATTTATTCTAGCTAATTATATGGAAATAACAAGACTGGCTTGATATAGCAACCCACGTAGCAAATTGGAAAAAAGAGGCCATTGTCCAACAGTGTTAAAAAAAAAATTCAAAATTCAAAACCATTTATTCAGTTTAGGCCCTCAGAAGGCACTTATGAAGGTCAAATTTAAAGTTACTGAAGCTACTACCGGTTCGGAAGTCAGCCTTCAACTGAGAAGAACCGGCAAGAAACTCAGCAAGGTTACATTCTTTTTTATTTTATTAAATTCTTTTTTATCTATTCTGACTTTTTGGCTATTTTATAATATCAATTTTACATATTTTTATATTTAACAATTACAAAATACTTAATAAAGGTAACATTCAAAAACAAAAAAAAGTAATAACAAGACTACAAAATAGAAAATGACAATAATTACTTACAACTAAAACAAAAAAATTAGAGGTGCACTGTACAGAGAGTAGCTATTTCCATACATTTTTATCTTCAATATAATGAACAACCTTGTAATACGCTTTTTCTTTCAAAACTTTCCTAATATAATTTAAGTGTGCTACTGTAAATGATAATTAAGATATTCATGGCGGACAATTAGTATTATTCACGCATACGTATAATAAAAATCCTATATATTAATAAATCACAAGCATCCGGTCAAAACATCGAACTGAGCAAGCGCGGAAAGATGATAGTTTATAAAAGATAAAAATATCAGGTATCAAACATAAAAAAAAATACAGACGAATTAAGAAACTCCTTGACGTCCTTTGTCGAACCTTTTTTGAAGTCGGTTAAAAAATCAATATAGTCTTATTAAAATTTAATATTCAATCTTTGAAGAGTACGGAGCTAGGGACCAAGAGTCCATAGAAAATATTAAAAAAAAAAACATTTTTAATGGAACGTTTTTAGTATACACATATTGTCTTCGTATAAATTCATACCGAGTGATTATTTCTATGCAAAATTTCAAGCAAGATGTTCGCTATCTATGTTCTGTAAAGCACAAAATACAGAAATTGATAACAATTTGTATGTTATTGTGACGACAGATTGCAATTTGCCTCAAACAGGCTATCAACAAAACAGACTGAAGGTAAATGAAACCTTTGTACAAAACAGAATACCTTGTTTTCAACGATAATAGAATTCGCATTTGAGCTAAGATCGAGTAATTTATTTAAGAAATAATGCTATTTATTATACAAGTTAGTATATAAAACAACTATTTCGTTACTAACGGTTCTCGTCTGAACGTATATAATATATAATAATATATTCTGCAACATTTTAAAATTTTAGATAAGTTGGTACCGTTGCATTAAAAAACAAAATCTATTCTATAAAAAATAAATTTTACAATACATATTTAAGTCACATTATTTTAATCCAGTTTTTATATTTTCGTGCAATTCACATTGTCTGTCTAATCGAAGAGTTTTTAACCGGCTTTATATTAAAAATAAACTTCCAAACAGAGTTAGGCAATTAATAAGTTCAAACTTATGGTTATTTTAATTTTCTTTTCAATCTTTTGTAATTTTTATTTCAATTTGTGATATTTAAGTGCGTATTCCAAAATAGTATTGAACAAAGTCGCTACGGTCTGTGCTTAGAGTAAAAAGAAAAAAAAAATGTTTCGAAAAGTTTATGTCATAATTCATTTATATGATTCTACCTAGATGAAGCCAGGCTAGGTCGCTAGTAGTGTATAATTAACTAAAACTAATTGTTAATAACATAATTGTGAAATTTTGGTAAATGAAGTTGTTCATATTTTTTTGTAACTTGTTGTGGGAGATAAATTATAATTTATTATTATTAGTATAACAGGTCACCTACACATTTTCGTCCAAAACTGTAACAGCAAACAAAAGATACTCTAATTACGGAGAAAAAGCATTTTGTCCCTGAATTTTTACAAGGTCAGCTTTCGTGGCACAAAGGTATTTTGTTTCGCTAATTAACCGAGAGCACTTACTTTGAACTGTGATTAAGACTCTAATTTGTGTTTCCAGTTTTGTGGTGAGATTGGTCCCATTACACCTGTTTGTTTTGTTGCTTTCTTTATAGTGTTCCTTTGAAGTCTCTTTAGACGTCTAACAGTGTCATTGAAAAATTGATATTGTTGATTTGTAGGCATGTCAACTCTGAACCGGTTCAACAGATCAGATCACACCTAGTTGAACTGTCGAGCTGCGGCTAAAGAGCAAACTAAACAGCTCACGGCTCACTTATTATTTTACAGTCTGTATACAATCTGTGATCTTTTCTGTCATATGGAGTCGTTGTCGAACTGCGGCGCGGTAGTGGCGTAGAGACTTTGTGATCGGTCTGCAATACTTGAACTGATCTGTGAACCGGTTTTGTAAGAGCGAGGACACTCCTCCGTTTGAAAGAGAAGATCTTCCGCCAGGCTAAGTGATCATGCCTGGGGCCACGGTCCAATTATTTGATGTTGGATGCTTGTATATATGTCAGATCCTAAGAGAGTTTCAATATCGCGATGTAGGATTCTCGCGTGACTACTCGTTCATAGATGTCGCCACACCACTGAAGTGCGGACAGTGAAGGATATTATGCGTGGTCATAAATGTCGCCACACTTTGAAAATAAAGTTCATGTATCGATCTAACGGCAAATTCCATGATGATGCAGATAAACCTTATTCCAAACCAGTAGGGTTACTTTTTCTATGACATTTCAATACGTTATAAGGGACTTCTTGTTTTAATAAGCACGATATTTGTTGAACTGTTGTACTTACTTACCATTCTTATGTATGTTTCATTTCTGCTCCTTAATTTTTATATTAATTAATCTAGGAAAACCTATAACTGGCTTATGATAAGTTGTATTTTTTATTGTAAACATGTTCTGTAATATAACTGTTGGTTTTCTAAATAAATAAAAATATATAAATAATTGTAATACGAGTAAAATGTTCATATTATAATGAGCATCTTATTACATACGGCGGCAAATATCAAAGATACCCTGAGGATATTCGAATGTCTGGAGTTAAAAATGAAACCGGGACTCACTAAGAAATACCACTTAAAATTGAGGAGTGTTTGAATGTGCTTATTTGTGTTCAGATTGGAGAGTAAAATAGACACCATATGTCTTTAAAAAAAGGACACTGAATTGATGTAAACAGTAAAAAAAAAATCCCGTGGGATGTCACATGTATTATGCATAAAAACCTTTTTCTTCAATCAGTCTATCTATTAAAAGAAACCGCATCAAAATCCGTTGCGTAGTTTTAAAGATTTAATCATACATAGGGATATAGGGACAGAGAAAGCGGCTTTGTTTTATACTATGTAGTGATGGCGGTCTTTGTAATGCTGGGGTACTTTATAGTAACTGTCTACCACCATCTACTACATGTCGTAAAAACCTGCCAGTGTGTGCTAATAGCTATAAAAAAAAGTTTATTGTCACCAATATTAATTTAACATTAAGTAAAAACAATAGTGAAATAATAAAAATATTCACGAATTGTTTATGCATTTAAATTGTTTATTTTAGTCACACTATTTTAAACCCTATGTCAATACACACATGTATCAATTGCACAACCGCCAAAACAACAGAACCGAAGTAATAATTGGCAATATCCCATCTATAAATATAACCAACAGATTTGTAGAGACAACACGAGTATTCGACAAGGATGGGTATTAAGTATCTTGTTAGCACTGGCCCAGTAATTCTATAGGTACTATAATAATAAATAGAAAGCGAAACTGGATATCCCTCCTACGTGGGTACTAATAATAGCCTCGTAAACAATGAGGTGCGGGTCGGAATGGGCAGAGGGTATTTCCGGGTATTTCCGGGTATTTCCGTGTATTTCACCCACTTTGTTCGGGAAAAATAGTGTAGGTTGTATTGGGGGTGTGTGCCATGTTTAACTGTTATACAATCCAAATATTTTTTTTTATTTCTTACGGGATTTCGATTGGCCTCAATCTCACCTGATGGTAAGTGAAGATGAGGCCGAAGATGGAGCTCGCTTAACTAAAATACTGTTTAAGTATATATCATATACTAACGTACTCGTATATCCTGTATGAGTGATATCTCACAAATATTATAAATATCCTGGGACATTCTTTTACACACGGCCATCTGATTCTAAACTATGCAGAGCTAGTACTGCGGAAACCAGATAACTGATATACTACATATGCAACTTTTTTCTAAATACATACATATATTGATATTTACACCCAGCCACAGAACAGATGTTCATGCACACAAATGTTTGTCCTGGGTGGGAATAGAACCCACGACCTGCGACATGGCAGTCAGGGTCTCTAACCACCAAGCCGTCTGGCCCGTCAAATAAGTTTTGGGTGTTTAAATGTTTCTGTTACAATAACGTGTCACGGCTAAATTAAATTGGATGGAAGGCAGATTTATTATGTAACGGATTTATTCATAAGCTACTTTTTTTTTCAGAATATTATTTGTTCCTTCGAGAATGCGGGATTGAAGTTTATTATATGATTTGTAAATTAAACAATTTGAATATGTCAACAGTACTTTTGTACAATAGCGTTTATAAAGGGTTCGATAAAAAAATCTATTCATTTTTGTTTTAACCAGTAAAATCTTAAACCTGATTAAACTCAAGTGAAAATGCATGTCAGTTCTTATTTACCAATGGGGGAATATAGTCCAGTATTTTATTATTTTGTTCATTCTTCGTGTCTATTAGTTTCGTTTAGTGAAAAGTATTTGTGAAACAATAAAATTTTCGTTATAATCACAACTTGTTACATACTCGTATGTCGTTTCTCCATCTCACTTCATTAATATAAAATTAGTTCAATAAATAGTCGATTTGTAAAAAATGCTTCGACATTACTAACGAAAAACAAAACACAAAAACGAACCATATAAAAATAAATATTAGTTTGGAAGCAATACAAATGCTTTCAAGAGCTCTAGAAAAAAAAGATGATATTTCGAAATGCTACGCATTAAACTCATTGCGATGTAGACAGTTACTTAAAAGGCAGGTATCTGAAACACAAAAATTATGAAAGAATATTCTCGATTTCTTAAATTCAAAGTCAGACTACGCTTTAGAATATAATAGGAAAAGGTCATTTAAATTTCAGGTCAAAAACTCAAGTTAACAGCTAAATATACACGTATTTAAATAGGATATTAGAGATGCTGTAGAAGTCTCAATCGATAGGAATAACTGAGACCAAAAGAGAAATGTAAAACAGAAATATATCGATTTTTGCAATTTATTTTTTATTTCTTCATGGCCAGCTCTTTTCTAACACACTATTTTAATACATGTGATACAATACTAAGATATTTATTATGAAATTTAATACGTGACAAAATACCTTTTTCCTTAAATTATTCCCAAAGCGCAGTCAATCCATCTCAGACATTGATACTAATTTAATACTTATGAACTATGTTGTTTTACATACTTGGTTTCATCAATGTAGACAGCCTCGAGGACCTTCGCAGCATATTGTAGGTTCTTTTGTAATGTCTCTGCTGATATTTCACCTCTATTTAATTGTCTTAGGAGATAGCGTAATCTGTGAACAAAGATATGAGCTATGTTAATTATTTTAACATTTTTACAAGTAAATTTTTAAATCACAACTTTGGTTAATATAAATATACGTCATAAATTTACCAATTTTACATAATTTTAATCAGATTAATTTGTTTTTCTATTTTATTTAAAAATGGTCCAATATCGCTTTCAAAAATGAAATAAAAAATAAATTATATAGGTTTGAAAGTAAATCTAACCGACGTTAATAAGTTAGCTTAAAGGTGTCTAATTCAACATTTTTTTTTAAGAATACATATGTTAAGTGTCGCGATAGTCCCGCCCTATACGTAAAATGTACCACATTAGTATGTAAGTCCTATCTGTATCTAAAATACCATTTGGAGTCTCCTTATATGTATGTACTGCTTGCAAATTAACGGCCAAAATTAATATACGATCCCGATCTAAAATCGCCAGATTGAAGTACAATTTTGACATTACGTGTATTAAAATGACTGTCAAAAGGTTCATCAATCCATGGATTTGCGATCGAGATTGCATATTAATTTTCGCCGTAAGTAGGTACTGATCTTTACATACATACGCATTATACCTTGCTGTTTATCTTACAGTTGCCTATAGATACAAAGCGCCTTAATAAAAGGCAATGATTAACCTTATTGTGAATTGAATTCTTTTTAATGACTTTATTCTTCCCAAGCTTAGATATCGCGAGTGGAAAAATGCCCAAGCGTATATGTTAGTTCCTACTGAAAAGAGTCAAAGTACCCACTCGTCTACAAAAATTGATTCTCTCGGATCGGCTCTCGAACTGAAATTAGATTGAGGAATACTTTACACACACTTATTGGAGAAATGTGAGCACTTTTATGTAGTTGAGTGCCTCTGAGTGTTACAATATATTATTTATATAGTGAGAACTGATATGAAAGGAAAATATGGAATAAAGAAAAAAAAAGTGAGACAAATATCTCGTGTGTTTATTCACCTCTAACATGGAGCTGCTTATATAGACGACCTAGTACTGTACTGAATTTATTTTCAAAATTTACATTAATTTTGATGTTGTAAGTTGCCTTGTTTAAATAATTATACCTACATAATTACATAGGTCTTCAAAAGCTCCATCCCATAATAAATGAAATAAAGTATTTGTTCATCAATAAGATATTTTGCATCAAAAATACGCTTAAGAACTTTTAAATAGTTATTTTTAATGAATAAGATGGTATTCAATTTTTATACTAGCAATTGGGCATATAAATACTGCAGTAGACCAATATATAAAGCAAAAAAGAAACTCGAGAACAGCGCTACCTCGCATACACAGAGTGCTAAAAAAACGAATAAAAGAAAACAAAACTCGCCAGTGGCAATACACGCTCAATTGCTATCTATGGCACTTAAATTCTCTCCGTGCACTGAAGCGTTAGAAAATGGACAGATTAAATAAAAGAAAAGCTTTGTGGTAATTTGAACCTAAACGAAACCCGATCATCGGGTGATCTTTGAAGAAACCTTATACTTAGGTACTGCAATTTGTCTCGCAAAATGTAAGATATCCTTGTCTAGACGCGGTTCGTGATTGATGATCATATAACCTCTTTTATTTATATCAAAAGGTTTATCAGGTCTTTGAGGAGGCAGAATCGGGTTATCGTTTTCAGTTACCTTTGAAATTTATTTTATATTCCTTACAACGTTTTTACAAGATCGCAAATGTTTATGCCATCTGATAAGCCCGTAACAGATGAACATTTTTGAATGTTATTTATCAAGTATACCGAATAAAAGAAAACTATCGAAATAAATGTATAATTCTGTGAATGGTTAAATAAATATCCTGGGCTATTTTTTTCATCCGACAATCTGATTCCAAACTAAGCAGAGCCAGTCTAATGGAAACCAGAAAAATGATATTTGCCAACTTTTTTCTAAATAGACAAAGAGTCAAGAAGGGAAAACTTTGGCAGACATAGATAGGTGAAATAGGCGATATTATTAAAAAGGTCTAATTTATAAATGGTCTAAACTAATATGAATGAAGCTTAATTAACAATCTGTGGTACCCCAATAGAATACAGAGCATAACTGTAAACATATATATGAGAAAGCATGACCGATTTTTTATGAAATTTTATATGCATATTCAGTAGGACTGAGAATCAGCTACTATCTATTTTTCATACCCCTAAGTGATAGGGGTTGTCCAACCTTAAATACATTTTTTAAATATTTTGTAATTTTTTTTTATTTCTTTCTATAACTTCAAATTTTCACCCTTCAACGATCAACCCCTGTTTTTAAATCGCGATTTTTATAAATAAATTTTCATGTATAGTTTATAATAAAGTAAATATGGCAAAATAACGTTTGCCGGGTCAGCTAGTTATATAAAATATGGATTGCAAAAATCTATAATATATTTGAGGCCTATAAAGGTAAGTACTTCATTTTTAATCTGTACCATTTTTGTTCTATTGACTACATATTGTGAGCGATGTTGCAGCGAGATATAGAGAGAGTTGTTGGTGCAGAGCGTGATAAATGATGAATGGATTTCCAAAATGGATACGTTCTATTAATAGACTTCTAAAAGCTGATGCTAAAGTTATTGATGGGTATTCACTGTCATGTAAAAAAGGATGAATATTAACACGACGGAGTCTCGGTAAAATGCCACAAATATTTCATACGTGAAAGATTGCATATTCGCGACTCAATCACGCATAAGAGAACGGATTTGTATTTTGGCGTATATATAGAATATGTTTTAGATTAGTAAAAATGATACTTCTTATCTCTCGGAAAAGCATGAAGACTACAAAAAAAAAAAAACAAAACCATCAAAGTTCAGACCTGCGAAGGGTATATGAAGGTCAAAGTGACTGAAGGTACCACTGGTTCGGAAGTTAGTCTTCACAAGACGTTGGTAAGGTAGTTTCTAAATAAAAGTTGAAAATGCTTTCCAAGAGTCTTATATTTCATTCAAGCGTTGTTCCATTTCTTAGCGGAAATGCGATCGATTTAGAACAGTTCTCACAAACTGGTAACGAGAACTTTCATTGTCTTCCCATTTCAACAAAGTATTACTTCATTTATTGGCCTACTAACATACACCCCGCAGCTAGCCGTATTATCGAGGAATCTAATGTTTTCCCTAGAGACTTAACCTAGATAAGTCTAGCCAGAAAAACACGTTAGCATGAGTAAGCAAAAATATTATACAAACGCATTTTATATTTAACTATTGGAAAGTTAATTAAAACTGAAGGTATCGAGTGATCTCTGACATTTATTCACGTCGAACTTAATGAAATAACGCTCGCAGCCAAATAATCCATCGCTGGAGTTTTTTAATACGCGTAGTTCCAACAAATTATATTTCAGCCCTACCAATTTTGATGACTCAAGACTTTATCAATAGTAACTTCTATAATTAGTTTATTCGTGACTTAATGTTTATCAATAATACTCAAATATATTTTCACCCAGCTAAGGATTTTCGACTAAACATTATTGGAATGAAATTTATTCAAAAACACCGGTTCGGAAGGTTATTTTTACTGAGAAGAGCAGGCAATAAACTCAGCAAGTACTGTTTTCAAAATAAGATTTTGTACATGAAGATGTGTCCTGCTGGAGCGAGCGCTACACCTACATACATTAGTTTTGAAAACGATTCATAGGCCTTCAATACCTTAACGACTTGGACTGAAAAGCATAATACCCATAATTTGAATTTAAATTCAGAACAATACATGAGTAATAGATATATTGTTCATTGTTGGGATACGAACATCTCATAGAACAATATGTTAAATTCTATTCAAAATCACACAGAAACGTCCCACAATATAGGGAACAGCTAGAACTGCTAGCTATATAATACAGCTATTGTAACAGCAAGTGCAATGAGCAGCGTTCAACCGAGACACGTTTCAGCGCGTTTGATCATTGGTGGGCATTGTTTTCAGTTCGCCGGATGGCGTGTTGTGGACGGGATGCTGCTTTGCTGTTATATAATAGTGTTATTGGGCTCAATTCTGTTGTTCATTAAACTAAACATAAATCCATGAACCTACATTTTTTTTCTAAAACAAAACGTGTGAGTGTGAATTTTAGTTACGTCAGTGTGATCAAAAACACTATTTATTGGGTATTCTTTTACGAGTAGATACTATGGAAAATCTTAAATTTTGCTGAATTCTGTCAAAATTATGACAGAAATCAGCTAACTTTAAGATTTTCCTTCAATTATTATGCTATGAAAATAGAAAAAGATGTAAATAATTTTATCAAATTTAGTGATGCACAGTGATGTACAGAATCGGCATCATTGTATAACATTAGATATATTGTGATAGTTCATTGCTTATCTTCATCTATGAACCCCGTTTTTTTGCAAAAAAAGCGATGTAGGATTTTAGTTATGTCAGTGTGATCAATAACAATATTTTTTGCGTATTCTTTTAAAAATACAATGGAAAATCGATTTTGACACAACTAAATTAAATTTAAATACTTTGATCAAGTTTAGCGATGGATAACAGAATCGGCACCATTGTGTAACATTAGCTATATGATAGTTCATTGCAGCTTTTAATGGGACGCTTATTACATCATTGAGACCATTTGGGATCAGATTGGAGAATATTACTTAATGACTTTGCAAAACATAGCAATGTAGAATTTTAATTTTAACAGTGTAATCAAAAACATTACTTTTGCGAATTCTTTTAAAAATACTAAGGAAAATCTATTTAGACAGCTAAACAAAATGTTGATGCTTTAATCAAGTTTAGTTTTCACATTAGCTATATGATAGTTCATTGTAGCTTTTAATGGGACGCTTATTACCTCGTTTAGATTATCGAGTTTAGATTGGACCTTGCGTTATCTGTAAATTTTTGCCCGAAAGTAAAATTCTAGGGCATATGAAATTTACCTATCTTTTGAAGGGAAATCCCTTGCTATAAGAGTACTCCAAGAATATGGTAGCGACCATAAATGCTACATTTCCAATTCTTCTCTAGCATATTCTATATGTCATTGTCAGGTGGCCGGCCGTCTAAGTTCTGCCAAATCTATTGTGTATATAATGCTCCAAGAATGTTCTGGACTTGGAACCAGGGGCGGACCATGAGATTGTGGGGCCCTGGGCTGATTCTACTTGGAGGCCTACCTAATTAAGGGGTTACACCACCTTGGCGCTCGGGAAAATTGGCGTGCAAATGTAATTGATCTCACAGGTTTAATGGATTGGTTGCCAACCTTATGATAGGAACTTTAGAACCTTGGATTTTTTTAATTCACGGTATTATCTATTGTCTTAAATAGAGACTAGTAGAGAGCCCCGTATATCCGCGGGGCCCTGAGCTGCAGTCCAAGAGCCCTCATATAGATTCGCCCATGCAAAGGATCAAACATAAACATTGCGGAATCTTCAAATAATTGAGAATAGTGTAATCAGATGCTCCAATAACATATTTAGGTGATTCTCAGATGATACCAAGTAGATTTCATAAGCTTTGATAAGCTAGTTATTGGCAGAATTGTATAAGAAATATTCATTTCAGATTCTGAACTATGAACTCATATTCTAACTCATCATCCATTCATAACAGTTTTCAATATCGACTCCTCAAGACAAATCAATTGGAACAATTGACCTCATTGCGACGCAAATTGAATGAAAAAATGTTTGTTTTAAAATGCTGGGTGACATTTACCGAGTACCTGAAGATTATCTGGTCTTAGACATTTCTCAGTTACAAACTGTGGTGTGATTATGCAAGAGGCGTTATTTTATTGAATTATAAATTCAGTACTTCGCTAGTTAGATCGGACCACCTGTCTCCTGTGCCTTTGGCTTATTTCATCAGGTTCAAAGGTTGTTTATTTATTTTGTAACTAGTTTACCAGCCCTGGGCAATGTTTTCGATTTCTATTTCTAGATGTTTTCTATGATAATTAAATATTTCATAATATTTGTTTTTGAAAATGAATTTGTTAATATTTACGGAGACGCCGCCTATAGACATTTGCAACACCAGAGGTATTGCAATGTCTTATCGACCGTCAGACGTGAAGTTGTTAAGTCTCGTGTGCCTGTAATTTTACCTTCCCACTAATAAACGTACCTTTAAAATTATCTACGCAAATTATAAATGTTGTGGTTGAAAAACCTCTTCACAACCAAACCAATCTTGCTGAAATTTGTGTCTGTTTAATAAATTATAACATAGGGATCAACTTCCTGGAAACGCGTGCATAAATATAAATACCAAATGTGTATAATGGAAAACATCAAATTTGTATAAAATATTCAGTTAAAACCTATGCTGCTTATGACTTAAGGATTATCCCACCTTCTCACGTCTGCCATATTAGATTGAATGACGTCACCAAGCTAATTGTGGAATGTGAACAATAACAATCGAGTGTGCAAAATGTGAATTGCAAGATTTGTCCCAAATGTACCAAAAGATGCTTGTAATAAAAACGACAGCGACAGTTTTAAGAGTTTCGAACCTAAAAACTTAATAATAATTAAAAATAATGATGTTATGAAATGTAAAAAAAGGGTTTGTAGATTGAGAATAATCCTATAAAAAGAATCCCTAAACAACTTTTTTATAACGGGCATTTTTCTTAAGGTTGATTAAGTAACAAGAATGTTGGCAGATGCGCAAGTATTAAACAACTTTTTGTTATATCTCGGGTCCTAAACAAGTTGGTATTTGATATTAAATTACAAAGACGGTATGGTTATTTAAAGTATAAAAGGCTTAAGGGGGGCCTAAGCCATCCTAAACTAACAACGTTGGGCGATGCCCGCCCCTGCGTATATTTTCAAAGCGTGTATCATTGTAATATTTATTATATTATTTTATTTTTTCGTATTTAATGGATTGTGGCCCTTTCAATTAGATCTTTCAGTTCTGGATTTATCAAATAAGAAGGATTATTTTATTAAATACTTACTTCCAATAGTGCAGGTAGATGTACAAATATACTAACTGTCCCCACAGTTTCATCTGCGTTTTCGAGAAATGTTACGTTTTTCAAGGATAAAAGTATTCTTTGTGTCCATAGAAAACCATAGATTCATCTATCGAGTTCCATCTTCATAAACTTCCCATGTATAAAATTATATAGTACGATAAGGTACCGTAGATTTGAGAGTAGACATGTGTAACTCCGCTCTGAACCGGTTCAACAGATCAGATCACACCTACTTTAACTGTCGAGCTGCGGCTCAAGAGCAAACTAAACAGCTCACGGCTCACTTATTATTTTACAGTCTGTATACAATCTGTGATCTATTCTGTCATATTGTGTCGTTGTCGAACTGCGGAGCGGCAGCGGTGTAGTGACTCTATGATCGGTCGGCAATATTTGAGCTGATCTGTGACGGTTCGCAACTTCAGCTCACAAATATGAGCTGTGAGCTGAGCCGCAGCTCACACATTTTGGTTGAGTTACCCATGTCTATTTGAGAGACTGTACGGTCGACCAAAAAATGCTCTACCCTACGGTTAAAGTTCATTGGCAAGTCGATGCACGTACCTTAGTTGACAGACAATACGTCATTATTGTGCATCTCTTTCATCTTTAGAAATGAAGTAAACTCTAACGTTTCTTTTGTTACACAGGAAGCTTTGTTAAAACTGGTAGACCATTTTCTTGGCAGACCGTACATAGCCTCAATCCAAATATGTAAAAACAGACGTATTCTACAATATCGGTGTCAAAAGTGCAAGAGCTTAATTCCAATTTTGAACATTGATATTTTTTCAACGTGTATTCTATTAGGTTCGCGTTTTTAAAGTATTTTGTACCGCGTTTCATTTAAAAAGGTAAATTGAAATGTATTCCCATTATACTGTGTGTATAAAAGTATCCACACCGTCCATTTGGGACAGGTTTTATTGGAAAACCTTTTTGTCCGCTGTTTTATGGTTCAGGTAGATATGATATGACAGTCTCTGTTTCGTTTGGGCGTAATTTTGAAGTGAAAACTTCGTTAGGCGCGATGGGCATTTTTTGAGATGGAAAGAAACAATTGGACTCTGTATATAACTAAATCTACAGTTAGTTTTTTTTTGTTAGCACTCCTGGAAGCGAAAACATTTACACGGTATTTTTGAAAAAAATATGAGAGTTAAATTTAAAGATGTGCGCGCATCACGGTACCACAAAAGTTTACAGGTTGAGTTTACTGATAACGGTATCCGCAACATCGCACAAATCGCAACTGTCAGTGTCAATGAGTGAGTAATGATGTTATTGTTAATAATAACCTAACAACGTAAAAAAAATATTCGTTGCTACAGACAGGTGCAAAGAGTTTGGACACTACAATTTCACGACTGAATAGTAAAGACAAATGATTTTAGTGCAGTGCATGTTTTAGTTTTTCTCACCAATAATTTCGGTTTTAACTTCTTACGTGCGTACACACCTGTTTTTTTAAATGAAATCAGTGTTAAAGTATCGGCTTTAAAATGATCCCCTCAATATGAGATAAGCTAGCGCAGCTTCAGGTTAAGCAAATTATTAATTGAATATTAAATTGCTTTACTCAGCTCACGCTAGTTTTGAGAGCCAAACAAAGTTTAGAATTTTGGTTATAAGACGGTTGTTTAACACTGGTTTCGCTTACGTTCTATTTTGGATACCTAAACAACTTTGTGGTTGAAATATTGAAATTGGAATTTGCGGTTATCTAATAATTACCAGTTAAAATTGTCATAATAATACAATTATACTACCCATTCAAAACAGTTATCATGAGATTGATTAACACTTTTAATTTAATGTCAACTATTCTGTCAAACGTCACTTTTTTCAGTCTGATATTTGTGACGAAAACAGTTCTACCTGACTTGGTTTGCAATTGAAGCTGATGGTAAAGTCCCTGGTCTAGATAACTATTTGAGCTTATGCATATGACTTGATTGCCATATAAATGCCAAATCTCACTTGAGCTGGATCAGCTGCCTATCATTAGGCGTAGGGCAGCTCACTGCTCTTCTAATGCTTAAAGTACTTCTTTAGTAAGTCTTACCTAAGTGCGGCCTTATCGCAGGCATCGGGCGTGTCGACGGCGGGCAAGTGTTCGGTATCTAGGTCGAGCTGGTCGAGCTGCTCGTCAGTGGGCGTGGGGCAGCTCTCAGCCTTGCTGCGGCTGGACGAGCGCCTCACTATCGTCAGAGCGCCTTGTTCTGTGGACAAAATAAATTATATAGTACACGTTGCTGATGTACGTGTGATATATAGATTTGATCTCTATAATAAGCTTCTTAAAATTCATGTTGAGTTGTCTCAGATCTTGGACTGATGTTTTGTCTTTGTCTCTGAGGATTGGGACTATTTTATAATGTATAATTTTTAAGTTTAAAGTTCGACTTGTAAATTGTGTACTTCAATGAAACGTAACTGATAACCATCCTCTATCAATATTGCAATGTTCTGATTGGTTAAAATTAAATCTTTACACACCATTGACGAGCATCATGATTAATATTTAATGTAATGAATTGACATATCAAAATGTTGACGTTCCCACATGCATGTTAAATATTTGGATAATCAAGTGAAAAGGCAGCGGTTTCGTCGTCCAATATTTATACAACAATTCACTTTTACGAAAGGATTTTGGAGTAAAATGACATGCAATATCACATTAATATTTAGCTAACAAGCGTTTTAAATAAAAATTCATATCGCCATATAATAAAAGAAAAATACATAATCAAATGCTGAATTTATTTCGTCGTCTCACTAAATATTATCTTCCGAACAGACACCAGGAAAAACGTTTTCTTATTCATCTATTGATATTCATAATATTAGAAAATCAATATATGTATTCTGGGTACGCTTCCCACCGGCAGCGATTTAGATCAGCTGTTTTTACTGTGAGTAGATTTACTTTATCTATCCTATATTGTTTTTTTTTCTATATGTTTATGTCATTTTAAGCAAGTTTTGTTTATTATTGTATATGTGTCCTGTAGCTAGATTTTTAGCTGTACATAAAAATATATTATCCTGTAAATGAATTTTTTCTAAAATATTGTAAATTTTATCAATAGAAGACCAGAAAATTGGATATTGTTGCGAAAGTTTGTATGTATGTATGTTTCTTACTCTTTCACGTAAGAACTACCAAACAGTTTTAGATGTAACTTAGCACATAGATAGAGAATATCCTGACATATATAACATATAGGCTACTTTTTATCCCGGGAAAACGTGAAATCCCTTGGAAACGCAGGTAAAATCGCAAGTGACAGCTAGTATGATAACAATAATAATAAATATCCCAAGACATTCTTCACACATGGTTACCTGATCCCAAGTTAAGCAGACTGTACAGCTTGTAGTATGGCTACCAGGTATCTATACAAGTAGTATATGTATATACTACATTTTTAAATATATACATACAATACATACATTTATAGATATTTACACCCAGACACTGAACAAACAGACATGTTCATGCACACAAATGTTTATCATGGGTGGGAATCGAACCCGCGACCTTCAATTTGACAGTCAGGGTCTCTAACCACCAAGCCAACTGGCCCGTAAAATAAAGAAGTCACCTAACAACCTGAACGAATAAATCCATCGACCGCCCATTGCATGAAGCCTTACACTCGATGCACTCAATAAAGAGTTCAATTAGTCTCGGCTTCATTTTACTGCAACTTTTCCGTGACTCAATTCATTTCTGAATGAACATTGAGTCCTGGATGTTCTATTCACACTTTGAAATCAGAGCGGACGTTTGTGAAAACTTTTTACACTTTAGATTACCATTTGTCCGTGAAGTTTTATCGGCATTTGAAAAAGCTACGTTATTTTATAGAACGTGAATTGATTTTTGAAGTCTGTGAACGTATATGTACATTGTAACTGTACATTTTTAGTTTGTACTAGCTGTCCCCCGTGGTTTCATCCGCGTTCGCAAGGGATGTAACATTTTCCCGGCACGAAAAGTATCCTATGTTACTTCTAATACCTCCAAAAAGATGTGTTCAAAGTTTCATGATGATCGGTTAATTAGTTTTCGTGTGAAAGCGTAACAAAAAACTTACAATCACGTTTATAATATTAGTAGTATCGTTTTGTCTATGCATAGAAGAGTAGGTCTTTATTAAGGCTTCTTTAATTCATGTAGGCTATGTTCATGTAATGTTTGTTGTAATTATTTAATGAGAGTAAAAAAAAATAAAAAAAACAATGTAACCATGCTGAGTTTCTTGCCGGTTCTTCTCAGATGAAGGCTGACTTCCGAACCGGTAGTAGCTTCAGTAACTTACCTCCATAAGTGCCTTCCGAGGGCCTATACTGAATAAATGGTTTTGAGTTTAGAATTTTTGAGAGTCTGATGATTTTATTCGTGTTCTCTCCATGTATTTACTGTTAAAGTCAAATGTCAACAGGGCTATTTCTGCTAACGTTATTCACTGCCCGATTAGAGGGACACGAGTGTTCGGACAGTTTTATTGCTTTAGCTACATAGCTGCGTAAATCAAGCACCCAAATTAAAGATTAGGGTTTCTGTTATTTGACAGGATGGGTGTGATGGTAACATTCCCTGGCTATCACTACATATGCGATGTGTTCGATTTCCAACAATGACAAATATTTATTGGGGCTCTTTAAGAAAAGAGTGAATAGGCTACTAATGGGAAAGCAAGCTCCATCTTCGGTCTCATCTTCACTTACCATCACAGATTAGATTGAGGTCAATAGCAATCCGGACATAAAAACAAAGGAAAATTTAATTTAATTGTCTTCTATGTCTGGATGTGTATCTATATAGCTACTTAAAAAGTATTATAGTATATCAGTAATCTGGTTACAATAGTACAAGGTCTGTTTAGTTATGTTTCAGATAACCGTATCCTAATGACAGGATATTTAGTAAAATATTTTTTATTGTATTCAAATCATGGATATACACATTACTAGGTATTTAAATAAGTAGCTACTAAATAATTTATTATTTTATAAACATAAATATAAAAAAAAATTAACATGTATTACTGTGCTTCGGCTAGAAAGGTAAGGGGCTGATGCAATTATAGAGACATGACACTTAACAACACGTCTCAGGGTCGACATCACATTGGTCTTGCTAATTTTCATAGGTGGCAGAGACCACTTACCATCAGCTCCCCCTGATGCTAAATGGTGAGTCTAGTGCCTGATTGTTTGTCAGCCCGTATAGTATAAAAAATACTTATGTTCGATAGTGCTATAGTAATAATTTGTTCATAATATCCAATCTACTTAAGTTATAAAAAGGCAACATTAAAATTTCGTCCTCTATTTCGCTTAGCTGTCTTCGGATGTTTCTTAAGTCTCAGAATTGCCACATCAAATCATTAGTAGAGAAAACAGAGCAAAATGTTTCCTTATTTCTCCAGTAAACATCCTCAAGAGCCTTGTTGTGTTTCTCTTGAGCCATTTCACGTTATAATGGAAATAATTATTTTTTCATCATTTTCCTTTAGAGAAAATTGGACATCACATTAATCGTTTAAAACGATTACTTTTTAGGATGTTTTCATTGTATTCAAGTAGGCCGACAAATAAACAGACAGTCTATCTGATGGTAAGTGGTCACCGCCACCAATGAACAAGCAACACCATTGCGTTGAGAGCGTTGCTAATGCGTTGCCGTCGAGGAGTTGTTAGGTTAAGTTAGGTTCTAAAAAACTATTCCTGAATCATAATATAGCCTGACATCTACATTTATAAACATTTTAATATAAGTTAATATTTGGGTACTTGACATTTTATAAAACCTTAAACAGTCCATTGTTGCGATTCAACTTTAAAGGCTAAACTGATTATCTTATTTCAGACGTCTAATATGTAGGAATTACCAGGAGTCCGATGTTGCCTTATGTTGACTTCAGTCGGTTGCTATGACAACAGGGTGGAAGGACCGAAGCCCGGACGTGGATGGAAACTAAGTATAAAGTAGGCAGATAGGTATAATTTACCATAAGCAAAGTCCAATTTTTTGCCAATCATCAGAAAAACAAAACATTCACAAAAATCACAGAGGTTTGATAAGAGGAATGACTTATTTAACATGTTACTAAAGTAGATAGGCATCGACCTCAGTGCAATTAAAAATGTCTTTATGGTAGGAACCTACTACTTATATACCTGCTTCATCACATCTTCATATATATGATATAATTTTAATAGACTTCGTGCGGGTAGTGGAAATAAAAATGGATAGATGTGCGATGCGGTAACGACACTTACTCAATATAAACATTTTTATAGTGCTAAATTTAAATTGAAACACATACTTTTATTACAGCTCATTATTATTTAATCTTTGTACCATCATCCCTTCTAAATGTAGACTGTCTCACAAACACCCTAACTTTATTTCAATTTTAGTTACTTACACCCTACTCTTTCAATAAATAAAGGGCGAAAAGCGATTTTATTTTGTCCCAGCAAATTGGTACCTTTTCATTCGGTCAGTCTCAAAGGGACTGAGTGCGAAAGAAAATAGGCAATCCCAGAAACAAACGAATTTTTCTAGCGTGCCAAATAACAAAAATAGATGTATATAACCAACACACCACCATGAATGTATTTTGTTATGATTAAGTTCTTTATTAATGCTTTAATTCGGTATTATAGGAATTTCTAATACTTTTGAACGTAGGATGCAATAGAAAAGGTGTGTCGGTAAAATTATGATTCTTAAAAAAAATACTAAATAGCCTTATCCTGGGACATTCATGACACACGGCCATCTGATCCCAAACTAATACTATATATACTACATATACTACTTTTTTTTCTAAATACATACTTATATAGATATTTACACCCAGGCACAGAACAAACAGACATGTGACACGGCACACAAATGATTGTCCTGGGTGGGAATCGTACCCGCGACCTTCGGCTTGGCATTCAGAGTCGCTAACCACCAAGCCAACAAATAGAAATGAAAGAACAGTACCAAAGCTCATGGTGTTTTCACTGCTTTGTAGCCATGTATACGTTTATTAATAAACTACAACATCATTTACTGTTATAAACTCCTAGATAATACTGGTAGACAAAGAAATTTTAAGGGGGCCGGTGAAATTACAGGCACATGAGACTTAACAACTTCACGTCTCAGGGTCAACAACGCATAGGCAATGCTCCTAGTGTTGCAAATGTCCATAGGCGGCGGTGACCACTTACCATCAGGTGGACCGTCTGCTTGTTTGTCGGCCCAAGTGGCATAAAAAAAAAATGATTTTCCTTCTTTGCTAGTCTTAATGAGGATTTTTCTTATTTATTTATTTTCAACATACATTATAAAATCTTCACAGAAAAACAATATGAAAAATGATTTGTACTATAGAAAAGTTAGTTAATCTACAGTGTAACAGCATGAGTATTAATCTTCATCGTGTGTACAGGATGTAGACTGCCTCAAAGGCTCGACCGAGATCGTAAGTAGGAAGTCGGTATCTACGGTCCGTTAGCATGGCAACCACCTGTAAATGCTTGCGCGTGTTCTATATATATAACGTGTTACAAAATACCCCGTAAAAATATAATTAATTATCAAAGTCAACAACCCTAGTAAGCTGTCATGTCAGGGAACCAGATTATTCAACAGAAAGACCTACGTACCTATTTTACCTAATAATTGTCTAGTTTTTCTATTTTTCATTCATAAAAGTCACACAAAGGTTGTGGATCAGAATGTTGAAGCTCTCCCATACGAATTTTCACTTTTAAATTGTTTTAAATATTTCAGTATCAGTAGAACACACAGGAATAGGTTACTATGTAAAACAAGTACGGACAATTAATGTATTGAATTTTACGTACCATCTATTAGAGTTTATAATAAATACTTATTTATAAACGTATTAATCTTAAGAAATTTGACCTTCATAAGTGCCCTCCGAAGGCCTAAACTGAATAAATGGTTTTGAATTTTTGAAGAAAAAACATGCTACCAGAAATAAAATTTAATAAGTCACATTATACATAAGGACAATCACAGAAATAAATGTTACCACAACTTTATTTACACCACACAATTAGTTACAATAAAATAAATATTTTACGTACACATAAACATGCAACACGTAATGAAGATGTGTATTCAGCCTAAGGGTAAATTCGTATGTTTTGATGGGATTTTTTTATTGTACTGCCTTTATTTATTATTAGCAGTAAAACCTTTTTACAGCTTTTGAATTATATAGGAGTTTACAGCGGTGTCTGAAATGAGCGATTGGCAACAACCCTTTTGGGCCCTCTCTTTATGGGATTCGACATGACATGGTAAACTTCAATCTTATTTTAGGACTAGCTATTGTCTTGCGGTTTCACCCAGGTAATGTAATATATCCGGGGATAATAATATAGCCTATGTCACTTGAGAATAGTGTAGCTTTCTATCATTGAAAGGATTTTTGAATTCGGTTGTGTAGCCGTTTTGAATATAATTCCTACCAACCAACGTAAAATTTGAGCTCTTTATGAAAATTTGTATAAATTACAATTTTGAACTGTACCACAGTTATGGTGGAATTGTGTAAAATTCATAATTCTTGAAATAAAATAATGACAACTTAGTTGTTGTACAAGAATTTACTCCTTTATTTTGTGTTTATTCAAAGCAAAGAGGTAAAACGCTACCTCGAGGAAAGAGTTCCTTTATATTATATATACAAAAGAACTTCATTATTTGTTCTAAAGGTATTGTTATCTTTTCAAAAGAAGGGTAACTTATTTAAAATTGCACAAAGATAAGTACATGTTCGTCCCATCAAAACACGCTGGAAAAAAATATAAAAAGGATAGATAAAGAAAAATCCTCATTTATAATAAACGAGTAATTCTAAGCGTGAGGCAGTGCTATGCATAGGAGTCGAAAAATACATTTAAAACAATTTATCGTGCACGTATTGACATGGCGGTTACTACGATAATATAAAAATAAAATCTAATTTATTTATTTAATCCCTTCAAGAATAAAAAAACCGATTTTCCTACATTTCGTAGCCTACTGGCTACGTAGAGCTACGAACGTCTACGAGCGTCTACGAAGAGAGCTATAAAATAAAGCCATGCGTTATTTCAAAAGAATATCATTGCCTTTTTAAACTTTAACAAATTTACGACATAGCTCTTGTTGTAATTTAAACTGAGCTTTAAATGAAAAATAGTTTGCCGCATGCATGGCCCAAATGGAAAACGTGAAACCTTTATTTCTTCCTTTAAGCACTTTTAATATTTGATTTATTTAAATGGCCATTTTTATTTAATCGCAGTAACCGCCACAAGTCCTACATCCGTGCTTACTAGGAGGGGTGCCGTTGCGGGGCGCGGGCGGTGGCGGGGGGCGAGGTGCCTCCTCCCGCGGTGCGCTCGCGCCTCCCGGAGGACTCGCCACTGTAACACCAACCAAGATCTTAGTATCTACTAAATGAATAAAAATAAAATGCATATAATGTAAATAAATAAATACCTAATTTGAAAAAATGTGAAAGAACGCAACGCAAACTGCGTTACCTAGTACCTTGGCGACGATAAGTAACAAAACTTGTATAAGGTATTTTGACGAAATAAAATTAAAAAGAAAAAGATTTATTATATATTAATTTTAATTATAACACAGTGATTAGCAATAGTGCACCTAGTGTAAAGGGAATTAGTGGCAATTTGAAAAGTGCTGATGCGTTTTTAGATTTGTGTATCTCGTGTTCTATTAGTGTAATTTCAGTTTCTACTCAATCACTTAAGTGAAGTGAAATAAGTTTCACGTGACTTCATACAAAAAATGTAGAGAAAATCAGTAAAAAGCAATGTTACTATTCTTGGTTTATTAAATTTGCCTTACTGTAATCACATATTTGTCATCAAAATCTGGCGTCAATCAAAATAAAGCTTTACACCAAAAATAATAAGCCTCATTTGTGAAACTCACGAATTAAAGCCAATATTATTGTAATTTCCCGGTGAATCATAACAATGGAAATAATTTCAGTCCTAATAAAAACCCAAACCCATTTATTTTGTTCAGGCTATAAATGGGTACTTAGGAAGGTTAGAAGCACTGGTGTTACCACTAGGCATGGCATGATTCACATGTAGCTTGTGAAAAATCATATGAAATACTTTTTCATACATATGTCGCACCTGCTACATGCCTTGACGTCGTCTGTTAAAAATCACTCTGCTACATCGCACACCGCAAATCATTCGGATATCATCGTATTTCACTGATGACTCACGACGACGTCAGAAAGAAAGAGCGTCTTTCTAACCCAGTCGTGTTAGAAAGAGCAAAATATATACTGATCGTCGCTACGAACGGGTCGCACTGCCAAGAGTAACATTAGAGCATTGCGAAAAAAAATCATGAGTTGTGAAATTTTACTGGTGAAATCACTGTGAAAAAAATTAATAATTTCATTAAATGAAAATGAAATAAAAGTAGCAATCATTTCCATGCCTAGTTACCACCGCTTCGGAAGTCAGCCTTTAACTGAAGACCTGCTAATTCAGCAAGGTAGCATTTCGAAATTAGATTAATTTAGAATTTTTTTTTCCAATCTCAGTAATGTGACGCGCTTAATAAATATATCAAACAGTTGTTGAGTTTACAAAATTAAATATTTCAAATGTAAATTTAACGAAATTGGATGCTTTCAGTTAATACATTTCAATTTGATTAGATTAAACTGTAAATGGAATTACAAAATAACATTTGCATCGGATTGAAAGCAAAATAAATGTGCTTGATCAAAGCTAACGTAACGTGTGGAGATTACTGTGTGATTCTGTAAAGTAAATTACATTAGCACAATATGTGGTAACGTTTCTGTGCTCTGGCTCTATCGCAAACTATGGAATTACGTGAGAGATCCGATCTCCGAGGCCTCCTTGCACCGGCTCGACTACGAAGTTTGCATTAGCGGAATATGCGGCTATTTCAAAATTCACTCCTAATCTAGTATTAGGGGGGTAATTAGTGAATTGACTGTAATGTAAATACCTGTTAGGATACTACAATAGCTATGTAAAAGTTATTCTTACGTAATGTCCATTCCTATATTACAGACTTTCCGAGATCAAATATCAGATAAAATGAAGTGCTAACGAAAATTCGCAAAATATGCATAATTTTGTGCAAGTTCAACGAAACTTTCACGCTAAACTACCAGATATGGCGCTTGTTAGCAAAATTAATTAATAAGTGCAATATGACTTCTAGGCTATGTATACACAGTAGCTAATATACCTTATTTGCTCGGAGCTCTACTTAATATGAGTTTCATAGACTGCAAAGCTCACTCTGTGTACTGCTTCGATACTAATAAGTTTAAAATTACCATTCGCTAATGAGTTCTCAGCTTTATGACTCGAACGTGTGCTGGTTTTTAACTGTTGTACTTTATTGAGAACCTACTTACCTTCAAATTTAATACAAATACTTATTAACTAGAAAATGTGTCGTTTCTTACAAATTGTGATTTTTTGGGGAATTTGCTAAGAGTATTTTTTTACTCTTAATCTACCAATGTGCTTTTATTTCCACACTGTGTTTTCTTATGTTCAATGTAGGATTTGAACCCTGGACAAGGCATTTGGTGTCACAACCATATTCTCCCCAAATAAAAATGACCAAAATTAAATTACAGAAGCAGAAATTGGAAACAAAGAGCTGAAGATAGAGCTCAGTGGCGTGCCATAGGTGAGGCCTATGTGCAGCAGTGGACGGAGATAGGCTGATGATGATGAAATTACAGAAGGAATTGTAAAACAGATTTGAGTAGTACGTTGTTACGTACTTCTCAAATATGCTGTGTTCAGCATAAATAAAACATTTATGTAATTATATCAACAAAGCCACTAAACTAACTAACCAGCCTAACTTTTGTTAATCCACGAAGGCAACCGCAAGTTGACTCTGTACGATGAAGCTTGGAGTATCTCAGACTTGCGTCACAACCTACTATGTATGTAATTACGAAACGGGATATTTAGATTAGCTACATACCTACCTACTGAATATTGTTATTATTGCAATTTAACTTCTATAATAATACATAATAAATATCCTGGGACATTCTTTTACACACGGCCATCTGATCCCAAACTAAGCAGAGCTTGTACTATGGAAACCAGATAACTGATACTACATATACTACTTTTTATTTATCTAAATACATATATATATATATATATATATATAGATATTTACACCCCGAACAAACAGACATGTTCATGCACACATATATATGTTTGTCCTGGGTGGGAATCCCGCGACCTTCGACTTGGCAGTCAGGGTCGCTAACCTACTAAAACTAACTTGAAATCTATCATCATTAGTCTCGAATCTCATATTTATGTATATTTTATCGATACAATTCATAGTCAATTTAAAGTCACTATCTCTATCTCTGTTTTGCACTGCGTTTTTTTAAACAACGCAATAGATTTAAATGACCATAACTCAGAATATTTATTCTGAAAGAATTATATGTACATTAAAGTCATATTATCGCTCTCAGGCGAATCCGGGGCGGGTCGCTAGTTATCAAATAATATAATGTAAGTATCTCGCTGTGGTAAACATTGTTCGGAGATATATTTGTAATTTATTTTATCAGTACAGTTAAATCTAAATACGAACTTTCTTGTAGATTTTAATTCAAATCTTGCAAGTTATTCAACATTTCAACACAGTTTTGCGAGTTTAAACATACATGAGCTAGTCAAACGAGCGTGAAATTACTTTAGCATCCGACCAAAAAGCACAGTTTCTCATGAATGGGAAATAAGACATTGCTACAAGAAATTTAAACCGTATGATGCTCATAATAAGACCGTAAAACATACAGCCACGTCATGTTTATTTAAAATATTTTTGATTACGCGTAATTACACGTAATTACCCAATATTTATTTTGAATAAAAAACTTAAGAGCGAGTAGAAAAATGCGTATTCAATTTAATACTATCACAATTTCAATTATTTACATTTAATTGATTTTTATCGTATTTAAAAATTAAGTTTTCTTTTAGGACTTTTCTGGATACCCTTTTGAAATTTACCACTTTGGATATCAGTTTTCTCCGGAAGGACTTCAGACGAGACCGAGATTGTAGCAGACTTACATAGAAATACTAAAATTCTGCGAAACCTTTAAGAGATTAATACAGCTCTTTAATTATAATGTTTAATTACACCAACATCTAGTCAGAGCAGACGGCTTCTTAGATTTTCATGTCCGTGCAATTTTGCCATTCCGTGCTATACTTATTACAAGCAATTTAGCAGAATTTCTACGAATGCTACCCTCTTTGGGATTGAAGATTGATCTTTCACATGCAGATCTTTAATTGCCTCTCATGACACCCTATATATGTGTTGTGGTGGTAGTATTTCTCGCTACTACCAAACAGCATACGAATATAAAATCTCATCAAATATAAAGACGCAACATCTTAAACTTACAAAAATAGTCATAACCTTTCATACAATCCCATCAACACGTCCAATGCATACCAGTACAGAAATTGGTCGAAACACAATCAAACACAAGCAAAGTACCTGGTGAATTCCAAACACGGAAACCAATCTCCATTACCATGCCACAGTCATTTCTAAGGCACCTTCAGTGCTGTTTGTAATAATTAATGCACACATACAAACTTCAGGTCGATTGGAATCGGACGGTACGCAAACAGAGGTTGGAAGCTTTGGAATTCCTGCAGTATTGAATCCAACCGAATAGATACAACTTTGTCTGCTTTTCATGTTAATGAATACCAGCTCTTTAGAAATGGTTGATTGGATCTGGTTGAAGGATTTAAGCTACGGAAACCTGGGTATTTAGTTCGTCAAAGTTTATACTATGTGAAGGAATTAGGTGTGATTTGGTATACAAATTTGCTTCTGCTATTACGTCTTTCATTGCTTTGTAACGTCAAGTATTGAGTTACTTTATTGCACGTACGAAGTTTAGTAAGTACAGTCCGATATTTTGTTTACTTCAGGAAGAAGGTAAAACAACTTCTTACAATGGCAAGCCTCTTTACCCAGTATATCGTCAGTATGACAACTGCGTGCGACTTTTTTTAGCACGTTACTGATTTTATCCAATACGATGCACAGACTGTTTGTTTCATCGTATGAATCTAACCAATATTATCAAAAAGTGTGGGAAATTTGTCATTTTGTGGGTAATCTCCGGAAACATTTCACCAATTTTAAATCATTCACTGGTATAAAGATATACTACACACATTAGATCCCTCAGGAATGGGGGTGTAAGAGCGGGATGGCAGCTAGTTCAACAATTTCGCTCGGCCAGTGGATTTTATACTCAGCGAAATACTTCCCAGTGAAGTGCGTGTTGAGATGCAGCATACCTAAACGATTCCGCCCGGACGGCCGCGCGCGTTATTCGCCAATTGAAGTCGTACATTTTTAAACCTTCATTCAAAAGTTCTATGAAAGTAAGTTAAATAACTAATAAACTATTTATTAGTTTTTTATTTTTTTGGTTGTATACAGTTTTTTTATTTGTTTCATTCTAAACGACTTAAGCGACATTTTATGGTCACAATAAAATGACGACGACAATTCTTTGTCGCAATAAAATCAGAAAACTATTATCATAATTATGGTGAAGACTGCAGTGAAATAAATATGGACAATGATCAGAAAGCCAGGTCTTGTTGACATCTATTTCACTATAGTATTTTTTCTCAAAAGTTAAGCGTAAAAAAAACATTGAACTCAGGACAACGGAGAAAGGTTTTATTTTAGGGTCCATTGCAATAAGAAATATTACAAATTAAGGAGCGCTCATACAAATGTAGAGTCAATTAATTCATAGTCAAGTCGCACCGACATGTAAGGAAGGGCCAAAAACATTCAAATACTATCGCAGTTACAATCGTAAGCCATAAGTCACGGCTTCCATGGAACATTAAGTATATTCCGAGCAAAGTCGTGTCCGGGCACCATTAACATTTAGTAATAACACTTCGTTTACAACATTGAAGGGAGCGAACAAGTGTTATTGACAGCATATTGACAGGCTTGAGTTTCGTGTAAAATTGATGTTAGAAATTTCAATTTTTGAACGTGATTTAACACGATACAATTTGCTCGTTATAATTTATGATTATTGGTATTGATCGACGATAGTTTTTGAAATTAAAATATCAGAAAGATTCTTTCGTTGTGAGAATCAAATTGAGTTTAAAAGTAAAATAAAAAAGAACTAAATCAGAAATGTTAAATGAACACACTCTTATGCGAGTCCCGTACATAGCCTAATTTAGTTCTGGCGTGTTTCGGTGAACCACAGTATGCTATACATGATATCGGCCAATACTCCCTTTGCAGCGTCGGTGAAACGTGCTGTTTGAAAATAATGTTCTACAATTCGTACGAAATTCAAAACGTGCATTTTAATACGTACAACTAAATATAATATACTTCAAGGAAAATTCTATGTACTGTAAAGAACTCCTTACTATTTATTATATTCACTCATGTGGTAGAGAACCTAGTCGAACAGTCCCAATAGTGATGGGTTCTTCTCTCTCTCGCTTGCACCAGTCTCATGCACTGGACTGGCTCCTCATGGCATCCGATGGGTCATGTGGTCCGCCAGGTTATCATAAGTACTTCTAATATGGCCCTGTAACTGGGGCTGGAGAATGGCTGCTACAGCACTCCCCTGTCTGTCGTATAAAGCAACTGGGATCTTTGGAGTCATTGGCAATTGGGGACAAAGACCCGACCGCCCAGCGAGGATGTTGGGGGCAGTTATCATGCCTCATCCGGATAGGCTGTCTCAGCATCACGCGTGGAGAGGCCGCTGGTAAATATGAATGAGAACTCCGCCCCCCTCTACGGCGCAGATAATGACCACCGTGCGATTTTATCTGGTACGAGTCCAGCATAAGATTACCGCGAGTATACATTAAGATCTATCTACGAAAAAAATTGTACTACCTAAGAACGAGATCTAACAAAAATGCTACACGAAATAGGGCTTTTAAAGTTACATATTTCCAAGCTTACAGCTGGAAATGAAATTGATCATAAACCATAGTAGGAATATAGCGTTCACTTCATAGTGAATTCGGTTCAATGTTGCGGTAATAACGTTCGTATTACTTTGTTGCTGAGCTGTAATTTGTACCATTTTAAATTCTCCATTTGTGAAATGAAAAAAGTGTATTCGAAGAGGCAGTTTGAGAATTTGAAATATTATGAACTATCAGAAGTTAGTCCTTGTTCCTTCTATGACCTTACATTTGACAGGCCAATTGGCTTGGTGGTAAGTGACCCTGACTGCCAAGTCGAAGGTCGCGGGTTCGATTCCAGCCTAGGACAAACATTGTGTGCATGAACATGTCTGTCTGTTCTGTGTCTAGGTGTAAATATCTATATAGGTATTAAGAAAAATAAAAAATAGTATATGTGGTATATCAGTTATCTCGTTTCCATAGTACAAACTCTGCTTAGTTTGGGATCAGACGGCCGTGTGTAAAGAATGTCCCAGGATATTTATAATTTTCCGCGTAATATTAGCCTGATCTACATATATAATTGCAACAAACCTCAGAATCGACTAACACATTCATACACCGAAATCGAATAAGGAGGAATAATTATGTATAATTTTCTTTTACCCGATAAAGGCCAAATTTCTTAAGAACATTATTCCTGTTTTACTTTTTACGTACTTTTCATCACGTTAACTAACCTAGTGTAAAATTAAAATATGAAAAAATCCAATGAATGCTTCACTGAAGTAATATATGGTAATATTATCTAAAACCTTTAAACGAGCAATATCTTGTATATATTATATATAATTAGGATTTCGGAAACGGCTCCAACAGTTTTCATGAAATTTAGTATGCAGGCGGCTTCGGGGGCGATAAATCAATCTAGCTGGGTTTCATTTTTAGAAAATGTCGTTTTATCCGTGTTTTTAGGAAATGAAAACTGCTACAATACCATTAGAATACGAAGGTAAAAGCCCTTACACTTAAAGGTACGCCCTTTATGATCGCATCTAATTCGCATCTATATATACATATGCCAGTGATTTAAAAAAGAGAAAACGGCAGTAGTCATATTAGTAAAGAAAACCCGAGCAAAGCTCGGCCATCCAGGTACTATAATATTATACAACTAAAATCCGTCATGTGGAAGAGCTTCGCGTGTGGAGGGTTTATTACAATATATGTAAGTTAGAACTTACCAATTTTGCTTTGATTACTCTAAGGCGCAATTTAATTATGTTACAAACTTAGGTATAACTTGTTAACTATTATTTATTGCAAGATTATTAGTATTTAATGTTTATATACATTACGTAAGTAATATTTGACCCAGATTAGAGCATTTACTGTTATTTTTGTGATAGTGAATTAATTAAGTCAAAAAGATTCTGGCAGACGGAATAAATTTCGTATTATAAAGCAGCTGCGCTCTGCGGTTTTGCCCGCTTTCAATCCTGGTTATAAACTTTCCTCTTGAATTACTCTATCAATTGCTGAAAACGATTTGAAAGGACATTCAAAATATTCATTTTTATATATAGATAAAGGTTAAAAGAGTCAAACAAAGTGACGCCATAGGTTTAGCAAAAGGTTGTCTCTGTATATAGAACTCGAACATTAAAATGTAATCCACTCGCACTGAATATCCTGTCTCCCTGACGTCAAATATGAACACTGATTAATATCTCCACATATGACACGAATACTTTTTGCAGTGATTGGTACCGCGTTACGCAAAAAACCGTATTTCATCGAGTGTTACTTTACATGCAAAATTTATGCCATACGTTAACGTTTTTAATAACTTCGTTACAAATTGCTTGGGACATAATCGTCAATGAAGAGTTTCTTGCATGTCATTCTCGTCTCGACGCCATGATACAGCATACTAATCAACAGCATGTTCAACTAATCAACTCTGGTCGGACAGTTCATCGATCGGATATAAATATGCTAATATATCGAATTGTATAAAACGTAGGTAAACGAGAATCAACCTCAATCCATTTAGTTTTAATGACTATTTTCATTTATTGATCTCATTCGAGTTGGATTAGTTATGAGACAGGTAGAGAGCGATTAGGAGCCTGAACTTCAGTTTATTAATATTACACTCAGTGTTTATCGAAAAGAACGGCTCGAAGGACCAAGGAATTAAAACATTCGTATCTCGGAAACAGCTCAGACGGTTTGGATGAAAATTTGTAATTATATAAGGCTTTTTTTCAGTGCCTTTCCTGAATAAACTAAAAGAATGTAAACATATTTTGATTAAAAAAAATACAGACGAATTGAGAACCTCCTCCTTTTTTTGAAGTCGGTTAAAAAGGTAATATTCCTCTTCGTATGTTTAATTATTGGAATTCTAATTTTTCTAACTTAATTATTAACTTACTTATCATGAATTATTGTTTCAAATAAGTGTTTACCTGAAATAGAAATTAGGTTAATATAAGATGATATTAAGTTAAAGAAGTTGTCGTTAAAGCTACATATTGAATCGAAGTGAATTTCTTTCCTTTGTTTACTAATTATTATAATTATTGAAATTCTACTTGAGATCATTTTTGAAGTATCAATGAGATTGTAAAACAAAAGCACGTTTTTCTAATTGGTTTTACAAAATATAAGTACATACTAAAGAGATAGAGAGTAAAGCTATAAAAATATTCTTAACTAAGAAAGGCATTCTATTTTATAAAAAAACCGATGAAAAGCGTTTGTCGGAGCTCAGGAAAAAATTGCTTGCAGTGTTTGCTTTAACATTTTTTATTTCTTGAATCTACAAACTGCTTTTTAACATCGTTCAAAGAGCTGGTCGTCCGATAACATCAAAATCTTTATAAGAAACAAGATTATCTACTTTTATAAGACCTATACCCACGCTATTTGTTTCTCTATGACAACGTAGTAAAGTATTTTTTATTAGACCAACCAAAGTTTTATAATATGTTTATTATATTAATTATCTACATAGGTGTACAACTTTGCTTTTTTTCCGAAATTCGAGGCTTTATTGTAAAAAACTGGTTATACATTTATGATTGAAAGTATTGTCCATCGCTGGCCACTACTGTCTCGTTTGACACGAGTCTTGATCAAGTAATGCCTCCAATTCTGCATCTTCGAAAACCTTCTCTCTTCCACCGCCATGCCGGTCTTCGACGTCAAAATCACCGTTCTTGAAGCGTTGAAACCACTCTCGGTACGTTCTTTCACTAATAGCGGCCTCACCATAGGTATTTGAGAGCATTCGATGAGCCTCAGCCGCAGATTTCTTCATATTAAAGCAGAAAATTAAAACCTCCCGCAAATGACGAGAATTTGGCTCGTAAGCTGACATGTTTAATCGATAATAACTTTATGATGCAGACACAAATCGACTAATATTTCGATGGCGTTATGTTTACAAATGCCTAAGCTTATTGTATGACATCTACGATCTATTTATTTCGACTACCACTTACCGCTACAGCCATCTATTGCAAAACGGCGGAAGCAAAGTTGTACACTAATATATAATTGGTTGGGGAAAAAGTTTCTTCGCATTTTTTAAGAAAATTCAAAATATTTTTTAATATAGTTTATTTACATTTAACTAAAGTATGTAGGTACCATTTTGTTCGATAATTTTTCGCCATCTTGTAGGTAGAGACATGACCCCATTGCTATAGAAATTTTGGGACTTCTGATCAAAATACCGCGACAAGTGGTTTTGGCAGTCCTCTCGTGATGTTAACCTGACACTGCCTAAAGAATTCTAAAGAGACCGAAACAGGTGGAAATCTGAAGGTGCAAGGTTAGGACTATACGGCGGATGCATTGATACCTCCCAGCCAAACTCTCTTAATTTTCGCTGAGTGGCTAAAGATGTGTGAAGTCTAGCGTTATCATGATGAAAAACCATACCCCTTCTGTTCAATAATTCCGGCCGTTTTCTCTCAACTTCTTGCTTTAATCTCATCAGTTGTTCGCAGTAGAGTTCAGAATCGATGGTCCTGCCTGGTGGTAACAGCTCATAATGAATAATGCCCTTCCAATCATCCCACCACACACACAGCATCACCTTGTTGCGAGTTAACCCGGGTTTCGCCACAGTCTGTGAAGCCTGACCGGCCTTTGACCACGACCTTTTTCGCACGTTCTTGTCGTACGTGATCCACTTTTCATCACCAGTTATCAGCTTCTTCAAAAATGGTTCGGTTTCATGACGTCGTAATAAAGAATCACAAATGAGTACACGGTTCATTAGGTTTCTTTCAGTGAGTTAGCCCAGCTCGTGAGGTACCCAAATATCGAGCTTTGTTGTGTACCCAGTTTTTTTCAAATGCGCCAAAGCTGTTTTGTGGTCAATTCCCAGTTCTTCAGCTACGTCGTAACTACTGATATGCCAATCTTGCTCCACTTTTTCAAAAATGGCATCCATTTTATCCATAATAGGGCGACCAGAGCGACGTGCATTTTTGACATCAAAGTTTCCGGATTGAAAACGCTTAAACCAAATTTGTGCTACTCTCACAGACACTGCACTAGGTCCATAACATCGAAAATTTTTTCGCGGCTTGCGTTGCATGTTTACGTTTTTTGTAGTAAAATTTTAAAATGTATCGAATTTCTTCATTAGATTCTTGACGGCACGAAAAACACTTGAAAATCACACATTTCCCTAATTTGAATATGGAATTATGTTCTTTAAAATTTATTCTTTCAATGATACCAAAACCAGCCAGATACAAATAGTATAGCCAAAGAGATTTTATTACAAGTTCATACATACTATAATGCGAAAAGTCTTTTTCCCCAACCTAATATATAAAAATGAATCCCTATTTCAATCGGAAGACTCGAATGCAATATTCATAGTTAAGACATGACATCGTCTGTCGGGTCACCTAACGAATATAATATTTGTAGTACCATAAATTTTTCATGTATAGTTTATAATAAAGTAAATATAGCAAAACAACGGTTGCCGGGTCAGCTAGTATTTAAATAAATATGAGTTCAGTTTATTTTCAAAAATAGGGACCTACCTAAAAAAACTTGCACATCCCAGACTTGGCTACCCCTATTGCTTTGGAGAAAATCAACTAGTATGTGTTTTACTTAAGTGAATTAATCGAACTCTTTAAAAATAAACCTTGTAAAATGTTCAAGCATAAGCAGCGTTCATATATAGTTGCCATCAGAAATTAATTAGGTACTGATACTTTGAAACTAGCCTAGAAATTCCAAATATAATGATAAAAAACATGAAACTTCACCCCCACCTAACGTCAAATGAAAGTTATTTCATAACGTGGCTGCCTCACAAGCTAAAACATTACTTTGAGTAGGTACAGTCACGAGCATAAATATATAACAACATGGACAGTTCAGAAATATCTGACACCCTTCACATAATTCAACAGCAGTGCTACTTACAGCGACCGATAAATTAATAGAAGAATTTTATTTGTTATTAGTTTGTTACGATTTAACTCAAAAACTACTAAATGAAAGCTACATATCAGCAAATAACATAAGCTATATTCTATTCCCGAACTCTTACGAGAACGGGAACTACGCGGGCGAAACCGCGGGCCGCTACTATCGGATATAATTCCAAAACTGCCTGTGGCTATATATTTATGCTTCAGACTATACAAGGGTGAAAATATATCGCTTGGCAATTAGGAGCATAAGATGTAGGCATGTCTCAGGAGAATAATTTACGCAGCGGGTTGAGGGTAAAGGGCGCAAAGATGTAGGGTAGTGGTACCTGACGACGTATTTATAGGTAACATGTTTAATTACCCTTAAACACGTAGAAGTAAGGGTAAGAAGTGGTAAGCTAAGCTTGTTTTTGTGGCTCTAAGTGAGTTGACTTTTTAGGTGATGATATATTGAAAAATAAATTTAACATTTGGCTTTTGAAACAATTTTTCTACGATATCGAAAAAAATCTTAAAGTCTATCAAAAATGGCTAGGATAAATAATAATAAAGTATGGCGAGGATTTATTTATATAATAAAATCTATTGTCATGAAAATGTGTACATAGGTGAGCAGAGGTCCAGCAGTGGACGGAGATAGGCTGATGATGATGATGATGAAATGTGTACAAACCAGTGCAGAGAGAGCTTTGGTATCCATAAGACACTTGGATACCAGAGATTTCAACAAACAGTTATAATTTGTTTAACTGATGATTGCCTTACTGATGTTATGTAAAATTGAGTGCTTTTGTGTCTAGCGAAATAAATAAATTATTCTACTATTTTCTATGAATTTCATGATAATCCAATTTAATTATTATTACCAGAGTATGTAGGTAGGTGAAGATTGTAAGCCCATAGAGCGTAAAAGGGAACTCACTCAAAAGCAGCTACTAGAACTATCCATCTAAGCCTGAATACCGGGAAATTAGAAAATTTCTCAGGCAATAAAACGTGAAGACATTTCATTCAGCACATAAGCTGCGACCATTATGAGCCCGTAACTCTCAGGTCGGGACACACCGCCGCTGTGGACTGTTAAAATAAAAACGACATAAATGGAACCTATACGTTAGTTTAGAGAACTCCAGATGGAAAACTAAATCCTAGTTTATGTGGTGCTCTGAGGCGTGATTGTTCTGAAACTATAAAAATGCCAATAAAATCTATAGGATTGGTGCAGTCTATAGGCGGAAGCGAGTCACTATCAGAGGTATTTTTAAAAAATATGTTTACTATAGTTGGCATAAATAAATTAAAATATCCTTTTTTTAGGCATAAAGCAAATAAAAATGTACGTCACGTATTCTGGTTGGGAAACCCATTCATTACATACCCATGAAATAGAGGTGGTTTATAGTTTACTAAATTGTCATGTTCCCACGTCCGGATTCTTGGATAGAGAATGACGTCACTTAGCTAATGATGCGTAGTCACCAAAACCTAATGTGTGTGCAAAATTTCAACTCAATCGAAAACCGGAGAGTGGGTCAAATTGTGCTTATAATATTGATTTACTAGGAGACAGAGACACCGGGATAATTGAAACTAAATAAAGGCTTGTAAAAGAATGCTAATTTGAAATTGAACATGTTTATAGTGATGAGTCTAACGAAAAGTACGTTAAGGGTTCTCGAAAATGTGCGTCACAAAAATTGTTGGTTCAAAATGCATAGCTGTACTATCGCTTCGCTCAGTGGTAGTGACTTACCACCATAAAAAAAAAATTATAATACCATGACGAAAGGTTCAAATTAATCCACTGCTCTCGCTTATTTCGCAAGGCAACGGTGACCACATACCATTATATCGATCACATGCCTGCTCGTTAGCAGGGCATGAAAATCTATCTACCACTTTGCACCAGAATATATAAGTTACGTACGTTCGCCAACCAGGGCATGGTTGAGAGAAGAATATTTTTGGGAAAGAAATACTGTTGAACGGTATCAAAAATCTATACCATTAGTTAATTCATTGGACTAAACTGTTATGCCTTGTCCCACATTCTTCACCTCGACTGTTCAATGCTTGAAGTATACTCCAGGGTATCGAGGGGCTTTACGAGTATGATCTGGACGAGCCATGGTTATTGCAGTAGGATTTATGTTATCACAGTAGGGTGGAGTTTCGCTTGAGGCTTTTAAGTTTTAACAGCTGACTATTCTATTCGTTTATAGGTTTAAATTTACAAATAAAAGACTTAAGCACGTCTTTGAGATGTATAAATTACTTATAGGATACCTATAACACTGTAGTAGTAGAGAGGAGTAGAGTAATATTTGCACTGTAACCCAATTATTATTTATTTATTTATTAGTTTTTAGAGAAACACAACCGAAATCTATCATATATTATATAATATAATAATAATACAGCAAATATAACCCAATATGTAAAGACATATATCGATTTTTCTAGAGCCAAAACAAAATAAAATTTCTTTGAAAAAAGTTTTTTCGTATTTTTCACGTGAACTTTTTTATTAGTTTCAAATTAAGCGTAAGCACGAATAGTATGTGTGGTTTCAGTTAATGCCTCTCGCTTTTATCAACGTTGTATAACTTTTTCTTCTAAATATACTGGTATAGATATTTACAGTCAATCACAGAACAGACATTATACACACAAATGTTTGTCTTGGGTGGGAATCAAACCTATGATCTGTGCCGTGGCAGTCAGGGTCTCTAACATCAAGCGAACTGGTTCAACAACTCAGCTGGTGGGCAGGTGAATTTGATAATCAATCAAGAGAACCCAGAGACTGGAGTAAGGTAAGACAAGAAGACCCGTCCTTCCAGACAGCAAACACCATCGGCCATTGCTTCCACTGAAGTATTAATACTGAGCACAGCTCAAAGGATAGTACCCAAATTCTGTTCATAACACTTTCCCAAGTTGGGTAATAGAGGTCTTAAATCTATCTCGCTGTGAGGCAGTTCTCGAAAGTTTTCACGGGTGCCGACAAAGGATTGACGTGGGAACAGCATCTTGTCTTTTGGGAAATTAATAGATCATAATTAACATGTATGCTTTTGATGTTTATACCTATAAATACCTATTATATTAATAACAATATAACGCTGTTGGTTGGCTAGCCCATCATTTGATAATGGCTGGACCGATTTGTATAGAATAATGTTTTAATAAGTTGTATTGAGGGAAGAAAAAATTGAAAAGTTGTCGGGAAAATTCAATTTATTGGAATTTGGACAGGACATCATATGTCGGGAAAGCTGATAAATAAATACATGACTAAAATGATTAATGATTTGTCAGTGTGACTACTACATGGTTTTTCAAAAGTATTTGCTACACGGTATAGATATATTCAAATTTGGCGTGTTATGGATGGATCAAACATTGTAAAGCCATCGAGAAGCTTGTTTTCTCAAATTGGGCGTATTATGGATGGATCAAACATTGTAAAGCCCTCGAGAAGCTAGTTTTCGACCTATTTGATTATTTCATTCCGTTACAAGTACTTTAAGTTCAATATTGTGATAATATATTTTCCGAATGTTTGTTTTTATTTTCCACCTTAATTTAATTCGGAGTAATAAAAAAAAAACTTCTTTTAGCGCGTTGGGCTTTTTTGAGAGGGGAAAAAACGATTGAACTCGCGACACTGTTACCAACACCTATGTATATAAGTAGCTACATATATTGGCCCCGTTTACACGAGAGTTGAGTTTGGGTTGAAATACATTGATAATATAACTATATATAATAATATAAACATATATTGTGTATATAGGTACGTACAACATAGATATAATATTTCTGTCAGTTTTCACTTTTTTTTCTGTACAGTTATGGAGCGGGAAAATTAATGCTGCCAGTCAATTGCAAAATGTGGATATGCGTTGAACACACAACAAAAAATGTTTGCGTTCACTTGGAAGTACTGACCGGTTTTAACTTTATTTTGAACCTTTTATTGTTTGTTTAAAATTACAAAATATTATATATGTATTTTTTAACTTAAATTGTACGTATTTAAATAGGATAGCATTATTAAAAAATGTTTTTTTTTATTTCATCATAACCATACATAACTTAAGTTTTAGATGTGAATGCAACCATTTTTACACGCTTTTTATTAGCTTCACCTGTATGTATGTATGTTTGTAACCGACACCTTTGAGCTCGATTTTGTCCTACTTTGAACGATCAGATTTAATTCAAACTGTGCACACCTGTCAAAGATTGATGACAATCCAATAATCCGATCAAAGCACCCGATTATCCTAATTAGATTCGCCAGGATTAATTAATTTCTTTTCGCATCCTTTGCATGCGAGTAAGAGAGATAGAGCTAGTGCGCGACACCATGCAACCCACGCTCTTTTTACAATAAAACATTATTTCTTATTCAAACTATTAATAACTTATATTTATTAAAAAAATTACATTATTCTTAATTATTATTAATTAAAATTTATTTTATCTTTTATAGTTTATACGAGTAGTATATAAAGCGTGTTTACTAGTTTTTTTAAACTATTATTATAATGTATATGCGAACTACAACTATCAACTAAGTTATCAACTAAGATGAACTTAGCATTTCAAATTACTGAAACGTGCGATTAAATACATGCATACGTAATAACGCCTGTCTTTTTGAAGTAGGCAGAAACTACTTCCAGTTATGGACCAGACATACTCTACTGCACCATTGATAGTCTCTGCATGCATGATCTTAGGATGTAAGTGCTTTTACCTAGCTTTATCTATAAAATCGCCTATAAATAAATTGAGTAAATGCTCAGTACGACTTTTTACGTATCATTTAACTTAATATATTGAAACACATATGAGATAGACGGACTTCTTAAGTTATTAATGTGACATCTCGTCACAGTTCTTCGTCTTTCAGGTAGATGACCATTCCTGTGTTACAGCAAATCCTATTGCATCTCACCTAGCAACTGATATCTGAGACACTCAGAAATCAGACTAAGGACAAAAAAAAAACTGCTTGAACTATAAAATGTATGAAATATTGGTATGTGTATTGAATGGGTCTAGATGTCATCGTGGGGAGATAAATAGCAGTACCTATAGGGCTTAAATTTAAATTAACTTAATTGCTTTTGAAATGAATATCTATATATAGTAGCGTATCTGTTGATCCAATGGTTAAATGTGGGATGATGCAAATGAGCCTTATTATTAAGCCATAGGGTATATTTTTCTATGACATTCGTAAATGTCAAAACAGCGATCACAGCGTGTCCGTGCGCTACAGTAATAATAAATAAATGACAATAAATATGCTTTCACATTCATTACACACGGCCACCTAATCCCAAACCAAGTCTGCTTGGTGGCTTGCTTATACTATGGAAATGAGTTATCACTGATATACTAAACATTTTTTTATACTACATTGGCCGACCAACAGGCGAACGGTAAGTGGTCACCGCCGCCTATGGATATTTGCCACACCAGGGGCATCGCCAATGCGTTTTGTTTTCTTATTTTTTATACGGCATAGGTCGACAAACAAGCAGACGGTCAACCTGATAGTAAGTGGTCACCGCCGTCTATCGACATTTACAACACTAGGGACATCGCCAATGCCTTGTGGACCCTGAGATGCGAAGTTTTTAAGTCTCATGTGCCTGTAATTGTGCGTAGTTGTCCCAGAGACAAATACGAGTAGAATACTTTTTTGGTTTCTTAATGTTTCATAATGATCGGTTAAGTAGTTTCCGCGTGAAAGCGTTACAAGCAAACTTACATTCACATTTACAATATTAGTAGGGATTGACACCCACAGTGGATTGAAAGTATTGTTTTCATCAAATAGAATAATTTAACCAACATCGATTCGTATTCCATATGATAGTATTGTTTATACGTGTTTTTCACGCCATATGCGCGATCCTTTGACATTGCGGTTGGACTGTAAATGATATCGTTATTGAATCTGTCCGTTTGTAGATATTTGTATTCATTTGAGCATATCAATATTGGAATGATTTTGTATGCTGCAGTAAAATTATGTGTTGTTGATTTTTCGTGTTTTATTTACTACTGCAGTCCCCCGCGGCTTCATCCGCATTCCCGAGGGATGTAACATTTTCCCAACACAATAAGTATCCTGTGTTACTTAATAACACCTTCAAGAATATATGTACAAAGTTTCATGATGATTGGTTAAGAAGTTTTCGCGTGAAAGCGTAACAAACAAATTTACTTTCACATTTCGCGCCCTCAGTACGATATGGGCCTAACTCAAAATTTTGCGAAATGGAGTTACGATCTTAGACAGACTAAACAAACTACGCTCTATCCGATAAATAGTAAAACATAGTCAATTTAATGATAGAATAAGCATACCGATACTTCAGCCTCTTTAACGCCGGGACCCACCCTCCCCGCTCAGTGCAAAAGTGACCCAATCAGAGATGTGCCAAAGTGATTTTTTTGAGCTAAGCCCCTATCGTTCTGAGGGTGCGATTTGTAATATTAGTAGGGATTGGTAGGATTGGGATTTTTAATTGCATCATAATTAGCTGCCTGTCTCCAGCAGTTATCTCCTAGGATTTAAGATAGCTTTATTATTAACTGTGAAGGATATCACGAGGGATGTTAAATTTTCGAGGGATAAAAAGATCATGTCTATGTGTCAACATTAATCCAAATCCGTTTCGTAGTTTTTGCGTGAGAGAGTAACAAGCAATCATCCGTCCACCCATCCTCATATTGTACGGAATCCAGAGATTTTGATGATATTATTATAATGTTAAATTCCTTTTTTAGAAAGTATCATAATGCAAAGAAATTACCCTACAGAATAAAAGTAAAAACTTGAACATTAACGTTGTGCATTTTTACCGTCTTACGAATTTTCAGGTCACGTGTCCTGACGCGAGTTTAACACTTTATACCCATCCCAAGAAAAGTGCTCAACGCCACTAAAGAAGTTTTCACAAAAATGTTTGTTAATTTACCGCTTGTATCAAATCAACGCCATGACATATTTAATATTTATAGAAATGAACCTCAAAATGAGAGTAGCAAATAAAATATATTTTTTACTTTTAATCTACGATCCTCTCAAGTGAGAACCCAAATTGTACCTGGCCATTTTATCTCCTGTTTTTAATTTATATATAACTCAAGTTAAACACGGTTACTGGGTTACTCGGAAAGGTTGTACTAATCCGAAAGGGTCCAATAGAACCCGTTATTACAAACCACCCAAAATAGGTAGGTAGCCGTGAAACTGTTCACATTCTAACTTGAGTAGAAAGTGAAGTGTTAATTAGTACGGCTTACTTGATCTCAGCTTAGATACAACACGAGCGCCCTTACTTGATCTTAAACCTAACTAAATAACAGGATTAGGCCGTTACCATGGCAACGGGACTGTTGGGCAACTGGTTCTCACCGCGATTCTTATAATTAAAGGGTAATTTAATATTAAAATGAAGGGTTAAGCAAAGTTGTTGTCATAATATTGTTTGTATTAAATCAAAATTGTGTGAAATGTTGTATATAAATCGATGTGTGTGTGTTCCCTGTAGACTCTAAAACGGCTGTAAGGCATAAGGAAAACTTAGGGTACTTTTTATCCCAGAACAATGTTTTATCCCTCGGTAACGCGGGTTAAAACGCGAGGGACAGCTATGTACCTACTATGTATCTATACCTATTTGTATTGGTCTCAAGATGCCTGGTAGTGGATCCATCGTTGTAAGATTTTTTACCCTGGATTGAGTAAAATTTAATAATAATCACTACATGGTATAAAACAAAGTCACTTTTTCTGTCCCTATATCCCTATGTATGCTTAAATCTTTAAAAATACGCAACGGATTTGGATGCGGTTTTTTTTAAGTAGGTAGGGTGATTGAAAAGGAAGGTTTACATGTATTAGTATCTACATTGCACTTGAGCGAAGCCGGGGCGGGTCGCTAGTATCTTATAATATTTATATCATAGATGCGATAGTTTGTAAATGAGTTTTGTTACTACTCAGCTCCGTAGTGTTTGAACGGATTTTGAGTTTGGCTCTATTCATGAAATCTGCCACGATATGTTCTGGTATAAGTTTTAAAACGTAGGATACTTTTCATTTGAGACTTAGTCGATATTGTTCATCCATTTTTACTACATCTCTGCTTTTGTCGACTGCTTGTTGCAAGGTGTAAAATGCACAAGGTCATAGGTAAAAAACACTTTAGCTCTCACTTTGCGCCTGTTTAAAAATGAATTGCGGTGATATTCCTCGCAGATACCAAATTACATCGAAATTACAGGCACATGAAACTTAAGAACTTCACGTCTCAGGGTCAACAACGCTTAGCGATGCCTCTAGTGTTGCAAATGTCTATAGGCAGGGTCACCTCTTACCTTCAGGTCCGTCTGCTTGTTTGTCGGTCCAAGCGGAATAAAAAATGACATACCATTATTTTTTTGTTACTATACATTATCTATCTCATGAAGTCCGTTTGTGTAATATTCTAGATAAACTTATCTAGGGACATATGTAAGCATTTTAACACAACAGACTTTGAAATATAGATAATTTTAATGAGTTTTCTCAAAAAATGTAACAGGCTTTCTATACCTTGAAGACCATAACTCAAAACACAATTAATGTTCTAGTTCTTTATAATAATATTTTTTAAACAGAATGCCGAGCTCAATAACCTCTACAAGAGTTAACAGAGCATTCATGTATACTTACTTATCTTTACGAATAAAAAACGATTTCATATTTTATTCACAAAAAGCCTCTGGAGCCCTTTTCTTAGTTTATCTTGGATCGAAATAAAGAATAATGGCGCTGTCTTACGCATGAGTTGTGATAAAATCATGTGTAAAGACATAACTTTATTATATAAATGTACTACATTTAACACAAGGGGAGACACCCAGTAAGGAGTAATGAAGATATACGAGAATTTTAAGACACGTCAAAAAAATTCGTGTCTTTAGTTTCTCTAAATAGTAAATACAAAAATATTATTTTTGTCTTTTTCTGTTTATGCTTAGTGTTTTTAAACTCCGCAGTCGATTTTGATTCGGTTTACATCATCGTGTACATGATTTATTCAGGATAGCTGTCGCCCGCGGTTTTACCCGCGTTCCCGAGGGATATCACATTTTCCCGGTATAAAAAGAAGCCCATATGTTATTCCAGGATATGCTCTATCTATGTGACAAGTTTCATTCAAATCCGTTCAGTAGTTTATGCGTGAAAGAGTAACAAATATACTTACATACAAATCTTTCCTCTTTATAATATTAGTATAGAAGTATAGATTGCGTGTATTTTCTTTATTCTATTTTATTCAGAAGACCAACAACCCAATTTTTATTTATTTATAGGCCTTTTATTATATAGTAATAACTATATTATACTAATAGTACCTACTGAGGACAGAAACTACAATCTTCGGGGGTGAAACTGCGGGATAGTAGCTGGTATACTTATAAATAGCACATCGTTTCCAATAATTACGACTTTACTGAGTATTCAGAAAATATCAGTGGCTATGTACGAAAGGTTCTACTTCAATTTTTCCCTCAACCGTCCATCAAAGAGTACGTCAGACTCCGACCCACATCCTCACGTCTCAGATTTGATACGCTTCCTGACCCCTATTAGAGGCATTACACGAGATAAAGAGGCCAATCGTCTTTGTGGCGCCCAAAACGAAACTTTTATAGAGCCAAAGCCTATTTAGAGAATAGCTTGACACTCGAATGAAAGAAATATTTTGTGTCTTACGGATCAGTTTTTGTGGGAATAACCCCTGAAAGACTTAGATTTTTTTATCAAGTTAAGTCTCAACGACGGAAAGAACGTTACGGGAATTGGTATAACATAATATATAAATATATAAAAAGTAGCAAAAAGTAATGCCGTTTTATAATGATGATTGTAAAGATAGGTTGCTTGTTATGTTTTGTGGAGAGAAAAATTAGTACACAGGAAGAAGTTGCTTGGAATGTATAAGGCATAATATAAAAATAAACTACATCATACAATTACAATACATACAATTACATAAATAAATCCACAGAAAGTAGCGATTTCCAATATTTCCAACTGAATTAAACATTCCATAATATTACAGCAGACGGGCCGAATGGTTTTGTGAATATACAATGTACATATGTTATATATATATTCTGTGGCTAGATGTTTACATATATAGAAAAGGATTAGTTTGGGATCTCAAGGCGTGTAAAAAAATGTCCCAGAATTAGTCAAAATACCTTAGAAAATGGTACCTAGGACGAACATGTTCAAAATTAGCGCTGATAAGCTTGCGGTCAAATCTACTCTAGACTGAGGCTTTGACTGTTCACTCCTCGTTTGTGTCTATTTCCAGTCGAGTTAGTGTCAGCATTGTGTGCTGGCAGAATCCGCACTGACAATTGGATTCAGCCAGAGACGAAAATAGTAAATGTAAAGCGGTATAGCTTTCATTTAAAAAATACCCAATAATATTAGAATTAGAGCCTTTTCGAAGCAGACATTCGACTTTCTTAGAATCAATCAATTAACTGCTCATTTCTCCACAATTCATATTGCTAATACCCGAAAATCTGATACCTACAAAAGGAATCTTTACAAATATATACGAGAATACGAAATCAATCGACAATAGTGGCCATATGTAGGTAATAAATACATGTATCTACCCACGCAACAATAATGTTTGATACAAAAAAATGTGTGAACTGAATACGAGATTGTGCAAAAAATGAGGAAAAAGTGAGTTATTTTGGTTTACTTGTCAATCTTATTGGTTGCCGGAATTTAGTTGGAAATGTGCGCCATTTTGAATATGTATAAGTGCTGTAATTTTCATAACGTACCAAACCTTATATTAAAATATACCTTATATTTAAATGGAATATAAAAGCGAAACTAGTCAACAATAAATAAAAAACCCAACAAATTTTGGAACATGTTACACTATGAACAATTAAACCAATTACTTTTACAACAATCAACAGAAGCTATAATTGGGTTTCGTTTTGTTTGCAATAACTCGGTAGGTACGATTTTATCTATGTTGCATTACATATGTTGGTGCTGCAATATTAAATATAAACGTTTAATTACAAAAAAGCAATTTACTCAACAATTTATGCGAGGTTTGTTTGTTTTATTTACGCAGGATTTTGTAATATATCGGACTAGCAACTCACCCCGGATGAGTGAGAGAATATTAATGTATTATACACATAAACTTTCAGAAGATCGTTTCCAAATGATAGTGGACGCCAAATTAAAATATATTAAATAGTTTAAAAGATATAACCGCACGAACAGGAATAGTAACCATATACTACTAAGATATAAATATTAGAGGCGAGATTATTAAATGCATTTTTGGTCTTTTCCAATTGCGGTCAAAGTATATTGGTGGAACGGAACATCGAGGATAGTAAATTAGGTATATTATGATATTACTGTCTCGAATAGTTTCCAAAACAGAAAAGTGAAATGGAAAAACACTTAATAATGCCATTTTTTTTTCATACTTTGGTGTTGCAAATATCCATAGGTGATGGATGACTGGCCTTAAGGCCAGTCGTCTTATTTGTCAGCCTTATTGTCTTAAAAAAGCATTTCTTCCCGAACTATATCGTTACCTCAGTACTGTATTTTCGCGGTAGAACCTCAGGGAATAATTAAATAGTTTCTACCATGTTTCTTCTGTTTATTTACGAAGCTCAAAGGCATTCCTAAGGTTTATCGGAGGTATGAATCAATTAAATAAATAAGAGAGGCAACGTGAAGGTCAAGGTTGGCTTTTTGTTAGGGTTTTATCTTATATAAAAGCTTAATAGTTAATCTACGGGAGTGGCCAAGGCCTTATAGTGGGAGGTTTAAGTCGCAGTTGAAGATAATTGTGAAGTTAAATAATATAGTAGGCGTATATTATAAACTAGCTTTCCCATGCGGTTTTACCCGCGTTCCCGAGGGATATCACATTTTCCCAGGATAAAAAGTAGCCTATATGTTATTCCAAAATATGCTCTATGTATGTGCCAAGTTTCATCCATATCCGTTCAGTAGTTTTTGCGTGAAAGAGTAACAAACATACTTACATACAAATCTTTCCTCTTTATGATATTAGTACAGAAGTATCTGGAAGTAGGGCTCTGGAAGACAGTCCACTTACATCAAATAGAGTAAATGAATTGTTATACTGTAACAGCTTATAATGGATAAATAAATACACGAATCCATCAAATATTAATCCTATTAATATAATAAACGCGAAAGTTTGTATGCATAGATGTTTGGATGTTTGTTCCTCTTTCACGCAAAAACTACTAAACGGATTTGGATGAAACTTGGTACATAGATAGAGCATATATTGGAACAACATATAGGCTACTTTTTATTTCGGGAAAATGTTACGTTCCTCGGGAACGTGGATGAAACCGCGTGGGACTATTTGTTGCAAATAGCCGATAATATGTATATTATATAGGTACATAAAAGTTATTATATTAACGATGTAATAAAACGTAACTAACTTGACACAAACCTTTTATAAGTAACTAAATAAAACTTATATGAAATTCGAGCTAACTTTGCTTTTTTTTTAGGATATCACCACAAGTAGTTAGAGCTTTAGACATATTATAGATTAGCTGTTATACCTCCGGGACAGGTAATAAACTATCATACTCGTATTTGTATTTGACGGGCCAGTTGGCTTGGTGGTTAGAGACCCTGACTCCCACACCGCAGGTCATGGGTTCGATTCCCACCCAAGACAAACATTTATGTGCAAGAACATGGCTGTTTGTTCTGTGTCTGAATGTTGATAATATGTATTTTAAAAGTGGTATACGTATAGTTTCCATAATACAAGCTCTCCTTAGTTTGGGATCAGATGATCATGTTTAAAAGAATGTCTCTGGATATTTATCTATGTGCCCAGTATCATTCTAATTCGTTAGTATTCGCGTGAAAGCCCAATAATCCATCCACCAGCAGTCCCCGCGGCTTCACACGTGTTTTCGAGTGATACTTTAGTAGGTATACAGTTTTAAGAAAGATCCATGAAAATGTGAAAAAATAATCTTACGTATTTTCTTACTCAGCGCCAACTTTTATTAATTGAACTGTTTAACAGCTTATTAAACATTTAGTAAACTCCAAATAATTATGAGCGACAAACTTCCCCTAAAGAAAAAGGCTACATCGAGAATCATTGAAAACTTTAGCAAATTTTTATTTTACACTATAATTTTTTTTATTAACTTTTCGTGCACGTGTCAAATATGGGTGTGAGAGGTATTTTTGTGAGGACAATTTTATGGGAATAAGATTTTTGTGGCAACCCTATTTTTAAATAGCTGCTACTCAAGCGTTACTATATAACAGTATCGAAGTGGCGTAACTAGACTTTTCAGGCATCAATGCAAAAAAATAAGATCCCTTTGCCTATTATGAAAACGAACATGGACTATCGAGAGTTGGATGAAAAGTTGGTCACCCGCCAGTAGACGCCTGATAGCTGGATTGTATAATAAGTGCAATAAAACTGAAATTGCAATTATTTTTTTGTTGTAGTTACACACAACACAATGACAATATAGAACCTGTGTAAATATTACATATGGATATATTAATAATGCAGTTTCAAAGGCACGTGCCGAAATTTAGGACATTTATTTTTACTTTTATGGGGGCCCTCCAAGATAAAGTATTTTGAAATAAAATTAACATCTATGGCCCGCCGGGGCACCCTTGAATCAAGGGGTCCCTTGCGACCGCATTGACGGCATTGGTATCGCCCGCTACTCTATCGAAGCTCAAATTGACGTGTAACAGCACAAATCAATTATGCTATCTAGACTGATTAAGGTGGTTATTATGGACCAGCTTCGATTGGGCTATAAATTCATGTATACACCTACTGCAGCAGTGAGTTCCAACGGTGAAATAGCTTTGAAGAAATGCTAGCTGATAGGTACTAGTCATTTAAAAATAGTTGATTAAATGTACTTAAATAAAAATTGTAATGAAACCTTATTGATCTATAAAAAACCTTTTCAAAATAATACACTTTTCAACTCTAATCAGTCAAAGGTAAATTTTTCTCTTGCAACGGCATGCATAATGCCGCGTGCGTATTATAGTGTAAATTCGACATGCCACGCCACCGTGCGCGTTCTCTGTTACACCGTATAAGTGACGTCCTTTCACTATTTATTATTTTAGCCCAAATTTTGGATTTGAATAAAGATTTTTTTTTTCAATTTAATGGTTTTTTAAAATTTTCTCAGTACCAATAACTACAGGTAGAAGGACCGTCAAAAATATTTGGCAGACGATGACTGGCAGAGGAAAAGAGACCGGAAATTAAAGGAAGCTCTATGTCCACTAGTAGTCTATATGATACTGATAAATTTAAGGGTGACTTCGGAACCGATCATCGGTTCAGCTACGGGTCAAAACCTTCATAAATGACCTTCTTTTTTGACGTTGACGTTGACGACGACGACATAGACGTTGATGATACTATCAAGTTACAACGATTTAACTATTTATTTTTGTGTCGAGAGTTCACTTGATAGATAGAGGAATATTTTTGATAAAAATTCTCAATCGATAATCGAACAAATATAGAAATCCTACTAATATTATAAATGCGCATGAATTTATAGATATTGGTATGTTTGTTATTCCTTCACACAAAAACTATCGAACGTTTAAATGAAACTTGCCAAATAGAGCAATGGAATAACATAAAGGATATTTTTTATCCCGAAAAAAATTTACATCCCTTTGGAATACGGAAGAAACCGGGGTATAGCAATAAATACAATAAAACTAAAAACCCTGATACCCTTGGACAGGGTATTTCGTCTCTTCTGGTTCTCTGTTCTCTGCAAAAGTGTATGGTCAGCAACATAACTAGCTTTACAAATCCTAGTTTAGATAGCACAAGCACACTAAAACCAATCCATAATGCAGAAATGTTATAAAGTTTTTGAAGACACAATTATCTAGAAAACGCATGTACACTTTATCTTTCCATTTTATACCCAATTGTAGTTTATGGGTATTTTGTAAATTTTGATCTATTCTGCTTCTTATGTTCCTGGCTGTACATTCTAAGCTAAAATTAATATAATAAATCGAATTTATTATTGAAGCCCACGTAAAGAGCACGCACTTGCACATAAAGAAAAACAAAATTTCCCAAAAAACTTGATATCCGGGATTTTTTTTCTTATTATTTTTTCTACCTCTTATTGCCTATGATAACACTGAAAATTTACTTAATACTGTTCGACAAAAAGAAAAGTCATTTCTGAAATAAGCTGAGTTGGTTCACTTCACTACTCTCATAAGCCAGATTCACTATATGTATCTAGATGCAATCATACGACTAAGACGAATAGGTTCGTGAGCACAATTAATGTTCAAAGCTCAGTATCTAATCAATGACAGCGGTATAACATCAAAGGGGGTGATTAGGTCGATAATAGCTTCTAAGCGCGCTGTTAAATGGGATAGTCCTATAGAAACGGCGGTTTACGGTGTTTGTGATGGCTCGTTAGTGCTAGGGATGTCATTTCGTATGTGGTTCTAATGATGTGTGCGTATTTTGAATTATTTACTCGAAGGAGGTTTTCGATATAATATTTTTATTCATTATTTTGTTTTGAAGTTTGATTCAAATATCGAATGACTTTTAAAATTTGTATAAGAGGTTTTTGCATTTGTTTTCAAATGCATATTACAATATTGCACCTATTTTTATAGTTCTGTACTAACTTATTAGATTGATGAGTGCACCTTATACATGTATAGTATGTTTTCCTGTCTTTCTTAATTTCTATAAAATTTGTACATATTAATGACTTTGTAAAAACAATTTTACTTGTTACGAGTTACTTTCCGGTTCTTCTCAGTTAAAGGCTGACTTTTGAACTGGTGGAGGTTTCAGTAACTTTGACGTTCATCAGTGCCCTCCGAAGGCCTGAAATGGTTTGGTTTATAGAACTTATCGCAAAACAGTTGAAATTTATATACATTGTAATATATTTTTCGTCTACACGAGTATGTACTCTTTTTTTTCAATAAAAATATCAATAGAGTACGCAACTGAACAAATCCAATTTATACCAAAGCACTACGAACGAGTAGTAGTAGAACTCTTAGTGCAGAGTTCGTCCGGGGAAGTACTACCACCTTACCCATTTCCGCCGTGAAGCATTAATGCAATTGTATTACTGTGTTTCGGTTAGAAAGGTAAGGGGGCCGGTGAAATTACAGGCACATGAGACTTAACAACTTCACGTCTCAGGGTCGACAACGCATTGGCGATGCTCCTAGTGTTGCAAATGATCATAGGCGGCGGTGACCACTTACCATCAGGTGGACCGTCTGCTTGTTTGTCGGCCCAAGTGGCATAAAAAAAAAAAAAAAAAAAAAACGAACGCAAAAGACAAATTAGCTATTTATAACTTGCATCCAGGCTTGGCTTTGATAAATCAACCACATTTAAAAGGCAAGAGCAGCTAAAAGAAAGCTTTTATGAGGATAAAATGCTGCTTTTACAAGTTAGCTCACCTGGCTACGAGTCTAACAGATTATAGAACGTTAAAAGTCACTTTATAACATGGCTTTTCTCAACAAGGAGGTTAGATATAAAATGTTTGCTGTCAATCATTTTGAGGCGAACAGAAAAGATAAAAAGGTACCATCGTTAGATGTGGTGGGTATGGTGGCGGAGTTTTTAATAATGGTATCTTATTTAAATACTTATATACTAATATAAAAAAAAAACACAAAAAACGCAAACTTTTTATGTGTATTTTGGAAAGTATAAAAATTTCCTCGGCACCCTAAAAACGGCCCTGATGCAAATGCCATCACCGCTATTTGACGTTATGGTGTAAAATTTTACATTATAGTAAGCTTTTAATAAATTTGGAAAAAACCTGGTGTCGAGGTACTCAGTTAAAAGCTTATGAAAATAATGGCACATAAGAAAATGGGGACTATATCTATCTACGCTTTCTATCATATAGACAAGACTCTGAATAATTTTATGGTTAGTTTGTTATTTTTAATTCCAATTAATCTTGCAGTAAAATTCATGGACGTTTCGGGAGGTTAAATTAGTATACGTATGCCACTTTCAATCACTTTTATAAGTGGACTTTGGTCTCATATTAAATAAATAAATATCCTGGGGCATTCTTTACACACGGTCATCTGATCCAAAACTAAGCAGAGCTTGTACTATGGAAACCAGATAACTGATATACTACATATAGTACTTTTTTTTTCTTTTTTTTTACGAAAACATTTAAAATGAAAATAATTTATAGTTGGATTAGTCTCGCTCACGCAATGTAACGTGAAATAGCAGCAAAGTAAAAACTTGAATAAATTCTTAAGTAACAACAGATTCTCGATGTATCTTCGCTGGCTGTAAACAGGTATGGAACAATAAACAGTAACTTCCTGACATACATCCGTCAGCGCGTTCAATTTCCACATGCACCTTCAGGCAGCTGAAGGGATCCATAGGTATATAATAGTCATGATTGAAACTTCTGACAATTCAAGGTGAGCTGAAAGGTCACAAAGTTTAGACATGTGTTCTCTTGATTCTGATATTCTGTTACAGCTTGAAAAAGGAAATAAATATACTGAAACAATCTTTCCACTTAATCTTTACACATAGCCATCTGATCCCAAATTAATAAATAAATAAATATCCTGGGACATTCTTTACAAATGGCCATCTGGTCCCAAACTAAGCAGAGCTTGTACTATGGAAACCAGATAACTGATATACTACATATACTACTCTTTTTTTTAATACGAATTTATATAGACATTTACAAACAGACACCGAACAAACAGACATGTTCATGCATGCAAATTAAGCCATAAAACTGACGTCACCTATGCTGCTTAGCAAACCATACCCATGACATGTAATTAATAAATGACCATCTTATCGCGGCCATATTGGATTGAGAATGTAGTCACTTAGCTAATCGTGCAATGCCAACAAAAACAATTGAGCGTGCAAAATTTCAGCTCCATCGGATGGGGGACCAGATTTGTACCAAACATACTAACAGGTAAGGTTAAATAAATGTTTGACAGGCCAGTGGGCTTGGTGGTTAGAGACTCTGACTGCCACGGTGCAGGTCGTAGGTTCGATTTCCATCCAGGTCAAACATTTGAGCTTGAACATGTCTGTTCGGTCTGTGTGGGTGTAAATATCTATATTTGTATGTAGTAGACCTATGTGTGTAGGTATATAAAATAGAGTATTTTATGTACAATATCAGTGGTCTGGTTTCCATATTACAAGCTCTGCTTAGTTTGGGATCAGATGGCCGTCTGTAAAGAATGTCCCCAGACAAAAAAAAACTATTTGTACCTACTCAGAAACAGATCTTACTGTCTGACCATCACTGTGGAGAAATATGACTAAGGAAGGAATAAATAACGCCCGGTTCAACCCTAAATATCTCTTCTAGTATTCTTGACCGTTAATAAAATAACCATAATCAAAGTCATGGCTGTTTTATTATGTCTTGACCAGAGTATTCAACAGGTTTTCATACTCAATAATTTTCGTAGAAAACTAAAGCTTTTTTCATTAATACTAATTGGAAAGCTAGAGTAGTTAAGTCACAGCTAAGGCTATTAATATGAAGGAGACAATATACGTATGTGTTTAGGGTAAAAAGTTTTGTGTGTATTTATTTGTTTATGTGGGTATATAAGTCTTAGTTTCAGTTAGAAAGGTAAGGGGTTCGGTGGAATTACAGGCACATGAGACATAACAACTTCGCGTCTCAGGGTCGGCAACGCATTGCCGATGCCCCTGGGGCTCGATTCTGTAACGAAAATGACACTAACTCGAGGATGTTTGGTCGCGGCCTCCGTGCTCTGTCTCTGTCGCTTACTACGCTAATACTACTAATCACGTGAGAGGTAAGCTCTCCGAAGTTTCCGTGAAGCGGCTCACCGACGAAGTTTGTATTAGCTGAATAAGAGGGCTGGTGTTGCAAAAGTCCATAAGGGGCGATGGACTGTCTGCTAATTTGTGAGCGCAAGTGGTATAAAAAAATATCTAATATTTTTTTTTTCAAAAGCTCCTATTTTGTTTAAGATGAAGATGAAGCTTGGATAGTAACTTAAGTGCTTATTAATGTATATAAAAACGATTTTGAATATTGGATGGTGACTTTATTTTTCTATTCATTACAGGGCTACAATATATGTTGAAATGTTTAAATTAATAACATAAATTAAAATGTTTAAAAATTATAGTAATATAATATTTCTAATTTTCTAACATTAAATGCCATATTAGATAGGTATTTACAATTTTTTTAAAGTTTTTTTTTATGTGACAATTGTAAGTGGCAACCCTAAAGTCAATTGATTGCCACAGTTCACTGTCGCCCAAAACTTTCTCACTAGGGTTGCCGCCGGCCACAAACCAGTTATTAGGGTTAATCATAAACCTCATCCAAGCGACGCGTCCCCTTTTAAACTGATTCTAATCAGAGTTAGGCTTGTTTTATCCAAGTTAGTTAGGCTATATAATATTTTTGAAATAATTGAAATTAATCCACTGAACGGCATCATAACAGAAATTGTAGAATACCTAAAATATTTCACGAAATAAGTTGATCCCTTTAGAGGTTACAAAACTGAATCATAGAGCATATCCTGGAATAACATATAGGCTACTTTTTATCCCGGGAAAATGTGATATTCCTCGGGAACGTACCTAGTATTTAATAAATAAATAATGTTTCTGCGATATTTTTACACACAATCTCCCCAGAGCCCAAACTAAGCAGCGTTTGTTCTATGGAATTAGATAACTAATATAAGTACTATTTATACGATTTCTTTTCTAAATAATATATAGATATTTACATCCAGACAGGACAAACAGAAATGTTCATGCACGAAACCGAGACCTGAGCGTCTTAACAGTCAGGGTCGCTTACTACCAAGCCAACTGGCTTGTAAAACATAATAATATTGTCAAATTGTTTAAAAAACCTTTAGTTACATTAAAAGCTTAGTTTACGGGAAATGGCGTGATAAACTATTCAACCATTTCAAATTTAACTAAAACTAATATATTAATTAAACATATAAAATAAAAATTCCTGACACGTTATTTTTCCCATGAGCATCCATTATTATTTATTGTCGACAATTTGCGGTCACACGCCATTGTGGGTACAATCGAGCACTCAACGCGTTAATGTCAAACTCGAGGGTACACTCGCGTACAAAAAAGTATTTAATCAAGCAAATAGAACGTAGGAATAGCGTTAAGGACCGTGAAGCATCATCAATAGTGTGGTACTGTCAAGTGGAAAATCTATTAAGTGAAAATCAATGGAAGTATATTTCCTATGTGTCATTCGAGTAGCCAAACATTTATGAAGTGGACAGCGATCGCATACCTTGCTTATCTCCACTAGATTTTAATACAATAATATAATATTTAACATGCTTTAGTATAATTGATATTGCCTGGGTTTAAATATCTAAATAAATATGTATTAACAAAGAAAGAAGTAATATACTTATGACGTGTATTAGATTACTGGTTTCCATTGCACAAGCTCTGCTTAGTTTGGGATCAGATAGGTGTGTGTAGTGAATAATCCAGAATATTTATTTATTTAGGACTCTTTTTTAGTCCGTCTTTTTTAGTTACCGACATAAATAAAAGACCCGCTGATAAAACCGTAGGTATCTAAATTGTTCCTTAATAAACTACAATACTTAAAACAAACGAAGCTTTTCATTCTACTTAATAGCACAAAATAATCAACACCATGTAAACAACATAAACGAGCGTTTATGACATTGTGGGTGTTATCAGATCACAACACAATTTTCACTTTTCCACACGAGTGTAGCACGTGACGTGTGCGTGCCGCGCCCTTAACGTATCCGATGTCCGTCGCCGATAAGACGGGGAGTGTCTGCCACGTTATTACAAACTGTTATATTGCTTGTCTGCGCGATTGTACTTGATGAGCTGTCGCCGGCGCGGTTGTTGTAAACACGTTATTTATTTAAACGGTTTGCTTTTAAACAATATTATTTGTAATTAATAAAAAAAAAAAAAACAAGTACAATGAAAAAACAGGGAGTGTAACGATAGTTAAACTTTTCTACTACAGGGAAATATTTTTAATATTCATTAATCAATTTTGAATAGCTTTTTTTCGTCACACGAAAAGGTTGTGCATCAGAGTAGCCTTCAAATAAGAAATTTCACATAGAAAACTAAACTGTAGAAATGAAATAATTTACACATATATGTTTTAGTTAACGATAAAATATTCTTGGGTTATATTATAGATATTTAGGAATACAATTTCGATTTCATAGGCACTTCTACTTCTTTACCATTCTTTTTATTATGTGTTAATAATTTAAAATTTTATTCTTAAAAATGTCATACCCGAGCCAAATAATCTAAAATATTTTTTCAACTAATCATCGCAAAAAAAATATTACCTTCACATCACTTCTTAGAAGTAATTATTTCTCCAGTATTTTTTTATTAACAATTTTTTCCTTATCCGAGACTTTTCATGGAATTACAATTATTACCATTTCGTTACAAATTTCGCGTGTTCCTAATCTAAATTCAACTGCTATAACTTAATTGTATAAATTGAAGCTGTCGACCCACTTTGCCAGTTCTAATTGCTCCGTCTAAACTCATTACCTCACTCTTACCTATCGGTAGGAATCGTACGAGTACAGTCGGCCTATCTTATCGATCACTTTCAACTTGTGGTACTACTTGTTCTCCTGAGTAATAGTACAGTAGTTTAAAGCATAGAACATTAGAAAGAGGTAATCTTGCTTTGCATAGTCTCGTCCTTGTCATTTGAACTTCGCAATAGATAGGTATGTAAGTAAATATGTACTCTTAGAGTGATTTTCCATTGCGTCCGATCAGAATCCGATCCGAATCCGTGGAAATATAGATCTAGATAACTCGAGAGAAATCAGATCCAGTGCATAAATTACCATACAAATCCGGACTGTATTTTCACGGATTCGAATCGGACGTAGTGCGAAACCGGTCTTACTAAACGATCTAATCCGAAGATGAACTGATTTATTTTAATTTTTCGGTGTCATTACATACACAAAATTATTGAAAAAGTTTTTTCATCGTTGGCCTTTGTTATATTTAATTTTAATAGCAACAGAAGTAAATGAGTAAGATCACCAATATTCGTTAAAAACTAAATAAAATATATAAATCTATATATATCAAAATTAATCCCTATTTCCCTTAGTCACGGCATCACGCATGGACGGCTGGACCGATTTCGCAAATTATTTTTTTGTGGTGTTTGATATAAATATCAGTCGTTTGACAATACCGTTTAAATCAGAGGCATGGGTCGGAATTATATTGATAGCTGAATTAAATAATCACTTCTTAGTGCACATTTCACAGTCGATTCAATCGGAAGATTCGAATTCAATATTCATTGTTAAGACAGAACAACGTCTGTCGGGTCAGCTAGTGTTTAAATAGATATGAATTACGACAGTCGATAATAAAGTTATAAAGTAACTAAATCCAAATATTTGAATAAGAGTGAAAAGAGCTGTCAATGAGTCCAAAAGAGATAACAAATAACATTTGTAAATACAGAGATGGGCTTAACATTAAATTACTACGCGCAAAACAATGCAAACTTATACACCAATTAGTACACTGCTGTCGAAAATTATTTAAAGTTAAATTGAAATACAAAACTTTATTTGGCTGTATTATTTTAATAGTAATTAATGCTAGAGCTGAAACTTTAAGTTTGGTTAATGATGATTCATTGAACACTTTCAAAAGGAACCGTATACCCTTTTAAATAAATACTTCTAGACAAAATTATTGTCTGTAGATGTATCTATACAACGTTGATAAAAGCGATAGGCATTAAATGAAACCTCATATACTTTGTATCATTTTCAGGCCACACACCAAAAATCAGAGCAAAAGAAGCAATAGTTTAGCCACAGGATATGTTTAAAGATTTTTCTTAGATAAAACACGATGTATCTTCCCTAGCAGCTGACCAAGAAAATAGGCATAGCTACCTAGAGTCATTCACCTTAAAATGACAAAAATTCACGCGACGATGCCGCTCTTCATCATAAGTTCCCAATATAAACAAGGCGCTATGCTATGCGATGTTGCCATTCCGATATGCAAGTCAGAGGACATTTTTGCAAAGGATGTTTAAGTTTTACTTTGATTATTCAGCTATTTAATTTCTTTGAAAAAAGTTTTTCGTATTTTTCACGTAAACTTTTTTTTATTAGTTTCAAATTAATCGTAACCACGTATAGTATATGTGGTTTCATTTAATGCCTCTCGCTTTTATCAACGTTGTATATATCTATTTAATAGAGGCTACCCAAGTTATGATACTCTATCGGATTGTATCTTGAAGCTTATGTCATTATAGATCGATTGATCGGCGAGCAGCGTAGGATAACAGTTATATCTCCGTCAATGTAATGCAAAACTTACTGCAACGACGACTTCGAAATCATTATACAATCGCCCTACAGGTATCGGTGCACCCAAAGACAAAAGCTAACGTCTCGTATTTTACCCAACGAAAATATAATCTGTTTATTTACCTTGAATCGAACCCCAGGAATTCCGGTTTGGACAAGTTATAAGACTACAAAAGTGAAGAAGTTTTTAACCAAAATGTGCTACATTTTGACAGGCCAGTTGGCTTGGTGGTTAGCAACCCTGACTGCCAAGTCGCAGGTCGCATAAATATCTATATACATATTTATGTATTTAGAAAAAGAATCTTAGTAGTATCTCAGTTATCTGGTTTCCATAGTATAAGCTCTGCTGAGTTTGGGATCAGATGACCGTGTGTAAAGAATGTCCCGGGGTATTTATTATTGTTAAATAAGAAAGAAAATCACTATCACGGCGTAAAGCTAAATAAGATCGTATGATTTTTAGAAGATAGATAGATACTGATAACTTGAGTGTTTACATCCCGGAAATGTCACAGGATCAAACATAATTACGTTCAGAATGGACAAACGACACATAATCCATCTCACTCATACGTGATCTGTATCTAAACGGTGTTCGCTCTGTGGTCGTACATTAGTCGATGTGTATATCCAACGTGTGACAAAATGCCCCGTAGAAATATAATAAATTATCAAAGCCAACAACCCTAGTAAGCTGTCATGTCAGGGAATCAGATTATTTAACAGAAAGGCCAACGTACCTATTTTACATAATAATTGTCTACTTTAATAGTTTTTCTATATTTCATTCATAAAAATCAGTTTTTTTTATTTTTTTGGGGTATGTTATACAGCGTTACTACGGTTCTTAAATATTGCGAATGGACTCGTCATAAGGCCCCATTTAGCCTCCTTTCGGCTTTACGGGTAGTTTTGTAACATTCTGTATATTAAAGAAATATGACTGTGGCTGAAAGCCAATCAATTCTATTTCTAGGAATAGTAATACCACTTCGGATAAAATGTTCAAATCAGTGGGTTAACCAATAATCGATGAAATTATGTAAACCCTATTACAGGGTTTTTGGTGAGGGAAAACATGCCTAGAAGACAATCTCTTAGAAGTCAAATTCGATGACCGCTAATCTCTACTTCTTACTGAAATAATAATGTATTGTAAATGTAAGTAATCTACAGACTAGTTGACTTGGTAGTCAGATACCGTAACTGTCACGCGATGAACATGTCTGTTTGTTTGTCTTGGTGATAATAGGTGTTTAGAAAGAAAAAAATCTGGTCCCCATAGTACAAGCTTTGCTTAGTTTGAGATTAGATGTCCTGGGATTCTTATATATAAAAAGATATATAGTCACTATATTGCTACTAAAACAGAACAGCCGGCCTCTTTGACACAACCCCTTTTTACCACTTAATCACTTTTAAAGTCAAACAGCGTCAAACGCAATTTGACCGGGTGGTACATTTATCCCTAACAAGCTATCCCTACTGGTAGGGATAAGTGCACGTTTTAGTAGATTTATTTCTACCGGTAGGGATAGGTGCACTACCCATTACTGAGTAGTACACTTATCCCTACCGAACTATACCTATTGGTAGGGAAAAAAAATATAAATATTACTATTTAAGTCATTTTTTAACATATACATATAGGTAAATAAGAAAAAATATTTTTTCTTAAATTATAAAATTTAAATATTTTATCAATAAAATCTTATTTTTTTGTTACTAAAATTTAATTTTAATAATATACAATGTATATTTGTCTCATGTGCATGTAAACTTACACTTTTCCCTACCAATAGGTATAGTTCGGTAGGGATAAGTGTACCACTCGGTAATGGGTAGTGCACCTATCCCTACCGGTAGAAATAAATCTACTAAAACGTGCACTTATCCCTACCAGTAGGGATAGCATGGTAGGGATAAGTGTACCACCCGAATTTGACGACAGCGGTGAAGACTGTGCGAATGCACTTTCACGATTTTTTTTTTTTTATATCAGACGGGATTGCGATTGGCCTCAATCTCACCTGATGGTAAGTGAAGATGAGGCCGAAGATGGAGCTCGCTTTCCCGTTAGTAGCCTATTTCTTAAAACCTAGCCCATATTATGTTATAATAGTCCACTCGATTACAACCACTATAATAACGCATGAACTATATATGTTTAGATGAATTACTGTGGCTTTGATATGTGGATGTCTACTTTTAATAATAATATCATTAAGTAACTCATCATCTCGGGGATATGGCTCGACATTTCCTTCATTTATATGGGTCAACGGTTTCATTACAACGCTTATGCGTGCCGACTGCCGAGGAAACGCTTGTCGTGGATATAATTGTACGTCGTACACTTCTTGAAGATCACATTTCCTTGAACTCCCGCGATCTTGATGAAGAAAATATTTTCTTCAATTCATTTTTAATGTATGGAAGTAGCTGCTCTCTGCACAGTGCACCTCTAATTTTCTTGTTTAAGTTGTAAGTAATTATTGTCATTTTCTGTTTTGTGGTCTTGTTATTTCTGTTTTTGAATGTTAGCTTTATTAAGTATTTTGTAATTGTTAAATATAAAAATATGTAAAATTGATATTACAAAATAGCCAAAAAGTCAGAATAGATAAAAAAGAATTTAATAAAATAAAAAAGAATGTAACCTTGCTGAGTTTCTTGCCGGTTCTTCTCAGTTGAAGGCTGACTTCCGAACCGGTAGTAGCTTCAGTAACTTTAAATTTGACCTTCATAAGTGCCTTCTGAGGGCCTAAACTGAATAAATGGTTTTGAATTTTCATTTTTTTTTAATGTTATAGGAATTGAAATAAAAATGAAAATAGATTAAGTAGTCTAACTAGTTTCCTGTCCTCGTAATTTCTTTTGCATTTTCAAGGAAATCTAATTAAAATTATTACAGTCGGTTGGGGCTTTGGCTTTTGATCAATGAAAACTGCTCGAATTTGAGTATTCGCTGTTGTAGATAAAAAAAATTATAACATTAAAAATAAAGCCTTGGTGAAAGGTGTTTATAAATTACTCTGCCACTGGAATCTTCGTTAAATACTGATACATATTTTGAAATCACAACAGAGAGCTAAAACGGAGTGTTTATGAATTGACATGTAAATAAAATACACTTGGTCTTGCGTTCAAAACATTAGACGTTAGCTGATGAAGATGATTATTATTTAACCCTTGCAGTTCTAATGATATCGTCCGAACGGTTTTGTGTTTTAATTGAAATTAAATATGGCCGCAAACTTAATTGGAGGGCATGCGCTTAGTCCGGCCTTCTTGAGTGTAACTCTTAATTATTCGTCTAGAAATTATTAACACACACACGAAATGTTTGTATAATTGACGTATTTCACGTTAGAAATATTACCTGTAGTCTGGGATTGGAAATGTGCCAGAGTCAACCACAATGCATGCTACATGTCGTTGTCACGTTGGGATATAAAATATCTTCTAGTACTGAAATCTCTGCCGACATTCCTAAACTCTGCATAATACATCTTATTTATGTAGAGTTACTCTAAGGTTACTATGCGCTTGTTTCACCACAATCTTGCTATGGTAAGTGATTCTGTGGTTAGCTTCACAGAGCCTAGAAATTAGCTAGAACTCAAGTACTATGTGTGAGCTGTTGTATATACCTAATTGGTAGTCTGACAGGCTGATAAAAAATCCGTGATATTACGGTTTTCTCACAATATTTTTTCGATAAAGACGCTAAAGAGATAATAGCTGAAGTTAGGTGAAGCAGAATTCATTCTGGAATTCAAACCCATTAACTTCGCGATGGCATTCGACGTCCATCAAAATATTCGCATGTCAAATAATGTCAAAATATATGGAAAAAAGTGACATTTGACACAATAAAACCGTTTAGTTGAAATTGACCAGAAATAAAAGCTGATAGAACTCCAGGTATTGTAACTTAACTCTACAGTCCAAAACTACTTAACTGTCTCCCAATGACAACAAATAACTGCAGCAAAAATAATAATAGTAAATAGAACGTAATGATGTTTAGACAGGCCAGTTGGCTTGGTGGTTAGCGACTCTGACTGCGGGTTCGATTCCCACCCAGAACTAACATTTGTGTGCATGAACATGTCCGTTTGTTCTGTGTCTGTAATATATATTAGTATATAATGTATTTAAAAAAAGTGTTATATGTAGTATAACAGTTATCTGGATTCCATAGTACAAGCTCTGCTTAGTTTGGGAACAGGTGGTCGTGTGTAAGGAATGTCCCGGGATATTTTATTATTCCCGGGATATGGGTGCTTGTAACAGCGTCTTAGCCTCCCCTTTTTCGAAGGCTGTAAAATCGAGTGTAATATGTATATTAGTAAGAATTCTGTTCTAAACAAATTTAGCCAAAACGATCGTACGCAAAAAAAAATATTTAAGTTAATTAATAATATACATCTTTATAAATAAGATAATTAATTTTAATGTATTCTTCATTTACGGGGACGACACAGTTAAAATTGACAAGGTTCCTTAAAAAATAAAACAAAAGCGAAATCCAACCCTTCATCAAAACACTTGTCTAAGCACCGCAAGTGATATATTATATCCTAATGTAACATCCCACTTGGTACCTCAGGCATAATCTATTGCAGACGTCATAACCGACTATGACAATACTATCAGATTCCCGGATTGCCTTTGTCTGAGCTCTTGCTTTGAGATTGAGACGTTTAGTTTGTGGATGTCATTGTTGTGTTGTGTAAGCTGTAGGTGCTATATTCAGTTTAGTATATTGTAAAGCTGCTGTTATTAAGCTAGCAGAAAATTCATTTGCAAATGTCTGACATTCACTATTAATGTTTTGACGGGCCGTTTGGTTTGGTGTACACACATTTTTATGCATGCACATGTCTATTTGTTGTCTGGGTGTAAATAACTAGTATGTTTTAGAAAAAAAAGAAGTAATATATCAGTGAAAAATATAGTTAGTTAAAATGTGTATTCTGGGAGAAAAAAAGATAAATTTATTTATTAAATAAATTATTACATGATAGCACTAGCCCTGTTTAGTTTGAAAAAAATATTATCTGGTCTTCATTGCACAAGCCCTGCTTCGATTGCGATGAGATGGCCGTATGTAAAGAGTATCCCAGGATATTTATTATTTGATATGTATGATTTCATCCCGATTAGTATAAACCGCATAACTAGCACAGATATGTACCATGTAAGTGATCAAGCAGCCATATCGAGATTACGCACGAGTGCGCTCTGGACAACGATTCTTATGATGCTAATTCTGCCTCTAAAAATAGGGTAGGCTAGAGTAGGCCTAGAACTGACTTATGATCTTGAAGTAGGATACCTGATGGATGCACGAAGTAGCAATTGGAACATTAAAATTTGTGATAAAATTTAAAGTTGGCTTTGCCTGGAAACCTGCATGTCGCAAAGTAAATTTCATAGGTTTGGGAAATTTGTTCATCCATACTGTGCTTATGTTAGAACTTTTGCATTAGTAGTTCCTGTACCAATAGTTTTATTTGTACGGCTGACTATATCACGTCTAAGAAGTATGCTTGTAACTAGAGACACTTCACAAATGGCAACTGTACCCAAACTTAAGAGAGTTTGTCCTATAATAATTAGATAGACTAGATAATTATTGCTGCATAATAAATATTTTCACAACGCAGAAAAAACCACGACATGTGGCGAGCCGTCGAGATATTTCAACCCCTTAACCATCAGATATAGATAACAATGGTATTGTAAGGCTGCTGTTAATAAGGAAGCGAAATGAATAAGCGAAGAGCATGAATGAATGAGTGTCACAACAATAGAAGAGTAATGACGTTGGAAAAAGTATTATTCTTGTTGTGTCTGTGGAACTAAAGCTAGTTAGTTACGGCCGATTGCGTTTTGTTCATGTAAATCGGAAGCGTAATTAGTGTATCTTTGTGAACGCGTTCAGGCAAATCAGCATGTCAGTTTGGCGTACATTGGGCGTGTGTTTTGCGTCACTTGTATGATGCAGATTGCCAATTGTTTTTGCATTTAGTTCAGCTTTAAAAGGTGCTGGATGTTTGAGTATAATACCGAAGTAAGAAGAATCGTTTTACTAACCTCGAAATTATAAAAAAAAATCTTATTGGAAGTCTCTGTTTGTCATGTTACGGTAGAATAACAAGAGGATGGCCCACTACAATACTCAATTAGTCAAATTGTGTTTATGAAGACGAGCTTAAGTCATACCTACAAAAATAAAGATACCCGGTTGACCGTGATGGATAAAGGAAATATGAATCAATTAAGTGGAATAAGTAGCAAGTAACTTTAAGCAGGATTATCCATCAGGTGCTTATAAAAAAAAACGTGTGTGTGTTCTTATGTACGCACGTAAGAAGTTATACCCGAAGTTATTGCTGAGAAACACTGCACTAAAAGCATTTGTCTTTACTATTCAGACGTGATATTGTAGTGTTCAAACTATTTGCACCTGTCTGTAGCAACTAATAACAGTTTTTGACGTTGTTAGGTTATTATTGACAAGCATCATTACTCACTCATTGACACTGAGAGTTGCGATTTGTGCGATGTTCCGGAGATACCGTTATCAGCTAACTTTAACCTGTTAATTTTTGTGTTACAGTTGCGCGCGCATCTAAAAATTGCACTCTCATCATTGTCATCTTTTTCATAACGCGCCTAAAGAAGTATAATTTCAAAAAATATTAGAGCAATTAAATTGTGCCTAAACTCACTTTACACTCCCCGCTTTCCGCTTGAATTGAGACCACAGCCGCGTTTAGTTTGAGCAATTATCTCATATTTCTTAGTAATTAATAGTATGAAGTAATGATTGATGCATGAATTGCAACGATTTATGAGTAAATACGTCATGATTTTATTATAAATAGACTATTCAATAAACCTTTTTCTTTAATGAAAGTAGACTCAGTGGAATAATAGATTATATATTTAATAATGGAATACCCATTAAAACAAGTGTCAAAATCTACTGTAGCAGCCCTCGTATCTATTACAAACTTTTTCGGCAAACCGGCACACGGAGGCCTCGAAGAGCTTACCTCTCACGTGATTGCGTAGTTAGCGAAGGAGACAGAGCATAGAGGTTGGGATGAAACATCCTCGAGCTAGTGTAATTTTCCTTACATAATCGAGCCCCCTAGTTGTCCATAATGGGAGGGTTTATTATGCTAGCATTAACATGTGCAGGTTCACAGATTTTCTGCGTCATCTATAGCGGTACAATAAAACTAAATCTTATAACCTCCGAATACGATCTTAACTACTATCCCTGAAGAGGTAGGCAGAAGTCTCAATAATTAGAACTACATTCCACAAGCTTTTTTTTATAAAAAACTATTAATCAGGTAGGTACCAGCTGTTTCCTGTTCCACCAGCGTTCCCGAGGGATGTTATATTTTTCCGGACTTAAAGATTATTCTATGTGCCAAGTTTCTTCCAAATCCGCTTAGTCGTTATATTTATTAATTTATTAAATATAGCTGTTCCCCGCGGTTTTACTCGCGTTTCCGAGGGATATCATATTTTCCTGGGATAAAAAGTAGCCTATGTGTTATTTCAGGATATGCTCTGTCTATGTGCCATGTTTCATCCATATCCGTTAAGTAGTTTTTGCGTGAAAGAGTAACAAACATAATTACATACAAATCATTCCTCTTTATAATATTAGTTTGAATGATATGTCAACAGTATACATAATAAGCACTTTATAATAATTTAATGTGACAGTATTCTGATATATAAATTTTTACAAAATTCGCATTTACAACATTAGTGGGATTATTTGACATGCCAGTTGGCTTGGTGGTTAGCGCTCTGACTACCAAACCGAAGGTCGCGGGTTCGATTCCCACCCAGGACAAACATTTGTGTGCATGAACATGTCTGTTTGTTCTGTGTCTGGGTGTAAATATCTATTTAAGTATGTATTTAGAAAAAAAAAAGTAGTATATGTAGTATATCAGTTATCTGGTTTCCATAGTACAAGCTCTGCTTAGTTTGGGACCAGATGGCCGTGTGTTAAGAATGTCCCGAGGATATTATATTTATTTAGCAATTATTTCTCTTAAGTAAATTCCTGCATTATGGTATGCAGGAATTTTCTATTAATGCCATTATTTTTTCAATAAAATACAAGATTTATGTTATTGAAAGTTTTAATTACCTATTGTCTTAATATACATTAACAAATTGATTTATAGCCTCATATTTTATTTGAAAATACATTCCAACAATATTGTATTATTTATAATATACAGATATTATATAACCTTCAATAATAGTGAGTTATTCATAACTTCGCTAAGTTATCACTTTGAATCCTCCATTTTAATTAAATTCTAAGTGCTCACACAATAACATAAATTGTATGTATTATTATAAGTACTGTTTGAATATAAAGGACGACTGGAACTTATCATTATTAGTAATCTGTTAAATGATGTTGTGCAGTTGTTTTAAATAATAACTTTAAATCTAATATATACATGTCTGTTTATTCTGTGTGTAAATATCTGTATAAGTATGTATTTAGAAAAAAAAGTAATATATGTAGTATATCAGTTACCTGGTTTCCATAGTACAAGCTCTGCTTAGTTTGGGACATTTTCCAAATTCAAATTAGGAAAATGTGTGATTTGCATTTGTTTTTCGTACCGCCAAGATGAGTGAATCTAATGAAGGAACTCGATTCATTATAAAAATTTTCTACAAAAAAGGTAAAAATGCAAGGCAAGCCGCGAAAAAAATTTGCTGTTTATGGACCTAGTGCAGTATCTGTGAGAGTAAGACAAATTTGGTTTAAGCGTTTTCAATCCGGAAATTTTGATGTCAAAGATGCACGTCGCTCTGGTCGCCCCATTACGGATAAAATGGATGCCATTTTTGAAAAAGTGGAGCAAGATCGGCATATCAGTAGTTATGACGTAGCTGAAGAACTGGGAATTGACCACAAAATAGTTTTGACGCATTTGAAAAAAACTGGGTACACAAAAATGCTAGATATTTGGATACCTCACGAGCTCACTGAAAGAAACCTAATGAACCGTGTACTCATTTGTGATTCTTTATTACGACGTCATGAAACCGAACCATTTTTGAAGAAGCTGATAACTGGTGATGAAAAGTGGATCACGTACGACAAGAACGTGCGAAAAAGGTCGTGGTCAAAGGCCGGTCAGGCTTCACAGACTGTGGCGAAACCCGGGCTAACTCGCAACAAGGTGATGCTGTGTTTGTGGTGGGATTGGAAGGGCATTATTCATTACGAGCTGTTACCACCAGGCAGGACCATCGATTCTGAACTCTCCTGCGAACAACTGATGAGATTAAAGCAAGAAGTTGAGAGAATGCGGCCGGAATTAATCAACAGAAGGGGTGTGGTTTTTCATCATGATAACGCTAGACCTCACACATCTTTAGCCACTCAGCAAAAATCAAGAGAGTTTGGCTGGGAGGTATTAATGCATCCGCCGTATAGTCCTGACCTTGCACCTTCAGATTTCCACCTGTTTCGGTCTCTTCAGAATTCTTTAGGCAGTGTCAGGTTAACATCACGAGAGGACTGTCAAAACCACTTGTCGCAGTATTTTGATCAGAAGTCCCAAAATTTCTATAACAAAGGGATCATGTCCCTACCTACAAGATGGCAAAAAGTTATCGAACAAAATGGTACCTACATACTTTAGTTACATGTAAATAAACTATATTAAAAATGTTTTGAATTTTCTTAAAAAATGCGAAGGAACTTTTTCCCCAACCTATTATTATATAGAGATTACAGTCTGTAATAGCGCATTACCTTATTTTTATCCCGGCTATAAGTAATATTTCCTGGGAACGCGGGTGAAACCGCGGGGGACAGCTAGTGTTATAATAAAACTCTAGCAATTATAGAGTCAAGTTCGTATGTAAATATTGATTCGCCGCTTCATTTGATTGCATTGCCGTAAGCATACAATGAATACAAGTACATAATTCGTTTCGAGTAACTAAAAGGTACTATCTTGTAAACGACGGATATTTCCAAATATACAAAATAAATAATAATAAATAATTATCCTGGTACGTTCTTTACACACGGCCATCTCATCCCAAACACAGCAAACTTATACTATGGAAACCAGATAACTGATATACAACTTTTACAAACTAATATTTACATCCAGGCACAGACCAAACAGACATGTTCATGCACATAAATGTATGTCCTGGGTGGGAATCAAACCCTAGATCTGCGGCGTCAGGATCTCTAACTTCCAAGCCAACTTGCCCAGTACTGGCTAATTAAAAACCAGTCCTGTATAAACACAAAGTTCAAAGCCACTGAAGCTACTACTGGTTCGGAAGTCCGCCAAAATATCCAAAAGATAATAAAGTTACTTTTCCAATATTAAAATTTAACGACATACTTCATATGACTTTGGTTGTTATAATTACAAAATGACGAACCTGTGTAATTAAAGTCAGTTTTTAATTAAAAGTATTTTTTTTAATAAACATTCGATTACACCATAGGCTTAAACAATTTGAAACCTATATTTTGTAAACCGCGGAATATGTTATTTACAAATATAGGTTGAAATTCGGCGAATCGTTCGAATATCTTTAGTATTATTTTACTTTAGTATAATAAGTATATTTAGATCCCGAATATTAGAGACCATTAAAATAGGTACAAATAATATTTTTATCCTCATGATATAAATAGATTAAATATACCTATTTCGTTAAATATTGTTTTACAAAAGATTTGCCGTTGCACAAGCTAATAGATATAACATAAGATATTACATTTATAAGACAACCTATTTATTGTTATAACCCTGAAAAGCTTATTTTTCACAAGTTCCTCTCAAGTGGCTATTTATTATTCTTGACCCGTTTTATGGACGTGGAAATCTGAGGCTAGTCAGAGAGATTTCAAAGTGTTTATGCGTTAAGGCTGAGCGATAATATGAAAACAACAACAAATTGGGTCTAACAATAGGGACCAAAAATTTTAAGTCATAAATTATTACGCAAAGGCATATTTTTACGTGACATGAATTTCTGTTCTTTTTGACAACCATGATTATTAGTTGTTTTAATTGTTTTAAAATTCATGAGTTCCATGTTGAGTATAATTAATTTTATGTTAATGATGACGACATAATATGTTACAAATAAAATTGAATATTTCAATGTTATTTAAAATGAATGAGAAAAAAAATGTTAAAAAAACAGAGTGGCAGCTGCGACGCGCGCTATATTAATATCGTGTAACGTTCCTGAATCTGACGTCTGACGCTTAGCACGGTTTGAGCAGACGCGCGGATTGCGCCCCGAACGTCCGTATAGAAAAAAAATATTTACACTGGCATATATGGTAGCATGTACTTTTTTACATATTTGTTGACGATTCACCAAAAAAATACTGCTGACTGCCTGCCCTATTTTCATTTGGGGGCACAATACTTATGCTTTCTGTTTATTCAGTGAATTATATTTACATAAGATTTAGTACAAATTTTACTACCCGACACCCTCCGTGCAGGAAAGCCACTTTGGGACTGCTTTTGTTGACCACTTGGTACAATACGTATATTGCACGAAAACAACACAGCTCCAAATAAACCAATGGTGTATTTTAATAGAGACACGTTATTCACCAACATCATGGCTCTTAAAAACAACGAAAATTCTTGACAGCTTATACACGTGAAGAAAGAAAAAGAAAATAAATGCCCCCTTACAGTGTAGCTGTTGTGAGAGAGAGATGAATGGATATTTTTAGTAACGTTAAGATTTAGTGTGACTAAATGAAATTAAGTCAATTACCATCATTTTATGTTGCCATTTCTGAACGCGGACAACGCATCTATAGTTTGGCCATTGACTGTGACTAAACCAACGAAAGAGCTGACTTGACAAATTTATAAGGGTTTCGTTATTTCCAAATTCCGTTGGCTAAAGAACCCTCAAAATACACTCGCAAAGACTGTTTCCCGACACGTGCTTCTAAGCACATATTTCCATAATTTTCCACATAAAAACACATCTAAGTGAACATGACAGCGAATATGACTGTGCCCACGCTCAGCACGTTTTGCCAATAAAGTGCTCTTTTGGGGATTCCCCAGGTTAATAGCCGGCCGTGTGGGCATTAAGGGCGTGCTAAACGTCTTATAGGATGTCGAGTTGATAAAAATGTTACGTTATATTAGGTTCTCGTAATTTTGCGAATGTTGAGTGATGAATTTAAAGGATAAATTATTTGAGGAAACTTTTTATTATTACATGTTATTATTATATTATATTTTTATATTTATATTATACTAAATGTTCCCTAAGGATGTTAGATTATACTGAAATAAAAGAAGTTCTATCTGTGTGCCAAGTTTCATCCAAATCCGTTCGGTAGATTTTGCGTGAAAGAGTACCTAACAATCATGGATGCCTGAATTTGAAATCAGAAAACCCCGTGTTAAAAAGGGTCCTGGATATTAATTTACAAATAACATGAAACCCTAGATTATGTTTGGTATCGCGTACGGTAATAAACTATCTCGATGATGTTCAGCTCGATTTTCATGCTTTGGATAAGTCCCGCAGCATCTCAAGTTGACAACAGAGAGAGGTCCTCTCACCGATGCCTTGTTGCGTCTCTTTGTAATAATGAAGCTGCAGGAAATTACACGTCGCAACTCTAAAACTCCGAAAATATGAAATATCTAATATTTTAACGGTAACTGTCTCGCTTAAACGAAATGCCACGCGGCTGATAGAGACTTCCAAGTTTATGTTGTTTGGACTGAATAGTAAATAAATATAAATATCCTGGGACATTCTTTACACACGGCCATCTGATCCTAAACTAAGGAGAGCTTGTACTATGGAAACCAGATAACTAATATACTACTTATTTTTTTTCTAAATACATACTTATATAGATATTTTACACCCAGACACAGAACAAACAGACATGTTCATGCACACAAATGTTTAGCCTAGATGGAAATCGAAATAGCGAGCTTGGCATTCAGAGTCGCTAACCACCAAGCCAACTGGCTTGATTGAATGATATGTGCATACGAATGATTACAATTCATCACGGGTTCTATCTATCTCTTTCCCACAGTATTTTTTTCTATACGAGAGTCCTTAACTGTGTGTAACGAGTGCGAGTCAGATACATTTTCAAATGATTTCAAAACAACATTGCAGACAACTTTTCCCGAGGCAATTTAAACTTCTATAAATCGATGTCCGTCTATATTTCTGTATCTGTAGCCAGACTGTGTTACAGACATGATATTACTTATTGTTCTTCTACTTGTCTACTTCATATCGATTATCAACTTTAATTTAATGTGGTACGATGCACTTTCTAGTGTTATTTCTGGCTTCATATTTTTAATAGCATTTTATGTTCTGTTAGTCTTTTGTGCCTGTACTATTCATCGGTTTGTGATTTTGTGATTAATCTTTGGGGAGTTATTGTGGGAAAGTATTGTAGATAGATTAGATAATTTGCCAGAAACATGGTTATATATACATAGATATTGCATATTGGTCAAAGTCCATCATGCTCTGCCATAATGACGTGAGATTTAAGCCAATTTGTCACACAAAATCTACAAATATCTCACTCAATAAATTAAAATTGGTATACAATATCTTATTAATAATTCAAACTAAATTACATTTAAGTATATTATTATGTCAAGAGTTATGTTACAATATTATTTATGTTAAAAATTGTAAAAGAATGGGTCACGTAGTATGGGTACGTTATATTTCTTGCAATAAGCAATCGATTGTGAACCCATAGCATGAAATGTCAGTGCGGTATTTTATTTTCCGAGTATCGCAGTCAGTTCAGTTAATAATTAATGTTTCCGTTGAAAATGTGTTCAATTTTTAACTTTTATTTTTATTCTTTGTGTTATAACGCAAGATTATTAATAAAGGGTGCCTATTGTCGCCTATTTTGTTTCCCATGGTGATGGACGATACCAGAGGACGTTGAGGGATTCCCTGGAACAAAACTCGGATTTAGAGGTTATCGACCACGCCATCTCTGCCTATTAACTTCATACTTTGGCCATTTTTAAAGTAATACCACTGATTTAACATCACCGCAGATCAGAAGCAGTTGAAAGCTGTTAAGGCCTCCAAGATATGCTCCTCCAAGAGTTAAAGGATCCAAAAGACTTATTTTAGAATAATATTTAAGGTTGTTGAAGTTCAAAAGTTAAAAGTCTTTAGGCGCGTTGGGCATGTTTTAAGATGGGAATAAACAATTGAACTCGCGACACTGTTACCGTTACCGACACCTTTGTATATGAGTATATATGTACATATATTGGTTTACAATGATAATATAAAATACATTTATATTAGGTATATTCATGTCAGTTGTCTTACTATCAGCACTCCCGCAGAATTTTTGTATTGAACTAAAGGTAAGTGACTCATTATATTAAATTGTAGCCGCTATTTATAAAATATTTATGTTTTCCATGATTTAAACATAATATATACATGCAAATAGAACAATCGCAAGCAATAAACTGTGTTATCAGGCTGCCTGTCGGAAGGCGGGCCAACACCGCAATCTCCTCGAGTGGTAGGCGTGAATGGGTCGCGGTGACGAGACGTCGCTGTAATGTGTTTTTAATTCCGTTTCTCTACGAATTGCAATATGTTTTATTAGTTGCGTGATAAGTGCACTATTTATTTGTTGGTTGACAGTGGATGTTATTATGCAAGTAACTTTATTATTTTTTATTTTATAGAAAGTTAAACATTGATATTTTTTTGCAGGTAGGCAGATCAATAGGCAGCCTCTTCATCTGATGGTAAGGTTTCCCCTACTTAGGTAGATATTTTGCTATAAATACTGGGGGATTGTCAACCCTGAAACATGATGTTGTTAAGTCCTTTTAAATTCACTGGCCTCCTTACCATTCTAACCAGAACAATTTGAACTGCTACACTACTACTAGACCAACTCTTTTTTTTGACCCATTAGGAAGAAAATATATCACATTTTTCATAGTGTCGACTACTTATGTGAATATAGAGGTAAATATTTTTAAATAATGATTTATTGTTTCACATGTAAATATTAATTATATTGAAAAAAACTGCATCCCTGAAAAAAATCTAATTCATCTTATTCCTAAGCGCCGAAGCATTATCTTTTGCCTAAAGAGCCTACGATGATTATAGAAACATTTAAGAGTAAGACCTGTTGGTCGTAAATGGGACAGAAAAATTGTTAGTCCATATTATTTTGTTAGCCTGTAAATTTACGAAGACATAGATTTTCCACTTTTCCACAGCCGGGCAAGTTATTACTTGCCACTTAAACAAGCGCTTATGGAATGAAAAAGTCTTTTGCCGTCAGTAGGACTTTTTTTCTTGTTCATTGCCATGTTGGAGCGGGAACACGACAGGCTGGCGTTTTTCATAAATAATGTGGAATGAAACTTTAAATACGTTGAAAGGACGGTCTGGTATATTATAAGTAGATTTGGCGACCAGACTGAATTATATATCGGATGTGAGGATTTAAGCCTTTTTCCGTGAATGTGTAGGTAACTTTTTGGGCAACGCAGAATCTTTTTTTACTTTATTATCAATTCAGGCTCATCTGTACAGTGTTACATATGGTTTTTCAGTACCAACATTTTTATTTCATACTATTTGCATTATAATAGAAACAGTGTCAAAAAATTACTGCTAAAACCTAATTTGTACCCTTTACAGTTCAAAAAATTCAAAATTCAACACCATTTATTCAGTTTAGGCCCTCGGAAGGCATTTATGAAGGTCAAATTTAAAGTTACTGAAGCTACTAGTAAATTGTAGAGCCTGGAGAGATGAAAAAATTACCACTTCGACACGGAACATTCAACGAAGACGTTGGCCCGAATTAGATATATCTAATATATCTATATATATCTAATATAGTTGTATATTATATATACAACTCTTTCAGATATAACGACGAAGCGTATTTCACAATAGAATGATGGTTCGACGCACGAGAAGTATAGGACAACATTCGTAGCGCCATCAATGTAATCCAAAATTGTCAGTAACAAAGATTCCAAGATCATTGAACAATTGCCCTGCATTTTCGACAACTAAGAGTGTTTTAGAAAAATAAACCCTAAGGCATTATTATAAGCTTTATCAGCATCATCATACAATGAACCTTATCCCAAAACAATAAAGTCGATTTTTCTACGACATTCTTAGCTGTCAAATCTGAGGGCAATTGTGTATTTCTCTTGGAATATTCGTAGCAGTCAATTTTGGAATACATTGACGGCTCTACGACTGTTGTCCTACACTGTTGGCGTGCTAAACCATGATTCCATTATGAAATAGGCTTCAACATTATATTTGAGAGGCAAAAAAAGCGGGCTTTCAGAACTCGACAAGCTTAATATAATTTTCACCTTCATCAACATGTTCTTAATACGTCACGGCCCATGTCAGTCGTCAGCGCAACACGTAACAACATGAACATTAAAACGTGAACGCCAACAAGTTCCTAATTAATTTCGTAAAGCCATATCGTTTTAATTAATTGCATGAAATTAAAACTGCAGTGATAAATAGCAGCGTTTAATTATGATACACTCATAAATGTTTTATTGACTCGTTTCGTTACACGGGGCCGAGCAATTTCAATAATGTGTTTTGCTACGATTTTCTGTTGCTTTGTAAGTTTAATTGTAATTAATTTTTGTAAAATAGTAATTAATTATGCTGTTCATAGATATAGGTCGCTTCATTTTTGCAAAATTCTCATTAAAACATCAATTTATGTTCATATCACGCCGATAGTCCTGTAAGGGTTAGCTAGAGGTGTCAGTAATTAGACCCACATTCATCCGAAGAGATTTTGAGTCAAAACATTGCATGCGGCAAGTATTGTCGCCGTCTTACGCGCTAATTACCATTTTTGGACTGCGGGTACTAATTCCTAAACAAAGAAACGTTAATATAACCTTGTCCACCCCAGGAACTGAACTCAGGACCTGCAGTCTTTAGCCGAGCTTTACACCATTTGACCTCCAGGGTGATTAATAAATCATCTTAACCTAAATTAAAGATATACCTAAGTTTGGATGTAGGAGATAATTTCTCAAGCTACTCCAATAAAAAAAATCACAGATAGAAAGCTACAATATACCCGAGTGACATAGGCTATGTTGAAATCCCAGGATTCATTATATTCCTCGAAAAAATATTTCGACAAATACCTCCCGGTTTGTTCCAACAGTTGCACATGAGTGCCAGATGCCTTTTAAGCTTTATATAGGCCGGCAATACCTTTGCATTTTGCTTGTCTGCCTCCTGTCATAATATTACGGGGAGAGCCGTTGTATTGTGTTGTTTACATAAATATGCAGAAGCAAAAGGCACCATTTTGTAATAGGGATGTTGACTGACATGTCAAATTAGCAACTTTTTATTAAATGTCAAAAAGAACGAATGTATTGAGTGTTGTATGAAATTGCAAGTTGTGACGTCATAAATGTACAGCATCAAAAGATCTACTTTTTATGGTTAGATAAATACTTAAAAATTATATTAATTATAAAATTTTGCTCACATTTGATGTATCCGTGTATTTTTGCATGTTCAATACACTGGCTATTGTTATCATTTATTTTGAATATGAAGGATAATTCCCTATTGTGTAAATGAATATAGGTGCATCATGTTTCTAAGTTATATGAAGTTATACATCTCCCAAATTGCATTACTGTATGTCGGCAGTGACAAAATCCATTGTAAGTTAATACAAAAACAAATATTCCCAAACAAGGAAACTCAATAGGAAATCAATGATAATAAATGGAAAAAAGATAGTATTTTTCTTTTGAATTTCCTTGTTTGGAATTTGACAGAGAAGGAGATCTATACACTCTATTATTAAATATCAAACGAGGTTTAATCTATAGTTTTAAGCAGGCAACTAAACTATACATTTAAGAAGATTAACACACATTAAATATACATATAATGTAATTATTTGTAATATAATTAAGTAATGAAAAGTAATATTTCTCCTCATACTCGATATAATTTTACAATGCACTAATATAACATTCTTTTTACAGTCTATAATAACAATGACACAGATAATGTCTTCAGAAACCAAGACAATTCCTGACATTGGTATGAAACTATATATTAAGAAATAATAAATAATAATAATAAATAAATATCCTGGGACATTCTTTACACACGGCCATCTGGTCCCAAACTAAGCAGAGCTTGTACTATGGAAACCAGAGAACTGATATATTACATATACTACATTTTTTTTTTCTTAATACATACTTATATAGATATGAGATATACATATATAGACATGTTCATGCACACAAATGTTTGTCCTGGGTGGGAATCGAACCCGCGACCTTCCGTTTGGCAGTCAGAGCGTTAACCACCAAGCCAACTGGCCTGTCAAAGCTTTATTTTTTATGGCGGGCTATGTTTCACCATAATCTCATCATGCTACTAAGTGATGATGTGGTCGAAAGTGGTAAGCTTATCAAGCTTAGAAGGAAACTGGCTCTCAAGTGCAACTAATAGAATACACCGATAGGAGATTGGCGATAGATTTTCAACTTGAAGATACTATTGCGGGTACTACATAGTACCTGTCCACAATGCTGTGGTTTACTCAGGATGTTTTCTTTCTCCGAGAGCTCTTTGCAGCATTCAAAACCTTGACTCTCGTCACGGCATCCATCGTACCTACTGAGCTATTATATGGCCTTGAATCTAATGTAGGTATATCTATATATATATAAGGATATATATAGGTTATATAAGGAAAATGGGGTTCTTTTGGCGCACCATCACATTAAAACTACTGAACATATCGGCATGGGACTGCTACCATTCGACGCGGAACTTTTCCTAGATAGTTATAGGCTATATACTATATCGATAATCGCAGGTAAAACCGCAAGGGACAGCTAGTTAATAGTAAAGATGAATATCCAGAGACATTCTTCGCATACGATTATCTGATTTCAAACTAAGAAGAGCGATATCCGATACTAACTACACTTATTTGGAATAAATTAGCTAAATTAGCTTAGATAATAGATGCTTAGACAGAATAATAAATGCGAGTGTAACCAGTAGTAGCTTTAGCCAGACAGCTACTACATTTATATAATTAATGAGGCTGTCCCCGCGGTTTCACCCGCGTTCCCGAAGAATATAAAATTTTTCCTCTAATACCTCCAAGAATATGTGTACAAAGTTTCATGAAGATCGGTTAAGTAGTTTTTTCGTGAAAGCGTTACTAACAAACTAACATTCACATTTATGATATTAAGTAGGGGTAAAACATATTTTTTTAATTTGCAGCTGCCTTGATTGATGATTTAAATGAAGATTTATCTACTGATTCAGAAGAAGTGGAATACAGTAAGCTAAATACTATATCAGTAAAATTATAATCATATCTAAACCACATTACAATCCTTTATGAATATTTCAGAATTGAAAAACTATCATAAATACTTAGGTAAGTTTTTTAATGAGTTTTTTAATCTTGTGAAATTACAGAGTTGTAGAGCTCTTCTGGTACTGCAGAGTTCGTCCGGGGCTACCACCTTACCCATTTCCGCCGTGAAGCAATATTTGTATTACTGTGTATCGGCTGATAAGGTCAAGGGTCCGGTGAAATTACAGGCACATGAGACTAACAACCCTTGGTGTTGGAAATCCCCATAGGCGGTGGTGACCACGGCGATCAAAAGTGGTATAAAAAAAAGATCTTTACATAAGTAGTATCCATTTTCCTCTGTATTTATTTCAGAACATCGAGAACGAAATTTATTGAAAGAAGAATTTCGTAAGTTATTAGTACTGTTTTGTCTTTTTGGCAGGTCACTTCCATGTTTACTGGCGTTGTCATGTTATTTTTTTTTATAACTTTAGTGAGTTTTAATAATCAATACAAGTGAATCATCACTCGTCAAGTAGTCTCAAAAAATTGAGAAAACTTTTTGATAAAACGGCCGCCATTTTATCAAAATCTGACATTCATGCGGACGAGTCAGTACTCGTCGTTCAAGTCAGTGACTTGAAAGTGGTAAATGGAACGTGACACGAACTTATTTAAAAAGTCTACGAAAAAAATATCCTAAAGAGCAAGGGAGAAAGAAATCAATTTAATTTAATTTTATTTTGCTTTTCAGAAAAAGAAATCAGTAAAGAAGGTATGAACCGTTTTTTTGAACAATTTGTAATACACCTTGTTTTTTGAAAATGGAAGAATAATTAAATTTGGATACTTAGGTCTTCATTATCAATAATTTATTTTTGTACATAGAGTATATTAATTTACAGAGAGGGGCCAAGAGAGATTTTACGACGACCTCTTGAAGTCAGTAAAGTTATTAGGCAGTAAGTGTATATTTCAATATATATTTACCTGAAACCAGTTTACACCGGTGGAAACCACAAACCTGTGAACATTATTTGACTACAGTTTCTACTTCACAAAATTTACATCACTCGAAAATGTTTAATCAATTATTACAGTAGTTTTAACACCCAGAATAATTTCAGAATTTCAATTTTACAGAAAACCAAGAATAAAACCTACCATTTGGTTCAAGTAAGATTAAATAACAATAAGATCATTTTTGTGTTGTTCCTCGATTTATTACACATCTATTGATTTCTTGAACTATGAACATTAAATAATTTTTTTCCAAGCAGCGCTTGTTCTATAGAAACCGCATACTTTTTACTTTTAATAATTGGACGATTAAAGTCCGGATCTAATATAACCTATCCTAACCTAGCGAGTACCTACTCGCTACGGCCTTGGGTATCGAAAAATACCGCGCGATATACCACGGGGTACATCGCGTCTTAACAACAGGCGAGCGGTTTATTTTCGCTAGATTTGCGAAATAATATTAGAAGTTTTACCCTATACCCACTTGGTATTCGCTACCCACAGCTGTACTGAATATACATAGCTTATTATATATAGATGTCTTGTATGAAAACCCTTAGATGTGCCAAAAAAGAGAGAGGTTACCTATGTTAAAAAGTACCCAAAGTAAAGTAACGAATTTTCACGATTAGTTGAAAAGATTGCTTATACTCGTATTGGTATACCAGCACTAGTTGTCCCCCACGGATTTACCCGCGTTCCCGAGGGATATTAAATTTACCGGAATAAAAAGTATCCTGTAGTCAATCCAAGTTATAGTTTAATTCAAAACTGTTGAATAGATTTTGCGTGAAAGCGTAACTAACATACATACATCCACCCATACATCCACATATACATCCATACATCTAATCTCAGAAACATTCGCATTTATAACATTAGTAGAATTTAAATTAAATATCTCATTATTAAAACATGTAGTACAAAGTAAAAGTTCCATTATGTGAAGCTTATCTATTCTACGTGAATAAAACAACTTTAAATCCGCATTATACATGATCCGCCTGATACCAAAGTTAGCTATGTAAAACGGATCTAAATTGTTTGCTTTGTCATACCTTATGAAAGATATCTGCTTGTTATAAGGGTACGGAATAAGGATTTGTAAGAAAGCTTTTCTGTTGAAAGAAACCATTGAAAGACTTGATCATGACCTGAGGTTTCTAGTTGCAGTCTTATTCTGTTCATAAACAATACGATGTCTTGAATATACCTTCGCGATCAGTTTATTTTTTTTACAAATACATTTTACAATAAATTTTTTTTCACGGCCATCTTATCCCAGATACTCGATTTTGTAAGGAAAATGACACTAACTCGAGGATGTTTCGTCGCGGCCTCTATGCTCTTTCTCTGTCGTTTACTACGCTTATACTTCTAATCACGTGATAGATAAGCTCTCTGAAGCCCCCGTAAAGCGGCTCGCCGATGAAGTTTGTATTAGCTGAATACGGGGGCTGTAAGCTGAGCTTGTGCTATGGAAACCGGCTATCTGATATACTATAAAACATAATTTTTTTTTTCAAATATTTCCTTTATATAGTATATTTACACTCAGACACAAAGAAGATCATGCACACAAGGTTAGTCCTAGGTGGGAATCTATCTCGAATAACCCCCAACCTGTGGCTTTGGGTCGCAAACCACAAAGCTAACTGGCCTGTCAAATATTTTTTTTATATAACAATGTATACAGAAAATGGGCTTCCTTTGACGCACCATCACTCAAAGCTACTGAACATATCATGATGAGACTGCTGCCATTAGAATTTTTTCCCAGATGGTTAAAGGCAATATATTATATCGATAAACGCGTTTGAAAACGCGGGGGAGAGCTAGTTAATAATATAAACTTTAGAATTAGTATAAAAATACAGTATTGAGAGTACGTAAATACTCTGTACCAATAATGTTCAAATGAAAATAATAGACCGAATGCTAAATAACAATGAACTATTATATGTTATGAATGCTTTCAATCCCAAAATTTTAATGAAAGTTATAATGAAATGCTCAATTAATTGAATTGTGGTATTATATGGCAAATATATTTAGCGTTTGCCAAGTAATAATTGGCACAATACAACATGAAATCCTACACTGCCCAATTAGGTATTCGATAACGATGTAGTATCAATTATCACAACTATCTAATATTAGAGGTTTCATTTAGCCAGTAATTTACGTGTTTCTGAGAATATAATCTGAAACTATATGCTTACTGAGCGAACATTATTGAAAATAAATAACAGACAAAATATCAGACTAGAAAAGTTTTTGATATTATTTCAAAGACAAGTGTCAAGTGACAAGTGTCTGGGTGTAAATATCTATATAAGTATTTAGAAAAAAAAAGTATAATAGTATATGTAGTATATCAGTTGTCTGGTTTCCATAGTACAAGCTCTGCTTAGTTTGGGATCAGATGGCCGTGTGTAAAGAATGTCTCAGGATATTTATTTGTTTATTATAAATAGCGAGCGAAAACTTACTTTAGAAAAGCCTTATTAAGTGTTCTTTTTTACAAACTTTCAACGGCGGAAAAACAACTGCCTAACGACTTCGGTATTTGATTGACATTTAAGCCGGCAGGTTACTTGTCACGTGACCTTAATCAGGGGTTCAATTATATAAGGTAAATTACACTAGGCTTGACGATTTTTCATCGCGGCCTCTATGCTCTGTCTCTTTTGTTGATTATGCAATCAAGTGAGAGGTCCGGATCCCTAGGCGTCGTAGCTCGTCGACACAGTTTGTATTAGATGAATAAAGGGGCACACAAGGAGTTTGATTGGCTGTGCCGTGACATAGCTGTCGAACAAAGCAAGTCCGGAACTATTCACTAGATGCTCGAATTAGGCATCACTGAACCTTCATGCGTCTTTAATAAAATCTTTACTATCTTCATTACTTAATTTTAGTTTTGAGACGAATAATTGCTAAGCTCTCTGTTCTTAGTAACATTTGAACCGATGCTAATGTCAAACCTTTCGTAAACACAACCAAATACGGGTGTAGCGAACAGTCTCCCGATAAAAGTGAAAGTTTTGATACAGAGAACCATTTTAATTATTTAACAATCACTTTTGAATAACATGGACACTGTGTTTGACCACTCGTAACTTCGACACAGAAAAAGCTCACAGATCAGAATTTCAAAGCCCACCCATAGAAAGTTTCACTTCAATAATAATTGGATATTTAGCTATTCCTGTGACGCTTAAACTTCAAGCAATAGCCAACACTTCATTAATTAAAAATAAATCTCTAAATGAGATAAAAGATAAATAAAAATGCATTTTTCCTGTTCCGGACAGTTGAACATCTTTGCAATTAGTTCCTGCGCTTAACTAACATTGGCATTCCACAAAGGAGCACTGCAACTATTGAGAACAAATTAAAACTAGAGGTGAAGGGCGAAAATAATTAAATTGTCTCTTTTATTTGCATCAATTGCAATCCTACTGTTATTACAAATGTTAAAGTTGAGATGTTTGCGATTCAATTACGCATAAACGGCAGGACAGATTTTAATGAAATTTGGCGCACGGATAAAATATGTTTTAGATTAACACATAGACTTGGAGTACATAATAATAGTCCATGCTAGGTTTTGAATTGACTTTAAACATTTAACCAAAGATTTTTTTTGTTTTTCGTTTAGTTAATCCGGGTAATACTGCTGTAAGTCTTAGTCTAAAAACGGTTAGTTGGATTGGTGTTTGGAAACCCTAACTGGTACGATCGTCGTTCGATTTCCATCTAAGACAAAAAATGGTGTGCATGCAAATAGCTATTAAAGTATTGTCAGACACCCAAAAAAAGTTAGTAAATGTTATTTGGTTGCCATAGTGTGTATAAGCTATATTTAGTTTCGAATCAGATGGCAGTATCTAAAGAAAGTTACATTTATTTATTGCAGTTCAAATAATAGTCTCATACTACACAAAATACGGATGACTGTCACAATTTCACTCTATGTTTGAAAGCATAAGCGTTCAGAAATCCAATAGTTCGAATGTGCTGAAGTATGAAACCGCATCGGATACGTGAACGTCTCGACAAACCGCTATCGATTCCCTGCAATATTCAGTTTTCGATCTGCATGACTTGTGATTTCCCATTGGAATACGTCAAGTTCACGCGACGTTTGAGACATGTAATACTTTTGAGACAAAAATTTTACAGAAGTCAAAATAATAACATTTCATTTATTAATATATTAACACTAATCATACCAACACTTACTAGGCACCTATTTCTACCATAGCGGGTCAAATGTGACTTTATATTTCCTGCTTGAATGTATGAAATATGGTTGTTAGGAAGGGTAATAAATAGTATAACTGTATATTAATTAGTAAAAAAAGTCATGGAGTCAAATGTGCAAAAGCAATAAGATAATACGTGCATTTTCAATGCAAAGTTCAAAATGGGTCATTTGACCCGGTTATGGTATGTTTAGTGTTAACTTAAATAATGTCTATGTACATCTGTTTTAATAACATGAAAAGGGATATATAGTGTAGTCCTGTCGCGGGCATTTATATAAAAATATGACTAAAATCACCCTCACTCTTTTAACTTCATGATAGTAATGAGAGTCTGAAGAGTTGAAGTTCACTTTAGTTTAATGTACAGAACTTGGAATATTGTATGATGACAGTATGAGTTTTTATATTTATCCGAAACAGAGTAATACTACAAACAATCTATGTGTCAAAACTGGATTTCCCTCAATCTATCAATCAATCATCATCAATCATAACAATCATATGTATGGCTCCTTAAATCATGTGATACCTAGTGGTCAGTACGACTGTTCAAAATCAACAAAAAAAATGTTTTTACTCCGTATAGGTTTATTTGACCATATTCTCACTGTGGTAACACGTAATGTGGTCGAATGTGGTAAGCACGAAAAATCTAGAACTGTGTCTCAAGTGCAGCTATTAAAACATGCTAACTGAAGCTAGCTGACAGATATTCAATGCAAGGGTTGTTGCCAGGCAGGCTGATATTACATAGTTTCCTACCAGCTATGCTTTCCTCACTATGATATGTGTTCCTACACTGAAAGCTTAAGCTCATTGTGGGATCTACAGATCTGTTCCGGAATTTGAGAGTAAGTTGCATTCTAACTGCAGAGTTGGTCGGCTTCTCAACGGTTTGCTGTCTACAAGCCACGGTTACCACTTAAATAATTTGGTATAGTTAAGTTAATTTATTTATTTAAAGTAATTTATAAAATGTTACTGGCAAATGCTGAACTGAAATTTCACATTTCATGATTAATCGCACTTGTAGGCTTTTTCAAGTAGATATAAGCTACATTTAGGTACAAAGCCTTGGAGCGAAGCAAATTAAAGACCCAACTTTTTTAGTTATAAAGAATTAAGCAACACGTAATATACCAGCATGTCTTAATACCGTCCTTGACGAAGACCAACTCGATAGTAATCGACTTTAAAACGATACTTTTCGCTTCATTTACCGTGCGGTAGCATTCCTACTGCCAATGTCCCTTGAATAATACATCACCATTGCCGGCGCCACTTTACACAGCAATTTTCTGCTCATTGAAAGGAATATGGGGATATATTTGTTGTGTACGGCGCTCGTTATTTTGTTCTATATTATGTGATAATGAGGAAATAAATAGAGGGAGTAAAAGAAGCAAGGAGTTGTTTTCGCTGGAATGGAAGGTAATGGAATTTAGGGGTGTAGCGTCTGTTGCTCTGGTAGTAGTAACCAATGGCCACAATTTTATTTATAATCTGTTACCAGTATGCGTTGCTATGCGATATTTTTTGGGTCCGAATTTTTCGTAGTTCCACTTAAGCTTTTGAATAAATAGTAGGTATGAAGGCACAGAGTACATGCATCAGGCACCCCAATTTTTGTATATTTAATTGCTGCCCTTCGAAGTTTCACCCGCGTTCTCGATGGATGTTACATTTTCCACAGCGGAACTGACATTTAAGAAAAAAAAGAAGTTGTTGATCCAATCGCTATAAAACTAAACGATACAACAGCAATACCAATCTGAACATCTCCTTTACATTTCATCGACTTTGTTGTAGCCCTTTCAGAGTCTATAGGAAACGTACATTCACACATCGACTTTTATACATATAGATAGAAAATAATTAGGCCAGTTGGCTTGTTGGTTAACGCTCTGACTGCCAAACCGAAGGTCGCTGGTTTGATTCCCACCCAAGACAAACATTTGGGTGCATGAACATGTCTGTTTGTTCTGTGTCTGGGTGTAAATATAAGAAAGTATTTAGAAAAAAAAATTGTATATGTAGTATATCAGTTATCTGGTTTCCATAGTACAAGCTCTGCTTAGTTTGGGACCAGATGGCCGGGTGTAAAGAATGTCTCGGGATATATATTATAATAAATGAAAACTGAGTCCAGTTTACTTTAAAGAAAACCTAATGCTATTCTTAAGCAAATCGTTTTTAATTAAAAAAGCACAATGCCAGTATACAACCACGAAACATATGGGCTTCGTTAGTTCAAAGCGAGAGCACTCGAAATTACTACAATGAACTTGACTCGACGTTCTGACAACAAAGCGGAACTGTTAAATTAGGCGTCAGTATTTATACAGAATGATTACATCTAGATTTTCAAAGTTTGTTATTGTAGTTAATAAGTGTTGTTGTTTCACTCAACAAATACTTTTATGGCAATTAGTGAATGTGTATCGAATGATTCTATAGATAGAACGGTAAGTGGAATAATAGTTCTGCACAGTTTTGTCGTCGTTTGTTATAAATATGGTTTTCATCCAAGGTTTCTGACCTACTACGATTCTTAGGATTTCTATTTATTACATACTAGCAGCCCCTAACGGTTTCAGCCGAGTTCACTAGGGATGTAACATTTTACTGGCACAAAAGTATCATATATGTTATTCCAGGGCAGCATACTCGTATGCCAAGTTTCGTCCAAATCCGTTCGGTAGTTTTTGAATGAAATAAATGCATCCATGCATACAAACTGTCGCATTTATAATTAGTAAGATTGTTTACGATTATTTTTATTATTATTTCTATCAGACGGATAAGACAGTATCCTTTCTGATGTAACAAGTTGTCCACCAAATATTCCAACAAAAATACATTTCAGTAAAAAATATTGCAAGCTCTTAGAAACGCGAACTAGTTAAGTAAAAGCTTAACTTGTAATTACGGTAGAGACGTATTAATTAAACTAGGGCGATACCGAAGCCTTTGAAAGATCAAGTTAATTAAACCATCAAAGAATATTAATTAAATCACATAGCAATTATAGTGGTTAAATAAGTTCCTGTAGGGTTTGTATCATTACGTCACAGGTCACTGCCATCTGGTGCGCGTTAGTGGTACTAATCAAATGTGCATCACGCAAAGTGAGTTTCGCGTCATTGCATATAAGATCAGATTGAAGCTCAGTCAGATAGCAATGATTTAGTTGGAGTGTTTCTACAAATGAGTATAATGTGAGTGAGAATTTAATTTTGCTTCAATGCCCTCTGAAGATAATTATCAACTAGTTTCCGTATCGCGGTTTCACTCAGATTGTAGAGGAATGTTATTTAACTCGAGATAGGTAAAGTAGCTTACTAATTGTAGAATAATTATTAAAATGGGTCCAGTGGTTTTTTAGTTTTTTCATTACAAACAAAAATACAAATTTCTCTTTATAATATTAGTGTAGATTTGAATATGCCTCGTATGAACAAAACATAACTTATTTTCATTAGGATCATCATAATAATGAATGCCAGTAATAGGAGTTTTCATCAGTTTAGGTAACAACCATAAGAATACTGTATGAAGCAAGTGGGGATTGTTAGCCAACTTTTTAAACTTACTTTTTCTTACATAATCTTAGTTTGAAAAAAGTTATTGCTGAGTTTACTTCCGGCTCTTCTCAGTAAAAGCAACCTCCCGAACCAGTGTTAGAGTCTGACCATGCATAAGTGCCTGTAAAGGCCTAAAAAATTCATTTAATTTTATAAGTACTCGTATAATACGAAATTAATTGTCACCTCAAAACTGCTTCCTCATAATTCCTAACATAAGTTGACGAAGCAGAAACTTTACCCCTGAAAAGTAGTTGATACTGAAAACTTTTACTTCCCCAAAGTGCATAACATAACTTTCTGATCAAAATGCTTCTTACGTTATGCAAGCTGGCACTTCCAAAGTTTAAAACACTACCTTGTTCTACGAGAGCCTAGTAACTTATTTGATGAAGGCTTTGTCTACTAAAGAGTTTTCTAGTATTTTTATTTTATAGGTACAGAAACAGACAACAGATTGAGTATAACTTATTAATCTAGATAGTTAACAATATACATAATAAACCTGTAGTCCAATTATAACACAGTTCAATTAGCTAATATCTATTTCAAACTAGTTCGGAGTTTGTTATTAGAGTCAGCATATTAAGAAGTGCTTGTAAAGTAGTTTAGTAGTAGTAGAGCTCTTAGTGCAGAGTTCGTCCGGGGAAGTACTACAACCTTACCCATTTCCGCCGTGAAGCAGTAGTGCAATTGTATTACTGTGTTTCGGTTAGAAAGGTAAGGGGGCAGGTGAAATTACAGGCACATGCGACTTAACAACTTAACGTCTCAGGGTCGACAACGCATTGGCGATCCTCCTAGTGTTGCAAATGTTCATAGGTGGCGGTGACCACTTACCATCAGGTGGACCGTCTGCTTGTTTGTCGGCCCAAGTGGCATAAAAAAATATATATTTATTTGAATAAAAATATTTTCATTTTTCATTAACACACACACTTCGCTCCTTAACAGCCAAACTTTTGCACACATATAGATTCTGTTCTGGATTATCACTTACGATATCTTTATTATTTTTATTCTTGGGAAACATAACCCACGAGAACGCCTGTGAAACCACAGGGTGGAAGCCAATTACATGAAATACTTTAATGAAATATTATATTTCAAGGGAAGGAGTATACCAAATGCCCTCCAGCGTCCTAAGGGATTACTCAAATCGACACTGTGTGAGTTTGGTACACAACTGGATTGAATAGCAAACAGCACCATTCAATATCTATATACGTACTTTCAGACATAGCTATAGAACCAAATTAATATTAATGTAAATTTTGTCTCAGCCCTTCATCTAAGTGGATTATACTTGTTAGAATATACAATACACAACGTAGGGATTAGTGTTAAACTGGTATTATAACTCCTGGTGTTGTTATGGAATACAAAGACATTTTATCTGTATTTGTTTTATCTTTGTTAGTAAACTGTATTATGAGCATAAAAACAAATTTTCCGACCAGTAACGCTTTTACTTTCATGAGGGTGTAAATTTAAATCTTGGGTACGAATAGAACATGTCAAATTAGCAACTTTTTATTAAATGTCAAAACGAACGAATGAATGGAGTGTTGTATGAAATACCAAGTTGTGACGTCATAAATGTACATCATCAAAATATCTTCTCCTTTTGGTTCGATTAATGCTTAAAATTTTTGAAAACAATTTTGCTCACATTTGATGTATTCGTGTATTTTTGGATGTTCAATACACTGGCGAGTGTTTTATCATTTATTTTGAATTCAGGATAGTTCCCTATTCTACATTGGTTGCAATAAATCGTTATGATGATACATCGCGTCCTGAAGTTAAACTTAATGGCATTTAAGTCTGTTTGCTGATTAGTCTGACTTTAACCCCCATTTTAAAGCAGTTTTGTACTCCTACAGTATGTATAGTCTGTTTGGCACCAGCAATTTTTTTATTTAATATGTCATCATCTAGACCAGTGGTTGGAAACCTTTTGGCAGGCAAGATGGTCAGTGGTAAAAAGAATTAAAGGCGGGGCGCATGCTTGTACATAATTTAGATATTAGGTGAGTGAATTTTATTTAAATTTACGTAGGAGCAAAGAAATACCTGACTTTAGGTATATAAAATTTTGTGGGACTTCCATTTACAAAACAGTCGCGGACCTGAAGGAGGAGGCGTGGAATGTCAACCACTGATCTAGACAAATTGTAGATTTTTGCTTCTTTTCATCTTACTGATTAATAAATTCTTGACCCACTTTCGTTTTTTAACCGACTTAAAAAAAAGGAGGAGGTTCTCAATTCGTCTGTATTTTTTTATTTTTTTTTATGTTTGTTACTCATAACTTTTACGGCGAAGCGATTTTAATGATTTTTTTTTTTATTTGAAAGCTGGTGCTTCCCGTGTGGTCCCATATTATATGAAATATAAAAAGTTTATTTTTGGTATCGTGCGGTATTAAAATCATAGTCAAATAATAGATGGTGATCACCTGGTAGAAAAAAAGTGTATTTAAATATATTTATGCAAACAGGCACTCATAAATAATAAAATTTAATGATAAAATTAAAAAGCAGACAAACAGAGATTACCCGATTGAAAAAAAGTAAACGAGAGTGCAGAGGCTTTATCCAGGAGCGGATAGACGGCTTACAGGTAGGTAACCTAGTTTCTCTCAAGAGTGTACCTTTTGTAAATATTATATATCATTTCTATTGGATACAATGGCTATACATAGTTCTTGTAATGTGAGAACTGCGCAGCGTGTTGTTATTATTTGCATTGCATAAATTGTTGTGTACAAGGTCCCGTGGGTTTACCTGCGTTCTTAAAAGACGGTTAAAAGTATCCTATGTGGAATGCCAGATAGATATCTATTTGAGTGTCGTTTATTGAATTTATGATTGATGGATGAGTTGTTAAATTTTTTATGCAAACAAGCGCTCATGTAAACTTCAAATTCAAAGCCATTTATTCCGTTTTTTCAGCTAATAACCACAAATAATAAATTAAACACCATTTGATTGGCTCATTGTGTCAACACAGATGGCCAAGTAGGAGTATTTAAAAACAATAAATAAGAGGAACTTAGATAAATTTATATTCAACCTCTATATTTCTCTCAATAGTTATTGTTCATTATCATGGAATGACAAAACATGAGCTACAAACTAAAACATACAAAGATATTAAAATACCACAAGAAATATAGAAGTATTGTTCAAATACCCAAAAAAAAAAAATGTTGCCTGTTGCAGCTTAAATAAACATAGACACGCAAAGTTATTTGTGTTATAAACTCAAACTAACCAGAAAACGTAACAAATTATCCCTTCGTGATAATGCTCCGTTCGAACAAGGCAAGTTGCGCCACTGCGTTTAAAATCCAGACCGCATTGCGTCCTATTCCCCATGGGTATTTGCCAACATGCTAAATATTTCTCTGACTGCAATGAGGCAATTACCATAAACTATGTTATGTATATTTTTTAAAGAATCACTAAATACTGTGATTATGCCAAAAATAAGGCATATCGCCAAAGGAAATTTTCTTGGTACCTATTGTACCATTGTACTATTGTATTCATGAGTTGGAACTTTTGTAAACGTGGCAAATTTTTAAATAAAAACAATACTGGTGCTGAGTAATTTTATTTTATTTTAAATTAAATATAAATTCATGAATCAAAAGAGACCAGACATAATTAAAAAAATCGGAATGAGAAGACCGTCTAAAAGAAGACGGATAACTCTTTATTGTACACTAAACAAGATAAACAAAGAAAAGAAACAATAAACCTTAAATCTATGTACGTACAACACAAATCTCTTTCAAACTTGGTGTTGCGGTTGGTTGCACCAAAATAGCTTTGTAGTCTTTAGATGATTTCCCAAGTATCCTTCGTGCAAGGTTCGGATTTATTCAGTAATTTTCGACTACTGTTGTTACTACTCAACAGCAAAATTATTCTTGGAATGCATGAATAAGGAATCATTTGCACGAATCCATTTATGAAAATTATTAGTGGCTTCTTGTTTTGCGGAAACCATCTTAGTATTAAGTATGGTAAAGTATTTATTGCCTTGCCAAAACTAAAATAAAAATACACGTATCCGAAATAAAAGTAATATAATAAGATAGCTTTTATCAAATAAGAAGAATACAACATTAAGGAAGAATGTAGTCAATCGTTTGCCGCAGCATTATTTGACGAGCCTATCAGAATTCAATAAAAGTTACCGACCCAATCGTGTTTTCAATCGGTCGTTGAACACAATCGGATTATGGTCCAAATTCAATTTCAACAGTTCCCCAATACAGCCATTTGACACGAAATAGTCTAATCATTTCAAATGCCATAATATTTGCACCTCATTTTCATGTTTTGCACGGTTTATTGAATTTATCTCCGGATATCTATAGATAACATATTTTTAATATATTTGAGAGATAGATAATATAAGTTTAAACCTAAAGAGATAACCAGAGATCTTTTATATCTTGTTTAGAAGATTAAGTCTTTAATCTTAGATTAAAATTATTTTGGTACTAGTAAGATTTGAGCCTCGAACCTGGTCGAAGAAGTGATAATAATAACTCTACCAAAAGTAAATCTTAGCAAATATAAAAATTTTACGTATAATAATTTGAAAATACACAAGAGAAAAATAAAATTCAATATATACTTTTTATACCACATGGGCCGACAGACAGTCCACCTGGCGGTCAGTAGTCACCGCCGCCTATTAAAAGTTGGAACACCAGGGGCGTCGTCAATGCGTGGTCGACCCTAAGACTTGAAGTTGTTAAGTCTCATGTGCCTGCAGTTACACCGGCCTCCTTGCCTTTCTAACCAAAGCACAGTAATCTACTGCACCACTAAACCAGTTAACTACTGCTTCACGGTGGAAATGGGTAAAGTGGTAGTTCCCCGGACAAACTCTGCACTTAGAACTCTACTACTCAAAAATCAACGTATTTACTGTAATGCTTCACATTTCTGTACATGTCTGACAACGATAAAAGTTTTCTTTATTGTTTAAATTGATTATTCAGCGCTCTAAGTCCAAATATTCTCGCGATAAGTTTGCCCACTGTCTTGGTAGTTGTTTTAGTGTTACATAACTTAAAGTTCAGTGGTTTACGACGGTAAAGTGCACTTAGCGTGGCGGATCTTGTTTCTAAAGCGCTCGATGAGCGCTACAGCGCTGCGTTTGTAATTACATCATGATGACATCGCTTCATAACTAATAACTGCGATGGGTGAAGTGACCTTTCTGCATTGGAATACTCTTTAGGTATTAGGAAAGTATAGACCAGCCTCGTCTGTAAATAAGATTTTATTTTGATACTTTTCATTTGTTTTGACCCAAATCTCACTGTGAAATGTAATCACTTATGGCTCGGGAAGTATTACTATTCAAGAAAAAAGATGATTAATTAACAGCTCGATAAAGAATAGCTTCGTAGGTATGATAGTATCGAAATGAATAACTACTGACAATTATAACGTCAACCTTTCCATTATCTAAATTTAAAAATGTAATAAAATAATCAAATAAAAATCCAATTAACTCAAATTCCTGTATTTGAATGTTATTTGGAACCACCTTTAGCAATTATAATACATGTTTTTATGAGAACAGTTTCATAAGCACCCTTTCTTTACGTAATGGCGCGCGGAAAAAACAAAAGGGAACCATTTCTTCCAGTAATGAGGATTCGCAGACTCCGTAAACACCTTATATTCTAGGGAGTCAAAGTGGGTACTTACTAGTTATTAACTTAGTTTAACGTTCGATGTTTTGTTTATTTCATAATATTTTTTAAATATGTCCACAATCTCATCGTGGTAAGAAATTATGAGGCTGAAGGCGGTGGAAAGACTATCATTAAATCGCTATCGAATCTGAGATTGATTGACTTAAATATTGTTGTTTTAGTAGTAGTAGAGCTCTTAGTGCAGAGTTCGTCCGGGGAAGTACTACCACCTTACCCATTTCCGCCGTGAAGCAGTAATGCAATTGTATTACTGTGTTTCGGTTAGAAAGGTAAGGGGGCCGGTGAAATTACAGGCACATGAGACTTAACAACTTCACGTCTCAGGGTCGACAACGCATTGGCCATGCTCCTAGTGTTGCAAATGTTCATAGGCGGCGGTGACCACTTACCATCAGGTGGACCGTCTGCTTGTTTGTTTGAATATACTTAATCTAAAATAAGTTTAAGCAGTTGTTAAACTGATGTACAATGCAGTAATCCTCAAACAATATGCTGGTACGTATTTGTAGACTGTATTTTGGTCAAAAAAAGCCTTCAACAAAATGTATTTGTATCATGTTACTTCGGTACCTGTCAGCGTCCGTTTCAGTCAGCTGAATTCATAAAAGGCTTAGTGTAAACGACCAACATTTTTGCTGTAAAAATGGAGAGAAAATGTTCTTGATTTACAAAATGTTGACGGTCTCCTGCGAGTGGAGTGTGGAGTTTTGTGAAGTGAAACTTCTTATGGGAGGGCTTTGAAATTTTGAACCGCAACCTTTTTGAGTGACGAAAAATAAATTAATGATAAATACAATCTACAATACAATACATATATGCCTTATTGTTCACACCACATACAGAGAAAATTAAATGAAAAAGTATTTTACAAACATTATAAGTCCAAACCGCCAATTGGCTATTGGCTTGGTGGTTAGCGACCCTGATTGCCAAGTCGAAGGTCGTGGGTTCGATTCCCACCCAGGACAAACATTTGTGTGCATGAACATGTCTGTTTGTTCTGTGTCTGGGTGTAAATATCTATATATGTATGTATTTAGAAAAATAAAAAATAGTATATGTAGTATATCAGTTATCTGGTTTCCATACATGGGGACATAAAACAGAATACAAGGTACCAGGATAAATTACTCCTACCAAAAATAAGAAGCCACTTATATCATAGGAGCTGTTATCCCATGGCGATTAAAATATTTAATAAATTACCAGTTACTTATAAAAGCCTTCCTTTAAATCTATTTAAGACCAAATTATTTAAGTGGCTTACTGAGAGATGTTTTTATACCTTAGATGAATACTTTCAATATGACGTAAAACTTAGATAGATAAATCAAGAATAAGACATTTTATTTAATTATTATTATATTGTATTGAAATAATTACATTTAATTAAAATCAATTTAAATTTGTAATTTTGCATGCTATTCTATAGCGAAATGTGTTGACCTTATTTTGAAATACCACCAATCTGTACGACATTTTTGGCGAAATAAATGTTTCATTTCATTTCATAGCACAAGCTCTGCTTAGTTTGGGATCAGATGGCCGTGTGTAAAAGAATGTCGCGGGATATTTATTATATTTATTATTAATTCAAATGGTTCCCTGTAATACAAAAGTTTTAATTCATTTGTCTTTACTACATATCCTGTTTTTTTTATTTTAACTCAGAGATGTGTATATCGTCATGAAACTAAAGTTTAATTATTTTATTATTATGTAAAATTCCGATCTGTTACATATTTGTACTTTATAAAGGGTTCGATTCTATAGAGTAAATTACACTCCCTCGCTGATCTTTCGTCGTGGCCTCTATGCTCTATCTCTATCGCTAATAACGTAATCTCGTGAGAGATCCGATCTTATATTTGTTTTGGTTTTCTTAGAAAACCGTTATGTTCTGAAAATGGAGATTTTTATCACGACAGCATATAATAAATTTCTTGTTAAATCTATTCCAATCTTTACCAGACATGATTAATGCATATTCATAGTTATTTATACAGGGTAATAACATTGTCCATAATATATTTTAAGGCATGATATTTCTCATCAATATTTGCGACTTAAAGTGGTCCCGCTGTAGGTAAATAATAATTTACTGTGAGTAAACAGTTGCTCAAATCTAATAGGCCCGCTGACAGCTAACAGTGTTATAGAAAATTGAACTCTATTGCGTCATCAGCATCATCATACAATTTACCATTAGATCAATAGATGAACCTATAAGCTATAAAGACGATTTTTCAATGTAATTCTTGGCTGTCTAAACGGACCTTTATGATCTGGATATAGGGTTGAATAGCATCACCATACAATTATTAACTGTTGGATCAATAATTAACTTTATCTCAAAAGCTATAACGAGATTTTTTGCTGTCAAAAGGCCTAAGATCACGACAATCTTAACTCTAACTTACATACATTTTGAAAGCTTTTTTAATTACTTGTTTATTGTTATATTGCATATACATTTTATGCAGTAAGTCCTAGAATCAAAGACAGAGCCATCCTTCAGGTTTTTTAGTTATAATTATGCTATATTGCTTTTGACCTAGATTCTTTATTTATGTACCAAGCGCAACATTGCATCCTTTATTGATTATAAAATGAAATAAAAAATTGGATTCAATTAGGATTTTTATTTCCGTGAAATAGAATTACAACGAGGGTATTATAATAGTATATTACTAACTGTCCCGACAGACGTTGTCCTGTCAAAATAAGTCCATACAAAAGTTTCATAAAAAAAACACAATACACGAATTCGATTGCAGCGCCACCTACTTATTTTATCTTAACCATACTCGAATCTACTGGAATACACTTAAAAAAAGTCATAATCAAATATTCATTCCAGCTATTTAGGAGTAGTTCTCTCAGGCAGAAGAATTATATATATTAAGATTATCAAATACATGTAACCAAGACAGGTATAATTATGCCAAGATATCATTGAATGGAATACCAATTTTATGATACCTTAAAGGTAACACTTTCGTTATTAAGTACCATCCTATTCAAGGAGATTATGATATATATATAGATTTCTCTCGAATACAGATACAAAACATTATCGCTATGATTCGATTTGCTTACAGCCCTGTGAAGATCGTGAACCTGTCAAAATTATGCACAGGATAAAAATAATACATTTAGGGTTCCATGGATAAAACAAATTTATTAAACTAATAATTTCAAAATTGGAACATGGTTCCAATGTATGGTTGTGGTAGTGCAAAATAATAATGCATACATATATTTTTTTTACACTCTTTTAGATATTTTTAAATATATGACAATAAAAAAGAATACCTACATATTTTTCTTTTTTCTCTACTAAGGTAGGTAATAAGCTGACAGCACGTCTGGTGGTAAACGGTCACCGCAACGCATTGACGCTTGCAACACCGTGAGTATCACTCGCGCGTTCCCGACTCCGACATTTACTTTAATTGCAACTTCCCGACACAGTTTCCATTTGGTGTGTTGCTGGTCTTCATCGTAATCACAACACATTTCAAACAGGTGCGGTCCCGGGGCAATTGTCAGAAACAGCTTCGGAACTTGGAAACCTCTTGAAATATAAATTCCTTACCATAGATATAATACAGTTTACTGTCTTCAAAATCCGCCTTACTTCAATTAACTTTGGTAAAATATAACTTGAACCTAATTAAAACTAGAGATGAAGGATAGAAACAATTAACCAATTTTTTTATTTACATAATTTTTTATATTTTTTTAATATTTATTCATTTATATTCAAATACATATACTATTATGTATATCAATATGTAAACTTGTATATATGTCAAATCCTGAGAGAATATCGAAATCGCGATTCTTGCATATTTCTACTCGTTATAGATTTCGCACAACTATGTAGCATTCAAAACCTGGTATAACTTTCAGTTACCTACAATCCAGCTGTAGGTCTGTTTTGTAGATTTAGTAACTACTGAACCTAAACTTAAACTACCTTGATATTAAATTAAATAGGTAGGTCTACCATGGTAACTTGAGGAAGAAATTATTTTTCAACTGACTGACAAAGGAGGCGATTTGTAAGGCGGTTAAAAAATAAATTCTCGCTTCGATGAATATTTGCTTGAAGTTGCGTAAAAAGTCCAAACAGAAATAAATGGAAATATTGGTACGGGAGGTGATTGGGACGCGAAGTAATTGAAAATTAAAGAACGATCCAATTTAATTGTGGCCAACATGTTACAGTGCCATTTTATTTTCATTTGTACTAAAATACATATATTATCTGTATCAGTATTTAAAAACCAGTAAAAGGTTTTCCAAAATAAAGTGGTTTAATTGTTTTCTAAAGTTATTAATTACTTCATAGAAGTAACTAATTGCCACAGGAGTGGTCTTGTGGAAATCCTTTATAAGATTATACAAAAAATGTATATATAGTAACTAATTCTGCTGGAACTAAGAATTAAGATCCAGTATTTAATTTAAGGTAATGAGTTACTAGATATTTGTATTTTGTATAATTTCATAAAATTAACAATAAATGAAACTATCAGCGCTACCTAATATACTAATAATCTTACGACAAAAAATTGTAATCTTTATAATATGGTTTAACTCAGTTACAAAAATTTTACGAGTACGGAATCCTATAAGATTTAAATGAGCTAACTTCAACTCATATTACTGATGCGACGAAACGGTGAAAAGTTGCCGAATGGATGCTTTCTTTGTAAAATTTTATCTTTATAAATACGACCCGAGAGAGTAGAGAATTTACGTGAAGATAAAAGCGTGCAATAAATTTATTTTTTCTCTCGTAAATTCTATAATATTTAGGAATGGTATGGGTATTGGTATTCTCCTTGCGTCTGACCTTTCTAATACTTTTTAAACAGGAATTTTAGCAGCAAAATATGGGATGCTGTAATAGCTAGAAAGATATGAAACGAGAAAATATGCTTTGTGAAATTATTTTGTAATACAATAACTTGACTATATATCTTTTATTAATTCCTGTATTCATATTAAATTGCTTGAAGTACAAAAATTGCTATTACATTGTGTATTTTTGAAATTTTATGGTAATGATCCTTATAAAGTCTAAGCTGATTGTATTCGCTCATTGAAGCCATCGCTTAAATGACTTAAGAAGCAACTAAAGAGTATATAAGAATCCCGTATACACTGTTCACACCTCGTACCAAGTGGAATGCAAAAGCACGGTTTACAGTTGGCGTCAGCCAGGCGTAAAAAGCCGACCAAATCTCTTGTCATCGAATGACATATTTTGCCGATCCCAAATTACTGAGAACAAGGACTCGATTCTGTAAGGAAAATTACACTAGCTCGAGGATATTTCGTCGCGGCCTCCGTGCTCTATTTCTGTCGCTTACTACGCTAATACTACTAATCACGAGAGAGGTAAGCTCTCCGAGGCCTCTGTGAAGCGGCTCGCTGACGAAGTTTTTATTAGGTGAATAAGGGGGCAGGAACGGTAGATTATTACTCACCCCACACAAATTGAGATAATAAAATAGTCAAAAAGTCAGAATAGATAAAATTTGTATAAAAAATATTTAAAAATTGAAGAGTAAAATTATCTTGCAGAGTTTCTTGCCGGTTCTTTTCAGTTGAAGGCTGACTTCCGAACGGGTAGTAGCTTCAGTAACTTTAAATTTGACCTTCATAAGTGCCATCCGCGGGCCTAAACTGAATAAATAGTTTTGAAAGTGAATAGAATTAGTAGTATGGCTCATAGTCCAGAATTTGTCCGGGGAAGTACTAGCACCATATCCATTTCCATGAAGCACTAGTGCAATTGTATTACTGTTTCGTTTAGAAAGGCAAAGAGCCGATGAAATTACAGGCACTTTACGAATCCTTTGGTTTTGCAAACGTCCATACACGGTGGTGACCACTGACTTATTAGGTGGACCATCTACCTGTTTGTAATTGACAAAAAAAAGATATAACATAATAATAATAGACAAAAATGACCCCGGAGCGGAGTCGGGTATATCCATGACCTAAACAACGTCGCATGTGACATACGCTGCGAGCACCTACAATCCCGACGGGTCATTAAATTTGCTCTCGTGTAAGTGTTCCCTGTCAAAATTTCATGTTACGTAACATCATCAGAGCAGTTAATTAACTGTGAACCGGTTTAGTGTTCCGTTACTGCCTACCCTTGTATGTCTTCGGCTTATTATGGTAGTGCGTGTTGGCCCTTAGATTCACTGGAAACGGTTATTTTAGTACTTATGTTCTGACATTATTTCTGGTAGGTACGGGGACAAAATTGACCTTGTTTAACAGGGTAATGATTACTATAATATACTATACATATTTTGTAGACAATGATAATAGGACTATGAATATATTGACGAGTTAGTTACCTTGCTCGTGGATTAAATTTCACTAAGGAAAAATATTCGTGTGTTGTTTTGTATCTGGCTATAAAAATCAGCAAGTATTTATAAAAAAAACAGTAATTTAGTTACTATAGTGCAAGCTCTGCTTGGTTTGGGATCAGATTACTGAAATAAAAAATTAGGGGCTTTTTTATTATTGCAGATTTCGATTTTTGAAGTAAAATTTTGCAAAACATTATACAAATATTATAATTCCGGAAGTTCGTATGTAAGTTTGCTCGTGGTTAAGGGTTATCGGATTTTAAATTGGTACACAGATTAAATATTTTTTCGAAAAAGGCATTCTTTTTGTCTCTTAAAAGGGTAAGTTTCTTTGGGATCGCGGAAGATGCCTCACGGCAGACAGCCAGGTTATACCAATATAAATAATGTTTTAACCCGGTGATTTCAAAATTCCCAAAATTTTAGTGGAAACTGATGACTAACCATAAATGACTGATTTTAGATTTTTGTCTGCTGATCGGATTTAAATCAAATTAAATTCATCAAATTTAAATATATTCCGGATTTAATAAATAAAAGATAATATGGTTGTTAATATAATTCCAAAAATCCCTCGGGAATGCGAGTGAAGTCGCAGGGCAAAATCTAGTAGTATATAATATCATAATATTCTTGTTTTTATTATCTATGCTTTACGTTATATTATTATGCAAAATAAGCGTACGTTCAAATACACGATTTACAAAATTGACTTGAAAACACGATATGAAATCTTGCAGACTGACATGAAAATTTAATCATATTCTAGCCGGAGTGTTCATGTTAACATAATTTAGAATATGCAAGGAGCTAAAACCTCATATGAAAAGTTCGTGCGCAAAAACCTAAATAAGCAATTCGTATATATGTTGCCAGGTTTATAAATTGGCTTCACCTCGCGGTTTCACTCGAATTCCACTTTTATATTCTCCCCAATAAAATCGTAATCCTAATATTATAAACTAGCTGTCCCCCGCGGTTTTACCTGCGTTCCCGTGGAATGTTCACATGTATTATACATGAAAACCTTCCTCTTTAATTACTCTATCAATCAATCATTATCTATTAAAAAAACCGCATCAAAATCCATTGCGTAGTTTTAAAGATTTAAGCATACATAGGGATATAGAGACAGAGAAAGCGACTTTGTTTTATACTATGTAGTGATGTGAATGTAAGTTTGTTTGTTACGTTTTCGCGCGTAAACTATATAGCCGATCATCATGAAACTTTGCACACATATTCTTGGAAATATTAGAAGCAGCGTAGGATACTTTTTATGCCGGGAAAATGTTACATCCCTCAGAAACGCGGACGAAACCTCGGGGGACAGCTATAATATTATAAATGGGAAAGTTTGTGAGGATATATGGCTGTTTGCTACTCTTTCACGCAAAAACGGCTGAACGGATTTGGATGAAACTTGGTCCGTGGATAGACCATGCCTTGGAATGACAAACGAGTTTCTTATATCCTGGGAAAGTGTAACATCCCTCGGGAAACCGCGGGGGACAACTAGTGTATCATATGTGTTCATCCCAAATTTGATTTAAATCCAATTAGCCGTTTCGGTAATTCCTATAGTGGTCATTTATGCTTAGGCACCGTATATAGTAGATATGTGTATATTTTTAATATGTGTACTGTTGGTGTATGTAAACTTAATAAATAAAAAAACTCAAAGTTCACTTTCATTTTGACATTTATTTTAAAATTATAGACAGACAACAATTTTATTTATTGGTATTGGCAACATTTTATATTCCTAAGTTATCGTCTAAGACTTACTTATCCTATGGGACAAGCAGCGGTCAGTCGTTCTGCAGATAAGTTGGAAATAAGTTATATCTAGCTTGACCATGTCGTATGTTGTGTGTTACATATATATATGTGCTTATAAATATTTAAGCAACTGAACAGTATCGCTGCGTAAAGGGAATACAAATATATTCCTATCATTCAAGAATATTTGGCCTTCAGGAAAATGAATGGAAAATATTGAAATGAGATCCTGTATTAATCAATCAAAATCAATTCCAACGATTATCTGATGCCAATTAAGCTGAAATTGTATAATACATTTTTTTTAAATTTTAAAAATATATAAATGAGTGAAAACTTAATAAATAAATAGAATAATAATAAATAGTTTATTTCGCTAACGTCTTAACAAAAATATATTGGAGCACTCCTTTTAAGTAAGTAACTTAGTACTACAGCAACTAACTAATATATGTCCCAGGATATTTACTTATTTACTACTTCTAAAAGTCTTGATACTTAGGTATACTTGCTTAGACACATACCCTTAGAGACAAAATAAAAAATATATGCCGAAAAAAATGCATAATCACTTTAAAATAAAGTTATTTGGATTAATTCAAACTACACAGGGAAGTCTGTTTATTTTGTTGAATTATACGATCAAGTTCTGACTAATTATTATTAGATTATTAATAGATAATTGCTAGGAGGCAGTATCAATTCTAATTTAGGATTCAGGGTTTCAACTTTTGTGCGCCTTTAACCTTAATAACCTTGTGAACTTTAGCTAGATATTAAGCATTTTGTAAGGACTTGTATCAATAAAGCATTATTATTATTATTATTAATTTTTAGACTCACAGATTTTTTAATTTACGTACCTACATTAATTTTAGAAAATGTTAATAATTCAAAACACTCACCGGAAATTACGAAGGTTTCGCTGTAAAATTAAACGAGGTCACGTAACACGTTTGTTTTATCTAAAGAGTGAGGGTTTTGGTGAATGGACTTCATTAAATTTTAATTAAAACAGGTCGGGATAGAAAGAAAAACTGAAGTCAATACCTTGATTTGTTATGGAAAAGAGAATAAGAAGTTTCTCTAATATATTGATTTATTTGGAGAGTTTTCAATTACATTAAGTAAAAATATAAAACAACTAATTAATAGATCGAATAATTGCTGCCTTGCAGAGTTAAGACTTGTACCATTTATTTTTTATGTTTGTTCCTGAATTGTTTGGCCTCTTTTCGGCAGCCATCCCACGATTCTTAACTCTATTAAGGTATTTTATAATTCTCCTTCGATTCTACTATATTCTATTCAACACTTCAACTGGCACTCGCGTTCGTAGGACATTTACAAGCCTATCTCTTTCCACCATGTTAACTAAAAAAAAGTAAATACATTGCTCTGCAATGACTTGAAATATGGATAAAGCGACAACAATTTTAGCTTTAATTTTAACTTACTTGTAAGCTGTATAGAGGGAAACTTGGTATCCAAAACACAAGTTAAATCTTACCTTGGATACCACTGTTTTCAACAAACACTTTCTTTTTTAAATTATTAAAATTACTAGTGCCTAGATAATATAACGTGTAGACGTGTTCTTGTCACAATTTTGTTTATGATGAAATAAATTTATTATTTACTTAATTTACTTAAATTAATTATCGAATTTATTTGTAAGGTAGTAAGATTCATAATCAATAATACCAGTTCTAGTAACTATTATAGGTAGAAAGACAATTATGTGGATCTTCTCCTAAATATTCATAGATTAAAAAATGTTATGATTCAGTAAATTAGTAAGGTGTGTTATATTTTGTTAGGTATATTTAAGTTGTAAGTTATTTGATGTATGTTCTATTTTTTAAATTGGTAATTAATAAAAAAAAAGAAGTAGGATCAAAACCAAAAAAACAGTCGTGTATTAAAAACTATAGTAACGACCAATAATATACGGTTAGTAACCTTAGCTTTAAATATTGGTATACAGAACCATGATAAATACAGAGTTACTTACAGAAATTCATTTATTAAAACACGATGCTTACCTGTAAAAAGAAAAAGAACATTGTTAGCATTATTGTACAAATATTTTCGTGGCAATGAACAATTAATTAATGAAAGAAATAATTAACTAATGTCCTAAGACATTTTAGAAGTAGTGGAGTTCTTTGGCGAAGTACGTCCGATTTGACGGGCCAGTTGGCTTGGTGGTCAGAGACCCTGACTACCAAACCGAAGGACGCGGGTTCGATTCCCACCCAGGACAAACATTTGTGTGCATGAATGTCTGTTTCTTCTGTGTCTGGGTGTAAATATCTATATAAGTATGTATTTAAGAAGTAGTATATGTAATATATCAGTTACCTGGTAGCCATACTACAAGCAGTACACTCTGTTTAACTTGGGATCAGGTAACCATTTGTGAAGAATGTCTTGGGATATTTATTTATTATTATTTACTCTTATTTTTCTGTAAAAGGGTAAGGGGTCCGGTGAAATTACAGGCACAAGAGACTTGTGTCGACAACACGTTGCGATATCCTTGGTGTTACATAAATATGCTAAATGGCGGTGACCACTTACCACCTGTGTACCGTCTACTTTTCATATACGACCTACAACCATTTGATTCCTAATCAAGCGCACTTTCTACTTACATTACCAAATGTTTACACCTAGAAACAGAACAATCAGACTAGTTCGTACACAAATGTTTGACCTGGTTGTAAATTAAACCCACAAGCCTATGGATTAGCAGACAGAGAGTCTAACCTCATACCAACGTGTGCACATAACAGATACCATATTTATTCAGTATCTACTCAAATTAACTTAAAATATATTTTCATTTTTTTTAATAAGCCCGACGTTTTTCTGATATCCCTTTTAAAATTTTTAGTCCGTCAGTCAACAAAGATTTTCTGCTTCGATGACTTGCTGATCTTGGATGTAGTTATAAATAATATATGATACTAACAGCCGTTCCGCTATATTATATATAATTTATGCGTCCTCCAATCGAATTCCATGAATTGTGTAGTTTTTTGTCAGAGAAAGAATTTAATTCCTGTGATTACTTTCCACAATACTCCACCTACATACAAACTCACAAGATCTGCACTCTCTCTTTATTATAAAATTTGCCATCCCCCGCTGTTTCACCCGCGTTTATCGATAGCCTTTAACCATCTAGGAAAAATTCCGCGTCGAATGGTAGCAGTCCCATCCCGATATGTTATGTATTTTTGAGGTCATATTGCGTCAAAGGAAATACCGCAAATAAATGAAAGGATATATAGAAGAAGATATTATGATATATAGTTAAGATTTCACGATCATAATAATGTTACATACCTTCTAAAACCGCCTATTATGAATTAAATATGACACAATCATATTTGTTTTGCAAACAATTATCAAATCACAATGGATCACAATGAATTGTGACTTTATGTTTTTAATATCACTTATTGTTATCTAGGAATATATAACCGTCAAATACTCAATCCTCTTCACTCTGTTAAAGTAATTGCTAGCGAGAGGTACGTAAGTTTAATTTTCATTAATAGATTATTTTAAAACTTGTATTAGTTCCCTGCAGATTCGTTGTAAATTTTGACCTACGATGCTAGAAAAACCACTAAATCCAACTCCACCATCAAACCTTGTTTACTTTATAAATATTTCTGTTATGTTCATTATTGATAAAGATATAGTTCGTTATATTGAATTTATAAAGCAGCTACTAGTAAATATCAAGTTTTAATTAGTTCGCAGCACAGCTGGATATATATTTGTTTATCGGACACGCGAAAGCCCCATCAAAGCGAACACGGAAGAAGATAACGCTACGAAAATTAGTTACAAATGAAAAGAGATTATAGAAACACGCTCCCTTTATCTTTTTTCCAGTCCGCTCCCAACGTGATATTCGTTTCCAACGGAGAGACACATCACTAATCTTATTTAATCCTCTTCTTTACTTTGCCTTACTTGGCTTTCAGATGGTTCTTTATACTTTGTAATTTTTCATTAACAAAGCTTATGGAAGATATATTTTTATATTACCAGCTTTATGTTCTGGAGATTTTTAATGTGTAGCAACAATATGTACATAGGATCTGTATTAGATTGTCTGCTCTGCTAATTTGAGCCTTATTTATAACCTGTTTACTTTCATATTACTAGTTATTGATGGTAGTTATAAAATCAGAAGAACTAGAGCTTTTTAGTTGTGCATTTTCTTTTATTGTACACTTTGGGGATCTTGCTTTTTTCACCATAGCGAAGTCGAATATATTCTATAGCTAATTAACAGACTTGTAAGAATACTTCTTCTAAACATTCAATTTGTTTAGTCTTTATTAGACTACCGAACGTCTAAATATTTTGACATATTCTTAAAACATCTATAACATGTTTGTTAAACAATTCGCGTGTATCGGAAAGTTAATTTCTTTTATACCAACATCATCAGTCTTACGGTTAACTGGTATTTTCAATCTCATCCCTATTGTGTATATTTCTATACAATTTTACGTAAGTACTTCTCTCTTCTTCTTTGCTTGTTATATTCGTAGCAAATATTTTAGCATAAAGCTATCTAAGTTAGTTTATGAATACCTTATTCTTACTTCACAATTCCCTAATGACAATACTTACATTTCTATTCAACTTGATGAGTTATTTTCTCAATCAAAATATTTAACTTCACTTTATTTTTAGTCGTCTTTTCATTGTTGGTCTGCTTTGACATTATTTGTTCAACAATTAATCTTCTAAGGTATTTTATAAGGAAGATATTTTAACAATTTTAATGTTTACTTTCAGTAATGTGGTACTTAGTGATATTAGGCTTATGGGAGATTGGTGTTCAAGGAAAATATGAAAATATTAACGTGAAGCAGGACTGGTGGGAGTCAGCAGTATTCTACCAGATATATCCGAGGTCCTTCATGGACAGTGATGGTGATGGTGTTGGTGATATAAATGGTATGTTTAGTAAAGTTAGTTAAGGTCTCAAAATATTTCTGAAATTCCGGCTAACTAAATTCTGCACCATGATACTAAAAAAGTAAATTTATTAAAGATTTGTGAATGAGAAAGGGAAGTGAAACAATAATATTTGTGAAAGAAAAGAACAAGTCTTAATTGGTTAAGTCACAGTACAAGAATTAATTTAAATTTGGACGTAAATGGCTTAGGTCTCTATGATATACAAAACTTCTGTTGTAATCAGGTTTTTTAGTTACGGGTTATATTAACTACGCTTTGAAGGAGTATAAATGATTTTCAGACATTTTTTTTTAATCCACTTTTGTACAAACAAGCAGACGGTCCACCTGATGGTAAGTGATCACCGCCGCCTATAGACATTTGCTACACTAAGGGTATCGCCAATGCGTTGTTGACCCTGAGACCTGAAGTTGTTAAGTCTCATGTGCCTGTAATTTCACCGACCCCCTTACCTTTCTAACCGAAACACAGTAATACAAGTACACTGCTGCTTCACGGCAGAAATGGGTAAAGTGGTAGTACATCCCCGGACGAACTCTGTACTAACAGCTCTACTACCCTACATTTTAATACTAATATTATAAACTTTAAAATATGTTTGTTTGAAACATTTTCATTACTATTTTCATGCAGGTGAAACCGCGGTGCCGAAGTTAAGTTAAAATCTGTTGGTTTGTATGAGAATTTTGCTGGAACGAGTATGGAACTACAGACCGGAAAACTTATTACATAAGTAACATTCTCAAAACATTTAAATGTAATAAATATTACAGGTATAACATCACGACTCGAATATCTAAAAGAGCTTGGCGTGGAGGCCACATGGCTTGCTCCAATTTTCAAGTCACCAATGCATGATTTCGGATACGATGTATCTGATTACTACTCAATCCAGCCAGAGTACGGAACTATGGAGGATTTCGAACAACTGCTCAAGAAAGCCAACGATCTGAGTAAGCCCTTCATTATTATTCATTGCTCAATCCATTACGTAAATTTATGCATTAGGCTCAAAGGAATAATCAAAATTTTCAACTTCTACTATTTGTTTATGTAGTGAATCGATTATTTTAGCTTTTGCAAAAAGGTTATACTTTCAGAGTTTTTGGAATAATTACTAAAGACACAAATTTTAAACATGCAATTTATTCGTTCAAGTTCTATTATTAATGTTAAATTCAACGGATTTTTTTAGGAACACATAAGTCAGCCTGTAGAAAAAGGAACATTTTTAAACGATTGTCATAATATTCAATAATTTAGCTAAAAACCTTTTAAGAGAAGTCTATTTTACACTTTCTAGACATAAAAGTTGTGCTTGAATACGTTCCAAATCATTCAAGTAATGAAAGTGAATGGTTCATAAAATCTTCCAACAAAGACGAGTATTACAGCGATTGGTACATTTGGGAGAATGGCCACTTAAATATAGACGGACAGAAAAGCCCGCCAAATAATTGGGTAAGTAAAGCATTAAATAAATATTAAGGCGTTTGAATTTAAATACAGGACTCCATGCATCCGCTTTGATTATTAACAATGCCTTTGAGTCTGTAGCTATTACGACAATTCTATAGAATATAAAATATATAGTCTAATATAAAATGTACTATTTATATCGAACTAATATTATTAATGCGAAACTTTGTGTGAATGGATGGGTGTGTATGTAGATGTATGAATGTTTGTTACTCTCCCACGCAAAAACTACTGGATGGATTTCGATACAACTTGGCACATAGATAGAGCCTGGAATAATGTAGAATCAAATACTTATTATACCGGAAAAATGGAACGCGGACTAAGCCGCAGGCTACAGCTAGTGATGTTTATAATAATGATTTTACGTATACCCAGTAATTCCACTTTTTTTTATAATGAATGAGCTCATTTACCTTTATCTTTATTAATCTTCGTCTCATTAATGTAATATTCCTTGAAATGTTTGCTGCAAGATGCACTCGAGAGTTACCTACACAAAGTTTAACTTATCTTATACATTTATGTTACAAGACTTCTAGTAAGAGCAGTTACCTAGCAGGAATATTACAGAAGAAAATATAAAATGGAGATAAGAATTTAGCATATTAAAATGTCTAATATATTTTTCAGATCAGCGTGTTCAGAAAAAGTGCTTGGACTTACGTGCCAAGTAGGGACCAGTTTTATCTACATCAGTTCAGCGAATCTCAGCCAGATTTAAATTTTAGAAATCCAGTCGTTGTCGATGAGATGAAAGTAATTTTTTATCTTAAAAATTTACGTTACGTTCTATCTTGAAACATCTAGAAATAAATTCACCAATTTATAAACATTTCAGAACATTATCAAATTCTGGTTAGAGAAAGGCGTAGCAGGAATGAGGTTTAATGCAATGAATTACCTTTTCGAAGTCGACAAAGATGTGTACGGTGGTCGTTATCCAAGTGAACCTATGACTGGTAAGCCAGGACTTGGACCTGACGACTATGGATACCTGGACCATATTTACACAAAAGACCAGGAAGAAACGTACGACATGGTGACGCAGTTTAGAGATGTGTTTGAAGCTATTACTCTGAGAGATAATATGACTAGGTATAATTCTCTTATATTGATAGGTGTATGTGTAATTATAGGATGAATTATATTTCATAATGAAGACATTCGTGGAATAATAAAAGCTATGTATATAGCTCGTAGGTTTAGGAAGCTGAAGTAAACTAGTGCTTGACTGCGATCTCACCTGATGGTAAGCAGTGATGATGAGGCGCACTAGTTTATTAAGAGCCTATTCACTCTAGCCTTGAAGACACAGAAATTATAATTGCACGGGAAGACCGCAGCCGGCAAATTATTCCAGTCCCTCGATGTACGGTTACACCAGCTACAGCCGATGGGGAAGAAAATTCTTGAGTCCCCACCACGTATCGCAAAGTGCCTGTGAAATGATCTCCCACCGGGTGGACCTTACTCGGCCAAAATCAGAAGAAACCCTGATGCCAGCGGCATAAAACTGCATATAACATACATGCATGGAGAAGGGTTCGGTAGATACTTGGCTGAGTATGATGACATAGATATGATAATGTTTTACAACAAAATTATAGTCTTTTAAAAGCTTTCGATGGAGTGAAATGAAAACAAATTATCATTATCATTGCTTGTATCCACTACAGGTATTCCCATAAGCATCCTATTTCGTGAATTACTCATCGCATTAGTTTAAAACACAAATCAAAGTATATAGACGCAGCACTCGACACTTAAGTTACATCCCTTACCAACATCATAATGGAAATGAAATATACAAGTCTGTAAACCTACTTTCCTGTAACGTGCATAAAGTATAACTCAGTTTGTTAATACTCCAGGGTAATGATGACGGAGGCTTATACGGGCATCAAAAATGCAGTACGGTATTACGGAGGGGGTATTCACTCTGGCGCTCATGTGCCATTCAATGTCGCCCTTATGGAGGGACTGGATAAGGATTCGGATGCCAGAGATATCAAATATGCTACAGACCGCTGGTTGACATATAAACCTTTGGAAAAACATGCCAACTGGGTGGTGAGTTTATTTTTGAAACATTCGATTCACTTTTATAATTTAGATGAAGCTTTGGTAGTCCAAGCCCTATAGATGAAAGGCAGCGGTGTTTTATCAAGATCTAATTAAAAAACTGCTGATATAGACACTTTACTACGATACATTTTCAACTTCATAAACTCAATCTTAGAATATAATAAGGAGGAATAAGGTCAAGGAGGTTTGATTATTTAGATCTTCTATTCTTATGTCTTAAGTCTTACAGAGGTAATTGTCAGTCTTAGGCTTGAAGTCCTAGTCTAATTAAAATTGAGATATTGTGACTTTGATGAAGATAAATATGGGGTATGTTTTCAGATTGGAAATCATGACACGAGCAGAGTTGCGTCTCGCTTCAGACCAGAATTAGTGGATGCTTTTAATATGCTAATTTTGCTGCTTCCAGGAATTGCTATCACGTATATGGTAAAGTTGGAGCTCAATAATGTTATTTTAAATATCCAGATGTACATTATAAGTTCTACATTAATAGATATGAGATGCTAGTTTCTCGTATATTTGCATTTAGTTACCATTTTGGTATTTAGTTCTGAATACATAATGTTTAATGTTCCAGAGTAATTGTAGTGTAGCAGACACTCGAGTTCTAGTCGTTAACAGTTTAGTCGATTCCTACAATTGTGGTTTTAAAAAAACTGAAAACACCTACAGTACTGTTTGGTTGAATAGCTTGAAATAAGAATGCCTTTATTTAAAAAACATCCTTATTTCGCCAGTATATGTTTCATATTCATGAATTGTGATATAGCACGTAGGTATAATACATTACATATTCACCAACGCACAAAAAGGTTGATAATGCTTTACATCTAAAGGGTGAAGAAATAGGAATGGTAAATGGATTCGTGCCATGGAGCGAGACGAAGGACCCTCTAGCTTGCAATACGGACGACCCTGTCAATTTCGTCGAAGTGTCCCGGGACCCAGTCCGCACCCCATTCCAGTGGAGCAGTGGAAAAAACGCAGGTAGGCTTACGAAAAGGTGCTTCCACATCGGTTGGCAACTCGCAAACGTTTGTGGAAATGTGCTGAATAAAGATAGACAGGCTATTGATGAAATGGAACACTATACGCCTTTTGTATTGGAACTATTTATTTTTTTGTATTTATGGCCAGACAAGATAAATAAATAAAATAAGTATCCCGGGACATTCTTTTACACATGGCCATCTGATCCCAAACCAAGCAGAGCTTGTACTATGGAAACCAGATAACTGGTATACTACATATACTATTTTTTTTCTTAATACATACTTTTATAGATATTTACACCCAGACACAGAACAAACAGACATACACACAAATGTTTGTCCTGGGTGGGAATCGAACCCACGACCTTCGGCTTGGCAGTCAGAGTCGCTATCCACCAAGCCAACTGGCCTGTAAGATAGACAGGATATTGATGAATTCGAACACTAGACGCCTTTTGTATTAGAACTATAATTTTTTTTTCTATTTTTAGCCTGAAAAGATAAATTTATATTTCTTAATATGTCTGAAATCTTTGTAATAAGCAAACTTATTGCTGCGGTCGGGAAGCTTATCAAAATAGTGTGTAACCAATAATATTTCATCTCCAAATATACACAACATACCTTATCATATCATAGTGAAATCAAGCTTTTTTTTTTCTTGGTATTTTCCACCTAATGATTGTTAGAGAAAGGAATTAACCGTCTTATACATTTTTTACGACTTTTGGAGCTCTAAACTTAAACGGAAAAATCATTAGGAAATCTCTCATCGTATTTAAAGACGTATCTAAAAATATCAAACGCTGTTTTTTTTTCATACCGTTTCATTTATTGCATATTATTGTGTTTTCGTAATTTCACTACACCACTATCACATACACAATGTTACTACTACCTACATATACATATAGAGCTAGTTTCTGAGAAAAATAGTGATGTACAGTCATATAGGTGGACGAAATTATAACGGTTTCGTTACCATTTCGCAACGGAACCCTAAAATATCGAGCGGTATTCCATTTGGTAGCACCTTTACATATCTTAACTCAGCGACCCGTTTGTACCCTTTTGAATATTTCGCGCACTCGTGTGTATAAAATACTTTATTCGGATGTGACATCAGGTTAACTGGGGCCAATTGGTAATGGGAATATTGTGGTCACTATACTCTGTGGTTAAATGAACCATTAAGGGTTTACGGACGTCGTTTTATGTTGATAAATGATTATTCGTTTATGTACTTAGGTAATATTTAAATAAATTAATTGACAGGGGTTTTGAGTGACAGCCTTGTCACATATTCGTACGCTTTAAAAGGTATACCTTACTATCATGCATCAAGATTCATTGTGTTTTCTAAACGTCATATTGACGGGCCAGTTGACCGAAGGTCGCGGGTTCGATTCCCACCCAGGACAAACATTTGTGTGCATGAACATGTCTGTTTGTTCTGTGTATGGGTGTAAATATCTATATAAGTATGTATTTAAAAAGTAGTATATGTAGTATAACAGTTACCTGGTAGCCATACTACAAGCAGTACACTCTTGGGTACAGCTTAACTTGGGATCAGAAACCATGTGTGAAGAATGTCTTGGGATTTATTTATTTCTGTTTTGTGTTAACCATGTTAGCTGTACAGAAATTAAGTTTATGCACAGGGGTGGCATTTAGACAATTTTAAAGGAGTCGTATACTATTACCATGCCGGTATTATAATTTCTAGTAAGAAAAGGATAATTTTCAAACCATTTCGGATTCTCCTATCTCCGTTCGGAAGTTTTGATATTTGTTTTAGGTATTTTTGTATTCTGTTACATCTACATGGTTTCCATTTTTTTGGTAACTTTCTGCTTGGGCCCACTTTGCGCCCAAGATAAGGCTACAATGCCCACCACACGTTGGTGTCACGTTAGAGCCTACTTCTTCGGGATAATGGGCTTAAAGATATTATAAATCCGTTCAGCAACTTATAACTATGGGTGATATTGTTATCTAAACATTCACATAATATACAGGAATATTTTTTAAGCAATGCGCAAAAAAAATTTGGTGGTTCAGTATCAGTAACAGAACACATTTCCATTATTTGTTTAATTTTTTTTTCGACTTTAAAATCAACAAACAATGGACACTATCTATTCATAATAATATCAAAGGGCGCGCGCGCCGTGCACCGCACACGGCGGTAGAGACAGAGTATCAGACATAATATCAATTTTAAAGTCTATATTTTTCGTTTACGATAACTTTACTTTTTTGTACTAAAACTTATCAAAATTAAAATAAGGTTTTTAATAAAACTCATTTAATTTTAATTTGACAAAGTTTGCGCACTGAATAAAAAATATTTCTGTATAATATCAATGGAACTCAAAGTGTGCCATATTTTTTCTATTAAAGGTTTCTCAACAGCAGACACCACTTGGCTCCCTATAGCTGATGGTCACGAGCACCTGAATGTGGCCAATCAGCGCTCAGCAGTCCGCTCTCACTATCAGGTGTACCGCACGTTGATATCCCTGCGCATGCGACCCGCCTTCCGACTCGGCCGCTTTGAGTCTTTAGCCCTTAATAATGAAGTATTTGCTTTTAAAAGGTCAGTTATGTTGTTAGTAATTTTAATGCTGGCTTCCGTATTTAAGTGTTTTTTTAATTTAGAAACTAGTGTTCATCCCGCGGTTTTATCCATGTTACTGAGGGATTTTATGCTTTCCTACGATAAAAGTAATCTTTGAGTTTATATATCTGGAATTTTCACAAGATAAAAGTAACTTTTGTACTTTGAACATTTATTCTGACAACTTTTTTTTTAATTTGTCATGTTTTGCGTAATTTTTATTTCAATATTTTATAAAAAAAGAAATGTAAGATTCGTGGAAAAGAATGATAAGTTAGCAACATGTCTCGATATATTTAAATACTTTTTATGAATTAAAATATTATATAATAAAATTTAATATTTCAAGTTTGAGGTTTTATACCAATAATACATGAAGTTGTCGAATGAGCCAGTAATTTAACCGACCTCTTAACATTTCTCACTAAACGTAGTACAACTGTAATGTCAGTAATATTAAAAAGAAAATTCTTATGTTAATTCTTGTAAAATAATTTTGAATAACGTTAAATAATAAATTAAATCTTCAATATTACTACATTCATTTTTTTAATGTTACGTAAACCAATGCTCGTAATAAATATTTCATTGGAACAAAGTGCCAGGTTATAGAGTAACCTTTGTGAATGGTTAATGTAACCTTTCATGTACAAACCAAGCCTTAAATTCACTGGTTAGTTATTAATAAAACCAGAATATTATATTTTTCTATAAAAAAATACAAAATCATTTTCACTTTTACTGTTTTAAAAAAATAATGCTATTATTTATTTCCAATTATTAAGTTGCCCAGGAATTACTGTTTTAAACAGAAGAATGTCTAGACTAATTTTTAAGAAATTCGTCTCAACAAATTGCATAGACAATTAAATTTGATTATAGGTAACGTGAAAGATTAGCGAAGGATTAATAATGTGAATTTTTTTATATACTACATAATATTATACTCATTTTTAACCACAAACAAACCTACTTAGATATATACACCCAGACAGTTATACTATCGTATATAATTAACTAACTTTATCCAAATGCTCATCATTATCTGACCCCTAATAATTTGGGTTCGACGCAATACGTATGCATTCTGGCAATTCAGTGCATTACGTAAAAGAGATTTGGCAGATTTTTACGGCTGCCTGTCTGACGCTTACCCTCTTTGGGAATACTCTTGTTGAACACTTGGTGTAAGGTGTAAGTGTGCATGTGGTCTTTTGCATGCAAAATTCTTTCATATAGTCATAATTTAGGTTTTGACGATTTATTCTGTTTCTTTCAGATGGTTCAACGATGATACATACGTTGTAGTGATGAATGTAGGCAAGACGTACCATGTTGTTAATTTGACAGCATTTGATCTGGTCTTTGGGCAGTTGGAAGTCGAAGTTAGCAGTGTCTTGTCGTCGAGAACTTACAGGTAAATTATTTTATTTCATATAAATCTAACTTCTAATATTAGAAGTGTATATATGTATTATATAAACAAAATGAGGTTCCTATGATGCATCATCACCTTAAAACTACTGAACATATCGGGGTGGGACTGCTACCATTGGACACGAAACCTTTCCTAGATAGTTATAGGCTCTATACTATATAGATAATCGCAGGTAAAACCGCAAGGGACAGCTAGTTAATAGTAAAGTTAAATATCCAGAGACATTCTTCGCATACGATTATCTGATTTCAAACTAAGAAGAGCGATATCCGATACTAACTACACTTATTAGGAATAAATTTGCTTTACACTAGCTGTTCGCCCTGTGCTGTCCTGCATTCCTTGGATAGAAGTAGCTATATTTCCATGTCCGCCCGTGAATGTTCCAATAATCCCGTCTTGGTGCTCACTTACGTCATTTAAGGAACATAACAATATGCGAAATGTCAAATTTGTAGCCCCAGCTGTTTAGACTGAGTTGTTAAAGTTAGAGTGTTGATAAATCAGTCATTCAGTCAGTCAGTCAGGACAAGTAATTATGTATGTATAGATATCTATATTAGCACTTAGGCATTTAACAAATAGACATATTCAATCACATGCAACCTTCGACCGTATTATATCTGACTAAATATTATAGATTTGTACTATTATGTGTATTCTCATACATGTTATAGAATCGCCATATATCCCGTTTCATCATAAATTTTAAAATAAATAAATTGACAAATTTATACTTATATTGTAAAAATTGTTAAATAAACAAATGAAAGCCGTTGAACTTTTTGAATTTATTACTTTTGTATTTATTACATTATTTATTTTCAGTGATAACATTCACGCCAACTATTTGGATTTAACTGCAGACGAAGCCTTAGTTCTTAGAATGCAGGTTTGAAAACGAAAGTCCCAGCATTTTTTATGTTAATAAATGAGATACTTAATAAAACCTTTAACAAATAATATACACTTCGTTTTATACAAAATAGTTTGACCCTCACTAGACATTTAAGATATTTCATATTCCCTTTATGAAATCGCAACAAGGGATAACGAATACTATGACAAAGTAAATATATTTTACAAAGAGATTGGAACTATGGACACAGATTAAATAGGTTAGGTACATATGTTGTACCTAATCGTACATCAAACGAAAAAATAAATGTAACCATCTCAAAATAATATTAAATTTTATCATAATATTGAAATTGTCGAGAGGCTATTACTCAGGGTTTGAATTAAATGAAAATACTCAAAAGGATATATTAGTATTCAGGTTTCATGTTTTATTTTACATATACTACGCATTTCACATGTTTTTATTTACTCTGTTTTATTTTATTTCTTATGTTTGACTAGTATCTGACCATAGTGTGATGGAAGCAAACAAAGCTTGTGAGGGAATTGGCTCTTCAGTGTAATTGTTGGGACACCAACAGATTTTCTACTTAAAAGTAGCCAGCCAGGCGGGTACTAAAGTACCCTACAACCATGTTCTGGTTTCCTCACGATATTTTCCTTCACCGTAAGCTCTAGTTAATAGCAGAATTCGGGCCTATGACTCGTCACAGCATTTGACATCACAACCAACTAAGCTATCATTGGATTCATAAAAATAAGAAATTAGTTTTCAAATATATAGGATATTCTTCACGCACTGCCTCCTGGTCCCAACCTAAACAGAGCTTGTACTTTGGAAACCAGATAACTGATATACCACATATACTAATGAAATGAAAATATTTTATTCAAGGTTGTTTTTTACTGAGAAGAGCCGGCAATAAACTCAGCAATTACTCTTTTTAAAAAACGAAATTAGTTTTATTATATAAATTTTATTTAGTCTCACTGACAATACCTGTGTGTTATAGCAAAAGTGCAGAATTTATTTGACAATAATATAATATTATGAATATCTGATGAAAAAAAAATACAAACTACTTTTTGAATACTTTCATATAATAGATATTTACATCCAGACACAGAACAAACGAATATGTTCATGCACATAAATGTTTGTCCTGGGTGGGAATCGAACCCACGACCTGCGGCGTGGTAGTCGGGGTCTCTAACCACTAAGTGGCCTGTCACATCGCACCCTCAGTACGATAAGGGCTTAACTCAAAATTTTGTGAAATTTAGTTACGATCATAGAGAGACTAAACAAAGTACGCTCTATCCGATGAATAGTAAAACATAGTCAATTTAATTATAGAATAAACATACCGATACTTCAGCCTCTTTCACACCGAGACCCACCCTCCCCGCGTAGTGCAAAAGTAACCCAATCAGAGATGTGCCAAAAGTGTTTTTTGAGTTAAGCCCCTATCGTTCTGAGGATTCGATATGTTTTTGGGATAAAAAATATAATTTGGCTGGAATTAAGTGTGATCCTTCTGCCAACTCCTCAAACTCCATGACAAAACTGGTCAGTGACGCGTCTTATTTTATCATACTTAGCATTGCATCGTACTTTAGTTTGAAGTGTATTGTGCAGTCTGTAGTGTGTTCAAAGATCTTAAATTGGTTCCAAAGTACATTTCGCTACTAATATGCAATGATTTCCTTGTACTGCCTGGCGCCTGTCATAAAATTTTCATAACTTTGACTCACGATCGAATACGTTTCTTGAATTTTTTCTTCTTTAGGGATAATTATTTTAAAAGTCAGCACTAATTATTAAAAATTGTATCCTAATAAAAATATTAATGCAATGTCGTTGTGAATTTTTGTACCATTTCGATAAAATATGTGCAAAGATTTAAACTACAAAATACAAGTAAAATGGGGGGGGAAAAGTTAGTGCTACAAGTATAGTATAAGTCAAATATGTACTTAAATCAAGGCACATTTATTGATCTCATGTTATCTAGTTATTTGTAAAAGCCGTTCTAATTAGTTAAATTAATAATGTACTGTAATAGTAAATATGTATTTTTGATAATTGGCTTCTAGTTTAATAACTCTGGAAGATGTCGGCTGTATCCATTTAAAATAAATATAGAACCTCCTTCTTTTTAAAATCGGTTAAATATATAGGTTCTGTTTAATGAGTGAATTGTACAAACGAACAAACCCTATTAAATTATAATTATATGCGTAGGTAATATTCTATTATAACTTATTAATTGGTTTTACCCACTTATCAGATTTGCTTTTACAATAAGGAATAATAATTACGAGTGTTTACATTTCCCAGTATATTTATCAATGCGCTTCGTTTATATTATCTATAAGTTACAATTTTACTATATAAATCGTTGCACCTTAAAATCATCACAGAAGTGGACTTTCTAACGAGTGAAAATTTAATTCCTACAACCATGAAGGCGGTTTTTTTGCTGCCAATTTTTCTTGTTCTGTGCAGTACTTGCATTAGAAGTGAGGTCAAGGAGCAGGATTGGTGGGAGAAGACCATATTCTACCAGATATACCCTCGGTCCTTCGCTGATAGCAATGGTGACGGCATCGGTGATCTCAATGGTTCGTATATTTAATGTTTAGAATTATATTGCCATACTTCATTTAAAAAAATAGTTTACTAAAACGAATCTCCCATATAGAAATTTTATAGAGAAGAATTTGTGAATATATTTACATAACCCTATTTTTATCAATCAATATTATAGGTAGTCGTGGAATACATTTGTTTTGTAAATTTGAAACTGCTCAACAATCGATAGCATTCGTTCGTCCCATTGTAAAATGTACTCAATACAGAATCAATCTGAAAATACCTAAACTTTTTATTTATATTTTTGTCTAGGTATCACATCAAAGTTATCCTACGTCAAAGAACTAGGTGCTGGAGCTATTTGGCTCTCGCCTATGTTCCAATCCCCGATGTATGACTTTGGTTACGATATCTCTGACTTCTACGCCGTCCACGATGAGTACGGAACTATGGAGGACTTTGAACTTCTAGTGGACGCTGCTAAAAAACTTGGTGAGCATTTGATTTGGTTAACAGCAAATAGGTCTATACTCTCTACAGTTAAAAAGAAAGAAGAATTTCCTTTGTAATCGTGTGAAATGTAAAACAACTCATAACTAAAGCCCAATATTTTTACAGGCCTTAAAGTGGTTTTGGATCTTGTACCAAATCACTCATCAAACGAAAGCATGTGGTTCCAAGAAGCTCTTAAAGGCAACGAAAAATATATCAATTATTTTGTCTGGGAGGATGGTATCATCGATGAAGATGGAAATAGACAACCACCTAATAACTGGGTAAGATTTCAAGGTTATGTTTAAAATTTTAGTACCAACATGATTGTCTATTTTAAACTAGTAAGCAGTTGGATTTTAGAAGTTTCCATGGTTTCCTATCAAATATAAGTAAATGTTTCATAAAATAAAAAAGAATTACAAGACAGTTGTCCAACACTTTAACTTGCCAAAGCTTAACAGGTAAAATTGTCTTTAAATTACTGGAAATAATAAAGTAATATCTTCATTTTTTTTCAGAGAAGTCACTTCCGCGGCAGTGCTTGGGAGTACAGAGAAGAAGTTGGAAAATATTACTTGCATCAATTTGTTATTGGCCAGCCTGACTTGAACTACCGCAACCCTGATGTCGTAAACGAAATCAAGGTATGAAATAATAATCAAATTCAAATATATACATGTATTATTACAACAGGAAAGTTATGATTAATTTTACTAATAAGTATTATAAAATAATGTTAAAGTTTGGATAATCGATTTAATCTTATAAGCTGCCAAACTAATTTAGATGTAACTTATTACATAGGTAGAGACTGATAAAATATGATGTATGCTGTTTATTCTAGAAAAAAATATATGATACGCCGGATAAAACCATAGCAGCTATTATAATACAAATTGTACAAATAAACGTATATTTTCAGAACGTAATCCGGTTCTGGCTCAACAAAGGTGTCGATGGCTTCAGAGTTGATGCAGTCAACTGCTTATATGAAGTTGACAAGGAACGATACGGTGGAGTTTACCCGGACGAACCTCCATCAGGTAGAACTGATATTGATCCAGAGGCACACGACTTTCTTGACCACATTTATACAAAAAATCAAAACGAAACTTATTACATGGTTTATCAATGGAGAGATGTACTAGACGAATTCAAAGCCAAAGATGGTGAAACAAGAGTTATGATGACTGAAGTATATGCAACAATTCAAGATGTCGTCAGGTATTTTGGTGAAGGCGATATAAAAGGATCACATATGCCTTTTAATTTTGATTTGATCACTGATGTTGATGAGACTTCATCGGCTGCAGACATTAAGAGAGCAGTCGAGAAGTACTTGACTTACAAACCTGTGGACAAGTTGGCTAACTGGGTGGTAAGTATATTTTTCTGTTTCTAACTATTGATTAAAGTAAAAGCTAATTTTTTTTTATTTATTTATTTTTTTTTAAATAACATAAACTAAATTTCTAAATCAATATGTTTTTTTAAAGGTGGGTAACCATGACAACAGCAGAATGGCAACAAGATACGGCTCCGACTTAGTCGATGGTATTAACATGTTGGTACTCTTGCTTCCTGGTGTTGGCGTCACTTATATGGTCAGTATTTCTTATCCGGATCGTCTACATTAAAGAGGTGATCATGAAGATCCTATAACTTTTGTTTCTAATCAGGGTGAAGAACTCGGCCTTGTAGATGGGTTCGTCAGTTGGGAAGATACCGTAGACCCTCGAGGGTGTAACGTCAATGATCCAATCAAATACCTAAATGAGTCCAGAGATCCAGAGAGGACCCCATTTCAATGGAATGCTGAGAAAAATGCTGGTATGTTCTTAAACTATGCTCAAAATTGAGTTCAATAGAAATAAAGTATGAAATTTTTTTTTTTATACAAATTTGTAAACGACCATGTTATGGTAGATTTACAAGATCTGGAGATGTGGAAACTCTGTTATAGCATTGCGTCGTTTTGGATAAACAAAGTTCAGTGTAATTTTGAAACATTTATTAAAAATATTATTCCAGGTTTCTCCACCGCCAATAAAACATGGTTACCAGTCGCTGAGGGATATGAAACATTAAATGTGGAAGTCCAAAAAGCGGCTGACAGGTCCCACTTAAAAATTTACCAAGCTTTAGCGCGACTTCGGCAGGATAAGGTTTTCCGATACGGTCGCTACGAGTCCTTGGCAATGAATGAAGGTGTTTTCGTTTTCCGAAGGTAATATTAAGTTACCTTTTTTACTTCGTATTTACCCGCGTTTCCGAGGGATGTTACACTTTCTCGGGTTATAAAGTATTCTAAGTGTTAATCAAAGTTATTAACTGTCTATGTGCCAAGTTTCATTCAAATCCTTTCGGTAGTAGGATTAACTGTAACAGTTAATTGTAACAGTAACACACAATCATCCAGATAAATTTTCGCATTTATAATTTTAGTAGAATGAATATCTGCCAAAGGCCACACTTTGAAATGCTGTTTGTTGGACCGAAAGCTATCAAATATTTAACATTTGAAAAATTCATGGGCGTAAAATACCACCAATATTGCACTACATTTCTGACAGAATAAATAATGTAATTTCAACGAATTATCCAGTTTTAACTCCACTTAAATATTGAAGATATGTAGATATAATAAAAAAATCATAGTCGTATCAGTAAATACCTTGTCATTACTAGTCTGCGTCACGATTTAATGAGCGATAACCTACGGCTAGAGGAATCTCATAATTGACCTGAGATAGGGAACTATCTACTTGTGGCGGTACCGGTTTTATCAGTTCCAACAATCGTATAGTTTTAGTATCTGCTTCTTATTTCAGATGGTATCAAGGAGACGTCTACCTGATTGCTGTGAACATGCGAGATTCTGACTACGTGGTAGATCTTAGCTACTTTGATAACGTTATTGGAAACGTTGCCGTTGTGTTAAGTAGCATCCATTCTCCTAAAAACGAAGGGTATGATATTAAGACTTATAAAATAAAATATGCACATATTTCCTTAAAACTCTTTAGCGATGAAACTATTCAATTCAATCGATGAACCAATGATCAAGGCCTACTTAGGATGAAAATTTAAAATATTATATTTGACAATATTTTAAATTTATTTCAGGAACACCTTCGATGTCACTGCTCTGCCAATTGTGGCTTATGAAGGACTTGTTCTCAAGCTACAATAAGCGCACCTAGGATCTTCACTTCCTAAATAGACAATGTTAGCATAATTTGTCAACACTATAAATAAATGTTGAAAAAATTACAAAGTTTGTATTAATTTATCCTAAATACGTTTTGAAATGCAACAGGAGACGTCGAAAGCAGAGCCAGTCGACAGAGGCAGAAAATGTATTAAAATACTATTTCTAAGTTATTGGGCTTAGTTTAACAACCTAGTTGAAGTCTTTGTTAGAGAAAATTCGAATTTATGGTAGAATTTCAAAACGTCATCTACAACTGTAATGAAAAACCAAAAGGAAATATGTTAATGTTAAATATTGAATTGATCTCAGTAATTTATTACGAAAACTTTTTTTTTGAGTGCAAGGAAGTGAAGAATGAGTTTAACTGTCATATTATCATTAAAAAAAGGGTTTTGGTGTTCTGCTACAAATCTGAATCGTTACATCTTATGGCTTGAGTTATTTTACTGACGATGGGTAGCTTAGATAAGTAACATATTATTTTCTTCTCCAAAATTAACAACGTATGTTGAGGACAGTAAAGTATAGAAGAGAGAAGAGACAAACATTCAAAAGAGCAATAAGTAACATGACCTGTACATTTAAAAAAAATCTTAACGTTTTGGAACAAAAATATAAATTTAACATCATAAAAATATAAATTACAGATTATACATACACATATAGATACACATATCGATAAAGTTGAGTTTTGTGATATTTTCTTATTAAAACGTTATCGTGTCATTTGTCCCAGCTCTATACATTGATGTGATAATGTTATCCACACGTACTCTGCTAGAGATGGTTTATCTTATGGAAATGACATTGACTTTCCTTCCACCAAGTCGGCTATTAATGGAAATTTTATATCACGCTCGCATTATAATATATATTAACCTAAACAGGATGTATAGATCCAAATATTTCAATTAGTTATATTATTTATTGGATAAATAATCAAGTCTTCAAGCAGAAAGATGAGATCTATTGGAAAGCCACACAGTAAAAAAATTGCATATTTTTTTTAGATTGGTTTTGTTTGACCACATTTGAAATAAATTGCAACCTTGTTACCACATTGCTGACATTCCAGGAAACGGTCCACTAGTAAGTGGTCACCGCTGCCTATAGATATTTGCAACACTTGAGGCATCGCCAATGCATTGTCGATCCCGAGACAAAAAGTAGTTAAGTCTCATGTGCCTTTAATTTCACCAGCCCCCTTACCTTTCTAACCAAAACAGTAATACAAGTGCACTACTGCTTCACGGCGGAAATGGGTAGAGTAGTACTTTCCCGAACGAACTCTGCACTAAGAGCTCTACTACTCAAATATGACGTAAACTTTCCAGTGGTTTTACCAATTTATAGTTTTTGGTCGTTTGGTGGTATCTAAGATTACATCATGAGCATCTTTGGAGTGTTTACATCTCCCTGTATTTATTTTATCAGCCCACTTGGTCAATATTATCTTATCTTGAAACTGAAATGTTACCCAATTTGATCATATAAATCATTGCTACTTCAAAAACATCTCAGTAGCCACTTTTTTAAGGACTGAATATTTTAATTATAACAATCATGAAGGCGGTCTACTTGCTGCCTCTATTTTTAGTTCTGTGTAGTAGTAGTATCGTTAGAAGCAATAAAAAGGATCTGGATTGGTGGGAGAAAACTATTTTCTATCAGATTTACCCTCGGTCCTTCGCCGACAGCGACGGTGATGGAATTGGTGATTTAAATGGTTCGTAATAAGTCTAATAATTTTGCACTTAATGGAAGAGAAAGGTGCTATGTAATGCTTGGAATTAGGGGCTCTGTTATAAAGACTAATATAAAAAAAATAGTTTGTGAATACACTTCGCAAAATCAAAACGAACGCTTACACAGATAAGCGCTTAATGCTACCATCGTAGCTATATAAACTGTATATATTTGTCATGAAGTTTTGAATAATGAAAAAAAAAATAGCTGATGTAGTAGGTTCAGGGATTCATCAGATGAACTTGATAAAAATGGTACCTAAGTACCGTTCTTCGGCGAAGATGTAGTGTGTTGATTAGATATCCTGAGAGCTAATCCATCTGGTCATAGGTTCGATTCCCAGAACAAATATGCATTAAAACTATGAATATGTCGGTAACTGATACATAATATTAAATATTTACTGATATTTCAGTTATCTGGTTACCATAGTACAAGCTTAGCTTAGTTTGGATTATCCCAGGATATGTAATTTATGTGTAGTTACCCTTACTTTAAACTTTGATTTGACTTTTAACTTAACGAATTATGTTTATTTGTGTCTAGGTATCACATCAAAGTTACCGTACATCAAAGAACTGGGCGTTGGAGCTATTTGGCTCTCGCCTATGTTCCAATCTCCAATGTACGACTTTGGTTACGATATATCTGACTTCTACGCCGTTCACGATGAGTACGGGACTATGGAAGACTTCGAAGTTCTTGTAGGTGCTGCAGAAAAACTAGGTCAGTACACAACGCATGCGAACAATTAATTGTGCTTTGAAATAATTGACTATCCTAAAAAGACACACAAATAATTATGCGCCAAAAAGTAAAAATATTGAAGCAGATCCTCTAATTTGACTAAAGTAATTAATACTCGTTTGAAGATAGGGAAAAACAACTACAACTTTGTCAAATATTAAATTGTCGTTGTTAGTTTTCGATCACTACATATTAACAAACTACCCCACTGGGGTCACTCACTCATTGACTCACTACCTAAATACGAACTCTTGAAATATACTTGACGTTTGAAGCTGAAATTTAGGAGGTCTAAAGACCATCGTAAATTTATATGAAAGTCCTTTGTTTTCCTTAATAATCCTTTATAATATGGATGAAACCACGGAATGAAAGCTAGTTCATTCATATTTCAACCCAAGTAGTAGTTATTTTATAAAACTTCATGCCTTCATAAATCTTAGATACAATGCTTACATTAATTTAAGCTTTTATGTAAAAGCTCATTACTGAAAACCCGTTATTTTCACAGGCATTAAAGTAGTTTTAGATCTTGTACCAAATCACACATCAAACGAAAGCATGTGGTTCCAAGAAGCTCTTAACGGCAACGAGAAATATTACAATTATTTTGTTTGGGAGGATGGTATCATCGACGAAGATGGAAATAGGCAGCCGCCAAATAACTGGGTAAGAATAATTAGTCCTCTTTCCAATAAATTTCAAGTCATTTCTTTAGAACTGGTTTAGTAAGTTAGATGATACAATAAATTCATAAAGACATCCATCTAGTTGACATTCTTACGTGTTTTTAGCTAAGTCACTTCAGAGGCAGCGCGTGGGAGTACAGAGATGAAGTCGGAAAATACTACTTGCATCAATTTGTTGTTGGCCAACCTGACTTGAACTACCGCAATCCTGATGTCGTTGAAGAAATGAAGGTATGACGGAGAAATTAAAACGATACGATACTTTTTTTTTAAAACGCTTTTTATACCTGATTTCCTTTTTAGAATATTATCAGATTCTGGCTCAATAAGGGTGTTGCTGGCTTCAGAGTTGATGCAGTCAACTGCTTATACGAAGTCGATAAAGAACTTTACGGTGGAGTATACCCTGATGAACCAACATCTGGCAGAACCGATGTAGATCCTGGATCACACGATTATCTAAACCACATTTACACTAAAGATCGAAACGAAACTTACTATATGGTTTACGAATGGAGAGATGTACTAGACGAATTTAAAGCCAAAGATGGTGAAACAAGAGTTATGATGACTGAAGTTTACGCAACCATTCAAAATGTCGTCAGGTATTATGGTGAAGGTGATATAGATGGAGCACATATGCCATTTAATTTCGATTTGATCACCGATGTCGATGCCTCATCATCAGCTGCAGATATTAAAAGAGCAGTGGACCAATTTATGACATATAAGCCTGTGGATAAGACCGCTAACTGGGTTGTAAGTATTTGAACTTAAAGACATAAATAAAATCTTCGATCATGATCCTTTGACTTATCGTTAATTATTTAATAGGTCGGTAACCATGACAACAGCAGAATGGCCACAAGATACGGCTCCTCCTTGGTCGATGGAATCAACATGATGGTACTTTTGCTTCCTGGAGTTGGTGTCACTTATATGGTAATTTTATTTTCTTTATGTCGTTATTTGAAACTGTAACTTTATAGATTGATTTAACTACTGTTTCTATTCAGGGTGAAGAACTCGGACTATTGGATGGTTACGTCAGTTGGGAAGATACGGTAGATCCTTCAGGATGTAACACTAATGATCCTATCAATTATGTAAAAGAGTCCAGAGATCCAGAGAGGACTCCATTCCAATGGAATGCTGAGAAAAATGCTGGTATGTTATTTTTGTATTGAGTACAAAAAATATGTTTCTAATGTTTTTTATAAAAATAATTTCTAGACGACCATGATATGGTATTTATAAGGAAAGATATTGACAATTGCCTGCTTCTGTTCTTCAGGTTTCTCAACAGCAGATAGAACATGGTTGCCAGTTGCTGAAGGATACGAGACTCTAAATGTGGAAGTTCAACAACTTGCTAAAAAGTCTCACTTGAAAGTATACCAGGCATTGGCTGATCTTCGCCAGAGTAAGGTCTTCCGATACGGTCGCTACGAATCTTTGGCTATTAACGAAGGAGTTTTTGTTTTCCGCAGGTAAGAAGTGGTTTTTTAATTACACAGCTTTCCAAAAATATTGTTATAACAAAATAGGTTCTACATGCGATTATAACTCAGATGGCTTCAAATTCTATAAATGGGGAATTGAGCATTCGATGTAGGGAAACAATCAATATTAAAGACTTTTTTACCTTTATTACAAAAGTATTTATTTATTATTCCAGATGGTATAATGAAAATATATACCTTGTTGCTGTGAACATGCGTAGCACTGACTACGTGATTGACCTGAGCTGCTTCGAGAACGTTTCGGGAAAAGTCGCCGTTGTACTAAGTAGCATACAATCTACGAAAAATCAAAAGTGTGTATCTTATTATTATATGGACATCCTGTATTTGATTTTGTTATGCGTTTTAATACTAATATTTCTGTATATTTTTCAGGGACAGTTTCGATGTCAGAGCTCTTCCAATCGCGGGTTATGAAGGACTAGTCCTCAAGGTGAAGTAGACGATGTCAAGACCTTGCTTTTTGCCAAACTAAAATGTATAATTTGTATGAATAAAAATTAAGCATATTATAAATGAATATTTATTGAACTGGTTGAAACACAATACAAATTTTAATGTAAGCTACTTTTAAGCAATTTTAAAATGCAAATACCAATGAAGTGTGGCATTATAAATAAATCAGAACGTAAAAACCCGAAAACGATTGATGAGGTAATCGTTTCCTAACAATAGATTTGTACAAATGTCAAAGGTCACAATATGGCTGTCGGTCGTAGGGCTGATCCTTAAAAAATAAAGAATTTCGATGACGAGACCACTAGTTATAAAACTACATAACTGAAATAAACTCATAACACACGAGTAGGACAGTTTTTGCACAAAAAAACGAGTGATAGGTTCCACTACGCCCAAAAGTTGGCGAGAGTTCCAATTTTATGCATTTAGCCGACGAAAATCAAAAACTTTTCGCATGTCACGTAAAAAAAGTTACGCTACCGACAAAATATTAGTAGATAAAGCGATAGCTTAGTTGTAAGCGACTTCGAATATCGTGAAGTAATCGTGGGTTTAAATCCACAGAAGATGCTTGGATAACGAGGAAAGAAAACATGGTGAGGAAACCATAGCTTGGTGGATGGAGTATCATCCACCTTTGTACTTCTCGCCTGGCTGCCTACCATCCTCAAGTTAGTCGTCATGGACTATGTGTTCCAAAACTGCACTGAAGAGCCATTTCTTGTCCAGGCTTTACTAACCATTTCCAGCCATATAACCACTAATGAGACAGAATTGAGATTATGGTCAAACGCAATCCTTTATTCAAAATATTATATACATATTATAAATATAGTACCTGGATGGCCGAGCATTGCTCGGGATTTCTTTACTAACGTGACTTCTACCGTATTCTCTTTTAAAGTACTGTCATATATACCTACATACGAATTAGATGCTATAATAAAGGGCTCCCAAAAACGGTATTTCTCACAAAAGATGTAACTTGAAAACCTTACCTTCTTATGACATTGTAGCAGTTTTCATTGCCTAAAAACACGGATAAAATGAAATTTTCTGAAAATGAATCCTAGCTAGATCGATTTAACGCCCCCGAAACCCACTGCATACTAAATTGAAATGAAATCGTTGGAGCCGTTTCCGAGATCCTTATTATACGAGCAATTCTTGAAAGGTATTAGATATAGAATATATTTAAAGGTATTAGATAGATAGATATAGGTTACCTATACATTAATTGGTGAAGAAGAAAACATTATAAACGTTTAAGCATCTAGCGCGCATGGAGAAGTGTCATATTTGGTTTAGTTAAAGTTAAAATGGAGAAAGTTTGCAGAAGGGTAAAATTAATGTATGATATGTGTTATAAATACCTTATTGTTTTGAATTTTCTACTCTTTTCGTAGACTCCTTATTTCTCTAATGTGTTTTAATGTTACCCATATTAAGTATGTAGTAAAATATTTAAATAAAATGTGACCTTGCTGAGTTTCTTGCCGGTTCTTCTCAGTTGAAGGCTGACTGCTGAACCGGTGGTAGCTTCAGTTACTTTAAAGACCTTCATAAGTACCCTCCACGGGCCTAAACTGAATAAATGGTTTTGAATTTTGAATAAAATAAAACTTGTTTACGTCCATATTGCCAATGTCAAACACATAATGATGTATTCGTTCACGCTCGCAGTTGACGTAGTGGAACAAAATGAAAAAAGTTTTATGCAACTAGCGACCAGCCCCGGGTTTGCACGGGTGTCATTGTTTTTTTTTTGAATGGACGAAAGTGTTAGCCTCAGATGGCTCTTACGCGGACAATTCCGGCAAGCGCTGGGGGCTCTCAGCTGAAAATAAAAGAAAAGACTCAAAAGCCTTTACATTATCTGATTTAGAACGAGTGTCATTTAAAGAGAAGCGTACTATGTATAGCCCACTTTTGATATCTTCTAAAGTATTCATTAGAATTAGATACTGTACTGAAAATATATAATCTACATTTAAAAAAAATACTTTAATTTTTATTTGGATAAGGATTAATTAAATTAATAGTAGACTAAATAGTTTCGCAAGGAATGCCATTTTTTATAAAAGTTGTAATAAAAGAAACAGTTATTCTGAATCCACCGTAACAGATAGAGAAGATATAAGAAGAACTACAAGTCTCTAGTCCATAATTGTTATATATCTCTTAAGGTATAGGCTTCATAAACTATGCAAATTATTTTTTGGTGACTTGGTTGTAATATATAAAAATACATAATAACTTAATAAAATTTATTTAAATGTTTAAACCTTCCCTGATGGTGAAAACTGTATCAAAATACATTGCGTGGTTTAGAAGGAGTTAGCGGATACATAGACAGCGGAAATTGACTGTGTCTTTTACTATGTAGATATGATAATAGATATACGTATATGTCAAAATAACCTCAGTAAAGTTCAAACATAAAATACATATGCATTTCGGTCCAATTTCGGCCACTTTAGCACCGACTAGTCCAAATAAAACAACATACATTTTTCTTACCTACACTGTATCGATCGAAATAATACGACCTATACATATGTAGGACTTATACACTTATATACGATATCAATAGATATGTGTTTGGTATATAACACAGGTGGTCGAGATAATCAACCATCATCTTGTATTGAAGTGATCACGAGGTAAGTGAATCTTGAATATTGCTCGTAAACAACAATATTGTGAATAATATTTATATTAATCTGCTTTGTATATTATTGATTTAATATGATTTCGAAAGTATGTTTTAGGTATACGATGTATTTGAATTTTGTGTTTTATTAAAAGGTACTATGGCATATTTTTGAATTTATAGTTTATGATATAATTACTTATTAGCCTACCTCGGCCAGATTGTAGTATAATTAGGCGATATAATACTTGCATCGTGTATCCTTTTTTTTTTGTTTTTGATGGTAAGTGGTCACCGCCGCCTATGGACATTTGCAACACTAGGGGCATCGCCAATGCGTTGTCGACACTGAGACATGAAGTTGTTAAGTCTCATGTGCCTGTAATTTCACCGGCCCCCTTACCTTTCTAACCGAAACACAGTAATACAAGTGCACTACTGCTTCACGGCAGAAATGGGTAAGGTAAGGTAGTACTTCCTCGGACGAACTCTGCTCTAAGAGCTCTACTAGTCTAGAATATAAAAAAAATATGCTCAGTTAAAGTATATAGCGTAAATAAGTATTGTTACTAAGTTAGGGGGGGTTATTGGAGCTGTTGTTAACTTTACTAAGTTTAAATAAGTGTTGTATTGCAATTTGTGCGTGTTGGTAGGTCAACTAACTACTGTAAGTCACGCCTGTGAAATTACTGGCACATGAGACTTAACAACTTCACGTCACAAGGACGGCAAGGTTTTGGCTCGTCCTGGTGTTCTAAATGTTTAGAGGCGGCGGTGATCACTTTTCATTTATGTAACTTTTGGTCTATTGTAACAATTTTTAATTAAACTGTAGATTTTTAATTAGGTATAGGCTGCCTCAAATATTTATCATGTAATAGTCTTAATTATACTTACGAAATAATCCGTCATATAGGTACCAAAGTCTGCTTACCTGTAAAAAATAAAAGAATATTTATTAGTGACATAGAAATTGTGAAACTAACATAGTACATAACATATTGAAGGTTTTTAACAACCGTTTTCCTACTAATTTTGATTTGATTAAAACTTGGCTCGTAGATAAAATATGCCCTAAAATAACATATATGCTACTTTTTGAGCTGAGAACATGTAACAACTCTCGGCAACGCGGGTGAAACCGTGGGGGACAGCTAGTAAAGTAATAAGATTATGATTAAAAAGTGTTGTGCACTGGTTTTTGGTAGTTTCCCTATAATACAAATGTAATGGTATATTTATATGTTCTTTAGGCACATCTGATACATGAAGATGAAAGGTATATTAATTATACCGCTACTATTCCTTTCGGCTCTTGCCGCCAATAATGAAACTGATCTTGACTGGTGGGAGACGACAGTGTTCTATCAGATCTACCCCAGATCTTTTAAGGATAGCGACGGTGATGGTATCGGAGACCTAAACGGTATGTAAGCTTAACTACTGGTAATTTTAGTTACTAAATTAAAAAAAAAACATTCACATTTCTTTGAGTCGTATTGATATTTCATTTATATGTTCAAATTCTTACTAATTTCAAAATAAAATCTATTTAACAATAGTCATAAAACTTCAATCATCGTGCTTTTAAAGGCTTTTGTGGTAGCAACACTGGCAATTTTGTGTTTGTATATTTTTTGTTGTCTTACAAAAAACTTTATGACATTCTAGCCAGCCAGATGGTTAGTACAAAAAAGGTACAAAGAAATAATCAAGTAAATTTTACACCACAGGAATCACTTCAAGTTTGGAGTACTTGAAGGAACTTGGTATTGGAGCAACATGGCTGTCTCCTATATTCAAGTCACCGATGTACGACTTTGGATATGATATCTCTGATTTCTACGACATTCAACCTGAGTATGGAACTATGGCAGATTTTGAAAAATTGGTGCAGAAAGCTAACGAATTAGGTAAATTTAAGATATCAAATCGTTGTGTGGGTGCAAATAGCTTCATTGTCGTAGTTTGTTCCGTCAGATAAAAATGAAGAACAATGATACATATGCTAGCAACCATTCTATTTTCATCTCGCACATATGTTCGATTTTACTAGCGTGATAATATTTTCTTATTTGTAGGTATTAAAATAATTCTGGATTTTGTTCCAAATCATGGAAGCAATGAGAGCGTATGGTTTGAAGAGGCCCTGAGAGGTCACGAAAAATATTACAACTACTTTGTATGGGAAGATGGAGTAGTTGACGATCAAGGAAATATGCACCCACCAAATAATTGGGTGAGTTCTATTGTGAAATTTTAAGTAATACTTGTAGTTTTAACCACAATAAGATATATGTTGAATCCATAGAATGTCAATGGTAAAGATAGGAAAAAATAAACTAATAACCCGCAGTGGTTTGAAGACTTATGATGATGGCAAAGTAATTTTTAATCACATACTATTATGTTTTACAGGTCAGCGTCTTCCGTAATAGTGCTTGGACATATAGAGAAGAAGTTGGAAAATACTACCTTCATCAATTCGTTATCGGTCAACCAGACCTGAACTACAACAACCCCGAAGTGGTTGAAGAAATGAAAAGTGTAATTCGATTCTGGTTGGACAAAGGCATTGCAGGTTTTAGGGTTGATGCTATTTCACATTTATTCGAAGTTGACAAGAATCTTTTCGGTGGCAAATATCCTGATGAACCGAGAGCAAACAATATGGTAGATGACCCTAACAGTTACGATTACTTAACGCACATTTACACTACGGATCAAGATGCAACGTTTGACATGGTATACCAATGGAGAGATCTTCTCGATGAATATAAAAGTAAGGATGGTTTCACCAGGGTTATGATGACTGAAGCTTACGCTAGTCCAGAAGTAACAATGAGATATTTCGGTGATGGCGATCGGAATGGTGCTCAAATGCCTTTTAATTTCGTGCTTATATCAGACGTCGGTAGTTCATCTTCTGCTGGAGCTATTAAGTATGCTCTAGACAAGTTCCTGACTTACAAGCCAGTTGATAAGAAAGCTAATTGGGTGGTAAGTATTACAACATTTTGGTTTCTATGAACACTGGAATTACGGAGTAACAGAAATAACGTACTGAAATTGTTTTAGGCTGGTAATCATGACAATAACAGAGTGGCATCCAGATTCAGCCCAGAACTAGTTGATGGAATAAATATGATCGTTCTTTTGATGCCAGGAGTTGGTGTTACTTATATGGTTAGTACTTTACATACATACAGAAAGAAGTAAGTGAAATTACAAGCACACATGGGACTTATCAACTTCCCGTGTTAGGGTCGACAACGCATTGGTGATGCCCCTAGTGTTGGAAATGTCCGTTGGCAGCAGTGACCACTTACCATGATTTGGAGCGTCTGCTTGTTGTCGGCACGTGTGGTAAAAAATAAATTTTTTTTTTTTAATAAACTAAAATTAAAAATCATATATTTTTAGGGTGAGGAAATTGGTATGGTCGATGGATACGTGAGCTGGGAAGAAACCGTGGACCCAAGTGGTTGTAACACCAATGATCCTATTAACTATGGGTCTGTTTCAAGAGACCCTGAGAGGACACCGTTCCAATGGAGTGCGGATAAAAATGCAGGTAGGAATATAAGAATACTATGAGATACTTTTACAGTTACTTTTTTTTAAAGACTTTTTATTCATAGATATCACCAGCGTAATAATATATTTTAGTTTTGAAAACAAATTCAAATTCAGTATTCTCCTTGCAGGTTTCTCAAATGGAGACAAGACTTGGCTTCCGGTAGCTGATGGTTACGAGACCGTTAACGTGGATGCCCAAAAATCTGCAGAAAGGTCCCACCTCAAGATTTACCAATCCCTCCTCAGGTTACGCGCAGATTCCACATTTAGATATGGCCGATATGAATCTCTCGCTTTTAACCATGACGTTTTTGGATTCAGAAGGTAGGATATGATTTAAAACCATACATCTATTTTGATCTCCATTTAATTTCGCTCAGGGGTATCCTAAAAGATCAAAGAGTACATAATGTATAAAGCAAGGGTGTCATCTGAGAGCATCTACATTGAAGACATTATATAAATTTGCCATTTAAAGTTTTTCAAAACAATCATTTTAAGTAATCCCTGATTCATATCAAGATCAGTTTTATCAAGGTTTACATCTACACACACTTATAGTTATCAAACAATATGACATATCAATATAACATAATACCTATGTATGTGGGTACTTATAGAAACAACAAATATTTCGTATCGGTTTCAAAATTATCATTTTACAAAGATATATTTTATTATTTAGACTTGACCTAAACCACTTATAAATTCTCGAGTGGCCTGAGTTATGCACGCGTTAGCTTTGATCAATAGGGCTGTCAGTTAAAATCGTTAGGTTTAGACTAGATACAAGATTAGGTTTAAATAAGTTCTGCACACAAAATTGAGTCGATCCTTGAAAGGAATAAGTTATTATTTCCTAATAACCTTTAAATTTAGAAGAGTTACTATAAAGTGCCGGTAGTGTAATGACATTAAATAATGTCACATCTTTATCAATTGTTTTCAGATGGTACAATGGGGATATATATGTGGTTATAGTAAACTTCAGAGATGTGGCTTACTCTATCGACCTGACCTACTTCGAGAATGTTACTGGAAAACTAAAAGTCGTGGAGAGAAGCATTCAGTCACCGAAGAATTCTGGGTAAATCTTTTATTAGTTGTCATATCCGATTCAATTCTACAAAGTTCAATTTTATATTAAATTAAGAAATGAAAATGTCTTAAGAATTTATAATAGGTTGAGGAAAAAGATCCTTAGCATTTTTTAAGAAAATTCAATACATTTTTAATATAGTTTATTTACATTTAACTAAAGTATGTAGGTACCATTTAATTCGATAACTTTTTGCCATCTTGTAAGTAGGGACATGATCTCATTGCTATAGAAATTTTGGGACTTCTGATCAAAATACTGCGACAAGTGGTTTTGACAGTCGTCTCGTGAGGTTAACCTGACACTGCCTAAAGAATTCTGAAGAGACCGAAACAGGTGGAAATCTGAAGGTGCAAAGTCAGGACTATACGGCGAATGCATTAATACCTCCCAGCCAAACTCTCTTATTTTTTGCTAAATGGCTAAAGACGTGTGAGGTCTAGCGTTATCATGATGAAAAACCACACCCCTTCTGTTGATTAATTCCGGCCGCTTTCTCTCAACTTCTTGCTTTATTCTTATCAGTTGTTCGCAGTAGAGTTCAGAATCGATGGTCCTGCCTGATGGTAACAGCTCATAATGAATAATGCCCTTCCAATCCCACCACACATACAGCATCACCTTGTTGCGAGTTAACCCGGGTTTCGCCACAGTCTGTGAAGCCTGACCGGCCTTTGACCACGACCTTTTTCGCACGTTCTTGTCGTACGTGATCCACTTTTCATCACCAGTTATCAGCTTCTCCAAAAATGGTTCGGTTTCATGACGTCGTAATAAATAATCACAAATGAGTACACGGTTCATTAGGTTTCTTTCAGTGAGCTCATGAGGTACCCAAATATCTAGCTTTTTTGTGTACCCAGTTTTTGTCAAATGCTCCAAAACTATTTTGTGGTCAATTGCCAGTTCTTCAGCTACGTCGTAACTACTGATATGCCGATCTTGCTCCACTTTTTTTAAAAATGGCATCCATTTTATCCGTAATGGGGCGACCAGAGCGACGTGCATCTTTGACATAAAATTTCCGGATTGAAAACGCTTAAACCAAATTTGTGCTACTCTAACAGACACTGCACTAGGTCCATAAACATCGCAAATTTTCTTCGCGGCTTGCATTGCATTTTTACCTTTTTTGTAGTAAAATTCTGAAATATATCGAATTTCTTCATTAGATTCACTCCTCTTGGCAGTACGAAAAACAAATGCAAATCACACATTTTCCTAATTTGAATTTGGAATTATGTTCTTTAAAATTTAACTTTCAATGATACCAAAACCAGCCAGATACAAATAGTATAGCCAAAGAGATTTTATTACAAGTTCATACATAGTATGTAATGCGAAAAGACTTTTTCCCCAACTTAATATATTCTTGTATGTTTCTGTTTTTCATCTACGAATCACATATTAGTTCTTGAAAGATTGCAAGCTATCTGGCTCTTTACTGTAACTGGATAAAACCGGTAGGTGTTTGGCGCCGGATTTGCAACTGGAGAGTGGTCATCCTTTAAGGTCAAGGATTCCGCACAATGTTTTCCATCAATGGAATTTCAATATCGTTTTAGCATTTTAACCCACGATCTTCTTCAAGGCATCTGACGTCACTGAGCTAATATAGTGTAAACAAACGAAATAGTGTATTCATGAATAACACACGTGGTTTAAATGGTACTTAGATTGCATCGAACTAAACTATGTCTTCTACTTTGATTATAAAACTTTTACAATCTTCTACCATATCATGTGAATGAACTACATCACAGTATTATTACATCTATTTCCAGAGAGCTGGTTGAATCAAGCAGCGTTGAAGTAGCTGGTTATGAAGCCTTAGTGCTGAAACTTACTCAGTAACAACCTTATACTGTACCTGTATATAGAATACTAATAAAATTATGTTCAATGAACTTTTTACATTATTTCCCTGTGAATATTAAAAAAGGAAGAAAGTATTCGAGAGGTTCAAAGTTTCTTCCGGTAAAACTGGGTTAAGGGGCAAGTTATTTTTGTTATCGTTATTGTACTTTGAGAGTTTTACTGATTTAAATAATTGTATACTAAAGTTTAAGTGACTTCGTAAGTACCAGAGCAGATATTTGAATTCGTTCAAAATTTGGAGACTGCTATGTTGCTATTTCACCTCAAACAAGCACGTGAGTGAGCAAGAAAGTGTAATATTTTTCGATATCTTGATGATTTCTCGCAACCGTAATTTTATTTTTAGATAATCATCAATTAATTATTTATTTAAAATGAAATAATTTTCATAGTTTTTTTACGAAAATGACAACAGTTTAGGGCTTAGAATTTATGGAGCAGTATGAAGGTTGTTTATTAAGTTTAAAGGTTAAGTTTTGGAAGTCTGCCTTTATCTGAGGCGAACACTAATAAAGCTCAACTATGTGAGCTCCTTCTTAGCGTCTGGTTACTTCCGCAGTAATTCCTTGAGTACTACCTTCAGCGACATTATCATGCACATTTTTTTTAAAGCAAATAGCAAATTTATTATCCACATACTTTGTCATCTTATGACTACCTCATCGAACTATGTTGTGAATGTCAAAGCATAGTTTACCTTCCGATTAATAACATTATTGTATCCATTTTAATTTAATAAAGGATAGATTTGCATTTATAAATTATGCATCAGATGTAGATAGGGATATTGGAACGTAACAACGTATGGGTCCCCGTGAATCATTAAGAGATTTATTTAGGGAAATAAATATAATGACATTACCTTCACTATATATTTATGAAAATATAATGTTTATACGTAGAAACATAGGAATGTTTGAGGCAAAATTAGATATTCATAGTATAAATACAAGACAAAGGGAGAAGTTAGTTGTTCCATACTTTAGACTAACTAAAGTTAACAAGTCATTTCTTGGTAATTGTGTTCGATTTTATAATAAGATACCGCTTTCAATAACCAAAATGTCTGATCATAAATTTAAAAATTATATTAGGAAAGTTTTGAAAGAAAAAGCGTATTACAAGGTAGTTCATTATATTGAAGATAAAAATGTATGGAAATAGCTGCTCTCTGCACAGTGCACCTCTAAATCTCTTGTTTAAGTTGTAAGTACCTAATTATTGTTATTTTCTATTTTGTAGTCTTGTCATATTTTTTTTGTTTTGTTTTTATTAATGTTACCTATAATAAGTATCTTGTAATTGTTAAATATAAAATTATGTAAAATTGAAATTATAAAATAGCCAAAAAGTCAGAATAGATAAAAATTTATATAACAAATAAAAAAAAATGTAACCTTGCTGAGTTTCTTGCCGGTTCTTCTCAGTTGAAGGCTGACTTCCGAACCGGTTGTAGCTTCAGTAACTTTAAATTTGACCTTCATAAGTGCCCTCCGAAGGCCTAAACTGAATAAATGGTTTTGAATTTTGAATTTTTTGAATTTTATGAACAACATTGTAGGTAGGTATGAATACCAATAGATTAGAAGGGTAGTCCTACCAATAATATAAATGTCATGTTTTGATTTGTATATTTGTGACTCGATTACGGATAAAATTTTGCATACAGATAGAATATATTATGGATTCACAACATGTTGTTCAACAATCATGAAATGGGTATCATCAGATCACTCGGGAACGCAAGTCAACGAGTAGGAATTTACACATAAGTATATATACCATACTATGTAGTTGTCCGGTCAGACGATGTCCTGTCGAAATAAGTTCATACAAAAATGCAGGAATTCGATCACACAAAAAAAAATCATCAACATATATCCAGCCGTTTAGAAGGAGTACAGTGACATACACACGTACAGTAGAATTATATATATAAAGATTATAAAGTATCAAGCTATATATTCGTATAGAGGCAACAATTTACAAAGAAAATGGCATAAAGTAACCCAAAACAAAAAAGAACCAGACCACCCAGACATCATATCTACTAATGTTTACAATGCAAAAGCTTATTTGCATTTATTTTTCACCTATATGTCTCATATGCTTTTGCACTAAGATTAACATTGGTGACAGTAAACCATACCATGTATCCATAGATCAATCGTACTATTACTATAAATGTAAACATTTGGGTGGATGAATGTTTGTGTTACTCACGGTAGAATTACTAAACGAATCTGGATGATTTTTGGCACAGAGATATTGGTTCCGGGAAAATGGAAATGGGAAATTCCTAGGGAATGCGGGTGAAAGCGCAGGGAACAGCAAGCGGTGGCACAAAATGACTTTAAAAAATTATGATCATGTTATGACAAGAGCTTATGTCAGACAAATAAATAACTACTCATCCAAGTCACTGAAACGGAAGGTTCCCATCCTACCTTTGAGACGATCCTTCGTCGAAACTAAATATTTTATATGCAAATTAAGAGAAGGTACAAAGGTCCATTAGGGTAAGACCAGGGTCCTTTATGATCCTTAATTAAATAACTAAATAATGGCGAATGCGTGGAGAGTACCCTTTGACATGAGCCAAACTGCCTTCTGGAAAGCGTATAAGCATACCTAAATGTATTTTATACTTCAATATATTTATATTTATATATTTTTCCCACATTCTCAGTCCACTTCTCGGCTTTCTGTGCTAACTAACCCATTTTCTAGCAGAAATGGATCACATACCATGATGGAATTGTGGTCAAATACAACTTGGTCAAGTTCATACTGTAAGGGATTATGGAGGAAGTGAAGTTGAAGTGTATTTGGTGTAAGAGTTGAATGCGCAATAACTTAGGAAAGATTATTTTTTAAAGTTTAATGAAGATATACCATACCATAGCATCGAGAGGAAACTCTCGATACTATCTTTCACCAAAACCTCAAGCTTCCACGACTCTTGTCACGGTTGCCGTCAGTACTAACTGACGACGCCTTAAAGTCATCAGCATCTTCACTATAAATTAACCCTTTACCAGGCTATGGGTTGAGAGTACCCCACATCGATTTTAGTGGGATTTTACCAGGTTTGTCAAAATCAAAAGTGTCAATAACATTTGATTTTGAAAAACCTGGTAATAACTCTGCGATTAGAAGGTGTGTTACCGCCTCATAAATATATTCATCCACTATCGGATAAATAGCTCTAATGTTGGCATTACACTTTACAGCTGTTGACAGAAACTGATTATCATAATTCAGAGCTTGTTATAGGAGAATGAATATTAATTAATTTAGATTCCTGGTAGCTAGCTATGACATTTTGCTTGAGGTATAACTTATTATAAATTTTACCGTTTTATATTTACATACATGGGTAATTAAACAAGTAATACTAGTGGAAGTAATACTAGCAGGTCTTGACCTGCTGTTCGACACATCAGGCTTACGATAATTATAAAAGATACAGCTTACATTTTTATAACAAATCTAGGTTCAAAATTACGATGTCGATGTATAGTAAATAACTACATATATTAAACCAATATCCTCAACAAATCTGCGGTGGCTAGCTCAGTTGCAGAATTATGGTAGGATGGAAGCCCGTGAAATTACTACGTAGGTACAATTTCCTTTATATACTTTGCAAGCGTGGCAGTCTTTAGTGAACGGTGTTGGGTTGGAAGGGAGGCGGCCTGATATGAAGTCAACTACCATACGGAGATAAGTAGAAGTTATCATGGCCTGCAAAGGAACAGATCATGTTGTGTGTACCTCACAGCAGTGAGGGTAGAAGTCTAGCTCTACCGTGAAGATTTCTGTGTTTTTATATAAAAAAGCAAAAGATCACTCACTTATTCTGTCACTGACTAAACACGAACACTCAAAAAAGTACTTGACATATGGAGCTGAAAGTTTCTAAGAAACTCCTACTTTAGCTGCTACAGACATAAAAAAGTAATTCTGGTCCATCAGAACGCGCGGGAAACCACGGGCCGATAGCTAGTTTAATATAATTGTATTTGTAACAATTTGCCAAAGAGGATTACGGAAGGGTCTAGTAAGTAAGTCTTTCGAACCCAAAACTTTCAACTGCACGTGTTCCGAATCAGCAAATGGATAAAGTATTTTCCTTCATTCATTTTGCAAAAAAAGCAGAACAAAACCGTGCGCTTTCATTTAATATTTAATTAAAAGATTCGTCATTTTTCTGGCTTCAAAGGAATCACGATTTTTTCAAAGGTGCCATGCAAGCTTGGTTCTCGTAACTACCAAAAAAATATTGAAAGCTATAAATTGTGTCTGCGCTAAATATTTCGTGGAAACAAATAAGAGGCGAGAAATTTAATATTTATTTTGCACACGCTTATTGCAGTTATAAATCTGTTGTTGAAATGGCAAACTAATGTATTTCTACGTTCAGTAATTGTTTGGAGAATTTGCATCGGTACACCACTACAAATACCAAAGCGCACCGTAAGATACGCTCATTATCCCCGGAGAGATAGCTAGAAGCTTCAATAATGTGATCCACAGATACGTTAAATCCCATCGTGACATGTATTGAGCATTATCACCGTCTCTCAGGCACATTACCAATTGTGGGCTAAACAAATATAATTCAGTAGATACATGCTTAATATAATGTCTGTACGTTCATATATTTATTAAATAGCAAAATGTCAGTCTAAAAGCGGTTAACCTTGAAAGACCATCAATTTAAGGAAAATATGTGTCCCATCTTCTACGAAGCTGAGTTTTATCGACTTATGATGAAAGTCAAATATAAGCAAAGGGGCTTTGTTGTCCACCAAGTTATGAGTTACTATGCGGTTGATTATATCATACTCAAGTAAGATGCTGAGATAAAGTCGTCTTTGAGGTCTATCTAAAGAGTGATCTCCTTTGTCCTCGTCACTTCCGTAAGGCTTTCATATTTTTGAGGCGCTGAAGTCTGATATATTATTTATTTTCATATTTTTACTGTCCATCATAAGTGATGCCGTTACTGAATGAGAGTTTTAGAGTAGTGGAAATAAACTGAGTTTGTTACTACGTACGTACGTACTATGTTTGTACTTCCACCTTATTTAGTTGTACTGTAGTATTAATATACTCGTATTATTGCGTTTTGGTTAGAAAGTTAAGGGTGAAATTACAGGCAACTACTTGATGTCCCGAAACCACTTACCATCAGGTGGACCATCTGCTTTATTGTAGGATTTGTCTAAATCAGGTATGGGCAACCTTTGACATGTTGAGGGCGAAACTTTAGCTTGCAAATACATTCGCGGGCCGCGTTTAAAAGTACTTAGTACATTTACTACTGCAGTACTTAGACAGTATAAGTACCTAATGATATATTTTTAATAAGTTTATATTTACTTGCAAATAATTGAGGCATAGTGTTGTAGAAAAGTCGATATTGTACCTATCGGTTTACAAAATAAAACTCCATATCGCAATGGAAGCAAGTTTGAGCGGAAAGTTCTAGTATCGGTATATGAATCCTTTTCAAACTTCCTGCACTGATTTCAAAGTTATACTACACTTGCTTAACTTGTGCTATCAATGTTTTTTGAACTGAATAACATATCGTGGGTATTTCGTGGCTGCATTTAAGTCCAAAAATTTTTTTAAGTCAAATGTTTCTTATTGCTATGAAGACATAAATATACATATATGCTTTATGTTCCCTTTGTTGAAACTATAAATATTAGGTTATTTATTGACAGGCCAGTTGGCTTGATGGTTAATGCTCTGACTGCCAAACCTAAGGTCGCGGGTTCGATTCCCACCTAGGACAAACATTCGTGTGCATGAATATGTCTGTTTGTTCTGGGTCTGGTAAATATCTATATAAGTATGTATTTAGAAAAAAAATAGTATATGCAGTATATCAGTCATCTGGTTTCCATAGTACCAGCTCTGCTTAGTTTGGGACCAGATGGCCGTGTGTAAAAGAATGTCCCGGGATATTTATATTTTAAATTTTTATATTATTTTATTAATAATAATTAACATGCTATGTAAATAAGTTGTTCGCTAAAAGCTCGAGCTAAGCTTAGAGAGTCAGCGCGCTCTTGGCCTCTGGAAGTTAAGGGTAAGTATATCGAAAATTGTAGCACTGATTCTGACTTTCGACCTTTGAGGAGCCAGTTGACTTGGTGCCAAGATGCAGGTTGCAAGTTCGATTTCCATCCAGGACAATCATTTGTGTGCCTTAACATGTGGGTCTATTTGTTATGTGTCTGATTGTAAATATATATGTATGTGTGTGTGTTTTGAAAATGTATCAATTATCTGGTTTCCATAGTACACGCTCTGCTTAGTTTGGGATTGTTTAAAGAATTTCCCAGGATATTTGTTATTTATCGTTTTGAGAAAAACTAAAAACTATCGATATACAAAATCGATACCGACCCAACACTATACAAATTCTATAGCTATTTCTTTACCTAACGATGCTTAGGTTCATCTCAATGCATTACTGCGCCTTATAAGGGTGTCACAGACGATTGCAAATCACTGGCGCTCGTACAGAAAGTTTTAACGAGCAGCAAATCTCCATGTTGGGGCCATATAGCCTTTTAGGGGAACGCTCTGATGAAGTGATGCTTTTCCTAATGGTTTTTGTCGAGTGACTTAGTGTTAGTATTCTTTAAAAACACTTTAAAGTGATACATTTCTTGATTTGGTGCTAAGAAATGTCTAATAAAAACCATTATATATATGCCAGTATATAAAAGAATACTTTACGATATTAATTAACAACATTTGACACTCCTAAATCCTTTCAAGAGACTCGTAATATTTGACATCAAAATCCTTTCTACCATTTAATTAATATATAAAATTTACTAAAATATTTACAACCAGAGCATAATCAATATTCTGTGACATTCTTCACTAGGTACGGCCATCTGATCCTATAAAAACTAGAGCCCTTACTATGGAAACCAGATAACTGATATTAAACTTTCACACCTATTTTCATCTAAAGACGTAGTTATATAGATCCGCCCGATCAGGCCCGCATCTTCACTCATTATCTCGAAAAGAACAATTCTCCATATCATTTCAACATTCGGTTTATGTACGAAGTAAGTAGATCTTCGTCGTGCTATAAAATCATTTATTCGACTCTTTTATTAAAATAAGTGTTTCCTCAGGATTTTCCGGTACGTAAAACGGATGATACTGGGTAAATAAACGCTTTCATAAACCATTCACGGAGTTGTAAAAACCCTCTGTAAGATTTCAAGTTAAGAGATAGGGTGGTTAATGCCTAGACGTTTTGAATTTTATTGACTTCACTTCAAAACCAACCATTACCTATGTCTGTTACAAAAACTTTACGACTCATTATTTTTTTTAAGGTGTCTAGGTGGCTTATAGCCTTAGCCATATAGACAAAGCCTTTGAGCCATCTAGTTCTATAACAAGCGTACTAAATCAACAAATATGTGAGCTCATTTCAATACAATCAGAAGTATATTCCTATCTCATACCTATTGCTTAATAATATACTAAAAATATTTTTTTCAAATCCCATACAGAATAATATACCTACCCGCCTGATACGGTAGGTATTTCGCGAAATTATATTCAGTGACTCCCATAAATTTAAATAAGTATACAATAAATCATTATATTCAACATCTGCCTTTGCCATGAAGCTCATGTTAGAATAAAACATGTTCCATTTTCATAAAACATATTCATCGGAATCAAGAAAGGATCAGCAAGATGGCGGCCGGTCGGCGTTCGCTTTGATGTACGTCGTCAGTCGTAAAGTCGACATAAATTATAATATTTTAACGTACGACACGTTTAACGCGGACCTTAAAAGGGATTTCGATATTATTATAGACTTAAAATAATGTGCTACAAGTAAAATATCTAAGAAAGACAACATTATTATTACAATTAGCTTAACTAATAAGCTAGAAAGACAAAGAAATGGCAAGGGGCGAGCTTACATGGCCTTCAGATCAGTATTTAGAAAACAAAAGACTTTTTTCTTTTTTTCTACACCACCCTGAGACACGAAGTTGTTAAGTCTCATGTGTCTGTAATTTCACCGGCCTCCTTACCTTTCTAACCTAAACATAGTAATACAAGTGCACTACTGAAACTGCACTACGACGGAAATGGGTAGGTGGTAGTACTTCCCTGGACGAACTCTGTACTAAGAGCTCTACTACTCTAAAAGATAAACTTTTGTAGAAAACTAGTATTGACTTAAGCTTGATTCAGTGTACACGGCCACAACGACTAAGTTCCGTTTAGTAGCCACAATGACGCCGGGTTAAGGTTGAAGTATTCATTTAGAACCATGATTCTGAGTAGTACAGCTCTTAGTGCAGAGTTCGTCCGGGGAAGTACTACCACCTTACCCATTTCCGCCGTGAAGCAGTAGGCACTAGTATTACTGTGTTTCGGTTGGAAAGGTAAGGGGGCCGGTGAAATTACAGGCACATGAGACTTACCAACTTCACGTCTCAGGGTCGACAACGCATTGGCGATGCTCTTGGCCACTACACACAAATGACCACATCAGGTAGACCGTATGCTTGTTTGTCGGCCCATGGAGTATAAAATAAAAAATATATATATATATCATAAACTTAATAATAAATTCGTATGTATGTGAGACATAGGTTATGATCATTTTCAGTTAGTAACGAAACGAAATTGCGTAGCCATAATAAATACTTTACCTTTTCTTCAGAATATAGTTTCCTTATAAGGCTTGCCCTACTTTCTAGATGTGAAATTGAAATATTTTTATGGACACTTCAGTGACTCCTATGAATATATTTTTCCGAATGCTACTTTTTACTTTATGCGATTCTGTACAACCATTTTTTTTTTCAAATACTATATTTCATAATCATCGTCATCTTTATTCCATATCCGATTTAGCATTAAATTATATGCGTAAATAGATATCAGGTAAAGTACCTATAGGTCATAATATTCTATTTTAAATTAATTAATGGCAAAATGTTTTTATTGAATCAAACAAATCTACGGAAATACTACACTTTTTGGTATAAATCCTTTGTACTGCAAGCGAATATGTGGAACAACGGCTAACTGTAGGTATATAAAGTAGAAAATTCAATGGACAACCCAATCAATTGTTTTTGACTCGCCTGTCTGTATGTCGCTTTTATTTTACGAGGTAAACATTCAACAAATGAGTGACCTATTAAGTAAAATTAATAATTTCATCATAACCGAGCCGAATAAAACGGGTCGATAAGTTGCTCTACTCAGGTTAAGGGGAAAAACGGGAAAATGCTTTAAAGGCTTCCGAAAATAAATTAACTTACACCCAAAGACATTTTTCTCCTTGAAATGGATTGACGGGCATTTCTTTGAAACCGTATAACATAATTATGCTGCAAGAGTACGAAGTACTTCATTGAGAAATTTTATACAAGAAAATATTCATAATTTTATATTTTTGATGTGCAAAATTTGTGCACGGAAATTTATTTGATTAATTTTGTTGTCATAAATATGGACCAGAGGCGCGGTCTTTTACTGGTGTCCACAAAATAAGCTTAAAATCATTCAGTAAGCTACTGAACGGGATATGATCAGAATTTCAGAACGTCAAGGGATCTAAAATGACGTCATTCGAGTTGAGGAAAAGCAAAGGATTATTATTCCTGAGTAAGTAAGCTGAAATTGCAATGACAGGCAACGTGGCTCAAAGGGTCGAAACCATTTGGGAGAAATGGTATTCGAGTCGCGACCAAGTGAGACTGGGCTGGCTCTACCATCGCTTTCCGTTGCGATTTAACTTAACCTAAAATGTTTTTACCTGTCATAATGTCACTTTATTTGAATAAGTCGTCTGAACACTATAAGATTTAATGGTATGGCCTCGGGTTAAAGTCATGGAGATGCGGGCTGAGTCATGCAAGTGTTCCAAGACAGATGTGAAAATTTATGGGAACCTATGTTCAGCAGCGGAAATCATTGACCTATACTATTCGTAATTTTTTTTTTTTTTATACCACATGAGCCGACAAACAAGCGAACGGTCCACCTGATGGTAAGTGATTACCGCCGCCTATGGACAATTGCAACACTAAGGGCATCGCCAATGCGTTGTCGACCCTGAGACGTGAAGTTGTTAAGTCTCACGTGCCTGTAATTTCACCGGCCCCTTTACCTTTCTAACCGAAACACAGTAACACAAGTGCACTACTGCTTCACGGCAGAAAAGGGTAAGGTGGTAGTACTTCCCCGGACGAACTCTGCACTAAGAGCTCTACTGCATTAGTGTTGAAAATAAATATGAAATCAAAAAGTTTACAGGAAAAGTCCTCAATACAGATTTTCCTTAAATTTTGAAGTCTACTGCCTATGATGGTACGTTTCCGTCGTTGCACTTAAGATGCTAGTAGATTCCGTAGAGGCTTTGTGTATTTACCACTTTTAGTCACATCATCACTAACTAAGGTGGGATTGTGGTGAAAAACAAGTCGATATATATTCCTTAACATGTATATTTCTACAAAAACAAATACAATGCTCTGTCATTCTTTTGATAAACTCCTACTCAGTAGATATTTCAAACTCAAACATCTCAACTTACCCATCAGGATCACTGGTTTGTGAAATTTCCCTTGGGACTTGGACGTACCTATCCAATTATCGGCTCCCTTTTTCACCTCTTCATGAAATTGATGAATAAAATCGCTTTCATAGTTACTTTTACACGAACACGTGCTTACAAACTTGTTTTTGAATATTAAAACAGCAAAGTGACAACAAAATACATGTGCTGTTGAATAACAAGATTTATGTCTAAAACACTAAGAAATAATTGCAAACACTAAACATACGTCTCTCTAAATCACCTCCAAGGCCTTAAACTAAAAGTGAAACATAAATTAAACTCGACAGAACATGTCGACTCCTGCGCAGTGCGAAATACTTGCCTAACACTTAATGATACACAAGTAGTCATAGACCAGTGGAAATATACCATTTACTATGCATACCTAAATGCTCTTGTTCTCATTGAGGCAAAATATGAAATTCATGACTTTCTAATAACAAATAATTACTTTAGATACATAGTTTAAATTACATTTAAATATTTATAGTAACTATGTGAGCTTTATTTACATAACGTATAAATAGCAATTAGTAAAACAAACTTCAACAAAGCCTGCCATTAAGGGGCGGCAATTATAATCCACGCACCAAGTGATTACGCAAATGTTGGAAGGTAACGCGCACAAATCTTATGAAGTGAGATCATATTATATTTACCTATTTTACTGTCTGATATTGTAATGAATCACTGTGTCAATTGCAATATATTTTTTATTATATTTTAAAGAGATTTGGAGCAATACTCAATATTAATTTACGTGAATTGGAAGCTGGATGATAGTCCTGCATTAACTTAATAATAGTTAAGGTATTTATTTGTTTATCTTTTACAAATATTGCCGATTAGATAACTAGCAAAAGATAGTGTTGAAGAGCTCAGTTTCGATAACTATCACGAAGAAACCGTTGTATTGGGTATCATAAACGTTACTTTTATGCATATGGTATCTATTAAGTAGTAAATTTGTGAGTAGAAATGAGAAAACCTACTTTATCCCTGATTTATTCACGATTTGTATTTTCTACTAAGCCATGTAATTGACAGTATTGACGGGCGACAGTTAAAGTCTAATTTGCTATCCGAAGCACCACCAAAAACAACTCAACTATAAGAAATTATTTTCTGGACGAAAAATATGTTGTTGATGAATTTGCGGTGGGAAAAGTTTTATTATCGGCTGGCATAAAATTAGCATAAATTTGTTAAGAGTGATGAATATTGAGATCACATTGCTATTTAGGGTACACCAGGCGCCAAGCACAGGCTTGGGATCAATAATGGCCTGGTGTAAAGAATATCTCAAAGGTTTTATAATACTTGCATACATCTCGCGGTTTTACGCGCAAATGGGTTATTTTATGAAGGATAAAAAAAGTAGTCTGTTAAAGGATTTTCAAAATCAGAAGTTGCATAGAATACTCCTACTTATACAAACTTTACCCCGGTGTTGTAATTGTACCTAGACCGTACAAGTACAAGACACCCCGACATTTTCTCGCGTTGGTGAGAAGAATATGTTTTTTATCGGATATGAGTGATGTTTTTAATTATTTTGGGAGACTGAGTGATTAACAAGGATTCATTAAAAAGAAGTCATAAAAGTAGAAAGATAAAGAAAATGGACATAGCTCCGAGGATCCAAGCAACACAACATTCGCTGCAAGAGCTATCAATTGGAAGAGGCTGAGAATTAGTGTTAGATTGAGTGAGAGCTGATGGCTGCACGACTCTAAGGAGTGACATCAAAGCCATCACGAGCGATCGAGCAGTAACTTAGTGTGATTGTGTGAAATGAAATACTCTTACAAACGCCTAGAGTAGTTTAGTATCGAAATTCGGCCATTATTTAAAAAAGGACGGACCAGTTGGTGTGGTGGTTACCCTGATTACCAAGCTAGACGGTCATGACTTTGATTCAAGACAAATATGAGTGCATGAACTGTTTTCTATATACATAAAGTACCTATGTGTTTATTTGAAAAATGGTATATGTAGTATATAAGTTATCTGGTTTCCATAGTACAAGTCATCTTTGTTTGGGATCGTTTATTTATATTTATATTTTTTTTTTATTCAGTCAACCATAACCTAAAAGGAGTTACATTATTCCACTACACAATATATTTGAACCTTCTTACACGATTTCTGAACGTTATATAAATTAGTATTCGCCCTTCGTCTCTCTCGGATCGACGTCGAGATTCACTACATATTGGATGTAATAGTAAGTAATAGATATTTATTGACAAAGTTATTATAGTTTACGGATTAACGGCACATTATTACCTTCTTGCTGTCACATATAATCAGATGATTAAACCAGGCCTTTCCACATGGATAACTAGTTTTCCGCCTGCGGTTTCTCCTGAATTCTCCGGGTTTGAGTAGTTCGGTAGTATATATTAAATATGCAATTCTATAATATATTATATGTACACACAAAAAAAGATGGCGTTCACTTTGAAAAAGTGAACATATTTGAATGTATTTTAAGCATTTGTAGTCTGCTTAAAAATACAAAATTCAATTTATTTATATTTTAACTCAAATTGTACGAGTATATTAAATTCTAAAAACCATTAATTTCTTTAAATATTAGAAGTTTTCTAAGTGAACGCATACTTTTGTTGTGTGTATGTGCAAAGTTTCATCTAAATACGTTTAGCCGTATAAGTTTGATTAACAGACATCCCCAACGTTCACATTTGTAAATACGCAGAACTTTTCATTACCTCATTTTAACCATTTTTTTCCAACAGATAATGTTTACCACATGTATGTGATTGACATGTAGATTTATACATCTAGTGTGTGGAAAAATATACCAACTCTTTAAAATGTATAGGGTGTCAAATCACGTTTAAGAATTAATCAGACTCATATCTACAATCTCCTGATAGGCAACTCCATCTTTAACATTTTGACGGGCCAGTTGGCTTGGCGTTTAGTTCAAAGACTACCACGCCACAGATGGTGGGCTCGCTTCCCACCCAGGACAACAATCTGCGCTTTTGAGTGTATATATAACTAAGTATTTACAAGGAAAAGTATCCATAGTACAAGCCGCGCTTAATTGCTGATCTCTCAGCTGTAAGTGAGGAAAGTTATATAATATATATATATTTTTAATACCACATGGGCCGACAAACAAGCAGACGGTCCACCTGATGGTAAGTGGTCACCGCCGCCTATGGACATTTGCAACACTAAGGGCATCGCCAAAGCGTTGTCGACCCTGAGACGTGAAGTTGTTAAGTCTCATGTGCCTGTAATTTCACCGGCCCCCTTACCTTTCTAACCGAAAAGTTTTTTTTTTTATGCCACTTGGGCCGACAAACAAGCAGACGGTCCACCTGATGGTAAGTGGTCGCCGCCGCATATGGACATTTGCAACACTAGGAGCATCGCCAATGCGTTGTCGACCCTGAGACGTGAAGTTGTTAAGTCTCATGTTTTCACCGGCCCCCTTACCTTTCTAACCGAAACACAGTAACACAAGTGCACTACTGCTTCACGGCAGAAATGGGTAAGGTGGTAGTACTTCCCCGGACGAACTCTGCACTAAGAGCTCTACTACTCGAAAAAATTATTAAATTATTTATAGGCGTGAAGCTTCTTATGGGAGGGCTTTGAAATTCTGATCGGCAACCTTTTTATGTGACGAAAAATAAATAAATGATAAACACAATCTATGCTATTCAAAAGTGATTGATGATTATATAAAATGTTTCCCTGGAATACAGTTTTATTTCTATCATGTGTCTTTACTTCTTCACCCTATTTCAGTCAATCAGTTTTATATTATTAAATTATGTTTTAGTATTAAGTAGTAATATTAGAATATGTCGCATGCTGAGGTTTCCTATAATTAACAGGGCACTTAGCATTTTTTTGTATTATAATAATTTGGATTTTTACACAGTGTACTTGTTGTTGGAAATCCTAATAAAAAAAAAATGATTTAGATCAATATATAAACAAATCGACACACCAATTTAATATCCATTTCATCATTGCAAACCGTATGTTTACCTTTCACGCATTTCACATCCGCTGGCTAATAATCTTTGACGCAATGCTATTAAGCGCCTAACCAACGATTTAAAGTGGCCATATTACCTTCTACTGACGTCCAACCTAATGTCAGTCGAAATTTTACAGCGTAATAGCTCCAACTAGCGTTGACCGCGCCTAGGCTACGTTGCAAAAATGGTTTTAAATGCAGAGCACTATGATTAATAGTCGTAACGCGATAACATGTTATTGATACCTGTATAATGATTCCTCAACGACAAAAGTAATTAGCAGGAAAATTGGGTCGAAAAAACCGGTTTGAAATATGTTTTACATATTAGTGTATCCAGTTTCTATTCTATACAAATAAATAAAATTGATGTGTCTGTTTGTAATATTAAAAAAATAGCTTTTTACTAACTGCATATTGATTCAGTGTTTTTTAAATCCATCTAGCTATCTCTTTGTTCCGGTTAATGTCGGAAACGGCTCAACCGACAATGACGGAACTGTCATCGGCAGATAGTTGGTGTTATAAGGAGTACATTTTTATTCCGGGAAAATATGATTTCCCTCGGGAACTCGGGTGAAACCGCGGAGTTAGCTATACATTATTATGACATTACTATAAAATATTCATATAAACATTAAAAAATGGGTTTGTTGCATTCGGAAAAGGTAACATATACATGTTACATTGATACTGTTAAGCTAGCTAGGCCTTAAAAACTGGCAATAGAGCATTCACTCAGTGATTCTCAGCCATTCAGCAAGTATAATGTAGGCGAGTTCACTATCTGGATGCATACGACTTTCCTTTGAAAGAGGTACCTACAAAATATTTAATTATTATATATAAATATATTAAAAATGTTATTTTTATATTATTATATATTTGCCATTAAAGTATATGTATGTTTATAATTTTGCTGTTAAAAATAATCGCATACTATATAATAATTTGATAGAAATATTTTATTAGATCACGTTGCTATTTTATTTATCACTAGTATACGATTATTTTTAACCGCAAAATTATAAAAATACACATACTTATTGGCAAATCTATTAAAAATAACCATCACATGTTTTTTTATGACAATTAGGCCGATACGGCCCACATGATGAGTAGTCACACTGAGACTTGAAGATGTTAAGTTTCATATCCTGTTATTTCGCCGGCTCCCTTACCTTTCTAGCCGACACACAGTGATGAGTGCACTACTGCTTCACGGTGGAAATGAGCAAGGTGGTAGTTAGCTTCTTCTTGTTTTGTTTTGACGAACCTTATATATTCATATTTATTTTTTAACTATATTGAATATAGGTAAACAGTTGATCGTGTTCCATTTGACAATCCAAAATGTCAATTTAACATAACATCTTCACTCAGTTTTGATATGACGATTCTAAATATTGAGCGCATTAAAATCGAATAGAGCGTAATGATCGAATGCTTACGTAATGGCGTTCTATTTTTAGAAGTTGATACAGATTTGATTCATGTGGGGCATTTTAACACCTACTGCAGGCGACTGGTTTAACTGGTTGCGGCTGCTACTGATACCACGCTGTATCGATGACTAGCAATATTGACGATATGGGATATTTTCGCGCCTAGGTATGTGTAAATGTCACTTCTTCTTTTTTTATTTAAAAGGCATCTGTTGCCAGTAGCATACTACCGCTAATGTCACTTCTTCTTTTTTTATTTAAATGGCATCTGTTGCCAGTAGACTTTTACCCCTAATGTCACTTTAGTTGAAGATTTACGAAGGAGATCTGTGTTTTAATAATAGTTATAAATTATCCAATATAAGAAACCTCTATTGATATTTAAGAATCTTATGGAAAAATTTGGCTTTTTGCTTTTTTTCCATTTACATTATCAATTAACCGTTTACAGTAACTTTTATTTTATTTTCTTAAACGTCAATGAAGGTTTTTTGTATTTCGACTGTAAAAGGGCTTTGTAGCACTTAGGCTTTTATATTCCCCTTTCGATTAAATGTAATCTAAGTAAACAACGATAAATATGGTAGAATATTAATAGCAATTTTTGACACTTCCAAATGAAACCGGATTATCGTCATGCGTTTTTCATTTGTTTCCATAAAGTTCCCGCATTTTTTCCGAAGCGCGGCAATTATACCGCAATATGTATTTTATATTGTTTTGTTTTCAGTTACAGTAATATAATGTGGATTGCAATTACAAACGTGCTTTGAACTTCATTTTAATTGCAGGTCCACCAATTTTGCGCATCGCCTAATCTTCATCGTCTGTTTATTTACCTAGTTTTCAGGGTTGTCACTTTTGACAAATTAAATACTTACATTTTTATTTAGGTAAAACTGTAGGTATATAAAAAATTGAATTTTCCAAATAAATAATTATTTGTTTTTGCAGTCCATTTATTGAGCATCATTTAATTCATTGGACAGCCCTACCTGAACATGCTACCATCGCAACCGCAGTCAGATACGTAAATGGAAAGGTATTTCTACTGTCAAAATCATTTATGTCAATCGATTCTAGGTAGCATTGCCTTGCATGCTGCTCGGGCATAATGGTAAAAGCATAGAGAAAAGATTGTATAGACTGATTCGAATGCAATAAACTCTTCTATTTCGAAATTATATATTAAATAAAATATATTAAAGTAATCTTATGATGACAGTGACAAACGTTTAAATGTTCACAGTATTCTAAATTGTAGGCACCGATCAAAATCTACTCATAACCCATGGGGAAGAAAGGTTCTCGAGTGGCGACCACGAACTGGAAAATGTCAAGCGGGTCGACCTCCCACCAGGTGGACCGACGACCTGGTCAAAGTTGCTGGAAGCGGCTGGACCCAGGCGGTTCAGGACACTTCGAGGTGGAAATCCAAGGTTTAGCAGTTTACATTCCTGGGCTGACATGATGATGATCATAATCCTGTTGCTATGCACGCACTTATAAACTAATCTAGACCACAATTATCTATCACTCATCCAAATCATACATATTTTGACAAGAGTGCAAATTCGGTAATATCAAAATGTTTTAATCCCAGCCCTAGTCCCTAGAGTTAGTTTATTAGACATTCCTTTTTCACCTGATATTTTTTTTACCTAAATTAAACTTACACGTGCGAAACGTCTGTTGACATCTGAAACTACCAATTTTGTAACCTCTTTCCCTTTTACTGTATGTAATATTATACGCTTCTGAAAACAGACTTTAGTAAGAACATGAAGCTTTTGAGAAAACGTTTTTCAATGTAATGGGACGAACAATAGTACAGTATTCATAAGAAAGGTTTTCTTCGTAAAAATGACAAAAGCTCGCATATCTCTATCACGTCGCGTTAGGCAAATAATATACTAATTGAATGAATGCTCGTTACATAAAGCAAGTGTACTTGCCAACGGTATTACTTGTTAGGATTACGAACAAGGTGCCTTTTGTGGCATTGCGTCCACCTCCACTTGTATGCAATATACAATACATACAATGCAAATCGTTTTGGTGCTCTAATGCAAAATCATAGTTTAGCATCCATAATATTTTCAATGGATTCTGTTTATTACTTCTTGCTTTACAATATCAGCGTACCTACGTACGCTATTCCTTAAAAGTAAAAAAATAAAAAAGAAACTGGCCATCTCTCCCTATTTTATTTAACGTTTTGTTGGACACTGAATGTTAGATGAAGGTTTGGTATATTTTTTACTCCCCACAACATCTGACATACGTCACATAATGTCTGTTCGGAAATTCCATACGTTTTATTAATCAAATTAATTAATTCTGAAAACATAATTATTTATTAATTTAAAGGTCAACTCAGACAAATCCTTTAATCAACTCTAGTGTTGTAATATTTTATTAAAATGGAAATGAATAAATTAAAATAACCCTCATCAATCAAGCTTGAAATGAAACGCCGTTTATCCCGGCTAATTGCTACCCTCAGTCATCCGGATAGCCGTAAATCGGATATTTTTTAACCCGAAAATTAACTGGTAAATGAGATCTACCAGAAAACGGCACGTGGAAGCACGAAAATTACGCGCAGTAGTTGTTAATTGATTTCACTGAATTACTGGTAATTAGAATATTTTTATTTTTTATTTAACTGCTGTACCTGAATATGTGTTTTCAGTTATGTTTTAACATTTCCTTATTACCCAATTGATTATAAGCCGTTTTAGAGACTTCTAAAAATTACTAGAATCCGATTAAAATATCTCCATATTTGTCTGTTGAATAGCTATTGAAATAGACAGGACTAGAACTAATCTTTCATGATTTAAAAACCATATTTGTTCACAGTAAGAGTAAAAACACACTGAAAAATCAACACAATATGTTTTTTTGATGTCTCTTTATGTCATTTAGAGTGAACTCACTAAAAAAAAAGAAAAAGAACGTGAAGTTATACTTCTTTGATGGAAAAGTTTTCCCCCATGATAATGGCAAACAATAAAAACATTAGTAAGTACCAACAATAATATACAAAAAAATACTGGTAATACAGGTTTATGGACGAAGATTTACCGTTGCACGGATAAAGAAAAAAGACAATAAAAATATAAAAAAAATGTACATCAGACATCAACTCATAAAGTAGTTTTTTTATACTGTTTAAATATATATATATTTTTTTGTTTTTTCATTTTCCGTGAAGATTGCACCTGTAAACACTGTGTAAGAGAAATAAATAAATATATTTTGTTTAAAGCCTGCCAAGTATTACAACAATATCATTTAAACAGATGGTAGCCTACACTGGACAAGCCTGTTCTTAGTAAATACGGACTTAACATATGATACGCGTCTGTTACTTATAATGTAACAATAGTTCAACGTTGCTAATTATGTCAAGCATCAAGCGACACATTGTATGCAAAAACAAGTTTCTTTGATATGCTTATAACATGTTTTGCTCTATATTGTAGTTCGGAAATGGTGTTTGCTATGTTAATTTCGTACGTATATATTCAAAGCAGTATTTTGTGTCTAATTTAAATAGTAATTTAGTTTCGATTTCAAATTGGCATACTGTGTTTGTTTATGCTTTAATATGTGTATATAAGTTGAACAAAAAATATAATTATAAAATCTAGAAGCATGTTAATAGAATTTTTAAATAAATCTTATACGAGTATATGTATAAATAAAATGAAATCATATATTATACATAATATGTCATATTGTTTTTTATGTTGTAATCCATCTAGAATATTTATGCAAAATACATCAAAACTACTGAGCATATCGGGATGGGACTGCTACCATTCGACGCAGATTTTTTTGTAGATGGCCATAGACTATACAGGATGTTACAAAACTACCCGTAAAGCCAAAAGGGGGTTGAGTGGGGCCTTATACCGTTATAAGGCCCCGTTAAAGTGAATGGACCCGTGTCCATTCACAAAATTTAAGAACCGTTTTATGAATGAGAAATAGAAAAACTATTGAAGTAGACAATTATTAGGTAAAATAGGTACGTAGGCCTTACTGTTAAATAATCTGGTTCCCTGACATAACAGCATACTAGGGTTGTTGGGTTTGATAATTAATTATATGTTTACGGGGTATTTTGTAACACGTTGTAAATGATATCGACAAACGCGGGTGAAACCGTGGACGGCTGCTAGTTACAACATAAATGCGCATAAAAAATTGTAATATCAAATCATAATATTTATGGGAGTGTTTGACATACCTCGAATGGTATGAGCTAATTTAATTAACAAACAAGCTTTAATTAAATTAATTAATGCATTCAAAGCAAGAAGTTTATAAAAGCTCGGTTCCTTTGATGAATGCTAAGTCGCTTTAGGTTCAAGTCACAAAGGTAATGAAAGAGTTAATGATTACAATAAAACTCTGAGTATGACTACACTAATGATTTATTACTTCTTATTAAAAATTAATAATCAATATCGCGTCGTTGTACTATCTGTAGGCATTTCTAAATAAATAGATTTAAATAACATTACTCACTGACAGCGATTTGTGTGATGTTTCGGAGATACAGTTATCAGCTAACTTTAACATGTCGCTTTTGGCTGTTGGTGTGTTTGCATAGTAGTAACATATCTTTATTTCTCAAAATAATTACACTAGGGTGCAGAAATGTAATGCTATGTAAGTTGTTAATAAGATTAAAATAAACGTACTGCAGTTGCGACTACTCTCATTACTAGGCAAAAATAGCCTGTATTAATGAAGAGTAGGCCCATGCCTCTAGAATAAATTGAACATACATAACATTATATGTGACATATTTGTGTAATATACAAAATTATTTCTAATGTTAATATTTAAGAAAAGAAATTGTAGTCTGTTGAGTGTTTTACGAAAGTGCAATGCTAAGTGTGTATGTGTGTGTGTGTGTGAGTGTGTGTGTGTGTTTATGTGTATGTGAGTGTGAGTGTGTGAATTATGATAGTAAAAATTTTACTCTCATAATTTTTTCCAAACGTGCCAAATTAAGTTTAGTTTCAAAATATATATTAACTCCAATGGTTCTCAAACCTTTTCGTAAAATCAAAATGTCACAGATAAATTGGAAACAGCCATATCGATAAAACTTAAAATGTTTTAACGATTTACACAAATATGTTGTATACTTGTCCGATTACACGGTGACACAAACGTGTACTGTTTGGGGCACACAGTGACCTTTCGCTGACATTTTCCGCTTGATTTTAGGTCACAGCAACCGCGCTCGACCGCGCTAGATTGACAATTTCTAACGATTCCAGCGCTATTTGTTTTCCATGTTGAATGAGTTTACACAGAAGATAGGGAAACAATTGTAACGGCTCAAGCATATTTTATTGGAGCATCCCTTGTTTAAATAAAGCGATGAAAATACTTTTTTGTTACGAATAAAATTTTGTGGATTTTTTGCCTGTATTCGAAGTAAAATACGAATCTATTTCTTTGGAGGAAACTTTTGTGTTTCGCATGATATTTAGTATTTTGTATTTTTAGTGTATATAGTGTTTATAAGCTTATTTTTAAACATGCCTAACTCCTAACTAACAGTGTAATTGCATGGGTAATTTAAGATTTTTTTGACACCGTAGGAACTTCAACAACAACAATTACCATCATATTTTTCTATGCTAATATTGTAAAAAGGTAAAGTTTTCGAGTTTGGGTGTAGGACCCAACTGACCCGATTTCAATAATTCCTTCACTGATATATAGCTACACTATTTTGGAGTAACATAGGCTATGTAATAATACCAGGACACCTTAGATCTCTTGGGAATGCGGGTATATCCACGGGATTGACCTTAGTTTCATATAACACGATTAAAGATAATTTAATTAATAATTCTTTGCTGTCAAAACATCAATATTTTGACTAAAAAATATAAATAAAAAAATACTGGATGGCTCTTACATAAATACTTTTTGTAACGCATATAATCCCATTATGGTCGGTATAAAGTTCCTTTTGTTGTTTTTGTGTAATTGATTACATCTGTACATTAAATCAGGTATTATCTACAGAATGGGGATTTGCTTTTAAAGGTTGAATCTATCTTTATTTGCAACTTATTAAAATTCGAAATATTGTATGTTACAGATCAAGAGAGATCGTTAATTACTCAAACTAGTTGTACAGTTACAAAGTTATTGATAATAACTATGACTTTCAGAGCGTAGATTCGATTCTCACCCTGGACAAATATTTGTTTGCATGAACAAGTCGGTTTATTCTGTATCTAGGTCAAATATCTAAATAAGTATTTGAGAAGTGTTTGAGATCATTGTAAAAGAAATATTCCATGATATACCTTTATTTATTACTAGCTGTCCTCCGCGGTTTCACTCGCGCTTAGTTTGAAGTTGATCAGTCCAAGAAAACACATTGTTTCCACCCCCGTTTTACCCCTTAGGGGGTGAATTTTCAAAAATCCTTTCTATGTACTACCCAACGTTATAAAAAGGAACCCCTGTGCAAAATTGCATGTTTCTAATCCTTATAGTTTAGGCCCTGCGTTGATATGTCCGTCAGCTTCTCCTTTTATATATAGATAGATATCTAACCTCATTCCGAAAGTGTAACAACGTTATATCTAAAACAAGCAAGTAAAACAAAACAACAAACCGATCCGATTAATGCTACATCACCGTTATCCGATAACGTTATCACATGTTATCACCATGACGTCATTATTGTAACATCACATCGCGATGGCCGACAGACATAGTGTCAGATTTTGTTAATCACAATTGATATGTTAGTATCGAGAGTAAATCGACGCGGTAAAATGAGATTATTAGAGAATTATGGATTGAAAAGTGTTTTTGAATTAAATTCTAATATACTTGCCGACTTGACGTAAATTGGACAAATGGAATGGTTTTTTTAAGGGGTGGCTAATTACCACAAAGTTTATGATACGTAAAAAAAATCTGTAAATAAAAACAGACAATGTGTCCCAAAAATTATTGAATTTCAAAAATGAAAAAAGAATGTTTGTTACTGAATCACTACAGAACAGCTGATCGGATCTGGATGAAATTTGGTACGGAAATAGATGGAATAGAACATAGGCTACCCCGGGACAATGTTAAATTCTTCGGGATCGCGGGGGGACAGCTAGTAATCCATATAATTAACAATAAGGCCTTCACATGCATTTATGTCAGAATGAGAGAGCAGACTTCCTCCAAACTTATAAACTTAAAAATATTAGTATGGATAAAATTAAACTTTGTACAAACATCCACATTATGATCTGCATGGTAGGTTAGGGTGTAGTTACAAAGTTTTGCTGCTGTGCAAGTTCGAGCAGAATTCTGGAGCGTTATATTACCACCTCTACTAATAACACACGATACCCTGTTCATTACGTAAACAAATAGTTTGATAGTACTTCACTAACTCCAAGTTCCCCGTCAATTAAATTGCTTATTTTAAATTACAAACACTTACTACTACACAAGGCCATCATTTGTGGAACAAAATTCTAAAAAACAAACAAAGTTCTAATAAAAAGAGTTATAAATGAAATTATAATAAATTAAACTTATCCTTTTGAATGGTCAGACTCTAACGCCTATTTGGATGGTTTTTTGCTGGGAAGAGCCGGATATAAACTAATCAATTATTTTTAAAACTAAATTTTATACAATATGATAAGTCTTGAACGCAAGAGCGAGATCGTTGTTGAAGTTTAAGTACACAGTGTTAATTATTTTCTTAATTTGTACAGATATATTTATATTTCACCAATTTAAATGCGGACAGCAAAGGAGTGGAGCTCACTGCCGGCGTAAATTTTTCCCGATTCATACAATCTCGGAGTCTTTAAGGCAATAGTGAATAGGTATTACTTGAGTTCGCGTGTACCGTCCTCGACTGCATCGTCACTTTCCATCAGGTGAGATCTAGTCAAATGCGTTCAAGTTTTTATATATATAAAAAAAAAACCAGAGATTTTGTTTTCCAGTATGAATGTGTAGTAGTTAGTGCAGTATATGAGTAAGAAACGGCACAATACTCAGATGACGGAATGGTTTAATATTTATTTTATTCGTGTTATTTTTTTAATACAACTACGGAGAGCATTGCAGCCTTTATGATCCGCATTCCGTAAGCACGTTGCTAAGCTGTTGGCATAAACATAGTGGGTACTGCCAATGCTTTTGTATGATATCTCTATGTTATTTATTTTTCTAGAATATAGATAATGTTTAACAAGGCTTTAAATTAAATAATGAATGAGTAAGGCTGATGCAATAATTATAAATAGCATATTAAAACGTTATATACTAGATGACGATTAATAAAATCAAAAAAATATCCATTAGAATAGATAAAATATTCACACAACATAAATAATGTACAAAATATAAATATTATTGCCTTTATTTATTAGTTAATTATAAGTAGAGTATTAAGTTTCTTTTTCTATTTGTTTTTAGGCATTATCACTATCACTACATAGTATAAAACAAAGCCGCTTTCTCTGTCCCTATATCCCTATGTATGCTTAAATCTTTAAAACTACGCAACGGATTTTGATGTGGTTTTTTTAATAGATAGAGTGATTGGAGAGGAAGTATTATAAGAGGAGGAGGATTATAAGATGGAAAACCAAGCACTATGCTGCCATAAACATATATTATGTATATAATAAGTCAATCTAGTATATCTGGTGTCTAGTGTTCTAACGTCTAGTAATCTCGCATATAAAGTCCCAAATTAAAAGCTGAAAATAGTATACAAAAAAATAAACAGAATTATACTTGTGAACATAAATTAGAGACAAAACAATCTTCCTGTTAATGAATTCCCTAAAAAGTTCAGGAAATAATTAGCTTAATGAGCACCTAAGTTGATGGGAAAGATGAATAAAGGTACTGTTATATTATAACAACACAGTTATAAGAAACGTCGCTTGCTTTGAAATTTTCTCGAGGACACCGTCAATTGAAAGGGAAGAGTCGCTAAGATTTTTTCATGGAATACATCTAATTTGATTGAATATTTTATGAAATACTTTTTCATCACTTTAGATGTCACCACATGGAGGAAATATTCTCACTATTGGGAATTGAAATTTTGTCTTCTTTTCACAAATTTTCACTCCTTGTATGTTGGTCTTTTTTGACGGCGTGAGGATTTTACTCGTCACTGGGATGCTTACCTAATCTGTACTATGTTAAAGCACAATCTCACAATGATGTGATTATGTGGCTGAAGGTGGTAAGGACACAAATCCTACACGTAAACTGGCTCTTAAGTGCATCTGCTAGAACATATCGATACCTTTTCGACATGAGGGTAGTAGCCAAATAGTCAGGTATTAGAAAGCCTACCAATGTTATGGTCTCCTCACTCTATATTTTTTTATCTTTCTTTTTATACCGCTTGGGCCGACAAACAAGCATACGGTTCACCTAATGGTAAGTGATCACCGCCGCCTTTGGACATTTGCTACAATAAGGGCATCGCCAATGCGTTGTCGACCCTGAGACGTGAAGTTGTTAAGTCTCATGTACCTGTAATTTCACCAGCCCCCTTACCTTTCTAACCGAAACACAGTAATAAAAGTGCACAACTGATTCACGGCAGAAATGGGTAAGGTGGAAGTACTTCCCCGGCAAACTGCACTAAGAGCTCTACTACTCTAGAAAATTATTTCTTCCCCTGAAGGATCAAGCTGAGTGTAGGATTCAAACCTGCACGTGACGTCACTACAAAAGAAAGAGTTCTCGAACTATACATATCAATACTTTGCTTCAATTTAGACAAGCCTTTTAACCGATCTTAGTATTCCTACTCCTACTAATATTATTCATTTGAAAGTAACTTTGTCTCTCGATCAGATTGCTTCCTTACTTCGACTTTACGGTTGAACTGACTTTGATGAAATGTACCTTTAGTCGGTCATGGGGAATTATTTCACAAACGCAGGTGAATTTGTCATAAGTTTAGTAATTTTAGTTAGACTCCAGTTTTAAAACACAAAAAATCTATGCAACAATCCTATATAGTAACGGCACAATTTACCAGAATTTAATAACGGAAACTGTAAGTAAAAATATGCTCCTACTATCTATATCGTATAAAGGGGAGTGATAATAAATAAAAGATAAAATAATATTCTTACTGTCCCATAATTATTTGGTGCTTATTCAAGGAAATTAATTTGATTGGCGTTAAGAAAATAAGAGGAAGATAACTGATAAATTATTCTGAGATTACTTAACTCGGCACTTCTGTTCATAGTAAACAACGCGCTTAGAAATTCAGTATTGTAATTAAGATCTGACGAACTAGTAATAAAGCTTTGAAAGTTCATTGTGGAAGCATAGAAAGTTCTCGTCGACGAAGGAAGAAAAACGAAAGGTAAACAAAGGAATGTTAATGTTGAAATTGGTGCATTTTCAAGGAGGGAGAATAATGTTTCTATAAAATTTGATTAACTATTACCGATCTTCAAAGTGAACACATAAGATCCCATACAAAACCCAGAACAAATTATATTGAATTCGAATCTTCTGATTGAATCGACTGTGAAATGTGCAATAAGTAATGATAAATTATTTTTTTTATCAATATAATTCCAACCCATGCTTGTGTTTTAAACGATATTGTCAAACGACTGACATTTATGTCAAACACCATAAAGTTACATTATAAGAGTTTATATTGTCAAAAGCGGTTACATTAGAAAAGTTGATACGGTCGTTATATTTTCTTAAATTTTCTAATTTTCCGCGCAACTTTCTTAATTTTTTCCACCCTGAACATAACAAACACAAAAAAAAGAATAAGCGAAATCGGTCCAGCCGTCTATGCGTGATGCCGTGACCAAGGGAAATAGGGATTCATTTTAGATAGATTTATGGCATTTCCAATAAGTGAATTAGAATTACCAATGTAATGTAAATAGTAAAAGTCTTAATGGGACCATAAAGAGAATGATGTTTATAAACCTTGTTGGTGAAGCTGAGATATTTTATCCCAATCTAAAATATATTTAAAACCTAACTGCTAGACTAACTGCGGTTTAACATTAGCTAGTAAAATTATATTTGTTCCCTTTTGTTTAATAAAGCCGAGAATCCCTTGTCATTAGCCCAAATTATTCATTTATTGTAGAACGTCTACCAAAAAGATAAATAAACATAGACAGAGCACCAAGTCCTCTTACCGATAACATATGAGTATCCATCAAGTGTTAGGACGCATTTCCTGGGTGCCCCTGACGCTGATCGATGCCTGTGCGTTCTTGGCAAGGCACCTAACGCCCTCCCACCTCCAGGATCACTATGACATTTGTGAACCAGCTCTTTATCACTTGCGACATTGCTGTTGCCGTCGACCGAACCCTGCCTGCTGGCCTCCAGCAGTGCTTTACCTCGGCGCATCATCACATTACACGCTATCTCCACTAACCATGTTCACTTGTTCACTCCAAAATTCACTGAGGTCACTCAAAAAATCACGAACCACTCCACTCACGTGCTCACAGCTCACTGTTTAATCACTCAAAAAAAATCTTAGATATGTTTATGGTTTCAACACTTTTGTTTTGATATGCTACAGCCGGAGTCGTAAATTAGGCGTACGCTTCAGGCATTTTCATTGCCTCTGGTCTAAAAACTAATAAATTGAGAATTATTACTATGACGCTGTTCTTTTTTATATTTTCGACTTCGGTATTATCGCGGATTGTTTAGATACGGCTGCAATTTGTTGATGTTCCACGTGATGAATGAATTCGTATTTACAGGGTAATCGATTAGTTTGATGAAGATCTTTTGGCGATTAAACTAACAGTTGTCTAATCGATTTCAGTTTCCGTTTAGCGATAAAATTTATTGTCGATATTGACCGCGTGAATGATATAATTCTTATGAAAACAGACGAATCTTATTTAAGAAGGTTTAATAAATTTTCCGTTCTTAATTTGTCTGGATAAACATTGTGGTAATTTAAAGGAGATATTAAATGAATATTTGATTTTATGCTCTGTGTAATTCAGCAAAGATTCAGATATTTTTCTTTATAATTAATGTTTGTTTCTGCAATGATATATAGCACTTTATTATGTGAAAAAATATTATTTTTCTAACTTCGATAGCAACATCATTACACAAACAAGAGGCTCTACATAAACAGTTCTTTGTTCGTCTTTCCAACACCAAATACAAATAAACGAATCTTTGTTTCTCTTTAATTTAGCGTGAATCTAACCAACTTAGCGTAAACGCAATTCAAATTAACTCGGAGTTTATTGTTCCAAAACAATACGTAAACTGCCTATGGTTAAATCATCCCGATCGAATTGTGTGAGCGAGGCTACGTTTTATTTTTTAATGGCTCATAATTTTCCCGACTATGGTAAAACCGTGAAATTAATGTTTAGCATAACACAGGTGGGAACACGGAAATCTATTTTCAAGCGACGAGTGTTGTTTTTCCACCATAGTAACGCTACACGGGGCGCCCATAAAATGTTGCGTCACGGCTCACGGTCGGGGGTGGCAGTCCCCCCCACTTGTAAACAGATTGTGACGTTGTCCACTGGACTATGCCAAATCGCGGCCAACAGGTGGTCTCTTTCCCGAATTCCCCGAGTTAAGACTACAACACTGAACTCACAGAGCGATTAGAATTTGGAATATTTTTTTTTGAAAAAAATTTTTTTTTGGTGTTGACCATTGGAATGATCGGACATGTACGGACGGAGCGTTCGGAAAACGGTTCAGGGCGTCATGACGCGACTACGCTACCGTACCGCGTGGAAGCCTGCGCGCGACTGTCGTCTCGTCCGAGCCACATGCTTCACCCGCCACAGGTAGCTGCTGATTAGTACTGAGCACTTGAAGTTCCAAATTCGAAATCCCCGGGATATTGAGCAATTTCTTTGACTAAATACGGCATAAACCAGCCAGTTACTCTAGACCTGTTATCTCTAACTTACCCGAGGTCATAATTTTAATTCTGTCATTGTTTGTTATAGCTCCTAAGAGACTTAAGAAGTTCAAGTTATTTGACAAATTTACGACTTTCATTTCAAAAATATACCTAACCTAATTTAACCGTTTAATATTATTATCAAGGGAGGTATTATTTTATGAACTCAAATAATTTTTGCGATCCAACCTTGAGATAAAAGAGAATTTACTTAATTATAACCATAAACAAAATAACCCTGACTTAATGAAAGTATAATAGAAAAAACTTTTCATGTCTGTTTGTTCTGTGTCTGGGTCTATAAAAGTATGTACTTAAACAGCAGTACATACATACGTTATAACAGTAAAAGCTCTGTTTATTTTGGAATTATAGAGTGCATGAGATGGTGATAAAGTTGACTAGTCTTATTGGAACATAAGATATTTCCTTTTTTATAATAGATAAAAAGAAAACTTATAGGATATATTTTACTTACAAAGAATATTATTTCTTCATATAAGGTTACTTCGCTAATTTTGAATTCAATGAATGCCCCTTGATAATAAAGGTTTACGATCTCTGCAAAGGCCTTGGAGCTCTCAATGTTTAGGCCCATTAAATTGTTTTAAGAGTAAGCATAAATAGGCCTATTCATTATTATATTACATCTTCCTACAGTATTACTGAAGTACATATTACAGTAGAATGGTTAAAGTAAATAACTTAAGAATATTATGGAAATACATTTAAAGCTCAAATTATGAAAGCTTTTATTGAATAGATAGCAAAAATTAATTTAGGGTTATTATTTTAATGTTATTTAAATTATACACATTTAGGTTATATTTTGTATTATATTATTGTATATTTTGTAATTTAATTCCTTGTAAAAGTTTAGGGAATTAATTAATAATTTTGAGCGGGGGTTGAAAATTCAAACGAAATTGGATCATTTCATATTTTTACCCACGAACGGAGACGGTATATATGCTTTTAGGGTTAAAGGACGTTTGTCTGTGCAAATCCATGTTGCGATTTTTCTCCAACACTACTGGTCTGTTTTTGATGCAGTTTTCAGTTATGGGTTCAGGTTTGATTGGTGCATGTTCTTAGATAGTTGTTTTTAAGTATTTACATTACGTGGATGACCTAGACTTTGCTTTAATACATTTCATGGATAAGTCTAACTTAATATTGTTTTACGTTTTGGTATTGGCCAGGGTCAAGAAATTTTCGAAAATTTCGATAAATTATTAAATTGTTTCGAAAAATATTTAAATTTTCAATGAATAAAGTCATTAAATCATAGTCTAATACGAAAACTCATTAACTATTGCTAAGATACGTCTAAAAGATAAATCTAAGTCAACCGTCTAATCAAAAACCTTTCTAAGTGATTTAATATTGTATCAACAAAAACAATTGCTCGAATTGTTAATTAATGTAATAACCAAGTTAATCCATTAAAAAGTCATTAAAATTAAATTTAAGTTTCCAAAACTGCTCGCTAACTTTTAAACTAATGTCTGCAAAAATACAATTCTTACAGTAAACATGATTTACGTATTAAACAAGATAGGTACCGAAATATTTTTTCAAAAATTTCAGGACCAGAATTCAGGAACGATTTTTTTTTATTATATATATTTTTTTATATTTATAATGGGCTTGTGTTTAACTGTCGACACCAGGAGGAGTTATGACGAAGCTATGATATAGCACGCTTACCAAGAAAACTTGACATAATTAATGTAATAGAAGAAAAATGTCAAAACCGACCCAAAATTTATTGGTTCTCATGAACATTACAGGCACTTGAGACTTAACAACTTCACGTCTCAGGGCCGACAACGCATTGGCGATGCCCCTAGTGTTGCAATTGTCCATAAGCCGCGGTGATCACTTACCACCAGGTGGACCGACTGCTTGTTTGTCGGCCCAAGTGGTATAAAATAAAAAAACAAAAAACACTCAACTTACCCATGGATATAAAATAATTAACACATAAAAAACTACTATCCTAACAGCTTTTTGATCTTATAACGAGAGCAGGAAAAACTGGCCCTTAACAAGGTATTAAGTTGGCAGTTTGTTATAGTTGGCCATTTCTTTTGGCAAGTCCCTTTGTTTAGGTAAGTCTAGCCGTTCCGTATATCTTGACAGTGAACTTGGTAAAAGATTTAGATGGATTACTCGCTGTGACTTTCCTGTGTGATTGACTTTTATTATTCTTTGACATGTTTTATTTTTGTTAGAATCCTTTTAAATGAAGTGTCTGAATTTATCTCTACTAATATTATAAATGTATAATTAAGTTTGTTTATTACGCTTTCACGCGAAAACTACTTAACCGATTCTCATGAAGTTTTGTTCACATATTCTTAGAGGTATTAAAAGTAACATAGGGTACTTTTGTGGGATTGTGGGAAAATGTTACGTACCTCGCTAACGCGGGTGAAACCGCGGGGGACAGCTAGTATAAATATAAAGGACGATTTCGCAAAGTTTTTTTTTTTTTTTATTCTAGTTGTGAAGACAAACAAGCAGGCGGTCCACCTGATGGTAAGTGGTCACCGCCGCCTATGGACATTTGCAACACTAGGGGCATCGCCAATGCGTTGCCGACCCTGAGACGTGATGTTGTTAAGTCTCATGTGCCTGTAATTTCACCGGGCCCTTTACCTTTCTATCCGAAACACAGTAATATAAGTGCACTACTGCTTAACGGCAGAAATGGGTAAGGTGGTAGTACTTCCCCGGACGAACTCTGCACTAAGAGCTCTATTACTCTCGTTAGTCGTCTAGTAATAATGCAGATTTTGTAAATAAAATCGCTGAGTGACATAGGCTATGTTTTTATACTGGGATACATTAGATCCCTTAGAAACGCGGGTGAAACCACGGTATGGTTAGTTGCCATGTGATGTTATACATATCAATGGATGATGGTATACCATTGAAATTCAATCTACATAGAAAACTTTTACAAAGATCTGACTCTCTGTCTTGAAGCCTCTGGCTTCCCGCTTTCGACCACATTAACTCTTGTTGCTTGTAAAATAATAGCCAGAAGAAAATTTTTTTTTTTTTTAATTGAAGCGATTCAAAAATTTTAAATTCAAGTTATTTTATAACTTTATTCAGTTTCAGTTTTCAGTTTAGGCCCGCGGATGGCAGTTATGAAGGTAAAATTTTAAATTACTAAAGCTACCACTGGTACGGAGTCAGCCTTCAACTGATGAGAACCGCCAAGAAAGTCAGCAAGGTTATAATGTCATTAACATGTATTTAAAGAAAAATGTTAGAGTATTATTTTTTTTGTATTGCAATACTTTACTGAAATTTTATGTAACAAGGTTGTACTATGGTTTCCTAATGACGTTTTTCTTCAAAGAAAGTTCAAGCTTATTGTAGATTTAATACCTGCGACCTTCATCATGGCATTTGACGTCACTACTATTGAATTTATCAACACTGTCACACAGAAGAGCAAACTTAAAATCTAGCACTAAAATTATAAGCCAGGCTTAAAACTTTCCACATAGTCACATAATACAAAGTATATACCTATATATTTTTTTATTAATAAATTTATTTATTTTATCCCAGAATAGACACTATTAACATTATAAGAAATAAGAGAAACTAACCTATGGTACGGTTGAAATATGTAGCGGGAGACAGGAGGACCAGAAGGACCTGGTCCGTGCCTAAGTTAATTAACTGCAAATAAACCATACTCAAACAGTAGACGTAATACTGTTTTGCATGAAACTAAACATTACTTAAATCTACGAACCTTTCTTTATATTCTATATTTTACAGGCTCCTGCCTAGTTCAGAGGATAGAGTCCATATTTGGTGCTACTATCCGCCACCACACTAGACTACTTAGAATATAATTATTTATTGTTAATTTTATGTAGTTAAGTTCTAAATTAGTAATTTTATTATTGTGTCTGTGGTGGGAAATCAAATAATTTATTTATTTTTTATTTATTTATTCTCGAAGTTCAAAAGAGTCATAAAGATTGTATGTCCTCTCAATTGAACGAAATCATTGATCTTTACGTGTTATTAATAATCAGCACATTGACAGAACTATAGTGAAAAGAAGACATTCCATCTCTTGTTTTCATATAGAAATAGAAAGAGATTAATATAGAATTAACTGAATCAAGCAACGTACAACAGAAACAGCACCAGTTGTAAAACTTCGATAAGGCGTACATTCTTGATAATTGGATCAATGTAGGTAAGCCAAAGTTCGCGTGACGATGGTACATTTCAGTGCCGGCTACATAGAATTTGTTTTATCGCTGCACTAGATACTGGCTTGGCGGAATTTTATTTAGCCCTTTTTTATTCCGTAGGCTGTGTATATCGATAAATTTTACAAAGCGGCTGTACGCTTCGTTCAAGCGCTTTATTTATGTTTAGGTCTTTGATGTAGTTTGTAGGTTTGGTAACTGCTACTGAAGTAGGCGGTCGAGTTCTATGTGAAGAGTTGATAGTTGGTGATAAATTTAATTCAATTTGCTAAAAAAATTTTTGTAGTGACGGAACAGATGAAAAAGAAAACTCAAAGTTTTTTCATCATGGAAGAAGAACAAAAATTGGACTTACATAGAAATCATAGTAAATAATAAAATTCTAATGAGTCGATTAAGATAGAAAGAGGCTTTTCTGTTTTTCGATTCGATAAAGTGTTGTTATCTTGCAAAGTGAAGGCATAACATATATTTAGCCAAAATAATACAGACTGACACCAATGTACGGAGCAGAAAAGTGTCACGCCAATGTCATAAAGAGATGTCAGGAAAGAGCCTTAGATTAAAAAAATAATCTTACCATTGCACAGTTCTTTAGAATTCGTACCTTTGCATAATACCTACTTAATTAGTTTCCTTAAGGAAAATTAATAACAAAACCTCTCGGGAAATCATAATAATATTATTTCACTTGCGTGCAGGTCAATTTGAATATATTGATTTGATTGAATCTTTAATTAGTTGATGATAGAGTTATAAAATCAAATGTGCTTATGAATAATATAACTTATTATTTTAATAACACCTTGAAGATTGTAATATTCATTAATCGATTTGTTATGATGATATGAGAGTGTACCTTGTTTTGTGTAGTTTTTTACTAAAGTGCAAAAAATTAAGCAACTATAATTACATACTGGCTATCAAAATTTTACAAAACTATAGAGACGTTTTTAGATAATTAATAGTTTAATCAATGAATATCTATCAATTTTCAAGTAATACAGATGCAAAATATTACTTATTATTTATTTTTGTTTTTAATTTGAGTTTTAAAGTCGTCTGAGTGCAATTTACAATTATACACTATTAGCTGTCCCCCGCGTTTTAACCCACGTTTATCGATATCATATATAGCTTATAAACATCTACAAAAAATCCACATCGAATAGTAGCAGTCCCATAACGGTATGTTCAGTAGTTTTGAGGCGATGTTGCGTCAAAGGAACCCTATTTTGTATATAGATAGACACATTATTATTGTTTATTAATTTAGTAAATAGCACGAAAGAACCGGATAAACTATTCTTAGCGTTTCACCCTTTAGGACGATTATTATTGTTATGATCAACTTATAACTAAAATCAGATTACCTTTAATTTCAAATTAAAATAGCTTTTATTAATAAACGTCACGAATTTATCTATGAAAATAAACCTTAGCCAATCTAAATAGAAGCGACTATGAGTGAATAAACGGATTTGCGAACGTAACTAAGCGGAAATGACCTTGCACATCGTATAGTGAAACTCCGGCGTCTGTCTATATATTACGGCTGTTTTTATCAGCAACGGCAAATGCTATTGAAATTTTTAGCCCAAACAATGTGATTTGACTATTATTGGAAATACAGTGTGATTATATTTCATAAGCTTAATATTTTAGTTCAGTAATTTGCTTTAGCTAACTAAATAAAGTTTTGTTGCAGACCCAAACATCCTCAAATTGATTTGTCGCTCGGATATAATATCTAAAAAAATAAAACAACTGAAAAACCACATGACATAGATCCATTATGCCACGCACTGGCATAAAAATATCCCTCGTGGAAAATAACGGGTCAGCAACTACCTGCATACAAATTAAATTTATTCCCAACGCATCAATAACGGGATGGAAGTATGCGAAAAAAGTGTTTTCACAGTTTATACGACGTGTACAGTCAGCAACAGTAGCTCAATAGATAAAATTAACAAAACACACAACACAACCACTAAAACTAATCTAAAATGTAGAATAGTTACGTGTACTAAGTTTATCTTTCATTAAATAGTTGTGTTCCAGTGTTTTGTAAATTTGGATTTGCTCTGGTACATATGTTGCTGACTGTACGCACATGTTGAGGTGAAAAATATCCTTCCTAATTATGCAGGGTGTTAGAGAAGGGAGCGGATAAACAACCGGCGCTCCAATAGCCACCTCGATACATCGTAAGGAAATATATATAAGATAGCGCATGTGAAGTAATTTTCATGTACATTTTCGTAGGAAAATTCGAGGCAGCTGTTCGACCACTGGTGAATTAATCGGTCGTACATATCGACTCTTAGAACCATGTTATTACACATCAGTATTGACGTCGAAAGCTATGGCTAAGGCTCTAGCGTTCGGTGAATGAAAGCATCGTGAGGTACTTTGGTTCGTAAGGGATTTTGTAGTCAACACCTTTGGCCTTTAGGCTGAAAATCTATCGCCCAAGAATAGTTGGTGTGTACATTAAATTAAATTATAATAATAATAAATACGGCCATCTGATTCCAAACTATGCCGAGCTTATACTTTCGAAACCTGGAAACTGATTTATACTACTCTTCAAAATATCCACTTATATATTGTATATCTACACCCAGACACAGTATAAATAGACATGTTCATGCACACATACGCTTGTTTTGAGAAACCTGTGGCATCGCAGTCAGGGTCTCTAACATCAAAGCTGACTAACCCGTCTCATAATACCGTCAAACAAAAGTCTTTTTTTGACCCAATCTAACATTTTTTTGGGATAATACGTTTAAAGGTAAATACTGCAGTATCTCATAACCAAGTAGGTGCCTAGCTCTCAAGTGAAGCTCACAAGAAAATCATGGTTGAACTGTAGAGGTTTATCCAGGGAAGCGAATTTACACACATTTACCAACCGCTAATAGTATCTGTTTAACTATGGTACAGGTGAGCTAATAGTAAAGACAAAAATCTCTGGACCTACGATCAAGCACCTACTTTGTATAAGCGGATCAGGATTATTTATTATGGCAATTTATGGAGGTGGCGTTCAAGCAGGAGTGGAGATGTTCATAATCCTATTATAGTATTTAGCACCTAATCATAATTATAAATAATCTCGATTTAGAACATAGCAAAACATAACACAGACAAAAATAAAGAATGTTGATACACGACATTGATAGGTCGTCCAATTATGTAGGTACATAGTTAGAAACATTTAAGTTATGAAATGAAATAATGTCAAATAAAATGTGTAATTAAGAACTAGGTACTAAGTTTTCAATTCATAACTAGTAACGCCATCGTCGCAACCGAGCGGCAGCAAATGGAACTAAAATCACCAATAACAGCGCTCAAAACCACGCTCCTTAATGTCGTAGCATGTGTACTCACCAATAGTATAAGTGGCGCCATCTATCTGAAACGTCGCGCTCTTGCACTTCTTGAAAACTTTTCCACTGACGACCTGTCTTGTGGCGCTGCCGTGCGTGGCTGGGTTCGATGCGATTTCCCTCCTTACCACTTGATGTGTGGCGCAGCTGTCAAACTTGTTTCTCAGTTCTTCGAACGACAAATCGGACGGCAAGTCCGGCGATTCGTCGCGATAGTGACGCACTTGCCCGCACAATTGACCGCCCTTTGCCGATTCGACCACTTTCTTGTCCATTTTGTCAACCACTTTTGCACTATCTCACTTATTTGGCACTTGATATGTACATTGTTATTGTTAAAGTACAATGTCACTAGAATAGAGAAAAAAAGTGGTTAGCCTTTTTTTTAAGAGTATTAAAATTTTACAAATATATTATTTAGAATAACTTTTGTAATATTAAGGTTTAAAAGATTGTGGTGACAGATTTATTTACTTATTTGGCTTTTACTAGTAATTTGTAATATATATCTTATTTATATTATTATTTTAATTTTTTTTATTATTATTATTATTAGTATACTTATGTATTTCCAAACAAAGATAACTTTAAAAGTTTGTTTAATTTTTCTTACTCAGGTCTACTTCTTTTTTCACTTAATCATGCTTCAGCCATGACTCAACGAACTGGCTGAATCAACCTAATGGACTATGGTAAGTTTTTGTTAGCCCACTAACCCGGATGCCGCAAAATTAATCAAGTTAATTTATTGACGAACAAACTTGTTTTATTAGAGCATCAAAACGTATACGTCACTTCATCTTTCATATAAAATATCGCTTTTGATAACATTTATTCAAAAACCATTAAAAAATTATGAATTTTGGAACTTTAAATCTGAGCCTTTTACTCAATAAGTAGGTACCGAATACTTTATGATCAAATGTGATACACAAAATGAAAAATTATCATGGGAATTTACAGACATATACTTGTCATACGGGCCAGTTGGCTTGGTGGTTAGAGACCCTAACTGCCACGCAGGTCGTGGGTTCGATTCCCAATCAGGACAAACATCTGTGTGCATGAACATGTCTGTTTGTTCTGTGTCCGGATATAAATACCTATCTATATATGTATGTATCTAAAAAAGTAGTACATGTAGTATGTCAGTTATCTGGTGTCCATAGGACAAGCTCTGCTTAGTTGGGATCAGATGGCCATGTGTATAGAATGTCCCAGGATATTTATTTATACTTAGAGTAAATAGAGAGAGAAAGAGAGATAGCATGTTGCTTATTTTTTTCGAAATATTATATTTCATAAATCTTAAACTTAATAACTTTAAAATACTCATAAAGAAAAAACTGTAAAATACCAACATTTAAAAGTGTAAAAATTACCTTACAAAGTAGTAATTTCGGTTATATTGAAACTTTTTCCAACAAAAACAATAAAAACCAGTTTCATCTGGTACAAACAGCGATAGAACAAATAACACAGTATTTAACAAAATGTTGAGTAAATATTTACAACTGGGATGATACCCGTTGAAGTTTTTGCTCTATTTCAGGAATTTATTTACTCCTACTATAATTAGAATGCCCTTCTTACGAACTTTACGTACGCCACAATACGTTATGTGGTTTCTGGTAATTTCATTTAATCCTAAGAAATTTATTACTTTTTTAAACGTTGTGGTAAAAGGTCATTTGAATAAGTTAAATAATGAGATAGCATATAGCTCTTATGGATTATTTTTTTATATTTTAGGGTTCTGTACTAAAATGGTAAAAAACTTCGACTTCACGTAGCTTTACGTTTTAGCAACTATTTATTCCATTGACTTGGTATTTGGTACACAGAAGATACGAGTTACTCTCTTAATTTAATGTATTAACCAAACATAGAGTAGTAGAGCTCTTAGTGCAGAGTTCGTCCGAGGAAGTACTACCACCTTCCCCATTTCTGCCGTGAAGCAGTAGTCCACTTGTATTACTGTGTTTCGGTTAGAAAGGTAAGGGGTCGGTGACATTACAGGCACATGAGACTTATCAACTTCACGTCTCAGGGTCGACAACGCATTGGCGATGCCCCTAGTGTTGCAAATGCCCATAGGCGGCGGTGACCACTTACCGTCTGCTTGTTTGTGGTATAAAAAAAAATAGATTTGTTTCTTTGTTTATATTTATGCCCAAAGATTTATGTTTCAAGTTATATTAAAAATTTTCAAATCGAAAATTCTGAAATTAATCAAAGTGATTGATATGATAGAATTGTAAATTCTTACGAAAAAAAAGTGAAATTTTCAAATGAAAAAGCCTTCTGATATTTATTTTAAAATTTTCGCTATGCAAGATTGATCTCATTTCACGCAGAGTCAAGTAAGAGTTATAATTTATGAAACGGAGCACTGGTGCTCGTGTCGTAATCGCTCTAGCGCAGTTTCATTATTTCATTTTAGCGTTGAAACTTCATTAAGACCCTACCTGTTATTTCCATAATACGAGTTTTATGTCTATGACAATTTTACGTCGTTTGTAATGTATATTGAAAAAGAGAGTTTATATTACCTTGTTACAAATTACTTGGGAAAATATCCTAAAGGATATGATGATAATGATGATTAGCACTACATTCAGCCGGTACAACGACCGACCCATATCCTATTTCACAATCACATTCAGGCATCAGCCACCATACAACTGATATGTATAATTTATAGTAATTGGTATCATAAATAGTTTTATTGGAGTTACCGAATTTTCGAAAAAAAAAACGTAAAGCTGATAAATTATAAATTATTATAGTAAAGTAAAAAGGAATAATAAGTTATCTACGATTGGGTATACCTGTATTATTAACATTTTAAATATACAAAAAAAAATCTTCGCTTAAAAAAAAAACAATAATTTGAAAACGAAATTGTGATCAATATTTGAAAACAGATATAAAACACATGTGCTTTTATATAAATTCAATTTTAATAGTCGTTTATTAGTTCTTCTTCCCGAATAACCATTAGGATTGTAATTTGTGCCCATTTGTCACAGTCTAAGCGGAGTAGGTAATTTCCTTAATGGTGGAATTTTCTTGTACCTAAATCTTACGCTTTCCATACATATACGTATGTTTATAAACCAACTGTGTAAATGCTCTCGGAATCGATGTTGAGGCCGATTTGTTATCAGATTGGTGATTGGTATCTCGTTCACACCCTCGCGTAGAGATAGCAGTCGTAGCGCCGTCAGCGTATCAGCTTTTATTTTGTATCCGAGAGTTTTACAGAGTTAATCTAGGACAATCATTGGTATGCATGATCATGGCTGTTCTGTATCTATGTGTAAATAGTTTTTCTCTCTATCTCATGGTTCCACTTTCCTGAGAGAATGTATGTCTTCCCGGGGTATAAACTTAGCCTTTGTCACTCGGGATTTCTAGCTTTCGTTCAGTGAAGTATTTTTTTTAATTGGAGCAGTTGTTTCGACACGTTCTACATCCAACTTACTCTACCTCTTTATAATATGAGTTTATGTAGATATCCTAAGGGATGTAAGATTTTCCAGGGATAAAAAGTATCTTATGTGTTAGTCCAGGTAATAAATTATCTGTGGTAAGTTTCATCCTGGCTTGTAAAGTAACATCTGCGTGAAAAAAAAACAGGCCAACATCGCCTACCCATTCATCCTTACAAACATTGTCATTTATAATATTAATAGGATTGGATTAATATTTGGTTTCAAATATTGCTAGTCACTTATTCCTGATTGCCATTTTGGATTACATTGAATAATTAGCCTAATGAAACGGCTTATAGTAAGCCCCGGCGGCAAAACTTTCACATTTATAATATTGGTACGATTAATATTAGTGTAGATGAAAGGCCTCAGTTGTGCAAAGACTCATTTCGACTAAATATCGCAGATTGTAGGTATAACAGGAAACCAAGAAAAAGTTAATTGCCATATTTTCAACCTGTACAAATAAAAAATAAACGCTCATTGTTGGTAACCACATTTAATAACGGCTGCACCGATTCAGAAAATATTTTAAAACGTGCCCTTAAAGATAGATGGGAAATTCAAGAATACAATGTTAAAAGAGACACGGCACCATATTTATGTTATGACTAAACATATATCATTAAAGCTATCCGTTATACCAGTTACTACAATAAGGTGGCATCTGTTCTTGCCGTGATTGTATATTAGAATTGCCATTCTATATTTAATTCTACAATGTCTTGTGGAAGTTGTTTTGTATTAGACAAAGTTGTTCTCTTGTATGTTTACTACAACCTTTTCTGAGCTGGATCCGCGCCTGAAAGGAGAACTCTGGTGGCTTTATATCGGATCTCTGACCACCTGGAGGCAAGGGGAGTGCAAAATAGCTGTGCTTTTCAAATTTGTCAGTAACTTCTTGCAAAGTTGGCTTGATAACCGAAAAAAATGGAGAGCTTGTTACTCTTGAAGTTTTTGTACTCAACATTTAAGCCCGAAATTGAAATGAACGTGACATGTAAAATTGCCTTTCAAATACAAATACTTGTGACATGTTATTATACGTTACGTTGCGTAGACAGTAAGACCCATTTGAATTGAAACTCAAGCGCCGTGAAGAATCCGGTCACGTTATTCGTGGAAACGACACGAAAACTCTTAACTTCACTTTATTTGACATCGAGAACAGGTTGATGGTAATATATGGTGTTTATTTTGAGAAATAAAAAGTGAATTATTCACACACTGTTTATTTTTGTTTATGTACGATATTTACAAACGTTTGCGAACTTTATTGAATGTACGAACTGCGAAGTGGGAAGTGTTTTAAGCTTTTTTTATGGATAAGTAAATAGAAATAAAGGGTAATTATTTTTGATTCCAAAGTTCGTTCCTGTGCACACGGATTGAGCAGCTGCATTCGTACATTTTAAATAATCTCTGCTCTCTCTATATTTTGAATTAAGATTTTTTTTAAATACGCCATGACCTCCATTGAGCCTTCTATGGAGCTGAATGGAAAGTTCGTCCAGAAAAGCCCTACCACCATACCTTTCCCGTCGTGAAGCGTGTTTTGGTTACAAAGTTACCGCTGAAATTACAGGCACATGAAGTTTAACATCTTTATGTTTCGGGTTCGTTAATATTTTGGCAATACCCCAGGGGCCCAATTCCACTAATTGCAACGTTCGAGTAGCACGTTTAGTTCGGCAATGGTATGGTTACGATTAATGCCCATGCATATTCATGAAATGTCAAACTTTATTCCTACGCACTAAACCCGAAACAAAGTTGAATTCCATACATTTTGACGTAATCTTACGAACGAATGTGAACCATTACCGAAACACTACCACAATTCGATCGTTGGTGTATTTAGTACAATACGATTAAACGTCAAATTTGACGTTTGGTTGGGGTATGGTAATGGTTCCGTGCATAATATGCTAGTTGAATTGCCCCCTTGGTAGCGCAAATGCTCCTAGGTTGCGGTGATCAGTAACCATGAGATGGATCGACGCCCTGTTTGTCAGTTATACCATAGTTAACCATATCACGTTTTAAAAAAAAAAAATTAAATAGTTTATTTGCACCTTGAAGTTGTAAATATGGATTTACAATTTAAATAATCCTTAAGGTAAATAAAGTTGTATGATGCAGTTGCAGCCAAAACCCAAACTAAGATAACTTAATATCTTGTAATATAGGTATTAGCGCCCACCCTCGTTATATAATAATATTATGTAATGATGTAAATGATGTAGACGTTTCAACCTTTTGGTTACATTAAATGACTTACAGATACATTTTTATGAAAATAAAGATTTTTTTTCAGTTTACATAAGTTTTATAGAGCTATTATATTGCTTAAGGTTCCATTTAATATACCTTATATTGTTACTTTGTAGTAAAAGAAATACGAGTTAAGGAGCAAACACTTGATATACTTAACTATGATCAAAAATAACAAATATATAAATTTTACATTTCATTGTTCCATAATTAATAAGTTGACAAGTAAGTAGAACCAAAGTTCTTGGAGCTCTAGAAGATCTATGTTAAACTGTCGTATGTCTGGATAAATTGTCGAGAGCGAAACTTGTTAATTGAAGGTTTTGTCTAGTGAAAGAAGTGAATCTGAGCAGTGAAATAAGATTTTGGATTTTATCACTGTATGTTCTTATTTAATTTTGAGGACGCTTCGCTCTACATATTCTGGTATTTTGGGAGTAAATGTTTTTTGAGGAATTTTCATGCATCGAATACTTAGAAATACTTCTATTTATTCTAGTATCTAATATCTTCTATTTTGTTTTTTGGCGCTTGTCTAAATTGGTATACAAATATACATATCTTTTTAAATATCCAATCTGTTTTTTTTTATTATGACCTGGGGCTCGATTCTGTAAGGAACATGACACTAACTCGAGGATGTTTCGTCGCGCCTCCGTGCTCTCTTTTGCTAACTACGCTAATACTACTAATCACGTGAGAGATTAGCTGTCCGAGGCCTCCGTGAAGCGGCTCGCCGACAAAGTTTGTATTAGTTGAATAAGGGGGCTGGTAACCGAAAGAATATTTGAAACTACTGTGATAGAAATTTTATTTAGACCAACTACTTCACCTTAACTCAGCTTAGCCTCGCGTGACTCCACCCATTTGTTTATCAGCTGTTTTATTTTGTAAACATAAACAGAAGCCTATTTCCTAACATGCTATTCTCACTTTAAGCCTGTATTCATATATTCATGTTCGGGAGCCATCGACTAGTTAGTAAAAAAAACTCGATTCTTTATACACGATATTAAATACAATAATGAAAGAATTATAAATTGGTATATTTCTTATTTAACTAGTTTCCATGCTGCGGTTTTACCCGCGTTTCCGAGGGATTTTGTGTGATTTATATTATTTTCAGAATTATAATGTAGCTCGTAGGCTATGGACATATCCATCTGGAATAATTTTACGTTTTATATAGTGAAATTAAGAATTTTTCGAATTGGTAACATAAGAAATCCGCTCCTTTCTTAGTAGTTAGTTACTTATTATTAATATACTCTTACTTATTTCTTCTCTTCTATCTATTCTCTTCTCTTATTTATATCTTTTTTTGTATTAATTATAAAGCATAAGTTGTGCAACGATTGTTAATTATTCGTCTAATTAACCACCAAGTAGAAAAGTGATTTATATAATACCGATTATGTTATGTTTTCATTCTAATGTATTGCTCTTTATGTATATATAAATAAAACAGTGGGTAGAATATTTAAGGTTCATATTTTGATGGTTTTATTTTAACACAAGCCTGAATTTCCATGCCTACAATAAAAGACCTTTCTTTGCTTAAACATTTACTCAGAACATTCGCAAAATGTAACGTTATTTTTTTACGTACAAGTGTTTGACATTTTATGCTAATGTGCCGCCCCAAAAAAACACAAGCAATCCTGTTTACAACTTTAAAGGTCGTCCTGGAGCTTCAATTAGCACTAATCCAGGCTGAGACTAAACTAAGTTGTTTAGTTACAGGTAGAATTACAGATGTTTATATAATAAACTAGCTATCACCCGCGGTTTCACCCAGTTTAGCGATATCAAATATAGGCGATAGCCATCTGAGAAAAACATCGTGTCGAATGGACGGATGAATGGTCAAAGGAACCCTATTTTCCTTATATATAAATATATTTAAAAGATAAGATAAATAAATATATCCTGGGACATTTTTTATATACGGCTATCTGATTTTAAACCAAGCAGAGCTTGTGCTATGGAATCCAGATAACTGATATACAGAACATGCACACAAATGTTTGTCCTGGATGGGAATCGAACCCACGACCTGCGGTGTGGCAGTCGTGGTCTCTAACCACCAAGCCAACAGGCCCGTCTACCATTATTATGTGCCCTTAGTAACAATAATATGGTATCCTAGACAGTTAAGCTATTTGTAATTCACATTTCACTGACACTGCTTTATGGGGCCGAGGTATGGAACAGCTGTTTTATTTCCCGTTCTTAGAATTCCGTTCTGAAACGGTTATAAAAGAAAACCCTTATGATGAAACTTTGCTGTCATTCCGATTGTATGTCATAGCTGTTTGTATTGCTATGATATTATTTAGAACTATTTTATATATTTGTTCTCATACTTCTAGGTAAAAAAATGATGCCTGAACTGGGAAATGGTTCAGACTAAAAAGGTATCTTCTACACTAATATTATAAAGAAAGGAAAGATTTGTATTTTTGTATGTAACGAAAAAACTCAAAAAGTACTGAACCGATTTTAATAATTCTTTTTTCATTAGAAAGCTACATTATCACTGAGTAATATAGGCTATATTAAATTTTCAAAAAGTTAGGGATCCATACTAAAACTCCAATAATGTAACCCAAGGTGTGAAAAAATTACCAAAAAATTTTCTTACATTGCGTGCGTTGCGAAAACTATTGATGGTAGAAAGAACAAAATAATGCAACAAAGTTTGGGAACGTGGGTGATACCGCGGGGGACAGCTAGTAATATATATAATTCTTCTGTACGTGTGTATGGTAGTGAACTCCTTCTAAACGGCTGGAATGATTTTGATAATTTTTTTTGTGTAAGTTCCAATTGATTCGACCCGGTAGGTGGCACTGCGATCCAATTCCTGCATTGTTTTTTTTATGGAACTTTAGTATAGACTTATTTCGACAGGACAACGTTTGTTTAATTAAACATCATATCCTAGGTTTTATACAGGTTTCTCATATTATACATTTAAGGATCATTTTTGATTTTTATTTTGATTTCAGTACCTACGAATCATAAGCTATATCTGAATGTTAAAGCTAGGAATTATGTTCTCTAAAATTTTGCATGGATGAAATGAAAAGCTCAAAGGGCATGGAGCTATTGAAAGAGACATGATAAGAGGAATATTCCTGTACAGAAACTTACAGTTAACTATATAAAATATAACATAACATAGTTATTTAATTTATTTGCGATAACACATCTTGTATTTCTATAAAAAAAAACGTTGTGTTATACTAATAATAATAATATTTTAAGTAACTTTGTGGTTTTAATATAAGTGTTTGTTTTTTAATATATTTGACATTCTAAACTGATAACCCTACTCAGGTAGGCCACAGCTCTCGGTTGAGAGATTATAACGTAATATGACTCCGCAGATGGCTCGTTCAGATGAATGAAATTAAAAATATAAATGAGCGTCCGGAATAATCCGGTCTGTGACGGGAATGAATTCAAGTGGTTTTTAGCCGAGTTGATATTTGCGACGAAAATAGATTTTTTAAGCATATATAGTGGTTATGTGGTTATTTAACGCATAAGAAAATATTTGCATGGTGTTAAAACACTTTCAAGGTATGATTTCTTTTGCTTTGAATTTAAATGTCACTTGAAATAAACATGCCTGATATGTCCTGATTTTTTTATATTATAAATTCAGTAACTCCTGCGGTTTCACCCACGTTTCCTGGGGAACTATTGTATCACGGGGTTATAATATAGCCTATATAACTTGGGAATAGTGTACTTTTCTATTAGTGAAATAATAATTGAAATCGAATGAGTAGTTTCGAAGATAACCTTATACATCCAAACATTACCTCTCTTTAAATATTATATAGATAAAAATACATTAGATCCATGTCACTAAATGTAAATAATATAAATAGAAAGAAAGAAAGAAAACATTTATTTTGGACTCACACAGCATTAACATAGACAATTTCATTGACATTACGAATTACACATAGATACAATATAGCAATAACAACACAATCATACAGTATGTACACTGACTGTGTAAGGCCAAAAAGGCCCCTATCTCAGCATAAGCTGCGGCCGTAGATACCGCAGCGCTGATATTCTGATAGGGCTAGCAGTGCCACGGACAGTTACGGCACAGGCATAAAAAATAACAATAAATATAATTATATTATAGAAATAAGAAATATCATCTGATCCCACCTAAGAAATGCATGAACTATTGTAACCAGTAACTGATGTTCTATAATACATATATATTTTGAAATACATACATTTATATTTAAGAAGATTACAGACAAGAGAATTATATAAAATATTAGCGATATATTATTGATTGATATTTAAAATTCCACAATATTCAAAAGTAAACGAACGTCATGGATTAAAACAGATCAAACTCCATTGATTGTACCAAAAAAAGACTGGAAAACAGCCAAGACATCTCGCTAAATATATGAAAAAAAACTTAATCAGAAAAATGTGCCGAGGTTGAAGGTTTAACTTTTTAAACTTACTCTTTCCAACTTTTATATTTTCCGAGAGGTTTTTCTTTAAATTTCTTCCGTTGGACCATTTATTATTTCATTAGTAACGTTTACTCAACTTTTATCCGACTATTTGTCTTCCGTTTTGCAGACAGACGCTTTTTCAATTTTTGTTCTTGTAGGACTGGAATTTAAGGGCTTTTATTTGTCTCAGTTCTCTACGAACTTAACCTACGAAGACAGTATAAATAATATTGTCTTATGATTTAAGAATGTTCTATTAAATTTTTCACCATCGCCTTTATCTGTACTCTATGCCAATATATAAAGAGGAAAGATTTAATTGTATATTTGTTTGGATTGATTAGGCTCCGAAACAACTGAACCGATTCCAAAAAATATTTTGCTGTTGGGAACCTACACTATCTACGAGTGACATAATATAAACTTATCTATGTACGATTGTTGCATTGTATTATAATTTTTTAGGACACAAATGAAATTTCAATAAAATAAATAGCTCTAACATTTATACTCTATCTGTCTATATATTTGAATAAACAGCAAGAACAGTTTGCTGCTTAGCGATTTAAATTTAAATGAATCCGTGTCTCGTCGGGATCCCTTTACGGCAAATAACTTTACTAAGAATGCTCTGAGAGATAAAATGTAGTGAGATTTGCAAGATGAAGATGGAAAAGACAAGGTGAAGACATTTTCTAGTTTGCATAAATTTAAGGTTAAATGAAAGACCTACACATGTATTATTTTCAGAGATGTTATTTATTTTGCAGTGAATATATAATTTCATCATCAGCCTATCTCCGTCGACTGCTGGACATAGACCTCACCTATGGCATGCCATTGAGCTCGATCTTCAGCTCTTTGTTTCCAACTGCTGCCAGCCAGCTTGCGTATATCATCGCTCCATCTAGCTGGAGGGCGCCCTACATTACGATTACCGAGCCGTGGTCTCCACTCCAGAACACGTCAACCCCAACGATTATCAGTTCTACTGCAGATGTGACCAGTCCACTGCCACTTCAGCTTGCTAATCCTTTGAGCTATGTCGATAACTTTGGTTCTTTGACGATGATGATGATATAATTTATTTCTGTACCATACTTCTTTCAGTGTACAATTAAGTATATTTATTATTATTATTATTATAGGTGTGTTCTAGAGACCCGAACATCAATCATTATTATTTTTGTTTTATTAGAACATAGTAACGAATCGATTGACACTTCATTCATCAGAATCAGTAGCTTAGGTAAATCATACACATAAACAACTGAAATCTTTCTTTTTGATTTTGCAGTAGTCTGGTTATAAAAAGCACAATTATTAATGTCCAATGTCCAATGATACCCGATAGGATATTAAAAACGAGGTATATTGACTAAAGAGCCAGGGCCAGAGCAATATTTGTTTGGGCTAAAGAGCCTAACAAACATAATATTTATTTGTTTAAATCAACAATAATTAATATTTTTTGCGTATTTAAAGCCATTTACCTATACATCTACGTATGCTATGCTAAAGGTAAGACTGATCGTGTGACTAATATGACTGATTCAGATTGTTGCCATATAGTAGCGTGCTCAAAATGCTGGCAAAGCCATATAGTTTTAAACTTTATATTTGTTACATTAAGACTGTTAATCCCGTCAAAACTCGCCAGGTGCTCACATCTGCGAATGTTTAGCATCGACATATCAAAGGAGACCGACATCCGGCTTGCATCGATGGAAGTTTATATTTATTTACACGCAATGTGTAAGTTACCTTATCATTACATGAATATTTACGACTACATCCTACTAATATTATAAATGCGAAAGTTTGTATGTATGGATGTTTTTTACTCTTTCACGCATAAACTACCAAACAGATTTCGATGAAATTTGGCACATATATAGAAAATGCCCTGGAAAAATAGATATGATCCTTTTTGGGTCGGAAAAATGTTACATCTCTCGGGAACGCGGGTGAAACCGCGGGGGACAGCTAGTTTAATATAAATGTTTGTTAAAAATAATGACAGAGGCATGTACTTAGGCAGTTCTCGTTGAATAGTACCTAAACAAGTTTTGTATAACAGGAATGCAGTGTTTTTTTATTTATTTAAGTTAAATAGGAGTCACGCATCTCACGCACGCTGAATATTTAAACGCAACACACGCAAATCTTAGGTAAATAAATACATAAGGCATATTTACTTGATATGTTTAATGAACCCAATTCCCAAGAAAACAATTTTGTCATCAATTTAGACATGTTTATCTAACATATAGTTTTATTGATAGGAGTAGATGGAGCAGAGTTTGTGTATCAGAGATCGTGTTACAGAAGATTGGCGGCCATGTTGGTATAATGGCACACCCGCGATGGCGAGTTTGATTTCCACACTGGCCAATCTTTTATGTTTATTTAATTAAATAAAATTATTATTATAATTATGTGGACGAACATCTTTTTTTTGTGTCCAGGAGCAAATATAAGTATATATCTAAAAGGACTATAATTATTATATCAGTTACCAGGCCAGTTGGCTTGGTGGTCAGAGACTGCCAAACCGAAGGTCGCGGGTTCGATTTCCACCCAGGACAAACAATTTGTGTGCATGAACATGTCTTTTTGTTCTGTGTCTGGGTGTAAATGTCTATATAAGTATGTATTTAAAAAGTAATATTTGTAGTATATCAGTTACCTGGTAGCCATGGTACAAGCAGTACACTCTGCTTAACTTGGGATCAGGTAACCATGTGTGAAGAATGTCTTGGGATATTTATTTATTTAGTTTCTCGGTTTCCATAGCTCAAGCTCTGGTTAGTTTGGAATCAGATCGCGTGTGAAAATATCCAGGAATATTAATATTTATCTATATTGATTGATGTTCAGAGCTTAGTTCGATTATTAATTTGATAATTTCTTTGAGTAAACAAGATGAGATAAGAGCAGATGGTTTTGGTAATATCAATCTATGTAAGAATATCTTAATAGCCTTGAAATAATGAAGGGAATGAGAGAGTGGGGGAAAGGGTCCGCGCGGTATATAGAACAGATCTTGGACTGTATATAGGCATTACTAGCGAACTAATAGCATCAAAGCAATCTTTGGTTTACGCCGTTTTATGTGTGTTTTATATATCAGTCGCGTTCATAAGTTTTGTTCAGGGGCTTAATTCTGTAAGGAAAATGACACTAACTCGAGGATGTTTCATCGGGGCCTCCGTGCTCTGTCTCTGTCACTAACTACGCTAATACTACGAATCACGTGAGAGATAAGCTCTCTGAGGCCTCCGTGAAGCGGCTCGCCGACGAAGTTTGTATTAGCGGAATAAGGAGGCTGGGACCATTATGTTTCTACGGTCAACAGTAATTTAAAACAATTATTTTAGGCATTTGAGGAGATCGTTTTATTATTTTTTTGTTTACGTTTTCTTATTGTATATTTGACCATAATAGTTGGATATTTTACATGCAGCACGTTAGTTAAAACTTTCATCTCAATCAAAATACAATGTACACGTTTAATCAAGTCCGTTGAGTCACCATACAACTATTTTAAACGACAGTCCCTCCCATACCTATAACAGCGTATAATATAAGTAGATGAAATGGTTTGACAAGACAACGGAATGAAAGTTGGACCCACATCGCTCCCCGAGCTTAATGGGCCTAACCAATATCGGTTATCGGTCGAGATAAATCTTTTTTTCCGCTTTCCAATTTCCAAATACAATTTATTTCTGCTTCCCCTACCGCCTGCCAGTGACAATTTATATTTTTTAAATATGACACTTTTACATACCGCCAGTTTTTTGTTTTTGACATCTAATTTTAGTAACTATTTAGACTTGTTCATTAATTGGTCACATTCAATTTCAGTAGCAGGCTATCCAAATATTTTTAATTACCTATATATATATTTACTAATCCTCGAAAAGAGTCCTGAAACAGATACTAGAAAATACTAGAATAATTCTGAAGTATGTTCCATTTTCAAGTCTATATAACACACATACATAAAACATATCTGCTGTACCCACAAAATACCAAAATTTTAATGATTCAGTTACTTTCCATTGCTCCTTTTTCATGATTATTTATATTGGTTGTTAATTAATACCTACATATCATATTGCTTGACGTTAAAAAAGAAACTATGACACGCAATTCTAACCAAAATAACGCGTTACTAAAATGATATTCACTTTCCATTGCTCCTTTTTCATGATTATTTATATTGGTTGTTAATTAATACCTACATATCATATCGCTTGACGTTAAAAAATAAACCATGACACGCAATTCTAACCAAAATAACGCGTTACTAAAATGATATTCACTCTCCTGCAACTTTTAGGGGTAAGGCGCCCCTAAAGCTTTCTAAAATTTACATCCTGTTTAAAGACTAAAGGGGTATAAAGTGAAATACCTAGAGTTTGAAAGTGTTTATTTATATTTTACGAAAGAGGTTTCCTACTCATCATAATTTTTTATTCATTCTTCAACAGTCTTCATTAAAAACACACAAAATAAAGATAAATGTCCCGATTTATACTGAATATGTTAATTGGTTAGAATATTTAATTATCTATGGCTCAAATGAGCAAAAGCTATCAAACCTTTTTTCTATATTATACTTCTATTAAAAAGAAGAAAGAAAAAGATTTCAATAGGATAATATTTGTTAATAAAAACGAAGAAACAGTTAATTGTTTCTAAATTATTTGTGTTTTTAAACTGTTTCTGAACAAATCTTTTAAAATTGTATATTTATATGCAAACAAGAAAAAACGAACTTAAATCGATTTTCCTCCCGGAAATTTTATTATTAAAACGGTACAGGCCCGAAGGTTGCCCTACCTGCGGTAGAGGATAAATAGAATATTTCCAACTATATTAACTTGTGTGTAGACTGTATCCTCAAGAGCTGAAAAATAAAGCTTTTGAATGAAGGTTTATATTAATTTATTTTATATTAATCTCCAAAAAAATATAAGTCTGAGAGGCGAAAATTATTCATTCAGACAAATTATAGTTTAAAGCAAATTGGAAAATGATTTAGGTAAAAATGATAGAAGTGAAGATGCGACGACTTCTTTTATAAATATTAATCAGAGGTTAATCTCGCATAGTAAAAAAATGAACACAGATTTTCTAGAACCAATTTTAAAATTGAACTCTCAAAGCTGTTTAAAATTCAATTGAAGCCATTGGTTTATTCGTAGCTTCCAAGATTGTTACGTCAGACAGCTTGGCTACCGAATAACCCAATCACTGCCAAACTCTCACTGACGTTAAGCCATTCAATAATAAACCGATAGAGTATGTAACAAATTGATTTCAGTACGGTTTACCTGCATTGTTGAATTTTAGTTTTACCCATTCTATCGTTATTTACTCGTCGTAACATAATATACAACCTAATTCGACCACCATCTCTCTCTACTCGTTTTCCTCACTGCCGATGATGAGGATCGAGACTCCTTCTGACTTTGTCAACAAGCTGTCTCCACCAGTTTCAATCTATTGTTTAGTGCATTGCAGCATTAACCGGCATCTCCAGCTTCTGCGATATTTGGTCTGCCCACTGCCTGAGACTCCGGCCTCTCGGTCCTTTCCTTCTATCCTTCCAGTCACCATCAATCGGTCCAAATTGTTCGAATTCAATCACCATACAAATATTAGTATACGAGTATATAATTCTTCTGTCCTTGTGTATGTTAGTGAACTCCTAAACGGCTGAAAAAAGTTTGATGACATTTTTGTGTGTGTTCCGAGAATGGTTTAGATTTACAATTGTCCCGATAGGTGGCGCTGCGATAGACTTCCCGCATTGTTTTTTCTATGGGGCTTTTCTACGGACATATTTCAATAGGAGAACGTCTGTCGGGATAGCTAGTATGATTATATTTACTGTAATTATGAGATGATAGCTTAGTTAGTAGTGACGTCGCATGCCGTGGAGAGTCATAATCACCATCATCATCAACCTATCTCCGTCCACTGCTGTGTAGGCCTTACCTATGGCACGCCACTGAGTTCGATCTTCCGTGGAGAGTCATGGGCTCCAATCCAACAATGTTCTTGAGCTTTCAGTAAATAAACATCTATCGCTATGCACATGTTGGTGTGTTCCGATTATTCCAATTAAGAGCCAATTACCTTATATGTGTGCTTTTGAAGAAAAGCCCACATTGTGCCAGGTCAAGTTACTGGACTTGGATTAAGTTACTGTTTATATAAGTATAAAGGGGTGCAGGAGCCAGGGATTGCTAATGCCAGAGGGAAAGCGACAAAGCATATGTCATTTCGGCCTTAAAATATCTGTGGTGAAATATAAATCTTGCTACCGAGACATCTAATTCCTTGGCGTATACGAAAAGGGAACTTTAATTATGATTTATGTTATCGTATCATAGTCCTATTTTACGTAAGAGTTATTATAGAATAGATCATATTATTCATGATTTTAGTGAAATTTCACCACAATTTCATAATGGTAAGTGATGATGAGGAGAAATAAAGCACATACAGCCGAAAGCTGCAATTGAAAGTTTTCCTGGAAGGAAGGTGCTTGGCAACAGCCAGCTTAAGGGTACTACAAAGTACCCTACTATGTTACAATGGCTTTCTCAAAATGTTTGCCATTATCGAAAGCTCAATTCAAACACGACTTTATAAAGCCTGAAAAGGAACTGGCTTTCAATTGTTATCATCAGAACACACCAGGAGATGGCGACAGATTTTCAGCTTAAGGGTGGTAGACAGCCAGGCAGGTACTACAAAGTACCACCATTTCGAGAATTTATACAAAATGGCGTTGATTTGGCTTTCAGATATGAAAACAGATCGTGTCGTGACGTTACTGATTGCGGAAGGAACAGCTCGTGTGTGTCACGGTTCGTATCCGCTTGTGAATCGATTGCGTAAATAAAATAGACCGACAAATGACAAATGTTGGCACGTTACCTATCTTGTTTGTTTACATGAACTACGCTGTTTTAGAAACGAGATGTGACTGATTGAGCTTAACAGTAAGACCTAGAAACGGGCAACTTGAATTCGCGAATTCTGTAACAGTAGATAGAAAAATATTGTCTCCCTTGTACACTTTCTAGAGTAGTAGAGTTCTTAGCGCAGAGTTCATCTGGGTAAGTACTATCCACCATGCCCATTTCCGCCGTGAAGCAGAAGTGCACTGGCATTACTGTGGTTCGTTTAGAAAGGTATATTACAGGCAGTGTGACTTAACAGCTTCACATCTTAGGGTCGACGATGCATTTGCGATGCCCCTGGTATTGCAAAATTTATGAGTAAAAATTTATTAATTTAACAGGCAGAAGAGACAATTTAAAAGAAAGTAAGGGTTTTGTACCATTGGTTTGCTTCATTAGAACCTCCATCATTATTATACTTTACATTGAAACTATAAATATTTTAACCGATGTTGTACATATTTCACTTCATGACAGCACAAATAAAAAAAGAGGTAGGTTATTTTCTTCATTAAATTATTTCATAATCTATCCTCACATAATGTTATTATGTAAGAAACGCGCCATATCACAGACCTGAGCAGGTACACGATGTCAATACATTCTAACAAAGCTGCCACTGCCTAGATATGGTTATTGTTGGTCCCATTGGAAATTCTATGCGGCCAACTGCATTGTGTGCCATGCGGTACGTTATCGCGGAGAATGGAAATTAGGCGCTGAATTATCAGCGGAATTGTGGTTATATGTGTTTGGCTATGTGTTTTAGGATAGATATGTATTGTGTGTTGTTTTGGGTGAATTGCCAGTGATTTAAGCTTGAAATGAGAAATGTAGTCTGGTAATATGATAATCAGAATTATGGTGGATTGCCATTACTATTGATGATAATAATTAAATCAATATCCTTGGACATTCTTTAAACACGGCCATGTGATCACAACCATTTATATGAAATACTTTACATACTTGATTATTCTAAATACATAGGTACTTATATAGATATTTTATGATGGTTTTCTATTTTCTCCTGGGTCTGGTTGGCGCGGTGATTCCATTGATCGTCATGTCACAGGTCGCGTGTTCGATTTCCATCCAGAACAGGCTTATCTATGCATGAACATGAAACATGTGTCTTCCATTATACTATTTATTACTTCAGCAATTTTTATTAAGAAGTAGTAGATATATCAGAAGCTATCTGGTTACCATAGTACAAGCAGCATAGTTTGGCATAAACCAAATATTTTCAGTACGTGTCTCGACCAATATTAAGAGTGTTGGAGAAATAACAATATTCTCTATTTATGTGGTCGTGTTTTACTTAAGCAACCGCATTGACGTAGTAAACGTTTTATAAAAAAACAAATAGTATGTACGTAGTTGTATGCAATTGTTTTATTGCTGTGGTGGCTTCTAGGAATAAAACAATATTACTGTACTTCAACATTTACCCACAGACATTTAAGTTATATGCTACAAGATAAGTTTACTCAAATAGGGCACATTGTGCATGAATTTGAATGTGGAACACTTGGCATCGATACAAGAGCACTCTGTATAAATATTTGTTATATACAGCGAGTATTTCTAAAATAAAAAGTATAAGATTATTTTTAGTAAGAGCCATTAATTTATGCTTACTGTAAGACTAGTCGCTTAATATCAATATCTACATGAATATTATAAAGAGTTTGAATATTTGAATGTAGGAGGTAATTTTTTTTTATAACACATGGGCCGACAAGCCAGAAGACAGTCCACCTGATGGTAAGTGGTCACCGTAGCATATGTACATTTGAAACACCAGGGCATCGCCATTGCGTTGTCGACCCTGAGACGTGAAGGTGGTAAGTCTCATGTGCCTGTAATTTCAGCGCCCCCTTACCTTTCTAAACGAAACACAGTAATACAAGTGCACTACTGCTTCACGGCGGAAATGGGTATGGTGGTCGATTTTTAATATCTTTCACTGCAAAAGCTACTCTATTCCCAAGTGATATAGGTAATATTTTGATCCCAAAATTTAACATTGCATTATTTGACAGCTACTCAAATAAAAAATTCCATTTGTATTTGACGTGCCAAAGTTCTTTGTGTTTTATTCATCGGCAAAATTATAACAGGATTTTGTTCAAAAATGCATTACACTGCACTATCGGAACATGACTTTTATTCAATGCGAAATAGGCTATTATATTTTAGTATCTACATTGTTCGCTCATGCATTTAAAATAACAACCATCAAATTACCTTTATATTGTACCTGCGTTTACTATTATTGGGTATAAAAATGAAAAACGAATATGTGATTTATTTTTAATTATTTTGGAGGCTCAAGAAATAGACAATATTATTATATGCACCTAAATATTTTTATTAAGAAAGGTAGCTCCCTCATTCAAATGGATTTTTTACTATAACATTATTACTTTCTTACTGCATTACAATATTTACTAATTACTTACTAATCTTGATAACACTACGTTAATAGTCGTATACTGTACATCATGTATAGTGCAGTGATACCTTAACGAAATTAAATGTCAGATTTTACTATTGCCATCAAACACTAAAGCTATTTTTAAACAGTCTGCAGTACAGTGTTGACATATTTTATAAAATCTTTGTGAAGTCTTACTGAAGTATTTGTGGAGAGAAGTCTATGGTTCTAACCATGATATTTGTTTATAATAACAACTTTGTTTACGACAATCTCAAGCCCTTTATTATTTGAACTCCCCCTAGCGTGAAATTGTCCGTAGCACACATCCTTATTTGAGTACAATAATGACTAGGGCAATTTATTTAACGTGACAAGGAGGAAAATAAACTTTGTTTCTAAATGTATAGAGTATATAATTAATCGTACGGCTGGTTGAAGTTGTTTAATGCGTGTGCTCGTAGCTTTGCTACGACTATTGCGAGTCGAGTCGCTACGAACGTTTACTAACAAGCTACGCGACTACGAACTACCCGAGTGTCAAATGCACGTACACAACTTGTTCACATCATTAGGATTTATTTTTAAGTATTCTATTTTTTTTTCTAATTGGAAAAGAGGTTTCATTACTTTGTTCGTCAGTTCGTCCTTTACCTATGTGTTGACGGAATAATATCTAAAGAACTCGGACCAAAAGTTTTTAAAAATTTACAATAGGTGCTAACTTATGTTTTTTAAATTGATTAAGTTTTTTATAGACTGCCTGTCATATAGATTTCGAGGTAAATCGTATCGTGATTGTTGGATGAAAGGACCTCATAGGTAATGGCCTCTCTTATCCCATCAAGCGACATACACGAATAGGCGTTATATATTAGAACATTGACAAGTTCTGTAGAAGAAGCTATGAATAAATTGTTAGTAACTGGCAATACGCTCGGAATTTGGTACAAACATTTTCTTGTCTGTGTGTGATATTCACTTTTTGGTAAATGATGTAAAATACATTGGGGTTGAAATAAGTCAACCCATTTCTAGGTTTCATACATTATTGGTAATGTTAATTTTACAAAATTGAGTTCCCTCAATACACACACAACTTAATGGTTTTATTTATAACAATACACCCTTCCTTAAAAAATGTCCATCAAATATAGGCCAGCTGATTTGGAACACATGTTTACAATTTAAAATATTGTATTTCAAGTAATAAACTAATATTTAATATGATGATGTGATGAAATATTTTGCTCACCTGTGGCCATCCTCACTATGTATTACAAATTTAGATCCCTAAATATCTGCGTTTAGTATACTTTTTTTGTGGGATACTTTTTGACACGGCCATCTGATCCCAAATTATATATACCCGACCCGCCTCGGCTTCGCTCAGGTGCAATGTAGATACTAATACATATAAACCTTCCTCTTCAATCACTCTATCTATTAAAAAAAACGCTCAAAATCCGTTGCGTAGTTTTAAAGATTTAAGCATACATAGGGATATAGGGACAGAGAAAGCGACTTTGTTTTATACTTCGTAATGATATTGTTCACAAACAGAACTAACAGTACATGCACACATATGTTCATCAGTTTTTTTGTTGTTATAAAGCGTTACTACGGTTCTAAATATTGTGAATGGACTAGTTATAAGGCCCTATTTAACCTCCTTTCGGCTTTACAGGTATTACTTACAGATATTACTAGTTATCTGGTTTCCGTAGTATAAGCAGGACAAGCTCTGCTTAGCTTAATTAGGGATCAGATATCCGTGTGTAAAGAATGTCTCAGGATATATTATTTAATACTGTATTTCTGTTGGAATGGTAAGGGGGCGGAATTGTTTACAGGCACATGAAACTTCATGCCGCAGAGGCGACAATGCATTGACTACCCTTTTATTGCAAATGTCCATAGGCGGCAGTGACCAATTGACTTATTATTTCTCGACGCACTTGACATTAAAAAATCTTTTTCTAAGTGAATTGTCAGTATAGTTCTGGGGCTCGATTCAGTAAGAAAAATGATACTAACTTGAGAATGCTTCGTGACGGCCTCCGTGCTCTGTCTCTTTCGCTAACTATCACGTAAGAGCTAAGAGAGAAGCGGCTCACCGACGAAGTTTGTATTAGTTGAATAAGGGGGCTGTTATTGTCGAATTATTTTTTTTACTTCTTTAATTCAAAAAGCGAATGTTTTTGAGGATGGATGTTTGTTACAATAACACAAATACAAGTCAATGGATTTGTATAGGACTTAGCTTTTTATATAAATAGATAATTTTGTGTATGTATTAAATTTATTAATTTTATAACACTTACTTATCTTGGTAGTTTTAAGAAATGGACCCTTTGTTGTCTGAATAAAATAATTTTAATTTAATTTAATTTAGCACATATATAGTATATAGGCTGACTGAATAAATAAAATTATGATTTCCGGAAAAGTAACCTCGGGATCACGGGTGAAATCGCGGTGAAATTGCTAGTTATCGCAATCATTAAAATAAGTACCAAATACGTTGACAAACTTTCCTGTCTCATCAATGTCAAGACTAACAAAGAAACAGAATCGAACTCATTACGATTCAGATACGAGAAGAAACTTTTTCTTCGGAAACAAGTCTGCCTGCCTCAAGTTTTAAGGGACTCTTTGAAGACCGTCTTGATTACGGAACTAAAGAGTAAACTTTAACATTTTCCCACGCGCTAGATATCAAAGCTAATTTTATAAGTGCAAAACTCTGTTACATAGACGTTAAGAAATTGTTTATCAATTTCACAGACTTTTTATGTGAAAGACGATCCCGTATACAATACATAGACAAAGTTTGCGTTGACTTGGAAATTTTAAGACATTTTATGGTATTATTAAAGAAGCCTTTTAAAAATACTATCTTATTTAAATAAGTATCTGCAATTTTAGGTAGAAAATAAATAAAGATTAATTTTGTGTGTATATGGCATAGTCACAAACGAGTTCAAATGACAAACACAATTTTAAACTGAAGACCATACATATTTAAACTCAACTAGTATTTACATATTGTTCGTCAAATATTGGGCGAATTGAACTATATATATATAATTAATATATAATAATTAAACCGTATATATAAACATCATCACCTTCGTACCCATTGAGGTAAGCAGAGATCTCAGTAATAAGACTCGAATTTCACCTAAGATATTTTTAGTCTCTGGTGCAAATTATCAATAATCATTTTCAAACAAAGAAACGTAATATACCTAACCTGAACTAAGTATCGAACTCGGGATCTCCGGATCTCTAGCCGACCTTTATGGGGCTCGACCACCGAGTTATTTAAACATATAACAATACATTATTTCAAATGGTATAATTTACCGTTCAATTATAAAGATGGAAGGGCAGTTCTCTCTGGCTATTTCCATATGCCGCTTGTGAAAATACGATGTCCATAATTGGTTTTTAACACCCTATTCCGTCCAAAGAAAACATTGGTGTACAAGAATGAAAACTCTATTAAAAGTTTTCCCAAAAGAAATATTTGGAAAGCAAAATTGCCACAAGTTTGTTCGACCCAAAAAATAATAATATAATTTAATATGCATAGTATTTTGCCTTAAAGGTAAGTAGTTGCGTATTATTTTTATTTCTTCGAAGCTTGTTTTAGGCATTTTCATTGGATATGAGAAAATCCTGTTCATTTTACGGGCAATATTATGTCATGCTATTAGTAGGAAAGACTCAAGTATTAAAATTGCCGAGATGTTCAAAATACATCCGAAAAATTTCAGGTCACCAATTATTTTAAGCCAACAAGTAGACATTACATCTGATAGAAAGTGAGATCACAGCCGCTTATAGACATAGTATATATAAATATATATTATATATTATAGACATAGACATGTACAGTTCCAAAGATATATCCAGTATAATTTACATGAATGCACCTCCTAATTCAATGTATCATTATTCATCATAGCAAAGTGCTAAGGGATTCTCGTAACGAGAGCTTCTTCCATGCTCCTCGAAGATAAGTCAATACAATTGTGAAATATTACATAAATTATATCATTAGCGAAGTCAAGATTTCTGTGCCGTAACATCCAATTATACTAATCTTATTAGTCAGTTGCGATGTAGGACTTAATTTCCGATATTTCTCACACTTTATACTATTCCGGAGTGACATAGGCAACGCGGAAAAAGCCGCGAGACGGTAACTAGTATCAATATAATTTTATAATTCCAAAATGTACGGTCACCAACAAAAGTATCTGACCAATAGTTTTATACGTACGATCAGTTCAGCTACTTATATTGCTAACCGTACAAAATACATTTCTATCCGAGTATCATCATTAAAACATACCTGTTATAACGAATAGGATTATGACGGCGCCCTTTGTTCTATGTGACCTTTGAACAAAGCCGTAGATAATGATTTAGCTAAACTACATCAAACTGTAAATATGTACAACTAACAATAGTTCGCTTAGGATTTGGCGCAGTGCCTCGGGGGAAGCCTTTACTGGACTATTTCAATAATATATCTTCTGGCCTCGAGTCTTGTACTTTGGAACATCTATGAATACTTCTGGGTTATATCACTAAAACCTAATTCATGAAATTTCGTAATGCCAAAAAATTTTATTTGAAAAGATATCTTTAATTTTTGAAAATCCTTTTACTACATGGTCTGTTGGTTAATTAAATTAAAATTATTTTATTCAGAAAACAAAGGATCCATTTCTTAAAACTACCAAGACTTGTAAGAGTTATAAAATAAATAATACATACGCGAAATTATCAATAATGAAAGCTAATAATTGTCCTAAATAGAAATCGAACCCACGACCTGTAACTACTACAAGCCTTTATGGTTTCTGAATGCTGTGTAAAAGTTAATTGATGTAAGTGTGTTCTTTTTTTAAATAGGTAATAAATAAAAATAAAAAAGCTCGTTCGAATCACTATTAACTGAATTAACCTTTAAATACATAATTTACTTCTTAATTATTTCATTTGAAACACTTAAAACAATTCAGGGGCTACTAATGTATTTTTAAATTAAAAATACTTTAGTTTTTTAGCTTGGGGCAAGGTAACTTTAGCACTTTTAGCGACGCCTCCGAGCCATCTTAAATGCCTTTTAAAATACTTGTTTAACCTCCCACTCCTCCTAATGCCTACTCCTCGTAACTTTAGGTACCCACAGATAAAAAAATAATTTCACTCGAAATAACCTTTTGCATTTCAGGGAAAAAATAAGATGGATGTTGCTACAGAAAGCATTGAAAACGTGGGAATCTTCACATGTTGAAATTTTGTCTTATGCTTTTTAATATGCCCTCGTTATTATGTACATAATATGTTTGAGAGCATTCTGACATATATTGAAAGGAATGCGTGAGATAATAAGGTATGGAAGTCGATGTCATGCAGAAGGAACAAGTTATTTAAAGCCGATGTTTCCTGATTTCTTTGATACTGAAAATGTTTCTCAGTAATATTCGAATTGTGATTCCTTTCTTCCTTAATACTTAAAGATGGATTGTAGATATGATGGTTTAACTGGATGGTATATACAATTCATACACTTATTAATCTAAATCTCTAAATTATTATAATTGACTAGAAAGTACCTAGTTATTAGTAACGTAGAACACGTTGTCACAATTTTCTATGATAAAATAAATTTATTTTTATTTTTCTAAATAATAATTTCACTCTTATGTACTAATGTATTATGTTGGGTGTAAAGTAGTAGCTTCAGTAACATTAAATTTGACCTTCATAAGTGCCCTTCGCGGGCCTAAACTGAATAAATGGTTTAGAATTTTTTTTATGCATAACATAATAACCTAATTTGAATGAAAATAATCCAATACGAAACAATAATAATATTAATAAATATCCGGGGACGTTATACACGGCTATCCGATTGCAAATTAAACAGAGCTTGCGTTCAGTAACTGATACCTGACTAATTTACTATCTTTAGAACACAAACCTATATAGACACAAAACAAACATACGTCAATGCACACAAATGTTTGCCCAGTTGTCGATGGAAATCGAACCTGATAGCGTGATACTTAAATTATTCTTACAAGAAGATTTTTTCTTTTTATTTAGAATGTGCTTGCTGACCCCAGAGTTATGACGTTGTTAGGATGTACCACGCTTACCCAGAAAATGTTATTAAAGTTACATTAAATATTCACCCGCGTTCCCGGGGAATGTTACATACTCCCGGGATATTATAATATTCTTTATTATTCTCTCATAATCACAAAGTACCCGATTCATACAATCTCGGAGACTTTAAAGCAAGAGTGAATAGGCATTACTTGAGTTCGCGTGTACCATCCTCGACTGGATCGTCACGTTCCATCAGGTGAGATCTAGTCAAATGCGCTTAAATTTTTATATAAAAAAAAAATAATGACCGAGCTTTGCTCGGGGTTTCTTTACTAATGTAACTACAGTTTTTCTCACAAGGAACTTGAAAATCTTTTAGCTTCTTATTTTATTGATATAGTACCAGTTTTTCAGTGCCTGCAAAACACGGATAAAACAACGTTTTCTAAAAATGAAACCTAGCTAGATTAATTTATTGCCCCCAAAATCCCCTGCATACTAAATTTCATGAAAATTGTTCAGATTATATACATATTACAAGAATTGCTCGTTTAAAGGTATTAGATACAGTACAAAGTCAAGGTAACATTTAATAGAGACTGTTATCTTGTAGGTAAAACCTGTACACCAGGCTTTCCTCCATGGACAACTCACTTATATGACCTATGACTGTAATAAATGAACATACAGGTTGTACATAATAAAACACTATTACAAATTAATAATAACAAAAGTGAAACAAAAATGGAAAATTACAATCTTAAGCAATACAATTCTGGTGGCAAAAGCAGCTTGATAAAAAAGAGCAATATACTATTCCAGACCTCTATCTATATATAACGATATTGATGCTCCGTTCTTATTGGTCGTAGCATGTTATATAGCCTTTCTTGGTAAATGGACAATTCAACACAAAAATATTTTTTCAATTCAAACCAGTAGTTCCTGAGATTAACGCGATCACACAAACAAACTCTACAGTTTCATATATTTGTATAGAAGTATAGATCCCCCAATATTTTTCAGCTCCATATTTCAAAGCATTGGAAGCCTTCTAAAGTTCAATACTAACATGCATAAATGTTGTTCCCAATTTGCAAACACCACTGTATATGCCGTAGAGAAGCATTAATTTCAAAGGCCCGTTAAACCGAGCTTCGAATAAGCTACTAACCCCTAACAAACAAACAAGGTACCTCCCATAAACTATGCAACGGTTTTTGAATTTTTGAAACACTTTATCGACTTAGAAGGGGTGTTTTTGGATAATATTGGCTATGAAATGAAATCAAATCCAAACAAGGTACCTCCCATAAACTATGCAACGGTTTTTGAATTTTTGAAACACTTTATCGACTTAGAAGGGGTGTTTTTGGATAATATTGGCTATGAAATGAAATCAAATCCAAACAAGGTACCTCCCATAAACTATGCAACGGTTTTTGAATTTTTGAAACACTTTATCGACTTAGAAGGGGTGTTTTTGGATAATATTGGCTATGAAATGAAATCAAATAGGTATAATTTACATGAATGCACCTCCTAATTCAATGTATCATTATTCATCATAGCAAAGTGCTAAGGGATTCTCGTAACGAGAGCTTCTTCCATGCTCCTCGAAGATAAGTCAATACAATTGTGAAATATTACATAAATTATATCATTAGCGAAGTCAAGATTTCTGTGCCGTAACATCCAATTATACTAATCTAATTAGTCAGTTGCGATGTAGGACTTAATTTCCGATATTTCTCACACTTTATACTATTCCGGAGTGACATAGGCAACGCGGAAAAAGCCGCGAGACGGTAACTAGTATCAATATAATTTTATAATTCCAAAATGTACGGTCACCAACAAAAGTATTTGACCAATAGTTTTATACGTACGATCAGTTCAGCTACTTATATTGCTAACCGTACAAAATACATTTCTATCCGAGTATCATCATTAAAACATACCTGTTATAACGAATAGGATTATGACGGCGCCCTTTGTTCTATGTGACCTTTGAACAAAGCCGTAGATAATGATTTAGCTAAACTACATCAAACTGTAAATATGTACAACTAACAATAGTTCGCTTAGGATTTGGCGCAGTGCCTCGGGGGAAGCCTTTACTGGACTATTTCAATAATATATCTTCTGGCCTCGAGTCTTGTACTTTGGAACATCTATGAATACTTCTGGGTTATATCACTAAAACCTAATTCATGAAATTTCGTAATGCCAAAAAATTTTATTTGAAAAGATATCTTTAATTTTTGAAAATCCTTTTACTACATGGTCTGTTGGTTAATTAAATTAAAATTATTTTATTCAGAAAACAAAGGATCCATTTCTTAAAACTACCAAGACTTGTAAGAGTTATAAAATAAATAATACATACGCGAAATTATCAATAATGAAAGCTAATAATTGTCCTAAATAGAAATCGAACCCACGACCTGTAACTACTACAAGCCTTTATGGTTTCTGAATGCTGTGTAAAAGTTAATTGATGTAAGTGTGTTCTTTTTTTAAATAGGTAATAAATAAAAATAAAAAAGCTCGTTCGAATCACTATTAACTGAATTAACCTTTAAATACATAATTTACTTCTTAATTATTTCATTTGAAACACTTAAAACAATTCAGGGGCTACTAATGTATTTTTAAATTAAAAATACTTTAGTTTTTTAGCTTGGGGCAAGGTAACTTTAGCACTTTTAGCGACGCCTCCGAGCCATCTTAAATGCCTTTTAAAATACTTGTTTAACCTCCCACTCCTCCTAATGCCTACTCCTCGTAACTTTAGGTACCCACAGATAAAAAAATAATTTCACTCGAAATAACCTTTTGCATTTCAGGGAAAAAATAAGATGGATGTTGCTACAGAAAGCATTGAAAACGTGGGAATCTTCACATGTTGAAATTTTGTCTTATGCTTTTTAATATGCCCTCGTTATTATGTACATAATATGTTTGAGAGCATTCTGACATATATTGAAAGGAATGCGTGAGATAATAAGGTATGGAAGTCGATGTCATGCATATTATGCCCGGGATATTATAATATTCTTTATTATTCTCTCATAATCACAAAGTACCCGATTCATACAATCTCGGAGTCTTTAAAGCAAGAGTGAATAGGTATTACTTGAGTTCGCGTGTACCATCCTCGACTGGATCGTCACGTTCCATCAGGTGAGATCTAGTCAAATGCGCTTAAATTTTTATATAAAAAAAAATAATGACCGAGCTTTGCTCGGGGTTTCTTTACTAATGTAACTACAGTTTTTCTCACAAGGAACTTGAAAATCTTTTAGCTTCTTATTTTATTGATATAGTACCAGTTTTTCAGTGCCTGCAAAACACGGATAAAACAACGTTTTCTAAAAATGAAACCTAGCTAGATTAATTTATTGCCCCCAAAATCCCCTGCATACTAAATTTCATGAAAATCGTTGGAGCCGTTTCCGACATTCAGATTATATACATATTACAAGAATTGCTTGTTTAAAGGTATTAGATACAGTACAAAGTCAAGGTAACATTTAATAGAGACTGTTATCTTGTAGGTAAAACCTGTACACCAGGCTTTCCTCCATGGACAACTCACTTATATGACCTATGACTGTAATAAATGAACGTACAGGTTGTACATAATAAAACACTATTACAAATTAATAATAACAAAAGTGAAACAAAAATGGAAAATTACAATCTTAAGCAAAACAATTCTGGTGGCAAAAGTAGCTTGATAAAAAAGAGCAATATACTATTCCAGACCTCTATCTATATATAACGATATTGATGCTCCGTTCTTATTGGTCGTAGCATGTTATATAGCCTTCCTCGGTAAATGGACAATTCAACACAAAAATATTTTTTCAATTCAAACCAGTAGTTCCTGAGATTAGCGCGATCACAGAAACAAACTCTACAGTTTCATATATTTGTATAGTAGTATAGATTCCCCAATATTTTTCAGCTCCATATTTCAAAGCATTGGAAGGCTTCTAAAGTTCAATACTAACATGCATAAATGTTGTTCCCAATTTGCAAACACCACTGTATATGCCGTAGAGAAGCATTAATTTCAAAGGCCCGTTAAACCGAGCTTCGAATAAGCTACTAACCCCTAACAAACAAACAAGGTACCTCCCATAAACTATGCAACGGTTTTTGAATTTTTGAAACACTTTATCGACTTAGAAGGGGTGTTTTTGGATAATATTGGCTATGAAATGAAATCAAATCCAAACAAGGTACCTCCCATAAACTATGCAACGGTTTTTGAATTTTTGAAACACTTTATCGACTTAGAAGGGGTGTTTTTGGATAATATTGGCTATGAAATGAAATCAAATAGGCTTTCACAGGCACTTATGAATGGTCAGACTCTAAACACCGGTTCGGAAGGTTGCTTTTACTGAGAAGAGCCGGAAATAAACTATGCAACGGTTTTTGAATTTTTGAAACACTTTATCGACTTAGAAGGGGTGTTTTTGGATAATATTTGCTATGAAATGAAATCAAATAGGCTTTCACAGGCACTTATGAATGGTCAGACTCTAAACACCGGTTCGGAAGGTTGATTTTACTGAGAAGAGCCGGCAATAAACTCAGCAATTACTCTTTTCAAAATAAGATTTTGTACATAAAGATGTGTCCTGCTGGAGCGAGTGCTACTCCTTAATATAGATACATCAAATAGTGTTTGGTGCTTTAGGAATAATTCTATTAATATAATAAATGAAAAAGTTTGTGAAGATCGACGGGTGTTTGTTACTCGAACACGCAAAAATTACAAAAATGGTACATCCCTCAGCAATGCGAGTAAAACCGCGAGGGACAGCTAGTCTATTATAAATATTTGATCTTCCCTTACGGCTTATTAAGGGTGGGCTTAATGATCCGTAGATGATCAATGATCAGCAAGAGCACCAAATAGTTATATTTCTGAAAACCTTTACCTAACTATAGTTAAACTTAATAATTTATATGAGTTAGGTTTTTTTTGTATTTAACTATAAAATTTTAACTAATGGTTAACTTGACTACGGTTTGCTTAATCTCAATATATTATTTATACAATACACTATTATTTCTTTTTTATAGTTAATGATAAAATTATGAAATTATATGGGTATATTTCATAATTGTTGGTCTTCTTTGCCTATAAACACCAAACCGTCCAAAATATCTATAAAATGGTACGACAAAATTAATATAGAGAAACGAAGGTATTACAAACAAGAAGCCACAAACCGAATCTTCACCGACTATCGTAGACGATAGCAATTTGATCTGCTACGAAGTGCACGTAGCTCTGTCGTAGCTGTAGCTAGGCTGCGGCTGTAGCATTATCGTAACTATTCTGTAGCCTATAATTAACCATAGTTATTCTATATTAAAGTCGGAACGGTTTTTTATTACATATCTATACTAATATCAAGCTGAAGAGTTTGTTTGGTTGAACACGCTAATCTCAGGAACTACTGCTCCGAATTGAAATATATTTTTGAATTGTCTACTTATTGAGGATTATAGGCTGTGTAATATTACGCGACGACCAATAGGAGCCGAGCATCAATGAAAAATATGGCAAAAAAACTTTTTTAAAGTTTTGCGCGCGTTTGTTACTTCGCAGATTACAGAACTTCGCAACGCGGGTGAAACCACGGGGGACAGCATAGTCATGAATAAATCATCTATGAATAATATTGGATGTAAGTTAACATATAATATTGTTTATGGATGCATCCTTATTTCTCACGGAAAAGCTAAATAAACAGTGGAAATTAGAACCAACACTAGAACTAGCATAGAGCAGTTAACATGTTTACCTATCTAATGGAAACATTCAGTAGGTATTATGTTATCACAATGTTGGGAGAAATAATGCCCCACTTATGTCGAGTAAATATTATACGTGAATACTACATACACAAATACATAGTAAGTTTACACGAGAGAGATTTGTTTTGGTGTTTTATTGTTGTTTATGAAGCTTATAGGTAATGGGTAGTTTGGTATACTGGGGCTCGATTTTATAAGAAAAATTACTCTAACTCGAGGATGTTTCGTCGCGGCCTCTATAATAATAATAATAAATATCCTGGGACATTCTTTTACACGCGGCCACCTGCTCCCAAACTAAGCACAGCTTGTACTATGGAAACCAGATAACTGATATACTACATATACTACTTTTTTTTTCTAAATACATCTTAATATATATATTTCTTGTGTGCGTGTGTATGTGACTGAACTCCTCCTAAACGACTGGACCGATTTTGATGAAATTTTTTGTGTGTGTTCGTGGAGATTCGAGAATGGTTTAGATTCACAATTGGACCCAGTAGGTGGCGCTGCGAGCGAGTTCCTGCAGTTTTGTATGGAATTATTTCGACAGAACGACGTCTGTCCGGGCAGCTAGTACTTATATAGATATTTACACCCAGACACAGAACAAACAGACATGTTCATGCAAACAAATGTTTGTCCTGGGTGGGAATCGAATCCGCGGCCTTCGGTTTGGCAGTCAGAGCGTTAACCACCAACCCAACTGTCGCTTACTACTCTAATACTACTAATCACGTGAGAGGTAAGCTCTCCGAGGCCTCCGTGAAGCGGCTCGCCGACGAAGTTTGTATTAGCTGAATAAGGGGGATGGATGTTAATATCTATATAAGTATGTACTCGTATGTAAAAAGTAGTACCTCAGTATATCAGTTATCTGGTTTCCATATTACAAGCTCTGCTTAGTTTGGGAATAGCCCCCATAGTCAGCCACAAACAGCTGATAAATAAGCTAGATAGCTGTGGAGTACGGGGCCCCTTGCTCCAATGGTGTGCAAATTATCTAAATAACCGAACGTATACTGTAAAAGTTGGCAACGCGTACAGTGAACCCGTAATTGCTACGGAGGGCACGGCACAGGGTTCGGTCCTAGGTCCGCTACATTTTCTATCATATGTGAATGAAATGAGTAATTGCATTAGATTCTGCACATGCTACCAGTTTGCGGATGACACGTGCCTTGTTGCAGTTGACAAAGATCCTTTAAAGGCCCGTGAACTGTTACAGACTGACCTTGATGCATTAAGTGGATGGTGTCACGATGCTGGCCTGGTACTAAACGCAAATAAAACCAAGCTGCTTGTTATAAAATCTCCATATACAAAAGACTGCCCCTTAAAAAATATTGTAGCTCACAATCACGGTTGTCTGCATACCATAGGACAAACGTCGTGTTGCTGTCCTCATATAGAAATTGTTAATAGCCAGAAATATCTTGGGCTAATAATAGATAGTAAATTTAATTGGTCCAATCATATTGAGCATGTATGTGATAAACTAAGGCAATTTTTAGCAAATATCATAATTCTCAAAGACCCCATCCCGTTCAAGGTAAGTCCCTTTATAACTCGCTCGCTGAGTCTTATATCCAATATGGTCTCAGTAGCTATGGTCGTACATACACTACGTATCTGAACCAAATATATAAACTCCAATTAAAAATCTTAAAAAACATAGTGTCTTCCAAAATTAAATTACAATTCTACAATAATGATTTTGGTCTTTTCAAGCATTGTAAAACATTACCGGTTCACTCTCAATTTGACTACATGCTACTCAAGGAACAATTCTTTGTTGAAAAGCAATGGCACAAAATCAATCACTCTGTATACACACGCGCAGTTGCCCGAGACCGTCTACGTACAACCCGAGCTACTAATACTTACGGAGAGAGAACAGTTGGTTATTTGTTCCCTCGGTTAATTAATAAACTACCCACCGATTTACGAGATAGCATTACGGAAAAAAATATAAAACTTAAATTAAAATCTCACTACCTTACAGACTTAACATAATCAGAAATAACATAATAGTATGAATAGATCTACTTACCTAACTCCAAAAAAAAAAAAAAAAATTATGATTAATTCTTTACTGTCATTAATTCATTTTAAATATTATATACAATGTATAACCGCAGATAGGTATAAACTGCCTATAATTGTTTACTAATGGCAACTATTAAGCTTAGTCAATCGTTTTTCACTAACAATAGCACTAGACGCACAAACCTTTGTGGTTTTTATTAGAGCTATTTTACTTAAGAAATTTATGTATACTGTTGAAATGATAAATAAATAAAAAAAAAAAAAGCTAATACAAACTTCGTCGGCGAGCCGTTTTACGGAGGCCTCGGAGAGCTTACCTCTCACTTACGTATTAGCGTAGTTAGTGAAGGAGACAGAGCATGGAGGCCGCGACAAAACATCGTCGAGTTAGTATCATTTTCCTTACAGAATCGAGCCCCAGATGGACATGCGTAAAAGAATGTCATAGGATATTTATTATTATTACTCTGAGGAGACTTTCGAAACATAAAAACAGGGTGTGTCGTAAAGACACACGATAGAAGTGAAACTTTTGTATCACAGGGAAGCATTTTAATTATTCATCAATCACCTTTGAATAGGAAAGATTGTGTTTATCATAATTATGTATTTCGTCTCACAAAATAGTTGCGGATTACAATTTTAGGAACGTGGATAAAACTTCAGGGTAAAAGGTACCTCATAAACTACGATAACAAGATAAAAATAAAGATTACGAAAAAACTAAATTTGGGTATTTACAAAATTACATTTCGAAAACAGATCTAATCAGCCCGGCTTTAAGTAACAATTATATCATTTGTCAAAATTATCACATTCAACCAAAAATATATTTACATAAAATTTGAAAGAAAATTGAGGTATTTTTCTCTTTTTACCAAAATCCGTCCGAAGGCAATTTAAAAGATTATTGGCCGTAATAACGAAATTCCAGGCATAATGAGTTTTCTTTTTTTGATGTCTTGAATAAATATTCGGCTTTTAAATAAACGAAATATATAGGCAATAGTAATCACAACTTGTTTTCGTGTTCTAAAAGATCTTTAGAGGTAATTTATTCGGCTTAGACTCAAAAAGGAAATGAGTTTTTATATTTTATAGCCTCATAATTTACAATGCTCGTTATCAGCTATATTTGAAAGGGAACCAGCTGTCAAATTTAACAGGACTGTCGCGTAAGGAAATGGTAATTAACTTCATTGAACCTGTCTCTCACTTTCTCAAATATTTTTAGCTAGTGTTGTTCGCGGTTTTAACCTCGTTCCCGAATAATATAACATTTTTAGGAGAGAAACCCTGTCCTATGTAATAATCTAAAATAATATAAACTATGTGCCAAGTTCCAATCAAATCATTAACAAAGAAATATTAAATGTTTGAGAAAGTAACAAACATCAAACTTTCGCATTATTCTACTAATATTGTGAATATACAAATAAATGGGAAAATTGTATGAATGGATGTTTGTTACTCTTTCACGTAAAAAAAAACCAAACGGATTTACATGCAACTTGGCATATAGATACAATATGTCCTAGATTACCAATTAGGCACCATTTTATCCCGGGAAAACGTTCCGTCCCTCGGGAACGCGGGTAAAACCGCGAGGGGCAGCTAGTACTGTTATAGATGTATTCAACTATTAGATGGATGCTTAGTGTCCACGTAGGATACTACATAATAATATAATGTACTAATATATAATTTCATAAACATATATGTAAAATAAATAAAATAATAGACATATAATAATATGAAAAAAGCTCTAGAAAAGAAAGGAGGTAAAATATTAAGCGAATTTAATATTTGAATTATAACCAACTCTCACGCCCTTTCTCTGATATCCTTTGTTCCAACTTTCGTGGACAAAACTTAGATTAAATTTTAATCTTGTCCTTACAATCTAACACGCGCATTAAATTCTGTAAATGTACACATACAATACATTTCATTAATAGACAGGGCCGGATTAACCATGTCAGGGCCCCTTGGCAATGCATGTCGCGGGACCCTTTACTAACTTCCTAAAATATATGTTTTCTACAAAAACGCAATTATATGCACAATTAGCTGTTCCCCGCGGTTTCACGCGTAAAGAGTAGTATTATGTCTCTTTCCATATAATAGTCTATGTGTCATTTTCATTTGTCACATTAAAAAAAACCAATGTTTTATTTTAGCACACATCACACTTAAAAATTTTCGCAGGGTGCGAGCCCCTGGCCATTGCAGGGCCCCTAGGCAGTTGCCTACATTGCGTAATGGATAATCCGGCCCTGCTAATAGTCATTATAATACATGAACGCTTTTTTAATGTAGTGTTAGAAGTAAAGTGTTAAGTACAGATTTCATCCAAGGAGAGGCAACAGGCAGTTAGTGGTGCATTTGTTTTAGTGTAGATATTTCGATTTAAAAGGTAAAGTCCACCGGTGGTGGCAGTGATCACTTTTTATCTTCAGATAGACTGCCTGCATTACAAAAACTTTACCAATGTAAATGCTCTGCTTAGTATAAAGTCGGATGACCGTAAGTAAATGTCCCAATTTAAAGCATAACTACAATTTGGGTAGATAATAATACGACACAGAAACTAAGGTCAGGCAATTTTTTACTATTTTTATTTGGTACTTTACGATGGCCTCACCACGTCATTTCAAATATGAAATCTTCATCAGTTTGGATTTGGATTAATTCATATTGTACGATCATTTAATAGAATTGACACTTAACTAGAAATAACAGATATTAGATGAAGTCCGACGACAATTAGAGTGCCTTTAGGTAAATTTTATTTATGATAGTGTATTAAGTGGTGCTTCTACTGAATATAATAAGATATCAAGCTTCATATTTACTGAAAACATTTACCTGTACATTTTATTCCGTTGCAGTTCCAAATAGTTAGAATTCAAATATCTCTACTCTATAACTCTATATATCATTAGAATAGTACACATGGATGAACAGAATTGATAGGTATCTTCCAACCTAACGATTTGCCCGGTGTGCAATAGTGCAGCTTTACAAACTATCATTTCAAAATGCGACTAGGGTAGGTAAAGGTGTCATTTTCTGTAAATAAATAAAAAAAAAGATTACTATTCTAATAACAAAGATCTGAATCGGTAATTTTATTTTGACATTCAGATGACGAAATGAAAAAACCAATTCCATACTGAATACAGTATGGATGTGACTGCATTAAATAAAACTAGGTTAAAAAATCAAAATATAAATCCATAATTGGCTGTAAGTATTGGTATACATATATGTAAAATTTTAGTGACTAACTAAAACTAATAAGTCCACCAAATAGATTAATGGTAAGTAAATCTACCATCTCACCTTATCTCTGGTGTTAGAGGCGACTAAAGAGTAAACCGATGACCATTTGCACCGTACCTTTCACCACGTGCAGAGGCCTAACCAATGCTATAAAATTGAACATCGCTCAGCGTCACGGTTTGCGCAGTGTTAAATTTTTCATACAACCCAGCTTTTTGGCTCAAGCGATGCGATGTCGCTATGCTAGCGATAGACGTTCGTGCTTAGGGCACAGTTCTAATTGGGTTGCCATAAGACAGGTTCCCGTTAAAAATCTCTTGTAATATTTGAAACCATATGCATATATTACGCCGACTCTAAATAATACAGAATACCCTAGGCATTGGTGAAATTTTGAAAATACGAATTCGACTGTATTTTTTACATTGATTTCTCTGTGCATTCTCTATATACTACATTCTACGTCATGACGTGTATCGTGCACACAATCCTGCATAGTATCAAATTTTATGTGCCACGTTGCGCGGTTACTATAATTCAAGTTAGATACGTAAATCTAATAAATTATGTGTAAATACGTTGAATAGTTCCAGTATTACGATTACGCTTCGGTATTAAGTGTGCCATTAAAACGATATTACGTCACAATACATACGTAGAATGCTTCAAGGCTATTTGCTCTTAGCATATTACTTACGTTGTTTGATTTTTATGACTTTCTATAATTAAAAGATAAATAAGTTCATTTTAATAATAAATGAATATCTTTAATTAATCAATTATTTAGTCGCCTCAGTAGTTGAGAATCAAAGCTCTGTTGGAGACCAGGGGGGCAGTTCCACTTACATATTATACACTGAACCATACCATATCACAACCAAACGTCAAATTTCACGTTTAATCGTATTGTACTAAACACACCAACGATCGAACTGCGGTTGTGTTTCGGTAATGGTTCATATTCGTTCGAAAGATTACGTCAAAATGTATGTTTGTTTCGGTTGTAGTGCGTAGGAATACCATATTTATGAAATGTCAAACTTCAATTTGACATTAATCGTAACCATACCATTGCCGAACCAAACGTGCTACTCGAACGTTGCATTTAGTGGAATTGAGCCCCAGGAGGCCCTGGGTATAGTTACTGGGACCTGTGACCTGGCTTAGTCATCAGCTCAAGAGGTACAATGTTCCCTACGTTGACATTTTATATATTAAGGGTGCAATGAGGGTCTTATTACTGAGGCCTCTGTCAACCTCTTCTAGGATAATGTATATGAAGATTAAGTCATCAGTCAATTGATTTAAATGACACAAACTCTACTAAGTTTGGGATCAGATAACACAGAGAAGTATCTCCACGATTTTTTTTTATACATGTATGGTCCATGTAAAATTTAGATTCCGTTTTCGAATAATTTAACTATATTAATTAGTATCATTTGATGATGATGATGGTTCCGACCGATTTCGGCCATGGCGACCACTTCGACCCCTAGTCCGAGTGATGGCGCTGGTGCACCCGAAGATGGCTTATGTAGCCTATCTTCGCGGCGAAACTCCGTGCACACTGAGGGCACGTGAGTACGCCGTTCAGATAATTATAAGTTATGGCAGCAGGTGGGCGAGCCTTTAAGTGATCGCGTTTGGTATCAAGGTCAGCTTTACGCTGAACCTCGAACTCGCGTACTTGGCTGTTCACAATCCTGCGCCATTCTGGCCGCTGTGCTGCCAAACGTTCCCAACGTGAGGGCTCTATGTTGCATCTCTTCATGTGTCGCTTTTGGACATCCTTGTACCGGAGTAGGGGACCGCCATGATTCCGCTTGCCCTTCTCCAGTTCAGAGTAGAAGATGCGCTTCGCCACTCTATCCTCCGCCATACGAGATACGTGACCGCACCACCGAAGCTGTCGACGCATTAGATAGGCCTCAATGCCACCAACATTGGCTCGTCGTAGGACTTCGGTATTTCGCACTCTATCGGACCATCTGATCTTCATGATTGTACGAAGGCATTTAAGGTGGAAGCGATTCAGAGTGCGAATGTGGCGGCGGTATACACACCACGTCTCAGAGGAGTATAGGAGGTTTGGCAGCACGATTGCCATATATACTGATATCTTTGTGGCCAGCTTAAGGTCATGCGAGCAGAATACCTTGGTACTTAGCTTGCCGAATGCCGCAGCTGCGGCACCCACCCTGCTATTGATCTCGGCATCGAGGTCACACTTAGATGTTACAGTGTTCCCCAGATAGCGAAATTTATCCACTTGCTTCAACACATCCTCACCAAGTTTTATGGTCAGTGTCTCGTGACCGTGTATGTCCAGGGACATCACCTCCGTCTTATTGACACTGATCTTCAGGCCGAACTTACGGCAGGCTTGGTGGAATGCAGACATCAGCTGTTGCAGGCCGTCTAGGGATTCTGCTAGGAAGCACAAATCATCAGCATACATGATCTCAGTGATCAATGCGTATGAGACTTTAGTGCGAGCCTTAAGTCTAGCCAAATTGAAAAGGCTGCCATCTGTGCGGAAACGGATGCGGACTCCTTGTGAGACAGTGTGTAAGACTTCTCTAACTACCACCGCAAAGTATAAGGCGAACAGAGTAGGCGCTAAGACGCATCCTTGCTTCACCCCACAGGTAACGGGGAAGAAGTCTGTCTGTTCACCGTCTACGGCAACGCAGCATTGCATGTCATCATGTAGGAGTCTAAGAAGTCTCACAAACTTTTCCGTGCACCCGAGTTTACCTAGCACCAACCATAGAGCTTCCCGAGGCACGCTGTCGAAAGCCTTCTCCAGGTCAACAAAGCAGAGGTACAGCTGACAACCCTGTTCTCTGCTCTTTTCTTGCAGTTGACGCACAGAGAATATAGCTTCGCACGTACCTCGATCTGGGCGGAAGCCAAACTGGGTTTCAGGCAGAATCTTTTCAGACAAGTTCTTGAGGCGGTTTAATAGAACTCTAGCAAAGGCCTTTCCGGGGGCTGAAAGGAGCGAAATGCCGCGGTGAGAGTTGCAGTCAGATCGGTCACCCTTGTTCTTGTAAATGGCACTTATGCGCGATACTTTAAAGGTGTCCGGAACGCGCTCCTCCTCCCACATGCGAACAAATAGTTCCCACACTAACGTGTGTAACTTCTCTCCGCCGTATTTTATTAGCTCTCCCGGTATAAGGTCAATTCCAGCCGCCCGTTTATTTTTTGCTGTCTGATGGCAGTAAAAACCTCATCATGCAGTAGAGGCTCGTCCAGCTCAAAGGCAAGAGGGAGCTGAGGCATTAAGCCGATACTCTGCAGATCAGCTGATCGATCCACATTTAGCAGAGTATTGAAGTGCTCCGCCCAGCGCTTTAGTACATCTTCCTTGCTCGTTAACAGGAGACTACCGTGTAGAGACCTTAAAGGCACCCTTGCGTGGTAGGATGTACCAATCAGCTTACGTACCTCACTGTAGAACTCTCCCAGCTGGTTTGTATCGGTGAGCCAATGCATGTGACTAGCTTTATCTTGCCACCACTTGTCTTTCATATGTCGAGACAGCTTGCGCAATTCGAGGTCACTAGCTTTAACCACCGCAACGCTTCCTCTTTGCCTCTTGTGCTGTCGCAGGAGATCTCGGTGTTTTTCGAATGCTGCCCGCAGTATTTCATCATTCCCATCAAACCAGTCATCATTGCAGCGGATTTTTTTACCCAGTACAGTTGAAGCGGTATCCATGATATGAGATGACAAAGATCCCCAGGCAGCATCAACATCACCTACCTCATTAGCTGGCAATAGCTTATCAGACAGGACTTCAGCGTATTTCTCCCTGACCCCGAGATTTGTCATCTTATCCACGTTCAAAGACGCAAGTTTTTTAATAAGAGATCTACGCGGGCGACGGAGGCGGATTCGCAGCTTTGTGACAATAGGTCGGTGGTCAGACCAACAGTGCGCACCACGCATGACGCGGGTGACCTGCACTTGGCTGAGATCTTTTTGCCTCACGATTGCATAGTCAATCAAATGCCAATGCTTGGATCTTGGGTGCATCCATGTAGTCTTGTACTTGGCGGCAAGTCTAAACATAGTGTTCGTAATTGCCAGACCGTATTGAGCACAAAGACTGAGCAGCAACTGACCATTGCTGTTCATGTTGCCAACTCCATGTCTACCTAGAACTCCAGGCCAAGCCTCATAGTCCCGACCAACCCTGGCATTTAAATCGCCAAGCAATAAAACCTGCTCTCTGGCGTTTATGCTATCGAGGCAATGAGTCACTTCCTCATAGAACTTTTCCTTGATGTCATCAGACTTGTCTAGCGTTGGAGCATAGACACTGATGACATTAAGGTAGTTGTCTTTGTCCAGGTGAAGGCGCAGTGTGGTTACGCGGTCTGAGATATGTACAGGATACTCCTCTAAACAATTTGCTAAGTGATTCTTGATGGCAAATCCCACCCCTGATCGTCGAGTTTCGGAGGCAGCGGAACCTTTCCAGAAGAAAGTGTAGCCGCCACCTACCTCCACCAGCTCACCTTCATCGGGGAGATGTGTTTCGCTGAGAGCAGCCACATCCACTTTATAGCGATGAAGTTCCCGAGCTACTATGGCGGTCTTACGTTCAGGGCAGGCGTTGCCATCTCGATCAAGAAGCGTTCTCACGTTCCACACGCCGAATGACATAATAGATGTTCTATTTAAATTACCTTTGCGACGTCGACCACGATTTGAATGATGCGATGATAGCCGCGGTTACTATCATCTGCCAAGTCGGGACGAGCATTTTTTTAGGGCACCTTTTCTAGCCCCCTCCCCAGCTGAGCGGGAAAGCAGTGCCTCCCTAAACAGGGCTGCTTTGTCATCACGAGTGCTGCCGAGCCCGTGCTGTCGCCCCAAATTTGCAGCACGGAAACGACCACGACGTGTGCTCACGCCCCCGGGACCGCCTGCGTGCAGGTATCAGACAAAACCTAGCTTGCATCAGGCTAGACCTCTCTACCTTTACCCATCGCCACAGGACTTTTACGTACTCGGAGTCCAATAACGGAAGCGGTCAGATGCGCAGGATATATTTAGGTGCACAAGTATACGCGCAGGACACAGGTGCACATACTCATCCTTGCCCTTCTGGATCCGGTGGAACGGAAACCGTTACGACCGGAGAAGAGGTCAGACAGATAGAACAGTATCGTGTTGAGAAAATTACAAGGAGTCAGTACTTTCTCACACTCCCGTAATCGCCTTTTACGATACCCACGGGAAGATATGGGGTGGTGGTATTCTACTCTGCCGGCACCACACAGCTAAGCAACCCATATATACATGTAAAAAACCAACCAACTATCTCGAGGCCTTGACATTTGGCCTCACTAAACAAAACCTAAACATCCCATTGTGTGTAGTGCCAAAATAGAGACGACACAGTGTCGCTTTATAAACCTACGCTCAAATGCTGTATTTAGTGCAATCAGTTTCGGTCGGATAGTTAATCTAATAACGACCAAATCACGCATTAAAGTGTTATGGGTTATTACAAGGTCATTGGCCTGATGGCCAATTTTATACATGTATGCATTCTAATACAATTATTATATTTAGCACCTTATAAAATATCCTAGGTCACTTGCTTCACAAAGCTTGATCACAGAGCTTATTTGACAGGCCAGTTGGCTTGGTGGTTAGCGAATCGAATTGCCAAGCCGAAGGTCGCGGGTTCAAGTCCCACCCAGGACAAACATTTGTGTGCATGGACATATCTGTTTGTTCTATGTCTCGGTGTTAATATCTTCTCTATATATAGTATAATATAATATTATAATATCTATATTTAGAAAAAATATAGTGTATGTAGTATTTCAGTTATCTGGTTTCCATAGTACAAGCTCTGCTTAGTTTGGGATCTGATGGCCGTCTGTAAAGAATGTCCCAGGATATTTATTATTATATGAAAAAATATGGTTTTTTTAAATATATACTCACTGGTGTTTTCCCAGGGATGTACATTTTTTCCGGGATAAAAAGTATCCTATATCCTATCCAGATTATAAACTGTTTATTAGGCATGTTTCATCCAAATCATGTTGTAATGAAAAGAATTCTTTGATGCGATACAAAATTAAGTAATGCGTCGAAATCTAATACCCAAAAGTCTTTAAGTTAATAAACGTGGTGTAGATACGATGTTACAGAGAATATAGTAAAAAAACATATAAAAAGAAAAGCTGAGAAATTTCTTGGCTATTATTAAAATGGTACAAAATTAGCTGATATGGAGGACTAACAATATTTTTGTTCCACAAATTCTAACATAGTTATGCTGTACAAAGCTGTGTTTCTTGTTTACAAAATAGGATAACTATTTGCCTATTCATATCATACAGTACGTCTGTAACAGTACATATTAACCTTACTAAATCTCAGTTTCGCGGAATTTAGTCCTGACAAATTATAAGATAGATGAAGAGCACTTTATTAAGTTTCAGACGGTAAAATATTTAAACCTGCTTGCTTAAGTATTCGTTATGTTAAGAATTTACACACTACTAGCTGACCCGACAGATGTTGTCCTGCCTTAACAAATTATATTGAATTCGAATCTTCCGATTGAATCGACTATGCAATAAGAAATTATAAATTAATTATTTTATCAATATAACCACCCACCCATGCCTCTATTTTAAACGATATTTGCAGCCCGCATTCTGTCAATCGTTCCAACTATCAAACGACTGACAATAATAAGTTTATATTGTCAAAAGCGTTAGTAAAGTGGTTAAGGTTTCTTATATTTTCTAATTTTCCACTCTACTTTCTTAATTTTTTCTTTCATAAGAACCTTCTCCTGACAATAACAAACACAACAAAAACAGAATAAGCGAAATCGGTCCAGCCGTCCATGCGTGATGCCGTGACCAAGGGAAATAGGGATTCATTTTTATATATATAGATTAGCTACCTCTCGGAGTTTTTCTCGCGTTAAAATGCTGTATAAAGAAAACCATATCTCTCTCCGTATCACACGTGTATGTGGCTCCGTGTGTGCCAAATTTCAGCAAGTTCCTTTCAGTCGTTTAACCATGAAAGGGTAACAAACAAACTCACATTCGTATTTATAATATTTGTTTTGGATTTGAGATATTTTCAATGAAGAAGTTTATCTTTTGTTTATTGGATTCACGTAGGGGATTATTCCTATGTTATTACAGCCTAGTTTATTTACACTAAGGATGTTTTCTTGTATGGAAATATTTTTTTTTGTTTATTTTTAAATCGGTTGCAAGTAATACTTGAAGAAAATATTTTACCCAACATCTAAAAAGCATACCTTATACAACACTTAACAATGCATCGCCATATTTAGGTCATCTTGTAATTCAACCTCTCTTAAGGCTGACTCAACATTCTGTTGTTATTTCCGCCACCCACGGTAAAAGCTGTTGCCAAATCTTGTGCAATATTATACCCTTAAATCCCAAAAAAGCCTTTTTGTATTTTTATGAGAGTATTTAAAGAATTATAGAACCCGAGACAAGTATCGCTTTTCTGTTACTATTATTAGGTTCGCGTTTGAAAATAAAAGGAAAAGTATCTTATATACCGCGTTTAGAGTTTAAAGACTCATTATAAAAAAATATTTAAGTATATAGAATATTTATTTTACTCTTATAATGTAATTTAGCACCCATTTAGGTGTTTATCGTGAATGATGTTTCCACAGGTAACTAAACAGCTTCGGGCAACATTTTTCATATAAATAGCCACATATATACTTAAATTTTAAAGTTTTCATACGTACGAAGTCGTGAGACAAAAACGAGGCATGAAGATTGTACGCAGAGCTTTTTGGTAATTTGCTCTGAATTATAATTTAAAACTTCACAATTAATTAACGAATGTAAAGGAAACAAGTGGTGACTTCCACGTAATCATTACATTAAATCATTAAAATGTTCACCTTTTATATTTAATTTATAACAAGAACATCCTCGTAAAAACAATTTTTTGCACTGATAGTAATATAATACCTATGGTTACTTCTATGAAAAGTATTACTTGTAACAAACCAGATATAACCAGAAAGTGAATGCTCGCTGAACGACCCCTCTATCAACTTTAGGTTGGAGATATGACCCAACCACAAACGCTTTACTTATCTTCATTGCGGGACATGACTGAGCAAGGAATGTCAGACGTAATTCTAGTCTAGAAAATATGTTATCTCAGCGAATTTTATTTTTAATCAAGTTTAATTTTATTGCATAAATCTACCTCAGCTACTAAAAGGGTACAAAAAATCAGGTGGTACACTTATCCTTACCGAGGTATTCTTATTGGCAGGGAAAAAAATTATCAATAATACTATTTTAGTTATTTTTTAACAAATAAAAAATGTAAATAAAAAAAAAAACCTGTTTTCATTTTTCATCATTATACATAGTATTTTTATCAATAAACTCATTTTTTTTTATACTAATAAATTATTTGAAAGAATATACAATGTATTTTTGTCTCATGTGCCTGGAAACGTGCACTTGTACCTACCATTAGGGATAACTCGGTAATGGGCAGTGCACCTATCCCTACCGGTAGAAATAAATCTACAAAAAGTGCACTCAACCCTACCAGTAGGGATAGCTCGGTGGGGTAAGTGTACCACCGGCAAAAAATTACCGGAGTTTTCTTTTAAATTTCATTTATCGGTCGTTTTTTTATACAACGTGGGCCAACAAACAAGCATACGGTCCACCTGATGGTAAGTCGTCACCGTCGCCTGTGTACATTTGCAACACCAGGGGCATCGCCAATGCGTTGTCGACCCTGAGACGTGAAGTTGGTCAGTCTCATGTGCCTGTAATTTCACCGGCCCACAGGAATACAAGTGCACTACTGCTTCACGGTGGAAATGGGTAAGGTGGTACTACTACCACCTCCACCAGTACCTACGTACTTCCCCGGATAAACTCTGCACTAAGAACTACTAACAGGTAAGTAACACATAATAAGCAAGTAAGTAAAAGCTTTTGAATGATATTGTTTTGGAACATTTAAAATATAATAATTCTATTCTCATAATTAGGCCAAAAGTTGATTAAAACAACGTCGGCTTGAGAGGTGGCACTGCTAAAATACGATTTTGAAAGTTAATTATTTTATTTAATTGCGTTCCCGTTTTGCAAATTCGTATTTTCAGCCATAACGTTTCACTCCCGTGGAGCAATTAAGTTGTTTTTCGGAAATGATTCCCATTATTTTTTTTTGACAAAATTTAGCAATTTTATAAAATCTAATTTATTTACTAATTATTAAATTCACTGTCACATGCAGATGATAAATGCAGATGTCACATACATAGTTAGACAACACAAATGGAACTGGGCAGGCCATATGATCAGAAACGGGAAGAAAAAATGGACAAAAGATATTACGGAATGGTGCCCACGAGATGGGAAAAGAAAGAAAGGTCGCCAAAAAACTTGATGGGAAGACGATGTCAGAAAAGTAGCTGGAGCAACATGGCAAAGACAAGCCAGGGACAGAAACAACTGGAAAGCCTTAGGGGAGGCCTATGCCAAAAGGCAAGCGGATAATGTTACCGATGTCGAGGAATAGAACTATTATAATTAATTAATATTATTTAAATAACATGTAGAATTAAGTATTATTGTATTGTAACTAATCAAATCCAAAATAATGCATGAAAAGTGAATATCAAATACTAAAGAGCTATTTATATATATTTAATAACTTCTTTAGTGATATACCTATAGCTACAACGAGCTCCTTAAATTCCTCACCAACAGACGCGGAATTAATCTTGAAAAGCAATGTATCTGTATGTGATGAGTGTTTTAAATTTAAGCATATAACACCTCACGACATACTTAAAGCTTTTAAAAGTTTAAAAGTTAAACGCACTGGCGATTTATGGGATATGTCTGTTACGGTCTTACAGGGGATTGTAGATACTATCGCTCCCCATTTAGCTCTGATTTTCAATAGATGCGTTGATTCAGGTAAATTTCCGGATTTGATGAAATATAGTAAAGTTATACCGCTATTCAAAACTGGAGATCCTAGTGACCCCTCTAATTATCGGCCCGTCTCCATTTTGCCAGCCCTTAGTAAAGTATTTGAAAAGATTATTTTATCCCAATTGCTTACTCACTTTAATTTAAACAAACTTTTACATAGTCAGCAGTATGGTTTTACGAAAGGTCGTTCTACGGTTGACGCTGGCGTGGCGCTTTTAAGAAATATTTTTAAAGCTTGGGAGAAGTCACAAAATGTCATTGGTGTTTTCTGTGACTTATCTAAGGCTTTTGATTGTGTCGATCATGACACACTAATCCGTAAGTTACGTCATTATGGGGTAAAGGGTATGGCACTTGACATGATGAAATCGTACCTTGGGAAGAGAATTCAAAGTGTTGATGTAAATAGGGTCAAATCGTCTGGTTCTTCCGTGCATATGGGTGTACCGCAGGGCTCAATCCTAGGTCCATTTTTATTTTTAATTTACATTAATGACCTTCCATTTTATGTTAAAAATACCTTTGGAATTGTACTGTTTGCTGATGACACCTCACTGATTTTTAGTGTTGATAGACTGAAATCAAACTATGACGATGTAAACGTTGCATTGGCCCAGGTATTAAATTGGTTTACAGTAAATAATCTAGTTTTGAATGCAAAGAAGACTAAATGTATTAAATTTGCGTTACCCAATGTGAGAAAAGTAGGCTGTAATTTAATGATAAATAATGAAGCTCTCAATCTAGTTGAATCTACAGTATTTTTAGGAATTACTTTAGACTCAAAACTTCAGTGGGGTACCCAAATATCATCCCTTGCGGGAAAACTCAGTTCGGCAGCTTACGCAGTGAGAAAAATTAGACAACTAACAGATGTAGATACAGCACGATTAGTATATTTTAGTTATTTTCATAGTGTTATGTCCTATGGCATTTTGCTCTGGGGCAAAGCTGCTGATATAGAAACTATATTTATTTTGCAAAAGCGGGCGGTACGAGCTATATATAATTGGGGTTCTCGAACTTCCCTTAGAGATAAGTTTGCAGAAATAGGAATACTTACAGTTGCATCACAGTACATTTATGCAAACATATTATTTGTCCATCGAAACATTAGTCATTTTGCTAAAAAATGTGATATGCACTCAATAAATACTAGAAGTAAGCACAAACTCGTGACCTCTGCTTATCGACTGCAAAAAGTACAAGGTTCATTTCTGGGACTAGGTGCGCGCTTCTATAACAAAATCCCTGCATCGACTTTAGATTTGTCCTTGCAAAAATTTAAGGATCATATTAAAGCTGTATTGGTAAAAAAGGCTTATTACAACATAAATGAATATTTAAATGATAATAGTGCCTGGTTGTAAATGTAATGTTGTATGGTATGATTTATTTTTTTATTTGAATGCAATTTAAATTTATCTATAACTTTGAACATGTTATGGTCACAGTGATAACACTTTGTGTGTATTCTAAAATTCATAATTTTTTTTTTTTTGATGTGCTTCAAACTTAAGTTAGTCATGCTCGCTTTAATGCCTTTGCTTGTGGCGGCGTCGTGTGGCGGGTCGCTCACTTCCCTACAATATGGCGAGGAGGGCGATGGCTGCCACATGCGTCATACTTGTGAACAGGTGCTGCTTGTGGGGGCTGGTCGGCTTTAGTTTGTTTGTATTTTTTTTTTTCATTACATATTTATAATATTATATTATTGTTAAATAATTCTGCAATATTGCCATAACACACAGGTATTGTCAATGAGACTAAATAATATTTTATGTAATAAATCTAAGTTTGTTTTTTTTTTTTTAAATAGTAATTGCTGAGTTTATTGCCGGCTCTTCTCAGTAAAAAACAACCTTCCGAACCGGTATTAGAGTCAGACTATTCATAAGTGCTTGTAAAGGCCTATTTGAATAAAAATATTTTCATTTTCATTTTCATTTTCATATTAGTATAATAGTATGAATATTGTAAAGAAGTAATCTACTATCCGAAATAAAGGCTATTTGAATTTGAAATTCACTGAGGTCAGTTACTAGTACAAACGAAGAAAGTTGGTAATGAAATTAAAACTTTATCCATACTAATATTATAAATGTGAATGTAAGTACCTACGCGAAAACTACTTAATCGATCATCATGAAACTTTGTACACATATTCTTAGAGGTATTAGAAGTAACATAGGATACTTTTTGTGCCGTAAAAATGTTACATCCCTCGAGGGAGCGCAGGTGAAACCACGGGGGACAGCTAGTTCTACATTATTAAAGAAATCAAATCTACTTCCTCACATCTTTATTTGAATAAATTGAATGCGTGTGTTTATAATTTAATTTCTGTAATACGCATAATAATAATTTACTAGAAACAATACATATAAACATACTACATTAATTAATTGGTGTTCTATAGATAAGCCACAAATATATTTGCCGATGTAATAACCAAATGAACAGTAGGTGAAACAGCCAAGGGTGTAACCAGACGATAATAATCATGGGTTATTAAAACCTCTCTAATTTAAAAACGATAAAGTCTTGTTTATTTTGAGGATGTCAAATGAAGCTATCCAAACATATGTTTAATCGCATCTAATTAAATCAAACCCAACCTTCTGGAAAATCAATGATAAGTTATTTATAGAAACCCTTTAGTTGATCCTAGTACCTCAAAATTATCGATGGACCTGATACATTGAACGTGTCCCGGTTTCGCGGAATAAAAATAAACGTAAATTATCAAAGATGGTTATCGACGGGTTAGTTGATTTGGTAGTTAAAACTCTGACCGCAACGCCACAGGTCATTGGTTCGCTTCTGACCACATATCTGTTTGTTCTATGTAAATGTAAATATCTATATAAGTATTTAAAAAGTAATATCAGTTATCTTGTTACCACACTACACTCTACTGAGTTTGGGATCAGAAAATCCTGTGTGATTCTTCAAAGCATATTTATTTATATACATTGACAGGGCAGTTGGCTTGGTGGTTAGCGATTCTTACTGCCAAATCTAAGGTCGCGGGTTCGATTCCCACCCAGGACAAACATATGTGTGCATGAACATGTATGTTTGTTCTGTGTCTGGTAATGTCTATAAGTATGTATTTAGAAAAAAAAGTAGAATATGTAGTATATCAGTTATCTGGTTTCCATAGTACAATCTCTGCTTAGTTTGGGACCACATGGCCGTGTGTAAAGAATGTCCCAGGATATTTATTTATTTATTATTTACTGATTTAACAACTACACTCAACGGCTTCGTTTTGTTAAAATCTTTTCTGTTATTTAGCCCTAAAATCCTAGCAAACACAATGACTTCAATGAGGATATTGCAACTATAGAAACCAAATCCATTCTGACCAAAAAACTGGATCCTTTTACAAAAAATGTAAAATGGTACTCTACCTACATAACGATACCTTTCAGTCAATTTTGCAAAAAGCGATATATGTTAGGTTTGACATATCTCGGCCCTAAAAGCCCTTATAATATACAGCTATCCACTACATATACTCGTTTTCAATCAATGTGATCTATTTCATGCTTCTACTTTTTTTTGGCAACCGGAAGCGTCCACGCGTCATATCGACGAACCGAAATCTATCCTTCAAATTGAGCGGCCTTGCTTCAAATACGCTGTCATGTATACAACATTTTCAATTTCCTTCGATATTGAAGGTTCGAAGATATTTTTTTAAAGGAAACTGGACAGGTTGGCTGGGACCGATGTAAAAAATATTCAGGTTTTTTTTTTAATAAACGCTATTTTGGTAATTTTTGATCATATCTGTGGCTGGCGGCCTCATTATCGGCAAACATCAACGCAGTTTTATGACATAAGTGTTGGCAAGCTAAACGCTTGCCGGCAACTACTTCTTTCCTATGGTTTTTTTTAATATTTAGATATTTACATATAATAACTAACTGCTTTTATTCCTACGTATGATATAGTAGCAAAAAAAAGAACCAGAACAGAGAAAAACTGATGAAAAAATCCTGTCTGGCAGTCTGCCCCACACGCCTCTCCTGCCTTCGGGGCAACGAAGGAAGATCTCCGTATGAAGCTGTTATATCAATGTCACGCACTTCAAATTCCACCATCCAACGCTAAAATTCCTTTTTAAATCTAGAACACTCTTTTAGTCAAACGCAGCAAAACAACAAACGATCTCTCACTTCAATTAAACAAGAAGCTTTTGCTAACCATCTTACTACGACGTGTACTTCCTCAGGCTCTATATTAAGAACATCATTAAGAACGGTGTATTTGAGACAAAGATAAATAACAACTATCTCACTCGAATAAACAGATACAGACAGGCCGAGAGCTAATAGATGTACTAGTTGTATTTACGTAGATGTTTTAAGCCTATTCTCGCCTCAGAGACGTGCGTTGAAGAACTAGTGATGGGCGATAACGAAGTTTTCTTATCGATTGCGAAAGTTGATTGATTTTTGGGGCGTTGGAAACTTGTTCGATTATCAGGTGATTAAGATAAGAGCTGCGTGGAAAGTTCAGGCATGTGGACGCGTTGTAGCGAAGTGTATGCCACAAAGTAATGGTTTGCTGAGTTTTTATCGTATCGTTGGAACAGCATCATTTTCTAATGTTTTTTAAGGGGGGTATCATGAGGTACTCAACATGCAATAGACTATGTGCTTTGACTTTTGATCGTATTCTAAATACATGTATGATTAGCAGTTTCATCATAATTTAAGTCTGTCATTTTGAAATTTTATCGATAATACATGTTGATTACACAGCACTAAAAGAGACCGGAATGTGGGCCCGCCTGCTCGTAATAGCTTCGCCGATTACATTTTGTATATTAACCCGGTTTCATGTACGCAAGTACCACTAAGAAGTCCTGATAACTGAGAGTATGAGAGTATAAGCACTGTCATATTTTATATTTAAAGTCGTGTTTTTATGTTGTAGTTTATATAATAATTTTTTGTTGTCGCTTTGTCACTGTACGTTCAAAGAATAATGATTAATCTCATTAGATGGGATGAACGTAAAGACAATTAATGCTCATGGTGGTGTGAAATAATTGGAATGTTTCCTTGCGTTGATTATTTCTTATTCTCCATATTAAAAATATAATTTTCATGTATTTGAAATTGAGAATATTAAATCAGGATAGCTAAAATCCTATTTTATTTTAATGAGAAAATTACTTAATAAAGTACAATAGATATTTTCTTTTTTAAAATACTTAGAGCTTAAATAACTGGTAAATTAAGATAAAATTACAAAAAATAATTTCTTATTCGTATTCAAAAACTAAACTGTATTTTTTGATTTAGTTAACACAGAGAAAAAAGTATACATATCATAGAGTATTGGCGTCAGGCAGGCGGCTGGCTGTAAAAACTCTGCCAAATGTCTATTGTAATATGAGATGCATCCAAACGCGAAGGATCATGCACCTACATATTTTGCCGACCATACTGTAGATATCATGTGACATTAAAAACATAAAGAAAGTTCAGAATGTGTACCTACATTTGACAGTAATAATGCACCTAAAATATAACAATTTAAAGAAGATATTAAGCTAACAAGCTTTTAAGTTTTCAAGATTTTTTCTGGTAGAATGAATGAAGTAAACAAACAAGGCAAATCGCCGGAGAACTTTTTTAAAAAGTCATCGTGAAAAAGTGAATTATTGGTCTTCCCCTTTCGCCCAATTAGAGAAGAATTAATTAGGGTCGGAATTAACTGGCCGGTTGGCAAACCCAAAGGGTGTTAAACCGTTAAGTCACTATTTTAAATGTTGGAAAAACGTTTTTAAGAACTAATCTTTTGTAAAGTGGCTAGCTTCTATGCCGTGAAATCACTCATTTTCCTAGTAAAAAAAATTGCAGATAAATCCTACTATCTACTTAATATTATAAATGTGAAAGTTCGTGATGATGGATGCTTGTTACTCTTTCATGCTAAACTTCTGATAGAATTTGGTTATATGTATAATATATATAATAGTTTATAACTTTAAGAAATAGGATAATTTTGATCCCGGGAAATGTTACATCCCTTGGGAACGCGGGGGGACTGCTTGTCATATACGAGTATAATACCTATATATAATTTGATTTACCTCAATTGCTTTCAGGGTGTGTATTGTGGAAAATCCTGTCTTGGGACACACATTAAGGAGTAGGTACGATCAATTTTCAGTAGCTATTGTCTTTTGTGGTAAAGGCTGTCCATTATCTATCTGACAGTCAATCACGGTATTGTTTTAATAGTTTTATTTTATTAATAATTGTATTAGCTTACACACTTTCATTAAAAGTTGGTGTTACGATTTCCATTAACCACATTATGGGACGATCTCCCTGGTGGACCGACGACCTGGTCAGAGTCGCTGGAAGCCACTGGATGCAGGCGTCTTGAGACCGTTCGAGGAGGAAATCCTAGGGTGAGGCCTATGCTCAGCAGTGGACATCCCTGGGCTGATATGATGATGATGATGAACTACAGCACTATGGTTAAGCTAAGTTTGTCACCTACAAAAGCGACACCCGTTAAGCAACGAGTTGGGAAATATAAAGAAGAACTACATACATACACAGACTGACAGAACAGCTATTATCAAAGGTCCTGCACATATATGGCTTTAAGTAATGCAGGAATAAGTTGTTGAAAAACTGTATACAATATGAACGTAAATATCTTTAGGAACGAAAAAAATATTGTAATATAAATAATGTAACAGGATAAAAAATCCATGACCGTAAAAACATCAACGCACATCTTTGCCCGATTCATATTTTATTTATGATTTGACCAAAAATGTGCCAAAGTTCCGCGACCTCTGGCCAAAGGATAAGTCAGTCGAAAAGATGGGATGGGATCAGCCGTATGTAGTGATAAGTGTGTAACTAAAAGCCTATTGTGAAAAAGCTTTGTGACTTTTAGGGACCTGTCCGCTAACAAGTACCTCGCGAGTAACTGATGAATTGGAGCGTGTTGGTAAGTCATAGACTTAGTATTAATAAATTTGCTTTAATTTTGATGATATAAATTGCGATTAGGTGAATGTGAGGTTTTGATTTAATAAATTGATTTATTAGACAGAGCTTACTTAGATTACAATAAATTTATTAAAGGTATTTAATTATGTTTTCTTCTAGCATTATTAATAATTTATGTAATAGATATATTTTACACCTCACTGATTTAGAATGTGCAAGAATCCACTGAAAATAGAGGCATCCGATATATAATTAAAAAACAACCAGACCTAATTAAATTTGTTTAGTTTTGCTAAATTTGTAAACTGCCATTTAGCAATATTTTTCGTCTGAGAGACTTGTGCCTTATTTATCACGAATTTGTGTAGCGGTAGGCCCCTGGGCTAATCCAGGATTAGTTCGGTCAACCCAATCATCTTGTCGACACTATTTTTGTTGGGTATTTTACTCAAATAAAAGTTGCTTCCATTTATGGTTGGGCTAAGTGATGCTCAGAATGTTTTATGTCGAAATAAAAATGAAACTTACATTCGATGTACATAGAGTTCGATTTGAAAACAAAACCAATATCAAACATTTTTGGACTTGTTAATTCAATTAATATTTGCAAAATTACTTTATTAAGTTACCGTCTAGCTGCCTGTCAACCTTCTGACATAAAATGATAAATGTTAAAGTAATCTAATTTTAATAAGGACCTTTGTAGGCCTTTTCCCAGCTGTTACCTTAACTAAGTCCCATTCTACATAAATGAAAGAAATCCTTGTAATATTTTTTAGAAAACACCTAGATAGACAGTATTAAATAAACCTTAATATTTTGTCTATGCTTTCAAATGCCACAGCGTACAAAAGCTTGCCAGCAGGTGGACCATCTGCCTGTTAGTCGGACAATTCGGCACAAAAACAAAAGAAAATGTTAGTCTGATCATTCATAAGTGCTTGTGAAAGCCTACTCGAATAAATATATTTCTCTTCATTTCATTTCATATACGTACTAGAAATCTGTATACTGTCTTATAAAAGAAAAACACAGCATAATAACATATTTACATACAAGTACTTAATCCTTAGACATATTGTGTGCACACTCGAGACATGTGTAACATAAACGAAATGCGGCCACGCACTGTGCCCTCTATAAAATATTTTTCTCTACATTTCGCTTTGAATAAAAAAACTAAAACTGAACCTATAATCTAGGCTTTTGAATATCAATGCCTCGTGGGAGCGTTCACACATTTCGCATAATGCCAAATGGTTGTGAGAGCAATAAAACCAGCTCCTTGAGATCACAATCTGGTGTTTGTCGCTCACGCAATGTTCGGGCTGGAATTGACTTAAACATTTTGTATTAGTTAGATAGGAGGTAATGTAATTCTGTCGACACGTACGAAGTCATAAAGGTTAGTATGTGGATAAGTCTGTTTTCGAAACAGAAGGTATTTAAAGATCTGCGTTTCAACGACAGCAATATCATTGCTTCTAACAACATGACTGAAGGGGTAAACTCCTATATCAGTGAATGTGGTACCAAACACAAGACAAAAGTTTTTGGAATTCTCTTTTTGTGCCTCTGTGTATGCATCTACGAAAATATGTACATATTTATAAAGTAGTTTATTATCTCTGGTTTCTATCATAAAAGTTATTAAGGACCAAATGTCCGTGTGTGAAGAAATTTCCCAGGATTTGGATACTTTTATTCTATTGCAGCGACATTCAACGACTAATAAACATGCATGATGACGGAATCAAAGATCATTAAAACTGGAATTTATTCAATTAGGCCAGAAGTGTACTGTAGATCAAAGATTAACCGGTTTGGCAGTCAGCATTCAACTAAGTATTCACAGAATCATTAAACATCTAATTAATATACTAATGAAATTTATAATGTTTCATTTCAACCCTAACTGATTAAATTATATAGCTTTTATAAACCTTTGATAAACGTACGAGGCGAGGCATGAAATAAGAAAACCTTACTCAACGAGTATTCTATAACGATCTCTCATGTCTCATTAAGAAGGTGTCAAGTAATATAAATTAATTGCCATAATTGGAGTGCTTCTTATGAAGATACTATGTTTTTTTAATCACCACTGCTGAACATAGGCCTCCCCTAAGAATTCCACCTCGAACGGTCTTGAGCCGCCTGCATCCAGCGGCTTCCAGCGACTCTGACCAGGTCGTGGGTCTACCTGGTGGGAGATCGTCCCACTCGGCGTTTTCCTTATAAATTAGAGTATATCATCCAGACCAATTCACCATGGTAAGTGACGATTTGGTCAAATGTAGCAAACAGAGCCTAGTATAATAGCGGGATAATTAGCTACACGGATCCAATTTTACAAATCAATTTTATACCGCATTTATGTAAAGACAAAGTAAACAGGTGTTTAGTCTCATATGTCTACAAAAACCTACGCTATTACATTTATACATTATTGATTAATTAAGAGTACAAGTGTTTTATAAGTGTGTATCTATCTAGCTACTTATGTTGCTGACCGTACTTGGTGATATCTGTACCAGATGGTGATTCACAGGCCTGGGGTCAGGTGCAATTAACTGTTTCTTGTGTATAAGAGGATTTGTAATGTTCTCGCAAGACGGAGAAATCGCTTACCGCATCACGTTAGGACATAAAATATCTTCGGTAAAACGAGGGATCATGCCTTCTTATTTGGGATTTATGGGCCTGCAGTTAATGGTTAATGACAAAAATCTTATGATAAAGAGGCAATGAAGTCTCGTTATAACAAATCTGACCTATTAAAATTATCCGCATATATACAGAAGTATACCAATCTCTTACCAATCGTTCGCTTTGGGAATCAAAGTGCTCTCGTTTTACAATACTTGCAAAGACTTCTTATTCTGAAGCCTATAATTTATTGGATGATCTTTCAGGATTGTATTTCAGCTTATATTCATGTCTACCTACGATAAGCTTTCGTAAAAAATACGTAAGGATTACTTTATAAAATAATTAAATCATTAATAGAATATAAGATTGATAAAAAGAAACTAGTTTTTTTATGTTTCAGAAGTCATTTAGGAAAACTCGGAAGGGCGTACGTGTGGGTCCACTATCAGACAAAGACCTGTGTGTGAGTAACTAGATATAGCGTTATTTTTTATCTAATAATATTTATGCAAATCGTTTGAAAATAAATAATTTGAAATTTTCTTTTAATTTAATTTTTCTTTAGACTATTTTTAGGCAGTGAAATGCATAAAAATCGATTCATTTGTTAACACTCTATCCTTCAACAGACACATAGTAATAGCTTAATAACAATCAATTAAGAAATTAGATAACACCTGACACCGACTTACACCTATATAAATGCTTTTTTGTACTTTTCACCTTTAACTTTTATGTAAAAGTAAACGTAAGTCTAAGAAACGAAGTTAACAATGAACAGAAAATAATTAAAACGATCAAAAATTCAATCTATTTAGTTTGCGGCTAGCTAGCCCGCTTGTTTATAGTTTAAATGTCAGTCCAGAATGTTATCAAAGAGAATGGAAAATTGGAACTGTCAAGCATTTGTTCAACTGCATCAACTGCAGCAACTCATTAATATTGACTAGAATAAAAACTATTTTATTTCAAATACATTAAACGTTAACGATGTCTTTGGAAACCTATAAATTATCCATAATCCATGAAGAACTTCGATAGAACGATTAATCACGGCGCGTTATAGCGGAATGAAACTGAAAGAAGCCTCTTCAGAACATATTTTTCATGAATGTGTATTGGAATATTAAAGTTTCAGCGGTATGTAGTAACAGCATCCGCTCCGCGGTTTTACCTGCGTACCCGAGGGATATAATGTTTTTCCGGGATACAAAAGTATTCTTTGTAATAATTCAGTGTAAATATCTATATAAGTATGTATTTAGAAAAAAAATTGTAAATGTAGTATATCACTTATCTGGTTTCCATAGTACAAGCTCTGCTTGGTTTGGGATCAGATGGCCGTGTGTAAGAGAATGTCCCAGGATATTTATTTTATTTATTTAATTTAAAAAAGAGACAATCTCTGTGCCTAATTTTATTCAAATTCGTTGAGTCACAAAAACAACCATCCAAGCATTCCCATTAAAATTATTTGTTCAACGGACTTTGGATTTTCAGTATTATTTCTATATCTATAATTTGTAGATAAGACTCAAAATTGAACGTGCTTTAATGTCATTTTAGACATCAATAACCGTGACATCCAGTCGTGAATTCTGTACGATAATTACATTCCTTTACACGCACAAACCACGTCCTTATTTTAATGAGGAAACGGCGTGGATCGAATGTAAGGAATCTATCTATGCCAGTGAATTTGATTTTTTTTTTATACCACATGGGCCGTCAAACAAGCGGACGGTCCACCTGACGGTCACCGCCGCCTATAGACATTTGCAACACTAGGGGCATTGCCAATGCGTTGTCGACCCTGAGACGTGAAGTTGTTAAGTCTCATGTGCCTGTAATTACACCGGCCTCCTTTCGTTTCTAACCGAAACACAGTAATACAAGTGCATTACTGCTTCACGGCAGAAATGGGTAATGGTAGTACTTCCCCGGACGAACATGTTGTAAATGTAGAATGATTCCAAATTCCAAAAGATTCCAATTTTGAAATTGTGGTAGTAACTGACCTATATTCTTCGAATATATATATTGTTCGAATAAATGCCCATGTGACACGTAGGAAGGCTTTAGTTACCAATGTTAACTTAAATGCGGCTAAATTTAACCTACAAGATCAACTTACTACTTAACTTCGTTTATTAGTTCTAGTTACTTCTTTATCCACTATACTTTAATTTATTTTATATGATCAACTTTGTAGGTTTGTTTGTGTCTAATAATAGATGCAAGTAAACAAACAATTGTAAATTTCTATAAACTTGAATTTTATTTGAAATCATGAGTAGCCCATCATAGTAAGTATATAAAATAAATATAACAACAATCTGCACCTTACCCATTTCTGCCGTGAAGCAGTAGTACACTTGTATTACTATGTTTCGGTTAGATAGGTAAGGGAGCCGGTAACATTACAGACACATGAGACTTAACAACTTCACGTCTCAGGGTCGACAACTCATTGGTGTCCCTAGTGTTACAAAAGTCCATAGGTGGCGGTGACTATTTTCCATCTGGTGGACCGTCCGCTTGTTTGTCGGCCCATGTGGTATAAAAAATATAAATGCTAAACTTTGGATGTATGGGTGTTTGTTATTCAAGCATGCTAGAAAAGCTGAACAGATCTAGATCACATTTGGCACAGAGGCTATAGGTACATTAAGCTTTTTTCCCGGTAATATGTCAACATCCTTCGGGAACGCGGGTGAAACCACGGGGGACAGCTAGTGAATAAATAAATAAATAATCATTTTTCTCGTATATTATTTGTTACGCAGCGGTTGATTGGATTTCAATTAATTTCGACACAGATAATAATCACATATGATACTTTTGTTCCAGGCTTACATAAGATCCCCTGGGAACGTATGTAAAACGAAGCTGAGCTTGTTAAATATAATATAAATTGACAAAATTGTCGCCAAAATTACCAATTATAACTTTTAAACCTATTATAAGATTATTTTAATGATTTTCTCTGGCGTGTGAACTCTGTCCCTCAATTTAACCACTCAATTATGCTTGAAAGGTCGTTAGAGAAGTTATGAAGTCGTAGAAAGTTAATAATTACCTTTACTCTCATCAATATTGAATATTGAACCTTAACTCATTGAGTTAGAAATTACAATGCAAAAATAAGATCGTTTTATAATTCAGAATTTCAAGGAAATGAAAAGCATAAACACAACCTACTGGAGAAATAAGCAAAAAAGGAGACATCAGATTCCAAGCTAAAACAATCAATAAATTCTAGAAACTATAATTAATTTTCTTGTCTCAAAGGAAAAAAACTTATTAGAAACGCCGTAATATTATAGTCGAAGAAAATCAATTTCAGCCAATTTTCACTTACGGGTATCGAGAAAAAATTCGTTAATAATTATTTATTATCTTCGCAAGACATCGTGGAAGATAGAATGTAGTCGATCAATCCATCTGTACGCTGATAGGTGTCACCCATCGACTGTGATCGATGTTAAAATACAAACCTAATTCTCAATTTGAGTTTGAGTACTAATTTCCAGGCATTTTACTAATAATCAGGCATCACAGGTGATGTCAGGTACATGTTTGGGTGTTGTCATATAAATTAGGATTTGAAAAACGAATTACGGAAGGGTTGGAGTACTGCTCTCGTTCGATTCCGTGGGGTAATGGCTTTCGGTTCTCACGTGAGATTCTATTTGGTGCGAAATTTAATACGTTTTTTACACATAAATAATGCTGTGAAGATTTTTTTTTTCCTTTTTTAATAGCCTGTGATGTGTCAGGATTTTTTAATAGTATTATACATATTTTAAAAACCAATTATCAATATCTGAAATCTTAATTATTAATAAAACTACTTTAAAAATATGTACTTTTTCGATATCTTGCTTCAACAAAATCATTGGCAATGTATTAATAACTTCGCTCGTGAATTTTATTCACAATCAAAATATAATACCTGACTTACTCGTATAATTGGTATTTAGTCTGCTTTCAATATTATTAATTGTTTTCTCACTTCATAAGTTAAGACTTATGATTTTCTTCGATGTAGTTGAAATTAAATTTTCATCTTATTTCTCCATCATATTAATGATCAAACGGAAAGATTTGCATACAAAAGCCAAATAAGTCTTAGCGTATAAACAGAGTTATTAACATAATTTATTCCATTATTTTCTGACACCACAACGGTCGAGGAATTTTTCTTATCATCTTAAATTATTATTTTATGCCGTCATAATAATATAAGTAAATGCCCGAGCGTAATTTATAAACCCTGAATTTATTATAAACGAAACTCACGCATTCAAGAAAGAATTTATTAATTGAAAATAATAATGCACAAACAAACCTTCACATATTCAGTTCACATGCACAAACAATTCAAATTTGGAATTCACTTAACAATTGTTTAAAAATGGAACGGTTCACTGACGGTGCATTCAACTTGAAAACTCGCGTACGAAAGCGACGTGACACTGCCGCACCGCGCCGCGGCCGGTGCGTTTACGTAACTATGAAAGCCGGCGTTTCCGCGACGAACCGTGCTTTCACTGAAACGTTATCGGAGCGTCTGACGAATTCTGCTTGAGCCGACCCCCTACAACTACTCATATAACTGCATTGCGCCCGTACAAAACCTAAGTCTCATCATAATTTGAAATTAATTTTCCTATTTCTCTACAGAGGTTAGTTTTATCAATGAAGTTTGTCTTTGAGCATTCATTTGTATTTTCACTACCTACCTTGCAAACTATATTCCTGTACTGGTTGCAGTGAAGTTGAAATAAAGTTTATCGTGCATTTCACTCGAAACATTTTATGTTGCTGACTCTTGTAGTAATACCATAAGCCTATGTCGTTACGTCACAAAATCCATGTAACTTCTAATTGGCTTAAAAATATAAACTTTTCTGTTTTTTAACTTGTAAATGGCTTTTTTCATGTGAAATGTTATATAATAAAATGATTTTGAGATTTAACTAGATTATTAAACTACATAAACTTTTTTTTCACTTTCTAATAAAAAATAATTCATAGAAGGTATGTCTATCTATATCTCTTTAACCTTTTTTAAATTTATTGTATTTTTTTTCTTTCAAACCTGTCTATGGAAACCATACTTAATCCTAGAGTTGAATCAATGTACACAGCCATGTTTTAAAGTTCGACCGATGTACCTAAGACTCGGCCAATAGAAAGAGAGATTTATCTCTCATATTGTTAACCAAGCCGCTGTCAAGTGCGCCAGTTTTATATTTGATATCGCTAACATTAAATAAAGGAGCTCATTACATTCGGCGAACTATATGTGGTAGAGCTGTATATGGGTGAATGAAAAAAAATGGGCCACGACATCCGGTATTCAGAACCAAATTTAATGGAGAAGAAAGTTCAGGCACAGCCTAGTTATGAAGAGAACTATCCATTTAAAAGGTTATACAAATGTTCATTTTTGTAAGATACAGGATACTAATAAAGCGAACGACTCATTTCCCTTAATGGACGAGATTTGAGTGTTGGAAGTCATAACACAATAACATTTTATAACCATCATTTGCCTTTCCCCGCTTTTTGTGGTAATTTAATCGTTTCCTGGATTCCGTGGAATTAATTCCCCGTTTTTTCGCCAAGTTCTCTCCCCTCTAATGAGGAATTAGTAACTTTGTCACTGTCATGTTTTGTACATTTAAGGCATGTTTTGGGAAAATTATAAAATTACTTTATACAGCTTACACTTAATAGTTCGTATTGTGATTTTTAACTTAAGTAACCTAAAATGATTAAAGTTGTACTCATTTTAAGAGGTTTCTATTCTAACTAGTTATTTAACATACAATCTCGCGATTTTGTAGTTGATATTTTCTTTAAAATATTGAAATGTCTACTGAGTCGACCTTTCTCTATGCCATGATGTCATGTCTCGAATCATATTTCTATTGTATTTAGTGATAGACTAGAATGTGTTCGTTGTTATAGTGGTTTACAATATACAATTTGTGGGGATAACGATAGGAAATTTAACCCCTTTTGATAATGTCAAGGAAAAGTGTACTTTATTGCTTTTAAAATAAGGATCATCTATTGATCCAATGGTTAATAATATGATTATGGAAATTAACCTTATTATAAAACAAGTAGGTTCATTTTTCTGTGACATTCCTAAAAGTAAAAAATTATGTGTATTTTTAATAACAACAATTTCATCTTATTTTGATATGTTTTCTTTTATGCAAATACATGAAAGACTATGCTCATTCATAGGTTTAAATAAAGATAACCAAGGATTTGTAAAATTGTCGTTGGTACCAAATTTTTCAAAGCGAAGCTTCTATACAGACGTTCAAGGCGCTCGCCGCGGGGCCAACCGTCAGACGTCAGATTCAGTAGCGTTTCACGATATCCCTACTAATATTATAATTGTGAATGTAATTGTTTGTTACGCTTTCACGCGAGAACTACATAACCGAACATAAAAAAACTTTGTACACATTTCTTGGAGGTATTAGAAATAACATAGGATACTTTTTGTGCTGGGAAAATGTTACATCCCTCGGGAACGCGGTTGAAACACCGGGGGACAGCTAGTATGTACGTATAGGCGCGCGTCGCAGCTGCCATTTATTATTTAATTATTGTCAGTATAACGTGGCGAACACAGCAGTCTATACAGAGTTATGTATTGAATTTTTACATGGTTTAATAGTCCTTGAAGTTTCATTGTTTTGGATTTTTTTTAACATTTACTCTTTGTCTTGAGACAAAGTTTTATTGAAAAAATAGTTTGCCAAAATGCACCTAACTTGTTCCCGAAATTTTTGGCACTATGCCAAGGTTTTTACACTGTCTACACTTCACATATTTATGTTCCTTGTTTAACATTATGGATTTAAGTGGGTAAGCTTTATTTTAATTTGAATTCGGAGTTGCCGGTAATATTTAAATGTTATTTTTAAACTCAATTACTGGCACTATTGATCAGTACATGATAAAATTTCAGTTAAATATCGGAATAATATTAACGACTTTACCTAATTAACATGAATTCCCTCTCATCAAATGTAATTTAAAAATAGCAATTGTGATAATGAATTGTATAAAATAAGGCTTTCCTAGTTAATACAACACTTTAATCTGAAACTATTACGTAAAAAATGTTATTATTCGATTTTGGTATTGTCGAATTTTTTTAACAAACTAAGTATTTAGTAAACTTAGTATTTGTTAAGGATATCTAAGGTTTTGATACTTACCTCAAACAGGCCTAAGATAGCCCTGTATCTCAGTAGATACTAGCTGAAATTCCCAAGTGTCCTTGATAAGACATTATCCCTATTACATGTCATAATGGAGTTGGAACCCCATACCTCTGACGTCAAAGACATAAACTTGCGTGTCCCTTTGATAAGGTGATCACTCGACGAGCATATCAGCTCATTATGACATTGAATCGAAGATTACATAGAGATTACGTAGAGATTTACTCTAAGGCGTTTCATGAGGCTAATTATTCAATATAATCCGAAATAGGAATCAGGAATACGTGACTGGGAATAATTGTTACCAAATAATAATCCCATCTCACTGATATTATAAATGCCAATCTTCATGAGGAAGGATTGAAGTTTGTTACTCTTTCACGCAAAAACTGTTAAGTGGACTTGAATGCAACATAGAACATAGATAGAGCATGTCCTGGAATATTATGTAGGATACTTTGTTATCACGAAATGTAACATTCTTTTGAAACTCGAGTACAGGGGGCAGATAGTTCCTTTCACAAAACGAGGTATTGCGAAGTGTCTGAGAGGTCCTAAAAAGTATACGATAAAACGTGGAGTTTCAAACCTCATACCAAGTGGTCAACAAAATCATTTCCATTGAAAGGTTAGCGTCAAACAGGTGCCAGCTGTAAAGGATATGAAATCTTTTGTAATATCCAATGCAATGGTAAAAAAATAATCATACACTATGCCCCAAATGAGAAAAGACAAGATAGATGATGATTTTGCAAGTTTTTTTAATTTTTTGTTTTTCCCATAACATTGGGATCAGGGCTGCCAAGTGATGTGACGGTGATGTGTAGACAAAAGAATAAGAACAATAAATAATAGGTAAATTATTTATACCCTCTATAAAAACAAAACAGCTAGTTATGAACAACAGGTTCAAAGGAGAAGTAACATGGCATCTAATTTTACACGACACGTATTTTGATAATACATCATACCCATTTGACATTTCGTTAGATATATGAGGAAATAATGTGGATAGAACACAAGGTTGGCATGGCTATTATAAACAGTAAGGTAGTAGTTAAAAACCTTAATGTTTATAAAATTGGCGTATGCTATACAATTATGAGCTTTCTAATAATAATAAAATAGGAAATTATTTTGCTTGTTTATAGAAATTTTACTTTCGTTTTATGATTTTGATTAGCAAAGGAAGAATAGCTAAAGGTGACACCTATTATTATTTAACCAATGTTCAATTGAATAACGTACAGACACGCAGATGCTGAAGATGAGTTTGCTTCCATAACCACTCTTTGGAATAAATAAATAATAGTTTAAAAAAACTCGCTTTTATAGAAAATCAATTTAAATTAAGAATAGTGTAAATAAGAAAAAAAAATGAATTTTATTGTAAAAAAAGAGCACCATGCACCCTACGTGCATGGTGGCAATAGTTATAAATAATTTATTGACAGATATGAGTAGAAGGATTATTATTTTGATAATATCTTAAAAAAAGCGGTGCCCCACGCTTATTTTACAATTTTTTTTTTCTTATTTACACTATTCTTAATTCTATATTTCTGTTGGATTGTCCATAAAAGCGTGTTTATTTAGTTTATTTAAACTATTATTATTTTGAATTTTTAGTTAAACCGCTAATTAAAATATTGAATTGTCATCGGTCCTTAACAAGTATGCCAAATTTCGAGTTAATCCGACGTCGAAAAGGGGGTCAAAATCACGTTTAAAGATTCCGTTACAGACTAACATACATACGTATGAAGCCAATAAAAGCGTTATAAAATACGAGTACACCTGTCCAAACTCATTCATCACTACATAATGTACGTCCGCTGCCAGTGAAAATTCAGAGTAGTGGCTGATTGATTCACATACACCCAAAAACCTGCAGGCATAGTTTTACGTACGACCATTATATTGCGTGATGAATTCCATATCAAAAGAAGGAGAGATATAACGACCCATATTTCGAAATGAAATTAAATGAACAAAATAAATACGAAAGTGGAATACGGTAAAGCTTACCTATTCGAAACGAGTTGAAAATAAATAAAATTACACGAATTGAATTTAAAAAGTGTAGTGCTGTTCAGGGTTTGTGTAAGGCTTAATAGTTCCAGTTAGAAGTTCGTGTAATGATCACTAGTTAGGTATGAAGTGAGTTTGTGTTATGAACAGATTTATAAAGTTTGGGATGGAAATCTATGCTTTTTATTACACACTAGCTGACCTTGTCCTGTCTTCAATGAATATTGAAATCAAATTGATATCTGTACTTAATATTATAAAGCTAAAGAGTTGGTTTGTTTATTTGAACGCGCTAAACCGCTGGTCTGATTTGTAAAATTCTTTCAGTGTTGGATAGTGCATTTATCGAGAAAGGATATAGGGATAGTACATTTAAAAAAAATAGGGATCCTTACTAAAAGTCCAATAATGTAACCCAAAGTGTAAAAAAATTACCTGAAAAAATCGGGTGGTACACCTATCCCTACTGGTAGGGATGACTGCGCTTTTTGTCGATTTATTTCTACCGGTAGGGATAGGTACACTGCCCATTACCGAGTGGTACACTTATCCCTACCGAGTTATCCCTAATGGTAGTTATAAGTGCACGATTACAGGCACATGAGACAAATATACATTGTACTCGTATATTCTTTTAATTCATTTATTAGTAACAAAAATCTATTAAAGGGCAATGTATACGTTTCTTTAATAAACTACCTAAAAACATACAAGAATTACCCGTGCATAAATTTAAAAAGTTGGTTAAGAATACTTTATATCAAAAGGGATTTTATAGTATATCTGATTATTTAGAAGATAATAATCTTTGGCAATGAATTGTTCGCCTGACAAGCTACCCATTTAAGCATTTTTATAAGTGAATTTATAAAACACATTTATATTCTATTCTAATGTATGTATACGTATTACCTTTGCTTGCGGCGGCGTTGTGTGGCGGGTCGCTCACTTCCCTACAGTATGGCGAGGAGGGCGATGGCTGCCACATGCGTCATGCTTGTGAACAGGTGCTACTTGTGGGGGCTGGTCAGCTTTAGTTTGTTTGTATTTTTTTTTTATTATTAGATATTCATATTATTATTGTTTAATAATTCTTCACTTTTGCAATACAACACAGGTTTTCAGTGAGACAAAATAAATATTTTGTAATAAATCTAAGATTGTTTTTAAAAAGAGTAATTGCTGAGTTTATTGCCGGCTCTTCTCAGTAAAAAACAACCTTCCGAACCGGTATTAGAGTCTGACTATTCATAAGTGCTTGTAAAGGCCTATTTGAATAAAAATATTTGAATTTGAAAAGAAAAAAAGATTCTATAAATAGAAATATATATAAAGAAAAAAAAATGTTTTTTTATTTTATTTACTTATTTCTATTTGTTAAAAAGTAATTAAAATAGTATTATTGATATTTTCCTTTACCTATCAGTAGGGATAGCTCGGGGATAAGTGTATCAGTCGGTAATGGGCAGTGCACCTATCCCTACCGGAAGAAATAAATCGACAAAAAGTGCACTCATCCCTACCAGTAGGGATAGCTCTGTAGGGATAAGTGTACCAAAAAAAAATCCTTACACCGCGTGCGCTGAAGATTGATAGATTTTTCAAAGTAAAGGCATTATTAAAACAGAGATGCAAGTAAGATATTAAAAGCATTAAAGGAATACATATACCTAAATAATAAATAAATAAATAATAATAAATATCCTGGGACATTCTTTACACACGGCCATCTGGTCCCAAACTAAGCAGAGCTTGTACTATGGAAACCAGATAACTGATATACTACATATAATATTTTTTTTTCTTCTAAATACATACTTATATAGATATTTACACCCAGACACAGAACAAACAGACATGTTCATGCACACAAATGTTTGTCCTGGGTGGGAATCGAACCCGCGACCTTCAGTTTGGCAGTCAGAGCGCTAACCACCAAGCCAACTGGCCTGTAAAAAAACATATATATAGTATATATCAAAGGATATCACGCAGCTCAATTCAACGCGAAACTATTTTAATAGAACCAACCAAAAGTTCCAAATTGATTTCCAGGTTGGAAGGGATTAAAGTGCATATTAAAAGCATCCAATCTATACTAGAAAAGTGTGGTAAAATACTGATAGCACAATCAATTATTAAACATATACGAGTATGGTGACAGCAGTCTTACATATCTTAGACAATGCATGATCTAAAAATATTTGACGAAAAGAATTTACTCTTTTCTATTTATTTTAAGAAAACTTGATTCAAATACTCCTTAAAATCCTAAAGAGGGGCGATGTTAGTTATATTATAAATGTGAAATTAGATGATTTTAACTCAACCATGAATAAACAACTTAATAGATTTAAAAGAAATCCAACACAACGATTCAATATGTTCTTGAGGTACTTTTAATACGCTTTTTATACAGATAAATTAGGCCCCTCAGAAGCGAGGGCAACAGTGGGGCGAAAGCTTTGTATAAATTTGTGAAAAAAAATAACATTGCAGTATTTAAATGATTGCAGTTTATATAAAAGTTAGGCTTGTGGAAACCTTAAAATATTATAATAAACATATTACGTATTTATTGAAGAACCCATAATCTAATACAACTAATTAGAAAACTCTCTCTAGTGCAACTGTCTTCTGTGAGATATTCAAATTGTGTACATGTATTGGTCATTCCTCTTTGTTAAGTGCTTTTCTTTTTTTAAGTTTTGCTATGTTATTATAATTAAAAGTTTTATCTTGTATGAGTAAAAACGAATTGCAACTCACATATAAGAATTTAACGTTAGCATTCATTAGATAATAATCTTTTTCCTAAACCACATAATATTTAGGATGCAAAAGTAAAAATTTGTACACAAACATTTCAAATAAAAAGAGCACATGACGTTCTCGTATCGAAATGAATGGTTTAAAGTATTCCTTTTGTTAGGTTCGATAAAACGAAAAAGTGCTAAACGGATTTAGATCGAAATTCTCTTTTGTACGGGTAAAGCCTCAATTCCAGATACGAACTAGTAAAGAATAGAATTTGTTTCGGCGTACTGGTATTTTATTATTCTTTGGCATAGGCTTGTATTTGAACATTATCATACTATGGTTAGCGGTGATGTCGCCAAAAGAAGGTCACATAGCCTAGAAGAGAACTGACTCTAAAGTAAGTTATTGGGAGCCATCACCCATGAAGGATTTATGTGCTGAAAAAAACTATAAACTATAAACTGTAGGTGCTTCGCAATAAATCATTGAATTGATAGTAACAGAGCTTTTAGTGCAGAGTTCGTCCGGGGAAGTACTACCACCTTACCCATTTTCGCCGTGAAGCAGTAGTGCACATGCTTTACTGTGTTTCGGTTAGAAAGGTGCCGGTGAAATTACAGGGACATGAGACTTAACAACTGCACGTCTCAGGGTCGACAACGCATTGGCGACGCCCCAGGTGTTGCAAATGTCCATAGGCGGTGGTGACCACTTACCATCAAGTGGACCGTATGCTTGTTAGTAGGCCCAGGTCGTATAAAAAAGATACCACTGACTTATGAAATTTAAAAAGAAACGCCACTGAAGAAATTCGGAGCCGTACGATGTTGTGGATATATTGACTATCAAGGCTCTTGGGTTCGATTTCCAGGCTATACATAAATTTATTTGTGTATTCCGTGACTGGGTGCAAAATATCTATATAAGTAGGTATGTATTTAAAAAAAAATATTCACTTAACTAATATACGTTTACGTTATCTAGTTGGTGATCTTGTTTTGGTAAAAGCTCTGCTCAGTTTAAGCCAATTTTCACTAACCAATATCTAACTTATTAGGATCTTCTTTGTTTTGTTCGATCTTGTTTTGTATAAAAATAACTTTTAATAGCGTAAGGAGTTTCTAAAGAGTTTGTCGTCTCTTAACCGGATATAAGAATTGAGCATAAGTATGCTTTGACCTTTGACATAGCAAATTAGCCGGGTTCTTCAGTTTTAAATATTTTTTATAACGTTGTACCTTTAATGTCTATTAAGTTAATGATGGCATTCGAAGCTCTATAATTACTGATATTTTCTCACCTTTATAAGAAGCTTTTTCGCTATCCTATTTATAAAAATACGTAAAGAAAGATTCGGTACGATAATAGTGTGAGAGAAGCGATTTATTTCTAGAACTGTAACTCTACCATGAGTTGCTATCGAAACTTACTTTAGTCGATAGCGAGTAAACTACTATCGATACAGTATTTCTTGATAGCAACTGTCAAATTTGTGACTCATGGTACCGAATTTCTATAGCAAAGGCTAAAAAACGTTACTCGCTAGTGTTTACATTTCTCGTACTATCGATTTTAATTCTTTAGGTGACCGCTAGTGGCGCTGTACACATTTACCATAGAAATGTTTTACGCCGTCGCTAGCGAGTACGTACGTTAAAAACTCATGGTAAAGGCACTGGTAAAGCTTTTGTGTTCTATTTATACTTTGAAATGAATAGGGAATATTTTTTTCACCGTGTCATATGTTACCTGTCATCGCGTAACAACTATGTGTTATGTCTAGTTTGTTTGTCACCAATAGTATGCTAAATAAATATCCTGGGACATTCTTTTAACACACGGCTATCTGATCTCAAACTAAGCAGAGCTTGTACTATGGAAACCAGATAACTGATATACATTCTAATTTTATAAATACTTGCTTGTTTGGATATTATCATCCAGACACAGTACAAACGGACATGTTTGTCCTGGTTGGGAATCGAACCAGGCGTGACAGTCGTGGTCTCTGCCCACCAAGCCAACTGGCCAGTCGAAATAATAAAATGTAGTATTAAGAATTAATAAATAAAGTTTATATAAAGTTCTTTATGATTCAGTTGCAGTATACAAAATCCATAATGCCGTCTGTGGTTAAGTAAGATGCTGAAATTTATGTCTCAGCTCAGTTCATCTGAATGAACTCTAAAATGCGACGGTGAATGAAATAATTGATTGGCTATAGACATTTTATTGGCAATTGGTTTGGATATGGACACTCAAATAGCGTCGTTTTATGGTCAATTTACTTAGAAAATTGTTTGTGGGTTTAAGAGAGGGCCTTTTTTCAAGAATACAGTCGTATTATTTTATTACAAGAAGACTGTGAGGAACTACGTTTTCCTTTTATATTCCTAACCTAACTAATGTTATAAATGTGTGAATTTGTCTGTTTATTTTGTGTGTTTCGCTTTCACAGCTAAAAGACCTATCTTGCAGAAATTTGATTCACACATTGTGTTAGAGCATGTAATCCTTTTATTCCGATTATTTTATAATCTAAAAGTGCTGGAAAACTGTGTAATTTTTATATTCCGTTGTTACCCCGGGGTGTTCTAAAGTGATAACTAATCAACAAACCATATTACCTACCGCGTGTCGTCAAGGAACGTGTGCTGCGTGATACCTACAGCCAGAGCCCGAGGTAAGACACCTCGGGCTCTTGCCTCTTCTCCTCCTTCCCTCACATGCAGGGTCTAAATTCTATTATTTCATATCTTTACTAGAAGGTCTTCACCTATGGTATAGAGAGGATATCAGCTATTAGACATTGACATGATAGCGAATGCGAGTGAAACCGTAAGAGACAACTAGATAAATACTCGACTAATCTTAAGATATAGCCCAGATATACTGAAATATTGAACCTTTTGGTATAAAAATATAAATCTCCATGCCATTAATCATGAACAGGCACGCAGATAATTCAATATAGAGAACCAGATTATATCGAAGATGTTTTGAGTCCCAACGTGACACGTCGTGAGCACGGTGGCTATTTTCTAACCAATCTCGAGCTTCAAAGTCATCATAAAATATACCTTTAATACGAAACAATACAGTTTATAATACAATACCAAACAATGTCACTTAGTTTTCTGAGGATAAACTATTTCAAGGCATAGAAGCAATCTCCCTGGACGTTGTAAATTAAAGCCCTTAATCTCTTTGTTTCTTACTAATTGGAAACTGTAATCAGAGCCCTTAGTGGGCAATGTTAGTGGTGTATCTCTTAATTGAAGCAACACTTAGTTACATGCCGCAATCATCATTACATTTTAATCTTAGAAAATGGAATCCGGTTTCCATGGTGCGATAGTCTGTGCGAATAGATAGTAATTGGTTGATTGTTGAAATAAAATGAGTGTTTAATTCTTCGAATAGAATATATAAATATTCGTACTATTTTTATTTATCTATCAACTTCAATGAATGAATCGATGATCGAAATGACCATCGATTCATTCATTGAAGTTGATAGATAAATAAAAATAGTACGAATATTTTTTTTTACGTGCGCTGCGCAAATTCTGCAAATTTTAGCTAACATACACCACGTGCACAGACTAAACAATAAACCCAGCAAAAGAATTAGGTAACTAAATTTATTGTTATTTGATTGCAATCAAATAATTCGATGATATAATTATAGTAACGATCACCCATAGCTAAGACAATTTTTTTTAGGAAAAGTCGTTTGTAGCTGCCCGACTAAACATTGTCTTATCTGGGGGAATGTAGTTTCTAATCGAATGAAGATTATTTTTATTTTGACGAGCTGGCTTAATCGAGGTGGTTTATGGCTTTATTGAATGATAATCAAAGCTATCAGTTTTAAGATGTTCAAGTTTAAGGAAGACGGCCATGGTAAGACGGGTGTCTTTACCTACTAATATTATAAAAAGGAAAGATTTGTATGTAAGTATGTTTGTTACTCTTTCATGCAAAAACTACTAAACGGATATGGATGAATCTTGGGACATAGATAGAGCATATCCTGGAATAACATATAGGCTACTTTTTATCCCGGGAAAATGTGATATCCCTCGGGAATGCGGGTAAAACCGCGGGGGCAGCTATTTAATATATATTTAAATAAGATCTTGCAAAAATAAATTTTAAGTAGAAATCATTACCCATGATGATTACACATGAGACATAACAGCTTCACGTCTCAGGGTCGACGAGGTATTGGCAATGCCCCTAGTGTTGCATATGTCCATAGGCGGCGATGACCACTTACCATCAGGTGGACCGTCTGCTTTTTTTGTCGGCCCATGCGGCATATAATTTTTCTTTTTTTGAATTGTCCAATTGTAAAATTTGTGAACTACATTGAAATGAACTGCAAACAAGAGTTTCCTACAAGCCAAATCTTTGATGTCACTTGACTTTTATTAAATGATATTTGTACCAAATTCTGCCAAGAATTAATTTTTATTCTGATATAGTTTTATTTGGCTTTGAGAGTACAATGTTTTGGGACATCCAGTTGTATATATAATATCTTAAACATTTATTAGGCAAGGTGTTATATATTTAGCCTTAGTTTTTAAATATCCTTATGAAATGCAATTAAAAAAAGGTTGTTGTCGTAATAACTGTGGTAAATGCATGTTATAAAGAACTCAATTCAGCAAAATTCCTGCTTTATTGGTATCTCATGTAAACAATTTTACTTTTTCAACCTGAAGAATGCTTGAAAAAATATAAAAGATATTAAGCTTAGGAACAGAAGTGGAGACAACGCCTATGAAAATTATAGTATTTATTCATTTCATACCATTGCTACTCATGTGTAAGCTAGTATGGCAGGGTTATATATTTTTATTATTTTTTTTATTTGAGTCTAACAAGATGACTCCACCCTGCCTGATCTGTAGCAGCAATGTCCAAAAATTAGACCCATCGGCGAGGTGTCGAAGTCACAACGCCGATCAGCCTCACCTTGTCGGCCTGCAGATTTGCTTTTTCACGCTCCGTTTGAAAAACCAATTTTTAATCTAACCCTGCCTTACCAGCTTACATCCATTATCTCTTTTGTCATAAAATCTATGAAATAATAAGCGTAAACTTCCCGCTATCCATCTTTCAAGTAATCAGAAAAGATTTAATAAAGATATGCTTTTTATGTCAGTTTACTTTTCTTCATCGTACTTTCCAAAGTTCAAGACTTGGTACATAGTGTGAAAGCGTCTTGATCCAACTCAATGAGTCGTGGGAACTATTTTACTTTAATAACTAGGTTCGCTCGCGTCTGCACTAAACTGAATGGGGATTCTGTGGATTTTAAAGGATTTACTAGCTTCGAAATGTTTTCATGTGCATTTGCCGAACAGATATATTTTCAGTCCGGTATTTTGTACTTCTTATTGATAATATTGCTTACGGAGATTGTATAAGGAGTTATACCGTGTACCAGGTTGTTCAATAAGTTTTGTCGTTCGATAAGAGAGGGCGTTGCCACTAGCCCAATTTTTGTTTTGTTAGTACACTCTTCATATGAACGTATGTGAAGTTTAATTTCAATCTGTCGATTAATTCTTTGTTTACAAGCCATTTAGTGTCACAGTATTTTTTACGATGGAATAAATTTAATATCGTGCAGTGATGGAATTGTTATTTTTGGAAGGTGTAGCACCAAAAGAAATTCACGAACGAATGTTAAAAGTGGATAATGATTGTTCACCTACAATTAGAACAGTAGAAAGATGGGTTGCTGAATTTAAACGAGGAGATATGGTTTTGGAAAATTGTCGATTGACTGAGCGAGATTTAGTAGAGGCTCTACACATCTCATTAGGCAGTGTGAGCCATATTTTAAGTGAAATTTAGGGTTTTAGAAAGCTGTGTGCACAATGGGTGCCGCATTCGCTAACAATGGAACAAAAACACATTCGAATGCGACTTTCTCAGCAACATTTGGAGCGTTTTAAAAAGGATAAAGTGGATTTGTGCGTCGATTCATCACTATGGATGAGACTTGGGTATATCATCATGATCCTGAATCAAAACAAGAGGCTAAAGAGTGGTGTGAACCTGGTTGCTCGGCTTCGAAACGAGTTCGTGTCCAGAAATCGGTTAAGAAGGTTATGGCATCAGTTTTCTGGGATGCGAAAGGAATTTTGTGTGTGGATTACTTGCAAACTGGTAAAACAATTAATTCTGAATATTATTGCAACCTTTTGGACCAGTTGAAGGAAAAAAATCATGAAAAAAGACCTGGTTTGCAGAAAAAAGAAAATACTTTTTCATCAGGACAATGCACCGTGTCAAAAGAGCATTTTGACAATGGCTAAAATCCATGAATTAAAGTTCGAATTGTTGGAGCATCCATCGTATTCACCAGATTTGGCCCCCAGCGACTTCCATTTGTTTCCAGAACTCAAAAAAATTATGTGTGGCATGCGTGTTTCATCAAATGAAGAAGTCATAACGGCTGTTGAAGCGTATTTTGCAGACCTTCCGGATTCTCACTTCATGGATGGAATCCACAGATTGGAGGATCGTTGGAACAAGTGTATTAATATTCAGGGAGATATTACTGAAAAATAAAGTGTATTTTGAACCATCAAATTGTGTAATTCTTATCGAACGACAAAACTTATTGAATAACCTATTATAGTACGAGTACTTACTGGGTGGATGTATCCAGAAGATTTCTTTTGAAAGTCGAAGCAGTTTTTTTAACAGAGTAGTCTAACAGTTAGACTGACGGGCCAATTGGCTTGGTAATTACAGATCCTGACTGCCACATCGCTGGTCACGGGTTCTATTCCCACCCGGGACAAACATTTGTGTGCATGAACATGTCTCTTTGTTCTGTGTCTGGATGTAACTAGCTATATAAGTATGTATTTCATAGTAGTATAATATGTAGTAGGTACATCAGAAATACGGGATTCTATAGTACAAGCACTGCTTGGGTTGGCCGCGTGTAAAGCATGTCCAGGATATTTATTATTATGATTTTTTATACAAACTAATTATTTCACGCTAATTATCTACAAAGGTATAAGTGTAGAGAACCCTATTTTGCCGAAGATACTCATATTTTAAGCCTCAGCGGGACAAGTTGCGAGCATTGTTCTCTTAGGTCTTAGGCAATCTCGATGTACAGATATAACTATCTTCCAATGAAATATCAACTGTAGATTTTCTGATGAGCGCGAATCCAGGTCCCCAAGTCTCCGGCCTTTATTACGATCGATTATTTTGCTTACGAAACGCTAGTTCACAACCCACAGTTTTACCCGTATTGGACCCAGTTTTACCCCTTAGGGATTTTATATTTTCCCGAGTCAAAAAAATCCTATGTGTCAATCCAGAACCCAGTCAATGTGTACTAAATATGATTCAAATCTGTTCAATTTACGAGTGTTACTGTGTCACAAATAAACAAAATATTACTGTCTTCAGTCTTTTAAATGATTTCCAGTTATTTCTTCAATTTGTCTTACTGTTCACATCAAAGCTAATTATATTCTGGAAAACTTAATACTTAAATACATTGAGGCAATCAAACAGAGGTCATCGAAGCGTACCCATTCACTTTCCGCATTGTTGGGCCCAATGAGCTGCGGATCCAAATTTATGAACCTCTAAGGGTTCGTCGGGGGAGTAACAGATATCCCGTTCTACTTAAATGATTATGTTCCTAAACTTATGCTATAAATGTGTCTGTGAAGATTCTCTAAGCCAGAACTCTCATTCTGTACAATTGTCTCCAATTTGACTGAAAATGATTACAGTCCTTTTTGACGTATAATTTTATTAATTTATTAAGCAACAACTAACAACGATATCGTTTTAATACTAATTATGTAGTGCACTGCGCTATTCATAGATAAGTTAAATTCTCATTGATAAAAGTTGCAGTCTCTAGTAGAGAGAGACTAATATTTAAAAGGCGCAGACAGCTCACTTGGTAGTGAATTCAAACGGCGTGACGAGAGTAGTGTATTCGAATGCTATACACCTTGAGATTTCCAGAAAGGAATACATCTACGGAAGCCATAGCCATAGGGTACTTTCTAGTCCAGTTTGGTTTGCTACCACCCTCGTCAAGCACGTATCGTTGTGTTCCAACAGCAGCACTAGAGAGGCAGTTCCTACTTCTAGCCAAAGCCAATTCCCCGTAAAAAAAAGGACAGGAGAGATTTCAAGATTACACAGGCAGCAACAAATGATGAGAAAGTCACAGGGGTTCTACATAAACCATGATTAACACAACGTCTATAAGTTCGCTGAGCATTCATAGACCCAGACCGTTTTTAACATAACGTTTTTATCTAATTCAATGAGCGTTGATGTTAACAATGTCTGTAATCAAATCGTAAACTATGGTTATAAGAATATTGTAAAAGGAGTTTCGTATTGTATTTACTGTGGGTTCCTTTAATTTTATTTTAACGTATTGCGTAATAACGCAAGCTGTGTTGAAATGTGATATTTAAAAAAAAAATGTGCAAATAAAATTATCGGAATCGGTCGAGCGCTTTTGAGGAAATCGGTAACATACATACATTTAAACAAACAACCTCCTACCCTAAAATGAACACTCCTTGGATAAAAAAAGGGATAAGTAGGTACTATCTCCGTGCCGTTGTGCGCAAAAACAGGGGGATGTTTGAAAACAGACAACTTTGCGGGCACTATCGGGTAAGTTAATTGGTGGTCGGACTAGTTCGGGCCAGGATATTGTGCGGTCTGTTGTAACATACAACTTGGAATTGGAATTTATAAAATAGATGTAGTCGGCTAGGCGATCGTGTAGTGCTCTCGGAATCTAAGTGTACATTCAGTAACTTTAAATTTAACCTTCATAAGTGCCATCCGAGGGTCTAAACTGAATGAATGGTTTTGAATTTTGAATTTTTTCAAAATTGACCGTTAGGTGATTGCTATCTAACTCACACACATATGCCCAGAGAGAGATAACAATAGTAGGACCGTCAATGTAAATCGGCTTCGATTTCGATTGCGAAAGCATTACATAAGCGCCCTGCTGGTTGGAATTTACAATATAATTCATAATTAAGCTATAATCATAATGACTGGGCGGTTGGCTTGGTTGTTTGGCCCCAAATGCCATGCTACAGGTCGATTCGATGCCCCCCCGGGGACAAACATTTGTATGCATGTCGTGTATCTGAGAAACCTAAATAGGAACATAATTATAAAAAAAGTAGTACCTATCTTGTATCCATTGCTTAAATTCTGCTTAGTTTGGGATCAGGTGCCGTGTGTATATAATGTCTTATATTTAATTTATGGATGTAAATATAAAGCTTTAGTACCTTATTTTTTATTATTTTAGTCTTCCCTAGCTAGTTTATAAATAAAAGGTATTTTTTCCTCCACGATTTCACCTGCATTCTCAAAGTGTCTTCTATTCCAGGTTATATAATAAACATATCACAATATAAACTGCAATCCATGAGCCAAGTTTCTATGAAACCTGTTTGGTCGTTTTTGTATGAAAGAGTAACAATCACCAATCCACCTACCTTACAAACTTACGCATTTATCAAATAGCATTTCTATATTTTACGTCTATATATCGAAGAATAAAAAATAAAATAAAATAGACAGTAGATACTTACCTCCTCTGTCTCCAAATTTAACAGTCTCATGATTTGAGCTCGTAAATTGTTTATTCCGCTATAGTCATACCTTTGACACATCCATGGGCACTTTTTCTCATTTCAAAGTAATGAAATTTTATGCTATCGTCAAATTTTAACGGAACCATTCTAAAATGCACGCTGTTGAGTTGGACCTTCACCTGATTTATAGGTAACTAGCTTATACCCGCGGTTCCACCCGCTATCCTGGGATAAAAATGTAGACTATATTCCATACCATAGGCTATATATGTACCAAATTTTAACAAGATCGGTTCAGTCGTTTATCTGCGAAAGCTTTAAAAATAAACAAACTCACTTTTACAATCTTGGTAAGGATTTTGTATATATTTATTGTTCTACACAAACTTCAATAACAAAGTGGGAATCACTTTTATTAACTCAATATTTTTTATCCGTATTTCCCAACAGCATTAAACTTGCTAAAAATCAAATTCTTATTGAATGATAACCAAAAAGTTCATCAGCAACTATGTGAAAACCATATTATGCATTTTCATTAGTAAAACAATCAAATGAAGTATACTTGTACTGTATCGTATTCACGTACAATTTTGTATAACTAACACTGACAAAACGTCACAATTAGGTATAGGACATTGACATTTGACGCAGCGGCATGTGCCATGGACACCATAATGGCATATTTTACGGCCTTTTTATGGTTGGAAGTAATAAAAGGAATCATTGCATCACGTCTCCGTATCGTATGAAAATCCGAAGAGCGATAAATTTCGGCGGACGGCGTCGTTTATTAAATAACGTTATAATAAAATTATATAGATGATAAAAATATCTCTCGGACATGAATCTGAAGTTATAGTTGCGGAGAGCGGCTTGTCAGCAAGTTTTTAATGGCTCTAATAAAACCACTTCAGACTATTCACTTTAATCACTTGAACATACAATATGTTCTATTCATGTTGTACATAAAATCTATTTTACACCTTTTTAAGGCCTGTTTTTATTGAAGAGTGTTTAATAGGCCGATACATAGTGGTAATTGAATAGATAAACGCAACCTTGTGTACAAATGCTTAAAAATAATTTTATCTTATTTTGCTTGACTGCTACACTACTACTTTGCGTTTCATTTTATTTTGTTTCACATCCCTAAAAATCTTTTGTGGTACGATAAGATGTACTCTGTTTTGTGATGCCAAAGTAAGCTGTTTTCTATAGTTAATAAAGTCCACATTGAAATTGAACTAATAAAAGACGTAAAGTCGTATATTTTAAAATTAAACATACGCAAGGCGGAAGTAAAGAACCGTATTACAATTTAAATAAAGAATGGCAGTAAAGTGAATAGGCATACATCGACAGGTCTAGTACTTGAAAACCTCCTTTCAGTCCCACTTCCAGTCACTTTGGATAGAAAGCCTGACATGTATTGTCTGCTCCAGCTTCCATTATCTATTGACTGCCGTAAATGGGCAGGGAACTATTTTCAAAAGTTTCTCAAACTCATTAATCCTTTGTTCACTTCACTTTAATTTCTCTTGTTCATTTTATGTTAGCAATTTTCTAAATAATTGAGGGGTGATAGTGGTGAGTCTAATTTATTAAGTGAATTAATCGCGCTAGCTAGAGTTTTTTATCAAGAATTGGGATTTTTGTTATCTAAGTTTTTTGTGTTTATTACTTTCGGCCATTTCATAATTTCCCACTGAAATTGTTACGGTCAAAAACCAGGTCTTATTGACGATGCTCGATTTGATCTTTTCATGTGATGTCTTTAGTCTGTAGGGGTATTTTTTAAAAATTACCGTGTATATGTGGCAACACGTGGCGTTGCCAGTAATGAGATACAGAACGGAGAAGTTATTATTACAGGTTTCTCATATAAGCTAAGAGTCACTCAGCGAGTTTTGCAATGGGCCATGTTTAGATTTTCTCTATGTGAGATAGTCCAAATTGGGAATGGTATGGACAGAAGAAATAGAGGAGCTCTTAGTGCAGTCAACAGTACATTGGGAATACCTCTGGTATAACGAGTGCTCACTTACAATCAGGTGGTCCATTTACCTATATGTCGGCCTACGAAGAAGACAAAATAAGAAAACAAAATATTAACATACCGTAGATATTATCATAAGTTCCCTAAGTGGGTATCAATGTGGTTTTCTCTAAGATGCTATTTTTAGCAAAAAAAAGGTTATATTTATTTAAACTGATTGATCAGATACATGAATGCATTACTGAACATGTTGAAACGGGATTGAGTTATTACAAAATTATTTAGTTTTCTTATGCTAATATTAATTCCATAACCTCCTAATCCTGAAAGAATAAAGGCTAAATACTAAAAGCTGCTACTGACCAATTATTTTAAAGAACTTGTTGCTACTGCAAAAGATAAAAGACACAAAAGTTAAGCGAACCGCGAACGCTTTACGTACCGAGCAATTCATTTGCTAAGATCAAAGTGCCCTTATAAGAAGCTATGGTAAATTTACGCAAAGACATAGATAAAGACCTATTTTTGGTTCGGTCTTTTTAGAACTAGAAGCAAGAAAAGGAATACTTTTAAAGTTAATACAAAATAAATCCTACTTCCCACTAATTTTATAAATGCGAGTATGTATGTATGGATGTTTGTTATTCTTACACGCAAAAACTACTAAACGGATTTAGATAAAACTTGGCACATAGTATAAAGATAACACCTTACAATAACACATTGGATACTTTTCGTGCCGGGAAAATGTTACATCGCTCGAGAAACCGGGTGAAACCGCGGGGGACAGGTAGTTTAGTCATAATACAAAGACATTATTTTTTATTCTATCTTGCTTGTACTATAATGCTGCAGATACCTACAAACTGTATTGAATCATATCAGTCTGAGTTAACACTCTCTTGGGTACAAGCCTACGGTTTCTTACGACTCTCTTGGTAGTCTTATCTTTTGTTGCCAGCCCTTAAACTCTGTCACCTGACCATTACACTGGCACTCTCATAATTCGCCTTCCATCTTCCAGAGACAGAATTCTGTATTTAAATTCAAGCCTCAACATATCTTTATCCATTTTCAAAACATATTCCAAATATTAAACAAATTTTTCCCTACTAAATGCCAACGTTATCTTACTGGAAAACATTTCGCAGACGACAGAGATTTGCCAGTGACATAGTATTACTCGTTGTAACCGCTGGCCGACTGCATTGTTCAGATAAAAGCTTATTCTAAAGGTTGTGGTACACTGCCCCACGACGACTTAGTCTGCGAGCTGACGAGGCATTATCTACGTGTCGCTTAACTGTTCGAACGATTATCCAAACTGGAGGGTAGTGTTCCTACAGCCTATGGCCTTGGAATAAAATGATGTTACTAAAATAGAGCCTAGTATTTATTTATATAGTATATATATTTATATAGTATATATTTATGAAGTGTTGGTCCTAGAAAGGGATTTATGAAGGTCAAAGTTTCTGAAATTACCACTGGTTCGTATTAGTAGTATTGACGTATCCAGTCTTCCGTATACGGAATATCTCGTAATAGAAAGATTTCAGTACCTCTACCATGAGTTGCTATCGAAACTTACTTTAGTCACTAGCGAATAAACTACTATCGATACAGTATTTCTCGATAGCAACTGTAAAATTTGTGACTCATGGTACCGAATTTCTATAGCGAGGCTAAAAAACTTTACTCGGTAGTGTACATTTCGATAGGTTTTTTTACCTATCGACTCGTACTATCGATGTTAGTTCTTTGGGTGACCGTTAGTGACGCTGTACACATTTGCCATAGAAATGTTCTACGCCGTCGCTAGCGAGTACGTACGTTAAAAACTCATGGTAAAGGCACAGAGTGAGCTATTGAATCCTGCATAACTTTTTTATGAATGCGCTATAATAATTATGTTACGTCCTCCGATAACCATAAAATAAGTTCAGAGCAAACAGTAGTAAGTCATCTAGGTTATACAGGAAATTAATCTAGATACTTCACTTTTTTACAAATATTGTATCCCAGTATAAGCGTTGGTTATTCCAAGCCTTGGTAGTCATTTTAGTCTCATCGTATTCCCATCGGTCAATTAGTTATTACACATACGCTTATAGATAATTTTTCTATTCATAACTTTTTTATGGGTGACTCAATGGTCAATATGGTAGATTAGCCTTTTTTATAGTTTCGTACCAGTATGGTACAAAAGAGGAACTTGTAATGAGACTTCAGTATCTGTCCGTCTATTATTTTTCTTTACAACTACAATTACTGGATTGAAATTTATAGAGTTAAAATAGGTAGCTAAAAAAAGTACAGGACCTAATAATTATATACAAAATTAAGGAAAATCCTTCAGAAGTTATTATATATTATGCATCAAGTATTTGTTTTTTTATCACAATCTTAAGGATTGGCTGATTATAATAAAACTCGCAGTAATCGAAGAAACGCATTGTGGTGTCGGATGACCGAATTTTGTGAACTATAGAATACTTGAAATCAATTTTGTAGATATTAAAAATGGCGGCCCTCAACCCCTCATGGGAAAATAGGTTAGAGGACACATAATTCTTCACTCATAAAACGTTTTATACGCAACTTGTAAGGAAGCTCCAAACACTTGAAACTGTAATAATAAAATCATTACTAGGTGGATTCACGTGGCTTCCAATTTAATATATTACCTGTATGGAATGGCGGCATTGTGGAGCGTTCTGGTCCTTATGTTCTCCCTTTATATTATTGCGGCTTAGCTTTTTACACAGATGTACAATTATTTAATAATCAACCTAAAAGTGGTAACATCATAGGTCTTTTTTAAGTCTCAGTGATATCTATAAGTGTTGATTTCCTTTAAGTCACAAATGATTATATTTATTTATTAATTTTGTAAAATCAAACTCCTTATCTAGTTTAACAAAAACCATTTGAACTTTTAAACGGACTGTTATTTGATAATGAGTTAAAAGTATTTTTTAACACAACTTATGTTGCGTGAGGTAGCTGTAATAGGGTTATTAACTCCCAACATCAAAATTAATTATAATTTAATTATTTTTTATTCCTCAATCAACATCAAAATGAACCTCATAAAAAAACGACCTAATAAATGAGAACTGATGTCTCCTAGAAACATGCCATTACCACACTGGAGTGTGTAATGCCAATTCTTAATGCTAAGTAAAACTATATCGGAAAGCAAGTTTTAGCTAATTTATCACATCCATACAAAGCTGTATATCTGTGTAGTTGGCCATAACTTGTGGAGTAGCCGACAGTATGGGATGTAAGCCTATTTTATTTAAGAGCATCCGTTATATAGTGGTCAAGGATCCTTGAACATTTAACTGCACGGATGTTTGAGAAGAAAATGTCAAGTATTCATTGGAAAGGAAGTAAATTTGGAAACTTCTGCGTTCGTACTGATGTCAGCATAATGTAGAACTACGTCGGTTCGCTTATATGGCTTTTAATGTATAAAGCCTGTTTCGTTTGGGGATCAGATAGTATTCAAAAGTAAAGAAGAATATATATTGATGTTTTTTAAGTAGAAGCGATTCGTTCAGTTACCATCCGGGTAAGTACTGCCTCCATATTCAATTCCGCCGTGAAGACTGTTTCACTTCTGACTGAACTTGAACTGTTTTGGTTAGAAAGATAAGGGGACCGGTGAATTTAAGTCTCATGAGACTTGACAACTTCACGTCCCTGTGTCGACAAGCTTTTTGCAAATGGTGTTGCAAAAAGCCTTAAGCAGCGATTTACCATCGTGCGGTCCACCTGTCTGTTGAGCCTACTTGATATAAAAATAAATATTTATAAAGTGTATAGAGAAAAGAGAATTTCTATTATTAATTGGCCTCGCCTTTGAGTCATATTTCCACATTACTAAAAGTATTGTAAGGACCTGCGCCCTAATTGTGTAACTCTCTCAGATTTAATGTGGAACCCAATTTCATAATAGATTGATGGTTCGGCGCACAAGCAATGTGGCACAACACTCGTAACAATGTCCAATGTATTACAAAATTGACTGCAGTGACGATTCCGAGTGCATTACACAATTACCCTGCTGATATTTTATTAGATATTTACTGACGATTTTAGACTTGAAGGACTAATTTCAAATACATGTCACTATTTACAAACATATTCTAATTAAATATTGTATATCTAGAATAAATAAAAAATAGAAGTAAGTTTTCGTGAAAAATGGTTACCATGTTAAGAACTTAAATTATGGCTTAGTCCATGGCCAAAATAGTTTGGCAAACACCACTAGTATGTTAATAAATAAATCCAAAAAAGGAAACATGACATAATTTTGGAAACCATTTGCTTTTTTCAAACCAAACTGCTATACATATTATAGTTAAAGTAATTGTGAAAGTTAAAGCAATTGTTTCTTAACTTTCACAAATTCGTATAAAAGCTGATTCGAAATATTTTTCATACAATTTTATTATTTTTGAATGATATCTAACTAGTTACACAACTTACACGTGACAGGGTTCACTCGTGTTCCCGAAATATATTTAACTAGCTTAATCTGTTCACACATCACTGTGTCTCAGTCGGACTTAAATGATTTCCCTTTCTCGTGGGAACTCAGGAATAAAAGTATTTAAGAACACTCGTATAAAAATACCTAATGCTGTGTAAAAAAATCAAGTCTATTCCAGTTCTGTGGACACAAACATTCGTAAGCCAGTTGGCTTGGTGGTTAGCGACTGTGACTTCCAAGCCGAAGGTCGCGGGTTTTATTCTCGCCCAGGACAAACATTTGTGTGCATGAACAAGTTTGTTTGTTCTGTGTCTGCGTGTAAATATCTATATAAGTATGTATTTAGAAAAAAAATAGTAAATGTAGTATATCACTTATCTGGTTTCCAAAGTACAAGCTCTGCTTAGTTTGGGATCAGATGGCCGTGTGTAAGAGAATGTCCCTGGATAATTATTCTTCAGTAAAAGAATTTTCGTAATTAAATCAGTAGTTCTAGATTTCATCCTTACATAAAAAAGTGATACGTATTTGTTCTTAGTGAAGAATAATATGTATTCTGTATACTAGCTTCTGCCAAAGATTTATTCTTGGTCTTCCAAATAATCTAATGTTTCGGAACAAAAAGTATCTTTTGTTTTAATGTAGAATTTATTATACTATATTTGTGCCAAAAAACCAAATCATTTGAGTCGTTCACGCGTGAATGACACAAACATCTAACATAAGAAATATATACTACTGGCTGTCCCCCGCGGTTTCACCCGCGTTCCCGAGGGATGTCACGTTTTCCCGGGATAGAGGATGTGCCAAGATCTAAATCTGTTTACTAGTTTTCGCGTGACACAGTAACAAACATCCATACATACAAACTTTCGCATTTATAACATTAGAGGGATACTAGTTGGAAGAAAATTCAGAGTTTATTTAGCAAAATCCGCTATTAATTAACTTGTTAATCTTCTTTACGAGTTTTGTAATTACAGGGCTTAATAATTACATACAAAATTAAGGAAAATCCTTCAGAAGTTATTATAATGAGGAAAGATTAACCTATCTTTCCCGGTTTGAAGTACACTAATGATGTTCTTTCAAGCGCATCTCAGCTCATTGGATGATCAATATTATTCATCATGTGTTTAAATTTTTCATCACAATGTTAAATATTAGCTAGTCCATGTAAATGTATGTAATCAGCTGATTATAATACGATTTGTTAACGCTGTGCAAGGCGATCTCGGTTGACCGAATTTGTTGATCTATAGAGTACTGGCTGCCCTTCGCGGTTTCACCCCAGTTCCCGAGGGATATCACTTTCTCGGGAATAAAACATAGTTTTTATCCCAAAATATATACATTTGTGCAAATCTAGGTTATAAATAATTCAGTGCAAAGTTTTATACGAACCAATCAGTAGTTATATTTTTGTGAAAGAGTTGAATGTTTCTTACATTCATACATCTATCCCCTCAAACTTTCGCATTTATAATATTATAGTAGGATTTTAAAGGTTCAATATAAGACTTGGAAGTATAATGACCTCCCCCTGTAGTCCAGAATCTTTTTAGAAGGAGTAAATACCTTGTAATCTGACAAATTACATAGTACTTACAAAAATGTTTTGATGGAATCTACATGTCCTACATATAATTTGGGACTGCGTCGCGCAAAGGATGAAGTTGTGAACTTCATTAAGCATGCATTATCGTAATAAATGTTCTTTGTATGTACCGTTATAGGCATTTCGGATTATATGGGGTGGCGGTTTTCGCAGGGGCTGATTAATGTGGGTCGACTTTATTATTAATACAATTAGGTGTTTTTCATAGCAGCTTCCACTCTGTGGATTCACTCACGTTCCCGGGGGGCCTTTTTTCCCATGATAAAAGTATTACATGTGTACAATTCAGAACAACCTATATAATTATTTGCCAAAAATCATTTAAATGTTACGGAGGTGAGTGGAGAAGAATATAAATCGCCTTTATAATATTCATAAGATAAGATTTTTTTGGTGCCTTAGTGTATCTTAAATTGTCAATCAACACAAACTTATCACTAAGGTAGGGCGGATAAGGTCGAATATATTTGCGCGTTTAACTGAAAACAGAACTGGGCAAACTGGACTCAAAATTTTGCGAAATGGAGTTACGATCATAGAGAGACTAAACAAAGTACGTTCTATCCGATGAATAGTAAAACATAGTCAATTTAATGATAGAATAAGCATACCGATACTTCAGCCTCTTTAACACCGGGACCCACCCTTCCCGCTAAGTGCAAAAGTGACCCAATCAGAGATGTGCCAAAAGTGATTTTTTGAGTTAAGTCCCTATTGTCATAGTTTATCTTAAAATCATTAAAATGCTAAAGATTATTGAATATTTGATACTTATCCACATCATAATTAATAAAGGGATTTGTGGGAAATCTTGCACATCGTTAGATCATACCCTGAAATAAGTAGAATACTCGTACATGTTATCTTCAGTCAGAATTTTGATGAATAATGTGTTGTACATAAAATTTATTAATTTTATTTATTAACTATATTATAATGGTTAAGTAAGAATTTCAGCCATAAACATTAGGTTGGCGAAAAAGTCTTTTCGCATTATAGTATGTATGAACTTGTAATAAAATCTCTTTGACTATACTATTTGTATCTGGCTGGTTTTGGTATCATTGAAAGTTTCAATTTTAAAGAATCAGTCAGGCTTCACAGACTGTGGCGAAACCCGAGTTAACTCGCAACAATCTCAACATACTCTCGCAACGGTGATGCTGTGTGTGTGGTGGGATTGGAAGCGCATTATTTATTATGAGCTGTTACCACCAAGCAGGACCATCGATTCTGAACTCTACTGCGAAAAACTGATGAGATTAAAGCAAGAAGTTGAGAGAAAGCGGCCGGAATTAATCAACAGAAGGGGTGTGGTTTTTCATCATGATAACGCTAGACCTCACACATCTTTAGCCACTCAGCAAAAATTAAGAGAGTTTGGCTGGGAGGTATTAATGCATCCGCCGTATAGTCCTGACCTTGCACCTTCAGATTTCCACCTGTTTCGGTCTCTTCAGAATTCTTTAGGCAGTGTCAGGTTAACATCACGAGAGGACTGTCAAAACCACTTGTCGCAGTATTTTGATCAGTAGTCCCAAAATTTCTATAGCAATGGGATCATGTCCCTACCTACAAGATGGCAAAAAGTTATCAAACAAAATGGTACCTACATACTTTAGTTAAATGTAAATAAACTATATTAAAAATGTTTTGAATTTTTATAAAAAATACGAAGGAACTTTTTCCCCAACCTATTAATACGTGTAAAGCCGAGGGACACTACAAGTAGTATAAGAACAAATATATATGCGATGTACGAACATAAGACGGGTACCTACGCCACGAATTCCCATCTCAACCTAATGAATAATTCATTGAGCGTAGAACTGCATTTATTGCATTGCATCCGCCATTGTTCTCAATAGAACTTTTCCAGAAATATTTGCTCAATAGCTTTATCGTTACTCTTTTAGATAAATATATTAACATCCTGTGACATTTTTCATACATCCGATGCCAATCTAAACAGAGCTTTTACTATGGTATCTCGATAATTTATATACTACTTTTTAAATTACATTCTTATATTTGTTACCGGCCAAACCCGATTTCAGGACAAACTAGTTTTCCCTAGGCTAAACTAGTTCTTCCTATACGCGATAGGATTAACTAGTATAGCCTAGTCCAAACTGGTTCATCCTAAGCCCGATAGGATAAACCAGTTTAGGCTAGGCCAAACTAGTTGATCCTGATATAAATAGTTTGGCCGGTAACATATACATAGATACACGGAGACCTTTCTCTGTAGGGACGATTTGGAATGATGAATCAGTTAATTAATAAATACACACATACACACACTCAGACACAGAACGCACATGTTCATGCACAATTTTATTTGTTCTAATTGAAGTCACGACTGGCAGCGTGATAGTCAAGGTCGTCAAGCGCCACGCCACCTTGCTCGTCATGTTCATTCTGCTGACAATTTAGACAAACAACATTTCGATTCTAATTCTGAATTGGTTAAATCCAATCTGCAAAGCCTTGAGCACAGGCGTAGGGTAGCCAGCCTTTCGGTGTTCTACAGGTTGCATTTCGGAGAGTGTGCGCGTGAATTGCATGACTTGATTCCGCCATCACCTTTCCACCATCGGACATCCCGTCGTACGGCGAGTATCCACGCCTACGTTGTCGAAACTCCTACGGTCCGGACTAAGCGTTTCGCCTCGTCGTTTATACCGCGTACATCGAGGGACTGGAACAACTTGCCTGCTGCGGTCTTCCCGAGCAACTATAATTTGGGTGTCTTCAAGGCTAGTGTGAATAGGCTCTTAATAAACTAGTGCGCCTCAACATCTAAGATTGCATCACTGTTTACCTTCAGGTGGGATCGCAGTCAAGCACTAGTTTATATTATTAAAAAAAAAAAAAAAAAAGAATGTATCCTTCGAACTGAAACGTGAGATATATAAAAATTTCTAGATCCACATTTTGAAACCAATTACGAAATCGTGGTAATATTTTTGACAGGCCAGTAGGCTTGGTGGTTAGCGACCCTGACTGTCAAGTCGAAGATCGCGGGTTCGATTCTCACCCAGGATTTGTGAAACATTTGTGTGCATGAACATGTCTGTTTGTTCTGTGTCTTGAAAAAAATGTATATGTAGTATTTCAGTTATTATTATCTGGTTTCCATAGTACAAGCTCTGCTTAGTTTGGGATCTGATGGCCGTGTGTGAGCGAATGTCCCAGGATATTTATTTATTTATGCTTTAATATATTATAGTATTGTAAGGACATGCGAATTTCTAGTTAAATTGTAATTTAAACGTGTAGCATTGTATAATACGGACTGTAAAACGCTTTTATTACTGTTTACGGTAATAAAGAACCTATTACACTAACTAGGCTTGTCAAGTCATAACGTGTATATTAATGGATTAATACAAAATTTCTAAGTGTCTTACCGTAGGATAACTTAAGGTTTAAGTTGATTGCTTAAACATTTCTTCAAATTGGAACACAATGTAGACAACATGTTTCAGGGTTGACAACGAAATGACGATGGTCTTGGTGTCGAAAATGTTTATTGGCGATGGTATCCTCAGATGGACCGTTTGTCAGCCTTTTTGATATAAATAAAATATGTAAATGAAACGTATCATAAATATTGAGTTAGTAAAAATCTTGTCTTGAAACGAATGAAGTAGGATTCGAAATTAATATTTGATTTAGTACATATTGATATGTTTTGAATAACTTTAGACTCCTTTCTCTGGTCTCTTTGGTATTTTTTATATCAGAACGCTATAGGCATTAAAAAAAGGAATGCAGGGAGATGATCCCGACGATAAGTGTGGTCATTGTTTCCCGAATATGTATAGTTAAAAAAATCTAACTTATTGAGTAATAGAGCTCTTGGTGCAGATTTCACACGGGGAAATATTACTACCTTACCCATTTCCGTCGTGAAGCAGTAGTGCACTTGTATTACTGTGTTTCGGTTAGAAGGGTAAGGGGGCCGGTGAAATTACAGGCACATGAGACTTAACAACTTCACGTCTCAGGGTCGACAACGCATTGGCGATGCCCTGATGTTGCAAATGTCCACAGGTGGCGGTGACCACTTACCATCAGGTAGATCGTGTGCCTAATTGTGGTACTGTGGTATAAAAAAAAGAGCAACGTTATGGGAAACTCTAACGACCAATCAACCATTTCGCTCGCCTAAAGGCATCCATAGATCCGATAATTTAAATCCAATTTGAATTTGCTCTCGGTTTGGGCAGTCTGCATTATTGAAATTGGAAAGGCTTTGCAGCCAAACTGTAATCTTTTAGTGAAGCCTACGGATAGCGTATCGACTAATGAACTAATACAAGTAAGTCCAAAATGCTGATGTACATACGTTCGGTGAGGTCATTTGATCTATAACCGTTTGAGTTATGCATAAAAAATAGTACTTGATTTTAACTAAATTATATTTTGTTCAGAAAACTAGAATATCCCAAAGTACATATCAATCTTTTATTCTGATTGTTTCTAAATCCATTTTATTGATTTGTACAAATTAAATTATTCATTATATTATATGTCAGTCATCCAGTCAATATTGTCTTTGAGATATAAGTATAGTTTACTTTGACATAATTTCGAATATTAAACAGAATTCTATTGATTAACGTGTGATTTAAATTTTCATGAAGCATTTGATGACATAAAAGCACTGGAACCAAGAAGACGAATGACTGTATTATATTAATATTTAGATGCCTGGAAAGTAAAACGATTGGTATTTAAATAGAAATTATGTTAAAACGACTAGTTTACCTGCCTCGAATTTTTATAATTTCAGTTATTTTTTACCACGTTATGTAGTAAAGAAAAACAGCTGTGACTCAGATAGTCAAGTACAGACAGATAGACACGGAAGTCTCAACATATGGGTTATTTTTTCTACGTTTTGGTGCAGAACCTTGAATAGAATGTCGACTGACTTAAAGTGCTGCATTCAATCTGCCCCAAGTACTTTAAAACTACGAGTGATATCACGTTTTCTTCAGCTTTCAGCTGTAGAACTTGCCAGGCTTTGTATCCGAGTGTTAATTTAGTTACAATGAAAATACAGCTTTTAGTGCAGTTAACGTTTCCTACAGCTATTTTATTTTCTTTGGAAATCCTTCTTTAAAACATTGATATAAATATGATGTTCCAACTTATTTTTTTTTTATTTGAATCAAACTGTAATACTGTAAATGGACCTAATGTATGTTTTGTGATTATGATCAAATTTAGGTTTGTGGGCTTGTGGCCTATTTGCATTGGTACATTGGTATCATAATAAAAATATATATATGTCACGGTAGCTTCTTGCGGTACGGTTTCGAATTCAAATGAGTTTGAAAGCGTATTTTTGACTTTCCTAAGCTCGTCCTCAGCGTGTTGCTAAAGTTCATTTACATAAAGTTTGTGTGGAACTTGACGTGTTGACTCATATAAAATGTAGATCATGCACGACGGTTAATTAAGTTCGTCTTCAAGTTTAGAAGTTAATATTTTAGTTAGTATAATTGACAATATTTAAAAAAAATATGGTTGATGTTTATTTTTGGAGGTTAAAGGGAGGGATGATGTTATCTATGTCTATTTTTTATTAACTCTGAGAATTTAAAAAATATAATAGAAATACGTTGTGTCCTCGTTTTTTTAATATCTATAATAAAAGCTTTCTTTCTATCTATCTATAATAGACGGGAAAATGCGGTTTCACCCGCGTTCCCGAGGGATGTAACATAAAAATTAATCGTTCAAAATATTTTATAATGAAAAGTGTAATAAAAGACTTATTTTTCACAATAGTAAAAATATATTTGTAAGGTACTGAAAAGCAATGTTTTCTTACATTTATATACCAAACCAATCTACAAAATACAGACAAACTTGTTTACAACATAACTAATAATGTACATCCACCGCTATTGAGTCTCGGACGCCAATAGAAACTCAAGTGTAGACTAAGTTCACTCAAGTTGAATTCACCTGCTTGATCTCTACTCACCTATTTCTGAACCACAATAAATTGAATTCATCACGTAACTTAGTTTAGAAGCTGCGAGGTTTGTCAGATAACTTTGAGTCTTAAGTGACTGGAACAGAGCTTTTAACTAAATTTTAAAATAACGAAAGTAATAATTTTTATATTCGGGTTTCTTTATATAGAATTTTATTAACATGACTTTTTACGGTTTTAACTAATCAATATTATTGTTGCGTATGATTCTAGATACATCGTAGCTACCCCCATCTGTCTGGCTACCACTCAAGTTGCATTATTACATTTGTGCCTGAGAGAGTTGCTTGCTAAGCTATTGCTTTATTGTATAGGTTGGAAACATGTGGGCAATTTCTCATGTTAGGCAAAGATGTCTGCATGCTCTTTACCCTTTCTGATTTCAATAATAAAAGGTCATCTCGCGCCCAAACTAGTTTTTACTAGGGCATACCAACAAAGTGATGTAATCAAATACCTACAATCCCTAACAATGACATAAACAAATGTTCCGTAGACCATAGCGATATTTCGTAGAGCCTCGTAGGCGTCGTGTCGTAGTACGGTCGTAGCAATAAATCCTGTCGACAAACTATATTGACTGATAGCTACCATTGGCGAGGGAATGTGTCATCGTGACGTCATATCTGCGGAAATCGATGAACATTATTCTAAATGTGTATATGTAAATTAAAAAACCTAGATTTTCATTACAAAGGTTTGTGGTTATATCTGTGATCCTGGGGCATCTATATGCAAAATTTTATCCGCTTGAGTTTAGCTGTTTAAGCTTGATTGAGTCACAAACATTCAAATTTCACATTTATAACTGTAGTTGGATGATGAATTCAACGCAGTATATGATACGGCCAAAAGTAAGTAGCCTATGACTAAAGGTAAAATGCAACTTGAGAAATAAAATTTTAGGATTTTTTTTCCATCAAACAAAATACCTCATAAAATACAATTTAAAAAAAAAGTTAGTACGTAATACAATACCCACAAAACTAATAAAACACAATAACAGTGAAAATCCATCGTATATTTCCCCAACTAGCAAATAATAATATTTTAAGTCGTTAATACAAATAAATCGTGGGCTAAGTCCGGTCGTAGCTTGAGCCGTTAACCCTGAGCTCGTGCTGAAAGAAAGCAACGTCCACGTAATGCGAAAATCCCGCGGGATTCGATCCCGGGATGAAGTGTCGGGAATTCAGTTGTTTATATTTATCTTCCGCTGCTCACATGTGACGTACATAGATGTTATTCAATTTTCTTTTAGAAGCTACCGTCTTAATAAACAGTGATTTTATCCGCCATAGAATCTGATGTTTATATATTTTTTTTAATGAATTTCATACAAAATTTACTCTTAGTCAATTTTCAGTTGCACAGTAGTTGATAGCCCATAGATATGTGATAAATAAATTTTTAATATAGATTAAATTTTATTGCTAATTAATGTCAGTATTTAAATATAATGTATCGTTATAATATAATCACTATAATGGATGTAGAGTCTATATAAAAAATATTATAATTATATTATTCTTTTAAAATACTTTGTAACACATTTATGTAATGCTTATATTCTAAACGCGAAAGTTTGTATGTATAGATGTTTGTTACGCTTTCACGCAATAACTACTTAACGGATTTGTATGAAACTTGGCACATAGATAGTATATAACCTGGATTAAAATATAGAATACCTTTTTCCGGGAAAATGTAACATCCCAGGGGAAGGCAATTGAAACCGTGGGTGATAGCTAGTGGTTAATAATTTGCACTATTTTACTAAAACCGCTGTCCGCTTATAATATAACAACAGCTCGGGTCAAACACGTCGTTGTTGGTAAAACAATTTGTCGACTTACTCTTTACTGCTCATACTTTGCCCCAATGAGGTATTTTCGAGATTACAACATAAATATTAGCTTATGAGTTTTTAAATGATGGTTGTGATAATAAAATAGACTAGCGAATTGAAATATCGGTCATAATCAAAATTCAAAACCATTTATTCAGTTTAGGCCCTCGGAAGGCACTTATGAAGGTCAAATTTAAAGTTACTGAAGCTACTACCGGTTTGGAAGAAAGCCTTCAACTGAGAAGAACCGGCGAGGTTACATAGTTTTTTTTTATTAAATATTTTTTTTATAAAATTTATCTATTCTACCTTTTTGGCTATTTTATAATATCAACTTTATATTTAACAATTACATAACACTTAATATAGGTAATATTCAAAAACAAAAAGAAATGACAAAACTGCAAAATAGAAAATAACAATAATTACTTACAACTTAAACAAGTAAGTTAGAGGTGCACTGTGCAGAGAGTAGCTAGTTCCATACATGTTTACCTTCAGTATAATGAAATACCTTCTAATATGCCCTTTCTTTCATAACATTCCTAATATAATTTTTTATTTATCATCACTCATTTTGATTGAAAAGCTGAAAGCGGTATCTTATTATAAAATCGAAAACGATTACTAAGAAATTACTTGTTTCCTTTAGTTAGCCTAAAGTATGGAACAACTAACTTCTCCCTGTGTCTTGTATTAATATTATGGATATTTAATTTTGACTCAAACATTCTTATATTTCTACGAATAAACATTATATTTTCATAAATATATAGTGAAGGTAATGTCATTATATTTTTTTCTTTAAATAAATCTCTTAATGATTCATAGGAAAACTTAATACATATTTTATACGGACTTGCAAGCTTGATAATATATTTTTTATTCTCTAATGATATAGAATCTCTACAACTGCAATCCGCTTTCAAGCTGAATTGAAATTGATTTCTAATAATATTCTACCAGCTCACAAGTACATTTTTTCTATGGCAAAGAATTTAACTCTCCTGCTTACTTTAGAGCATTTCTAAAGTTAATATTGTGTCTATATTGCCGAGCCTTATCCTTCTAATATTATAAATGAGAAAGTTTGTGTGTATGGATGTCTGTTACTCTTTCACGCAAAAACTACCAAACGGATTTGGATGAAACTTGGCACATACATAGGATACTTTTTGTGCCGGGAAAATATTACTTCCCTCGGGAACGCGGGTGAAACCACGGGGGACATGTTAAAATTAAAATAAATGGTTTAGAGAAAATCACGTTAGGTATTCATTTATTGGATAGCAATGAACTGTAACGTGGCAGACAGTGTGTTTTACCACCTTGCCAAGCAACCAGTTAAATATTAATTTATTTCAGAACAAATTAATTCGCAATATATAATATTATTAATTGTTGTACTAACTAGCTGCGCCCTGCGGCTTTAACCGCTAACAATCCCACAAACAATAACAATAAGGTTTAGTTATAAACCTTCCTCTTGAATGACTCTATCTATTGCTGAAAACTGCATTATAATTCGTTGCATAGTTTACGATTCTATAAAAGACATAAAGACAAACCTTAATTTTTATATATATAGATAAGGTTTTTTAGCTTCATAGTATCAATAAAACAGAACGAATGATGTAACATTTAATAAATGCACAAATTACGAGGCAACTCCACTGACAAACTTAGAGTAATTCCCAGCGAGTGAGCGTATTAAAAATCTGACGTCAAAATAACAAAGCCTCAGGGGTATCGCAAAGTTTTTAATGGCTTCATTTAAAAATCTGTGTAACAAAAAGGCAACTTTATCTACTTTTCAGACGGAATAATTTCTGCTTTATCATTTTAATTTTAGGATACATGAGTTTACACCAGGTGGAATATATGACCCAATTATGATTTTTAATCGTTTTAGAAGAGCAAATTGCATCATCATATCAGCCCAGGGATGTCTACTGCTGGACATCGGCCTCCCTCTTGGATTTCCACCCGGAACAGTCATAAGCCACCTGCATCCAGCGGCTTCCAGTGACTCTAACCAGGTCGTATGTCCGCCTCATCCCACTCGGCGTTTTCTAGTACGTGGTCGCCGCTCGAAAATCTTTCATCCCCATTGGTTATCAGTTCTTCGAGCGATGTGGCATGCCCATTGCCACTTCAGCTGTCTGACTCTACGAGCTATGTCTAAAGCTTTGTTTTCTACGAATTGCCTCGTTTCGGATCCTGTTGCGTAGAGAAATTCAGAACATGGCCCGAGCAAATTGCAAGTAACACAAAATTATTTTTAATATGACCTTAGAGTATACACAAAATATTTCAAAGTCAATACCAATAATTATAAATTCTCTAATAAAACAATAAGAATTTAATTCGAACTCGTAATTGAATTGAATTCGATTCATAAGCTTTGATTGGTTTTCTAGCACTAATTGCACATTAAACTTTGACGCTGTTAGTATTAATTACTTTTTTATTTTATGTTTGATCGATGATAACATTCTTGAATCAGTGTTTTAAGTCATTATAAAGTAGTAAGTTAATAGTAATAGTAATTAATAGTAAGGTAGTAGTAGTTAGTATATAAAAAGTAAAAGTTAGTAAGATTTATAGATCTATAAAATAGTTTTTTCTCTGCAAAATGTAACTAAAGATATCAAATCTGAAGCACAACAATTTAAGGCAAACATTTTTGTCTCTCATCTGAATAAATTGTTATATATACTGCTTTGTATGTTGCTCTCATATTAGTATTTGCATATCGATGATTAGATCCATAAAATGTTGTTTTGCTGTCAAATAAATGGTCGTGCACAAAATGGTGTATTTATTGACCAAAAAATAACAAATGATTATTGAATAAAACTATTTTACTCAAAAAAAAAACAATTAAAAACAAAAAAAAACATTTATTCAGTTTAGCTCCGTAGAGGGCACTTATGAAGTATAAATTTAAAGTTACTGAAGTTAATACATTACTCTCAAGACACATTTTTAAGGAAATTTCCGAAACTAAGAAAAATATTTTTTTGATGAATAAATTATGCGAAAATGAATTCTTAATAGGAAGGAAAATCAATGAATAAAACGAAATAAAATGCCATGAAACTTGTATAAAAGTTCTTCGGCAACTACGTGACTCGTATAGTAAAAATCCACCTTTACGTTTATGAGTTTTGACACGGACCGGTTTTGTAACATTTTTTGTAGTGATTTGTTTTATGTTTTCTTAAATTCAGTATAAAAGTCGGTCACTCTCTTCATAGTACTATGTATATTTAACAGACCAATCGACATATGGACCTAGGATGGTAACTATTGATAAACAATGATGATGATGTATTTACTTGCTTACTACAAGTTTAAATTGTTTCTATAAGTGGAAATTTGTAATTGACTTTTTAGCTCTGTTAACTATTGTAACATGTATTGTAGTCGATAATTTCCCTAAAATATAAAAATAAAATAATTAATAAGGATATTAAATGAACATTATGACCTACAGGACTTCCAAAGTCTATTTAAACGGGACAACAATGACCATCCAAAGGGCCACTGTCTTAAATTGACCATTAGCTTCTCATACAACAACCTTCACAAATATTCCCTAAGTAGCAGAGTGGTCAAAGCATGAAATAAGCTCCTAGAAGACGTTGTAACAGCCCAAAATGTCAATCAATTCAAAAACCGTTTCGGCTAGTATCTCAAAGAGAAGAAACCAGTAGAGAACAACAGCCTGCCTGATAATTAAATAATAATTATGAATTTCCATGTATTATTTTCGATTAGCAAAGGTACCTTGTAGCGCCCATCTTCACCCACAGAGTTAATCGATATAGGGGAAACAATATTAAAATTATAGAAATGCGAATAAAAGATTTGTAGTAGAGTAAGCTAGCAGTGTAATCAGAAATATGTGCGGTCTTAAGAATTACTATTAACTACAAAACAAAAATTTGGAAAAGGTGTACTAAAATCACAGAAAGCCTTTGAAAAATTTATTGCATATGTAAATAATTTGGCTTCTGAGATCATAGAGAGAATCAATACAAACAACCTTATTTCAATAAATGTAAACCAAACATAGCAGAGTTGTCAATGTGTGGTTGTGACAGACATCGCTAAGTGCACTTCAGGGAATACAAAACTGACCATCGCAATACTAACTTTTGCCCGAAGCAGGCTTCTGCCCATGTGTCCCATGGGGGCACTTGTGTTGACAGAATGTCCCCAAAAATTGTTTTTGCCGCTAACCATTCGCGGTTATTGCTTTTGTTCCATGAGACCATGTCGAAATAAATTTTTATATTTCAGTTACAAAAAGTTAGTAACATAAATGGAGGAAGTACTATTAACTCAAAAGAACTCTTCATTAAAACTCACTGAGTGCAGATAGTTGTGTATTGATATCTAATTATTATTTGAGAATCAATATTTACTATTAACTGCGTACATTTTCAAGTTTAACCTATAAACCTCGTAATGAACTTCGTGTAAATTAAATATGCACTTTAGGCAAGCGCGGGTCCACCGTTGTGGGCACGATGTGCATGCCCCCAACCCTAATAGACTTGAGAGGTCATACTTTCACGATCTTTTGAGTTCGATATGCTGATGATATTAAATCCAATATTTGATTGTAATTAATGATGTCATATATATAATTTATAAAGTAATATAAACTTGTTTGTAGGAATGTACTATATTGATCATAAGCGAGTTTATACTCCGAATCATACTTGACCGATTTTCGAATGACTGTGACTACAACCTTTCTGGATCCGTGCCTGACTTTAGAGGCCTACCAAGGCTGGTCTGGTTGTTACATCAAAAAAATATATAAATTATATTCTGCTTTTTCAGAAACACGCTGAATATAAAATGAATGAAAAATAAAGAAACAAAAAGGATTTAAATGTTCATTTCATCATTCAGTGAAGTCACGTGATGGAATAATTTTATTTCTCAGTTTCACTAGGCTTTCAAGGGTCTAATTGGATCATCCAGCTGCATTTTAATTATTTGATGCTTGTTTAAAATTCTCTTTGCGTCTCTTTCAGCCGAGTACGGTATGACTTATAAATAGTAGCCAGTGGTATAATGCAAAAAAGCAGTTAAATAGTTTAAATATTATACTAAGTAGAATAATATTAAAATTAATTTCCATAACTACTTAAAATTATTAAGATTGTGTTAGATCTGTGGTTAATTGTACTTCAAATAAATAAATATTATTGTAAGCACGTTCCCCGGTAAATTTATTGAATCTCTTCAATTCTTATCATCATGCGTATTATCATCACTTTAAATATCGTTCCTCTATCGTTCCACTTAAAGTTCCTAATCAAACACATATTCTTATTATTGGATAAACTACCACAAATATATTGGTTTAATAAAAGGAAACTGGGGAAATCCTATTAAGTATTTATGTATCGTAAAAACACCCCATCGACTAAACTTCGGAAAGCTCGAAGATTGAAGATGGATAGCTTGCATAAAGTTTAGACATCAGCAAAGCTTTATACAACTTGTGAATAAATTATGCGTTCGAAACAAGTGTCGAACATGCTTATATCGTTCAAAAAAGTTTACGAAAAAATCTTTATAATAGCGTCAAAATATTATTTATATATTTTTATTTAAAAATGCAGATTCATCTTGCTCTCTAAATGGACTAGGATTTTTTTGACATAAATATAAATTTAGTAAGATTAAGTTGAAATTGTTTAATTACGAAACTAACAAAAAATTTGGGATCTATGAAGGGCCAGTTCTCGTGGTATTTTGCAACCATCTACAATGTCTCAATCACAATACATTTGTAATTTTTTTAGGTCTGGGTGTAAATCTTAATATATGTCCTAAACAGCTTGACCGATATTATTGACATTTGTGTGCGTTTGATTAACACTACCGTGATTTTGATTCACAATTGGACTGTGTAAGTGGTGCTGGGACTGAGTTCTATAATGTATGTGTATTTTTAATTTTTGAGGAATACATGAGACCACCTGGTTAGTTGGCTATATTTGAACCCAGCAGATGGCAATGTTGTCAAAATCTAGTTTTATTTAAATTTCCGTACATAATTTTTATAAATATTTGAAATATGTAAGATAAAAAGAGTGATTTTAAAACAATGATGCACAAAATATTATCCGATCATAATACTAAAAGGAAAAGCCGCCCCCACAAATATTATCCCTCTGAAATGCAGGCGACACATATATGCTCTAAATAAGGCGAGCACGGAGGTTTAGGCAATACTGTAAATTTTACTAGAATTGTATAAAGTATAACACATTGGGTAACCTTCAGAAAAGAAAGCGACACCACACAATAAAAGCGGCTGCCAACGAGGATTAGTAGTACTGAAATTGTGACTAGGACAGCATAAAGTGTAGCATATAAGTAACAGTATGATATCTAGGGTCGTTTGCACCCCAGGTAAAAGCGGCTGACAACGATGGCTTAGCGCTACTGATTTTTTTACTAGTGCGGTACAATATGCGGGAAGTTAATTAACCCATGCTCAGCTACAAAGTGCAGGCAAGTGAGGCACCAGGACAGCATACACTGTTAAATATCACATATATGTTTGTCGTGAGATTAATAAAATTGCAAGAAAAATTAAAATTTTACTTTGAGTGAGCCAACGTTGACTTGTTTCAAAAAGAAAGTAACAGCGATACTAAGCAAGGCTATTTGAATTGAACCCTTTAATCGATCGTATATTGATAGATTTTTAGACAGGTTAATTTAATTTTACTTTATTTGTAATCTTAAAATATTAATTGGGAACCGTCTTACATTTATTCTGGTTTCATTTAAGTACATATGTATACCTCAACGCAATACAAGACAGATATAAATAAATTTAAAATCATAAATGTATTAAGATACTCTGAAAGCAAACAGCTAATGAATAGGAGACCATTTTTAAAGGACCTAATCTAAAACTTTAATGTTCATTTGGTGCCCGAAATTTTAAATAACACAACACTGCATGATTTAATAATCATTTATCTAGTTATCATAATATATTAAATGACGTTAAAATGTATTATTAACTTAGCGAGGGCAATACCCTCCTGTGAAAACTCCTGGTATTAATACCTACATAAAGTTTTGTTTAGTTATCACTCATACCCATAGATGGCGTAATAGTTCTACCATGCAATGGTTTATTTTATCGATAATCAGTGTTAATGAATATTATTATTATATAAATAGTGTATGCAAAATATCCACTTAATAATCCAATAATAATAAAATTAAAATATATTTTATTTATATTAGATTGGGCCAGTTTGTTTAAGCTTGCTTCCGACTAGCGCTGCAACGACTAGAAACAAGGCTCAGTGCTCCTGAAACAAGTACCAGGGCAGCATAAAGTCTAAGCAATTATACAGAACTGACGTCACAAATATTCACGTTAGATAAAGACAATGATACGTTTACGTCATAGATTTTATTAATGGCATAGTCTAAGGCTGTAATTTTTTTTACAACTTCATGAAAATGTGTATGAACTTTTTATTCAATATTTTGCTATTAGCTGTTTATGTGTCCTAAACTTAAAAAGTTATGTCAAAAGGTAACATACAGTGTGTCATGAAAGCATAAAATCTTAAATGTTAACTTGGTACCCGAAATTCTAAATGAAACATAATACTGTTTCATTAATTCTAATCATATTCAAATAAATTTAAAATATTTTATTAACATACCATCCTGTGGAAACTCGTGGAATTAATACCTATAGTTACCTACCTTTAGTTATCTCTCATACCCCTAGATGGCGTCCAACATTTATCAAGGAATATCTTATTTTATTCCTTATTGACTATTTTTATTAACAATATTATTATATAAAAAATGTGTGCAAAATATCCTTATAAATTATATTAATTGGAGGTATATTTGATTCTAGCAGTTGGTTTGAGCTTGCTATGACTAGCGCTCCAAACTGTCCCTTTGCAACGACTAGAAACAAGACTCTACGTTCCTGAAACAAGTACTAGGGTAGCATAAAGTGTAGGCCATCAATCTAAACTGACGTCACATTAATACACAGTAGGGAGAAAGATACGTGATAGCTTTCAGGAACTATGTTCGACTATATTTTATAACAACATTATACAAAACCAAAGGGTAAATCTTTTGACAGTGTGATAACCAAATTTAAAAGCAATTCGTCAATCTATTATCAAAACAGTTGTTAAAATTCATATAAATATATTTGTAATGGCATAGTCCAAATCATCAATATGATAGATGAGCAATGATTGAATGCCATCAATGTTATTAAATTAATACTTAAATAAAAATAAGGCTGTAAACCAATTGTTTTGTACAATGTCTTTATATGTTACTATTAGTTATCTTGACAAAATGTATTAATACAAACGGATGTAATACAATAATTAATGCTGTTGGTGAATTTATTTTTTCTATGCTTATGTTATTTTTCAGTCGGTTATGAAGAGATTAGTTCGAAATTTCTACGCCAGAAGGCGCTGCAGGTCTTACACGTGCTACGAGCCTCCCGTAGCCGAAAGGCTTCCGCGTGAGGCCAAATGGTACTAGGCTTGCATAAACTGAAGGATACGTAAGCTAAGTAATATTGTATGTTCTCCGACGGTTGGCTGAAATTATTGAAGAAAATATTAAATGAAGACAAAATATTCTTCATTATTCTATTGTTGCAATGGGCTCCTATGGGAAATTTATGTGATTTTGAACAAAGATGTAGAGGTGATGATAGCTCCGTGGTAGTAACAAGTATGAGGACAAACAAGATCATAGGTTTTTTTATTATTTATATATAGTTGAATTTAATGCAAATATCAGTATACGTTTAATATTCTTTATTAGTTTTTCTATGGTCTTATAGAAAAAATATAGTGGCACCCTCTAGCGACATAATAATGAGTCTTTCTGCCAACGCTACACGTTTTTCGTAGCAACGATTCGTAGCGAAGGCTACAACGAGAGGTCAAATAGTACTAGGCTTTCAGAAGCTACGAGAAGTCGTTTAAAAAACCCTTGTTATTAAATGTCAACTTACGTTAGGTTAGTTAGTTTAAAAGAAAAAAATATGAGTATGATCTACAAAAGCATATTTAATAAAATTCATATTATTAGTGTGCGTTTATAGATTTTGCTATAATTGAGTTATCCAAAACTTATTAAGGTGAGTCCGTAATATTTTTCATATTTAATTTAAAAGGATTAGACATTTTTAATATTATTCACCAATTTATTAAACTGCTCCTTAAAAACTTATATTCTTGCTACCATTATTTGTGTTTTGGAAGAACTATTCATATAATAGGAAAGTGGCAGAATTTACGTTTCATATTTGTGATTCCAAATAAGGAAAGATTAGATAAAATATTGTTCTTTTATTTTCTTCAATAAAGTAATGTATAGAATAGAAATCTTCAAAATTTATTTTGTATACATGATTTATTCTGCCCCAGACGGTACTACGAAAATTGCAAAAGCCACGCGTTAGCAACGGTCCGTTACGAAGGCTTCAGCGCTAGGGCAAATTGTACAAGGGTAGCATAAACTGCTGGATATTGGATAAAGGTACGCAAGCACGATGTGATACGTCATGGTTTCATATTGATTTTTATTCACTAGTCTCATAATACGTACATGACTGTTTAAAAAATAACGAGATATGAGTTGAAAATGTATTATTTCGACGAGTAAGATACAAAGGATTGAAAATGTAATTTTTTGTTAATACCTTATTTAATAAAGAAGGATGAATAGGAGTTTTAATATTTAATTTAATTGCGTTTCATAGTTTTATATGATCTATTAGTTTACCATTTGGCTTTGTTTTTTTTACAGATATATCATTATTTTAATTATGAATATTGTTTTATTGTTAATTAATTAGAAACGAAAATATATTAGCATAATAAATGGTAGGTTACACATAGTCCGATAATAGATGGCGCTACGGTTTGTCTGCAAAGCGTGCACGTGTCGGCCTCTGCGTAGCAATGACCCGATGCAAGAGGCTTCAGTGTTAGGGCAAAATGTACTAGGAGCTCATAAACCGGTGGAGATCAACATTGCTCACGTTCAATGTCGGGCAAACTCGCGACGTGGCTACAAATTGTACAATTAACATTTTTTTAAATGGCTTCTTTTAAATAGCATATGGTCATGTTGATTTGTTTAACAGAATAGATAGGCGTTGAAATATGAATTTTAGTAAAAATATAAGGCAAACATGTATCAAATGTCGTATTATAAACTGCAAAAAATTAAGGATGCTGGCGATATTCATCCAAAGATTTTCTTTTTCGGAAGGCCATCTAATCCAAAATTAAGTAGAATAGAACTTTGGAAACTAAATTATTAATATACTACATATCCTTTTTTTACTGCCTAGCTGGCGCCTCCATAGGCGAGCGGTCTAGAGCAACAGATCGGACTAGGTTCAATGGGGATTTCTTTGTTCAAAATATTTGCTTAGGTTTGGTTTGGTAATGTGTTGCTTTACTGTCGTTTTCAGTACCAAAATCACTGCCTACTTATTCGGGGTAAAGAGCGTAAAGACATGTATGAAAGTGTAAAGATAATTATAATACTTTGATATATTGCATTTTACGTACAGAATAAAATGAAATAATAAAAATAAATTTAAAAAATAATCCCAATATAATAATTGTTATTAAAGTAGAGGGCGCTGATTCTATTGCGCATGTGTCGCTCCTCTCGTAGCAATGACCCGTGCGGAAAACTGGATGCGAGGGCAAATTGTACTAGGCTCGCATATACAAAAGGATATCAGGTAGTCCTTCCCCAACCTTACCGTATATGTTAAGGTCACGGAAAGGAAACATTAGTTCAGTGAGTAGAGTTTTAATGAAGACTGTTACATCGCATTGATATAAAAAAAAATTAAATAAAGATTATAATAATCTGAAATCACACCTGATTTATAAGAAGGTTTATCATCAGTATAGGAATAATTGATATGTTGTCGTGCTGTTTAAAAACTCTATTTATATAATTTAATTATAACATAATAAGAAAAAAAAATGATATCTTAGACATTTTTTTATTCATTGTTTTTATCAATTAAATTGAATAACGTCGTAATAGTTAATCAATATTCTTAGAAAATATACGTAAAATTCTAGTTTGTTGGGTGCTACGAAGTTACCGCTACGAAACCGTAGCAGCGGCCGATCGGGAAACTTCCGTGTTAGGTCAAAACGTACTAGGGCATCATAAAGCCAAGGATACTACGGGTGAACTTGGAAATGTGTATCTTGACGCAATACACATTGTAACTAGTTTATAACTTATATCTAAAACTTTATGATATATTATTAGAATTTAAGTTTTGAAATTATTATTAGAAGAGTACAGAACCAAAAAAAAAACATATTTTTTTTCATCAAAGAATTTAGTCAATTATATTATTGGATAAAATAAGGTGCCATTGCATCCTTTAAAGATTCCGAAAGGTTTGTACATGGGACTACATGACATGTCGTCAACATTACTAGAAAAATTAAAGTCACATAACTAAAAAAGCTAAGCAATGTGTTAATTCACTTCAAGTTAAGTTTCCAATATAATATGGTAGACGGCGCCACGAGTCCACGCAAATAAAGCTCGTTGCTGCGCTCGTAGTGACGATATGTAGGAGTTTCAGTTTGACTGAAATTTATACCAGGGTAACAAGCTAGAGATATTGTAAAATATGATAAATGAACAATGTTACAATACAAACCCATCATTGCCTACATTATGCGACAGACGATTTTATGCTATTGTGCCGTTTTTCTAAAATTTTATTAGTATTCCAGACTTTTGAAACTATGGATGGTTTGTCTATATTACTTTTCTTTGTGGTATTTTAATGCAACGAACACTATGCATGATTTCACTTGATACATACAAATAAATAAAATAAAATATTGCATAATTAGGTGTCCGATTTAAGAAAAAATGCCACTTAAAAATGTTATATGTAAAATTTTACTATTTATTTGTGTAGTACATTGACGTACAATGCATGAGACATTTTAAAAGAAGTATGTTTTACACAACACTATAGCTACTGATTTATATATTACTCAATTTGTTTAATGGTCGTATAACCCTGTTTGTAGGAATGATTAAATTATTTTTTCACTCTATTTACGAAATACAATAGTTATCAAGTATGAAATGTTTCATTCACCTAACCTTGTTGTTTAAGGTAACTTTCCAATGTATGTTATAGACGGCGCTACTATCTACGCGCAGATTTGATGCGCTGTTCGTAGTGCCGATCGTAGAAGTTTCAGTACGGACGAAACTGATACCAGGAGTGCATAAAGCTGTAGAAGTCGACAAAATCGCGCGGTCGCTTCAAGTAACTATTGACAACGGCAACTCCCCCTCATGATATCAACTTTGCCGTCAAACCACGCATGCGCGGTGCGTCTGACATCGCGCTCTTTCCTGCGAAAGCTGAGTCTGTTATCGCCAGAATAGCAACTCAGCAAGTTAGATAGCTTCTACTAAAAACGCTCTGGTAGTACGCGCGTGTTTTTAAATAGATTAGACTTGCAATCTAGTAACTGTGAACTTTTGTAATTGTTTGTGTTACCCATTAAACAATGACTTAACTTTTGATTTATTGTTTCCTTCACAAAGTTTTTTGTCAGAACTTACAAACCCATCGTGGTTATAACAATCATTTAATTATGTAGCATATAACGACAACAGATTGTATATAGTTGCAGTATTTATGATTATTATATAATAATAATAATAATATATAATATTAAATCCAAAATTTCTTCATTGTTTGATTACATTATCAATTACAAATTTTGATCGTATTATTGGTTTTGTTCACGCTATTTTCTTTGACGTATGTTAACTTGGAGAGTGATTTTTTTCTCTATTTTGTATCTATGAAACATATTGAAAAGATTAACGATGTGTGATGAAATATGAAATTAAGCACTCACTTTAGGGTAAGTTTCCAATATTATGTTGTAGACGGCGCTACGGCCTGCGCAAAGCTCTTCCTTAGTGACCTAAGAAGTTTCAGTACAACTGAAATTTATTCCAGGGAAGTATGAAGTTAAAGTACAATCGAACCATGATCTAATGATGGGTATATTAGTGAAATTTAAAATATGAATGCCCTCTAAAAAGTATTTTAGCTAAATCAAAGTTAATACATTAGACATCAAGATTACTCAATTATTTTAATATTTAATAATTATATTATTTAATGCACATTCATTTTCAATCTCTAAAGTTTACATTCAATTTTGGATTGAAATAAACGTGACCATCGTATAAATAGCATGAATCGTAATATTGTTTAATGAAATGAAGATTTGACCAAAATGTATAACTGACTATAAAATTTTATAGATGGCGTTTTGTTCAAACAGCGCTAAAGCAAAGTGTCAGGTAGTGGAAGCTTCAATACCACTGAAAAAGTACTAGGCTTCCATGAAATGCAGCAGATATTTATCAGACAGAGTTTATCGTTAATATGGAAAGTGGCGCCATTCCCACACATATCTACGTTAATGTTTGAGTTTGTTATAGTAGACAGAAACTAAAATATTACGGACAATGAGCTTGATTTGTCGATATCGTGAGAAAATCAAGGTACAAAAAATAGTATGTTTCTTTATGATGTCCATCTGGCTAGGCTACTACTATATATATAAGAAGTCCACCAAGCACCTACCAATGTACATGGTACTTGGGGGTCAGGCCCCTTCTAGACTTAGTTCTATTAACAAGCTTTGACAAAATGTTCACGAACATTTTCTGTTTTCCACTATGTACTCATTTGAAATACGATTACTATCTTCTTACTATAATTTTAAAAAATGCACCTATCCATTTTAATTAAATTTTATTCCGTACAATTTTCAGTGTTTATTCAGGCAAATGATACTCGTAGAGAGTGCGATGATGACAGGCCACCACCACCACCACCACAAACTTCGTAGTAAAAAATCCTGGTCGAATGAGAGATATGTCTGTGCTGCGAAAAATTATACTAGGCAGACAAAAAACAGATAGAGGACTAACGTAAAACGGCATAGGTATTTTGTTTGACATCTATAACTTAATAAAATAAAAACTATTTTTTTTTTTTAATATTTCGATTAAATATTAATAATTCTGACATTGCTAATATTTTTACAAAATTATCAGATTGTTTGATCGATCAAACAGCGCTGAAGAAAAGTGTCAGGTAGTGGAAGGCTCCGATGCCGCTGAAAAAGTACTAGGCTACTATGAAATGCAGTAGATATGAATAGCTTTATGTGGGATTTAGAATATGGAAAGTGGCGCCATCCCTACACAATCATAGAACTTCCGTTGACACTGTAGAAATTAAAAGAAAGTACCTATACAAATAAAAAAATCGTGTTATTTCATTTAAACTATTATTTAGACTGGTTTACCAAAGCGTATGATAGCCGGTTTTCTAAGCTTTGGTCCACAATAACAATAACAAATGAGATCCTTTGATTTATATTTAATTTTAGATCTGGAACTTATAGTGACATTAAGAATTAAAGAGAACAAATATTTCATCAGAATGTAGATTATACTTCGATGATAAATGGTAAGAACATATTATATTCATTTGATAGATGGCGTTGCTAAACGGCGCTGAAGTAAGTGTTGGGTAGCGAGAGGCTTCGATGCTGCTGAAAAAAGTACTAGGCTATCATGAAATGCAGAAAGTAGATAGGAATTGAATGTGTTGGGTATGCACTAGCGCCCCTTTCACTTTTATAATTAACTAGCGACCCGCCCAGACCTCATCTGAGTGTAAACTATATACATGCAAACCATTAGAAATTATTAATGCAAGTGATAGTGATAACAACTTTATAGTTTATTGTGTAACTTAGAAAAAATAAGTGCATGTACAGACGGAAACTGTATGTGCACTTATTTATTACTCCATCTAGGTAATCAATAATTATGATAATATAATAGGAAATAAACATTATGTCCTAATTCTGAGTATAATGTTCAATGTTGATTTTTTGAAGATTAAATAAAAGACATTTCGTTTTGTTTTGTTTATGGCTTACATTTACGTATTCACAAATAATCATCATCATCATCATCATCATCATCAGCCTATCTCCGTCCACTGCTGGACATAGGCCTCACCTATGGCACGCCACTGAGCTCGATCTTCAGCTCTTTGTTTCCAACCGCTGCCAGCCAGCTTGCGTATATCATCGGTCTCCGGATGAACTTGGATAAAACCAAGATCATGTTCAACGAGCATGTTATTCCGGAACCGGTTGCCCTTGACGGGGTTCCTCTCGAAGTTGTTCACGAATACGTCTATCTAGGGCAGATCTTGCAATTGGGTAGACACAACTTCGAGAAGGAAGCTCGCAGAAGAGTACAGCTAGGGTGGGCAGCATTTGGAAAACTTCGTCGAGTCTTTTCATCGCCCATACCCCAATGTCTGAAGACGAAAGTCTTTAACGAGTGCGTCCTACCTGTTATGACTTACGGAGCCGAGACGTGGACACTGACGGTGCGACTAGTTCACCAACTCAAAGTCGCTCAGCGAGCTATGGAGAGAGCTATGCTCGGAGTCTCTCTGAAGGATCGAATTCGAAATGAAGTCATCCGTCAGAGAACCAAAGTTATCACAAATAATAGTTTATTTAATTTATAGAAACAATTTTTCGGCTTAATTATCCTTATCCATTGGTAAGAAACTTAATTAATAATATGTCAGATATTAGGACGGTAGCGGTAGTGGCGCTCGTCACGTAGGGTAACCTCGACATTGCGGGAAATGTACTAGGCGACTATGAAACTGTAGTAGTATTCGATAAGCTTTATCATTGCGCATGCGTGAAAATATCTCAATGGCCGGGAGCTCTAAATATGCTCATAGCAACGAGCTACGGCAAGCCTCTGACTTACGAATTTCGTTACCAAGGATACATAAATGTGTAGATGTTTGATGTAAAAACATTCAATAATTAATGTTGTAAAAAAATGTTTCGTCTGCATATTAGTTTTAAGCATAATAATATTTTTATGTTACTTCACTGGTTTCCCACAAATTCCCTTCTTACTTGTACTAGTTTCCTTGTACCGCTAATGCAGTTGTCACATATTTGGCAGGGCCTTGTCTGTGAGTTATGAAACAAAACTTCTGGTACCCTTTCCTTATGACATCCGTCAAATACAGATCTGATAATTTCTCATTTAGGCAATGGGTGGGATTTAGGTATAATCTTTTAGAAGATTTTCGTATTGATTTCGTAGAGGTACTACGAGCCCGTAGCGTGGTAAGGAGTCGTAGCTATAACGCAGGCTTCAAACCTCCAACCCCACTTTGACGGTACGCCCTATTCAAACAGACTACAGTACTGTGAACTGTGTGTACTGTATACCAATGTTTGAAGTTTGATATAGTATATTTGATGATAGCATTTTTTCAAATATGATAATTTTCTAAGCATGAATTATATATCTATTTTTATTCACTTAGTTCTTGTATGCATCAATTAATTTAACTAATATATTAAACCATTCATTATAAATACTTGAACTTTCCGTTAATTAAGTTAGTAGAAAGTTTATTTGTAGAGAACGCTAACATTAAATTGGCGGTGGTGACGTCTTTCGCACCGTGGGAAATTTAGCATAAACAAGTACTAGGCTAACATAAAGTATAGGATATGTCAAATAAAATTGGCAAAGCGTCGCGTAAATTTATACCAAGTAATTAGGATAATTATATTATTAATAATTAATAAAAATAGAACATGTTAGGAAGTAATAAACACCCTAACCAAACACGTATACATTGTGTAACGACTACCTTATAACATATAGCTGATAAATCAAGCATTATAATCTTCCTGGCCTGTTCCCAATAATTTGGAGTCAGCGCAATAAATTACAGAGGAAGGATATGATGCTACGAGATTGCTACTAAGTCTGCAAAAGTTATTACAGCTTTTAGGAGCGTAAGCCGGGGAAAAACCTCGTCTTTTTAAATTACTATCAATCTGTTTTAAAATTTCTCCCGTTGACTTTTAAAACTCCAAAAATGACCACACTATATATAGTTCAACTCCATACATTTTTAAAAGCGACATTTATCTATTTCTGAAATCAAGAAATAGTTGTCGATGTCTCTGTCAAAATGTCTCTTATTAAGCAATGCACCGAATGATCAAAAAAGCAAACGAACTGTGCCGACTTCAAAGGATTGGGAATACTGTAGGTAGTTGAATCAATCAATAAAATTCGTAGATTGTGAAGAGTCCACTTTTTTAACAAAGCTTGACGGTGTGTAGGTGTCAGTGCCATGAAAGTACAATCACGATCAAAAAGTAAATTGTATAAATAAAACTACAACATAATTTTTGTTTCACCTCGTAATTATTTTATTTTACCAAAGTTCTACTCAAATGAGATAGAGTATTCAAGTAATAATAGTTACTACTCGTAGAGGGCGCTGAGCGATCACGTTTAGACAAACTTCGTAGCAAAAGGCCCTGGCGGAATGCGGGATATTTCGATGCTTCAAAAAAATGTACTAGGCTGACATAAATGAGATAGGGGTTACAGTAAATCGATTTTGCCTCTATGGTGAATCGAAAGACAAATTTGTTTTTCTCATACGAGTGAGGCAATATATAATAAAAAAGAAGGCATTTTCATCGTTCAATACAAAATTGTTTCCTCAGACCAGCTATCACATATGTGATACGGGGCTTATAATAAACAAATCAACTCTTATTGATAGTTTTCTGGGCAGTGGGTCTGAGGAAACCATTTTTTTTTTATGAATGAAGTGTTATCATCTGTTAGCAACTAAATATTAATGGAAGATAAACTATAATATTATAATAACTAGTATATTTAGCTGAAGACTACTTGATTTGATAACGGGGGTAAACACAAAATAAAAATGATAACTTTAAAAATTAAAAAGCACTTCAAAATATTATAACTTTATTCATGTATTAATTGTTCAAACAGCGCTGAAGTAAAGTGGCAGATAGTGGAAGGATAGTGGAAGGCTTCGATGCCGCTGAAAAAGTACCAGGCTACTATGAAATGCAACAGATATCAAACTGTGTGTATTAAAGACAGTGGCGCCATTTCCACACATATTCATTTTATTTCACAGTTGAAACTTAAAAATAATAGTGTTTTGTACAGACTAGACAAATTATAATTTGGTTTTAATTCATGGTCTGATTAATGTTTAGGCTAAATAAATAGGAATAATGTGACATGTTCCTGTCCCTTACGCACTCAGTGCGACCCAAATATTCTTTATCCTTTCCCTCATATAAATTCCGAAGCCCACTAAGCACCTACAAATGCTCTGCGCCATCTGTGGAAAAGGACCGCAGGTGGCGTAGGAAGGTTTACCTCGATTTTAAAAAGTCCAATGAATATAGTCATTTAATAATATTTTTAAGTAGCTTTGATTCATATTTTATTTACATCTTTCTCTTATACTGGATTTGAATATTTAAAGAATAAAATTCGTAGAGGGCGCTTAGAGTCAACAAAACAAGTTGGATGAAACAGGTAAGATCGTTATTTTTCTCACATGTTAGTAATTCCCATGTATAATAGATACGGGAAAAAATAAATTGTTGATCGTTTGAAAAATATCAAAGTATTAAGATTTAGTTTCAGAGTTAGAGAATATATTCGCAAAAGTAGAAAATATATTTCATAAATACAGTACATTGCATACAGATGGCGTTGTAAGACAGCGCTGAAGTAAGCGTTGGTAGCGGGAGGCTTCGATGCTGCTGAAAAGAGTACTAGGCTATCATGAAATGCAGAAGTTATGAATAAAGCTTTCATCACTTTTATATTCATTGCAGAATTCATTCAGGGAATTACTACCTACCAATTTCCGCCCTGGGAGCAGTTGTATACTTATATATCTGTGTTTTGGTTTGAAAGATAATAGATAAAAATTTACTGGCTTGGTGGTTAGAGACTCTGACTGCCACGCTGCTGGTCGTGGGTTCGATTCCACCATTTGTCTGCACGAATTTATCTGATTGTACTCTGGGTGTAAATATTTATATAAATAATAGAAGAATCAATTGATTATTTTTTTATATTATTATTTTTATGATCTACCATTTCGTAATATTTAGTAAAAAAAAATTTTAAGGTAAATAAATAATTTTGAGTTTAAAGAATAAATATAGTTTTCGGCTTAGTATTTTAAATACTCCATCCATGGTTAGAATAATATGTTGGTTTTTAGATTACTGCAGTAGTGGCGCTCGGCACGTAGAGGCAGGCACGACATTGCGGGAAATGTACTAGGCTACCATGAAACTGAAAGGCTATCGTAAAGCTTTAGGCACTGCGCATGTGTGAACACAACTACAATCAAATCGGAGAGCACTTAATGTGCTCATCGTTTCACAGTGGAGGCTTCAGAGCTACGAATTTGGTTACTAAGGCTACATACATTTGTAGGCGGTGGATGCAAATCACTTGATAAATATGAGAATAAAATTTTAGGTTTGAATTTTTGTTTTATACTTAATAATATAAAATAGCCTGATTATAATCAGTATTATAGTAATACAAGTACTTTACTAGTAAGTTTTTTTATGTTTTTAATTAATGTAAAAAAAACTCGATAAATAGGAAAATCCACATAATTTTGCATCTCAATATTTGCTTTATACAAATTGTGCTTACTTCACAGTTTCTTTCAACAAGTTCTTACTTGTAGTACTTTTCCTTCTACGGCCAATGCTGTTGTCATATATTTTATTATTACTACTACTAATTATATTAAAAATTATTTTAAACAATATCTTATATTTAGGTAAAAATATAAGATATTGTTAAAAATTAAAAATAGTTGCGATTCAACAGACTTCAGATAAAAATGTAATTACTACAAAATAATTATTTAATATACGATTTTCTCACAGATGGTGTTGTTAAGGGACAGCGCGGCAGCGACGTGAGTAGAAGCTTCAATGGCGCTGAAAAAGTACTAGGCTACTATGAAACAGAGAAGTTAGGAATAGCTTTGTAGGCGTGGTTAAAACATGGAAAGAGGTCTCTTTTACACATAATATATGAAGTTTTTTTATTCAAATCATTGCAAATTCAGCCATCAAAACATCGACATTCCTCTGCTGTACTTTTTATATCTTATATAAGTATTATGTATTATAATTGCTTTATTTATACAAAGCGATGGTAACAGCTTTGCCATCATGTTTTGGCATAGAAAGGGTGAAAAAATGCGTTCGGTATTTACATTGCGAAACCATATATAGAGGGCGCCACTTACTGTTATGATGTCATAGTAGTGACGTATTTTGTTTATTAGGAGTAGTAACGTTGCTGAAAACGTACTAAGCGATCATAAAATGAAGAAGATGTCTACTTGATTCCTTGCTTTAATGCTATTGCGCATGCGTGATATCAAGTTCATGCCTGTTCGGCTCTCCTGATTGTTTGTTGACGTATGTTATTATAAAAAATCTCAAAAGGTTTTACGCTGAGCATTATCATTGTAGTTTTTTTTTTATACAACAGGGTCGTTAGAACAAGCACAGTCCACCTGATGGTAGGTAGTCACCGCCGCCTATGGACAGCCTACTCCAGAATAATAAATCTGTAAGTAGCTTTGTCGATGCATTACATACTATAGGAGATTTTATTTTGGCAGTTTGCGGTTTTTAGCAGAATATTATCCGACATGAAAATGTTTTAAAAATCTAATAATTTTTTTTTTATTATTACAGACTACAAAATAATTTTTCATCCCATCTATTCGAAAAGGGTAACTTGGTTCGCCTTTAAGTGCACCCAAATGTGGTGTTTTCTATAAGAAAGTTTTAGCGGGCAGTAATGAGGTTTTAATCCTCTTTGTGCAAAAAAAGTGCGCTGCGCACTTTTTGAATTTGAAACATCTTAGGGTTCAGCGCCAAAGAAATCGAACGCAAATATTATTTGAATAAAGACTGACTTCGACGGCCCATAGTCGGCTGAATAAAAAACAATCTCTATTCCTAATATAACTGTAACAATATTTTTTTATAATTGCGAAAATGTCTCAAACATATGAGAAATATAAGTTTTTAGTTGTTTTATTATTAGATACTATTTAATTTCAATTTAGTTTATGAGGCGCATTTTCTCATAGATGGTGATGAAAAGTAGAGTGTATCACTCGGGTGCAAAATATTTTTGACTCGGGCGACGTACTTTGAATCCCTCGCTACGTTCAGGATTCAACTAAAGAATCCCTCGCTACACTCGGGATTCTACTCTAGAATCCCTCACTTCGCTCTGGATTCAAAAAAACACCCTCGCCGTAAAAATATTATTTTGCTCCCTTATGATACAATCTACTATTAAATTTATAGTTATTTTATTATTTCATATATGGCGTATTGCGCTAACAGCGCTGAAGTAAAGTGTTTGTCCGTAAAAACTTTGATGCCTCTGAAAAAGTACTAGGCCGCTATGAAATAGAGGAGATAAGAATAGCTTCGAGCACGTGATTGTACATGGAAAATGGCTTCCGTCACATATTCAAAGAGATAATTGATTTAAAGGTTAGTAAAATATTTTTTTCTCCTCCATGATCCATTTCCACAATTTTATATTCCGTAACAATCAAATCGTGTCTTCTTAACTTATATCAGATGTTTAAGTATTCGTAGAGGGCGCTAATAGACTACGTTTTACACAAATTTCGTAGGCAAATAACAATACCTATTTGGAATGCAGGATATTTCAGTGCTACGAAAATATATACTAGGTTGACAAAGAGAGTCAAGTCCTGAAGTAAAATAGTTAATTATGCTTTGCTTGAACCTATGTGTGAACCAGACCAGTTTGGTTAGACACTCTGACAACCACGCTGCAAGTCGTGGTTTTCCTACCCAGAATAAATATTTGTGGATATCTATTTGTACAGTCACGAGTTGAGTCGAGGGAATTGTTGCTATTGAAGAAATATCCCTATTAAAATTAGGTGTAGTTAGACATTTTTATTTATCTGTAGGTTAAAATACTTTAATTATTATAATTTCACAGATGGCGCTGTTATAACCGCGCAGAGCTAAAATGTCGGGTAAAATGAGACTAGGACGCTGCTGAAAAAACACTAGGCTGCCATAAAATGTAGAAGATATTAATCTTTTCGGATAAATGGCGAACCTTAACATTATTTTTTATTTAAAAAAGGAGATAGGAGCTCATAAAACGCCAGCATTAAACTTTTTTACTCGCTACGGAATGTTGTAATAAGGTATTTTAAAGCGTGAATATATATTTAGTCAAATTAAGTCATTGTTAATTTATTCAGTGGGATAAGTAAAATATTAATGGTTTCGATGTGAAACGAGTCGTAGAGGGCACCACTAACTGATATAACGTAACAATTGTGACGTGTGTTATGGAGGAGGCATTTCACCGATGAAACAGTACTAGGCAATCATAGAATGCAGATAGCTCTTCGACTTCTAACTTTGTAGCTATTTCGAACCGGGTGATAGTGACAGAAATCTCCTGATTGTATCGTAAAATTTTAACCTGAAAGTGTCCACTAATACATTATATCAGACAAGTTATTTAATGTTAAATATCCCACGATAATAATGTTAGTAGTTGTTGGGTTCTTATTTAATCTGTGGCTAGATATAAAACTCCCGCCTAAACTTCCGGAACCTGCAACGAACGTTGTTTACGCGCGCCGCCACATCAACGCATGGCGCTGCTGTAGTCAAAACTCAAGAAGCCGCGCGTACGCGTCTCCACTGTAATATTCAATAAAAATATAAAACATCCAAATAAACACTATCAACTGTGCTGTTCCGTATGGTCTAAGTGACAGTGAACGTTTGTGATAAGAATTCCGTCCCGGGACACGTTCGGTTCCTGGATAACATTGGTGAGTTGTATTTCATTAAGTATCTAGCCACACTGTTTTCAAATAACGAAATTTTAAAGCTATCGAAGCGCACATTTTGGTCTATCGTGCCGGGATTAACCAGTTACGAAATCTATGCAACTAAATATCTATTTATTTACATAATTATTGGTATAATTCACACTTAATAAAGTACTATTCAGTGTCGGGAGTAGGTTAGGTACACTCATAACTTTGTGTACTAATTTGCTTATATCTCTAAAAGTATACTACTTAGAAATCTGAATCACATTCAGATCTTATTCTTTTGTGTCCATTCTCCTAATCCAATGTGTATTTCATTTCCGAAACCATTAATTTAAATAGTTGTTTTCGAAAATTTATTACGTAAAATTTACCGACGCTAGCCGGCCGCCATTATTAAATCTTGTTGTTTGATAAATAATTTGTTGCAAAATGCCGCCCAAGCATGATGTCAAATTCGAAGAAGAATACGAAAAATTAGTACAACCACATATTACGACAAAAGAAATGTGTTTTATGAGATTGCAGGCCTTATATGAAGTTTCCAAAAAAGTTGCTGATAAACCGGAATTAATTAGTGAATTTAATGCCCGTTTTCATGATTTGCCCGAATGGCGGGAAAAGTACGATAAAAGTATTTGTGCCATCACACTCTTAAAAAAGAAATTAAATTCCGACTATGTGCCATCATATACAGAACTCGAAAGTTTTGATGTTATGTTCTATTTCATACGCGGTGTTTCAAGTAGGTTGAATGTGGATATGGATAACCAACATAATGCAACATTGAAGGCGGGTGGCAGCTGCGTAAAGCCTAGGTTACCTAAGTTGGAACTATATCCTTTTGACAGTAAACTTGAAAACTGGCCCACCTTCCGTGATACCTTTTCTAGTCTTATACATAACAATACACACATAGCAAATATTGAGAAGTTTTATTATTTACTGTCGGCAGTAAGCGGGTCCGCTTTAATTATTGTAAAGTCTATGCCCGTCACTTCCGATAATTATCAAATCGTGTGGAGTGCGTTAGTAAAACGGTTTGAAAACAAACGCGCATTAGCGACTACGTATCTCGATAAAATATTCAACTTCAAACCTTTGGTGAATGAGTCTGTATCGGGACTTAATGTTTTCTTACAGACATATCAAGAAAACATCAAAGCTCTGCAGATTTTGAACATAACAGATTTATCGGGATTTATGTTGTTTTATGTCGCATTACGTAACCTTGACCCCGCGACTAGGCGTGAATTGGAAAAGGAGTTAGGACAAAATGAGTTACCTACCTATGACGATTTGATGACTTTTATTGAAAAACACGTACGCGCTCTTGAGATGTCCGAGTGTACTACAAATTCCACTAGTACTAAAAGTGTATCGTATACTCGGGGACAAACTAAATCCAGTCAACCCTTTACTTCAAAATCAAATTATGCACTGCGACCTACCATGTCGTCAGCTGTTATCGATACAAACCAACATGTTAAATCAACGAAGTCCATGGAGTGTTTGTATTGCAAAAAGATGCATTCTATTTATCGATGCACCGACTACACCGACCTGAGTCCAGCGCAGCGTCTCGTTAGGATTAAACAATTAAAGTTATGCGAAAATTGTTTACGTGCACATTCTGTCGACGACTGTCCATCAAAGGTACGGTGTACGGTCTGCAAAAGCAAGCATCACCATACACTGCACATAGACTCATTTGCAAATTCGAATTCTAGTGCAGTCGCATTGACGTGCTCGGCTAATTTGACAGTCTTGCTCGGCACCGCGGTTATACACGTCGCAGATTGTTGGGGCCAGTACCACAAGGTGCGTGTTTTAATAGATAGCGGGGCTATGACAAGCTATATAACTCAAGACTGTGCAAAACAATTAGGTCTGTCACGACGTAAATGCAATTTTGAACCCATTGGTTTAGGGGGCAATCCCGTAAAAGAGTTTGGGTTAACTACTTGTAATGTTAAGCCGCTACACTCAGCCGGACCCATCCTATCTACTGATGCGGTCATTGTGTCTACAATAGCCGGTAATCTACCTACAGTGCCTCTTTCGGATAAAGTGATCGTTGAGTTTCAACATTTGATGCTAGCTGACCCGGACTTCTATAGACCTGCACCCATTGACATACTGTTAGCATGTGATCTGTTTCCGTACATCTACGACGGTAAGAAGATACTCCCGCGAGTACACGGATTACCTGTTGCAATGAGCTCAGTATTTGGGTACGTTCTAATGGGTCAGACTGAACACTCACCACCAACTCGCAATCATGCTGCGCCATCCGCTACTATTAATGGTACTTTCTGTGCATTCACCATGAACCTCGATCAAGTTATTCGCTCCTTCTGGGAGGTGGAAAATGTACCATCTGAGGTACCACGTAACCCAGATGATGAACTTGCGGATTATTTATTTTCAAAAGAGCATAGTCGCGATGCAACGGGTAGGTATACAGTGAAATATCCTCTGCGATCAACGATTGAGCTCGGCGACTCGAGCCAAATGGCAACTCGTCGACTGCTTAACTTAGAGTCAAAATTAGAAAGAGAGCCTGAACTCAAAATTCAATATCATAAGTTCATGCGTGAGTACGAGGACCTCGGGCATATGTCTTGTCTTGGTGATGTCCAGAACGTGGATTCGAAATACATCATCCCGCATTTCTGCATCGTCAAACCGACAAGTACCACGACCTCTCACCGTGTGGTATTTGATGCCTCTGGGAAAACATCAAACAATATGTCACTCAACTCAATAGTGTTGCCAGGGCCCAAGCTTCAAGCTGATATCAATGAACTTTTAATCAACTTTCGGCTTCATAAAATATGTATCTCTGCGGACATTTGCAAAATGTACCGCCAGATTATTGTCGACCAGTGTCAACGACCATATCAACATATTCTATGGCGTTATTCATTGGACCAACCTATTCAAATATATTCTTTGAATACACTAACGTACGGTGTAGCCAGCTGCCCTTATCTAGCTATAAAAGTGCTGCACACCTTAGCAGATGACGAAAGAGTACAATTTCCAAAAGCTGCTGAAATTTTGAAAACTGGTTTCTTCATGGACGATTTAATATGGTCTGTCGAGACCATAGCAGAAGCCTTAGAACTTCAGAAAGAGCGCATGAATTTATTGAAAGCGGGAGGCTTTATTCTCCGCAAGTGGTCGAGCAACTGCGCACAGGTATTGGAACATCTGGATGATGCTCATCGCGAAACGCCGGTTGCATTCGACGATGAAAGTAATATGTCCATCAAAGTGCTCGAGCTTCAGTGGTCCCCAGCCTATGATGCATTTTCTTTTGCCATCACTCCGCCCAATCTTGTCGTTTCAAAGAGAACAATCTTGTCCCAAATTGGTCGACAGTTCGATCCACTAGGCTTTGTAGCTCCTTGCATATTCTATGCCAAATGTCGCATGCAGGAACTTTGGTCTCGTCAACTTGACTGGGACCAAAGTCTGCCGTCAGATCTTGAGTCACAGTGGCGGGCATATGTCAACGAACTCCCATTGCTAACAAAAATAAAACATGATCGCCATGTTAAGGTAGAACGCCATACCTACTGTCAGATTCTAGGTTTTTGCGACGCCTCTTCTCTCGGTTATGCTGCGGTTGTGTACCTCCGAACTAAAAACGACGATGGTGAGACTAAAGTTAGTCTAGTAATGGCCAAATCTAAGGTTGCCCCATTAAAAACTGTCACTATTCCGCGTCTTGAACTCATGGCTGCACATTTGCTAGCAAAGCTTACCAAATACGTCCAATCGATATTGCGTAATCGTCTCGAAATCAATAATATAATGCTGTTTACGGATTCTTCCGTTGTTCTAGCCTGGCTTAATACTCCCAGTTACACACTCAAAACATTTGTGTCCACTAGGGTGTCCAAAATTAATGACAGCGTATCTAGCGTATGCTGGTATCATGTAAGCGGTGGGTCTAATCCAGCCGACATTTGCTCTCGTGGTGTTTTACCATCTGTGTTGCTAGCGACTCCAGAATGGTTCAACGGACCTGGTTGGATCGATCGGGATCAATCTAAGTGGCCAATTAAAACCATGGCTGAATTCCGTGACTGCAATCCTCCTGAACTCAAGTGTCCTAAGCCAGTTTTAGTGTCAACTGAGTCTGACACGTATGAAATAGTGTATAGCTTAACGAAAACATATTCTAGCTACAATAAATTGCTCAACGTCGTTGCTCGATGCTATCAGTTTATACATAATTGCAAGTCAGCTGCTGAGGAGCGTAGATCTCTCGCTGTTTCGGACCTCAGGAAGGCACATGATATTTTAGTGAAATCTGTTCAAAAACAACATTTTTCGAGCGATATAGTATCTTTATCAAAGGATAGTTGCTGCAGTCATTCCTTGCGAAAGCTCAACCCTTTCATAGATTCCAACGGTTTCCTCAGGGTGGGGGGTCGCCTTTCACAGTCAGATTTAACGTATGAAAAGAAGCATCCTCTGTTACTTCCTAAGAAATGTAATTTCACTAATATATTAATTGATCATTTTCATAAAGCTTATTTGCACGTAGGTCCACGAACTCTTCAAAGCATAATAACACAAAAATATTGGATCATTTCAGCGCGTGATGCTATTCGATCACGTACCATGAAATGCATTGCCTGCTTTAGGGTATCTCCCATAAATCGACAACCAATAATGGGGGAACTTCCTAAATATCGTACGCAAGACATTCATGTTTTTCATACCGTAGGCGTTGACATAGGCGGACCCTTTTCTACGAAGGAGTCAACTCGTAGAAATGCTCACGTATCCAAATCTTATTTGTGCGTGTTCGTGTGTTGTGCCACACGAGCGGTACACTTAGAGGTCTTGTCCTCTCTGAGTACCGAGTGCTTTCTCGCATGTTTCGACCGTTTCACGGCAAGGAGAGGTCTATGTCATTCTATTGTGTCCGATAATGGCACCAATTTTGTGTCAGCTGGTAAACAGCTGACTGAGGTAGTAAAATTCCTAAATTCGGATTTACAAAATATATCGCATGGCTTCGTTTCTCGCGGAGTAATTTGGAGACATAATCCACCGACAGGCAGTAATTTTGGTGGACTTTACGAAGCTGTTGTCAAATCTGCGAAACTACACCTAAAACGTAGTATCGGTACACGTGCTCTATCGTTTGAAGAGCTAGGGACACTCTTTGCTCGCGTCGAAGCTGTACTTAATTCAAGGCCATTGTGTGCTTTATCCAGCGATCCAAACGAGTTTGAGATTCTAACTCCCTCACATTTCCTCATAGGTAGAGAACTCTTATCGGTACCGGAATACAGTTTAACTGATTTGACCAGTTCTAGATTGAATCGTTGGCAAAGCATCCAACAAATATCACAACATTTTTGGAAACTTTGGAGGCAAGATTATTTACATACTTTACAGCAACGTCAAAAATGGTTTACTAATTGTCGTAGTCTTAATGTCGGTGATCTTGTATTAATTAATACTGATGCTCCACCTCTCAAGTGGGGGTTAGCTAGAATTACAAAATTACACGGTGGTCCGGACGGTGTGGTCCGTGTCATTGTTTTAAAAAATATAAACGGAAACGAATTTACACGTCCCGTTTCAAAAGTGAGTCCTCTACCGTTGGATCAGGACTCAGAATGTTTATAAATAATTTCATGCTTTATTTGTATCTAAAATTGTATCTACCTATACATAATTTATTAACTATTATATAAGTCAACTATTCAATTTATATTCTATTATACAGTCCACTAACACTTTAATTATATTTCAATTTATATTCAAGTACACATTATCTATACCTTAAGTTTTATCTATTTCAACTTTGCCATGGTATCGTAACTGGGAAATCCTTGCGGATTTCGGTGGGGGGAAATGTTGGGTTCTTATTTAATCTGTGGCTATATATATATATATATATATAGATATAAAACTCCCGCCTAAACTTCCGGAACCTGCAACGAACGTTGTTTACGCGCGCCGCCACATCAACGCATGGCGCTGCTGTAGTCAAAACTCAAGAAGCCGCGCGTACGCGTCTCCACTGTAATATTCAATAAAAATATAAAACATCCAAATAAACACTATCAACTGTGCTGTTCCGTATGGTCTAAGTGACAGTGAACGTTTGTGATAAGAATTCCGTCCCGGGACACGTTCGGTTCCTGGATAACATTGGTGAGTTGTATTTCATTAAGTATCTAGCCACACTGTTTTCAAATAACGAAATTTTAAAGCTATCGAAGCGCACAGTAGTTTAAATTTATTATTATACCAGGTGCAATTAATGGATGAAATAAAATTCGAGCTTACTCTATAACAACCAACTTTAAGTTAGACATTTAGTGCTTTAAATTTAAAGTAATGCATAAGATCATACAAAAACAAATATCTAGTAACTAATTCCACTGGATCTCCTTCTCTGTCAAGTCCCAAAAAGGAAACTCAATAGGAATTCGCTTTTTCTAATTTGATTTCATAATAGGTACAAAATTAAGCTTTTTTATTTTTAAGTCGAACGTTAAGAAACTGAAAGTTTATTTATTCTGGTAGCAGCGTGACGTAGCGCCAGTGGCGCACGCCACGTAGTGGCAGCCTCGACATTGCCTGAAAAGTACTAGGCTACCATGAAACGTGATGGCTATTCACAAGTTCTGTAGCACTAACAATATATGAAAACGAAAGCCTAAGGCGGTTTAGAGCGAGTTTAACTGGCTCATTCATAACTACGATCCGTGGAGAAGGCTTCAGCGCTACGACTTTGATTACTAAGGAAACATGAATTTGTTGGAGTTTGTTTATTGGTATACGGTGAATAAGGGACATTCTAGCACAGCAATGCAAGTTTTACATTCATCGTTGATGATAAAGAGGAGATGTCACATATTTAATGACTTAATCTGTTTATTGTGTAATAACTGTCAATTTTGTACAGTTAAGATCGTATAATGCATAGTAGTTTGGCATGTTGCGAGATATATTATAATATTACCTATTAATATTTGAAGAATTTAATTAGTTTTCTGAGCGCTTGCAGCTTTTAGTTTGGAATATTAGTGTCTTTATGCCTTTCATAATATTTTTGTTTTTGGATAGAAAATTTGAAAAAAAGAATTCAACAAAAGGTGATCTATTACCTTTTTTAAACTTTAAGTTTATCTTAGTGGAAGAATAAAAATATTTAATTAGTATTCAAAATTATAAAGAAATCTGATTAATTGTAGAGTTGCGATAAAAAAATATAATATATTTGAGAATATTATCATTTCACAAATGTTTGTCTTAAAGCTAAGGTGACCACTTACCATCAGGTGGACTACATGGTAATCATCCTCCTGACTTAAAATTCAAAATTCAAAACCATTTATTCAGTTTAGGCCCTCAGAAGGCACTTATGAAGGTCAAATTTAAAGTTACTGACGCTACTTAAAAACTTATGTTTGACGTGAAACAGTATAAATAAGGTGTGCTTTCTAACAACTGTTATGACGTAAATGTCAAAAGGTCGACTTTGTTTACTACAAGGCTTGCGATTCTGAAACTGTACTAGGCGTACATAAAATGAAGCGGGTTGCTTTAGCTCCTCGCTTTGTAGAGCTATAGCATCCAAGTTTATACTTAATTCTCTATATTGTTTGTTGGTGTAGGTTGTTTGATGTGTGTGTGTGTTATTTGAACTTGAAGAAATAAGGAGTTTGTAGCTTACAATCCTATATATATACAGGTGTTACAAAACTGTCCGTAATGCCGGAAGGAGGTTAAATGGGGCCTCATAACGAGTCTATTCACAATATTTAAGAACCATAGTAACGCTGTGTATAACATACACCAAAAAAATAATAAAACTGATTTTTATGAATGAAAAATAGAAAAACTATTATTAAAGTAGACAATTATTAGGTAAAATTGGTATGTAGGCTTTTCTATCAAATTGTCTGGTTCCCTGACATGACCATTTACTAGGGTTGTTGGCTTTGATAATTTATTATATTTTTACGAGGTATTTTGTAGCCAGTTGTATACTACAGAATACAATTTATTATTCCGCGTAATTTTAATGTTATATTTTAACTTTTTTTTGTTTATGACAAATAATTTAACATCATTTATGCAACGCATATTTTACCGAAATGCGTGATAATCAGTTTTCCTTTGGTGTTTATAATAATAATAACAGTGACAATCCTAATAATCAAAGTCGCACATAAAAAAGAAATTCAATATAAAATACTTAAAGAAATATAAGTAATATTTAAGTACACTGATTAATTTTTCAATCAGGTTTAAAAAAATTACTTATATCGTATATTTTATTATTTAAACAATAAATAATATAAGAACAATTACAACTTTTACACATGATTTTTATCAACAAAGCCTGATGGAATGTTTAAGTACTACGAAAAATATACTAAGTTGACACATGGGAAAAAGTAGACTCAAATATAACGTTATAATATCCATTTTCAGGCTGGTTGGTGAGATAGATACATTGACTACATAGCCACAGGTCATGGATTCAAAGTGTACTCAAAAAACATTTGTAAGCATGAACGTTTCTCTAGGTTTTGTCTGTTTGTAATTCAACAATGAATGCTAAGGAATCTCCTTTTTATATTTAAAAAAAGATAAAAATTTATTAGAAATCATATATAATATGGTCAGAATTCCGATTCATTAAGTTCAGATGTGATAAGGAAAAAATAAACAAAAGGAATATCATTTCACAGATGGCGTTGTTATAAACAGCGCAGCGCTGATGTAGTGTCGGGTAGGGGAAGGCTTCGACGCGGCTGAAAACAGTACTAGGCTGCCATGAAATGCAGAAGATATGACTTAAGCTTGTAGGAAAAATGAATGCCCTATCACGTTTTTATTTATAGGAATGCGATTGTTAGAGGCCTTAAGACGATTGCTTTAAAAAAAAATCACTTCAGAAATAAAAGTGGTATGATGATAGATTTGGTGCGTTTACTTAAAAAAACTATTTCACAATGGTGTTTAAGAGAACGCAATGTTTAAACTATAATAGGTATAGTAAAAACAGAACTCTATTTTTGTGGAAAGATGGAAATAAAGAGCCCTTAAAGAAAACCAGGGCTATAATCTACCTGTACATCAAATAGCATAAAAAAGTTTTCATCTGAGTTTTGCAACAGTTGTTTTGAAAGGCCTTATTCTGCATTTCTTTGGAACCTAAAAACAAGACACGCTTATTGTATCTATGACCTTAAAAAATAAACGTATGTAACGTCAAAGTAATTTATCCAGTAGAAAAACAAAAGAGAGAGAGATTTAGGGATAGAGGGCCGACCATAAAATGGAGTGGGTATCTACTTGACTCATCGCTTTGTAGCTAATGCGTGTTTTTTTTTAAATCATACCTTAATATAAAATCTACAACATAATTACTAGCACGTTTTACCACGAGCGAGCTAAAAACCATAAACCTATAATCATAACATAGAAACGTTTATCATATTTGACGTAATTTATTCATAGTTGTTGATGAAATAAAAATTATGATAACTTCACGTAAACTTTAAGAAAAGGCTGTTATCATGTTACAATAAAAATTATATTTAATTTAATCAAAAGATAGTCTTCAAATCAACCGATGAGAACTGAATAATAAATATGGTTTTATGGTATTCGCAAGTAGCGCTAGTGGCGCGCACCACATAGTGACAGCCTCGACATTGCAGGAAATGTACCAGGCTCGCATTAATGGTAAAGAGTACCGATAAGCTACCGTGAAAACATTAGTCGTGAATCGTGCTTTTAGCAACGATACGCAGTGGAGCCTCAGTTCTTAGACTTTGGTTCCTAAGGCAATATGAATTTGTTGGAGTTTGTTTATTAACATATGAACGAAACATATGAAAAAAGGCAAACCATTAAACAGATTTAAACAATGATAATGCAGGTTAATTGTACTTAAATTGTATAAACACTCCTTTAAAACTAGAATCCTTAAAAAATTACGTCGAAGATTTTTTTGTACACAAATATCCTGAAATTTAATCACTGTTTCAGAGCTAAACTATACACTTTATTTATTATGAAATCATTTCAATCTGTAGATGTGCTACGAGCCCGTAACGTGTGTGCTACGAGCCCGTAACGTGGTTACGACTCGTAGTCAATAATTTCTATCCCTTAGCGCTTTAATAATGCATTATACTGTATGTATTGTTAATTTTAATATTTACTTAGATTATTTCTATTTATTATGTAAAGTTGATGCAGTGATAATAGCTCATGTAAAGACCTTTTCTAAGCTGATGTAACAAATCTGCCTTATTCAGTTAGTTCTTAAATTTGTTCTAGATGGCGGTGTTCACGTCTCTTTTATAAAAGTATGTAGCAAATTAAAAAACATGAATAAATAAATAGTAAATCTTTAATTATCTAAACACTTTCTCAAAATAATATTCTATTAAAAACATCATGTTTATCGTATATTATTAGATGGTCAATAAATTTGAGTATCAGCCTATCCTTTATAGACCTTTTTTGGCGTCAAGTCATATTTAATATGATTTTATATTAATAAATAACGGATTCTAATTGAGCATTTTATAAGAAAGGTTCAACAATACACCAGGCTTTCCTAGAATGATATATAAAGAATGAGACTCAAATGAACAGGTATATTTTGCAACGTACATTATTATGCATTAAAGGGCCGGTCCACGTGTTGGTAAGATACCCTGATATGCACGCTACAGAGCGTGGGTACGACTCCCAACCTGGATATATTTATTTAAAAAGTACTATTTTGTATAAGAGAAAATAATAAGCCATGTTCATAAAAAATCTGAAAATAATCATGGTCAGAACACCGAATTCATTGAATTCATATTTAAATAATTTGATAACACTAAATGTTAACAATTTATAGATGGCGTTGCTAAAACAGCGCTAAAGTGAAGTGTCGAGTAGCGGGAGGCTTCGACGCCGCTGAAAAAAGTACTAAGCTATCATGAAACTGTAGAAGATATAAATGACGCTTGTAGGCGTACGAGGTTGCTCCCCTTTTACTTTCTCTTGTATGTAGGAAAGAGATGGCAGGTTTTCACATCATTCATTTTAGAACAGTACAGCCGTGCAAATAACATAGCTCACCCATTTACATGACAATGCATAGGGCATTATTGTTACGTTAGTTAGATTATCTTATATTTTTCTAGTTATTTCATATTTGTTTCTGATTAAGTTGTATTATTAAGTATTTTGTAAATGTGAAATGTAAGGAATATTTTTATAAAAATGTATAAATAAATTATCTTGCCCAAGTAAGCATGTAATCTAACTCTACATGAACGTCAAGGCGTTATGAAATAATTTATCAGAATCAATTCAGTCTTCATAAGTACAATGAATTTCCGATTATGCGTAGCAAACTTGTAGACGCGTGCTACGTTTTCGTAGCGTGGCTAAATCGCTACGAGTTTGTTACGAAGGTTATTAGAGCTCACGTCTTAATTTAAAAGGCTAAGAAGCCTTGACACTGAAGAAGACATATTCCTAAACATAGACAACAAATTACGAAACTTCTATAAATTTCCACACAGACACTGTCACCCTGTAATAATTATTTTTAATATAATCATTTATTATTTAGTATCGATTTTCTTTCATGTATCCATTAACATATTCAACTTTATTAATAGTTGCGTTTTGAAATAAAGTTTTTATTATTCTGCAAGCTTGGAATGTAGCGCTAGTGGCACGCGTCACGTAGTGGCAGCCTCGACATCGCAGGAAATGTACCAGGCTACCATGAAACGTGAAGGCTATCAACAAGTTTCGTAGCACTTAAAAAGTTGGAAAGCGCTTTACGGTGTTCGTAGCAACGATTCGTAGTGGAGGCTTCAGCGCTACGAATTTGGTTACCGAGATAACATACATTTGTAGGAGTTTATTGGTAGTTATGAAGAAGAGGATCCGCATGCAATATTGCATCAACATTTTTGTTATGATATATTTAATATTTTATTGACTGTTTCTACTATTATAATGAAAATGAAAATGAAAAAGATTTATTTGCAGCGATTATCATTTTAACAGAAGAATAATCTTATACATTGCGTTGTTTCTAAAACCATACTAATCACTGGTAGAATTTTACATTAAAATGTTATCTATGGCCTTCACACTAGGCAACATGCCTGTATCGCGAGGACCAATTTACGATTAACTATAACATTTATATATATTGACATTTTAGTCTGATTTTAAATCTTTATTTTTACAAAATAATGTCCTTAAAATGATACACAAACTACGATGAACTGCAACTTTTATATGGAGGGAAATATGTGGGAATAACATTTCAAACAATCACAAATTAAATTCACATACAATAATTATATACAAGATACTATAAGTATACATAGGTATAACTAATATAAATATGAATATATACTTGAATACATGAGCAGATGGAGATTTATGAAGTCATATTAAATAGGTTTTCAATGTCGTCGTATGTTAAAGTCGATAACCAGTTACGAATTATCTTTTTAGATTCGTAGATCGATTTCTCTTTTATCGAACAATGTTTAACCACACAATTGTAGACATGAACCCGAATAAACTGTCCAAAACGTTGTGCAAAAGTAGTGTTCACGGTTGGACTAGGCAAACGGAAAACTCTTCACCATGACAAAGTTTCGAATTCAACAGAGTTTAGGACGGATTCATGTACAGAGAGTGATGTCTTCAATATAAAAAGCTGCCTTACACTTAATACACCGCTGTTCCTGTAAATTTCTCTGGTTGGATACCTAAAAGGTTTGTTAAGCATCACTTTTAAGACCGAACGTTGCGCTCTCTCAACTTGAATAAGAATCGTTTTTGCTGCACTATAATCAATAAATAATAAATAAATATCCCGGGACATTCTTTACACACCCCCATTTAGTCTCAAACTAAGCAGAGCTTGTACTATGGATACCAGATCACTATATTACATATGCTGTTTTTTTTCTAAATCCACACTAATATAATAGATATTTACACCCAGACACAGAACAAATAGACATGTTCATGCATACAAATGTTTTTCTTGGGTGGGAATCGAACCGCGACCTTAGGCTTGGCAGCCAGGGTCGCTAACCACCAGTCCAACTGGCCTGTCTTGTCTATTATTGTATAATAACTGTAATTTTTTTTGTCAAGTTTTGGTTCATATAATGCATACTAGTATAGCGTGTATATTTAATGCTCTAGGTGGTTGTTTATTAGTGAGTTATAGCCCGATTAATTAAAAAATCCATTTCAAAAGTTTCTAATCTCTTATTATGTTTTATTTAAATTGAAAATTACTTAAAATTATTACATCTATCAAAACCTTTATCTCAAAATGAAATAGCATTGTAATTTAAAAAAAAAATATGTCGTACTATATTTATTGACCAACTTCATATCATTATCATAATATTGCGTGATTTACTTTACCATTAATAAAATAAAATAAATACATCCGTCGTTTATCTCTGATATTTTTATCTTATTACTTAATTAGCTACTTAGATAATTAGAATATATGTTTGTTTTATAGAGGTCGCTGTCAGTAGTGGCGCGATATCGCTTCACACAGAACATGAAACTTCAACTGCGTTAAACAAGTACCAGGCTACCATGAAACATAAAGATGTCAATCAAACTAAGCTAGTAATGCGCATGCGTAAATACCGGCGAGACTTTCAATTTGCCTCTATTCACTATAATATAATTATTTTATTCATTGCAGTATGAGTACTATTTATGAAGACATTAAAGTCTAATATTGGGATTCACAGGTTTATTTATAGCTTAGCTTTTTACTATACTCTGCTGGCAATTCCGGAGTAAATTAAGGAATTGGTTTATTCAGAAGTAACAAACAACCTATCCAAATATGTTTACGGTGTGCTATTATAAAAAAGTACCATTATAATAATCTGAATGTGTTGTTCCCTATATATATGTCGGCGCAATATATATTAATTCTGTCCAGTCAAAGAAAATAATTCTGGCGAGTTTGACCTAAAGCGACAACACACTATGAGAGCGCTTTCGTTGACCGATTTTTGTCAAGTTTTGGTATATTCTTTACTTGGACATCACACGTACTAAAAATGATAATTATTAATTATAGATGTTATTAATTCACAAACTATTGTTGTATTTTTCACGGACTTTTTAGTATGTCGAAAACCATACAATGTTAGTTTCTATCCTGGTCAAACAGAGGGCGCTACAAGGTGCTACGAATGAGCGACTACGAGTTACCGAAACTTCGTAGAGGCTAACACGCGGTGACATCGTAGCAACGCCAAGCCCATAGTGACGTCGTAGCAAAAGGTTTCAGCGCCAAGGGAAAATGTACCAGGGCAGCATAGAGACCAAGATGTGATATCAAACATTGAGACCGAGGGAGAAACGGGTGGAAATATTAGGAGGACACAATGGAGGTATAGCGGGGAGTCGGATAATCGTTCTAATTCGCACCTGCTGGCTAGAATAGACGTCTGGAAATCCCGATTAGAGCGGAAAATGTCTACTTGGTACTAGGCGAGCATGAAACTATAGAGGTAGTTTTGAGAATGCATGGGGTGCGAGAATGAAATGGACTGTTTTGGAGGCGGGGCAAAAGTAAGCATGCGCAGTTCTGACGATCTGTCTTATTCATGCAGAAACATTTCTAGTTAATTAATATATAAGGATCAAATTTTTAAGATATTTAGTAAAATTAATTCAAAATAAAATTTGATATATAAATTAGTAAGCTTAAATTTTATGCAAAAATACGGAAGTTTAATGGTTTTGTAAAAACTGTGCCCTCTAGTAGCTTTTCTTTGAACTAAACGCTTCATAGAATTGCTTGACAGTACTATCACGTTTTAATTCCCCCCGTACGGAACAGATGGCGCTGTTTGTAACACTTTTATTAACAAGCATCTTAGAAATTCGAAATAACTTAATTTATTAATATCTATTTAAACTTAAATTAAAACTTCACTATTCTAAAGTCAATGTTTTTAAAACACTGGAATAACACTCTATAAATAAAATAATTAATCAAATATAATTTAATATTGGACCCCAACTCAAAACAAAGGGACAGTATAAAACCTTACTTTCATTAAAAATAAAATGAATTTGAAAAAACTTGGATCTCTTGAGACACCTTCCTTTATTAGGTTGGTATAGATAAACATTTTTCTTACAAACTTGCCTCAGCCTTGGTATTTCATTGTCTTTTATTTAGTTAGAGTTTGTCTTATATTCCGTTATCATCAAAGGCAAAAATTCAATTAAACGTTCCGATAAAGCAAACAAAAGTGAAATGGAACGAAATTATAAATGTTTGCCCTCAGGCCATCTGAGATCGGAAAGCTTTAGAGTTTTGTTTGATATGAATGTATTTCGTGATTATTGTTTATGTTCGCATTAGAATGTCGCTGGTTCTCAATTTTTAGATTCCCTAAGACGTTGTCAGAGCTTAGGGCTTCGGTCCCTTTGTTGTGGCACCGAATTATAGAGTAAAAGGAAGGAACTCCAATTTAACATTCAAAAATTACTTTATTGAAGAAAATGTGTAGACGCGATTGGGTTTCACTATAATAATTCACATAAATCGATGCAATCGCTGCAGTCAATTATTTAGAACATTTAGAACTACAACTTTTTGATGATGATGAATAATTTAACAAAATTTGATACTTTCAATTTCGAATGCTTGTTGAAGAAACTTGATTCTTTTTTTATGATGTTACTCTGACGTTACTGCCAAAAAGCCTGAAGGGTGAGTGGCGCTTAAAGATTTTGAAAAAAGAAAATGTTGGCCAGGTGGTCAGTAACGATTGGGGCGGGAAGTAAAAGAAGGAGGGTCGCACCGTTATGACGTTGAAATTAGAAGGGAAATTCATTAGACTTTTTTTTATTGTGATGGGAAGAAAGTATTTAAAATTATATTGCGTCAACCGACTAAAATTGATTAGGAATGATAAGTCAACTTGTCTATGTTTAAATTTCAAGGAAGATTTTTACGCACTCCAGTTAAAATTAATAGGATTCAAAACTATTTCTCAAAATACTTATTAATTACATAGCCCTTTGAGATAAAGGGGTTAATTTACAATTGTGAAGTTATTATTATGCATTTATTTATCGAAATTCTAGCCCAGTTTCATTAGAAAAAATATTATTTTCTTGACTATCTCCATCGATTATCAGTTCTTCGAACTATGTCCAAAGCTTTTGTCCTCGTTTAAGCTTTAGTAGATATTATCTATTCTAATTCTTTATAACTTTTGCAGGTATTTACTTTATTTGTCACACCGCACTGCTGTCGAATGGTGACAGCGGTGTTTGTTGTATGAATACTAAAATATTCATAGTCCTTTTGAATGAAGACAGTTTTAATGCGAGCCCTAAATTTATGTGAGGGTAAACTTAGAATGGTTTGAGGGTTCACGTTATAATAGCGTAGTTATACGACCTTATGTTAATAAGTTATTAAAGTGTCCATTGCGGGACCTTCAAAGTCTAGTTACGTGACAGATTCAAACTACACACTGCATATTCTTGCTTGCTGTAAACATGCTATCTAACTTCCTATTGATTTTTTTAATGCAAACGATTTAGTTTGTTTAATGATTTTTGTTTGTTCTTCATCCGAAACTTTTTCCAATAAATCATGTATTGGTTAAACTTCAAAAAGTTGTCAAAAGAACCCAAATTATTTTTCTATGCCTTCTAAAAATTCCTTATTATTATTTGTAAGGGTATAAAAACTGTGTCACTAACAATACCTACAGGGGCTCGGTCACCGCCGGGGGGCACCCGGGGACGCTCGGACCCCATTACAAAATATCCCTTACTTTTATCAACCCTTTTGTAATTTAACAATCCGATTGTATTCGTATCTATATTTAGATACGATCCTTTAATTTACTCGTGTAAGGTATGCAATAAATATTAAATATTATAAAAATTAAAAGATAAACATATTTTATGTTTATACGAACGATCTTGCCACTTACAGACAAACCCTTGAGATTTGCGTTATGTGGCTACATGTACGTTTTAGTGCTTTGTACAGTATATTAAGTAAACCAATAAAAAAAGTCATTAAATGTTATAATTGTTTTTAAGATTTTAGAAGTAACTTATTTTTTACCCATGAAATTGCCGTTTTCTCCAACACTAAGAACGTCCATTAAACTTTTACATACATACAAACAAGTAAATACAAAACATAAATGCCAGTCACCATTTAGCAGTTATTTGATTGGAAGTCATAGTTATTGTAAAAAAACCCTTACTTAATTTTTTATCTGTCAATTAGTTTAAAATTTAAATCAAACACAATAACACTACAATCTTGCAATATCAAATAACGAGTTAAGTACTTAACGATGCCAGAAACTTTCTCAGAAGGCATTGTCCCTTTAGATAACAATATCAAGTCAAAATAAACATAAAGGTAAAACTCGCAATCAAGTTTGTGTTTTGTTATGAGTGCCTTGTAGATTGTCAAATTAACTTTGGGGGTAAATGTTTTATGCTTTAATTAAGTTGTAAAATTAATCAACGGTTAAGTTATGTTGTTTACTTAAATACAAAGCGCATTAAGACCCTACAAACACACGTTTATAACTTTATTTTATGTTCGTAAGTGTTTACCTTTTGTATTTAAAAAAAAAATCATAAAATATTATAAAAATAATAATATTATGTTATTCTTTGGTACATCATACCAAGATATAAGTTTTTTATATTTCTTCTCTCATATTATACACAAAAACAAATATTTAGTAACTAATACCGCTGGGTCTCCTTCTCTGTCAAGTCGCAGAAAGGACAGAAACTTTCTGTCCGGCGGTCGGCGAGGTAACACGTCTGTGGTGCAAGTAGGTCGAGTCAGTGATAGCTAGTCTAATAAGTCCTGAAGATGCTTTGTGTAGAAGTGAAACACGTGTCGATTTGCTGTTGAGTTTCCTCGTTTGGGACTTGACAGAGAAGGAAATCAAGTGGAATTAGTTACTAGATATTTGTTTTTTGTATAATCTTACAATGGATTTCCGCAAGGCCATGCCTGAGTCAATAATTTTTTTGTATCTCCTAAAATAACAAAAGAAAAGACATTTTAAATAAAACTTACTGATGCTTGATATAACAGCATTACAAGACTAAACAAGTATTTGAATTATTGATACAAACAATTCATTCACACTCTCCTTTATTACACTGACTAATTTCTGACAGCTGCTTATTTTTAGTAACAAACACATGTTAATTGTATTTTGTGACAGCCGGATAATTGATAGGGCTGCCCCTTTTAATTGTATGTACATTACCACTCACGCTGTGCCGAAAACAGCGGACATAATTGAATCTCCAATCGGACTTACCTGTAAAGAGCAAATTGTATATTAAATAAAATTTTACACCCACTTTATTCGAATTCATGCAACATCACTACATAGTATAAAACAAAGTCGCTTCCCGCTGTCTGTTTGTCCCTACGTATGCTTAGATCTTTAAAACTACGCAACGGATTTTGATGCGGCTTTTTTAAATAGATAGAGTGATTTAAGAGAAAGGTTTATATATATGCTTATTTCGTTGGGAACGCGGGTGAAATTAAAGATAAACATACATGACAGGCCAGTTGGTTTGGTGGTTATCGACACTGACTGCCAAGCCGAAGGTCGCGGGTTCGATTCCCAACCAAGACTATCATTTGTGTGCATGGACATGTCTGTCTGTTCTGTGTCGGGGTGTAAATATTTATATGTGTTGTATTTAAAAAAAAATGTAGTATATTTAGTATACAAGCTCTGCTTAGTTTGGGACCAGATAGCCGTGTGTAAAAGAATGTCCCGGGATATTTATTTATATCATAAAATTATATAGGTACCTACAGGTGATAAGCGAGTTTATTCCCAGAAGTAATAACGGTTTATATCATAAGCCGTATGAATAAAAGAACATAATATAACCCCAAGAATTTAATATCGTGGTCCACAAATAGGTATATTCCTTGTCAAGAAATATTCCTGCCGAGAAAACTCATAAAGAAATGTCTAACTTTAACCATTATAATGTCAGTTCATTAAACTTGAGTAAAATTATTCATAATGACTAATTATTTCATATTATGGCAATAATAATAATAATGTTTATTGTGACTACTGAGGTCCAGTGGACCGATCACAGAACTAGTGAGTTCTCAGGGCGCTGAAGGAGCTTTTAAAACACTATTATATTTAATTATAGTATTAATGCCTGTATTCATGACAGTTATAGGTACAAGACTAACTTAAATTCTACCTTAAATCTATGGTCTGGACATCAGACCACCCCGGAGCGAATGGTAGCTTATCTTTCCGCTTACCGACTCAGCTATTCAATGTGGTCTCTAGAATTTAGAGGGCTGACGCGAGATATGGGTACAAACAACATTTTCTTCAAAACTATGTTAGTAAATAAGAATGTTCTCTAAAAACGTTGTCTAAGTATTAATAAATTTTGAATACAATTCAAAAAATTCAATAACAAATATATATACAATAATCGAAGATAAATAAAAAATTAATAATGGAAATTGATTGATGCATATAGCATATACCAGCCTGGGTAACTCAATGATATAAAATAAAATAAAACTGCGACTAAAAATACCCAATTACCCAATTAAATTCATCAATGTCATGAAGTTAGTACTAGCTATTGCATCACTCTCGAATAGTTTACATCTGAGTGTAATAGACTATCGAAACAATGCATACACGGAACTTGGTCAGAACATAAATTGTTGATGGGTACATACTACATATCCGCCTTAAGTGAGGATTTACTATGTCCAGTACACACCTACCGCAATGTGCAATTAATTGGAATTAGGAAGTAGGTGCTCTAGCTTTATTCAAATTTTCAATTAACCAACTTGAAAAATCCAGCAATAGAATCAAGTATGGAAATTATTATTTATTTATCAAAGCAACGCACCTCTTTCAAGAACAAAAATTGTTTGTGAAAAGTCATAGAACATCCTGCTGATTCTCTTGAGGGTTTTTAGTTTCGTATAGCAGCGCATACTGGTCATTATTAGTAAAATATTGATAAATAAGCACTTTTTCTGTCTGTCTGTTTGTTTGTCTGCTTATATCTTTAAAATTAAGCAATAGAGTCTTCACTATCACTTCAAGGTTACGTGTATAATATTATCCCACGGACAAAGCCAAGGCAGGTCGCTAGTGCTCTAAATAAGATATCTGAAAATAATTTAATCACTGTATTTAAAAGAGTCGAGAATCTTTAAAGTTATTTAACATTCTGAACCTTATGGCTTACTAAAATTTTACATAAATCCTCAAGAAAATACGCCGACCCAAGTAATACTTGTGATTTACTTGATATATGTCCTGAGAACCTGTGTTTAGACAATTCAAGATTCGTTAGCTTTTTTCATGCATTTTAGCAACTGTCACGAATATCGTTAGAGTGACAAAGAGAGCCATTAGGCCTTCTCGTTCCATTTGTCCCGTCCTATCCCAAGTCCTTGGTTGGCATCCACAACATTTGTTATCCAAATGCATGAGGATCTTATATGACAAGCGTTTTGTTTGGACTGAATGAAGCTTAAGTGATTTAGGAGGTTGTGTTTGCGAATTTGAATGTTCTTTTTAAAATATTGTTCGTATTGAGTTTGAGTTTTGGAAAGTCTTGAAAGGAAGTCAAAAAAATAATTAGTCTTGGCGCCACGGCTTTTAGTTTTAAAATCTCAAAATTCTAGTCTTCTGTACTCTTTTGAATCTGGATGGACTTAAATCCATTCAATACAGGTTTTTAAACAAATATATTATGTTCTTAATTTACTTTAGTTCAATTTATTCAATAAAGTTCAAAGCTTTAATCAAAAGTGGGTATTAGACGGCATATGTTGAAAACCATTTCGTTTAAATTCTATTGAAAATAGAACCATTGTTGATTGCATCACCTATTTTCCTCTGACGTGAAAGGGACAATTAAAAACTTTTACCTTACTCGAAATCATCAATGGTATACTTTATTGTTATGATTTTCTTTTACAAATAATTAACAAAAAGACTTTAAACATAAATTCCAATTACTCTTTATCTGATTCTAGTAAACTTTCTACTTATTTAATACAAAACCATAATATTAATTAAAACTGAAATCAAAGAGTATTTCACGAACAGACATTGTTTTTATAAATTAATTAACTCGTTCAAGGTACGGTCCACTATTAATTTCACTGTCAACAGCACTTACCAGTTGTTAACGGTTTCTTGAGTGCTAACTCAGCATTTAATCTTTCCAACGATTGTGCTTTTAACTCTCTTTTTTGTCTTTGATTTTTATCCTCATTTTCGTCTCTCGCATCCGTTTTCTTCGTTTTGGTTTTATAAGAAGAATGTATGTGTTGTTAAGAAATACTCTCGCAATACTTCGGAGATAATGGGGATAAAACAAATATCCATTTTCAAGATTTATTTTTCTGTATTGAAATTAAATTAATTTTCACTTGCAAAATCATAAACTTCAAGAAATTGGTATTGATATCGACTATGGTATTAACTTCATCACAAGAAAATTTTAAAGAGCTATTTAAAAAAAAAATATTACGAATATATAAATTGTCAATATGATTTTTGAAATATGTATATGTATATATTTATTCACCTCATAGATAATTTCAGTGTTTTTATAAGAAATAGTAAGTTATTTATTTTAAATACCGTTGCGGACTCTTTGCACCTCAATTTACGGTAAACTTCCAATAAATCAACAAAAATATTTGAATACCCTAATAAATTTACGTGTACACATAGCCCTTAGCTTTAAGGTACACGAATTCAATTAAGCGACAAAACAATGTAGACGTAATTATTTTCTTACAGGCACAGGCCCAATAACAATATTTCAGACGAGCTCCTTCAAACCCCCGCCCACTTTCACCTTGTTAAGGTGAATGCATACCAAAAGGTGACATGCTTTTAAAAGAATTAAAAATGTTATGACTCACAAAACATTCAAGATGAAAAACAATTACTTGTGTTTGTATTCCAATGGTATAGTTTCCAATATTAACAATTATGCAAACATACTTATGTACCTGTCCGTTTTGCAAGCGACAGCTCCATAAATAAGGTCAAGGACAATTTTGAATATTTCTAAGAAGTACAAAGTTTTAAATAATTCACTTTACAAGACGTACCTTAAAATGAGACTTTGTCACGCACCAAGAAATATAAAGGGCTCGTGACATGAATAAATAGTTTGTCATTTGGCACAATATGGCTAACTAAAGGAGTGGGAGTGAAAAATATGTTGATTTAAGGGGCGAGCCATGGAGCCCAACTTAATGTGATGAAAATAGATTTACAGCAGAGATGACACTTAAAAATGTAGCAGAACTATCAACGAAAAACTTTTAGAAGACTACCTGACACTAAGAATCTTGAAAATCGATCAGATTCACAGGGGTACAAGATACTTTGTTGCAGAGGAAGAAAGGTTCATTTAGACAGAAATACAATATCTTTCGGTATGGACGACCCCTAATCTATCGATGGCGTGTAAACTTCACATAAACATGTGACAATTGGAGAATTCTCCAAGAATTGGGATGTGTCACGAAACATCCTTTCGCTGTTCCTTATTTCCGTATGTCACGCAACGAACGGTACAAAAATGAATATTGACAGTTTTAAGATAAAAAGAGTAAAAAGTCAACAGAGCATGCAATATCATGAATTTATTGGTCCTGTCAATTGTGACCTAGTTGAATTTCCTGGAATTGAAACCGTCAATACAAATGTTCCTGCGGAAAAATCAAATGCAACTGCATTTTAGACTACCGTGTGTTTTATCTGCAATGGCAAGGGAATTACCGAACGTTTTCCGGGAAAAAGTATCCTTTGTGTTTTTTGTAGAGAATAGTACCCCGCGGGGTAACAAAAAACGAGCTACACAGACTAAGGGGACGTTCGATCGAAATCCATTGAGCTATAACAGCATGTTTGAGTAGTAAACATCTAAACAAAAAATTGACCAGATAAGCTTTTAAACAAGAATACATGGTTGCTTTTATTTGTATACTAGCTGTTCCCGTGGTTTCACCCGCGTTTATCGATATTATATTATATAGTCTGCACCCATCTACGAAACATTCCGCGGCGAATGGTAGCAGTCCAATCCAGATATGCTTTGTAATATTGGGGTGATGGTGCGTCAATGGAATCCTATTTTGCGGCCTACTTTGTAAACGGAGAAAAAAAATCTTTACCGTTATTATCATCTTATTCTAAATTAAATCTAACTGTACAATTTCCAATTCCGTATGAAGGCTTCTTTATATCGCATGAGATCCGCTCCGCGAAGCTAACAGTCAATTTTGCCAGGATATCCGAGTAATTTCCTTACTTCACCGAATTTAATTATGATTTTTCTTGGTATCAATTTTCAAATTCAATTTATACATCTTTATTATGAGAATAAATATTATATTTTTAGTACAACCAGAGTAGATTTTACACTTAAGCATGTGTTTTGTAATAGTTTTAACGAATTCTTTAATCTTATTAAGATTGTTGCTGTTTTTGTTCGCACAAAAATCTTTATTTTAATAATTACATGCCTATTTTAAATTCTATAGATTTATTTATTGGAATATCTATTCTAATAAATAAATATCCTAGAAAATTCTTCAAACACAGCTATCTGACCCCAAACTAAGCACAGTCACAAAGGAAGCCAGATAACTGATTTACCACATACTCGTACAAATTTGTACATACAAATTCGTGGTGATATTTACACTTCGACACATAACAAATATATGTGATCATTGACAAGAATATTTGTTCTGGATGGAAATCGAATCCTCTATCTGCGTCCAGGGTAACTAAGGGTTTTAATTTAGTTCTACGTCCCAATACATATTGTCGATCATTTTCGATTTTAATTTAGCTTTATTTAAAAATTGATTATTACCTATAGGGCACTGAAGCAACAATTCTGTTGTGTTCAAAGTACAATAAATTATAAACAATAGACTTGAAGCATTCCGTTGATCGGAACACCTTTATCTAAAGCCTCTTTGTTCTCCTGGCTTATTGTTTGAGAGTTATATATCACCATCATACTTTTGCAATATTTATGCTTATATTTGTTTTTCAATTAATGCTTGATTAATAGCAGTCATTAATAATAATTTTAGGTCTGTTTTTGAAATGGGCATCGTCCAATTTACAAAAGGATACCTTATTTTTAAACAATTTCGAAGAATAAAGTTACTGCTTTTATTGGATAAAAAAGTGTTAGCTAGTGTCTTGTTCAACATGTGAAGATATGAATAAATGGTAAATTGTCAAACGAATAGAACTTACAAAAATTTGGATAATAATAAATCCCAAGACATTTTTCACACATGGTTATCTGATCCCAAGATAAGCAGAGTGTACTGCGTGTAGTATGGCTACCAGGTAACAGATATACTACATATTCTACTTTTTAAATACATTCTTATATAGATATTTACACCCATACACAGAACAAACAGACATATTCATGCACACAAATGTTTATCCTGGGTGGGAATCGAACCCGCGACCTTCGGTTGGGCAGTCAGGGTCTCTAACCACCAAGCCAACTGGCCCGTCAAATGGATGTTAGGATATAATATGTAACTCGATATCGTGTACGCAGTTTTACGAATTTGGCCCATGGATAAAGAATATATAAGACTAGTTTCCGTCCCCAGGTATGTATGAGCCAAGTTTAATTCAAATGTTTTTACTATTTTTTGCGTGAAAGAGTAACAAACATCCGTACATCTGCACAATGCTTCTAACATATATACAGTATGTAACAAAAACCCTGTTATTCCTTTTAGGAACGTTATACATTACCTACAAGCACACCATTAATGATATTAGACTATAACAATTATAAACATTGGCTAGTACAAAGGTCAAAATCAAATAACTATTAAAATCGACACATTCAAAAAAATGTTTAGATTATCTGATTTTACAAATACATCTTTATTTCGCTAAATAGCCTACGAGCTCGGCGGCTTTCTTTGATGCGACAGAAGATGCCGCTAAAACGTAGGCGCGTGCCTCGTATCCCTGCCACGTGCCTTCCTACCCCTTTACCCCACCACCCGCCGCCCTGCGATTCATAAGCGAATTCCTTAGTCTCCCGCGCAACTTACTTTCGAACGGTTGTTATTGTTGACCTAGTGAGTGACTTGTGTTTTTTTTACGTAAGATCACCTGATCTGACGCCCTTCGATTGTTTGCCTCTGGGGTACTGTTAAGCAACAGGTGTTCAAAAAACCGTGTGATACGGAGGTCGAAATGCGTTCACGCATAGTAGCAGCATTTGACCACATCAAGTTCGATAGCTCCATTTTACAAAGCGTACGTGAAAATATTATTAGGCGTTGCAACAAATGTGTCGAGGTACAAGGTGGTCATATTGAACAGCATCTCCGTGGCCGTCTAGTAGACGTTATAATAAATTAATACATTAAAATGCAAGTAGGTACTTAAGGTTTTGTGTGACAGACGCGGGGACTTTATTTTGTTTATGTAAAAGTGTTAAATGTACTGATAACAATTATCAATTGTGCATAAAAATATCGTGTAAAGCAACATTTTCAAAGATTCATTCGTTAAAGTGATAAACAACAGCTGACAAAGTCGTGAACTTGTGTAGAAAAAATAGGTAGATAACCGGCGCGGCGCGGCGGCACCGACAAAGAGAGGCCACTCTCTTTGTCGGGTCGGGTAGAACTTCTTCCTATTATTTGTGATTTCGGGTCATCGCTTCATGCAGAGGTAAGATATCAGAATAACATTACAAATATTAATAATTAAATATTTATTTTAATTATTTGTGTTTACAGTTTATTATAAATGACTTCCTTTATTACGTATGTATACCGATTCTTAAAACGTAGGTAGAAGGAACAACAGGGTTTTTGTTACATATTGTATACATTATATTGGAGACAGCTTGATTAACTTTAAAATTAAATTAATTTATCTTACATTACAATAAATTAATGAGAGTTGTCTATTCCACCTGTAACAAAGGTTGAGCTAATTTTGTATCGGAAAAGACAGGAGTTTCATGAAATCAAATTCACTATTAATATAAATGTGAATGTTTTCATAACTCAATCACTCATAGATGGTTCAATGAATAGCTTCAGTAACTTTAAATTTGACCTCCATAAGTGCCCTCCGCGGGCCTAAACTGAATAAATGGTTTTGGATTTTGAATTGTACACAAAAATACACATAGAAATCATTATATACACCCCTCAGGAACGCAGGTAAAACCGCAGGAAGGAAGCAAGCTTAGAATACTTCAAAGTTTTACGATGTATTATGTTACTATTAAGTAATATGTTCTATTATAGTTCAAAAACTTCAAGGTTGGCTATATGGGTAATACACAAAAATTGGTATAACGAAAATATTTGAAATAAAACTTCTCGTAATATTATGAAACTTTGTTTTTACTTAAAGTTACTTATCAATATTCTTCCAAAAATATCACTAGAGATCAGTCTTCGCAATTTAAAAAAAAAAAACACTTTTTTTATTTTTTATACGTCTACAGAGGAGATCGAATTGTCAACAGAAAATAACAAAATGCGTCTCAATATAATCATATCAATCAGAATAAAACCAATAAACAAAAAAAATATATGAAAATGAGGTCTTTCTTCACCTTTACACAAATATTAATAAAAAATCTTTGGCACTTACGTCTAAAAAAAATATTTAAAAATGTCATCAGAAAAGATATTATACTCCTGTGGTCATTTAACAAACTATCATATTTTAAAATATATCCTCGTCGGAATCGTCCCACATAAATCCAGTCGTTTTTTTTTTTGTGGTTTATCTTCTGATGATTCGTCAGAGTCATCAGAAATTATTGTTTTCTTTTGTGGCCTATGCCTTTCGTCAAATATTTCAAAAGACACATGTGGTGTTAGTGTATCTGAAAATCCGGGAGAATTGGGCTTAGTAGGAGCATCAAATCTACCCTATCACTGGTGGATTAGGCATAAACAAATTCTCAGATGAGTCTGATGGTGCTCTCAAAGCAATGAGATGACAAATGGTGCAATGACGAATCAGGGTCAGAAGTTTTTAAGGTTCGAGATGTGCTGGGTATTATCGAATCGCTTATTTGCTCTATCTGGATTTGGCCGATTTCATAATGTGAACAGATATTGTGAGGGGCACACACCAAGCAACTTAGTCTTCTCGCGTGAATTACTTCAGACTCTTCGACAGACCATGGTAACTGGTGGATTCCTAAGGTACCTTTGAAGGATCGTCAAGTATTTGTTGAATTTCAGGTATTAGTGACTCATTTATCCTGTAGATCTCAATTCCTTTACAATACAAACATGTCAACAACTCATCAAAACTGGCAGCATTATACGGCGTCAATGCTAAGGTTTTTCTGTTGGCGCCTGCGTTTCTTTTTGACTTCTTCTGATAGTTGAACTGACGACCGACTCCTTCGTGGCATAGTAACTGTAACAACAGTCACCAAGTGTCATGCTTTGTAAGCGACACCGTGCACCAAACCAATGAATAATGTGTATCTAAGCATTTATTAATATTATAAGTGGGAAATTATAAAAATAACGTTAATGTAAAGTGAAATTGAAGGAGTAATTTCTGTATTCTTTTCTGATTTTTTTTTAAGGAATAGTATGAACGTATCTGATAGGCGTAAAAGGCTGAAAAGCATGACGAAATTATAAAAGTGTGGTATTCAAGCACTGAACACTCATAAACCAGCAACATAGCACTTATTTTTTTAGAAATTCAATAAAACTTCTTTACAACTACTACTAAGTCTACAGCAAAGATGTCTACAGAAGAGACAAATCATTAATAAATAAAGATGGCCGCCTACATACTGAGGTAACAGTGTGAGCATTACAATATTTGTTTAACACTCCCTTAGGCATATAGTATCTTAGTAACTTTACAAATTTGTATAAAATACTTACTCAGTTATAGTTTGCACAGAAAAGAAACACTGATATCGACCAAAAACTTGTGTAATTAATTAAATTAATGTATTTCACCGTCACACGCACTTAGCGTCACAATCACAACCGACAAAATAAAAGAGAATAAAATGCTGTCAACTGAATTAGCAAAATGGTTACCGATGCATTCATTTCTAACAGATTTCTGTTAATGTTATGTGCCCACAGAAGTGGACTCAAAATATGAGAACAATATGTTTATGTCTTGTGTAGTTTAGAGATTAAAGTAGACTTTTTTAATACATTAGTTAATTTCTATTTTATGATGTAACTGATGTAATGAAACGAAATAAAAGTAATAAAAGTATGTGTTAATATTTTTAAATTTCACTCAAACTCAGCTATTTGACATCCGAACATTCTACAGGAGGAGAATTTTGCTCAGACAAAACCATAAAAAACAATAAAAATTTCAATAAAACGCGAAATATTAACAAAATCAATATGTTTTCAATAACAAATAACCAAAAAACGTATTAAATGTTCATATACTATGACAATTACGAAAAAATCTTTCATGAACATAATTTATCCCGTTTTTGTGTATGACCCATATACCGCAATTATCAATGGGACTAGTGAAAAGAAAACCGATGAGCCTCAACTCAATGCGTTTACCAGTAGCCAGTGTAGAGTTCCACTATCCTCCTCCTGACTTCATCATAGGAATATATATTGACTTAAAATATAGCTTGTACTAAATAATACAAAATTACTTTGAGTCATCTTCGGAGTCTCTTGGGAGAAGAACACCCTTAATCTAGGGAGTGTGAGTTAGTGGTTGTAGGACACGTCAGCTCCCGCAGCCCTGTCAACGGCGAGAGAAAGAACTCGAGGGGGCTTTAGTCCGTGTGAATTGGATATAACCCACCGCTGTGCCCTCAGCAGTTATCCGTTAGCCATATCTCCGTCGTAAAAAAAGAAAAAAAAGTTCGTGAGTGAAAATTCACAACAACATACTTACAATAGTTCATAGATATAATTACTTGAAATGTAGTATCATAAACAGATTTTCACGTCTTGTTCTTGGTTTTATAATCATATTAAAAATTTCATAGTATTACATTTATGTTATAACAGACAGCTTCTGGGTATATTATATAAAAATGCAGAATATTTGAGATCTAAGATTTGGTATATCTATTTAGGCAAAGGTATCGGTTTTTAATGCCACCGGAGACTTTATGACATAAAAAAATAATAAGTATATTCTAACGGTTACAGCAACATTTTACAATATTTCCCTTAAATAATGTATAGTCCCAAATATAACTGAGAACATATGAACCTTAGTAAACTGTTACAAAACATTTAAAAGTATATATTTGGCTTTCATAAAGCTAACCCTGAAATCTCAGATTATCATGTAGAGTAGTCTCTTTGGAACTCGCGCCAAGAAATATGGTGTAATATTCTAGAGTGCCAGGATGAACTCAAGATTGAGTCTAGCGCTCACACTTATGTAGTTCACAGTCACAGATGTTAAGTGAGTGTTATTACTCATGGATATGGAGTGGTGATTACTTTTAGTTTTATTGGTAATTGTGAAAGCTATCTGACAATTTACTTACTTTCTTTTGAACAGAAATTAACGGGATGGCTATCAATTGATTTATTCTTTTATCTTTGTCCCACTAATTCTACTATTTTTAAAAAGGTCGGTTTTCTTTTGTCTCTGAGAAGAATGGTATTGAAAGAGGTTTTTTTGTTCTAAAGTTTTCTTTTGATTATAATACCTTCATTTAGCGCAAGAACCACGCAACAAATAACAAGTGTAAGTTGACTTCATACACGAAGGTTCTGTAGAATAATAATATAACTGAAAAGGAAAATGGCAAGATTGTTGGTTTAGACAAAAACTCGACTGTAACGTTTGACATTTTATTGACGTTACCGACGTCTAAAGATAACGTTCTGTGGCAAACATACATACAGATAATTGGCACAACCTTTGTAATAGGGTCGCTTTAAGTATTAGTGTGCATATTTTGTTTGCACTTAGAAGAAGGTTTAGACAAACATATTTTAAAATTTTTAGTCATTGCTGTAACGGCCAGTTTGTGAACTAAGAATAAAAAAGAAAAAAGTCATAAATAAAAAAAAAACATAATATGTTACAAATATAAATTGCAAGAAAGAATTACAAAGTAAAGCCGTAATATGTTCGCACGTTACGATTGCAGATGATTTATTCGTGTATTTGCCATATTCCATTCCAGACTGGAAAAATCTCTCTCTATAGCAAATATAAGCCAACGACGAAAGAAACCTATAAATATTTATGCGTATTTACATCTGGAGCACGGAGATCGTATAAATTTGCTAGGAAGGATGGTATAGGGCCATCTAATTTCAAATAGTTTTAATATAAGCTTAATTCATGGTTATAAAAATTCATGATCTGTGGTCTATATACAGCCTACTAATATTATAAATAAGTTTATGAGGATGAGTGGATGTTGGTAGCTTTTACATTCAAAAATAATTAAACGGATTTGGATTTAAAAATTGGCGCATAGATCAGAGTCATCGATCATCATAGGTCAGAGTAATTGGAAGTCACTGGATGCAGGTGGCTTAGGACCATTCGAGGTGGAAATCCAAGGCCTATGTTCAGCAGTGGACATCCCCAAGCTGATATGATGATGATGATGATGGCACGTAGACAGTTTATAACTGTGATTATTGCAATATAAAAATATTCCGGGAAAAACATAATATCTCTTGGGAACGCTGGGGACTGCTACATAATGTTAGACGCCTCAAATGTCAAACGGCATATAGATCGACTAGAGACCGGAAGTACTGTTGCAGCTGGGCACAGTTATCATTTTGTTGTAAGAAATGATTGCCTGTAGATCGGTAACGTGGGCGAAAAATGGCGACGATACCACATTCCACGTTCATTTAAAATATTCGGTGGAATATTGTCACAGTACTGAGACCTACCTCTTGAGAGATAATAGGCTTGAAGTTAAATATTATACATACTACCTATTACTTCATCACGGCCGAAAATACCTTTTCATTAAATAAATATCTGCGTAAACTGCCAATGTTAGAAACAAGTTTGATGGGTTGCCGCTTGAAGTAGAAAATACGCCACTTTGACCATTGGCTTTTCATTTTAATCCCTTAAACCGCTTATCCGTGATATAATTAAAACATGTATAATATCAGAGATTTTTATATTTTCTAGCTGCCCGGACAGACGTCGTTCTGTCGAAATAAGTCCATACAAAAATGCAGGAGTTCGCTCGCAGCGCCACCTACCGAGTCCAATTGTGAATCTAAACCATCCAGAGCGCCACCCAAATGCATACAAAAAAAATCATTTAAATCGGTCCAGCCGTTTAGGAGGAGTTCACTGTCAACGTACAGAAAAATTATATATATAAAGTTAAACAGTACATTAATAAAATTATTTTTAATTACATCAATGCTATTAATAATATTAATGTTTCTTTGTTTAGAAAATATTACCTGTAGTCCGAAATTAGTAAAGCGCCCGAGAAACCGCGACAATGTTAACAATATGTCACGTCGGGACTGTGGGTCTCTTTACCTACTTAGATCTTTCTGCCGACCTCTTCGGGGATATTGCGCGTAAAGAAATATGTGCTGTTTTATAATATAATAACAATTATATACGCTATTATATATAATATAATAGTTACAGTGTACATTTAAATCAATCATTAAAAACAAATAGAAATACATAACTGTTTAATAATAATTGAATTATTTATTTATTACGCAAATTGACCACTCGTGAAAGTCAATCCAGTACAGTAGTAAGTACAAGCTTGAAACCTAATTCTGTATATTTTCAAAATTACTAAAGTAAATGTCTAAGTAGCGACTTCAAACTTTGATTAAACTGTCAATTATTACATTCAACAGACTCCGGAGACCAACATCAAGACAGACAAAGTTTTCCTTATTATATTAGAAGCAGCTACCCCGCTAATAAAATGTACCCAAGGAAGTTATCTCAAAGGTACAAGTCCCTAATCTAATATAGCCCTTGTCATGACCTACCTGTTTATCTAGACGCACGGCAGCGCATGTGCCAAGTTCATGTAGTCAGTCAATTATGTAAAAATTGTAGTACTGTACAATTGTGGTTTAATATAGTACTCTATTTTCAAAGTGTTTTTGATTATAACATAATTTTACGATCACTTTTGGGTTGATTTATTTTTAATCATACTGAAGAATTCATTCAGTTTTTTAAATGATAATCTCACCATGTTATGCAGTGATAAGGTTAAATGTGGTAAGGACAGGACAACTGAAACGTACCCTCGCGCCAGTGTTCTTCTGGCGTGAAGAGGCGCTGGCCCAGGGTCAGAGGCCAGCACCACGCGAGGTGGAAAGGTGCAGAGCAGAATTGCGTGCGCTCGTCATCCAAGAGTGGAAGTCCAGGCTTGAGCAGCCTAGTGCGGGTCTAAGGACCATCGAGGCCATTCGTCCAGTGTTGGAGGAGTGGCTAGAGCGGAAACACGGCACGCTGACCTTCCGGTTGACGCAGATCCTCTCGGGACACGGCTGTTTCAGGAGGTATCTGTGTCGCATAGCCGGAAGGGAGCCGACCGCCGAGTGCCACCACTGTGACGGATGCCTCGAGGAAGAGGCCCAGCACACGCTGGAGGCATGCACAGCCTGGACAAGCGAGCGCAGCGAGCTCTGCGCCGTAGTGCGGAATGACCTCTCGTTGCCGTGCGTGGTCCGCGCTATAGTCGATAACGAGAGGTCTTGGGGCGCACTCCACTCCTTTTGCGAGACTGTAATGCTCGCAAAGGAGGCGGCGGAAAGGGACAGGGAGGAAACAACCACCCTGGCCATCCGCCGCAAGAGAACCGGGCGCCGGAGGGTGGCATTTTTACGCCACCTTCCCCCCACTTGAGCCCATCAATCGGGCTCGGGTAGTAGTGCGTGTGTTCCCGCACGCTACTTAAGGTGAGGCGGTGAGGACGAGAGCTCCGGTCCTGTCTGCCGCAGACGTCTTCGTCGTCAACGAGACGTGGCCTACACCAGGCCGTCGTTGCTGGGTACGCGGACGAATGCCTCGGCGCCCCCGTATACCCAGCCAGCAGCGACAGATAGGAACACTGTGGGGTTTTAGTCAGTAGGAGTCTGACATAACCCGGCCGCTCCCCCCGGAGCCGCCGGGTATCCAACAGAGGATTTCCCCCCATAAAAAAAAATAAAAAAAAAGGACAACTGAAACATCCCTTCCTATTAAGCTGTCATCTTCTTTAAGTAACAAGCAGGTACTCGGAATTACTTAAAATGTTTTCGGACAAATCTTTCAGAATAGTGTGAAATACGTCGTGATTTGAAAACTTATAATACAAAAAATTTTAAATGTTTTAAAGTTTATATAACTATAATAATTATCCGTGAAATAAGATTGAGAATTGAAAGCTGAAACGTAAGAACTATATCTGGAAGAGGAAGAGACTTAGCGCATATTTTTAAAAGAAGATGTGAGGTGTGTGAGGTGATAACAAAGTAATAGTGGCAAAAGATTTGCTCAATAAATTTTGTTAAACAGAAAAGTTAAGTGCCGTAGGATATCAAGGTATGGACATGACGTCGTAACTATGCAGTTGGATGGTTATAAAACTTCCTCACAATCTTGAATAGATTGTGTGAAAGGTGGGTATATCTAAGAACGGAGGGAGGACTAAAATGACGGCTGACAGGGAGGGAGCAATGGATGAGGTACTGACCTCGCTTCAGCGGGATAAGGGTATGAGGATGAATATTAATTATGTAGTATCATTATCATTTCTATTTCAAGTATACTAAGTTGTTTTATGAATGAGGCGGAGTAAATGACATAAATTTTAACAGGACTTGGCCCTTTTTCTCAGCGATGTCTCCGATGGGACACTCCTAACAATGACAAGCTTGTTCTTAAAGAACGTATTCACGAAATTATGACCCAAGGGGAACTTCCATTGTACTCGTATGTTATCGCCCTTATAAAGTTATTTTGGTCTTTATTGCGGTTGAACACGACTCAATTTGATTATTCGGGTAATTGAATGCCTTTTACATGTATGGTTTGAAATTTGGAGGTCTTGAGCGTTGTTTTACTACAGTAAAACAACGCAAGCATGTAATGTGTTTTGCGTTGTTTGATTAATGTAAACGATACCTACCAAGTATACCTTCTAATTATTTAGCTGACATCTAAAACAGGTACCCAAAATTATGTATGTTAATAAATTAGGGGTAGGTAATAATTAATTTTTGGTCTACTTATCTATAATATAACTATAGAACCGCAGTGTTAGTAGATTGGAAATTTTTGCTATAAACTGAATGCTGCTGTCGGTCTGTCTCTTTGTTTGTTTGTCTGTTTGAACACGCTATTCTTCGAATCTACAAGATGAATTTTAACGGGTTATTAGATGGTATTGGAACGTAGCTTGGGGCAAATTATCTATATATAAGTTAAAGTTACACGCGTACGATTTCGCGGACAAAGCTAGTTATTAAATATAAATTAAAAAATTCCGACATGGCGTGGAAATGTCTTCAGAGACCATTAGATTCCTCTAACATCTGAGACAGAGATGTTTAAGTACTAGCTTCTAGCCCGAGGTAAGGAACTGAAAGGATATGATCCATTTATTATAAAATTTAATATTTGATGAGCGATTGACAACCACACAACTTTCTCCGTTTTCGAAATATGCAACTGTGGCGACATCTATGAGCACGCATACAATCCTTCACCGCCCGCACGACAGTGATGTGGTGATCTATGAACAAGTAGAACCCCGCGAGAATCCTACATCGCGATATCAAGATTCTCTCAGGATTTGACATATATACAAGCATCCATCATCAACAGTTGGACCGCGCTCTTTGACTGTGACTGAGCATTTCTAATAAAACCATAAAGGCTGCCGTTTATCCTTCTGTACATTTCAGCTTAGGATACATATAGATTAGACGCAAAAACACAACATTTAATTAAAACAAATTTAACATTCAGTTAACAACGGATCCATTGTTTTTAATCAAAATTTCACTTTGCTAATTAAAATTCCGGGTATCTGTCAAAGCCGCGATCGCCGCTCGTATTGGATGGGATTCCACAGATAATCTTTGGTAACAAACACAATTGCTACACTGTTATGAATACGGAACGAGCGGAATATATTTTCTAGGAACAGAATTATGTCAAGAGGGTACGGACTGATGGATGAAACTAAATATTCAGGGGCGTTTAAATGGATTAACTACTTGCCGCAGTACTCGACTTGACTTAAAAATTATTGTTTGCGAAACACTAGGAATTGCTTGGAAATTAATATTAATATTTTAGTAATATTTTCAGTTTTTATTGAGTAAAACAGTTTTACCTGAACAGGGTGTTAGTTTTGTCCTATGAACAAACGAGCCATCCATATTTTTTGTATTATTTTATGACGTATCTAAGTTTAAGACTTTTAGCCAGATAACGATAGGGAAATAAGTTATTTCCTAACAAAAACATGTAGACAAAATCTGCTGATAGAATTATAGGTAGTTTTAACAATGTTTTGTTGACATCTAAGTATTTTAAAATACTATTTTTTACATTTCTTTTTGAACTGCAGTGATATTATTAGGATAGACTAAGTTATACATTTATTATAATTGTTATCCAATGCAACGAACATTTTAAATATCCAACGTTTAAGAATTGTAAATTTATTTTATAAAATCACATTTATTTATGTAATGTCAGCATATCAGAGAGTAGATAGAGTATCTAAACAAAGCTACTACATCAGACCGCGGGAAGAACTTAAACATAAGATGGTAAGATGTAAAAGCAACAATGAAAGAGTTTTATATCGCGTGAGATATAGACTTAATAAACGCAACAGTGTTTGTATCTCACACCATTTCTAAAGTAATCCAAGTTTATTTTATGATAGCATATCCAACTTGATTTCGAAAACAATTCACAAGACAAATGCTAGTTCTTAAATACATTATTTCTCTGTCCAGCCCTCTTATTCAGATAATACAAACGTCATACCTCTCACGTGATTGTGTAGTTAGTGAAAGAGACAGAGCATGGAGGCCGCAACAAAATATCCACAAGCTATTCTCATTTTACCTAACAAAATGACACCCCTGCCTCCAAAAATATAGGGTCAGCGCAAAATCAGTCTCCAATAAATGCTTCTATGGAGGAGCGAGGTGTGAGACTCCTCCATTTAAAAGGGAAGATCTTCCACCAGGCTAGGTGATCATGCCTGGGGACCGCGGTCCAACTGTTGATGTTGGATCCTTGTATATATGCCAAATCCTGAGAGAATCTTGATAGTGCGATGTAGGATTCTCGTGTGTTTCTACTCGTTCATAGATGTCGCCACATCGCTGTAGTGCGGGCGGTGAAGGATTTTTGTAGGCGTGTTCATAGATGTCGCCACACTTCTGTCCATTCAGTTCCTAACATATAAAGTGAGATATGGTAGATTTTTCAACAACAGCCGCCAGCTGCCCTTCATTGGAAATGCTTTTGTTTTTCACTTAGTGCAAATATAAAGTGCTCCAGTATACGCTTTACTGGCCTGAATATGTGAAATCATTTTAAAATATTGAATATATTCAAGCTCGTTACGTTAATATTTTTTAATAAGCGTAGGTACGTTTATGATTCTAGTTTAAATCTCAATTAAAGCAACGTAGAGTGTTCTAAAACATTCCCAAAGTAATAATTGATTAAAAACACAATCGAAAAGGTGAAAGGTACGAGAAGTTTAGTTTTCAACAGAGCCGTGGTTGTAATGTGAACGGATTAAAATAGTTACTATGAAAGAACATAATAAAGTATATTTTAGAAAAGCTGGGGAAAGTAAAGTCGGTTCTTGGTACGTCGTTAAAGCACCACTAAATACAATGTAAATTGTTACGTGAGGTCGTCGTGTTAAATTTTATAATGAGGGCATCGTTGAACAGAAAAGTACCGAGTTTCTCTTGTAATTAAGTTTCAGTTTTCTCTGTATCAATCGATCTATTTTTTTATTTGCGAACATGATTACAAATTTTTACAATGTTTTTAATTCCTCTGGTCATGCAAATATTTGTTTAAACCTAACAAAAGCGCGATGAAAATAAGTTTAAATACAAAGAATAATAGTTATATTAAAATATTTTTTGATTCTTATAAACAAATATCCTGGGCCATTATTCTTTGCACACTATTTGCTGATATCAACTGGCTATTTGATCCCGTACTGAGCAGAGCATGTCATATGAAAACCAGATATATAATATGCTACATATAGATATATTCTAAATACATTCTATGTATAAATTTACAGCAAGATACAGAACAAACATACATGATCTGATCATGCACATAAATATATGTCCTGGGTAGGAATTTAACCAACGACCTGTGGCGTGGCCGTCAAGGTTTTTAACTGGCCTATAACTTATAAGTACTTTCAAATCAATTATTAAGCCAACTAATGTCAAGGACGCCAATTTCTGTTGGAATACGTCTTTGAATCGTTAGATATGGTCCTGAGTTTATTTTTAATATGTACCTATAATTTGTAAATTTCATCATTTACATATTAAATTTTTATTTATTTTATTTATATATACCTTAAATTATATAGCTCTTATAAAAGCCACTAATAAAAATTATAATAAATAAATATCCTGGGACATTCTTTACACACGGCCATCTGGTCCCAAGCTAAGCAGAGCTTGAACTATGGAAACCAGATAACTGATATACTACATATTATATATTACTTTCTTTTTCTAGATACATACATATATAGATATTTACACCCAGACACAGAACAAACAGACATGTTCATGCACACAAATGTTTGTCCTGGGGAAGAATCGAACCCGCGACCTTCGGCTTGGCAGTCAGAGTCGCTAACCACCAAGCCAACTGGCCTGTCAAGGTTTGTGCGTCTAGAAATAGATACATATCATCTACATTTATTTGTCACTAATCATTTGTTTATAAAGAAATAGTTGCTAAAGATAGTTTAATTTTAAACATTAATTGTAGTTAAAGTTGATGAACACCAGTCTCATCTAATGAAACTAGAAACCAAAATGAAATAAAGGAAGTAATATAACGTTTTTGAATATCAATACATTGGAAATCACCAAGTCATTGACAGGAGACAATTATTCAAACGACTAATCTTAATAACAATAAAAATGTCTTATAATGGTCCTCTTTTCGCACATAAAAATGCTCATCTTTATTCAACATGGCTAGGCTCCTAGTAGGCACCAGGTAATAATTCAAATAAATTTTCCATAATCAAAATCATCCCTACAGAGGTTACTATTTCTACTGCTCGCTAATTAATGACACCACATATTATTGGGGAAACTTTCACGAGTAACAAATGGATGAGTGAGGGCCGTCCGGAGAATTTTGATGAGGGATTCCATCTTATATTACGGACGTCAATCTAATTACGTGAACTGTGCCTTATAAATAGGAGTCTTGGAGTCATATTACTTTGGTTTGTATCTTTTGGTAACATAATGAGTTTCGTTTATGAAAATCAACTGAAACTCATTGCTCATAAAAGCCTATTTTCTTTATCAATCACTGTATAAGCAAAGTTCATTGATTGATGGACCTAAAGAATATTGCCGATGGTTTTTTGGTGAATACCAGGAATTCCTGAATTAAAACGTATGGCAACCAATCCATTTGTAATTCCGTAGTTGCTTCTGGTAAGATCGTGTATCAGTAGTTGGTTTACAGATATTTGAGCTTTTTAACCGACTTCAAAAAAGGAGGAGGATCTCAATTCGTCTGTATTTTTTTTTTATATTTGTTACCTCATAACTTTCGACTGGGCGAAGCGATTTTAATTATTCTTTTTTGATTTGAAAGCTGGTGCTTCCCGAATTCTTCGGTTCCATTTCAATTGGGTCCAGTTCTGCCAATGGCATCCATGAGAAAACTATATAAGTAAAAAATTAGCATTAAGTATGTGTGCGACTAATGAACGAGCAACTCATTATCATGCCAACCGATTTCGATTTATAAAAGGGTAGACTTCACAGATGGTCCCATGATCGTTACAACAAGACCTGATGATGGAATCCTGAGAAAATTGAGGAAAATCCTTAAATGTGTAGGCATACATAATACATCTTAGGTAATCACGTTTAGTAGGTCTACCCATATTTAGAAAAAAATGTTAGTGTACTTCAGATTCACTAAAAATCTAAAAATAAACAAAAATTTTAACAAAATAACCCGACTTCACAAAAAGAAACTATTCCAAAACAAACTAATACGCACTAAAAAGAAAAAAAAAATCCTTTATTAGACTACTTAAAAGTCAATCAAATTATTACGATATTATAATATAGTTACAATTATTGTTATTTTTTGAGGCGGTGTCAGCCAAGGAAACACTACAATATACCTAGCAATAATAATACGAGAATACTTTAATAATTAAGCACATTTAACAGCTCCCCTCCCGCCGCGGCCCCGCTCACGCCTCTCGCCTAGTAAAGTCGCGCGTGCTACACAAGCACATCTCACCTATAACTATGTATGTAGTTACAAGCCTACGTTGGCTGAAACCGACTCCGAAAATAACAATAATTGTAACTATATTATAATATCGTAATAATTTGATTGAATTTTAAGTAGTCTAATAAAGCAATGATTTTTTTCTTTTTAGTGCGTATTAGTTTGTTTTGGAATAGTTTCTTTTTGTGAAGTCGGTTTTTTTTTTGTTATAATTTTTGTTTATTTTTAATGATAAAAAATTATATACGCTTCATAAATAATAACATATTAAGAAAAACTGCTTCAATACCCTCCAATCCACACAAAGAATAAATATAAGGAAAATCAAAACGTTAAGTCACGACTTCATTATTTTCATTGTAAATCACAAAGTGTTTTGTTTCTTAACGATCGTGTTTCCACAAAAAATGGATATTTATTTATAAGGAAGCTGTCATTATTGGTTTGGGAAATTTTGAATCTGATTTTTAAATGTATCTTTTCATGGCATTGTAAATGGCATTAATGTTCTTTTCAAGGGGAACAACACATATCCCCAAATCTTTTTCAGGGTACTACCTGTAGGTTTGTGTTTGTCTACAATTTCACCGCAGAGGTTCCGTCTTCCCGACTTTTAACACGATTTTTTTATGAAAATTTGATTAAAGTTGTTATTATCTACACCAATATAAGCATTACCTATGTTTTGATATAAAAGGTAATCTCCGAAACTAAACATTTGATTTAAAAAATAGTTTCACGGATATGAGGCTACACTATTCCCACGGATCATGGAGATTTGGTCATTTTATCTTTAATCTTGGCAAAACTTACAAAAAGCCAAAAAAATCACAAAATGTGCAATTGTGTACAGTAAATACAAAGCAAGCTTCGTTTTGTCCAAGTCCATTTAATATTATTTTATTTCAAAACTTTTATAGTGGCACTACGATAAACTTAACTAGCTAACGACTAACTAAACTAATACAGTTCAAAGAATACCCATCAACACGACATAGGGTTGACAACGCATAGGCGATGCCCCTGGTGTAGCAAATGTCCATAGGTGGCGGTGACCACTTTCCATCAGGTGAACCGTCTGCCTGTTCGTCGGCTTAATAGTCATAAAAAACGCAGTGATTCTGCGAAATCAATCAGTGCCTAATGCTCAATAAAATCAATTAACACCAAGTTCATTACGAGTGATTACAGCCACACTGTAAATCAGCTGGCGGCTTCGTTAGTCTGCGATATAGAAATGATTGAAGTATAGAAGTGCCATGAGAACTGCTTTGCTATTGAGTAAACATATTGCGTTTTATATAGGTACATAATATTTACCTTCAGGCCCATTATCCCTTAACAGGTAGGCAGAGGTCACTGTATGGAGACCCACATTGTACCGAAGATATTTTAAGTCTCAACGGCATCGCCGTCATCCAGTCACGTTATCGAAAACGTTCATGTAATCACCTCAAAAAAGACAGCAAGTGTTTCTTTGTTATCTTGAATCAAGCCAAGGACTTTTTTTCTTTTTACGTTTCAATATTTATAATTTAAAAAATATATATTTTATTTCATAAGTACATATTAACAACATCTAAATGTGGTAACAATTTGTTTTATTTTTGTCTGCTAAGACAATTTATAAGTGCTATTACAATACCACTTTTCAAAATTGTCGTCCTATATAAGTAAGTACCATAATCTGTGGTTAGCGGTGCTGGAGTCATAACCCCTTTGATGTATATAATATTGTTTTATCTTCCTATAATAATCCATTCAATACCTAGAAAAAAAAATGAGTTAATTGTATAATCATACGTACATGACATACTCCTTATTAATTTACATTTCTATGGATCTCAAAACCTGTTTATATACGTTCAAATTATGTGGAATTGGCAATTATGTCACTACCGGCTTCGTTCAATTATTGTGGTTAAATATTTAATCAGTTCTGTGATATTTGTGGAACAAAGAATACATTATATTAGTACTTAATCAGTATTTATATAATTGCTTATTTATTATTAAATTAATTATATGTTATTAATTTTTAGTCTTCCTTAATATTGTATGGACGATTGTTATGCTTCCATGCAAAAAACTACCAAACGGATTTCGATGAAATTTTTCACATAGACGGTTTACAACCTTAGTATATATAATACATTATATACCAAGAAGTTATAGCAGCCTTCGGGAACGCGGGTGAAACGGCGGCTAGTAGGTATCACACTTGTTAAAAAAACTTGCAGAAAACTTGCAGACTAGTTGTCCCCCGCGGTTTCATACAAATTCGTAACACGTAAACATTCATACATCTATAGTTGTAAGTAGTATCTATATAAATATCCCAAGACATCCTTCACACATGGTTACCTGATCCCAAGTTAAGCAGAGTGTACTGCTTGTAGTATGGCGACCAGGTAACTGATACGAGTGTACTATTATTTTAAATATACACTTATATATATATATTTACACCAAGACACAGAACAAATAGACATGCTCATGCACACAAATGTTTGTCCTGAGTGGGAATCGAACCCGCGACCTTCGGTTTGACAGTCAGGGTCTCTAACCACCAAGCCAACTGGCCCGTCTATTTTATATTAGTAGTATATTTTTTCTTTTAATTTTTTTTTCTTTGAAGTTGCTTTACTGTTTTGACTTAAAAAAGATTACCCCAATGCGAATTTATAGAAAAAATTGAGAACAGAAATAATATAGTGAAATTTACGTTAAAAACAAATGAGACAATTTAAACTACAACTAAAACTATTCGACGAGAACAGAAACAGATAAAATAATTTTTTTTTTTGCATAAAATAGTTAAATCTATTCAATATTTGAACTTTCCACTTGAACGCTCACAACTTTAAATCCTTTTACTTTTTCCACGAGCATACATTCTTTCCAGCAAATCGTGGAAGCCAATTGATACGAAGAGCTGCGTAACTATTGTTCCTATTCTATACTATACAAGCAGTACACTTTGCTTAATTTGCGAAGAATGTCCTGGGATATTTATTTTAGTTAAATTCTAACATTTATTTAACATTTCTTTACAAAACGATCAAAAGGAAAAATACGAAATTTTCATTACTAACTAACTTAACTAACAATAAACCCTTTCTGCCGCGCCGTTCACGTCAAGGTTTTGTCAGGTGCTCTTACTGCCAATTTGCCCCTCCATTCATTTGAGTGTAATTCATTTGAACGTAGTACCGTGTGATATTCACTGACATATACCTACTAAACGTGGAAATTGGATTACCTCCTTTCATTTGGACTGACCTATTTGGATTCTCAACTTAATTATGATTCGGGTATGATAAGGTTGTGTAACCTGCTACAAATTTTGGAAATGTTACTCTGACGGTTTCGGTCGTAGGAAATGTCTATTTGAAGAAGTTTATTGGGACTACCTATTTAAATTAGGGTATTTTAGGTAATATTCGAGTATTTATAGCTTATTTATATTGTAAGTATATGTACGTACAAGCTGTCCCCCGCGGTTTTGCCCGTGTTCTAAACTGATGGTTTCTTATCTCCAAGATAAAAAGTAGCCTTTGTGCATTATAGATAATAATATGTACTCGAGTATTTATAGCTATAAATATTATATTGTACGTACTAGCGGTCCCCCGCGGTTTTACCTGCAATCTCGGGGGATGTTACTTACCCCGGGATAAAAAGTTGCATTTGTGCTATTCCAGACTATAATCTATCTCTGTCCTAAATTTTGTCTAGATCTGTTCAGCTGTTTTGGTGTGATTGAGTAACAAATATCCAGCCATCCTAACTTTCATATATATAATAGTATAAGAAATACATATATACTGAGAATATCTCATTCATATAAATTACTTAATACGAGGTTAACTTTTTAACCGTAATGTTAGTTGGAAACTATGTACTCATGAAATTTTGATCGATAAAGTTTTAATTATCTTTAGGAACTTTTTTCTTAACCACATTTTTATTAACTCACTTTTGTTATACCTCAAATAATAGTGATCCTATAGTAAAAGGTTATCCCTGATACTTTGGCTAGTAGATTGAAAAGTTACCCTGTAATTCATAGTCAGTAGATACTATAGACATGCAAAAGCACCGAATTTATGACAGTCAGGTTCTTGCCCCGACCTTTCTCCCATTCCTTCTGAGATTTCCTTTTATTACCATACTTTTTACAGCGTCAAAGTGCATATATATTTATATGTAGAACATCAAAGCCCGGAGTCTTGCATATGACATTTTCCTGTTACAAAAAAGGACTATGCAAATGATGTAAAACCCCTCAAAGGCGAGGCCTTTTCTATTTGCATCGTGCCTCAAACATCAACATGAAAAATAAAATTGTAAGAATCAAAAACCTATGCTTCCTTCCAGATTTAAAAGAAAAATAGATTAACGGATTGATTGGCTGAAATCATTGAATAAAGATCTATTTTCGTTTTTATTATAACATTTTTATGATTTTTATTTATGACAGGCCAGTTGGCTTGGTGGTTAGCGGCTCTGACTGCCAAGCCGAAGGTCGCGGGTACAATTCCCACCCAGGACAAACATTTGTGTGCATGAACATGTGTGTTTGTTCTGTGTCTGGGTGTAAATATCTATATAAGTATGTATTTAGAAAAAAAAATTGTATATGTAGTATATCAGTAGTTTGGGATGGCCGTGTGTAAAAGAATGTCCCAGGATATTTATTTATTTTATTTATCATTATGAAACATATACTTGATTAATGTTATAATTATTTGTGCTTGTCCCTAAAAATCTTTTTGTTGTAAAAATAAGTAAGCATGAGTTGCAGATGATAATTCTGAAAACTATCTTCTTCTCTATTATCTGGACGGTATATAAATTGTAAGGTAAATTTTCATTATAACCCGAAAAACCAAAAAACGAAAAAATGGCAAAGAAAAATATTGAATAAACTGAAGAGGAGAAAAAATAAGTCTAAGAACATTGAAGTGCTTACATCCTCAAGCATACTCCGATCCGAAACATACAAGAGTATCGTAAAAGTCGGCTGTTATTTTATCAAGGACTAATAGAAATATCGATATAACATAAAAAGTCGACGATAACTCGATAGGTGTGGCGAGCAATACCGTAGCTTTCTTTATTGTGACTAGTTCTGTTTCACGATTTAACCCGAGTATTTTTCTGACATTAAAAGAATACTAATCAGGCTTTTGTTCTAAATAGTACCTGCATTTATTTTAATTAAGTTATTCATTCTATTTACCTGTATTACGTAATTAATATATCTATACTAATATTATAAAGAGGAAAGAATTGTATGTAAGTATGTTTGTTACTCTTTCACGCCAAATCTACCAAATGGATTTGGATGAAACTTGGCACATAGATAGAGCATATTCTGGAATAACATATAGGCTACTTTTTATCCCGTGAAAATGTGATAGCCCTCGGGAACCGTAAAACCGCGAGGGACAGCTATAATGTTATATTGTTTCAAACAATCTAACACTATGCTAAAAAAAAATTGGTGAATGCGTTTTTTTTTATTGGAATATATAAAAAAAATGTCAACCAGGCAGACAGACAGTATATTAAAGGATCCCTAAAAATATTAAGCCAATATTACCAAGTTTGCCCAGTTAACATAATAAAAATGATCAAAATTCAATTGTCGAGTTACAGTGTTCTTCGCATCACGCGTCGAAGTAGGACTTTTATTTAATTTAGTGTAGTGAAACAGCTCGGAGACCTGTTGTCTTTTTATTCAAGTACCATCTCATGTACACACCATTACGAAACGTTTTATAGGCCTTCATCTCTATTTTATTGTTTTTCTTACGCACTATCCTACAAATATTATAAGCGGAATTAAGTTTCGTTTCGAATTGTTTTTTTGCACGAAAATAGCAGATAAATGAAACTGTTAAGCCAATTATAGTCTTTTAGTTCTTTAATCTACCTTCTGGACATTCTGATAATATTGAAAAAAAACATATTATTTTATTTTTTAATCATTAAAATAGCCTTAAACAGAAATTCTCATTTTGCATTTCCGATTTTTATTCGCATGAATACAGCTAAAAATTAAGAAAGGTCTGACATTCGATTTAATAAAAAAGATAACTTCCACCACTACTTTATTATAAACATAATTATCATCAATAACAACGACTATCATACGTCAGCTATAATGTACCATGTAATAACTCACTAGTGATCGTTTTGGATCCAGCAAGTTTTAGTAGTGTTCGTTGTATCAATAATTGATTGTTACGTAAAGCCCGCCGGTTGTGCTGTCTGAAAAGTTTCCTGTAAAATTGAAATAGGAGCTTAAATAATTTGGGATACAATTTTATAAGTGTACCAAATTTATTAATTTTTTTTTTAAATTCAAGATAGAGATAGTGGGAGATGACTTACGCTGTTCCAGTTTCTTATGAATTTTAAACGGACAAGTGTGAGTCCTGTGTTCTTTAAAAAAAATTATGTAATTCATATTATTATAATAACTAACTTATACATTTATAATTAGAGCAAGCACCGAACGATACTCAAACGAAAAAGTATGTCGGATCGAAGGTGAACTTAACCAACTTTGCGAGACGTAATTAATAATCGTGGATGTCGAGATTTTAAGCGAAATTGTCAATCCTATAATTAAGTTTTAATTCATAACAAAATGAACATCTATACTAAAATAACTAATCAGATAAATATAATTTTACTACAAATTACCAATAGCTTCATCGTGAAGTAGTAGTAGCAATGGAAATATTTGTGCTATGAGTTTGCAAGTATCAAAATATGTGGTATAAATGGTAATGTCCCCTAATTGTGGTATTGCATTTTTTTAGCACCAGGGGCTGTAAAGGCCTTTACGGTTCCATGTTTTTCCTCGACGGTTCCAATCACTGGTCGCAATTCCTACTAGCTACTAAAATATTCTTGGTTTCTCATATATTAATTTCGTAATAATAAAGTCGTGTTTCTTCGTTTGATGGGCACTTTGATAACCGAAGCAACCTCAAGCTATCAACAAACAGTTTAATGCCGCAAAGCCTGCAACTTGTAACCGACATAAATTCGTCTTAATACCTTTTACAAACATGTGTTACCAGACCAGAATATTAATATAAAACGTCGCTTTTAATGTTGCGATATAATTATTGTGTACAAAAACCCTGAGGCACTGTGACCCTTTTGAATATGGGGGTTAGAGTTAATCTTGATATTTTGTTTTACAATAATGTTTTGCAAACAAAGCGTACTAAGAATGTAATAAGTTATGTAGATATTATAGGTATAAATTTTAAAATTAAATATTAGCTTTTACAGTTGAGATTTGTGAGTAACAATATAAAATCTTCCGTAATACGTAAAATCATATTTATTCGAATGAACAAATACGTTATCCCAGACATTCACCGTTGCATCTGAACAAACCCGAATTTGTCAAACGTTTTATCCTTCAATATTTTCGCGGATTACGCGTCGCACATCGGGCAAAGTATATTTTATCCCGAAGAACTGAGGCAGCCGTAAGCTCCGTATCTAAGCTCGGCAAAGATATGATGGCACGTCAAATTCAATTGACGTATCCGAGATAGCAGTAAACGAATGAAATACACGATGGAATACACAGACAAAAACAGAAAAATATACACAGTTTTTTTTACAGTATAGGAATAAAATAAGTTTTTGATACAAACTTTGTGACTTCTATGAAGACTGTACTGAAAAAAATTATAAACACGTATATTTGAGCGACATTGCTTCAGAAAAAAATTATTCTAAACCAGTTTTATGTATGGAACCAAGAATGTATTTATATCAATTCGTTAAAAAAAAAAATTACAGGCCAGTTGGTTTGGTGGTTAGCAACTCTGACTGCCAAACCGAAGGTCGCGGGTTCGATTCCCACCAAGGATAAACATTTGTATACATGAACATGTCTGTTTGTTCTGTGTCTGTGTGTCAATATCTATATAAGTATGGATTTAGAAACAAAAAATAGTAAGTCTGTTATCTTGGTTCTTGTACAAGCTCTGCTTAGTTTGGGATCAGATGGCCGTGTATAAAGAATTTCCCAGGATATTTATTTATTTATATTTATTTATTAGTAATAGGTAGTTCAGTTGAAATTTAGTTCTAACTTGATAGCCAAAGGGCTTACTTAATTGATGGCGTATTGTACATACAAATGGCACAGTACAAACATTGTTAGCGTATTCGAAGCGGGGTGCAGCTAATTCCAGTTAAGTAACTACAAACAAAATTTTCAAGTATCGAATGCACACTCTGCCATCGAATAATCATTTTATGTAACCATCGAAGCAAAGTATTATTAAAAAGCATTTATTTCGTATGAAAACTATGAATGTATTGCACTGAGGTCGTTTCCTATCAAGTTTAGAAGCAAAGAGGATGATTAAAAATCCAAAACGGTTAATTCAGTTCAGGCACGCTGAGGGCCCTAATGAAAGTCAAAGTTTCAGAAGCTACCGCCGGTTCGGAAGTCAGCCTATAACTATGAAGAACCGGCAAGAAACTTAATAAGGTAACTCTTTTTATTTTATCTTTTCAGGCTTTTAGTCTATTCATTTTCTTAAGTTCAACATCTCCATAATACATAATATAAAAAATGGGAAACAAATATAATGAAATAAATATAATATAATTTTTAAAGTTATGATAATAACAATCTCAAAAAGATTAAGAAATGATGCACTTCTACTGAGAGCAGATATTTTCAGATATCGGTATCTCATTGTGATGAATTTGTAATTTAAATCTACGAGTATATATATAAAAATGAATCCCTATTTCCCTTGGTCACGGCATCACGCATAGAGGGCTGGACCGATTTCGCTAATTCTTTTTTGTTGTGTTTGTTATTATCAGGAGATGGTTCTTATGAACGAAAAAATTAAGAAAGTAGCGCGGAAAATTAGAAAATTTAAGACCATATTAACTTTTCTAATGTAACCTTACCGCTTTTGACAAAATAAACTCTTATAATGTAACCTTATGGTGTTTGACATAAATGTCAGCCGTTTGACAATATCGTTTAAAACAGAGGCATGCGTCGGAATTATATTGATAAAATAATTAATTTATCATTACTTAGTCAATTCGAAATATTTGTGAAAATTTTAATAAAGTTAAAACACGATAGCGACTTTCGGGTTGGCTATCCAATATAGTAATTGTAGAAAAATACATTTTTATGTATAGTTTTTAATAAAGTAAATATGACAAGACGTCAGCTAGTACGTAATAAATATGGCTTTTAAATTAAAGATTTTTTGGTATCCATTTTCAGTTTTGGTTGGACATTTTGGTTACCGAAAGCGGTACTGTACAATAAGGTCGAAAAAGACCAAGACAAGACTTGCTAATAAAATATAGCTCAATAATACTCTGTGACTCTTTGTTAATGATATTTATAGTCCTCATAAAAGTAGTAAAAAATTAATCGTATAATTTTACAAATTTCGCATACTCTACGATCTATTTTAATTTTGATTACTATTAACCATCCCTTAAACTAAAGGTCAACCGAATTTCGACCTTAAAGCAAAAAATTTTGCTCAACCACCCAAAATTCCATTTTCCAAACGACTTGCTTTCTTGTCTCGTATACATGATATTCGCTTTCAGTAAAAGCCATATACCTATAAAGGTGGCAGTTACAGCAACAATATCACGTTTTTGTTATTAAAATTAAATCTAGTACGTTTGTGAACATCTGACGTTTATTAGCATGCGGGGCATGTTCTACCCCTAATGTCCGCACCAAAGACTTTTCACTAATGGAAAATTTATTGTGAGCGTTATATTGGAAAATTCCATGGATTCCAAGCGAATTGTCTCGATTGGATGCCCTTAAATTCGGGTGGCGTATTCACTAATAAAATTGCTGAGAGCTTTGCCTAAGAGGTTTGACTTTGCCGGCGTTTAGACTATTGGGAAAAAATATACCTATATGGAAAGTAATTTACTCGTATAATGAACATATGACTATATTCGACAGATTAATACATACACAGATAGATAACAGATCATTTTCAACCCTAAGTTACCCCAAGACCGACAGGCAAGCAGGTAATGATCATTTGTCCGAAGATATACTCTTCCGAGAAGATTTTTCCTAACTTAAGATCTTATACGACAGAGTTACAGGTGATTAAAAAGACAATTAGTCAAAACGTCAAATTTACCATCCTCGACCCGCGAATCAAATCTAACGTCCAAGGCAATTATTCGGTCACCAATACTTCTATCCCACAATGCCTTGGTAAGTTATTGAGTTTATTTTTGATGTTTTACTACTGTAAATCATCCCAACCAAACATAGATGTGAAATAAAGCCAAGTTCGTAACAAAAAAAGCGTTGCATGATAAGAACTCGGATAGCAGCTCAGCAATAAAATAAGTGAGATCTAACTGGATACCAAGCTTTTCAAAGATTCAACTCTATCATCAGTGGCTTTTAAAGACAATTTATTATGCTCTTTGCTACTATATAGTGCGACTTGGCAAGATTTTACCTACCAACTCTAATAGTTGAGTTTGAGCATAATTTTGTCAAGTGTTTCATATTTATTTTATAAAATTAACACATTTAAAGATCTAGTCAAATAAGTACTTATGACAAGCGTAATAAAGTTTAGGTATGTAATTAAGACATTTTTTCGCGTAACTTTGCAAGTAACTCGGTCTATATCGATCATTTTAAAAAAGCAAAACTATCCAGCCATTTTCAAGTGATGACTTACCAACTTACAGCATTAAATGTTTATTTATAGCGAAAGGTACTTGAGAACGACCCGTGATTCACTGCGCTTTTTTCATTTTCAACAGCATCTATTCTCAAAACCAATCCTGCATCGAGATCACTTCAATGCACAGTAATCAAGTAAATGACCAACGAACTAAATTCAGCTTCGTTTTCTCTCCACATTCCGCTTCGACCTCGAGCGACTTTTTCAGTTTTGAACTCAACTTGCTTCATCTATTTTCTGAAATTTCAACCCTAGTGCTGTTTAATTAAAGCCGATTTTCAGTCTCTCATTGCTTCGCATTAACTTTTTACGGGATCTCAAATAGAGCAACTTGTTTGTGGATGCAAGCGATGGAAATGGACTGACCAATGTGTGCTAGTGATGTGCTGTTACGAGCTTTTCCTTATCTATTACTGATATGTACACTTAAACTTTATGTGGGTCAAGTTAAGTTCAGCCATAAAAATATAATAAATGCAAAAGATAATCTATTATTATTTATTTTATTATATTATATTATAATTATTAATATAAAAGGAGATTTTCGATAAAATTTCGGAAGTTATTAAAATATTTAACTACTTGTAAAAAATATGAAAACTTAGTGTTGAGCACAAAGTTTTCATAATTTTAGCTAGAGAGGAAAAAGTTACAAATTTTTACATATCATAATCATTACGAATCGATTAACTATGCAATGTATTGTGTCTTGAAACCAGACATATTCATAATTGATTTTTCCTGAATGTGTTGTACTCTTCCGTCGATCAGTGTATAAAAATATATTGCTTTCATATATTTCGATTAATCGATACATGCAACTTTTTTGTAAGTAAACAAAGAAAACAAAAACTCGATTAGCCAAAAAATGGAGAGTTTGAATATCGACATATTTAAATCAGTATTTATAACGCACTAGCTAAGCATAAGTGTGTAGTAGTTTCTGTTAGCCTCGGAAGCACGGAATTGAATTAGCCTTACGTTAGACCCATACATGTCCATCATAATATAATCTATACTAATGTGGTAGTTGGTTATTTAATTATACTTTTATTATTAATAAAAAGATTTTAGTTAAATCTTTACATATTTGATAAATCTAGGAATTACATGATTGATATTTTTAACTTAGAAAACATTTATCTCTTGAGATACGTTCTCAAGACTTTGAGGTGGAAGTTAGTTATAATACTAATGAACGAAATGTGTTTTTTATATTTAGATAGTTCACTTTCGGAATAAGCTCTATGTAGAGATGACTTAATACTCAGTTTTCTTTGGACTCTTGAAAGTTAAGTTATTTTCCAATCCTTAACGGTTTTCAAAGAAACTAGGCAGAAAGATAGCTGGTTTCAACACAGTATACTTTTTATTCCGGGATTAAATCGTTCTGGAATTTGAGTGAAAAAGCGGGGCAGAATCTAGTCTTTCATAAAACGCCAATCACTCTGCCATGTAACCGCATCCAAAAGAACCGTTTTCATCAAATATTTAACCTCTCATTCGGATCCCAACTAGATTAGGGTACCTCAGTGAGTATACATAGAGTCTACGGAACCAAATTAAATTATGCGAACGTAAATGTTAGTATCAGCGGGAATATCGGAAGAATATACCGTTTAACGTTAAGCTTATCTTCGACGGAAATCTGGAAAAAAGACATTAATGCTCGAAAGTACAATTTATTGTGCCGAGTTTTGTTTAGTCTTGGGAGATTTGAATCTGATAAATTAATTGGGTTACTGTTTGATAAATGTATCTGCTGTATTCAAAGCTATATTTTGTATTTCCTAATAAAATTACTTATCGATATGGTTTTTATTTCTCAACAATTTTATTGACTATGGAATAGTTTTACAATGCGAAGCGAGGCGTGAGATTTCTCTATTTAAAAGGGAAGATATTCCCCCAGGCTAGGTGATCATGCCTGGAGACCGCGGTCCAACTGTTGTTAGAAGCTTGTTTTTATGGTCAAATTGTGAGAATGTTTCGATATCTCGATGCAGGATTCTCGCGTGCGTGTTTATAGATGTCACTACAGTAGATATTATAATAATAAAAATTGTATCTACGAGACAACGAAACAAAACCCCATATTAAAGGCATTTTTTTCAAGTTATATAAAAATGATATTAATTAATTAATCTTCATATATTACCAGTTAAAAACCAATACAGATGATTCGATTGTGTAACGGCAATTCATATAAAATATATAATATATACGACCTTTATTGAGCCACATGTATATGGACAAAATTAGTAAAACTGCTATAACTAATTTAAAATTTTAATGTAATGTGAAATTTGTTACGTTTGTACGTGAAGAAATATTTTTAAAGTCTTTTATCCTACACTTTATATCAACATACCAGAGACTAAAACAAAGTCATTACAGTTTTTTTTGTTTCATAAATGTTTATGTTCGTAAAGGGCCTTAAAAAATATGCACTTAACTAGTCTTTATTATAGAGATGTCATGACTCTATGGAGAGCCATACTGAGAAATATAAAATCCTAATTCAAGTCTATTTTATAAAACCACTTTTAATATGAATAAAAGTGTGAACAGAGTAAGACAAAAATTTAAGGCACATTTTTTATACCCGCGTAGCATATATCGTATCTGTCTATATACGCCTTCAATTTTGCTACGGCGTAGCATTGGCATTTTTTGGAAGCTACTAGCTACCCATGAATTCTATGAAATCCTCTGATAAAAAAGAACTACAGTAGGATACTGTACCTAGCATCACCCCTTCGAGTTAAATTTTGCCAGTACTCCTTAATCTTCATCGCCTTTAGGGACTTATTTCAATTTGAGCGTTATAATACTATAGTAGTTCATTTATATTGGTATAAAATATTAAACAACAACAGCAACAATATTGCTTCTTATTTCTTTTTTTGTTATTGCTCTTCTCTTTAACCCTTTTGTTGTTTTCATGACATTTCGTTGCTTTAGCCATGTAAATGTTTTACGAAATTCAAACGCAGTTTTATTAAACATACGTAACGTACATAAGAATGCAATCCAAAATTGTAGAATGCAATTTATTAATGGAACAAAGCATAATTACAATAAACTAAATATACGAAATGGGAGATTATAAAGCACCGAAATACAGATGAATTATTCATATTTAGTCAGCGATGCTCCATGCAGACGCCATTAAAAATATTCTCTAGAATGCATACCGCTGACTCAAAAGGTTAAACCCGGGAACAATGCCTAGCTCTGAAGCGTAAAAGAATATTCCCTAATAAGAATAATTAAGCGACCCGTAAAAATAGGGTTGCTTCTTCCAAATTTTATTCAGGAGTTTATTTAAGGTGATGGAAGCTCATTGGTTGTGACGTCGAACGTCAAAGTGAAGGTTATAGGATTGAATCCTTTAATGAGCTTAAGCTTTCGGTGAAGAAAGACATCAAGTAGAAACCATAACACGGTGGGCTTCTACGCTTTTTGTGTTAACTACCGTTGACCCTCATACATGAGATTGTGGTGAAAATTAAGCATATCTATAGTTGGATAAATAAGGGTTAGCACCTAATTGGACTTGCAAGTATATGCAATGGTATAAGTATGATAAATTTTCTTATTATTTGTAAATCATAAACAAACTGCTTTTAATAAATTCTTGGACTGCATAAATATTTCATTTTTCAAAAGCCTTAATCGCATTTTTATATGCATCCAATGAAAAAAAAAGCAAAATTTATGTTCTCAAAAAATCAAACAAATAAATTGATTTCAACTCCGCTCTTTCAACTTCGCTTTACGGAGCGGTAGTATTTTTCCACAGATTTTAAAACGACGCCGCGGCTTGGGCCGATTAGGTTTCCCAATGAAAAATAATAAACCACCTCCCAATGCTACAGTGACCTTTGTCACGCGTGACCTGTGAGGTTTTATCTCATTTTGTTGGGGCTTAAATTTTTCACGCTCTAATAACTCCGTTGAAACTTGTTTAAACACGTTTTAACATTCATGGTTTGAACATTACAGCCCTTTCTCAATTGCGAATTACATGGTCACGTTGTTTAAAATAACAATTTCATCTCAACATCGCGTTTTAGTTAAGTGATAATTTATGTGAGTAATTTTTAATTCTTTTCTGCAGTGCTTAAAATGTATATAATATTTTTAAAACTTTTTATTTGAAAATGACAGTGCGCGTAAATTTCATAGGGACTGTCTACCTAAGGTAATATAAAGAATGTGTGTACAGACAAATGAGTGGTTATTTTAACGGAAAAAATCGTATTGTACCTTAGGTCACCTAATCACCCCTATAATTAGGTCAATATTGGCCTAACAAAGCCAGTTCATATAAAACCCTGTCAGCTGTCGTTACACTATTAGAATTCTGCCCTTTTACAGAATTCATTTTCAATAACTATAAAATCATTTACACGAAAGTCGCATCTTAAGAGTAACATTTCAAACACAAAAACATAGAAGAAAAACTCCTCCTTTTTTTTAAAAGTTGTGTAAAAACTGTTTACTATTTTACATTTGAAGCTTATTTTAGTTATGCTAAATTAAATTAACATGAACGTTTCAACTCAATTCATTTTCAGGGTGGATAAAATTATTTCAGTGAGGTCCAATGTAAACGGTCGTCAGTTCTCACTAAAGCTTAACTGAAATTAAATAAAGCTGGCAATGTACGTGTTGGAAGTATACTACCTATAGATCCAGGGTACTCACATTATGTACGAAATATATTTTTTTAATTAGAAACATAGGTAGAGCATTAAAACAATAAAACAATCTTAGACAGACATGTTTTCATTAAATCTTAAAGAAGGTGTTATCGAAAGATATCTTCACAGCGTAGATTATTATTAATAAATACGTCATCAAGATCACGTGACATGCATTGCCTATTCGCAATTGTCTCTCACCTCTTTGTCATTGAGTTCTTATTTTTGTCCTATCCTAATTAGTTGGTTTCAGAGTTTGATAGACAACACTACTAATCAGAACAATGGTGAGTCATAACATATAACATTTCTTTACGCCCATTATGCTTAAAGACCTAGGCATAGGTCTAGGTAATGAAACCCATATTCCATCGAGCTAATTTTAAGTCCAAACGTGACATGTGGTGAGCATTAACGCTGTCTACAATTTTTATTTTTTGTTGAGTAGCCCGACAAACAGGCAGAAGGTTCACCTGACTGTAAGTGGTCACCAATGGATATTTGCAACAACAGGGGTATCCCAAATGCATTATCAACCCTGAGACGTGAAATAGTTCTCATATGCCTGTAATTTCACTGGCTCTTTTCCATATTAACCAATACATGTACTATGGGGGGAATTCATGTGTCTTCGACTTGTACCTACAAGTGCACTAACGCTTAACGGCGGTACGGCGGTAGTACTTCCCCGAAAGATCTTTGCACAAAGAGCAGCTGCGACTACGAAGCTACTACTTCTAAAAGGTATCTGGGGCACTTAACCAATCTCGGTGAAAATATGGTTAAAACAGACTCGAACAGCGGTAAAGATTTCCTCGAATCAACATGTCCCAAAAATTAGTCAAACGGCTTGAACGCATTGTTCACTGTCCAACGGCACCGCACAATGTAACAGGCAGTCCATTAACAGATTGGAACCGTCGATCGATACTTACTTTTGTATAGCTAACGCTTAGGGTTGTCACACCTTAGGGATTATTTATTAAAACCTATAAAAATATTAGAAATATGCGCAGAAATAAACAACACTGTACCGGCTGATTATAAATTCATTTCATAGTTGCAATAATGTCTCAGTAACCCGAATAAAAAATGCAATATAAAACTTAGAATAAATTTCATAATAGCAACATAAAGTATTTCATAAGTGGCATCCCTACTGTCACATTGTAACCACACAGGGTATTCATCAAAAGTTTTGAACAATTTTAGTTTATGAAAACCACTTTTCAGAATATTCAATTTAGTGTTACGAACTATTCACGTTCTTACAATGGTATATTAAACTTAATAAAGGGCTAGAGGTAAAATTGTTTCTGTAGGGGTAGGTGATATACATTCCATAACTTTCTAACTCTATGTCAATTAATATTTATTTATACCGTCTACTTTGATGTTGAATCTTCTCTAACTTTGCATTATCAAACTCTTTCAGGAAAGCTTTATAATTTATGAAACTCTAAATAAGTTCAAATACTCAAGGAGCTTGAATTTCTCTTGTCACTCAAAGACATAATTTACAGATATAGGCATCGAATTATTGGTTGTAATAGACTTAAACTTCCTATGAAATACATTTTTTATCGAGCCTCTTAATTAAATTTGAAAAATAATTATTATACTATATTATTATAATATTCGTTATGAAATATTTTGAACGTTTTATTTTTAAACCATATAATGCAACAAATATACCGCCAGTAAATACTATTATAAAATAATAAAAAAAATGTCAAATAAGTAACAGTACTGAACCGGTGATAGCTTCAGTAGCTGTCCTCTTCTAGGGCTTAATCTGAGTACATGAGTTTCACTATCAAAAACAAAGAAAACAAATAAAATTATATAAGCAACAAAATAAACTATTCCACTAAAATCAATGTGCGTCAAGTGTTCGGACCATATCTCCTAGGCTATGCATCATTGTGAACGCCGCCGGGCGCCCCGGCGTAATTACTCGGGCTTCGTTACGGGTAATGACCCTCTTAATTAAAACAGTAAAATGATCTTTAAAAATATTAACCGGACTGAGATTGAGTCTTGCAATTTTTATTGGTCAATTGGGTCTGTTTAGCTTGTAGCTCTTTTTAGACGAGGTGTTATTAATAGCGTAGCGGTTGTGATTAGTCTGGGTATGAAGCGTCCACCTCGATTCATTTCTAGGGAGTAAAGGTGACTATAGAGAATACGACCCGTCCATTTCACACCTTGGACTATGTGTTCAAAAAAAGTATTCCAATATTTCAAATATTTGCGTCGGCTGCAAACATTTCAAACAAACAAAATCTCTGGTACTAGGCCTGCATCGAATGCATAGAAAGCGTTTATTGCACCGACCCAAATTGATTAGAAATTTCTCTGACAGACATGTAAAACTATTTTTGTTGTACAAAAGTTTACATAGATTTCAAATATTGAATGAGCATAAAAAAATTATTAGTCTAATTTCCTTGTTTTCATAATTTTCCAAAACATTTCAGTTACCAAGTAATGTATTAATAAACATCCATTTGAACATCAGACATCCAAATCAAATTAAGCATAAACTTAATAAATTAAGTTATAATTAACTCGAAGAACAGACGAGACCCCGTCAAAGTTAAGATGTTCTAAATTTGTTGAAGCATACGTAATCGATTGAACAAGGTTCATACGGCGCAATGCAGATATTTGATCATATATTTTGAGAGTGGTGCCTCTGAGGCTACTGTAGGCAGGTACTAAGTAAGCCAAGTTCTCTCATTCAAAGGCTGTTTTCTGAACTTTAATATTTAACTGCTATAAGAGTGGAGCGCAAAGCCTAGAGTGTTAACAATTCTAGAACACTTTAAAATGTTCATATTGAAGCACAGTTTATATCTTAAGAATGTATCAAACTGACTGAGAAACGAATTTTTAAAAATGCTTTTCTATTTGCTGCATGAAAATAATTTCAGAGGCAAATGAAAAAAGTTGCAAGTTGCTAAGCGATTTACAAATATGACAAATGACTTAATTTATAAAAGTGTAGATTTTAATGTTGACAAATGCGATGATGTGAGAATAAATATTTGCAACACAAACATAACTTTATTTAGAATAGGAAATCATGTGGTTACATTCATAAAGAAGCGACACAATTATGAATTATGTACATTTCCTTCTGGCCTTAAAACTTTCGACTTATCTGAAATGAGAAAAACCACACGTTTAAATCTAGTCTTAAGGCAAAGCAAACATTTCTAGCTAAAGTAATTTCGGTGAAGGATCCTGAACAAAACTCCTCGATCACTTTCAGCCTACTTTGGTCCCCGTATAATTTTGCTTGTATTGTTTTATTCACGAGATAAATATATTGATGTGGTTGTGGGACGTGATTCTAGGAATAAATACCATTTCGGGCGTGAACTGACCTCAAAATATACGGTCGTGTGAAGTCAAACTATTTATAAGGATATAATTACAAAGCATTTAAAATGTTAATCGGCTATCAATGGCATCTATTGGTCTGCATAAGATACCTACTCCATCTATCTATATTGTATATAAAAATGAATGTTTGTCTGTATGTCCTTTATAGAATCGTAAACTATGCAAGTGGATTTTAATGCAGTTTTCAGCAATAGGTAGAGTAACTCAATAGGCCAAAGCCGCAGGATGCAGCTAGTGTATTATAAGATCCACGAATTTTAAACAAATAGGAACGCAAATATAATAGTGTTTGTAAATTTCATTATGTTAATGGTCATCTGTTTGATGGATAGTAATATTTATCATTTTTCAAAGTGGTTCCAAGAGAGGCCAAAAAGACAACTGAGGGAAAAATCTAAGTTAATAAACAACTGCTGTGTTTGTAATTATTAAAGTGCTAGATGAGTTATGAATGGTAGGATGTTATAAAAGAATATGATGGATAGGTTCTTGCAGATTTTCCCGTTATTAACAATATTTGTTTCGTCCCTGTACATTAATTATATACTAATTAAAAGAGAAAAGCATAAAAGAATAAAATATATATAGTAACAAATCGTTTTAAATAAATATCCTGGGACATTCTTTACACACGGCCATCCGATCCAAAACTTGGCAGAGCTTTTACTATAGAAATCAGGTAACTGACATAATACATATATTTTTTTTACACGACTTTTTTTAAATGCTTAATATTTACATTCAGACACGGATATTATAAAAAGACATGTTCATGCACACAAATGTTTGTCCTGGGTAGGAAGCGTGGCAATCAGGGTTTCTTACTACCGAGCCAACTGGCCCGTCAAATAAAGAAAATAAATTAATTAAAGTAATTTAAACCACACAAGTTTCTTCGCACCTCAGCTGCCCACAACTTAATGCAAGGGTTGTCCTACTTTGCCATCGCATTCGAACGGTTCAACGTAAATTGGACCTTTTAGCTGATTGCCAATTGGTATAAAACTCAAGCGCGTCGATAGACGGTGCACATCTCTCATTATCCTGAATAATTAAGTGCCCGACGGATTAATGAAATGTATGTCCGATCCGACAGTTTGAGGTTTAATTTTACTAAAGTATTTTGCTACTGTCCAATCTGGTTCATCTCTGATTTCTTATTTCCACTTAACAGGTATCTCAATTCAGGCTTCAATTCTGTAAGGAAAATGACACTAGCTTGAGAATGTTCCGTCACTGCCCCGTCTTTTTCATATGCTCAGTCTCTTTCGCTAACTACCCAATCACGTGAGAGGTAAGCTCTTCGAGACCTCGTTTGTATTAGCTGAATAAGATGGCAGGAATAGTAAATACATAATACAGAAGAGCTTTAAAGTACAGCTGGTTTACTTTACACGCTACGAAGAGTAGGTGCTTGGCAACAGCGTCCAACGTGAGGATGGAACTAGCCTAGTGATTGCATGTAGTAATTTAATAATGGGATCGTGCTATATAAATAGTTTTCATAACAACTTTGAAGAAATTGATAGTTGTTCAATGGATCGTCACACGAGCTTATCCCATCTTTATTAGATACTGCCTTCCTGTACCGCGGTTTCGCCCGTGTTGCCGAGGTATTTAATTTATCCCGAGATTGTTGCCGATTGCATCAAGAATATTGTACTTTTGAAATGTTAAAATATTTATTGAAATAGATGCCCTGATTACGGAGATTACCCTCCACATACTCACAACAATAACTTAAAATTTAATGCTTTACAAATTATTGCCATTATACATTATTGTGTTTTTCTTTAATTAATGATCAAATAAGGCGCCTTTACATTGCATTTTAACCTAAAGAAAATTCAACGTAAGACAATAAAACAAGAAAGGCTACAGCAGTTTTCTCATATGACAAAGCTTAATTATATAAAAGCAGATTCTCATCATAAAGTTGCTGCAGATATACATAATACAAATCTAGGTACAGCGAGCATGTGTTCTAGAATACAAGCACAACAGACGCTCCTATTAAATTTGCACCGAAAATAAGTCGAGTTGAACTAGATTTGGTGCAAAAGCGATAGAAGTTAGTTTAAAACGCCGTTTGTACGTTTTGACCTGGGTGCTTAAATTATAGAGGAATAAGTGTTTTTTGACAGGCCAGTTGGCTTAGTGGTTAGCGCTCTGACTGCCAAACCGAAGGTCGCGGGTTCAATAATAATAATAATAATAATAATTTTATTTGCAGTAATGTGTACAGATAGATGTTACAAAAATAATTAAGAGTGGTCACACAAGCCAGAATAAGGGCATGCAAAATTTACAATGTTTAGATTGTCAAATAAAATGTTAATAAATTAATTAGAAGTATGTCATTAAATATGTCAGTGTGTCAATATTTAGCGCACTACTATAAAAAATTGTGACTAGTAGGAATTTTTTTGCAATGTGTAAAGTATTCAGTAATGGAATAAAAATTGTGGAACTGAAGCCACTTCCGAAGTTGAACGTTAAACTTCGTCATAGGCAATTCTTTGATGAAATCCGGAAGATCATTATAAATCCTAATAGACATTGCATAGCAGTTCCTTTGCAAAAATACTGTTGAAGCTTTACGCGGCAAGACCAATCTGTGTGCATTTCTGGTATTTCTAGGATAAACATCCTTTGCCTTACTAAATAAATGCATGTTACCTTTCACAAATTTACATACTTCAGCAATGTACATGCAAGCTAACGGCATTATATTAAGTCTTTTAAATAATGGTCTACACGAAATCCAAGGAGCTACGCCGCAGATTGCCCGGACACATTTTTTTTGGGTTATAAATGCTTTATTTATATCTACGCTGTTTCCGAAAATTGGTAATCCATATTTTAAGAGAGAGGAAACATACCCATGATACGCAGCTAGTATTGTTTCCGTAGCTGCAGTTCGTCTTAACCTGTTTAAGACATAAACAAATCTATTTATACCAATATTTACTTTGTCAATATGTGGTTTCCAGTTTAGGGATTTGTCAAGATTTAGGCCTAGGAATTTCACTTCATCAGCTTCATTAATTGTTTGACCCTTATAATTTATATTTAAATTGTGACTTTTCTCATTTTTAATAGAAAAATTCATGTAACTAGTTTTATTTAAATTAATTTTCAACCCATTTTTGTCCAACCAATCTATAATACGATTCACTGATTCATTAATGTCAAATTCATGTTTATTTATGTCATTTTTATTAGTACTTATTATTAAAGATATGTCATCAGCGAACAAAATACATGGACGTTTTGTTACCTTTGGAAGGTCATTAATATATATAATAAATAAAAGTGGCCCAAGTACACTTCCTTGAGGTACTCCCCTTCTGTTTTGCTGGTAATCCGACTTATACGATTTAGTTATACCGTTATTATTTAGGTTTGTAATCTCGACACATTGCCATCTCTCTGATAAGTAGCTCTTAATCCAGTCCAGTGCTGGGCCCCGTATGCCAGCTAATTCCAGTTTATGCAATAGTATTTTATGCACAACAAAATCGAATGCCTTGGTCATATCGAAGTATACAGTTGTTACCAGTTGTTTACAATCGAGAGAGTTAACAATTTTTGTGACTAAGTCAAATATTGCAGACGTTGTGGATTTATTTTTCTGAAAGCCGTATTGTTCTTCTGTAAGTATACAGTTTTTATGAAAAAAGCTAGTTATCCTATTGTGCATAGACTTTTCAAACACCTTAGATATAACAGGAATTAAGGTTATAGGGCGGTAATTAAGTATTTCCAATTTATTTCCCTTTCGCTTATATAAAGGTTTTACAATTGATTTTTTTAAAACATTTGGAAATTTACCTTCCTCAAATGAGAGATTGATCAAATATGACAATAATGGTGCCAATTCACTTGAACAAGCCTTTAGAACTTTTGTGCATATGCCATCATAGCCCTCAGCCTTACTGTTTTTTAGAAGATGAATTAAGCTTTTTACTTCTTTTTCATCAACGGGTGCTAGGAAAATACTTGAGCTATGCCGGGAAAAATTCACACAATAATCATCCCTAAACCATTCATATTCCTTACCATTTTCAGTGAAATCTATAAAATGTTTATTAAATTCTTGCGCTATCGAAAGTGGATCGGTAATAACTTCATTTTTTGTTTTTATCTGTGGTATATACGAGCTAGGTATAGTATTTCCAGATTCTTTTTTTATTATATTCCATGAAACTTTACCTTTATTACTACTATTCATAAGTATTTTGTGATTATTTATTTTTCGAGAAACATCTATACAATTCTTCAATATTTTAGAATAAGAAATAAATTTATTTTTATTAATGCTACTTTTATGTTTGTAATATTGAAAGCGTAAGTTACGTTTGATTTTTGAACTAGTTTTAATACCCTTAGTCAGCCAAGTTATTTTTCGGTTATTACTTATTGTGATTTTTATTTTAGGAAAACAAAGTTTGTACAGTAATTTAAAGTCCTCGTAAAAAATACTAAAAGCCCTATCCAAATTGTCAGAATTATAGACATCACTAAACGTTAATTTTTGTAAATATTTTTTGAATTTCTCTATGTTGTCTTTATTATAATCTCTTTTAAATATATGAATTTTCTCTGCAAGCTTTTGTTTCTTCTGTATTGGTATTAAACCCATTTGTGCAGTCTCATGATCTGACAAGCCCAAAGGTAGCAGAGTACTGTTTACATTAGAAATATTACTAATAATATGGTCCAAGCATGCACCCTGCCTTGTTGGCTTATCGATATGCATAGTAAGATTAAAATTATATAAAATATCTTTAAAATTTTGAACTATTTTACTTTTTTTTTGTGTGTCTATGTTAAAGTCGCCTGTAAGAACTAAATTTATTCTGTTTTTTCTACAAAGATTGTATAGAAGTTCCTGCAATTTGCTAAAAAACGTATCTATGTTCGAATTTGGTGTTCTATACAAGCAAACTATATATAAATTAACATCTGGAATAATTATACCGCAGCATTCAAATTCCATAGACTTAGAAATATTTTTGAGCGATGGTATTATTTTGAAGTCTGTACCTCTTTTTGCTAATATACATACACCACCTCTTTTAATGTTTTGTCTACAAAATTGTGAAGCTAATTCGTAGCCATCAATGGCAATATTTTTTTCCTCACCCAATTTCACAAATGTCTCCGTAAAACATAGTATGTCAGGCTCTAGGTCTTTACTTTTCAAATCATCTAACGAGATGCTAACCATGTCTTTTTTTGCCAAAAGACTAGCAATATTTTGGTGTAGAATTTTAATGAATTGATTCTGCTACACGAAAAAATTTTTTGTTGCTTGTTAAGTTTTGGGTTCCTGAATTATCGTTTATGTGTTGAATTAAGTTATCTGATTTTGGTGTTGGTTTAAAATAAAATGGTATAGTCCCTTTCCTTATTCGTTTTGATTCGTTAGCAGAAACTACTGAAACATTTCCTCTACTGTTAGGCCGATATCTTGCACCTACATGCCCCGCAGATGGTTTCATCAGGTTTCTAAGATTTTTAAAGTTTAAAAATGTAGTATCATAGTTATATTGATCAATTCCAGTATTCAATACTTTACACATTTTGTCCGTACAGTAATATTCATTCTCATAATTCCACTTTATAAATTTACAGTTTGAAAAATTGTTACATGTTAGCTTAATTAAATTATTCAATTCCATTGTATTCAAATATCTATTATATCCAATTTCAAGTACCAAAACTAAATTATTTTTTAGGGAATTTAAAGCTATACTTAAATCACACATAATTTTGGTAGGATTTGTGTCGTGTTGTCCCAATGATAAAATAATAATATCTTCGTTATGTAAATCATAAGAGCTTATTGTCTTCGTAATCTCCTCTGTACTGGCTTCTGGTTTTATAAAAGATGTTATATTATAGTTATCCCTTGTATAGTTTCTTCTCGACTTAGTGAGTCCTACTGACAAATTCTTACACTGACTTCCTCCAAAAATGTACATTGTTTTGGGTTTGTTCGTTACATTATGTTGTTTTTTATTTGGTTGCTCGTAACTGGAATAGGCAGGCTCTTGAGCCTCCATTTTAGTCAATACTTCCTCTTTGTTATTATTTTGTTGGTTTTCAGACGAGTCGAAAATAGAACTCAATAACTCGTCATGATTAGCTTTGAGTTTTTGCTTTTTTGTTACAGAAAACGCTAAGTGCTTATTTGTTATATTTGTTACTCTTTTTGGGGTGTTTATTTCTTGGTTTGCGTTTATTGTGCTTATTGGGCTAGTACATATACATTTTAAGGTATTTATTTGTTGTTGTTGATTTTTGGTTTGTTTTTTCAATAAATTGTTTTCGAGTATCAGTTTATCAATTTCCGCATGAGCACTATCTAATTGTGTTTTTAGTGTACTAATTTCTGACCGTAAGCTTTCAATTTGATCATGATCATAACAAGTTGACAAGTCCAAACTTCTTACTGCTAACTCAGAATCTGCAGTTGTATCCAATGATTCACATGATTTAGCTCTGAATAAATTTCTTTTTGTTCTGATAGTAACGTTCACCGAGTCAGTGTTATGTTCCATTTTATCTATTGTTGCAATTTACCTTTTAGTTTACCTTACAATCAACTTGATGGCGCTGCTTGCTCGCTATAGTCTTATCTATTATTATGAATATGAGATAAGTCACAAAATAATTTTATTTCTTTATTTCATTTGCTTATGTGTAACTTTGTACGGATGGTGATATCCGATGTCTTTAGGATCTTGTTATATTTTAATATAATACAAAAAGATTTCAGAGCTTGGTTTCGAACCCGCTCCTATCAGATTGCAAGTCCAGTCCATTCACAAACATACCATACGGGCGACATTAAATAGTGATGAAATTATTTAATGGATTCAAAGTTGGTTCAACGTCAAACGGTTGACGTTGTTACAGTTCGTTGAGAGTCCAAAGGTCGAAATTCCACTATTCGTAAAAAAAATGAAGGAATTCGTTCACTTGTTAATTTTCCAAATGGTTATTGTTCGATTCCCACCCAGGACAAACATTTGTGTGCAGACATGTTCACTGTCAGTTTGTTCTGGGTCTGGGTGTAAATATCTATTTAAGTATGTATTTAGAAAAAAAAAGTAGAATATGTAATATATATCAGTTATCTGGTTTCCATAGTACAAGCTCTGCTTAGTTTGGTATCAGATGGCCGTGTGTAATGAATGTCCCCAGATATTTATTTTATTATTACTATTAAAGTCTATGGTATGTAAAAATTGCGTTATGTAAATAAATGTCTTCTCCTGATCACGGTCATTACAACTTGATTGAAACGTTCGAGGTTACCAATTGACTCAGGCGTGACCATGAAATCCATTGTAAGATTATACAAAAATAAATATCTAGTAACACATTCAGCTGGATTTCCTTCTCTGTCAAGTCCCAAATAAGGAAACTTAACGGACGCATTAGACCAGCTGTCACTGAGTCCACGCACCGTTACCTCGCCGACCGCCGGACAGAAAGTAATTTCTGAATCTGTTAGTTGTTAAATTCTGAATTAGTTACTAGATATTTGTTTTTGTATAATATTAAGTTTGTGTTTAGTCAAAATTATTCTAATCTCCCGCACCCCAGAGTCTAAAATAAGTTGAATATTTTTATCAATAAATGATTTTTTATGCTCTTTTGTTTTTTTTTTTACAATCACGTTTAAAAGACGCTTAGATACGTTTTGAGGCTATTGCATCGTGTTTTTAATACTCTTTTGTGTAATTAAATTAATTTAAGAATTAAATGAACTAGAATAAGACTTTTACTTGAAACCGACCTTGCATTTTACTATTATGGTTTACACTTTACAGAAATCATATTTCATACAGCAAGTGAAGCCTAGGTCGTACAATATAGCATAGGCTGAGTGGTCAGCAGATATATTGCTGTAACAACAAAGGATACTACAGACGCAGACAAGACCGGAAACTGGCATTTTAGCGGGAACAGTAACTCAGAGTATTATATACATACAGTCAGCTGTACATGAAATATTAATGAACAGATATGGTTCATAATACATACTGACTACAGTTACAGTACAGTTGTATACAATCCAGGCGCATGAATTAACTAACTTGTTATCAATCACATAAATACGACAAACGAAATAATACGATAAATATAAACATTATAGAGGCACTCAGTGCAGTATCTATCGTAGTCAGGATTTGATTCTTCAAAACGTAACTTTAACGTTATTTTACGGAATTCCTTGCCAGTTTTCCTAAATTAAGGTTGACTCCCAAAACGCTGGTATCTTAAGTGCCCCGTTTAGAGACTTAATAGGATAAATTGTTTTTATTTTTAGATATTTTAATGCAAAAATAAATATTGAATAAAATAATTTCTTACTATATCTATTACACATTTTCTACTTGACATGAATCCTTGCGATATATTTCTACCGTAAAGGATTTTCAAAACTATTCACGAGACGAGATGAGACACCGCAAACGAAATAAGCGCATGCATAGCCCCAAGCTAGAATAAAACTTGCGTTAAACTAAACGCAGACTCGTCCAAAACCTTATATACAAGCGAAAATATATCTTAAATAAAATACCCAAAGAGTGCTTCAGAGCAACAAGGAAATTCCACTTCTAGTAATTTTGCAAGAACGCTGAATACGTAGGAACTGCAAGTTCGCGTTTATGACGTCACTGAGCGTAAAATAAGGGGAAAAATACACTTGGCCGCCTTTGCAATGTCAGCTCGTCTGTTAACGATAGCTTTGCCAAAACCCTGCTGGGTGTTTTGCTATAATATTGAGATTTACACCAATAAACACATATAACAGTAAACATACTTGACACAAGTTTTATATCCATAACTCGTTACCTGCTGGCATGTGCCTTGACTTATTTTTGGAGATAGTACTAAATATAAATCTTAAGCTTCCACCCCGCAGCTTTACCCGTATTTCTAAGCGATTATAAGTTACAGAGATCCAATACATATTCTGAGTGCCCAATTTTAATCAAAATCAGATAATATGTGATGGAGTCACAAACAGCAAAACCTATACATACACAGTGTTAGTAAGAAATTGAAACATATCATAAAAGAGCGTTATCATTTCCTTGCTCAAAACCATTCTTTTAGTTCCAAAACATGGACAAAACATATCAGTACCAGCCATTTACTGCACAATAGAATCCTTTAACCCATATTTGGCACAAGTATATGAAAATAGTCGTAAATGTTATGTGAATGGTTCTGTAACACTGCAAATATTATTATTGTGAGCTGAGGGAACTTATTGAGTGTGCTTGTCACATCGCAAAGAACATTCATGGTTATTTCTGTAGTTATTGTACTGGAAAATTATTCATACACACCGAAATGTTGTAATGTTTTTGCTTAAGGAAACACTTACTTTATTATTATGTACTGTTTGATTTTGATATAAGGTATGTTATTCGAAATGTTTGATTTTCGTTTACTTCGATCCTGATGCAATGTCAATGTGTTATTGTGCCTGGTGAGAGAATGTAAAGAATATAAATATAGACACATAAATGAATAATAAAGTCTGGTCGTCTTCTATGCACACTATATAATGCATCTGACTGCCATGAAACTTTGGGTAGTTATTTTTGTGTGTTTTTGTACGATTTTTTTACATTATGAACCATTCATCTCGTGTAAGTTTATTGGATATAAATTAAATTAACTTGGATTTATGTATGCCAAGTAGGCCAATAGACCTGATGGTAAGTGATCACCACCGCCTATGGACATTTGCAATACCAAGGGCATCGCCAATGCATTGTCAACCCTGAGACGTGAAATTGTTAAGTCTCATGTGCATGAAATTTATAAAAACTATAATAATTACCCGTATATAACATACATAATCATCTTGATATTCAAAGAAGCCCTTAAAAGGGCCTAATATAAGGTACACATATATTAGCTTTCGTATTAAAAAGACGGAGTTTGTCGATGAGCCAAAATTTTTCCACGTCACTGTCACTCGTGTGATCATAAATTACGTTAATCGAAATCCAGGCTTTATACATTAACGTGGAGAGCTTTCTCTGGGTTTCTCATCATCACTAATCTATACCTACTTACTGGCGCCGCAAGTAAAGATTACTTGCGACTTTATTTCTACCAAATAAAATAGGTTTTCATCAGTTTCTACTTCGCGATTTTACTAGCGTCGCTTAGTATCTATACTTTTAGCCGTATAGAAGTATAATTTATCCTGAATATACTCTATTTTAGTGGCAAGTTTAATTTAAATCTGTTCAACCGTTTGTCCGTGATTGAGTCACTAAGCATACAATTATCCAAATTCACAGATTTATATTTAGTAGTATTGACCTAATGAACAATTTAGCTGGCTTTCAGAAAGGAAGTAGACAGGTAAATATTTCAATATGATCCTAAAGTTTTCATTAAATACAAAGTTGTAATAGTAGCTTCCTTGCAATCTGGTAGATATTAAAAAATTAAAAATCTATCTTGTTTATTTTTACTTCTACCTAGAACATACACCGAGGTTCGTAATGCAACTCTATGAATAAATAAAACTACAATGTTACCCAAGTGCATAGTACAGTGTAGATAATACAAGGTAAGCTTTTTATAGAATATACCTACAACTATTTTGAGCAGCTGAGAATCCAAGAAAGTTCTCATAGCAATTGTAATAAAACTAAATACCCAGAAAATTGTTACACGTCTCTGTAAAAAGCTATTGTGAGAAAACCAACTTATATTTGCGGTTGACATCGACGTGAACTCATTAAAAATAAATAAGTTTTCCAGTTTCTAAGCTGCAAAGATAGTTTTGTAGTTGTGCGACGGTAATAGGGCGTCGTAACTCATCGTTAGATAGGGAGTGCTCACGTCGTGAACTATGGAAGATTTACAACCTTTTGTCTCGTGTAAGATTTTGAGAAATGCATTGGACGATGACCTCGGTGCATTTGTTTCTATACTATATATTTCGTCAAGAAAATCCTATCAGAAAGTAGTGCCGCCCTGATGAGCACGTTAAGCAAGTTTTTAATCACGAAGATACTTAGACCACTATGTTTTAATCTTACATCAAATTACTAAAGTATGCTAATATTATAAAGAGAGGGAGCGGATTTTCAAGTGTTATATGTGAATTGTAATCCGGAACCACTGCACTATTTGAAAAATTATGTCACTATATGAAGGGTACATTATTCCAAATGTACATAGGCTATGCTATAAGCCCGGGGTATCTCTCAGGAACGCCTGTGAAACCTTGAATTAGAAGCTAGTCGAGAAACTCCTCAAAAATGCAAAGTAAATCTCCACTTGATCCATGTGGTTATCTAGAGCCAAAATCTGATCGCTTTGAAGCATGCCCTACAGTAATTGATTAAATGCAATAAATTTACTTTGTTTACATAAAAATGTTTAGGAATTCGGCTTATGTAAGAACAAAATGTCAACATGATAAGTAATGTGTGTGGCTAAAGATGGAAGGCAAAACAAGGCTAGAAGTAATATATAAATAAATATCTTGGGACATTCTATTACACACGGCCATATGATCCCAAACCAAGCAGAGCTTGTACTATGGAAACCAGGTAACTGATATACTACAAATGCTTTTTTTTTTCTAAATACATACCTATATTTACACCCAGACACAGAACAAACAGACATGTTCATGCACACAAATGTTTGTCCTGGGTGGGAATCGAACCCACGACCTTCGGCTTGGCAGTCAGAGTTGCTAACCACCAAGCCAACTGGCCTGGCTAGTAAGACTATGTGTAGCAGTCGGAATACTCCATACAACTTGAAGGTGGTAGCCAGCTAAGCGAATATTTCAAAGTACAACCTACCACCGCCCTACTCAAGATGTTTTCCATCACCGAAAGCTCAAACTCAGAATTATAAATAAAAGCCCTGGTCTTCGTCACAGCATTAGAGGTCTTTACCTCTGAGCCATCACAGCTTTAAACCACCAGAAACTGAATACCAATGCATATTTTTAATATCTAAGGCTGCGTTTCCACCAGAGATTTGCGGCAGATATATCATATTTGTCCCAGTATTTCGAATTGTACCCCTTACAAGGTTAATTTTTTAACTCATTTAACCATACTCTGTTTCTTATCTTTAATTTACAACCACAACTTTATGATCCAGAATTCACGCACAGTTATTACTAAAATTTATGATACCAGAACGAAGTTCACATTACAGATGACTTTGGGGAGATAGCAAGTTGAGACCATTATGCTCAATAACTTTTCGTATAATTTTGTTGACATAAGTCAGTGAGTCAAACTGTGACAAGAACATCATTGTTTTCAAAACCCAGAGGGTTTAAGGGTTCGTAGTCAAACTTGGAACTCTTATAGTTTCATCATGTCAATCTGTCTATCTATTTGTCAAGGAAATTACTTCGAGTCAACTTTGTTTTTTCGACGAATTTTTGTACGTATCTTGTATGTCTATTACTGAAATAGACATTTATTTTGACAATGCTCCTTGTGAAACTAAATCATGAGTACTTTTAATTATCATTGACCTGTTGGAGCATGATTTTAAAGCAAGAACTTTTAATTTTATTCAAAGAGAATCAATATATGTTTCATTGAGCAAAGTTAATTTACATCTTTTAATCAGTTTCGTTTATTGAACAGTGGTTAAATATCTCCCTACTATGGTATGGTGGTTTTAAATAATTGTTCATTATTTAAGAAGAATCATATGATTTATATAAATTGTGGCATTCATTTGACCCACTCTTTAGTGAGTCGAAAGGTTTATTCTTCTGAGAAGTATCGATAAGACTTATATATCTTTTAAATTACATTTTTAATCAATATTTTCTGAACGAGCAGTTACAAGACAACCAAGCGTTGTCGTTAAAATATTTGTAAAATTCATAGTACCCATCTTGCACTAAAACTTACTACAACTAAACTCATAGATTTGCACTATTTCTTCACGGATATTCGATCAAATGCGTGTCACCCTAAGTGCTTTACAGCACTTCTGCCAGTTCCAGGTTCGGGTGAATAAAATATGTACCGCAACGTTACACTCTCAAACCACTGGGGTGATTGATTTTGCATGTAATTGATTTTGAAACTAATGTAAAGATACGATCATAAAATTCACATTATGATCATAATAATATAATCAAAAATAGGATATAGGTACAAGCAGAATTCCGTACCAACATGTTTTTTTTTGTCAAGTTGCTCGACTAGCAGGCAGTTGGCCCACCTGATGGTAAGTGGTTACCACCGCCTATGAATAAATCACTTAAATATTTTCGATCCTCAGACATCAGTTAACTACATGTGCCTGTAATTTCAATGGCTCTAATACTTTTCTTACCGAAGCAGTAATACAATTGTACTACTGCTTCACAACGAAGATGGTAGCAGTATGTCCCCGGACGAAATCTGCACAAAGAGCTCTGCTACTTCTTAAGCAAAAATAAACAGTTTAAGTCAAAATTATTCTGCCCAGGGCTACAAAATATAGGTATTTAATTTCTAAAAATAAAAGAGTAAAGGAGAAGTCAGTTTTTCAAACTATTGGGTTGAGAGACCATTAAGAGAGACTTGAAATTCTAGGTAACGACTATGACCACAACCATTGCGGTAGATGGATTTAAATAAAAATTGACAAATATCCAGAATATTTTCTAGATATAGGGAGATACTGAATAATTTAGTGTTGTGATTAATGTTAAGAACTAGTATAAAAATGTAGTTATGTTTTTCAATTGTTCAATTATTAAAATAATAGCGCATATTATATCTTAAAAAACAATAACAGTTTGTATTTTAATAAAGTAGCATAATGTTTATTTTAAAGTACAAAACAATTTCAAATTTATACATGATGGGATGTTGAAGCTAATAAAGCCTTCATTGCCTTTCGCCTGTGCGCCAATACATCCTATGTTGACTAAACATCAATAAGACAGGTCTTATAAACTGAGCGAACATAATAGGTAGCTTGTTAAAACTTTCATCTGCTGGTAAAATATTTTCATCAATGAAGAGGATCAATTTTCATTCTCTATATATCTACTCGTACTTCCAAAGCGTTTCTCAGGTGCAATCGGCTAGAAAAAGGGGAAAATAGATAATAAATGATTCTATCGACGCAGTTTTCGAATGTCATTCCGCTAAAGCTTGGGGAAATTCCGAAGAAGAAAATTAGGAGAACGAGGGATTTGTGAACGATCCACTTTGAAAGATATACGACGACAAAAATTTGGTGCAAAGGAAAAATACCCTAATTTTAACGTAACAATATTTTTAATAGTCAAAACTTGGCAAAAGCAACTAATATACATTTCCCAGGTTAAGTGGCGGATAAAGCGACATTTTACGGTTATAACAAATTGTGTTTATACCCTCAAAAGCGGGTCAAAGTACCAAATTACCATGATTATTATGATACTGTGGGGAAAAAGTGTTTGGTTACTAATAAGGTGATACTTTGTTGTGGTGATTTGAATTATATTTTACACATTTACATTATTATTATCTACTAGCTGTCCCCCGCGGTTTAACCCCCGTTCCCAAGGGTTATAACATTTTCCTGGCACAAAAAGTATTCTATGTGTCTATAGATGTTTGAACATTATTTAAATATACATTCATATATATAATTTATCTAGTAGCTATGTTGAAATATATTCATTATAGTACAGAAGGATGACGATTCAGTCACTATCACTTCACACATTCACACCTTTTGAACCTTGTCAGGGGTTGGACCCAATTTTGCATAAAGCCCGGATATTGACCGGATCACACGGTCGGGCGGATATTCCTTTATATTTATTGGTAAGAGCGGACAGGGGTTATCAACATTACTATAAAATTTTATACCTCCGATACCTTACAGCTGTATTAGGGATTTTTACGTTCAAAGCAGGTAAAAATTTGAAGTGTTTTGGGAATTATGTTTTTTATGTCTATCAGTCGTATTACCTGAAGCAAAGATTATTATCTATTCGAAGTCTCGTGTTTGACAATAATCTCTACAAGATGGTGGAGAAAGTAAAAAATACTAGAAAGAAATTAGCGTTCAAATGCAGCTGCCAGAACGAACAGCTAAAATAGGTGCATAAAGACAAATTTCCAACCTGTGACCAACTGAGTCTCGCGTTTTAAATAATCAATTTACATACGGTTCACTCAAGCTTTACGGTATCTATAGAGAGGGATTAGGCTTTTTCCAACACCCTATATATAATTTCGCTTCGTTAGGCGATTGTGTTCGTCAGAATTGAGCGAGAGAGTTTAACTACGATTTAACAGATTGAGTTGGCAATTTTCAGACGAGATTTTTTTCGAATGTGTCTCTTTTCTTCTTGGATGAGTAAAGTATTGAGAAGTATAAATATATATTATTGTTTATTCTTATAAATCAAAATATTACAAAAGTCATTGCTTCGAAGGTTGAATTAATGTACTTACTTCAAAGAAATTAGTAATTTTGTAACTTATGGACTGAATGTTGAATAAATCATTCCTCTTATAAACCTTTGTGGTTTTTTTGTGAATGATATGATGATTTATTTTCCCCATGCATTTATCTTAGTTCAATCTAATATATAAAATTCTCGTGTCACAATGTTAGATACCATACTCCTCCGAAATGCCTTGACCGATTCTCATGAAATTTTGTGTGCTTATTGGGTAGGTCTGAGAATCGGACAACATCTATTTTTCATACCCCTAAGTGATTAGGGTTGTCCACCCACATTTTTAATCGCGATTTCTATATTATTCTGTTCCATCCACAGATCCGCAATAGGGTTGCAAGATGGCAATCGAATATAATAATAGTACTTCGATAAATTTTCATGTATTTTTTATAATAAAGTAATTATGGCAAAACATTGTTTGCCGGGTCAGCTAGTAATCAATAAAAAAACAATGACGTTGTTTTTGGAGTTTCTCAGTCAAATGAGGAGTCCGCGCTAGGACACATACATCTGTCTGTATCTCACAACCAATTTACTTGTAAACTCAAATGTCTATGAATGAAATTGGAATTGAATAGGTTGAACAAATGGAATAGGTGTGAGTATAATTGCCTTACACCCATATTCTAAGACGTTTCTTCAGATGGCACTCGATTCCAACTCGACTGAGGATACCTTAAGCATTTTCTCGAGGAATTCTCAAAATTGGTATTCTAAGTCATAACTTGAGCAAAACTAGAGCAATCCCGACTGATGTCGAATCGAAGTGTAGTCAAGGTAACATGTCATTAGTAACGTCATTCTATTATAGATAAAATATTAATGAAATAAAATAATGAGTTTCAGTAACTATTTACAAGCAATAAGCTTCCTTTAGGTTGGTCCCGACGTACCTTGAAGCTGACAGTTGCTTCCTCACCTCGAGTGAGAGATGTCAAGTCGAGTGGAGGAGATTTTTGTAATTAGAATACTAATCTTTGAGTGAGGTTGAGTGGAGTCCAGGAATTTTCAAGGAAACCTAGACTATTTAACTATTTCTGAAACTTAAGGGTTAAAGTGGGTGAGTTAAAAGTCCACATCCTCACAGCGAAAACTATAGTTAGGGAAAATAGCAGCAGTAACTTGAATCAAATTGGATCTACATTGGTAAAATAATATTGGAATAAAACAAATTTCATTAAAATAAATGTAATATCCATACAAATACATTACTATAAAATTAATAAATGAACAGTGTAAAATAAGAAACTTTTTTTTTTTTTATGCCACTTGGGCCGACCAACAAGCAGACGGTCCACCTGATAAAGACCGGTAAGTGGTCACCGCCGCCTATGGACATTTGCAACACTAGGAGCATCGCCAATGCGTTGTCGACCCTGAGACGTGAAGTTGTTAAGTCTAACCGAAACACAGTAATACAATTGCACTACTGCTTCACGGCGGAAATGGGTAAGGTGGTAGTACATCCCCGGACGAACTCTGCACTAAGAGCTCTACTACTCAACGTTACATATCCAGATAACATGGTGATAGAAGAACCCTGTCAACACTATATCAGGAGCTTATTTTATTATATAGGGTCTATCGAAGGGTATATCTCTAGTAGATTTGGCGTGATAAGGCAATAAACAAAGTAACAGAATATTCGATCCCGCTTACGATGATACGGGAGATCCTAGGATCAACTCTCGGGTCAGACATGGTTTATTAAGGTTCTTGTTTATGTTTTGTGTATAGTGCTGAGATTGATAATACGCAGAGAAGATGGTGGTAGATAGATAGATAGAGAGAAAAAAAGTGCTGACAGAAGTGAAAACTGACATAAATATATCTACATATGTTGTACGATACACAATATATGTATTTTTATATTATTTTTGACGGGCCAGTTGACTTGGTGGTTAGAGACCCTGACTGCCACGCTGCAGGTCGTGGGTTTGATTCTCACCCAGGACAAGCATTTTGTGCATGAACACGTCTGGATGTAAATATCTATATAAGTAGGTATTTATTTAAAAAAAGTAGTATTTGTAGAATATCAGTTGTTTGGCTTCCATATTTCTCTGCTTAGTTTGGGATCAGATGGCCGTGTGTAAAAGAATGTCTCAGGATAATTATTATTGTAGTTATATTATCAATGGTATTGTCAATGAGACTAAATAATATTTTATGTAATAAATCTAAGTTTGTTTTTTTTTTTAAAAGAGTAATTGCTGAGTTTATTGCCGGCTCTTCTCAGTAAAAAACAACCTTCCGAACCGGTATTAGAGTCAGACTATTCATAAGTGCTTGTAAAGGCCTATTTGAATAAAAATATTTTCATTTTCATTTTCAATATACAAAGGTGTCGGTAACGGTGTCACGAGTTCAATTGTTTTTTCCATCATATAGAAGTTTTCTATTCGAAAATACTTTATTCATAGAGTCACCTAAAGTTACACATAGCTTTCACTTCTGTGGACATTTGAATAATAGCACGAAATAATAATATAGTGCTACTACTTACTTTTCAGTTGGGATAATAGACGAGAAGTCATTAACGTAAGTATAAAGTTTACTGTCATGCAAATAAGGTCCTTAAACTATAATTTAATTTGCATTTAAATGAATTGCAATGTTATAATATAAACAAAGATTGGAAGACGCTATCTGCGGTCGTAAAGTAAAATTGGTTGTCGATCCGCTTTGCCCAAGTGTCCATAAAACTGTATCTTCGAAATAAATGGATGGATAATCTTATTTTAAATTAAAGAAAGAAGGTCTGAATTTATGCTTCTGTAAAAGTGAAATTGAAACTTTTGTTGTCTGAATAAAATTCATATTTGCTCGTAACGAGAATATATGTTATTTGTTTAATTCATAATACTAAACATTTCTCGTGTTCAAGACTTTTAATTAAATTAAGTAACAATGCAAGCATAAAGAGCTTAAGCATGAGTCGGCTAAATGCTTGGTATTATGCATGCTTCGCAGAAATTACAAATACACGTGTACAAAGCAAATATATAATTTAATTATTAATTAATTAATTCTTTTAATCTGACTACGACAGCGCAGAGAGGTAAAGTACTGTTTCTATAGTCTTCATACAATTTTAAGAATACCTAGTGTAGTAAGGTAGCTCTATTGGTACATCACTTCCGATCGTCAAAAACAATCGTAGGAGGAAAATCACCGTTAACTTAATAGGTTGGGGAAAAAGTTCCTTCGCATTTTTTAAGAAAATTCAAAACATTTTTAATATAGTTTATTTACATTTAACTAAAGTATGTAGGTACCATTTTGTTCGATAACTTTTTGCCATCTTCTAGGTAGGGACATGATCCCATTGCTATAGAAATTTTGGGACTTCTGATCAAAATACTGCGACAAGTGGTTTTGACAGTCCTCTCGTGATGTTAACCTGACACTGCCTAAAGAATTTTGAAGAGAACGAAACAGGTGGAAATCTGAAGGTGCAAAGTCAGGTCTATACGGCGGATGCATTAATACCTCCGAGCCAAACTCTCTTAATTTTTGCTGAGTGGCTAAAGATGTGTGAGGTCTAGCGTTATCATGATGAAAAACCACACCCCTTCTGTTGATTAATTCCGGCCGCTTTCTCTCAACTTCTTGCTTTAATCTCATCAGTTGTTCGCAGTAGAATTCAGAATCGATGGTCCTGCCTGGTGGTAACAGCTCATAATGAATAATGCCCTTCCAATCCCACCACAGCACACAGCATCACCTTGTTGCGAGTTAACCCGGGTTTCGCCACAGTCTGTGAAGCCTGACCGGCCTTTGACCACGACCTTTTTCGCAAATTATTGTCGTACGTGATCCACTTTTCATCACCAGTTATCAGCTTCTTCAAAAATGGTTCGGTTTCATGACGTCGTAATAAAGAATCACAAATGAGTACACGGTTCATAAGGTTTCTTTCAGTGAGCTCGTGAGGTACCCAAATATCTAGCTTTTTTGTGTACCCAGTTTTTTTCAAATGCGCCAAAACTGTTTTGTGGTCAATTCTCAGTTCTTCAGCTACGTCGTAACTACTGATATGCCGATCTTACTCCACTTTTTCAAAAATGGCATCTATTTTATCCGTAATGGGGCGACCAGAGCGACGTGCATCTTTGACATCAAAATTTCCGGATTGGAAATGCTTAAACCAAATTTGTGCTACTCTCACAGACACTGCACTAGGTCCATAAACATCGCAAATTTTTTTCGCGGCTTGCGTTGCATTTTTACCTTTTTTGTAGTAAAATTTTAAAATGAATCGATTTCTTCATTAGATTCACTCATCTTGGCGGTACGAAAAACAAATGCAGATCACACATTTTCCTAATTTGAATTTGGAATTATGTTCTTTAAAATTTAAACTTTCAATGATACCAAAACCAGCCAGATACAAATAGTATAGCCAAAGAGATTTTATTACAAGTTCATACATACTATAATGCGAAAAGACTTTTTCCCCAACCTAATATATAACTTTGACAGTATGTTTGTCGTTTTGTTTGTTTGTTCTTTTTTGAGGCAGCAATAGACCAACTGATCCACGTGCTTCTGCACGGTCATATTTTATGGTAGAATACAATTGACTTTTTACCTCTAACGGGAGCGTGGATGAATTCGCTGGTGACAGCTAGTAGCAAATTTGTTTATTTTTCAAGACGGGTGGGAAGAGATTTTTGTGGGGTTGACAACACGCGAATGATGGCCCTAGTGTTGTAAGCGTCAATAGGCTGTGGTGACATCTTACTATCAGGCAGGCATCATATGACATAGCGATTTAATTCAATTAAACACGACAACTTACATTTATTTTACGCAAACATCATATTATAATACACTAGTAGAACTCTTAGTGCTATGTCCTTGTCCTTCCAGGGGAAGTACTACCACCTTACCCATTTCCGCCCTGAAGCAGTAGTGCACTTGTAGTTATTACTGTGTTTCGGTTAGAAAAGTAACGGGGTGAAATTGCAGGTACGTGAGACTAAAAAACTTCACGTCTCAGGAACGACAACGTATTGGCGATGCCCCTGGTGTTGCAAATGTCCATAGGCGGGGTGACCATTCACCATCAGGTAGTATAAAAACAAAAATCCTTATTCATCGGAGCGGCCCCCTTATTCAGGTATATAATCTTCGTTGGCGAGCCGCGTCACTGAGGCCTCGGAGAGCTTACCTCTCACGTGATTAGTAGTATTAGCGTAGGAAGCGACAGAGACAGATGTGTATCATTTTTCTTACAGAATCGAGCCGCTGATTCTATTTCGTGCACAAGTAACAAACGTCCAAACTACAACTTTCACATTTGTATTTTATAATTCCCATTGGATTATTATGTATCGTATTGTGGTACTTAATTATGTAAATATTTCATCAATTTATTTTGACTTAACACTAAGCTTGTTCAATCGATTGTATATCAACTATATTGGATAGACTCCAAGCTTCAAGTAGCTTTCAGAGAGCTTATCTCAGCTTTTGTCGATTAATTATTCGCTAGTTACTGCCAGCGGTTTTTCCCTGAGTGTAAAATTCATTTTAATTTTAAACTATAAAATAAATCCCTTAAAACGGGAAATCAATCAAATATTTGAGAGTTTGCATAAGTAATGCAATTGTGTTGACCATAGCTTAAGGAATATTTTTGAATGACTGTTGGTATGGACCTTAATCATTTAATAATAATAACTAAAGAGGAGTGAACCATATCCAGTCTTCTCTATATACTATAATGAATGGTGAAAAAATCAGATGACCAACCGAATCTGCTGCCTACTACATTATCTTACTATTTCTAATAATCTGTAATGTGCCTAATGGGCAGTAGGTATACATTTTTCACCAAATGGGAAGGCAGGCAAAGAACGAATAACAGCCTAAAAATTATCCAACTGTAGGTCTTCATTTTCAGGTGATGGCTAGTGTTGTATAATCAGTCACCCGTCTCAGCGAGCTTTTGTAAGGATATCATATTATAGTATACGTAAATACCAATGTATTCTCAATGGGTATACTAGAGAATACAGCATCCGTTGCCAAACTTGGTAAGAACTAGTACTTCAGCAAACAGCGCTACTCCCCGCAGCAATGAGGATTTTATACTAGCCTAACTTATATTGTTAACAAAATTAAATAGATTTGTATAGTATTTCTCAAAAAATTTGCTTAACTTAAAATTTAAAACAAAAGTGTGTACATGAGCCTCTTACTGTGTGACCTGGTTGTATGGGAGATGGAGGGTGTGAAGATGACTACCAAATTTAGACCTACGAGTATTTTTAAAAGGAATGATGAGCAACAATGTAACAAACATAAAGATAAACCTTACGTCAATCCGCCATTAACGGTTCATCTATATACTTTATTTTAAAGAGAAAACTTCTGAAATAAGGATATCTGAAAATAAAAAAACCGTTCCGTACCCAAATTATTATATTACTCAATTGTAACTTCTTCTTACCAAGAGGGGGAGCCAGGAAGCTCATAGCACAGGGTAACCTAGTTTGGGCTCCTGTCTCCCACAACTAAATGTACCTACCTGTTTATGACAAAAAGATGTTGCATTTTTAATGTGTGGGAGAAAAATAAATAAATTTTATTATTATTATTTATTATTTCAAGTCACAGTTATTTTTACTCTATGTAGTTGATTGTGTGAATAATGACATAAAACTTCACTGCACTGAGTTGTACGAAAAAACACTCACAACATTATGACGCCTACGTTTAAATGGTTAATCAAAACCATGCAAAGTAAAGACTTACGAACAAAGCGTTGCTTTCTTAATCTCTTACCGGGAAATCTACTTTGTAATGTAGGATGTTTAATTTATGCCAACAGAGCAGAGTTGCGGTGCCACACCGAGCTAAATTAATTTGAGTAGGTGTCTAAGTAAATGTTTATTACAGTCTCGGAGGAAAAAATATGTTGACAGGAATAGCTTTTGTTGGAATTAACCGTTAACGTAAAATAACTCCAAGTCAAAGAAACCATGGATTTTATAGGTCTTTAAGAATTGATTTGAATGTGTACACGGTGATTATGGCAATGAATGTTTTTTTTAATTGCATGCATAACTTTAGGTTTGTTTGACCTTTATTATTTAGTTTAAAATTATTTTACCACTCGCAAGTTTTTTCGATATATATTCATGGGCTTTATAATATACTTACTACTGTATCTTACCTCCACAGCACAAGTTTTTTTTGTGGAACGTCATGATTTATGTCAAACTCTCCCAATGCAATAGATTGAGCAAATTATCGTTGCTTGAGGTGTTAGGATAGGAAACGCAATAAACAAATTGAAAAGTGACTGATAGTTGTGATTTTTGATGTTTTTTTTTTACATGGTTATTTTATTGACGGTTGTACTTTAAATAATTTAATAGTGGGCAGCTATTATATTATATTGGAGTAAAAATTAACAGACTTTGGTCCAATTTTTGACAGTAATAATTATCCAAACACATTACTATAATAATATTGAAATCTTCCTGAAAATTCACCTAGTAAAAAGTGCATCTTACAGCTACGTGCTTTCAAGAAGTGTACTCAACTGAATAAAATATACTATTTTCCTGAGGAGAGGTACATTTGAAAAGAACTTAGACCTAAACTTAATAACGCTTATTAATTTAAGCCGTTTTAAATATTGACGCTTTCAGCTTTTTCTTGGTAGTTAAGTACGTTATCATAATGATTATATTAAGCCTTGGGTGGCCGTGGGCCTAAATCCATTTGCTCGTAGTCTATGCCTACCTAACAAAATTCCATTGTAAACAGACTTAGGCCTTTTGAATCTTTAAGCCACTTCTACCACCACCTGAATCGTGTAGTTCCCTCCTTGAAAGATGCTTATTTTCCAATAGATTGAGGGTTAATTGCATTAGCATAAAGAAGTGGAAATCGCGGCGTCTACGATGTATTACATAAAATATTTAATTTTGACCAACCGCTGGGAGTCAGTCTACCTGGAGGGAGGTCCCTCGCCTGTCATTCCACTCAAGCATGAATCGAACTCGAGAAATATCTACGATAAGTATAATAAGTTATTAGCTAAAAAATCTGTGAAACGGAAAGTTACTAACTAAAATCCCTCCAATAAAAATATATTTCAATCCAGAAACTTTGATTACAAGCCGAACACCTGCCACGCCAAACCTGAAAAATTAGCGGCAACCTATTTTCGCGGAGAAAAAAATACCGAAGAGAAAAACGATTCAGCGTTCAGTTTCACAATTCAATGGGCCGAATAATAAAACTACGGTACCTTTTATAGTTAGTATAGCATCGATTTATCACGAAAACATAATATAATAGCAACGCGTCAAAAATAGTGAAAGGATTGAAGGCTTTATCTGATATTGATGAATGTTTGGGGATAAAGTAAACAACTATTGAATGACATGTTTTATTGTATTTTGTAGTCCATTTTGTATATCTAGCCGTGATGAATTGCTTTCAAAGAGCGACAGTATTGGCTATCACCGTCAGAATTAATGCTCTACCTGAGACCGATTTGTTTTCCTTCTAAATTCACAACAACATTATCGTTATAGATTATGATTATCAATATAATATTAATAAATAGTTTTAATAAGAAAAGGCACTGGCTTCTGTAACACAGGTATGTATGCCTAGCTCAGAAGTCAGAGACTGAATTTAAATTGTGTCAGTTTATTTATTTGAATAAATTTATTATTATTATTACAATTTTGAGTTGAATTCAGTTTGGAAATATTTGCTTGTATTGAATACCGAAATTCGCCTTAAATTCAACACGTCTCAGGGACAATGTATTGGCGATGCCCCTGGTGTTGCAAATGTCCATAGGCGGCCCGTCTGTTTGTTTGTCGGCCCAAATAAGTAGCAAAAAATAACTTAAGGTGATAAAGCGTGCAATTCTAGCTAGCTTATACTCATAGGTTCCACTTACACTGCATTTCAAAAGCATTTTATCTAAGCTGAATAATCTGCATACCAAACATTGTTTGTTTATATTTTCCAGAGTAAAATAATAATAGTAAAATCCAATTATATACAGGAATATTTTTTAAGCAATGCGCAAAAGAAATTTGGTGGTTCAGTATCAGTAACAGAACACATTTCCATTATTTGTTTAATTTTTTTTGTATTTTTTTTTTTACTTTAAAATCAACAAACAGTGGACACTATCTATTCATAATAATATCAAAGAGCTCGCGCGCCGTGCGCCGCACGCGGCGGTAGAGCCAGCTGTTGCCAAGACCACGGCCGGGATGGGCGCCCGACCCGAGCGACAGAGTAGCCATAATATCAATTTTAAAGTCTATATCTTTCGTTAACGATAACTTTATTTTTTTGTACTAAAACTTATCAAAATAAAAATTAGGTGTTTAATGAAACTCATTTAAGTTTAATTTGTCAAGGTTTGCGCACTGAATAAAAAAATATTCCTGTATAATGATATATTTCTTGAGTGCATGAAAATTTCTGCTCGAACATTCTCGAAATGGTTTGTTTAAGGAAAGTTATATTATTCAATTCCGGATTTAAAGATGAATTTCAGTTTGGTTTAGTTTTAACTTGAAATAGTCGACGAGACGTAGTTGCAAAGTTTATTGTAAATACCGTTTTTGTATTAGTATTACAAGAGTTTTCTATTCATTGAATCAAGTTCAATTGAAAAGTGTATTTTCACTGTGAAAATATAAAAGAATATTTTACGATATTGACTTTCGTTCTTTGGCATTGGCTAGTAAAGTTTTGAGTTGCTAATATTGATTTTTTTATATAATAGGTTGGGGAAAAAGTTCCATCGCATTTTTTAAGAAAATTCAAAACATTTTTAATATAGTTTATTTACATTTAACTAAAGTATGTAGGTACCATTTTGTTCAATAACTTTTTGCCATCTTGTAGGTAGGGACATGATCCCATTGCTATAGAAATTTTGGGACTTCTGATCAAAATACTGCGACAAGTGGTTTTGACAGTCCTCTCGTGATGTTAACCTGACACTGCCTAAAGAATTCTGAAGAGACCGAAACAGGTGGAAATGGAAATCTGAAGGTGCAAGGTCAGGACTATACGGCGGATGCATTAATACCTCCCAGCCAAACAGCTCATAATGAAAAATGCCCTTCCAATCCCACCACACACACAGCATCACCTTGTTGCGAGTTAACCCAGGTTTCGCCACAGTCTGTGAAGCCTGACCGGCCTTTGACCACGACCTTTTTCGTACGTTCTTGTCGTATGTGATCCACTTTTCATCACCAGTTATCAGCTTCTTCAAAAATGGTTCGGTTTCATGACGTCGTAATAAAGAATCACAAATGAGTACACGGTTCATTAGGTTTCTTTCAGTGAGCTCGTGAGGTACCCAAATATCTAGCTTTTTTGTGTACCCAGTTTTTTTCAAATGCGCCAAACTGTTTTGTGGTCAATTCCCAGTTCTTCAGCTACGTCGTAACTACTGATATGCCGATCTTGTTCCACTTTTTCAAAAATGGCATCCATTTTATCCGTAATGGGGCGACCAGAGCGACGTGCATCTTTGACATCAAAATTACCGGATTGAAAACGCTTAAACCAAATTTATGCTACTCTCACAGATACTGCACTAGGTCCATAAACATCGCAAATTTTTTTCGCGGCTTACGTTGCATTTTTACCTTTTTTGTAGTAAAATTTTAAAATGAATCGAATTTCTTCATTAGATTCGCTCATCTTGGCGGTACGAAAAACAAATGCAAATCACACATTTTCCTAATTTGAATTTGGAATTATGTTCTTTAAAATTTGAACTTTCAATGATACCAAAACCAGCCAGATACAAATAGTATAGCCAAAGAGATTTTATGACAAGTTCATACATACTATAATGCGAAAAGACTTTTTCCCCAACCTAATATTTTTGACATACAATAACTTTTAAGTAAAAGTTTTAGTTTAATTAATAAATTGGCTTGAATTTTATTTCATGACAACGTATATTAGAACGTCATTATGGCAAAACATGAAGGACTTTGACTAAAACTTAACATCTATGTATTTATAACCATGTTTCTGGTAAATAAATAAATCTTATCTTATCTTATCTTATCCTTAATGACACAAAAACAATTTATGCATTAATATTATGTAAGAGATCGGTTAATCATTATGATTAATAAATATCCCGATTCTTCACAAACTTATGTAAACCTGCCGTATGGGTATTTTTTTAAGTATGGGATCAACAGTGGGAACAAAGCAGCAGTTCTAGAATATAATTGTAGTACAACCTTACCAGGTTCACAATGTTTTACACCCTAGATTAAAAAAGCCGGAAAACAAAAAAATCTTTGTTTTTGTAATGTAACTACGAAAATCACACAATCTACAGATTTGGGACTTTACTTGTGCTATGAGTCATTACTCCTTACGAAGATTTATGATACTATGACCTGACATTTTGATATTGGTTTCAACTTGATACTTTCCCGGGTTCCTGAGAAAAAGGGTTTATTAAAGACGAACAGACCGGCGGACAGACAGATGGACATTAAAGTGATCATATAAGGGTTCCTTCTTCCCTTTTGGGGTACGGAACTCCAAAATGTTATCAACTATTTCATAGCAATAATTCATCAACGCCAATGAAAGGTCTGATACATTCTATAACAAAGTTACACGAGTATTTGTACCATTCATATTCTTTCGTTGAAAACGTAAACAATGCAACGTAATTCCGGTGTGGTACGCCCTGCGTCGGCCTCGGCCATTGGATATATCAGTGATATTCACAATTTGATTTGCCAGCCGCGACCGCCCTGGGCGTCTATTGATTTGACTCACTTCACTCACACTTAACGAACTTTGGAACCCGATAAAAACACCTGCTTCTGGTTAATGTATGTACATATCTACTTATTCTGATACTTATGTATTCCACTCTTATTCGATGTGTATTAAAAATAAGTTTAAATTCGGTTATCTCATCTGGTTTCGTTTCTGCGAAAGGGATGGATGTTTGAATATGACTGTGTTTATTTTTTATTTGGAGTTATTTATAAATAGAATACCTCATAATCTATACTCGTATATATAAAAATGAATCCCTTTTTTCCTTGGTCACGCCATCAGGCATGGATGGCTGGACCGATTTCGCTAATTATTTTTTTGTTGTGTTTGTTATTGTCAGGAGATGGTTCTTATGAACGAAAAAATTAAGAAAGTAGCGCGGAAAATAGGAAAATTTAAGAAAATATAACGACCATATTAACTTTTCTAATGTAACCTTACCGCTTTTGACAATATAAACTCCTATAATGTAACCTTATGCTGTTTGACATAAATGTCAGTCGTTTGACAATATCGTTTAAAACAGAAGCTTGCGTCGAAATTATATTTATAAAATAATTAATTTATCATTACTTAGTGCACTTTAATTTTTAACACTTAAGTGTGTGTTCATCACAGTGAGTTCAGAGTAATCAATCACACCACATATTAAAAGTAAAATGTTTGTGTATCTTAAAGCATTGGATTCATTAATACTATGTTTTTGGATTTTATTTTATTAATCATATCAGTTCAAATTCAATATTTATAGTTAATACAGGACAACGACTGTCCGTTCAGCTATATCCCCATCCCTAATATCTAATATATAAAATTCTCATGTTGCGGTGTTTGTTACCAATCTACTCCGAAAGGGCTGACCGATTTGTATGAAATTTTGTGTGCATATCGGGTAGGCCTGAGAATCAGCCAAAATCTATTTTTTATAGCCCTAAATGATAAGGGTGACCCAACCCAAAATATTTTTTTGACATCATTTTTTATTTTATTTTTTTATATATATATTTTTTTAATTTTCACCCTTCTACAACAACCTCTGCTTTTTAATCGCGATTTTTATATTATTCTGTTCCATCCACCAATCCGCAATAGGGTCGCAAGATGGCAATCGAATATAATAATTGTACTACGATAAATTTTCATGTGTAGTTTGTTTATAATAAAGTAAATATGGCATAACAATGTTTGCCGGGTCAGCTAGTAACATATAATATATTAATGCAATCACAGTAAAAAAAGAAATCTACAAAAAAAAGTTAAAATACGTACTATCTGAGCTAGAAAATAAATTAAAATAGTTTAGTATTTTTAAACAAATAACAAATTCTTAAAATAAAATTCAATACTTTGCAGTTTTTCCACGAGTAATGGTGTACACAAAACGGACCTACTTTGCTTGTACAACATTTAAACGCGCAATAAAATTCCTATTAAAATATTCCCATAACATAACATCAGTTTGGATCCCTTAGGACAGTTGATAGATAGCTTAATTTATCGAACTATCTGTGAAAGGTGAAGCTCAGGTAGAATCCGGAAAAAGGGCTGAAGATATTGAACGTTCCCGTGAAAAAGGTCAGCACCTCCGGACACTCATAAGGGAGAGCTCTTGCGTGTATTCCAATTTGATTTGAGGGGCTATTGCCTTTCCCGTGAATGGATTGACTTCATCTGGTCGTATCGTCAACAATAAAAACAAGGAGGATGTACCTACCCTTAAATAATAGTAAAAAGGGCAATCTGCTGGTAATGTTGTTTTTTTTTAAATAGCATATAGCTTTACGGGATGATTTCAGTTGACAGTATGAGTATGACTGTAGTAAGGTTATATGTAAAAAGAATGAATACTACTACGTTTTCATGAAGTGATATCGTGGGGAAGTTTCATATGTATTGATGCAGATGGATAAGGGTAGGTGTTTTAAACATAAATTATATTAAATTTAATTTGATTTAATAAGAAATTATTTTTAAACTTTTCCTGTACTTTAGTGTTAATGACAAATATCTTAGATTGAGTTGTAATATTATGTAGGTATTTTAGAAATAAATATTGTTATAAAACGATGTTTTAAGTTTGAAATTTCAAACTATGTTTTGGAATATAGAAATAAATTATTTTTACTTTTCCTGTACTTACATATATAACCAAAATCTTGTATTGACTTGGTATATTTTGATGTTAAATAAGCTGCACAATTTCACTAGAATCCCGAAACCCATTGAATGGTTCCGGAGGAATCTCACATAGATCTCCAGTCGGATATTGCAGTTCGATTGCTGCTAGCGGCATACAGACAAGATCGTTTTACACAGTACAAGCCACTTGGGTAAAATAGGAAGAACTAAATAACACACCAGGAAATATATTTTTGCTTCCAAAGCTTTCAACATATAATCCTCGTTTAAATTCAAAAACTTGTCTCTCACGGTATTTAGCTTTCATATATAGCTCTTATTATTATTTAAGAACAATAATAGATATAGACAAAGTCGACAGGCCAGTTGGGTGGGTGGTTAAAACCCTCCCACGATGCAGGTCGTGGTTTCGGTAACCCAGGACAAACATTTGTGTGCATGAACATGTCTGTTTGTTCTGTGTCTGGGTGTAAATATGTAAGTATGTATTTAAAAAGTAGTATATAATATATAAATAGTATTTCAGTTATCTGGTTTCTATGGAAGGTACAAGCTCTACTTAGTTTGAGATTGGCCGTTTGTAAAAAATGTCCCGGAATATTTATTTCATAAAGGTCCTTCGTTAAATCCAAATAGTCTAAACCTTTACAAGTATATAGCTTTGACAGTCTCACTTCGTTAAGCAAACTCGAGAGCATTGTTAGTGATTTCCGGCACAAAGCCGAATCACCACCTGAATTTAGCATACACGGCTTAGATATCAGACTAGTGTCTAGTGTAACTGTGGAACACATCTACCAATACATGAATCAATTAGAATAAATCAACGGTTAAAAGGTCATCGTAACTATTTCAAGAAATAGGAATTCATTGATACCCGTTATATCTAAAAGTTTATTTTTTGGACCTGGGCCGGCAGTCTGATGGTAAGTGGTCACCGCCACCGATGTAATGTACATTTAATAATAATAATAATAAAATTTGTTTATTTTTCTCCCACACATAAAAAAATACAACATTTTTTGTCATAAACAGGTAGGTACATTTAGTTGTGGGAGACAGGAGCCCAAACTAGGTTTTTTGTTTGTATTTGTCTCATGTCCCTGTTATATCACCGGCCCCCTACCTTTTTACCCGAAATACAGTAATTTTTTAAAAGTAAGTTATTGTTATTTGCTATTATGTAGTCTTGTTATATCTTTTTTGGTTTTGAATGTTACCTATATTAAGTATTTTGTAATTGATAAATATAAAAATATATAAAAATTTTATTATAAAATAGCCAAAAAGTCAGAATAGATAAAAATAATATAAAAAAAATAAAATAAAAGAATGTAACCTTGCTGAGTTTCTTAGGGGTTCTTCTCAGTTGGAGGCTGACTTCCGAACCGGTTGTTCAGTAACTTTAAATTTGACTTTCATAAGTGCCTTCCGCGGGCCTAAGCTATTTTGTAGTCTTGTTACATCTTTTTTTTGTTTTGAATGTTACCTATATTAAGTATTTTGTAATTGATAAATATAAAAATATATAAATTTTTTTATTATAAAATAGCCAAAAAGTCAGAATAGATAAAAATAATATAAAAGAAAAAAAAAGAATGTAACCTTGCTGAGTTTCTTAGCGGTTCTTCTCAGTTGAAAGCTGACTTCCGAACCGGTTGTTCAGTAACAAAGATTTTTTTTTTATTTTGACAAGTGCACTACTGCTGGCAATAATAAATTACACAAAAAACATTTTTTTTTTTGTTTTTTACATAATATGATTACAGAACCTACAAAGTCCGTGTATTTATCTATCTGTAATATATTATTCAAATTGTTCGTAATGCAATAAAAAATTATTATAAAGTCAAGTCAAAATCCATGCAAGAAACACAGCACCTCCCTTCTATCATCATGTCATTAAGTCATAAGGAATTATCGAAGCTCTAGTCTAGTTACCGCTAACAGCTCTGAACTAGGGTGTTACTTAGATGACACTCGTATTGAGTGCTTCGTCATTAGGCCGTTATGTCACTACCGTATACACAGATGCTTTAGAATCCTAGAAGTAATCAGAATCAATATGGCTCCATCCAAATAATATTTATCCAAAAATCCATGGATTGAATCTAAAAACAGTGTCAAAATTTACACCATTCCAGGGATCAATGGATTAGGCAATTAAATATAAATTTTGGCCGTAAGACGAAGAGCATTAAGCTCATTTTGCACTAAGAGAAAATGTAGGTACACCATGTTGGTATTCAAATACTTTCTTATATATAGAATCGTCAGAAATTGTCTCATTAAAGGGTATTATTAGGAACATAGGACTCATAAAATGATCGGTGTAACCTAATATTTTTAGGAAAGAAGTCAGAAAGTACCCACAATTACAAATATAAATAAAGAAAAACTATTTTCATAACAAACTAAAAGACTCAATAAAATAATTTATTAATAATAATTACTGTGTTTACTTATTACTCCCGTTTATACGTATTGTGCATCCTCTCTGACTTTCATGAGGGAAATTTTGCAATCCTGAATTATAATATTAGTTACACCTCATCCAGCAACATACATCGTTAGATCCACGTCAATCTGCCTGCTAGGCATGTTAAGCGACAGGCACTGCACAGCTATGAGGCATCTACTATCACGAAATTATCGATATAGAATACGTGAGAATAGTTCATCGTATAGACCGGTAATGGGCGGTTTATCGAAATTCTACCTTCGTGTGAATGAACTTAATGATTATTTTGATCAGATGCGAAATAATAATACTGCCAATTTTAGATGAAAAGGAATCAGTTTAAATGACAGCACTAGCAGCTGCACCACGGCTTTACTTGCTTTTAAGTTAATACAAAGCTTATGTCTCTTTCCGTACCATAGGCTACGTGTGTACTAAGCTTCAGCAAGTTCGGATCAATCGTTTAGCCAAAAAGGCGCAACAAACAAACAAACAGTTAAGAAATAGATCATCTGGAGATGAATGGAGGTCTTTAAAAGTAAAATCTCACAGTAAGTATGTGTTGGGTTTTTATATGCATTTATATGTATATCCAACTAGTTCGGTTAGAGTTCAATTTGACAGGCCAGTTGGCTTGGTGGTTAACGCTCTGGCTGCGAAACCGAAGGTCGCGGGTTCGATTCCCACCCAGGACAAACATTTGTGTGCATGAACATGTCTGTTTGTTCTGTTTGGGTGTAAATATCTATATAAGTATGTATTTAGAAAAAAAAGTAGTATATGTAGTATATCAGTTATCTGGTTTCCATAGTACAAGCTCTGCTTAGTATGGGACCAGATGGCCGTGTGTAAAGATTGTCTCAGAATATTTATTATTATTATTATTAGAGTGTTAGTAAGGTGCTCTGATTATTACGTCAAAGCTCATGTCATTTTTAACCGACTTGAAGAACAGGAAGACAAATCATCTTCTAAATAATACCTCAATACTAGTAGAGTGCATCACTACTAACTGCATCATTATTTCATCCATTTTAGTAACAACTTACTTAGGATTCAGTTTTAATTATTGTTTATAATTATATGTGTCTAGAGTCTATACAGTCATGACTTTACTTATAGTATTCATCACATCGATTACTTTGGTGAATGGTAATACACTTCCGATACACAGCCATTTGAATAATTAACTCCATTTATATACTCAGGTTAATGTTGATTTCATGTGATACAATTAGGTCGGCAACATATTACTGATAATGTATTGCGAATATCCACTTATGGCAGGATCATCTACCGAGTAATTGCATCAAAAGCGCGTCAAAATTAAATTATAATTTTATATTGAATCGCTTATTACTGCGGGAAACATATCGCTCATTTTTCTTTTGATTTACTTAACACTAATCATACCAACACTTACTAGGTGTCTATTTCTACCATAGCGGGTCAAATCTGACTTTGTTTCTTTTTTTTTTTTTTTTTATATCAGACGGGATTGCGATTGGCCTCAATCTCACCTGATGGTAAGTGAAGATGAGGCCGAAGATGGAGCTCGCTTTCCCGTTAGTAGCCTATTCACTCTTTTTTTAAAGAGCCCCAAGTTGTATGTATCTGGGAACACAGACGAGGGGAGAGAATTCCAATCTTTAGCTGTGCGCATGAGGAAGGAAGCTGCAAAGCATGTATGAAATATGGTTGTTAGGAAGGGAAATAAGAATAATAACTGTATATCAATAAGCAAGAAAAAATCATGAAGTCATATGTGCAAAAGCAATAAGATGATACGTGCATTTTCAATGCAAAGTTCAAAATGGGTCATTTGACCCGGTTATGGTATGTTTAGTGTTAATTAAGTAGGTGTGTCATTTTTTCAAAGCACTTACTTGTTATTTTACAAAATTCAGATGATCTCACAATAGCAACACAGTGATTGAACAATTACCTGAAACAAATATTCATAATTAAATATTGAGATAGAAAAATGAGTAAGTGCATGATATAAATCAAACAAAATTATATAAAAATACAATTTCAAAGGGTTTACCCTAAAACAACAAATCTCCGTTTCCTTCGAGAACATTCCTTCATTTTGTATGTATAAGTCGGGACGGATAAAGCTCAAGTGGTTACAAAATCGTAGACGTTCAGGAAAGGTTGGGATGGACTGCTGAAATCCTTCCGACTTTCACTTTTTATTACTAAATCCTCCATTAGGGAGGTATTTTATTAATGTATCTTTTCGTTCAGACGTTTTAAGGTATATTTATAAGAGGCTTTGATTACTTAAAATTCTTGAAATGTTTAAAATTTATAGACTATAATAAAAATAATATATATATTATTTTATAGATAAAGAAATCTTTGTTGGTGTTTAAAAATAAAGTTTCATTTCACAATTTAGAAGCCAATTTCTCATTCGATGGAGTTAAAGGACTATTAAAAAAATGCCGTATATTTTTTTATCATTATCATCATCATCAGCCTATCCACTGTTAGACATAGGCCTCACCTATTGCACGCCACTGAGCTCGACCTTCAGCTTTTTTAAATTTCAATATGTTTTTATATGTTTATACTTGTAAATGGGTGTGACCTCTGTTGTGCAAGTGTCAATAGGCTACGGTGACCGTTTACCCCCAGGCGAGCCGTCAGCTTGTTTGTAACTAAAGTAGTAAAAAAAGGTTTTGGTGGCAATGCGCAATACCTTTGGTAACGACATTCTTTATTCAATATGGCGCAATCGACATGTTATGTTTTTTGTTTATTTATTTAGTTAACCAATAACATTGAGATTTATAATATTAGTAAGATGCGTTAGATTAAGAAAAAAAAATTATAAAAATAAAAAAAATTGACATATTTCGACAAACACTTATCTACTTACCAACCAATCACAGGCCAACATGTAACTAATTCGTACTTCATACTGTATTAACATTGACATAACTTTATCGATTTTGCATTAGCGTAATTAAAAACGTATTCTTTTTATTTTATCATCGCATTATTTAAATCAAAACTCGTTTTAATTAGATACATATATAATTTATAATTTTATTTTACCTAATGTACTTCATACATTCCCGATATCAAGATATATTTTTTTTAAATAAAAGAATCTGTAAGTCTATTCAGCAAAAATACAACCAAGCAAGTAACAGAAAAGAAAACTCTCTCGCCTACATTTAAACTCAAATATGCCAATAAACCAACCAAAACAAAATCCCTTGAGTACACTTAATAATTCTAACAAGATCAGAACTTTCCTTTATGACCGGTTCAAACCAGCTTTTACAACAAACAAAATGAGCCTAATGGTCTCTAAAAAGTTACTTTAATTTTCATTTTGTTCTCATATCTACGAAATTTCTCATTGTACGCTGTACAACCGGCTCTTGTACGTGGATAATTAATTTTTAAATACATAATCTTGCTCGGAAATTTTCGGTTGATGTTTAATAAAACAGCATTCATCACTGTCTGATCTAGAACCTTATTCCAGAGAATAATGATATTCATAAATTAGGGTAGGTTAAATACAAACCTCATTTTTATTTTTAACGTTGTGAGGAAAAAGTAGCACAGTAGTAGGCGTAGGTACTTTGATTGGACTACCTTCAAAATGAAAATCTGGCCCCAAGAATATGCTTGTTCCGGCTGCTACACTTGAGTTTTGCCAGTTCACTTTTAGGCTATATGTGACATTGTAAACGCCTTTGGAGGTGGAAAAGGTTGAGGGAAATGATCACATGGTCGATCGTGATTACAAAGGATAGAGTCACTAATATGACTCACCACTTTGCCAATTCATCACATGAGATCAACTAAAGATATCCTGAGCAAACTTAGTCAAAAGAACAACACGTTAATCCGCAGATTAGATCTTTAGCAGTATCGTTAGCGATTTAATAAGCTATGCTTCCTCTTTACTGTAATCTTCTGCCGTAAAATAGATAGTAAATTCTGAGTAACCGGGTATTATTGAATCTGAATGAGACTATGAGAACAACATTATATGAAGTTGATGAGCTAAGAAAATGAAAAATACTGATAGTATTTTTTATCAGAACAGACTAGTTTAAAATAATTTCAGATATTCCTTACCACATCTTTTTTTAATTGTGATTTCAATTAACGAAAGCTGTTAATAGTAGATATGCAGGAAGCTTTCAAAGAAAGTAAATATATAACCTTACCTAACCTATGATATAAACTTGGACAATGTAGCAGAGGTGGAGGAAGAGGTTAGTGCTGAGTGTGTTTTGGTAAGAAAAGTAAAGATGCCAGTAAAGATTCAGGCCAAGTGAGTTGCAGTGACTGGTAATAAGATAAAGAAGAAAATTCGGTGGACTTTACAACACGTATTCAAGATGGCTGCTTTTTGCATAGTTATGAACGAGTTTTCTGGGAAATCTAATTGCTGAAGATACTATTTCATATATTTGGATACCTATAGTATACCCTTTATCCGGCTTGATATCTGTTAAGCAGATATTGAAAGTATGATATTTTCATCGTATTCTGCAGCTGTATTTCTATTTCATAATGGAAAGCCTTTCGAAATAGCATTCGGCTTACATTAAGCTGGTTGTAACCTTTGATTAGAGGTTGAGCTAACTGCAGGCTTTGTATGGCAAGTGACTCCATAATTGCCCCAGTTGCACATTAATTGAAAGCACGTTGAAAGCTTTGGTTTAAAACTTATCAGCCCGTTTATTTATTACTACAGATATTATAGTGGTTGACGTCAATTCGGCGCGTATTTTTTTATATGCAATTTAAAAAGAATGCCTGTGAAGTCTTTGAGGTTAATGTACCTACTTTTAGTATAATTTAAAAAACAGAACTTAATCAAGGCCACAGTTTCAAAATTTCGGTCGTCACTCGACTGTTAACTTGACACTAAAAAGATCCATCAAGTATGTAGTAAAATAATAAAGACCTCGCTACGCATTTTTAGTATTTTTTATCATTTCGTTCACTCTACCTCAGGATTTATTTTAGAAACGTTACGAGTATTTTTCACAAAAAAAAAAGAATTGCCTTTAAAAATATAAGTACAGGCACAGGTTTGGTAAATGGGAAACAGAGAATTGGAGGAAAGGAAATGAAAATAATATTCAAATTGTATAAATGAATTCTTTACCGAACGGTTCTCAATGAAGGAATAATAATATGAAATGTGCAGTCAGTAAGGAATATTTCTTGTCTGCTTTTCCCGGATAGAATATATCACACATGTCAACCAAGACCATATTTTTTAGATGCCAAATTTTATTTGATTTCTTTGATTGAGTCGCAATAATTCGAACACTCACTTTTATAGTAGTATTTTAGTATCGACATCCTACCTTTAGAAATTTGTTCACATTCTTCGTGATCTATGAATCTTTAAGAATAGTAAATGTGAAGATATTCATTGAATTTCTGGTAATATGAATTAACTTTGTTTTATGGCAGCGACGACGAATAATGTCATCTCAACTTGTAAGAGGTAATAAGAGATATTAAGAGGTGTAGTAAGGGGTGTTCGGTGACCACGTACCTGCATTGTACACCTTGCATCAAGTGGTTAGCAAAATAATTCTCAAAGAGGCAAGTAAAGAAGATGACAGCTTGTAAAACCTTATTTTTAACCGACTTCAAAATAGAAGGAGGTTCTCAATTCATCTGTATTATTTTTTATTTTTTTTGTAATGAAATGCGCCAAAATTCGAAAAATCAAACATACAATATTGCGTCGATTCGAAATGATTTAAAACAAGACATGCAGATGGTGTTTGGAATGAATGATAGCATATTTTAGTAAACCTAGGTTCTTAATTATTATAGGTAAATGCTCTAGTTTTGGACTCAAATTTATTATCATCATCATCAGCCTATCTCCGTCCACTGCTGGACATAGGCCTCACCTATGGCACGCCACTGAGCTCGATCTTCAGCTCTTTGTTTCCAACCGCTGCCAGCCAGTTTGCGTATATCATCGCTCCATCTAGCTGGAGGGCGCCCTACACTATGTTTATTATAATCCTAACATATTATAAATGCGAAAGTAACTCTGTCTGTCTGTCTCGCTTTCACGCCAAAACTACTGAACCGATTTAAATGAAATTTGGTATACAGAAATTGTAAAGCCTGAGGAAGGACATTATTTTGAATGCGAAAAATGAGTTAAAAGGGGGGTGAAAAGTTTTATGGAACTATCGTCATTTTTAGAGCTAGAAGCTTGAATCTTATTTTTTAAGCTGTTGATTCGATATAAATAATAATAATATAGTATAAAACAAAGTCGCTTCCCGCTGTCTGTCTGTCCCTATGTATGCTTAGATCTTTAAAACTACGCAACGGATTTTGATGCGGATTTTTTAAATAGATAGGGTGATAGAGGAAGGTTTATATGTATAGTTATATCACTCGGGAACGCGAGTGAAACCGCAGGGGACGGCTAGTAATATTATATGTCAAGTCTATTTCTTTGTCTCACTATGTTTGTCTTTATTTAGATAGCACTTTAGCTAAGCGATATAATATGATAGCACTTATGTCTAGAACACTCTGTGTACATATTCTATGTTTAAAATTAGTTCAAGCCCTGAAGTTTCAAGCCAACTTCATACCAAAGGCTTTTGCGGTGAAGATCACAAAAAACAACACACATGCTGTCAACGGAATGACAAAAGATAAGCGCACTCAGGCCTGAGTACATCATTAGTGAAGACTAGAACAACTTCGCTAATTGGGCAGCCACTCTACTGTTGGGATGCTGTATATTTATTACAGTAAACAAGTGATGATAGTAGATATGGGCGAAGATATTTACTAAATTAGGGAAGTAGTTGGGTCAGTTAACGTAAGTATAACACATGAGGTTCTAAGCTTACTAAAGGCTTTATCGCTGTTGGATAAAAAATGTGACTACAGAATTGTTCTCTTCCACAGCATTATTTATTTACTCCGCTGGTACAGAGACCCAACGTGTGTCTTGACGTCCGCCCACAACATTATGATGTCTATTAAAACCTCTTTAGATATGAACTTAAATGTGTTAGTGGTCATGAAGGTGTGGGGTAAGAAGTAGCGAGGTCCTCCATTTAAAATGGAAAATCTTTCGCCAGGCTAGATGATCGTGCCTGAGGACTGTGATCCAACTGCCGATGCTGGAAGTTTCTATATAAGATTAAATCTATAGAAAACTTCGATAATGCGAAATACGATTATCGGATGCATGTTCATAAATGTCGCTACGGTGGTATGGTATGAATGTGCCATTTTACAATGTGTACATATAATTTAAAAATATTTTTTTATTTAATAAATATATTCAAATTTCACAAGGTTGCGTTTATCAGAGAAAAACCAGCAGTAAACTCAGCAATTACTATATTCTACAGAGGTTTTCTATTAGATTTATTTCATACATTTATCAAACTATTCCCACTGACAATAGTGATGTGTTATAAAAAATTTAACAAGGCATGTTTAATCTCAGGTTGAGCAAGGGTACTTAACCCCAATCATCTAGGCTATTGAGAGTTGCTCGGGTACACTCAATTTGGGTGACAACCGATAGGGTTATCCACAGAATGAAAAGGTTTCTTTTTTTATAATGTTTAATTTATATTTGGAATAAGCCATACAACTGTGATTACCACAGCATCATCGCTATTCAATAAAATTGTTCCGTTATTTTTTTATATTAATGTGGCATACCAGCTGACGGCCCATCTGATGGTAAACGGTCACCGCAGCCTATTAACGCTTGCAACGCCGTGGGTATCACGTGCGCGTTGCTGACCCTGCAAAAATCTTTTCACACCCTTCTTGAGGAATTCCATGCTGTACTCACTTGGGAAAACCACGGCGGGGAGGTTATTCCACAACCTGAGCAATCGCGGTAGGAAGCTCCTTTAAAATCGCACTGATAGGTTTAAATAATATAAGAGTGCCTTTAAGTAGACATAGTAACTTTCTACTATAAAAACAGCAAAAAGGTTTTACACCGGCTGAATTTAGTGTGATTTCAATAAAACATACTTATTAAAAACCTTTGCAACTGTTTTATAAATGGAAATAATAACTTGAGACTCAAGTTAGACACAGACTTCAGAGACGATTTATCAAAAGTCACAAGGATCGAGTTTGGTAAACGATCGCATTTTAAACTTTTTATTCACACAGTATGACTGACGAAGCTGGAATATTAACAGTCATTTGAGCCATTGTGTGCGAAGTCATTTCAGTTATACAAAAGGAAATAAGTTCACTTAATATGGAAACAGTATCAAATGTCCTCTTTTAAAGTTACCTTTACGGCATTTAATTAAGGTATTTAAAATTAAATAAGCTCTGTATTAATTTTTTGGTATGTTATATTTATTTAGCTTTTTTTTTCTTTGTGTGAGTAATACGTAGACTTTTACAGAATTCCTCTTCTATCAACAAACTACCTATTAAATGTCAAGGATATCATAAATTAATATAAATAAATAAATACCAATAATAAATAATGCGATATTTCTTTACACACGGCCATCTAATCCCAAACGAAGCAGAGCTTTAACTATAGGGACTAGGTAACTGATACGTTACATAAATTACTTTTTTCACCTTACTACATACTCATACAGATCACGCCTAGACACAGAGCAAACAGACATGTTTAATGTTCATGCACACAAATAATTTGTCCAAAGTGGGAATCAAACCCACGACCTGTAGCGTGACAGTCAGTGCCTCTAACCACCAAACTAACTGGCTTGTCAAATGTATGTGAAAATCGAATTAAATAATACCATACGAAACGGCTATTTTTTAGGTAAAGACATACCAAAATTACCTTCATTTCCTAATTTCAAACATATCATGAATTAAGGTCGCTGACCATGGATAATTTGCCTAGGAAGCAGCATTTACTTGTTGCTTATCTAGGTTAATCTTATGCTCGAGGTACGGACCACTCCCGAACGCCTCTAATGACCCGATATCATAAGACCTTAAAGCAAATTCCAAAATCGGTTTAAATGTGATAAGCAAAAACCAGCAAGATTTTATGAAGCCGGCAGATATTTGTCTCCGATGAATTTTAAAGTGATTTGAAAGTGAAGGGTAAAGAACCATAAAAAATCGTTTATATTATTTTAATATTGTACGAAAAACAGCTATATTCTAGAGTTCAAATAGCACGTTGCCGCTTTTATTTAATCATAGCAGAACATATAAATAAATTCCCAAAAACATTTAATTTTTCAATTCCGATATTAAAATGCTATGCACACGAAAATACACATTCTGCAGCTGACATTCCAAACTTGAAAATGAGATGCTTAAAATACATTTGCCGTGCGAATTAAAATGAATCCCATTTAATTGCTTTCTGAAATATGAGTATTTCAAAACGCGGGACAATCCACAGAGGAGGGCTAAAAAATGGGTGACGAATGAAAAAAGCAGCACGAAATAAGATATTTTATTTATTCTCAAAGTGTGCGAGCAAATTCTCTTTGCGTTCTCTTAACCCTTCGAATGGAACGGGGGGCTTCGGAGACCCGGCTATGAATCTGCGTGGAATTTCATTATGAAATTTCGCCCGGCACTCGGTGATATCGACGCTGTGAAAGGGCCATTCGGCGTTTACTAGCTCTGCTCCTCTTTTCACTGAGACTTTTGTGAATATCTCCCTTTGATCAAGCAGTGTTCATGTGGACGTCGATTTAGAAGAATACTTTAACAGGATTTCCTGATTATTTGACGTGAAAGATAGGAAAATCAAATTCTTAATTGGAAAAGTTACCGGTGAAACATTTATGATTGACAGAGGCATGAAGTAAAAGGTACAAGGATTTCTTTAGAAATTCAAAACTGGTTAGCAGTCATATAATTTAATCGGCTTGTTATGAGAAATCAATTTTCATTATGATTTCTGCCATCATAAATTTGCAAATTAACTGACTTAACAGAAATACTTTCTTGAAGGCCAATACTGTAACATTAAACACCTGGCAAAGTAATTATGAAGTAAAAATACCGAAAGGTATGTCAAAAAGGTGACCTATTTTCTATCCCTTTTGCACTTCACATTAATTTGTAGCTGGAGGTGAGAGATAGCATTTATAAAAGTGATACTTTTTCGCAACCCCACCTAGATACGGCCTGAGGTTAATTATCTTACGGTTGATACAATTTTTAATGAGCGTTCGTGGGCTTCGTGGCCTGCAGAGCTCGCTTAATTAGGCATCTAGCCTCAACTCAATTTTCAGGAAAGTAGGTCTCGAGTAGAAAAAGGAACTAAAACCATCCTACATATTTTTACATTCCTTTTGAATACTTACAAAATAAATGAACAGACAGTAAATTTCGAATAAGATGTGGCCAGCATATAAAAGGTTAATCTTCTCTTAAAAAAATAGACAAATGTGATAGTAAAAAATAAAGCGAGCTCCATCTTCGGCCTCATGTTCACTTACCATCAGGTGAGATTGAGGTCAATCGCAAAAAAAAAAAGCAGTTACAATAAAAAATAACCAACACTTGTATGAACCATACCTAGAATTTCATAAGCGTATCTATATAAAACCTGTGCTTAAACCACAATATTAAATTGTTATAACACCCCATCTCAACCACAATTCGATTAATCAAAAGAATCCGATCACCCCTATCGAAAGACGGTGGATCTACGACATAATGGTGCTTTATAAAGGTCAAATGTACAACAAAATGGTGCTATAAGACATTAATAATGGGGTGAGAGGACGGACGGGTTGAATGTTTGGTGTAGTGCCAATTCAATTGTAAATGTCATTGTTTTCCTTCAGTAGGAAGTTTGTTTTGTCATGAAACAATTTATTAAGATTTGTTCCACGAGTTTGTGGTTCGAGTGTTAGCGAGTTTTTGAGCTTTGTGAAGTAATTTCGCTATATCGAGTCGTTTTTATTCCACGTTATAATGAATTATAGAGACGAAACCCAACTAGCAAATTATGAAATAATTCAATATTTTGATTCAGACTCTAACACCGGTTCGGAAGGTTGCTTTTATTTAGAAGAGCCGGAAATACTCTTTTCAATATAAGAAACAGTACATAAAGATGTGTCCTTAAGATAAGATAAGATAAGATAGTCATTAAACTAATCGTTTATGTTGTAGAAAGCCTTTTTTGTTAAAACAGTTAATTATTTCCTATATTTTTTGTAAAGGCAAATTTAAAATTTCAGCAGGGTTTTATTTTTTTACGGTTGATTGAATCTATCTGAGTGACGAATACTGGCACTACAACTCGTCTATAGAATGTCGAAAGTGGTGACTAAAGACGATTTACAAACAGGGCAAGCAGTAACTAATAATTTAAAGAATGATAACGCTGCGAAGTTTAGTTAAAACTCCGATGTCTCTTTCGGTCTGTTTATGTTTAGAGTATGAAAGAGCGAGATGAGGGCACTTTTTTGACAATACAATAGGGATTAGGATAATATATGTAAACACAACATTGTATCGTTAAAACTTTATACTATCCATTTGTTTATTTGTTGTTTTAAAAATATTATTGTAAGCTGATTCAATGTTTTATTAATATTTAAACCTTTTTGGGTATGCAGACAAGTTAAAGACATGACTCATTATTTCCTGAAATTCACAATGCTTGTACCAAAGCCACAACCTACTTGAAACGAAGTTTAAATTGAATAAAATGCTAAAATTCGATTTGTAAAGTTATTCATCGGATTGACGGTTGGAAGCGGAAGTGTTCTTTTAGCAAACTTTTTATACTCTAGAAGACTTCGCATCGCCGTAATGAAAATTCTGAACCTGAATATATTTTCATTTAAGCCATGTTATTTTTTACACAAAAAGAGCAAAACCATGAAAAATACTTGTACTGCAATATAATTCTGGGAGATTTGTTTAAAATTTAATAAATCTTCTGTTGCTCTAATTATTGCACCTTCAGAATGATAGGGCCTTAACTTAAAAAATCACTTATGGCACATCTCTGATTGGGTCGCTTTTGCACTGAGCGGGGAGGGTGGGTCCCGGTGTTAAAAAAGCTGAAGTATCGGTATGCTAATTATATTATTGAATTGACTATGTTTAACTATTCATTGGATAGAGCGTACTTTATTTAGTCTCTCTATGATCGTAACTCCATTTCGCAAAACTTTGAGTTAAGCCCTTATCGTATACGCACCGAGGGTGCGATATACACTTATGTGTATTCTTTTTTATGGTAATTATTAATTTATGGTATGTATTTACATACATTTTAAATAATGAAATGAAAAAAAAATCTAAATTGAAATTTATTGATTTTTCTTTTTTTTGTGGCGATCGTTTTGGCTAAATTTGTTTAGACCAGAATTCTGCCAGGCGTACTGTGTATTGATTGTATATGACTTCTTAAAAATTCTTAATCAAAATAAAATATATAGGACAATCAAATCAATAGGCGATGATAGCCAAGTATCTGATATATACAAATATATACTTCGAGAATATATACTATCATAATTTTACTTGTATAAACACCTTCGACCACACCAATTACTATAGTGATATTGTGGTCAAACACAAGCCAATTAATTATTAAGCCTCAAAGTCATGAAACCAGCCATACCGCATGTAATATTTAAAAAGAAAACCGTTTCTGTATTTCACCATGTGGTTATATTAATTTGAAAATAACATTTCACTGTAAATAATTTTCTCATAACAAATTACAGTTACAGCTTTGACAAACGACCGGAAAATGTTAACAGTCCGCAATTTTACGCTCTATTACTTTTAAAATTACTTGTAGTATTTATTGAAGCAAGGTTTAAATAAATTACGCTAAAATTTTATAATTAAATTTATAAATTAACTTTATATTATTATGTGTATTGCCAGATTTTTTTGTACCCCTTTACCACAGTTAAAGTAATTTTTTAGTGCAGGAAGCTAATATTTTTATATACTAATTCATTACATAAATTAATAAAAAATACATTACATACACTACCATGCGTTTAACACACACATACACACATTACGTTCATACTGCCAATGCCAAACATATAATGACGGATTTTTACACGCCAACAGCTGACGTAATACTTCAAAATTCAAGAAAGTTATATGCAATGATTATAGAGGTTATACTCTGAGAAAAACAAACTTAAAATATATACAATTAAGGTCTAATTTCCACTAGTATTAATAAACGCGCCAAGTGTAAGTAACTTAAAAAACCAAGTTATTTAATACTCGAATTAGGCAAAAGTAAGTAATACATTAAAAAGAAATCCATTCCACAGCAAATACTGTATTTTCCATTTCATGAATATTTCAGCATCTTTTGCGAGAATAAATGAATAGTGTAAGCACAGAGCTTAAGTTTGGTAGCGAATTGCAATACTTATTTAAATAGGCAAATATGTAGTTCTAAGAGGGCAACCACTTTAAATTTTTTTTTATACCACATGGCCTGACAAACAGGCATACTGTCCACCCGATGGTAAGTGGTCAGCGCAGCCTATGGACATTTGCAACACCAGTGAAGTTGTTGTTGTTGTCTCATGTGCCTGTAATTTCACCGGCCACCTTACCTTTCTAACCGAAACAGTAATATTAGTGCATTACTGCTTCACGGCGGAAATGGGTTAAGTGGTAGTACTTCGCCGGACGAACTCTGCACTAAAAGGTCTACTACACAGATAATTTATGAAGTACCTACTAGTTGTTTCTAAGCTTTTAATTTCGTCATTGTTATAAACTGTTTAATATTTAACTAGCGACCCACCCGGGCTTTGTCTGAGTGAAACAATGTACGATTTGACACATAAACCTTCCGGAAGAAATTTTCCAAATTACGGGATGAATATGCATGAAATCTATTGCGTAGTTTAACATACATATGTTCATCAATGTATCTATATTCACTCATATATAGTATATATAATAGTATATATAATAGTGTATATATGAGTAAACAAACTGATATACATAAGTCAGGAATAGTGACTTTATTTTACACTATTTAGATATGTCATCGCCTTGATTTGAAAGTTTAGAGAAATTAATTAAGACTAGGTTTTTTAAACTGGCCTATTTTTTCACTAGCTTGTTTTTTTTTATATTTTGCCGTCTGTCTAAATAAGCATTTTAGGTAGTTTGCTTAATAGCCTTGTCATTAAATAAAATTTGGTGATATTAGATATTGTCCTTCATAGTTTTTGTTTTTTTTTTGTTTTTTTTTTTTAATAGTAATTGCTTCGGAAACTGTTCAAATTAAGACTTATATCCATTAAATTATGTACTTTTAAACCTAAATATTCCAATAATCTAATAAAGGTTATCATATTCAAAATTAGGAGAAGGAGGGCTTCACAAAATTATATTAATTACTGATACTTGAAGTTATTCAGAGTTATTCAGAAGTGCACCCGATTCGGTTTAGATCTTCGACTTGGTCACCTACAGAATAAAGTAGCCTTTATTTTCTAATTACTATTTGAAAAGAGGCAGTAAATTTCGACACGAACTGTGGAAAAAATACTACGGGTACACCACCAGAGTATAATTCCATTAATGCCACCGAGAAGTCTAATAAGTAGGATTGTTCAATAAGGCGACAGTTAGGCCTCCCAAAAGTATGTCATATGGTTTTCCGGCTTTCTTAATGCCCATTTCGGCCATTTTTATTGTCCGTACGTGATATGTGGTGATCTCAAACTATCTTTCGAGCACATTTTTATAGGTAGTTTACACGCAACAAACATTCCCTCGCAAAACGCTTCAACGTGTGTGGCAAGGGAGTCATAAACTTGTTTTTAAACGCCGTAAAATGGACCCGCGTACAAAATAGCGTTTTGGGACTGCGGGAATGAAAATTTACACAACTAAAAACTTTTACTTGTTAACATGAATGTGGTACAGGGACTTGATTATGTAAGAAAAATGACACTAACTCGAGGATGTTTCGTCGCACCCTCCGTGCTCTGTCTCTTTCGCTAACTTTGCTAATACTACTAATCACGTGAGAGATAAGCTCTCCGAGGCCTCCGTGAAGCGAACGAAGTTTGTATTAGCTGAATAAGGGGGCAGTATAATAATAACTCTCATAATATAGTAGCAAGGTCGTAATTTTAACGCTGACCTTGAAACCAGCTGATAAGACGATTTGGCGTCTCAGGGTTGTGTTTCAGAAATCGATGTGTTATAGGAAATATGCTATATTTAGCATCTTTAGATAAATTGCGAACAAAATATACTTAATACTTTGAGTAACAACCTGTCTAATTAAACTAATAATGTTTGAATGAAAAGGAATGAATGGCTTCATAATTCTTCTTTAGATGAAAATTTATACTTAGTTTTCGTCGTTTAATATTTTTTGTTAAATATGATGTAGGTATGCAATAACTATGTAAAACTCAAAGACCCGCATTTTAATATATTCCACGTTTCACACAGCCTCTAAGCTTCCCTTTTCACAGTACATCACTTTAAAACATTATCACCCACTCACTTAAGCTATCTTATTTATGCATCATTACACAGCCTCACCGTTGACATTTACAGCGCTATTTTTACCTTCGGCCACATGTTTAAAAAAAAACATAGCCCTCTCGTGTTTTCTATGTGTAATCAGGCAGAAACAACATTCGCCGGTAAGCCTCCGTCGGCTGACGACCTGCGGTTAGAATGCCCCTTCACACCGACCCACCATACTCTGAATAAATAATGGACAAAGAATAACTACACGAAAAATACTTTCAGTGCTGATATGCTGCTGTAATATTTTGTGAAATGCTTTGTCTTTAAATAGCTTGCGTTGGGTTTGTATGGTGTTTTTTTTGTTTTACTCTGTAATATTTTTATTAGATAGCAAGTAAATCATCTAAAGCACTATCACCATACTTCCACTGTATAGAAGTAGTCACTTGGTAATAAGGTACAGGAGGGCGAATGTGCAATGCTCTCGCAATCGAAATCGAAGCCAATTTGCCGATACATTGATAGTAGATTAGTAATTATTGTAATATCTGAGCGTAAGTGTGTGAATGAGATAGCAATCACCCAATGGTTAATCTAGTAGCAAATCATCTCAATTTCGATTTCGAGAGCATTATATAATCACCTAGCAGGTAAATAAGGGGAGGATGACAAATGCATCGGGAATGCCCTATGGAATTACAAATGTTCATGGTCTTAAATACTTACAATTTGGACTTTACCAGGCCATATTGCGTAAAAAAAATTGCTAGGACTCATTAGTTAAACTGAATACAGATATCTACAAGCATTTTATATAGGTAATCGGTTCATCATAATTCCTTCCGAACCGTATGCCCATTTTATAAAAAATAAATGAAAAAGCATCCTTATAAAATCTTTTTTTTTTACATAATTTGAATAGTAAACAGTAATTTTGAATTGAGAACGTAGAAATATTGTACAACCTGCCATCTCGGTAACAGAAACTGCATTCAATCCAGTATTCCAGCAATGTTAATATTTACACAGGTAAAGCAATCGTGTAGTGCTGACACACTTAGATTAAATGTCACTCACAGGCTTTGTTTATACGAGTATCGACTTGAAGTCGGGAACACATACGAGTATATACCAAAAGTTGTACATCATTAGTACCGGCTCTTTCTTTCATGATGGGTATAAAGCACATTTGAGGTTTTGCATCGCTTTTTTAAATTCTACTGTGAGTCTCTTTTTACAGAGGTTATAAACATTTACAATTACAGAGTCTAATAAAATGGGTAAGCAATTATGAGGTCCTTAGTGAGAAAAAAGTGCACGTAGAATACGCGATGGGTTCCCTACAACAATAATAAAATTGATATAGTTTTGTTTGTAATAAGAAATCCCGCGTTCCCAAGAAATTTTACATTTTCCCGAGCCAAAAAGTATCATAATATTAATCCAGGTTATTACTAATTATGTGTCAAGTTTAATTCAAATGTTTCAGAAGTTTGCATGAAACAGTAACAAACAGATCCATCCTCGTGAATCCTCTTATACGAAATTTATTAAAAATAACTTCTTTATAATTTATTTTTTGTATAATTAATCTAAATCAGAATATTTCATTTGAATTACATTCATGATAATCAAAGAAATAAAAGCTTCAGTATTGAATTTAGATAAATTAGCAATATTATCAAACATCAGCACAGCGTATATCTTGATTGGTGATTTGGGGAGTACTTCGACCAACATTTAGACCGGCTGCCATTGTTACATTTCATCTAGTAAAAAAATAAACTAAATGTCGGTCAGTTAAATGGAAACAGACTCCCAAATGCACCTGACGAAACAGACCTAAGAACTGCCCCAGCAAACCATTAAGCAGTTGGTCCTTATAATAATGAAGTTCATTGCCGAGTCGGGCTATTAAAACTTTTACAGCAAATTAGCTTGTCGAGCTCAACGTCAAAGCTCTCGACGGAAGCTCGGTGCCAGTAAAAAGTGCGCTTCCTTACCTGTAGTTTTATTTCTTTCCAATACCTAATTTATTCATAGCTTGACTTGTGGTTAATGACATATTGACCGCTGTTTTTATTTTTATTTAACTCTTTACCAGATTTACAGCAGTGAATGCTTAGAGGAAATTGCAGTTATAAGAGTGTAAAAAAAAATTAAGACTACCTGCTGGAGTTTTTTTGGAAGAGATGAAGGTTTTAGTTACCCTCTGACGGCTCTTAAACCCTCTGCATCATCACAAACTTTTTACTTTTAGAAAATTTTATTAGGAATTTCACATTGTCACGTTATTTAGCAGGTAGGTTTTCAAGGCTTCAAGGCTTCAAGGCTTTAAGGCTTACTTCCGATCAGTGGTAACTAAAGTAGTTTAGATCTTCATAAGGCCATCTCTAGGATTATTGTGGTGTGAAGAGTCAATGATTTGGAATTTATTATTTTATAAAGTTTATGGGACTTAATAGGCCCGTTTTGGCAGCTAAGACTTTTATAGAAAAATGAACCCTATGGCATAATGATAAAGTTCATCAGCAAAGCAATAAAAATCCTTTACTATGAAATTATTAGCTATCATAGTTCTCGATAACTTTAGGTTCTTACTTCAGATAAAGTTTCATTTTGTTACTTAGCAAAGGTACTTAATATAATATTTTTGCTATTGCAAAAGTTTGGGGGCATAATAAATCACTTTTGAAATATTTTTTTTTTATTAAATTATCGTAGAATAGGTATTATTAAGAAAGGGCACTGGCTTCTGTAACACAGGTATGTATGCCTAGCGCAGAAGTCAGAGACTGAATTTAAATTGTGTAAGATTATTTATGTGAATAAATTAATTATTTATTAAAAAAAAAAAATTCAAATAGTGCGCAAAATAATTATACTTTGGGTTATAGCTGGTGTTTCAGATTGTTTATAGTTTTCTTTTTGTCTGCTTCAGGTAAAGCCTCGGACGATTCATACAAAGGTTTATTTCATCCTATTCTGTAGTTGACACCCAGAATTCTTAATTACAGGTAATTTTGCTACCCGTGTGTTGAACCAAGTACCTACCTTCAGGCACAATTAGTGGCCCATGTGTTGAATAATTAATGCAAAGTGTAATCAACGACATAAAGTAGGTAATTATAACCGAATTTTACCCGCGATTCTGAGGGATCTGAATGAAAATATTAAGTTTAGTTCACAAATCCATTTTTAATTGATCATACATTTTCAAGATTTCCAAAAAAAAATATTTTTACAAAATATACCTACTTGGTTTAAAACTTTCATACTCAATTGCCTCTAAATGGCAGTTAAGTGGAATTTCTCAATATTTTTGTGTGCCAAATAATTCATTTCAAAACCTTTATCATATGCAGTCGACGCGTGACTTGAAATTCGAACTACCAAATTTCTTCTGCATCCGTTGAGCAGTTTATCTTGATCCATGGGTCCACAACAGATCACAAGCCACAACACAAAATTGTTCACATTTAATGTTTTGGTTATAGTGCCAAAATTAGAAATACATTGAAATTTAAGAATTTCATAGTAAAATTAACTTTATCGCATTGTTATAAGGATCATTTTCATTATCATACAATTAGTCATTTGATATTCATTGGTATTCTTCGAAATACCTTAAGACGAGCAGTGGGTTGTTGATTAAATCTGTGAAATAAATATTTTTATTGTTTAGTTTTAAGGCAATTGTTTAATGGGCCGTGAAGCGTAGGTACCTAAGTCTATTTATTTACCTCTTGAGTACCACCCTCAAGATGAGTGTTTTCTAGAGAAAAAAAACAACGGGAGTGCCGGCAGAAGTGAAAACTTGAACATTAACGTTGTGCATTTTTACCGTCTTACGAATTTTCGATCAGGTCGCGTGTCCTGGCGCGAGTTTAAAATTTTATATCCATCCCAAGAAAAGTGCTTAAAACCGTTAAAGAAGTTTTCACTCCAAAAAATCTAGGTGGTGACATCTTTACTCAGATCCGATACATCTACACTAATGTCATAAACATTTTTTTTTTTTTAATAAACAAACTACTGGACCTATTTTAATAATTCTTTAACTTTTACAAAGCTACTTTACTTAGAAATAATATCGAGAAACATTAGATCCATCGAGAAAGCAGGTAAACAGCGTGGCGAAAACTACAGTCGACGTGTTTGTTACTGGCACAACAAATTATAATGAAACTCCATGGCTCCAACGATACAATCAAGAAATCAATCGCGAACGCAGGTAAAACCGCGAAGCGAAAGCTAGTGATAAAGAAAATGATTATAATACCTATTAATATTATGAATGTGAATGTAAGTTTGTTTGTTACGCTTTCACGCAAAAACTACTTAACCGATTATCATGAAACTTCCAACACATATTCTTGGACGTTTTAGAAACATAGGATACTTTTTAAGCCGGGAAAATGTTACATCCCTCGGGAACGCGGGTGAAACCGTGAGGGACTGCTTAAATCATAAATTTAAATAACCATATATAAATAAACAATCGACTAGGCGCCTTAAACTTTTTTATTTAAATTATTGTACATGTGTAAAATTGCTATTGACATTCTAGATGGCGTGCCTTGTAATAATCATTTAGTTCACAATTTAAATTGTTATTATTGTTACTGTCATTGTTTATTTTAGCTATTAGGTAAATAAAAATAAAATAAACTGAAGCTTAAATGTACAAGAAGCCATTGAAGTAAGATAAAAATATCCCCGGAATGGGTAGAAATGTTTCGTTCCATTTCTACCTACCTAACAAATACCTAGAAAACAATGTTCGGAAAGTAACAACAAGTAATTTAGAGTAAAATATAAAGTAACGAGCAATTTGCCGGCGTCCTGCAACTAATTGCTACGCTAAGTCTGACGACTTTAGCTGGGCAATTAGTTGAAATAAAACTGACTTTTGCGTACAGTCATGGGTATAAACATAACCATGGACAGTTCGGAAGTAATATCTGACACACTACATATCATTCAACAACACTGTCACAACTTAGAGCGATAGAGCTTGTGAAATAGTTAAGCCGTCTACAAATGAAAGAAATAGTAACCAATAAAGCCTACCTATATGGATACCTAGATGTTAGTATACCTAATGAAGGTATCGTGAAATCACTTAATATTACAGAATGTAATGTGGTTATAAATTTATGGTAATTACTATGATAAAATTATAAATGCGAGTGTATGTATAATATTCACGTTCACAACTCAATTTTCACGCAAAAACTAGTGGACAGATTTGGATGAAACTTGGCACGTAGATAGAACATATCCTGGAATAACATATAGGTTACTTTTTATCCCTGGAAAATGTAACATCCCTCCAGAATGCGGGTAAAACCGCGGGGGTAGCTAGTATTTAATAAATTGTACAGGATTCATCGCCTTACGTACAGTACAATTGACGTTTCTAATTCAGACATTCATTATACCTCCGATACGGAATCGGTTATGTGCCCAAAAGACTTGAGAGACTTAAAATATCTCAGGTAAAATGTAAGTCTAGCTACTCAGACCTTTCAGGGATATTGACGTGAAAATATTTATTTACTAACATGGACATAATTGGCGATAGGTATCTGATACTTCCTAAATAAATTAATATAATTAGGTAGGTTATATTATAAATAATTATAAATATAACTGTGACGTAAAGTGAGTTGATGGGAGAGATCAAATATATGACTCTATGAAAACTAAAGTTGTTGCGTGGTAAGGAGCTTGAGCTCATCTCATTTCTTAGCGTAAGAGGCGACCAAAAAGTATACATATTTATGATAAGGCTTAGTAAATGTAAATGTTACAAAATAAAAATAACCAAATAAAATATGAAACAGTAAAAAATTATGTAAAATTATAATAGTAATAGTGAAAATGTTAATTTATAAAAATCATAGTGACACAATTTAAATTAATTATTATAGTTAATTTTATTTAAATGTAAATGTTACAAAATAAAAATAACCAAATAAAATATGAAACAGTAAAAAATTATAATAGTAATAGTAAAAATGTTAATTTATAAAAATCATAGTGACACAATTTTACAATAATCTTACAACTCTTATAAATGCGAAAGTTTGAATAGATGTTTGTTTCTTAATCATATAGAAACGGCTGAACCGATCTGGATGAAACTTGGCACAGAGATGAATATCTGGCACATAGGCTAATTTTATCTGTAGGTAACCCGAGTGAAACCGGGGGGACAGCTTGTAAAACATACAATCTGTGCCCCTAGCACGAGAGTATCGAGTGCGCCAAAAAACTGGTTTGTACGTAAAATTGCACATCTTCCACCAAGTGATCCACAAAAAGGTTTCCAAAGAGCACGAAATAAACAGAAAGCATAATATTACGCCGACTCTAATTGATTATGAATAAGACAGACGGATGATAAATTAATAATGACTATGCAAATAAATTATTTTGAATCATAAGGTTCGTTTAATTTACGATTTCAATGCATGCTTTTTTGAGAATAACTATGACTATTATAAATGGGAGCTTATCAGTACATTATATGCTTCTAAATTAAATGAAAATTAAATGAATGAAATTATTTTTATTGCCTTTAATACCAGTTCGTAAGGTTATTTTTCACTGAGAAGAGCCGGCAATAAACTCAGCAATTAATCTTTTAAAAACAAAATTTGTTATTACATAAGATTTATTTAGTCTTAATGTTTCAAAATATTTATTGTATACTAGGCCATATTTTGTATTTTTTTAACCACAGTGAAACACTTATGCGGGAATGTTAAAAGCGATTTCATATGAAAAGGCTCATTTCGCCTCAATAAGTGGGCAATCAACCACAAAATGTTGTCAATAGACATACCGTATATTACGTTTCGCATTTGAATTTTGTGACGTAATCGCTAAGAATGTGTTTGATCTTTTTTTTTATTATTACACTGAGCAAAGGTATATGATATGAACTAACATTAGACCATAAACGCGCAAACATGAAGGAAGTTTATAAATGTGACGTTATCGTTCGTATTTTTAGGGTTCCGTGCCCAATGCGCCTATTACAAAGCCTCCGCTGTTTATCTGTCTGTCAGCGGTCTGTAACTCGTGAACTGTACTAGGAAGACAGTTCAAATTTTCACAGAGTGTGTAGGTACTATTAGGACCGCCTTTTTATAAAAAAAAAATAATAAAGGAAATCACAACAATAATTCCGACCTAGTTGATATGAATCCTTATATAAAAAACATTTATTTTTATTTGAAGCTTTCGGAGCATTATTGTCCTGTTCTTAAAATGTACTTTTTATTTTTACTATTCCCTAATAAATAACGCATTTTATCGCAGACCGACCGCTATAACAACGTCTAAGCACCGCACTACTATTAAAGGAACGCAGTATAACGACAAACTATGAATTCAGTTTTCTGGTCACGTCCACGTAGTTTTTGCCCTTATGCGGCGGAGCTGAGTGGACCTACCCATAATGTTGTACGTCTACTACTAAACTGTACAAGGTAAAGGAATAATGCCCAAAACTGTAGGTATGAATTACATCATGTTATATAGCTAGGTTGGTATATTTGGTAAAAAAATATAGTAAATCAAGCTACAAGAGAAACAATAAAACTCATGTTTTCAGTAATTTCCATGTCGTAATTTATTTATATAGTATTCAATCCAAATATGTCGTGTATAAATAATATTATTATTGATTGACAAAAAAATTGTATTTGTTAAAATATTTTAGTGAAATTTGAAAAGTGGTACACCAGCCAGCACCAGGACAGCGTTCTTAATACTAGAATAATATTACCTACTGTAAACAGAAAAAGCGGTTGGTAAGTGTTAAAAATATTACATTTTCCACTGTCAAAAATTTTGGACCATCGCTCAATTTAGTCTCAGAATTCAAAAATGTTTTGTCCGTGCGGTTACTATAGTAACCCGAATAAAACTCCCGATCAAATGAAAGTGAAAAATTTCAAACCAGTTTCATTCATGGAGAAATTGAGTTTACTGCCGAAGGATTTCTCATTTGTTATTTATTAACACGGCCATTTTAAATGACTTTTATGTTTGTTTGGCACGAGGTTCCATAATGTTATACATGATTTGGCAACATTACCTTTCCCGGGTGATTTCTTTTTTGGCTCCGTTTCAAAAATGTTACAGGAAAACTCAGTTTGACTGCACTTTGAGTGTCCATCGGCTTACATCATCAGAATGTTTTCTTGGCTCGATTAGTTTATATATAGGTTACCTATATAAACGCATTTGGTAAAGTTATCGTAACGGTTGCCTCCACTAAGGCTAAAATTTATATTTGTATAAGTTTTATACAATTTGCTAATAAACATTGCTGTCTTCTCAATTCTTCCCAATTCTTCGCAGTTTTATTAGCTAAACTGGCGGTGATATAATATTTGACATGCTTAAACAAGTTCTTATAGGGCATAAAAACAAAATTTAAAATAGCTTTTATTTCATTTATTTTTGCTTTATAATAATGAACTTTATCACTGTGTAGTCAACCTTTATGTTTGTCTGCAGCGAAATTCCGAAATGACATCGTCCGTTTCAAATATCATTCACAAACACAATCACGGCCTTGAATCCCTCATCCCAATTCCCACAAATTGAATGCGTCAGAATGGATGTATGTCACGTAGAAACAGCTGAACTAATTTTGGCTCACAGATAGAATCTAACTAATGCAATAAACGTAAAATCTTTGATGTTTAGATGTTTGGACGTTTGCGACTCAATCACGCATAAACGGCTAAATGGATTTAAACAAAATTTGGCCAACAGATAAAACATATACTTGTTGGAAACAGATGACATTTTAGCCCGTAAAACAAGGCTTTAGGAACGTTGATAGCTATAGGGTGGAATCTGGTATGACTTGCTATGTCAATCGCGATACCAGGAAAAAGAAGCCGTAGATCATTTTTGGGTGAAGAAAACGCAAGAATGCTTTATTTAAGAAGCTCTAATATAGAATTTAATATAGTGGCATCCTTCAAAATTGATGATCTACCCATATAATCCTTTAACTTTAACGTGAATTAAATTATGAAAAACGCCGATATACGTCTACATTTTTTTCTAACCAGAAGCAGACGACCATCTATGCAACCGTTCATCCCTTAGGAATGATTATTCCAAAAAATCCCTTCTTAGAGCTCACTTACGTCATTTAAGGAACGTTTTCAAAATATTAAATTTCAAGAAGTCGTAGTAGTAGCCCTAGCGGTTAAAGCCCTGAGTTGATGAATCAATGAGAACAATAGTAAGAATTATATATGTATAAAGAACGGAATAACTAAATTTTTCACAAATGTCACAGAACACACAGTAGAGGGATTGGTATTGAATAAAGCAAACCAATAGCTGTCCAATAACTGGAGTTGATTAAATTTACCAACTGATCCCACTACTTTAAAATGAATCATGGCTAAAGTTTTGCATACAGAACGTCTTGACGAAGGTTTATCTCGTTTTAGTTTAGACCCACCTAAGTAGGAAGGGGTTATTGGTTAGGTTAGAAAGCTTAAAGTGCAAGGTACAGATTTAAGTTAGTTTTTTTAAACTTAGAGATGGATAAGCATCCTTTATATAGAACATAATCCTAAACCTAGATTGGAACCAACGGAGACCAAAGAAAGTTGATTTGACAGAATAACTATTTGGTATCTCAGTCATTATGGAACGTCAAGGCAATTAGGCAGGAACAAAAACTGAAATCGTTCGGAAACATATCTTTAGAATATCACCGACACGTCTAGGTAACATTTGACTATAAACCTTTGTGAAAACGTTTTCATGATATTCGTTTTAAATCAGATTGAGTCTTCTCATGATCATTTTTATTGCAACATGATCGAAGCGACGGTGATCAAAATGATAATAACATAATACTTTTTTTTTTATTATTTCTTTTTACATTTTCTACGGACTCTTAGTCCGTACTCTTTGAACATTCTACGATAAATTATTTTAAGATCAATTGTATTGTGTTTTTAAAAATTAACATCTTTCCGCGCGTGCTCAGCTCGTTATTTTGAACTGAGGCTTGTGGTTCCTTAATAATAGTGTTACATTGAATTTTTCTATTGCCGATACATGGATTATAATTAATAACTTAGCATTTACATTATTTAGTGACAAATCATCAAAAAATCATTAAAATTTATAATTCTCAAAATTAAAGTTAAGATATTTCGGCCTCGGATGGTTTCGCTCCCAAAAGACTCTCCATGACAACTGCACCTCGATGTTATAAGCCACACACATAACATAATACTTAGATAATAATTTGTCCGTGAAATATTCGGAAGCGCAGTGACGACTTCAAACTAACTTCAAGTCACTGGGCAAATAAATAAAACAAAACTCTAGTACGTTGCGTTGGTCCACCAGTCCGCACTACTCTTGAAAGAGAAATTCACGTTGCAATAATGTTGCCGAAATCACTTTCACTGACGTAAAACTCCTACTAATATTCTACATCAAATAGTTTATGAGGATGGATGGATAGATGTCTTGTTACTCATTCACCTAAACACAAAACGGATTTGGCTTACAACCTGGTTAACCAAATATGATACTTTATCCCAGGAAAATGTGACATTCCAAGGGAACGTGGGTTAAGCCGCAGGGAAAGCTGGTCCTAAAATGGAAATAGTGGAAAGTAACAACAGTAGGTAGATGATGAAGATAATAATGTTGATGATAAATCAACTTGCGCAGAAAATGCGACGCATGACTCTATTAAAGAATACACCCTGGTATTAAATAGAAAAACTCATTATTTACTTTTCCAACTCTCCGCTGCCTACATCAAAGCAGATTATTCGTGATTTCGCATGAATTTTACACATATAACCCTATTTACGGCCAATGTAAACGTTGACGAGCAAAATAAATATGCTTTCATGCCAATGTGGTAAAAAAAGTTGAAAAAATATGGCTACGGAGTATGTGGGGCTCAATGGGATAATATGATGGGGCTTGTAAAAATATACCAATTAAAACACATTGTTAACGGTTATTAAGCAAGAAAAACCTATAAACAAGAATAGTTTGATGCGTCAACGTACAGCTGAGGCCTAAGCACGAACATGTATCGCAAGCGTAGCGTCATCGTATCGATAGCGCCAAAAAGCGGATGTTTGAAAATTTTTACACCACGTGTACCGTGACGTTGCGCGATGTTCAATTTCCCATAGCGTTGGTTTCTGGCGCACTCGATACGGTGTCGATACGCTTACAAGAGATGTTCGTGCTTAGACCACTGGGCTTAAGCCATCACTCTTCATATGCCATCTTTGTCAGCCTTTATCAAATTTCGTGCAGTGATCAGTAATCAAATCTCCATTCAAAATTTAGGACCTTAATGGAACTATCAAATCTTCGCAATATATCAATTAATTATGCTTAACTTCCTGATTGGAAGGATCCTCCTAAACCAACAATTGGGGCTCAAACAATCTCACGTACTCTTTGATGGATCTTACCAGCAAGTTCGATGATCTTGTATTACAGCGTTCTAATTTAGATCGATTAAGTTACTTTAGGTTTTATGAAGTTTCCGTTCTTATAAGATAAAGGTAATATAGTGTATATTCGTAATTAGATTAATTACTTATTAATGACCTTATGATTGAATTCATGATCGAAAATCAATAGCTTTGGATCTTTCTTTACACTATAAGAAAATAAGCAGAAGATAAATGAAAACGACATTGAAAAAATAAATTAACTCATTTTAGGGATCGTGGTCAGCAAGGAACTCATTATTTCACTATGTCTATTTATCCGCCTGTCTACGGTTTAATTGTACCTCCGCTACACGTAAACCGGGTATGATTTATTTTTTACTCGTTTATTCCATTGTTTGGCGTGTCGTTGGATAGGTTTTAAAAAAATATTGGGTGATGTAAAAAACATTTTTCGATTGAAATCCGTTTGTGAAATATTGAACTAAAAGAGGTTATTTTATTTACAGTCGAGTGATCTACTGCTAAGTAGGCTTTACAACGAACTTTGATCGAATAATAGTCCACCAACTTATAAAACATACTGAAATACAGATACGCGATAGGTGATATTTGTACATATACACAACACATACATACATACACATATACAAAACTTATATGAAGCTCTTTTGTGGAGCCAAATAATACCTGCAAATATCTTAAATTATTGTATTGCAATAGGTATATGTTAATATGATTATGTCTTCTAAGGAGTTTAAAGTCTAATTTTAATAAATAGTCGAAGTAAAGTTTCATTGATACAGGTTTTTTAGTGAGGAATCCCAAAGATATTATTTCTGATACTGCAAAACTTAATTATCCTTATATGACTGTGTGGAGGAGCGAGGTATAAGACTCCTCCATTTAAAAGGTCGAAGGAAGATCTTCCGCCAGGCTAGGTGATCATGCCTGGGGACCGCAGTCCAACAGTTGATGTTGGATGCTTGTATATATGTCAAATCCTGAGAGAATCTTGATAGTGCGATGTAGGATTCTCGCGTGTTTCTACTCGTTCATAGATGTCACCACATCACTGTAGTGCGGGCGGTGAAGGATTGTAGGCGTGTTCATAGATGTCGCCACAACTGTTTGAATTTCGTAATAACTGTGTGTTTTGCTGAAATAAATATTATCTTATACTACAATGCACGTGAACCCGACAAGTAAATTACCGATTTTTTTAAATATTGACGGACATCAAAATATTTAAAACCAGACATTCACATTTTTTTCGTGCTTTATTCTATTCTAATCCACTATATCTAGTTCTCAATAGGTATTTAAATTATCTAAACATACAACCAATTAGTTTGTCATGTATTTAGTTTCATAATATTAAAGCATGGCCTGTACAAACACGATATTTTGTATTCCAAACGTGAATTCATCAAAATTGATCCTAAACCATTTCCGTCTATTTACAACCACCCTTTAGGCGGAATAGCCTTTCAAGCAAAATTTGTTAAAGAAAGGCTAAATTTTGTGTACACTTGGAAGCGACATACGTATCAGCCCCCTTATTCCGCTAATACAAACATCATCGGCGAGCCGCTTCACGGAGGCTTCGGAGAGCTTACCTCTCACGTGATTAGTAGTATTAGCGTAGTAAGCAACAGAGACAGAGCATAGAGGCCGCCACTAAACATCATCGACCTAGTGTAATTTTCCTTACAGAATAGCCCCACAACTTTACGAATAATTATGATATTGTATAAATGATATATACCAAATTTATCAAATTAAAATTTGCAATACGATGAAAAAAAAACTGTTCTTCTCCCAACAAATATCACAATACCATTTCAGACCTAGCAAAACAACTCGGTAGTTGTTTAAGATTGAAACTGAAACTTGTGTAAATTAATGCTATTATCTGTTGTCTCCCCGGCTATCTCCTAGAACTTCACAACGTTTGCACAGCTGAGCCTGTCGCGATAGATAAGGGTGAAATTGTATTTATATCAAACAAGTTTATAACTTGCCGATGAAGGTTATTTACGTAGTCAATTGTGTTCTGTTGAGACAAATACTTTCTGGGTTGATTCTCATTTAGAAGGCTTATGGTAATATACCTAGCTAACTTTCCGCCCTACGGTTTCACCCGGGTCCTCTGGATAAAAGGAGCTGTATGTCTTTTTTCCACCACTCCGGGAGTGCCGGTAGAAGTAAAAACTTGAACATTAACGTTGTAAATTATTACCGTCTTACGAATTTTCGATCGGACCAGGTGTCCTGACGCGAGTTTAACATTTTATACCCATCCCAAGAAAAGTGCTCAACGTCGCTAAAGAAGAATTCACTTCAATAAAAATTTTATGTTAATCCGAGTGCTACTTCACATGATTACCTGCTAGGTCAATCTGAATATTTTTGAGTCTAGAGATTTTTGAGTTTATCAGTGTGGTATTCGCGACGTAAACTAGCACTCCAACTCATATCTAGGGTGTCGTAAGTGATGACCAAAGAGATTACCGATGACTACGTGCCCTTGCAACAAGTGGTCGATAAAAGCAAGCCCATAGAGTGTTGCGGTGACCCCGAGGGCCGGCGGTATACATTCTGGCATATCTTTTGTAATATGTAATGATGTAGCTTCAGTAACTTGCAATTTCACCTTCATAAGTGCCTTCCAAGAGCCTAAACTGAATAAATGGTTTTGAATTTTGAATTTTGATTGGGAAAAAGGCAGACTTATATCATAAAGCGAGAACAACATAAGCAAAAGAAACTACGTAGGCTTTCTACATCTCACTCACAATGGCAAGCTTCAAAAGTTTAGAAATCGTGCTATTATGAGGAATTCAAATTCTTAACAACAACCCTCGGCATTACCAATTCATATGATCGTTATACCCCACTTAAGGCACAACTGGCGAAAGCCATTTTATTTTGTCAACAAGCTACCAAAATTTCTACACCACGTATGCATCGACAATCGTATCCCTTGTTGAGAATACAATACTTGAACCCGAGCACTGTAACACGTTTTTCGAACAAGATAGTCTTCAGCTTGTCAGGTCAACATATATATTGGATGTACGTGTAGGCACCTATGTAGCCACTTTAGGAGGCATCGAGAAGCCAGATATTGGATAACTTCTATTTCTGAAACAAGGTATTTCTGGATTGGTTTTGCGCTTGGCGGAATGGAAAATCATAGAGTCGCGTTGTTAATTATTTAAGTTAATCATTATAATGTACTGAGTTACTTGTAATACACTGACAGTAGTTGCAGTGGTTCCTTACGCTTGATTAAATTATAAAGGACATTCTTTACACACAGCCATCTGATCCCAAACTAAGCAGAACTTGTACCTACAGTGTAAACCAGACAACTGATATTCTACGTAGGTATATTACTTTTTAAATATGTACATTCTTATATTGATACTTGCATCCAACCAAAGAACAAACAGACATGTTCATACACATAATTATTTGTCCTGGGTGAGAATGGAACTCATGACCTGCGGCGTGGCAGTCAGTGTCTCTAACCTAGTTTCCACAACTGGTCCGTAAAAGTATAAATCAAAGTCACTATTACTAGCTGTCTGTTTTTTCAGGTTTTAAGCTACGTCCTTAACCATAATTTCGGAAAATTTCTTCCGAAAGGTATAAAAATGTAAGATATATATGTCTAATACATTTATGTTAAAAATATATCTACGTCTATTAAAAATACTAAAAGCAAATAAAACCAAATAAAAGATTTCATGAAATGGAATCAATTTATCAAAGTGTAACTCTTGTTACCATTTTATTTAGTCCAACAACAGATGTATTTCCCTTACTAATCGAAATAAAACAATCGAACAATATTCCAGAATCCAAACGCCACTATCCTAAAAAAACACATGTAACAAAAAGATACATTTATTCACTAATCAAATTTTATACCTACGAACAATATTGCCCCAAAAGGCTGTAAATAGCCAAGGGTAAGGCCGTAGCTAGGGAAATTTCTATCTTGCTACCCTTTTGTGTGAGATATGCGAGCTGCTAGAATAGCTCGAAAGTTTCGTCCAAGTGACGAATCATCTGGTATATTAAACCTTGTATGAAATATTCTAAGGAACGTCATAAGTTTAAAGGAGTCTCGAAACTTAAAGGTAAAGTCTCCGTGAAAAGCTTTCGAGGATTTGCAACGTTTGTAATCCATAATAATCGTGAGTGCAATACTAGAGACATCGCTAATTCATTGTCGATCCTGCGACGTGAAGTTGGTTAGTGTCATGTGCCTGTAATTTCACCGGCCACCTTACCTTTCTAACCGAAACACAGTAATACTAGTGCACTACTGCTTCACGGCGTAAATGGATAAGGTGGTAATACTTCCGGGGACGAACTCTGCACTAAGAGCTCTACTACTCCAATAAACCTAGATTACCGAATTAGCTAAAGAGTAACGTAGCAATGTCGCTACCATTCTGTATATATAATTGATTGATTTAGCTTATTTTAATGGATTCGTTTAGCGAGATACAGGAATACGTTGAATCTTTAGAGGAGGCCTTTGTCCACAGACAAGCTGTTCCACACAAACATCCAGTTGCCGTTTATTCAAATGCAAGTTGGCATTGATTAAATCAATTTAGTTTTTAGTAAGGCCGTAAGGAAAGAAACAGCAATAAAGGCAGTTTTATTTATTTATTTATAAAGGTTAGCAATTCGTTAGGTTTTTACTATTGTGAAATATTTTTAATTTAAGTAGAACGTTTTCTGTCGATGTAATCCTATGTATCCTTTGAAACTTCAATAACGCTTCAAGAAAGCTTCAGTAACTTTAAATTTGACCTTCATAAGTGCCTTCTGAGGGCCTAAACTGAATAAAGGGTTTTGAATTTTGATTTTTTTGAATTTTGAACTACACATACTTTTTAAAAGTGTGATGAAACAAAACTGAAGTAAACAAAAGTTTAATAAAATATTGGGGAAGAGGGCCAAACATTCATAAATTGTAAGGCAAGTTACATTCTTGCACACGTTACATATATACTAATGTATGCATTATGTATTTACGTAAATGTTCAACCACGTTGCTGTGTCGGTTTTTATTTCTTTCCATCTTACAGGCGAGCGTCGCAAACGCATTTACATATTTATTTTGAATTTGCGTACATCTAGCTAGATGATGTAAAAGATACCTCTCTGTATATTATATAATACTAGTTGTCCCCCGCGGTTTCACCCGCGTCACCGAGGGATGTAACATTTTCCCGGCACAAAAAGTATCCTATGTTACTTCTAATACCTCCAAGAATATGTCTACAAAGTTTCATGATGATCGATTTAGTGGCTTTCGTGAGCATTTATAATATTAGTAGGGATTTGTTTTTTGAATTATCATGCTGGTGCTAAGTGTTCTAAATCTGAAGCACTAATTCAGTTCTGTCAAAATAGCCTCCTATTTATTGCCTGAGTTTTATATATAAGATATAAAGAAATGTTATTTTTTATTCAGCATGAACTCAGCCGCTCGATGTCATTTATAGAAATTTTCAAATCGGTCATGAATTATTCAAGTCACATTGTTTCAACTACAATAGTTTTTAATACCTGCAGTTATGAATAACGCTCTCAAGCGGACCCAGAAATTGGTGGTTACTTTAAAAAAGTATTTTTGATAATAACTTCAAAGGAATAAATTTTTAAAAATCTTTCTTTTTAATCAATGAAATAATCACCCTCGTTATCAATAACCTTTTGCCATCTAGTGGGCAAATTTTCAATCCCGGATCGATAAAAATCAATTGTTTTTTGATTAAAATATCCCGAGATGGCATTTTGGACATCCACATTTTCAAATTTTTTACCGTATTTGAACTTGGAAAACCATCTTTGGCATTTACAAACGTCGTGCAAAAACAAATGCACTTGGATAAACATCGCAAATGATTTTGGTCGCAACTGTTGCGTTACTACCCTTGCGAAATTCATAAAGCATACAATGCCGAATATGCTCTTTTGGTATTTGGGTGGCCATTTTACCCCAAATTGCAGAAAAAAAGTTTAATATTGAATTATTTGGAAGTAAACAAGTCACAATAACCTTAAAAAGACTTTGCACACCTTCGAAATACACTGTAAACTGATAAAAGATAAGCAAATATCGACATCCGCAGAAACGACATTACTTTCCGGTCCCTCTAATACTTTATTGATTCTTGTGTAAGATAATTCAAAATTTTAACCCGGTAAAGTTACTAGCCAATACGGGTGCAGAATACAAATTTACGCCCCGATAACTGAGATAACCTTCGTATGAGCATTTATCAAATATTTGGGGAGGATTTACGCGTGAATTATTCAAATATCTCCGTGACAGTTATCGGTTCACATGAATTAATGTTGACGCAGAACGTACTCTATTGATAGAGGGTCTTAATTATCTTTGGGATTTGTGGAAGTGGAATCTATCCCGAATAAAGTTTAGTGTTAAATCACTGTTTACCGTATGGAAGATAAAAAATAATTTGAGAGTAAAATTAGTCAAATATAGAGTTTAATTTCATTAATAGAAACAAGAGACCCCTCGCATATGGGCGAATCTTTGGCTGTACGTTTGCAGATGAAGGTAGCTAAGTTAAAAAAAATGATATATAGAATGAAATTGCAAAATTATTCCAACATCATTAAATCCTTTATTCACAAATAAAATCGGTTAAATTTAATACAGGATACGTCCGTAGGGGTAGGCACCAGCGAGTCTGAGGCCACCGAATCTTGCAATGTTGTTGTAACCGAGGGCACCAGCATAAGGTAAGCCAGCATAGGGCAAGCCGGCGTAGGGCAAGCCAGTGTAAGGCAGACCGGCGGCAAAACGGGCGTTGTACAAAGGTGCTGCAGTAGCGATGAGTGCCGGGTCCTTCCTCACGACCGCGTTGAAACCTTCGGCACCAGCAGCATAGTCGACGGTTCTACGTGTTCCATCAGATTCCAATAGAGAGTATTGACCCTGGACGTTGTTTCCAGCGCGGGACTCGACCTGGTTCTTGAAATCGCCAGTGTAGGGGTCAGCAACTCCGTAGGAGAAGCTGGAGAAGTCAGAAGCACTGACGGCAGCCACGAGGGCGAAGAATACGACGAACTGGAAATTGTTAATAGGATTAATTACAGACCTATAGACCTATTTATCATCTATTTTCGTATAGATGGTGTATTAAGCTACAAATATCAGATTATGAAATCAATAAATAGAGCGAACTCTCTTATCCCTCAAAGTGAGAGCTTACTGTATTGAAGTAATAAAAAGCAATAAATATAAACATTATGGAATTTACGTGGAAATTATTAAATCGTAATTGCCTCTTTGATCCTCCACCGAGCCAAAAATATGAATACTGTTATTAATAAACGCTCGGTGCTAATCCAGAATAAGTAATAATTTTGCGTTATAAAATTCAGCATTATATGAAATTGGTATAGAATGATATCACAGGGAAACAATATTATTTACCTTCACAGACATCTTTGAATAATAGTTGTTCTTGTGACTACGTCGACACTTGTTGAGAGTATGATGCTTTACGACTATCAGCACCTTTTTATATCATCAAAAGAATAATCCAGTTCTCGAGAAAATCAGGAAATAAAATGACAAGTCCGAATCGGGTCGTTCACTTAAAGGTTGTTTGTGCACAGATTTTATAATTACAAGGTATTCTAGTCATCTTATTTTCATTGCATATTACATGTTGGGGCCTTTATTATAAAGTACATTTTGCAATTGAATCTATGGTGATGTTTTCAAAACCTGAATTACTATTTGACGATTTGGATGGGAGCCGGAAATTTAACCAATGAGAGTTTGCCAGTTAATTTGTCCAATACAATTTGCGAACTAGCCGAAACCAACTTTCCTTACGGTTGTAAATTTGGACAACTCGTTGGATTAGAGTTATTTGCATGTTTGTAACTAGTTATAGAAACAACTTTACTATTGTTGAAAAGTTTGCGTTTATTTTAACCGCTTTTATATGTTTTAATTGCAAGTGAGTGATTGTTGCCAACATAAACTTTTTATACACCTATTATTAAATAAATAATGTAGCATTAAATACGATGACAAAGTATTGTTATATTATTAAAATTGAATTAATTACTTACGACCCTATCACCAAATGTGAATTGTATGTTACGAATCTACTGTTGAAATAATAATTTTATTATCAAAATACCATAAATTATCTCTGAATCTTACAACTGTTATAAATGCCATGTTTCGGATGTATGGATGTTTGTTACTCCATCACGCCAGAACGGCTGAACTGATTTGGATGAAATTTTGCACAGAGTTAGAATTTTTTTATTCCGGGAAAATGTAACATCCCACGGGAACTCTAGGAAAACAGCTGGTATAATCACAGTAATAATAACAACTTACTTTCAAAAATTTGTAACTAATACTATTGTGGCTATATCTATGAACACGCATGTAACAATCCTTCACCGCCCGCACCGCAGTGATATGTCAACATCTATGCACGAATAGATATGCGAGTATAGAGAAAAATTGCTTTATTATCTTTAAATTTGACCTTTATAAGTGCCTTCCGCGGGTCTAAACTGAATAAATGGTTTTGAAATTTTAAAATTTTGAATTTTTAATCCTACATCGCGATATCGAAGTTTTCTCAGGATTTGAGATATATTATATAGACAAGCCAACATTAACAGTTGGACCGCAGTCCCCAGGTACGATCACCTAGCCTGGCGGTAGATCTTCCCTTTTAAAAGGAGTCTCATACCTCGCTCCTCCATACTATAAACACGTTTCACCGACAAATTTAGTGTCTCAATACAGATACAACAATATATCGAAGTCAAAGTTTAAATTTAAGCCAGTCTGTGAACTCATATCGTTAGTGATTAAAATAGAGTTTAGTGAACACCAGTTTATCTTCTAACAGACTGTAATTACAACCTCTAAGATTACATTTTAGATGTGACGCGGTCTTGGAACTACCTAACTTAGGAACTATTTGTCTAAACAATAATGGGAATTGTGTTACTTTACTTAGTAATTCAGTTTTGAGAATTGAGGTCTTCGTTATCGTTAATAGGCTAATTTATTGTTGGTATTTGTTAATATTGTAACATTGTATTTTTTGTTTTTCTATATGTATGATATACAAGTACATATATTGATTTTTCGATGGCGGGCCAGTTGCCTTGGTGCTTAGAGACTGGACTGCCACACCGCAGGTTGTGGGTTCGACTCCCATCCAGGACCAACATTAGTGTGCATGAACATGTCTGTATGTTCTGTGTCTGGGTGTAAATATCTATCGAAGTATGGATTTTCAAGAAAATGTTTATGTATTATATCAGTTATCTGGTTTCCATAGTACAAGATAAGCTTAGTTTGGCATCAGATGGCTGTGTGTAAAGGTCACCCTGCATATTTACTTTTCTTGCGAAATTTTTCGACATAAAATGTCCTTTGAATCTTCTTATAGAACAATACGGAATACTTATTAAACTGAATAGAAAAGTATGTCCATTATAGTTTACCTTCTACTTCTGAAAGCTCGCGCTTTCAGTTCACTTACATATCGGTTATTCTTTTGACAAATTAGCTTAATTATTATTAAGAAACAATAAGATTTATGTTAATAAACCCCCGCTGATAATGAAAAATATATTTAAGACAGTAGAAAGAGATAATATAGCTTCATCCCATGACCTCATTCTATCCCTTTCGATATAAATATAACATTCAACACGAATAGAAGATATCTATTAAAAAATAATTTACATATCACATAAGTTAGATTTTTGGTTGGAAAAGGCAAGACAAACATGTTGCATGATGCACAGGAAATTGGTTGAATTGCTTCACTGAGCATTTGATTCTTTAAGGATCTAATTAACTATCAGCCCTAGGGTTTTGGTCTTTAAAGGATTAGCAGACGTCCGAACTCATTTACCAATAATCCAAATGCAGACAACGAGATCACATAAAATTATCTATAGTGTGGCGGGTCGCTCACTTCCCTACAATATGGCGAAGAGGGCGATGGGTGCCACATGCGTCATACTTGTTGACAGGTGCTGCTTGTGGGGACTGGTCAACTTTAGTTTGTTTGTATTTTTTTTTAATTAGATATTCATAACATTCACACAGGTATTGTCAGTGAGACTAAATAAATTTTATGTACTAAATGTAAGTTCGTTTTTAAAACGAGTAATTGCTAAGTTTATTGCCGACTCTTCTCAGTAAAAAACAACCTTCCGAACCGGTATTAGAGTCAGACTTCATAAGTGCTTGCAAAGGCCTATTTGAATAAAAATATTTTCATTTCATATAGGAGCAGTCCGAAATTCCTGTTTAACAGCGGCTAGTATAAAGTGGAAAAAAAAGCATGGAATCTCTTTGCACCATAATATATGCGCTTGCATTTTTTTCTATTATGTATATCTAAATACCTACAGAAACAAACACACAAGCTGCAGTTGAAGCGGGAACTAAATCTATTCTCATACAACGGTCACTAACATAGTAGTCGATTTCGGTACTGTAACCTCTTTCTAGCTAAAATTAAATTACTGGCTCTTTCAAAACATGCCAAAACACGAACATTATAGTGCTAATAGTAGAATATTTATTGAAAGTAACAACGACGTTTCCAATTGACTTTAATTACCCGACTACTTTATATCGACAATACTGATTTCAATCAAATACGTATTCGATTTGCATGTTATAGAATGCCTTTCGATATGCGCTCACGGTCACACATTACAAATTTATTATTGTTGATTCTCTCTGGAGAATTTTAAATAAGAACTTAAAGCGGCCATTGCCAAAAAACATACATTAATTAAGTAAAAGAAAAAAAACAATTATCGACGAAAATATAGGTATTATGTGACAGACAAGCTCTAGGGCTCTCTTATCTAGGATTCTGTATGGAAAATGACACTAGCTCGAGGATGCTTCTTCACGGCCTCTATGCTCTGTCGCTTCTGCTAACTACGAAATCACGTGAGAGGAAAGCTCTCTGAGACAGCAGCTAGCCTACGAATTTTGTATTAGCTGAATAAGGGGACTGTTCTCCAAAGTGTTAAAGACAAAAAATAAATATCAAACGTGATGACCTCTTTTAAAAAATGGGTCTACATAAGTATAATGCAGATTCCTGCGTTTTCCATTGTCCTACGTACGCTTGGCAATACTCTGACTTCTTTATAGCCCTCAACATTGCTGACTTTTACTTTTTTAATAATCTACATGTAACACGAAGTAAATTTTATTAAACGTCCAGTAAAATTACAAGCATAATCCGCAATAATGCTGTCTCGCAAGTTTACCACGTCTAAAATGTGAGATTAAAATGGCTCCAAAGTTTTTTTTATCTTGTTAACGCCGGAATAACAGCTGGGCCTGGGACTAAACGAAAATATTATGCAAACTACTAAAAATAAAAATACCTATACTTCTATACTTATAGTTTTATATTTAAAGAGGAAATTGATTGTTTGTTTACATTGAATAAAGATCCGAAACTACTGGAACGATTTGAAAAATTCTTTCACTGTTAGGAAGCTACACTATCCCCGGACGACATAGGCTATATTATATATTTTTTTTAAATTTGGGATCTATACTAAAACTCCAATAGTGTAACCCAAGGTGGTAAAAAAATGACCTAAAAATTACCTTATGTCACGTGCGCGGCGAAAACTATTGATTATAGAAAGTACAAAATAATGTAACATCCTCGGGAACGCGGGTGAAACCGCGGGAGACAGCTATCTCATAATAAAATTTATTACTTATTTCCCCGTAAGCCGTAGAGTATGAGTCCCATTAGATTTATCATTATCCGTTATGTTAAAGCCTCGTGATCTAATAGGCCCAATTTAACAGCTAAGAATGTTGTAAAGAATAATGAACCCTATGGAGTTATGGTAAGGTTCATCAGCGTCATCATACAATTAACTGTGGCGACATCTATGAACACGCCTATAATCCTTCTACGCCCGCACCACAGTGATGTGGCGACATCTATGAACGAGTAGAAACACGCGAGAATCCTACATCGCACTATCAAGATTCTCACAGGATTTGACATATATACCAGCATCCAACATCAACAGTTGGACCGCGGTCCCCAGGCATGATCACCTAGCCTGGCGGAAGATCTTCCCTTTTAAATGGAGGAGTCTCATACCTCGCTCCTCCATAGTGGTGACCCCGACGTGATCCTCATCACTTCGCTTCAAGCTCAGCTGCATTCACACAGCAAGCCAACTTCGCCTTAATCAGTTCCACCGCAGCCGACTCACCGTGCTTCCTGGTTCTGCAAGGCACACTTCATGCGACAGCACTCATCGTCCACACCACAGTTCACCTGCAGCACACGTTGTCGCCAAACTTGTACTAATAAGTAAAATAGGTCTAGCGAATAGCTGATAAATATAGGAATTATTAATGATATTTTAAGGTAAGTAAATGTACCTATAGATAGTAAATAATGCCAGCCTGGTTTCTAGAGAATCTATATTTCTAACAACGCAGATGCAGTAGACATCAATTCCTTATTTTATACAGGAATTGATGCATCATATCTGAATTGACAAATAATATGCATGCAGCTGATCTGAGTGGTGATTGTCTGAGAGTAAACTGTGTTGTAGGTATAACCTTCATTTTACTATACTGAGACACTGTAGCACTTGTAGCTTCAGTAACTTTAAATTTGACCTTCATAAGTGCCCTCCGAAGGCCTAAACTGAATAAATGGTTTTGAAATTATTTTTTTTTGAATATTTCTGAGTAATGGCCTGAGTTAATAGTTTATGGACTATTTTTAAGTCGCCTCCGCTACCCCTTATAGCGACCCCTTTCCTCACATGTCCATCTGAGTTTACCTGAGTGATAGCTGTCTGAGAAATATGACTGGCTGAGTATCGAGCATGATCCAACGATCATCTCCTTACCAATGTCTGTCTGAGTCTTAGCAATACGAATAGCTGAGTATCTGCACATGATCCAACGATCAGGTCCTTACTGATGTCTATCTGAGTCTTAGTAAAATGAATAGTTGAGCATCGGAGCATAATCCAACGATCATCTCCTTACCAATGTATGTCTGAGTCTTAATAACATGAATAGCTGAGCATCGGAGCATTATCCAACGATCATCTCCTCACCAATGTATGTCTGAGTCTTAATAACATGAATAGCTGATATCGGAGCATAATCCAACGATCATCTCCTCACCAATGTACTCACCATTGTATGTCTGAGTCTTAATAACATGAATAGCTGATATCGGAGCATAATCCAACGATCATCTCCTTACAAATGTCTGTCTGTCTTAGTAATACGAATAGCTGAGTATCTGCGCATGATCCAACGATCATGTCCTTATCAACGTCCGTCTGAGTCCACCCAAATGATATGACTGTCTGTGCAATATGAATAGCTGAGTCTCTGAACATCATCCAACGATCACGTCCCTACATTAATAATCAAAAAAAATCATCCCACTATAGCAAGTAACAACAACCGTAAGTACAAAGTTTCTGAACCGCACGCTCGAATGTCAACTAGGTACTTGGTATTACAATCAACTAAATCTAAAGCGCTCACCTAGGCCTCCCGCAACACGCGCACCCAGGTTGCCACACTCACATCTCTCAATCTCTGCCTGGATAGTTAGTTATTTGCTTTCTTCACACTTTATGATTTGATGAAACGTGGAGTTTTTAAGTTTCGTGGGTAACAGTAGCGGGAAATGTGTCAAAGCCGGTGACAGGGCTGTTTGGGTTGCCAGTCTTTAATATTAACAAGGTTTGACGTTTTAGTTATTTACAATTTATGGTACATTTCGCGACGTAGTTCGCGACACACGTCCGGACCTCCGCTGGCTCCTCACTCTCCGGCGTGGCGGTTTCTGCACACATGGACTACTGTGGGAAGCCTCAACCCATCGCAGCAATCCCGCTCAGTCTCGACTCACCGTAGACTTCTGAGCAGACACTGGCACTTGCAAACTTATCAGCAATGATGCAGCAATAACAGATCGACCTCTGGTCTAGGAAGGGAGTGATGTGGCGACATCTATGAACACGCCTACAATCCTTCTACGCCCGCACCACAGTGATGTGGCGACATCTATGAACGAGTAGAAACACGCGAGAATCCTACATCGCACTATCAAGATTCTCTCAGGATTTGACATATATACCAGCATCCAACATCAACAGTTGGACCGCGGTCCCCAGGCATGATCACTTAGCCTGGCAGAATCTCAATCTGAAGAGTCTCAATTAAATATTAAAGTTTCTAGATCATCCGCTAGACTCCATAATTATAGGCCGTTTGAGATCGAAACTAGTCGAAACAATTACGGGTACAATTCACCTTTTTCCTATATCCTCAGAAGGTACAATGATATACTTCACAAGTGTGACTTGGATATTTTTGGAGATAATTTGGGCTCATTTAAAAATACCATATTTCATAAAATGTAACAATTTATTTATTTTCTTTATTTTAATTTTCTTTCATAGAGTGTTTTCCAAGCAAATGTCTGAGTTATAGTATACCTATCAACTGTTTAATGTATAAGTTCGTACTTTAATAAAAAATAAATGCTGTGCTTTCCTGTAATTTAGATGCATGCGAGAAAAGTAACTGTTATAGTATTCTAAGATAATGTTAAGTATGCATTTAGTTGGTAAGCCAATAATTAAATAAAATAAAAATAAAAAATGGAGGAGTCTCATACCTCGCTCCTCCATATAAATCTTATTTCAAGACAATAAAGATGATTTTTCAATGATATTCCTTAAAAACGGCCATTTGAATTCGACAACTTTACTTAAAACATTGGAAGAAGTTGCTATCTCGAAACAAGTTATTCTTAAATTGTAATCTTATGATAAATTACATACAACAAATAATCCTTTGAAAAATGTAGACCAATAGCAATATAAATAGTTTCCCGAACGATTCTTTTTGATCTTTCAACATTTTGATTTCACCCTTTCTTCCCAATAATTTTTCCTTCACATATTTTGTGAAGATGTTGTAAGATCGTTAAAGAACCCTCTTTTTATATTGTTTCTTTTTTACTGAACATTTATGAAATTCTTTTCATTCAATGTTCCCGGAAAATAATTACGAAATATTTTGAACTTGTGAAATAGAGATTATAAAATGTTTTTTTTGTGTAAGTAATTTATAAACTCTCGTTGTGAAAATGTACTGACTTAATTATTTTTGACAACAATTTGAGCTGAAATAATAACGTCAACCTGTTATTTTTGCTCTCAGAAGGTTTTCTCGACAATAATAAATGAATAGTCTATCTTTAATCCTACTTCATCAACATAGTATAAAACAAAGTCGCTTTCTCTGTTCCTATGTCCCTATATCCCTATGTATGCTTAAATCTTTAAAACTACGCAACTGATTTTGATGTGGATTTTTTTAATAGATAGAGTGAATGAAGAGGAAGGTTTTTATGTATAATACATGTGACATCCCACGGGAACGCGGGTAAAACCGCGGGGGACAGCTAGTCATATTATAAATGCGAAAATTTGTGAGGATGTATGGATTTTAGTTACTCTTTTACACAAAAACTACACAACAGATTTGCATGAAACTTGGCACGTAGATAGACCATGCCCTGGAATAACATATAGGCTACTTTTTTATTGCGGAAAAATGTTACATTCCCCGTTCCTAAGGAATGCTAGAAATTACCGGGATATAAAATAACCCATGTGCAACATATTTCAGACTATAGATAAATCCGTTCAGGAGGTCTGGTGTGATTGACTTACAAACGTTCATCCAAACTTTTGCATCTATAATAATAGTAGTAACATAATCTTATATGTAATAATTATTTTCTATGAAACCTACGGTTTTTTTAATACCTTAATATATTATTAACAATATAATAAAAAATAATAATAAAAATGTTTATTTCTATATCCAAGGTTTACAATTTAAAATTAAGGTTTGGACCTTCTTTTAAGTACAGAAATACTTGTGTCAGAAGACCCCGCTCTTCAATAGCCATAATATAAGGTTAACGCATGGTACAGCCTACCGGTATAAGAGTCAGACTATTCATAAGTGCTTGTAAAGGCCTATTTGAATAAAAATATTTTCATTTAATTTCATTACAGGTAAGTAATATATTATACTAAAATGTTGCTTATAAAATTATCAAAAACTATACATAGGCTAAAATATATGAATAAATATTATGATACTCGTATATTACCACATATAAACATTAACCCTGTATATGACTTCAAAAAGATATCAAACAGAATACAGATTGCTTTCAAAAAGATAAGTGAGGCAACGGAACAGAAGCTGTGGAATGTTTGAGTGATCAAACTTGACATGTCTTTGATGTTACAAAGTTCAGGAAAATACTGTATGTCCTCATCAAACAATGGGACCTCAGGGCAGACCTGTGCGCTTTACCGTATGTCTTTTAAAAGTACTTTTTTCAAGACGTGTAACGCACGAGTAATTTCTTACTACCTATTATGATTGGCAATGATTTTTACAACCGAAGTGCGCGTTAAGATTTTTTTATGCCACTTGTGCCGACAAACAAATAGACGGTCCACCTGATGGTAAGTGTTCATGGCATGGGGCATCGCCAATGCGTTGTCGACCCTGAGACGTGAAGTTGTTAAGTCTCATGTGCCTGTAATTTCACCGCCTCCCTTACCTTTCTACCCGAAACACAGTAATACAAGTGCACTTTTACTACTGCTTAACGGCAGAAATGGGTAAGGTACTTCCCAGGACGAACTCTGCACTAAGAGCTCTACTACTCTAAAAGGGATTCGACTCTTAAAAGAATATTCGACATTCAGTGACATGTTAACAGCTGTTTGTAACACTAGCTAACCTAGTGGTTTCAGCCATAGTCCCAATATTTTACATTTTATCGGGATAAGTATTCCATGAGTTAGTCCAGCTAAAAAACCATAGTTTTTCATTTAAATCAGTTAAGTATTTTTTTCGTGAAAGACTAACAAATAAGCATCCATCCATACTCATAAACTTTCGCTTTTAGTTCATTTTGAAATTTACTCCAGTTTTCGGTAACCTGACTTATCTCAACATGGTACCAAAGACTTGGACACCAAATCCGAAGCTGAAAATTATTGTGACCCTAATTAAATAGAAAATAAAGTTCGTTTTGGCATAGTTATCTAATTTAATATTGAATAAAAAGGCAATCAATATCAATAATGTTATCAAAACGCATATTATCTATTCTATAGACCTAGACCTCAATAGAGCTCGTTCGTGATACCCCTTGGGAATGCAAGAGACGTGCAAGCCCGGTTTCATCCCCGTGGCTCTTAACGTGATGGCTTCAGGGATCAATATTCAATGTTCTATTATGTGGTTATTGATCTGTGAGCTATTCCTGGTTAGCTTTTGTCTGCGTCTTTAGTTTGTTATTAAGTTTGACCAAAAGCATCATGTTAATTTGACTGATTGACTGTTGGATTGAGTATGCTTCATTTTAGAGGTAAGCAAGATTCAACTGTAATTATATTGGGTTTAAGTAAAATTTTGACCGAACAAATCGAATCTAACGAAATTAATAATAGGGTGTTCTTGTTAGTTAATAGTTCATACTAGTAGTTATTATATAAAATTTATAAAAGTTAACGAATTGAGTGAAAAAGTAGTCACGAAATATTTCTAGTTGTTATATTATTTAACAATGACATCGAAATTGTATGTAATGTAAAAATTCTCGTTCTTAGGTGATAAGGAATTTCATTTATAAATATTTTCATTCTTAAAACTTGATTTTATCGACGTGCAGCATAGTAGCTTAATAAATAAAAACTTGTTCTACAATGTTAGTACGAAAGTGCATTAGAAAAACTTTGGCAAGAAATCCACTCGTAGATGAAGTTGCGCTAAGCCCAAGGGTACAATGTCGTTTTCAAAGATATTGAAAGTTACTATTTGAAATGAAGTGCTTTCTACTGTCAACAGATAAGTTTGCGGAAAGTTGTCTCACAGTACCATAATTCACCTTGTTGATAAATAAAATTTAGTATCATATTGTATTTTATATAAAAAAAAGTAGTGTACTTAAAGTTGACGGTTGTTTGCTACATAAAAAGTAAAAAAAAAAAAAACAAAGTACCTTCCTGTTATATAAATTAAATACGAACAACTTTTTGTATTTACTGTGCACTCTTTTCGAGGCTAAAATTATTCTTTGTGATTTTATGGCAACATCTATAAATACATGCCTTCATTCTTTAAGAAGAACAAGAAGGAAGTTTTACCAAAGCTTTACAACTTTGTTAAAAAATAAACAAAAGCATCTACGATAATATTCCGTAAGATTTACCTCCTTATTGCAATATTGTATATAGATACTATAGAGACCTATTTATTATATAGAAAGCAATTATCTGATACCCCATCAACTGGGGCTATAAACTCCGGTTATCGTGGGATATGACAGTCAACGCTAGAGGTAAAGTGTTTTGAAAATTAAAGGATTATGAAACCTATCGCTCAGTGTTCTTAAACGTATCAATTCTATCAGAAACGTCAAGGTAAATTAATGTATTTACAGTCTAAATGAATATAGCCAAAAGCCTCGGAATGATGTAGCTTTTAAGTCTACTTGCATAGAGATTTCAATACGACAATCCGAAGATTTTGCTTGGCATTTAATATTCGTAATATAAATTGATTCCTTATTATTTTGATCTTAAGTCGTTTTGCAAGCCCCATAAGCGAATTCAGCAGACATACAGAGAGTTAAATAGTTGTGGTATAGTTTTAGATAATGGTTTTGGGTTCCATACTATAATAGTTAAAAGATTAATCTCTTTAATGTGACGTCGTCTTAATTGAGCAACTAATAGTAATATCAACCTGTAATTTAGATTTGTGGCTTAGCTTTCCTGCATCTTTCTAGATGTTGAAAATGAAATTCGAAACGTGGGTGAAAATATTGAATTTGCCGCAGTAACTTAAAAACAAAATGCATACTTTTATTTCATTTATGGCTAAAAATGTATAAAATTACCGTTTCCCCCGTTACTCTCAAAGTTTCGGTTAACTACATGAAACTTACTAATCCAAAATGACTTTGTTTTCAGATTTTTACTCTTTTATTACTACCCATTTCATACAATTGGTTACATAACTAAAATAATATGTATTGTAATTTTAGTATATGTTTTTTAGACACATTGAGCTTGAAGAATATAATTTATCGTTCTAATAGCGGATTATAGAGCTTGCAGTAAATGGCGCGTGGGGTTCCAAAGTAAATGTTTGGCCTACCTCTTAAAATGTCCCTAATACTGGATTTGAGTGATGACTAGAGAAAGACGACTGTTGATACAAGATCCAATTACTATTTAGAGAGATAAAGCCCAATTAATGAAGAGCAAATTTACTTGAAGGCATTATACCTACTAAAGTTTTGAAGAAACTAAAAGGATCTTCGGTTATTGGGACTTATAGGTATTTATTTAATAAGCTATGACACGAAATGTCACCCATATTCTCCTTTATAAAATATTCTTTACCCATCAGGAGCCAAAGTATGCCCTGAGAGAAAAACTAACTCTCATCCGTATTTATGATAAGGTACACAGTATATAGTATCTTTATATCTCTAATTAGTAGAAAAATACACTATTCTGGCCTTCTGCTGGTCCGCTATATTTTTTAAACAACGCAAAATATTTTGATGTCGTTTTCACCATGATATAGAGAAATCTTTTAATAGGTTAATCTCCTACTTTCTACTAATATTAAATGCGAAAGTTTCTAAGAATGTATGGATTTTTGTTGCTCTTTCACGCAAAAACTACTGATCGGATTTGGATGAAACTTGATGTTTAAATACATAATAACCTGGAATAACACATAAGATAATATTTTTTTTGCGGAAAATTTAATATTCCTTAGGAACGCGGGTGAAATCGTGAGGGACAGCTAGTGTATAATACATTTATAATATCCCACTCAAGCAAAGTCAAGGCGTGTCGCTAGTATATGAAATGTACTGTAGGTAATATATAATTAAGACCGTTTTAGTACAAATGGCTTTCTACAGCACAAATGATTATTTTAACGACAACAATGCTTGGGTGTAGCGTTCGCTCCAGCAGGACACATCTTTATGTACAAAATCTTATTTTGAAAAGAGTAATTGTTGAGTTTATTGCCGGCTCTTCTCAGTAAAAGCAACCTTCCGAACCGGTGTTAGAGTCTGACCATTCATAAGTGCCTGTGAAGGCCTATTTGAATAAATATTTCATTTCATATATCTATGTATGTAATGTACTGGCTGTGAAAGTAGTTTATGCTGTATTCTTTTTGCGGTATTACTTATTTGTTATATGTCACGTAGTGTTTGCCTGTAATTGATTTCGCTCTTGATGTAAGTTCATACATGCGGCTATATCTGGCTTATATTACACTGTAATAACTGTTGTCAGACAATAAATAAATAAAATAAGATAAGGCATAAGCTATCATCGTATCAGCAACTTGCGTTGCAGTTCGTTAGTTGATGAAAATATTTGTTACAAGCTGTTATTTAAAAATGCTGTTTTCCTTTGACTTTCTACTTCGTCATCAGGGTCTCTCATCTGCCTAAAACTACATAAGATAATAGTTTTCATTTAGACAAAACATGCGAGCTTAAACACGATTTATCATTTGTAGTTCAGGACTTCCTATGACCACCTTTCTACTTCATCATCAGACCGGCAGAGCGTGTTCTCGGAATCTTTGCCGCTGTCAATTTTGTATTACATTGATGGCACTGTGACCGCGGTCTCACACTGCTCGCGCGCCGAACCAAGGATCTATTGTGAACTCGGCTTTAACATTTACTTGGAGAGTTATTTCGGGTGCGGCTCGATGTTACTATAATATTGCATTGTCACTTACATACTGAGTTAATTGCCGACTCTTCTAAGTAAAAAACATCCTCCCGAACTGGTACAAGATTCAGACTATTCATAAGTGCTTGTAAAGGCCTATTTGAATAAAAATATTTTCATTACGTTTAAGTATGCCAATTTAGACTCAATTGGACCCCAGCAAGTGGTTTCAAAATAAATTTAAAATAACGAAAGATAGTTATAAAGTTTAATAAAGCTAGTAAAAAGCATTGCTACATCATATTAAGCTTGGTTATTACAACAAACGTGCTATTGTTTTCTTTATAACTGAAACTGTAATACTCGGAACATGTGTTCGGATAATAAAATAGTCGGAAAGTAATGTAATGAAACGGGATATTGTTATATGAAATCTTTTAGTATTAGCCAAATGGTATTTCTTATAGGGAAAGTTAAGCTGACTAGTTTAATATAACTTTGGTAATGGTAGAATTATACGAATTATGAACACCTTAGATCCATTCTTAATTTGTCCGCATTATATTGGTATGGTACCGAAATACTACCGCATTGCAGTCACTTGTTGTACTTTAATTATTTATATTTTAGATCTTCACCCTCATTATTCTTGAAGAGGTAGGCGGTGGTTAGATACCACCCACATTTCACCAAATTATTTAAAGTCCTAAGGTGTATTGTCGCCGTTTCTCGGACACTAATTCCGAGCAGCATGTACATCGTTTCTTTATAAAGAATGATTAAAAACCGAAGACTGGGACTCAAGTCATACCACTCAACCATCGAGGCGATCAAATAAAGACCATGAAGTAGGTATAAACGGCATCTTTTGACGAGTGATTGCTGGAACTTCATACTGAGAATCTGCTGAAAACAAAATTGGTGCGATTCTGTAAGATTAATGACTTTCGAACGATGTTTGGTTGCAACCTCTTTTATCTGTTACTTTCATTTACTACGTCATCACGTGAGAAGTCCCCTCCAAGGCTTCTTTGCGCCAGCTCCCCGACAAACTTAGTAAAAAAGAATGCATGGGTTGATTCCTATCCGTGCAGACTTCTCCAAACATGAAGTGCTCTTAGAAAAATAACTGCCTATAAGACATTTGTATTGAGGGTACTAAAATGCCAAAACTTACTCGGTCTTTACTTTGATATAACGCTTTATAAACATAAATGGTCATTATAGCATTATATCACAAAAAAATACGGAAAGAATTAAGACTGTTTAGTACAAAAGGCTTTCTACAACATAAACGATTATTTAAATAACGACAATGATTGGGTGTAGCGCTCGCTCCAGCAGGACACATCTGTATGTACAAAATCTTATTTTAAAAAGAGTAATTGCTGAGTTTCATGCTGGCTCTTCTCAGTAAACCAACCTTCCGAACCGGTGTTAGAGTCTGACCATTCATAAGTGCCTGTGAAGACCTATTTGAATAAATATTTCATTTCAATACATTTGACTTCATAGCATTTATGTCTCAGACTTTGTTACTACAATTATTAAAAAATGAGTTATCAGATTGTTTTAGATTGTGTAATCTACCCGTAGGTATATGGTTACTTATATAGAGGGTTAAGAAATAATATTATTACTAAATTAGGGAAGAAAATGTGTACCATTCATTTCAATAGTTTTCTTTTTTTGCTCCTTAATAATGTTTTATTTTTCTGTCAAATAGGCCAACGAACAGGCATACACTTCAAAAATATAAACCATTTATTTAGTTTAGACCCGCGGAGGGCACTGAAGCTACCTCACACCTGATAGTAAAAGGGCATTTGCAACATCAGGGGCATTGCCAAAGCGTTGAGTCATGTACCTGTTATTTTACCGGCTCATTTATCTTTTTAACTGAAACACAAGTGCACTACGGCTTCACTCCGAAAATGGGTAAGGTGGTAGTACTTCTCCGGACGAACTTTGCACTAAGAGCTCTACTACTTCTGATATGCTCTACTACTTTTTCTTCTCTTCGTAAATGCTTCCTGAATATCCAAGTAATGTTTTAATGGTGAACATTTGATTACAAACATCTTCAATACGTATTCACCTAGCAAATATATTATACCAATCCTAACAAATGCAGAAGTAATATTTATAGCACAATTCCGCGTCTGATATTCCAATTATTTGTTCAAATATTGAATGTAAATAAACATATGGACCAATATAAAATCGTTGCGGTAATAGGTATGTGGCTTTCCAGCTGGTTAGTGTTAATGTTCGTAAAAGCTGGAAATTCCTATTCAAATAAAATAGGACAAAGTAAACTACCGATAATCTTAATCGAATTTTTATTTCCGCAAAATTTACGAACTGTAAGAAATAGTAAAGAAAAACCTTTTTCGCTCAATAAAAATAACCCACATGAGAATAATAAGTCCACGAACGCTTTATTACGCATAAAACTCTACACCCATTTGGTATTACAACTGGGCAGATATTTGTACAAACATTTGTCGCCAACGACCATCAAACTCTTTCGCGCTTCCTTTTATCGCATACGACAAAGGCAAAGTGCCATAATAAAAATATTTAAGGCAGTCTGGGGCAATCAATTTCACCAGCACTTAGATTTTTAGTGTGGCCATTAAATTGGCAACTTTATGGTCGCGACAGATCGACGCACATCACGCTCGATGAATATCAAAATGACATCGAATTAGTTATAACATTATTATATCCAAAAATATTATGATTAGCGTAAGTACTTTTTATAAGAAGATTAATGAATTGCGTTGTAAATTACAGCAAGTATTAACATTTGCGTTATTTTGCTTTTAATTACAGAAATATACTCTTAAAAGCTTTTTACACTAATTAGAGAAAGAGTTATTATCTATGTTTAGATAGTACTAAAATAAACCAGGAACATTGATTATCTAAGGCTATTTTTTCCCAAACTTTACAGATATTGTTCTTTTGAAATCATATACAAAACGTTACATTCAATACGTTAATACAGACAAATGTTTGTTCTGGATCTGAAGCGAAGCCACGACATACAATGTGCAATGTAGCAAGAAATTAGCCGCTATACGAACCGGTCTATGTAGTGATTGTTTTGTATCGGTTAACCAAACGATTTGTACTGCTTACCTTTCTTACAATTTTTTTTCCTTAGCTATATGCCACTTGGACGATAAACAAGAAAACGGTCCACCTGATGGTAAGAGGTCACCGCAATGCATTGTCGTTCCTGAGACGGGAAGTTGTTAGTCACATGCGCTTGTAATTTAATTTCTATACCACGTATATTTTAGCACGAACTTATGAAAAGGACTGTAATACTAAAACGATATACTTATATATATTATTTATATTAACCGTGTCCCAGTTTATATCGTAAACATAATATTATAGATATAAAATGGTACATTAGATAAATTAACGTCATCATAGGTTCAAAAGCGTGAATGTGAAAGTGCTATTTTTATAATTCCAAATATTGAGTTCTGTATCCATCACCACGTTAGACTAAAAAATAAAAAAGGGAGCGAGAGGGATGATAATTATGAAATGAATTATCAAACTAACTCATACTATTTATATTATTAAGTATGTAGTAAATGTTAAATATAAAAACGTATCAAATTGAGATAATAAAATAGCCAAAAACTCATAATAAAGAGAATTTATATAATAAAATATTTAAAAAAAAATGTTACCTTGCTGAGATTCTTGCCGGTTCGTCTCAGTTGAAGGGTGACTTCCGAACCGGTAGGCTAAATGTGACCTTCATAAGCGCCCTCCGCGGGCTTAAACTGAATTTTAACTAATTTGAATTAGACCAAAATTATTGAACAAACTTGCTCTATAGAAAAACAATTTGAGCATAATAATATTTAGGTACGCTATGGTAAAGTTGGCAACGGCTCATTTCAAGTATGATTTCCATGGAATCAGTAAAGTAGACTTTATTATTTGGATTTGGAAAAAAACTTTTTAATACGAGCTCCAAACAAGGTTTATTATAATAGAATCCCTTTCAAAAAACACTTCAAGACAATTTCAAGACTCAATAATCAATCAACGAATTTGTTCCAAAAGAAGGGCATATTCGGAAGCCGTGAAAAAATAATAAAAAACTTGGAGAGTTTTATCAACAAAGTTCGTGAGAGCCGATTGATTTTCAACGATAGTCTCCAAATCGTATACTCAAACTGAAGTAAAAGTAGGAACATTCTACAAACATTTTCAAGTCTTGCGACAAATTTTCCCACTAAGAAATGGTTGTCTGTTTCGAACTGATAAAATTGTACAGTCGAGGAAAAAACTGGCCCTGTTTAATTGTTTTTCAGAAACGTGTTTGTAGGTTAAGCTAGGATTATTATTAAGTTCCTACGTAATTTGGTTTCAATTCGTTAAAACATTTTTTCTTTGTGTAAGTTCTATTGTCACAACTAATTGACTTGATACATTATTGTAAAGAGATAATAGAATAAAATATCACCACGTGCAATACTTAATAGGTACATTATAATAATAATAGGCTCTGAAAAAGTTTCAAAGAAATGTTTTTGTTGTCCGAAAATTAATTATAAGTTTTGTATTTGACATGGAATTGGGACTTTCTTTTTGTCTCTAGGGAAAAGTGTGCTAAAGACAGGTAGGCATCAAATTAAGTTTTGTATTGGTTGGCGGGGAACTGTGGAATTGTTTTTCCTTATAGACAACGTAACTTAAACATGTCTGGCAGGAAAATATATTGCAATGTTGGTGATGTTTATATTTTCTCTTATCACCAAACCTTCTGAACCACCGAATCCTTCTGAAGACAATGATATAATCTAATACCTTTAAACGAGCAATATAATTAGGAACTCGGAAACGGCTCTAACGATTTTCATGAATTTTAGTATGCAGGGGGTTTCGGGGGCGTTAAATCGATCTAGCTAGGATAAATTTTCAGAAATGTCGTTTTATCCGTGTATTTTAGGCAATGAAAACTGCTACAATGTCATTAGAAGGTAAGGTTTTCAAGTTACATCTTTTGTGAGAAATACTGTTATTGGGAGCCCTTTATTATTGCATCTAATTCGTATCTAGGTATATATGAGTGCTTTAAAAAAGAGAATACGGTAGAAGTCACGATAGTCAAGAAATCCAGGTACTGTAAACTTAAAGACCGACTATATCGAGTTGCAGAACCGATAAGTACATTTTTTCAGGCAAAGGGTGGGTCTATCCATCAACCTGTCACGTGGCTGAATTGTAAGATGGTATGGAAACCTTCGTATGCGAGTCGGAATTGCACTGAATTTTTTTTTTTTTGAAATGTCCGATTGGTCTTAAATATTATATATTATCTACTGCTTATTACGCGTATTTTATGTGACAATCATAATTATGTGTGTCTTAGGGGAGCCGACATTAAAAAGGAACAGCTGCTTTTAACTTACTTCAGAAGAGAACGTAGACACAACAGTCTGGTCTTTCATCGTTATTTTATACTTTGCAATAACATTCCAACATATTTATACACCCATCATCCCTGTAATGTCAGGCAGTAGTCTCAGTAATGCAACTCACATCTCACTGAAGATATTTTAAGTCCGAATGTGACATATGTTGAGCATTCGCCGCTCTCGTACACACGACCAAATTCCTGGCTACAAGGTTATGATTTTTAAATATGATGTTAATGTTACCTAGTCTTATCTAGGAAGCGATCCCAGGGCCTCTGGTCCTCTAGCTGAGCTCTATACTACTTGACCAACGTGGCAATTATACTTTTCAGTAAATTCTATTCTACTAATATTATAATTGCAAGAATTTGTGGGGATGAATATATGGATACGAGTTACTATTTCACACAAAAACTATTGAACGAGCTTAGATGAAACTTGGCACATAGATAGACCAGGCCCTGGAATAACATATGATATAATTTTATCCCGGGAAAAACTAAATCCCCCGGGAACTCAAGTGAAAACGTGGGTACAGCTAGTACTCATAATAAAGCGAAAGGTCGTCCATTCACTCACTGACTAATCACTAAATGTCAAAAACCAATTGACGTATGATTCTGAAATTTGACAGGTGATAGGTAGAAGACGTCAGCCATAACGTATTTTCGACAAGGCCGAATTAAGGACTCTGAAGGCTGTAGTTAGTACATAAAATATGAAATTTATATGTTTTTGCTGCTAGAGACGCACGATATCAGTTATTCCTGCCCCTTATAATGTAAGTGAAGTGGGGGTACAAGTTAGTATGTTTTTTTTTTTTTTTATACTACTTGGGCCGACAAACAAGCAGACGGTCCACCTGATGGTAAGTGGTCACCGCCACCCATGGACATTTGCAACACCAGGGGCATCGCCGATGCATTGTCGACCCTGAGACGTGAAGTTGTTAAGTCTCATGTGCCTGTAATTTCACCGGCCCCCTTACCTTTCTAACCGAAACACAGTAATACAAGTGCACTACTGCTTCACGGCAGAAATGGGTAAGGTAGTACTTCCCCGGACGAACTCTGCACTAAGAGCTCTTCTACTCAAAACGTATATTTCGGAATCGGATGTTTTTTCGGTCAAAAGAGAAAAGTAAACTAACTCAGGGACAAAAACTCGGGTGGTCGTGAGCAAACACTACTTTTATATAAAACAAATCATCTCACTAATCCCTATGCTGAAACAAAGAAAAACTGGCGACAGACAAACAATAAAAGTAAATATTTATGTTTTGCCAGCGAGAGAACTTCATGAAACCCGCAAGAAAAGTCAATAATACCCGGTAATCGAGAAGAAAAGGCTTTTAGTAAGGGGCGGTGTATTAACTTACTATAAATATAGTTAAAGTAAACTAACTGTAGCTTCAGTACCTTTAAATTTGACCTTCATAAGTGCCTTCCGAGGGCCTAAACTGAATAAATGGTTTTAAATTTAGAATTTTTTGAATTTTGAATAGTGTAAACTTCGCTGCTTGGTATCCAATTTTATGCATTTTTATTTTTTATTTATTTTATTTTATTTCTTTCTTACACATCGTTCTTTAGTATGCAAACATGGTGTTAACTTAAAGCTTAGAAGAGAACAGAGAACTGGCAGGGTTTAACAGCGGGTCCCAATCTAGGCACAGCCTGTATCTTGGTGACCCAGGAAAAGTTTTTGAATTTGACTTTGTATAAGTGACCTAATGACTGATCTAAACAAACCTAGAAAAAATATAATATGATTCTTCTATGATCATTATTTTATTAGGATAAATTCTGTTAAAGTTACGGAGACAAGACTATTATGGACATAGGTTTACAAATGCATTTGTTGAAAGACAACAGTAAAAGTTTGGCGACAGATTTTGATGATATAATCTAATTCGTATTTTTTTTTATTATCAAGCAAACTCGTACTATTGATATTATTAAGTATGTAGTAAATGTTAAATATAAAATTGAGATAATAAAATAGCCAAAAGTCTGAATAGATAGAATTTATATAAAAAATATTAAAAAAAATGTTACCTTGCTGACATTCTTTCCGGTTCGTCTCAGTTGAAGCCCGACTTCCGAACCAGTAATACCTTCAGTAACTTTAAATTTGACCTTCATAAGTGCCTTCCGCGGGCCTAAACTGAATAAAAGGTTTTTATTTTCAATTTTGAGATAGTCAAGCAGCAAAATACTTGTACTTAATCTTATGCTTTCTTCACGATGTTTACCTTCTCTAGAAGTTCACTGTGGAATAAGCCTAATGATCTGTGTCATAGCAACACGCAAACACTCACTACACATACAAATACTACACGTGCATACAGAGCACATACACACACTACACACTCAGACACGTCTACTCCACATACACGCATAAACACACCCCACCATACACAGAATCATTTGTATATCGAATAAGTTTACTTTTATTTACATTAATTTAAGATTTATTGTTTTAATAGGAAAGGGCACTGACTTCTGTAACACAGGTATGTATGCCTAGCTCAGAAGTCAGAGACTGCATTTAAATTCTGAATGTTTATTTATGTGAATAAATTAGTTATTATTATAGCGTTGGACATTAGCAAAAGGTATGTAAAAGGTAAAGTATCGATAGGTATTATAACTCTCGTACCTACTATTGATAAATATGCATATTGAGTCAGCGTGACTGCACTGTCTGTGTTATATTGTAAATAGATTCAAGCATTAGCTCATGAGTCACTGGATAATAATAAAACATTCGTTATTTTTATGAATCTGATCATAAATCGAATCTGTAACGAAAACAAATGATTGGGTATTGCATTTATAGATATATTGCGGTGTTTTTAAAAATGATATGTTGATAGAATTAGAAAGATATCCATATGTTACTGCACCGTTATCTTGTATGTTTTGTGCTGTTGTTAAATTTTTTCAAACCTTGAGGAATACTTTGTTTTTGTGTAGTCACATTAATGATATGTACCATTACTTACAAAAACATTATCACTTTGATAATTCTTCTGGAACGAAAGGTTACACTCGTATATACAAATGAACCTGAAATCGTTTGCCTCTTCGCAAATAAAGGTACACGAGTGGTTTCCTTGAACAAGAATATACGTAGAATCTAATCAACAGAACAAACAAACCTGAATCTAGTTGGAATTAGACGCACTAGATTTACTTAAGAGTGTCCAAGAAATGGTGAAATCGTGAGGGAAAGCTACATTGTCTTAAAACATAACAAGACTAAATTTGAAGCAATGTTAAAATAGATATCATAATCCGAATGATTTAAAAAGTCATTGGTTTTTTTTAATATTAAAAAAGGAGGCTAGCTTTCTATTTATACAGGGCTATACTGTGATCTGATATAATAACTGACCTGGACTTGCAGAGGTAAGTATAATCATGCAAACATAAGATTTTATATTATACTATAGAAACAAATTTTATAATTTTATGGCACGATGGTGTGCTATTGGACCAACGTTTGGACACTCTTTACAAACATTTGTGTTGATGAACAAGTTGAAGTCAATTTATTATATTTTACACATATCGGTTAGGTGCTTACTTATAGTAGATAACCATATGTAAAAAATATCCCAGGACATTATTTCAATCATAATAACAATTCTAAAGACAACAAACCGGAACAGAAATCAAGCATAATCATTTCAGTACACAGATAAAACAATTTCCAACCCAAATATTTATCTAGAAGAATAACTAACCCAAAATTCCTCAACTATTTTCCGAGCAACAACTTACAGTTCGAAAAGGATAATTTTCTGACCCGACGCATAAAAATTTAGCTTACATGCCTGTGTTCATATTGGTCACGACTTACGTGGATACAGGATATATTATAAGGGTCTAGTCACAACTTGCTCTGGTCCCTACAAGAAACATTATGAAGAGTGTTTAGCGCCGCCATTCTTCCTTATCAACTGAGCTCTGATGATTATTTACGTTCCTTCGGACACTTTCCTCCCAGACTCCTATGGAGGATTTTAATTTTGCCTCTGAACGCAGCTGGAGAGTAGGGCAAGTGGAAAATAAAGGTTCGAATAAAATGTTTATTTTTATGTGGTCTTGAATTCACTCCTGACTTACTGACAATTTATTTTCAACCACATTTATTCTGGACTCTCTCTAAAATTCAAACTGAAATAAAGAGGGATATTTTCTGTTATTTCAATGCATTTGAGCTTAAGCTTTTGATGAAGAAAAATATTGTATTGGGGAAGCGACACCGCCGTGATAGGTTCTTTTTGCCTTGCCTAGTATGTTGGTCAAGTTGAAACTCTATCGCTCAGTACTTCTTCACTAGTATATTCTGATAGCTAGTTAAAAGTAACAGTAGAAAATAGGATAATGACGAAAAAAAATATTGACTACATAAATATTGATCTTTACTGAATAAAATATCTATAAAAAGGAATATCGATAGTAATGGAAGTCGTGCCGCTAAAAACGGATGGAAGAGGGGCAGTTACACCGGCATGAGGCCAGCTCTTATATTTTGATGAAGTAATGGAAGAGCGGGCTCTCCTAGTATAATATACTTAAAGGTGGCTCCGGTAGCAGATTTTTGTTAACCAGACTAGTTTGTACTATTTTGATAATAGTATTTGAATTCCTAGTTCTAGATTTTTCTATATTATGTTTGCCAACATAATCTAAAATATAAAAATCAGTGTTTGTTCGTTTGTTCGTATTATCTTCAGAGTATTAGAGCTCTTAGTACAGAGTTCATTCGGGGAAGTACTACCACCTTACCCATTTCTGCCGTGAAGCAGTAGTGTACTTGTATACTACTGTGTTTCGGTTAGAAAGGTAAGCAGGCCGGTGAAATTACATGAGACTTAACAACTTCACGTCTCTGGGTCGACAACGCATTGGCAATGCCCCTAGTGTTGCAAATGTCCATAGGCGGCGGTGACCACTTACCATCAGGTGGACGGTCTGCTTGTTTGTCGGCCCAAATGGTATAAAATATAAAAAATATGCGCTGCCATGCCGTTCATCAGATTGTGATAAAATTTATTGCTTACACTTGCGATAACTTTAATAAAGGCTATAATTAACATAGGTAGTACCTAAATAATTCTTCTGCGGCAGCAACGCGCCAGTTACTAGCTAGTTAATAAAAAAATAAGATTGTATTATAGTTTAATGTAAGCAGTATATTGGTAGATATTTAATATAGTAAAATATAAGTTATTATTAGAAAGTGATACTAATTCGCAAATTTAGTTAATAATGTATGAAATAGGTATAACCTTCCTAGAGCATAATTGTATAATAAGCGTCCATTCTAACTCATATTTTAGACTCTAAAAACTATAGGATCAAATGTGTTTCCAGGTAAAAAATGTATATAAACAGGGGCTCGATTCTGTAAGGAAAATGACACTAACTCGAGGATGTTTCGTCGCGCCCTCCGTGCTCTGTCTTTCGCTAACTGCGCTAATACTACTAATCACGTGAGAGATATCCTCTCCGAGGCCTCCGTGAAGCGGCTCGTCGACGAAGTTCCGATCATAAATTAAAAAATCATATTAGGAATGTTTTGAAAGAAATAGTGCATTACTAGGTAGTTCATTATATGTTAGATTAAAATGTATGGAAATAGCTGCTCTGGAATAGTTTTTTTACCTTTTTCAAAAACTACCGGATAGATCTAGCTGTAAATTAATACTGAGAGCATGCCATGGAATAACTAATAAGTTACTTTAAGCCCCGGGAAAATTTACGTACCTCGAGAACGGAACGCGGGTACAACCGCGGGAGACAGCAAGTATTATAAATGTGAAAGTTTGGAAAGAGGGATGAATGGACGTTTGTTACTCTTTCACGCAAAATCTACAAAACAGATTAGGATGAAACTTGGCACATCGATAGTTTATAACCTGGATTAGGGTATGGGATACTTTATATTGTGGGAAAAGGTAACAACCCTCGGGAACTCGGATGACACGCGAGAGACAGCTAGTAGTAATTATGTTGAAAATAACAAGTTTCAAATTCCCAGCATGCCAATACGTCAATAACGTTGTGATTGACGCGTCGACTTTACAATAGCGATCCGAATCACCAATGTAATAGATACGGATATGCGATGTGCATCCGATCACCATAGAGGATAGTGACACGCTCTACGAAGCTCAGCGCTTCGATTACCACCTGCGTGTTAACCATTTTCACAATTTAAAAAATAGAAACCCAATTTTCTGGTTTTTGACATCGATTTTGAATTCTATTATTGTAGAATATACGGCAAACGTTGTTTTGTCATATTTTCTTTATTAAAAACGATACATGAACATTTATTGTACTACAATTATTATATTCAATTGCCATCCTGCAACCCTATTGCGGATCTGTGGATGGAACAGAATAATATAAAAACATTGAAATCGATTTTTAATTCTATATTTGTAGATTATACGGCAAACGTTGTTTTGCCATATTTGCTTTATTATAAACTATACATGAAAATATATCGTACTATAATTATAATATTCGATTGCCATCTTGCAACCCTATTGCGGATCTGTGGATGGAAAAGAATAATATAAAAATCACGATTAAAACGGGGTTGAACGTAGAATAAAAATTAAAATGTAGTCAAAAAAACAAAAAAAAATAATGTTAGAGGTGGACAACATTTATCATTTAGGGGTATGAAAAGTAGATACTAGCCGATTCTCAGACCTACTGAATATGCATATAAAATATTATAAAAATCGGTCAAGCCGTTTCGGAGGAGTATGGTAACTAATATTGTGACACGAGAATTTTATATATAAGATGTAAATATGACAATGCGGATATAGTGAAAAGACTCAAAATAACAAATCTGAGTTTAGTCTAGATTTAATTATTACTTCTTAAATAACATATTGGCGAAGTCTTCCCGTAACAAAGTAAATAAGAACAGTTTTAATGGACTCATTCTTAAATATAGTATTATAAATCTAGTAGTTGAAGACAAATTGAAATCTATACCTCTATACTAATATTATAAAGAGGAAAGATTTGTATGTAAGTGTGTTTGTTACTCAAAAACTACTAAACGGATATAGATAAAACTTGGCACATAGATATAGCATATCCTGGAATAACGTATAGGCTACTTTTTATCCCGGGAAAATGTGATATCCGTCGGGAACGCGGGTAAAATCGGGGGACAGATAGTTAGTTTTAAACTCAATAGGTTTGTAGATCGTAATAAAGTATATACAAAAACATATATATATTTCTCTTTGATGCTTTAAGTATTATTTAGAGTGAGTGACAATCAATTTTACACCATTTGTTGTACCTCTTTCTACGTCTTCGTGGATGTGTTACCACATTTTTTGTTATAATCCGTAAGTATTGCCAACTTTTAACTGAAAAGCCAAAATAAATATTTATTGCTAAACATATTATTTATTGATATTACTGATTTCTTCATTAACAACGATATACAAATACAAAGGTGGAACTCAATTTACTGTATCATATCCAAATAACAGATTAGATTAATAGGACTCAGGCTCACGAACACATATTTATCTATCCCTCACGAGTTAACATCATCATAGCTACGTCAAACACAACAATACTCTATTATGTAGCTAAATTCGCACTCTATGAGAATAAAAGGAAACCAAATAGCTTTCTTGATAATTAACGCACATTTTGTTCATCTACAATACAAAGTTATTTACCATTTTCGTTTCTTGGAATATAATATTTCCACTCACTTCGAGATAAGAACTATAGTCTCTATACCATAAAGTACAGTTTAGATTGATGATCGGATTAAGGATACCTATTTGTTAAATTTTCTAATTAACCTAAGATAGTTTTCAAGTCGTCGTGCTACAATTTCCAACATTATTCAATACTAACTTTTCCCCCCGGTTTCACTTGCGTTCCTGAGGGATGTAACATTACCCGGCGCAAAAAGTATCCTTTGTTACTTCTATATCCTCCAAAAATATGTGTAGAAAGTTACATGTTGATTAGTTGAGTAGTTTTCGAGAGGAAACGTAACAAACAAACTTACATTCACATCTATACTAATAATATCATAAAGCTGAAGGGTTTATTTGTTTGTTTGAACGCGCTAATCTCAGGGACCGCTGGTCCGATTTAAAAAAATCTTCAAGTGTTGGATAGTCCATGTATCGAGGAAGGCTATATGCTATATATCATTACGCTAAAAGTAAAGGGAGCGGAGCATCACTGAAAAAATTTGCAAAAACGGGAACGAAATATTTCTTTTGAGAGCTTCCGTTGCGTGCGCTGCGTAAACGATTAATATAATAACAGCTTATTGCCTTTTTTTTATCCCGCGAATATCTAACATCCCCCGAAAACCTGGGTGAAACCGCGGGGGACAACTAGTTTATAATATTACTAGGGATAATCATAACAATCTTTATTAAAAAAAGATACTAGTTTATTAATAATCTTGGAGATAAACTTATTCTATTCTATCAAAACAAATATTTAACATTAAGACCATAAAATAGAGATCCATCATTTACCGTTGCTAAACTTGTCTAAAAGTCTACTTAAATACGACATCATACCACCCCCGACAGATACTCAAAAACTTCTTAATCCAAAACTCTCGTAAAACCCCAAAGCTAAGCATTTAGCCTTTAAAAGACAATTAAGACTGTGAAAACTATTTTACTATGAGATCAACAATATTAAGACTAAAAACTTGCCAATATATGAAAAAGCATCAATATGTGAATGTATTTGTGACCAGAGATAGGAAATGTGGCCCAAGAGACGGACAGGCTTGCGTGCTCATAAGGACTTGTATTTGGAGTAAAAAAAATATTATTTTACCCATCTCTATGAGGATGTCTTTTGATTCACAAATCCTTACCTTAAAAACCATTTCAGAGTATTTCTTAAACATTATTATTAAATTGAGGGCATTTTAATAATTAGGAATTCATTATCGAAGCCTCAAAAAGGTATCGATACTTAGTCATAGTTTTATAACGAAACCGGTTTGAGATTTCACGTTTAAAATAAAAACCCAAAGATATTCTTATCGAGGGGAATATTAAATCTTTTCAGACGCTTAACCCTTAAATTCTCGACGATATAGGTGGTACTTCCGACCTCCTCCACTATATTCGTATTTGCAAACTACTCGGCGCGACGAGACGGCTGCATTATGTACGGGCTTGGGTCCATGGGACCGTGAAAAAGGTTCCTAGGGTTTCTAGGGTTATCCTATGCTATGAATTATATTAACTTCGACGTCTCATATAATTTGTGTTGTTGATTTAAGATAGTTTTACATGTTTTTTATTCGATAGATTTATTATTGTTTGTCTGTTTTATAATATATTTTAATGTGATTAGTAAAGTAAAACTTAAATAAAATATGCAAAGTCTAACCTGGCACAGAAGTATGTCGTCTCATGTTAGCAAATTTCAGCAGCAGCAGCACTCCTCAGGGTATGAAGCTCATCAGCAGACCAGCGCACCCAGAGACACTCTCACTCAGCACTTGAACACCTGCGTCTAACAATACACCAATAAATTACCGAAGTAGGCTGAAACTTTGACAAGGAAAGGTGATTATTCGATAAGTAAGGAGAAAGTTTTAGGAAGTTGGAGATTCTCAAGGGAAGCGTTACAGGAAAATTCGAACACTGGTTAATACAGGAACACAAGCTAAAACATATTTTTCTCTAGTTTAAAAGAGTCATCAACCGCGCGTAAGTTTAACACGTGAGTATATCTTTCCCGCTAAACTCGAGAACGGACCGTATCGTAGGCGGTCGGATGTGCTTCTGGGCGGGCGGGAAGGCTAGGGCAGTTGCGACGATGGGCGGCGGCGCGTCGCGGCCGCCCTAGGCGCGCCCGGTACCAGGCTACCAGATTCTATGAGGAGTAATCTGAGCACGTGCGTCGCGACGCACTGCGCATGCTCAAACCTCGAGGAAAGTCGGGTGGAAAGCAGCGAATAGAGTGGGATAGCGATATCCTAAAAATAGGGGTGCGAGTGGCTCCGAATATATAACTAAATCGGGAAGCGCCAAGCAGTCTGAAAACTTGGTTGTGATTTTAGTGTGTGTGTGTCAGATTAGACTCACACAGGTGTATTATTGTTTTGTACAACTTAGGTGAATGTACAAATATGAAAATATTGATGCACTATTGAATACGAAGTACGGAATTTTCAACAAATAAATTTATTATGTTCAGCATGTTGTTTACTTTATATGGCGACACATTATATCTGTAGTGGCATACCATAGTCCGTATAAGTTATACATTAATAATAATAAAATAATATTTTGAGACTCTGCCCAAAAAATGTAAAATATATCTTTCCTCAATATACAACATACAAGCCTTTTCTCGTTGCTTTATACGAAATACAATGTAAATTTACGCTGGTTACTTAAATAATTGTATACCTCTACGCGCCTTGTTTGCACGAAATATGAAACAATTAATATATTATATGAATCTTTAACACTATCAGATTATAGATTGTCATTATAGCATAAGACGTCCTGACTTGTTCGGTAACTAGTTTTAGATCTAGTCTGAGTTCTTTAGCAGCTTAAAGCGGATTGACATAATAAGTAATCTCACTTAGTATTCTTACTTAGCCATACACGAACAAAATAATTTTAACTATATTATAATATGTAATAAATACCAAAATTAAACACCCCTACATCGTTATAAGAATTACCTAAAGAATTCGCAACTTAACCTTTTTTTTTAATTAAACTGATCAAGAAATATAGGCTTAATATGTAACATCACATTGTTCCACAAACAAAACTTTGTGTTCCAATCATACAGGTGTTTAGCATCGTAACGTATTGAATTCACGCACACTGTTCCAAATTTTCACCAATAGCTACGTATTCACGATACCGAGAATATCCTGTTAACATCTGTTCTCCTGGTACTCCTAACCTTATTACTGAAATTTCAAGGAAAACCGCTGTCAAGGGGAAAGCGTTACCCAAGCAACTGGGTATAGGATGAAAGAGTTAATTAGAAAATGCAAAAATATTATAGTTTTTAAACGCAACATTTATTTAAATCATATTAAACTACCTACTTATTGTAAAACTTTAAATTTTACATAATTTGATTACGAAAAAGGTATGTGATTAGAATTAGATTTTTGTCTTTGAATGTATTAAGAAAAATGTGTGAAGTGCATCATTTTTGAGATTGAATAATTTACAAGTACTAAAATCATTTAAAAAAGCATGCTGGATATAACATTATATACTTATTATAATATTTTATTGTTCACTGTAAAATACAAATAAAAAAAAGTTCAATTATGTATTTTTAACAATGGTAGCAACAATTATTCCCTATATTTGACGAGCGGAGCAAACGCGAACAAATCGATTTCAAAAACCATGTAGGTAATCAATCAACTTTCCAAGACCACACTTCAGCCGTTTCAGCGGCACGTCATCTTGACAGCTGCTGATAACGGTGACAAGCACATGTCCGTTACGTCATAGGAGTCAGTTCCCGCACCGAAGGTACCAGGCGATCATAAGCTTCGAGGAGTTTGAAGCGCAGGTGCGAAAATAGAATAAGCTCCCACGAGGTACAGAAATAGTATTCGTTAGTCGTGCGCTATAAATGCGGTGCGCTTTAAATATAGAACGGTACCATTTGGGTTTACTCGGTTTTATCTAAATTTAACTTATCATTGTTTATGCAACTGCAACAATTTTTTTTTTATAACGTTATTTAATATTTTTTATTTCATGTACCTTTATGTCATAAGATATTACAAATGAACTATGACTAATATAATAAAATTGTATTTTAATTAATATTCGCAAAATTTGGCATCAAATGATGTATTATTTAAAATAGAAAGGGGAATAAAAACTGCTTACGACGTTCGTTTCTAATTTCAACGGTAGGTGGCGCTAGTTTTCGAACGCCATTTTAAATAGGTCAACACTAACTGAAAACATTTCGTAAAATTAAAAAAAAACTACAAAGTTAAGTAATAAATGGATCTATCATTGTTTAAACTATTATAATCTTATTTTGGTTTACTTAGAATACTTTGATGTGCAAACGTTATATTAGTTTTGATATCTAAGTATAGATGGAGCTGTTTTAGATTTATTCGTTTTTATTAACGCGCAGGAATAAAAGTTAAGACAACCATTTTCATATTAACCGCTATCAGCTATTTCAATAAAGCTTTTGTAGACAGTAAACTATCTTTAATATTCCAATAAATTTGATAATATTTTACTTTGCGGACATCAATATTATTTACTGCGGACATTTAAGCTGATATCCATTTACATTAACATTTATGGCATGAGACAGTTCCATTTTCAACAAAGGTGGAGCATCTCGAAAATGTCATGCCGTGATCATTAACGTCCCATGCCTCGGGATAAAATGATTTAAAAAACCAGCCAAGTGCGAGTCGGACTCGCGCACAAAGGGTTTCGTACCATTATCTATATATATATATATATATACTAGCTGTCCCCCGCGGTTTTACCCGCGTTCCCGTGGGATGTCACATGTATTATACATCAAAACCTTCCTCTTCAATCACTCTATCTATTAAAAAAACCGCGTCAAAATCCGTCGCGTAGTTTTAAAGATTTAAGCATACATAGGGATATAGGGACAGAGAAAGCGACTTTGTTTTATACTATGTAGTGATATATATTGTATAGTAGAAGCTGGCTGACTGACTGACATATCAACGCAGGGCATAAACTATAGTAGGTGCAAAATTTGTATAGAACGTGTTTTCTTTGTCTGATCAATTTTTAACTTGGCACCTCGTATATTCCTTAAAAGATTGAATTAAACATGTGTTTCATCGTTTTTTAATATTCAACCCCTAAAATCATAAAAGGATTTGCGAAATATGTTCATCTGATTATATCTTATGGCTTATATCTCGTGAACGCGGGTGAAACCGCGGGGCACAGCTAGTATTCTATAAAATATTCTATAAAAACAGCAAAATAATCATGTCTATCGTACCCTCACACAGAGATGATTTTTTATGTATTTTATTCTGTATTTTAGTATTTGTTGGTATAGCGGCAACAGAAATACATCATCTGTGAAAATTTCAACTGTCTTACTATCACGGTTCATGAGATACAGACTGGTGAGTGGCGGACAGACAGACAGACGGAAAGATGGACAGACGGCCAGCGGAGTCTTAGTAATAGGGTCCCGTTTTACCCTATTGGGTGTGGAACCCTAAAAAGTAACGATGGCACACATGCTGTTTGACTGGTGGTCGCCCTTTCTCCAGCACCAGGAAGGCGTTGCAAGGTCTTGGTCACGTTAATGTCATATGGTATGTTTACACCTGTGCACCGCGCTTTATGTCGTCAATGGTTTGCAAATAAAATATTTTATGTTACGTTTGTCGCACTAGGTCGAGGGTGATGTCGATACATTCAATCGATAAACTTTAAAATAAATAAATAAATATCCAGACATTTTTTACGCACATCTGGTCCCAAACTAAGTAGAGCTTGTACTATGGAAACCAGGTAACTGATATACTACATAATATACTACTTTTTTTTTTCTAAATATATAGATATTAACACCCAGACACAGAACAAACAGACATGTTCATGCACACGGGAATCGAACCCGCGACCTTCGTTTTGGGAGTCAGAGTCACTAACCGCCAAGCCAACGGGCCTGTCAAATTATTGAACAATCTAGTTAATGTTACACAAAAGTGTATTGCCTGTTAAACATTACTTTTCATCCTTTCATCCATTTCAGGATCATATTAAATTTCGTACAAGTGTTTTCATTCGTTTCATACGATACTTATCGTTTTTACAGTACAATATAATTATAATGATGTATGTATATTACATATCGCCTCGCCTGCCTCCTATTTCTTCCCACCACAATCGATCTTTGCAAATAATATATTTATTTTTTTTCGTTTTGTCGCAATCAATTATGAAAAAATATTATTTGTATTACTTGTTTATACTCCTAATATTTTTATTCATCACTCCAAATTCTTATAGATGAAGATATGGTAAGCTTAATTAAGTAGTTTGCTATTATTACGGTTTCAACTGATGCTCGAATTCCAACCATAAGTAACATAGCGGTTCATATTATCGTAAACTATCGATAATGAAATTTGAAAAAATAAAAGGGTGTACGTCACTATAACTGTTGAATAAAACCTGATATTCAAACAGCCAGTGATACCATTTTAGTGGGTAACCTTCCCTAAGGCTGTTTTATTTAAATAATGTTGTCCAATTCGATAATGTTTAATAATCCTAAATAGATATTGTATTATTGTAGTACTTCCTTCTTGACTTTGAGAATTACACGAGGATTTTTTTGGAATAATAGGTTCTCGAAATAGTAAAAGATAGGATGGGCCAGTTGGCTTGATGGTTAGAGGCCCTGACTCCCACGCCGCAGGTTGTGGGTTCGATTCCCACCCAGGACAAATATTTGTGTGCATGAATATTATGTCTGGGTGTAAATATTCACTTAGGTATGTATTTCAAAAAGGATTACGTATGTAGTATATCAGTTATCTCGTTTACATAGTACGAGCTCTGCTTAGTTTGAAATCAGGTGGCCGTGTGGTCTATCTGAAATAGAATTTTTGCATAACCATATTCATACCTCATAATAATTATTGACAGGCCAGTTGGCTTGGGGGTTAGTGACTATGACTACCAAACCGAAGGCCGCAGGTTCGATTCCCACCCAGGACAAACATTTGTGTGCATGAATGTGTGTTTGTTTTACGTCTGGGTGTAAATATCAAAAAAATAGTATATATGTAGTATATCAGTTATCTGGTTTATATAGTACAAGCTCTGCTTAGTTTAAAATCAGATGGCCGTGTGGTCTATCTGAAATTGATTTATTGTATTATATAATTATACCTTGTAAAAAATATGAATTTTAACTCGACTATAATCACATAAATCAAAAAAATAATTAATAAATTCAATAAGCAATTAATTCGTGAATCGTTATCTAATAAATATAATTACGGATGCTAAATTTAAAACTATATCGACCATTCAGTACATATAATATATAAAATGTTGTCCTTTATGGTGCAGATTTGATGTTTCTCGAAAATAACTTCTGCCTACGAACTTTTCAATATAAATAAAGACATTTCTTACCTACGTTAAAATTTCGAGTAGTAGAGCTCTTAGTGCAGAGTTCGTCCGGGGAAGTTCTACCACCTTACCCATTTCTGCCGTGAAGCAGTAGTGCACTTGTGTTATTGTGTTTCGGTTAGAAAGGTAAGGGGGCCGGTGAAATTACAGGCACATGAGACTTAACAACTTCACGTCTCAGGGTCGACAACGCATTGGCGATGCCCTTAGTGTTGCAAATGTCCATAGGCGGCGGTGATCACTTACCATCAGGTGCACCGTCCGCTTGTTTGTCGGCCCAAGTGGTATAAAAAAAAATAATTAGAGAAGGAATCTCTCTAATGATCATCTCCTATATAATTGAAAGCTTATAAAATATCTTACCTGCCTATAAAGTGACGAATCAAATATTAATACGAATTATAAAAAAAAAATAATTAGAGAAGGAATCTCTCTAATGATCATCTCCTATATAATTGAAAGCTTATAAAATATCTTACCTGCCTATAAAGTGACGAATCAAATATTAATACGAATTATAAAAAAAATTACAGAAGCAGTCTCGGTAATGAGAGCATTTCTTATATTATTGAAAATAGAAAAACTCTTACCTACCTATAAAGTGACGAATCAAATATTAAAACTAATTAAAAATAAAATTAGAGTAGCAGTCTCTCTAATGAGAACATCTCCAATATAATTAAAAAGTTATGAATAAAATCATAAAAAAATCATATCAAAAATAAAATTATGAGAGCAGTATCTCTAATGAGATCATTTCCTATATAATTGATAAGTTATAAAATCTCATACCTACCTATAAATTGACGAATCAAATATTAAAACGAATTAAAAATAAAATCATTTTAAAATTGATTACTGTACCTTTAAAATAAATAATTTAATAATATTAATTGAAGAAAAATTTAAAAATTTATCCCAAAATGACATTGGTACTAGAAATGTCAAAATAAACATACCTATGAGTTTTACTAAAAAGCAAATTGTTAACAAAGCTAAACGTTATTTAAATGTGGTTACCATTTAGGACTTTTTATTAACTTTGATTGATATCTACAACAAACAAAGAACTTGCTCTAAATCGGATATGACGACCTTGGGTATCTGAGTTGGTAGTGCGTAACAACCGAAGTAGCATCAGTAAATAAATCTATTACCGTCAATTTTATATATACGAATATAATTGGACTTTCACCGGCAATTATGAATGGTCAGGCTCTAACCGTGGTTTGGAAGGATGCTTTTGCTGAGAAGAGCCGGTAACAAACTAAGCAATTACTCCTTTCAAGTAAATGCTTTAAACGCAAATTGACAAGAACTGTTGTTATAATCAAATATATATTATTTAAAGACATTACAGGCAGGAGACTTAATAACTTCACGTCTCGGGGACGATAATGCATCGACGATGCCTTTGGTATTGCTAATATCAATAGGCGGTGGTTACTACTTACCATCAGCTGAACCGTCTGCCCGTTTGTTGCCCCAAGTTATAAGTTATGAAACCACGGAAGTTGCATTTTTGTATGTTTGTGGAGTATGGTGTAATCTTAAAGGTGCTAATCAGGCTATGTCTACTTATATGTGAGTTTTACTTTCTAATATGAGTCAGAACGTTCCCTTTTCAAACGCATACAGTTATATGAACCTGTAATTTTAATTCTATATATTTTTTCATAATTCCTAAACTTGTTTTGCAAACCATATCAAATCCGCCGCCCGCGATCCGCATTCCATATTCAAAAGACGCTGACTCACGCGCACTGTATAACCTTACAATGTCGTTCATACTTGACCACAGAACCACAAACTTATACCACACTTCTCTGGTACCATGGACCATGGCCAACTGGCATTTTGCGAACAATAGGTCCTGAGAATTTAATGCTAGGGAACTTTATTCCTAATTTATTTGACATTTAAGTTTATTTTTACTTTCAATAGTAATTTGAGTGGGACTAAAATAACACTGTGTTGCTGGGGGTAGTAAGTACGTATTCTTGAATAAGACTGCCCCACTGAGACAGATGGTGGAAAATTAGCTTAGCGACAGATGTTTTACATGACGCGTCATCTAAAAAATACTGTCATAACTACCACAGACTTCATTTGTTTTGTTAAACGTCAAACAATAATCATAACGAACGCTTACACACCTACTATTTTATACAAACGTAATTTGATATCGTATAAGTTTATTATAATCTCTCATAGACTTATTGGGGAATCCTCAACAAACAGAACTATAAGGTCACGTGACGTAAGATGAAACGTTCATTCACTCGTGCGCATCTCGGGGTCAACGGCCGTGATGACCTGAGATGAGTCGGATACACAGTTAAGCAGCTGAGCATTATTCATCAATGGTAATTTTGTTTATAAATATTATGTTAGGAAAGTGAATTTTATTATGATTTCGTTTAGACCTACACAAGGATTTGTAGACATAAAGACACTGATAAATTTTTAGATGATTTTGGTTTTGGTCAAAATTTTAGTTTACTTATCAGTTTTTTTTGGGATCCGTAGGTACCTCTAAAAAAAGGAACCGGTATAGGATTACTTCGTTGTTCTTCTCTCACTCTATCTGTTTGTCGGCCAATACCATGTTTTTAGAGAAGGCGTGGAGATATCTAGTTGAAATTAACCGAAAATATTTATGTCTGCGGTCCCTTGAAGGTGCAGAAACATCGTCATACTAAAAACATTATTGTGTGTTTCATTATATTTTAACACTTAAAAAATATAAAAAAGGGTTCTACCCATTGAACTAGTCTCCCCACGATAACGTATTTTACAGTTTTATTATAGAAGCCTAAGAAAGGAGCCACTCGCACCTAACAATATGATAAGTACATAAATATTATTCATATTCATTCAATCATATACATGTCCATATATAAATATAAATGTAAGTTCCGTAACGTAACTTAGTACCGGATATCGAGTCACAATGATATCCTGGTTTCTATCAACGATTGGACTTTTGAAAAGAATAGCTTCCGCTTATCAGTTTTACCCGTGTTCCAGAAGGAGCTAATGTTTTTGCAGGATAAAAAATAGCTTATGGGTCTAGAACATAATTCCTTACCTATGTGCGTGATCCAATTATGTGTTTTATTCACGTTTGATTTTCGGTTTTATCGGAAAACGTATACTTTTGTCCTCAACATTTTTGCCATTATTGGTAATGGTATATATAAGTGTAAAATTTTGTCAATACAATGTAATACACAATCTTAATAGCACGTCATTCAGAATAGTAGGAATAAGAATACAAGTAATTGATTTCAAAAACATGCGCTAATAGTCTGTCCTTGACTCGTTTCATGATTCGATCTTATTTCAAATGGCCCCGATTATCAAGCTCGTAATTCACAATTATGTTTTTTTAACATTTACGACATTTTAAAGCTAAATTTAGCAATATCATTCGCAGAAAACATACAACACATTTCAAACTAACTCTATTTTCTCTTAGTGCAGAGTTCGTCCGGGGAAGTACTACCACCTTACCCATTTCCGCCGTGAAGCAGTAGTGCAATTGTATTACTGTGTTTCGGTTAGAAAGGTAAGGGGGCCGGTGAAATTATAGGCACATGAGACTTGACAACTTCACATCTCAGGGTCGACAACGCATTGGCGATGCTCCTAGTGTTGCAAATGTCCATAGGCGGCGGTGACCACTTACCATCAGGTGGACCGTCTGCTTGTTTGTCGGCCCAAGTGGCATAAAAAAAAAAATTAATTTCTTTGTTGAATAGTTATGGCGAAGCAACTATAACAGATGGACAGGTGTACGAACGATTGAGCGGACAATCATGTGAAGGTGCCGTCTGCAGTTTTTTTTTTTTCATTTAGTAAGCATCATTATCTATTTTCTTGTCCTGTCCTATACTACTTCCTACTCTATACCATCTTACTAATATTCTACTAATATTATTAATGCGAAAGCTTGTATGTATCGTTTTTTGTCTCTTTCACCCAAATACTTCCAAACGGATTTAGATGAAACTTGGTACATATATAGAAAATACATAGGATACTTTTGTGCCGGGAAAATGTTACATCCCTCGGGAACGCGAGAAAAACAGGGGGGGCAGTTATAAATACGAACGTTAGTGTGGATGGATTTTATGGATGTTTGTTACTCTTCCACGCAAATACTACCAAACGAATTTGGATGAAACTTGGCACATAGATAGAGCATGTCCAGAAATCCCTACTAATATTACAAATGTGAATGTAAGTTTGTTTGTTACACTCTCACGCGAAAACTACTCAGCTGATCATCATGAAACTTTGTACACATATTCTTGAAGGTGTTAAAAGTAAATGCTACAACCCTGAAGGCGAGTGAAACCGCGGGGGACAGCTAACATATAAGTTACTTTTTATATCGGAAAATTTAAAATCCTCCGGGAACGTGGGTATAAAATAAATCAATATTAAAATGGCATCTCACTCTTCCTTATTTACGCCGAAACGTCACATGACAGATAAAAACTTAAGAGATTTCGCTATTCAACGTTGTATTACTTTTTTATGAATATGAAGGAGTACCAGTTCAATTAAACTACCTAACGACATTACAATTATCACTAACATTTTAAAATTAGATTGACATTTTAATATCTGTGTGGTTTTGTCCAAGTAATGTAACTTTACAATTTTATATGAATCAACTTCCTACATCTACACTGAGTAACATTTTATTTACTTGTCAAGGTTGTACACCAAGTGTACGAGTGACTATAACAGACTTCAATTATCAAATTTTCCTTTAAATAAACTATTTTAAGAAACAGTATGGTGGAGGATATTAGGAATATAAAAATCAGGTTCGAGGCTCGTTGAATTATTATAATGTATTTTTAATTCATTGTATAAATATCTATATAAGTTTGTATATAAACAATATATGAATGTTTATGTAGTATATCACTTATCTGATTTCCATAGTACACGCTCTGCTTAATTTAGGATCAATTTTGTAAATGTCCCGGAATATTTATTTATTTATCTATACTAATATTATAAAGAGGAAAGGTTTGTATGTATGTATGTTTGTTACTCTTTCACGCAAAAACTAATAAACGGATATGGATGAAACTTGGCACATAGATAGAGCATATTCTGGAATAATATAGGCTACATTTTATCCCGGGAAAATGTGATATCCCTCGGGAACGCGGGTAAAACCGCGCGGGACAGCTCATCAATATTTGTAAACATGAAGCTGTTGAAATTCGTGCAAAAAACAGTGTTTACTTCATCCTTCTATGCTATTCTGTAGGTACTCAAACTTGATATCAAGACACATAATGCAACTATAATCTGCCTTTCTCGTGTACTCCAGAATCAGATGAGAGGTCCGACATCTATCCGAATGTTTACCTGAGCGAAATCTAACAAGGCAAATATCTACAAGGTAGGTTAAAATTATAACAGATCAAAGGCTACTCACGTTTGAAATCCAAGGCTCAAAGGCAATAATTAAAATTCCACAGCGAAAGCCTTGCCGAATAAACACTTCAACTAAATATATAGATAACTCACAGAATTAGGTTATAACACCGAGAGTACAGGTCACTATATGAGACTTAATTGTCAAATTTTCCTGTAAATAAACTATTTTTGGAAACGATGTGAAGGAGGATAAATGTTTATCTTACCTATATATATGTTTGGATGTTTGTCACTCTAGAGCAGCTGAACGGATTTGGATAAAATTTAGCACAAAGATAGATTATAACTATGGCACATATAGGCTATAGCCTGGAAAAGCACATTAGCTTTTTATTCCGGGAAAATGTTATATGTCTCGGGAACGCGAGTGAAACCGCGGGGGACAGCTAGTTTAAATATAAATATCAGCAACTAAGCCTGTTGAGTTAATGAAATTCCTTTTTAATTACCTTAATTGGTTTCTATGGCTATATAAAAGTAACGATCTTAGAATCCATTTTTCTAAAAAAATGTCCTAGGATATTTAATTTATTATAATAAATTATCAATCTTTGCTACCGAATAAACACTTCAATAAAATATATTCCTACAACTCACTCAAAAAGTTACATATATCCAATTTTATAAGAACATATTGAATTATCTTAATATATATAAATCTCGTGTCACAATGTTTGTCCTCAATGGACTCCTAAACCACTTAACCGATTATAATAAAATTCGCACACCATGTGCAGTTCGATCCAACTTGAGAGATAGGATAGTTTAAATCTCAAATTATAGTCGCAATTTTAATTTATTGCTAATTATTTGTCTGTTATTATTTGACAGTCACAATTATCTGTTAACTCCAAATGATTCTAAGAGATGTCGATACCTTTCGACTGGGTTGAGTAAGTCATCAATAGATGGCGCTGCTATGGTAAATCTACGAACGTGTCATATAAGCTACAATTCAATATCATGATTACCACGTGTTATTGAGGCTAATGTATAAATTAAATTTATTTTGTAGTAAACGAAATACCGTGAAATTCAATTATTTCTTCTTTTTTAATACGGCTGGACCGATTGGAATGTTTTTTTTTGTTTGCGTTTGGGTGGTGCCCTGGATGGTTTAGATTCACAATTGGACCCGGTAGGTGGCGCTGCGAGCGAATTCCTGCATTTTTGTATGGACTTATTTCGACAGAACGACGTCTGTCCGGGCAGCTAGTAACTGTATAGATTTGTCATTTACGCGGTCTCAACCGCGGTAGAGCATTTACGCTGATTTTCGTTTATGGTGAAGCAAAGTACCACCCCAAATTGCATCGGTACCTGCTTTGAAACAAAAATATGTGTTTTATTCATAAATAAACCTTTATTTCAGAATATCAAGTTCCATTTTTGTTAGTAATGCGATAATTAAGACTATGTTAGTATTTAGGTATAAGATCTAAAGAGCGTGTTTTACTTCTCTGAAACGACAATCAAATCTGCGGGGTATGTAAAATCTCATTGAATGCGCTCTTCGCTGTGTTATCTGAGTGGCTGATTGGCTGACTGGCTGACTGGCTGACTGGCTGACTGGCTAACTGGTTTATCTTCGAAACTTTACCATCCAAGGGGTTAAAATAGGCGATGGTAGGTTTTACGTGTTTTGTGGTATTTCCTAAAATTTTTAGTTATCAAAAAACCCAACGGTATCTACTATGCTACTACCCTAAACTAAGTAACTGACTAGTAAGTCTCGCAGCCGAATTGACTCTTCCCCTAGTAAGAATAAGGTCAAATGTAATAACCTAATACTTAGTACAATATGACACTATACACAGAGCGAAACGGAAATACTTATTTTGTAAGGTCTAAAGTTCACGTTATTTGTAATTAGTTACACCACACGAAAAGAAGAGATTATCCAAGAGCCTTTCATAATTAAGGTTCAAGTCACATGTGATCACTTTTTTATACTTAAGTTACTACGGGACATTTTCTAATTATGGTCGAAGTAGCGAGAAAAATCTTGGTGATAAACAAACTGCCGCCACGGCTTAACTTGCGTATATCGATCATTCGCAATCATCACTTTTTCATTTCTTGATGTTCATTAACGCTCTCGTTCGCTGAGTGATTACCTCCCATGAATTTTCTATGCTTTATTTATTTATTTATTTAGTTTGTATTGTGTTAACTAATTAATTTCAAAGCAAGCTGTTTTTATTCTAATATATCTTACACGTTATCAAAAATCACATTATTTTCACACATTTTTATGTTCTCATAGTGTAAAGCCAGCTCAGTGAATATAAAAAAAAAAACAAAAAAACGTTCTACATGCTCCACACTCATAACTTGGACCACACATTATGCAACACCAACTGTCAGATTTCGGCATTACCCAAGGCATGTGCAGTCGCGGTCCAAGGTTCAATGCCACGGTCGGTCGTTATGTTTCGGATGCACTCAGTAATTAAGCGTTGCGTAAATTGTAACAAGTTTTTGATGGGTGTCATGAAGAGATGAGATCATCTGTAAGAGATGTGAGCATCAGTAATTACTATTGAGAGCTTTTGGTTATGTTACGAGATTGCAATTGTTCTAGAAAGGTTGTTTTACATTGGGTTAATGAACGATTGATTGACTGATGGCTTGTGGTATGAATATGGCTAAAATCGCTTGCGATCTAAGATTTAAGAGCTGCAAAGAAACTAGCTCTGCAAGTTCATACGGGTAGGTGGCAGGAGATTTTAGAGTAATAGGGATGTACCTTTTTTTAATCTCCTTTTGCCACCATGCGGATTCATGTGTCTTGATAAGCAATAAGTTGTTTGCGATACTATTATTATAAAGAATGAGAGTGGATTTATAAGTTGCGATAAGTTAATTTTTAACCGACAGGCCAGTTGGATTGGTGGTTAGCGACCCTGACTGCCAAGTCAAAGATCGCGGGTTCGCTTCCCACCCAGGATAAATATTTGTGTGCATGAACATGTCTGTTTGTTCTGTGTCTGAGTGTAAATATCTGTATATGTATTTATTCAGAAAAAAAGTAGTACAGTGTAAACTCTTTATAACGAAACTCAAGGGACTGAGCATTTTTTGTCGTTATAGAGAGTTATCGTTATATGGAGTGAACAAAAAAAAACAAAACAAAGTGAACAAACCAACCAACTTGGGCTCACTTCAACGTTATAGGGAGTTTATCGTTATAAAGGATAACGTTATAAAGAGTTTACACTGTATATCATATATCTGGTTTCCATAGTACAAGCTCTGCTTAGTTTGGGATCAGATAGCCGTGTGTAAAAGAATGTCCCAGGATATTATTATTTTGTAAGGTTGTTTCAATGTTGAGTGTATAATTAAAAATTATTTCGCTATTTGAAAGTTAAATTGTTCCAGAAGGCTATCTAACTTAAGCCCGGATAAAGTCGGGGCGGGCTGCTGGTAGACAAAGACTTTCTATTAGCTCAGGCTATGACAGACATGAATAAAATGTTAATATGAGCGGTATAAACCGTATGGAATTTGATATTTCTTTTTTTATGTCAGCAATGAATAGAGCACAGTTCAGAATGCGTCCTTGCAAGCAACTCGGCAATAGAGCTATTTTATTAATAAATCCATATTTCCGTAACGGCCGAGTGAATTTCCAAGGAATATCTTAGGACTCCAGATCTATGTACCTACTTGAACCAGTAAGATAAAATAGACCTTATCCATTTTGGTTTTGATTAAATTATTAAAGAAACAAATTATTTAGGTTTAACTTATTCATGATGGTAATGGTTTGTTCATACTGATAAATTGTGGGTGAAATTGTTTTAACCATCTAGTTAACTTGATAATAGAATATTGAGCCTTTCATTATTTCAACCAATGCATGTTTCAAATATTCATAACACTAGAATTGTATTACCTAGGAGGGAACAAGATACTCAGTTAGTATGAACGCTCCAATTCCTTCCGAAACACGATATTTGTTGCACATTTGGGATTGGTTTTCATTATATTCTGTATATAAATTGAGGGAAAATATTCATTGAATCATACTTCACACAACTGTGAGAGTGAATTCATCTAATAGAATCAACATCATCATCACCAAAATGCTTCAAAAGGTAAGTGATCACTGTGAACAAGCATTGCCAATACAACCATAACCAACGAATTCATTGTCATTTCAAATTATTATTAAAAGATCTTTAGTATCTTATCTTAAATAATTCCTATTGGACCACGAAGTCCCTATACCATTAAAATGGGAAGGGCAATGTAGCACAAATACTAAGAAGCCAGAAATAAAATTACCCAACATTGTATCAAACAGGTGACTTCAAAGTGCTAATACTGGTAGTTTAATTATTAGCTTAATCAAACACAACATTTTGGACCCGTCAGTCCAGCTACAAATGTGACTTCATTAGCATAACCATAATAATTGACTTTATTCCCCAGTTGGCGATATTATCCGGTTTGGTCCTATCGACGAGTTGCATGGTATTACATCAGTCGCCTATACCACTGTTATACGGCCTTCAATACGATAACCCAAACTACAACTTCGCATATGAAGTGAACGATGCTCATACCGGAGATGTAAAGAGCCAGCATGAGAGCAGACGTGGGGATACTGTTCTTGGACAGTATTCTTTAGTACAACCCGATGGAGTTAGAAGAACAGTTGATTACAGAGCTGATGACCATGCAGGATTCCACGCATCGGTTAACAACCAAGGAACTCCTATTGCTCAACATGTTGCAAGACCTGACAATGGAAATTATGAAGCAACAAGACACGCCAATTTGGGAAGTCAAGCATACCAGCAGTACCAACAGCCTGCTACTCCTGCTCCCGTTGCTACCTCCAGGTCTTCTATAGTTCAAACGTTCTCCAGTGGACACAATCCTTGGATCTAATTCAAATTAAACAGATACTACAGAATTTGACAAATGGCATTGAAAAAAGGACTCTGACTTAAAATGTTATACAAATCTATTTTGCATTTATATTTTAAGTTGTATAATTGTATATCTATGAGTAAGAGAACGATAATAGTACGTAAATGGCAACCGGACCAGATAACCTTGTTACTTCGCGTGGTTGCTTAAAAGGAAATTGGCTTAGTAATACCAATGCAATGGTGGTTTTATGATATAACTCCTGTATTTGTTATATATTAGTGGTGATATTTATTATAATGATGTATATAATTATGTACCTATTAAATAAATAAGTGCAATTATATTTTTGTTTCTTAATTCTCATTTATATCAATCAAATATAAAACCTCACATTAATTCAATTTAAAACAGAAAAAAAAACAAACCCTGTACTGAGTAGCTACATAATTGAGACAATCAATGAAGACGTATTGTTTCAAGACAGAAACTAGTTTATAAATAATGGTGCTGAGACCTTTTTGTTCGGTGCATCGCCCTGATTCGATCTTGACTTTAAGCCATTTCCTTAATTTCTTCACAAATAATATACTTAAAGTAAAACTGGAACAATTTTCCAATGATATAAAAGGCTTATGAGGCGTTGTAAGTAGCATCAGATTCACAGGATTCTTCAACGTAGTCACAACTACAATAACCCGCCCTATTTCAAAATGGTTGTGAAGGTATTTATCTTTATCTATTAAAATTAACCCCTCTTATAGAATTGAGCAGGGAAAAACTTGCTATTTCATTTTACCTTGTACAGATGCAAGTAAAAAATCAATGCTTTTTGTGATTTGTCTCACTTGGTCAGACATTATAGGTAAATGAACTAAGTCGGATCAAGGACAAATTCTTCCGTAAATTTAATGATCTAATTCCAAAAAGTTTGAGTTCTATTTAAACTATTACTATATTTTTTTCTTTTAGTTCGTTGCTGTCCTCGCCTTCTTGGCCGCCGTCACCGCTTCTGACGTTTCCAGCTTCTCATACGGCGTTGCTGATCCCTCCACTGGAGATTTCAAGAACCAGGTTGAAAGCCGCGTTGGTAACAATGTCCAGGGACAATACTCACTATTGGAGTCTGACGGAACCCGCAGAACTGTAGACTATGCTGCCGGCTCAGAAGGTTTCAACGCTGTCGTGAGGAAGGACCCTGCCATCTTCGCTGCCTCTCCACTCTACGCCGCTCCTTATGCCTACGCTTCTCCTTACGGTTTCGCCAAGTTTGGTGGTCTCAGATACTCTACCCCCTTGGCCTACAGCAGATTCTACTAAGTCGTGAACACTCTCAGTTATCTTGTTATTATTGGTTCTGTATATAGAAAATATATATTTCCGTCAAACTGACCTTGTTGTTTTTATTTTGTTGCTTGTGTTTTAAAAATACAGAATGGTTCGATGATGTTCTTACATTGATTAATTTCAATACATATTATGTCAATATAAGCCCCGCCTGATATTCTGATGACATTCATAATAACATCATATCCGATTGATCAACAATGCATAATAAATAAGAAGAACAAGTATTAAGTCTATTATAAACCTAGCATATATTATAATATACAAGGTATTATACTAGGTTAGGTTAATAACCTTTAGAAATCATCATATGCACTTAATACCTGTTCTTTTTAAGATACAAAACACTACTACTAGAATACTATTAAAAAATATTGTGCAACTTCTGCATGTAGTTAATATTAATAAGGAACAATGACTACTCAATCAAAAGAATAAAGCCACGCATTAATTTATAAATAATTTGTTTTGACTTTTACAAACTGAGGCATTCGCAAGGTCGTGGGAGTTAATAGTGCTACTTCACTTTTACTTTACCATAATTATGCAGCCAGTATTGAACAGAAAACTTGCAGCTTTGTAGGTTTTCTATAACTTGCAATATACTTACTTTGCTAAATTATAGGCACACGAGATTTAACAACTGTACGCCTCAGGGTCGACAACGCATTGGCAATGCCCCTAGTGTTGTAAATGTCCATAGGTGGCGGTGACCACTTACCATCAGGTGAACCGTCCGCTTGTTTGTCGGCCCGTGTGGTATAAAATAAACTTCATATTTTAAGCTAGTCACCCAAAATTCTATTAAATAAAATGCAAAATTTACTTACTTTTATTATGAATTCCGTGGTAAAATGGTTAGGATTAAAAAAGTTAATCAACGAATTTTATTACTGTTAAAAAGATTTAAATTAATTAACCACCGCCTCACCATTGTAATGTAGTCACCAAAGGTAGTAAGCCCACAGATCTAAGGAAGGGAACTTCCTCATAAGTGTAACTGCAGGATTGTACCGATAATTGCTTGATGATGGATGTTAAACATGAGGGCTAGCCAATGTTGCCAAGTAGGTACCTACTGCATAGTACCTGACTTTGCCGCTGTGAGCCATTGGGTACCTGCGGCATAAGATTATTCATTGTGGGTTTTTTTGAGGATTATATTCAGTAGTTGACATATCCTGGGCTAAATAAGACAGTTTGTAAATAATTATCCTAGAATATTTACCTCTATTACCTTTCCAACCAGCTGCTAATCTGCTAATTCATATGTGCAAGTGAAGATCTATTTGAATGGTATATTTCATATTAAATATGGGAAAATTATCGTCTTGTCATCATTTTCATAATCGATGCTCAAATAATCTTCGTTAACTTAGTAAATCTCTTGTCGATACTTAACTTTCCTTATTCAGAATAATATTATCTTGTTAATAATATATGTATTAAGAACATTTTGTACAAAGAATTTGAATTTCCTTCTCAAGCTTACCGATCTAGTTGAGATCCTGTTCCGATAAAATCATGAATTTGATATTATTTCTCGGTACTCAGAATCACAAAACATCCTGTTTATTGACAGAAATGTATAAGGATAGTGTTGCCAATGATATTTAATTCTGCAGGATTTTGGTCGGTTGAAAAATAGCAGTACTTCTTAAGATCCCATTACTTATTTGAAATCCCCATAAAGGCTAAGATTTTTCAGTTACTCTTTTTTTTACCTATATTGCTTACAATAGATAAAATCATGATGTTTTCATTCTTTCTACTTCAATAGTTAAATAAATAAATAAATAAAAATTTTGAACGAACTAAGAAAAATCCGAAAAGACCTCGACGAACAGAGAAATACTATAGAAAAAAGTAGTGAAAAAATTACAGCACAAGTGACACAGAATTTAAATAACATTTTGGAAGAAAAATTCAAATTATTAGAGGAAAACCACAAAAATCTCAAAGAAAAATTTGAAACAAGGAATACAAGTAAACAAAAAGAACAAAACTCAAACAACGCTGCACAGAACGTCAAGTCTATCAGAGGGTGTTCTCAAACCAGGAATACTTAGTTTTATAACCAACAAAAACCCTGGAAGTTCACCGAACGAGCAATTAGATAAAAACATGAAACAATAGCAATTAGCGCCACCCTCTCACTTGGAAAACACACTAAATACAGAAAAAAAGAACAAAAAACATCTTCCAAGCCGGCTGGTCACCGTGGAAGATCACGACCAAAACCCTCCAGAGAAAATATCAACAACTTGCACAAAAAACGAGTACCAGAATATTTTATACATTACAACATACAATGTCAAAACTTTGTCAACATACTCACGACTATTAGAATTAACGAAATGCTTGAAAAATATAAATTTTGATATTATTGGTCTCTCTGAAATAAGAAAACTTGGAAACACGATTGAGGAACATGACGAGTTTATTTTCTATTACATTGGAGAAACGCCTGGATTATATGGAGTGGGATTTGTAGTCAAAAAATATTTAAAAAGACACATTATAAGCTTCACAGGTCTGTCAGAAAGAGTAGCGCTGCTGAGGCTGAATATCAATAACCTAGAACTAAGCATTATTCAAGTCTATGCACCAACAGAGATGTCGAGCGATGAGGAATTAGAAGTTTTCTACAGAACAGTCGACAAAGCTATACAACTATCAGATAAAAACACAATAGTCATGGGCGACTTCAACGCCAAAATAGGACGAACCAATCCCAATGAAATCGCTACTGGTAACCACGGGTACGGAGTTAGAAACTGCAGAGGAAAAAGACTTATCGACTTCGCGCACGAGAACAATTTTGCCATCATGAACACCTTTTTCAAAAAAAATAATAAACGAAGATGGACTTGGAGATCCCCTAACGGCAAAATAAAGAATGAAATAGACTACATCTTAACAAATTTACACAAAAATATAAACAACATTCAAGTTTTAAATGTCACTTACCCTTCGGATCATAGACCAGTGAGAGCAACATTAAACATTCTCCCCAAAACAAAAAGTCGGTGCAAGTTCAACCAGTGCCCCAGATCCCAATTAAAAAATGAAGAGGAAGTAAAAACCTATAAACAAATGCTGAATAATAACACAGTAAACCTACAAGAGAAATGGAGAGACGAGGGCACCGTTCAGAATCTCTACGACGATATCACAAATGCAATAGACACCAGTTTGAAAAAAGCTTATGAGGTTTCACACGACAATAATCAAGGGAAAAACCAAGTACTATCAGTCCGCACTCGCGCATTAATCGACAGAAGACAAGAATTACAAAAGACAAAACCAAAATCAAGAGCGTTGAAAAATGAGCTAAAAGCACTCTACAAACTCATAAGCAAACTTATCAATCTGGACTACAAGGCACACCGCACAAGAATCATCGAAAAGCATCTTAATACTGCAAATAGTGTTAAAAAAGCATACAAAGAATTGAGAACACACAAGGTATGGATCGAAGAGCTGAAGGACAACACAAACAATACCCAAAATAGAGCAGATATATTGAAAATAGCAACAAAATTCTATGAGAACCTATACAGCGCACCGGATCATTGTGGAAATGAATTACCGAACACACATAGAGTGGAGGAGAGAGCTATCATAGATGAATCCGAAGTAACTAAAGGGATTAAATTACTAAAAATGGAGAAAAGTCCAGGTCCCGACGGATTCACCAACGAAGTCATAAAGATTGGATGTGAGTACCTGACAAAGCCACTAACTCAACTGTTCAATCAAATACTGTGCACCTCGTACACCCCTCGTCAATGGTCGGAGTCCGATATTATCTTACTTTACAAAAAAGGAGATCCTAATAACATAAATAATTACAGACCGATAAGCCTACTACCATCACTATACAAACTGTTCTCTTCAATAATAGAGAAAAAAATAAAAGAAAAAAAAAGATAAATATCAACCTATTGAACAGGCGGGTTTCAGAAGAGGTTTTTCCACTATAGATCACATACACTCACTAGAAATGTTAATAGAAAAATACCAAGAGTTTAGGCGACCACTATACATTGTCTTTATCGACTACCAAAAAGCATTTGACTCTCTGTTCCACTCAGAAATATGGGAAACTCTACTCTCACAAGAAGTGCCACTAGACTATGTAAAAACCCTAAAAAATATCTACGACAATAGTACTAGTAGGGTGAAACTAGAGACCACAGGACCACCCATACAGATAGGAAGAGGCGTATGGCAGGGAGACCCGCTCTCGCCGACTATCTTTATTGCGGTGCTGGAGGCCATCATTGGAAAACTAAAATGGGAAGAATTTGGCATATGTATAAATGGTCGTCGCTTGAGCCACCTGAGATTTGCCGACGATATAGTCCTGCTTTCAGAAAGTACAATTCAACTGCAAGTAATGATAAACACTCTACACGAAGAGAGTCGAAAGGTGGGCTTAGAAATCAACCTAACCAAAACTAACATCATGACGAACCATAATGAAAAACCAATATATCTGGAAAATTCACCATTGACTTATGTTAATGTTTATATTTATCTGGGAAAACAAGTTTCGTTCAACCAACAAAATAATGATCTTGAAATAGAGAGAAGGGTTAACATGACATGGAAAAAATTCTGGAGTCTCAAAGAAATACTTAAAGGCGATATGACCATACGAATGAAAACGAAAATCATGAACACCTGCTTACTTCCCACGTTAACATACGCCTGTCAAACTTGGAAATTCACCACAAAAGTAAAAAACAAAATTACATCCTGCCAAAGAAGTATGGAGAGAAGTATTCTGAAAATCAAGAAAATCCAAAAGATTCGCCATACCCGTATAAGACAGAAAACCAAAGCCACAGACGCTCTCAGCCACTCCCAAAAGCTTAAATGGCGATGGGCTGGACACGTAGCGAGGCTGAACGATAAGCGATGGACTAGAGAAACAACACAATGGACAGGCCCACTAGGACAGAGAAGAAGAGGAAGACCAAATGCGCGTTGGGTGGATGATATTATAAAAGTAGCAGGTACTCAATGGTCACGAGTGGCAGAGAATAGAGAACACTGGTCATCTCTGGAGGAGGCCTTTACCTTTCATGGAGAGGGTTCTTGCTAACAAAACCTTTGAATAAATCTATATATAATTAATAGAATCAACAACTATTACAATTCGATTAAAATTATGATTATGGATTTGTATAATCATGTTTTTAATTTTATAATTTATCAAATTTTAATTTTTAATTTTTTTTTAATATTTATCTATTTATTAAAATGAATTATAAGAATTATTTTATTTCGATTTATTATTAGAATCAATTTGCATTAATTTTATATACAATCTTAAATATTAACTTAAATAAACTAATAAATAAACTAAAATTAACAAAATTTGCATTATGTATGAAAAACTAAGATTTGGTACTAGTATCATGTTTCTAAATTGAATTAAATTGGATAGGTTTGTAATGAGATTAAAAATTGTCATTGTACTGCATGCAACTGATTATGGAAAGCGAGAAATAAAAGGCTTTTTTATTTATTTATGGCAAATGAGCGTGAAGTGATTAATTTTTAATTTAATCTGTAAGATTTTATGAGAACATTTCAGTTTACTTTTTTTACGGTAATATATTATGATTACAATTCTAGAATGTAACATCAGATAAAGAGTACAATAAGCTAGAAGTCCATTCATACTCGTGTTTAGTAACAAAATTACACACAATTATGATTCAAATAGCTCAATTAACACAAATATTTGGACAAATAGTTGGCTCCACAGTTTTGTAAGCTTTGTCTTACATCTCAAGGTGATTCTGAGTAGCTACTCACAATAAATTAATAACGAATGTAAATGGGTACCTATTAACTATGCGTTTTAATCATTTTTTCTTTTATGTTCATCACTTAAGATTCTGCTGAATAAAAGTCATCATGTTTTTTCTATTACTAGATAAAAATGCTTTTGGATTTTTTCCTAAATTTTGGGTTATTTTATTATGTAGGTGTTAAAAACTTCTATCCTCTTTTTTATTCGTTCGTACATTAATATGACAACATTTATGACATTATTATATAAGACTAGCTGTGTCCCGTGATTTCACCCGCGTTCCCTAGGGATGTTAGATAATGTTGTTCTTTCTATCATCAATAGTTTTCGCAGCGCACGCGCTGTAATGTAATTTTTTTTCACCTTTCACCACATTATTGGATTATTAGTAAATTGGATTTTTTTGAAAATATAATATAGCATATATTACTCAGTGACAATGTAGCTTTCTAACGGCAGAAGAATTTAAAAAATCGGTCCTGTAGTTTTAAGTTCATTCGTTACATACAAAGATACAAATCTTTCCTCCTTTTAATATTAAATATATATAAACCACCACTTTTACTGATACTCTATTGTATTTTGAACCTTCATAGAACAATTAAATGCCATTAATTATTTCTATTATAACTAAACTAGCTGTGCCCCGCGGTTTTACCCGCGTTCCCGAGGGATATCACATTTTCCCGGGATAAAAAGTAGCCTATATGTTATTCCAAGATATGCTCTATCTATGTGCCAAGTTTCATCAATATCCGTTTAATAGTTTTTGCGTGAAAGAGTAACAAACATACTTACATACAAATATTTCCTCTTTATAATATTATATTATTAATATATGTAGATAAAAAAATCTTATTGATAAATCACCAACAGAATGTTACATAAAACGGCAATTTGAACAATTTTAATTGTTCTACACGCGTGTGTCATGAATGTAACATACCAATAGCCGTGTCAATGGCGGTCAGCTAAGTTCCGCGTAGCCTGCAAACGAAATTGAACTCTTAAAAAACCCTCACAGTGTCGTGACCTAGAACGTATACATGTCTTTTACTTCCTATTATTAGTACAAAATGATTGTGCAGGACTCGTATAAATAGACATACGAAACACCAGTAAATCATTCACAGTTCACTGTTCGACATTAACTAACCAATCAAAATGGCAGCTAAGGTAATATTTTATTGAAGTTTAAAAAGTTTAAAGTGATAGTGATTCAATAAAAGTGAGACATATAAGTGAAATGTGACAAATTATTCATAATTTCTTCGCAATTTCTTATAGTACTTCATTAATATATTTTACTTTTATTCTCTATCAATCAATAGAATTTATTGATTGAATATTGAAAAAACTCATACTATATTCATACTGAATAATTTATTCTTAAAAATTATAAACTAAGCTTTAATTTTAGGACTATAAGACTTGTTTTTGATTTGAACGAAATCTATTCTGTCTATTTATTATTTTTTTATAATTTTACAACAATCGTCAATTAACTCGAATGTCTCTAACAGAAGCAATTATTTCAAAAAATAGCCTATTTCAGAACTCTAGCTATTGTACCTACTAATGAAAAAACATAATAGTTTTAATATCTATACTATAAACTGTGATACATTTTGGATTATTTAAAAAATCCTTTAATATTGCGGACAAGCATAGAAATAAAAAATCTTATTTGTAACCAGTAAGCCTAACACTGAAATATCACCAGTAAATCTTGTAACGCACCTAAGTTACCTCAAGCTACATCTCGATGCATTTTCATAATTAATAAAGCATGTTTTTTTACAGTTCGTCGTTGTTGCTTTGTTCGTGGCTGCTGTCCAGGGCAGCGCGATCCATGGCGATTACACCAGCTTCTCCTATGGAGTGTCCGATCCCCACACCGGTGACGTGAAGAGCCAGCACGAGACCCGCGTCGGCGACAGCGTGGTGGGCCAGTACTCGCTCCTCGAGTCTGATGGCACCAAGCGCACTGTCGACTACGCCGCTGATGCTCACTCTGGATTCAACGCCGTCGTACGCAAGGACCCCGCTCTCCTCGCCCATGCTGCCGTAGCCCATGCTGCTCCCCTCGTTGCCGCGCCCGTGGCTCATGCCGCTCCCTTGGCTTATGCCGCTCCTTCTCTATCTATCTCCGCTCACTCTACCTCCCTCGCTCATGGTGGAGTTGTCGGTGCATATGCCGCTCCTCTTGCCCACGGCGCATACGCCGCTCCCCTTGCCCACGGCGCATACGCCGCTCCCATTGCCCACGGTGCATACGCCGCTCCTCTTGCCCACGGTGCATACGCCGCCGCTCCAATTGCCCACGGCGCCTACGCCGCTCCTCTTGCCCACACCGCATACGCCGCACCTCTTGCCCATGCCGTATCTCCCCTCGCTCACGGAGCTGTAGCCTATGGAGCGCATGGTCTCTACGGTTCTCATCTTGGATACAACAAATTGTACTAGAAAATATATTTAAAACTATATAATTTATAATACTCAGTCATGTATGACGAAAATGCTGTGATCAAATAAAATGTTTTAAGGAACGAAACGCTCATTGTATTATTTTTATCTTACTAACATTACATAAACAATGGTATTGATGATAACATTCGAAAAAACTCCAAGATAAAAATGTTAGTCACATACTTTTAAGTTTTAATTCAACAACTCAACAAATAATGTCGGAAGGCTAGTAAATATTACTAAGTGTTAAAAATTACGGATATAAAATGAACTTCTGCTAAGTTTAAACATAGCTGCCATGGTGACATCTGGTTAACAAAAAAAAAACAAGTAAGTATATTAAAATCACAACAAAAAGTTGTCAGTTTATTAAGTAATATCTATTAAGCTATTAAGATGTAATTCAAATGACTTTTCAATTCGTATTATTATGTGGTAATAAGGAAAACCTATTACTGAACGTGAAAATAAAAATAGGCGTACAAATTTACATTTGAAAAATATTGGTCCCTTGTTAGTCGGATAATAAAAACATAAATATTTTCATATTTCAATAAATAAATGAATATCCTGGGATGTTTGTATACTTTTTATAGTTACACAATTAATAATCGACCTTTTGTTAGCTTATGTGTACAGTTAATATTTTAAAGTACTTAATAGTTTTAAATTTAGTTCATTTAAATTCACAAATGGGTAGTTATTTTTTATTTTTAATATAAAATAAATATTATATTGTTTTTATATAGTTACATACATTGGAAAAAAGAAATTAACCATTAATTTACAAATATTTATTAATTTCAATCAGTACAGATTTTCTTTGGTTGCAATATAGATTTTACCAGTTTACTTTAAAGCCAGCGCCAAAACCAGGGGCACCGTATGTGGTTTGAGCCAAAGGAGAGCCATAGCCTACGGCACCATGACCAAATCCATTGGCACCATATGCACCATAAGCTCCATTAGGAAGTCCACCATGAGCTAAAGGAGAACCATATCCATGGCCATACGCTCTACGACCGTATCCACCGGCGCCATATGCAGCATAGGGGTTTGGAGCGTCATGGACTATGGTGTTGGAGTAGTGTGACACAGTGGGAGCGGCACTTGCACCATATCCTAGTAATGATGCTGCTGGGTTACCGTAACCGCTATATCCTAAAGGTGACCCGGCCGCGTAGGGAGTTGCTAGACCAGAGCGTGCCAAAGGACCAGCATTACCGGCATACGCCAAAGGTGATGTATGGGCTAGGGCCCCAGAGTGAAGATTGGAGCCAGGATGGGCGAGTGCGCCAAGCTGAGCGAAGTTCCCAGGGTGTGCAAGTGCACCAGGGTGGGCGAGACCTCCTGAGTGGGCAAGAGCACCATGGTGAGGGAAAGCACCAGCATGGGCAAGCCCACCAGAGTGAGTAAGGGCACCATGGTGAGCAAGGGCACTAGGATGAGCAAGAGCACTAGGGTGAGCAAGGGCACCAGGATGAGCAAGGGCACCAGGGCGCGTTAGGGAACCAGGATAGGCAAGAGCGCCTGAATGAGCAAGAGCACCATGGTGAGCAAGGGCACCGGTGTGAGCAAGAGGACCATGAGTACCAGCGAAGGGAGCTGCGCCTAGAGGAGCACCGTGAGCTAAGTGGGATAACGAAGCAGCGGGAGCTAGAGGGGGTAACGGATTACGGTGGGCAAGAGATCCAACAGCGCCTGGAGCAAATGCACCAGCGTGATTTAGTGGACCTCCAACTCCAGCAGCAGCACCGTATGGAGATGGTTCCTTGCGGACAACAGCGTTAAATCCAGATACAGGATTAGCTTCGTACTCGACAGTGCGTTTGCTTCCATCTGACTCGATCAGCGAATATTTTCCCACGACGTTTTCACCGACGCGTTTCTCATGTTGATCCTTCACGTCGCCAGTGTGTGGGTCTGAGACAGCATAAGAGAAGCTTGAGTGATCGCCGCCTTGCAACGCACTAGCGGTAGACAGGCCAGTACCGTGAGCTACAGCACCACCATGGGCTATGCTGCCATGGGCTACAGGACCACCATGGGCCAATGGCGATATTGGGCCGGTGGGACCATGAGGCTGTACTCCGCCGCCATATGCAGCTGCTACCAGAAAAGCTAAGATGATGTACTGTGGGAACAAACATTATAACATTAGAATTTATGATGAAATATGTTAATTATTATTTTTAAGAGCAAATATTACTTACTTTAGAAGCCATGTTGATGTTTTTCGGTTCAACTTTGACTCGTTACTGATGCTAACCATCTATTCTCTAACATTTATATTCACACGAACTAGCTCATCATAGCACTTTTGGGGTCAGAGTAGGAAATTATTGCCTATGTGAATGCAGTTAACTTACTTTCGAAACATCTGTTTTGTTTACTGTAAGATTCATTGTAATAAACACAATTACTTATTTGATGTCTGATAACAAATTATTTAAGACTTTTTGGCTTCATGATATTGCAAGTCAATGGCTATTTAAAAATCATGTATTGCTCTATCAATTTATCAATTTAAAAAAAAAGGGGAATCCACTAGCAGGTTATGGGTATACCTAGTGGAAACAGCTAAAAAGTGATATCGTCTTCAATTTAAGAACCCCGGTGCGTCAATCATGTCATCTATTTAACATTAGTCAAAATACATATATTTGCCTATATTTTTTATGAGTTTGCTTCACATTAGTATGAGATGTAGTAATTTTATGCAGGATTGCCAACATAACCCTGATGAAGTCTATAATTTGAAGTTATCAGTCAGGGTTAAATTTAATGAACCGTTAACTATTAGTATCACTTTAATCTTTACATGTACATTCAAGTATTCGTTGCAATAAAATATATGGTATTATCGAACAGTAAATACATACATTTTTAAATAGATTTTCCTCATAACCTAATATTCAAAGGCATTAAAAACACAATAATAAAGTTAAAAGAAATTAGAAAAACATTATTCACGCACAGGAGATGCTCAAGAAATATATGCACCAAGCACTATGTACACTATTATGTATACATAGCATAGCTATATAATATAGTACCTAAGTGTCTTATAATTTTACTTAATTTTGTCTAAGACACAACACATAGGGTAGTATGGTGGATCCTGTAGATTCAAAATTCAAAAATTCAAATTTATTTTTATTTATATTTGTACTATATACTTTATTATATATAGTTGTTATTTAAGATTTAACGCGTTCTCGGTTCTTTAATTCATGTAAACTATGAATTAAATTACATATTCTTAGAGCGTTTTGTTCAAATTAAAGTTTACAACTACTCAAGTATTTTGGAAAGTAAAGCAGGTGTTTTGTAAGTATGTGCATAAACTGCATCGTGTAGGCTCTAATTTGTTTCTTACATTGACCCCCAAAACTGCGCCGTGATGAGATTTTTTTATATAAATATTGGAGTACAAGAGGGTAACATCAGTCAATAGTTTAACTTGAACCACAAAGCATCAACATGGCTTTTCAGGTAAAATTATTTGAATAAGGTATCCACCAAGATTTCATCTGGGTTCAAAGAAGTTACGTATTTGCGGGATAAAAACCCTATGTGCTAGTCCGGGCCTTAAATTATTTATTTGCCAAGTTTCATCCAAAATTTCCATGAAAGAGTAACAAGCATCTTCAAAAACTTTTGCAATTATAACAAATTAGAATAAAATAGGATTCAGTGAGAAAAGATAATCTGTGAAAAACAAAAAGATATGACTATTTTGATTTTAATTTTACAGTTCGTCATCTTAGCATTCTGTTTAGCAGCTGCATATGGGGGCGGAGTGCAACCTTATGGCACTGCTGGTCCACTAACTCCCTTGGCCTATGGAGGTGCTCTTGCCCACGGTGCTGGCCTATCTGCTGCTGGTGCGTTACAAGGCGGTGACCACTCAAGCTTCTCCTACGCCGTCTCAGATCCACACACTGGTGATATAAAGGATCAACATGAGAAACGCGTCGGCGACAACGTCGTGGGCAAATACTCACTGATCGAGTCAGATGGAAGCAAACGCATCGTCGAATACGAAGCTAACCCTGTGTCTGGATTCAATGCCGTTGTCCGCAAGGAACCATCTCTTTATGGCAATGCTGCCGGTCTTGGATCACCATTGGGATACACAGGTGCTTATTCTCATAGCGCTGTTGGAAGCCAAACAGCTTTTGGCCATGGTGGTTCTTTCGCTCCTGCTGCGCCCTTGGCAACAGGAAGTTTGGGATATGCTGGTTATAGGAACCCTACATCATCACTGGGATTTAGTGCTCGTGCCGCTCCTACTGTCTCTCACTACTCCAACACCATAGTGCATGACGCTCCCAACCCCTATGCTGCATATGGTGCCAGTGGATACGGACATGGGGCATATGGATCGCCTTTAGCCCATGCTGGTCTTTCCAATAGAGCGTATGATGCTTCTGGACTCGCGTGGTGAAATATGTTTAAAACCAAAGCTACTCAACCATGACAAAATAAATTAATAAATTACAACTCCAAAATTGTTTTTTCGTTAACTTTCTTTCATCGTAATATTTACATGTTTCATTAAAATAGATAACTTACATGTCCTGTTCATAATATAGGGTAAATGCAAAGAGACGAAATATTGGATGAAATATTTATCTTACAAGTCAAAAATTATTAAGATCACGTGGGATAGGACTTCATCCCAGAATAAAAACTTTAAGTCGCAATGAACAACCTTAAATTATAGGACCTTCTACACACACAACACTCCCAGCATTATTGTTATATTTCAAGTTTGATGATATAAAACAATTTTGATAAAAACAGAGAAAACTGATACTTAAATTCAATTATTCAACCGGTCCGACCGTATCGATGCGTTACAATATTGTCAGCCATTTGTGGACACATATCTCTACCTTAAAGTAGTATAAATTTAAAAAGTTACTATTTTTATCTGTTTGATAGCTTCTAACAATATCTTAATATATATAAATCTCCTGTCATGATGTTTTTCCGCGATGGACTCCTAAACTACTTAACTGATTATAAATTAAATTGGCACACCGTGAGCAGTCTGGTCCAACTTAAGAGATAGGATAGCTTAGATCTTTAATTATAGTCGCAATTTTATTTTATTGCAAATTATTGGTCTATAATTAATTGACAGTCACAATTATCTGTTAACTCGAAAAGATTCTAACAGATGTCGATACTTTTCGACTGGATTGAGTAAGTAATCAATAGATGGCACTGCTTTTGGTAAACCGACATCTTTATATATAATTCTTCTGTACGTGTGTTGACAGTGAACTCCTCCTAAACGGCTGGACCGATTTGAATGAATTTTTTTGTATGCGTCCTGGATGGTTTAGATTCACAATTGGACCCAGTAGATGACGCTGCGAGCGAATTCCTGCATTTTTGTATGGACTTATTTCGACAGAACGACGTCTGTCCGGGCAGTTAGTATATATATATATATTAGAGTATGCAGTAGTATTTGATGCGTTTTTCAGTATTGATTTAAAAAAAATCGGATTAATAAAACCCTATTCAGGCTAAATCGGTCCGGGTCGGTAGATTTTCATAAAGTATTATATCAATAGTTACTTTTTAGTATTGTGCAATATATGGAACGTCTGAATTTTTACAACAGAACCCTATTGGCCATAATTTTATAATTAAGTCTAATTTATACCTAAAAAAACATGTAGGTATTTTCAGGATTCCTTACGTCTGAACCTTCATAGAATCACTCATATTTTATCTATCTGTGTGTCCATCTGTCACAGCCGATTATCCCCAAATGTACACGACTAAATTAAAATTGTGAAAATGAACTTTGAACGGTGGTCGGAGTAGAAGAGCTTGTTTTGAGAATCTCAAATATTTTTTTTATTCTATAACTATGAATTTGTTATGGAATGAGATGTGATTTAATCAGATAGAATATGTAGTATTCGTGTGTTAGAAGATAAATTCAAAATAATTATTTTGTGCACCAAAGTATCACTGGAACTAAAAGGGAGGATAGCCCCTTTGCAAGATCTACAGGTAAAATGAAAAAGGGAGTACACTACTCCCTTTAGATGACTGATCAGATAAATTAGTATGGATATGGATTATTTATTAAATTCAAAGTAAACCAAAAGGTAATTTCGTTATTATAGTTCATTTATTATTTTATAAAGTCACAATTGAGGAGAATGAGCATTGGTTTTAAATATATTTTACCATGCAAGTCCAGAAGCACCATATGCTCTATTGCCAAATCCACCATGGGCTAAGGGCGAGCCATATACGCCACGTCCGTACGCACTGGCACCATATGCGGCATAGTGGTTGGGAGCGTCATGCACTATAGTGTTGGAATAGTGAGACACAGTCGGAACGGCACGAGCACTATAGCCAAGTGCTGATGCAGGGTTTCTGTAACCATCGTATCCCAAACCTCCTGTTGCAAAGGCCGCAGCAGGAGCCAAAGGACCATCATGTCCAAAAGCTGCTAAGTTCCCGACAGCACCTTGAGAATAAGCACCTGAGTATCCCAACGGAGATCCAATACCAACAGTATTGCCATAAGGAGATGGTTCCTTGCGGACAACGGCATTGAATCCAGACAAAGGGTTAGCTTCGTATTCGACGATGCGTTTGCTTCCATCTGACTCGATCAGCGAGTATTTGCCCACGACGTTGTCGCCGACGCGTTTCTCATGTTGATCCTTTATGTCACCAGTGTGTGGGTCTGAGACGGTGTAGGAGAAGATTGAGTGGTCACCGCCTTGTAACGCACCAGCAGCAGACAGGCCAGCATCGTGGGCTAAAGCACCTCCATAGGGCAAGGGAGTTAGTGGACCAGCAGCGCCATAAGGTTGCACTCCGCCCCCATATGCAGCTGCTACACAGAATGCTAAGATGACGAACTGTAATATTAAAACAAAAGTATTATTATCGATTTGTATTTTAGCCAATTTTCTAGTGTCACTTAATTTGTTAATTACTTTTACCTTAAAAGCCATGTTGATGGTTCAAGTTAAACTGATGTTACCCATTCGTACTCTTATATTTATATACAAAAAAACACATCACGGAGCTATTTTGGGGGTCATAGAAGGAAATATGAATTGCCTCAGTAAAGCAGTTAATGTAGGTACTTACAAAACATCTGATTTACTTTCCGAGATACCTGCTTTGCAATACTAATTTACTTTAAACAATAAAATCTGTACATAGGTAATTACTTGTCCTGACGGACTGACTGACTTACAGACTAACTGATTCATCGATTTCATCAAGTAGCGTAAAAATACAATTTTAGTCACTTTTATATAGCTTACGAAATATGATATATAATAAATATTAACTTGATGGTGGAAGCCAGCCAGGTGGAATGGTATGGCGCTGTGCTATGGTATCCTGACCATGTTTTCCCTGAAAGCTCATGCTCATAGTAGAATGAGAACTCATAACTCTCGAAACAGTATAGAAGACGGTACTACTAACTAAGATGTCATCGTCATTAAGTTTTTGTATAATTTAAATATAATATACGAGTATTCTATTTTACTAACTGCTTCACATAAATTATTTATGGTAGGTATTTATTTCGATTTTGGTAAGATTACTGTAATTGGAAAGAAACCGGGTGTGTCGTAAAGCTACACGATAGAAGTGAAACTTTAATATTACAGGGAAACATTTTAATTATTCACTAATCACTTTTGAATATCATAGATTGTGTTTATCGTTCATTTATTTATCGTCACACAAAAAGAGTTGTGGATCAGAATTTTATAGCTCTCATAAGAAGTTTCACTTCCAAAAATATCAGTAGCTTGGTTTTTCAATGGGCGTCTATTATTCCTCTTGCTTTTTTACTTTAAAATGATACCTAACTTAATTAATACTGAAGTTGTAGGGACTATTGCTGCACAGTAATAAAATTATAATACTACTTTAATACAAGGGGAGAAGAGAGATTCGAGAGAATTCAGAGCATTTATATCACATAAATTTCTCCAAAATACTGATAATTGTAATTGATTAGTCATTACTCATCCATTGTAATTAAGTTAAAAGAAGCTGAACCTATAATCTTTATTATTATGAAATTGACTATCCGATTAAGCCATTTCTATGTACTCGTATGTGACTACAGTCTCCCGCGGTTGACAGTCTACGTTTGTCATAACTTATTTTTAATAACAGACAGTTCTGAATTAGGTCCGTATCTTTACTATTGGATAATTGGATTTTTCCTGACTGAGGATCACTTGTTTATCGCTGAACAAAACATATTTTCAGTATCTTATATTTATTTAACTACTATTGCTTTTGATAACGCATATTATAATAAGGTTTTTTTCCCGCGTCTTCGCTGGCGCAGGCTTGGGTACATAGATTTCTACACAATCAGTTAATTTCTTGTCTCTAAGTACCCGAGGTATGTTATCCTTTTATATACAATATCTAATTTAGCCTTAATATTTTTTTTATGCTTATCAGTATCATCAGATACTGATGAATCAATTATTCTGTCAGTCCATCAGGGCAAGTAATTATTATACGTATAGTTTTTTTTTTGTTAAAGTAAACTGCAAATGCAAAGCAGGTATTTTGGAAAGTAAATCAGATGTTTTGTAAGTACCAACACGAAGGTAATTATTATTTCCTTCTATGACCCCCAAAACAGCTCCGTGAAGAGGTTTTTGTATATAAATATTAGAGTACAAGTGGATAACATCAGTTTAACTTGAACCGTAAAGCATCGACATGGCTTCTAAGGTAAAGGTAATTAAAAATCAAGTGACAAGTGTAGAAAATGTGCGAAAATACAAATCGCTGTAAATAATTTTGTTTTAACTTTACAGTTCGTGATATTAGCATTCTTAGTAACAGCGGCATATGGGTACGGAGTGCAGCCTTATGGTGCTGCTGGTCCACTATCTCCCTTAGCCCATGGAGGTGCTCTAGCCCACGATGCTGCCTTGACTGCCGCTGGTGCGTTCCGAGGCGGTGACCACTCAAGCTTCTCCTACGCTGTCTCAGACCCACTCACTGGTGACATGAAGGATCAACATGAGAAACGCGTCGGCGACAACGTTGTTGGCAAATACTCACTGATCGAATCCGACGGAAGCAAACGCATAGTCGAGTACGAAGCTAGCCCTGTGTCTGGATTCAATGCTGTTGTCCGCAAGGAACCATCTCCTTATGGCAATGCTGCTGGCCTTGGATCGCCGTTGGGATTTACAGGTGCTTATTCTCATGGTGCTGTTGGAAGCCTAGCAGCTTTTGGACAAAGTGGTCCTTTGGTTCCTGCTGCAGCCTTCGCATCTGGAGGTTTAGGATATGGTGGTTTCAGAAACCCAACATCATCACTGGGCTATAGTGCCCGCGCTGCATCTACTGTGTCTCACTACTCCAACACCATAGTGCATGACGCTCCCCACCCCTATGCTGCATATGGCGCCAATGGGTACGGACGTGGCGTATATGGCTCACCTTTTGCCCATGGTGGACTTGCCAACAGAGCGTATGGTGCTTCTGGACTCGCGTGGTGAAATATATTTAAAAACATAGCTCATTCTTTACAACCATGATTTAATTTAATAATAAATTATTTATTTTAATTTTATATCATACAAAATAGATATCTTAGCGCTGTTCACAATTATTTTGAGTCTAAATAAATATATACGATTTATAAAATATATTCGTATGTATAAAATAAATCCATGCATCTAAGCTAATAATGTCATCTAGCGAAAATACTTCCTTCTAAGATCACTACTATTAATTATTAGAGCACAGATTAGAATAAATTATAACGATTATATCGATATTATTATATATAAATATACACGTAATATAAAAAACAATATCCTTGTCCGGTTCACAACGATTTTGACGAAAAAATATCAACAGTAAGACAAATGATGAGATGTCACGTTTTCCCGAGATAAAAAGTAGTCTGTATGTTATTCCAAGATATGCTCTATCTATGTGCCAAGTTAAATCTAAGTCTGTTGGGTAGTTTTTTCATGAATGAGTAACAAACATCCATACATACAAACTTTCGCATTTATAATACTCGTATTAGTAGGATTACAAACAAACTCATGATAATATTTTTTTCATTAGGAAGAATAATATGGATTTTATAATACATTAAAGCGGAAAAATATGTGGATCTCATAATTTAAAATAATAACACAGAAAGCCAAAATTACTTGAAATTTAAGATACGGTATAACGAGCTAGTTTCCTTGGTTGTTAAAGACCCTTATCGTTCTTTTTTGAAGTGGGACTTCATTGTTTGTGTGACGAAAAATTAATTAATGATAAACTCAATCTGTGCTATTCAAAAATGATTAATGATTTTTTTTTCTAATAGATTTTTCATAGCTAAACCAAAAAATAAAATATTTAAACATTTTTCATCGCGGGTTCTGCAGTTGTATTAAAACAATACTAAGTAATAATCCAATTGGTTAAACGTCACCTAAATAATTTTCTATGACTTTTTTACATATCATTTTGTAAGATGGCTAAATATTACTCGATGACTTATTTACAATAGTTTCCCTTTAGCTTCATTATACACTACTACTATTTTAGTCACATATCTAAAACCAACGGTTAAGCTAGTGGGAGAGGCGTGACAAAAAGCTAGCACTTAATAATAATTTAATTTAATAAATTTGCACAGACATTTAAACAATTAATATTCGAAGCAAATAATTAGGATGGTAAAATTAGAGAGTTTCATGTTTATTGGGCTCTGTAACTCGCGGTAAGAATAAACTTGTGTTGCGAATAATTAATATTTAATATTTTGCTTAACACTGATCATACCAACACATGCTAGGTACCTATTTCTACCATAGCGGGTCAAATGTGACTTTATTTTTCCTGCTTGTTTGTATGAAATATGGTTGTAAGGAAGGGAAATAAATAGTATTACTGTATATTAATTAGTAAGAAAAAGTGATGAAGTCAAATGTGCAAAAGCAATAAGATTAGACGTGCATTTTCAATGCAAAGTTCAAAATGGGTCATTTGACCCGGTTATGGTATGTTTAGTGTTAATATTTTCCAAACAGATACCTATAACGTTTTTTTATAGGTATCTTTAAAAATCAATGTAACGACCTTATTTTAGTTATTAATCTTTTACCATGCCTGAGTCTCTGAGTTAAGACACCGAGTGACGGACAGATGCACATGACGGAGCTATAAGGGTTACTTGTTGACTACGGAACCCTATTAACTATAGGCATATTTCATTTTTGACAGGCCACTTGGCTTGGTGGTTAACGCTCTGACTGCCAAACCGAAGGTCGCGGGTTCGATTCCCACCCAGGACAAACATTTGTGTGCATGAACATGTCTGTTTGTTCTGTGTCTGGGTGTAAATATCTATATAAGTATGTATTTAGAAAAAAAAGTAGTATATCAGTTATCTGGTTTCCATAGTACAAGCTCTGCTTAGTTTGGGACCCGATGGCCGTCTGTAAAGAATGTCCCAGGATATTTATTATTATTATTATTATTTATTATGTATATTGAAGTCGCTATTTTACTTTGATCTAGCTTAGTAGCTTAATTTAGCATTCCTATTAAGAAGACACCTACCAAAAACAAAGTAGAGGATACATTAAGCTGTATACACCGTGTTGTAAAATTCCCCGTAAAAATATAATTAATTATCAAAGCTAACAACCCTAGTAGCTGTCATGTCAGGGAACCGGATTATTTAACAGAAAAAAAAACGAGGTAAAATAGGTACGTAGGCCACGTACCTGTCTACTTTAATGGTATTTCTATTTTTCATTCATAAAAATGAGTTTTTTAATATTTTTGGGGTATGTTATACAGCGTAACTACGGTTCTTAAATACATATTGTGAATGGACTCCTTATAAAGCCCCATTTAATCTCCTTTCGGCTTTACGGGTAGTTATGTAACACCCTGTATAGTTGAATGTATGAATTGGCTTAAGAGTTAAGGTTTGCTAATCTATTTATTATTATTATTGTTGTTGTTTGTTTTATAATTAACAATTATTGCAATGTTTAAGATATCTTCTTTATAGTTCTTAATTTATTGAGATAACAAACACAATTGTCGTCTTGTGAATTATGAAAATGATCTCATAATTAAGTTAATTTATTCCGATGTTCTTATTTCTTTATACAATGCCAGATTCAAGTGTGTAACTTGTTACACAATGCCTTACAACGGGTTTATCAGAAATATAAATAAATGTAAGTACCTACACCTTCTGATTTTTGTTATTAAGTTCTTAATGAGTACTCGCATTTACATATTATCTATGTACTTGTCAAAATAGCTTATACTTTTTTTTTGGTTATCGCTCATTGTACGTATAGCGAAGAAGTTCCCTGGTGCGAAAGAAATGATCGGGATAAAGGAGAAACAAGATCGTAAATATGCTTTAGTATATTCTTAAAACATCAACACTGTTAAATTTAGTTTACAAAATCCTCAATGACCACCATATATCAGAGCACCATGAGCCAAGGTGGATCCATGACCATATCCGCCGTATCCAGCATATCCGCCGTATGCGCCATATCCGCCGTATCCAGCGCCGTAACCATAAGGATGAACAATTTTATTGGCGTAATGAGAAACAGTAGGAGCATGAGCACTATATCCTACTGATCCATAACCACCATATCCAAGAGGTGACCCGACAGCATAGTGAGACGCAAGACCAGCATGGGCTGAAGGACCATGAGCATACGCCAAAGGAGAGTTATAGGCACCAGAGTAGGCAAGGTTACCAGAATAAGGAGTAGGGTGAGCGGCGTATGCCAAAGGAGACACTGTAGCTAGTGGGACAAGTGGAGTACTGTGAACTAATGCCCCAACATGACCTCCGTAAAGTCCAGGTTCCTTGCGTACAACAGCGTTGAATCCAGATACAGGGTTAGCCTCGTACTCAACAATGCGTTTGCTCCCGTCGGACTCTATCAGCGAGTATTTGCCCACTACGCTGTCACCGACGCGTTTCTCGTGCTGAGACTTCACGTCACCAGTATGGGGATCCGAAACTCCATATGAGAAGCTTGAGTGGTCACCTCCGTGGATTGCACTGCCTCTTGCAGCTGCCACCAGGATTGCCATAACGACAAACTGCGAAACAATTACCATGATTAATTTTGACTGCAACATTAAACAGATTTTTTTATTTGGTAGAGTTATAATAGATCAGTTCATATTTACCTTAGAAGCCATTTTCAAGTGTTCTGCTTCAAATTTAGATTGCTACTAATTAAGCCCTGTGGCTTACGATTATTTATATTCAAAACAAATTCATCGCATTGTAGTTTTGAGGGTCAGAAAAGGAAATCATTATGCGTTAATATATAATGATAGCATTCTTTTGTAATTGCTTAACTTTCAGAGGTTAATTAAAAACTGAAATAGTTATTATGTAAATTATGTACACATAGTTGTTGAGAATTAATACAACATTGACCCCGTTGAAGCAGGTAGAGCATCAAACTTTTTACTGTATCTAGTGTTAAATTTGGTTCCCAACGATTTAATGTTCTGATATCACTCTCTATTGAAAACTTTTCGTACAGTAAGTACTTAGTTTTGTTTTAGGAACTGTCTGCCAATAACCTTGATAAACCCTTACATTTTTTAATGTAAGTATCTATTCTTGATCTAATTAGCATCCTTGTAATTGTAGGTCATGCCTATCGGTAATTTCCTGCAACATATCTGATAACAACCAAATTTATGTGAATAGTTATACTGAATTTACTATAAAAAGGCTAGTTATTATTGTTCATCATTTATTGTGTTATTCAATAACAACTTAAAGATGTTAATAAAGGTACGTTGTAAAGTATAATATAAAGTAAAGTAAATCTTCTATATCATGTCAGTCATAACTAAACTCTAATCTGAAACTTTTGTTTTAAATTAAGCAACTAATAATAAAAAAACAATTTACATATCATAATTAAAGATGCATTTGGATGCACATAAAAATTAATTTCTAACACCGGTAAACATCTTAAATCTGCACGATTTTTTAATTACAGATAGCAATTTTTGCTCTCTACGTTGCTGCAGCTCACTCTAGCTCCAGTAGCTACTCCAGCTTCTCCTATGGAGTATCAGACCCTAACACAGGCGATGTGAAGAGCCAACAAGAGAAGCGTGTTGGAGATAGCGTCGTTGGCCAGTACTCTCTCATAGAATCCGATGGAACTAAGCGTATCGTCGATTACACTGCCCATCCTGTAACTGGATTTAATGCTGTTGTTCGAAAAGATCATGGATACAATGGACTGGTTTCTCCACATATATCGACTTATGGTGGTCTGTCTTCGTATAATACAGGTTTAAATATGGGGTTGAACTATGCAAATTCTTGGAATTTGAATGCAGTTGGTTATAGTCCGTACGGCTATGGTGGTTATGCTGCCGCACCTATAGGATATTCATCACTGGTGGGTCATGGTTATGGAATTTACGGTGTTCAAGGGCTCGGTTTTGGCAATCGTTTAGGCTGGTAAGATGATTGATGATCATAATTTCATTAAAACAATCTTTTGAAACATAATTTCAATTATACATTCTGATAATTAGATATATTTTCAAATTTTTATCGTTGAGCTTGTTGGGAACTTGAAAATGCACAAAACAAACGTGGAGAAATTATTTTTGCAATAAACTTATTGACTACTTAACTGATGACTGTGTATCTTTTTTAATTATGGTATAAAAAAACAAAAGAAAAGCTCTCCGTTGGTCTGTCCGTCCATCCGTACCTCAACGTTACTCGTGGCATTAAGATATAATAATAATAACAACTTTTTATTGCCAGTAAAATTAATTAAAATTAAGATAATACAGAGCACAAGATATCCTTACAACTAAAACAGTTTGACGGCGAGTCCCAAGCTAAGCAGAGCTTGTGTTTTTGGGGCTCAGGGAATGCAATTCCCCTGTATCGATTTTTACTGAGTTTACAAGGAAGATCTTCATAAATGTATTACATAAGGCTGAAAGTGTGAACACGCCATGTTGTTATTATTTACTTAAAACGAAAACTAAAACCAAAAATTTTAACTGGGGATAAAAAGAACAGAAAAAAAATTAAATTTAAAATAACTTTCGCTTGGTACTACTGTGTGTGAGTGTGTATGTATGTGGGTGAGTAAAGTCTTAATGATTAAATAGTACCTATGTAAATCTTAGATAATAAAGTCTTATAGCAGTAATGAAGTACATTATTTAATTGAAATAAAAATAAGTCATTTCAAATTTGCACGTTCTTAAATGGTATGATTCGATTTAAATAATAATTATTGGAGCAAAAACATTACACTATTAGCCGACACATTAATTGCCAGCCATAAATCACTAAGTACAATCCGCCAAATATCATGCCATAAAGAACCAGTTTCAATTATTTGGACTGGACCGCTTAAAATGTTTAATCTAGGTACGATTACATTTCCTGGTTGACTGGTTCTAAAATGTAATGAAAAACCAATTTTATTGGTACATTAATAATATATTTATCTGATGGATACAGTAGTAGTCAAGTCAAGTCAAGCAAAAATATAGTAATTAAGTTTTTCATTTTCAGGTAGGCTTTATAGAAGCATATAAGGTAGTGGCATACTTCATTTGCATTTCAGACAATTAACAAATAATTTTACGATAAAAGGTCAAAATAATTTAATAGTCTATTGTGTAAATAGCAATTTATTAATATTCAAAATAGTGTTATTTAAAGATCATAAAATAAATTTACATTACTATTAAATTGAACAAAAATTATATTGAAATCTAATCAAACGTAAACAGGATAATTGGGTTAGTGATTAGAGACCCTCACTGCCGCACTATAGGTCGTATGTTCGATTTGTTTTGTGCGTATATGAACTTGTCCGTTTGTTCTATATCAGGAGCTATAAGCTAAAAATGAATATATACAATTTTTTTGGTTGTTTGATTTAAAAACAAAAACCTAGAACTCAATCCCAGCGTCACCTTCCGGGCCCATTTTTTACCCACTCAAATACGCACACAAAATTTTATAAAAATCAGTCCAGCCCTTTAGGAGGAGGTCAGTCACATACATGCGTACTAGAAGTATATTATATTAGGAAATACTACTTATTTCTACTAAATATATGTATATATAATATGTAGTAAGTAGTATTTCAGTTGTCTACATACTGAAAACTGTTTGGTCTGGGAGCGGAAGGCCGTGTATAAAGAAAGTCCTTGAATATCTCGGTTAAATTTGGAACTTTTCATGGACCAATAGTACAGTAATTTTAAATCATTTGACGAATTTTGATTTGAAGATTGGAGGACATGAGTCTAGCAGCCGGTCTACCGGTCGATAAGATAGTACTCGCGTATCCATAGCTGATTATTAGGGCGAAAACAAAATATCTTCGGACATTCATTACACACAGCCACCTGATCCCAAACCAAGCAAAGCTTATGAAAACTAGATAACAGAATATACTAATGTATGTTATCTGTCCAAATTTAAAATGAATCTATACATACACCATTAACGTTCAAATGACGAAAGTTAAGTCCAACTTATCCTACTCAATAAGGTACCTGAGTTATGAATAATATTTTTAAATGCCACGCTCTAGTTTTCGTTAATCTTACTGATAAAGTAACCTTTGCGGTAGCAGCTTAGACTGTTTTAGATTTCGACAGGTTTGATCTTAAAATATGATAATCTATAATAACATATAGTACCTATGGCAAGAAAAGTTCAGTAGCTCGAGTTAAGAATGATATTATACGATATATAGCCAAGGTACAATACCTATATAACTAGAATAGAAAACATACAAAAACAAATCATTAAATATTTATGTTACCGAACTCATATAAATTATGACTCCTCAAAATATCTGGACCTTTGTAAGAAGCATCATCTACTACCACTTGCTGCCCGACGCGAAATTGCTGACCTCGTATTTCTTTCCAAAATTATCACTGGACCTATCGATTGTCCTCAACTGCTATCACTGATACGGTTTAACACCCCTATTAAATATTTGCGATTAAGTCCCATATTGTATGTGTCTGTTGTTTCATCCAACTATCGGCAAAATTCTTACATATGGCGAGTCAGTAATGCATACAATATCATATCGAAAACTACCGATGTAGACCTATTTAATACGAGCATCCCCGTCCTGAGGCGTCGGCTTAGTTGCCAATTCTTTACCAAATAGTGCAGACCAGAGTTAACAACAATGTTTACGGATAATTAAATTCTTCCATAGATAATAATTCACTATACTTGTTCTTCCACTAAGTTTCCTTGTTTTTTCTTTTTATTATTCTGTTGCATTTTTCACCTTTTTGTATAAAGTTAACGATTATCTTAATATTATTGTGTGTTTATCAGTGAGGACCTCTAAATGGCTCACCAATTTTGTATGATGAAACTAATCAAATCTTTGTAAGCTGTTGGTCCTCCAACTATAAATAAATAAATAAAATATTTCTAAAGAACTAGACCATGTTCCCAAATTGTCAAGGAAATCGTTAGGCACATTTTAATGAGCCTCAAGGCAACTTCCTAAAAATGGGTCATAGATAATGAAAAGGAAACATCCTTAAAATGGTGGTAAAAGGTGCCTTCATATAATGTTTGCTTTTAACTAATTGGGCATAAAGGATTTCTTACGTACCCTATATCAAAAAGTCAAATATAGCTTACTTTGTCAGAAGGCTAACAAAAACGCTTCGTAGTCCACCTGATAAAGTGTTCATCATTGCCATTAGCAACAAATATTATTGTCGTTAGTCTATACAAGCCTCGGCTATCCAGTGCTGCAACTAAAGGACATCTAAAGCTGTCAAGCGACTTTTTACTTAATGACAGCCAGCATGATGAGAACTGAGTCCCAACTACAGGGCTACAGTTTCAACTAACACAAGCACATTGTAGAAACGGAAACCACGACCGATGCTAAGGTATCCCTTCGACACTTATTACAGTCAGAAACATTAGTAGCTGAACAGTTTCACATTTACAAAACAAATGTATACTGCTGCATCTTCTATTATATGAAAAGATAAGTAAATTGGTGGTTATTAAAAAATAAATATCACATAATATCACATATATCGTATCACATATATTTCTACATTTTAGATTATTTTGCAATTTTTAATCTGTATCTACTTATGTTGCCGGCCAAAAAATGAGTTATTATCATATATAGGATAACAAATAAAAAAAAAATTAGGAAAATTATGTAGAAATTCAATATTCTACCAAAAGTTCAAATACTTCTGCTGGTAATCATTTGACGTAAAGATTACCTTGAAGTACGAATGTGGGGCAATGCATAATCTACAAGATAGCGATCTGGTTTTTATACATTGTATCTTTTACTTCATCTATATATATATATTTTTATATATAAAAACTTGAGCGCATTTGACTAGATCTCACCTACATAGTTTGGGGCTTAGAATTGAGCTGTTAATATTTTAGACAGGAATTTGTCTACATTTGTAATTATTTATTGGGTATGAAATTAGGTCTGCAGCAACATTTTAATGTAACGATAGCGCAGTTCGTAGTGACGTCGAATACTGTGACAAGAGTTGTGGGTTTGAGTCTTGCAAAGACCTTGAAAAGGTTAAGTAAAACTACGTGAGATAACCACAGCATGGTGGAACTTTGGTGGCTACCACCATCAAGAAAGGTCGGTGTGTTCCAACAACTACTTGAGACTGACTTCTAGGCTTGCGTGATATCCACCTTCGGTTAAATCATCACGTTCATTCATCTTCATAATGTTCGTTTTTTTTTTGGGACATTCTTTTACACACGGCCATCTGATCCCAAACTAAGCAGAGCTTGTACTATGGAAACCAGATAACTGATAAACTACATATACTACTTCCTTTTTCTAAATACATACTTATATAGATATTTACGCCCAGACACAGAACAAACAGACATGTTCATGCACACAAATGTTTGTTCTGGGTGGGAATCGTACCACGACCTTCGGTTTGGCAGTCAGAATCGCTAACCACGAAGCCAACTGGTCTGTCGATGAATTTAATTTTAGTACCAATTGTAATTTGTAAACTTAACCTAATGTTTGGATAGAGGATGCTTGTTACTCAATCACGCCAGAACAGCTGATTAGATGAAATTTGGCACAGTGAACACAGTGGCTACATTTTGTCCAGGGAAAATGTAACATCCTACGGGAATGCATACCTACGTTCTAACACGTTCACGTGTTGTATTCGTGGACAACTAGCTGTCCCTCGCATGGTACCTCGATTGGTAAAACTGCAAGGAACAGCTATATATCCATAAATCTCTGTAAAATTAGAACTGTTCTTATGAAAACCAAATTACTCATTTAATATATCATAAAATTGCTTGTTGTAGCCTCCAACACGCGGTTTCGCATTTATAAGCAAGACACATGTAGGTAGATATGTAAGTACGACCAGACATAGAACAAACAGACATGTTCATGGCCATAAATGTTTCTCCTGGGTGGTATTGAACCAGCAACCTGTGAAGTATCCAGGATATTTAATCACTACAATAAGTCGGTCAAGCAAATAGTTGGAATACTTATGATCTGCAGACATATGACTACGTAAAAGTATGATATTATATATAAAAAAATACACAAATCAAGAACCTACTAATCATCCAAGAATGACAAGTGTGATAACTTCGAGGAAAAAAAAAACAGGTCAATGCAAAAACTTTAACATAAAATTAAGTATTTATTGGATATATTCTTCATGATTTTTCATATCGTTGTTAACTAGTCAATAATAAAATGATCTTCTTAGTAATAAAAACAACTTGTACAACGTCTTATCATTCTACAAAAAAGAACTTTCTGGCACATCGCTAGCAACATAAGCTCCATTTCTTTACAATTATGAACGACCTTGCTCTTCCGGATTCGTCCGGCATCATTACTTATGCTTGACGTATACTCATTTTTTTTAAAGATCAACCAGTGACCATGCGCGTGCGCACGCCACGCCCTCGCGTCTTCAAGCCCATATAAAAGCTCCCGGCGAGCTTCGTCAGTATTCATTCAAGTGAAACCCTCAAATCTAACGCAATGGCAGCTAAGGTGATCTATATTATTATTTTAAATGCGAGTAAAGTGTTTAAGATAAACTACATAATTATTGGAAACTTGTTGTACAGTCGTGTAGAGATTTGTCAATAGAAATCGTTTAAAACAAAATTTAAGCTATTTGAAATCATGTTATTCTTTATCAAATCAATATTTTGAATTTGTGTGATATTAACAGCAGTGCATATAATAATCCAATACTAAAAGAAGACGAAGGTAATCTCACTTGTATTTTTTTTAAATAAATCTAACAGTAGCATTTTCGCCCACAGTTCGTCGTAGTACTCGCCGCATTGGTGGCCGCAGCCCACAGCTCTGTTGTGCCACTGGCGCGAGCAGACGCCGACTACACCAGCTTCGCGTACGACGTCGCCGATCCCCACACCGGAGACTTCAAGAGCCAGGTCGAGACCCGCGTCGGCGGCAACGTCCAGGGACAGTACTCGCTCCTAGAATCTGATGGCACCAAGCGCACTGTTGACTATACCGCTGACGACATCAACGGTTTCAACGCTGTCGTGCGCAAAGACCCCGCTGTCATCGCCTCTCCCATCGTAGCAGCACCCGCCGTGGTGGCCTCTGCCCCCGCTGTGGTTGCCGCACGTACCATTGCCGCTCCCGCTGTGGTGGCATCTGCCCCCGCTGTGGTTGCCGCACGCACCTTCGCCGCTCCTTCCGTATACGCCGCTCCATCCGTATATGCTGCTGGCCCATCAGTCTACTCTGCAGGCCCCGCATACTACTCTGCCTCCGCCCCAGCATTCTATGCTCGCTCATACGCCCCCGCGGTAGTAGCTGCCCGTACTTTGACTCCGTCCTACTACGCAAGCTCCCCCCTTACATACTCTTCCTACGCCGCCCCCGTCTCTTACTGGTAAATACAAAAACCTTTTAAGGTAATTTAGCTGTAGACCACGACGTGTTCCGTTTTAAATCGAAATGTAAATAGTGTTGCTAGCGAATGTACATACGTGTATGTATAAATAAACATAATTTCAAAACATATTTATGTTTTTAATTGTTCTGCTACCTGTTATATCCCGAAAAATAAATGGAAGTAATTCTTATTAAGGTCAATACTAAAAAACTTTTTTTTTTTTTTTTATGTCAATAGGTTGACAAACAGGCAGGCGGTCCACCTGATGGTAAGTGGTCACCGCCGCCTATGGACATTTGCAATACCAGGGAGATTGCGAATGTGTTGCCGACCTTGAAGAGCTCTTTTTACGCCCCTTTTGAAGAACCCCATATCGTAGCAGTGAGGGAAAACCGTAATGGGAAGACATATTTCAAGAACCAGGCATTAATATTGGTATATTGTGCTACGCGTAACAAAGTCTGATTTTAAATTGCGTTTTACATAGTAATACAGCCAGTGAACTGGGTAATATAGTGATGTAACTGACAAGCAGACTGTGTCACGTAGTAAGCATTAATTATATCCATTGTAGGTAATTTAAAAATAAACGGATACACTAGAATACAATTTGCATGCCCATGTACAGTCATACATTGTGATTTAAATCGCAAGTCTAGACGAAAGTGGCATACTATACAACATGCAATCGTCATTCTAAACGTTTTATGGCCTAATAATCACAAGCCTCAACATTTCATAAAATATTATTGAAGTGAAAACTTCTTTAGCGGCGTTGAGCACTTTTCTTGGGATGGGTATAAAATGTTAAACTCGCGTCAGGATCTGATCAAAAATTCGTAAGACGGTAAAATCAAGTTAATTTTCAAGTTTTCACTTCTGCCGGCATTCCCGGAGTTCAACCCATTATTATTTTTTTAATAATTATTTTAAACGGCTATTTGAAAATAGTGTTTTTTTAACTGGTGACCTATTATGACGCAGATTAATAGTAGGCTTATCATAACGCTATTTGTCATACAATATTTAAATACTGAGTTTGTTTTTAATTTTAATTATGCTTTTCTTCCGCCGTATAACTGCCAGATGATAACAATAGCTGCTTGGCGACAGATCGCCATATAGGGCGGTAGCCGTTTGGGTGCCTGTCTTACTGCCTCAGTCAACAAAATAACGTATCAGTCAAACGCGTTTATTTCAAATAGCTTCTGTACTGCGATTCCACCCTCATTCCCGGTATCTAAAGCATCCGGGATAATAACATAGCCTTTGTTACTCGGAAATAGCGTAGGTTTCTAGCAGTGTTTTTTTTTTAAATCAGATGTGTATTTGCGGAGGTTACCTCCAACATCTAAACTTACAGGACATTCTTCGTACATGAGGTAGTGAATAAATCAGATTCTATTCAGATTCAGATCTATCCCAAATTAAACAGACTGTACTGCTTGTACTATGGATACCAGGGGCTCGATTCTGTATGGAAAATGACACTAACTTGAGGATGTTTCGTCGCGGGTTCCGTGCTCTGTCTCTTTCGCTAACTACGCTAATACTACTTATCACGTGAGAGATAAGCTATCCGAGGCCTCCGTGAAGCGGCTCGCCGACTAAGTTTGTATTAGCCGAAAAAGGGGGCAGCAAACTGATATACATATACCACTTTTTAAATACATAGATACTTATATAAATATTTACTCCCAGAACAAAGAAATATGTTCATGCACACAAATGTTAGTCCTGGGTGGGAATCGAACTCACGACCTGAGGATTGGCAGTCAAGGTCTCTAACCACCAAGCCAACTGGCCCATCTTACAAGCTTCACGTCTTTATAATATAAGTGTCGATGATAAGTTAATAGGTTTACAATGCTATTTGCGACGTCATAATTCTTTATTCTAGCAATTTCGCACTATCACACTCTATAAAACTTAGAATGCTTAATCACTATTTCTTTCTAAGTACTTAATTAAACGGTATGGCCTCCTTTATTCCAAGCGAACATAGGCACAGTCATAAGCCATATTTACAGGAACCAACCTCATGATTGCTGTTTACAACATTTATTTGCGCAGAAACTCAGGCTGTTTGTTTTTGATATAATCGCCTAGATAAAATAAAAATAAAATTTACACGATTCTATCTCTTCTAGTAAAGTGGATATTTAAAATTTTTTTTTTTTGTCACTTATCATTTGCTCTCTGTTGCTTTTCTGAAGTAATAATTGTAAAGTATATATATTTTTTATTATTTAAAATACTTTTTTATTTATTTGACTTTGAGAAACTTTACCTGTAACTCTTTATGATAAATCAATATATATTTATCTTGAAAATTATTTGTTTGGTAGATATATTAACGTAGTCAAACAATTCGGATACGCTTTCAAATATAAACCAGCCGGAACATTGCCGTGAGTAGTTCTTGAATGAGGCTATTTTTATCGTGTCTAAAAAAGTTATAACCGGAAATATATTACCGGAATATTAACAAGTACTTATACATACGTATATCAATATGTGTGTTTATTATTTAATGTTTCCAACGATTTTACTGAAACGCTATAACAAGATTGATGTTTCATTTGTTTCAAGCTCTTTGTCTTTGTCTTTGTTATCAACGTTGAATACATTAGCAAAATCAAAGGCTTGAGGATTAAATTATATCAATAAATTTCACTACACCAAAGTCTACACACAATCGACTATTTCTGTTAAATATTTAATTATTGCCTCTTAGCCGAATGAATGAAAAAAAAAATCAGGTAGATTCATATTTTATTTATAATAACTTATATATATATATTTACATGGGTAATTGGAGCACCGTGGATGAACTACTTTCACTTCTTACCAGTAAGAAAGAGGAGCGTTGTAGGCCAAACGACCGGCAGCATAGGGGTAAGCACCGGTGACATAGGGGTAAGATGCAGCAGTATAAGGTAGAGCACCATAGACTGCAGGAGAAGCACCGTAGAAAGAAGGTGCGAAGGAACGGGCACCAATTAAAGCAGGGGCAGCAAAGGTATGTGCGGCAATCACAGCGGGGGCAGAGGCCACCACAGGAGAGGCAATGACAGCAGGGTCTTTGCGTACGACAGCGTTGAAGCCGTTCACGTCGTCAGCGGCGTAGTCAACAGTGCGCTTGGTGCCGTCAGATTCGAGGAGCGAGTACTGTCCCTGGACGTTGCCGCCGACGCGGGTCTCGACCTGGCTCTTGAAGTCTCCGGTGTGGGGGTCGGCGACGTCGTACGCAAAGCTGGTGTAGTCGGCGTCTGCTCGCGCTAGTGGCACCACTGAGCTGTGGGCTGCGGCCACCATCGCGACGAGCACTACGACGAACTGTGAAATCGAAGGCATATTATAGGGTGATATAAAGTGGTAAACGATAGAATGGAACTTAAGGGTAAAAACGTGGAATGCAGACAGGATGTAAATTTAATTTTGATTTAACTGAAATTTGTATTATTCGCCTAATAAAGTACAGAATGTATATTCTGTAAACATATGATTTATTTAGAGATGAAAATTGATCGTTTGTAATATTTCAGCGAAGATATTGATATCCAAAAGAGAGAAAAAAATCCCAATTTAATTACCTTAGCTGCCATTGCTGTTTCTTGAGGTAATCTACTTGAATGAATACTCAGTACAAACATACCGGAGCTTATATACTTGGCCATCGTACATCCTGTACGTTCGACACGAGGCGACAAATCGATCAGTTGACGAACTTGAAAATATGCCGGATTGATCTTTACCACTACCGTACTACTTTACTTGTGTACATACATTATTGTAATATAAATAAATTGATCAGGTTCGCAATTATAGAAGATTCAAAATTCAAAACCATTTATTCAGTTTAGGTCCTCGGAAGGCACTTATGAAGGTCAATTTTAAAGTTACTGAAACTACGTTTATGATACTTGTTAATTATACGATCATGGAGTATCCTACATAGCACCTTACAGCTGCCATATAAAAATGAATGTTTAGCTCCATGATCATTTTTATTTTAGTTGTGCTACTAACTTGTTAAGTAAATATATAGAAATGATAAAGATATTATCTAAAGAAATTTGTGTCTAAGACTGTAAGCGATCACATTATAATAGTGAATAAAAAGTAACACAAAATATATTAAAACTTTTGAATATCGTAGTAATCGAGATAGTTCAACTAGCGAACGGTTTACCTGCCTACCATTTCTACTCACCTCATGTTCATTTCCACTCTCATGATCCATTTCATCATGAGTCTTAAGGAGGGTACCGGGTGTCACAGCGCTGAAACAAAAACATCGTACCACGCAGAGTGGAGCGGAGGCTTCTTGAAATATTAGTGCCGGAAATGTAGATACCTTATTAATAATTCCTAAATACCTCCACATTTTTAAGGTGGGAGGAGTACAGTCTGACAAATATCGTTATGTAGCTTCAGGAACTGTGACCTTCATAAGCGCTATCCGTGGGTTTAAACTAAATTAATAGTTTTTAATTTAGAATTTGTGGCATGCATTATGTGATAGTTGTAATATTAGTATAGTTTTTTGCTATTGTTATAATTAGTAACTAGTACCTGGATGACCGAGCATTGCTCGGGATTTCTGTACTAACGTGACTTCTACCGTATTCTCTTTTTTAAAGCACTGTCATATATACCTCGATACGAATTAGATGCGATAATAACGGGCTCCCAATAAGAGTATTTCTCACAAAAGAAGTAACTTGAAAACCTTACCTTCTAATGACATTGTAGCAGTTTTCATTGCCTAAAAACACGGATAAAACGACGTTTTCTAAAAATGAAACCTAGCTAGATCGATTTTTCGCCCCCGAAACCCCCGCATACTAAACTTCATGAAAATTGTTGGAGCCGTTTCCGAGATCCTATGTATGTATATACAAGAATTGCTCGTTTAAAGGTAGAATTAGATAGATGTAAGAAAGTAAGTCCGCATTAACACGTTATTTTCTTGATTTCTTTGATTGTTTGGTTTGTTATTAACAATAATATTGTTTTTAAATTAGTACATACATTTAACACCCAAGTTAAAGAACTTTGTTCATTAGGCAGCAGCCAGCAAATAAAAAAAAATTAAAATTTAGTGATATCTATGGATAGTTTTGTTTACGTCTGTAAGCTGTAAGCTGTCTACAAAGATTGTAATAAACAAAGAAAATGTATGTAGTGGAAAGAACACAATTACTTTATTTAACTATATTTAGGAATAATATAACTAAAATTGGGATATCGACAACGATACTTGGCGACAGATTTTCAACTCTTAGTGGTAAGAGAGAGTAAGTGTAAGCCAGATGGGTAGATATTAAGATTTTTCTCGTATACAAGTATGTTATATGGGTTTCTTACCATATTTTCCATCACCGAAATCTCTAGATTATTTCTTTTAGAAAAAGGTTGCCAAATATTTGATGTTATAACAAGGATAATTCCCTGCAGAGGTAGGCAGATGTCTCAAGACTGTGTATAGTACAGCGATAATTTATTATTTATATCTTGAATCCTAATGGTATATTATTATTACATTTATTATGATAACCGTCTTAATTATAACAAAAACAAATGTACTTTATTCCTTTAATCCTCCCAAAAGTTACAAAAATAAAAAGGCGATATAAATAATTAATTACAAGTCACTGCTTGTGGGCCTATAGTGTATATTTAAAATCTTCTCAGAATATAAATTCATGTAGGTCTTCACAGGCTCTTATAAATCGTCATTACATGGTTTCTTAAAAATATTACATACAATTATAATAATAATAATAAATATACTTTATTGTACACTGAAAGAAGTATGGTACAGAATTGATACTTAAATAAAGGTACAATTGGCGGTCTTATCGCTAAAAAGCAATTTCTTCCAGACAACCATTGGATGGAAAGAATTACATAGGAAAATTATATTAAAAATATTACAATAAATTTTACAATAAAAAGACTTAAATGGATAGCTTGTCAGGCGAGACGGCACATTCAGAATATAAATGTTTTTAAACTAATCTCTAAGATACTCTAGGACTCATATTGTAGATTGCGCGAACAGCCCTTTCTGAAGAATAAAAATAGTATTGATGTCGGCACTACTACTAGAATTGAGTGTAGTATTGGGGGTAGCCCAAAGGAGGTTGCCGTAGGACATTAAACTATGAAAATAACTAAAATAAACTAATGTAGCTGTATCTACGGCAGTAAGAGAGCGTATTTTCTTAACTGCATATGCTGCAGAGCTGAGTCTGTTCGCCAATCGAGATATAAGAGAGAGCCACTGAAGCTTTGCATCCCTTTTAAATTCACTGAAATGCTGCTAATATTTGAGCATGATTTATTATTTATTCTAACACAAACATGATATATTTTTATTATTACATTATTTCTCACTAAGTATCACACTCGAAGTCAAATCATATGACATAGTTTCCACTTGTTATCTGCCGGAACTTAGTTCTCCTTTTAGGTTACATCGAAAAATATTATACCGGTAATTAATCTAAATAATTACGTATATTTTGAATGTCAATATTTTTAAAACAATCGTTTTGAAATAACGTTGAGAAATTTATCAAAAATGGTTTGAGGATTTTCCATCGTTATCGATGTGGTTTCGGAACTTCGTGTACCTTCATTAAAACTTGTTCGCGTAAGGGTGTAAGAGCCATCAGAGGCTAACCTTCGTCCCTTCGAAACAAAAAAAAAAATTCCTTCGGAGAAACTCCTTCAGGAGCTTCCAGTAAACCTCTAATTGAGTTATTATTTTTAATTTTCCAATGCGTACGGATTTTGCGGCCAGTAGCATTTTGGGGATACAGGCCGTGTGGCCGTCAATTCAAAACGGGTAAATATGACCCAGCGTCGTCGGCATAGTATTTTCGTGACATACGTTTATTTTGGTTTTATGTTAATTCGCTTTGCTTTTATTCAGATTTTTGTCACAAATGTAATTGAGAATAACTCCAGATAGAAATTTATCAGAGCCAGAAGAGTTTGAGTCCGACGAAGAATACTCTAACGCTTTTTTACGCAATTTCGAGGGAAAACCTACCATGGAACCTACCAATAAGGTTGTAGGAACTCGAAGGAGATGTCAAGTCAGGTCTTCTAAAAAGGATGAGAAACATCCCTTAGTGGCCACATTTATATCTGTTCAGATAATTTGATTCCGTATTGAAATCATTGTAGTCGTTCCATGATTATTTGTATTGATTCCTATTATTAATTAGAATACTTTACCAAAATTAAAAAAAAAACGATGTGTTATTGGGGAATCTAATAAAAGTTTTATTTCTAAAATATATTAGTATTATTTTTATTTTACTTCGTATGCAAAGAACTCTTATTTGATAAACATAAATTAACGTTAAAGCAGTTAATTGAATTTCGTGGAAAAAATCAATAGAATCGTGTCATCGACCGCATCATTTTTTTGCGTCATTGGCGCTGGGTTAGTCATAAAAAATAAATTTTGGTAAATTAAACTTTTATTAATGCATAATAACTTTAAAAATTACAAATATATATTAACATAATTGAAACACCCAAAATGGAACATGACTAGCATTACTAGATTTTCACTTCTTACCAGTAGGAAAAGGGAGCACTGCAGGATAAACGTCCGGCAGCATAGGGGTAAGAACCGGTGACATAGGGGGTAAGATACAGCAGTATATAGTAGTTTCTCATTTTATTTATAATAGCTTATAAATGTATATTTACATGGGTAATTGGAGCACCGTGGATGGAACTACTTTCACTTCTTACCAGTAAGAAAGGGGAGCGTTGTAGGCCAAACGAGCGGCAGCATAGGGGTAAGTACCGGTGACGTAGGGGTAAGATCCAGCAGTATAAGGTAGAGCACCATAGACGGCAGGAGAAGCACCGTAGAAGGAAGGAGCGAAAGAACGGGCACCAATCAAAGCAGGGGCAGCAAAGGCACGCGCGGCAATCACAGCGGGGGCAGAGGCCACCACGGCGGGAGCAGCTACCACAGGAGAGGCAATGACAGCGGGGTCTTTGCGTACGACAGCGTTGAAGCCGTTCACGTCATCAGCGGCGTAGTCGACAGTGCGCTTGGTGCCATCAGATTCGAGGAGCGAGTACTGTCCCTGGACGTTGCCGCCGACGCGGGTCTCGACCTGGCTCTTGAAGTCTCCGGTGTGGGGATCGGCGACGTCGTACGCAAAGCTGGTGTAGTCGGCGTCTGCTCGCGCCAGTGGCACCACTGAGCTGTGGGCTGCGGCCACCATCGCGACGAGCACTACGACGAACTGTGAAATTTTTGATATTTTATCTTTCATGTTGATACAATGGTAATCTAGAAAAGGGCAAAACTATGGGAAGCAGACTCGATCGAAATTCAAATGTGATTTAATGGAAATTTGCGTTTTTATTAAATTAATTACCTTAGCTGCCATTGTTGTTTCTTGAGGTAATCCACTTGAATGAATGGTCAGCACAAAGATACCGGAGCTTATATACTTGGCCATCGTCCTGTGCGTCCGACACGTTGCGACAAATCGGTCACTTGACGTACTTGAAAATAGGCCGGATTGCTCTTTATCACTACCGTACTATATTCACTTGTGTTCATACGTTATTGTAATATACATAAATTAGTCAGCTTTGCATTGATGGATATCTTGGAATATATACCAAGTTTTTATTGTAGTTATGATTTCGTTTGCTCCACCTAGCAGCTATCATATCACAAGGATTGTTTAGCTGCATGATATATTTTTGATATTTTAGTTGTGCTACTCTACAAACCAGCCAAGAAAATATAATATAGAAATTAAAATTATGTATTTGGAAGGTTTTGTTGTTGTTGTACCTATATATAAAAATGTTTGTTAATGTTAATGAATGTTTGTCTGTATGTTCTTTATAGAATCGTAAACTATGCAACGGATTTTAATGCTAGTACTTAAATAAAACTTATGATATAAAAAAAGAAAATAATCCTATATTTATCAAACCGTAGAAATCGAGTTTAAGTTCAACGACCGAACATGAACTAATGACCTACCTTATATTTACCCAACAAAAAAATCTCAACGCGTGCATGCTTTCGTTATATTACGTGCCAAACTACTGACTTAAAGAAAATGAAGTTGAAGCGATAGCAGTATGTAATACCTCTTTACTAATACAAAAATAAATCCATTGATCAGAAAAGACGTACAATAATGGTCTAGCAATGTCCAAAATTTTCTCTGAGTCTATATAAATAACTAGCCGCGCCCTGCGGATTTGCCCGCGTTCAATCCTGGTTATAAACCTTCCTCTTGAATTACTCTATCTATTACTGAAAGCTGCATTAAAATTCGTTCCATAGTTTACGATTCTATAAAGGACATACAGACAAACATTCATATAGATCAAATAGTTTTAAGATTAATACATATAATAAATGTAACACCCAAGTTAGAAAAGTTTGTTCTTTGGAAGGCATGAGCTGCTTATTGGTTTTGTTTTAGTTGTGTCATTTAGGTACTAGTATAGATAATGTCATTAAAATTGAGATGATATCTATGGATCGTTTTGTCTATGAAAATATAATAACAACACAACATATAAACGAAGATTTCACATTTGTTTTTATTAATTAAGAAATTATTTAAATACTTTGCCACATATTTTCATGTTAAAAACAGCGTTGTCCATAGCTACCACGCATATCACTATTCAATTATCTTCTCACGATATTCTCCAATATCAATAGCTCAAAATGTTTTTTGACAGGCCAGTTGGCTTGGTGGTTAGCTACTTTGACTCCCAAGCCGAAGGTCGCGGTTTCGATTCCCACCCATGACAAACATTTGTGTGCATGAACATGTCTGTTTGTTCTGTGTCCGGGTGTAAATAACTGTGTATGCATTTAGAAAAACAAAATGATGTATATGTAGTATATCAGCTATCTGTATTCCATAGTACAAGCTCTGCTTAGTTTGGGATCAGATGGCCGTGTGTATTTTTATGAAACATGTGGATCAATATTTGTTCTTCCATCAAGGATCGTTCCTGCAGAGGTAGGCAAAGTGAGGTCTCACTCAAAACCATAGGTACAGCTATAATTCACCTATTTTAGGTCATAGTGTAACATTATCGCAACATGTCTTCATTATAATAAAAATCAAAAATGTACTTTATCCCTACCGCAATAAGTTGTAAAAATAAATATTGGTGATAAAAATACATAATTACTTGCAGTATATTAGGTACTTCATGTTGTCTCAAAACCATACATTTTCAGAAAATTTGGATCTTAAATACACTATTCTACTTCTTTTGTCGTACATATTTATATTATTTATCTTTCGGTTAGTTAAAAATAACATCGGAATGTTTCACATTTTAAAGAATTACAAGCATTGAAACTGAAAGTTTTAGTCACTCATTCGCTGACTGATCATCGACTCTCTACTGCTTTTTTTCAGTTTATTTAAACATGATTCGTAATATATTCACGAAGTCAAGGAAATTGGTCACGCTGTCAAATTTAAACCAGCCGGAACTTTGCTTTGTCTGTGTCTTTGAATAGTTGTACTGTTAGATTATATCCGGAAATAGTATAACGGTGTATTAATTAGTGGCTAATATGAATGTATCAATTTTTTTTATGTCAATATTACAAAATGAATGTTTCATTTAATTTCCTTAAATAGCGTGGTTGACATTGTCAAACTTTAAGGAGTATTTTCCATTGTATAAGGACAATGTATCTGGAGATTCAGATAAATGTCTTATTGAGTTATTTTTGTTTATAACCATCTGTCTGCCCTGTTGCCAATTATTTGGAGTCGGAAACACCTCGGCCACCTGCCTGGGATCAGGCCTCTTTGGGAATGCCTTCGTTGACTACTTGGTGCACGTGGTCTTTGGTATATTATTTACGATACCCTAGAGATGAGTTGCGGTGGTGATATTTTACGTTGCCATATAAAAGAAACATATATTTAGGTAGTTTCACTTTTTATTTATAATAACTTATAAACATATATTTACATCATTGGAACAGCGACGATAGAACATTACTAGCATTACTAGATTTCACTTCTTACCAGTAAGAAAGGGGAGCGTTGTAGGCCAAACGTCCGGCAGCATAGGGGTAAGCACCGGTGACATAGGGGTAAGATCCAGCAGTATAAGGTAGAGCACCATAGACTGCAGGAGAAGCACCGTAGAAGGAAGGAGCGAAAGAACGGGCACCATACACAGCAGGGGCAGCAAAGGCACGTGCGGCAATCACAGCGGGGGCAGAGGCCACCACGGCGGGAGCAGCTACCACAGGAGAGGCAATGACAGCGGGGTCTTTGCGTACGACAGCGTTGAAGCCGTTCACGTCATCAGCGGCGTAGTCAACAGTGCGCTTGGTACCATCAGATTCAAGGAGCGAGTACTGTCCCTGGACGTTGCCGCCGACGCGGGTCTCGACCTGGCTCTTGAAGTCTCCGGTGTGGGGATCGGCGACGTCGTACGCGAAGCTGGTGTAGTCGGCGTCTGCTCGCGCCAGTGGCACCACTGAGCTGTGGGCTGCGGCCACCATCGCGACGAGCACTACGACGAACTGTGAAATTTTAAGCATATTTTAGTGTGATATTAATACAGTGAACGATATAATGGAACAAAAAGGTAATATTTAAAACTAGAGAGGGCAGACTGCATCTAAAATCAATTGTGATTTAATTGAAATCTGTATTTTTTGTCTGATAACATTCAACTTTTGATTTATTTTGCTATGGGACATGGTAGGATGTAATATTTTTTGTTGTTAGAATGCAAGTTGATTTCAAAAAATTATGATTGAAATCATATCGCATGAAAGGAATCCTGTCAAAAGACCATAAAAAATATTATTTTAATTACCTTAGCTGCCATTGCTGTTTCTTGAGGTAATCCACTTGAATGAATGCTCAGTACAAACATACCGGTGCTTATATACTTGTCCATCGTCCTGTACGTTCGACACGTGGCGACGGATCGGTCACTTGATGTACTTGAAAATGGGGCCGGATTACTCTTTATCACTACCGTACTATATTATTTTACTTTTTTACATACATTATTATTTGTGATACAGATTAATTTGTCAGGTTCGCATTTATGGAAGTTATACGATCTTTGAATATGTCCCTACATTTTTTTCAATGAATGATTTCAGCTGCATCATAATTTTTATTTATTTTTTTGTGAATGTTTAGGAATTATGACGATTTCTTTGGAAGGTTTAGACTATGACCTTTCGATTAAAATCGATATAGGATCTTGGAATATGTACCTAGATTTTTTTTATTAAATGATTTCAGCTGTATCATAATTTTTATTTATTTGTGTGCAAATGTTTAAAAATTAAGATGATATGGAAGGTTTTGTCTGTGATTGTGAACTTTCGATGAAAATCGTTATAATCGAGATTGAGTTCATCGACCGACCAGCTGACCTTTCCAACCTGTCAGTTCATCCTACCAAAAATAGTAAAATTGCTTTCTCGCTCTCATATGATTCTTCTGGAACTACAGCGCAGCGTGGAGTGGAGACCTCATGGAATGTTGGTTGCGGAAAAATAGATGCGGTTACCTACTTTATTTATATCATATTCCTAAATACATCTATTCCTATCTAAACAAAATGAGGTCACAGCAAAAAAAGTGTGCACACTTCTACTAGTACACTAATCTTACTATTATTATAAATACGAAAGCTTTCATTGATGGATGTTTGTAACTCAATTACGCCTGAACGGATCTGGACGAAATTTGGTCTGAACATACTACCTTTTATTACGAGTACGCAGGTGAAACCACGGGGGACAACTAGGGAGCAAATAAATCATTTCATAAAAAAATATGTTTTAATGTGTTGCATATTGTTTTTGCAACTGTTTTTTTATCTAGTATACAACTTCACAACGGACTTCGATAGAAGACACTTCGTCGGAATGCGTGATTTGGCGCAGTACTTTCACGTATCTGTATTCCAATATTGATTTGTTGTTAGAATATAGAAATTTCATATAATTAAATAAGGACTTCGTATTGTTTATAAGTAATACATTCATTTGTTTTGTTATCAAATTGTTTTGACATTTAGACTGACATTTCGTTCAGAAATCAATTAAATTGATGATTTCGTATTCGTTCGGAAATCGTGTCGTTATCAATTTCCGATATTGGTCACCTCATTAAATAATGGTTGATGCAATCTTAAGATTTAAATAACGGTCTAGAAGGTCTTAAATCGAATAAATACAGCCCCATAACGAAAGGAATCATTTGAAATAATAATCGTGTGACGTACAATACGTACATAAAGTCCTTTATGATACCTTAGGCGAGAAAAAGTTAATGCAATCAAACGCAGTGATAATGTAAGTATGTTTGTCCGAGCTTCCAGAGAATAGCAGATCGTTCGAAAATTAAACATGGCTCGGGAAAAAGTAGAATGGTTGAGCTTGACACTTGGTACCGCCACAAGCTCCTCGGTGGAGGCTTACAGGTGGTGGGAGTACTATAATCTACTTTTTTCAGTTAATGATCCTTTGGTGCTACCTACAAAAACCATACAAAAACTTTGATGACTTATAAATTTGTACTTTTTGGCAATAGCAATTGATTCAGAGCATGGTTCACGACTTCTGAAAACTGATCTCTGGAGTATTTAATAACTTTGTCAACGATGTAAATGGGCTATAGTGAATCCAAAACCGATTAGAGATAGCTTTGATTAAAGAGAATAATTTACCTCCAGTAAAATGGCAGTACGGCAGGGTGGGTGATACTGGAAAATACCCAGGTTTTGATAAATAAATCCAGAAATCCAATTGTGTTTTTTACCTTTATTACCTACTAGCTACTGTCCTGCAATTTTATGTAGGTTCCCGAGGGATCTTATGTGTCTGTGTATATATGTATAATGTATATCGGTATATAATAAGCCCATAGCCCACTCGGAAATGAAGTCAGTGAAAAAAAAAATTAAAATCAGTCGAGTCGTTTTAGAGATTTTTTTTTATGCCACTTGGGCTGACAAACAAGCAGACGGTCCACCTGATGGTAAGTGGTCACCGCCGCCTATAATTTCATTATTATATTTATTATATCGCTTATAATTTCACCGGCCCCCTTACTTTTCTAACCGAAACACAGTAATACAATTGCACTACTGCTTCACGGCGGAAATGGGTAAGGTGGTAGTACTTCCCCGGACGAACTCTGCACTAAAAGCTCTACTACTAATAAAGATTACGTCCTACAATCAAAGTTGACCTCTTTCCGCTGTTTTATTCTTCTATGTAAACATTTTTTTAGAATAACCAACAACCTATACAGTCTACTTTATATTTCGTACTTACTACAATGCTATTATTTAGTTTTCTCATCATATTTTTCAATACGGTGCTTTTTTAAATTAAAAATGTAAAATATTTTCGCAACCAGGATAAATTGACAATCTTCTCAAAACTATTTATAGTACAGCCACAATTCACCAAAGTCCCAATGAGATATTATCGCAACATTAATTATGATAACCGCCTCGGTTAGCTACATCATGCATCAATTAAACAATCTCTTTATAAATAAAAATAGATATAGATACTTTGTTCTTCCCACAAGTGGGAAAAATAGGTGATACATACAATTACTTAGTTACAAGTAAAGTGTTTCAACAAATCTCCTTAAAATTATAAATTTGCAGACACTGTAGGTTAAGACTGTTTTAGTACAAAAGGCTTTCTACAACACAAACGATTATTTTAATCACGACAATGTGCTCGCTCCAGCAGAACACATTTTTATGTACAAAAGATTATGTTGAGATGAGTCATTGCTGAGTTTATTGCCGGCTCTTCTCAGTAAAAGCAACCTTCCGAACCGGTGTTTAGAGTCTGACCATACATAAGTGCCTGTGAAGGCCTATTTGAATAAATATTTCATTTAATTATGATTCAGTCCTCGTTATACCCGGAACGCTACAAACATTTCAACACATTCTTGATTCTCTAGTTATTTCTCTGTAAGTATTACAATATTTTTTAAGTTCTGTTATTTCAAATCATGACCATTTTTTGTCTCTCCGCTCAATTACGAAATTTCACGTTTGCACTTCTTGTAGAAGTTAAAGTTTTCAAACTGAAAGTTTAGCTGATCATCAACTCCCTAATGCTTTTCTTCGCTATTCACTTGATTAGTAGATATTTTTTTTAATTGGACACGCAATCAAATGTGAGCCTATCGGAACCTAGCTCTTCGTTAAGTTCATATGCGAAAATATTATACTGGTCTATTAATAAGTAGGTAGTTCTTATGTACCCATGAATAACAAGATTTGTGTTTAATTACTTTTAATCTTTTACTGAGATTTTAGATAACGTTGAGAAAATTATTAAACGTTAAGTTTTGCTGTTCTTCCATCGTTATCAATTTAGTTAGAACCTAAAAGTATATCGGGAGTTTCCAATATAGTGCCAAATGAGTTATTCTTTTAAATATGGCTAATTATTTGAATTCGGCGCTTTACGTATGCTTTCTGTGCATTCAGTGCATTGGGTACGTACCAACAAACGTAGTACAAGAGATTCGGCATTTTTTTTTATCTACGCCTTACGAGCGACTTTAGGAAAGCTTTTGTTAACTTCATGCAAGGCGTAAGTGTACGTAGTGCTGGCTATACTCTTCAGTTGCCTCTTTGGAGATGAGTTGGGGTGGTGGTATTCGTCGCCACTAGTACGCTGGACCGCTATCACACAGATAATTCTTAACCAACCATATAAATGAAAAATATATTTAGGTAGTTTCACTTTTTATTTATAATAACTTATAAATATATATTTACATCATTGGAACAGTGACGATGGAACATTACTAGCATTACTAGATTTCACTTCTTACCAGTAAGAAAGGGGAGCGTTGTAGGCCAAACGTCCGGCAGCATAGGGGTAAGCACCGGTGACATAGGGGTAAGATCCAACAGTATAAGGTAGAGCACCATAGACTGCAGGAGAAGCACTGTAGAAGGAAGGAGCGAAAGAACGGGCACCATACACAGCAGGAGCAGCAAAGGCACGTGCGGCAATCACAGCGGGGGCAGAGGCCACCACGGCGGAAGCAGCTACCACAGGAGAGGCAATGACAGCGGGGTCTTTGCGTACGACAGCGTTGAAACCGTTCACGTCATCAGCGGCGTAGTCAACAGTGCGCTTGGTACCATCAGATTCGAGGAGCGAGTACTGTCCCTGGACGTTGCCGCCAACGCGGGTCTCGACCTGGCTCTTGAAGTCTCCGGTGTGGGGGTCGGCGACGTCGTACGCGAAGCTGGTGTAGTCGGCGTCTGCTTTCGCTAGTGGCACCACTGAGCTGTGGGCTGCGGCCACCATCGCGACGAGCACTACGACGAACTGTGAAATGTTAAGCATATTTTAGTGTGATGTTAATACAGTGGTGAACGATAGAATGGAACTTAAGGATAAACCACGGGCCGTTTGGGTTGGTGTTAAGAAGACCCTGGCCGTGACACCGCAGCTCCTGGGTTCAATATCCACGAAGGACACATTGTGTGCATGAACATGTTAGTTTGTTCTGTGTTTGGGTGTAGGTAAACATATATTTAAGTATGAAATTTAGGAAAAAAAAGGTATATCAGTTATCTGGTTCTCAGTATCGGGAAATTAATTTGATCATTTTACTCTAGTACCGACCAGATCCAAATTTGAATGAGATTTATCTGAAATTTGTATTTTTGGCCTAAAAACTTTCGAGTTATTATATTTAGCTTTGATACAGTCATGATAGTATGTAATATTTTTTGTTGTTATTTAAGAGAATAAACATTGATCTTAAAATTTATAATATCCAATATCGGAAGAGTATAGGTAATGTTTCACTGTATTACCTTAGCTGCCATTGCTGTTTCTTGAGGTAATCCACTTGAATGAATGCTTAGTACTAACATACTGGAGCTTATATACTTGGCCATCGTCCTGTACGTTCAACACGTGGCGACGAATCGGTCACTTGACGTACTTGAAAATAGGCCGGATTGCTCTTTATCACTACCGTACTATATTTACATACATATAAGTACATACATTATGTGATGCAAATAAATCAGTCTGGCTCGCATTTATGGAGGACCGGTTTTTAGAGTACTGTGCCAAAATGGCTTGCAAAATGCTTTTGTTGAAATTATTGTCAATCTTTGAGGTTTAATGATATTAGCTTTGCATTAGATATTGGATCAATATAATATCTTTCTTTCAGCAAGATTAGTGGAAGACTAATAAACAGACAGACTCAGACACGATAACTATCGATAGCATCAGTAGCAGTATAATTTTGATTAAATTATGTTTTTGGTATTTGGCGACTAATTAAAGTATTTTGGGAATTATGGAAATTGAATCTGCTACTATATACGTCCTTTAGTAGACTAATGTCTATGTCATAATTTGGTCGCATATTCTTGCTGTTAAATATTTTCCCTGTCGGTGACTGTATGTATGGAAATAGCCCAGATAATTTAATAAATCTTTATTTAACAAAAGTTTTTGGTGGCATCCTAAATTGGTCAAGCTCTCATATACCTACATCATTTTGACGTAGTTAGTTAGTTCACCTTTACAATTATATAATTACATCAACTTGACATTTCAATCTGTTAAGTAAAAAAAGATCCAGTAAATTTACATACAATTCAACTTGTAAATGGTCATTTAGATCTTAATTAAAATTTTAATCAATTTTGACTTTTTTTTAACTCCTTTCGTCACACGTATTATGCATGATTTTAGTAATGACTTTATTACCGATTTGCGAAGAAATGTAGTACTCAGTCTTTGTCAAAGAAGATGTGTATTATCGTGAAAGTGCAACAACCAAAACAAAGCCCTGTTTTTAATTAAAAATCATTTGGAAAAGGTAGTTAGTGGCACTAACGACTAAGACTAAAAGAGACTTCTCTAAAAGTCATTATAGATTATATTCTATTGAATCTGTATTAATATCTGTATTCTTCGAACCGCTGCTGTGTGAACCTAAGACTATGGTGATTAGAAATCACTACATAGTATAAATCAAAGTCGCTTTCTCTGTCTCTATCCCTATGTATGTTTAAAACTTGAAAACTACGCCACGGATTTTGATGTGGTTTTTTTTAATGGATAGAGTGATTGAAGAGGAAGGTTTTTATGAATAATACATGTAACATCGCTCGGGAACGCGGGTAAAACCGCGGGGGACAGCTAGTAAATTAATAAAATAATATTGTATTACATACAACTTCACGTCTCAGGGTCGACGACGCATTGGCAATACCCCTGGAGCTGCAAATATGTATAAACGGCGGTGACCACTTACTACCAGGTGGACTGCCTGCCTGTATGTCAGCCTTCTTGGCATAAAAACTCTCATTTAAAATCATGATGATTGAGTAGTAGAGCTCTTAGTGCAGAGTTCGTCGGGGGAAGTACTACCTTATCCGTTTTCACCGTGAATCTGAAGTGCACTTGAATAACTGTATTTTGGTTAGAAAAGTAAGGAAGCGGTGAAATTATAGACACATGAGATTTAACAACTTCACGTCTCAGGGTGGGTGACGGTGACCACTAACCGTCAGATAACCGTATACATGTTGTATAAAAAAAATACTAATATGCTGGGATATTTAATTTACGAAAGACCATCTAATCCCTAACTTTCCTAAATTGATGAATTAGCAATAGAAATACCAAAAATTTGTGATATTTATAATTTTATTTATTTTTTGTCACACCATAAGGTTGCGGATCAGAACTTCAAAGCCCTCCCCTTAGAAATTTCAGTTCGAAATATTTTACATATTCCAGTGATCTATTTTGAAAGCTTAAAACTATAAAAATTATAATTATGCTTAGTTGAGCAAAAAACAGTTATTATAGTAGAATTAAGTTACAGTGATCTTTAATATAGATACGGAAGGTAATTGTCTCGCAAATGCTAAATTCCGTCCACGCAGCAAGGTTGTTCCTTAACTAGCTATCAGAGCAATGAGGCTCCATTATGCGAATAACATACAACGTTCTATGAACATTTTATTAATATTATAAATGCGAAAGTTTGTATGTACGGATGTTTGTTACTCTTTCACGCAAAAACTAACAAACGGATTTAGATGCATTTTGGTGGGTTTCAAACATCTATTTGCGATAATATTTTTTCATCAACTACTAACCCTACGTGTATTGCTACAATAAATAGTTAATTATAAACATAGACCATAGTTGATATTTATTCAGCTTATGCACTAGAAGGCCACTTACGAAGGCCAAAGCTACTGTAGTTACCACCGGATCGAATATCAGCATTCTTCTGAGAAGAACTGGAAAGGTTACATTTTGAATACATATTTTTAATGATCGCACTATTTCAGTTTTGCTTCATATTGGCATCGCTCATTACTTCATCTGAACTGGGCAGTGTAAAACATGACCTTAACTCCCTTGTTATAAGGCTCGTGTCCCTATAATAATAAACCCTATAATATAAAGGTAACAAGGATAGATTATGGGTAAAAAAAAACAACCACAAATTACATTATTTTAGCAACATTTTTTTATTAATTTAAGAATTCCACATGGAACAAATTTTTCATCAATATAATATCTAGACCTAAGTCAGATTGGGTATGTGTATGGATTTAACTGTTCTGTTACTTTTAATCTAAGCTTTTCCGCTTAATTAGTGTAGAGAAGGGCAATGATTTTGAGATACAGCCTATTCCACACGTGCATCAACACGAACTGACTGTAGACAAATAGCAATACTCGGTCCTGCGAACTTTACGTCACAGGCGCTTTAACGTTTCATTGAACATATCCCGTGTTAAATACAGTGTGAATTAGACTAATATCTCATTAACCATGAAACCACTTCAATTCGCGATCGGATTCGATGTCTGTTTACGTATAAGAAGGAAATCGCTTCTTTGATATGGTTAAATATTTAATATTTAAATTGTGCATTTCACCGCTGTTTTCCTTGAATTCGTAAGTACTTGCAGTTGTGAAATAGAAAAGAATTATCGTCCATTGAATTTATTTGAAATTAGATAAATAGTTAATATTATGAATATCCATTATATTTAATATTATCCGACCGCAAATCACCGAATATGAAACTTAGGTTTTGCTATGGAGATATGGCTCTTATTACCTTGCAGATCAAAATCTAGGCTAATGCAGTCGAAATATCACTTTTAATATTCGATATCAAATATTTTTGTTATTTTTAATAAATTTGCAATATCAAAAAAACGGAGTTTCATTTTCGAAACTGCCATTCTGTCAATGTCAAATCTTAAGGTATCTTTATTTGATCCAAAACAACTTTCTTGATTGACTAATTAATTTAAATCCTTGATTTTAGTTCGAATGATTCCGCATTTTTCTTCCGAGATTTTCATCTCAAGGTAAATTGAAACTTTATTATAATTACATGTCATGATGATACTTAATGAAAAATTACATTAAATTGACCACAATGTGGCCTCTGTAATTTTTTATACTTCACATATTTTTAAGATCAGATCAGCACAGTAGTACCATATTTCGTGATGGAAAGAAGCAAAAATTAAATATCACCATGTCTATTATAAAATAAGTCTAAGAGCATATCTCCAACGGTACCAAGCCTCAAATTTCCGAAGCAAACATAACAGCCAACTACGTTTACCACAAACTAACAAAATACACCAAAAATGTTACCACACTAAAAAATTCACTAGAACGAGTTTTAAAATCATTACCGTTACAATTAACGCACAAATTAATTTACTAACTCCTCACGAGTCACGTGTACCTCATAGAGTACTAATTAATTCGTATTAATGTCATATTTAGGGACAATATTTGAAATACACGTGCCTCTAAACAAAATAAGCATCATACTGTGGTCTAACCATTTACCAAATAATGCCCGGTGCCAGCGACACCCGCTTGTCATATGTCAAAATTAATTTGATACATTATGTATAGTCTATGTACATTCAACCCGCATCGCATTCCTATTTACTCCAATCTACTATTATACCTATTATATTATATAGTACAAAAAAGAAGATCAACTAATAGATATCTAATGTAAAATCACAAGTAGTGCTATACTTATTGTTAAAGAATTATATATTCTTCCATATATATAAAAAAGTCGCTTAAAAAAATCACAGACAATCACTTTTTTCCTTTACAGACATAGACCACCGAATCGACGACCGTTTTTTTTTTCATTAAGCATTACTTCGCTACGTACAAAACCCTACTTTACATAGTTTTACAACCATCCTGGTTACCGTTACGATAAGTCACCGTTAAAATATCGTTCTATTTGCGACCACTTACACAGATGTCGACCTTTACTTGTATACCCTTCTTTCGCAAAAAATAAGATTGACAATAAATAAATAGAATTTGTGTAACTTTTGCCCTCAGCACTGTACATCGTTGCGGGCCGCTGTACCTTCATTTTGTAACGTCCAATTTTGTACTTTTCTCAAATAACCTACATTAAAATTATATTTCTTATTGATGCTCCAAAAAATACAATTTTGGCAACATTCACATAAAAAACCGATAGGTACCATTATATTTTCCATTTTCATTAATTAATTTGTACTGGCAGTAATTTATTAAGACTTCAGAAATTTGTACTTTAGTTCTTGTAGACAGAGTGCTCGTTGTTAATTTTTACGTTACATATAGTATTCTATATAATATTTTATAATTTCGTGTACACTTACACCAAGATGACATCGAATACATATTTTTAAGTTTTAAGTGACATCGAGACTTACTCCATCTGAACATAATGAGACGAAAAGTTTAAACATGTATAAATTTACTTTACAATGATGTTTTATTTACAGTCATGACAATGACTATATTCCTGATGCGCTGACGCAATTGTAACATCGAATTATAATTACATATTACCAGTATTCATTATGAGAATTGAAAGATTCATTTCAGATTCAAAGATCCAGAAATTTCCAAAAATCTTAATGACCAACTCATCTATATAACGCGTCTACCAAACCATTGTCCTCAACCTTTATATAAATTTGTCCGAATAGTTCGTGATTTAATCTAGTGAGGTAGTGAGCATAATTTTACACTTACATAACATTAAATGCGAGAGAACATTAATTTTTTTTTTTTCATTATCAAATTCGTAGAAATCGCCGAGGCTAACTCGTAAACGACTCAATTAATAGTGCACCCTTAAAATATAAAAACATCCAATGATTACTTAAATATTTCCTGTCCAGTTAAGTGCAACTATGTTATGAATAATTAGGTACTTAAATGTCAATTCCTTAAATAATGTACTTAATTACAATAAACATTAAACACGATGGACGGGTGTAACTTGTCGAAGATAAATCATAATAAAAAGGATAAACATAAGGAAAAGCGAAGAAAATAAAAATAAACCAAAAAAATAATTTTGTTACAATTTTTTAATTCGCAGAAACCTAACAAACAATAATTTTTCATTTTTTTTTTCATCTCCTTAAAACATAGTAACATCTATGCAACACAAAAAAAGTAACTGGGGAAAAAGTAATAATAATAATTAAATTACGAATAAAAATGTTTTATACTCCTGGGAGTGAAGGAAGGTACAATTAGATTACGCTGAGATGACTTGAGCCGACCCCCCCACGCATGTGCTTAAAAAGTGAGGTACATTGATGAGATTATTAAAACTAGCCTAATTAACACTTACTTACTAGATTTTAGACCGTCAACTCAGCTCGCCTAGAGCTCATAGAGTCGATACCTAGTCGTCGATGTATAGTCCTCTTTTGAGCATAATCCACTGAGTTGAGAGCACTGACTACCTTGCAGAGATTCAAATAAGTGTGCATCAATATTATAACATGTTTCTCAACAGATATTTTTTAGACTTCCATTTGAAATCATGAGCAGTGATAACGAACACGGGTGCTTATCTTTTAAAGTCCGTCAGAACACTTAAAACTTTTTAGCTTTAGATATAATTAATTTTAGGACAGTTATAGGTTTCAAGTGTAAAAATATTGAATCCTGAGGTAGCATATTTGTACTTTAATTTATTTTTTTGTTATTTTTCGCATTTCACTTACATGCTAAATTTTATATTTTTATTTCTTTCATATAAAAAATCTACTTAAAAGCTTACTTACGAACTATTTTTTATTCCTCGAGGTAGATAAAATTACTCTAAGCTAAGCAAGCTATGTGAGATATTACATTCGCTTTTTCATTTGATGGTACTTTGCGATCAACGACGAGCAACATTGATATTATTGATACCAAAAGTGAATGTAAAATGATCACATAGCCCATGTGACGGCAGAGGGTCACCATACCCGTAACAATCTTTGGCTTTACCATCACGACATCTCGCGATTTATATACAAATAAGAAAAAAACATTAAAAAAATAAAAGTAAAAGAGACCTTACAAACGATAAAGAAACGAAACGGAACCGTTAATGTATACGCTTAAACATAAATGCAGTTTTGATCCAGCAAAACAAAAAAAAAAACTTCGGAAGCAGAAGATAAGACCTTTTTGATTTTCATTGAGCTATATCGATTTTGATTTAATCATAATTTTACTGGTAACAACGTTATTCGCTCAATGAATTTTTTTCATAAAATCTATCCTCGAAGTTGTGAGGTAATCAATGAATTATTGGATCCCATCGTTTAACCAATATCGTGTAAATTTATAAATAACAGTTGTAGTTTTTTAATTATTCATGTAGATTTACACGACACACCATTTACTTAACGTTGCCTTCTAACCAGAGTTACAACCACAAATATAAGGGAGATCGGCCCAAGTCTTTATGAAGGGGATTGCAATACACCGACTAAATGTGAATTTTCTCCTATCACATCAAATACAATATTACAACTATTAGGGACCACTAATAACTCTTGTCCACTAATTAGCTTTAACAATGCGACAACTTAATTTAGACGTGTTATCCAATATCCCAATAAGTATACAGAAATTTGTACAGTTATCAATTTGAAACTAAATGTATTACAAATAACGTTAATTTTCATTAATGACACAAGAATTAAAATTGACACATGATTTATTGTAATCTAAATTTTGTACCTTATAAAATTTAGAAGAAAAAGCAAATCCATTTATTGATTTCAATTTTTCAATGTTCCCTAGTGTCACCACTAACATTAGCAACCGTTCATAGACAAACTCTTAAACCCTCATTTCTACTTAAACAAAAGAAAAATATTGAATAAAAAGCTAAAAAACGTGATGCATTAATGCAATTCTCTTTTACGTATCACAAAAAACATTAAATGTCAAAAGAAATCACAATTATGAATTTTGAATTCATAAGACGAAAACGAAAAGACAAAAATAGAACATTTTTTTCTCAATAATAATAAAACATAATGTTAACAATTTGTAATCGAAATAGCAAAACATTTTCATCTTAACAATAATACACTTACCAAAAGAATGCCAATAATAATGAAACATAATATTTTTACAATAATTAAAGAAAATTCGGTCAACGTAAATAACATAAAGAATGATGTGGTTGTAAACATCCCGACCGTTCATTTCAACCTAGATATAACAGAAGGCACTGCGTCTAAAGATGTTTTACGCACCTGAGGCAATCAATCTGATCAAATTCCACGAACAAGCGGATTTCTACCCAGCTTCATACAGCACGATGAATTTGGTTGTTTGGACTGGGTAAAATTACGACGCTCTCTAAACTAAAGGATTTTCAATTATATTTCCAATTCCGCATAGGTCACAGACAAAAAAATAAACCTAAAGAATTTTTCTGTGCGATAATTATTTTCAAATAATCGAACATAACGTGCCTAAACATTTAGCATTTAAAATCCCGGTGCAAACTACTGTAGCTCCCTTATTTTCACTCCAACGATACCACATTACTTGGTAGATTGTAAAGTACTGACGAATTTACCGTGACCTTTTTCACCACCAAATTATCGAGAATATCCGACAATGCAATATGGGTTTCAATGACCGTTTATTATGTCATCCCCAAAATTCTCATCCATACATATTTATTCTTTACCCTTCTGATATAATAAAGTCAATCCGTGATTTATGAACAAAACGTTGTATGTATCAACAATTTAGTACCCGGAAATAGCGTTCAAAATAATATTAACTTGCCACTACAAACACTTCATGCGCCATCTTTTTTTTAAGAAATCAATACAGATTCTACTCTTAAAACTTCCTGAGAGAATTAATTACGATATTTAAAGAGATTTTAGTAAAAATATCATTTAAAGTGTACAAAACACTTGTGAAGGTATAATAGCCTGTTTATTCGAATATTAAAAATAATTCTGATATACTGTCTAGCTTCTATTCGGTCTATTGATACTAGTACATAATATCCAAAATAAATATATGCATTTATTATCACCTAGTTTTACCTTATTATATTTGTAGTGAGGTATCAAAATATCACCAGTGTAAATAGTAGAAAATAGGCATATGTGCTTATTTAATAGGCAAACAGGCAAACTGAAACTTTGAGAGACAAAACGGCAATATGTAACATTATTTATCTAAACGATATATTAATCTATGGTGAGTCTAAAGTAAACCGTGGTGATCTTAATAAATGCATAGATTATATATGAATAATTTATAATAACAAATCGAGCTAACCATTAAAAGAGAACTAAAACGCTGTCTTCCAAATGGTACTAAAACAGAAACTAAATATTTAAAAGTCACTGAGCCTTAGCTTTTTAAAGCATTTCCTCATCATAAATATATTCAATACGTGTATCCTAAAATATAAATATAATAATAAATATGAATGCAACTTATTCCTAAATATCAGGAATTTAACACACAGTCGCTACATTCACACTTAACAAAAATAAAAAATAAATAAGATGTGAACTTAAAAGTGAGGATATTTGGCACTGTACCATCTGCTTTATGTAACTAAGATCATTTATTGCAGCTGAATAGGTATACTTCAAGTATTAACGAGCACCGCCGGCGCTGACTCAACAAAATATAATACAATAGCGCTAACGATGCTCCTACATTTATCATTTAAATAATTATTTTTCTTTAAAAAAATCTCAACTGGTTGCACTTGAAATGACTAGGAATATAGAAGTAGTAAGTGGCCTTCATCTAAATGCACTACGACAAAAACAAAACGTTATAACGGAATGTTAAAATCGATACCATCCCATTGAAACATATAATTATTTGGTCTCAATAATAACATCCGTGCAGGCGAGCCTGATACGAACGACAGAAATGGATTTATTTAACACATTCATGCATCGAACCTTCCATGCAATTTTTTTTATAACACGTTTTTTTTACCTAACTACTTATGTATCTAGGGCAAATTGTACTTTGTACAAAACTAAAACCGTTTGTTATAACCTGTACAGTAAAAATCTGCTGAAACTACTTTCGTACATTCACGCACTTTTTTTCACTTTTCATCAAACGATTATGTGGCAAAATGTGAAAACATAATTAAGTTTACAGCCTGTCTACTATTGTATCACAGATATGTTCTAATTTGTAACTTAAAATCGTAATCTTTAGTCTATTGTCATTATGTGTATAGAAATGCAGTTAGTTAAATAAAAATAAATGATATATTAAAAATAAAAGAGGTAGTTTTGCCACAATGTACCGTTTACGCGTGTTTCAACCTAGGCCAAGGCAATTTACAACATTCTCCTATTATTTACATACACTTAGCCTATGACCATCAGTCTCAACATCATTTCTAAGATTCCCTAGCTCAGGTAATATAATATAAGCTATGTCATAATTCGACTGAGAACTCAAAATAAATCGTCTATAAAAGGTAACTTTTTCTCACAGTCAAGTGGACATAATATTACTAAAGTTTGCAAAAAAAAATTAAGGTACGTTCACGCGATGAGGGTGCAATAATAGGTACAATATTTTATAAACACGGTACCAGACAGAGACGAGTACTGAGCAACCATTCTTAGTCACACTTGAATAATTAAGTAACAATTATCGCACAATTTTAAAACCTTAAAAAATCTTAAGATCAATTTTGAGGTAGATACTGATTACACAATAATATGCAACGACGAGGTAATTTATTGTACGCATGTTACACACAGTTCGAGGCGCGACACGGCTGACCATGAGTAAAGTTGACAACACGTAGATAGTTCCACTGGCGATCGAAGCATTTTGTAAACTCGATCGCCAGGGAGGTATTCCAAAAATTGATTATTTAGAATTTCTAAGAGGTAGATAAACAGTCATCCGTGTCGGCCCTAAAGAGCAGAGGTAGTTCGGTTGAAAAAAGTGAACAAAATGTTTGTTCAAGGTTTTTACTGCGTGTGATTAGGAAGTGGGCCTTGGGGGAGGTGAGGAGTGACCTGATGGCGATGCTCGCGTGCAATATGGCGCCTCACGGTGTTGTTGCGCGTGAAAGTACGAGAGCAGTGAGGGCACGGCACCCTGATGCCCTGATGCCGTTGTCGAATGTGGGCTCGCAGATTCGTCTCATATCCGTAAAGTCTCTCGCAGTATGGACACTTTAACTTTTTACCTGAAATCATTATAGTCGATCCTTTTAGTACCTATTATTTAATAATAATTATTATTAATCAATATAAACGTATCATTAAAATCATTTTAAGTGTAACGAAAAATAAGTTATGTCTTACCATCAGCAGTAGCAATTCCACCAGATTTGCTCGTAATCAATTTCGCGGGCCAGATGTCAGGGCTTGGTTTCGGCGGCACAGGCGATTTTGCAAGTGGTTTATCATGGTAGTTGGTAGTAGGTAGAGGTGCTGCCGGTGGTGGTGAGTTGTTGTATCCAGTTGTGTGATAATCGTTCTCATTTTTAACTCGTAAGTCTGAAAAATAAAATATAACAGTTTAGAAGAACTGGTCAAACACATTAAGTAAAATATTATAAAATATATCAAACTCTTCAAATCCCTTTATTATTTAATAATATTATTTAAATTATTATTTTTTTATTATTTAATTATTTAAAATCTATGATACTTTATAGGATAATTATAATAGTTTCTAAAATCTTACAAAAGTTATTGACAACAATATTTTGACTAACGAGCTTTATGTGAAATCTTCAAACCTTCAGCACCCTGATCATTAGAAAGGCGTTCCATCATTTCATCATTAGCCGAAGCGCTGCGTTCATATCCATTATTCTTGACCGGGTTGCCGAGGGTTGAAGTACAATCAGGAGGGTTCTCTTCATATCGAGTACCCGCTCCAGGGGATGAACGGGTATCTGGTTCATCAGCTACACTGCCACAGTGTGATGATGAAGAACTTTGCCTGAAAGCAGCAATGTTACCTTATAAATCCTATTTAATATTACAAGATCGAATTATGTTAACCTTTCAAAAAAAGCAAGTACTGAAGTTTTGTTTGAATTTAATGTCAATATTATTTTCTGGAGAGTGTCTAGGTAATATTTCAGTAAATACCTGTAATTCCTAGTGACTGGGCTTTGAGATGGGGATGGCTTAGGAGGCGCTGGCCTACGGTGAGAAGAGTGCATTGGCAAGTGAGCTGGTGGTGCATAGCGTCCCATTCCACCAGTGCCACCATGCATGGGCAGACCATATTGTGGCATAATAGGAACGAACGTAGCAGCTGTATGTGACTGTGGCGGAGCTGACTCCTGAACTTCACAATTCCCTGATCCCGATACTGGGCTTGTCTTTATACGGGTCTGGTGACGTTCCCCTGACGACTGCTGAGTTTGTTGTTTTACCCATGCGTCTTGGGACATCTCCATTGATAGGCCTTTGACCTGGAATTATTAGTAGCGGAATTTGAAAAAAAAAAACACGTCACGTTAATTATTGACATTGCGTTAGTTTTACACTGTTAAGGTTGAGTCTTCCTTATACATATTATTATTTTGTATTTCAGAAATACAGTAGTTATAATTCCAATCAAACCTGTAAATTTTCTCCACTCTTGAGGAAGCTGGAAAGAGCATCCTGACTGACGTGCACCTCCCCCTTGTACATGAACTCGAGGAGTGCTTGCATGTTATCAGCCGTAGTGGCCTCCAGGATAACGAAACAAGCGCCCGCATGACTGGGAGGTGCCGTGTCGAACAACTCTTGAAAATGTTTACTGCACGCAGCCAGTATCACTTTGTGGGCTTTGAACTGGCGACCTGGAAAGATAGAAAATAAAGATTAGATGGGCATTGTTACATTATAATTTTCTGATATATTTCGGGGTTTATAAAAAATATGTATTTTTAGATGAAGGGCTTAAAGGTATAAATGAAAGTAAGAGTTAAACATCAAAAGATCGCATTATATCCATGATAATAAACTACAATCCCAAATCATTAAACCAACAAATCTTCGATAACAAAACTCTACCGTTGCCTAATCCCGTTGACCCTATCTATTTTCATTCCCGTTTAAAAAACGCCGTGCGTCCCACGCGGTGCAATAAACCATAAACTAAAGTCAAGGTAACTGCTGGCTGCCAGTGGCGTGTGGTCCCAGAACAATTCCGCGAAGTGTAACCACGAGCTAGGGATAATCGTGTTTAGTCATAAAATATATAAACATGTAATGCGAAGCGTACGCTCGATTTGTTTTGATTGCGCTACATCTCTTCTCAGTTCACTCACTGTTAGCACTGCCTATGCGCATACCTAATTTTAGCCCCAGCCATTACGATATAGTGAAAGCATTAAAAAACGCGTTTTAAAAATTAGGCAACGGAATTTTTATAAAAGTTGCTTTGTTGAACTTTAGAGCCGCTTTCGATTTTTTGCAAATGCAGATATGCAGCGTTACGGCATGAATTTATTAAATTTTATTGGCATAAATTCTAAATTGTTAATAGAATACATTTTATAAAGCATAGGAAGGTAAATGAAAAAAAAATCGAAGGATAAAAGTTAATTCACATTCCATATTAGTTCGCCATAATAACAATAGAGGGCATAGCTAGAGCGAAACATTTCGTTTCGTCGTATTAACGTCGACTTAAAAGCAGATTATTTATAAGCAATTTATGCGTGAGACACATTCTTATTCTGACATTTGAGAATTTAAGTTCACATGAATTCTTAACACACTCCCAAGGTCATCATCATAAGTTCCTATAGTTGCGTAATGATTTTATCAAATATTGTTTTGTTATGACAAAAATCTAACGTATGTGTCGATATTAGGCGCGATGATAGGTGAATCGTACCTTCTCGCCAGTTAACTACTGTAGATAACACCATAGTACTAACATCTATTACGTCACGAGCGCGCAGAACAAAATACGATTAGCCTTGGACATGCCGCCGCGCGCCGTATGCGCCAAGAAGGTCGTCCGAACGCGTAACTATTGTGCGACCGAAACGCAGTTTGCAACAGTCGCATAATTGCGTAGTTTCTATTTTAATATTTATAATATTATTGGTTATTTACATACTTATCCATAAGTTCTTGAAACTGCGCATATTTGTCGCGACCAATTGACAAATGCGTTTGACCACAATCTCACCACATGTTAAGAGGATAAACAAGAATTTAATTTAAATTAATTAAAAAACTTGCTGATTTTCTTGCCGATTCTTCTCAGTGACCTCTAAACCGGCCATTAGTAAGTAAACAAATCTTAGATGTGAACTAGCTTTCAAGTAATTATATACCTATTTATTTGACATAAATTCGATTAAAATAGTATAGTTAATACTAAACAATCAGTGTTTATTAAAAATAGTTATTCTGAAATAGCTTTAGGTATATTCCTTTTTTTTTTTAATAGAACATATTTGACCATACGGCTTCAAGGTAAACCATTGTTATATAAATAGTTAGGTATATATATTGTATCTAATCGTATATTTTATTGTATATCCTTACTAAGCCATAACATGCGCAAAATTTGGTGACTCAAAACGCAATAATAATTCCTAATCTATATATTTTTATGTAAGTTTTAAGCATCCCGCTAATTTAATTCACGCAAGTAATTTAAATAGATATTTAAATAGCCTAATGAAAGGCAGTATCACACAGTATCACGCAGTAGCAGTTTAAGCCGTTTTAACATATAAATCGCAAGATTGCAGTCGGCCTTATGTAGCCAGAGCAGTGCACGACCGTTCCGCTTGTACAAACTCCGCCCACGGGTTTGTATCAAACACTTCCTCATTCGTTTTCTTTGCTGCGTACGTTTTGTTGTTTCTACTTGCATAAAGTGTTTTTCCAAATTAAATTAGGTTTTAGAATATGTCGGGCTTAAAGAGACTGGTTAATTGTTTAAAAAAACACTTCAGGAACAGCCTTTTTTTGGTCGTTTTGTTTCATATGACTTGCTTGAAATGTTTGTTTTTGTAAAATGATTACAGATTTCCATAAATAATCAATTTAGGTAGCCTTGGTTGTATATTGATTTGGTATAAACTCTCACAATTTTTGATGTCTGAATTTATTTTCGAATTTGTGTCCTATCTTTTAAATTGATCTACCTAAAAATATATTATTATTATTATAAATCAGACTAACTTCACATAAATCAAGGACCCATTAAACTTAGCAGCAAGTTCTTAAACTTCTTAGGGTGCAAATCATGTTTTCAGAATCTGATAATACTCAAATAGATTGTGTAAATAATGTAATAGTTCAGCTGTAATTTTATTAGCGTGGTTTTTACAGAGCCCCCAAAAGTAGAAGGTTTGATTCCCACCCATGACAAACGTGTGTCCTAACTTAGGCTTTAGAAAAAAATACAAATTATTAACTACCAATGACAACGCAACAATATTCTTTGTCTTCGCCAAATAATAGTTAATTTAGCGTTTTGTGTAAAAATGTAATCATATTGATTTATCCTGTAATCTCGACTATCATATCGCCTTCTAGCCCTTCTGCAACTGATATCGCATCAAATCACCAACGATGTACATTGTTAAACATAACCACTGTGTCAATAAGGAAATAAACATTATGTCAGTAGGTACCGATATATGTAAATTGAAAAATCGTGTATAAACGCAGTATATTACGGCCTTGAACCATTTTCGCTTTAATTATGTTATGTATAAAAAAAAATTCAAGTAGGACGAATAAGTAACGTTGTAGTGTTAGAATACTTTGTTTAGTTTTTTTTCATTTTTCATTAGGTTGGTCATAATGATCCAGCATTTTTATGAATTTTCTTTTCATAACAAGTCCTAGTTAAGGGGAAAAAGGCTAAAAATAGCGAACCTATATTAAAGACGGTCTGTGTTTGGCATCAGACTTTAAAAGGGTCCTATTATAAGGTCGAGAATAGAGTACATATCCTTTAAAAAAGCCCCTCTCTATCCTTGAAGACATCTGGCTTATCGGGAAGTAAGAAATGTACTGATTTACTGTACCTTAGGTCATTCAGTCACACGTTTACCAATATTTTAGTAATGACTTAATAACCGATGTGCGGAGAGATGTAGTAGTCAGTCTTTGTCAAAAAAGATGTGTATTGAAATGAAATGAAATATTTTATTCAAATAGGCCTTCACAGGCACTTATGAATGGTCAGACTCTACCACCGGTTCGGAAGGTTGCTATTATCGTGTTAGTGCAACCAACTACCGACACAAAGCGCTGTTTTTAATTAAAAACATTTGGAAAAGGTGGCTAGCGACACTAACCACTAAAACTAGAAAGATTTCAAAGATTCCCGACTTATGATATAAATCTATAAATCACCAATAACTAAACTATTATTTGCATAAATAAAAACTCCTAGACATCAGTTTAGTGAGCAGTGTTCCTCACCCTAAGTGTATTTAATATTCATTGCTGTAAGATGTTTGTGTCATACTGTTCAAAGTCCACTTGTATTCATTGAATCACATGCGAGGCGAAACCCTCTCGAGTTTAATTCTATCAACGCAATACATAGCTGTACATACCTAATAGGAATAAAATGTATCGTTATTATTTTTTAAAACTAGAGACATATTTTCTGCATAAGTTATTATAAATAAATTATATTACACAACTTTTCGCCTGTTGATTATCTCAAAGGTGCAGACGTCATCGAATGCATTTTAAGTCTCTAGAGTCATTAGGTGATAATTGTCAGCGTCACGCATATTACCAAATTCAAGCAAAGAGTCTCCTATTGTACCATATCTGAACAGAACTGCAAACCCAAAACCTCAAGGCAAATTTTATACCACTCGTCCATCGATACGATAAATCGTAATATTGGTGAACTTACTTTGTAACAAACCATCAAAATTTCGATTTACACTTCAAAACATCCTAAACTACCTATTAAACCTTAAAAAATCTAATAAAAATAAAGCTAGAATATAAAAAAAAACGAGGCCATCTTTTGAAACTGCACTAAAACATTACACAATCTTAATTAGAGTCGCTCTAGCGGCATATAAATAATGTGACTTAACAGCCTAAATTCAAATGCCCATCATGAATGCATCTAGCCCAAAGCGTTACAACAGCATGCGCCCACCCATCATCCATAACGAGGAAACGAGCGAGCGACATTGGTCGGCGCGGGCGCAGCGCAGGTTGCAACACCGCTGACATTGGCCTCATTTAGAGACCTACTAACGCTTATCTTGCATGCGTGCACGGGCGGTGCGTTTGATTTGGACTCCGTTTGGTATTTATACGAGTTTTTTTGTTATGTTCGAGACGCTTGTGTGACTCTTTAGCGGCTTCACATTACAAAACAATAATGATTTAGTAAATATTTATTTATTTATTAAGAGTAATCATTAGTGTTGAAATTGATAAAGGCAAGAATAGCCAGTTAGCTATTCTGGTTTTTACTATGTCCATGAAGCATTATTCTTGTTAAAATAAGTAAAATAGGATGATTTATTTCTGCCATAAATATAAAATGTAAAGAAAATCTACTATATAATCAAAACACAATGTTATATGCCATTTAAATGCAAATTAATTAACGTTTTTGCTAACAAAATAGCGATCGTAACACAAAATAGGCACCAATTAATAGAAGAATACATAGAAATCCAATCCATGAGAATGAAACCCAGCAAACGTGTTCTTTGAATACAGCAATAGATTTATTTATAATTTCTAATTCAACATTATGATACCAATTTAAATATTGCATGGTGACCTACTTTCGGCGTACATTGAATACGACTTCTAAACTCGAATGCTTCGTTTCATTCGGGCCCCAACAGTGCATCTCGGGCAACTCATGCGTAAATAGGTCAACGTCTAACATAATAGGATATAAAAACTGCTTTTATAACTAGTTTTTTCATGAATTAAGTATCATCTTTCTGTAGACAAGTCTTTACCTAGGATGAATTAAAATTATTTTATAGGCAGTCATTGTTGGCATTACCCCTCCGAGGTAGAGATATCGATTTACAGCTGTTTATATAGATGTATCAATGTATGCGTGTTTAAAGGTGTGTTCTCAATTTTTATTATTTTTATTTAGACATTTTTTTCGTTCAGTATGAGGCTTCTTATCTGTTCAAATATATATAGATATATCTGAATATCATAAAGCATACAAGGGAACATAGTCTCAAGTACCGCTGCCGATCTTGGTGATAAATTTAAAGAAAATTATCTATTTTCTGGTTTATATATCACAGCCTCTGCTTAACTTGAGAATTACAGAAAATAGAAGAATATATAGAAAATAACTTAGAAGAAAAGAAATTGGATATATAATATCAGTTTTCTAGTTTCAATAGGTCAGCTTAGCTTGGGTTCCAATGGGCGTGCGAAAAGAATATCCTAAATGTCTTTAAAAAGGTAGATTCAGGTAAATAATTAACATTATAGTCTTATTTAAGTTCGCCTCAGGTAAGCTTCAGATTGAGTAAAGAAATGTCGTATATATCAGAAAATAAATATATGTAGTAGGTTATTATTGCCAGTTATCTGGATACCAAAGGAAAAAACATTGAAAATCATTTATTTTGGACTTCAGCGTCAACATAGACAATTTTATTGACAATACAAATTACTCACAGATAGAAAGATATAAATATAGAAACAACAATACAATATACACTGTGTAAAACCAAAAAGGCACCTATCTCACCATAAGCTCTGCTTTTTTTTAAATATGGTAATATCGCAAATTTATAAAATGAAATATTCGGTTTCTTGAAACAGGAGACATTACACGCTATATTTTGCGAACAAATCTATAATTTGCCTCGAAAACATTATTTACTATTGAGAATCACGATTTGCGTCATAATAGGTTGCTGATTTTCTCATTAGAAACCGAGTGCACATAAGAATTCTTCAATATCCATGAATGGCGTAAGTTTTGTTCGTGCCGCAACCTTCATGCATAATAATTATTTTTTGTCACACCACATGTATAGGTACTATTGTAATGCAAATAATATAACAAGGGCGATTTATTTACTTAAACGAGCAAGTATTAACATTCAAAACGTATTTATTACGTGGAAAATATTGTTGTGTTTTATAATTGTGGCCCCAAATTTATTGGCTAAATTAAAAAGATGTATTTCAAAAAGGGACAATAAATAGATTAATACCTTACAATCTATTGAAATTTCGTGTAACGCTACTGAATACGAAACAGGTGTGTTTTATAAACGTCACAGGTATAAATATAGTAACAGAATGCGTAAATATTATATGTTTTAAAGAACATTTTACATAGAAACTATGAGACAAAGGAGCAAGTCTTTAAAATGTAATCCGTTCGAGAAAAATCAAAAACAAGTATGTCTATAGATTTTAGAAGAATAAAACTCTACCAACATACTATATTATACATCCACATATTTTCCACAACAACACAGATAGCATAAAAATAAAAACATTATTCAGCTCCGTCAAATAACAAACATCTGTGAAAGCCACATCCGTAACGAAAATTCGCTGCGAATCCGAAATCAAATTGAAAATCGAGTTGGGTATATACGCCCGGATGCAAGTGGGAACAGTGGGGGGGTACGACTAACCCCATTTCACCCACCCACACAGGCATACATACTTGTATAGATGACAACGCATCAGACGGGAGTGTGCGCCCGCCCGCCCAACTTCAAGGTCGGTGCGGGTGGGCAAAGCCTGGTTAGAGCGAGACAGATATATCCACCCCAAGCGAAAGTGCAAGCGAAATGCGTGAGAGAAAATCAATCTTGCACGGCACGAGGGTGGAAAACTAGGTGAACTGTTCGGACGCACAAATGTATAGCGAGGTGTAGATAGGCTGTTGCAAATTGGGAGCAATATTGAAAACTGGTTTTCTCTCCCGCTTGGAAAATCATTATTTTGTGCTTCGTGAAGGAATCATACATTACGTAATATTATTTACCAAGTAGCGAGTTTAACACATTCTCAATTTAAATAAGGTTTACATTTAGTGAACTCTACTAATAATATACCTTTTGATAAACGTTTGTTTAATTTACAGATTTTTTTTCTTTTTATATCATCAAATTGGTTTATATATCAAAATGGTTTACAACACTTTGGCACTACGACAAACCCAAGATATTTAAGTTCCCAAATACTATTACATATAGATACCTATTTCTTTTTAGACTCAACTTTAGTTCTAGTAACCAATATTGTTAATTGAAGCTTTTGACGTCTGATTCGTATCAAAATTATCGGTCAATCGCATGTTCAAAGTGTGTAAAGCAGCTCACAAATTATTGTTGCCTTCTAATAACTATAATAATGGGTCAACGATACAGCTTATTTCTGCTTTAATTATTGAATAGTGGCTTTGCTCTGCAATTTTTCCCCATTTTTTTATAATAGAACATTAGAGAAGCGAACATTGACTTAGTATCAGGATAAATACCACATTAGTACAAGATGACAAAGAAAGTAACTCAGAGATTTCAGATTTACTTTATTTGAAAAAAATGTTTATCAGTTCAAACAAAGAATTTTTAATACAGAGTATACTCTTCTACAGACCATAAAAAACCCCTTAATCCATATAATCCAGCTGTTTAAACAGTCCCCGTAAGGGTAAAAGTAAACATTGAAATACCCGTACCCCTCTCTATGCACATGATCGATTTCGACAACCAAAACCGCTCAATCATCGTGACTACCCAATTTGGAAGCGTAAAGGTGAGTTTAACCCTTCCGTCGCATACCTCAGTAATCAATAGATACATCCCTGCATTCGCCCTCCTCGACAAGGGGTAGAAATTAGGCGTACACTAAGCATGCACAACTACACGGGCAAATTCCAGGGCCTCGATTCGGGTGGTTTTGTTTTACCTATAATGCATTGGAGTATAGGCTGTAGGGGGTTAGGGTGTGACCCCCGTTGCGGTATGGGCCCCCCAAACACCCTCTCTGACGTTTGGTGGACCACAGTAACACCTTGATTTTTTGACGGTAACCAAAAACGACTGTGATAAATTTCTGTTTTATGTCCATCGAAGATTACAGGAGACACTTACTTTTAGTGGTTTTTATTAAATTCTATGGACCTTGTGGTTTATACGATAACAAGCCCTATGTCTTGAATAATAGAGTTCATTTTCGTTTTTTACTCTTTTAACTAATTAAGGCCTATGGAAAGAATTTATAATTTCTGTAATAATTAATCAATTGTGATTATGTGCACATAATTATAGAAGCCACGTTTTAACGTGCAACAATACCTATAAAAAAAGCAAATATATTTTTATGTGTAAAATAAAAATTACTGAGAATATTTAGATATATCAAACGCTAGATATCTAGGTTTAGAATAAACAAACGTTTTTTTTTACTTAAATCTCAGTATTGTAAGTGATAATGTGTCAAAGGTGGTAAGAATGGAATTTCCACTAATGTATATCTGTTGGAACACACGTAATACATTATGAGTTACTTGATTTTATAATATATCTTATATAGTTTTCAGGCTAAAATATAAACAAATATCATTAATAGAATTTATACCTTCTGTATATATGTAGGTATAAATTCAGTAGGTAAATTTAATTATAAAATCAAAACCTATTTATCGATCGTTTTATTTAAATAGAGCTATAAATTTAACATTAAATCCTTTTTATTGAACATTAAACATGAACAATTTGTGATGTTAACTTCTTTGAGATAGAGACGTTCTCCAATTTTTTTTTTATATTTATTGATCATTAAATAAAAACGTTAAATTAAGTAATTGATGAAATTTTGTAAATAAATGTTGGGCTCGTTATTTTAAGGCTATAATAGAGAAAATCTTATAACCCTGCTCGTAAAAAGGCTATACGCCGTGAAATAGCTAAAACTTCCATGTCTTTATCGGTCACATGACGAACTATGTTAGGAAGAGCGAGACGGATGCTGCTATCCCACTGATTTAGAAAAGCGCCAGTCCGATCTATCCAGTCTCATCAAATTTTGTGTTACCGCAAACCTTAAAACGACTAGAAAGAATTAAAGACATCAAATATTTGACAAAGTCATGTTCTGTTTGTCTAAAATACCAAAACCTATTTACATTAATGCATGTCGCCTTAAATAATAAAAGCTAAACAAAGTATCTGTTTGTGTTCAGCACACAAAGCCTAGAACTAAACAGGTTTTTCATTAATGGGAATGGCCACATAAAAATCATTTTGTTTAAAAAAATACGGTGTAGATAGTAGAAGCCGGCCGTACAACATTTTAACGCATTTTCGTCTAGGTTATTTGTCAAAGGTTTATCTAAACTTGCACTTATCGTTTATCTATGATAACGCCAAAAGATAGACAGTCCTATCTGCGATATAAAAGGGCTCTAGGAAGCTAGTTATGGCATGAAAATAATTGATTCGTTTGTGATTTAAAAAATAAATAATTGTTGGAAATAATCTCTGATCCTGGCAACCACAATCTTGTAGCCTTATAAAAATAAAAGAATACACAGAATTAATTAAACAAAGTAACTTATGATACCGCCTTAAATCACGGCCACCCAAAATATTCCTTCCAAATACAGCTGCAAGTATCAAATTCACACAAAGGCGAAACCATAAAAACGATGCAAATAATGCCTACTTATTATATCATACCTAAATAGGCTTAAGCTAGTAGTGAGGGAGACTGTGCCCATTATCGATGCTATTATAAAACTAGTTGTAATTTCTGTGTCAATAGCTGAAATACGACAGTGTCTGGGAGGGGGCAGGCTGGGTGGATTGGGCGGTCGGGAGGCCGGGTGGTCGGTTGCCTCGCGACACATATAGAGGCTCGGTCGATAAGGAAAGCGGGCCTATGCGTTACGCATCGGGCTAGGAAACGCAGTGAATGTGTCGTTAAAATTGAGTTTAAACTTCGTTTGAAATGGATGTTGTTCAGCAGTATGTTTTCATTTGGTATTAAATTATTATAAAGCTGTTTTGATTTCATTGAGCTCAAAATTTTATTTTAGTTTGGAACATCAAATTATGTGAAATCAGGGTGTTGTTTTTTCATTGCCTTCATAGTAGCGATGTAAAGCACGGCTAGAGACCGATGCTCCAGGGTTTGGTTCCCACGCGTGGCTTGGGCATGGTATGATTGACCCTTTTTTGTTATACCTACTTGAATATCTGTACCTCAGTAATGGTAAAGTGCTCGACAAAGAACCAGCGATAATCCTTACTACTACGTTGGGACTTTGAATATCTTAAGTGAAATATAGGCCTACAAACTGAGGCCTCCCGCCTTGTCCTCGTCTCTCGAGCACATTACTAATCCCCGGCTAGATAGAGAACGCTACAAAGAACTAGAACTATATCTATTAAAGAAACTTAAAATAAAATCATAATGATGAACTAACTACATTACCCAAATCGAATCACATGGAATCCAAAAATTAAGAATATTTTTTTCTGAAATTAGTATTACCATTATTATGACCACCTGCGATGATACAAAACGTTCGTGTCATTAACCTTTTTATACTCTAATTATATTTATTAATGAGGTCTAATATGATTATTTAAATGCCTATTTTTAAGCCTCCGACATAAGAATAATCAATTATAGTTTTTTTTTATTTATGCAACAATGAATAATTTATTTTTAAATATCAAACATGGCAAAACGAACATCATTTAAAAAAAAAATTACGAACATTATTTTCCTTTACTTGAAATTATGCTACTTAGCTTTTAATTTTAAATTGTCTTTGGTCTGCCAAAAGAAAATAACCACAATATTATTTTGCCTAAATCCAGAGAGCACCGTTGCCACGTAAATAAGGGATGTACGAACAAGGAGTCAAACCAGCCATGCAGAAAACGAGATCCACCCCGCAGCTTCCAGAGGTAAGTGGCAGAAGAAATCCAGCATTATCCGCCTCTGGCAAGATTCAACCAGATATCCTGCTTTTTAAGGTTCCGTAGGTTATTGGAATATAATAAGGTTTTCGATGGAATTTGTTTTTGTAGTTTTGGCGTCGTACGTCATGGCTAATATATAAAAATATGTTTGGTGTGAGAATATGTAAGGTTATTCAAAAATTTTACGACAGTTTACAAAATGTTTTTTCTGACATATAAGGATATTTCTGGAACGTAAAGAATCAAATAAGCCTTTTCAATTTACAATAATAATCCCCAATTTCATTAATCATTATAGATTGCAATCTCTACATGAATATTCAATTTTGTATCAATTAACGTATCTAATAAATAAATTAATAGCTTGTTCTCAATTTCAGTGTAGTAAAATCTCCTAAGGGCTTAGTTGCTAAATTCTTTTTTTTTATTTTACACTCGTGACCAATTATAGACTGGTTTGATAGGAAACCGGTCCATAACGTGTTTAATAACGACGCTACCTCTACGCAGAATCATTCAAATAAACTATGTAGTGACGTACAAGGTACCTACAATATGTAAAATTAAAAAAGAATCGAAGTAAACTATCGTTTCAAGCCGACCCGCAAAATATATGTTTGTAGTTGTGATATTTTTATAAAATCTCGACCTAATAAAAATCATGAGGAGAAAATTGGAAACTCTCTAGAATTAATAGAGTCTGAGAAAATAACTAATTATTTATTTCCAGGCATAATTGATCAATATAGGATATTAGAAGCAAACTATGGTCATAAGCCATTAAAGCTAAGTGTCTCCAAAGCTCTCGTTTGTTCAACTATAAGCCTTCTATGCCCAAAAAGCGGCCTCCATAAGTGCAAACTTCCTAACCCCCACCTCCCTTTTCTCACACAGCGACGGGAGGCACCCACAACCCCCTATTTTCCCCCTAAGAACCTCCCTAACTTCCCCCACAATCCCCCCGTTGCGTCTAGCACACTTGTTCCTAACAACCTCGAAAACTTCGGACTGTAAAAAGTCTTACAAAATGTAAAGAATCAGTTAACAAATGAACTGCAATTATAGCCTGTATTGTTAAGTTTAAGGTCAGACTGATATTGTTTGAAAGTTGAAGTTTTTCTCTTTTACAAATGTAGTTATGTAATGATTTTATAACACCAATTGCGAGAATCGACATTGGTAATGAATTATTATGTTTTTCCTGATAAAGAAATTCTCCGTCTACTGACGAATTATTAAGGATCGTATATTGTCAATTTCCAAGATTAATGCTTATCTTTCAGTGCATGTGTAACATTTCCAAGGTTTTATTTACCTATAGATACGTATTTCGTATAACTTTACCGTGCTATATTTATTTTCCTCGTGTATAAAATGACACTATAATTTGTTTAAATTACAAAAGTTATTCAGACACACACTTCCCTCACAAAAGCCAGAGAACTTAATAATAATAGTTAAAAAAACAATGCCAAAGTGAAGCATTATTAAATTTTTTTTAGAATATTTGAGAAACTTTTTAAGTTCGCAGTATCAGTAGTAGATATTTCATCCCAGCAAAAGAGACGTGACGTGTTACATTAACAGTTGAATTTGAATAAATATACCTTTTGGTACGGAGTATACATGATGCTATCATCCATGCATGTGCGGTTCACACGTGAAATATTTTCTTATTCTGCAGGGCGGCTATTTAAATATGATAATAGAATTTATTTATAATAACAAAGAGTAGAATATTGATTTGTTAAGGTCGTAATTCATTACCATTTTTGAATTTGTATGCTAAGCATTTTTTTTTTATTACGTCATAATAAAGTAAGGTTATAGATTCCGTATAAGGTGACTTCCGTGGCATTTTACTGATCATAGCTCTCCAGAAAATGTCTAGAATTAATCTAGAACATAAACACTTTTGCATTTATAGTAAAAGTATGGTGTACCAACGTTTTATCGAATATCCACTGATCGAATTCACAGAGACCACGATGGCTTGATTAGAAAAGTTGCCATCAATTGAACGTGTCGTCAATGGTTGGTTATGACACTATCGATGGCCGACAGAACTGTTCCGTTTTACACCTAAACATCCATATTTATCCATAACTAGCTGTTCCCCGCGGTTTCACCCCCATTCCCGAGGGTTGTAATATTTTCCCGGCACAGAAAGTATTTTTTGTGTTTTTCCAGGGTATTTTCTACATATTTTCCAAGTTTCATCCAATTACGTTAGGTTGTTTTGGCGTGTGAGAGTAACGAACATCCATACATACAAACTTTAGCATTGATAATATTAATGGGATAGTTTCTAACTAAATAAAAAATACTTTTTTACAACCATAAAATACCATGAATCACGCACGCACCAAGTTGTTTTTTACCACTTAACTTTTATTGATAACAAATGCATTCGTCATTTGTTTTCCGAACACTTCACGGAAATTAGATAACCACCGCTCTATTGCGCAGATATAATATTTTGGCACGTGTAAATGATTCTTTCGTTTTTATTATGTATGTGGAAAAGTTAATAGTCCATAGATAAATAAATATAAAACACACGTTATGCAAATGTATTAATCCATATTGGTAGTGGATTTTATGGTGAAAAATGTGTTCATTATAACTGGCTGGAATTTTTTAGGCGTATAAATTTGATATGCTTGTAAACGTCAGAGAACGCCATGACTGTGCATTTAGTTTATTTTTGGTCTAGTGGGCTTGAGGAAGTCATGGCGAAGTATTGCAATGACCGATCAAGAATTTAAAATTTTTGATCGCTGTTTTTTGTTCCTCGCTCCGAATCTTATAATCTTTTATCGGTTTCGCCTATGTCGGATAATATTATTTATTATTTTCTACACAAACTCTTTCGGATCAAATATTGCTAAGCGCTCAAACAGGTAAAGAAGAATAGAGAATTTTGCTTCGAAAAATGGAAGTTTATAGTGGTTATATTTAGATAAAAACACTGTCAATATATTGAATAAACAACGTCCATTTACGTTTAAGAAAAAAATGTATAGATTAAAAGATCACTGCTTAATTGCCTAAGCTAAATGGAATTAAAATTGTTTTTGCATCTGGCGTTAGATTCTAAAACATGGTTGTCAAGAGTGATTAATTATAACAAGTTCCCACGTTATGTATGTCATTAACGTATTTTGTTAACAGTTCGAAGAGGAAATATCACATACATGATACGATGGCGCTACCTCCATTAACACAAAAAAGGAAATAAAAAATTAAGTACCCAACACGTATTTTTTATCGCAGCTCAGTAATATGCATTCAATGATTGTAAGCGACCATAAAATTGATAATCGGTATCGCAAATATCGTCAGTCAAAAAAAATGTAGTGCCAAAATTATCGCGGGCTGGAGTCAACGACCTCTTTATCATTTTAGCAAGGTTTCGCGGACGTGCATGCTCGTGACATTATGCGACGTTAGACCTGCGTGATAAGTAACGATAATACAATTTACCTACTAATTATGAAATATATGCAACGTTAAACATTTTCAAAACAGTTTTTGCAAGGTTACAGTTGTAGCTGTAACAGTTTGTAGAGGCTCTACGAATTTTCGTAGGCATTTCTCAATCGCAAAACTGCAGCCTTGAAATTTCAATCAATATATTTCTGTTTAGTTAAATTTTATGATTTAAGCTCAAGTACCTTAATATTAAACCCAAATAACATCAAATGTGTTTATTATATTTCCACTGAATTTCCAGTTGACAAAAAAACGTTATTATTGCATTCACAAACAACGCCATGTCGTTCAAATGAAATTGTGAATGCGTCCACAAGGTTCTTTGAAATGAGTTCTGATATATGATAGCTTGGTCGGGCGTAGCCGTCGATCGATAGCAGTACGATCGGGTCGTAAATAATTAAGGCTCTCACGCTAAGGGTGTACTCAGGTAGGTGTAGGTTCGTTAGTGATGCACCCTTTAGGTTATTTCTGAGGGTGTGCTCCAATTCTGTATCATTGTTTTTAAAGTTAAGTAACAACAAAGTGAATTTGAAGCTTAGACTTCGTGCGAAATGTTTCGTGACATTTATAAATATTTTTTTATATAAAGTTTAAAATTTTTCTATCAAGTAATTGGTACATTAAAAATCATATTTGTAACGAAAACAAAACAGCCCGCTTATTTAGCTAATACAAACTTCGTCGGCGAGCCGCTTCATGGAGGCCTCGGAGAGCTTACCTCTCACGTGATTAGTAGTATTAGCGTTGTAAGCGACAGAGACAGAGCATAGAGGCCGCGACGAAAGATCCTTTCAGTGTCATTTGCCTTACAAAATCGAGCCCCAGTTTCTATACATAAAAGTAAACAAAAAAATCTTAAGGCCTCCATGTTCTTAAAATAGTCTATACATTTTGTCTATTAGCGAAAAAGTCACAGCTTATGTCAATGGCAGTGCCACGAGTATTATTAGCACTGCCACAGTTTACTCCAGCTGTGTCATTTCATCGCGTAAATAGAACCATGTATTTAAATTGAATGATTTATATTACTGTTTAAAATACAATTAAGAAAATATACTAACCATTTGCGAATTATTTTTAAGCAGTTGTTTGATTTTGTAAGCGTGATTAAAACATAAAAGAATTTGCTATAAAGGCACTGCATACTTATCATTTAAAACAATATCTAATTACAAAACTAGAACAACATATTTGTATTTAGTTATCAATAGTTTTACGTACTTAATACAAATGTTGCTAGCAATAAGTTTTTGAGGAAAACTATTTCAAATTTAATTTTAATAATGTGATCAATATAATATTGATTTATTATAGTTTAAAATAATATAATAGTCCAGTCTAATATCTTTATAATAGTCATATCAGGCAACATTATTATTTGGATCATAAAGTTAATATTTCGTGTTTGAGCTTGCAAGTTTATTCACTAGGCTAAGTAAATAATCCATTTGCACCTTTTTAAAAGACACAAAATTCATATTTGCCCGGCTTAGAGGTTACATATCTTACGACTACCACGCCAATGTTGGATTTCCCCAGGACAAGCATTTGTGTGCATGAATATGTCTATTTGCTTTGTATCTTTTCGTAAATCCCTACAAATATTATAAATGTAAGATTGTTACGCTTTGACGTGAAAACTAATTAACCGATCATCATGAGACTTGGTACACATATTCTTGGAGGTATTAGAAGTAACATAGGATACTTTTAGTGCCGGAAAAATGTTACATCCCTCGGGAATCTGAGTGAAACCGCGAAGGACGGCTTGTACTTTTAGAACTCCTTTTTTTATTATCTATAGTAGAAGCGTTGCTTAGTTTATGTAAAGAAATACATTTATTTTAGAAGCTGTAATTTGCAAGCTATGGTTCTATCATTTGACCATCGCTGAGTAAGGAGTGGCCTCGAAACGCCGGCCATTCAAGAGTACGATTTTAAATTGCAAATTTTGGAAGCTAAATACCAGTACGTTGTTTCATATAGAGGACGAAGTAGTTACAATAATTTAACGGTTACATAAAGGAATTTTTAACGAATCTACTACATCTTTTCGCGTAATTATCCCTACTAATATTATAAACGTGAATGTAAGTGTGTTTGTTACGGTTTCACGCAAAAACTACTTACTATATTCTTGGAGGTATTAGAAGTCACATAGAATACTGTGATGAAAAAAATTTACATCTCTCGGGAACGCGGGTAAAACCGCAGGGTCAGCTAGTAATGATAGAAAATCGACGCCAATTTCTATCGTGTCGTAAAATACTACGCAATACCGTCTCCTTAGGATTGAACCTGTTGAATCGAATTGAAACCCATTGTATAAACGAACTGCTAATTTCGCAGTTACAGCAGATGATTTATCATGATTCGACTCGGCTCTATTGGACGCCAGTCATAATAAATGCTTTTCAAGTGGTCACGTTATCACGTAGCGATTCGCTACTATATCACGGATTTCCTGAAAATTTTGATAAAGACGTATGATAAAAGTAAAAAAAAAATTCCATTCACTCACTTTACTTCTTAACCGACTTCAAAAAAAAGGAGGAGGTTCTCAATTCGTCTGTATTTTTTTTTGTTTATTACCTCATAACTTTCGACTGGGCGAAGCGATTTTAATAATTCATACTACTAACGTGGCAAATATGCTAACGGTCCGTCTAATAGTAAATGGTCACCCAATCCGATTGACGCTTGGTATACTAGGGGTACACATCCAATTCACATTTGGGATTCAATTAAAAATATAAATAAAATTGTAATCATCTGTATTTAATGTAATGATAATTATTTACTTAGCAACTACGTAAATGTGTTTTTTTCATTCAATATTGTGTAAAATGTGAGCCTTCTCAGGTCCTTGAATATCAAGCTGTGAGTGTGTGTGTAAACACATTTAAAACCAATATCAGAACCATATGTAAAACAATAGCTTTTCTTGCTTATATAAATACTACATAATGCAGCAGAGATCAATCGAAGAAAATATGCGCATATATTTGATATTATACTACTGTTATCAACATCCTTCTACGACATACGTGATATCATAATTTTCAAGATAGAATTCTTTACTATTGCATACAGCCCTCCTCATAGAGTTCTTCAAGCAAGTTTTTTGTCCACTAGCTTTTTGGCAGGAACTTGCCTTTTCGTTTCATAAAGTTCTTTTAAATAATGTTGGATGTTCTGTCCAAAAGAGAACAATGAATGTGTGGATCGATTTTCAAATTGTATCAAAAAACCTGTTAAATATTTTTGTAGGTCGAGTCCTTCATTCAGTGACAAACACGATTATTCTTGTCCTCGATACTGGCGAAAATATTTTGTAGCTATTCTAAAAAATAAGAAGATTAAGGAAATCCACCGCTGCCCAAACTCCAGCTTTAGACTTTAGTCAGGTCGTGAGAACCTGTGGGTACATTCCATCTCTCTTGGTAATTCCAGAATAAATTGATTCAACTTTATTTTTCTCCTAAGTAATTTTACTTTGCAGAAAAGTTATGACGCGAGAAAACTCAATCAATATGCGCATTTATATTTTTCGGTTGTAATGATAATATATTTATTTTGAAATTCATGATAAAACAGAATTAATGATAATCCCTTATTTTTATTCTGGAATTTTCAAAAGAACTGACCATTATTGAAATGGTAGATGATAAAATAGTTTCAAGCGCTTACCTTCGCAAAACAATGTGACATCCGCGAGACTCTCTGAATTCCAGAGGTTCGCGAAGGACGTAGCCAGGTTGGAGCCGAAGCTGTTCCATTTCAAACAGTACTGCTGCTGCTGGGAGTCCATACCCGGGCCGCCTCGTATACCTGCCCTGTAACAATATGAAGGCAAATTCAATTTTGAGGTCTATTTGATAAATTTAAGAGCAGACAATAATATTCTTTATATGTTTGATTTCAGATTGGTTTTGGAATTATGACCATGACAATAACGAATGATGACAGTCAAAAAGGCTAACAAACTGTGTGTGAAAGTGTTACAAGAATAAATGTGTCAGAAAAGTGGATGTAACAGATAACATTGTTTATTTTAAAAAGAATGAAAAAAATATAATTTCATAAATTATTGTTTTTAAATTATAAATGGTTGTACCATTTTTATCTTATACGCGACACGGAGCGTATATTTTACTTACCTATTCTACTCTTGTCATAAAAACTTATATAGAAATAGATACGTCTTGGTAGAAATATGGCTGAGGAGTTTTTTTAGCTGCATCATAGTTTTCAACGGCAAACGTTTAAATATGGGGTACGGACGTACATGTAGCCCATTCCACGAAGTATTTAATGCGTGATTTTCCCGTAGGTTTTTCCACGTAAATACAGCATGGGGTTATTCAAGAAGGGTGTGAACAGTGGGTTTTTACAGTGTTACCAACAGACTAATGATACCCCTTACCCCTGTTGCAAGCGTCAATATGTGCAGTGACCGTTAAAGATCAGAGTCCTAAGCACGAACATCTATCGCAAGCGTAGCGTTATCGTATCGAATACGCCAAAAGCTGGTTTGTATAGAAAATTGAACATGGCGCATATCGTGACGTTGCGCGATGTTAAATTTCCCGTTGCATTGGTTTTGGACGCACTCGATACGCTGACGATACGCTTACAAAAGATGTTCGTGCTCAGGGCACAGGTGGACCGTTAAGTTTTGTCACCTTAGTGGTATAAAAAGGTAGCTTTTATCCACTATACTTTATATCGATTTTACACTTAATAGGTGAAGGCTTTAACAGCAGTTCTGATTAATTCATGGTTCCGAAAAATCACTTGTATAATACATATATTATATGAGTGAAGTACATGCGTGAGTTTATCAATTCCGGATTCCAAAGAAATTTAGCAAACAGATATATTCTACACTCGCGAGCAAAACAATGGAATCACTTACTTGGAATTGATTTCGCGCGATTTTGAGTACTTAATAACTACTTAAGAATAATAAAAATGGTACCATTTTAAAGGTTAAACTGTCAACTTTATACTGATATCAAATTAATTCAAATCGCGCCATTATTTAAGAAGTTATTCCGGATTACGTGAAGAAGTATGTAAAACATAAGGATAATGGAAAATTAATAAATGAAGAAAAAAACAAAAAAATATAAATAAAAAATGATTTTGGCCTTAAATTTTAGTTTTAATTTTTTGTGTTCCCTCTCCTCACCCTAATAACTGCTTGAAGACGGTTCTTCATTGACCTAATCAGTTTCTGAATCGATTCTTGTGGGATACCTTCCCACTCCTCTATCAAAGCTAATTTCAGCTCATTCACACTTGAAGGAGCAGGATTTCTGGAACAAACCCTCCACTTTAGTTCATTCCACACGTGCTCAATGGGATTCAAGTCCGGACTGAGCGCTGGCCAGTTCAATGTGGCGATACGGACTTCTTCGAGGTATTCAGTTGTGGCACGGGAAGTGTGACAACGAGCGTTATCGTGCATTAGGAGGAAGTCATCACCGATATATCCCGCATAAGGAACGACATGTTCCAGCAAAATATCGGAAACGTTGCGATCTGAAGTTAGACCGCCTCCTCGTCCCCCGCCAGGCACGAAAACAAGCTCCGTTTTACCATCGAAGGAATGCCGGCCCACATCATACAAGAACCACCCTCATAAGCCACTGCCTCAACGAAATAGCACTGTGCAAATCACTCCCCAGGCCGCCTATAGACCCGACCTCTTCAGTCGCTGCCATGCAAACACATTCTGCACTCTTCGGAGAACAGGACTCGCCTCCATTGCTCAACCTCCCAATCAAGATGGGAGCGAGAAAATTGAAGGCGTCCTTGTCGGTGACCTGACGTCAGTTTCGGGCCTGTGGCAGGCCGTTTTGGAGTCAAATTAGCTTGCTTAAGTCTTCGACGAACTGTCCACTCGCTGGCAGCTACCCCACGAACATTTCGGAGCTCCAGTTGGACGTTGACATCTGTGAAATGTCGATTTCGGAGAGAAGATGACACGATATAACGGTCATCCCTCTCCGATGTGCACCGGCGCCGTCCAGATCTTGGTCTCGGGATAAAGCCACCAGTCGCCCAAAAGCGTTTATAAACTTTTGATACACAAGACTGGCTTATGTGGAGCTGATGTGTGACAGACCGCTGGCTGAGCCCTTCTTGCAATAGGGCGACGATTTGCGCTGCTTCTGTAAGTTCAAGGGTCAAAAGTAGCGGAGATGAGTACCAGTCAACGTGTGAAAGCCAACTGATAAAAAAAATCCGATAACACGTGTTTTTATAGGGGGTTAATAGGCCGCAACTCGTGACGTATCAAACAATTGAAACATATCTTTTTAGATACTTCTTCACGTAATCCGGGATAACTTCTTAAATAATAGCGTGATTTGAATTAATTTAGTATCAATATAAAGATAACAGTTTAACGTTTAAAATGGTGTCATTTTTATTATTCTTAAGTGGTTATTAAATACTCAAGATCGCGCGGAATCAATTCCAAGTAAGTGATTCCATACTTTTGCACGCGAGTGTAGATTAAAACCTCTACTTATCCTGAAAAATATAAGAACGCGAGTAAAATCGCAGGTATAAGCTAGTTCAATATAACAGTTAATCTGTCTACACTATAGTTATATAACAACGTGTTCTATCATAGTTTATCAATAAATACATTTTCAATGTCAAGTTATCTGCTTAACAAAATGACAAATTTATGCCGTATTCAATAGTTTTTGTGACAGTTCAAGGCTTTTTAGTGATTGCAGTAATTCCGGGTAATTTTTTTACTGACGCGTTGACTCGCAGACATTGTTCTGCCCTTTCCGGTAGGTGGCGTTGTCTTTTATAAGTTGACTATAGCGCCATCTATTGAAACTTACGTCTTGAAAATTATTAAGAAACCAAGTGATTTTTTACTAAGTAATTGCAGAAAAGCAAAGGTACCTGAAATTTTGCGAAATGTTGTGCTACTACTGCTTATAAGTTTTTCTTTTTAGGGGAACATTTATTTGTGAAAACTTGTAATTGGCCATATCTAGTTCAAAATTGTCACTATTGTATCAGAATAGCTGTAAGTTTTCCTGAAAATATAAAATAAAATAGGAGCTATAAAAGTAGCTAGCTTGGAATTTATTTGAATTTTGTGCGTTTCCAGCGTTTCCTTAGAGCATATCGTCATACCACAAGGCTATCAATAGTGAAAGAGAAATAAACGGATCGAACTCAATTTTCCATTTAAAGACCTGTGATGTATAATTAATGTTCCCACATAGCAACAAAGGTAACTATTATTCTATGTACACGGCAGGGACGGTAGGGTAGTTGCCGGGCTTGGCAAGGTCGGAAGGTGAACAACCGATGCATGATCGATGCGGTCCCTAACTACCGGCCATGCTGAATACGTAATGTACTCGGCAGCACTCGGCAATAACTGCTGGCCAGTTCCCACGACTCGGACATAAGTTCTTGTGGAAATTCTATTTTAATATCAATGCTATCGATTTTTTTGTAGGTGGTATTTAAGGAAATGCCTTCCTTATAATTTAGTAGGTGGGCCTGTCATTTTGCTATGTAGTTATGTGGCTTAAATTGAATGGTACTGCTACCTGCCGTGTGTTATGAGGGGGATATTTTTTTTCATGGCACTAAAGGTACACTGTTTTGTAATTTATGAAAAAATAATGGTATATCTACGAAAATTCAATCTCTTTAGAAAATCCTCCAATTTGAATAAGTAATGATAACACCAATTTATGCGAATCTTTCTGTTTTCTAATATTGTTTTAATAAGGGTAGATGAGGCTATAATTGAATTATAACGTAGATAGTCTTTTTAGGTTTTTATCTAAAACAAATGTTTATTATATTTTAGAACTAAAAACTTTTTCATTTTCATCGTTGTCGTGTATTACGTCCCAACAGAAAACCGTTCACAGCGCATAGCAATGTTATTACCTACATTATGTAGCAAAATTGTGAATGCATTTTCGTAGACTGTCTACGGAGCTACAGTGCAGAATTCGCATCACCGTAGCACATGCAAAATCATTCGTAGCAAATATTTGCAACCGCTACAATACGCTACGAGGTGAGAGTGAGCAACCAAATAACATGAAATAATTATTCGATTTTAAATTATATCAGAGAAGGTAGTATGAAAATGTAAGTCACGTATTTCCCTTCAAAATGTATTGACGTCATCAAACAAATGAGTAAAAAAGTTATATGCTACTGATTTTAATAAGCCGGATGACGTAATAGTGTCATGCATTTTAAGTGCCGGTCACCCTTTTGCTTTCAACACTAAAATAACTTATTATTATGCGCATAAGCATCACTTATGTAAAAGATATTTTACTCAACGAACAAGGGGTCTGTATGTAAGATAATATATTGAATGTTATACCGCAGGTCATGTGTTCGATTCCCACCCAGGACAGTAATTTATCTACATAATCATAATAATGATTGTTGCATGTTGAATTACGCTATTCGGTATAATTATAAGTTGTACATATAATGATGCATTTAAAAGTGAGATGGTAATATTGTTGATTTATCATGTATTCATGGTTCTACTAGTAGTTTGGAATCCGAAGATTATCATGGGATACAGGATATACAACTAAAACATCCCGTTTACAACGATAATAATAATCTGGGTCAAAATGTTTAATGTCTACAAATCACTGTTTAATAATCGCTTTTAAAAAAATATATTATGGCATAATACCATCCAGATTGCATCTTCTAAAATTGTATAACAAATAAAACATTAAAGCTACCATAATAACTATGATAATAAACCGGTTATCTCAACAGGTATTTTCATTTCATGAAAATAATCATAAAGGGCAACGTTTCTTTTAAATTATCTAGAAAATAATTCTCTAAATGTTATACTCCGCATTTCAAATGGTTTTATTATTTTTTTTAAGGTTGCCAAAGATAAAATGACAGACTTGTGTTAAGGGAAACAAATAAGTGATATGCTAGATAACTTAAACAACTTACACATACATTAATTTTGATCCTAACACCATACAGATTTTGTCCTGGCTGAGAATAAAACGATGTGGCCATCGCAGTAAGTATCTAACCTCTACACTAACTGACCAGTAAAAATTATAATAGAACGTATTTACTATATCCTAAAGTCAAATTACCTTTAACTCCAACATCTTGAATTCTAATGGAGTATTTAATTCCCCTTGAGGGTAATATTTCCACCTATTCAAAATCAACCAACGCTCGTCTATTCGACGCACATCTACTGCACTGGGAGTCGATACGGTATCGATTTTGATTCTCATCCAACTCCGTTACAGCCTAACTGTATATTTGCATGCGTGCACGTATCCCAACCGATTTAAACAGACCCGCAATGACTCTATTAACGGGTCCCTTCGCCATTTGATTGTACAGCGAAGTGGGAAGAGGGAGGGCCTAGCTAGGCTGGTCGGTGTGGAATTTCGGCTGCGACCTGGTTCCGGTATGCAGTACACGCGCATGCGTAGTAAAGCCGGTGGAAGTGGGGGCAGGAGGGGGGCGTTGCACCGAGTTGCGCAAAGTGCCGCAGCGGTCACTGCGACCACAGCATAGAGAAATTTGGAAAGTGACAGTGTTTGACTGTGACAAATAATGAATGGGAATTAAAATGGCCAAGCTATAAGCTCTGAGTTTGAGTTTGAAGCAATAAATATTTTACGTTTGCATCTTTAGTAAAACGCACCAACATATATAATACTTGAATAAACTATGCATTTTTTGATAATCTAAGACGTTAAAATTATTTGACATAAAGTTTCATGAATAAATGTAACATACTATACTAGTTAAATCGATAAGTTGAACATGCAATTGCATTCGACCTATATTTTAACCGATTTCCAAAGTAGGTTATCAACTTGACCGCATTTACTTAATTTCACTAAACAGCGATTGCTACAGAATAAAATTATTTGACATTATTTTTTCTATCATGATAAAGCACAGCTGTGGATACGGTCTAATCTTATTGAACATTTTAATATACACCTATATTTATATTCTATATTATCATATTGATAAAGATTAAATATCAAATATAATATATGATGTCAGCATCAGGTAGGTGTTCTTCTTAACAGTCAGTAGTCAGATGTAGCAGTGCCAGGGGCATAGCCAATATTAATGTCTATGTGTTTAGCGACAGAATTTTGAAATGAGGGTAAGCCAAGCCCAAGAGAGGCATGGGTTTTTCCTACACAATCATGGAGCTACCATCACTTCCAATATTATGTCAGCATCAGGTAGGCCTTATTCTTGACAATAAGTTAGATCTAGCATTACCAAGGGCAAAGGCAATATTGTGGCGACCTATTCTATGCATAAGGATGCTTATTGATAACTGATCAAACTGGTAGATGTTTAGAGACAGAGTTTTAAAATAAGGGTTAGCCAAGCCCAAGTGAGTCACAACATTTGCCTTCATAACCATAGAGCTCTATCACTTCAATTTTGAAGAAATATTTTTTTTTTCTTGAGAACCAAGAAACCATGCATTTAATAATGTTATAGATATACTACGATGATGCTGTGCGAGACAAAAGAAAATATTCAATATCTTTGTTAGTAATGTAGGTGTTAATTTTTAGACTAGTATCTAGACCAAGGAGTATTTAAAACAGATTCATCCAAGTATCGGTATTATTGAGTTCTCCAACAGAAAATATATTTATAAATCTATGAATGATAGCAATAGGTTTCATCAATAGAATAATACTGTTAACTTAATGATAATGTTAATCTAGTATTAACTTTTCTCTTTATTTTATACTTGCCACAATCTCATGGTTTTGTATGATAGTTGATGTTGATCCTGGTACTATATCATAGCCTATATAATTACAGAACTAGCGACCCGCCCCGGTTTCGCGCAGGTGCAATGTAGATACTAATACATATAAACCTTCCTCTTCAATCACTCTATCTATTAAAAAAACCGCATCAAAACCCGTTGCGTAGTTTTAAAGATTTAAGCATACATAGGGATATTGGGACAGAGAAAGCGACTTTGTTTTATACTATGTAGTGATAGTGTATCTTTCTGTGAATTAAAGAGTTTTGTCCACACATACTTCTTTATAATATTGGTATTCATAAACAAGTAAAAAAACTTAAATATATCAATGTATAAACAATAACAGATGTACAACAACTAGATATACACAATAATTTACTCTGTTCCAAAACAATGGCAACGTAACAGGCGTGTAGCTATAACGGTGTCAAACAACCGGCTGCATCGAGTTCAATGCATTACTGTCGAAATCCCTTCCTCTACAATTTCACTTCGTATGATATGAAATATATTTATTACAATGGGCCTTCACAGGCACTTATGGACTCTAACGCCACAACCGGACGTTGTCTTCGCATTGTACCTGCATAGTTTCCCTACTGTGTTTCATCATCATCATCTATCTTGTACCTAATAATTTGGAGTCAGTGGAATGAGATGTTAGGCCTTCATTTGGTGCATTACATATTAATATAAATTTGGCAAAATGTTTACGGTCTTCCCGCTTTACGCCAATACTCTGGTACCTGGTAACTCTTGGTAATGGTTATGTGCACTACTCGGTGCAAGGTGTAAAGGGAACGTGATCATTGGAAAACACATATTTTGTCGCCTAACTCTAGAGATGATATAGGTAGAGTTCATCGCTGCAACCACACCTACCTATTTGTCATGTACTTCTTTGTAAATAATGAATTGTTTTAATGTTGTTTAGTTTCATTGATTACTAGAACTTGTTAGAGAAAGAAATAAAACCTTTTAAATCGCTAACAAATTGTTGGTTAATACTCGTGGGGAGAGGAAGATTTCACATTAGGAGCTATCAAAATTACAATTGTATAACAACAAGTAAATATTGTGATCCATATTTTAAACAATATAAAGTACATCGAGAAAGTCCATGTGGGGAATTTTATTACTTCACACGGGTGAAAAGCGAGGTAAAGTAATCTTATAGATACCCACATAATACGTTTGATTTTCAGGTTTCATAGCAGGGTAAAACAATCGCAAACCATTTTTTAGTATTAAATACATGTTTTCTATCAGCCCCCTTATTCAGCTAATACAAACTTCGTCGGCGAGCCGCTTCACGGAAGCCTCGGAGAGCTTACCTCTCACGTGATAAGTAGTATTCGCGTAGTAAGCGAAAGAGACAGAGCACGGAGGCCGCAACGAAATATCCTCGAGCTAGTGTCATTTTCTTTACAGAATCGTAAATATATCGTAATGAAACAACGTCATAGCCTTTTTTACACGTCCATGATCTTTGGTGTTTAAATGAAAAAATATGAAGTGCCTTCTTATTGTATGCAAACTGCAAGCATTAACTTTGGTTAAACACTGCTTAATTTACATATAGACAATCAAGTTTTTGTATAAAACAATTATAATGTTATTATTACAAATTCAAATACCTACCTACCTACTAAGTATCAATAATTGAGCGCATCAAATCTTTTGGTAAATTCGTAGGCAGTTTAGTATTTCAGTATAAATACGGTTTCCCGATAAAAGAATTAAAAATACATTCGCATAATTACGCAGTGTTGTTTGTAATGCCATACACACTTTTTTTAGAGGTTAAAACGAAAGCAAATTACTTTTTTTGCTGCAATCCACTAGGACATTCGTGTTCGTTTCTACTATTGATGATGATTATGACGTCACATTATAATTTAATCGTCACGAGGGAGTCATAATTAAATATAAGAGTAATTTTTAAAACGATTTCCTGAACATTTAAACATAGAGCTATGAACAAAAATCTTGCAGATATCCGAATGTTACGAGATTTAAAATAATCACCGTTATTTCTAGGTCAAGCGAGCCTCAAACCATCGTCGCTAGAAAATGCATCTGCGGTCGACGGTGCCGTTTAGAAAGAAAGGTGGGGCTAGGGCTGTCATGTCAGGCATTTGCCAAATTTGGAAGGCATTTTGCGTTCATACCGGGCACCTGGCCGCCCTTTGAATTAGGTATTTTTAATTTAAGCCAAGGGTTAGTACGTGCAGTTTATTTTTGACTAAAAAAGGGATGTTTTTCTTAACATTTACGAAGGATTACTAGATTATGAGTTGACAGAAATTACACTTCATGCAAAATGAATATAGTGGTTATTACTGAGCATGGACGATTTTTAAATGCAAAGATAAAATAATGAAGTATAACGATATATCTACATTACATCATAAAAAAAAGGTTACATGTATAAGTGGAAACCCTAAATACGGCTCTGCGGATGACCGACGATGCGAACTTATCTACCCGGAGATTCCTTACGCCTGCGTACGCGCACAGATTACGCAAGTTCTGTCGAAACTCGATGCTCTTTCGAACGGGTTTCTAAAATTCTCACACAGCTTATCTAGATGCAGCTATTTAATTCTACGTAAGTGCACGTTACAGTTTGTTAAGTAACTTTACGTGATGTCGCTGATAAAATTGTATGTCAATCGTGAACTGTTGTTTTTTACAAAATATCGCATTTGCTAATCTCATAAAGAATACAGAAACTTTCGTTCAATCAAGTTTTATTGAGATTTGTTTATAGCTTTTAAATTACTTTATTATTTAAATATTAATCAAACCTATTGTGTGTTGAAAAAATTGACCACCACCTGTTTCTAAGTCGATGGAAAGAAACTTGTAGGTATCAATTAATTATTCTATCCAATAAACCGAGTGAAGTAGGCTGGCAAGCCTTCTTAGTAACTAACCTAAGCTAGGTATCTAGTTACGTATGTAGGGAGTACACGCCTAGCCATGGTGTACATGACAATTCAAACAAAAAATCAACTTTCTAATGCATCGCTTTTCGGCACAAAACACGTGTTGGTCTCCACATAGGCCGCGAGACCATCAAAATAGAAAGTTGCAAGAGGCGCGTTGCAACGCGTACGCGCACGAAACTGCGTTCAGGTTGATACAAATATTAGGGGTCTGTGGTCGTATACTTAGTTGAAGGCTAACTTCAGAACTAGTGGACTTCAGAACCATTAATAATTCGTATTTTATTTAGCTAAGTGTAAATTATGACTTTGCCATAAATAAAAAAACTACTTCATTTATTTTTTCATTGGTAACTAGTGCTTCATTGGTATTGGAATACAAAAATTAGGAACGTAAAGGACTTTCTTCAACTGCCTACAAGAATATTACCTACACTACGTCTCAGTAAAATGTGGTGTAACTTTTTACGGGGAAAATAAAAACGATACTAGAGACCGGTAGCCTTTACAATCTCTTACGGTTGTCTTATTTCTTTCTACAGAACCAAATTCAAATTAATGCATTACACGCACACCAACGCGAACCAGTGCGTGCACTATGAAACCAGCCTTTCACTCGGTTGCAACTTAAATAGCTAAGTTTTAAGCCTCTCTCAAAAACCGTTATATAAACATATAACGGTTTTTACAACGCACAAATCACAGACTTAATATCGTACCAAAAAAATGGGAGATATATTAAAAAATCCATAATTTATAATAATATTACAAAAACGTAACTGTCTTTAAATAAAGGACTAAACTGATCATGCCGACATTTGGAACAAAAGTAGCAGAACAAACTTTTTATCAATTTGAACACAGTAGAAACTGTGGGGCGAAATCATTAATTTATATAATAACGATGGGATACTATTAAAAGAGATTTTTAATTGTACATATTGAAAGTGATATAAAAACCCATGGTTGACGAAAATAAATCATTCCCCCTTATTGATTTCGAAATAATAATTTCAAAAGCAAACCGGAACATAATTTACAAACGGTACACAGTAATCATGCCCATAATTACGAAACTATGAATTCAATTTAAATAGAAACACTCGACATGCAATTAACGAAGTAGACCCCATAAAAATTACCGAAAGTCATAAAAAGCTTACATATCATACACTTGACTTGACCAATAACCTATTAGCTTCTGTAATCATTCATCAATGACAACTTTCGTACGCCTGTATGACGTAACAAGTACATAAAAAAAATATTTGAAAATAATTCGAAAACATTTATTTTTAAGAACATCTAGCAAAGCTATACTATTACTACAATTATATATAATATACTTCACTACATAGTATAAAACAAAGTCGCTTTCTCTGTCCCTATATTCCTATGTATGCTTAAATCTTTAAAACTACGCAACGGATTGTGATGCGGTTTTTTAAATAGATAGAGTGATTGAAGAGGAAGGTTTTTATGTATAATACATGTGACATCCCACGGGAACGCGGGTAAAACCGCGGGGGACAGCTAGTATACTATAAACTATGGTAACTTACTGAAAACGTTTACACTATGTTTTCATGCGCCAATAATCTAACATTTTTCATTCGTGAATAAATTTTTTTTTTACTAGGGTACCACTCTTTCAAATTCCCTGCGATGTGACCATGAGTGACAAAGTAATAAAAATAAAAAATACATACGACAGTTCCGCGTAGGGGCGTCCCAAAATAATGCACCAACCGGACCTCTGCGGGCTCATTGTGTAAGAAATAATCCTTGACCTAAATACTCGCAAGCCCAAAGGAATACCAGTTCCATCCAGTTCGGGTCGACTGTCCCATATAGGTTAAATTACTCATTGAAATTTTTTGACAGTTTTGTGGAGAATTTTTCTAAGCATTCTTATACGGTAGCGTGTTTCTTTAGGCGATTCTTCCCGACCCGTGGGGATCGCCCCCTGTTCTAATTGCACAAGTCATTTAATATTTTGAGAAAATAATAAAATAGTAGAGTTAATATATTACTTCTTTGGTTTTCAATTAATAATATTAATCTAACTAAATACAAAAATTACAAAATGATTGTAGGTTACCTACCTGATTATTTCTTGAATGGGGAGATTTTGAATACCGGCATGATAGAAAGAAATTCACTCTAATAAGGTCACTTAAATCTCACCTGATCAGTATACCACAAGTTCGCGGGTCTGTCGCTTCAACAGATTTGACTAAAATGAACGCATTTTTAGACCCAAATGCACGAGGAAGTCCGAAACTGTGTCACACTGGTTTTTCTTATCAAAAACGTCAACATGGTGTTTTCCCATAACCCACATTGCATTGGGAAGAATTTTGATTATATTCCTCGTTCCGCTCCAATTGCATATTAATACACAAATAATGATTAATTGTATTGTTTAAAAATGATTCATTAATATAGTAAAACATACCTACCATGTATTACATGTTTTTGTGTAAAACTTGTGGGAGAAACCATTATGACAAATTCTGAATAAATGCGTTGTTTGTTTGTAGTTCATTTAGTGTTTAACCGACTTCAAAAAAGGAGGAGGTTATCATTTGTTCATACAAATTATTCAAATGATTAGTTCAATCAACACAAATGTATGAACTATCTGAATTTATTTTTGCTAACGGACAGCGGGAGTGGGTATACTGGTAATACTTCCTGGGCACTGTACTAATAGCTCTTATACTTCTATTACTCAACTACGTTTTGATATGGCGTCATTTAAGTGGATTTTTTTCTTTTTATTTCGATCTTTAGCAGTTTTTAATATACATTTTAATGTAAATGGTAAACTATTTTGTAATAATCACTGAATATACACCATTTTGTTCATCATAATCATTGATTAACTTGCAGGTAATGGCTTCTGAAACATGGACTAAATTCTGCGAAACATAACCTCTTCATTTATTACTTTATTAGAGAATAAGGTACAATTCAATCATTTGCCCAAGCGTTGGCAAACACACGACAAAGTGGATTCTGTACTAAACATTGCACGCGCACTCACACCGACATAGCGGCCTTGGTCGTTACGTAAGCGTCGCGCCTCGAAGGTCCCAGGATGGGGGTGTCCTTGGTCCCCCCTCCAGCTCCGGGACCTATCCTAGACGCAAGGCCGTTCGGAAATGAAAATAATATTCGGTACATTATTAGAAAATCAGTAGAAGGCCCTTATTGAGTGCTTAAATATTTTGTTACAATAACGAAAATGCTTTTTCGCTTTTTTAATGAAAATTATTTTTGATATTATTACCTTAGCGATTTTCTTACATTTGATTTAAATTCTTGGGTTTTATGATTATAATTATAATTCAATGACATAGATAAACCAAAATGACATTCGAGATGTTTAAATTGTATCTTAAATAATAAAATGGCTTCAGAATTGTTTTCTTATAGAAATACGACTACGCATTAGATAAAGGAAAACTTTTTTAAATGCAGACAAGTAACTTTTTTAGATGAAACAGGTTTGAATGAATACTCTACCACAAGTTTTGATTAAAACGATTCTATATCTCATAGATACGGGCTTGGGTAAAAATTTAATTATTTATATGCAAATAAAACATGAGATTTGTTCAAACACTTCTAGGTCTATGACGTTGTGGCAATAATATACATATTATAGCCTTGAACTTTACGTAGGTGCGACAAATGTATTTTTAGCAAATAAGTCATTTAGTCATAGAATTTTCTTACATATTGTATGTAGCACTATCCATCAAGATATTTATTGATATGGCTAAAGATAGTAACAAAATCAAGCTTAATATTAAAAAAATACTATCTCCAAAGTGCAACTCTCGGAACAGATCATTTAGCGCTCATCAGCGTCTGATTTTGGGGGTAGTAGCCAACAGAAATTAGTGGGTCCAGTTTGGTAGGGTACTTTGATGTAGTCTCACAGAGTTACTCTTTTACGTAAATTTATACTTAAAATACCTAAATTTAGTAATTATTAAAGTCAATGCTATACCCAAAGAGGCTATGCGACAGGCACGGAAAGACAGAAATACTTTTCTGAATCTTTGTAATAGGTATTACATGCAACTGTTAGTCAAAATAAAAAAAAAAATCTAAATTCAAAACTATTTGTTTAGTTTAGGCCCTCGGAAGGCACTTATGAAGGTCAAATTTAATGTTACTGAAGCTACTAGTCAGAAAACATACATCTATCGCCAACCCTAAATTATTAGAAACAGGGCACCAGATGATGATAGGCAATTGTTGACATCCAACCGGGTTTGGTCGGCCTTGTCATATGTCGATTGAATGCTGAGAACCATCCATTTTATAATGAAGACTTGTCGTACAATCAATGTACGTCATTCATTTTAATTATGTACTTTATTTTCGTCATGATACATCTAACTTATTACGCCTTGCAACTGATATCATATTCTCATAATTACATACACTAATCACGTTTTTATCTTTACATAGACCAATGAAAGGTTATCTCGCTTGCAGATACCACGTGTCCCACCCAAATTATTCTAAACAATTCTTAGAATGTCATTTATTAGAATTATGCGAGAATTCAAATTGTTTAATCAAATATTTTTATCATTTTTGGATGTTGCTTTTATAATTCTATTGAATTGAACAATCTTAAACGAACTCGGATACTTTAGGTCACATTATTGAAAATACTAACGTTTTATTGTTTTAAACGCAATTTGATGTATAACAGTCTTATTACAGGCCATGAAGAATACGAAAATAAGCGCGGAATCGCAATAAAAATTATAGTACAATTTATAAAGATTTCTAAATGCTCCAAGGAATGTTTTTTTTTAATAAGATCTCGTAGCCTGGGATTATTTCGAAGGACCTCATGGCGCACTAGCGCACTCTATCACGCACTTGTAGAACATAAAGTGTGGGATTGTAATGTCAACATACTCGATTCCCATTGGTCGTCACTATTGGGCGATGACGCTATCGGAAATATAGGTTGAATCGTACAAACGACCTTCGTAGGTACGATTGTTACTGGGGAGTAGTATAACTAATATTTTTAATTTAAAATAGGTAATAAGATGTCTTGTATTTAAAAAACTAACATGTTCATGTTAAGTCACGGTTTTCCCAGAGGCCCAATTGGGATATTTATCAAATCATGATTTTTTGCTTAGGGATAAACTAATCAATAAATTTCTACGTTCTGATGCGTAAATTTTATTATAACTTGCTACAAATGGCTTTATGAATAGAATAATAAAACAGCAATATTTTTTGTGGCTTTAAGGAAATTTATTTACGAATAAGTTTAAATTTCTGATTAAAAGCCTCATTCATACTCATAATGTTTGCTTTGCGACATCATCTTATTGATCAATATTGACCTTTATGTCTAGTCTGCCAAGAACTATTGCTAAGTGTTTTGTTGCTATGTATGTACTTTTTTGATTCCTCGTTTCATTGTAAACTTGCATTACGTTTCCTATTCAATGTTAAAAATACTTTAGTCTATTAGAAATTTTCAATGTGACTCTAAACTGAAGACTCATTTGATTGAACGGAAGGCTAAAATTTAAATACGAGAATTGCTAGCTTAATTAGCATTGTGTAAACGTTACTATGTACCTATCTGTATGCATTAGTAGTCTAGTGTGTGATGTGACAAAAGCGTAGGTAGCCGCGTCCAGGTCTAATTGTATAACTACGGGTCAATCAACTCATGATGGAGAAAAAAACAAAGCACTCGAAGTAGATATTGTACAAAAAACTTGCATACAAAGTACCTAGGACAAAGTAAAAAGAATCGAAACTGTAATCGATGAAAAACTCGATCTTGATAATAGTATTGTATAATACGATTTTGTGCGGAAGTTTACTTAGGTTTTGACCTTTACCATGAAACTAAGGCATGGAAAGAACGCGTAAAATAAATTACACTCGTTAAGGAAATTGGAACAGAGTTTTTCGAATACAGATCAGGATTTAAGCTTTAGATAGGTTAAACCGTTAATATATTACAGTACAGCATTATGACTACAATGAATTAAAATTGATATCATATATATTCATATATACTCATAAATACCAGCTTACGAATGATTTGAAACAAAACAAATTGAAAACAAAGATGTTATATTTGTTACTAATATTATTGTTGTTATTCCTGTTGTTTAGGAAGAACTTACGTTTTAAGTGGCAGTATACAACAAAATAAATATGTACATAAATATAGAATGTAATGAATATTTGAATGAGGTCTTCGCGCTAGTAAATACTAGATTTAAAAGAACTAAACATTGGGTGAATGACTTTAGTGTTTGCTAGACAAATCATTAAAAATTGTTAGGTTTGTCATGACAATTAAAGTAGGTGATAATGACGCAGCTAAAGTATTAACATAAACAAGTTTTATTGATAAAACTAATGCAGTAACTGGGCAAATGAGAAATGTAGTAGCGCAAATTAAATCAGTTGTAATAATAATTGATACAAACAGTAACAATATCTGAACTAATCAATTAAAGTGACATAATAATGCGATCGCTTACGCTATGTTGTAAAAGAGAGATGAAATTCACAATTCACAGTCAAGGTTGTCAAGTTATTTATTTACACAAGAAATGACTTAACACATTTCATTGACGCCGGATGAAACCACGATCTTGTTATATTGGATAATAATTTCAAAACTGTCACGGAATGCATTGTACATACAAAAATTGTACTGCCCTAACCGAAATTCTAATGCTGCCTAATCACCTACATTGTTGATATTGAACTGTACGCCTCTAGGCTTTAGGTTGAGAATTGAGGAAGTAGTGTAACATTCATGACGTGAGCTTTGAATCAGACGTGTGCAGAAGCGCAAACGCAATACAAGGCGAGCGGTTAACGTAGACCGCGGCCGGTATCTAGGTGCTAATAGCTTGTCCATGGACGGCCGCCGCACGGGGCCGCTTTGACAGTTTCTATGCAAATGTTAATGCGTTGCGATACCAGTTTTCGCCTCACAGAGCGGTTCCGGGCTCGCTGTTGCGCACGCCCATGTATTTGATCCCAAACCTACGTTGCCAAACTGGATTTTGGATGGATTCATTAAAAGTGATGAGAGATGTTCACAAGTTTTCAATAGAGATCGGTCAACGTGAATCATCGTAGATAACAACGTATCTAGCGTGAGATGTAGGGAACCGGTCGGAGATCGCGGAGAGAATTAGTGATGCAATATCGTCGAACAAAAAAATTGGGAGATACGGTTGTCTCATTATCAAGTTCAATAGCCCCAAAGCGACAGCACGTGTATGCAAAACTTCGGGGACGAAGTAAAAATTTGCAAAAATGTCCTCTCGCAACAACATTTTAAGGTGCAAACTGCTCTACACCCTAGCGCACTTAAAATTTATCGTATACTGCGGGGTGTCAACATGTATTTATCAATGACTCGGTATCTCGATACTTATTTTGAAGCCGTCCAGATTGACTCCCAAATGAGGCTACGCGCGACGCATTTTTTTCTTCAACCTTATTGCGTCTTCTTGGTTGGGTCACACCCAGAACTCTATAATAATCTATTATACGCACCGTACAGACTAATAAAAGTTAAAAAGACAATACTTTCCTCGATTCCATATCGTAAATTCCACAGTCCTTGAATCGTTAATAGAAAACCATCAGAGCTCTATAGAGCTATGCACAACTATCATAGTTTGTATCACTGAGTGTGTGTTCACTACACTGGAGGTACACTCGTTAGTTAGCACCGTGGAGCCGCGCCGCGGTTGGTTGCGATCACTTCCGCATGTTGCAGCGCGCGTGTGCGCCCGCGCCGACCGCTCGGTCCGCAGCCTGTATCGTGCCGGTACGCGCTTCGCTCCTAGCCGTGAGGAGCCTCGCTCGCGAATGCGACCGCCGAAAACTCTTCGCGCCGCCCGAATGCAGAAAATTCGGACGCGTCGAGTGGGGGACGCTCTACGACTATCCGAAACTTGCGCGCGTACGTGCAGCGCTTCGCTATGAAAAAATCCAAGGTTAACGCGCGCTGCCAAAAAAAGACGCACGCAAAATGAAAAAAGACGGCTAGAGCGGTGCCCCTCGCGGGCCCTCGATGCAGCCCATTCTGCACACTCCGCGAGCCGACGCCGCGCCGCTGCCGCTGCCGCATGTGATCCGTACATACCAATAATAGATACCTACCTATATACCTACTGTGTACGTACACGTGAACGCTATGTTGTCATATAGTTTCCAAGTCACTGATAGGCACTCATTAGAATAAAGAGCTACAGAACATTTTACGGTTATTGACTTTATTACGTTGTGACTATTTTGAAATGTCGTTAACACGCCTGTAATGGCAATGTACCTAAACGGCTGAAATAATAATGTTAAGTAACCAACATTTTGTATGTTTTCAACTATATTCGCCATTTATACTGAAAATATTTTTTATTTGGTTCATGTTTGAATCGCTTTAATAATATTGAAACAAAACGAGATTTAAAAGTAGGCCGTTCTGTTAATAATAAAAAATATGGAATAATGATTTGTTTACATTTAATCTGACTGGACAAAAAGCTCGCAGTTTGAAAAAGAGGCCTTTGGCCGTTGACCACTCACGCTAAATCCTTTTTGTATAACCTGTCACGAGCAAAAAGGAATCTATATAAAAATATTCGGGAAAAGTGAACCTTAATTTTATTTTGGCCTGGATTTGGTTCAGCTCACAGCAATTTCCGTGACGTGGCCATTTTTTGGTAAATTGAAAACGCTGAGCGAAAATGTACTTTACAAATCAACTACTTAGTCATAGTTCATCATAGGTACCTATCTGTCAAACTGCTTTTCTATATTTTTATTTGATGAAATTGGATAAAATTAGAACCAAAGTTATTTAAAACTCAAAAATGCTAGTGAAGTTATTTGATGAGCCACAACAAATAGATGGAAGCTGTCTACTGGAAACAAATGAAAGTGAAACTTGGAGTGGAGACAATGAACAGGCAAGCATAATATGGTATACTAAGACAAGATGAGGTTATGACAGATATTGGTACGAGCTAGTTTGTCTACCACCTTCGAGTATTGATCGATATTCCTAATTTCTTGATTGTATACTTATTACCTTCATTTACGTCATGAAATACTATGGTGGGATTGTGATAAAATTATAAAAGGGGTAGTTAAAAATTCAAGGCACAACATTTTGTTATTCAGAGTGTTTTAGAGGAAGCCTACTTCTAGCTGATCTACAAGCCTTACTATAGAGTGGTGTCGTAAGTATTCTTAATCATTGATAATAGTTTATTTTCCTGTCTTTATCACTTTTAATGTACAATAATAATCCTCTACGTCATTAAAAATATTATTCAATTTAATCTAATGCTAGTATTAAATTCTATTGCAAGTTGTAGTATCTCGAAATAGTCGACAATATTGATAAATATTGATTTTAAAATTACCGGGCCTCCAAATCCGATAAGGATGCATTTGATAATGTTAGCCATTAATCTACCTTGCCTGAACGACTTAATTACGTTGTACGGTATCAGAAAACGTCAAAACGTGAATAGCACTAATTACCAGATCAAAATGGTTCAAAGTCGTTTACTTCAATAGCTACCAGGTCGTGATACTTACAACCTATGACGATTTTCGCTACTACAAAAGACTTATTTAAAGGCACCTCTTCATTTTCAGAATATTCAGTAGCTTAGGTGAACCAATTAATTTACAAAAAATTCTATTGAAAATACACTATATAAAAATACTGTTTGAATTTAGCGCAGTCATGTTTAAGTCCTAAACCTAATGATACGGACATGTAGAGCAGTAGTTATAAATTAAACATATAATCTAGCATAATACGTTTTTAGATAATTTTTTGTATCGTCAATGACTCAATTGGAAACATACTAAGATAGGACTACTGCCTTTATTATGAAAATCACTTCTAGAGTATATGTCAGAAATGTGACTCCTCAAGTAGCACATTGAAAATCCGTCGTACGTCAAAAAATTGTCACACGTTTGATGACTTGTGGTCCGCCGTCCATTTTGTAAACCAGGCGATTTGCCAATATGCGCCTTTTTTATCAAGCATTATCACTGGGCCTTCAATTATAGTTAAATTGACACTAGTAGACTTTTTTTTTAAAAGAGTGTTCTTGCCAAAAACTTGTTATAATAGTAACACGTCGTCTCATTATCTTAAGCATTAGTATACTTGAGTTACAACATTTCAACCTTGGTAGCATTCGTTGCTTCCGCGTACAAAAATTAGATGTAGGCATATAAATGTGCAGCGCCGAAAGAACAATAACAATAATTCTACATACATGGCCGCTTATCAGTTTGGCAAGGCCACGTGAGTTATGATAAAGCCAGAATTAGGATACAGGATGTTTGGGAAGCGTTGTCATCAATGAAAGTTATAGTATGGTGCTATTCATACCATCTTCTACTTGTTGACATGTATGTTACTTCTCAGCCGAATCAAGGTTTCACAGTAAATCTCAAGTTATAGAAAGCATTCTAAGGAAATCCAAAGGCGTGGGAAAGCAAATTTAGAAGTAGTAGAGTTCTTAGTACCACCACCATATTGTTTCCCTACGCTCAATAGGCATTCATAGCTCAAGCAAATGTCCAAAAGCGGCGGTGACCTTACTAGACCATCTGCATGTTTTTTGACTGCTTGACATAAAACTCTTTTACTAAAACCACATTTCATGCATCATTTTTCTTTATTTTTGTCAATTTGATCATAAAATTATGAGTATTTTCTGTAAATTTTAATTCAAACGAGAGTTTGGCTTTATTTCGGGTGACTAAGACACTAATTTTAAACAAAAATTGCTGAACAGGGATTCTGTAAGGAAAATTACACTTACTCGAGGATGTTTTGTCGCGGCCTGCGTGCTCTGTCTCTGTCGCTTACTACGCTGATACTACTAATCGTGAGAGATAAGCTCTCCGAGGCCTCCGTGAAGCGGCTCGCCGACGAAGTTTGTATTAGCTCAATAAGGGGGCAGGGCTCAGCTAATAAAATTTCAATCAGAAAGAAAAGTTTTTATTTCTCTAAAATTATAATAACGATTTACTAAGGTATAAAATATATAATCACTACATATTCTAAAACAGTCGCTTTCTTTGTCCCTATATCCCTATGTACGCGTAAATCTTGTACGCTTAAATCTTTAAAACGACGCAACGGATTTTGATGCAGTTTTTTTTTAATAGATAGAGTGATTGAAGAGGAAGGTTTTTATGTATAATACATGTGACATCCCACGGGAACGCGGGTAAAACCGCGGGGGACAGCTAGTATATTTATATAGTGTTACTTGTGAAAATTCTATAATTTCCTAAATGAACACGATCCAGGTAAACATTTTACATAATCAATCCTTACAAGTTTATTGCGTCATTAGAACATTTTGAATATGTATCTTTGCCACCCTTACAAATAATTAAGTCACTCATTGATCAACAAGTAATTGGGCCCATTCCCATCGCATTTACTTATGCTTTTTATAGGTATGTTAATAAGAATCATTATTGAATAAGTAGGTATAGAAAATTATATTGATTAGTCAAAAGCTTCATGAAGTTATGGAAGACAAGATATAACTTTTCACTATATCATTTTAAAGGAGATTCAACCCTATTAGCTTGGCTAATAATGTGACAGTTCTCCTATCTTTCCATATTATATATCTATACCCTAACGGAAATCATCTCTTGACACCTTAATGGCACAACTAATCTAGCTGAAATTATGGATGAACATAGTCTATAACATGGAGAAGGCCATAAGATACGTTTTGTCCCGGAAAGTTAATCGATTCCTCAGTATCATGGGTAACATCGCGGGGCGTAAACTAGTATTTTATATAAGAGCATGAGAAGATCGCCATGAAATCAGAGCCAGTCCTATCAACATTGGTTTTACGTAAGGGAACTTCAGAAATAATCTTCCTAAGCTCAACCCCCTTTAGGAAACTGAAATTTGTATAGAAATATCATTACAATTCTGGTAAACTGACGGTAGGAAAGAAACTAATGCCACAACCCTGATAATACAGCAAACTAGCATTCACTTGTAACTTACAGTGCACTGTAAATATAAGCAGATAGCATAGACAATTATAGAAAGGTAAAATCACGCTTTTGCTCAAGTGCTCGTGAAATACGAAGGCACACTACGATTTGTAAGTTTGACTACCCTGTAGCAGCGCTACGTTTGCTTTCTGTAAGGAAATGGTAAGATCCCGCTTTGAACTTGAAGGGACGTTACGGTAAGTAAGTTGGATTGCTCTGTTGCATCGCTATGTACCTGTTATAAAATATTATGTTTAACTTACTCCACCCACCTGCCTGACTCTCTTTGAGAATGCTTGTATCGGCCTCTTGGCGCAAGATATAAAGTGCACGTTGTCATTGATGTACACTTTAGTCTCCGATATCCTAGAGAAGAGCTAGGATGGTGGTAGTTGCTGCTAAGACACTTGTGTAAAATTTGGGATTTATAGAAAATACAGCAGCCTATAGTTATGGAGGGCTTACAACATTCTTGCAGGGTTATCTAATCAGTTTTAGGCACACGGCTGCACCGTGGCGGTTATCATTTCGGATAGAGATACAATAAATAGATAACTTGAAATAGTTTTTTTCGAACGAAAATTTACTAAGGTTTTTTAAAATATTCTTGTATTCTATTAGACAAGGATTAAAATTAACCTAGTGTCATTTATAACAGCTCATTCAAGTCTCAAGTATTGGAAGATTTACTAATCTAAGATACCTAAGTAGACGTCAAACATAAGCTGATCAAATTAGATGCATTGTTTTCTTTCGACTACAAACAAATTTCAAATGACCTTGTTTCTATTTTATCAGTTTGTAGTCAAATTAATTTCTTTAGCTGAAAATAGTCTAGATCCAGGCTCTACAGGCGAATTGATATGTAGTTTATACCTGTGGGTCATGTATTAAAGTTATGTCACGTGTGGACTATGTTTCGGAATACGGTCTTGAATGTGTGCGTAATTTTTATTTTGAATTTGGAACTACCTCCCTCAGTTTTTACTGACTTTATAAGAAGAGATTGAAAGTCTATGCGATAATTGTATGCTTGTACGTTCATAAGTGTTTAGGTAAATGTTTGCGTTCATTTGTTTAGATTTAGTTATCCAAATGTTTTGTTGTTGCTCAATCACACGAGTAGTACAAACTAATCTTCATCCATCTTGAACTCGTGGGGCTATTCAGTTTCTATTCTAAATTTTCTTTCGACCAACCCATAGTCCACCAACCATAGACACTAGACAAAAAAATTATGCAGTGACACCTCCTGTCAAAAAGATGGCGGGAATGGATATGGGTATGCAATAAGATTGTATGGCTGATGGTGACAAAGCTTAAGTAATAATATGTTTATTTAGGTACCTGTTTCCAAAACTTCGCATCAGTTGCTCCGCCTGATTAGTGAATGGCGCTCTTCTTCTTGTAGTCTTCTCATATATTGATGTTCGTGTATTTGTAGATTTACCATGCCGTGGCTACAAAAGCTTCCAAAAGAGGGTTGGGTTCTAATGTGAGTCGACAGTAACCATACATTTTGCACCGCCCCAAATGATTGGAAACCAGATAAGCATTCGAAGAGTACCAGATATAATTAAAGCAAGTAAATTAATTATTGATTTTGGAAATTATCTCCATTATTAACCAATTGCTTATTCATCTGCCAGCAGAACTTCTTCGCAATGATAATATAATAAAAAAAAATACTTTTATATCATATTGTAAAATTAAACGCATAAATCATTAAACAGACCAATTTTCACAATCTGAACAGCTGTTACCTTACAATGTGTACATGACTGAACATTTTAATGATGGCAATAAAGTTTTTAACGCGACCATTAGGGCAATAACAAGTGGCGCCAACTACCGGTGAAGTTGGAAACTGATCATTTCAATTCAACGCATATTAAATTGATGGCAAATAACGCCCTGCCTATTATCTATACCTGATATTTGTTTTTATCGAAATAGCGCGTAATACTTTTACAATTAATTTATAAAGATTATAATTCTTTTGTTGAAATATTAGGAACCTATTAGGTTCTTTTGTTCGATTTTCAAATTCGAATTTAGTTTTGACAATTTAAAGTTACTGATCAAAAATTTTGTGGTAATATCCTCTTTGTTACATCGACCACCGCCGAACAAAAGAAGGGACGGCGAAACAGTATTTCAAAAATGGAATCAGTTAAAATAAAAACTCTTTTACCTATAGTTTTGAAATTAATAATTAAAAATAAAATACCTTAATCAAACTCAATTCAAATTAGAATTTTTAGATCGAGTGCGTTCAAATTAACTTCTTTTCAGTCGCGTTTCGGCCAGTACATCTGGGTAAATATTTGCGCATGCGTACATACACACCGTTCAATGTCAAACTTCTGCATCTGACTTGATAAATAGGTAGTATATTTGACAATGGCAACCAGTTGTTCTATTTAGCGTATTTTTCCATCGCTGTAATGCGTTGTGACGTCAATGCAAAATCAACTTCGCATTCAACCAATCAGAAATAGGTGAATTATTTCCAATCTTCATTTATTGGTTGACCTACCGTTCAAAATACATAATGTTTTCCTTAAAATCATTATTTTACTGGTTTCTGATAAATTCATTGAAGTAAGGTTAAAGTTCATTATTTTCCGGCACCTATTGGGTTTTACTTAGAATAGTTACAAACTATTTAAAATAATGAAATTGAAATTGTAATTATTATAAATGTATTACAGCGTTCATTAGGAAAATAGCAGCTTACATGGCATTAAAAGTAAACAATAAATACACTGATGTCGAGCGCAAAACCTGTTGACCTACGTTTTAACTAATATTACAAAATTACTTTTAACCAGTACACTAGAAACACATTCAAGTTCACACAATAAACAACGTTAAATTCGGCTTATGAATATTAAAAAGTAGTATCTACGTATTATTTATTATTCCGGATATGAATTTTATTTTATGTATTAGTGAGTTAAAAATCTATTTCTTATAAAAAAATTCGTGAGCGTGGAGCCAAATTTTTCATTAAAAACTGTAAAATAACAAAGAAAACCAACACCGATCACCAAAACCAATCACTAAACATCGAAATCATTCAATAAAAGTACCGCTGGCGCGTCGAAGAAAAAAATCGGTAACCTATTTCCAATTCGGATACGAGTACACTAATTGGGTATCACTAAAATAGAGCCGGCACATAAAAAAATATAAAGATGGCATATCGATAGGTACTCACGTGGAAACACAACGTCGTCAATCTGCCATCAGAGTCGACGTCACACGGAGAAGCTGAGGCGCGGGCTGGCAGCGCCAGGCTAGGTCGGGTCTCGACCCTGGATGCAGCGGCGCCGCGGACGCGCGGTATCGAGGAAGTAAGTCCCGGCGAACTGTCATCGCCACGGAAATCGGGCGGCGGCGGGCGCCGGCGGTACCAGCGCGCATGCGTCCCGCGCCCGTTAACAGCCGCCCTGCAACCGGCCGGGGCGAGGGTAATACCCACCCCACCGCACCTACCCTTTAAATCGAACGTCATATCCCGCCACACCGTTCGCACCGCCGACCCCCCCGACGCCGCCCGCTGTAATTTCTGAAAAGCGCTGACTACCCCGACCGACCCTAAAAAATGCATTGCGTAACGGTTTTATAAATTCCCGTGAATGTTTGCCCAATCAATTATCTACCTTGGTGGCTGGTTATGTGGATACAACTGAATATTTAAGCTGAAATTAGTAAGTATCTTGAAATTATAATAAAAAGGAACTTGAAAATCACTTTTTATTTGTAAGGAACGAAGTGAAGTAGGTATGCTGAAATTTGTCTGAACTTCGACAGAAAATGAGGCAGAATTCAATAGAATTCCTAAATTTTTCAATCATTATTCATCATAGGTATGTTTTTCGAAATTCATTAATAGGTATAAATATATATATTTAGTATATCGAAGAAAACATATTTCATAATATAATATACGATGAAATCATTAACATTTCATAAAGCCCTTGTGACCTTTGTAGTTCACGCAGCTCCACGTGTATCGATTAGCTGCATTTGTATAATGTATTGTACCTACAATTTGTTGAAAATGTAATGATTTTTTTTTTCAATTCAAATTCGGTCATAGAATGGTGTTATTTTAACTTATGGTCCAAATACAAATAGTTTTTTAATTTAACGATAAATAGGACACTAATATGGTAATTCTAACTCTTCAAACTTCTCTTTTGGTAGGCATTGTACTGGTCATAACATATTCATTGGACTCAGTTACTTTTGATGTGACGTTCTCGTAGCTTCTTTAATTACCAATACATCGATAACTCATAGATTACTTTCAAAGTACATTGTCCTCTGATGGAACATCCTAAAGCGAGGCACAGTTTGATACTTCATGAATAACCATCAAAATTATCGCAAAGCATACACACATATGAAAATGGACAAATCAATTATTAGACACATGGAGCGTTTTTATGCAGACGGACATTGCTCACAAAAGTCAATACTGTTTTCCATCTGAGGTAAAGACCACCTCGTAAAAAAGCTGTTAAGTGCGAATCGCACACGAATTTCTTTAATTGTTATCTATATTTTATTTTTATTGTTTGTTGTTATAGCGGCCATTATAGTACACACTCTGTGAAAATTTCAATAGTCTACATATTACGGTTTATGAGATATAACCCAATGGGAGGACAACAGAGCCTTAACAATAGAGCAAGAGAGTCGAGGTACGAAATCCCAAAAAAATGTTCTAATATAGGACTTCAGGAATCAACATACAGTTGTGAGTTCAATGATATTTTTTAACAAGTAGTATTTCACTGCCTAGTAACTACATGAACAAAGAACCCTTTCTGTAAGATAAAACAATACACGTATCCGAATTTGATCCTTTTCTTTGGCACCTTTTAACGTAGACATATACATTTACATGTTGCCGTACCTTTAACCGAAGTCCGTCATTCTGTCAGTCAGTACCTCTGCCTTGTCAGCGACTTGTCCCGCCCTTTTCAGTTCCTAATCAGCTTGACGCAATTACTGACAGGTTTTATAGAGGTGCTTCGTTTAATCATAAAAACTAGGAGGTATGATTAAGGATCCATACATATGATGAGACGCTTCAATATGATGTTATCGATATAACAACGTTACATACATGTTTTGGGTAAAAACATATTTTTTACAATGTATTATGCTGTGACCGAAGTTGATTAGCTTGTGTACTAGGAAAGTGAAGCATGGAAGTATTTTTATAACAAAAACAAAATATCCTTGCAGATCTTTTACACGGCCACCTGATATCAAACTAAGCAGAGGTTGTACTATGGAAACCAGATAACTGATACAACTTCTTTTCTGAATAAATACTTATTTATACACCGGAACATAGAAGAAACAGCAATGAACGCAAATACTTTCGCTGGGTGAGATCGAACCTTCGACCTGTGGCGTGGCAGTCGAAGTCTTTAACAACCAAGCCAACTAGCCCGTCATTATATAACCATATAGTACATATTGTCATCATTATTGCAATTCATTATTATAAAATTTCCAGCTGATCGAGTTTATAATTGTTACATGTCTAATTATTTCATGCGTAATACAAATTTCTACTTCTATTTATTTCTATGATCTGAGTTTGTATCCATTTCCAACTTTCCTGAAACCTTTGTCCTATACCATTCATTGACCTGTCCGTTGTCTTTCTTAATTCAAACTTTATACTAGTTCTATTACCTAATTGCGGAGTGAATAAGGCTTTGGGCTTGCTACGATTAATCGCGTGCGATTTATAATCGCCACAGATAGATCGCATAATCCATCATAAAGGCCCACGCATTAAAGGTTTTTTGCATGCGTTGGTTTTGTAGTCACTGCCTGGTACATTGATTAGGGGCATTTAGGCTTCTCTTACATACAGCTTTAAATTTAATTAATTTGTAGAGTTTCTTGATAAAATTACACAAGTGTACCAAGAGTTGGATGAATTACAAGTGGTCGCCCAATGGCCGAAATTGTAGTGGACTTCATCAAATATTTATTCTTTTACCAAATAGAACTTCTATAATCGTTGCATATTTATTTTTTATTACGTCAGCTGTGAGCGTTTACAAATACGTTTTTAAGTGTTTGACATTGGCAAAATGGAAATAAACTTTTTTACATGCTTTATATTAGCTTCACCTGTATGCATGTATGTAACCGACCCCTTTGTGGTCGATTTTGCCCTACTTTGAACGATCAGATTTAATTCAAACTTTGCACACCTGTCAAAGACCGATGACAATGCAATAATCCGATCAAAGCATCCGATTATCCTAATTAGATTCGCCAGGATTAATTAATTTCTTTCCGCATCCTTTGCATGCGAGTAAGAGAGATAGAGCTAGTGCGCGAACTACGCATGCGTGCAGTTCCAGCTCTTTCGGGCACTCAATTTTTTTTTATTAAAAACTGAAAAATAAATAATAGTTAAAAAAAACTAAAAAACACGCTTTATATAGAGAGCCAAACTAAAAAACAAAAAATAAATTTTAATAAATATTAATTAAGAATAATGTAATTTTTTTTAATAAATATAAGTTATTAATAGTTTGAATAAGAAAACAAATTATAATAGATAAAAAAAACTAAAAAACACGCTTTATATAGAGAGCCAAACTAAAAAACAAAAAATAAATTTTAATAAATATTAATTAAGAATAATGTAATTTTTTTTAATAAATATAAGTTATTAATAGTTTGAATAAGAAAACAAATTATAACTATTGACACCATGCACCCCACGCTATTTTTACAATAAAACATATTTTTTTTTATTCAAACTATTAATAACTTATATTTATTAAAAAAAATTACATTATTCTTAATTCAAATTTATTTTCTGTTTTTTAGTTTGGTTTTCTATATAAAGCGTGTTTTTTAGTTTTTTTTATTTGATGACAATTTTGCTTTCTGCACTCCTTTTCTATATAAGCTTTAACTATTTCAATTTACAACGCTACTAGTGAGCCTACTACATATAAAAGCGTACAAAGTTTTCTCTTTACATATTAATATATAGATTAGTTATGACGTCAGTATTTCCTGTCGGTATCATGAAACAGTTTTTGTTGGAAAGGTACATTTTGTTCAATCGATTGTCATAAGTGTAGGTCCGTAAAACTATATTCATTGTTAGTAACAAAATTTCAATACCAAGCAAAACTAAACCTTAAGAGCATATTTATAAATTTAAAAATGCACTGGTTTTATGCCTATTAAATTTACCAGTTGATCGATACCTATTGAGGGTTATTTATGCGGTTAAAGAAACAGTATTTTCCATTTTTAAATATTATATAAAACCACAAAATGGGAATATCCGATGTTATTGTGACAAGTGCTTTCATCTTCCACATCTAGCTTCGCTGCTACTTCATGCCGTTGGTTAAGCTAAGTTACAACTCGTATTTTTTATTATGAACTTGCAATTCTTGGCATGCGTTACACTACTACAATGCTAGATTTTTTTTCTTTCCAAAGTTTCGCAATCGGACGGTCGAATGGTAAGTATATGGTATATATGCATAGAAGACGAACAAAGAATATATTTATTATTGTTACGCAAACTTAAAGACATGAGGATGGATATGTCTGAATCTATGATTTTCCTTTTATTGTACTTAGCCTTGATTTTTCAATGGCAACACTCCAGCTAAATGTTTGAATTTATAAGGTTAGTGTATGGCGTTTTTTAAATGCTTGAAAAGCGTTTAATAATCTATGGTAATGCATGAATATCCATTGGCTTCTGTCGACAGATGACCAACTGTAACACCTTATCCACGATGTTGATGTCGCTATTACTGATCCCATATTCAGATTATAGTGAACCTCGTTAGCGAACCATCAGAGAAAGAATCTCTCGTGTGATTGTGTTGCTTGAGAAAGTGACAGAGCATGGAGGTCGGCGACGAACGAAACGTCGTCTGAGCTATTATCGTCAAATATTGGTGTGTTGGTAATAAGTCACATAGTTTTTAATGCTATAGTGTTGTGGTATCCCATGGTTTTATGTTTTATTGTAGGTATGGCTCAAGCAGAAAAAAGGTTTTTCCCTAATGCGGTTTTAACTGAACTAATACCGGTATTTCCAAAAAAAACTAATTTAATTAAGGCATTTTTATTTATTTAGGTCGATGATATAATTACCTCTTGCAGTAAGTAAAAGGAAAATAAACTTTTGTAGTTATGAAAATATTTAACGAGAAATCATTAAAACACAATTTTTTTAAGTAAGTTTTATGTGAATAAAATTATATTATCCAATAAAATTAGGAAAAAGTATATGCTAATTTAAAATCATTGTGGTGATAATTAACAAAATTGAAATGTTTAAATTCCAATGACTGATCGATAATCCAGTAATGAATTAATAAAACGTGAGTAACCTATTTTTTATGTTTTCACAACGGGAAGTTACTACCAATGTTCAAAGAGGTACTAGAATAAAATATATATCATAAAAATTCAACCATCAGAGGCCCTATAGGGATTGCTGATCTCCCACGGGAAAATCGGAAATGACGCCTATTTTACCTCAACGTGACATACCACGAAACTTAAGCACAAGACACATATTAATAAATGAACACACACTTACCGTATATTGAAAGGTTACCAGCGAGAAAAATATTCATTTGTGCACGTATAAGGCATATTTTTAATTAAATAGGCTTTAGGTACATTTTGCCAAATATTTGGCCATGACATTTGGGTCAAAAAGCATATAACAAGGCAACAAGTCAGGTTCGCTTTTAAATTTGCATGCATTATGTAAAAAGATATCTATTCGCCACGTGATATATTAAAAGGCACTTCTCTACGACCCTATTATCGATATAGGTATGCAAATAAATAGATAAAAATCACATTGAATTAATTTGTTGCCAGCCTATATTGAATTTTTATTTGAATATTATATTTGCATATTAATATGTTACAATGTAGTATCTTTCATTTGATGAAATTATTATAGTAATTAGAAAAATGGGAGAATTTAAGCTAAAATCATAGCGGTGTTAAAAACTGGTTTTCCATTAACAGCTTCCGGTCAAACACAGATTTTACAATCTATTCATCCATCAATCGACTGCTAATTGAGCCTTTGCTTTCTTAAAAAGCAAGCCTTTTATCATGTTTAAGTTATCAATAAAATAATAGAAATTTGTAGAAATGTTTTCACTTGGAAATGAAAAAGCTTTAAACTCTTTATCTCCTCACTTATTATCATATCAAAACTTGTTACCCTGCAAACGATAAAATCGGTTGAAACCTTGCCCAATTTTCCCCCTACCTGCACATTTCTGCTGAATCTAGACAAAGGGACCGATCCGGGCCGATCGAGGGAAACCGGGTCACAACGACTGGCCAAAAAATAATGCAACAGCTGTGCTCTTTTCCAAAATAGATTCCGGTCCGATAAGTAGGTCGAACGATGCGCCGCGTTACAATTCGTTACTTTTTCATGTTTCCACATTGGACGATCGTACGATGCAATTGGTTCATCATATCCACTTATAAGTTTAGAACTCGTAGTATTGTATTATTTTAATTCAATGCTTTATTGAAGTAGTAATAAAGTACATTTTTCCTAATCATAATGAGTGCGATGAAATATTTTATTGGAAATCAGTGACTCCGTAGCAGAATCGAAAGTCGTTGAAGTAGACGAATAGGGTAGATAACTATCATGTCGAATCAGCTTACTATATTTTTTTGGCAAAACGAATACTAAGGAGTTTCGTAAGAAAAAGTAAGTTTAATTGCGTAGCATTTTTTATGGTTAGATCCTGTTAATATTATAAATGCGAAAGTTTGTGAGTATGGATGTTTGTTACTCTTTCACGCGAATACTACGAAACATATTTAGACGATACTTGGCGCATAGATAGAGCATATTCTGGAATAACATATAGGCTACTTTTTATCCCGGGATAACGTGAGAATCCTCGGGAAAGTCGTGGGGGACAGATAGCTAGACTAACTAACTATAACTGGACTAGATAGTAATAAAAAACAAATATTTTTTGGACATCTGATGTCGTGTATTTATAAAATGGTTTTGAACTAATGTTTGATCATTTATCTTGTATACTAGACATCTACCTATCTTCGAAAGAGAGCACTGATAAGCAAAAAGGAATTGAGCAGGAAATAGATCTACTTGAACAGTTGGGGGCCCAATGTAGAGAGCACAATATGGTGGAGAATGCTTCTAATATACTACTAATGCTATCCAGTACCGGACATCCTCTTATCTACTAGAGGTCTCGATTGTATTGTGTATTAAACTATACTTTATTTATACCTAAGAACTTCGGACCTCTTCGGTTTTCGGGTTCTGCGACCTTTCTTTTTATTTTTTATATTAAATAGATCTTAAATTAAATCTTCACGCCCAATGTCCCCGAAGAGGTCCGCAGAGTTCAGATTGATTTCAAACAGCCTTGAACACATTACCAATCAAATTCTACATGTAATCATTTACACAAAGAATATTTAATATAAGTTAATATTATATGATCCGGAAATATAACCCTTAGGGTTAGACCTTAGGGTTTCTAGCTGAATTTTTACCATTTCTTTAATTTCAAAAAGTTATATAGTGAAGAGATTTTTAGTGCACAAATTTATTAGCTTTCTGTCACCATTAAACATCTTCGTCATATAATGATAGAAAGAGACGAACATAGTTTACTGAAGCACGCCTCAATCAGCACCAATTTATCATTAAACGATTCCCATGATCAAAAGTGGATGGAAATGGACGCATCTCTTCCTTATTTGTTTACTAACTGGCCTATTAAAGGTTATCATGATAAAATAATGACTTCGATTTTTATTACATAGTTGTCAAGGTTGCGACATTGAACAAACAGTAGTAGAACGAATTAATTAATAGGAACTGTGTATTTATGGCTATAAATAAAAGAAAATAACACCTGCTAGAGTAGTAGAAGCGTTGACTTTAGTAGTTGAAACCTTGCAGACATACTGTAATATACAAATTACTTTCGATTCAATTTGGAATATTATAATCCTACTTATGTTATAAATGCAAAAGTTTGTGAAAATATGGCTGATTTTTACTCTTTCACGCAAAAATTACTAAACGTATTTAGCTTGAGCTTGGCACATAGACAGAGTTTACCTTGAACAAACAAATAGCTTGCTTTTGATCCCAGACAGAAACTAGTATTAAAAAAAATATCTTCACGACTTATAGTAACCGATGACATTGGTGTCAGTACTTACCCATATTTCTCATGATTGATATAAGAAGTCTCAACGTGGCGGTCAAAATGTGTTGAGAGTTGTCGCATCTCAGGTTCATGACCCATACCGGGATACAGAATTTCATAACAAAGAAACGTTAAGTTGTACCTTGCCTAACCTGGAAACAAAGCCAGGAAGGTCCTATACCTAGGCAAGCTATATGCCACTCGACCATTGAGGGCTTACTATATATAGACCAGGGTCGATAATTTTTGAAACCAAAAAAAATTACTGTAGGATGAAAGCCATTAGAAAAGGAGGGGAATATGATAAAAATTAAAGGAAAAATAAATTACGGTCGATCCGAGTTCGGGAAGTGGGTGGGGGTGAGTTTTTAAGGGTAAAAAATGGTTTATCTTCATTTCCGGCAAAACTACAAGTCCTATAAAAAAAAGTTAAATGGCAAAGTTGTTGGTAATAAAAAGATCTATAACTTTTGTGTTTACAATTTTTTCACATAACCTCAAAATTTAAGTGAAAAATTCAAATAACCAAGTTTTTGGTTTTTTATTTATATCGTTTCCAAAATTTAAATTTTTTCTACGAAATTTGGTGAAAACTTACCTTAGTATGTCCCAAATACACTGTAATTTATTTGATTTAAAATATTTATTTTTTCGCCTTATTTTAACTTTATATATAAAAAGCATCCTAATTTTCAATCGAAAATTCTGACGTCAAAATATCAGCTTTTTCCAAAAAGTCTGTGGTTTTTTTGTTCGTTGAAATATCTACTTTCTGATGGTGTAAAAAAATATACATTACTATAGGAAATGTTCTCGAAAAATGCAAAAAATTGAAACTCAAATTCGACATTTTTTTTTAATCATTATGTACAATTTTGAGGTATTTATTAAAATTTACACTTTAATACTAAAAAAACGTAAGATTTCATGTTTTATTGATAAACGAAAAAAATTCAAATTGAAATATACTTCTATAATTAACAGACAAATAAGTTAATAAAGTTAATATTTAATAAGACATCTACAATATTTTGAAAAAGTTGTAAAATCTTCTTTAAATAATATTTTTAGATGCCTATTTATTGCTGTGTTAAGATAATTTATATACCTGAGTGACCTTCGGTAAATTTTAGCCCTTTTCATGAAATCTTACTAGTTTTTTGAGTAATTAAAGTGTAAATTTTAATAAATACCTCAAAATTGTATATAATGATTTAAAAAAAAATTCGAATTTGAGTTTCAATTTTTTGCATTTTTTGAGAACATTTCCTATAGTAATGTATATATTTTTTTACACCATCAGAAAGTAGATATTTCAACGAACAAAAAGCCCACAACCTTTTTGGAAAAAGCTGATATTTTGACGTCAGAATTTTCGATTGAAAATTAGGGTGCTTTTTTGATATTAAGTTAAAATAAGACGAAAAAATAAATATTTTAAATCAAAAAAATTACAGTGTATTTGGGACAAATTTAAATTTTGGAAACGATATAAATAAAAAACCAAAAACTTGGTTATTTGAATTGGGATGTGTCCTGTATTAAAGATAAATGATCAAACACTAACCAGTGTATTGAACATAAAAAAATATACGAAAACATCAAATATGATCAAAATTTAATCATTAAAGTGATTTTTCAGTACCGATCTAATCACAAAGAGTGTGTTATTTGATGCTGTACAATTATGACGTCACAACGTGCTATTTCATACAAAACTCCATACATTCGATCGTTTTGACATTTCATAAAGAATTGCTGATTTGACATGTCAGGACACATCCCTATTTTTCACTTAAATTTTGAGGTTATGTGAAAAAATTGAAAATACAAAAGTTGTAGATCTTTTTATTACCTACAACTTTGCAATTTAACTTTTTTCCATAGGACGTGTAGTTTTGCCGGAAATGAAGATAAACCATTTTTTACCCTTAAAAACTCACCCCCACCCACTTCCCGAACTCGGATCGACCGTAATTTATTTTTCCTTTCATTTTTATCATATTCCCCTCCTTTTTTAATGGGTTTCATCCTACTATACTTTTTTTTCATTTTTTACCATTTTTGAAGGCTTTGGCCCTGGTCTAATATGGTTATATAATGTAACCAAACAACTAATTGGTTTGAATGAAATAAAAAAAAGGGGCATACAAAGAAAAAAATCAGACAATATACCAGACCGATTGTTCTAAAAGTTATATTGTATGCAAAAGTAACAGTTTTCTAACATTATGCTTGGAAAAATCAAAGTTTAAATTCTTAAGGCAAGTTTGTGAGGCTTCCGTTGTTTCTTTAAGCTGTCTAAAAAGTTTTTATGAAAGCTTTTGCACACAAATGCTATTAAGTTTGTTAACGGAAAGTTAACTTGAGGTCTCAATAGAAGGATTGCGTCGACCTAGACATTTAACAATGTGCGTCTGAAAAGTTTCACAAGTCCGTGGTACCTGTAAGTAAATAGATCACGTTACATAATTTCACAGGAAAAGAGGTTTGGGGATACCACCAGGAATAAAAGAAAAGCTCTAAATAAAAGTGGTATACACCATTTATTTTGGTTCACACTAGTCTGTAAGGCGTGGTCGGTTGAAATTGGAGAACTAAGATCCTTTAAATATTTTCACCGTTCTGTCATGAGTGACATTTCTACTAGATACGGTGGCAGTTTTGCCAACCAGTGTTATTAAAAGGTGCGACCATAGAGGCTACTCTGTAATAAGTAATAATTTATCATATACAATCTCAAAAATAGAAATTTAACCACAGATTATCGAAATAAAAAGAAGCAAATTGACCATAGAGTTGTAAATCGTGTATCACAATAAACATCTTGAGTTGGTATTAGACCCTAATCGGTAATCAGGCTATCGAAAAACGACTCCAATCGGCCCATCAAATAAATATCAATCATAAAATCAAACTTTACATTGCAAAAGAAAAACTTCACTGAAAATAACTAACAAAGAATGCATCTGCGAAACATCCGTGTCGTAAATAGTTCAGCCCGAAGTGGGTCGTATCGTGCGATTTTAGTAATGTATTTGTATTTCATACGCTACGCTGGCCTACATAGCGTTTTATCCGATAGTGTGGTTACATGGGGACACAAGTGTTTCATGGTGTTGAACAAATATTGCGTATAGTTTCTATATCACTTTCCATTCATTTGTTTTTGAATGTGTTGCTTCAGTAGTTTGCGATGCATATTTCTGGGATCTGGGGCTCGATTCTACAAGGAAAATGACACTTACTCGAGGATGTTTCGTTGTAGCCTCCGTGCTCTGTCTTTTTCCCTAACTATGTTAATACTACTAATCACGTGAGACATAAGCTCTCCGAGGCCTCCATGAAGCGGCTCGCCGACGAAGTTTCTATTGCTGACAAGCCAGTTGGTTTGGTGGTTAGCGACCCTGACTACCAAGTTGCAGGTAGCGGGTTCGATTCCCACCCAGGACAAACGTTTGTGTGCATGAACATGGGGTGTTAATGTCTAAATAAGTATGTATTTAGGAAAATAAAAAGTTATATATGTAATATATCAATTATCTGGTTTCCATAGTACAAGCTCGATTTAGTTTTGGATCAGTTAGCGGTGTGTAAAGAATTTCCCAGGATATTTATTTGATTCAGAAAGGTACAGTATTCACTCAAACACTTGTATACAACAACTTTCTATTATATGCAAGTAAATAGTAAGCAGATATATGGTTAATATTTGTCAACAAAAAACAACAATATTTCATTTCTACATTATAGATAACTTTTAATGTGACAGCAATTATGTAGCTGACCGTACATGACACTAGCTCTGTCTCTTACGCTATTTACGCAAACATGTGAGAGGTCCGCTCTGCAACTTTCCAATAATATTTATAATTGCTGAATAAGCTGCGTAGGTATGCAATGAATGATATGTTATATACTCTTATATTTATTTGTTTTTGCACCCTCACACGGACAATTCGGCAAGCGCAGAGAGCACTAAGCGGTTCTATTAGATACTCAAGCTATACATATCATTCAATGTAGGCTATCTTTACCATCATCCACGGAGAGCTTGGCAGAAATCGATTGAATATGAATTATTTTAAGAACAAGAATTACATTAGGTGACCATCATCAACGTCTCTTGGGTAGTCTACCAATTGCACTACCATTACCACGATTCATACCCAGGACTCCTTTGTCTCTTACCAGAGGTCTATCTTTTAATAATTTAAATAACATCTCATTTGTATAAGTAATAAAAAAAAATCTAACATCCAGAATCTGAAGATCAGTTACAAATACCCAATTTTTAATATCCTCGATAAACAGAGTTAGTATACAAGTGAATGAGCTCACTTGATTTCAATTACAGAATAGTTTAGCTGGCGAATTACGTGACAGGAGTGATAAGTTTTGTCATAATTACTGAAAATGAGACTGTGTATATTTATAATATGGGTACTGTTGGTGTATGTAAACATAGTAAATAAATAAATTGATTACCTTTTTGGGGTAAGCTTGAAAGAATATGATGTGACGAAATTTAAGGTATTTTGTTGTATCTGACCAATATTTGACTTATTTTTTATGGCTTTATAACTTGCTTCCCCCGCGGTTCACCCGCGTTCCTTTGCCTACTTCTCCATGGTAAAAAGTATCCTATATCATATACCAAAACTTAATTTATCTATGGTACCAACATGTGGTCTTAAACGATTGTTAATCACACTCGCACACACTTTCATATTTATTTAATTAAAAAGATAAGATATAAGTGGGATAAAACTGATAAAGTATCCGCAAGAATTTAGGCGCATCCGAAAAACATCGTGACGTTTGCCAATTGGCAATTTGACCATAGCCAAATTACCGCAATGGATCCTACTAGCGGAACTAACCGTGCATACCAGACAAGCAGGTGCAAATCCAAGATATAAGAAACCAAAATAAAAAACTACGTTTATTCGTACATTATCGTTTGTGAAGAATTTAAATGTTTCCTCTTCTTCTATACGTTATATACAAAAATGAATGTTTGTCTGTATGTCCTTTATAGAATCGTAAACTATGCATCAGATTTTAATGCAGTTTTCAGCAATAAATAGAGTAATGCAAGAGGAAGGTTTATTACTAGGATTGAAAGCGGACAAAGCCGCAGGGCGTAGCTAGTTGGATTAATATACAGTGCGTTACAAAACTACCCATATAGCCGAAAGGAGGTTAAATAGAGCCTTATAACGAGTCCATTCACAATATTTAACTTAACTGTATAACATAGTAAAAAAAAACTGTTTTTTTATTAATGAAAAATAGAAAAACTATTAAAGTAGACAATTATAAGGTAAAATAGGTACGTAGGCCTTTCTGTTAAATAATTCGGTTCCCTGACAAGACAGCTTACTAGGATTGTTGGCTTTGATGATTAATTATATTTTTACGGGGTATTTTGTAACACGTTGTATACTTAGCCAGAAAACTAATAGATAGAGACTTAGTGATGTATATAAATCAAGAGAAGATAATTTATTTACAAACACTTTGTTCAAAATGAAACCTTCATTATATATGTATTTTCATTAAAAACTGAGCAAAGCTAACATAGTCAGAGAACAGTTAGATAAAGCTAAGCAGAGCTTAGGTTAGTTCAGTTCTTAGAGAACAATTAGAGATGTTCCTATAAAAGTTTTAACTGATTATCGAATCCATGAACATACGAGTACATCTCCATACATACCAAACCTAGTTCATCTACACAATACCACAATACATTTCCATCAAAAAAACGCCAGAAAAAATCCCTGACATGAATAAGCATAGGAAGATAGCTTACTGAAAATGTAGCGAGGTAAATATTATACAATAAAGCTTTTTAATATAACATATTTTTTGAGGGGAAACATCTAATGGGAGGGCTTTGAAATTGTGATCTGCAAACTTTTTATGTGACGAAAAATAAATTAATGTTAAACACAATCTATAGATACTATTCAAAACTGATTAATGAATAATTAAAATCATTCCCTGTAATACAAAAGTTTCACTTCTAACGTGTGTCGTTACGACACACAAAGTATGCAACGAATTTTAATGCAGTTTTCAGCAATAGATAGAGTAATTCAAGAGAAAGGTTTATAACTAGGATTGATAGCGGGCAAAGCCGCAGGGCGCAGCTAGGTACCATGTATAATGCTATAACATTTAAAATTAGATACCAACGTACAAACTCAAAAAGTCATCCATTACTCCCATAAATTTCCTTCAAAACTGTCAATTAATCCAAAAACTAAATTGGAAACTATGTAATTGAAGGGTATCAAGAATTACCAAGGCTTATACTAAACTTGGAGACGTAGGTACATGCGTCACGTGTAAGCCTTGGCAACTGCCTTGACCTAAATGTCACAGGAGTAGACATTAGCTGCTGTCGATCAACTAAACGCTTAATACACGATGTATTTGGAAAAGGATCTTTAAATTTTAAAGCAGTATAAATAGTTACTATGAAGGGAAAACTAAAATGGTTCCATTTGAATACACTAGCTTCCACCCCTCTGTTTTACCCCTTTTCCTGTTTGCTCGGTATCGAAATTATCGTATGTCTCACACTATACTATAGGCTACGTGCACGCCAAATTACATCATGACCGCTTACTTTACCACAAAGTGGACCGGGGCTGTGTGTTGGTCGACTAGAAAAAGTGAGGAATACCCGGAAATCCTTGACCGTTTGGTGGTTACTCGTGACCATTTTCATATACTTAATCACATTCTACGGCACCCCAGAAGTGAGCTGTTGTAATAAGATTAGTCACAGCTACAAAAAAATGGTTTTATTTATGACATAACCTGTCATCATGATCAAGTATTCAATTTTATATTCCATGGCTTATTGTTGCAACTTACTCTCCGATCAATACTTTATGTTGCGTCTATAACAAAGCGAAGCTCGTAGCATTTTATTAGAGCTAGAAAAGGTAAAAATATATACCTAATCCAAAATAAGATTTCGTATAAACAAAGCTTCATATCTCTGACTCATTCACCACCAATTTTGTAAACCAATTAAAAATAACCCCTCTATAAAATAGACAACTCTTCTTAAGCTTCTTTTATGTCTCTTATTCCGTTGACCATACAGTTCAATTTCTATTGTAGAATACTACAAGGGCATACGTGAGATCGATCAATACTTTAATACTAGCCTAGGGATAGCTCGTCACAACAGGTACGTTCCTAATTAAAAGCAACCCTTCATTACTGCACCTAACAACCCTGCTGCTAACACTCGTAGCTCTTATATAACTAGACATAAAGGTCAATATCAATTAGTCGGGAGTTAAAATGAGGGAGCCTCAGGTGTATTTCGTTCGACTGGTCAGATCGATCAGTCTGATTAAGGCCTGTTCATATATAAGTGATACCGAGTGGGTATGCGTTAATTCTATCGTTCCAGCCAAAGTGGATATCATTAGCGGTACGTATTTATGTTTCGCAAATAAAGCGAAAATATCCGTACTAATCCCGCGCATAACTGACCGGTACGGTGAGGTTTCTTGTTTCGCTTAAGTCGCGAAACTTCAAACAAATACACGGCCGTATACTGAGCGGTATTTGTCGTTCCCCGCAACGGGAGTGAATATAGCTGATATCTGAATAGGCCTTTATGTCGGCATTAGGGGCTTTTGCTCTTGGTGGAGATATATATGGAGTGAATATACCCTTTCAATCGTAACAATACAGTAAAATGGACTCGCCCCGGGAGATTTAATTCAAAATAGTGTTTACAAAATTACAATCAATCTCTACAAATATTATGAAGACATGTCAACTGATATGTATATTAGACAGGAAATGCAATCAAAGGTCGATCTTTGATTGACTGAATCGAATCAGTTACATTTTTTCCTAAATCGCTTTTCACAGATTATTAAAACGGCTTTCTTCGCAGCATGCGTTACAATCCAAGATGCATGCAAACGGTGAGTTATATACTTACAATTACATATGTTTAAATTACATAAGTAAAAAGATATATTAAATTTCTCTCGAATTTTCCAATTTTCTGGCTTAGTTTTCCAATTTTCTTTTCCAGAAAATATTATTCTGACTATTACGTATATAAAGCTATCCTTCCAGCCGTTCTCAAATGATGCGCTTACGAACGAATAAAATTTCATTTTTATTTACACAGGTAGATGTTACTATGCACTAATGATTCAAAATTCAATTAATTAACAAGGTATTCAATAAGAAGCCGAAAATTGCGTTATACAATAAATAACATGACTGTAATACATTTTTTGTTGATGTTGATTGAATGACTGGCTAACTAACTAGCTAATAGATCATTCTCACTAACTGACTCATCAACAAAAACAGAATGTTTACAATTCAATAGACTTCTATATGGTCGTAAATTTGTATGTTATAGGAGATTTAAAAAAAAACAAATATCTGGTAAATAATTCCGCTGGATCTCTTTCTCTTTCAAGTCCCAAACAAGGAAACTCGACAGGAAATCGACACGTGTTTCGCTTCTACACGAAGCATCATCAGGACGTAATAGACCCGCTGTCAACAACTCGACGAACGAGCACCGCTGACGTGCTACCTCGCCCAGTGCTGGGCAGAAAGTGGTCAAAAAGGCCACGCCTGAGTCAATTTGTTATATTATTATAAGTAAATTTACGAAGATATGCGTCGTAATGCAATCGCGAATCTGTATATGGATATTTAGCCAATACCAGGCTTTGTGGTAGGAATCAAAAGAAAAACGTTAAAATAATGGAGATCTAAAAGGCCGATTTAAACAGCTAAGAATGTAAATAAAAATCTTCTTTATTACTTTCGATATAAGGATCATTATTGATGCAATGGTTAATTGTTTGACGACGCTGATTATTTTGACGATATAGAGTATATTTTTCAGTAAAACTTAGCTGTCAAGACGGGCCTATTAGACAACAGCTTTAGATATTTGAGTGAAAATTCATGATTAAAAATTGTTTCGTGAAAAATTGTGTAGACTATTATATAATATCCAAACCATAGGTAGCTTGGCTCATAAACGTTATACTAAAATCACGACAGGCCAGTTGAATTGGTGGTTAACGACCCTGACTGCCAAACCACAGGACACAGGTTCGATTCCCACCCAGGACAAACACATGTTTGCATGAACCTGTCTGGGTGTAAATATCTACATAAATATGTACTTTAAAAAAAGGAGTATTAAATGTAATATATCAGTTACCTATCTGGCTTCCATAGAACAAGCTCGGCTTAATTTGGGGTCAGATGGCCGTGTGTAAAGAACGTCCCAGGATATTTATTAATTTATTTATTTAATCTGTAGACCAGCGTTGGGGTTCGATCCTCCGGTCAGATAAAGTACAATTGACGTTTCATTGTTAGAAATGATTACCAGCCCGGATATGTAATGTGCCCGAATGACGGCACTGCTCCACATGTCGCGTTGGGACCTTAATATCTTGACGATCTTTGTGTTGAAACCTCTGCCTACCTATTCAAGGATAACAGTAAAGATATTCATGTATCAAGAGTAATTAGGAAGACTATATATTCTACATAATATTTTATATTTCGTTTCTATTTTTTTATTTATATTTAATTGGCAAGTTTATATTATTTGTTTATTTTTTTTTATGTGATAATATGTGCTGTCGACCTTTAAGTAATTGGTTGCATTGCTATTGTTTAGATAAAGGTAGGTTTTTGGTATTTTTTTTTAAACACTAAACCCTTTTTGTATAACAATACTAATGTATAGTGTACCTTAGTGGAATATAGTGTAAGTGCAGTGTATAAATAACACGATAACAATGTGTCTTCACCTTACCAATAGAGACTATAAGAAAAGTGTCGATGGGCACATTCTTTGCTTAATTGAATTTATAAGTTTTCTAGCTGTCCCCCGCGGTTTTACCGTTCCCGTGGGATGTCACATGTATTATACATAAAAGCCTTCCTCTTCAATCACTCTATCTTAAAAAGAACCGCATCAAAATCCGTAGTTTTAAAGATTTAAGCGTAAATGAAAGAAGTGTAAATAGGGATATAGGGACAGAGAAAGCTACTTTGTCTTATACTATATAGTGATGATAGATTTAAATTACTTATTAGCCCACCAAGGCAAAATTGTATATCCTATTTATACTCGTATATCGTGTATCCCAAAAAAAATTTTAACTTAAACAATAAGTGAAACTAGAAGTCGAAATTTCATTTTAGTAACCTAACCAAGGCCTTGAGTCGCTAATTATTAAGTCAACTAGACCCACAAAGGCCACAAACAAACATCAAGATGTTAAGTCACATGTGCTTGTAATTTCACTTGCTTCCTTACCTTTCTAGCCAAAATACAAATACAAGTGCACTACCACTTCACGGTGGAAATAGATACAGTGGTAATACTTCCCCGGACGAATTCTACTTTTTTGAATAACTAAACGTTTCGATTTATTGTATAATTAACTGTCCCCACGGTTTCACTCGCGTTCCTGAGGGATATAACATCTTCTCGGGATGCATAGCCTATATGTTATTCCAATATATGCTCTATCTATGTGCGAAGTTTCATCCAAATCAGTTGGGTAGTTTTTGCGTGAAAGAGGAACAAACATCCATACATCCATACATACAAACTTTCGCGTTTATAATATTAGTAGGATTAGAAGTATAATTCATCAGTTCCTTAATTGTCACCATTCTGGGGCTCGATTCTGTGAGAAAAATGACACTAACTCGAAGGTGTTTCGTCGCGGCCTATATGCTCCGTCTCTTTCGCTAACTAGGATAATACTACTAATCACGTGAGAGGTAAGCTCTCCGAGGCCTCCATGAATGGGCTTGCCGAAGTTTGTATTATTGTGTCATAACTCCTTCTGGGGTCAGTCAAAGGCCAAACGCAAGCCCATTCCTAATAAAAAAAAAGCTGAATAACCCCTCTGGTATTTCATGACATTTGACTAAGTCTAAGTACCTGGGTACAGTCGCCACAGTACATAAAATACACAGTAATATAAAACCATGTATAATTCGCAAGTAATATCCGACTCCCTTCACATATTTCAACAGCACTGTTAATACTTACAGCGACAAAGTTGTTTTCTTATTTTTTATATGACTTGGGCCGACAGGCAGGCATACGGTCCACCTGATATTAAGCGGTCACCGCTGTTTAAGGATATTACCAACACCAAGGGCATCACCACTGCATTGTCGAGCCTGAGACATGAAGTTGTTACTTCTCATTTGGCTATAATTTCACCGGCCCCCTTACCTTTCTAACTGAAACACAGTAATACAAGTGCACTACTGCTTCACGGCAGAAATGAGTAAGGTGGTAGTACTTCTCCGGACTAACTCTGCACTAAGAGGTCTACTATTTTTGTTGTTATAATAGTTGAGCCATTTACAAATAAAAGAGAAATAAATAAAAGACTCATGAAATCAGATGTATAGAGTTCTGCAAAGTTTTTCGATTTTTCGAGGAGTATTTATGCTTATCACTGTACACTTCAGAGAAAACTAACTCAAGACTGCAATCAGTCGTTGTTTAGTTATTTTAAATTAACATAAAACTAAACACATAACGCAATGTTTGTCTATGTTTTATGTAACCAAACTAAACATTTGTGTGGCTTTGTATGCGCCGCTCATTAATTTTAGTGGATTTTGCAAATGTATTTGTAGGTTTCGTAGAACCGTGTATGGATATAGGTTGGTTCGAATGTGGAAATTTGTCTCTACTCGTAACTGCAATTTATTTTGGTGGATGATATTTTGAATAATTAACATTATATAAGGTATTTTTAGCTTGAAGGTTACTTTAAATAATCTAGATAATACTAGTTATCACAATTTTATTGTAAGTTAACTTTAACACCATCAAAAACGATCAAGGATAGCTATAACATAGGTATCCTATTTGTGCCTATACAATAACAAAATAGTCTTTTTTAAGATTAGAAAACTGCTATAATTTTCACGTTCTTCACACTTCCCTCATCTACGCAAAGAGTACAAAATCTACATAAAAAACAGCTTATTTTATGCGTTTATCAGTAATTAAATATAGTAACTAAATGACTACAATATATATTTAAAATCATGACATAAAATTCACGCTTAAACCAACCTTTACCGTTATCTATGCTCTTGCGTGCATGTGTTCAAAATAATGTTTGTAGGCATTGCGTCGCGGCGCCCGCACGAGGGGGAGGGAGAGAAGTATAGGGGGGACCTCCAGTGCGCAAATACGCGATGGCTGCATACAATGACTGCCAAAGATCGCATCCCGGACAAAAAGTGCGGCACGTGTAAGGCCAGTGCCGAACTGTGAATATTATTTAGTTTTCTCTAAACAGAAATATAATGTGACGCAATATACAATCTTTGATATTCAATTGTTCCATTGCTTTGAAGATTACAAAAAAAAATATATCTTTTTTACTGGGATTTAAAAGCTTTTGAAATATATGATTTTATTAATATAAATTTTATTTTAGGCACCTCTGTAGGCAATAATTATTAAATTGTATGCCAACGAATTATCATATTAGAACAATTTATTTTAAATTTATAAATATTGTTATAATAATAGAATTTGACATTTTAAAATTTACTGCATGTTTTCATGTAACAGCTACTTACGTCATAGTTATGTAATACTATGATTTTTTTGGACAATTTTTTTTTTATAAATCTCTGATAGCTTTGTTTGTGGCTTCAATTTATAAGATCTAATGGTGAAAGATAATATATGGGCTCACTATGGTGAATTTTGATGTGGCCAATGGTGATACTGATAAGTATACAAACCTTGGAAATATACCTATTTTTTAGCCTTTTTATACCACGTTAAAATAGCTATTTTTACTTAAAAAGAATACGCATAAAAAAAACAAGACAATAATACATTTCGAATCCGGACCTGTAGTCGCATTGTACAATAACGTCATTCACGCACACACAAAAAGCGCATAGCCGAATTTCGTGGATGTATTTTCCTATTCGCCTCCAATGTGTGCGGCGCAACGCCGGTGGCGGTGAGACAGACATACGCGGACCTTTGAAAGTGCGAGCGGGACAACAACGCCTAGTTATATAACGCATTATTTTTATAATTAACAGACAAAAATTGAGAGATACGACTGCGCGGCCCTGAAAGCGGCCACTGATCCCGATGAACGAAAATTTGCACAGATCGAATGTGGGCGACCTCGGTTTTGTGCACGCGGTACGTTCGCACACATAGACACGCCTGCACACATAAGTGGGGGGAACACTTGACTTCCGCGTGTGAGCCTGCACACCAGCGACCCACCCGTCGCTATATGCAACCTCTATTATTGATTTACTCTCACTGTGCAAAATTGATTTGGAGGCCTCTAAATTTTAACTGACATTAAACCTCGTAAATACCTTACATTGGAATCCGCTCTCTCTCTCTCTAAGTAGTCCCGTATCTAGTGATTTTTTAACATTTGATTTTGTTAGTTTGTTTAAATATGTGTAGGGTAATTTCCAGAACCAGTACAACTATTTAATTCTTTCAGTGATAAAAACTTATCGCTCGAAGACGCGCGTGACACCATGGGATGGAAACTAGAAGTAAATATTATGTTGGCTTTAATGACTTAACACAGTAGAAGTTTTCGAAAGTGCATTTTTGTTTACCTTGGGTTTGATTTTTTCTTTCTAATTCTAAACATAGGCTTAAAGTAATAACTATTATGCCGTTTTATATAAGACCCTCCTAAAGTCTACTAATAGGATTTCAGGCCCTCCTCCCTCTCCCAAAAATAACCAGATTTGAGACCCTCCTCTACATATATAGGTATAGATAATGGTATTTACAACTGCAAGGGAAGAGATACCCCTGCAAATTTCCTTTTGTTTTCTCTAAATTGCAATGTACATATTATTCTAAATTTATGCTTTATTTTGCTTAGAATCTTAATTTATATTTTTCCAGTTCGATTCTCCATGCATGTTCCAGCACACAATCAAATGTAAACGTACGACAAGAACGTTTTATTCAATATTGATCTCTATTTCCAATCCAATAAGAACTTGCATTTTGTGTATCAATGCAATACTTAAGAATCAAGGTCATGGTATAAATTCATTGTTGACTGTAGTCTGTACACAATGTGTCATTACTGTTATATCAATCTAACAACGCCAGCGCATTGCGAATCATTATTTGAATCATAGTTTTTTGATTAACCGCGTCGAAAATAATACAATGAAATAAAGTTAGAACGTCACATTCATTTACTGACTGTTTTTTTTAATACCGAATTTGTTTCGTGATCCTTCGAAGGCTTCTATCTACTTTTACTTTTGATTGAATTTTATTCGTAATTTAATATATTTTTATTTCGTTTGTCATTTTTAATAAATAGGAAATAGTTAGTAATATGTAGTTATTTGTGTATGTTGTGTTTGCCTGTAAGTCCATTATCTGTTGGGAACTCTAATAAATAAGGCTAACGTAGAACAACTCAGAGAAGTTTATTCAGTATCGGATTTTTTTTTTTTAAACTCCATGGGCTGTTAAGCAGTCAGACGGTTCTCTGATGGTAAGTGGTCACCGCCGCCTATGGACATCTACAACACCAGGGGTATCGCCCATGCTTTGTCGTCCCTGAGACGTGAAGTTGTTAAGTCTCATGTGTCAGTAATGTCACCGGCCCCGGGTCTGCAAAAACCTATACAATCACATTTCTATATTATGGATTTGTTTCTCTACTGGTTTACTTATGTTGCAGACTGCCAACAACTTTATTCAAGAAAGTATTTTATACCTGAAACTACAATAAATGCCAATTTTTAAATATTTTGGTTTGCGCAATGATTTGGCAACGGCCTTATCTAATTTATTAAACATTGTAAGCGTCAAATGTTATCTGGTTCGTTATTTGTGCAGTCAAACAACGCATTTCATTCTTAAATAAATTAGATATTCTAAGAAAGTCATTATTGTCATTATTATAAAAACGAGTACATACATATCTAATATATAAAAGTGAAAATTGTTATTTTTCTATCCATTTTATACATCCAAATTCGATGAAACTGAGCAGTTGCAGTGCGCGTGCCAGGGAAGAACTTGTACTGATGTAAATAACTTAACATCTTGGGATATATCTTTTCCATATAGCTATTATGATCCCAAACTAACTGATATGCCACTTTATAAATATACTAAGATATTTCACACCCAGATACAGAACAAACAAATAATAAATATCCCAAGACATTCTTCACACATGGCTACCTACTAGTATCGCTACCAGGTAACTGATATACTACATATACTACTTTTTTTAAAATACATACTTATATAGATATTTACACCCATACACAGAACAAACAGACATGTTCATGCACACAAATGTTTGTCCTGGGTTGGAATCGAACCCGCGACCTTCGGTTTGGCAGTCAGGGTCTCTAACCACCAAGCTAACTGGCCTGTCGACAGCAACTATGTTCCTGTAAACAAAAATATTTATCTTTGATAGTCAGGGTATCCAATCGATGGCACAGCCAAGCAATATTGCCGGGCTGACTCCCTGTTGTCAAAATCATCAGCTCTCAACTTACTACGCACCTCATTCACCACAAAAGGTTGGTCTACATTCATAAGTCTTAGCACAAATCGTGGTAGTTTTGGGCTCTTAATACCGGGCCCTTCAAAAAAACTAAGGCTTAAAATCCAGCATCTCTAATGCTCAAAGGACCAAAAGACTGCAAAAAGAGACTGAGGCATCCTATAGGATGACTAAAATGGGCGAAGCCTTATGTGAATCCATACATTTTATTTTATCATCGCCTATTTGGTCGATATATGCCTGAATCAGTTTCGAGTCTTTAATTTAAACTTTCTCTACAGATTCATCACCTAGCTGATCTTCTGTCACTTTGACAGTGCAATGTATGTGTTTGATCTTTTATCATTCTGAGCATACATGGCATACATATTCCAAGAGATTCGGACCACCGACCACCCCCCTGACGCCATCCATTTTTGGATTTGCTTTAGTGACGATTGTGGTGATCTTAGTAAAAAGTTTATGACCTTCGGTATGCCTTCGACTATTATAAGATGGGTAGAAGTATTCGTTGCCACTACATCTCTAAAGATTTTTTGAACCCATTATTTTATTTATTTAATTTGTAATTCTAATCACTATGCATCTCAGGTTATTCCATTTCTCAAATAATAATTTATCGTCGTGTGGTAAAAAATCACTGGAAGTAAATGGATCGAACTCTTCGTACTTCGCATTCAAGACTATATATCTTTTTTAGTCTCCGTGAGCCACTTTTCATACGATAATATAATCAAAAGACACGTGAGTCCAAATAATTTGAAACTCTTAACTAGATATTTGACAATTTTCAGCTTGTAATCACAAAACATCGACTAGATTATACAAACAAACCTAGAATCTAGATATCACTCAAAGTTTCCAACTCAGTGTGGTCAAGGGTTGGCACTTTTACAGTTATGTACGAATATTTTTATCTATATATATAAAAATGAATCGCTATTTCCCTTGGTCACGGCATCACGCGTGAACGGCTGGACCGATTCGCTAATTATTTTTTTGATGTGTTTGTTATTGTCAGTAGAAGATTCTTATGAAAAAAAAATATTAGATAGTTGCGCGAAAATTTAAGAAAACTTAACGACTTTACTAGCGCTTTTGAATATAAACTTTTTTGATGTAACTTTTGATTTTATTGTCAGTAGTTTGACAGAATGCGCGCTGCAAATATCGTTTAAAATAGGGGCATGGGTCGGAATTATATTGATAAAATAATTAATTTATAATTTCTATATAATTAAGTGCACATTTCACAGTCGATTCAATCGTATGACTCTAATTCAATATTCATAGTTAATACAGGACAACGTCTGTCGGGTCAGCTAGTATATTATAGTTTCCAAGAAATTGGAATTATTTAGTACCTTTCTATCATACTGTAAAACGTAAGAAGCGCTTTCAGAATAAAATTTTTAAGTTCTTTTGTTCTTCTAATCTCGGCTATACAAGTTAGTTCAATTCGTTGCTTCGTTTCGAAGTGATGGAAGGTCAGACAAGCAAACAAAGTCTCTTTCCGTAATAATTGACCCGCCCCGGCTTCGCTCAGTGTACTAATACATATAAACCTTCCACTTCAATCACTCTATCTATTAAAAAAAACCGCATCAAAATCCGTTGCGAAGTTTTAAAGATTTAAGCATACATAGGGATATAGGGACAGAGAAAGCGACTTTGTTTTATACTACAGTGTAAACTCTTTATAACGAAACTCAAGGGACTGAGCATTCTTTGTCGTTATAGAGAGTTATCGTTATATGGAGTGAACAAAAAAAAACAAAACAAAGTGAACAAACCAACCAACTTGGGCTCACTTCAACGTTATAGGGAGTTTATCGTTATAAAGGATAACGTTATAAAGAGTTTACACTGTATGTAGTAATGTAGTGATTAAGAGATTTGTTGATCAAAACAATTTGAAAGATATCAAGATCTTTTGAATATACACTGTAAGTCACAAAGGAACTAAGTGTCGAGTAAAAATATAAACGAACATGAGGGAAGATATTAACCATTTGATGAAACAATTTAAAACATCTGGCAACCCTATTCCAACTGTAATGACGTTGGGATATAGTTTGAAATTGTACTGACAGATGATATTAGCACTCGCGCCTTTGAGAAATAAATTATTTATACATTACTTGTCGGTCAAAATTTTAATGATTATTTATATTTATAAAATACCTACGTACGATTGTGAACAATTTATTGTTGTTATAAAATATTATGGTAGTATTTTAAATAACTGGTACCCATTGTATGATACCACGAGTATATTATTTGCATAGGCAGTTTGATTAAAAAAACTATTGCATCATCGTAATATTTTTAAGCTTCCTTGGAACATATCATCTTCATTTTTCATCATCAATTTCTTTAGTATCTATTTGATAAGGGATTACCAGCAAATACTAAGGGCTAGTTGGTAGAGGGTACGATAGAGAACAATGAGGATTTCCCCAAGAATAAGGAGCATCAACAAGTAATTTCAGCATGAGCCTTAATAGTTTATCCTATTTGTTTAGCCTTGGTGATGTCAACAGAAACAGAGTAATATTAGTGGCTGGGATGCCATAAGCCAAGGGGGAAAGCGTCTGTTATTTAGGTTCCTTTAAGAAAAGGAATAAAGAACTTAAAACATCAGAATGAACTCTTGTTAAGAGACTTAATTATGGTTACATGCTGCAGTCATTTGGGAGAATTAAAAGATAAAATTCGGCCGATTCATAAATAGATAGATAAATGTATGTTTGTTATTCTTTCACGCAAAAACTACATTACAGGTTCTTTTTTTTATTCCGCAAGGGCCAACAATCAAGCGGACAGTCCACCTGATGGTAAGTGGTCACCGCCGCCTACGGACATTTGCAACACTGGGGGCATCGCCAATGCGTTGCCGACCCTGAGACGTGAAGTTATTAAGTCTCATGTGCCTGTAATTTCACCGGCCCCCTTACCTTTCTAACCAAAACACAGTAATACAAGTGCACTACTGCTTCACGGCAGAAATGGGTAAGGTGGTAGTACTTCCCCGGACGAACTCTGCACTAAGAGCTCTACTACTCAAAAAATGTTGATGTAACTTGGTACATAGATAGTTCATAATCTGGTCAAAGGATATTTTTTATCCTGGGAAAAAACAACATCTCGCGGGATCACGGGTAAAACTACGGGGGACTGGGATTCGATATTTCGGGACTCCCATCAATCCCTCCTTTCCCCCCTGGGTTTCCCCGCGAACCCTTATGGTGAAGACCCAACTAATTAGTGCCTACTTATCACCTTTCTTGAATATAAATACGTACTACTGATTTTATTTTATTTTGACTTTAGCTAAACAATAATATTATGTTCACAATAGTGGGGAAAACATTGTCTTTTGTTTATTACAGAGCGAACACTACATTAATGCTTAATGACTACACAGAGCAGACGAACGAACGAAGAAAGAGACAGAGAGTATGTAAAACAAGATAGGTATTTTTTATTGCATCACACTGTTTTGACCCCATAAAGATTTATTATTAAATAAAAAATGATATTAAATTCTGGGTAATACTCAATTCTTTATTAAATGTTTTGTAAATATTTTAATTTATCATAGCTGTCCCCTGCGGTTTTACCCGCGTTCCCGAGGAATATCACATTTTCCCGGGATAAAAAGTAGCCTATATGTTATTCCAGGATTAGCTCTATCTATGTATGTGCCAAGTTTAATCCATATCTGTTGGTAGTTTTTACGTGAAAGAGTAACAAACATACTTACATACAAATCGAACCTCTTTATAATATTAGTATAGATATGGCCCAAACAAATAACTACAAGGTAAAATGTTGTGCTGGATGCACAACATTTTACGTTTTAATTTGACGTTTTTCTTTATTGACTTAAATTTGTAAACCGCAAATGACTTACACCCTTACGCGAACAATTCAGTGAGGGCTGAGGGCTCTACAATTACGATATTTTACTGAGACGTCAAAATTAAAATGTATATAAAGGTAGGTAGGTAACTTATATAATAAAAATAACTAAACTTGATCGATGTCCATGAACCAAACGCCTCCGAAGCACGTTGGAACATGACGTCATATACAAACACAACAACCGCCCAATTGCATAACATTAAACACAACGCTTCCTTGTTTCTTTTAGTTTATTTGATTACCGCGCATTTAATGTACTTACTCATTAATAATGTTTTTTTAGTTTTTGTACAGAAGACAGTTTTTTGATTAATTTGATTTGATGCTCACTAAAACTTATTTTAACCATTATTTTAATATCCTACAATGACAACTACTTTGACTAGAATGGCGTAAGTCGTGACTTCGTATCCCATCCAGGGTAAGCGACTTGTGTATGAACATGTCTGTTCATGTCTCGGTACTTATATCTATATAAGTATATTATTTTAAAATTTGTAGTAATCAGCTCCATGAATGCATATTTATTAATTTACAAAACAATTGTGATAAGCTATAATATAATAATCTGTACTAATATTACAAAGAAGTAAGTTTGTAAGCTTAGATTTTTTTTTATACCACTTGGACCGACAAAAAAGCAGATGGTCCACCTGATGGTAAGTGGTCACCGCCGCCTATGGACATTTGCAACACTAGTGGCATCGCCAATGCGTTGTCGACCCTGAGACGTGAAGTTGATAAGTCTCATGTGCCTGTAATTTCACCGGCCTCCTTACCTTTCGAACCAAAACACAGTAATACAAGTGCACTACTACTCTACGGCAGAAATGGGTAAGGTGGTAGTACTTCCCCGGACGACCTCTGCACTAAGAGGTCTACTACTGTAAAAACTGATTTAGGAAACTACGGTGAGTAGTAATATTTTTTTTTCCCTGTTAGAAAGTCACACTATTTTTAAATGATATAGGTTTATTAACATCCAATAACATATCAGAGCCGACAACACGAGTGAAAACGCGGTACGGTAGCTAGTGGTAACTTTGATCTTTGATGAATACAAAGCCTTCGTGTCCTGGTTTCTGTGTAATCCAGGGCTTTCAACGATGCTGAATGGTCTCCGATGTGTCTTTGTTGTGTTCATATAATTAGCCTTCACATATAATATGCATACAGCCTCCTTCTCTATAAATAAATGGCATCCTATGGATTCACCTCAGACTGAAGCATTTAGTGTTATGGTTAAAATTACAATAAAATAGATAAGGTAAAGTTAAACCTATGTAAAAGTTAATGAAACACTTCTGGACCGGTTTCAGATACAGTCCCCGTCCATTAATGTTAACTTCCTAGATATCCCCTGTACAAACCATCCTTAATTATCTGTAAAGAATTTAAGTGTTTATATTTAGTTGATATTTGAATATTTAAAATAATAAAGTTTCCAAATAAGTAGTATTATAAATAAAATATAAACTTGCTGAGTTTCTTTCCTGTTCTTCTCGGTTAAAGGCTGAAACTGTCTAATACTTTTTGAAATAAATAAATTGAAAATTAACTGACCAAGCAAAGATTGGGAACTAAAATTCAAAACTAACTCAATTTATTTCGGAAAGAGGTACTACCAGGTACAGTCAATGACACGTCCAAGACAATCGTCGGCCGATAAAAAAAAACGAATTTTGCTACCAAAAAGATTTAAAGGTAGAGCTATAAGTTTGCTCCAAAAAAATAAATTTTATTGTGTAAAAAGAACTGTCACAGATCGTAATATTTTCCGAAGAATCTCAAATGATACCATCTTTACTTTAGAAGTTATATGTTGACCTTTAAAGCAGAACCATGACCGTGAATGGATTCGAGTCCATTACGTAACATATGCGTTCATCTTTCCTTATAAAACATCGCACGGTATTAATACTTGTTGATGAGCGGATAGAGTTTATATTGCCTTGGGGAGTTTTTCCCACTAATTTGATATGCCACACAACTTGTTGCATCGTCATTTTAGGGTTTTGTAAGTTCCTTATTGATGTTTTGATTATATCAATGTTTGTGATATCATAAATTTAGAGGTAATCGTTGGTCGTTCGTTTGTAATTTTCAATTGTGCTGTGTCAGTAGTTAACGGTTTCCGTCTCGCTCTTCCGTTAAGGAGCCTCATGGGAGAGAAAGAGACTTTGGAGTTTTAGTTACTCCACGTTGCATATATTTTTAAGAAAGGGTGTCATACTCTATACGTCATTAAATTTTATGTCATTACATATCTCACAAAGTAATGACAAAACAATACATTTTTAAAGACATCTGAAGAATTTTTTATTCATTAATCCATTATCCAACCTACCTACTACACTATTGTAATGGTTCATTGAATGCCAAATTGCATCTTATTCTAGTGTCATAGATTTAGATTTTATACATTTGGATTTCCCCAAGAAAAATGGCATTTCAATGGCAAATTATGAGACGAAAAGGACGAAATTGTTTAGTTTTTATTCAATACGCTGATGAACTCTAAAAAGATCGAACTTACAGCTCAAATTTAACTAGCTTACTTTTGTGACACCGTTTTGGACTAAACGATTTATCAGAGTTTATGTGTTTTCATAAAATTATGAAAAGTAGACTTGTATGAAAATGAAAGTGGCTCGCTTTTTGAGATCCCAAGTGTAGATATCATTCCTTGTTTCTAACTGAAATTAAAAAAAGTTTTTTGACCTTACACGTGCTTTATTCTGATTTTTAACTACTTCATTTTTTGTTAAATATAATTTAAGGAGCATTTCCCTATCCTCCAGGGGCTATGTGAAACATGGCTTAAATATAAAGTTGTTTAATGTTTTCCTAATTTTTGGACGTTCATAATTGTTAATAAAAAAAGTTTTATGGCTTGTTACTGTTTTTTAAGCAAAAATATACCCTCGGTCATCCCGTCACACAAGGGCAACCGAACTGGTGGTAACTTCCGTAGTCCAAATCTTTATAAATAGCCCACAAGGACCTTAACTGAACAAATGGGAATAACAATATTGAATTGTAATTCTAAACAAAGCAAAGTCTGCACGTATTATCATCTGCCTGCCCTGATCCCTATCATTGGGATCGACGCAGTATGTACTATACTTTCTGTCCGTTCAGTGCATCATATTAGCTATCTAAATTACAAGAGATATGAATATTTTACTCGTTGGTAAAATCAATTGCAAAGCGTCAAGCCTCCCCGACAATAACCCTTTTTAGAAACTGCCCAAAGAATTTACAGGATATATTTTCCTTTTTTTCAATTCCTTCTCCTCCTTCTTCTTTTCGAAGAAGCATCACAACGAGGCTTCTGAGAGCATACCTCTCACGTGATTGCGTACTTCGCGAAAGAGACAGAGCATTGAGGTCGCGACGAAACATCGTTGAGCCTGTGTCCTTTTCCTTACAGAATCAAAGTTCTGGACAATTCGATGAACAAAGAGGACTAACTACTTTGTGTGCTTCTCACCTTGGTCTATCACTACCTGCCAGGCGGAATAGCTTGTTTCATTACAATTTCAAGTGATGAAGAAGCCTACTATATTACACAAAGCCTATTAGGTAATTGTAGAAGGTAAGTGGGTTTAATCGAAAACAAATAACTCCCTGTTAATAGTATCTTATGAACAATGAACAAAGGTTCTGACGAATATAGCTCAAGGTCGATTAGGGAAATAAGTTGTGACAAAAGACTACGTAGGAGTATTACTCAAGTAGGTACCTACACATATTTTCAGTTAAAAAATTAATCAGTATGTAACCTTGCTAATACTTGCCAAAACCTTGCGATTTTGGAGAAAAACTTTGGATAGCATATTCTAATTGCGTACCAAATTACATATGGTTTATGCAATTGCGTTACACACAAAAACAGGATGTGTCCTAAAGACAAACGATAGAAATGAAACTTTTTTATCACAGGGAAACATTCTTATTATTCATCAATCACTTTTGAATAGCATAGAGTGCGTAAATTTTTCGTCACACAAAAGGTTGCGGATCAGATTTTTTAAGCCCTCCAAGAAGATTCACTTCAAAAACCCAACCTGTCACATATTTTTATATTTGTATGATTAAATGAACATTCTTACCCATCATTAAAATTATTAAAACATTTACAAAGCTTACTTTATGATCGCAAATAAACAAAGATGAAAAAAGGTCCTTCATAAAATAGGCCATAGTTTTTTAATCTAAGTTTAAAAGCAATTAATGTTTTGCCAAACGCCAACAAACAGTAAAACCCATAAATGTCCACATCAATATAGAATCACCATCTAATGAGTAGGAATATAATATCTGGAACATTTGATCTGAACAATCAATAAATCCTCGTCAAATTGGGACTTGTTCCTATAGCAACCGTCCCTTTGGCAGTTTCCCGGGCGTTCCACACCTCACGACTAATTTTAAAGGCAACCAGGCTCCGGATATTTCCATAGTTGTTAGTGTTGTACCCTAAAATTCAGCTACGGTGTACATATAGATTGATTGTTATTTAATTATAAAAGCTTTTAGTTCAAAATATAATTTTTGAAAAATAATTCCACAGGAAATTTAGACTTTCCGGTAATTTCGGTATAGAAAGTTCTGTTGTTGTCGGGTATTTGTAAGTTTAATCGAAAATTGTGAAGTAGAATATATTCTCGCATATTATTCCTGGGTGGATTGAGGTCTGATAATTCATTGGCAATGACGTACAAAAAAAACCAAACTAAAAAACAGAAAATAAATTTTAATAAATATTAATTAAGAATAATGTAATTTTTTTTAATAAATATAAGTTATTAATAGCTTGAATAAGAAAACAAATGTTTTATTGTAAAAAAAGCGTGGGGTGCATGGTGTCAATAGTTATAAATATTTAATTGACAGATATGAGAAGGATTATCATTTCGATAATATCTTGAAAAGCACCCCCGGTTTTTTTTAAATAAACATTTGTTTTCTTATTCAAACTATTAATAACTTATATTTATTATAAACTAAAAAACAGAAAATAAATTTTAATAAATATTTATTAAAAATAATGTAATTTTTTTAATAAATATTTATTAAAATTTATTTTATTATTTTTAATAAATATTTATTAAAATTTATTTTCTGTTTTTTAGTTTGGTTTTCTATATTAAGCGTGTTTTTTAGTTTTTTTTAACTTTTATTTATTTTTCATTTTTATTTATAAAATTTTGAGTGCCTGCAAGAGTAAGTGCACGCATGCGTAGTTCGCGCACTAGTTCTATCTCTCTTAGTCGCATGCAAAGGATGCGGAAAGAAATTAATTAATCCTGGCGAATCTAATTAGGATAATCGGATGCTTTGATCGGATTATTGCATTGTCATCGGTCTTTGACAGGTGTGCAAAGTTTGAATTAAATCTGATGGTTCAAAGTAGTACAAAATCGAGCTCAAAGGGGTCGGTTACATACATACATATAGGTGAAGCTAATATAAAGCGTGTAAAAAATAGATTTCTGGGTTCATTTTCTTTATCAAAAACCTTAACACAGATTTAAATAGACAAACAAATTACGCTCATGTTAATGGAACATAATGTAAAACAGTGTATATTTTTTTTTCGTACTATCTATTTTTTATGGACCTGTCGGAGAGAATGATTAAAAACTAAATTGATTTTCTTTCAATAAAATTACATACAAGTAATTATTAATTGGTACCCGTTTTACATTGTTATCGCTAATTGACTCATATTATATTATACATTTTCCATAGTTTTCTGCATAGTTTACATAAACTCTTATAGTTTGATCAATAATAAATACAGTCTGTTCCATATACGAAATCCATTTAGATGTTTAATAATATAAGAAAATGAACTTTATTGCTTTTGATACAAGGTTTATATCTATTTATCCAATGGTTAATTGTAGGGTATCGCAGATGAACCTTATCACAAAGCTATAAGACATGTTTTATGACATTCTTAAAAGTCAATTGAGACTACTTTAATATTGAACCGTCTACAAAGCTGATCTAGAGACACGGCAGTGTGTCAGCCAAGTTCATTTAGCAAACGGGGGACATACGGGCTGTAGGTTACATTATACAAAACATTGATTCCTCAATCATCTCGAGTCACTTCCAACTCACCCATAACTCTAAACCTATTTGACCTCCACACTTGCAATTCTACGTTCTAGTAAGAGCTTCAATTAATAACCTAAGCTCAGAATTCAATGAAAATACGAAATCACGGGATAACTGACGCACTCATCAAAAGCATCGACTACTTCCTGGAGTTAGGAAATATAAATTTCCTTTAAAAGTATAGTAAGGTACTGATATCCGGTTTGATTTCAATTCTTTTATTAAAGGCGTTATCCAAGTATTTGTCGTCCACCTTTGTTGTTACGAACTTGGCTTTCTTTCACATTAATGTTTTTGGTGGTATACTTATTACTGAACCCACCGCAAGCAAAAACGTTCACATAAACAAGTTAATTTAAATGTAGGAAATTCCAAAACTATGCAATAAATGTTCTGCATACTTCAACGCTTAATTATTAAACAGGTCTTCGCACAAATTTATAGCTACGTTCATTTCATGAATGAATATTTAAATGTCAGATCTATTCGCGTAAATGCCTAAGATTTAGATATAAATAATATTCGGGTGTCATATTAAATAAAGTATCCACAAATGACAATTATACATGTGTTTGAAGGACCGTGTCAATATTTATTCAGGTTTTTGTGTCTTGTGATAGGATCCATACAATTGTTCATTATTTATTTATCAATGTGTATCTGACGCATTTATTTATGTGGAATTTGGTTTTAATTGTAACATAAAATACTACTAATGTTATAAATGCGAAAGTTTGTTTGGAAGGGTGGATGTTTGTTAATCTTTCAAAAGTACTTAACTGTTTTGGATGAAACTTTGCCACGTAGATAGTGTGTAACCTGGATTACACATTGTAACTCGTGAAAATGTACCATCCCTCAGGAATTCCGTCTCCCGAGCATTTTACCAATCTCGGACTAATTAGGTAATAATTTCTAAAAAAATAAACTGACGTACTAACCTTACCTAATTAAAATTACCCGACCCGAGGTTCAAATCCAGAACCTCCAGGCCAGAGAGGCCAAGAGCTCACACATAAATATACCACGTGACCACCAAGGCCATTCAATAAAACGAAAATGTACAATAAACTCATCCGGTAAAAAAAACACCAATTATTTACTTTTTTACTTTGTGTCTTAACATGAATTACTGAGATACTGTAAGTACTATAATCGAATCATGCGCATCAACCGTTGAGGAATCTAAAATATGTCGTAAAAAATTAAACTAAACTGTGTTGCGTGTTTTTGTTTAACGTCGCTGATTCATACAAAACAAGCGATTTATAGCTATAACAAAATTTCACAGTTCTGTTACGGGTTCTTAGAATTAATTTTTTTTGATCTCTAGAATATCCTCAAATCTTTCCTACAAAGCAAAGGTATGCATAGTTTGGAATGCCTTCCGATTCGGTTATTTCTATAAAATACATTTGGTATTACGTAGGAACTGTTTTTTTGTAAAGTGAGAGTTAGGTATTCCGTCTCGCTCTTCCGTGCCCGGGACGTAATGTATCAGAAAAAGACTTCGGCGAAGGGTTACGCTTGCATCCGATAAATGCCAGCGATTGGCAGCTTGACAACCAGTATGGTGAGCTCCTTATCTTTGCTGTGCAACAGTAAAAATCTCTTGGATTTATCAATATACTATATTCGATTATCAAGTAATACGCGACGCCGTAAAAAGCGAAAACATACCTTTTGAAAATTATACAAAAAAATAAGACCACCCAGTCGCGTTAAACACTCATTATCAATTGAAAATCGAACATAATAAAGTATTTATTATGTGATCTTATCATGAGTCATGAACAAAATCAGCTTATTAAGAAACAAAACCGAATCGCGAGAGATAAAAAAACATTTTCTTCGACCAATTATTACATAAATCGCTATCATCAATGATGATAGGCATTAAAGCGATACAATGTCGCATCCGTTGGCAAATCAGTGTCGAATATATGAATTATCAGTGGGCTGAGTGCTGACTGCTGAGTAGTTCTGCGGTGAGGTGGGGAGGGGTGGGCTGCGGAGGCGGAGGTAGGTGCGAAGTTCGGAGGCCCGGCGCTCACAAATAGCAAGCTGCGACTTGGCATAGAGTGTACTTCCCGACCAGGGCCGCATTTGGGCACTAGACTTGCCACAGACTTTCCAAGTCGAATATAATGAAGAAATCCGAATATGGTAGAAATGTATTTTCTAATTTAGAACTGTAGACATAGTAACTGGCTGTTATTAATGAGTAGAAGCCACACTTCCTTACATTTCAGGCTTTACTTCAACAAGTATAATTATTTCATGCCAACATGCTCATTATTTACTTATGCTATATCAACTTGAAGTTCTAACACAAATAATGTAGAACAAACTCGGTAGAAGCGAACCCATCTAATTAAATATGTCAGAATAATATTTTGAAATCCAAGTTAGGGCATATGTTAATGACGCGCACACATCGTTATGTGGTTCGGTATATCGTTGAATCGTCTAACGAAATAGGCCTTAGAGAGTCCCGGAACCAACTTCAAAGATTTCCTCAGTCATTCATTAAGTGGCCCATTTTTGTAAACTTTTATTTCCCAGTTGATAAACTTCCTGTGATTTTTGTTTTATGAAGTTAAAAAAAATAAGAATGATAATTGTAATAAATCGAAATCAGGAAAGATGATAATAAAGATAAGGAAAACTCGGAAATGAATACAAAATTTTGTTACAAAACGTCAAAGACAGCATTTTTTTTACTTTCAGTACTTATTATGTTTTAATTAATAAACTCACTACATTGTTATATTATCTAGTCATACAGACAAAAGAGTTCAAATTTTTTTTACGTTAAGTTATATTATAATGTTATAAAACATTCAGCAAGTATCATAAGAGACTAATGTAGCCTAAAAATAACGCATATCGACAATAAATCCTAGTTGCAAATATTAACATCGACTTAGATATCGATATAAATATCGCAAGTACCATCTTCCACGTGTAAAGTTACGGATCCAGGGCTCGGAGCCAGAACCACCTGACATAATATTCGTTCGGCCTTCAGGTAAAGATTTAGCCGCCATTGAAGCAAATTGAAAAGAGCTCGTAATAAGCGGAGCGGGCAGGGTGGGGCGAGAGGGGGCATGTCACTATCGCAACGAGCGGGCGCCGCGATATTGCCATGGCTACGGGGCTCGGCGTCGAATGCGGCCCTGGGTGGCCTTGCATGGAATGGGGAGGGCAATAGCCTCGTCTACTTGCAAGTCTATCAATTTGCGCTTGCCAACGTTTCTGACGACGCTAAACAGCGCGTTTTCCGCGTTAAATGTATACAGCGCTGAAAGTGTGATTTTTCAAGGCCGTCCAAGATTTTTCTCGCGTTGCATTCGGTTTTTACGTGCCCGTTGTGATTTGATTCAATTGTTTTTTTAGACGAGTATGAGTCGATGGTCTATTATTATATCGTGAGCCGGTGTGTAGGATGGTTATAAGATACTTTTGAACAAAGTATGCCGCTTGATAGGTATTTATGATTGTGCCCAAATACGTAGGTAGAAGGTACACAATGGAACAAAAAGTTTGGTAAAAATGGCAATACGTTTTCTGTTTCACGTCCGTTCACACAATTTCACCTGTCTCGACCGATATTTCATCAGGCTGACTGAAATTCAGGAAAATTCGTTAGCTCATTTCCGAAGTTCTGATCGAACGCTTTGTAACGTGTTATTTGATGGTAGCTATATAGGCAGGTACTATTGATGGAATGCTCTTTGTAACGTTTTTTTAAACATTGATTTACTTTTTATACGCACTGCGATTAATCAGCCGCATTTAATATTTTGGTCTATCATTTCCCTACCTTATGTTCACAAAATATCATCATTAACCATTCACGATAGCATGTAGCACCAACCTTCACACATACGAGCATATCTGGGTGACAATGAAACCTTTACATCTAGGAAACCTTATAACAAGCGATGTCCCGACTATATTCACGCGATTTCGGTCTTTATTGCTTCATCGTAAAACGTATTATCGCCCGTAATGGAAAGTCTGGGAATATCAGATTATTGTAGAAGTGCGCAGTAAAACGATGTTTGAAGCCATTTAAAGTTTTCACACGTTAACCATTGACGTCTATTCTAGATACCTGTTGAACATTTTCAACACTTAAACAGCAATGTATCTTGTTGTAAGCAATAGTGTGGCTAGTGATGTGTGTAGTAAGGGAGTCTTATTGGGGTATGAAAACCGGACTGGCGTGCGTTTCCGTGCGTGCCTCAAGTCAGTTTTCCTCAATATGAGACGAGGCGGCCTCGATTTTCAGCGCTTATGCCTCTATAAGTTATTCCGCCCTGCATAGCGAGTAGACTTTAGAATTTTTATTTGAGAACTGCTTTTATATTTGTTAACGAAGTTTGTTACATACATGTATAAAAGAAGGATGTGTGATGTGATAGCGATATTTTATTTATTTGTGTTTAATCTTAATCTACTTCACTTAAATTATCGACTGTAAAATGAGTAAATAATAAAAACAAGGCAAACGGAAGACTATCAATCAAGTGCGTACTTGACATTTAATTCGCGTCACTGCGCCACCGGTTTCTTTACAAAATCCGCCTATTTTTTTTAAATTGCAGAGTGCGCTTACGGAACTTCTTTTTGTGTAGGTTTGTCTATGAAAATTCTAGCTCTATGAAAAAAAGTTCATGTTTTTTGAGTCGTGCTTTATCGGCGGCACATTTCGCTCTATGCGCCCGTCCGGGATAGCTAGGCTGGCGCGACAGACCCCACTCCCTCCTTTGTCCCCATCCCCACCCTCCGAATAGCCCCGAGCCCCAAGCTTGATGCTGTCTTTGACAAAACGCTCCAGTTACAATCGCATCTACCCCGAAAATGACAGAAAAACCTTTGACCTTTCAAGTGTGCGAGGACGCTAGACTCGCGTTGGGTGGGACAAGGAGGCGTTTAGCCCTGATGTCCCTAAATTAAAATAACGAGGCTCAAATTAATTATTACAATATTAACGATTAAATAATTTTTACAATTGACTCGTAATATTAGGAAATCCTGAAATGATTTATTAAGCGCATTTATTCTCATATGCAACATAGAAACAAAGCATTTACTTATATTCCAGCTTTATTTCATCGTGGTTTTAGTGTAGATTGATTAATTAATAATTAGTAAGTGAACAAATAACACCGTATGAAAATTATTAGACGACTTAAACACCTGACACCGAACATAGACATATTGTCATGAACACTAATGTTTGTCCTGGACGGGGATGAATTATTTTACAAGACTGACTGTTGTCAAGTCGATACCTCTCGCATTTTCTTAAAATATGGGTCATACAGAAGAAAGGACACCAAAGTGATTCTATAAGGATCCCGTCCATTTTTCGTTTTGAGACATGAAACCCTAAAAGGGCTAGAAAGTTTAGACGAGATTGACGCAGGATTGGGAAAGCAGCGTGATGGAAAGGTTTCAAGGGTAAGTAAGGATTGACCTAGATCGATCTCTCTTTTTTGCGCCAGGATTTGTTTTTGACGCCAGTTCCACAGATTAATTCCCACTTACCTCTTCTCTGTCCTCTTTTTTCATCGGACATTTTATTTTATAAAATTCAAAATTTTTTCTGTGTGTTAATCCGCTGAAAAGGCCATTAACTTTATTATAATTAAATTTGGTCGTTTGTAAATATTGTACTGCTATTTTTGATGAAAGTAAGATCATGATATTTTCCACTTAAATAAGGACAATCAATAAATGACAAGATTCGACAAGGAGGTTTGGCTTAAAAAAAAGCCGAATAAATGTTTAAATTAGAAAAAATATAAACTAATAAAAATTATGCCCTCTGCTTGGTCAAATTAAAAATAGACAACACTACCACATATTGTCCACGAGGCAGACGATCCATCTGATAGTAAGTGGTATTTTTTATTTTATTTATTTATTCAAAATAGGACCAGCAACAAGAAGGGCAAATATAAAAAAGTATCATTAAAATCGCTTCGCCCAGTCGAAAGTCATGAGGTAACAAACATAAAAAAAAATACAGACGAATTGAGAACCTCCTCCTTTTTTGAAGTCGGTTAAAAATAAGTACCCATACACATAATAACCTAAAAGCTGAGTTCCACTTTATTCATAGGTGCATGCAATAATAAGAATTCGAAACATACATAAAGGTAATCACTCGCAAATGACTACAAAAAAAGGAAATAAAGAAAATAATCCATATTTCTTATGCCTAGCAATTTAAATTTAGATTTAAACGTAATAAAAGCTTTTAGTTGTCCATAATCATGATCGTCTCACATTATTACAAATTTACCTTTACGTATAGTAACAAATATTATGAGGAAAAATCGCACTATTTCTTTGTAGACCGTTCTGAAAATTTTTATTCTACCATCTCTCTGAAATATGAACATAGGACAACCATCTCAAGCCATGCGAAAAGTTCGTCGTAGACAATGGTATCTAGGAAGTCAAACAGTATGCCCTTTTCATAATCAGTCTTCGAGACAGTCTAGCACTATAGGTATTAAACTTTTCTATAATGTTTTTTAATTTCTCATTTTTTTTGAAAAATTAAAAAATGGAGGTAACACAGACATATGTAGATATTGTTTTGTTTTTGATCAAATATTTACACTTAAATCTTCAGAATTAACTATATCCATAATCCAGAAAAATGCGTCTACAAGATCGGCTTTTTTATAAAGCTTATGCGTTATCCGTCCGCATCAAAAACGCTCCATATATCACAAAACGGTAGTCTTTGTGTATTTTCAATATGTCGATGCATAGCAATGGGTTCCATTTTCATTAGTGTGTCTGCCGCACTACCCAATCGATATCACTCCTCTATTCAACCTCTTTGCCATAACCTAGATATTTTCAAGGCAAGAATGCATTTCTAGGGCATACGTGCTTCACTTTAAACCTCGTAAATATATTAAAAATATATGATGTATGAATACGGTAGTTTCGTAGGTAGAAATTCCAAGTCAATAAACGTCATCAATACGTGTTAACGTATGAATTATTATAATGTTAAAAACCCGCTATCATCTCCAATGCCTACAAAATGGAGGTTTGATAAAAGGGTTAACAGGAAACTTATATATTATGACGCATGACATATATTATTAGATGTAACATACATTTTTTTTCATCCGCCCAGTCGACTTGGCGTTACGAATTTTCATTAAAATTTGTTCAACCTATATATCTCGGGACATTCTTAGCTCATGGCTATCACGGGCCCAATTCCGCTAAATGCAACGTTCGAGTAGCACGTTTGGTTCGGCAATGGTATGGTTACGATTAATGTCAAATTGAAGTTTGACATTTCATAAATGTGTTGTTCCTACGCACTACAACCGAAACAAACATACATTTTGACGTAATCTTTCGAACGAATGTTTTTTTTTTTTTTTTATTGCTACCGCCCAAATTGACTCCATGCTGCCTAATGTTAAGCAGTCAATGAAGTCCCCTAGTGATGGCCATCATCCCAGCAGCCAGCGTAGCATTGTGGCATGATGGCCCTCACCTTGACGGCCTTGTGAGAAGCTTTTTTACGCCCCGCTTAAAGGACCCAGGATCATAAGAGAAGGGAAACACGTGGGCTGGTAGCGAGTTCCACATCTTAATGGTACGGCAGAGATAAGAGGCGCCGAACCGTTTGGTGCGTGACAGAATCTGTTCCACCGTGTAAGAGTGGCACCTTAACCCAGCACGTGTCGTTCGCGATAGGAAAGGAGAGGACGGGATTAGTTGAAATAGCTCTTCGGAGCACACAACCGTGATAAATGCGGTAGAAGACAGCCTATGAGGCCACGTCTCTGCGTAATTGCAGTGACTCAAGAGTCTTTGTGGCCTCAGGATCCCCAATGATACGGACAGCACGCCGCTGCAACCTATCGAGGGCGTCCAATAAGTACTGGGCGGAGCCATTCCAAAGGTGAGCGCAGTATTCCACGCAGGAGCGAACCTGAGTTTTATATAACAGACACAACTGCTCTGGCGCGAAAAACCTCCTCACCCTGTTCATGACTCCGAGTTTCCGGGATGCGGATTTGATGACACCCTCGATGTAGTTTTTCTGGTTGAGATTGCGGCGTATGTCCATACCTAGGATATTGAGGCTGTCATGAATCAGTAGTGGAGTGTATGAATGCTCCCAAAAGTGAGCATATCATTGATATGCAGAAGAAAAAGCGTGGGAGATAACACGGACCCCTGAGGCACACCAGCATTCACCTCGAGAAACTTAGATGAGTGGCCGTCACAGAGAACTCGGATACGGCGCTCGTGCAGAAAGCTGGCAACACAGTTGCACAGTCGAGGCAGTAAGCCGTAGACTGGAAGCTTGGAAAGAAGCGCACGATGCCAGACTCTATCGAAGGCTTTGGAGATGTCGAGACTAATAGCCAACGACTCCCCATGTCTGTCCATCGCCTCACCCCAAAGGTGAGTGACATACGCTAGAAGATCACCCGTAGACCGTTTCGGTCTGAAGCCATATTGACGATCGCTGATGAGGGAGTGATCTTCTAGGTAGCGAACGAGTTGGTTGCTTATTATTCGCTCAAACACCTTGCAGAGGATAGGGGTGATAGCAATGGGTCGATAATTGCCTGGATCAGAACGACCCCCTTTTTTGGGAATCAGTTGCACGTTCGCCTCTCTCCAAGCCTGCGGCACTATGCCCTAGGCATAAAATAGGCGATACAGGCGTGTAAGCGTTGGAGACAACTCGGCTGCGCATTTCCTAAGCACAACCGCTGGAATTCCGTCAGGTCCACTGGCTTTCCGGACATCGAGAGATCGCAGTGTCGCGCGTACATCGCATTGCCTGATTTTGATATCAGGCATGGACTGGCCGGAGTAAGAAATCGAAGGCGGTTGCGCACTACGATCATCGATTCGGGAGTTAGCCGCAAAGAGATTGACAAGCAGGTCAGCTTTCTCTTGCGGCCCATGGGCGAGTAATCCATCAGGGCATCGCAACGGCGGCAATGAAGGCTGGCTGAAATTAGATTGCACGGCTTTGGCCAATCGCCAGTATCCTCGGCTGCCCGTGGGGTGCGTCAAAAGTTCTTGACCAAACCGTGCAATGCGCTGGGCATCCGCTCTGATGTATGCACTCTTGCAGGCCCTGGTGGCTCTATTATAGGCTGCCTTGATGAGATGGACATTCGGATCGCGACGGGACCGAGCCCTGATCCAAGCGCGGTAAGCCGACTGTTTTTGATTAACAGCAGCGGCGCACTCGCGATCAAACCAAGGCCGTACCCTGCTGCTGCTGGTGACGTCAGTGGATGGAATATAATATTCCATACCCAACAAGATTTCCCCAGCAACAGCAGATTCACTCTCCGACACATCCCTCCCACCAAAGCAGAGTTGAGGCCACGGGATGGACGCATAATAGTCTCGCAGGCCATCCCAATCGGCTGACGAGTCACAAGCGACGCCTTGCCTTCACTGATTGTGGAGGTGAAGCGAATGGCACTGTAGTGCGAACCAGACAGTGGTCGGAGGAACCCAAAGGGGCTTGTACCGTCACACTGTACTGGGCCGGGTTACTCGTCAGTACAAGGTCTAACAACGAGGGCGCTTGACCCGATATGTCTGGTATCCTGGTGGGCTGGAGTACCAGTTGAGTCAAGTCATGCGTGAGAGCGAATGCGTGAGCAGCTCGTCGTTCTGGAAGAGCCCAGCCAGGTCTCATGGTGGGCATTGAAATCTCCCAAAAAGACCAACTCGGCGGTCGGAAACTGCTCCTGCGCATTATCTGCTGCCTGACTCAGGTAGTCAAACAGTCGAGTTGTCTCTGCATCTCCGGTATGGGAACGGTAAAGGCACACGTAAATCCGGGCCGAAGAACCCAGACTTAAGTGTACCCATAGAATAGAAAAGGAAGGGTCCTCTAGGCAGCGTAGACGTCGACAGCAAATATCCGCCCTGACGAACAAGCATACCCCGGCTTTTGCGTGGAAGTTTTCTTCTAGTGCATAACCGGGATAATGCAGATAGGTCGTGTCGTCAGGGTGGCGTATTTGAGTCTCGGTCAAGAAAAGCATGGCCGGTCGGGCCGTCTCGAGATGGTGGTGGACGGCGTTGAGGTTTGAATGGAGTCCGCGGATGTTAGCGGACTCCACCTCAAAAAGCGAGTTGGTGGGGAACGATGACGCCGCTGTATGACCGGAATCATTTTTTGAAGCTGCCATATTTCATTAAAAGGGGGCGTAAAAAAGAGGAGGCAGTCACCGCAGCAGCGCGTGACAAAGCGCAGAGTATTGTATTGTCACTATACTGTGAGGTATAGGGGTGGTCGACCCGCCGGACGGAAGGGCTCCCGTACCCTCCCGGAAATGGTCGCTGGGTCCCACCGTCCGGTCACCAACCGGCACGACGAGCCACTTCGAGATTATGCGCGACCTGGTGGGGCAGCCTTCCAAGATGGTTAGTCCCAGTTGGGCCCCTGTACTATGCCGCGGGCGACCTTCGGCACCACCGTTTCTACAGGTCTCCCTGGCCGGCGGGTCGACCCACACTACCCCCACTACCCCCACAATGACTCCACAGATACACTACTGGTCCCACGTATGCTGCGATAACCTCCCCCTTAGCTTATCCTCCACATCCTCTCTTCCTTTCCCATATGGGAAATGACGAGAGGATATAGAGTGTATGGTTGGGCCTCCGGCTCTCCCACTCACTGAACGAAACACAACAGTACAGAACATACTGATATTTGACGTCGGTTTTCTGTGGGAGGGTGGTACTACCCCGGTCGTGCCGGCCCATTCATGCTGTAAACAGCTTGGCACTACCACCTTCAACGTGTGAATGTGAACCATTACCGAAACACAATCGCAGTTCGATCCTTGATGTGTTTAGTAGAATACGATTAAACGTCAAATTTGACGTTTGGTTGTGATATGGTAATGGTTCGGTGCATAATATGTTAGTGGAATTGCCCCCCTGATCTATGCTAAGCCGAGCTTGTTGTATAGATATATTTTTATTCCTCAAAATACAGACAACAATAATGTTTTGCTATTTATATTTAATACTTGCTTTTAACCCCCAGACACGTTCAAGAACCTGTTTTCCTTGGGTGGGAATATATATACGAAAATACGACCTACTGACTTCCAGACCGGTGGTTCAGTATCTTCATAAGTGCTCCCCTTAACTGTTATAAATAAATGGTTTGTAATTTTTTATCAAATCAATACGTAGTTTTGAAATATTTTGTCTTAAATTAAATATATACTGATATCACTAAGTGAAGTGTGTGAATTTTGTGAGTTTGAATGTACGCAGAGTATCTCTGGAACAATGGCACCTTTTTGTAAAATTCTTTCACGGTTTAAAAAGGTACCTACATCATTCTGTATTGACATAGCCTATGTTATAATCTCGGGATAAGTAACTTTTTTTTTTCTTTTTCATTTTCTACGGACTTTTAGTCAGTACTCTTTAAAGATTCTATTATAAATTATTTTATGATAAAAATTATTGCGTTTTTATAAATTAACACCTTTCTCGCTTGCTCAGCTCGTTGTTTTGAGCTGAGGCTTGTGATTCCTTAATATATAGTATTCCATTTTTTTTTCTATTGTTGAATTGCATGGATCATAAAAATAAATAACTTAAAATTTACTTAAATTTAGTTACAGTTATATTCATCAAAATTTATACATTATTAATATTATATTTGTTTAAGAAATTTCAGCCTCGGATGATTTTGCTTACGTTAGACTTCGTAAACTCGTCTGCAAGCTAACTAAACATGGGAACTCATTAATGGGAACATCCCTCATTCCAAAAGCCTCATTCTAACAACGGTGAAAATAATTTAATCCATAACCCAAACCCAGTAACTAAACACCACCCCAAAAAAAAAAACAACCATAATCAATTTCATATATCAATTCTTAAAAACGAATTCCAAAAAATATATTAATCAAATATGGAATAGGTACTGTTAGCCTACACAAATGTTTGCTTTAGCATTAATATTTGAGCTTATGTTGAGTGGAATTGGAGAGCTAAGTGTACAAACTTAAGGATGTATATTGGTTGATTAGTTTATATTTATGTATTGGTGAAGTATGTGCGAGTCACACAACGAATTAATGAACAGGATTTAAAATTTCTCTTTCTAGAACTACATTTATACTACAAATATTCGTAGAGGAGTAAGCCTAAAAGAGAAGATAGGTTCCGAGTGATGAGCATTTCCCAGAACCTCTTGCCAGTCGCTACGAGCTTCACCAAAAGGTCACTAAATAGGAAACCCGGGAAATGGAGCTGGTAGGTTATAAGGAGACTGCAGTATAATAATGGGGAAGTGGTTTAATTCATTAAAAAAATAACGATAGCGAAGATATTGTTAAAATTTTAACCCTAAAAAAAAAACGATTTCTACACTTCAAACCCCAAATTTTATCAGCGTTCCCGTAGGTTCCAATCATTGCTACTCCAACATGGTTTTTAATACATTTTTTACATTCATGGTTCTTGCATAGTTGTTTATCAAAGGATATAATATTAGTGGAATTAAATACTACAAAGTGCATGTCAAAGGCCAATCAATAATTGATTGCCCTATCTTTCGAAAAATATTTAAGAATCATGAGGAAAAAAAACAAACTAAACTATATTTGACGAGGAACGAACTAATGAGAGTCATAAAGTTCAATCAAATCACAGAAGGGCATTTTAATTAACGTTAGATGTCTCCTCTGTAGTTGATATTAATGAAAATTTCAAGAAGAAATAAAATTAAAGCCATCCTTCGGCCCGCCTATATCTATACTAGGTAGAGAGAGATAGACGACGTTGTTTGTTACGGCTTTAACTATTGATTTTGATTGATACGCAATTTTAGGAAGCAAGTACTATTTATAAAGTGAAAACAGAATTAAAAGTTACAGCATTTTGGTGAATTCGGGCTTTATTTCGCGGAAACTGTAAAGTTTGACATTTTGTCCCGTATGAAAGTTGGTTGGGAATATATCCAGGAAGAAAAAAATGAAATAAAAATCGCAAATTGAACTGGACCCCTAAAGGGTTGGAGGTGTGAAGGCGTCTAGACGAGCCCAAAGGACGGGTTTTGATAAGGGTGCTGTGGACGACCTTGAACTTTAGAACGGCTCAAACAAATGAGGCAGCCCCCGCCTCGACGCGTTTACATATTGCGCCGCTTTTTTATACAGCCGGAGCCGTCAGCGCCCGTTCAGGGCAATATCGATTCAAAATCTGATGCCGACGATTTCCCAATCCAACCAAAAAAACAGGCGCAAGGGGAAAACATTAGGAAATTATTTGGATATCATTAAAATAGGTCAAACGTTTCACAAAACGCTCACATTTAATACCTCCTAAAACTTTGTATTTACCCAGCGTAACGAACAAATTCACGGGCTGGTGATCGACATTCAAACAAAATACATCCAATTACTTATCGTGGTACGGCTAAAGGAATAGAAATTCTGTGTTTCACAGCCTTTGAAGAGAGCTGAATAATTGGTATTGAGCAGCTGTAGGCAGGTACACAAAGGTACACGAGCGGCCTTTGTGATCAACATATCGAATCACCATCGGCCACTACAAAAACAAGCGGGAGCTGGCCGGGCGCAGACGTACGAAAATAAGTTCAGCCAGTTCCTAAACAAAAAGAAACTGAAATAAACAAGGTCGGGGAATCAACGCCGCCGTCGCCGCCGCCATAAAGACCGACGGCCGTCCTTGAAAATGGGGGGTTCTTACAAATTGGGTTATTACGGTGCGTGGGGGCGTGGGGGGTCGAGACGGGACGTGCGAGCGGGAGGCTCGAGGTTCGGTTTCCTTGCGTGGTGAAGGTGGGAAGGGGACAGAGGCCGTGTAGGCGTACCTCCGCTGCGCCACCCCGTCGCCCGGCACGCCTCTCCAGGAAGGACTCCCGTCCCAGACTAGCGTTCCGGCGCCGATCATTATAATTACTCTCCAAGGTGAGCCGGGAGCTCTGCAACCCCACCGGCGGCCTAATCCAGCGAACGCGCCTCCGCTGGGACCGACCAGATATCCCCGACATAATATTACAAGCACCAAACATTAAAAGCACTTAAACATCATCCGCCCACCGAACGGTGCCAATTATGAAGCAAATTGAAAGCCTCTTCGATAATTTTGAGTGTGCGCACCTACAAAGTTTTATTAAGGCTCTAAATTATGATAGCAGGCTGTTCTAATAGTAGTCTCACCTCATTATTAGTGTAATATGCAAAAGCATTTTTTCGTTCTGCTGTGCTAAATGTCGAGTCGATTAACTAAAGCGTCGACTCTTTAAATCACAGACGACGACCTCAAATATTCCAAAACTCCGCCTAATCACCGCTGAACTTCTAAAAACTTTACAAACAAGTTCTCAGTGCTTGGCTTTGTGCAATATAAATATTATGCCGGAGCACTGATTGTTTAAAAAACAATCGAACAGCATTATTATAATATAGATTTTCTCGGTTAATTAATATTTAAGCATATCACTGTGATGTCATATACAATTGAAATTTCTTTTTAATAATTTTTATTGAGCTCAAAATAAACATAAATACATATCTATTTTGCGCAGCCTTAGTAACAATAATTGTACGATAGTCACTCTACTAAATTACGTGATCAACACAAAAAGGGGCCTTGTACAGGTGTCATAAACGAGAACTCTGCTGCTGATGAAGTAGGCAGACTAACAGCTTAGCCCCTTGTCAAGTACTGGCCTAGGCTTTATAGCCTAATGAATATGGCCCAATTGTATAAGAACAAAAGCCGTTTCTCAGGATCAGTTGACAACTAGATCAATCGATATTGTATTTACTCTATCTAGAATAATACGGAGTAAGTTAGCTTGTTCGGAGATAGCAATTTCCGGAATAAAACAACTGAGACCGTAGCTATGAAATCTAAAACAAAGTAACATATAATTTTGATTAAAATTTGTGTTTGAGTTTGGTACTTTTGGCAGTTTTAATAAGTTAAGTTATTAAGTTAATAAGTTTATTAAGATTTTATATTGTAGATAAGTGCGTGAAAAATTTTACTAAAATTATATACGCAAGCTGGCTGGCAGCGGTTGGAAACAAAGAGCTGAAGATCGAGCTCAGTGGCGTGCCATAGGTAGGACATAGGCCATGTCCAGCAGTGGACGGAGATAGGCTGATGATGATGATGTGCGCACCCCCTTTTACCACACGTTATATACATACTATGGTGAGATTGTGGTCAAATACAAGCCTATACAATAAAATATTCCTTAATAATGTTGTGTAAGAAAGTGTTTCTGTCAGGCTATTAGTGCTCTATAAAGTCAATGACTATCTATTGTGTAGTAGTGATAACGAATACTACCACCCTAACTAATCTATAGTGGGTCGTAAGTAACTAAATAGAATACGGCACTCGTTGCACCAAGTGGTCAACAAAAGCATACTCAAAGAGGTTTAGCGCTAGGCAGTCCGGCTCTTGTATTATGCACCGAATTGTGAAGGGCTTAGCGTACATATTGCGATAACTACATATGATTGGGAACAAGGATCTAATGATGACGATGACTTACTTTAGTCTTTTCAATCCGCAGTCAAAATGAATAAAATAATGATCGTATATTTTCCTTTTTTTACGGGTAGGTGGGTAACAGTCTAGGTGGATGTTATAAAACATATTTTTATCATAAAATTTTGATTACGACGTTAATATAATTACAAAAGAGTCTTTATTTTTTTTTTCCAAAAGTGTACATAAAAGAATTGAATTCTGTGTATGTTGTAAAATGATATTCAACACATATGGCACCTTTACATTTCCTTTGTTCGATTAACAAAGTAATTAACAAGCGAGGCTTTTTAAAAAAAGAATTATTAAATATTCTTCACGCTATATATATGATCCCAAATAAAGAAAAAAATGTAAGTACTATGATTTATCCCTGGACACGGAACTCACAACACACCTTCATGGATTCAAATGTTTGTCCTCTATCTCTCTCTAGTCGTCTCCCTCACTGCTAAGAATCGTGGGTCCTTCTGACTTTGTCAACCAGCTGTCTCCATCGGTTTCGATCGAGTTGCTTGGATGTTTGTCCTAAGTCGGAGTCAAATCCACGACCAGCGAGGTAACCGCCAGGGTATCTAATCACTTAACCAACCAATTATCTTTACTTGGTTATACAATAGCTATAAAATGTTATACCGTATATCCTTAGCTCAGTATATCGATAATGTATTAATCAATGAACTATCATCATCATCAGCCTATCTCCGTCCACAGCTGGACATAGGCTTCACCTATGGTATGCCACTAATCTCGATCTTCAGCTCTTTGTTTCCATAGATTTCACGTTTATTCTGTCAATGAACCATAGTTTACAATAAATACGTCAGAGTAATCTTCACACTTTGAACTAGAAATTTCTTGCGTCTACAATTTCTCGCCTATAGTACTATATTCCTATCTACCTGTATGCCTATCCTCATATTAATACCTTATATACTGCCATCTCAAGGACAAAGAGATTTTGGTAAATGTAATAGAAAAAAGACAGATGTTTTGTTTACGCCAAGCAGATTGACTTACAGGCATACGGTCTACCTGAGGATAAATGGTCACCATCCCCTATGGACATTTGCAATATCAGGGGTATTGCCAAAGCGTTATCGACTTTAAGACGTGAAGTCTCATGTGTCTGCAATTTCCGATCCCCATACCTTTCAGTACCACTTCACTTCCCGCAAATTTACGGACACTCCTGCTTCACGACGGATTTGGGTAAGGTGGTATTACTACCAAAAAAAAGGTGGAAGCTTCGTAATGATTTGATTATAGGAATCTTATAAGTCTTTGTCTAGCCTGTGTGTCTGCCTGTGGCCTAACGGAAATACAGTTCAGCCGTTTTTAATATATTCGTAAGTAGCAAACCACGTGTTCGGATTTCAACCACTTTTACACCTAGTATCGAGATTAAATCCAAAACGTTACTTAGGCCAAATGGTAGAAATGGAAAGTAGTTTGGGGTCTACATAGTTTAAAAAAATGCACTAAATATAGAACTTTTTAAAATAAACAAGTAATTTATCACGGCAAACAAAAAAAAATGACCATTGTTTATGTGTCGGTTCCAGATGCGCAGTCGTTATCTTTAAAATAAATTTAAATACATAATATTAATTCAAATAAGCTTTTACAGGCATTTATGAATATTTATTCTATGCTATTACAGTGACGCTAGGTCCGCTATTGCAACATCAAAGAACAGAGGAGAAGAGAAGGTTTTGGTTTGCGCTCAAGATCGCTTAAATTTATGGTATGGTGCTACCAATATTGAGTTGAAAATCTTCATCTAGCTCCTCCTCGTGCATTTGGCCAGCTGCACATATGAGCCAGTTCCTTCTTGGTTTCATGCGCTCTACATCTTTGGCCACAACGTCTCAAATAGTGAGATTGTGGTCCTCAAAGCCTATTCAATATATAAAAAACGCAAAGCTATTAGGCAGTTCATGTGTGCAATTTATTCTCTACTCAACCGATGCTTTGCCTAATGATGTCGTCCAACCATTGAGCCGATGGTCCACCAAAGGTCATCGCCCCCATTCAGCCACCACTATTTCACTGCAGCATTAGTCATTGATGACAAGATTTTGGCCAACTGCTTTGGCTATGTCGAATTTTTGGCATCTCGGTGCTAAAATAATATTCAAATTTCATTTAAATTATTAAGTACATTTATTTGTTTACTAGCTGTCCCCGGCTGTTTCACCCGCATTCCCGAGGGATCTAAGATTTTCCCGGGATAAAAAATAGTATATGTGTTAATCTAGGGCATTTCCTATACATATGCTAAGTTTCATCCAAAATCGTTTAGTAACTTTTGCGTGAAAGAGTAATAGGTCCATAAATACAAACGTTCGCATTTATAATATTAGTAACATTAGTTATGGAAAACCTACTGCAATAACTCATTACATTTTAAACAGGATCATTGCATATTATGTTGAAATCAAATGACTCAGCGATGCAGTGCACTTTGCTCAGCTTTATCTCATAAAGAAACATAAATGAACAATATTGTTTTCGTTTATAAACACATCAGTGTTCTAATGAAATCATTTAAAAACAAACATTGTTATTTGCCGCCAATAGTTGTATGAAACATGAGGAAATAAACAAAAAATAACCACTACGCTTTCACAATGTAAAAACCATGGATTATACAAACGTAATTTTAAACTATAGTATTAATCAGGGATGTTATGGAGCTCCGTAACCGTATCCGAAACTATTGGATATCCGAAATAAAATTCTATTCGAAAACGTATCCGTGTCCGACATAAAAGTTTCGGATAATTTATGGTTTTACAGCCGTTAATTTAGTTTTTAAAGGCTGAATGATGCGTTAAAAAAATCTATTCCTTAACCGAAACTATCGGATAATCCGAAATAATTTAATATCCGTAACCGTAACCGAACCCGATATAATAGTATTAATATCCAGCTCCGAAATTTCATATCTATAACATCCCTAGTATTAATAGTAATCCTAAAAATGCATACAGTTAAACCGCAGATCTAAAAATATTTATATAATTGGAAATCCCATTAAAATTAATATTCCCCATCGTAGAAATAAGCCTACATTCCTAGAAAATGATGACGTAATTCTGCGACCGTCCGAGGCCAATAATGCGTGGAGACGTCCCTAGCAACAAAGTGCGTCAACGAATGATATCAACAACCACTTCAAATTGACCCGCCACTATCAAAACAAATGCGTTGGCTCCACCAAAATGCTAAAACGACGCGGGAGGCGAAGTATACCATACATAACTGGTATTCATCTTAGACCACCGCGGAATTTGAAAACAAACTCTTCATTACTAATTAAACTGTGTATTGTATGAGCTACGGTATTAGCAGCTTGCAATTCTGCGATGTAGGTGTTTCAACGTGACGTTAATATTAATATACAGTCAGTTTATTGACCTCAGTACATATGTTTTGTTTTAAAACACACGTGTTAAGTCATTCGAGCATGGCTTCGGGCATTAATACGCAAGTGCTTGCAAAAACTACTATTGATAATATAATTGATGTAATGGAAACTGTAATTTTTAGATATTGTTCTTCTTTTATAGGATTTAATACCTTATTATTCTTGAATTTGAATATTATTTCAAAGCAAATTCACATAAAAATTCGGTTAACAAACTTTTTCAGTATTAGTTTTTTTTTTGCTTGATGTTCTCGAGGGATCAAGAGTACTGGTTAATATAAAATATATTTTTTCAAGTTTTATTTTTAAATTTATTCTATGTTATGTCAGGTTTCATTCAAATGAGTAACAAACATTCCGACAACCAATAATTTACAAATTTGACGAGCCAGTTGGCTTGGTGGTTAGCGCTCTGACTGCCAAACTGAAGGTCGCGGGTTCGATTCCCACCCAGAACAAATATTTGTGTGCATAAACAAACAGACATCTGTTTGTTCTATGTCTGGGTGTATATACATATCTATATAAGTATGTATTTAAAAAAAGTAGAATATGTAGTATATCAGTTATCTGGTTTCCATAGTACAAGCTCTGCTTAGTTTGGGATCAGATGGCCGTGTGTAAAGAATGTCCCAGGATATTTATTTATTATTATTATATAAAAAAAATATGATTGGTACCTTCAACTACACCTCCACTTTTTTAATTTAAAGTTCGTGCCCAATATACACAGATAAAACAAGTTTTGCTATACCTACTTTTAATCCCGGAAAAACATAAATTCCCTCGGAACCTATTTTTATAAAAGAAAATCTGTAAAACAACATAAAACAGGATTTTTCCAGATAAGCTTCTGCACGTGTTCAACGTTCCACGCGTAGAAAATGTATTAGAAAATGTTTTGCATTTTCCTTTATAAATAAATCTTGTTGTAAGTTCTGAGTTCAAGTCAAAACTTATTACGAGAAGGTCAGAGTCCTTCTATGTTAATAGTCAAAAGACTTGCTCCATTAAAGGGTAGAGCTCTTCGGGGAAGTACTACCACCATATACAGTTCCACATTCAACCAGTAGTGCACTTGTATTACTGTGTTTCGGTTAGAAAGGTAAGGGGGCCGGGAAATTACAGGGACATGAGACTTAACAATTTCAAGTCTCAGGTTCTACAACGAATTGGCGATGCCCTTCTATAGGCGGCAGTGACCACATACCATCAGGTGGTCCGTCGGCTCACTTGAGATAAAAAAATATATATATATATTTAGTCACCATAGTCCATGCTTTTCTTAGTTTGAGATTATGTGGCCATGTGTGATGAATTCTCCCAGTATATTATTTATTAACTAGTTGAAATAGTTACTTCTACAATTAGTTTACTAAAATCCACAAGTAATTAATAATCAGAAATATTTCTTCGACTTTCTTTTTGGGATCTTTATGCACAAGCATAAGCGCACATAAAATTTTAATTGATCAAATTTTGTTAAAACTCTATGAGTACCATATCCTATCATTTTAAACAGTTATTATAGTAACTAAGTCTAACTAACAGCCCCTTTATTAGGTCGACGTACTTTAAGAATAACGGTACTTTATTAATTCGATTATCGAATCGATTGTTGAAGCAACATTAAACTTATTCCGATGACAATACATAACTTCACTCACAGAAACTCTCAATTAAAAAATGTATCCATGCCATGAATGGACTTGTTGGCCTTATCTTGAGATGTACAGTCAGCAACCTAAGTAGCCGAATAGAGGCTAATCACAATCCCGTCATAAATAAAATAAAAATAAATGTTTTCGATTTGCATAACATTAGTATGGTATAACAATCTTTAGTAAGAGATGGTTAAATAAACAGAGTTTTTGTAATAAGCCCCATAAAAACCTATATAACTAGCCCGGTTTGGTAGCTAATACTAGTATAAAAATAAACTCTAAGGCGTCACGATAAGGTTCATGACCATAATTATACATTTAACTATAGTATCAATAGATAGGACATTATCTCCAACGCAATTAAGATGATTTTTTAATGATATTCTTAACTGTCAAACGTACATTAGGTTATGGCAAATTTAGAGCAGTACATATAATTTGGTTTGCTATAATCTTATAGGTAGAATGGGCATCTCTTTGTTATCATCCTAGTCCTTATGCAATTGAAAATTCAGTCTAAAATAGCATGCGGCACTATGAGTAATAATGAATCAGCGTTACGGAAATAAAACTGCTTCCACGAAAATCATCTGTTTTCCATCACGATGCAATTGTTTGTAAAATAAAAACCTATTTTTATTAGTCAGCCTCCTTAACAGATAATGGAATACCAGGAACCATAGACAGATTGGTGCTTCAGTGTTACAGTTTAACTTTTGTTATGTTAGCCAGGCTGTAGAAAAAAGATATTTACTTTGTCCAAGTGTAACGGTGTCTTTTCGCAGCTTGTGATATTAGGGACTGCATCGACGAGATAGCACGCGCTGACATGGTGGGGCCAGGGGCATCTAAATGTTAGCCAGGCTGTTTCTTTACTCTATCCAGGTGTAACGGTGTCTCTTCGCAGCTTGTGATATTAGGGGCTGCAGTGACGAGATAGTCCATGCTAACATAGTAAGGCCAGGGGCATCTTCGCGCCACATTGGGCAATACGCATTCCCCGCACTCGCACAGGGTAGCTTGTAAGTTATCACTCTGGACATAAGATGATCCTGATTTCAATTGTAATGAGTAATTATAACTCTATGATATGATTTTGCAACAATCATTTTATCCTGTCCGCTTGTATCGGGTATTTAAATTTGGTGTTGTGAATATTTAAACTTCTCTGCGCTATTATCCTATATGGTAGATAGAATATCTTGACTTCTTTACGTCGTATGTCGTATCTAACGACTCATCATCAATTACAATTTATATTATTAAGCTGTAGACGCTCCAACGCGCATAAATAAAAAAGGCAATTTTTCTTTGGACCGACAATTACTCATAACTGAGGCTACCCGCTTAAGATTCCAACTTAAACACTGTAACAGATTAGTAGAAAAAAAGCAAATGAAAAATGGATGCCACGCGAAAAAAAAAACGGGGAAACAACTGCCAATAACAAATGTAACTGCGAGAAAAAAAAGTTCACTCAACTGTCGAATTGCAGCGCTGTTCTTTGTCCATCAGTTTCTATACTGGTCATAGCTTAAAATGATGTAATGCCACATGAAAGGAAATATCCGTGAGACCAATTTACATACTGAGATATCTCGAGTTTCGTTGTATAGAGATTGGTATACTGTGGTTTCATACACTCTGAAAAGATATGAGTGTGTACTATTTTCGTTCTAGTGTCATAGACCCGAGAATAAGACTTATGTTCACGGTTTAAAGATTTAGTATGAAAGGTATGTTCATAGAATGTATGAACGCACTAATTTGAAAAGCAGTTAGCCGGTTTTTTTCTTTTCTAAAGATATGAAGTATGTAATTGCACGAACAGCCTAGTTGTTGCTGTTTTAAATTGACTATTATTTATCGGTATATGTGGTTGATCACTGTGCTCAATATTAGTTTATTTAATTTATTACCGCAGGTTGTACGAGATGCTTAAAAAAGCAATTGCGTGTATCTTTGGCAATTATATTATTTTTCTTTTATACTACAATATGTCTCCCGCGGTTTCACTCGCAATGCCGCGGAATGTTACATTTTCCCGGAGAAAAAAAATATATGTGTTAGTCCAGGTTATATACTAACTATCTGCTGAGTTTAAAAAAAATCCGTTTGTTAGTTTTTGAGTGAAAGAGTAACAAACATACTCAAAAACTTTCGCAATTATAATTTTAGTTGGATTATTCTGAACGTATATATTTTTTGTAATTTCCAAGATTTATTATTGTTCTTTTCTTTAATAAGTGTTAATTATACAAGTTTCATTGACATAACATGAATTAGGTTACACGTTCCTTAACAGCCTTAATTAATTCTAATATTAGAGTGTCAGCAAATGTTTATTTGAGAAGTGGTTTACTTCGATGACATTTGGCTGATGAAGGTGCTAACCAAGTCGTGTTCACTCGAAACTACAGTGAGCTTGGACGATATTGTATGTGTTAATAGAGAATTTTCCACGATAGGCTTTGAATGACAATTCACATAAGGATGACAATATTATAGTTCCTATTCTCGTGCTTTTCCTTATATTAGAACCGTGATAATTCAAGCAAAAGCAAAATAGTCACGTTGTATGAAGTATGTTAGGAATCGATGAATTTCTGAGAACTTTAAGGTAATGATACCTTCCCAAATGCCGTGACGAAGGGCTCTACTTTCGATGTCCGAAAAATGCTAGCTCTCCATTTAAAAGATCGCCGGCCAACTTACTAAGTGATATGAAATACCAGAAGTCAAATTAAAATGGTCAACAAATATCATTATCATCATCAGCCTATCTCCGTCCACTGCTGGACATAGGCCTCACCTATGGCTCGCCACTGAGCCTCAACAAATATTAATAAATAAAATTAATTTTGTATTAACGAACTCATTTTTTTCCATAATACTAACGCCATCTACCTAAGCAGACGTGAACATTCAAACGCATTTATTTTGAAAGCAAAAAACGGTATTGTAACATCTGTGTTTCATAGGTACGATTAGCGCACAGGCCAAGACTCAATAATGAAAATAAACTCGCGTGGTCTCGGGTTCGATACCCCGGTGAGTTCTCACACGCATCTTATGTCACGCAGTCGCGCATGCATACAACCAACATGGCGGTACTGTCGAGAAATAAATTAATTTTAAATACACATGATTTAATCTAAAACAGTTAATTAATAATCTATTCTAATAGCATCGATTTTATTGTTGTTTTTATTTTATTGTAATTGCATTGATTGGTATTTCTTGTGTTTGGTTATTTCTGCACCAATAATTGTCGGCACCGACCATTTGCACGCCACACATGGCGAATACAGTAATATTTATAAACTGTATTGCAATTTAAAAAAGAAATATTGATTTGATTTGAATATTTTGAGGAGGTAAAGTTTATTTGTAGGTAGTGTCTGAAAATCACCCGACTTCACTCATAGAGCTATACTATTCCTGAGAGACAGAGTGTATGTTATAATTCCAGGCACATGAGATACATTGAGAGCGCAGGTGAAACCGCGTAACGGAGCTAGTTTTGAATATCAAATCATAAATTTAAAAATACAGGTCATCTAAAAAGCATAGTTTTTATAAACATATAATTATACCAATAATTCTAGTGCAGCGCTACGGAATAAATGTAGACGTCCTACGAGAATGCGCTACGATTGCAACGATGCACCGTAGCGAATGCAGCTACGATCCTTATCTCTACGTGAACCGTAGCAGCTCTACGAAATTGCATGTGTGCGAATTTGCAAATAACCATACCACTGCGTTTTTTCGAATCATATTTTTCTTTTTATAAAATACATAATATTAGTTGACCAGTGTGATATTTTATACAAAATTTGTACATGACAAAGAGGGATCAATAAAATACTTTTTATACAAAAAAGTACTTATTCGAGGCCATCAATCAAAATTCACTTGAACTGTTGACGCAGCGATAGAACTGAACTACTTGTACAGGAAACATGACAACATAAATGAAAATGTGCACAGCAGATGTTATAATGTTAATGACTTTTAGTTTCAACAAACATTGCTTGCGAAATAATTGAACAAAACTAAACATATTTTGTTACATTTTAAAATCACAATTTTGTACTTACCGATTTTTGAAGTGAATACTTAGCGCGGTTGTGATTTGATACTTGATGTGATTAGAAAGAGACATATATAGGATTTAACCTGCGAGAGAATGAGACAGGTAGCATTCTAAAGGTTTCATTTTAACCCCGTGTGAAATGCACACAATTTACTTCATTACTTTCACACCAAATGTACGGTTTTATATTTTATTTATTAGATATTAACAAATACCAAAGTTGAGTCAATCAACTCGTTTATTTTGCATTACATTTCTTTAAAAATTATATTAATACCTTTTTTTGTATTATTATGCCTCTTTTAAATTGAGGCAAAATTCGTACGGTTCATTATTAACTCTTGAATTTTAATTCAAATGCATAGTTACTCAGTTTTTTTTTTTTTTAAATCAGAATATAATAGTCTTTGGAAAAAAAAATATCCGATTACTATGAAAAGTTAGTATTATCATAACATTTAATGTTAATTATATAGTATATTTTTATAGGCTGAAGGGCGTGATGTAACTATTTTAAATAACACTAATTAATATTATAATAGTTTTTCCTGTTCATTACCTTGTGCCTTTAATATTGTTTCTATTAATATATAAAATGTATTGAACTTTGATATAATCTATGGTTACCATATTCATTCCAGAGAATATTAGTCACAACCCTCTACCCCATGGTTTTGCTCGTTTAAAATCTAGGCAATTTTAAGTTAGCCTTCTCAGTTCCTTAAGAAGTAAAGGCAAGATAAATAAAATTCACGTCTCTGTGACGATAACGCATTAGCGATGCCCTGGTGTTGCAAATGTCAATAGGAGGCGGTGACCACTTACCATCAGGCGAATTACCGTCTGTTTGTTTAACGGCCAATGTATTTAAAAAAAACGTGTGTTTGTACTTATGTACGCACTTCAGAAGTTATACCCGAAATTATAGGTGACAAAAACTGCACTAAAAGTATTTTTTACTGTTCATTCGTGAAATCATAGTGTCCAAACTCTTTGCACCTGTCTGTAGCAACGAATAACAATTTTTGACGTTGTTAGGTTATTATTGACAATAACGTCATTACTCACTCATTGACACTGACAGTTGACAGATTTGTGCAATGTTCCGGAAAGACCATTATCAGCTAACTTTATCCGTGAGAAATTTGTGTTACACTGATGGGCGCGCATCTTAAAATTACACTCATAATTTTTTCATAACGCCCCTAAAGAAGTACAACATTAAAAAACAATCAATCCTGACAGTTGATTTCATAACATTTTAAGTATTCAATTGGTATACAATACAGTCTCTTTTCGGTTATAATGAATTAAACCAGTTACTTCATTCTAATCGTAACTTTATATTTTCTGTTCTCAGTACAATTGTGAAATATACCCTTTATCGTGAAGTGCCGATATCTCGTACACACCTTGACCTATTTTTCATCACAATGACCCTTCACGTAATCAAATTCAATGAGTGTTTGACTTTGACAATTATTTGACGATGTTTTTTTGTCAGGAGATATGAATTATTAATCACTATTTATTATGTAGAATGACAGTCGGTGAGATGATCAAGAGTATCAAGGACCTTATCATGTTTACCTTCAAACCTTTATTTTGTCTGTTATAATACTTTTACTTTGTTAAATGAAGTCGCTTATGCTACCTTTTTATTTATTTTTTTATTTCATTTTCTTTATTAACACTAAACATACCATAACCGGGTCAAATGACCCATTTTGAACTTTGCATTGAAAATGCACGTATTGACTTCATGACTTTTTCTTACTAATTAATATACAGTTATACTATTTATTTCCCTTCCTAACAACCATATTTCATACATTCAACCAGGAAACATAAAGTCACATTTGACCCGCTATGGTAGAAATTGGTACCTAGTAAGTGTTGGTATGATTAGTGTTAAATACAAAATGAGTATACACGTATCGTCAATATTATTTGTCAGTATTCTAACCGTTAAAAATGGTTAGCCTTGACAGTCAGGTCACTGGTCGTAGGTTCGATTGTTATCCAGGACAAACATTAGTGTGACAACATCTAGGCTTTTAGTTTCTAGTTGTTTAAATAATGTAGTTATCTGGTTACCATATTTTTTATTTTTCTTAGTATTTTTTATACCACTGGGGCTAACAAACGAGAACACGGTCCACCTGATGGTAAGTGGTTACCGCCGCCAATGAACATTTGCGACACCAAAAAAAACGTCAATGCGTTATCGACCCACATGAAGTTTTTAAGTTTCATGTACTTGTAATTTTACCCGCTCCCTTACCTTTCTAACCGAACCACAGTAATACAAGTGCATTACTGCTTCACGGCGTAAATGGGTAAGGTGGTAGTACTTCCCCGGACGAACACGGCATTAAGAGCTCTACTACTCAAAAATAACTCTAACTCTTTCGGCTTTTAATTTCAGGTTGTTTACTAAACCTATATTGTAAGAACAGTGCGCAATGTTAACAAGGATATTGTCGTAAAAGCAACCTGAGGCGTATTATGAACTAACAAGTTGTGACAGCTGAGAATGTTACAGAAAAATAAACCTTATGGCGTTATAATAAGGTCCATTAGATCAATAGATGATAGATGATTTTTCTATGAAATTCATAACTGTTAAAACGGGCCTTTTACATCTCGGCCACTTTAGAAAATATATTTTGTTTTAAGCAGCTATGGGTCCTGGTATTTCTGATAGCTTCAGTAGCTGATCATACTCTCTAAGGTATCGTGACTAGTTTTAAATGACCTCTTGATATTGGAATTACAAGACAGTCTATTTAACGCCGTCAACTGATTGGGAATAAGACTCCTGAGCCGTCATAGAATACTAGTTCTAATTTGATGTAATGACTATAGTCAGTAGTCTATATAGTATATGGGTGACTTCTTAATCGATAGGTACACTATTCATTTGATAAGGCCTTTACAAAACTGTTCCCAATTAGTTTTTTTTTTGTCGTAGAGCTCTCAGTGCAGAGTTCATCCGAGGAAGTACTTCCACACTACCCATTTCGGCCGTGAAACAGTTGTGTACTTGTATTACTGCATTTCAGTTAGAGTAGAAATAAAAGGTAAGGAGGCCAGTGAAATTACAGACACATGAGACTTAGCATCTTCACGCCTCAAGATCGTCAACGCATTGATGCTCTGGTGTTGCAAATGTCCATAGGCGGCAGTGACAACTTACCATCAGCTGGACCGTGAGCATGTTTGAAGGCCGATGCGGGATAAAAAAAATGTATCACATATCTGGCCATTAAAAAAAGATAAGCCATAATAATTGTCTTTAGTTTGTGACTAAGCCCATTCAAATATCGAACACTATAACCTACCTCACTGATAATAACAAAGGTTAGTATGGAAATGATACCGTCCCATAATAGGATTGTTGAGTCATTAGATTTGTATCACCACAATTGTTTTACAATGATCGAATTTGTAAGTGTTTATGACATAATTTTGAAAGGATAGATAAACTACCGTACCTATAAAACTCGCCGAGTGATCAGTCAGCTGAACACGCAGATAGCGGACCTCTCGTCTAATGGCGGGGTCACAAGCGAGATAGTGAATAGTCACTTCGTGAATTTATACTCGAGTTTATTTTGGAGAATATCATAGCTGTACTGTAACATGAATTAGAGTTCTGCTAGCCCTTTAGATGAAGGGGCTTACCAGATTTAGTTAATGCTAGTAACGCATTTGTAATTCTTCCAATATTCCTAATGTAAATAGGCAATGGTGACCATCAGGTGACTTATGTTCAGTCATGAGCATAAATATATAACTACGGAGGGTTCTGCATAAATTTTGATTTCATGATGCATTAATTTATTTTTCTTCCTTCATTTGACTAGATTAATATTTTTTTTTAATATCACATTGCCTTACAAGAACCAGCCAATCTATACGATGGTGAGTGGTCGCCGCCGATGGACATTTGCAACACCAAGGGCATCACCAATGCATTGTCACCCTAGTGACGTAAATTCTCTGTTCCTGTAATTTTACCGGCCCTCATACTTTTCTTACCGAAACACAGTAATACAAGTGCACTACTGCTTCACGGCGGAAATGGGTAAGGTGGTAGTACTTCCCCGGACGAACTCTGCACTAGCTCTACTATTCTTTCGTTGTATTACAGTACAGTGCTGTTAAATTTTATTAAGGGTGTCAGATATTATTCCAGAATTCTCCGCGGTACCATATTTATGCACATGACTGTACCTGCCGACAAAAAACATAACACTTTAGTAGCACCTTCCTACCACTACTTACACGCATTACAGTGACTTATAGTAACTCGCGTGTCTGTTTTAACAATAAGCAAATAGGTACCTACAGATCCGTTCAAAGCCGAGCGTACTTACCACCGTAGGCTACATCAACACGTACTACGTTCAAAAATAGCCGGTTCTAAATAAAAAAAAAAACAATACCATTTCAAATTTAAATAACGAATGGAACGTAAATGAAATTGGTACAAGAAAATGAAAAGTTATTGCAACGTGAATGGAACGCAAAAAATTGGCTAGTCATCGCACGTTACCTGCCCGTCATCACTTGTTACCAGCCTGGTTTCTTAAATGTTGATAATGAATTCTATATAACAAGCAGTAAGATCTACTTTTCATCGCAAGAAAGCTCATTCAGGCGTATACCTGTGTATTTATATGGGTACTTTAATTTCGGTTACTAACTAGACTTTTTTTACTGCCGATTGTTTTATGCATTTTCAATGATCTTTCGTAATATTTTTTTTATTAATACATTAGGTTTATTAATTAAATACTAATAATAGATAAACAATACTTGTATTATATCGCCTAATTACACTACAATCTAGCCTAGGTAGGCTAATAAGTATAATAATTTAAATCTATCATCACTACATAGTATAAAACAAAGTCGCTTTCTCTGTCCCTATATCCCTATGTATGCTTAAATCTTTAAAACTACGCAACGGATTTTGATACGGCTTTTTTAATAGATAGAGTGATTGAAGAGGAGGGTTTTTATGTATAATACATGAGACATCCCACGGGAACGTGGGTAAAACTGCGTGGGACAGCTAGTAAAGTTATAAATTAAATTAAGCAAAGAATGTGCCCATCGACACTTCTCTTATAGTCTCTATTAGTAAGGTGAAGACACAGTACTTACACTATTTTCCACTAAGGTGGTACAAATAATAATTAGGATGACAATATTAAGGGTAATAATGTTATACTATTAATATTATAAATGCGAAAGATTGTGAGGTTGCATCCATCCTCCATGTATGTTTTTTACTCTTTCACGCAAAAACTACCGAACAGATTTCGATGAAACGCGACACGTAGAAAGATTATAACCAGGAATGCTTCTCTCAAGACCGTCAAGGTGAGAGCCATCATGCCACAATGCTATGCTGGCTACTGGGATGATGGCCATCACTAGGGGACTTCATTGACTGCTTAACATCAGGCAGCATGGAGTCAATTTGAGCGGTAGTAATAAAAAAAAGGAACACATAGGATACTATTTTTCCTAAAAATGTTACATTTCTCGGGAACCTGTGGGAAACCGCGATGAACAGGTAGTGTTATGTTATATTATATTCGTATCTTACTAAGTGTGTCATCGGCTATAGCAAGAATAATTTGCTGGTTAAGTTACCTGTACAAACCTTCTCCAATTTAGACCATTCAAGATTCGGAACACCTGGAAATCAATCGAATAGATTAATTGTAAAAGTAAGTTGGAATCATAATTTCATTTAATAAAGTTCTGTCTAAAAGTATATAAAAATAACGTGACTGGTCCCAAAATATTAAAATAAAAGAAACAAATGAAAAGCGCACATAACCTTTCCATTCTAAACTGAGCCAGTATCCTTTTGACATGTGATTAACAACCTACCAATCAGAGAAACCGAAATAGACTCAACTATATCGATTTCTTGACCTTTGCAGTTGCTTACTTGAAAATTCTCACGTATAGGCGTATTAGGGTCAGTAACTAGCAGTAGAATCGAACAAACTAGGGAAACTTTTCAAAGTATAACATAATTTTCGTGAAAGAAACAAATGAAAAACGATAATTAACTCTTCGCCCTTAAATGAGCCGGTGCCATTTTGATTTGTCATTATCTATCGAGAGTTTGTAAGCATCGAGGTAGAATTCTAGCTTCGCATAGTAAATTTAAGCTTTACCAGCGACATGCATTCACCATAATAATACAGCCCTGGCTAAAACACTATCCATGGGAAACATAACGCCAAGGTCGTATGAAAACTACAAAAAGTCACGATCAAAAACGTATTCTGTACCAAAAATAGAAACAATCAACGATATTTGAAAAACGAATTCGTCCATGTACTTTTTTTTTGTGTTCTCCGAAAAAATAGCACGCACCAGAGTCCCTACGCTTCTCACTCATCGGGCCGGCATTATGATGGTACCGGTCCCAAACTGGTTTCTTGACCTTGGGCCCGCGGAAGGTTTCCGTATGTACGTGGCCCCAACTCGCCCGTTGATGATGCTACTATCAATGACTTGAGATACCTACATACTTTTATGGCAGATTGTCGCAAAAGATGCAAATGAATGAAACGAAACTGTTTACTTTAGTATTATAACGTACAAATAAGTTGAGTTATCTTTCTAAAACCAATTAACTTTGACTTTAAAACAAAATTGCACACTAAACAAGCTTCTTGTAATCTCTACAAAAGCCTGAACAATCCATCAGTGCTATTCTTTTCATTGCCAACTGCAAGAATAAGTAACCTGCACTTACGACTTAACCTTTGCACTATTCCACCTACATACACTATTCTGTCAACTAGAGTCAAGCTTACAGCTTCAGTCGTCTGGAGAAATAAATATAATGACATACACATGGTGTGTACAACATAAATGTGAAATGTTAGTCGTTATTGAATCCACGCTTGTCACTCCAGTCTGTTAACGCCTTTGCACGTGCTCGTGTACTAGTTTCGGTCAAAAGAATCCAGAGTCGGGCAGGGTACGAAGCCCTGCACTAACACCCTAAATTGGCATAAATAAAGCTGCATACCCAAGTATTGCATGTCGAAAACCACAACAAATCTAAACATGCCTTAGGAACGCCTTACCGTGCGATCTTGGACAATGGTTCTCATGAATTGTTCCCTACAAGATAGTCTACAAAAGGAAGGGTACCTACAATGCTTTAGAGAACTCCCTGCATTATACTCGTACTACCCTCGCAAATCGCCACGCAATATGCCTTTGTACATACGCCAGACCAGTTTTTGTGGAATAAAAAAGCTTCTACATTCATTCAATTTGAATTAGATATTTGAATATGGTTGTGTGCTTAAAATAATACAATCATACAAAATATAACATTATTCAAGGAGAGTAAATAAACTTATAAACTAGGTTATTGTTTATGATAATTCATATTGAGTTAGGTTTTGTTATCTTTATGTTAGTCGACGCTCGGTTAAATTTGATTGCGTTAAGCTAGGTCAGTTTAGACTAGGTAAAAAATATTTTGGAAATTATACCACATATTTATTACTTATGGTCATTTAGGTACCATTTTGTATTTTTCACACTGTAATTAAGCATGAGATTAATTTTAAATTTAGGACAAACAACTCATCCCTTTTCTTTCTCCCATCGACATAGTCAGATTTTTTTAATATCTCTTAAGCTTTACTACCACCCTGCGGTTTTACCCGTGTTACCAACGTAACCAAAATTTTCCCGAAAAAAATTGTATTACGATTGTTAATCCAGAATTCTATTAGTGTGCTAAAATATATCTTAATCCGTTGAATCATTTACGATTTATTGAGTCACAAGCATTGGTATTTAATAAATTACAATATTATATTACGACACTTAATAAATCAGAAAATAATTCCTATATATCATTAGTTATTTATATTTAATTATTGGTTTTAAAGTACAAAAGAGGTCGTATTTAATATTTGACTAAAATTTCACGGAATAGGTGCTTCAATACTTTGCGTAACTACGTGACTTATTTAAGGAACTTAAGGATAAACTTTAGCTTAAATATAATATGATTATTAACCGCAGAAACTACGCTAGGTCACCACTGGTCACCATAAGAGGCCAACAATGCAACTACGTTTATTTATACCTACAACTACATACAAGACTACTTAGTTATTATTTACCAAATGTAAACGCAACTTACAAGAGATTTGTGATTGAATGATTGGTATGTGAAGCCAGTACAGGTAAACTGTCCACTTAATGGCCAGTGGTCCATGCGGACATTTGCAATGCCAGAAGCATCACCTATCCCCTACCAGCCCTAAAATGGAGTTGTGAGTCTCAGGCCCCTGTAGTTTCAAGCACCTCTTACCTTACTAACCTAAACATCGAAAAACAAGCGCACTACTGTTTCACGGCAGACATAGATATGGTGGTATGTAATATTTTGGAATGAGAACTCTTGGAAAAGCGGAAAAAAGAGTTCTGTAATAGTTTTTAGGATTATCTCCAACATAGCGCCTTTTATGTCACTTAGTGTTTTACGGCGAAAATTAATACGTAATCCCGATCGAAAATCCATGGATTGATGAACCTTTTGACAGTAATTTTAATACACGTAATGTCAAAATTCTACTTCAATCTGGCGATTTTAGATCGGGACTTGGAATTTTGGCCGTAAGTCAAGTTAAAGACAAATTTATTACTAGTTGTAAAGTTCTTAGTGCAGAGTTCGTCCAAGGAAAAATTACTACCATATCCACACAGGCGGCGGTGACCACTTACCATAAGGAGGACCGTCAGTCTATTTGTCAGTCTACTTGAGTTTACACAAAATTATACTCATCAACATCTGCCTACACTATTACCCAATTTCGGAATAGTTGTGGTAACCACTTGATGGTGCAATGAGAGGTAAAATGCACTTGCAACTCGGTATTTTCTTACTTGCTTGTTAGAAATCCTTAGAGATGTGTTGTGGTAGAATTCGTTGTTTTAAACCACCAGCTGGAATAGCCTATTTAATATATTTTTTGTCTGATTTCGAATATAACATAAATTATAAGTTCTACCGAAAGCGAAACAAATATTGAACTTATAATATCTATAGGTATGTAAATAGGCAAAATCAAAATAGCGAAGTACCATTTTCCTTTCGATTTTAGTCGCTATTGACGAGCTTTAATGTTATCAATAAAAATAAAAAAATATTATTTGAAAACAGTTTTATTTTAACAGCCAAATTCTAATTATATTTTCCCCATAATAAATACGTAATAACGTATATGGTCGAATTTCGATTAGTTGACGAACACTAGTAATAATAAAATGTTGAATTTTTACTAAGCCCACCTTAATATCCCTTAATGAGTAGTTCATGAGTACTTACCTATTTACAATCACAATTTTTAGTAAAATTTCCTAAAAACATACTTTATTGCTTTAATAAATCAATCAATTTGTTATACTCACCTACTATAAATTTAAGTACACTAGTCACAATGCCATTTGACTAAATTAGTTCAGCATTGAACCGTCCCGCCCTTGCCCTTTGCCTTGTGAATTTGGATCGAGTTACACCAGTTATAGGAAAAAACCTACCGATTCGCATCAAATAAAAAAAAAAAAGGATGTCTGAACTTCACAGACTAAAGTGACAGGTGTCGAACAAATGTAGTTGCCAAATGACCCATCGATTTGGATCTATGCCATTTAAAAAAAAACATTAAAAAACACAGAACGCAATGCATTTCGAGTGTGAAATTTTACATTCTAAGGCCATTATCTATGGCACTTAACGGGAAGTGACCTCGTAAATAACACTTTTCAGCGTCTATCCGCGATGTAAATTTACTCGAACGTAACGAATCGATGTATTTTAATCCGTACAGATCAACAAATAGTTTTTAGTTAGGTTTAAATTTATTTTTATTAGATATTTATTATTATAAGCGTGCTAGTGAACTCGCTAATTGCTCAAGCATTCCAGCCGTATGGCGCACATGACATGCACGCAATATGTGTCAACCGTATGCGGTAATAAATTCATTGTGTAATGGGCAGCCCGCGTTTCAAATTGGGCCGACGTGTCCCTCCCAAGAGCGCCCCGCGCATCGGCGCCATTATCTATAAACACGCTCAGAAACGCATCTTAAAACGCACGGCGGGTACCAAGCGCTCTACACAGCGCCATCTCTTAGAGTACCCCGAAAACTTACCTATTATTATTAAGCGTAACACACAGCACAAGCTTATGAAAAATGTGTACTTTGTTTAAAAATTGTGCGTGACGAAATTATGTTGGCACTGCGGAAACATTCAGCTGCATGTTAAGGTCAAACGAGCTATTAAGTACAGTATATTTTATGTATCTACTTAATTAATCTTATATTGTGACTATGATCTATTGGAAACCCTTTAGTGTGTGAATATTCCCTATTCGTTCCCTTTCTTCTAGGGACTTATCTATATAACATAGTTATTTTATTTTGCTACTTAATTACTCTCTTGAACAAAACGGATAAGGTTTCTGAGAATCGGTACCTACGTATTTGAATAATGCGCAACACAACCAATTTGTTTATATAGGCATACATGTAAAACGTACCTATAGCCCTTCAGAAATTCTTCAGTTTCGTTTACAGAAATAATTCGTAAAACCCACATACGTTATCAGTAGTAGTAAAAACGGTAACAGATGAAGGAAGTTGTAGATAATTCTATGCAAAACAAACGGATATCTACGTACCGCACGCAACTCAAACTGCGTTATTTATTACTCAGAGTGTGAGTTGAGTTGTCAAGGATTAATGCGCATGTATGCGTAAGTACTTTATATTGTATGGGACACGCAACGTGAGCATGCGTGTGTGCGTGCGTCACTGCTTCGATCACGGACGTTGAACAAAGCGCAGCGGCGCGGCGGCCATCATCTAAAGTTTGTGTTCACGCGAGTACCTATTCGGTATACCAAATAAATACTTAATATAGTGAAGTCGTGACGAATAAAATAGCCTTAAAATTAATTTTAAATGCCTTTATGTTAAATATTACCTGCGTACCTTTTGTTTTAGTTTTGATAAAAAATCCGAATGTAGCGCCATCTATTAATTTTCCGCGTAACTAATTGAAATGAAGTTGGTCTTCAAAATTGATTTTTTTACCCGTCTACTGTAAAGACAAAATGAAGCATTATTATTTAACCCTTTACCAGACCCTTGAGATCTACTTCAGTGCAGCTGTACAATTTATTTTTGCAGAATTCAAGTCTTGATTGAGTTACTTACAATAATATTAATAAAACATACTAAACACCATGAAAAAATTATGTGGGAAACCATAATCCCATTGCCTGTCTAGAAATTGACCTTTATCATTACGGAAAAAATACCGGTGTAAGAATCAATAGGTAAATTGATACTTTTTTATACTCCCGGGGCCTGGTTAAGGTTTAAGGCCTTGAGAAGGAATAATTAATATACCTACACTATAAACACACTATGTACCTATTAGTACAAATAACAAATCAAGTGTGGACCGTCGACTGAATAGAAATGGTGCGAAATAAGGTAAGCCGCCGTACTATCACGTAATTTGAACGCATCCGGGCAAATAGAGGGTACCCACATATATATGTACCTACTCTATTAGCACTGACTCACTAATACAACGCTAGTTATATTGTATACATACTAGGTGTTCCTGGCATGCGCTGCAATGCCTTTCTTTTCCAGAAATATCCTCGAATATTAAGTGGGTACCAACAACCAACACACCAAAGTTTCATCGTGAAATTAAAAATAAAAACAGTTTGTGAAGATGGATTTATGGGTGTTTTTACTCTTTCACCCAAAAACTACTAAACAAATTTGGATGAAACTTGACAAGGAGATAGTTTATAACCTTGATTAACACATAGGATATGGGACCTTTTTATCCCGGGAAAATCTTACGTCAATCCAAAGAAAATGTCAGAACACGATCTAACCCATATGTTTACAGTACAAACGTGTATTAAGTAATTATTACTTTGTGTATTTATCAATTAAGATTGCGATAAATAACTAATCTATTAATAATCAGGTTGTAATCAGACCAAAAAGGTTTACGATCATGACACATATACATCAGGGCAAACGTCTGCGTAAAAATAGAATCGACGTTCCATTAATTTTAGCATGAATGACCAAAATATACAACATAATATAGCAACATTATAAGGATGTAAAAATAATGAGTGGCTCGATTACGTATTCAAATTATGCGGTTAGCAATGCAAAGGTCGGTATTATTTGCTTATAATGTTTGTGGTATTTTCTTAGTGCAATTAAAATGAAAATCTTACTTAAATATTTTTTTAAGAGCACATTTGGAAGAGGCATGCTAAAAAGATGTATTGTCTTTTTCTTTTTTTTTACACTGTCAACCGGTTTTGCACTGGCAGCTATCGGAACAGGTGCTCGGTGATAGATTTTTTACTCCAGAATGATAGCCAGCCGAGTACGCTAAGTACCCTACCACCGTGCTATGGTTTCCTCGTGGTGTTTTCCTTCACGGAAAGCTCAAGCTTGCTGTAGGATTAAAACCAACTATTCTCGTCATGGCATATCGTGGTGAAGTCGAATCCACAATCAAACTAAAAATATCTCGAATTCTATAATCTTAAAAAGAAAACGACAAAATCTAAATGATTCTGTACTTTAATAGACAATCATTATATCCAAATTACGAATGGCAGTAAAAATCAGCAATCAAAGTATTTAATGATCGTTATAATCTTAGCACCCAAAAAACAAAATCTAAGGGAAACTACACCCAACTTACGGCCAAAATTAATATACGATCCCGATCTAAAATCGCAAGATTGAAGTAGAATTTTGACATTACGTGTATCAAAATTACTGTCAAAAGGTTCATCAATTCATGGATTTTCGATCGGGATGGCACATTAATTTTCGCCGGTAGTCCTTACCTACCTATCCAATTTCTGAGTCCCTTGAAATAGTATAGTAAAAAACCTTTAAAATGCTTATAGTGCCTGATATAGGTGCCTTCAATGCTCATTAATTGAGATATTTTATTCACGAGCCGAACTGGTTGTCAACACAAACTGAATGCCAATGTAAAATGCTAAATTTGTCATCAATGAATATTTATTTCCTGTCCAAGGCTATTTGCTGAATTTGAGACCATTGGGCACTTTCACGGGCCTACGTGAGTATTGTAACCTCAATGTAAACCTGGGCCAGATTTCAGTCTTGAGGTCACGATAAAATCCAGTCTTGTGTGATAATAAGGAAGGTACAATAACTGTGGCTCCTCCGGCCTATGAGGAAACTTCTATTTTCCCCTGAACTAGGTGTGTACTATGTCTAATAGCAAAATTTTTAGTTGTAAGCCTTCAAACAGCTATCAAAATATTCATATTTTTTCTGAGTACCAGGAGGTCATGAAACTTTAAAATGAAATGAAAATATTTTTATTGAATTGCCTATACAAACACTTATCTATGAATAGTCTGACTCTAATACCGGTTCGGAAGAATGTTTTTACTGAGAAGAGCAAATTAATCAGCATCTGTCTTTTTGTCGGATAGTCACAGGACAGAAGATTTATTTTAAATCATTTATTAAATTTACTATCGTAGGTACATTTTCGTTTCTTTTTAGTGTAGTTTTTCCCACCAATCATTTCGAAATTTATAACTTTAATTACAATATATCAAAAATTTACGTATACGTGATCCGGCAGTATTGGTTTAGTAAATACTAAACTATACTGTTGACCAACCATTTCTGTCACCCCCAAAACGTCACATCCGTTTCAAAATCGCAAAGTACTATGGTATTTTCTTTCCCTGTCATATTTCCCACATTTACATAAGTAGCAAAAAATAAGTAAGCCAATACCAAAGACTTGATGCTAAAATGATTTTAGTGGATTTCGTATGATCACCGATCTAAACCAAGTAAATCAATATTACTTGCATTATTTTGTATCTCATATTATCATGGCCTTATTAATAGCTTATTTGCGGGCATTTAGTTTAGTTTTAAATTAAATATTTCATTCTAAAACAATCAATTTAGATTTAATTATTTTTTTCGATTGAATTTGATTTTTACCATCGCATAATCGTAGTAACATTTACCTACCTTTTCAGTTCGACACGTCGGCCCAGATCACTCGTTGTTTAGTTCTTCAGCATCAAACTTTAGGTTCTAATACCGACATTCATCGTATTATAGAGCCTTTGTCACACACACAATGTTCACCTTTACCTATGGTAAAAGCATTTAAAAATGGCACTGTCCAAAATTACGACTTACATCGAAGAGTGAGTGGCTGAGATAACTCCAAGGGAAAACCCGGCAGACTATTATGATTAACAAGTATTATTGAGCAGGGAGACGCACATTTTAGTTTCCAATCTGATGCCGACCGACTGTACAGAAATAATAGTAATAGTACTTACTTACCCTCAAATAAAAAAATATTACTACTTAAGTACCTACTATATTTATTTGCCTATCGAATTTTGAGGTTGCATATAAGAAATGTATTTCTGAATGGTACATAATCGGTTCGGTAGTTATGACGTAATTATCAGAGAAACTCACATAATTTTCTATTAAATAAAATACAAAAATGAATTATTATTACACCTGATGGTCTATGGGCGTATAATGCTAAATGATAATACTGATGTGCTCTGGAACGATTTTGGTAAAATATTTTTTACCACTGGCAACTTAATTTTTGACTTTTTGACGTTTCCTTGATCAATTATTCGCTCTTGCGAAAATAAAAAAGCAATTTTATTGCGTATTTCTGCAAATACAAAATGACTTCAGTGGTGAGGGCTGGGCACTTAGCTCCCTATTTCAAGGCGTCGTCCACGGTGGTGTCCACCGGTCTGAAGACCGTGGCAGCCGTCCCGATTCCTACTGAAAAGATCGTCGTCCAACCTGCACCCAAAACTACGACCGTGCAAACTTTACATGGATCCTTGCCCATCCAGGGTTTGAAAGCTAAGGCTACATGTCGCTGTAAGTCTCCCTAGGCGTGTAAAAGTGTCATTGTGGAGGAGAACAGATTATTTTTGAAGAAAATTCATGTTACATAACACTTGTCATTTCCAGTGCCTGTACAGGTGCGATTTGCGCACAGCGACATCTCATACCCTGATTTCTCGGCATACCGCCGCAAGGAGACTCAGGACCCCACGTCGAAGGCCGCCGAGAGTGCCGATGGACGCCAATCCTTCACATACCTTATTGCTGGAGGTTAGTTTTGAGGGCTTTTTGATAATTTATTCAGGTTTTTAAGGAAAACATGATAAGGAGTTGATCTAGAAGTTACCTAAGTAGTTTAATGTCATGAACGTAGCCAAATATTTAATGAATACAGAAATAAATAATAAACTTGGCTTTCAACCAAAGATGTACAAGTGAAATGAATAAATCAATTGTAACTTGTAATGTCATTATTTATAAATATCATATGGGAAAGTACATGTATGTACTGTACATCACCTTCCATAACTACAAATGCTGTGCACTATATAAATTCACAGAAATAATTTCTCAACATACCAAGTTTTTATATTAGGTTCGATATAATTTTTACATGACATGTTCAAATGTGACTTATGGCATCCAATTGTGGGGATCTGCATGCATCTTAAATACTGCAATTATACAGATTGCTCATAATAGTATCCTAAAAACCTGAACACCCCATGGTTTCTAAGAACTAAACTACAAATGAGTTAGAGAAGAATTTAAGCAATACTCAATTTATGTACATACCAAAACTAGCAACTCCATTTCCATCACACATAATATGCAATACCAATATTTTAGTTATAACTTTACGACCAATGTGTGGAGAAATGTAGTACTCAGAGTTTGTCAAAGAATATGTCAATTATCATGTAAACCTCTTTAACCAACAACTAAAAGAAAGTGCTGGTTTTATTTAAAAACATCTGGAAAAGTTGTCCATGACTGGAACAGTTAATGATAAGGTTCATAAGCAATGTCATACAATTAATAATCGGATCAATGAAACATTGACCTTTGCCTTTACCATGAGTTTGTAATGTACATACTCGCTAGCAACGGCGTAAAACATTTATATGGCAAATGTGTACAACGCCACTAGCGATCACCTAAAGAACTATAATCGATAGTATGAGTCTATAGGTAAAAAGCCTATCGAAATGTAAACACTAGCGAGTAACGTTTTTTAACCTGCTATTGAAATTCGGTACCATGAGTCACAAATTTGACAGTTGCTATCGAGAAATACTGTATCAATAGTAGTTTACTCGCCAGTGACTAAAGTAAGTTTCGATAGCAACTCTCTTGGTAGAGGTACTTGTCTTAAAACAACAACAAAAACTTGTCTTGAAAACAATATAGAAATCATGACATCGTGGCATGGAGAACTCATCCAAAAGAAATTAGTGCAATATAACATACAGAAACCAAGGCTCCAAGGCCAAACACGGTCCCTAGCATTGACCACAAATTGCTTTTATATCTCACCATCCTTGAACTCAAGTGATTTGCTGGCACTCCTTTTTGTGAAATAATAGTGTTTTTTATGAACATTTTACAATAGTTGCAACTTAAAATTTATCAATGGGTTGGTTTATTCTATTTGCTGTTTATTTATTTGACAAAAAATGGCCAAAGTAACAAATTAAATTGAAAGGATATAGATAAAAATCATCTCCCAAACACTTTCTTTATAACAATAGCGAGGTCAGACAGCCACCTAGATGCTGCGAAGCTACTTCTATGAATACTGTGACAGGGACAGGTTAGGTTTTAACATTAGGTGGCTTTATCTATATGCATGAATATCTCCTTTATTAAATAAAGTACCCTGAACAGAACCTTCTAACACAAGCTCTTACAAATACAATATAAAAATTACTGGCTCATTAATTCTAATCAAAAATAATACAATTTCAGCTGGTGGCGTCGCCGGAGCTTATGCTGCCAAATCTGTGGTCACACAGTTTGTGTCGTCCATGGCGGCCGCAGCCGACGTGTTGGCCTTAGCCAAGATCGAGATCAAGCTGGCTGAGATCCCCGAAGGAAAGTCCGTCACATTCAAGTGGCGTGGAAAGCCCCTGTTCATTCGTCACAGGTAACAATATTTATTGGTTTATATTTCCAAAAAATATTTATATATCGCAGGTAAGATTGGTGACCACTCAAGTTGAAATCAAACATGTACTGGCAGTTGCACGAGAGAGCTAGTGCCCTTTAGGCTCTGTATAGACTAACAAGACATTGGTAATCGCGAATGTAAGTATTCGCAATACCATCAGCATTTTGCTTCTATAATTGAACGCTTTAAACGAGGCCAGGACACTCTTTGGGTCCCTGTGCCAGCAGAGTTATTAGAGTTTTACCAAAATCAGTTTTAAATGCACAAGTTAAATTACAATATCTTGTTATCTCTGCCAGATATAGTACAGAACCTAATTTGGTTATAGTTATACCTATATCATTTTATTTTTAATATCAAATTATTCAACTTCTTTAGATGTAAATTTCTTCTGTTGCTCTCATTGTCTAACTTCACAACCTTTATTACAGGTCTGCAAACGAAATCTCAACAGAGAAAGCGGTTCCCGTAGAGTCTCTTCGTGACCCTCAGCACGACGATCAGCGCACACAGAACCCCGAATGGCTGGTAGTTATTGGAGTATGCACACATCTTGGCTGCGTACCAGTTGCTAACGCTGGCGACTTCGGCGGGTACTACTGTCCTTGCCACGGTTCCCATTACGACGCATCTGGACGTATCCGTAAAGGCCCCGCCCCACTTAACCTGGAAGTGCCACCACACAGCTTCCTCGATGATGGCCTTCTTGTCGTTGGTTAAATAATAACCTGTTATTTATTTTACTAGAAAATTTATTTATCGTTTTTAAGCATACAGTTCCATGTACAATAGAAAACAATAAAATGTGATGCCCATTATTGTCGTTTTATTAATGATTTGACCATCGCCGGCAGATTCGGTTCGGCACTATGACGTAGTTTTTATGTTAAAATTTTAGGAGTTGAAGTATTGCGATGTGTCGCTTCTCGTTTTAGGCGTAATACAAAATTTTGACTGCTAATCTTTGTTCTGTTTCTGTTCAAAACCCACATTGGTTTTCTTATAACGTTATTTTTACATCATCGTGTGTAATAAATATTGATTAGCCCATAGAAAGATAAAAGTAGCTACCTCGCACGCTTTCTTGTCTAAAAAAAAATAATGTCGGGAATCATTTAATAGCGGAATCGCCCATAAAGATAACTGTACAGCACAGTACACAAGGTACCATGGCATCAGATGTATAAAGGAGTAATCCGATTTGGGTACTTAAATTATTAATTCGATGATGTGCAGGTTCTTACTAGGGTATCATGTGTTCAATGGAGTTATACAATATTGTTTTTGTAGTATGGTAATGTATTTCTTATTTTGCTTAGTAGCTACTACTCTAGTAGTTGTACTTTGACAAACTGGAAACTATAATGTAGGTACCAAATAACACACGGATAATATCTTCTCATGTGCTAATAAACCTACTAATATTTAAAAAAGAGCTTTTACTACAAAAAACGTAGTAGTCCAAGTAGTAGGAACCTTTATGTAGTATAGCAGGTCTGGTTTCCATTGTTTTATTTATAACATACCTTCTCTGCTTAGTTTGGGATTAGACGCCCATGTGTGAAGAAATATCCTGGGATATTTATTTAAAAATAATTTTAACCAATATTTGAGATTAATAATTGTATCAGGAGAACATTAAATAAAAAGTTAGTTTTATTTTAGGATCAGAGATGCGGAAAATCGATTATATGCGAATAATGATTATTCGCTACCAAATAGATGGTGTATTTCAATAAATAAAACAACACATTAACGATTTGTAATTCTTTTTATTATCGTTACTTATTATTTTGCTTTCTTTTATGTGTTTTAGACAGTTACAATCTACGTAACATCTAATATAGACTACTTAATAATTTACACACATTTACAAGAATTTTGAACTGGGATTCCGATATTAATTTTGAAAGATATTATATAATTCAAGATGTTGCAGATAAGAAGTAAAATTAGGCCTGTTGTTCGATTTAGAAGTAACGAGATTTGCCGTCAAGAGTCAAATTGATTATAATTCTATATCTGACATTATTCATCATACGAAAATTACTTGATTATCATGCGTTAATCTAACAAGAGATATTTTTAACTATGTCTAAAAATCAATCAGATTATGTAGAATTTTTAAGTACCTTACCTACTTAACTAAATTCTGATTTCTGATTAAAAAAAGAACTGTAAATTTTAGAACCTACGGTAAAAATGTTAAATGAATTATTTAAATTTGTTTATAGGAAATACGCTAAAGAATTAGGGAAATACTAACATAGGAGCTACTAACATTATATTTTACAGTATTTTATTTACACTCACTAACAATCGATTTTTAGACATAGCTAACACATTATCATTTTTGTAGGAGCTTAAAACAATGCTACGATGAAAAAACTCGGGATAGGCACTCATTCTTTGAAGTTAACTTAAAAATAATAATTTAGGTATCAATTACAACGGAGGGACTACTAAGGGTGAGGGAGAGCCCAGTTAGATATTATTTAAGATTACATTAAGTTCTTACTATCTTAATACATTGAAAACTTACAACTAATTAGGATTTAAGTAACCGATATTATTAATAATAACAAATGAATCTATATTTACAAAGAAACAATGATGTGGTTATATATTTGGCAAAATAATTTAGTTATATCTAAATAAATCTAGATGAATGAAGCCAAACTATTCGCTAACTCATTTATCAATCAGACTTGACATAATGTCGGTTACATACTATCGAGTAAACTGTCAAAAGCGACAAATGTCAAATTATGTTTTATGTCAATATTGGGTTCTTTTCTGTAAATTTAATTTCAATATAATTATTAACTTGTATACGGTATTAATTTCTATTTCAACAGTTTAATGACAATTACGTAACCGACAGAAGGATATTTTTATTGTATTTTTTTAATATTATTTTTAACAATTTCAAAACAACTTACGGAGAATAAATACTATCTTAAATAAAACGAAATATATTGTTCATTTACACGTGGGTAGACAGTCTTAGGCAACTAAGACACTAACTAAGGATGTTCGCGTGACAAACGAGTATTCGCTAGTCCGTCACAAGTTTAACGAGTTATGTTGATAGGTATGGCACAGTTACTTAATTATCGGATGTCACTTTTTGAACATTAAATTATTGGTATTTCAAGCCAAGACAACACAATCGATTAGACCGAGTCATTTTATATATATTTTTTAATAATATGCCGTGTAAAAGCTTAATATTGAACTCACTGTTTGCGAGACATGATAACAAAGGTCCAGCAGACCGACTCGTAGGCCAAGTACCTATAGTGTATTCGTAATATTTTTTTTATAAAATTATTACAATAATGTGATTAAGAACTCATTCATGTATAAATTGAATACGATTCGGGCCAATTTTAATCAAATTTAATCTCAACTTTAGTCTTGCAAAATAAATTGCCAATTTTTATGTCAGGGGGTGAATATTGTATGCATTATGTTTGAAAATAAAATTGCACTGAATTTTAAGGTTGAACTTTAACATGAGGTATGTACAGACTTGTGAAAGTGTTTTGATTTACGCTCACTACAACACTAAATATACATTTTACTTTTAATGACGTTTTCTCAAATCAGTTTCACTACTGTACGTGTCTGTACACAATATATTTCTTTATACAATAACAATGAAATAGCACTGCACATTACATATTTTTGAACACAGATTATTTTATTACACATTCAATATTTAAATATATGGAAAAAATATAATATTATTTATTACAATTATGTGTCAAAATATCATTTTTTCAAGTTATTTCGGAATATATCAATAATTTCTTTATGTATTATTATAATAAATGAGTATCTCTGATTATGTTTAATATATTTTATTATTTATTAGTAAATAGTTATGTATGAAATTGATTTGTGCGATGAAAACAAATATTTATAACTTCTGTCAAAGGTCATCGAGTATTGTCAAGTGTTCATTTGTCTAGTTTAAAACAAAATTATGGTCCACATCTACGAAACACAACATAGATAACTACACAACCTCGGAAGCTCATATTTTTCAAACACAGAATATTTTATAGAGGTCAATAGACGAACTGTCAGATTAACAAAAATACTAATTTAAAATTTGAAACGATTCATGCATGACGATTGGGAATGAGATTGGAAAATTATATTTTTAAAATATATGGCTAAGCTAGGTGACGTTCAAGTCATATTAATTCGATTTTGCTGTCTGATCCTTATTTTTAAAAGATTTTCCAATATCATTATATGCCAAACATCATTAAGGCGCGCATGAATAGTAAACACCTACGATTATTGTACAATTATGACACTCGATCTGACAATTTATCTAAAAACTTGTAGATAAAATAAATATGTGCTAAGGCATTTTGAGACTTTTTGCCTCTTTATCTAATTAAAAAGTAGAAATATCAGATCTCGTTTCCACTGGGTTTTTTAACTTATCTGGGTTAAATACTAATAATCAGTTGATTCACTTCAAAGCTATGAAATTTTAGAATGACCTATCTAAATGCGCTAAATTATGACTGCATTATGATTAGAAAACTTAATTGCGAGTAATATTAATAAGAAAATTGTTTTAATTTATATTGCGCGTTAATTTTAACAGAAAAATTAAAATAAACTTATGGTATGTTCGCAGCTTTATGTATAAGTGCAAAATTGATGCGTTCGAATCTTACTGATATTTTGCAATGAAACGATTTTGATTTAAATTAAAATCTATTCGATGTTGGGTTTTTAACTACGTTACTGTTAAAGTGCGATTCGATTGAGGTAAATAAGGTAATATAACGCGGGTTTTGATTTGAATGAAATAAAAAAAAATAACGCAAAATAAACGAAATACCCAAACCCAAATAGCGTATCACACTTTTTATTTAACGCTTGTGTATTTATTGACGTTAGCAAAGATACAATCGTGTTTGATTATTATGATTTTAGTATGGTAGAATGTGTAATTGCAGATTCCGCTGATGGCATTGCTCATATCTACAGAGTTGCCAAAGATAATTTCGAACTCGAAAGTAACGTTTGAAAACGGTAAAGATGATACTCTCCACCCACTAAACTCTGTGTTAAGTATTTAAGAATAAGGTTTAAAACTATTTTAAACGGAAAAAATTGAACAATTTTAACAAGCAGTTGGCATGGCAATTTAAAAATGTTGTTGTTTTCTTTAACTTCAGTAAGTAACGATCTATATTGGAGCTTATTTTCGAACCAGTGGCAACTTTAATAGCTTTGACATTTATAATCCGTCATATAGGGTTTTAACAGAAAAAAAATACATTGAATTACACATTTCCATAAATTGAAGTTTGTGGGAGAGAGCATTTACTTTAGAAAATCACGTTAGAAACCCAACGGCGAACACCCAGTTCCCTATGTTGTGTTGCCGCGACTAACAGTCGGCCGTGTAGACGGGCGCGAGGTCGAGCGTGAGGTGGCGCAGCGCGCGGTCGCGGGACGCCGAGCGGGAGGCGCGCGACGACTTGATGATTTGGAGTACCATTGCCTTGCAGTCGTGGCACACCGCCATCTGCACGCCGCGGAGCCGGTCCGCGGTCGTCACCCCACCGCTCGTCGTGCTGCGGCAGTACCGTGTTCTGGAACGCGAGAGAAACGTTTCTTTAAATCAGGAAAATTAACAGAAGGATGGTCCATCTGGGTTTTTTGCCGACCTATAATAAGATTACATGGCAACTAGCTCCTAAGTGCAGTATGTGTCATTCAACTTGTGAATATTCCGTACCATCGCGCTCCGATTCTCGCAAAATATTTTCCATCACTGAAAGCTCGTTCCAGAATTTGAAGCCATGCGTCACAAGTAACGCGATAACACCCTCTACCAGATAGATCGATAAAGCCAGAGTTGAAGAGAGACGCCGAATGACTTAAGGGAGGCCAACGTTTACTAGTGGTCCCATAGTTCGTTAACTAGCAACCCACCTGCGATCCATCGTGCTAGGCGGCGTGTTGACGCTGGTCGTCATGGTGACGGAGAGCGACATCGCGTGGGGCCCGTCCACGCTGCGCGACATGCAGCGCGGCGGCACGGAGAGTACTTCAGAGAAGCCGAGCGCCGAGCCGCCGCGCGACCCCGGCGCGCTGTGGGCCGTGCTCGTGTTCAGTCGCCGCGTGGTCGCTGGACTGCTGGGCGCGCTGCCCACGCTGTTCTCTACCATGCTCTGTAATAATCAAATTATTTTAAGTTAAGTACAATGTTCATCAGTATTTTTAAATTACAAAATGTTGTAAACTTTAATCCCTACGGAAAAGAACTTTAACGAAGCTAAGCCCACAGAAAGAACAGAAATAGGTATTTTCTCCTTAGTAAACTTCGTCGAATATTTATAATCTTAAACACTTTCATGATAATCATTGTGCTCGTCAGCGCTTTAACCAAAACTGTATCAGTCATAAAGTGGTCAGACCATCACTTGCGGTTTAGTTCTCCACATGCGCCCATTTACTTGGAAGTTGGCATCATAAGCGTAATATACAATACTTTCAATAAAGGTGAAAATTACATCCGCAACGTTAACCACACGCTTAAGTGAATGGAAAATGCATGGTTATAAAATACGCAACTCTCAAGCGGTCTTGAGAATTGATATTCATATTAGAAACTGAAATACATCCTTTTTTATTACTAAAATTTATTATAAAAATTTACTTTTAGTCCATTGAAATTGATCTGGCAATTTCACTCTCCAATTTGACCTCACTATCCCGACTGACAATATTGACTACAACACAAACGTGATCTTCTCGGGTTTAGGTTTCCTAATTCTCTTCAACGTTCTGTGGATTTCTCATTATCTGCCTGCCTTGTTCCCGATAATTTGGGGCTTAGGCATTACAAGAGCTGATTTTCTACAGCCGGCTCTTTATCTTCGTTTGCTATATCATTGCAATTTATGCTGAGATGGGCATACCGTATGCTCTGGGGAGACGAGCCTAGACATGAGGCTCCTCGGAAATGAGGAGTGTGCTTCATCCTCCGGAGATGGCAGCAGTGATGGACTCAGCAACACCACTGGCACGTGAGCAAAGTGCTCTGTTGGTATACGCATCTGGCAAAGGCAAATACACAATATTAGGTATTTTATTCACTGTAAAGAATTTCTAGTTGTTGTTTACTAAAATATGGAAACATTTAGTTTCAAAAGAACATAGCGTGTAGAAATAAACAGTAGAGTGCCAAGTCAACTTAACTGGTAAGTTAAATGATTTTTGACCCTAAGTTGTAAATGGTAATTCATATTAAACTCTAGCTGCTTTAAAATTTGTAGTGTTCAAAAAATATCTTACCTTTGAACAACACTTTTGACAGACAGTCTTTTTACATAGTTTACATTTTTGCCCCCAAGGGCCGAATATGCCAAATCTTGTCTTCAAACATAAGAAGCATACCTGCAATAAAAAAAAACATTTGTTTATTAAACCTTGGTGACTTCATGTATTTTATACAACAAAAAAATCATGACCATTTAGATACAACATTTAGATATTATGTTATTTGAAGCTTGTCATAAATTCTAATACTTAAAATAATTCAGATCCTAGGATACAGTTTCTCCCATATCGGAAGTATTTACTATCTATCTAAACTTTTTCCGTTACTCTCTAAATATCTGCACAACTTACCCTCCTCTTTTCAACATCTTCTTTAACCCTGCCCTCAACGGGCAGTACTTCAAGTTCCGCCTTCGTCAGCACAGACCTGATGTGCACGATCTCTTCCAATGTCAGCGACAACCGATCGTCTGACATAATGGCGTCTTGCCATTGTTTCTGTAAATTAAATTTTCGATTAGTTGGTCTCTTCTGCTATTTGATTGACAGTCAAATATTGTCGTTAGTGTAGGTTTTAGCTTGACAAATAGATTATAAAAATGTGATTTATAAGCATGCATAGGTGAGAGTTTTTATTAACTAAGCCTTGGTGCTGCAGTGTTATTTACGATACACAAAGGTACGGTAGGAATTGTTTTAGGTTTTGTGCCAGATATTATTATATAACTACAAAGTTTATCACACATAGAACTCTAAATACTCAACATAGGTACACAAAGTTGTGATTGCCATTTCTTTTCCGTATGCTTGAGTAGGTATAAGAGATAGCTGTCACATAATTTTTCCTTTTGGGTACAATTTCCTTAAAGAAGCCATTCCAGCATCTAATCTACGCGCTACTCACATGCGAGCCATTTGTGGGACTGCCACTAACCGACTTGATGAGCTCATCTTGCAGCGAGGAGCGTGACCAGGATAGCTCGCCGAGGTGCACGTCTGCATCACTGCTCGCGAGGGAAGCGGCGCCGGCGCACGATGCTCGAGAACCAGGTCTGAATGATAGAGAACAGATTAATGTCGTTGCACTAAGTGGCTATATATATCTATATAAATAAATATTGAACTATGAAATACAAATTAACAGACTATACACTCTAGATTACGTACTTGTTCCAAGTCTGATGTGCATTACTGCAACTCATAAGTATAACTGTATCCTATTAGTGGATAACAACAGATAAAACTTATAGGACTATTTCTCACCTGGAATGTGGTAACGAGTGAGCACCATCGGTAGGTTGGCATGTAGGGTGCGTGACAGTGTGACGCCTCATAGATGCCCGTCTTGATGGACATTGCGTCGCTAAGTCGTATGCTGTAAACAGATTTTTTTGTTTATATTGATGATCTTATATTAACTTTCTCACATTAAGTCGAGGCTCAGGTTGAGCTTTTACATTTTTAGTGACGGTAACCACAAAATTCAAATTTAAATCGGCAAATGTCATTAAAGCCAATAATACATTTTCATAACTCGTTATGGCCAGATATTATTTAGTGGATTTATTTAAATTATCTTTTTTTATAAGAAAGATTTGTGATAAATTAATTTGAGTAACTTCAAATATAACATAATTGTGGTATTCATTTATTAAAGTGTTCTCTCGTTTTAGTGCAATTGATTATGCTTTTTTAGATGTCAGAACAAACGTCTAATAAAATGATTCAAAGTTTGTGACGATAATGTTATTAAATGAAAATATGTATTGTAAAATAAGTGATGGATGAGGTACAGTTTGCTTGGTGATTACCTAAACTATTTATACAGCTGATGATTTATGAAAAAAATACTGCTGAAGTTGCTAATATTAATGAGGTACAACATCAACTGCGATGAAGTTATTCATACAAATAAAGATCTGATAACTTTTTCAATAATTACTCAACAAAATAGATAAAAATAAATGAAGAGAGAAACATAAAATAAAATATAAATACTCGATTAAAATCGAGTAATAATGATGAAAGTATGACATATTTGCCAAGCTATTGCCAAATTGCAAATCATAATAAGCGTGACGTCATGCTTAAATCGCAACATCGTGCTGTCATACATTCTAAAGTCTCGTCGCAGAACTGGTGGTATTCGTCGTGGGATATGCGGGTGCGCGGCGGCGCCCGAGGCGGCTCCTCTGCGCATGCGTCAACAATACACCGTCAAATTTACCCAAACTTTACTGACACCATAGGTATAATATAAATATACTATAATCCTTACGTAATTAACAATAAAAACATATTTGGTATATCAAGACTTTTGAAGAAGATGAGTGTGTTGTCAAGAATTTTACTACAAGCTGTTTCACCCATGTTTCCGAAATAAAAAATAGCTATATCTCTCCCATAGGCTCTGTATGGGCCAAATTTCAGCAAAATCGGGTCAGTTGCTAACAAAATCAGTTTCGCATTTATAATGTTAGGACCAAAACAACAAGAGAAGCTAGGAGAGTTTTCTCGGTCTCCTTGGAGCACAATCAAAAATAGGCTTTAAATATTGTTAGTGCTATCTTACCAGTTCTCTTCCAAGGCTTGGGGGTCTGCTGCAACGGCGCCGTATGCCTCGGGAAAGGTTGTGGAGCGCACACTTCAGGGCTGGTGCAGGTCTCTGTGTCATCCTCATCTTCGTCATCCTGAAGACAAATCAATCGTATTATTATTCTAAGGCTCAACTTGAATCTCCATACGAAAAATAACAAGAATAGATATATGGAAGTTAAATAAGATATTACTTTTCCCTAAAAAAAATCATGAGGTACGAAAAGAACCTTATCAGTGAAGACTTAAAGTTGATTTAATATACATATTATTCAAAAGGCCACGATAACCACAGGATCCTGAATACATATAAGTTGCGTCAAATTATTTATTCAGACCAAGTTTTCATTGTTTGGAAGTTATGAACATAAACATTGCGGTACCAAATTATAGCGAGTATGTAAATCTAGCTCAAGCCAGAAGTTCTTATTAATATTATAGTCAATATCCTTCGTACAATATTACAAGATGTTCTGTTTATTATTATTATGCTCACAACAACACCGCATGCGATTTATGATCATGGTAACACTGGGCTCTTACTGATGCAGATAATTTACATTTAACGCTCGAACCGATCGCAAATCGATTATCGCGAAGGCACCGATGAAAAGAGGTCGAACTAAATCGATATTCCGATGGTACTTAAAGAAATTCATGTAAAAACGATTCATTCTTAAAGATCAACTCCATATTCGTTTCGGTTAACCTTTGCTCATTCTTTAGTGAGAAATGTGGCATTTTAATGTTTTTAATTCATTCAACTCTTGATATTAGATAGAGTTCAATTAGCCAATGTAACGATTTACAGTAGTTATACCTGTTTGTTTTTTTACTACCGTTTTTTAGGACTTTGCTCGTGTTGCAATTGCTCACTGCGAAGAGGGCAATGGCTGTCACTTGTGAACAGGTGCTGTTTAAGAGGGCCTGCTCGAGCTTGATTACTTAGATCCTCCATTATTATTATTTTTTTATTTTTCAGAGCCATAACACGCAAATATTGTCAGTGAGACTATAATCAATATTCTAGTTTTTTTTTTAAAGTGTTATTGCTGAGTTTAGTTTGAAAAAGTAATCATTTAATCAGCTATTGGAATCGGGTTTATTAATCAAGTAATTGTAAAGGATTGATTTGCATAATTTTATTTTGAAATGAAGTTATTGATTTTTAGTAGGTATAACACCCAAATGCGCTGGCCAATTAAAGAGATGATGCTCTTAATTCTTGCATTTACAGAACATGTAAAATCCAAATTCGCAAGAATGTAGTGATTAGCTAACGCATTCGCTTTATTGATCGATTTAAGGCCACGTTCAGATTGTCGCGTGTTGAAGTCACGTGCGTGGAATCCCATCATCCCACGTGTGTTTATACTTGTTTGTTTACTTACACGTAACTAGTGTGTGCTCACGGATTAACCCGTTTTCACCGCGACGCGTATTAACTGCGTAGATATTCCTTACCATTGACCCGACTCTACAACCGGTGTTTTGACATTTCGGGTTGAAACTCTATGTTGACTCGTTACTTTTAAACTACGCTTTAAGTAATTAAATTTGTCAATTAAAGTAAACGTAAATTGACAGGTCACTTGGGATGGTGGTTAGCGACCCTGACTGCCAAGTCGCAGGTCGTGGGTTCGATTCCCACCCAGGACAAACCTTTGTGTACATGAAAATGTTTGTTCTGTGTCTGGATGTAAATATCTATATAAAATTCGAAAATAAAAAATATAATATGTGTGTACTTAAACTATCAGCGATCTGGTTTCCATAGTGTGTAAAGAATGTCCCAGGATATTATTAATATTAAATTTTTTGTTTTTTTCTTATTCAAGTTGTATAGGCCATGGGCCGGTCGTTATACTCACGGAGTTTATTGCTAATCGTCATAATCATCATCAACCAACTTTTAGTTGTTTCTTACTAATCATTATTATGCCTAGAAGAAACAATAATAACAATATTTATAAGGAAAATGAAATTGCCTAGGATAAAATGTTAACTGCAATTTGGTATGTCAAAATATCTTGATGTTTCGGTCCATTTGTAAATACCTAATTATTGTTATTTTCTATTTTGTAGTCTTGTCATATTTTTTTTTTGTTTTGTTTTTTAATGTTACCTATAATAAGTATTTTGTAATTGTTAAATATAAAATTATGTAAAATTGAAATTATAAAATAGCCAAAAAGTCAGAATAGATAAAAATTTATATAACAAATAAAAAAGAATGTAACCTTGCTGAGTTTCTTGCCGGTTCTTCTCAGTTGAAGGCTGACTTCCGAACCGGTTGTAGCTTCAGTAACTTTAAATTTGACCTTCATAAGTGCCCTCCGAAGGCCTAAACTGAATAAATGGTTTTGAATTTTGAATTTTTGAATTTTGAATTTCAAAATGTGTTCAAGATATTTAATTATAATACCAAAATTATTGGAAATTACAAACACCGCTCGGATTGCTCAAAATTACATCACAGTTGCAAAGAAAATTCTTCCTTGATAAGCTTTTTTTTATATTATCTCTTATTGCAATGCATTAAGGTTGTCAATTCGTTACCACATGGTTAGTTTACGAATGTTCAAATAAATTTGCTTCACTTTTAGCAGCATTTCTACGGAACTGCGCTCTTGAGAACAGATTAGTCACGTTTTACATTGTGGCTTCGCAGACTTTAGACGCGTAATCAATTATGATTTCTTTTCCAATGAATGTGTCAATACCTTCATAAGAATTTTAAACACTACAAGCTTTATAAGAATTTTGCCAAATAAATATGACCAATTTAAAAGTAGGTACTAAGATATTCTTTACCCAAACACGGATAGATGGCCTAAACATATTGGGATGAAATAGCCACTTAGATGGAATAATATCTTGATTAATACACAGTTTACTTTTCATCCCTATAAGGCATTAGATTTCCTGAGACCACGGTTAAAACCACACATTTGAAGTTAGTTTAAAAATAAATAAGAAGGGCAATAGAAAATATACGGATCAAAATGCTTATCAATTAAATCCATATTCATTTAATTAAGCATAGTGTGGGATACGGTAATTATTATATTGATCTCAGAATACTCACAAACCTACAGCAAAATGCACACTCCATATTAGTCAAGAGATTTAACAAAAATGTATTTTATATTGTCCAGAATAGAGTGTATGTTTGGCCTTTGCTAGTGTAAATGGAGCTATAGATTGAACATCTCGATTTTAAATATGCAATACACAGCCCTAAAGGGATAAACGAGAATGATTCCAGAATTAGAAAGTGGGGACCTAAAAGCGAACAGGTAAGCATTTTAAATCTCTCCACAAAATTGCGAAACGGCTGTTTGGTCAGACCATGCAAAAAGCGACCTTCGTACACATATGATAATGACCCGTAAAGGTATGCGTTACGAAACACTGTTTCACTCCATTCTACAATTTTCCAAAAAGGATTAATTAGCATAGAAAGGTCGAGTGTTGCCTGAACACAGTATACCCTTCAGAATGAAGGTCAGGTAAATAGCTTAGCCCAAGATTTGCGGAGGCTTTATTATGATATATTAATGTTTTTGTTATACCGGCCTTTGTTTCGCGATGTGCCATGTTTTGTTAATGTTTGTGTTCTTTTCCTATTAGTAGCGGCTTTGTTGTATTCGTTTCATTGTGAGGAATTAATATCTGAGGGTTATTTACCATCATATCGAATTGAGATCAAAGTCTATCGTCTAGAAAATGTTTAGTCAGCTCTTAAGCATTGCCGAGGTCTTCTTATTTATGGACCAGTTGGCTTGGTGGTTAGAGACCCTGACTGCCATGCCACAGGTCGTGGGCTCGATTCCCACCCGGGACAAACATTTGTGTGCATAGAAAAAAAAGTTGTATATCTTTTATCTGCTTTCCATAATACACGGTCTGGTGAGCTTTGTATTAGATGGCCGTGTGTAGAGAATGTCCCAGGATATTTATTTTATTTTAATTCTTCCCGTACAATGTAATGTTTGGTCCTCACAAGCCAAGAGTAGTTCCTTATACACATAATGACACCCACGACAAGATCTTCACGTAATTTACAAGTTCTGATATGGTATACCCATAAATTAACGGCTAATTACAGACATATTTCATCCTATTTACTTTCTTCACTGACACTAAACAGCCCAAATCCTATCAGAGCCAGTATTTGGGTAATTAATTGGAACTGCACCAAACTGTTATGTATGCTGCTTGAAATATTATACCACTCGTTGTAAAATAAGGGTTGTTGCTACAGTATCTAAATCTAAATTAATATTATAAAGAGGAAATATTTGATTGATTTTTGTTTGTTTGTTTGCATTGAATAGGCTCCGAAATTAATTGACCGATTTGAAAAAATCTTTCACTGTTGGGAAGCTACTGTATCTCCGGTGAACATAGGCTATATTGAATTTTCGTAAAAGTTAGGGATCCATACTAAAACTCCAATACCACATTACCCAAGGTGGGAAAAATTACCAAAAAAATTCAAATATCATTTCATTAATTCATTTCACCATCACCTCAAATCTACGGAACATATCGGGATAGGACTGCTACCATTCGACGAGGAATTTTTCGTAAATGGTTATAGGCTATATATAATATCGATAAACGCGGGTGAAGCCGTGGGGGACAGCTAGTATAATAAATATCTAACAAAAATCTTATGGAACTGTGTAAGGTTGTAATATAAAGTCACTGAACTAATGAAAGTAATACTTTTACAAAGGATATGCCAGACCATATATTCTTACAATGGTGTGTGACGTGGCCTTAAAATAATGGACTTCAGAACCTACAGAACACGAAAGATCTTAATTTATAAAAACGCAATACAATTAATCTTAAATTAATTTATCGAAGAATCTTCTAAGAGTCCGTAGAAAATGTAAAAAAAAAGAACCTACAGAACACATTGGTAGATACTTCACCACAGATCGATGCTTCTGAGTAGTAGCCGCCTGGTTCCTTCACCAATTGTAAAATTTGGACTGAATTGTAACACCCAAAAGATTGTTAGCTTCCATTATCTCATGGAGAGATTTAAGTAATGATACCCATATTCAAAATGGCGTGATACAAGCATTGTCACCGTCTCTCTGGCACATTCCCAACGCTACAATACCGGGCTATAGGTTACGGGTACCAAACAGAGAAACGTTCATTTTACTGTGCCCAAACTCTGCAACTCTGCAACACTCTCCCTGTACATATCAAAGTAAAATACAACCTCCTTAAAGAACAATTTTTCAACACAAAATTACAATTAAATTTAGAACACAAAATTATAACACGACAAATGACACAAAAGCAAACAACGCCTACGGCCAACGAACATGCTCCTACATAATTCCTCGTATGATTAACCAACTAACTTGATAGCGAAATTAGGAAAAATATCACTCCTTCAAACATAAAAATTAAATTAAAACATCACATTGTATCGAACCTTTAACACTATAAAAAAATTTATGTACAAATATTGAGTGAGTGTCGGCACAACATCGCACATCTATCCACTTTTATTCTCACTACCCACACACTGTTTATTTTAATTATATTTTATCAATATGGTATGTGATTAAGTAGGTACTTATGTATCTACCTCAAAGAAATTTGTAGGAAATTTAGTAATTTAAGGATTGAGTGTCGAATAAGTCATTCCTCTTATAAACCTCTGTGGTTTTTTGTGAATAGTTTTATGTTTTATTTTCCATGTATTTATGTCTGTTCAATAATAAAAAAATAAAATAAAAAAAAATCTAAGCCAGAACCTACTAACGCCCAAAAATAAATTTTTGATCCCGATCTAAAATCGCAAGATTGAAGTAGAATTTTGACATTACGTGTATTAAAATTACTGTCAAAAGGTTCATCAATCCATGGATTTTCGATCGGGATTGCATATTAATTTTCGCCGTAAGTCTCTAGCCGAGGTTAATATCACAAGCCCACCGAGGCCATATATTCCTAATTTACCAGAAAAAAAGTACCTAAGAATTATTCAGTACTAAGGAATTCTTCCGACCGCATTTATCCACGCGTTCCCCTAGGGTCTAATTAATGTTTTTACGGGTCAAAAAGAATACTATATTAGTATGTACTAAAATTTAGGTCTGTACTGCTTACTCGTGCCGACAAATTAACGCGTAAAGTAATGTATCTAAATACAGGAAAATTATTATTAAGACTGTCGCCGGTCGCTTTGCCCTGGAAAGAACACGAATTTTAATATTCCATGTAATCACTAAGTCGTGCTTCAAACTCAAACGTTCACCTGATTTATTTCATGGAAACAACGGTCTTATACTTTGAGCCGTAAGGTGGAAAATTCCCGTTACAGTAAAAGTAGGGCGTGGAAGCCTTGAAATGGTATTTGCACAAGTGTACCCGTTTTCTTAAGGATACAATTTAAAATTACAGTTAGTATGATGTTTGAACAATTATATGAATATTTAGCCTTATGGTAGGTACCTACAAAGTTTTAAATACAGTTTCAATGCTGGAAAGTCGGAAAATGTCACTTAAAAACAATAGAAGACTGTTCTTTTCTTTTTTAATTAGTTTTTTAGGCTTATTTATTTATTTATTTATTTATTTATTTAATACTTTATGTACAGTAGTGTACAAAGGCGGTCTTAATGCCAAAGGCATTCTCTACCAGACAACCTTATTAATGCTTATTTATGGTACCGGAGCAATTATGTAAGTCACAGTAAAACCCAGTTGAAAATTTTGCAGAGTTGTTTTTTTTATTTATGCCACACGGACCGACAAACAAGAAGTCAGGTCCACCTGATGTTAAGTGATCACCGCCTATGGACCATTAGCAACACCAAGGACATCGCCAATGCGTTGTCGTCCCTGAGACGTGAAATTGCTTTCTAACCGAAACACAGTAATACAAATGCACTACTGCTTCACGGCGGAAATGGGTAAGGTAGTACTTTTTCGGATAAACTCTGCACTAAGACCTCTACTACTCTGACTACCTAGTGCTTGTATAATGCAGGAAGGCATGAATATTCCATAAAATAAAAAGAAAACTAACTCCACGAGGGAAGTAGAGCAATTTTGAACAGCACGAAGGATAATCTACATACGATATTATAATTGCTTTTCCCTCCAAAATTAAATGAAAGTTTACTCATATCATAACGACCTGTAAGAGATTAGATATTAAAAGGACATAACATGATTCCCCTACGGAACGTGGCTAAAATAAAGTCTATAAAATTAAACGACTTTTCATTTTATAATGTAAATGTAGGGTAGTCCTTCGTTTGCCTATACTTTAATTATGGCCGTGTTTTATTAATATATTTAGAGGGTTGCCTATACTTTTTTAATTAATTTATGATCACTGTTACTGATCGTAACTATATGAAATGAAATAGGGCGCTGGATAGAAGCCACAGTTAACATTTTTAATTAATTTACAAGACCAATAAGTAAACTTCTCTAGTGTGACTAACTGTCAATACTTTTTGAATTTAGAAGACAAAATAAAATCCAAAAACGTGATGTAAATGAGTTCGGTTCGTAACAATCACTTAATTAAACATCATCCTATTCTACATTTTGATTAAATTAAGGCAGTCTTATTAAAACGCGATTTTAAAACTATACTAGCTGTCCTCCGCGGTTTCACCCGCGTTCCCGGGGATGTTACATTTCCCGGGATAAAAAGAAGGCAATGTGCTATTCCAGACTATAATATATAATACACTAGCTGTCCCCGGCGGTTTCACACGTGTTCCCGAGGGATTTAACATTTTCCCGGCACATAAGGTATCCTATGTGTTATTCTAGGGCATTTTCTATATATGTGCGAAGTTTCATCCAAATCCGTTTGGTAGATTTTGCGTGAAAGAGTAACAAACATCTATAGTCACAAACTTTCCCATTTATAATATTAGATAGATATTAAAGAATTTAAGTTGTCCAGATCTGAGAGGCTATATAAGAAGTCATAGTAAATTCATTTTAATTGCTATTGAGTTAAGGTTCATCAAATGATCGTTATCATAATTCCATAAAGTTCACTTTTCTTTAAAGCTGAACTGTCGAAACGGGTCGTATAATTCGACAACTTAATCTACCAAGTAGCTTAGTACCGCACAATTGACCAAATCAGAATAACGTAGTTCATTTCACGCATGATACCCTATATTGCGTACGCGAATAATAAATATTATAATGACAAATGTAACAAGTAATCTATTTGTAGGCACGTAGGCGGTAGTAGGAGCAATTTATTTTTTGCTGGTTTATACTCCCACGTAATACCTATAGGTAAGTTCACTGTGTGGGATATCTCTTAGATATTTATTTCTTTAGTATTAGAGATCCGATAAATACGATATTATTTTGTAACATTCTTGTAAATAAACGGGACAGTAGCGTGGTTAGATGGAATTATCGCGCACAGGTGGTGAGTTCGATTCTAGGGCAAATATTTGTGTGCATGACAATGTTTATTTGCTCTGTATCTGGTAAGTAGGCGGTTCAATTAACCCTAAAACTAATGACCATAATGGGTTACGAAATTGGAACCCAGCCAAGTAAACTAGGATTTCTAGCTTGTAGGTGCTACATTTTATTCCTTACAGGCCTTTGAATCTATTTCCCTTGAACACCAGATCAATGGTTAGTAACACGGTAGAATTTCTTTTGTTTTTTTGTCCTAAGTAAAAGGTGGAACACTTACCTCAAGATTGTCAAAATCGACTTTGATGAGCCGCCGTTGCGGCTGCGCGTGCGGCGTGACGTCACCCCCTCGCCGCGCCTCACCTCCCCCTGGTCCACTGCCACTACCACTGGTAGCTAAAAACAAAGAGATAACATATTTAATATGATATATATTTTTATTTGATTACTAACTGCGCCCTGCGGCTTTGCCCGTTTTTAATCTTGGGGCTCGATTCTGTAAAGAACATGACACTAACTCGAGGATGTTTCGTCGCAGCCTCCGTGCTCTGTCTCTGTCGCTTACTACGCTAATACTACTAATCACGTGAGAGGTAAGCTCTCAGAGGCCTCCATATAGCGGCTCGCCGACGAAGTTTGTATTAGCTGAATAAGGGGGCTGGTTATAAACCTTCCTCATGAATTACACTATCTATTGCTGAAAACCGCATTAAAATCCGCTGCATAGTTTACGATTCTATAAAGGACATACAGACAAACATTCATTTTTATATATGTACTCGTATAGACGACAATGCTTGGATGTAGCGCTCGCTCTAGCAGGTCTCATCTTTATGTACAAAATCTTATTTTGAAAAGAGTAATTGGTGAGTCTGACAATTCATAAGTGCCTGTGAAGGCCTATTTGAATAAATATATTTCATTCATTATTAATAACCTGACAATAAAGATGGATCGTTGGAAATTCGACGCTTACTAACATGAACAGCATCCATATTGCGTCTTTGACGTATAAATTTAAATTAATTAATTAAAATAAAGTTAGAGTGAGAGTGGAATAATTACAAAAGGTCTCATGGTAAAGATTGAAAGGCGAGTAACGGGTTAAATAATTTCTTCAAACGAATACGTAACATTATAATATAAACCTTATATAAAAATAACTAAGGTACCTCATTAATAGGAAAAGTTTCCGTTTGAAAAAAACAAACACGCCTACGGAATACCTTTCACAGCCTAGTTCGATATCGACCCGGTTATCGTAAATGGGCTATAACCGGGCTATAAGCGTGTCATAACCGGCAGGAGCATAAACATGTCAGATACGGGAGTTATACGAGCTGATCGGGTGTGCCGATTAGGTAGGGGGTCAAGTATTTGTGTTTGTTGATAGCTATAAGGGTAGCCCGTCAGTATGGCTTTGAACAGCTGATGCTAGTTTTCGTAGTGCTCTTAAAGTTTATTATTTCATAGGTCAGTTTCATTCATAATTGACGTCAAGATGCCTTCATTATAAATAGTGATAACAAAGACGTATCTACAGTATTAATCGATGTAGAAATAAGATCGCTCGTTTGTGAAAATTATAATGAATATTAATGTTTGTTTTATCTATGTAACCATAGACAATCTCAGATTAGTTTAGAATCATTTTGTAAAATAAACATTTTTATTATAGAAGAGATTTTTGAAATGTAAATATAGATTTTACAATACAATGTAGTAGATAAAAATTATTAATTAAACTGACAGTAAAAAAAAGTTTCAGTTTTATAAGGTTTCAAAACGCAACGTAAAAAGAGCACGGTCGTAATTCTTTGATTAACAATTGGGCGTAGGACCACCAACATTGGTGAACATAAGCCAATACCAACAAACAACCCTTATATACTGTAGCTGTTTGAAAGAATTTGGCCAAGTATTTCATGATATAACGTAACACGCCAGCTGCGATTTACGTTCTTGCGTGATGAAGTCAATAAAATGATGTCGTTAGAATTTTTTCTCACAATAAACGTTTTATAGAACAGATGCGCTGTCAAATGGCTGATGAGTTATGGGAGGAAAAAAGTACGGGGTTTATATCTCTTCAAGAACGCATAATGTAATGAATTTTGGTTGGAAAGTTTAGAACTAAGTTTTATCAACTTTTTGTAACCTACAATCTTATATTTAAGGCAGGCATGATATAGGTGACAAACAAATTCATTGCTTGCCTAGACATGGTCATGTGAAAAGTAACCTGTAAGTTTTGGTGTATATTTGATTTGATTTGTCATAACGGCTCCAACTGCGAGGCAATACGGACCATTCTTCACGCTTACGATACATCCGATAGCTAATCGATAGTCTTCCCTTTTTGTCGGCTGTTTTGACATACCAAAACTCATTTAACTTCACTTCCAGAGCAAGAGCAATATTTTCTAACACCCAAGCATTTCCTATCCAATAATGGAGAGCTATAAATCTTGAATTGCTATAGCACTGACCATTATTACGACTACGTGACGACATGTACTGCACGATGCAATATCGCATGGTGATTACTTTCACCGTCCTTCATAACACTTTGTAAGGTGTGCAAAGGTTTCGACAGTCTATTTTGTCTGTAGGACATTTCATTTTATTTTACTCGTTTCAAAAGCAACACACCAATAAGCTCGCGAGACTTGTGCAACAAAGTGTAGGCTTTCAAAAATGGTTAAATTGCAACCAATTTGAATCAAAGTCTAAACAAGTACGTCAAAGAACCTTACGAACCGTAGTACAGCTCTTAGTGCTTCGCTCTACCACCTTACCCATTTACGCAGTCAAAGAGTAGTACTTGTTTCAATCTGTTTCACTTACAAAGGTAAGGGGGCCGGTGAAATTACAGGCACATGAGACTTAACAACTTCACATCTCGTGGTCGACAACGGGTTAAAAATGTCCGTAGGTGGTGGTGATAACTTACCGTCAGGTGGACCATATGTTTGTCGCCATATATGAGACAAAAAATACATATACTTAAACAACTTTTAGTTCAGCTCGTAGAGGAAGAGTTACCCAAAAACAACAACGTGAACAAATCCTTTCCAAATATTATTTGCACAAAATGCTAGTTAGACTATGGAACCCTAAGTGCAGTAGCTCCACCCCTACGACGATATAAGTGTTAGTAGCGAACTTCACCAAGGCTCTTGAGTTTTAAAAGCATAGACATCTGTATAGGCTTGTTTCTAGCCAACAACTTAAAACTGCTCAGCCATATTTTTAGCCCAGCCTAGATATTAACTTAAAGCCGCAACCACGCTGACTCAATTTCAATTTATCACTGTCAATTTCATACCATTAATTTTCTTTTCACAATTAACAAGCTGTTTTGTGCAGAACAAGGCCACGTTGGCAAATGATCAGGCAAATGTGCTGTGAAGTAATTTTATTGGAAATATCGTTTTAAATTTATATAAAGTAGATCGTCTTGATTTGGTCATACCATTTGACTTATAAGTTTAAATTATGCAGAAATTTCTTAATATCAAACCACTAATCTTTTGGCTTTTTGATTAGATCTTAGAATTAGCAGTAGATAAAAAGTGTAAAATAGACAAATAAATAGAACGCAAATCTCCTAATAATTGCAAGTAAAAAAAAAATATTTCATTTTCTTATGTAATTTTTCTTTTTACATCGTTTAAATTATACTATACAAAAGTTACCAAATCCAAAAACAAAAAGTATTGCCACACCATAAAATAATTCTGGTAAAAGTAACGCAGAAATTCTTATCTACAAAACTATTAAAAACAAAATGAACATGTTAGATAATTGGGTGGATAAAATCTAGTCGAAGTTTCCACTTCAACAACTTTACTGCCTGAAGTAGGTGCTGAAATTTAAATTAAATTATTTCATTAACAAAATGTTTCCCAGATATTCTGATCTCAAGGTAAGCATAACTTTTACTAAAAACTTGTTTTACTTTTTTATTCAACCTGTTTGAGATAACAGCAAGATAACATGGCTAAAAAGACTTCAAAAATGCTTTTACGTTGTAGATTGTCGTATATCGAACGACCGCTTACCGTGTGGAAAGCTTTTACAGTATTTTTTCTTGCTGAACTGGAAACTGTGAGCTGAATTTCTTTTTCATCTTTAAAATGGAAATGTTCTCATTCAAAATTTACATCTTTCATGAAAAGAGTTGCGGAAAAAGGTATCTGTCCATGTTCTAGTTTCCTTCGGAGCTTTTTATGCTAAACTGGTTTGCGTTTTAGCCACAACTCACCCTGGAAAGAGCGATGACGGTACCAAGACCCTATTTACTTAACAAATCCTTTAATGGTGTGTCACGAGCAGATTCCCCCTAGTTCCCCTCAAGTGCAAACAAGAAGCGAGATCGTGATTAAGTGGCATTTCTTAAAGGTTCACTGCATCTAAAAGTAGCCATTAAGTAACATAGTTTAACTAAAATACTTATTACTCTGAAAAAAACTTGTGTCAATAGATATTATTGAAAATTTACATATACCTACTAAAACACACTGACTCCTATGTAATGAAGGTATTATAGATACTTCTTTATTTGAATGACATATGGTACTGCTATTCCATTTCAATATAAAATCAGAGCTACGAGAATTCCTCATTTAATCAACATGTCCAATACTGTGACCTTTTAGCGAATCGACGAGAAAATGAAAGCAAAAAGGGAAATTGAACGAAGTGGAATCTTCGAGTGGAACGATTCTCAAAAAGGCCACAGAAGTAGATACGGTGAAAGATTGAAGATTCTCCATCGGGGGAATTGAATCAATTTAGTACACCTAACAAAATAGGAAAAGTGAAATAGGTCGCAAACACGATACGGTTTTCATTAGGGGTGCGGGGCTTCGGTTTATTTCGGTAATGAGAAATGGCGGGATGACTGACGCAATCGTGAATGACCCGTGACATTTACACCTAAAGTTATAAGAGAGAAGCGATGAGCGGTTTGTTAGAAGGCATGTTGGATATGATAAAATTAACAATACAGATAGAGCAATTCACTATATAGCAGATGTTAATAAGCAGAAGTGACAGCTTAAAGAAAATAATTAGCCGTGACTTTGCTTCAACCGATGCTATGGATTAATTTAAAATAATAAGTGATAGTTAGACGAAACCGTGAACGTTTCTGGGATGTGCTTATATTGGGTTAAAGACACTCGGCGATGTTTCGTAACGGCATCTATGCTCTATCCCTCTTGTTAACTACGCAACCTTGTGAGACGTCCGCTTACCGAGAGCTATCTTTTATATCTGAAAATGCAGGGGCTAGTCCCCATTTGGGAACACAACCGACATGTTGTGGGATGTCAAATATGTTCGTATATGTTATATTATGTCTGGATTCTTTTTTCTTTACCCGATCTAAAATTCTAAAACATAACAGCAAATTTTATATAAAAAGTGACATGCAATAGCATGAATTCCTTCCTTAATAATGTAGTATTCACTTTTTGTATTGGAGTTAGGAATGCAGCCAACTCACATGCACATAGTAATAGCAAAATGTAATGAACCAATTATTTGAGGTTATTGTTACAGAAAAATAGTCCATTGTGTAAATAAAAATATGATTTGGAAAAATCGTAGGGCGAAGAGTAAATTCAGCTCTATGGAACCTCTCCTTCTCTGTTTTATACTCATTTAGAAAACGAAACATATCTCATAGATATGTACGGTACATATAGAACTGTGATAGATATCGCTGTTCTCCTACTTCTTGGACCGCTCATCTACCCGCTCTCGCATCTGCTCTAGTTAACAATTTACAGAGAAATTACTGTTTAATTTCGCTCTTAATTTTCCTATAAAGTGAAGTGACTGGAGAATATTCCAGGTGAAGTAATGTGTGTATTCGAGTTAGAAATCAAACAATCTTCCAATTATAGTTTTCAGGAAGACTTTTTGAATTTTTTTATGTTTTAGAATTTTTTTAAAAACTACCTTAAAGCTATAATTGGAAGATTTATTCGTTTAGGATATCCAACAGCTACTATAATATTCTAAGCCAATAAAACAATATATATTCAATAAATTTTAAAGTAGAGTTACCATTATCAAGGGACCTTACCAAAGAATTCTATAATTGGAAGATTTTCTTTTATTTGATATATCCAACCGCTACATAGTATATACATACATATAGCCAATATCAGAATATAGCAACTAGGCCAAATAAAATAAAAAAAAATAGCTATAATATGCGTTTTTTTCGCTTCTCGAATAAACATTCTCAACTGTTGAAGAGTTTTCTAAACTAAACAACAAGCATAAAAAATGTTGGCTGACAGTTTCTTTTGTATGCGATAGAGAATAGATTTTAAAATAACCACACGTTAAGCCCTACTGAATAGAAAGAAGGTAAGGCCTTGACACCTACAGACCCACCCACAGCAACAACATTTCTATATATATTCAATATCATGTCTCAGGATATTTATATTTATATATACGTTTATAAAAACAAATCTTCCAATATTATAAATACGAAAGTTTTCTTTTTCAATTCACGCAAAAACTACAAATTGGATTTGGATAAAACTTTGCACATAGATAGTTTATAACCTGGATTAACACATACAATACTTTTTATCCCGGGAAAATGGACCATCCTTCGGGAAAGCGTATGAAAGCGCCAGGGAGAGCTGATTATTTATATCGTAAGGGACTTGAGAGAACCGTTCATGAATTCATTATTATTTTCATTGCCGGCTCGGTGGTCGAGCGGTTTGCAGTTCGGCTTAAAAACTGGAGGATTTGGGTTCGATTCCCAGCGAGCATGGTATAGTTGATACTTCTTCATCAGAAATGATTACCCGAGTTTAGTAACGTGTCCAAAAAAACGGCGGCAAGACCATACATCATGTAATATAGGTCCCAGTACTGGTACTTCTGCCTACCTCTTCGGGGATAATGGGAATGAAGATGTCACTTATAATTTTTTATATAGTTTTATCATTAGGAAATATTCATAGAATTAATATCATAGAATTATTATAAGTAAAGCGGAAAATATTTACTTATTAAACTTAAGTAGTGCGGCAAAACTAAGATGGTTTTCGAGTATTTCATGTTAATAGGTTGACAGGATAAGGAGGAAGCCTGATGGTAAAACGTTCTTATACTAGATAGGTATACGGAACGACTTATAGATATTTGCAATACGAGATGAAATGCCAAATTAGATAAATAAATAACTTTTAAGCGGTTAATCAAAACAGAATTTAATCGTGACTTAAAATTTTTCCAGGACTGTAAAAAAAAATTACATATCCAAAGCATATAGTCCCTTATTATTTTACATAAGTACGAGATTTCTATGCAAATCTTCTGTGAATACGCAATACGTCCAATTAGCTATAAAACGGGATACGAGTGCAGCTTATTGAGTTTCCATTGCAGTTGCTAGGGAACGTGTGAGTCACTATGGGATTTTCAATTTAATATCCAATTATTATGTGACGACTAAACATTTTTATCGTTCTGTACCCAATGGGTAAAACAGGACCCTATTACTAAGACTCCACTGTCCGTCTGTTGTCTGTCTGTTCGTCTGTCATGGGCTGTATCTCATGAACGTGACAGTTAGACAGTTAAAATTTTCACAGATGATGTATTACGGTTGCCGCCATAACAACAAATACTAAAAAACAAAATAAAATAAATATTTAAGGGGGCTCGCATACAACAGACATGATTTTTTTGCCGTTTTTATAGATAATGGTACGGAGCCCTTCGTACACGAATCCGACTACCACTTGGCCGGTTTTTTTTAATAAGTAAAGAGTTGAGTGTCATTAGCACACGGTAAAAAAATTTAATTATTAATATTACTCGTCATTGCTGTAGCGACGCTCCCCCAGTAAGCTTTATCTTGAGCAACGTCCAACGCAGGTTCTTCAGGGCTTCTCACTGGTTCGACTAGTCCAGACACAGGCCGTGTGCCCAGCAGCAGAGCCGCAGGCGATACCTTTGACCGACGCAGCTTGACTGATACTTTCTTCCTCGGTTGAATCAAATTCTATTTTCAAACGCACTATTTATCTTCACTACCGAACCTAATTCAAATTTGCCGCGAGAAAACTTTCTTATTTTTCCTTTTTGATTTCAATCTTTTACAGCCAGTGTTGTTAAAGTTAAGAGCTAATTACAGTTAAATGGAATTGGCTTGATTAATTGACGCACCGACTCGAATGGTAAATGGCATTGACCTGCAATAAAACACCCTATAACACCATGTAACATCACACACATCTGATCGCACTGCGTCACAAATTAATCATAACACACGTTCGGAAATTTCACAAAATAATTTTAATTTTAAACTGCGTATCACTGAAATTATAGCAGTTGAGACTGGTAATATTTTTATTCATAAAAATAAAATTGTGTTATATTTTTTTTAAAGCGAAGCTAGTGTAAATAGTAAGCGCGTGCTTGGTTTGTGGCGGTCGACGCCATATTGGATTGTGAGGGTTGCTTCAGTTTACGCATGCGCTGTAGACCTTACAGGGTTCCTCTTTTAAATGCCACCCCGATTCCAGTACTACGACACGATTTATTTGTGTGTACTCCATTGCGTGAGTAAATAGTATGAATACTAAGGGCGGTAAACAACGAAAGGCAATGGATCGTTCAGTAAGTGGTCTTTCGTAAGAGTTTATGGTGACGTCACGAAATAAGTTGCGCTGCATGTTTGTTTAAGATGAACCTACGTCAATTTGAGGAAGATTGTGCGCTAAATTCAGAAAATAAACAACTTTCAAAGGTCATGTTTTTTTTAAGCTTTAAGCCTATTTATAAGCCTATTTTCTACTAACATATTGCCTTTTTTTATTATATTATGCACTATGCTCTCTATTTCTCCAGGTCTATAAATATGTATAGGTAGGTAGAGGTGTAGGTATGTACCATAATCATTGATGTCACACTTAAATGTCAAAGTTCGAACAGAGAGGCAGACCATAACCTTTTGTACCGTGACAAACTTTGTCGACAACAGTTTTCAACAATAGTTCTAGTTTATGGCAAAAGCTTGCCTATGCTAGGTGGATATTTACAGGTGTCTTACTTTTTAACTGACTTCATAAAAGAAGGAGGTTCTATGGTACATTGACATTGATGACGAGCCGAAAAGATATTTTTGCCATATTTTTTTCGCTACTTTGGTATTACTACTATTTTGCGAAAATTTGGACGGATGGATGTATGTTTCTCAATCACAGCAAAGGCTCAACGGATCTGGAACTAGGCACAAAGATAGATTATAGTCTGGTATAGGACCTCGGCTATTTTTCTCGGGAAAATGTACCTTTAGGGAACATGGGTGAAACCGCAAGGGACAGCTAGTTTCATAATAAATATTATTCAGCATATGACATACGAACAACATAGATTATAAAAAGATGATGTCTAGAATTATCCACTCTAATGAAACCTCATATTAAAAATGAATGAGTTTTGTCGTTTGTTTGTGCTTCCTTCACATTTCAACGGAAGGGCGAATAAACTTGATTTTGGGAGAGCTCATAAGATGGAAAAGGAGATAGGCTTCAATATGCTATGGAAACGCAAGTAAAACCACAGGGCGGAAGCTAGTCATTCAAATAAGAAAACTCGTCATTACGGAACACCTAGTCACGACACAATAAGAGCTGATTTTCGATAGATAAGTGCAAACTATTAGGACAATGGCACCAGCCTTGATCGTTGTGAATGTGGTATAACCTTGGTAGATATATTAAATACGCTTATATTACATATTAATAAGACCGAGTATTGAACCTCCTCTTAAATGCTCACTACATATTTAGTACCTGTAGCGGTCAAATTATTAACTTCCAGCTTTCGTGCCACAGTTTCACCTGCGTTCCCGAGGGATCTAATACATCGAACTATAATATTCATAGGCTATTGTGCTCAAGAATAGGGCTATCAAATGCAAAAGGAATTTTAGGTACTAATACAACTGGTATTTCTAGAGAAACAAACGCAAACAAAGCGCGATAAAGAAGCATTTAGAACCTAAACCTATTAGGATAGGTTTTAATACACTTTTTGGAGATGTTTCATGATACTCTTTGATAAGGTTCATCTGCATTGTACAATTACCCATTGGATCAATAGTGATCCCTATTTGTAATTATAATAACGTTGTTTTTTCCAGGGGACTGTTAGCTTTTTAGAGATATATTTAATCTGGGGCTCGATTCTGTAAGGAAAATAGACACTAACTCGAGCACTACCGTAATACTACTAATCATGTGAGAGATAAGCTTTCCGAGGCCTCCGTGAAGCGGCTCGCTGACGAAGTTTGTATTAGCTGAATAAGGGGGCTAGGCTTTGATTCTGTAAGGAAAATTATGCTAGATGAAGGATGTTTCGTCGCGGCCTTGCTCATGTCTCTATCGCTAACTACTCAATCACGTGAGAGGTGAGCTCTCCAAAGCCTCCGTGCGGTGGTTAGCCGACGAAGTTTGTATTTACTCTGCTGCTAGGGTCAACGATTTGCATTACACTGCTTGTTGACAGTTGACAGATATCTTCTCAAAGATCAGACCAAATTCGTCGGAAAGATTTTTACTCTGTTTAAGGAAAAATAGAGCTGCCAATAATGAGTTCCTTTAACAACGTCAAAATTCCAATAATATCCTCTACAAACCGTTAAGTAGCAAAACACTTATTTTGACCGAATTGATAAATGGCGTACCGTTTCATCCGCCTCTTCATTGTAGCCTCACTGACCCATTGGTCCGGACTCGCACAAAAACATGATGGATTCAAGATGAGGCTTATTTTGATGGTCTATGTCACAAGGGGAGAGCGAAACGCTTGAGCCTGTGTGAGCCGCTTGCGTTGTTAGTCTGACCATTCATAAGGCCTATTTGAATAAATATATTTAATTTAATTTAATTTCAACTCAACGTAATGGTAAAAGGTTTAATAAATATTTATGTGAATACATAAATTATTGTAAATATGAATATCCTGAAATTTTGTTTACGCATTGCCGTCTGTTTCCAAACTATGCTAATACATACAACGTAGAATTTTAATATTTAAATAATGTTTTTTATTCCGGCTTTTGCATAATCTACAAAAAAGAACAGGAACTAGTTAAGTACTAGGTAAGTTATAATAATTAAGTCTAATTAAATTGCGAATCGCTAGACTCTTACCTTTGTACCACACAGAACCACCCACGATGTTATTATCATGTTTTGCCATTGCTTTCTTTATTCGAACTGACAACGGTACATTTTCCAATGTATTTTTTTTCTAGGAATTACGAGAACTCACTGAATAAGCCCTTGCAAATTATATTTTAGCTTCTATATTGAGCGCCAGTTTGCTAACTAATAAATAGGCAAAACAAGATATCGAGTTTAATAATAAAGAGACAAATATAAATTATAATTTCATGTATCCAGCACATATTATAATTCTCTATGCATGAGCAACTTCACCTAGATATTTTAGCGTCTGGTATGAAAACCAGATTTAGTTTTATATCTAAGAATATTCGATCGATACTGATACAGCTATCTTGATACTGTTTAAATCTGATAGAAGTTTAGCATTTATAATCTTAGTCACTTTTGCGGTAAAAGTATGTTAGTATGTAAGCCAGTTGGCTTGGTGGTTAACGCTCTGACTGCTAAACCGAAGGTCGCGGGTTCGATTCCCACCCAGGACAAACATTTGTGTGCATATGAACATGTCTGTTTGGTCTGTGTCTGGGTGTAAATATTTATATAAGTACGAGTATGTATTTAGAAAAAAAAGTAGTATATGTAGTATATCAGTTATCTGGTTTCCATAGTACAAGCTCTGCTTAGCTCGGGACCAGGTGGCCGTGTGTGAAAGAATGTCCCAGGATATTTATTTATTATTTATTATAACTTTAACTAAGTTACCGTTATATTTATATAACCTATTTACTCCCTTAGGATTAAAAAAAATGGGTTTTTAATCAATAGTTATAATAAAACTACAACTAATTTACAATTGGTATCATTTAAACATCTAACCTTGTAAATGTAGATCAAAACTGAGCCAAATCTTTTGGTATCCATAACACAAGATAGTTCTTACTTTGGATGTCAGAGGGTTCAACAAACACCTAATATTAAAAAAAAAAAATGGTTATAAATGGTAACTGCTGGTGTTTTTGGTACAATATTGTGATGAAATATTTTTTCTATAAATTATTATATAATCTGGCAATATGTAATATGATAAGACAGGGTGTGCAACCTCCTTATTCAGCTAGTAAACTTCATCGGCGAAAGCAACGAGGCCTCGAAGAGAGGATCCCTCACGTGATTGTCTTTCTCTAACTAACATAGAGACTGAGACAAAACATCGTCGTCGAGTTAATGTCATAGAGAATCATAAACAAGAAGAACTAAAACATTTTTTATACAAATTATCTGGATACAAACACACAGCAGCCCCAAAATTTTGGCTACAAAGCTTTGACCGCTGGACCACAATCCAACATTCATTGAACATTCGTTCAGTCAAACCCTAAGAGGGCTCATGTAAAGGTCAAAGTTATTGAAGTACCCAAATCAGTGATCAACTGGAATGAGCCGCAAATATCAATATCCTTTATAAGTATCAAATGGTACAAATCCAGGCTTAAAGCCGTCTTTCTAGAGCAGCTGACAGAATTCTCGCAATTTCAACATTAACTTTCGGCTTAAAGGTCTCCTTAAGGTGTCTTCTTCACCATCTAAGTTATATTAGCTATCTTATACTACGTGGATCACTTGTCAAAAGTATATTTCATATATTCTAGCTTTAGAAACAACTTTTTGAAGTTATACTTCTTTAGGCGTGTTACCAAAAATTATGAGAGTGAAATTTAAAGATGCGCGTGCATCACTGTAACACAAAAGTTTGCAGATTGAAGTTAGCTGATAACGGTCTCTCCGGAACATCGCACAAATCGCAACTGTCCATGTCAATGAGTGATTAATGATGTTGTTGTCAAAAACCTAACCTAACAACATTCACGACTGAATAGTAAAGACAAATGCTTTTAGTACAGTTTTTCTCACCAATAATTCTTAACTATAACTTCTTACGTGCGTACATTCGTACACACATACGTTTTTTTTTCTTTTACAATCAGTTAGACTTTTTATTAAAGAGGAAAATGAAGAGAATGAAGATATAATATCAAGACTTGACTGACCCTGCGTTTTAATTAGCCATTAACATCTCAGTACAATCGATTGAACCTCATTGTTATAATCGCACTGTGTCGGTTCTTTCATCTGCATTCTATCTTCGAGGAAGTATGAAGGTTTTGCAACATTCTCATCGTATTGAGATGTAAGGGAAAGTGATATTACCTGTTTCATGTTGGATGTTCGTGAGATCGCCAGGTTGGATCGCCGTGCTTTGTTCATGACGCAACACGTGATTGTGTTTGCGAGTCAATCGGAATGCAGCTTTAAATTGCTAGAAGGTGAAGGTATATATTAACTTCCGCCTCTAGTTTCCCCCGCTTTATAAGGAAAAATGATGCCTGTGTCCATCTCCATGCTGGCTATGTCCGTATGTTGCATTATTAATTTAGTTTTTTTATTAAAATTTATAAAAGCCTTTTCCATACTATAGTCTACGTCTGTACCAATTTTAAGCCAACTGTTTGGTCACAAAAGAATTAGGTAGTTTGGTCGTGATATGGTAACAAACAGACAGTTCAGGGTTCCTTTCGCATTCTGAATATAACATACTTTAGATGTAGATAGTATAGATGTAAATGAGTATAGATATTAGATAATGCAGAAATATTTGTGTGGATGTAGGCTTGTTTCATTTCCATGTCGCTTTAGATTGAGTAACATTGCGTACAATATTTTACAATCCCATCCTGTTTTTAAGAATGCGAATGTTTGTATGTATGGAAGTTTGTTAGTCTTTCACGTAAAAACTACCAAACAGATTTTGACGAAACTTGGCACATAGATAGATCATATCTCGAAATAACATAAAGGCTACTTTTAATCCCAGGAAAATGTGACTTCCCTCGGGAACGCGGGTAAAACCGCGGGAGACAGCTAGTATATCATAATTACTATGTGAATCGTCATACAATTTTGTAGTCGAATAAAATGTAGCTGTAAAACTTAAGACATCGGGAAGTATGTAGTTTGTAGCTCTTATAGAATTTAAATATGCAAAGTTGATCTGCGGGTTATCGTTTTTTTTATTTATTAAGGTATACTGACCCGTTAGCATTTGCAAGGCAAATAAACATAGTGAACATTCGCTAGTCCCATTAGCTTAATATCCAAAAGTCACAGTTCGTATACAAAATTGATTATTTTCATTTTCCAATGATTTTTTTTCAATATTTATTTATCTTTATAATAAACATCGATGCGTATTTGTTCCTTATGGACTCCGAAACGGCTGGACAGATTTTGACGGGTCTTTCATTGGCAGATAGCTGATATTGTAAAGAGTGACTTAGGCTACTTTTTTCGGGGAAAATGTGTTACATTTTTCCCTTGGGAACGCGCGTGAAATCACTGGGGATAGGAAGTATAGAATAAATATGGTATTCTAAGAGAGAATTAGATTGTAAAAGTACTGGAATTTATAAACAAAATACCCTTATGTCAGAAAATGTATTGCCAAGCACCGATCAGTGAACTAGCAACTGCACTTGAGAGACTATTTCCTTTTTGTATCCAACATCAGCTACAGAATTAATAAAAATCCCATTTACCCCAATTTCCATTCTTAAAATAAAACAAATTATTATGAATTATTGTATAACACAATAAGCCGTTACAATTTGATTATTCCTCTCAACCAATGAACAAACAATAGCTCTACATTCCCACGAAGCAAAACTAACAAACTACATACATTCATTTAGAACGCAATGCATTGTTTCTATGCCTCGTAGTAAAACTTTATGAAAATGTTACGATCTTTTAAAATAATATGTAACACATTGAATTAAAAAAGCGATAACATTGTTTCGCTTAACTAGGCTGTTTATCAAATAGCCGACTTCACAACACGACTGCAACATTTATAATTATTTCCGTGTGAACAGGCGGCAGCCTTGATCTGATCCAGCTGACATTTTGCTGACCAATCTTGCAAACTGTAACCGGTTAACACTCTTGATGTTTATACTATAGATGCGTTATCCACACTTAGGAATAGCAACATAAAATTATTATAATTGACCAACCAGTCAACGCGGCCACGCGCGGAGCAATCACTCAACCTTAAAATAACTAACGATGTATCTAACAACTGGGGCTCGATTCTGTAAGGAAAATGACACCAAGTCGAGGATGTTTCGTCGCGCCCTCCGTGCTGTCTCTTTCGCTAACTACGCTAATACTACTAATCACGTGAGAGAAAAGCTCTCCGAGGCCTCCGTGAAGGGGCTCGCCGACGAAGTTTGTATTAGCTGAATAAGGGGCGCATTTATAAAGAATATAAATGCGCCCCTTCTTTGCGCGTATAAGTAGCTATCTAGTAATTACGCTGTTTTGAAAGCCGTGTCTTTATTTTAATGCGTCATTGGTTCACACTATAAAGAATGTCGTTGCAGTTTTTATCATAGTTTTTTTTTATGTTTTGAAATTGATTTCCAGCTTATTATTATGAACTCTATCAGTGCTGTACAGTAAAGAGTTATTTTAACAGCATACACACATACACATTATACTTTTTTTATATATATTTATTAACCATATAGAAATTACAATACATAATTATGAGAGCCTTCACGGAAGCCTCGTGGACTTATCTGTGAAGGCGTTCGCCGCAACAACATAATAAAAAATAAATGCTCTAAATCTATGCTTAGTACATGTACAAATAGGTACACTATACGATATACCTATATACTAGCTGTCTTCCGCGTTCCCGAGGGTCGTCACTTTTCCCGGGATAAAAGTATCCTATGTGTTAATTCCGGGTATAAACAATCTAGGTACCAAGTATCATACAAATCCGTTTAGTAGTCGTTGAGTGAAAGAGTAACAAACATCTATACACAAAAACATCAAACTTCCCAAACATTCGCATCTTTAGTAACTTAGAATAAGACACTGGCCAAAAGTAAAATTTTCAGCCCTCACTCGATTATATTATAGCATTTTATTATTAATTTAAAAAAAGGAATATCATATTCACTTACGCAACAAAAATTATTATAAAAAAAAAATTGTAAAGCCATTTAATATAATATACCTAAATTACCTGAGTACCTCTTCTTATTATTACAAAAATAATGGTCACGCAAGATGAGAAATACCTCTAATTGATCACGCAATGTAACGTGGCTATAAAAACTTAATCATTTTAATTTGTTAGATGCCCTACGATTCACAGACAAACAGAAACTCTCATGTAATGTAAAACCAAATTAAAACTCATAGTGCAGAGTTCATCTGGGGTACTACCATACCTATTTCCTCCGTGAAGCAGTAGTGCACTTGTATTACTATGTTTCGGTAAGAAAGGTAAGGGGTCCGGTGAAATTACAGGAATATGAGATTTAATTACTTCATGTGTCTTGTACGATAATGCATTGGCAATGCTAGACTTAAAAGTGGACCGTCTGCCTCTTTGTCAGTTTACTCTATTACTAAAACAATATTATGCAAATACATGAATAATTATTCATCATTTTAGAGTAGTAGAGCTCTTAGTGCAGAGTTCGTCCGGGGAAGTACTACCACCTTGCAGTAGTGCACTTGTATTACTGTGTTTCGGTTAGAATGGTAAGGGGGCCGGTCAAATTACAGGCACATGAGACTTAACAGCTTCACGTCTCAGGGCCGACAACGCATTGGCGATACCCCTAGTGTTGCAAATGTCCATGTTTGTCGACCCAAGTTGAATAAAAAAAAATATATTATACGTCTAAGGATTCAAGAATTATTAATGATAAGAAGTATTATACATGCGAAAGTTTGGATAGAGGGATGTTTATTACTCAACCACACCAGAACTGCTAAAGGAATTAGATTGAAATTTGGCAAAGAGACAGATTATACCCTGGAGATGGGCCATTCTATCCGGGGAAAATGTAACATCCCCCGGGAATGGGCGTAAAACTGCTACTTGTTTAATAAACAAATATTATGCGATGCAATACTAATTGAAAATGAGACTGACCTTTCTTAAAGCACTCTATAATAGTTAAAGATTTCAACCAAGTACCGTATCTCTGGGAATCTATATAAAATAAATACCATAGTGATGCAATATCTTTTAAAGAGGTTAGATGAAGTAACGGTATAGGAGTCTGATTCTGTAAGGTAAATGACACGAGCTCGATGTTTCGTTACGGACTGCTCTGTCTCTTTTCTACCTACGCAATCATGTGAGAGATACATACTCTGAAACCACGAAGAATGAAGTAGTTGAATAAGGGGGCTGATACAGTCAGATGTTTACCTAAGGAAAGTGTGCTAAGTGATCAATACATGTGCTGTTCCGTTTTGATGCCGATATGGTAAGTGAGATGCTAGGGAGTCAGTTATCTGATTTAGACATAACTTTTTAGGTTCTGAACTATTTAAAGTTGTAACTTGATAAGTTAAAAATAAATGTGTGATAGTGAAAGTTCTGATGTGTTTGTGAAGGATGGAAATGATTTGACTCTTAGATAAGAATTTCTGTCAAAAAATGTACATTTTCTTCTTGATTGGAATATTACAAGGCTATATCTTACTTCTGAATATATAGAAATAACTTTCATCTAGTAAAAGAATGATTAAAATTGGTAGCTATAATTTTTTTGTATTACATATTTTGATTTGAAGACAAAACACTATCTACAATAAATATTCATCGATCAGCAGAAATTTCTGATTTACTATTGATGACACAAATGGTTGGTTTTATTAGCATTCATAATTGTCATCATTATAATCATCTCTCTCTCTCACTCGAGTCTATTCTCGCTGAAATAACAAATCAAACAGAGCATAAATCATCTTCCAGGTATCAAATTTGTTGTTCCTAGAAAAAACGTATTACTTATTCGAAGAACTCTATAGAAAACGTTAATTTTAAATATAGGTTGAATTAAGAATCTACTCCTTTTGATTTTGGATAACAATAAAAAGGAGGGTAATTATTTACCTTCTCGGAATATTGTATTACTTTGTCATAATTAAAATTACGAAAATTTTATTTATTTATTTATTCATAGACGAGTAGCTCAGTAGCTGATATATATATATATCACACAGTGTTGAAAGTCACTTCGCACTTTTTTTTTTACTTAAGAATTCACTTTTGAATTTTTAGTCCAAGTTACTGATTAGACATTTCCCTGGAAGAATTTTCTCTTAATACTTAAGGCCAGTTGGCTTGGTGGTTAGCACTCTGACTGCCAAACCGAAGGTCGCGGGTTCGATTCCCACCCAGGACATACATTTATGTGCATGAACATGTCTTTTTGTTCTGTGTCTGGGTGTAAATATGTAGAAAAAAAGTAGTTTATGTAGTATATCAGTTATCTGGACTCCATAGTACAAGCTCTGCTTAGTTTGAGACCAGATGGCCGTGTGTAAAGAATATCCCAGGATATTTATTACCACAGATTCAATAAAGAGCGTTGCAATAAGTTGAGCAAACAAAAGTAAGTGGTACATTATTTGATATGATTTTGCCCATAACATAAATTTAAATCACACAAAGCTTCGTGACTTGTTAACTTGCAAAGGTCGTAGAATGTCAGATGTTGAAACATTTTGATTTATAATCCAATTTTCAATCACAATATTATATACATATTTGATTGTAATAGGTATTGGCTAACTCGAATTGTCAACTAAAAATGTATTGTTATGATTTTGTTCAAGTACATTAACAATTAAGCTATTAATCGTAGTAATCCGTATTTTTAAACAGATCTAAATTTACAATAGTAATGTCCACAAAATTATCATCCATAATGAGAAATTTAATAGTGTAGATTAAAAAAAATTGCATTATAAAAAAATATTCAAGACTCTCCACTAGCTACCATTTCGTGGTTTCGCACGCGTTGTCCATAGACACTGGTCTATGGATCACAAATTTTTACATCGAAACTTGCAAATTTTAAATTTATAATTTCAATGTAAATATCATACTGACTGTACCTCTACAATACTTGGCAGCGGGGTACTGACTTGGCAAGATTCCAGCCCATATTCCCTTGACCAAGTATACTCTCTCTCTACGCAGATGAATATAAAGACCTCAGAATTATTGATCCAACCTTGATATTATAAAAGTGTAAGAACATAAAGGAATTGACTGTCGAATATCAAGGCAAGATTCCAATGAGTCTTAAGATAATTAGCAGAGCTATACAAAGCTTGAAGCTTAAATTAAAAGTAATCAGAATTAAACAAGGCGTATCTATTATTATAGCCAAGGTAACCATTTTGATTTTTAGAGAATTTTTTTTCATTAATGTCGATTTAAAATAATATTACTTTTATTAAAGCACCCTGTTTACATCTGTGAAATCATGCCCCAAATAAAATTAGTCACGTAAATTGGACCCAAATTTTATTTTTCTCCAGTCATTAAAGAGTAGCTTAAGTAACTTTAAATTTGACTTTCATCAGTGCCCTCCGAAGGCCTAAACTGAATAAATGGTTTTGAATTTTGAAGTGGTAATTGACCTGAAAATGTTACATTAAAAACATTGGCACAAAATCACTCGCGAGAATAAGGAAAATTCTGGTAAGAGAGAAATTCAAAAATCAAAGTGACTCGATTTCTTTACCATCAAGTATAAAATAATTAATCACTCAGACATCAAGTTTCTTATAAACATTTCTTATTTCTCCATTTGCTTGTACACTCCACTTATAAGGTCATGTGTTACCGTTATCACAAAATAAAACGCAGACATCTACTTTATATTCTGAATCCAATCTATCCTTTCTAAAATAAATCTCCTACCGTTAAGATAAACGCAAGACTACTTTTTTGGATTCTACAATACTACTTGAGTAATAATCACGTATTATATAAATATAGCCCAAATTCTGATGAAAATTTATGGGTCATTCGGCGGGTCCGATACTTTGACTATATTCTATTCGGTTGTGTTCCCAAACGCGTGTGCGTGAACATGTCTAGCAGTATTTAGCAAACAACAAAGTAGGCCGACAAACATGCAGATGAGTCACTTGATGGTAAATGGTCACCGCTGCCTATGGACACTTGCAACACCAGGGACATTGCTTAGTCAACCCTGAGACGTTAAACCTCATGTGCCTGTTATTTCATTTCCAAATTTCTTTCTAGCCAAAACATAATACTACAAATACATACCATACGGCGGAAATGGGTAAGGTGGTATTACTACTCCGGACGAACTCTGCAGTTAGAGCTCTATTTCTACTAAAATCAATCTCCCCAAAAAGCTCTAAACTTTATCTAGGTATAGACATTCGTGCTGGTCGCAGCTCAAAACCTGACATTAGTAGCCAAATTGGTTTCCCAAAATAGCCGAGATCCATTATCTATTACAAAAGCCGCGTGACTTGCGTCTCGCATGCATCACGTTTCAAATTTGTTACTTGCGCCGATATCATCTAATGGTGGGTATACATTAAGCTAAACACGGCGAGCTTTAGCCGATTCACTGTCCTGCCCAGTAGTCTGACATGCAAAACTGTGAAGCAGGACGTAGACACACGTTCCTGTTTAGCCGTCAAACATCAGTATTGTTTGATCTGAGGGCGATGGGCGGGGCTTATACCTCTCGCAGGATGCAAGGTGACTCCTTCTCGACAACATTCACAATCCTACATAAAGCGGCTGACAACAAAGCGGACTGCCGTGAATGGATCCCTTATGGTTCGATCGTACTATTTCACACTCATGGTCACACTTGTTCCGTTTCTTTTGTACGCTCGCGTTTACCTGAGTGTGTACGCGGCATAAGACCGTCACAGACTTGATGTAATTGTACTGCAGTGCGAGAATGCAATTTGTCATAATTCTTTTAAATAACTCTTTGAGATATGTAAAAAGGGTTACATGTAAAGCAAAAAATAAATCGGGTACTTATTCAAATTCAGAGATACAGTGTTTACAGAGTTCAAGAGACTTAAGTTATTCGACGCCATCTCTCGGTTTCGAAATTTAAAGTTACCAATAAAGAGGTTTGGAGTCACGAACTCTTTCGTTGATCTCGCTAGTGATAATATCACCTGACCTTCGTTGATTGGAGTAGTACATAAAAAAAAAATTTTTGATCCACTGATTGACATTCAAAGTAATGAAACATCTGATCTTCACAACACAAGTATCAAAACTGTTGTTACTTTAAATGCATATTGGCCTCAGACCGTCTGGTTTCGTAAGGAGACGCGGGAAAGGCGCGGCGGCGGTCACGACACAGTGTTCGCAAAAACTTTTGGCTATTATCTGATGTAGCACACTTAACAATGACCTGATCTATCGGTTTGATCATCAACTTCGATTGGGAATCGATAAACGACTATTCTAAATACTTGTGCTACTTCGTACTTTTTAACTTTTATTTGTTTTCGTAAATTGCATTCAGTCGTTGTTTATAAACAATACTTTTCTATGTTGACTCACACCAAAATCATTTCATATACGAACTTTCAGAAATATATATATTTCTTTTAATATCCCCGGGACATTCTTCACACATGGTTACCTGATCCCAAGTTAAGCACAGTGTACTGCTTGTAGTATGGCTACCAGGTAACTGATATACTACATATACTACTTTTTAAATTCATACTTATATAGATACTAGCTGTCCCTCGCGGTTTCACCCACGTTCCCGAGGGCGTAACATTTCCCGGCATAAAAAGAATTCTATGTTACTTCTAATACCTTCAAGAATATGTGTACAAAGTTTTATGATGATCAGTTAAATAGCTTTCGCGTGAAAGCGTATCAAACAAACTTACGTTCACATTTATAATATCAGTAGGGACGTAGGGATTAGGAATTTACACTAAAACACAGAACAAACAGACACAAATTTTTGTCGTGGTTTGCCGTGTCGCGGGGAATCGAACCCACGACCTGGCTTAACCACCAAGCCATCTGGACCGTCAAAATTGTATTGCCAATTATGAAATTATGCCCATAATAACCATAATCACACGTTCACATACTATCCATATCATTTCACAATATTTTACTTCGCAAATGATTTTTTATACAGCCGATTGCGTTTAAAATTTTGTTATCGTGAAAACGTGACCGCAATATTGCTATGCCAAAAGAAGCCATGAGTATTCGTTTATAGCTTACTAGCTCTCCCCTGCGGTTTTACCTGCTTTCCAGAGGAATTTTACATTTCCCCGGAATAAAAAATTGTATATATGCCATTTCAGGGCATGCTCTATCTATGTGCCAAGTTTAATCGAAATCCGAACGAGCCACAACCCTCGGGAACGCGGGCGAAACCGCGGGGAACAGTTAGTGTAAAAAAATGTCACTATTTCTGTCTGTTCGTTTGTGCTCTTCATTAACATGCAGATAATATCTTCCAACAAGTTTATGTGTATGTACATTGACATAATTCAAAACAGGCGAAGCCGGGGCGGGTCCCTAGTTGCATGTATACTGTACTTGCCTGCTTCTAAAAGGAAATATCACTTTGTTAAACTATTGTACTTACTTACCTTTCTTATGTATGTTTCATTTCTGCTCCTTACTTTTTGTATTAGTTAATCTATGAAAACCTATAATTGGCTTATGATAAGTTATATTTTTTATTGTAAACATGTTCTGTAATATGGCTGTTGGTTTTCTAAATAAATAAAAATAAAAATGTATAGTACCTTTATAACCTTTAACGTAATTTTATAAACATACCAGTTATTCTCAGCGCTTTCATCCGCATTCCTGAGGGAAGTAACTTTTTTCCGGGATAAAAAATACCCTTTAGTATATACGTGGTCCGGGATATAAACAATCTTTGCGTCAAGTTTCATTCAAATCCGTATAAAAAAAGAGTATGATATAAGCAGCATTTCAAAAATCGGTCTAGTCTTTAACTTCGACGAAGTCAAATTTGTTAAATAAATAATATTTAGTATTTTATCTTTACATCATTCATACAGAATCAACAAAATAAATAATAAGCCAAGTTAAAAAATAGTTACAACTATTAATTTTCATATCATATAAATGAATCTACCATTTCTAAGATTATTAAAAAAACAAATATCTTGTAACTCATTCTGCTTCTCTATCAAGTCCCAAACAAGAAACGACATACATAGAAACGAAACACGTGTCCTGGGGCCCGATTCTGTAAGGAAAATGACACTAGCTCGAGGATGTTTCGTCGCGGTCTCATTGCTCTATCTGTTTCGCTAGCTACGAAATCACGTGAGAGGCAAGCTCTCCGAGGTCTCCGTGCGGCGGCTCGCCGACGAAGTTTGTATTAGCTGAATAAGGGGGCTGTTGAGTTTCCTTGTTCGGGACTTGATAGAGAAGGAGATCCAGCGAAATTAGTTACCAGATATTTGTTTTTTGTATAATCATATAATGGATTTCCAAAAGGCCACGCCTGAGTCTAGCTAGCATATCTACAAAATCTTAGTCTACCCTATCATTTAATCTACAATCCTCTATGTCCTCATTATAATTTCATAACCAATTCATACAATTACATATTCTAATTGATTCCGCTCTCAATTTTAACAAATAAAAGATAGAAGCAATTACGTATTGTAATATAGACACGCCATTCACTAATATTATGGCTCTCAAAACCAACGGAAATACTAGATAGCTAATTATACGCGCGAAAGGGAAAGAAAATAAATATTATCTTACGATGCACCTGTTGATAGAGAGAGATGAATATACGAGTACATCGTTGGTTGCGTTTATTAATATAGAATAATAGTTACGTCGCGTGCCGTAGCGATAGTGGTTGGTGTGCGACGAAATGAAATATATATTTTTTTGGTGTAAGCCTCTAATGGCTTTCATACCCTTACGCGGACAATTTATGGAATTAGGTCAATTACCACAATTTTATGTTGTCATTTCTGAGCGTGGATAACGCATCTATAGTTTTTAATACATCATTGGATAAAAGTGAATATTGAATGGCTACATTAAACCGGATTGCCCAATCGATGTCAATCTGAATTACTCAGAATGCCAATTACAAGTCGTTACATTATATTCGACGCATGTACACTCAGCCTTGTAAATATCATACTTATTAAACATAATTATCAAAACGATATCGGTCAAAGGCGAAGGTCTGAAGCATTAAAAGCATCACAAAACTTTTAAAATTAAAAACCGTTTAGTCTCACATATGGTAAAGTGCAGGATCATTTGGCGATTTTTGACAGTTATGAAATCTGAGTGTCTGACAGATGACATGGTTAATGCTTAACCTTGACATGAAGTGTGTTAGTAAAAATGGTATTTGGAAAGACTTGAAAGAATGGAAAAAGAAATACATGGCTCATGTTCATTTTAATATTATTTGGTCACAATTTCAGTAGTCTTTTAAACAATGTGATGTTAGTAAAATAAATGGCGCAGTCTTTCATGAGTTCATTATCAAAATATTGACTTCATTATGAGATAAGAATGACTTCATAAATTATCTCACAGTATGACTCAATTTTTAACAGTATCACATTACGGTAAAGTAAGTTAGGTATCGTAGACTAAGCTGAAACAATCTAGACCTAATTTGACAAGAGTGTCTATCTTTGAACTGCATATCGTTAGCTCATATAGCTCAAAGAAGTTATGGGATATTGATGTCTATAGAACAGTTGCTTTGTGCAACTAGTTTAGGCATCAAAGGTCAAAATGTTCTAGTATCTTTTGATACTGAACAAGAGCAAACATGTATAATTTTACTACTATTTTGAGTCAAATAAACGATTACTATTATTATTATAGCTGGCAAAAGAAAATAGTTTTTTTTCTTATTTTGGTAGGGATGAAGGCCTTTATGGCCCTTACACGTCTAAAGAATATAAACTTGCTGTTCCCCGCAATTTCACCGACGTTGCCGAGGGAAGTAACATCCTCCCGGCGCAAAGAGTATCCTATGTGTTATTCCAGGGCATTTTCTATGTATGTGCCAAGTTTCATCCAAATTCGATTGGTAGTTTTTGCGTGAGAGAGTAACAACCTTCCATACATACAAACTTTCGCATTTATAATATTTGTAGGATGTATCTTTGAGTCAACTTAATTCAGAAGAGAACTATAAATAGAAAAAAAATCATGACTTATCACAGTTTAATGTTCCTGACTACACAAATTGAAATGAAAAATGCGGTCAAAGTTAACCGCAGACAAATCTTAATCAAAATAAATTCACATTTCAATGAAAGTATTACGTTTTTATTTGTTCTCACTTTTCTGTTGAAATCTCACCAAACTTAATGACTCGTAACAAATTGTTTTGTTTAAAAGTAAACGGATATTAAAAACATTTGTGGAAGAAAAAAAAATCGCTCATTTTCCTTTACTACCAAACTTTTTAAATATTTTTTTTAATTATTAACAAAAGTTGTTTAATAGTTGTAATAGAGTTAATTTGATGGAAAATTAGTCTAATGGATCCTTTGATGAAAGATAAACCCATTAAAAAGGTCAGGGCTTCAAAACCATTCCAGCAGTATGCCTCATCGCTCTCTTCCGTAATAAATACTTCACGCAAGGCTATAGCTCGCAAACTAAGCAGGAACTATGCCATAGAAACCAAAAAAGCTGATATACTACTATTTAAATGTATATCTACTAAAGCCGGGTTACTATATACGATCCCGATCTAAAATCGCAAGATTGAAGAAGAATTTTGACATTACGTGTATTAAAAATACTGTCAAAAGGCTCATCAATCCATGGATTTTCGATCAGGGTCGTATATAGTAACCCGGTAGTAAATCTATATCTTTTTAGATTAGTAAAATAGGGTTCTGTGACACACCACCACCTCAAAACCACTGACAACATCGGGATGGGACTGCTATCATTCGACGCGGAATTTTTCGTAGTTAGTGATAGGTTATATATGATATCGATAAACGCTGGTGAAACCGCGGGGGACAACTAGTTATATATAAATGTACCCATATAGATTTTCACCTAGACTTAGAATGAACAGTTCAGACGTTCATGCATACTAATATTTGTCCTTATGACAACAAAGAATATCATTGAAAAATCATCATTATTGTTTAAAAGATAAAGTTCATCCATTCATATAATTCATATTTAGGGTCATGATATTGAACTTTATTTTTACGAGATAGAGTATTTTTTCCTATAGCAATATTAACTGTCAAAACGGACCTATTTGTTCCGTTTCGACCCGTTAAACATGTCACAAAATGTAACCTTCTTGAATACCCCTAATCGGAATTGAACCTTATATCCATTAGCGTTATAACTATTTCACAACTACATATAAACCTTACACTACACGTGCGAAGTTACGAAATAATCTACAGAAACTATTCAATTGTACATGATAAGAATCTCCAAGTATATCTGATGTTACAGTAGTAAATGGTTGCTAGATTACACTTGATCAATCTTGATATAACTGATATTGCGAGACAATAAAGATATATGTATAAACATTTTTGTTCGTTTACTTTTTTTTTTGGGCCAGTTGTAGTCTCTTCATTTAAACAAGTTCCTAATTTTATTACAACCACCTTAAATAAAAAAAAGATAAAAACGACGAAACAGTAGGAATTGATCAATATAAAACTTTTTTTAAAAATTTTTTAGGCCAGTTAGGCAGTAGTCTTATGAAAAGTTCCTAATTTGATTATAACCTCCTTAAAAGAAACAACAACAAAACTGTGTCACCGCATTGATTATCACATACAAAATAAGTTTGCGGTACTTGATATTATCGAAGGAAAATGCATTTTAGTTATATAGATATTGAATCACTTTTTAATCGCCAATATAATGCGTATCAAATGTAGACACTGTGGGAAAATTATATCAGTCCAGTAAGATATTGCAATATGTTATGTCGTACTTAGATACTAGTATATTAGCAACAAATCAAGAATCTAGCGAAATAAATAAAAATAAGGATAATAAAGGAAATCTATAAATATCAAATTTAGTACATCTCGTTGAAATATTAATAAATCTAATACAAGAAAAATAAATTAAAAATGCACTAAAAAAACTCAATAAAAATTAAAAAAATGTAACAATATCATAAACACTTACGGCTCATATCCATTGCCAACGTATTAGTTATGCAAACACCCATTTTCCAATCAAATCACACAATGAAAATCCAAGTCACAGTAACCGAACAGTATTTGACGTTCAAAAATAGTTCTTAACACAATGCATTAAGAGCTATCACCACAGATTTACACTAGGAAACTGGAGTATAACAGAAAATCCTATTAACTCGCAAAGGGTTAACGGAAGCCATACATATGGCACTCACTCCAATCTAATTAACAGTACGCTTCTTCCGCTTTGCGACGAAAAATTCGCTATTAAAAAGACTAACTTGCTAAACACTTAGTAAAATAATAAAAAAAAACACTGGTCAGTTAATTCCAAAATCAAAATATATGTTTTTCATTTCGATTTTCGAATATCTAAAATAAAGCCGGCTCGTCACTAACGCCGATTTATCAATATTTTAAAGGCTTCGCCACACACAACCAATCGACGGTCTAACCAGACACAGACTGCGGCAAGTCGGAGCACTGGCACGAGAGATTGTATGCTTCGCTTTACAACCTGTGTTTCTCAAGTTTCGCACTGGGTTTTCCATTTGACAAATATTTGTGTTTTAATATAGGACTTTATTTGGTATTTGTTTTAATTATAGTTATTTTCTAACGAAACAACATGTTATATTATAGATTGTTTATTAAACTGATTAAGTACTGTTTTCAAAAGAAGAAATTACTGTTTATCAGTTATAAACAAGATTACAAAGCTTCCTGAGGAAATTACAGAGACTAACAGCATATTTGACTATAATTTTATTGATATCATTTTATTTTCCAATTTGCTGGTCGATTAGGGAGCATAGATAATATTTACTTTTATTTTTTTTACAAACACACTTCAAGTGCCTACATAATATAGTTATGCGTTTCATTTTGCAATCTCGTTTTCCTCATTGTATTGAAAAGTTATCGAACCCCAGACCTGTAGTTAGACCAGTTTTATGCAATGTGCGGCTTGCTCGTTTTACTGACGCCACCCGCTCTATTGTGGTTAACAAAGACCAACCATTTTTATTTTTAAATCATTCCAACAATTCAATACACAGCCCCGACAAATTAGATTTCGCGCCTCTTTATGCGTAAAAAAAAATACAAACTGAAAAGATTGAGAAACACTGAATTGGAATGTTAATTTAAAAGCAAACAATTAACATTTAATGGTTAATATAAACTAACTAAAACATTTATTTATGTAACATGCTGATAAAATAGTACAGTAGGATTAATTTGTTTGTTTTGGGTTTTAAAAAAACTATTTCCGACAGTTTGTAATTCAACAACAAACTTAACTCACATCCGTCATTTTCTTGAAAAATTTCCGTAACTTGCAACATTTTCATTTTATAATTTTCACAAAAACACTGGCCATTTTTTTAATCTAAATGTTTAATGTTTTTTTAAATATTAAATGGTGACTGCATTCTAAGTCAAAACTTTGAGCACTGACACAAGACACCGAATCTAAGTTACATAACACCAATGCCTGTTACGTAAGAAGGAAACCAGGTCGATACCAGAAGTTCCCACTGACCTAGACGTCTAGATTATCTTTCAGAGACTGTGAGGAGCCAACTAAAGGCACAACGTATTTTCAACTTTAACACAATAGACATAAGGCTAACTTTACTACGATTACACATTTGTGAGAAAAGATGCGACAAGATTTAATCGTGTGTTGTGTAATAAATCTTTGATAGTGTTTTTGTAGAGACAACTAAGTATACTTGAAACAGTTCTTGCACTATGTAGAAAAAATGTACTGTAGAGATGTAAAGAAACCACACAGTAGTAATCACTTGTGGGCTTAAGATGATGAAAAACAAATTTTAAAAAAATAACTACTTTTTGGCCAGAATCGTTGGTATCGATTTTTTTTTATCTACTATGAGAGAGTTCTACCACAATTGCATCTTGGTCAGCGAAGATGTGGTGAAATATGGTAAGCTCAAACCAAAAACTGTCTAGCAAGTAAAGTAGCCGGAACTTATCGATTATGATATGGTAACTGGAGGGTGGTAACCATCCAGGGCTGGTACTAACTACAAATTCACCACAATACTGAGAACCTAAGTAAAGGAAACTTAACATCTTTAAACTGCACAAAGCGGATCTTTAAATGTTTAAACTAACCTCAGAATAAGCTCTAGTTTAAATTCATTAAAGTTCAATAGTTCTAAGATTCAAGTCCCGTTTTGACAGCTACGAGTGTTATAGAAAAATCAACCCTATCTTCTTATACATAAGGTTCATTAGCATCATCATACAATTAACGATTGAACCTTATTTCAAAGCGGAAATGTTGAATTTTGAATGACATTGTTAGCTGTCAAATCTCAACTTAAAAAGCGTCATTATAACCTTAACCTACAAAATTGGTGTTAATGCCCGAAACTATACGTCACATTTCACAATAACAGGCTGGCCACCGATGTCCATTCATAAAGTTGGGGAAATCCGAACCTACGCAGTGCGCAACAATTGACCTTCTTGAAGAAAGATCTATGTAAGTCTAGGTCATGAAACAGGAAGCAGATTCTCAAGGTTTCGATATTATGATCATACTTTGTATTCATCTGTCAAAATCATATGTTTGCGACACGGTTTTGGAAATATCGAGCAAGATTTAAGTAGCATAGTAAATTGAACTTTATTGCTACAAAAAAAACGATTAATTAGAAAAACTAATAAAGAGCCACTATATTTCTTATTTAATTAATATTATGCTGAAGAATGGCAACAAAATCGTTTCCACGATTTTATTATCAATTTCAATTACCTAATAATAAGAGTTGATCGCGTAATAAAATCTTTGAATAGTATAAAATATTGTCACAATATTTGTTGGTCTGTTTGTCCACATATATATTTTAAACTAGGGAATAGAATTTAATGCGGTTTTCTAACGACGGTTAATGTGTTTAATACATTGTCTCACATAGTGAAGTCAAGGCGTTTCTAAGTGATGTCATTATAAGAATAAACAACACCTGAAAAGAAGGCATCCTCATTAATTAACGCAAATGTTGGCTCAAATGTTGCAAGTTTGCCCCAAATTGCATGACATGTATGTATTTCATTCTCGATTATACCAAAAAATTCACAGAAAAGATATCCAATATTTCTCACAATGTTTGCTTAAACTGTTAGTCGGCATTTTCCCGTTAACGTTTCAGGTCATCAATAATCCATCAATCATAAGAGAAGGTATAACAATAGCTAGAATACAAAAGATGATAGTCGGGATAACGCTCATTGATCATACAGTAAAATTATTTGCTAAAAGACGACTAGGTTGCCGAGGTTTAGGTAGTATCTATATATGCGCGGTTTGGTTAATAGCATAAATAAATCAATATTTTCTTCACACGGTTACTCCACCCTAAACTAAGCAAAGTTTGTACAATGGTAATCAGATTACTGATGAACTACTCTGAAATAGTAGAGCAGAGTTTGTCCGGGTTGGTACTACCACCATACCCATTTAAGCTGTGAAGCAGTAGTGTACGTATATTACTGTGTTTCGGCTAAAAAGGTATGGGGACTTCACATCTCAGGGTCGACACCGCACTAGCGATGCCCCTGGTATTGCAAATATACACTCAGACACAGAACCAACAAATCCACAGAACCATTAATGGATGGGAAACTAACCTACAATCTGCGACGTGATATTCAGGAAAACTAACCATCATGCCAACTGACCCATCAGCGATTAATGTAATGGTGCATTACTTACTATCACGCCTACTGGCTGTAATAGTGCATTAATGTGTATAATAAGAGTTATTATAACAATAGACTAAATTAAGCCGTAAATCTACATGATAATAAATTTAAAAACAAGGTCTAAAGAAACAAATTAAAATTAAACAGTACCCCATAAAGCATTAAGTCTATTGTGTGCTGAGGCGTTACGAAACTAGAGCATGGTACATCTGATAGATACGCAGGTACTTGTGATGCAATACCTGGTAAACAGCGCTTTATCTCTTTTCAAATCATGATAAAGGAGTAGGACGGATGACTTGGTTGTTTTATGCACCAAAGAGAGAGCGTTAAACTCTAAGGATATTTTTTAACCTGCCGCAACATTGATGCATACATTTAGTAGCTATAAAACTCGAAAAAATGCTGTACGAATTGTATTTTGAAAAACGTAATTTTATTCAAAAAAACTTTTACTTATAAACAATATAAGTGTGTAATATCAAAAACCAAACAACAATATAAAAAAACATCACAATTAATTTGAGTCAGTCTGAAGACACCACAGAAACTACCACGATATTCCTAAAAGGGCCTACGATACCAATCTAAAGTCCGAAGCCCTACCGCGTTACAAAATGGATAAAAAAATCACTGGATGTAGCCCTAATTTTCTGTAATACTTCAACACTAAGGGGCCCCGTGGCTCACTAGGTTTTTCTGTGCCCCACGTGGCCTGTAAATGTAAAAAAAATCCAGGAAATGACAGCTAAATTTAATGCTATTCAAAAAACTTAATTCCATTTAGTTTCCCCTAGAAAACCAGAGGAGTTACTAAGCTACCAAGTTTAAAGCCTCATGAGGTGCCTTAATATAACCCCAGACCAAAGTTCCTGCTGGAAGTACAAAGCTCAATTAAAATTTCAATTCGATAATCCATGGTCCATAGAATCCATGTGAACCGTCATCCCCAGACCTTTCATTATTACCATTAATTTTATAAAAAAACTTGAACATATCATAGTTCGTAAGGATCAAATATAAATGGGCATGCGCTGGATAATTTTACTTCTGATACGCTTCGGGGGAAGGGATCTTGGGAGTATTGGGATCTGAAATTAAGGATAGAAGGGATTAGGAAATGATTTCTATAATGAGGAACAACGTTAGTGCCATTCGTGAGTTACAGTCTTAAGTATTTTCTCTGACAAATATCGACAGGTTTAATACAATACAATTAAAAACCAGCATTGATTATTCCACACATCCTCAGTAAAGTAGACCCCTATGATTACCAAAGATATTGTAAGTACTAACAAAAATTGGTTGTAATATCTGAGATACAGCGGTCTACTGTTATTCGACGTAAAACGAAGTTTCGATCGAAATTACGTGCGTTTCCTACAACGGTACCGAAACTTTGTACGAATGAAAATTTTTAACGTTTAGATTCTTCTAAACCTCATTTATGTTCCGAACATATTTAACATACGATTGTTCGGAATTTTAACCTCAAATTAACGAAAGACACATGACCTATACTGTTGATTTTGTTCGTTTACAAAAATTGTCCATTGGAACCAAATATAATGTGGTGCCGAAAAATTATTTGGAGAAGAGTCTTATGCGAAATTACATTTAAATTTAGTTCGTTTACGTAGTTTCGTTTCGAAGAAAGAGAGTACACCCCAATACCCGAGCTAATGATTTTGAAATAGAGCATATATTAGTCCAACCACCCTGTTTAACAAAACACTTCTTCAGCAGCCACAGTTTTCATTATATCAGTTGCGAAATATATAAATAATGATACTCACATAACCGCCTGGAACAAGGTGTGGGCCGCAGCTGTCTCCCGACCTGAATGGACGCTAGGAGCTGTTCCCGCGGGGTCACCTCGCGTCGCCGTGGCGGTAGCTTGCGTTCTGACGCCTACACACAACAAAAAGTTATTACATATTATAAAAAGATAGAAGCACACTCGAGGAATAAAAAGGAATAGGCCTAAAAATAGATGGTAAGCTCGAGGGAAATGTTATTTATTTTAAAGAGGTAAATCTTGATTTCTTTCTTCGTGAATGGGTACTAACTTACGTCAAATAAAGAGTACAAGTTACGGCTTTCCTTGTACATATTATTTCACATATCGTGTCACGTTTGAAATTATGTCATACTTTAAATATTTCTTAAAATGGAATCTAATTAAAATCCAAACTTCATGTCGCTATAAAAAGAAAAGTATATTCCTGTCAGACAACATTAATAATTACATACCTATTGATGATCCATTTCCCCTTCGATGACATTTTTAATATTTTAATGGGATGATTTTCATCCTTAAATTGGTATTTAAGCTAACTATGAATCTACTTATGAATTATGCGGATAATATGTAAGTAATTATTATATCCTTACTATTAATATGTGTATTTTTGTTAAGAAACTATCTATAGACTATTAATACTTATTAAAAACTCGGTAATTGATAGTAGTGCTTGTATTACTTTATATCGATTAGTAATGTAACTAGAAGAAGCCATAATAGAAAATTTGTTACCTAAATGTCCGTCAACCGTTGTGTAAATGTAAAATTATTTTCTAAACCATCTCTGGGTGACACAGAAACTTCCCAAAGTACAACATATAAATTAGTTTTATTATATTATTGAGTACAATTTATACAACATCGAAAAAACCATGTTAAACCATTTATAACTTACCTAAAAGAAAAATAAAAATTACTTAGAAAAACCACTTAAAATTCGTTAAGTTATTTTGTATCTTAAGGTAGTACGAATAATGATGTATTTTAAATACAAATATTAATAATATTATCTTACCTTTTTTAGTGGAGGCCTACTTCTAATAAATTCGAGAATCATGGCGTGAGCGTCTTTCTTAACACTGCAAACAAAAAATACCAATTAAAAGATACAGTTCTGTGTGTCATGTTTTGACATGTGCTATACCGTCTCATAATTACTCTGTGCCAAAGATGTAAATAAAAAACTAAATAATTGCGACAGAATTCGACTGAAAATAAGTTTTAATGTATTTAGCACATAAATATATACCTTGTGGTAGCGGCGACAAATACTACCACCCAAACATATAATACCCTACACAAGTCGTAAGAGAACATCAAGTGGTCAACAAAAGAATTTCTAAACAGGATGGGAGTCAAACGGGCTGTCAAATCTCTTTCGGAATATGTAATGCACCAAATACAATAAATAAATATCCTAGGACATCCTTTACACACGGCCATCTGGTCCCAAACTAAGCAGAGCTTGTACTATGGAAACCAGATAACTGATATACTACATATACTACTTTTTTTTTCTAAATGTATAGTTATATAGATATTTACACCCAGACACAGAACAAACAGACATGTTCATGCACACAAGTGTTTGTCCTGGGTGGGAATCGAACCCGCGACCTTAGGTTTGGCAGTCAGAGTCGCTAACCACCAAACCAACTGGCCTGTCGAATGAAAAGTTTACATATTCCGTCGACCCCAAGAAATTATGATGTTCCATGACATCATCATCCAGGGAGATGATACCTATCCTGTTTCAAAAACCGAGTCGTAATAATTTCGCACCATGCTACTGATTTTAATCAATTTATTTTTATTTACATTACATTTCATTGTGTGTCAATCCTTAAAACGGAGGGCGAAAAAATATTGTTTCTTACCTCGGAGGTATCTGACCATCAACTTTCCTTAGCGTGTACCTCCTCGACCTTATATCATCCATTAGGATCTCATACGGCGTGAGCTCGTATTCAATAGGCGTCCTGGAATAGTTGACTTTCTTCAATTTAACACCCATCCGAAGTTCACCGATCACTTGCATCCAAAACCGCGCCTGCAAGTTTTAAAGAGCAATAAGTTTCGATACACATTGCTATGAAAATTACGACAGGCGTTGATACTTAACGTCTTCTATAAAGTTTTACAATGAATGTGATTTCGAAGAGCACATGGTTCTAAAATATAATAATGATTTAAAAGACGTGAAATAATTATCTACGCCACATACGCATGCAACTAGTGAGATCTTTTTCTTTGTTTTTACAATACGCCATTACATTTCTAGAAGCAATTTCAACATTTATCCGTTCTACGTACTTGCAGCGCTCTCCAAATCCTTCGGTTTGACTATAAAAAAGTTAATCTGATTAAAAATAGTACATAATGTACCATATTATAGGTACCAGGTAGGTTCATCGAACCAGTAACACATGAATAAAAAAAAGAAATGGGAAGATTTTGAAGACTTCAATTCATAATATTTGTACTGGCATTCGTTGTAGGTACCGATTCCACATTGGTATTAGTCATTACTTAAACTTTGTTAGGTTTTTTTTTTGCATACAGTGAGCAGTCCCTCAAATATTTGTATTCTCAGAAGTATTAAAGTTGTCGAGATTTATAAAGCCTGTTTTGAGAGCAGAGAGTGTCATTGAAAAATCAACTCTATAAGGTTATAATAAGGCTCATCAGCATCATCATGCAATTAACCATGGAAATTATAGATAAACCTTATCACCGAAGCAGTAAAGATGACTTTTAAATAAAATTCTTGGCTGTCAAATTGGCAATTTCAATTTGACATAACTATTATTATTAATAGGGGATGTTTTAATTTTATGACTCAATCTCGCAAACATTTGGACGGATTTCGAAGAAATTTAGTAAACCAATAGAATATGATGTCGACTATTGCATAGGACTTTTTTAATGGAAAGTTATTAAATCGGTAACACAGGAAAAACCGCGTGGCGAAGGTTATCACTCCCAATACCTTGCGCTATATTCTCCCGAACAGGATCATATTACAGTCAGCAAATATAATAGCTCAGGAGATACAAATTTCAGATTGAATGTAAACTCCGAAACTACTCATCCCATTCCAATAATTCTTTCACGGAAAGCTATACTATTCCTGAATGACAAGGGTTTTGTTATTATACCGGGATACATTACATCCCTCAGGAACGCGGGCGAAACCGTTGAACTGTAGCTAGTGTGGAAATATAAAGTTAAACGAATATTGCCAATTCTTTGTTGACCCTAAGAAGCGATGTTATTAAGGCATGTCCCTGTCACTTCACCGACCCCTTTACCTTTCTAACCGAAACAGTAATACAACACTACTGCTTCATGGCGGACATGGGTATGGTGGAAGTACTTCCCTGGACGAACTCTACACAAACAGCTCTAATACTGATATAGTGAGTGAGAGTATCTTGTAAAGATGTCACAAGAACCACAGTATATTTCCACAATTTGGATTAGTTTCAATGAACAGGTGTTGTAAAACTGGAGCTACTTTCATGCTGACCGTACGACAGACAGGCGAGGTACAATATTATACCGCATTCCGCCTTACCTATAGGAATTCCCATTTGTAGCACCCCAAGGCAGGTGGCATAAATATTTAAGCGTGTAGCTTCTAGCACAATTAATTCAATGTGAACCATAAGCCGTTTGTCTGGCATTAGCATTACATTCTTACATTAGGCAATCTACATGCGTAACTCTGAGTGCGTTGCACTTATCCTGAGTAATAAATCCTCAGTTTGTTTGACGATTTATGAATATTGTTTTAGCACATAAATAAATGCATTTTGAAGTGTATTCCAAATTTCGAATACCTTGATGGACGCGACCGAAAGTCTTGGGGTCGATTCCCGGGTTAGACAAGGAAATATTAATGTGATTACCTCTTTACAATGGGCGGGTAAAGTTAAAAGACATTTTTGTTATTAATACATTTTTTACAATTAAATATAATTACCCAGTCAGAAAACTTCAACGTGTCCAAATGCGTGGCGGAGTCCTCAGCGGCCCCCATGTCTCGGGCACCCCCGACCCTTACCCTGGCGAGGAAAGACGCCAGCTCCAGGGCTTCGGCGACCAGGGCTCTGCAAACAGCCCTGTAGTGAGCTGCAGCGGCTTCTCTGGCGCACCTGCCGCCACCGCCGCAATGCCAGACGCATCGCTGGAAAAAGACAATGTTTTCAGTTAGTATTTAGCATACGATAGACTTGACCTAATTTAGTATGTCAACATATGGCGGAAGATCTTAAAGCTATGGTTTTTTAATATATACCCTAACTAGCTATTCTCAACGACTTCGTTCGTTCAAAGGAACTGTCAATTAGACCGACAAACATGCAGACGGTTCACCTGATCGTAAGTGGTCACCGCCGCACCGCATATGATCATTTACAACACCAGGGGCATCACCTTTGCATAGAGATCCATGGCCACAGGTAGGTACAATATGAATAAATAAATAACTTAACCTGTGCGGACAAAAATTTCAAGGTACTACCACAAACGACTCAGTGCCCCTTGGTTGCGGTTATACATACATAGTAGAGTTTGAAGAACCCTTGTGAATATGAGCATGCGGGTAAATAAAAAAGAGGAATTAACCCAAACAAACATAAAGAGACTTATGCATTTAAAATCCGTTTAAAACGTTCATTATACAAATTCACGGTCGAAATTAAAAATGTTAAAATATATATTTTGATAAAATATAAGCAAAATAAGATTCCTTTGACGCACCAACATCTCAAAAATGCTGAACATATCGTGATGGAAATTTGGTAGATGGCTATAGGCTATACATGATAAACGCGGGTGAAACCGCGGGGGACAGCTAGATTTATATGATTAAAACAAATATTTGAAACCCGTTGAAGGAGGCATATTTTCAGCAGAAGACATCCCTGGGATGTCTTCTGCTGAAAATATGATCATAAGGTTACAAGACGAAAGATTTTGTAGAACGAATAAAAAAAATGCAGAATAATATAACATAATATAATATTGACTAAATGATTGCCAGTAAAATAAAATAATTGTATTGCTAAAGACCCTTTAACGCTGATCATTGTAACAAATTAGTTGCTGATTGACATGGTTGCTTAATATTTACATAATGCTGCAATTAAGACAATTTATACGTTTACAGGTCACTGTGACACCTTGCATAAGCCCGATTTCACATAGTTTAACTTTGATGACTGGCGCCAAAATAACGTTTATATGTTATGGTAACAATTTATTGTAATTACTGAGGAAACTTGTATGTCTAAAGATGTAATCATCAATGGGAGTTGAGTGAGTTCTTGTGTCGTAATTATGAGAAGATTCCGAATATTTCGATAACTAACCGAATCGATTCGATTGGATACCGAACTCCTGTCTTATCCATGCTATTCATAACAAGGAACTTGTGGGTACGGTGGAAATATCGAATGTACTTACGGAGTTTATCATGTGTTTTACACATCAACAAACAAATCACCGTTCATGATAGTTTCACTCACTTATTACTAATTTCTAAATTTCAAATTAAACCATAACATGGCCATTTTTTTTCTTTTTTAATTTAATATCATCCGGAACTTTTTTAATCTCTATGATTGTAATAGATAAAGCAATTTTGCAAACTGCCCATGAGATCAATGCCCACAAAATGTTAGATATTGAGCTATTTCTTCTTTGTAGTCGATTATAACTTTTTTAATTTTTTTAAATTATGAATACATAATAATATGTACTATATTGACATGCTTCATCAAAAATCAACATTGAGAGTCAAAACTAGATCTTTTGCTGCGTAAAACAGGGGTCAAATTTATTCGTATATATTTTCTCTCGTGGTCTGGACAGGCCAAACCCTCGCAGAATTGCCGCGTCTGAATACAAAAGAAATATACGTGAGTATTAAATCTACTCTCTCAGTTCAATGTATCTTTTATATATATTTCGATACTGGAGTTTCCAATCGTAATTTCTATACAATGACAAATCACGCATTGTACAGCAGATATATATCTGGTCAAATTGTTATCCAGAGCTGTTTGCAGTTTTGTGGGCGTCACTTTGCATGACGTCAATCAGATATTTTAATTCCGTTTGTGATAAGTGCACTCCATTATTTGTTTATAATTTCATATTTAAACTAACAATCTCCTGGGTTTCACTCGCGTTCCCGAGGGATGTTACGTTTTCCTGGGAAAAATATCCTATGTGTTAATCCAGGTTATAAACTATCTTCATGCAAAGTTTCATCCAAATCCGTGAAGTAATTTTTGCGTGAAAGAATAACAAACATCAATCCATCCCCACGAACTTAATTTTAATGGCATTTCTAATATTAGTTATATAGCATAATGAAGAATACCATTATTATATACTAGCTGTCCCCCGCGGTTTTACCCGCATTCCCGAGGGATGTCACGTTTTCCCGGAATAAAAAGTAGCCTATATGTTATTCCAGGATATGTTCTATCTATGTGCCTAGCTGCATCCAAATCTGATTGGTAGTTTTTTCGTGAAAGATTAACAAACATCCATACATACAAACATTCGCAATTATAATATTAGTGGGATATATGTATTTTAGATTATTCTCAAATTATGCACGTCTATTTATATCAAATCTACAGTATTATCTAAATTGCCTACTGGATGGGTCATTATGGACATTATACTTCTGCTGTGTCAAGAATCAATATTTGCTAATATTACATAGTGTTAAAATCTCAACCGAGGAAATACATACAGTATGTTATCCTTCCAAAGAGAGGGGGCCGATATTAAAAATCTAGGTAAAATATGTATGTTTAAATGTAGGAGATATCTCCGAAACTGTTCACTCAATTTCAAAAATTCTTTCACTCATAAAAAGCTACACTATTCCCGAGTAACATAGGCTATATATATATAATCCCGGAATCACCCGGAATCTTAGAAAAATGGGTGAAACCGCGGTACGGTAGCTAGTCTAACGCCCATATTCTAAGACGTTTCCTCAGACGGCACTCGACTCCAACTCGACTGAGGATACCTTAAGCATTTTCTCGAGGAATTCTCAAAATTACTATTCTAAGTCATAGCTTGAGCAAAACTCGAGCAATCCCAACTGATGTCGAATCGATGTGAAGTCAAGGTAACATTTCATTAGTAACGTTATTCTAATATAGATAAAATATGAATGAAATAAAATAATGAGTTTCAGTTACTGTTTCCAAGCAATAAGCTTCCTTAAGGTTGGTCCCGACGTACCTTGAAGCTGACAGTTGTTTCCTCACCCTGAGAGATGTCAAGTCGAGTGGAGGAGATTTTTGTAATTAGAATACTAATATCTTTGAGTGAGGTTGAGCGGAGTCGAGGAATTTTCGAGGAAACGTCTTAGAATATGGGTATTAGTATAGACAAAATTGGTACCTTAAGTTATTAAGCTATGCCACCTACACGATAAATTCATTATACCAAGCATGAACTGTCATAATGCATTACACGAACCAGGCACTCGGAATGAGCCGCCATTTATATGCAAGGTGTTTCAATTGTCTATAATTAATTCACCGTGTGTTTTGGTATTCGCAAATGGGTCGTTTTGTAACACAGCTGATATAAATTAGGTTGGGATCGTGGGAAGTATGTGAATAAACCATTAGAGCTAAACCTTAAGTCGGATTTTAGCTGGATTGCTTTTTTTTTCAATCTGTGGGAAGGAACTTTTGATGTATTATTGTTATTACTGGCTTCTACAGTCTCATTGGTAGATGAAGGCCTATATTTCCTATTTCCAATGTATTTAGTAGCTATGTTAAGCAAGTCTTCTTATAAAAAACCAGTTTTCAAATATTTTTTTAGCTTACTTAATATTATTTAAGCGGTGAGCAATGAAGTCGCATGTCCAAAAGAAGAGTAATGTTCAAATACAAGCTATTATCATTTTTTTATAGTATACTATAATATTTAGGTAAACTCATCTCTTTCTCATATTATTATGGAGTCAGCATGACAAAGAGATAAGGAGAGAACGAAGCCGAGAATGTTACACGCATGAGTGATTGCTTGATTTTTTAATATAAAAATATATGTCTATCAAAAACATTTTTATAGACATTAATAAAGTAATAAATCTCAGCTTACATAATAAAATATCAATTAAAACATAATCAATTGAAAGGCAATCAAAGGCAATTCGCATAAACCAATCTGTTGAAAATTGCCATATAAAAATATTTCACTAATGAAAATGGTTTTATTGTGTGCATTTCTTCATATCAAAACTATTATTATTTCCGAATCACTATACTTGTATTATTCAACGTGTCAAGGTTAGCTATTGAGAGGGGAGACAGGGGCAATCTCGGCCACTTTCGCAACAACTCTTTGTCCGACAAAATCTGAGACAATATAATAACGTTCGGCCGACAGTCGACCGACGTCACGACACCCACAGTACGGTCATTATCGTGCCTCTGTCTGTAATCTATAAATCTTGAATAAACAGTGAATTATGGCTTGGTGAATATGAATTATTAGCGGTAAAGTTGGAGGGAAATATTTTAGCCGTAAATGGAGTGGCCGACGCGTTAGTCGGCCGATAGGTGATATTATTACCTGTTATCGGAAATCAATTGAGATTTATTACTTTAACAGTTGTAGAATAATGCATCTACTTGATCTTATACTGATTTTTATACTATGTTATGTGATAGATACTGGTTACATATATAAGTTTAAACAAGTAACAATAGTACCAAAACAGTAGCAAAAAGTAAAATTAAATAGTTAGGTAATTAATATAGATTCTTAAATAATTTTTTGAAGTTACTTATATTTTAAAGTTCCTTATACGGAACCTAACAGTGAAACCTACAGAAACCTGATAAACCAATCAAAAAACGCTAGAAACTTAACTGTGCAGCAAACACTTTATTATTGATGAATCCCGACCAACACGCTCTAGTGACCCACTTTACCCAAACCCACTCGTTGCGATAACTCACAGAGGAAAGTGGGGGAAACTGCGGCGGAATATTTTCTTTGTAAGTGAGAACATTTTTCTTGAGGTTATGCAGCTTGGTTATATAACAAGGGGATATAAAAAGATACAAAATGGAAGTTGATTTTTTATGAACATCTCCAGGATCCTAATACACGGTATTAAACATATTGAGAGAATTTCTTGCAGAAGGTTTATGTGTATAAAACATTAATACTATCTTAGTCAGGCAAAGCCGGGGCGGCTCGCTAGTATATTTTTATTACTGTTGGCGTGGTGGTTTACCTTGACTGCCCGCCACCGTTCGATTCCCATCCAGGACAAACATTTGATTACATTAACATGTCTATTTATTCTGTGTCTTGTACATATATTAGTATTTAAAAAGTATGTGTAGTACATGTTAAATAATACATTATTGGTTACCATAGTATCAAGCTCTTTGTCTGGGATATGTCATACATAAAAATGATAATTTGTTTAAAATACAAAGTACATTGCTGGTGAATTTTCATTTTTCACAGACATGTAGCAGTGGACTCCAAACTAGGGCTAGCCTGTATCTTGGAGTCCCTTAATGTAAAAGAGTAATTGTTAAATATAAAAATATATGAAATTAATTTTATAAAATAGTCAAAAAGTCAGAATAGATAAAATTTATATAAAAAATGATTTAATAAACATAAAAAAAGAATGTAACCTTGCTGAGTTTCTTGCCGGTTCTTCTCAGTTGAAGGCTGACTTCCGAATCGGTAGTAGCTTCAGTAACTTTAAATTTGAAATAAATGATTTGAATTCTGAATTCTTCTGGCCGTTTGTATGTTAGTGAACTGATTCTAATCGGCTGGAATGATTTTGATAAAACTTTGTGTGTGTTCCAGTGGATTCGAGAATGGTTTAGAATCACAATTGGTGCCGACAGGTGGGGCTGCGGTTGAATTCCTGCATCGTTTTTTATGGACTTATTTCGATAGGACAAGGTCTGGACAGCTAGTTACAGTTTATGTTATTATTAGCATAGTTATTGCTCGAGAGTGGAGATTGTCATAGAAAAATCACCTGTATTGCTTTTACGATAAGCTCCATCTATTGAACTAATGGTTAATTGTATGACAATGCTGATGAACCCTATCAAAACGCTATAGGGTACAATTTTCTATAAACTCTTGACAGTCAAGGCTACTTCGACAAATTTAGTTGAAATACTTCAAACGATTGTATATCAAAAGACAAAACCAATTTTCAAAAATACCTATCCTCATATTTCTATAATATTTTAAGGGAGAAATTCCAAGTTACCGTAAGGCAATATCCGGAGTTCAATAACATGTAAAAGTCTAATATTGGGATTCGGTAAACCGGGATCTCATCGGGTACGAAATATTAATCGGTAGGGGGTTAGCTCAACCCTATATTGATTCAGAAGGTAAAGGAATATTTGCGAGTATTGAGCGTGATCTTTAGTCACTATCAAAATAAACACTATGTCATTATCTTAACATTTAATGAAATGTAGTGATCCCACTTATAATATAAATGCATATGTTTGTTTGTTACTCTTTCACGCAAAAACTACCGAACAGATTTGGATGATACTTGGCACATATGTAGATAGAGCATATATATACGCAACTTTTTATCCCAGAAAAATGTGACGTCGCTCGGGAACGCAGGAATAAAGGGATGCCTTTGACGCACCATCTCCTCAATACTACTGAACATATCGGAATGAGACTGCTACCATTCGACGCGAAATTTTTCGTAAATGATTATAGGCTGTATATGATATCGATAAACGCGGGTGAAACCATGGGGAACAGCTAGTATATTTATAAAGAATACAAAATCACACTTTTTGTGTGAAAGAGTAACAAACAACCATACATGCATACTTTCGCATTTATAATATTAGGAGAATAAAAAAATGAATTTCAAAAAACCATTTATTCTGTTTAGCCCACGGAGGGCACTTATGAAGGTCAAAGTTACTGAAGCTACCGCATTTAGTGCAACACCAAATAGTGAACGACCCATATGACGGCGACCCCAAATTATTAGGAACAAGGCGCTCTTGCTCAAACTTAACGAAACATATCCAAAACATAACTACCTTAACAAGCATGTAGGTATATAAATTGACTCTTTATTAACAATCTTACGAAAAAAAACATATACTTTAACAATAAAACAGTCCCTTTTAACATTTGAGTAATCTTTATAGGTTTGCACGGGCAATGCTCAGTCACTGTATGCGCAATCACGTTCCAATTACGCAAATTAACAAAAGTTATGTTACTTAATAAACTTCCAGTACTTTTACCTTAATTATTCATTAAAGTACGATCGTATGAAATCTTATAAAAGATTTCTATCCTACAAAATATAATAAATGCGAAAGTTTGCGTGTATCGATGGATATAAAACGGATATGGATGAAACTTATGATATACTAGGTGTCCCCCGCGGTTTTCCTCGCGTTCCCGAGAGATATCACATTTTCCCGGGATAAAAAGTCTATATGTTATTCCAGGATATGCTCTATATATATGCCCAGTTTCATCCATATCCGTTTAGTAGCTTTTGCGTGAAAGAGTAACAAACATACTGACGTACAAATCTTTCCTCTTTATAATATTAGTATAGATATAGTTTATAACCTGGATAACATATAAGATACGTTTTATCCAGGGAAAATCTTACATCCCTAAGGAACGCGGGTACAGCGGTGACAGCTTGTAGAAAAATATCAAAAAATATAAATATGTTTTAACAGAAAAATTACATTAAAACTTGAATTGAACTTTAAGTTGACCATACTAAGGTCTACTTTGTGCCAACATAATTCCAAGTTCCACCTGAATCCCCTTTTTTTTTTCAAGTAGGTGAACATGAAGACGGTTCACCTGATGGTAAGTGGTCACCGCCGCCTATGGATATTTATAGTATCACTTGCTGCCGCCCTAATTTCACCGGCACACAGTGTTCCCGAAGGACCAAATTTTTTTTTTTTATACCACATGGGCCGACAAAGAAGCGAACGGTCCACCTGATGGTAAGTGATTACCGCCGCCTATAGACATTTGCAACACTAAGGGCATCGCCAATGCGTTGTCGACCCTGAGACGTGAAGTTGTTAAGTCTCATGTGCCTGTAATTTCACCGGCTCCCTTACCTTTCTAACCGAAACACAGTAACACAAGTACACTACTGCTTCACGGCAGAAATGGGTAAGGTGGTAGTACTTCCCCGGACGAACTCTGCACTAAGAGCTCTACTACTCGAAAAATGTGTCCCGGAATTATAAAATCACCTATGTCACTCGGCAATAAAGTAGCTTCCATCTGTCAATAATTTTCAAAATCGGATGAATAACTTCTGACATTGAGACTGATAAAGATGTGAGAGAGACCTTTATAATATTAGTGTAAATAATAAGCTTAATTTCCATACCTTTCTTCTTTAATATTATTTTTAAATTCAAAATTATTAATTGGATCTATAAATATTTTCCAATAAAACATAAATTTTCACATCGAAACCTTATCTGTTTATATGATCTGTGTAATTATTCGTTAATGATTATAATTATTGACCAATGAACTCCAATAAAATTATACGTAAGATTTAATCCGATAAAACGTCTGATTACAACGCTTAAGTATATACTTTTCATAAACATAATTTGACTTTCAATTTTACAAGTTTATTCTTACTTAAATTTGACATTAATTCATACTTATTCATTTTAATTTCCTTATATTGTTTATTATTGGCAATAAAATTGTTGCTGTCGAAGTTTTATGAATGTTGAGCTCTCTCACAAACAATGTAACGGGATCTTTTTATTATGAAGCGGCTAAGTGCGAATCGGACTAGCACACGAAAGTTTCCCAACCACGCACAATCTATCTATCTATCTAATAACTTTAAACGAGCAATTCTTGTATATATATACTCGTATATAATTAGGATCTCGGAAACGGCTCCAACGATTTTCATAAAATTTTGTATGCAGCGGGTTTCGGGGGCGTTAAATCGATCTAGGTAGCACTTATTTTCAGAAAATATCGTTTTATCCTTGTTTTTAGGCAATGAAAACTGCTACAATGTCATTAGAAGGTATGGTTTTCAAGTTACATCTTTTGTGAGAAATACCGTTATTGGGAGCTCTTTATTATCGCATCTAATTCGTATCTAGGTATATATAATATGACAGTGCATTAAAAAAAAAGAGAATACGGTAGAAGTCACGTTAGTAGAGAAATGCCGAGCAATGCTCGGCCATCCAACAAGTATTTAATAACACGCTGAAAAAAACATATTTCTTATATGGAAACCAGCAATTTTCACATAAAATTCTTAATATTGATTATCTTCACTAATATTATAAAGAGGAAAGATTTGTATGTAAGTATGTTTGTTACTCTTTTACACAATAACTAAACGGATATTGATGAAATTTGGCACAAAGATAGAACATATCCTGGAATAATATATAGGCTACTTTGTATCCCGGGAAATTGTGATATCCCTCGGGAACGCGGGTAAGACCGCGGGGGACAGCTATTATACCATAGTAGTGGGCAGTTCCGAGAGATCGAACGTATCCCGGTATTATTTCTATTATTATTCTAACGCTCGGGTACAGTGTACCTTTCTATCTGTGAATTTTTTTTTTACTTACAAACATACAAATTAACAAACCTAGAAACTTCTTCATAATATTAGCAAAGATATTTCTCCACTAACTATAAACAATTAAAACTTAAACAACTTTCGGTTTATCTAAATTTCATTCTACGGCTAACTTACTAAATCTAGTTTCAACTGTTGGTCCAAGTAAATAAGTAAGTATGATATTCTTGAAATTAAAAACCATTCGAAAGTATGTCAACAGAAATCCTATAAAAAAAATCCCAGACCACACACTATCCCATGTCGCAAGATCCCCCATTTCATTAATTACTAGAAATGACACAACGCTCGTAAAATGAAGCACTTATGGAAAGTGACCGCACATACCTATCCGTACTATAAATGTGAAATTACGTATCAATTTTCACTTTACAAGTCCATTGAGAGTCCATAAAGTTTTGTGGAGTGGTCGTGATTATCACTAATAACTTCCTAATAAGTGATATAGTGAAAGCAGATGTCACCAACTGCGCCCAAGTATTACCTGTGATGCAATGCGCGGGCGCAGTGCGTGAGGGCACATCCATAAAGAAATCGATGATATTTTGATGCAAATGAAATTTTGTTATGGGAATCACAGATTTAGTCCAATACTAATAATAATGGGTGACCTAAATGGCTAAATGGATGTCGATGTCTAAATTTATAAAAAAATAACAATATTGTAAAAAAAAAACACATGACTATAATATTGACTTTTCTACTAACTAAGTCTAGCGAGAGTTTACAGCAAACTCAATCAGATGTAATTCTCAAAATGAAAGATGTGACAGCTTTTACTCTCAAAGCTAATAACACTAATAATATAGTCCTTATCCAATTTTAGCTTTGAAAAATAAATTATTATCAACACAGAGAAACTATATCCAAGATGAGTAGGCATCAGACAAGCGATCGACCGTAAAAAAATCGAAATCATTGTAAATTGTAATGCAAGTATTCCACGATCCAAATTTATTGGGAACACAGCAGGCAGCTGATCATAGTATAGCCCAAAGAAATGTCATCATTCTTAAAAGCACAACTCACTGAACTTAACGCATTCCTGGAATGCAATCCAGATTGTAATCTGTTTGCTGATGGATGGACAAAAACTTTACCGATATGTTGAAGTGAGATGAATGATGGAATGTTTTATGTAAATTTTATTGGTATTAATAATTTTACTGTTACCGTAAAATTTTATGTGCGTTAGCGTAACTGGTTTTATTTATTTATTTAGAAAACTTAACGTAAAACAACTTACAAGCAATAATGTATTAACGTTTATAAGTAAGTTCGATAATAGATTTCCCTAAAAACTAACAATAAGTAGCAAAAAGTAAGCAGAGACAAGTAATTTTTTTTTGAGCTTGTAATACTGTAACTGTGTTAAGTGTTACCAATAACAAATATAAATGTTTTATCGAGTCAATATAATCCTTATTCCTACTAATATTCTAGATGCGAATGTTTGTATGTATGGATCTTTGTCACTCTTTCACGTTAAAACTATCGAATGAATTTGGATGAAACTTGGCACATGGATAAAACATGTCTTAGAAGAACATATAGACTACTTTTAAGGCGGGAAAATGTAGTATCCCCCGGGAATGTGGGTGAAATCGCGGGGGAAAACTATACTAGCTTAACATAAATAAATAATTTTAAAAAATGTTTATGGGTATACCCTTACAATCCCTATTTCACATCGCTAGAACAGCCGATGAAAATAATGTCACAAACGTGTACTTTGTAAGAATGTCGCCTAAAGTCGACAGAGAAATGGATGCCTCTCCTAACATAGCTCTGCATGTCGGATAAGGATCACAATCATCCCAAAGTGAAAGTTGACATTGTGGACCAGTATTTACTTAAAAAAATATATTCGATACGTAGATTATGAAATGCATCGTGTGTTTGTATATCAAGATAATTTAGAAGTAAAATAGCTATTTCTAAATTAAATATTAATATAAATATCCTGGGACATTCTTTACACACGGCCATTTGGTCCCAAACTAAGCAGAGCTTGTACTATGGAAACCAGATAACTGATATACTACATATACTACTTTTTTTTTCTAAATACATACTTATATAGATATTTACACCCAGACACAGAACAAACAGACATGTTCATGCACACAAATGTTTGTTCTGGGTGGGAATCGAACCCGCGACCTTCGGTTTGGCAGTCAGAGCGTTAACCACCAAGCCAACTGGTCTGTCAAAAAAAAATCAATTAAAAAGGTACGTTTAAATACAGCTAAAATAATTATATCCACTTCGATTTTCCTACTTCGCTACTACAAAGTCGCTTTCTCTGTCCCTATATCCCTATGTATGCTTAAATCTTTAAAACTAGGCAACGGATTTTGATGCGGTTTTTTTTAATAGATAGTGTGATTAAAGAGGAAGGTTTTTGTGTATAATACATGTGACATTCCACGGGAACGCGGGTAAAACCGCGGGGGACAGCTAGTATATTATAAGAGCGAAAGTGGATGGATGTTTGTTGCTCTTTCACGTAAAGACTACTTAACAGATTTTGATGAAACGTGGCACACTGACAGTTTATAGCCTAGACTATCACACAATACCTTTTATCCCGGAAAAAAGTAACTACCCTCGGGAACGCGAGTGACACCTCGGGGAATAGCGTGTAAACAAGTAAATCTTGAAAGCTCACGGCATTGTATGGTGTTTTAAAATTTTAAAAAACGAAAAAACCAATAACAATGAACGCAAACAAAGTCACGATATCAAGCAAGTGTGTTAAAACAACTGGAAACATCCTCGAATTCAAATGGGAGTCTTTTATCGGCCTTCTAATCTTTCAAAAGCTTTATAATGCACTAAGAGGCATTGATAAACCGGTAATTTTATTATAATATAGGTACTTAACGTGTATTGCTTATTAATAGTTATTTACGCATAAGTTTTATCAGATAATCTCATATGGACCTATGTACTTGTAACGAAAGTTATATGGTATTCCATAATACATTATTTGAATGTCTTGAGAGAAATATCTTAATCGTTAAAGTATATTTATCTGCTTTTAAATGCAATTAGCCCCTGCAGTCGAATAGAACCTTGGCTAAACATGGAAGTCCTGTGCCTTGAGCACGAAATTCTATCGTAAGCGTATCGTTATCGCATCGAGTGCGCCAAAAACCAACGCAACAGGAAATTCCATACAAACCAGTATTTATTTTGGCGCACTCGTGCTTAGGCCTCTGCAGACGAGGTAAAATGTCCGAGAGATGGCGATGATACTCTCCATATGCCATTCTGGGACTTAACATATAATAGTGAGCTTTATTACTGAGCTCCCTTCCTCTTTGGGGATAAAGCTGAAGATGTGTAGAAAATAGACCGTCTCCTGCATGAACACAATGCCTTTGAAATATCAGAGTTAAAGCCATTAGGGTCACAATTGAATAGCAGTACGAACCTCAATGACATCCCTCAGCATGAACCTTCTCCGCCTCCGCCTGCGCCGCGGCGCCGGCTCCGAGTCACGCTCGATGCCTTCGTCGTCGGTGTCGGCGCGCCCGCACTCCGACGTCTCCGAACCCTCGGAGAGAACGCCGCATTCCTCCTCGTCATCTGGAAGCAAAGACATAGTTTCATAAGAGCTATACATACATCATCGTAATGCTGCAAAATAAAGACCTTATTAGACCCTTATTTATTTAGTTCTGGTTATCTTTGGAAGAAAAGTAATATAAGAGGAATAAATGATTCAAGTTCTTTGTAAAGAATTAAACCCTCGATCAAGAAGAGCGCATTAACTCTTCTGAAGGCCGTGGAACAGACTTGGTCCAAGATTGGGAATGACATTTGACGCTCCCCATTGAAGCAACGAACTAAAGTTATTGACTGAAGGAGACTAGGATGTGAGAGTTAAAGATCTTCGGGGAATGTAGGAATCTTAACTGAGACCTCAACCTATCACTGAGGATAATGGGCGAGAAGATACAACCAATTCCCAGGTGGTATTAGTAAGAATGGGCTGGATAAAGGAGGCATATAATATTCGATGTGGAAATCAAACAATTTGTAGTGCTTTCATTTGAATGAAATAGATCATAAAGCCTTCGCGCCAATAATAGCCCACTCAATCAGACAAAAGGCCGAATATACATCGTTTAATTATACCAATGTTTAATCCTTTAAAGGCCTTGGCGAGCACGTGTGGTCCTATTAAATACATTGCACACGGTGATGGCGTCTATCACGATCTGTTACACTTATCGGCGGCGACGCCCGCGCGGCGCGCGACTCAGACAGACCCGTGATCCGTTGCGCAAACGCATATTTGCGAGAGCTTTGAACGCGTGCGCATTCACCGCCGTTATTAGGGCTGCCACAAGTTGTATTTTTGAACCGTTTGTTCCTTTTGCTAAATTATTATAGGTTATTAGTTGAAGATTGTTATAAGTTTATTTACATTTATTCGGACACGATGTAGTTTTTATTTAAAGGGTTTATATTTTATAAAACTCGGAATGATTATATTTCAAGCTTAATATACTTAAAGCTCTCAGAATTACATGTAATAACTACGATAGAAATATTTACAGGTATCATTAATTTTTTTTATTTTTTTTATCAATAAGTGACTCGTGACTCAGCGAGGCAGTTTTAAAGCCGTAGTTTCATAAACTTTAATAAATTATATTTAAATCCTCCTTCTTAATTTAAATGATTTCCTACAACATGAATAATATTTTGACAAAAATATTTCTTAATTATTAATTTTATTAATTTACAGTTGCAACCCTAATAAAGGGTGATCGATCTATCGCAATGCAAGCGCAAAAAGCTTCACTCTTGACATTGGCCACGGATTAATGAGTCAATGTTCTATTGCGATGTAATTATTACTGGCTTAGATCACGCAATTATACTTCCATTTTATATTATAATTGGGGTATTTTGTAGAAATGGCGTTTATTTGCTTTGCCAGCATTACAGTTACGTTGAAATCAGTTAATCCGCTACTAGGTTTGACTCGTGCTGGCGGATTTGTTGACTAAAGAGGACTAAACTCTAATGGTTGCCTTGCCCATATGTTGTCACGTATTTGCCGACCATCTCCCGTTCGGTTTTATGATAACTGTGTGAGTTTTCAGCTATTAATATGCAATTACTTGTTTTGACAATAAACCAATTTTCTTCAAGATATTATACTACCATATAACTATGTGTATTTTTTTTTTTAATAAATAAATATCCTGGAAGATTCTTTACACGGCTATCCGATCCTAAACTAAACAGAGCTTGTACTATGGAAACCAGATAACTGATAAACTACAAATACTACTATTTTATTTTAAATACATACTTAAATAGATATTTACAACCAGACACAGAACAAACAGTAATGTTCTTGCACACAAAAGTTTGTCCTGGGTGGGAATCGAAGCCACGACTTTCGGTTTAGCAGCCAGAGTGGCTAACCACCAAGCCAACTAGCCTGTCAAATCTGTAGGATCTGTATGTCTGTCTGTCTCTTTGTCTGTAGGTATATCCATTTTTGTACCTTAAGAACAGCTTGGATGATGTATGTGATAAAACAGACTTAAGTAGACCTGGGGCGTGACAGTCAGGAACTCTATCCACCAAGCCAACTTACCCTTCCATAAATAAATATTTGTAAATTTTGACAAAGAAACGACAATTATACCATTTCCGACCAGGAATTCTAAAGTAGGACCTCCGGCCTCTACCAAAACCGAATCTTCTATAAATAATTTAAACATTTAATTTATTTATGCAAAATGTACCAATATTAATAATAATAAATGTCCATCATTTATTTACGTAATAGAAATTGCGTATTTAACATGAACTATAGGACAAATAAGCGTTTTGTATAATATAACAATCATTTAAAATAATGTAAGTTTCTCTTTCACTTAATGTAAGAGTGACAGTACATTTGTATGAGACCATGAAATATTCATTCATTTTGTATTAATAATGCTAATGGTATTCAAGTTTTATGTCACTTTAGTTTGTATTTGTGATAACATGACCTTTAAACCCTAAAGGTTGGTTCATCTTATCTTACCCCGAATCTGCTTGGGAAATGAAATAATAAATTCTAAACCCCTGCGACCCCGGAAAACCAAACCGTGTTCTTTAAAAGACGGGTCTAAATGTGGGCCAAAAGCTATATACAACAAATCTGTGAGCAGGAATCGCCACAACTGACTTGGCGCCACCTCGTCAACTTGCGTAACACAACGTCTATTTAATATGCATATTAGCGGTGTATGACTTGTGACTCAGCCATGTCACCCTGGTACTTTGAACTCAGTACCCTTATAATTAACAATAAATGCGCTAACTTGTTGTATGCAAGACTGCGTTAGATCATTATCACCCATAAGTAACAATGAAAATTTCTTTACAACACGGCTATCTGATACCAAGTCACCAATATCCAGTTGACGGATATTTAAAAACGCTACACTCATTTTCGATTAGCAGTGATGTCAGTGTACACAAATATATTTCTCGGGTTGGAATCGAACCCGCAACGTAAAGGGTAGAAAATCCTTTAATAAGAAAACAAGGAAAAGCCCAATAGTGCCTCTTCATGTGGTCGTAAGCAAATAATACCTACGATGATGATAGTAAGACACTATGCGTATTTGAAATACCTGCAGATCTTCAGACATGAAGATTCAGTCTCTTGTGTCATACATGTGTATACAGCCTTATGATGGAGCTTCTAGTGCAGAGTTCGTCTGGTAGTCTGAAGTACTATCACCTATTTCCGCCGTGAAACAGTAGTGTAATTAATTCGACTGAAAAAGTAGGCCCGGCGAAATTACAGGCACATGAGACAACTTTACGTCTCATGGTCGAAAACACATTAACGATTCCCTGATGCTGCAAATGTCCATAGGCGGCGGAAATAACTTACCATCAGGTGGGACTGCCTGTTTGTCGACATACTTGACGCCAAAAAATATTTTTTCACAATTCAACGCAGAAGAAGTTATGGTACCAAACGTTATGCAGAAAGTCCCTTCTTCTAAAAGCAGTTACGGACAGCTCAATAATTAACAGGCTCCGAGAATACGCCGCGGACGTTAATGGGACTACTATAAGAGCGATTGATCACACGTGGGAGACACTAAATAACTGTTAACCGTTGTATGTATGTTGTCCCGATATTAACCGGCGACTTCCCATGGTAGTCGTGTGGCAACCGTTGATTATCTATACGTTATTAGCTCTCTACTTGCGTGTTATGTTTGTAAATACTTTGACGTTCTTACGTGAAGTGGAGATGGAGAGATTAATGGTATGGATAAGGTAATATCTATTGCTGAAGACCGCTGTAGCGTGGAGTTACTATCGTGGATACTTGTGAGGCTTCTAATATTTAAGATCAATTATTGTATATAATTAATATTGTATATAAAGATTATTGTAAATACCCCTTGAGGTTTGCGTTATGTGGCTACATGTACGTTTGAGTCCTTTGTAGAGTATTTTAACAAAAAATAAAAAATGCTAACGGACTCAACCGATCTTGCTAAAATTTCGGCACACACATAGCATATGCTATGGAGAAAGCCATAGGCTACTTTTAACCTGGAAAGCGGGTGAAACCGCGAGGGACAGCTAGTAAGTGAATAAGCAAAAGGACATAAAAAGACAGCGACAAGGACACGGACCCTCCCGAGGAATTGAAAAAGTTTTTATATTAATTTCAGCTCGCCATCCCTTCAGAGCGATTAATGATTTTCCCAAATGAAAAAAGCTCCGGTTGATGTCCAAATCCATTTAGCTATCATGTGATCAAATGACAAACATCTACACAAACTGGAAAAGAGATTCACAAGTATTATGTTCAAAGGACAATAGCCTTCATAGAGGGAGATTTGGGATTAAACGGCTCCACTGGATATTAAAATATTTTGTTTATTTTTGCTATTTAGAAAAAGCAAAGACCCATTAAAAGCGGTGAGGTAAAAAGTAAATAGTTATTGCAACACGTAAAATACTCTTTACTGGAATCTAGCGACACCCTAGAGATAAGTAGCGGTGTTACAACATTTTCATATTAATAATTACATAATACCATAAGTAAGGTTATAAAAAAATAAACACGAAAAAAAAACAAATCGCCTGGTTAATATCTTTGAATTTAGAACGATAAGTATTTACAGCCACTACTATTTCTATACAGTATTTCTATTTACTGCCAGTTTTAGAAGTCTATACGACCTGCGTCGTCGACACTATCTGTGTAATTTTGGTCGCATAGAATACGACATTTTTTTTATTTTTTTATTCATAATATTATAAGACTAAGGTGCTCCTTTAAAGGTGCCTACTGTTATTCAACAGCAGATTGTACTGTCACTCAGTGGTGCCACTGCCTCTTAACGCTGGATATTACGCGACCAGATCGTTGGGGAAATCGAAACGAGACCGTTTTCCATTTATAGGCATTTAGATAACCATGTGGGCTTGTAGAAACTTTGCTAGATATCAAATGTCCTAGTGTTAGGCGTGAGTTTTGGAGAGAAACCGACATAAATGATTTCTATGCATGCCGTTTGTTTATTTGTCATGATACAATACAAACATTGTATTCTCTACTTTAGTAATAATTTCTAAAGTTCTTATTTCCTCATTTATAATAAAACTAGATACCCAAAGAACATGAAGAAAGACTTTCCTTTCTCGATGAATGTTGTTCTGGCAACATATTGGTAATGTATTCATATAATATTTATTGGCAACACTCTTCGTATCTTACAAAGTGAAATATGAGTTAAAAGTCGACTAAACTGGGTTATTACCGTACTGTTTATTGGAGGAGCATACGTTTTGTAATTGGTGGACGTTTATTCTGGATTTATAGTTATATTCGATCGGATATACGAGAATGGCATTGGTTTTGACGTTTCCGATGAATAATTGTCTTGCTACCGGGCGGGGTATGCGGTTTTATGGCAGACCTGTTATTTAATGGGATATTAAGGAGGAGTGGCTTTTTCATTCAATATTTATTGTTCTGAAGTTTTGTAAGGTGGGCTTTACGTGGGTGACGGAAATGTTTTACTGAGAAGATTCATTTGATAAAGTTACCTGTTTTTGGTTAGCTTTCTACGCTATCTACCTATATACTATGTAGGTATATGAAGAGCCTTATAATAATTTTAAACTACTAAAGTAGGAAACACAGCTATTGACAAGTGTCAATAGCTGTTTTTCCTACTTGTTGCAAGTGCAACACCAGGGGTAAATATAGCGTGTTGCCAGCCCTGTAAAAATCTCATCGCACCCTTAGTGAAGCAATTTGACATAATTTTCTATGGCTACCTCGGTATACGTGAAATATATAATGAGCTAGTTTAGATTTTTTAAATGGAACAAATATCTGTTAATCCACATGTTTTTCGAGTACTAAGTATTGAGCAACCTTATTATTATAAGCATTATTTTTTAACGTTTACATACAAACATGTATCTGCAACTAATTGTTCAATTCATCCGCATACGAAACGTCAAGTGACAGATAGACTTTGGAGTACAGGGTTTTCATCTCTGTATAAGAGTTATAAAATTTAAGTTATAAAAAATATTTGTTACTTATTTGTGGGATTTTATTCACATGCAGAAAACAAAACATTTGAAACTAAATTTACTGAGAACCATAAGAATACAACACGCGTTGCCATCTATTAAATAACGGGAACCTTCTATGTATAGGCTTTAATTTCGATTTAAACCCTAAGTCACAGTCATTAAGAATCAATATAAATAGTTGTTTTTTCAATTGCACTGAAGTTTCATTAACAATTTTCAACCTTATATCTAATGTGTTAAGAATCATTGATGTTTGTTTAGTTAGGAACACTAGTGTCACAATAAATATAGCGTTAGAAACGGGATGCGCTTACGAGAAATGTTTACGATTGTCTTCGTATTAAAGCTAAATAGCTGTTTTACTCATAACTATTGTTTTATTGCGCTTTTTTGCGTTGTTAGCTTAAGAAGACATCGGTGCCGATTTCATTGTTCACCTCTCATTCTACTTTAATAAAATTAAAAGAGAACGAAAGACTTAAATTAGTATTTTTTCCCGATGTAAAAAGATCCATGTATTAATCCTTAACATTAGCTAGTGATCGAAATTCGGCCGTAATTCATATAAAAATTAAGCTTACTTTAATGTATTTGCAACACATATAATATTAGAAATCGTACAAGCAGACGGTCCACTTGATGATATATGATTAAAGTCTGTGTTCTTTTTCCTCATAAAAAGGGTATTACATTTTCTGTCAATAAAATATTTTAGTAAATAAAGTAAATAAGTTTTTTTAGTTCAATTTTGGTTTTTATTAACCAGAAAGCTTAGATGTGAAAGACTGACTAACTTAGTTACCCTACTGGAACATTGGTGTGACCTAAGATAGTGTGAGGCGCCAACATTACGAATGTGGCCAGAGCTTTGGCGTCGCGTAAAATAGACTTATGGGTAGACAAGCTTTGTTTTGCAAGGATTCATGTCCAGCATGTAGATTTCAGTTTGATGACATTATTATTTATTATTAACTAGTTTCTGCCCTGCGGTGTCACCCGCGCCTGAGGATGCATCCTCAAAAACTTTGGCATTTACAATATGCGGATGAAAACGCATTGCTCTTTTTAAAATTATCCTCTATATCCATCCAAATCTGTTAAGAAGATTTTGCGTGAAAAAATAACAAATATCAAACCATCATCACAAACTTGCGTATTTATAATATTAGTGGGATCAAAAGGAGAGGATTTAAATAAACCTTTATCTATCTTTGTCTTGTTGCGCCTATGGCTATTTTCTTTTTTTCAGTATTCAATTAAATAAATATCCTGGGACATTCTTTACACACGGCCACCTGGTCCCAAACTAAGCAGAGCTTGTACTATGGAAACCAGATAACTGATATACATATAATACTTTTTTTTTCTAAATACATACTTATATAGATGTTTACACCCAGACACAGAACAAACAGACATGTTCATGCACACAAATGTTTGTCCTGGGTGGGAATCGAACCCGCGACCTTCGGTTTGGCAGTCAGAGCGCTAACCACCAAGCCAACTGGCCTGTCAATTGTTATAAAACGCTGTCTTGCACTGCTGTCTGTACGTATAAAGACTCAAAAGCACGAGGTTCACGATCGTAGTCAAGTACTAGAATGCAATTTCATTAACCTAAATGGATTCAAAGACATCATGTATCTATTTTATGCAACCAATGCCACTGCGGCGCTCCTGGCTCGTTACACGAACAGGTAGCTTTCAACTTAATTTGTATACAACATGGCTTTGCCAATCTGCAAGTTGCCACAACTTGGCACTGCTTAGACTTTTGAATCTTTAAATCCACCATCAGATCATGAGATCTGATATGAGTGATACAAATATCAAAACCTACTTGTGATGTTCGAACAGGTTACAGAAATATTTATATTCAGGTTACTAAGTTAGCTCTCACATGGTGTATCGATGACCTGATTTGGGAAGTACTGGTTGCTAGATCTTGGGTCTCTTTCATAATGGTTAGAGCTGACGAGTGTGTAAGAGTCTGCTTTTACTAATTTTTTAAAGATTTTTTTTATACATAATGGTTTACTTTGATATAAATATTATAAAAGCTTTTGCAGACTACTATTCCTGAACATTAAGACCGGTTCAAAAATCTTTACTATTTCCAAATCTAAGGATAAACACAAAATAACAAGGCTCTACATAACATATTTTCTTTTAGTTTATATTGCATTGCGCAAATAACAGACAGGGTTACAACTAATGAAACACGTATTGCGACCTCAAAACCTTCAATGTAGGTTGAAGAAAGGATAATTCTCACGAGCCAAGAGGCAGGCACTCGTCTAGTGTTTAGTATAATAACACAAGATGGGCGGACATGTAATAAAGAGTGTTCGACGCGGTTTCGATTTCATAATGATTCGATTTCGTCTGGGCCGAGGCATGAGCCAGTAAATATTCTGCAAATACTGCGATCTGTGGTCTACTGAGCTGGTTTACGGATCTGTCGGATAACAAATAGGCGGAAATCAATGTCAAAGTCAGTTTAGACATTAGAGTTCGTAAGCGGAACGTACTACTACCTATTTCCACCGTGCAGTAGTTAGGTTAGGTTAGTCACTTTTATCACCCTGTTTTTAATACAATGGTCAGAGGACCGTTGAAATTACAGGTATATGAGCAACAGCACAAATTACAGCAAATTGATGCCTAAGGGTCGACGATGCGTTGGTAATGTCTTTCATATAAATCCATAGGTGGTGGTGACCACTTGCCATCAGTGGCAGCTTCTGTCTGTTTGTCAGCCTTCCCGATATAACGCATCTTCATTGCGATAAGGGCTTAACTCAAAATTTTGCGAAATGGAGTTACGATCATAGAGAGACTAAACAAAGTGCGTTCTATCCGATGAAGATCAAAAGATAGTCAATTTAATTATAGAATAAGCATACCGATACTTCAGCCCCTTCAACACCGGGACCCACCCTCCCCGCTCAGTGCAAAAGTCACCCAAAATCGATATGTGCCAAAAGTGACTTTTTGAGTTAAGCCCCAATCGTTCTGAGGGTGCGATAAAACAAGTCGAGCATTAAGTGAGAAGAACCGACAAGAAATTCACCACGATTGCATTCTTTTATATTATTCGATATATCTAAGAAGGTGTGCTAAAGCCGGATCACTGTATGCCCAGTTAAAGCTGCTGATTGCTCGAAGCTAACTCTAAGAATCTCATCTCTATAAAATCATTGTGATTGATTAGCCTATCTAGTATTCTATTAGATATAGTAGTCTATTAGAGCAAGTGACTGCTCTAATTAATCTGCGCTTAGTCAGCAAAATCAAGCGTAAAGCGACTTTCGACATTACAAATTTAGCGTGATTTATCGATCAGTTTATACTTTGAATAAGATTATATTTGCACTAACATCTCACCCAGTTCGAACAAGGCTATTGTATTATCGATTACTTATAAATGAACTAACAATGGTTATAAAAGTCAACATGTTACTTTTCTGTTGTTGAAACACACTGACAATTTATAGGAGATAGTACCTATATTATAAAAAATATTAGGCATGTAAAAGCAGAGGTTATTAATCTCGACACATTACCTCAATTGATAAATACAGTAGAATCCGTTTATTATGACTCCGCCTATATTGACCAACCCCGCCTATTATGACGTAACTACATAACTAATTTTGGTTTTCATATAAAATTCTTTGTAACAAAATCGCTTATAATGACTTCGCTTACAGTGACATGTCGCTTATTATGACGCAATTTTTATAAATTTTGTCCGTTTATAGTGACCGACATGATTCTTTACACCTTCGGCAATGTTCGTTGATCCCCGACTACGTTCGGCACGTGGCTTGTTTTTGTTTTGAATCTCAGTATCAATGTACCATGGCAATGTCTTCTATACACAATAATATTAGAGACTGCTATTACATAAAATGAAAATACAAAAGCAGACAAAAATTACAGATTTCTTAAGTAAAACATTAAAAATATACATACATGTATTACATGCAATTTTTATATTGATTTAATATGCAATGATTCTCTATTACAATAAGTATTTACCTAAAAAAAAGAAGGTTCTTTTTTTTCACAAAAATGCTTTGTATGACGTCCGCTTAGTATGACGTGTTTGTCAATTCCCTTCGATGTCATTATAAACGGATTCCACTGTACTTACTTTTGGTTTAATATCCGACACAATATTGTAAAATCAATTTGAGTGAAAGTATCATCTTTCAACATAATTTTATACGTGCACTTAAACTCACCCATCTAAAGTTAATTAAAATTTCATGTGATATTAAGTGGGTTAAGTGGTACCCAGAGGTCCATATCAACGTACCTGCACCTTGAAAATTTACTGCCATATTACGTGGAAGGGTCTTGAAATTAATTAGATAAGATCATGTAGCTGGCTTGAAATAAGGTGAGGGATACTTTCATCGCAAGTATGGTTACCATTTGACAGGCGTATGTCATTTTTGACTGGAATTTTGATATTAAGGCGGTGTTTCCACCAGAGATACGTAGCGAGGGATGTGTTCTAACACACCAATAGGATTGCTTCATTTTTAATGGTTACAGGTGGCAGATATAATTAAGCAACCCTATTGGTGTGTTGGAACAAAACACATTTGTCGCTACACATTTTTGTTGGAAACGCAGCCTAAGACAAGCGAGTGGCCGGCGCTAGTCTGACACAGGTATATTTTCGAGATAGCCACTTTTTAAATATGCTTGCAAATCTTTCCTTACCTTATTAATTTAAAACAAGAATTATGACATCCTCAGTAGAGACTCAGCTCAAGAATACAGGCGATGAAAATCAACTTTCAAAGCATCCAGCAATTTCATTAGAAAACCTATTGGTATCCTAATAATACCATCAATACCATTAATAATGGTAAAGTTTGACTTCCACCCCTGACCCTTCCACCTTCAACCCATCTGCCGTCACCTCAAGCATCACAGGCAACAAAACAAAAGCCAATTACAATAAAATGCGGACTATAAAAGCTACCCAAGGTGTGTGTAGCTTTCTCCTATTATTCTCCTATATCTCTGACAATACGGTGTCGTACAAGTGCTGTGTCACTACATGCCACCTTGTTAATAAGGTGATGTGACGTTGGATGATAAAGTGGATATTGAAGTCAATGTTAAGAGGATAGCACTTTAGGCCAGATATAATCTCTTTGAATTGAGCATATATAATAACAATGTTGAAGCAGTTCTTTCTACATAAAAAACCGTATGTGTGTGTATATATACAATATATATGAGTATAACTTCTTACTTGATTACCCGAAATTATAGGTGAGAAAAACTGCACTAAAAGCATTGTTTACTATTCAGTAGTGAAATTGTAGAGTCCAAAGTTTGCACCTGTCTGTAGCAACGAATAACAATTTTTGACGTTGTTAGGTTATTATTGACAATAACATCATTACGCACTTATTGACACTGGCAGTCGCGATTTGTGTGATGTTCCGGAGAGACCGTTATCAGCTAACTTCATCCGTGAGAATTTTGTGTTACACTGATGCGCGCGCATCTTAAAATTTTACTCTCATAATTTTTTCATAACGCGCCTATAGAAGTATACCTCCAAAATATGATGACTTAGCCGAAAAAATCTACTTACACAATACTAATATCATACTAATATATTACATCTTTAATGTTTGTCTTAACCTTTTAAGGGATAAATTCATTAATCATTGTCATTAATAGTGTTGGGAACAATTTGACCAGAAGTTTTCATATAGTACAGATTTGTAAGTAAAAGAACAACGGAGACATATGTGTCTCTATTCCTTAAGCTAATTTTCGCAATGCTTAGGAAATTCCTAACAAATCACAAATGGACAATTTACTACGAAAAAAAAGCTGTTTTAACTAATGAGCATTCGAATCCTCCATTTTGATATAGGGCTTCTCATAGTCTATTTACACAGAAGCCTTATTTCCTGTCATAAACAATTCATAGAGCCTAGCTCAGTACCCTTGATCTAATTCAAAGCCTTCATCTTCTTCCTCTAAGTAATTTGACGGTAACATGCAATCGGAAATTGACACCGAGACTCTACTGTTCATTATTTAGCTGAATTAACTCTGACATAAACTCTACTAAGCAAAGTGATTGCGCAACGCATCCCACCATTAACTTACTTGTTTAAATACTAAAATACGCAAATGTTTCACGACCAACAATGCAAAAACACCAGCCGTGGGAAAATCGTGGAGATTTACTCTTAGATCAGCATATAAAGGCGTGCGATAAAGAGATGAGCTAGCTTTCTTCTCAGGCTTTTTTGTAGCAACCTTGCGCCTGCGTCGTCGACGCAGCTGTGACGGTGCCGGAGATTCTCGTATAATTACGGATGGATTTATAGCTAGTCAAGGCAACAACTGTTATTGTAATTGTTATACAATTATTCGTATTGGTACTACCCTGGTATTCGATGCAATGTGTCTTTGAATCGTTTTGCCCCATCTCTGGCAACATTTCCAATTGCTCTTTAACTAAAAATTTAATCAGACTATAACGAAGATTAAAAAAAATTGTCAAATCAGTCCAGTCGTTCCCAAGTGATTCACTCAATTAATTGGTGAAAAATATCACGAAGTATTTATTATTAGTGAAATTGATATATGTAATGAAAATAAATTTCTCTCGAGGAGCTAGTAAGAAATTCATGAAAACAAACAATATTTAAAACGTAAATATGCAAATCATCGAATTCATCAAAAGATAAACACTGATAGCAAATCTTTTGACCTCGAAATTCACGCACGAGATTCATCGATCACCAAATTCCAGATTAATAAAGATAGTGTCAACTCTCCGTGGATTTGCGCCTAAGAATAGCCGAAGATCCGTGAACAATGCCAGCCATCACACAATTCATATCATCTATTGTGCTCTGGACTTTATTCACCTGTCCATTGTGACCCACTGACCAGTATGTACATCGCATCTCGATACAATAAATACTTTCGATACCACACGATTCGATTCAATCGCCCACTTGTAACATAAACAGTTACACGTCAGACAAAATGAAACGACCGTGAACTTCATGATCGAAACGGTTTGTTTAGATTTACGATCTACCTGTTGATGTATTCAATCGTTCATCCGTTATTAACACGACTTTCTACAATCGATTACTATCGTAACTTCATGTTTTATTTCTCTATAGATATTAAATTCCACCCCGTTCTCTTTCAAAGAATTGTATTACGAAGTTATTATGACTAAATTGTAGATAAGCAAGCAGGTGTATTATATTGGCATAAAATCACAAGCAATACAAACCTGTACATTTTCCGGCGTTAAACCATTAAAACGCAATAAATTCACACAACGAACAGATGTAGGAAATACCTTGAACATTGCCGAGGAAATCGTAAATATTATGTTGTAGGAGAAATTACAACTCGATTATGAATCGAGACGCGTTGACTCGATACCGGAGTAAAACAGCCTCCTCGGGGGGAAAAGCACAGAATATGACAAGTTAATTTAGATTGAGTGAGCCCGTGAGAGTTGAAATGGTAGGTGAAAGACAACCGGAACGAATTGTCTCATTTCATTGTGAACTAAACGCGATGGGAGGAGAACGAGACGGCACAAGTGCAAAGGTCGCAGATAACCTAAATGTCATCCGTGTAGACGTGTTGTCTGCACACGATAAGTGCATGTAAGTACTAAGTATTAGACAAGCGACACTGTTTATAGAAAGTGAAAACTAATAGCCAATATCGTGCATAATGCTAATGCATATGCAAATGATACAAGGTGTATGCAATACGCTGAAAGTTATAGTACTTTTAACATGGAGATGGACTTTGATCTTATACTTAGTGTATTTGAAATATTTGATTAAGCTGCAGTCAATTGTTTACGATTTTATGTTCTATCTTTATAGATATACAAGCTTTTATTCATTAGTTTAGTATTAAATTTTGCCATGTAAAAGTTAGAACGGCAAGAATGAGCGGAAGTAAAACCGTTGGTTGCTCTGGAATGCAATGTGAATTATGTAAATAGGAGAATCTTCTCTATTGTACTGATGGTGAAAATGCTACTTGGTACTTCACACTTGGTGAATTCAGAACCATTATTAGAAGCTATCATGACGTGGAACGTTCACCGATTAAAATGCATGATGTAAGTCTTCGGATTCATTTATTAGGATGTTAACTTTGCAAATAAAATGAATAGTTGTCGGAATGAAAATTCTTGTGGAAAATCGATTTTATTGGAATCTCCATAAATATATTGAAATTGAAATCTATTCATCTATTAGATAAACTGACTACACACTAATATTATAATTGTAAATGTTTGTATGTCCTAGATGTTTTAAAGTTTCTGATTTTATCTGATATTTGACACTTGAATAGAGCATGTTTTGGATTAACACATTTTTTTTCCAAGGAAAATATGGGATCATTCGGGAAAGCTAGCTAATTAATTATAAGGTAATTAGTGGATGAATTAATTTCAATAATATAACCGTTTTAGATTTACGCAGCTTTTTATAAGAGGGCCTCAAGGGCGTTCAAACTTACTAATCCAGTGCCCCAATCGGCAAAGTTACTAAAAATACCGTATTTATTGTACAGAAAATTCTACAATTACAACGGTATTCTCAATATTCTGAATTCTGATCTCACGATCCATCGCCACGATTACGTCAAAAGTTCGCACGCACAATCTCATCAGAATCCCAGCATGGGCGAGATTATATTTCATGAAAATATTTCTATAGAACCGTTACACTTAAGTTCGATGTTTTGGGTAAACCATGTTTAGGCTTGAAGCGGAGAAATTACATCGAAATTGATTAAGTTTGGGAGTCTAGGAAGGAGTTGCCAACAATGAGTTTTACATCGTGAATCAATAATTTGACTATAATTCTACATATGAATAGCTATTAAATTATTCATTTAACTTAATATATCATACAATGTAGTTTGTTATCGTAATGTAACATCATTGAATAATATTTAAAGAAACTACTACAAACTGTGAACGTAAACCAAAGTAAAGTTTATTTTTTTGCAAAGTTTCGTGAGCAGCACGTACTGAATCGGACGTGACAGCGTAAAAAGGTAAATAGTGTGAAAGTTCAGCTACCGGAGAAAACCGAATTGTACTCGCACAAAGCGAGATGATTTGAAAGGAGTCAATTGCATCGGATATAACAAACACTTTATTGGAGGTGTTCGTATTCCATAGAAAGAGGCAATGGATGGTGTTGTTATGGTACAATATGACATTGAATCAGGAAAATGTGTAGTATCAAGTTTGGCGCTCGTTAAATTATGAAAGCTGCTTTGCTTTGGCAATGATAGATAGCTCAATGGTAGTGACGTCAAGTGTCTAAGAAGATCCATGGATTCTTATCCTAAAATAAGAATTAGCTTTAGGCGAATGAATAGTTTGACACCGTAGCACCGTATTTTGCAGTATCCATATGACTACCACCCTAAAACTAACAATCAGTCATCAGGAACCTACAAGTATCTTCTGGCATATGTTCCTTTCCAGGTTTCATGTATATAGAAAAAAAAAGCATTACATAAATTACCTGTGGCAGCACACGAGGTCATCTCGGTGATGAGACCCTCAAGGTCCGGTGATATGAGCCTCTCCTCATCCTCAGCGTGCGTATAGTCCAGCGCATGGTATATCACCAGGGCCAGGTTAACCACCAACTGGAACAATTAATTATCATCTGTAAATCTATTGGGATAAATTTTATAATAATAGGTTGCCTGACTTACACAGCCAGTTCAAATGTAAATTTGTTTTGTGTGCCTTTCCTTATTCCAATATGTTAACTCAGGAACAGAATAGGCACATATATGATTTGAATATGACACTTTATAATTTAATTCACCGTCATAGTGACGCCATGTTTTATTTTGACATGAATAATTTTATAACTAATTTTAAGTTGACAAAAGACACCCTTTATCTGCCTCTTAAGTTTAAGCGACATATCGCTACATTGTTAGCCGGTAATATTACATTTTATAACAAAGCTACTAGTAGCTTGATCGGGGATATTGTGCCTATCGTTATTGGTGATAACGAGGTACCTGGGGAGGGTTTTCAGAAACGACAAAGGCTAGGCTCAATCATTTAAATATTGTACATCAGAACATACAAGTCCCCCTCTTGGTGACTTTAGTTTGTTTGAATTAGTTGTGGAAGATGCTCTTAAGAAAGCTCAAACCTGTAATAAGACCACAATAGTATGTGGTGATTTAAATGTAAATTTGTTAGTAGATTCGCCTACAACAGTTAGATTAATTAATTTGTTTAAATCGTTTAATCTCAATAATTTATTCTGTGAACCAACTAGAATCACGGCAACATCTGCCACTTGCCTCGATAATGTGTTCTGCAGCTGTGATGTACTTGAAAAATCTGTAATCAGTGAGTTGACTTCAGATCATTGTGGTCAAAAGGTAGTTTTATTAGATGACAATTACATTAGCCGTCGTAATATAACATGTAGGCCTATTACCTCAAGTCGCATGGCCCGTTTCAAAAACGCTGTAAGTAGAAATATTGTTTCCATTGATATGTCACATGAAGAACCAGATAGTCTTTATAATGAACTATTCGATCTTATAAGAAAAGAATATGATAATAATTTTAAGCCAAGAACCTTTAGTGAAAATAAACATTTTATTAAGTTTAACGATTGGGCAACCGTTGGGATTTATAAAAGTAGAGCTATGTTGTATGAGCTGTATGGTATGAAAAAATATAATCAAAATCAAAATTTCATACTATATATAAAAAATTACTCTAAACTTTTTAAAAAAGTGTGTGCTTCTGCTAAATCTATTTACTTAAGAAATAAAATAAATCAATCAACCAATAAAGTAAAAACTACTTGGAACATTATTAACTCTGAAAGTGGAAAGTCTAACCACCATAATAAACGCATTGAATTAAACATTAATAATAAAGTTATAAGTGAAGATAGTGAAATAGCACATGCATTTAATAACTTCTTTAGTGATATACCTATAGCTACAACGAGCTCCTTAAATTCCTCACCAACAGACGCGGAATTAATATTGAAAAGCAATGTATCTGTATGTGATGAGTGTTTTAAATTTAAGCATATAACACCTCACGACATACTTAAAGCTTTTAAAAGTTTAAAAGTTAAACGCACTGGCGATTTATGGGATATGTCTGTTACGGTCTTACAGGGGATTGTAGATACTATCGCTCCCCATTTAGCTCTGATTTTCAATAGATGCGTTGATTCAGGTAAATTTCCGGATTTGATGAAATATAGTAAAGTTATACCGCTATTCAAAACTGGAGATCCTAGTGACCCCTCTAATTATCGGCCCGTCTCCATTTTGCCAGCCCTTAGTAAAGTATTTGAAAAGATTATTTTATCCCAATTGCTTACTCACTTTAATTTAAACAAACTTTTACATAGTCAGCAGTATGGTTTTACGAAAGGTCGTTCTACGGTTGACGCTGGCGTGGCGCTTTTAAGAAATATTTTTAAAGCTTGGGAGAAGTCACAAAATGTCATTGGTGTTTTCTGTGACTTATCTAAGGCTTTTGATTGTGTCGATCATGACACACTAATCCGTAAGTTACGTCATTATGGGGTAAAGGGTATGGCACTTGACATGATGAAATCGTACCTTGGGAAGAGAATTCAAAGTGTTGATGTAAATAGGGTCAAATCGTCTGGTTCTTCCGTGCATATGGGTGTACCGCAGGGCTCAATCCTAGGTCCATTTTTATTTTTAATTTACATTAATGACCTTCCATTTTATGTTAAAAATACCTGTGGAATTGTACTTTTTGCTGATGACACCTCACTGATTTTTAGTGTTGATAGACTGAAATCAAACTATGACGATGTAAACGGTGCATTGGCCCAGGTATTAAATTGGTTTACAGTAAATAATCTAGTTTTGAATGCAAAGAAGACTAAATGTATTAAATTTGCGTTACCCAATGTGAGAAAAGTAGGCTGTAATTTAATGATAAATAATGAAGCTCTTAATCTAGTTGAATCTACAGTATTTTTAGGAATTACTTTAGACTCAAAACTTCAGTGGGGTACCCAAATATCATCCCTTGCGGGAAAACTCAGTTCGGCAGCTTACGCAGTGAGAAAAATTAGACAACTAACAGATGTAGATACAGCACGATTAGTATATTTTAGTTACTTTCATAGTGTTATGTCCTATGGCATTTTGCTCTGGGGCAAAGCTGCTGATATAGAAACTATATTTATTTTGCAAAAGCGGGCGGTGCGAGCTATGTATAATTGGGGTTCTCGAACTTCCCTTAGAGATAAGTTTGCAGAAATAGGAATACTTACAGTTGCATCACAGTACATTTATGCAAACATATTATTTGTCCATCGAAACCATAGTCATTTTGCTAAAAAATGTGATATGCACTCAATAAATACTAGAAATAAGCACAAACTCGTGACCTCTGCTTATCGACTGCAAAAAGTACAAGGTTCATTTCTGGGACTAGGTGCGCGCTTCTATAACAAAATCCCTGCATCGACTTTAGATTTGTCCTTGCAAAAATTTAAGGATCATATTAAAGCTGTATTGGTAAAAAAGGCTTATTACAACATAAATGAATATTTAAATGATAATAGTGCCTGGTTGTAAATGTATTGTTGTATGGTATGATTTATTTTTTATTTTTTATTTGAATGCAATGTAAATTTATCTATAACTTTGAACATGTTATGGTCACAGTGATAACACTTTGTGTGTATTCTAAAATTCATAATTTTTTTTTTAATGTGCTTCAAACTTAAGTTAGTCATGCTCGCTTTAATGCCTTTGCTTGTGGCGGCGTCGTGTGGCGGGTCGCTCACTTCCCTACAATATGGCGAGGAGGGCGATGGCTGCCACATGCGTCATACTTGTGAACAGGTGCTGCTTGTGGGGGCTGGTCGGCTTTAGTTTGTTTGTATTTTTTTTTCATTAGATATTTATAATATTATATTATTGTTAAATAATTCTGCAATATTGCCATAACACACAGGTATTGTCAATGAGACTAAATAATATTTTATGTAATAAATCTAAGTTTGTTTTTTTTTTTTTTTTAAAGAGTAATTGCTGAGTTTATTGCCGGCTCTTCTCAGTAAAAAACAACCTTCCGAACCGGTATTAGAGTCAGACTATTCATAAGTGCTTGTAAAGGCCTATTTGAATAAAAATATTTTCATTTCATTTCAATAAATTTTATTGTTTGTTTCTAATTTTGAGGTTGGTAAGAGATATCAAATAATCACTAACTTTAAAGCATTCATCTACCTAACCGATCACCATGAGACTTTGTACCGTTATTCTTGGATCTATTAAAAGTAACATAGGATACTTTTTATCCTAGAAAAATGTTACATTCCTAGGGAACCCGGGTAAAACAGTGGGGGACAGATAGTAAAGATATAAATCTCTTTAAAACTTCGAAATCACTAGTTACAAATATGATGTACTCGTAGTCATAGTGTTATGTTATGACCTGAATGTATATATTTTGCTGTGAGGTAATGTTAGCGATTATTTTCAGCCAAATCAGACATCAACAAAAGTCATTATCCTAAGCTGCGTCACTATTACTAGGCCTACTCTGGCGTAACGCGACACACCTCTATCATTGCATGGTATAAAGTGATCAGAATAGCGATTAAGATTGTCATTGATATTTAAACGAATATGTACTGAGTAATCATATAAACATTTTTGACTCTAAAAATGGCCTGATACAGCTGTAGGAATACATCAAAGAGGAAATCCATTAAATCAGTGATAAAAGAGACAATAATTTGATTGATTATTATGTCAGTGAAAAGTCATCTTTGGCCAGATAGTATAATAGCTCAAAATGGTTTGCAATCCTCGCTTCCTTACTATCATTAGTAAATTAAGCTAATCGCTGATCTCTTTCCCAAGAATCAGCTCCAAACTACCACACAACACGATGCACCCACCGTAGCTATCGAACGCAGCAACCGTAACGACCACCGTCCGATTCATTGTACACCGTGTCGCAACACATCTGAATGCAACCACTCCCGTCTGAGCTGAAACGCAACGCTACACACTCCATTAAACGGATGTTTGGAAACAAGATTAATAGGATGCTAGAAATCACCACTCTGTAGCAATGTTACGCGATGCTTCTTTCAGATGTATATGCAAATTATAGGAGTCAATAAGTAGGTCATCTAAGTAAAGTACTATAGAGGAAACTTATTGATATTGTCCTCTTGGTATATGTCAATAAATAATGGGATATAGATTAGCAATTCAACTCTATTTATCGCCTCGACACCCACAAAGCAAAGCTAGACAAAGATGACTCACAAAGGACAATGTCCAGAACAACTCCACAACCGATATAGGCAACAATGCGTCATGGATCAGAAAATTTACAAATATCATCTATTTAAAGTTTGGGGACCTATTTCAAATCGTATAGCCGAATATATCGATGGGGCATCTCTTATCGACAGCATTGTATGCAAATCACGTGCAATATGATTGCATTGTGTTGCGTAAGCGCACGCAACTGAGACGGTTACAATAACAACGTCCGATTTACGAGGCTCACAACACAATGAAAGTCCTTAAACAGTTACAGCTAGGATGTGAGAGGCTATTTGCAATTGTGGGATAAATGAATGAAAGGTTACGGATGTTGTTAAATCAAAGGTGATAAGAGTGATTTTGGTGATCTGTAATGATACTATTGTTCTTTATTTAAATTATCCTAATAGTAAACAACAGGAAGTTTGGTCATGAAGGACACGAACTGTAGATACTGGTAATTAAAAATACAAATAAAAAATACATGTTAGAGCAAATATTAAAGCAATAACATATTGAATTATAAAAGACTAACTGTCCCACGCGGTTTGACCCGCGTTTCCGAGGGATGTAACCTATATTTTCTTCCATATGCTTTATCAATGCGCCAGGTTGCATCTAAATATAATACGTCTGGTAGTTTTTGCGTAAAATATTAACAAACATCCATAAATACTCACATACTTTCGCATTTATAAAGTTTATAGGATAATCACTGAAGACGCACCTAATCAGAAATATTGAAAATAACCATAAATTTACATTGCAAATATTACTAGAGAAAAACTCTGGAAACAATAAAATGTTAATGAAGCGAGACTAACAGCATTGCGGAATCAATTAAGCGGTGGGATACAGAATATTTGGTTTCTCATTTTCTCATCACATCATGAGAATTGCCATTGGCTAAGTTACTTTTTATAGGAGCACTTAGTGGGACACTTGTGACGCTAATGTTTGTAAAAACAGATTCTGGCCACGCGAGCGTACGTGGACGAGCTCCAGGTATTCCATCTTTATGTAGCATGTTTAATTTATGTAAAATACATAAATCAAGTGAACACGCATCGTGGGAAACCGCTGCTTGTATAATGATTATCTTATCGCGGTTGTAATAGTTGGAATCGTCAGTGCATGCTTTATGACTTAACATTCAACTGTTTACATTTTTAACGACAGCCATTTGTTACGTGGGTACACTTTTTCTCTCTTATTTTTGTTTGTTCTCTTTCTTGTTTTACTTCTTGTAACTGTTACTAGTGTTCGACTTAGTTTGCTTGGCCTGAAAACCTTTTATACTTCTGAAAATTGTTGCATATTTTTTTTTTGTAAAACTGGTACAGATTTGCTATCTATGTTTAGCAAAAAATATCATTCAATAAACGAGTATGTGCAAATTCCATTCATTCATAAACACTACACATGCCATGAATAGTATTAAACTTGATATAAAAGTGCTCATTGTAGTACGATCTTTGAGGAAATATAAAAATCCTAATGCTCCTTTTAATAAATTTTCAAAATGAATACTCATATAATAAAATTTTAAGCCCCATTGTATTGTTTAGAACCATCTGGTCATTCTTAGAAAATAATTGAAACATGTTGTTTTTTTGAAAAGGGACAATACCGACACTGTAAAGCAACACGATGGAGACTCATCGCTTTGTGAGTGACTTTTAAGGGAACAATTTATACGTAGCAATGCTTTGGAAACTAACCGATAAAATGCTGAGAAGAAAATTAAAAGTAATTCCTTAACATTTAAAATAATTCAAGACAATGGAAACACACGAGAAGCCATTGACACACATAAACGTTCAACTCACACGCATCGATTGACACACTGATTTAATAGACATTGACTTATTAAATTAGCATTATCTCGTTTGTGCTCGACGTAAAAACTTGTAACGACAATTTATCTTAACGGAATGATTCTCATTAATTTTCACTTCCTTTTAAGATAGCATACTAACTGTGTAATGTATTTGAACCTTCTATTTGGTCAGGGCTTGGCTAGAACTAGGTTTGTTAGAACCACATTCATAAACTTAGACTAACTTTAAAGAGGAGGTCCTGGGATAGATAATCAGTAGGGCGACTATGTAATCCTTTTAGCATCGTAGTTGCAATCAATTTTGTTTTACATTGACGGCACTGCGTGTGATGTCCCACACTGCTCGTGAGTCTAACCATCAATCTATATTTTAATAGGCTTCCACATTGAATCCGAGAAAGTTACATCATTCGGGTGCAGATCGGGCAAGGTTTAATGTATATTTCTTAATTACCCGAGAGACCTCAAACCAGACTCAAAATATTATCGCTGTAAAGGCTTCAAAGACCCAGCTTTCATCTCAGAGGAATCATCCACAACACAAAACCATAATGGCAACATGATCACAACCTAGATAACGAAACTTTCATACTTAACACAAAGTTCAATATCAATAGAAAAGCATCATAATTCATAGTTAATTGAAAGCATGCTCGCGCCAATCGTGCGTGAGCGCAGTTGTGCCGAACGGCCCCGATGCCTACCGAGGATTAAATTCAATTACGATCTACTTACACGGAATGATTTGGCGATGTTGTAATTTTGTTTAATGTTATTTAAATTATCAATTTCGGTGTTACGCTTTGGAGTTTCGACCGACTTTTACCGAGTATCATCGTAATGCTATAGAACTACTTTCATGGTATCATTTCAGAAATTACAGTTCATAAAACGTTCCCATTCCCGCCTTCCGTAATAACAGAGGGGTCAGAAGCGACGTAGGTCTAGTATATTGGAGTTAGTTATTTTATTTGATGGTCAGAAAAAGTAATGGGACCGTACCTTGGTTTTAGCTGAAAATGAATTAATAGCCTTACCTTCCAGTACAGTGTCCCATCCAGGTGGTACTAAAAATTACCTACCCTTCCACTGCACTATGGTTTCCTCTCAATGTTTTATTTTACCGAAAGTTCAACATTATAGGATTCGAACCCACGACACTCGTCACGGCATTCGACATCACTACCAACTGAACTAATATCGCCTTAGGACATTTGTTATTGCTATAAATCATTATAACCTTAATTGAAACTCACCAAACACTATATCTACTTATTTGTCCATTATTACCAATTTAGGTAAAATCACAATGATCTTACTACCAAATAAGGCAATAACATGTAATGCTAACGAACGTACAACACTTGTACGGACAATCTCGTATTCTAATTTGAAATGCCCTACACCTATTCAATTGTGGCAAAGTGACCCCTCGATAACCCTTCACTCTCTAGTTAACCGAAGTGCAGTCGGTCAGTGTCTTACAAGGAAACATCGGGTCGATGTGACCCCGTATAAGGATCGGAGTGAAAGTATTCGCTTAGCGTCATTGTTGGGTTAAAATATTGGATCGTTAGAGTGAAATGGGTGTGGATATTTTTCATAAAGGTCAAGTGTCAACCAATTTAATATAAGACAGCCGCAGTGGGTGACCATAAAACTAAACTTTGTTTACACGCCATAAAGATCATTTTAAGTATGCCAAAGCCGTGTCTTTTAGGGCTTTTATAATAATTATAGTCATCATTACTACTTCTAGACCTATATTCTATACATTTACCCAATCCCTACTCGGAACAAAACTTGACAGTGATAGAGATATAGAGCCAAATTCTTATTCTGCCAGCGCTGTTCCCAATCAGTTGGGGTTGGCGCAATACGTATGAATCTTCCTTTCTTACACAAACTATTATAATAATAATAATAATAAATTTCATTTATTCACGTAATTTGCACCCATTAATTACAAATATTATATCAAATAATCATAATAAAAATATAAAATGAAACAAATATAGAAAAAAATATAATTTTTATACTAAATTAATACTATACAAGGTATAAACTTTACAGTCTTCTCTCCGGCACTGGTACAGCGACATGTCTGCTGGAACAATGCCGAATAAAAGGGCAGTCCAACCTTTCCCCAATCATCGCCAACACAGTGTTGGAGCTGGCCCGCACTATATGCACTAAGGACGCTGCACGCTTACGCATTGTCGTGTTAAAGCAGTCTGTGCGTGCCTCTGCGAACATACCTGAGGCACTGCAGTATCGGGGCAGCCCCATCACCGCCCTGAACGCGTTATTAAACTGGACGCGGATGGCGCTGTAACTATCTATTATGATTTACTCTGATCTATCTCCTCTTCTTCGGTCTTCCTCTTTCCATTTATTCGGCAACTTTTATAATCATCACTCGTTTGGTCAGATTGCATCCATCTCACTTCATAAAATGTTCATACCATTCATAAATGGTTCCCTCTCATATTTTCTGATACAGCCACTAGTTTCAAATTTCCTCTTCTATATTCTTTCTTAATCTTATCCGTTCTTGTCACTCCACACATTCATACACCCATACATACCTATATATTACACCCAGACACAAAACAAACAGATGTTCGTGCACATTGTGTTGTAAGCAAATGTGGAAACTTTAGGATTATGTATAACTATTACCAACAACAAAACATAACTTAGCGCACATGGAAGGCTATTTATTGCAAACTTCCTGTGATGCGTAAAGTCCGGAAGGAAGCCGCATGAGTTTACACTTACAAGGTTAACGATAACTCACAAGTTCACACAACTCTCGGTTTCTAAGTATCCTGGAAATTATGGAGTCACTTAACTAGTTGCCATGTTTATCTATCTTCTGAAATGAATGTTTGTCTGTATGTCCTTTATAGAATCGTAAACTATGCAACGGATTTTAATGCAGTTTTCAGCAATAGATATAGCAGGGCGCAGCTAGTAATGTATAAATAGGCAAATAAAAATAGTGAAGTACCGTTTTCTCTTCTGTTTGTTAACATTTTCTTTTGTTTTATAAGTAGCTTTTGACGAGCTTTAGTGCTGCCAATTAAAGGAAAATGAATTACTCCTTTTTTTAAAAGCAAATTAATGTATGTTTTCGGTCGTCGAGTCGACAAATCGACCAGTGAATCAAATAAAACAACTATTTTTGAAAGAGGAGATATCTGCGGAACAACCTGACATAGTAACCAAGGGACGTACGACGGTCACCTAGTACCATTTGATAAATATAAATGAAAATTCACAGAATACATCGATGTTCAAAAAATCGATTAATTGCCATGATCGAATCGATAAACACGAGTCCTACTCTCACGACCTCGACACAATGTTTACAAACGGCAACGAGTTTGTTCCCAATTCGACTAATGCAATAAGTCCAGAGTGGTGACCCGGGCGAACCCTGTATGTGCCGTTCAAAATTAGCATTTATGTATACGGCGGTAAGGACATGGTTGTCGAAGCTGTGCTGCTGCGTGTAAAACAATGTGGTCAATTAGTTTGATTTGTCGCCTGTCCACTGCGATAATTGGCTGTACCAAACATTGGAGGAAAGGGTGAAGCAATATTATTTTGTCCTGTGAATATTCACATTGAAAATATTGGCTTTTTCTAGTATTCAATTCTATTGATAGTTAATCTTCAACCTTTTTTTTCCAAAACTGTTTAGTGTAAATGTAAGTTGCTGTGTCTACGTCAAGAGGAGTACATTTATGTGAAATTCTTTTAAGATTTATGTATTTTGTACTTTGGTAGCTTCAGAAACTTTGACCTTAAGTGTCCTCCGCGGGCCTAAAATTAATTAATGGTTTTGCGTTTTTTTTAAACTCAGTTTGGTAGATCAAATAAAAATGTAAAACCTTCAACATAATAGGAGTTCAAGACTTAATACCACATTCGTAAACAAAGCCTAAATTTCATTTTCCTAACTAGACACTCCATAAACGGCTAAAAACATCTTCATAGACAAGAGTCACCGGTTCACTATGCCCAACGTCCACGTTCCAAACGTACTGCACGATTGTTATGCAAATACGTTTACCATCGTTTACAAGTTAATCATCTACAAACAGAAGCGTCTACTGAGTTACACCACACGTAAATTACAATTTGTTTTTGTTGATGTTGCCTATGTGTGGACATCAGTCATTAGCATGAACAATTTTTTGTTTTCACTTCATAAATACGCTAAACAAGTATCTAGCGTAATTATGATGATTATTATTAAATATAAATTATAAATACTTTTTTTTTTTTTTTTTTATGCTACTTGGGCCGACAAACAAGCAGACGGTCCACCTGATGGTAAGTGGTCACCGCCGCCTATGGACATTTGCAACACTAGGAGCATCGCCAATGCGTTGTCGACCCTGAGACGTGAAGTTGTTAAGTCTCATGTGCCTGTAATTTCACCGGCCCCCTTGCCTTTCTAACCGAAACACAGTAATACAATAGCACTACTGCTTCACGGCGGAAATGGGTAAGGTGGTAGTACTTCCCCGGACGAACTCTGCACTAAGAGCTCTACTACTCTGATAATATTATTCTACCTAATTTATAACATTTTATTTTTTTTAACGCTCAAGCTCCGAGGCGATTTCAGAACATTGGGTAAGAAATAAAAGATTCATACATATAAGAACTGGTTCAATAAACAGGTATTGTTAAATAAATCAGGTTTTCAAGCCGAAAAACTTAGGTCACTTAAAACTCTTTCATTAGATACCCATGACATGGAGGTGGTATAAGAATTAATAATTTGCTACTTCCACCATATTAGATTTTAACTTCACTTAGCTAATGCGTAGGCACTAAAAACCAAATGTGTGTGCAAAATTGCAGCTCAATCATACGAGAGACCTGGTTTAAAATGCAGTTGCAAGGATTGATCCAAACGCCGCGACACAGTGGAGCTAAATAAAGGCTTCTAAAAAGCAATATATGCTGTGGGTATAAAGTAACAATGGTCAAGCGTTACCAAAACAGAACAAACATAAAGTGTCCCAGCACAGCACAATATGCCGTACCTTCAAACGGTCAGCACAAGAAACATACAACATTTGCATGTCCACATCTTAGGGATGCCACAAAGCTGCATCTGTCGCGCGGCTGCTAAATATTCAAGAGGGCATAATTCAGGGTTGTCACGAACCATCGCGACGGAGAATGTGGTGACAGCACCATTCAAGGAAGCTAATATTTTATACAATAGATAGTGATTGAATTGTAAATATATAATACTGAAATAGCTTAGTCAAAGTAGGAAGGGATCGTAGGCTCGAGTTAGTCGCCGAGACGATTTAAATGCAAAGTTATTCTGACATTTTGTGAATAGTCAAGATGTATTCTGTTGATTCTTCCTGAAAGCTTAAGTGTTTACATTGTGAGTAAATAAAATGAACGCTTTATTTTAAGACATGAGAATGGTATTGACAAAGTATTAAACGTTTTGATAAAATAGAGAATAAAATACCTTAGTGACTCTTGATAGAAATGTAATTCAGAAGTTGCATATACTAGTAATGTACCTGTAATTTCTACCATGAATAAATAAATGACTAGTTATAAATTCAAGAGAAATAATGTCAATTATTATAATTTCTTATAATCATAATAACAACTTCTTATTGTATCGTCAAATGTCTACCATTGAAGTTGTAACAAAAAGAATAACTGTATTGAACCTGCCTTTGTTTATAGAAAACAATAACTGTAAGAGACATAACAAGGCATTCTGCATTCAGTTGCGTAATGAGGGTTAGTGTACAACGCCATCTAGTGGAAATAGAAAGTATGCAAATAAACTAGACGGTAGAATGAACGGAGATCAGGCAAGTGTCGCTAAGCCCCTTCCTGATGCAAATTATTGCAGTTTGTATAAGATATAAGCGCTAGAACAAAAGACGTAGAATTTATTATCCAGACACTAATTCGAAATACACCATCCAAAGAATATAAAGCTAACCAAATTATTTAAATAGGTACACGAAAGATAGACTTAATTAAAAGCGAAAGTCATCGCAGAAAACAACTCATAATACATCTTGAACTCAAATAAAAGTTTCATCGAATCAAATTTCCATCGCCAAAGCGTAGACAGGGTGTTTACCAGAGTAACCCAATCAACGACAATACTAGATATAAAGAACAAACTAAATTTCATGGAACATCCACATCTTAACCACTTGGAGCAAAATTCTAATCATATTGGACAGGTATGACAATGTTACACGCAATAGGCTCTCGCTGTACGCATGGGGGCGCGGGGCCAAAGAGTCATGTTGGAAAGGCTTGTCCAAACTCTCCACAGAATCCTTGACAAATCATAGAACTGCGACTGTTGACACGCCACTGTTTGAAAAGCGAACGTGAAATTTGTAGAAAACATGACGCCTGGATAAGCGTTTGTCTATTTACCTACGTTCCAAATAAAATCTTACCTTTTTGGAATTTGGATGATTGCGCTGCAAATCTGCAAAAGGGTTCGTTTTTGTTTCGCTCGGTTGGATTGGTGCAAAATTGAGACTTCTCTAGACCCAATTATGTAACAAAACGTTATGGCATGCGCACATCCGTTTGCTAATGTGGATAATTTTGTTGTTTACTGCATAATTTAAAGACGGTTCAAAGCGTAGTTAAAACCATAATTAGCTTTCTATTGTTTCTCAAAGATTTTCGTGTCAGGAATTTTGTTGGTTATGCATTCCGAAATATTATGTCATTGGCTTAGAAATTAATGAAAATCTATGATGAGGAAATCTTTACACATGGCAATATTGTTAAAGTAGATTGAGAACTGTAACGTTACACTATCAAATTAAATGAGGGTTAAAACATCTTATTGAGAATATTTAAAATCATTTAGAAAATTACCTTTTCACAGAAGTAATGCATTTACTTCTTTAATATGTACCCATTTTTATGGCACCACTTTCACTGCACCATGTTTAAATGACGATGCAAGCTTTCTGATTACGATTTTTCAATTCAAAACACACGATGAAAGGGACAAATAATATCGGAGAGGATTTAGAAGCTTCAAATTATTCCATAATAAAATATTGTACGTGGTGAAATATAGGTTACTCTACAAATTAAATCAAAATGTTGAATAACATCTTAAATTTTCAGTCCTACCAGCTGCATCACAACTGAAACGTTATGTACATCGTAATAAGGATTATGTTTCACTGTAGACTGCCTAAGCCTTATATCTTCCTACCACAGTTATATCCGTAGAGGTGTCTTTGTTCAATAAAACTCACGTTTAAACCTATTTTAAGGTATGACAAAAACTGGTAGTCTAAAAACTAGCGAAGCGTTAAAAATTTGTTGCCAACATCTTTTTGTTCTTGGAACATTTATAATTATTTGCTTTGTTTTTACATTATTTAACTTTTCGCTGTGTGTCACAAGTTTTTGTCATCCTATTTGCAGTTCAATGGCCTCTAAAATTTAGCTTTTAGTTTTTGTAACAAGTCATACATTAAGTTTCAGCAAAGCCGTGTTTTTTATAGCAGAAAACTAACAAAATATCAGCCGTCGCAGTATGTGGTTATAGTTGCCTATAGACATAAGTAATCATCAGAGATCAATTGGCGATTGCCGAAACACACCAAAAGAAGCTAAATCAAAAAATTCTCAAATCGAGGGTGGTAACAAACCAGGCTGGTAACTACAAAGTTCCCCTTTCTCCGTGCTATGGGTCACTGAGGATTATTTTTCCTTGATCGAAAGCGTAAAATTCGAAATTCAAATTAAAAACCATCATCGTCTGACGTCACAGCCAAAAAAAAAACGTTTGTTTAATTTCGATAAGTAGTAACAATTTATAAATATCAGGAATGCAGTCGAAAATCGACAGCGAATATACAGTTTCAGTTCTAGATAGCTAGCAGATAAATATGGAATTCTAACGGATATGTAACGGATCATATTCCTTGCATTCGATACAAATCAAGTTTCGTCTAACAGGATTTCTATGACCACCAATCTTGTGCCTATTATTTTCAGACTGCACCCAATGATACACAATCATGAAAGTGTCAGTTGTGTATGTAATCAATGCCATAATGATACTATGGACTTGGAATTGGCACTCGAAGAATTGTTAACTTCGTTGTAAAACTGTGAAGTAAAGTTACTTGTCCTTCTCTCTTAAGGCATGTTAAGATAAGCGATATTTGCTGCCGTTGTGGGTATCAATAAATACTGCGCGGTATTTTTCGGGTATTTGGAGCGAAACCAGAATACAGTGCCGTAGCACCTAAGTAAGCGGTGTCTTTTCGATTGATTTGCGGAACTAAAAACCATAATGGCGTCATCCACTTAGGTATGAAGAGTAAAATTACCGCATACGCATACGGTATACACTACCCACATCGGTAGCGAATACCTTGTATATCTGAACAGGTTCGGTTGTAAGAAATGTATGCTTTGGTGGTAACTTTTCACTTCACATTAGTGTCCCGATCGAGTAACTAAATCCAAAGAATATTAAGTTTATTAATAAACAAAGGCTACACATTTTACATTACATTTCACAGTAAATAGAAGGGTCAAAAACAATGATAGAATTTTATTAAATTACATTATGCTGAAATCTGTACACAAAAATGACAACCCAAACAAATGGATATTATTTGCATTTTATTCATTCTTTTAAAGTTTATTTAAATAAATCATTATCTTATTTCTCACTAGCTTCAAAAACCTAATGAGGCACTACGGCAGGTTATTTCTTATATTGATTCACACCTAAATTACTTAAGAATCGTGTCACTTCCTCCTATACATTATTTGGCGTTGAATCGCAACAGTAGTACCTCTAGTTTGTTATTAATTATTTTGGCTACACGTGTTATCTAACAAGATATAGCTCAGTTCCTCCCTCAAGCGACGGGTAAGCCATCACTCGGTGTTGGTGGCAGGCATGTAATTGAATTCCGAGCATTCAAATGAAAGAGGTGCCGACTCAAACGACGGAATTGCTAGCGAGGAACATGACATCTATGAAACTCATCGCTTTGAAAATAATTCGTGTGGAGGTGGTTTTCACATGTGTGAATGCTTTACGGTATACTTAATGGTATGTATATAGAGGATGTTACAAAACTACTCGTAAAGCCGAAAGGAGGTTAAATGGGGCCTTATAACGAGTCCATTCCGATTTTCACAATATTAAAGAACCGTAGCAACGCTATATTACATACCCAAAAAAAAAAAAAAAAAACTGATTTTTATGAATGAAAAATAGAAAAACTATATAATCTGGTTCCCTGACATGACAGCTTACTAGGGTCGTTAGCTTTTATAATTAATTATATTTTTACGGGGTATTTTGTGACAATTTGACCTCTATACAACGATAGAGGTTGTATGTTATATAGCTAACCGCAGATTCACCCGCAATCCCGAGGGATGTTTTAGTTCCCGTAGGTCTATGTTTGTTTCTATTATGTTTTGTGATTATTTTTTTAATTTTATTAATAATTTAATTTAGTTTCTTAGTTTTGTATACCTAAATTTAACTTTTTTCATTTTTGTTTAATTTAAAATAGCGGTATAAGTTGTTGGTGTTAGCTGTGATTACATATAATTAAGTGAGCACAAGGCATGTTATCTCTGTAGCATCTTTTTTTGTCTTAGTTATGTGTATCATTTGTTGGTGGTCCTTAATAAATAAATCTGGAACAGAGTAGTAAATTGGCTGCAGCATAACTTGACAAAGAATATGTTAAAAAGCCATGAGGATGAAGATTCAATCAAATCACTGACACATCACTTTGGCTTTAATGATTACAGGCAGATAAGTGTTTGTCTAAGATCCTAGAATCCTTTATACACCAAATAGATGTCGGAGAAGACACAGAAGTCACTTCAAAGATATGAGACTCACCGGTCCCTCCATGTGGAATATGGCCCCAATCGTCTAGTTTTAACGAGGCTCATATCGCATAGAGGCAATGTATACGAGTCTAAATAAAATTATTCTCCTTTACAACTTAAAACTATTAGCTTCGCTACCCAACATCAGTTCACTAATCAAAACATTTGGATTGGCTATTCGATCATTATGTACGGTACATAATTGCCTATTACATTTCCCAAGATCATTGTTTCCTCATCGTAATTTGCAATTAGAAATGTAAACAAACAGTTACCAGTAATCGTAAAATAAATATACAAATCTTAACTTAAGTCGGTTCCCATTGAACCTAGAATACTAATATACGAGTTTCTTTCAAGGAAACGCATGCTACTTACGAATAGAAAACACTTTCAGACCATAAACCTACAAATATAAATGTAAATGATTATAACCATGTTACTTACGGGGAAAAACTATTAAACTTAGTTATGTGAAAGCTTGAGATTTGCTTAATATTTCTGATGGGCTGCACAAGATTTACATCGCGAAACAACTGAAATTATCTCTCGCTAGATGGATCGAAAACAGCTTAGAGAAAGGAAGCTGGGTCACAGTCCGCTTCCTATGAAAAATTATGGGGTATTCAAGAAAAGTCAACCAAAAGATTTAATGTGTTCAAATTACGCAATGACTCGTATGAGATTTAAGGAACAATAAAACTTAAAACTAACACTCGTGTCATCGCTCAAAATCAGGTAACAGGTTTACAACATAGTAGAAACGTGCTGTATATACATTTTATTATACGTACTTACCTATACATTTTTGATTTCGCCAAAATTGTACATGTAAAAATTATGGAGTATTAAGTTGAAGTTGTCCATGAGTCCAAATACCTCATTTCGTCACCAAAAGTAACTTTCCAATTACTTGTTTTACTTTTATTTTGAAATGAGGATTCTGTGACGAAAATTTAGGACAATCGAAGCCCAAATTACATAACTTGTATTACAGTTCAGAACAATTTAAGCAAAAGTAATAGGATCACGTCGAATCTTAAAGAAAAACCGTGTCAAATATGCACACGTTTCAACAATATACGCACAATAGACTCGCACTTTTCATACGATAGGGCATTTTAATTAAAGTAATATTGGGAAGAGAAATGCGTTTCGTAATCAGCTAAAAAAACACAATGAAGTGATCAAAATAGGAGGTAAAAAATGGCGGTACAACAATGTTTAATTTCCTCGTGATAGTGCGCTTCCCACGGCGCGTGTTTTGTGTAGTTGTGCAATTCTAAGGCCCAAGGGAAAGGTGAATGTGAGACAAATGTATCTTATGATATTAATTTATACTCGGTGAGATATCAAGATCGTAATTTTTCGCTTGCATGGTTCTCGGTTCCGCGTATAATAAATAAATCTAGGGTGTCGTAAGAGGCAACATAATAACGATGACTTTGCATTGTATACCTAGCACCAACTGATCAACAAAAGCATTCCTAATGGGGCCGACCTGCTATAAATATTCTGCCAAATCTCTTATAACGTATTGAATGTACAAACAGTATACAAATTGCGCTGACCCCAAATTATTGGGAACAGGGTAGACAGGTGATAATGGTTCTTATATATTATTATTATAAAATATTTTATTCAGTCGAAAAAGTTTTAATGGAAGTGTCATGTTTAGTTAGCGATATGCTTGGTACTTGAATATTGCTAATATTGTGATCTGTGGAAAATACAACCATTAGATATGTATTCCTGTAAAAATAAAATAATAAAAAATTCAAGCCTGATTTATCGAACCGGGAATAGCTTCAATAGCTGTCTAACCATCATAAATGCCCCCCGCGGACTTAAACTGAATAAATGGTTTTGAATTTGAAAATAAACCGAATAAACAATATATATTTTTTATTCATTCCTTAAGTTTTGTTTTCCTGTCCTTTTAATGCATAATAACCTCGAACCCCTACAACTAAGGCGGGATACTGCAGCGCTTAGCGCTTTTTACCGGATGTACCACGCCGAGTGCTCAGAGGATTTTTTCTCTCTTTTTTCCCCCTTCTACAGGAGAACTTTACTGTAACACGCGTGCTGGGCTTCAGTGTCACTGATTTTACTGTGGCCACCATGCCAACGCGGACAAAGAAGTTTGGTAACTCATTTCTTTGCCGCACCTCAAAAAAATGGAATTCCCTCCCTGCACACGTTTCCCCTTCTTCCTACGACATGGGATCCTTCAAACGAGGCGTGAAGAAGCACCTTGCCGGCCGGCAGGGTGAGGGCGGCTAATGTTGTACACTCCAGTACTGGCACTAGCGGTTCTCGCATTTGGACTACAGTTCTACTTTACATCAGGTAGACTGCAGACATCTGCTTTCTCAAATATAAAAAAAAAAACTTTTAAGAGCTCACTTACCTTACATTATACCAAACAGACCGACAATAATTTCAGTACAGAGGCAATTGTTTTCTTTTACGCGATGCTGAGCCCTAATATCGCAATTGCACAGCATCAATAGCATAATTTCACAACAACAATGCAAATAACTACTTTATTATTATTAGGTAAGAGGTCAATCGAAGACACGAGCCGGAATGAGTGTGACATTATTGTAAGCGTGTGGAATTTACCAGTTACCCAAATAGTTGTTCTCAATTCAAATTATTCGAATGCATATTTTGCAAAGTAGTACGCTTGGCAGACATGTATGTAGTGACTGAATTCTGCTCTCCTAGTACTTCCATAGCCAAATTCGTTTGAGATGCAAGAGAAATCATTCGTCATTTATTAAAATATATTAAATTGCATTGGAAAACTATAACGCCTTTAATGATGATGAAAAGTTTCAAATATTAAATTCGAGCAGGTGCTCAATTCCAATTAAATATGACGATATATAAATCGATAAATTAATCATTCGGAATGAAAGTGATATCATCGATTAGGTTGATGTCCCATCAATTCGAAACTACATATAATAAACAATAAACGAAAGCACCTTGGGTGCAATTAAAATTCTGTTAAAACATCAAAGTTGTGACTTATAAATGATTTTAATTTGTCGAGAGCGAAAGTGGACTCTCTCTTTCTAGCCCGAAATGTAACGATAGTGAAAATGGAATTATTCGCGAATTAGCAACACTATGGAGACATGATGTGGGTGGTCAGGTAGATATGACCCCGGTAATCGCCTACACTTTTGATCGTGGTCCGTTAATACGGAAACATAAACTCGAACTGGTCGTGTTTGGAGGTGCAATTGTGAATTAAGGATTAGAGGAAATGGCAGTCAAAATAGGGAAGCTTGTGTCAAGCTGTGAACGTGGGAGGCTGTGACATGGCAGGGTAATAAGAAAAGGCGGCGATGGCTCAGTGCTAGTGACATCGTGGAACCTCCTGCCTAGCTATAACTCATGTCAATAATCAGTCTAGCACTCAAGAAACATATGAAGACCAGTTCCCATCTAGACTTTTCTGGCTTTCGGCTTCCTAAGAACACTTTTCAGCTCTTTACACTAATATATTTTATTTTATACTTATATTTTTGAACTTTCATTAAATGTAATTATTATTATATCAATAAACAAATATTATATTTCTTTCCATTTCTGAATTGACCTATGAAGATCAGAGCGACCTTTTTAATACAATAAAATTTGAACAACGTATTCCTCAAATTTAGAATTCCATTCCGGTCGAATTTCAACCAGTGGGCGAACAATAGTACTAAGAAATAATTAATACAAACATACATACATTTGCTTACATAAAATGTTAATCAGATACCAATCTTGAGTATCGTATTAAATAAACGATCAAATTAACACGCTTCGGTGTTATTTTCCACATTCTAAGAACATATTGAAATTACATAACATCGCCTCAGTGAACACACATTTGCAGAAATAAAATATATATGTATAAAGATAAAACTGCATCATTATGATTATGAACAAAATGCTTGTTTTATATTTCGCAACAACATGAATTTAGCAAAGGTTAATGCAGAAGTAATAGGAAGTAAATAAGTATGTAGATCTTTTGTCAAAAAGTTTCGCAATTGAATTGTCAACATTAATTTTAAACTTAATGCTTGCAGTACAAGCCAAAAAAAAGAAGTTAAAGGCATTTGACAATCAATGATTTCAATTACAATGAAAAATACGCAGAAGTGTAATTGATAGCAGGCCAATTGGCTTGTTGGTTAGCAACCCTGACTGCCAAGTCGAAGGTCGTGGGTTCGATTACCACCCAGGACAAACATTTGTGTGCATGAACATGTCTGTTTGTGTCTGGGTGTAAATATCTATTTATATATATGAGTTTAGAAAAATAAAGTAGTATATCAGATATCTGGTTTCCACAGTACAAGCTCTGCTTAGTTTGGGATCAGATGGCCGTATGTAAAAGAATATCTCGGGATATTTTTTTTTATTTACCAAGTTTTCCGCCATCATGGAACACATAATATAACTTTAAGCCGTTGTACTTCTGTGGTGAACGCACCAGCTTATTAGCATCAGGGTGCAGGTTCAAAACTATCTCGATCCTCTGACTTTTAAGATAGCGAACATAGTTACCCTCAGGTTTTGTCGTCTTCAGAGTTGCAAGAGCTTTTACAGCCAAGTGCCTGTCCGACACCAAGTCATGTTTAATTTTTTGATCCTACTAAAGTGACAAAAAAGTAGACGGCCCGTTTAATAGTAAAGTGTTGCAGACTGTACTTACTCAAAATTAAAAGTTAACTACATTCGAAATCCTCACATGACTAGTGTCAAATTAACATAACCCTACACAAGTTGACTGACAAAAATATTACAAAACAAATTGAAGGAATTAAGTAAAAGATGGTATATTCGCGTGACTAGGGGCCTCTCCTTTCTAATAAATTTCTAAATACAGTCGAAAATTGCCCTCTGTCGAAACGGCACCATTAATTTACCCACAGTAATGACAGATGTGAGATAGATTTGCGAATTACGTGACCTCTACACAACGAATCACTTATTTTTACGAAAAAACGCGTTGTTTTTTTTCAAATGGTAACATTATACGACTACCGTGAGAGAATGGACATTTATAATACAAACAAATTATTTATTTATGTTCATGTTAAGCAAACAAACTTGACTAGTCTGTAATATTTTTAATTCTTGGAGGATTTGAGTAGTAGAGCCTTATTCATTTCCGCCGTGATGCAGTAGTGCACATGTATTATTGTGTTTCGGTTAGAAAGGTAAGGGAGCCGGTGAAATTTCAAGCACATGAGACTTAACAACTTCATGTCTCAGGCTCGATAACGCATTGGCGATGCTCTGGTGAGGCAAATGTCCATAGGCGGCGGTGACCACTTATCATCAGGTCTACCATGTGCTTGTATTTCGGCGCATGTGGTATAAAAAATATAAAAAAATTAAGAAAAAAGAAGTTCTGTAAAATTCACAAGTGAATTCTAATAGAACCTAATCCAAAAAATAATACTTTTAAAACAACCTATACAATTTATTACCGCATCTCTCCAAAGCGGCTGATGTTGTGAACATGAATAACACATACGATATTTTTGATCCCGAGGAAGCAGAAAGGTAGTTAAATAGTATTCTAAATTCGCCCGGCATACGTTACAATACGACTTTTTATCTTTATTCTGATACCATCCCAAGACCGCGCATAAAAACTCCCGAAAGCTCCATTGCAATCAGATAAACGATATAGAAAACAAACAACCAAAAAAGCTAACAAACATTTATATAAGTATACAGAAAAAATCCATCATTAATTACAATTAAAATCAAATTAATCGACTAGACAGTAATAATTAATCATTCGCAATGGCAACACTGAAGTCAAACACTATTACATAACGTCATTCAACATAGATCCTTTAACTGCTCATTAAATATAGCTATTTATAAATATGCCTGCCGTCACCTCGGGGCTACCGTGTAATAATTATAGACAAATAATTACGGGTCACCGCCCCTTACGTTGAACAATAACTTAACATCATAAAACCTTTACTGTCGATTAATCGATATCACGCAACTTTCGATTCTAAATCGGTTAAGAACAACATGACATAAGGCTGAGTCTACACTTACATGCTGAGTATCAAACTTTTTCTTTTTAGACTTGTATTTAATAATCTCACGTTTTAGAAAAGTTTTAAGGAGTTATACCTTTTAAGGTGATGCAATAATCTATGTATTTGCATTTTTGAATTACAAAGCTTTAACTATTTTTTTTACTATCTCTCCGTGCCGCGGTTTCACTCGCGTTCCAGTGGGATCTAATGTATTGCGGGATTATAAAATAGCTTATGTCCTGCCGAAATAATGTACATTTCAGGTGGTGAAAGATTTTTTTAAATGGCTTCCTATTTTCACTGACCCATAAATTTACCAAAATGCGCTCTCTTTCTTTATAATATCGGTACTTAAATATAGATTTTTCTAGTCCCACACGGTAAAAAATTTACTCGAATAGGTTCGGGAATTATATCAATGTTTATACGAGCAGTGGAGTTTCTAGAGATATCTAATCGTTATATTAATACGTGAAGCGAAATCTTTTGACCCCTTTTTAAGAAAATTAGGGACACGGAGTCGAGTGAGATTTAGCATAGATAAAGGTTATATGAAGAAGGAGTGCAGAAAGCTTAAATTTATTAGTTATTATTTTAATTATTAAAAAAAAACATTACACACACTACCATTCGTTTGACACACACACATAGTTTATAATATAAATAGCTTACGTACCTCCAGCCAATGTCAAACAGATAACGACGTATTTGTAACACGCTCAAAGATGACGTAAAAGAAGAAAATTCAATAAGTTCTATGCAATGATCATAGAGGTTAATATACACCGGCAAAAAAGCCTCAATAAAGTTGAAACTTAAAATACAAATAGAATTACGGTCAATTTTCGATCGGTAGGTGACTTCTAGTACTGATAAAAATGCCCATGTGCACTCAGCCTTACCTAAGTTGACCGCCTCAAGGCGTTCCTATATTAATTACCTCATGATTTAACCACAATGGTAACGAAGAAAGTTCGCCCACAAAGCGAATTCGTAATGTTACGTACTATGCTTTCATTCCTGATAATAAAGGCCATCAAACCTCTGTAACGAATTCAAACTCTATCACAACGCAATAAGAATGTTCAATATGCAAAATAAATGCATGTAATCTATGAGATGAGATTGGCAGTGATAATTAAAAACTTTCGCGAAACGGTGCCATAATAAGAATCATTGTACATGGAGCAACATAAGTTAGACTTTAAAGTGTTAACACTGTAAGTATACAATTAGGAACTTGAGCTGAGAACTGTATACCGGCGCGTTATCGTTCTATCAACATTGAATGAACTTGCTGTTTCGGTGAGAATAAATAGGTATAAATTATTCGAGCCATAAAGGCGCGACAGAATAGACATTTTACATAACAATTTTCTCAATAAATGAAGTGTGTTTTGGAAGAAGAATAACAGTGTGATCGTTTTGATTCAGTATCATATTTGAGTTAGTTAGTGCTAAATTGTTTCTGAAGCGAATGAAATTGGTGAATAAAAAATGAAATCGAACGTCATCTGGCGAATACAATGTATTATAACCAATAATAAAACTGAACAACCATCGTGTCTGTAAATTGTTTTTTTTTAGTTAGTGTCACAACTACCGAAGACATATTTTTTAAGACTATGTCTGTCTGTTAAAAAATGCAAATCTCCGAAACTAGAGATTTCAATAGTCTTCTTAATATAAAATTAACACGCAATGGAAGTCGCGGACACAGCTAGTAATTATATTATATATAATTAATAGAAACTGAAAAACTTGGATTCGACAGCGATTTGAGATAGCGAAATAAATATTTCTATATTTTTAAGGTGATCTTCTATATATATAAAAATGAATATTTGTCTGTATGTCCTTTATAGAATCGTAAACTATGCAACGGATTATAATGCAGTTTTCAGCAATAGATAGAGTAATTTAAGAGGAAGGTTTATAACCAGGATTGAAAACGGGCAAAGCCACAGGGGGAACTAGTAGTTTATAAAATAATCCACACATATTGTAGCGTATGTATAATACCTCATAAGTCAACGGGCATACAGCGTGGGCGCACCATTAAGCTGCAAATTAGACAATAACACACCGTCCGCGTTGGAAACGATCGAAAGTAAATACATAAAGTACTGGCGAAATTGGAACCATGTTGATATATAGTGCACTTTCAAAACAATTTGGATTAATAACATTTGTAATACTGAATGTCAAATTCTATCAAGATTTGTACGTTTTCATTTCAAGTAGAAGTACTACTGTCATGGCAATTTCAACCTTGAAGCATTAGGGTATTCGTATTACTGTGTTTTAGTTAGAATGGTAAGGGGGCTGAACAACTGCATGACCCAGAGTCGATAATGCTTTGGCTATGCCCCGTGACCGTCTGCTTGTTTGTCGCCCTACAAAAAAGCTAGTCAAATTAGCTACTTTTTATTTAATGTCAAACTCATAGTTTTATGTAACACACAAATTGTGACGTCATAATTGTACGGCAAAATTCAAAACCATTTATTCAGTTTAGGCCCTCAGAAGGCACTTATGAAGGTCAAATTTAAAGTTACTGAAGCTACTACTAATTAACTCTACATAGTTTGGAAAGGTAATTATAAATCACTAACTGCCCCCGCGGGTTTTACCCGCGTTCCCGAGGGATATCATATTTTCCCAGGATAAAAAGTAGCCTATATGTTATTCCAGGATATGCTCTATGTATGTGCCAAGATTTATCCATATCCGTTGAGTAGTTTTTACGTGAAAGAGTAACAAACATACATACAAATCTTTCCTCTTTATAATATTAGTAAAGTTAAAAAGTATTACATTTAGAATATATTTGATGTTACGGTGACTTAAAAACACAATAAAACTTAACATAATAATGTTTGATAATTTATCTTGAATATCGCAAACGAAATAATCCGCATTAAGGCGTCAAAAACCATCTGCGGCTCATACCAACTTAATAAAAAAAACCCGCCAACAAACATGTTATAGAATACATCACCGTTTGTAAAGCGTAGGATAGTATTCCTTGTGAGTTGGGAAGTGTAATGAACTATATATAAAAGAAGGTTCTCGTATCTACACGAATATTATAAAGAGGCCAAATCTGTGATTATTTGTAAGTAATAATATCTGAAACTACAGATACGAAACCGACAATTCTATCACTGTAGAAATGCTACATTATTCCCAAATGACAATTTCTTCTTGAAGCTGGCTACAAAATTAATGTAACCCCAATTAAAAAAGAAAGTAAGCAGAGACAATTAAAACAGAATAAAGCTGACGATGTCTCAACTCCCGCGTGAGGTATTTAAATTAACATAGCACACAATCGCACAAAAAACAAAGGTCTGATATTGAACTTAATAAACAACAGTACTTCAGAAATTAACGTATAATGATGAGTAATAAAATCACATGTTTTTTGTTGAACACGTGATTGATGGTGCCGGGACGTCAGGTTTGAGAGAAAACTGGTTATGTGTTAAGCCGGTAAACCACTACATGCGATGAAACTATAGTAAATTTAGATTTATTTGTAGTGTATTAAAAATAACACCAATTTATATGGTCCTCAGACTCAAATTAACCTTGCACATACACAAGCATAAAAGTTTATATAAAACATTATTTTTATTTAAACGATGCTACAAGAATGGACTGAATCTAAGTGTCTATTATAAATAGCTTAAGATCGTATCATACTCGATAAAAATAAATAAATGATACTAATATTATAAATGCGAAAGTATTTCAGGGTGGATGTATGGTTGTTTGGATGTTTGTCTTTCACGCAAAAACTACCGAATGGATTTGGATGAAATTTGCTACATAGCAAGAGCAAGGTCTGGAATAACATAGGTATGTAATAGTTTATACCAGGAAAATGTAACATTCCTCAGGAGCGCGGTAGATTGGTTGAACCGCAGACAGTGACAATTAAATCCACTAATTACTTACGAGATATTTACATAAGTGAATTTTTTTCAACTGCATGAGGTTGACTTACCTAGAAAAAGAAAAATAAATTAAATAACATTAACAAATGATATGTCAAATTTTATAGCAACCAATGATATCGCTTGCACCTCACTGAGCAACAACCCTATCAAAACTTTTTAAGGCGCCCAAATTTTTTAATGCCGAAAAGAACGATGTCCCACATAGATGCAAATATCTTTTTGTGTTGTTCATTACACGAACAAAAACCACAGATGAAAGTGATTGAGTTCGCTTTCGTGCGTTGGACAGACGGATCGACGGACGGACCGGCGGAACTACGTTTTGTATGTGGAGTTATTGACACTTCGTGAGGTTAGAATTTCACTTATTACAAAGTTTGTTTTGATTTTTTGTTAAGTCATTCAAAAAACTTTGTGAAACAATCGACGCTCTTGACCTTTAATATTTTCTTTAGGCTTATTGGAAGGTCATCGGTAGGGTTGGCACACACAATAGTGACAATGTATCCAAATATTAATATTTTTCAACATTCGAAATTCAAAGTCTTATTCAGTTTAGGCCCTAGAACGGGACTTGTATTGTTAAAAGCTGCTGAAGATAACGATTCGGAAGTCAGCCATCAAATCAGAACCGTCAAGGAACTCAATAAGGTCATCTAAAGTCGGTACTTCTTAGTTGAAGGCTGACTTCGGAACCGGTGGTAGTTTCAATAGCTTTTTTATAAGTCTTCAGTTGTAATGGACTATAACGATTTGTCAAATAGTTAACAATATATCGAATAATATATCGAGTCTATTCGCTTATAAATGAATCAAAAAATTACGATGAAATTAAATTAAATTTAATTCACGAATGTTTAACGAAATATAATTAATCACATGACAAGTGCGTGATACTTATAGATTCCTAATTAAAATGTACCGTACTAAACCAATAGGTAAGTAAATATATTATCAAAAGTCGATAACAAATTACTCATCATTCATTATTTTATTTAATAGTAGTAGAGCTCTCAGTGCAGAGTTCCTCCGGGGAAGTACCTTACCCATTACCGCCGTGAAGCAGTTGTTCGCGTAAAGATAAAGAGGGGCATAGGGAGATAGATAGGTGACATTACAGGCACATGAGACTGAACAATGTCACGCCTCAGGGCCGACAACGCATTGGCGATGCCCCTGGTGTTGCAAATGGCCATAGACCCACGGTCTACTTGGAATTAAAAAAAAATTGGAAACGCCCAATTTAGCCTATCGCAATATAACTAGGTACTATTACAGAAAAAAAAATATTTTTAAGTATTTATCACTTGCGATGAACATCCGGTGGACTGTATGTCGATTTAAAAAATAATGCAAGGAAATAAGTACCTATTATGACTCATCAGTTAAGCACATACAATCAACACAAAAGTACATTTATGCACAAAAGTGCAAATGCAGGGACGCATCGCGTGTTAAAACGCAGGAAATGCCCAAGGTCTGGGCGGGCACTGAGTTGTAACTAGGGGTGTTACCATGTGATATGAACTCAGCTTAAAGTCACGTTAGAGACATAATAAGTTACATCTATACTAATATTATAAAGAGGAAAGATTTGTATGTAAGTACGTTTCATGCAAAAACTACTAAACGGATATGAATGAAACTTGGCATATAGATAGAGCATATACTGGAATAACATATAGGCTACTTTTTATCCCGGGAAAATATGATATCCCTCGGGAAAGCGGGTAAACCCGCGGGGGACAGCTATAATAAATAAATATTCAAGGTAGGGTTCCTCGATACAGGCTTACCTAGTGAGGAATCCTTAAGATTAGCAACTCTAGGCAGATAGTTGTCTTCCTATGTAATGTAAACTTTGTACTTTCTGTTAATCTTAATGTATCTTTGCAGTAATAAATAGCCATTACTTGAGTTCGCGTGTACCATACTTGACTGCATCGTCACTTTCCATCAGGTGAGATCCAGTCAAATGAGCTCAAGTTTTTATAAAAAAAAAAAAACATTTTTCAGGATGACTCCTAGGACATTTTTCACACACGGTCATCTTATGCCAAACCAAGCAGAGAGCTTGTACTGTGGAAATCAGATACTGGTAAACTTTTGGTATATAGTCAAAACATGTGATTACGCGAATGATATGCTCTTATATCAGATATCTTAATATTAGCTTGCCGGGAAATCAAACCTAGGACTTTCGGGACTACGCGAGCTTTATTCCGGCCACCGAGGCGACAAGGACAATATTGCTGTATAATGCATTATTCTCATTTTATATATCTTATACGTCATGACGTTAAATCGTTTAGAGTAGCATTTTGCACGATGGTAGGGATTGTAGCCTGGCTGGCGCCAACACCTGCCTATATGTTCCCCACTGCACTAGAGACCTGGTTCCCTTCTATGCTTTGTATTTTTACCTTAGGCTACCTTAGCTAACAACATCACTAACCAATATGATAATATACGATATAATAAGATAAACAAGCAGTCCACATTGTGGACCCTGAGACGTGAAGTTCTTAAGTCTCATGTGCCTGTAATTTCACCTGCCACCTTTCTAACCGAAATATAGTAATACAAGTGCACTACTGCTTCACGGCGGAAATGGATAAGGTGATAGTACTTCCCCGGACGAATTCTGCACTAAAAGCTCTACTACTCAAAAAAAGATATATATAGCTCTTATAATTATAAATCAATTAAACAAAAAAACAACAATAATGTTTTCTTCACAATCAATCAATTTATTAACAACGAACTATTCGAGAGTGCATTTAAAGTGGTGCAAAAAATCCAATTAAACTTCGAAATTAGAAAGTAGGAATCGAGTCTAAAACAACAAAAATAAAAAGCCTAAAAACATTAATTGCGTACATAGGACGAGTCAGTCGGCAAATATAAAAAAGCTTCTATAAATATGAATTCGTGGTAGGTGCCGTGTGCGACATAGTGTGTTGACACTAGTGGGCCATGGGACATAGTTACCGCTCGCGTGACTCATGTGCGCGGGTCATTATCGTAAGTGACATGTGTAATCAATGGAGATGTCCCGGGAAGATTACAGAGTTTTAATAAGTCGATGAGTCGATTAGTAAACGATGGGTGGTATTTTTTTATTACAATTAGTATTATATTAATTATTCTTTCATGGTGCAATTCTTTACACACGGCCATCTGATTCCAAACTACGTAGTCTGTAACCAGATAAATGATATACTTAGGTACCTACACCAATGAGATATTTACACCCAGATACAGAACAAACAGACATGTTCATGAACACAAATTTGTCATGGAAGGCAATCGAACCCACGGCTCATAGCATGGTAGACAGGGTCTGTAACAATATGCCATCTGGTCCATCAATGAAAATGAAGTAGATATCCATTTACAAATAGTGAGGTCCTACTTCTCACAATGAGTTAAGTACACAACAAATTTCCACCCCGAAGTAGATTGTATCCTAATATCTATATGACTCCAAACCCTTTATTAATAGATAACACAACAAAACAAATGGCGATTCTAATATAAAATCGATTAGATAGACAACGAATCGACTACCATAATTCAAATAATCGATGCAATAAACAAGCTACCAGCAGCTAACAAATCGATTACCTCTTTACAGCCACACCAGTACATTCCCTTAGCACCTTACACGCGATGTACACCATTAGTGAATTAAATAGCAGAAGCCCAAACGTCCCATTGACCCAGAAAGCTTTACCGGCGGCTCGCGAATTCCTTGCGGTGACTTTCACGAAACAAACAATAAATATGGAAAGTAATTTTACGAGAGACTCTTTATAAACGACTGTTGACATCGTGTTTATTAAAAGTCTTAAATTAATGCGAAATTTCCATTTTGGATGGAAAGTCCTTAATCGATTGGAGTTCTTGACTCCAAGTGGGGTAAGTAAGCTATTTAAGGAAAAGGTAATTATTCAGTCCATTCCGCAACAATTCAAAGATTCATTTTGGTGAATTAAAAGAAGTTAATGAAGAGATGTATCAATAATGCAATCTAAAACAACTCCGCAGAAATGAGTAGACAAATCAATATCCTGATTCTCAGATTTCTGATTCGCAGATTCTCGTTTTTATAAGCTAAAAAATCTGGTATAGTACCAAGGTACACAATATAGCTGTACCCATTTTAAAAAACTCTCAAAAGGCAAAAAAACTGGCCATAAAGTGCATACAATAGGTACCTACTGATTGCATTGCACCTACCGTAGAGCAAGTGGTCGGACGGGTAGCTGGAAGTGGCCCGAAGTGCGGTCGACCTGTCCAATGGTTATTATTTGGGCACCCAGTCACTAGGTTGGTGGGTGCAAGCCATAAGCGATATCTATATTATTATAGTATTTTATAAATGTTAAATATAAAAACATTTAAAATTGAGATAATAAAATACCCAAAAATTCAGAATTGATAAAATTTATACAAAAAATATTTTAAATGTAACTTTGCTGAGTTTCTAGCCGGTTCTTCTCAGTTGAAGCCTGCCTTCCAAACCGGAAGTAGCTTCAGTAACTTTAAATTCGACCATCATAAAAGCCAAAACTGAATAAATGGCTTCGCGTTTTGAATTTAGAATAGCACATAGCAAAATCAAATCATCAAAAATCAAAGTTTGAAAAGCATTGAAAAAAAAAATTCTAAGAAATTTTCAAAACGTCGAAAGTAATCGATATCTAAAAGGCATTTTTTGATGCCTAGAAAAATCAACTTTATTGTCTTTACAATAAGATACACCTGTTGTCCTCGAATTGGGTGAAAGATGGTGCTAATGAACCTTACTCTAACGCCATTGGGTTTATTTTTCAATAACACTCTTAGCTGTAAATACGGAGAGAATCTCGACAACTTTAGTTAACAAAAGAATATAAGCACTTAGTTACCGTACAAAACCGACGACTATTTATAAAATACTAAAATAAACTCAATGTAAATGGTAATTAAGTTATTTTTAAACACTACTATTAAAACCGAATAGCATTACGCTAGAAATGTCAATCAAAATCAGCTGATGCGTAGCGAAAGCGCAGTCTGTCTAGATTCAAATTGACTCATTCATATGTTAAATTTATTACTTATTTATGTCATGGACAAAGCCCACATTGGCTACATACGTTGACTAATTCCAGTAGGAATTTATTCGTTGCTCAATTTATTAATATAAACTTTGGCCTGAAATCTCAATCTAAGAAGGTAGGTTAAGTAAAGTAGTAAGTTAAAATAGCTATAGTTTGTTGAAGAGAGCAAAGATTAGAGTCAGGCTATTTATAAGTGCATGTAAAGGCATATTTGAATAAAAATATTAACATTCATTCATTAATTTTCATTCATTTGACGGAAATCATCGTCATCCAAAGAAATCAAGATCACAGGTATGAAGAGTCCATAAATCTAAACAGGGCCCACGCGGGAAAGCTCATTTTCAGGCAAAGCTTATAGCCTATATATGTAATAGTTAAGACTGTAGAAGGGCGCTTATGAAGGCCAAAACTACTGCATTTACCAACGATTCGGAAGTTAGCCTTCAACTAAGAAAAACCGCAAAAAATGAGGTAATATTTTTTATAATTTAACTTCTTAATTTAAATTATTTCCTATATTTATATACTGGCAATTCGAATAGGTAAACCTACATGAACGCAAATAATGGAAACCTTTTTAGTAAATGTTGCCACATACATCCGAACTTAGAGACATGCAATCATAATGCCAAAGGTACCCAATTTTTTATCCATTGTACCAAAACATAATTATTGCTATAGAAATATGAAGCCTACTCTAATAACGGTCACGGCCGCTAATTCACCTGAAAAAGTAAAAAAGCGCATTCCCACGCCATCGTTTATATTGAATAGGTGTAATTTAATTTGACACGGGTAGTTTCTTAGGAATTTTAGGTTCGCTTTTTATACTGTTTATATTCGTTGTTCCGCTTTTTCTAATGGTTATTTAAAGTCCTTAGCATTATGAACTCTCTGTCCTTTAAAGATCTCGTTACGGTTACGTCATTAATCTAATTAAAGTGTTATTTTGAAGCTTCACTCCGCCCCTAAATTTTACCACCGAACCCAGCACAAACTAAAATCAACCTATAAGATATAATTTTTGTATATCTCATCAAAATCTGTGGAGCCTTTTTGCGTGATTAAGTCACGCACACATTTACAATGTTATAGGTTACATTCCGCCATTGTCAGCGTATATCAGACCATCGGGTCACGTTAATAACGTCACATTTCTGACAACACAAAGTGATCGATAAATACATGACACAAACAGTATTTTAGTGTAATGGCATTTTATGGCTGACTCATCCCAATTTTTTTTCATAAAATTTCAGCTGTAGTTCACAGTTACGCAAAAATTTCACAATTAATAAATAAAACTTCTAGCGTCATCACTAATATCGCAACTTCACATGATCTAAAAACTAAACTTTTTCAACGACAAATGTCAACATATCCCTATTAATTTTTGGCTAATATTGTATTTTTTTACGAAAGCGTATTTTTTTCAATATTAAGCCTCACTGATTAATATATGTGTGATTAAAAGTGATGCTGATTAATAGTAAAGTGGTAATATGGTCGCAACTTACACCACACATCGGCTCAGTGACACACATCGGGCGTTAAATTATGCCATAAATTCTCATCTTATACAAGTGCCGCCTGCGTAAGCGCATACACTAGCCCCTACCATGAAACCAAGAGATATTTGCAGATATCGATTTATTTTTTTAAAGTGTTAATCCAATGCTTTTGATTAAATACAAGAACATCAAATTAAATAATATATATTTTTTTATTTAAATACCTGAAAAATATTAAGATAATATTAACAGCGTATTATTTTAATTTATACATATGTTTGTTACTGAATACCGCCAAACTGCTAAACGGATCTAGATGAAATTTAGTAGAGAGATAAATAAATACTCTGGAATAGCATCTGAGTACGAACGTGAGTGAAACCGTGGGGACAGCTAGTATAGAATAATTAATTATGAATCAATATTAATTTATAATCACATTACCTAAGGTAACGCATCATTACATTCTGTACAATTAATTTTGTCCTCATAAACCTATATTACGACAACTCCTGAATATATTACACATAGTTATTACTAGAACGAAGATAATCAATGCTTATCTGATCAATTATAAAAATAAAGTGCACCGGCTTTCTAGATCACTGCATTTGGGACATATTTGTAATACCGTTTATGCAAAATACTTAATTAATGTATAAATTAATCAATTATAATTTTTATAAGTACTTTATTAATAACTTTAATGAGACGTGAGTTTTTTGTGCGACTGCCTGCTTTCGATCTAAACGCAGTGACCGATTTGAGTTTTGGCACAGGATTGCCAGGTTGGAAAAGGATGCATGAGATTCTGCAGAAGACCAAGTCAAAATTCACTTTCAGCCCAGTAAGCATCAATAAAATCACTTTGACCTTAACCGTAAAAAAAAACAATTCAAAAATTCTAAACCATTTATTCAGTTTACGCCCTCGGAAGGCGCTCATGAAGGTCAAATTTAAAGTTACTTCAGCTACAACTATGGAAGTATGATTAATACTGAAACTAATCGGTAAGAACTCGGCTAGATAAATATGCATTTCAATAAAACATGAGAACAACTATTTTAAACATAACCAAATTACATTCAAAACAAAATAAAACTCAAGAAAATTAATTTAAATTTAATCAAAACTCATAAAATTCTCACGTTGAGAAACACATTACACGTGACACAGTAGTAAGGGACATGATATCTGCCACAGAGTAACGGTAACTGACCTACCGCCGAATATTGATAGCGGTGCAAACATGAATTTATATCGCGTCATAAAATACTGGAATGTTGACAAATTCCATAATGTTTAAAGATTTACGTCAACATTAATATAGAACTCTTAATATTTTTATTAGTGCCTGTCACTTGCACGGGATAGTAATGTGTCCTAAAGACGCCGACGACAGTGTTTGACGAGACATGTTAGGAGTTAAAACATCTTTGGTGGTTTATGGTTATCAGACCCCCAGCGTACTTCATCGGCGATAATAAGCGTGAACTTTTTATTATGAAATTCGTAGTGACAAAGTTACTTACTCCGATATTTTTTTTAATGGTTATATGCGATTTCGATAGCGGCTACAATCTAACCGAATAAGTGATGATAGAGCCCAAAGTGGTATGGAAGCTCACACAGCTTAAAATGTGCTTAAAATTTATTAGGATAAAAGCAACAACAAAAATATCGATCTCTGGTTTTCCGGAATAAAAGATAAAAATGTGAGTTATTTTAATGAAAATTAATAAAAGTCAGTAAAGATTTTTGAAGTCAAACTTCTTATGGGATGGCTTTGAAATTCGGATCCGCAACCTTTTTGTGTGACGAGAAATAAATGAATGATAAACACAATCTAAGTTATTCATATTCAAAAGTGATTGATGAATAAGTTAATGTTTCTCTGTATCACAACAGTTTCACTTCTATCGTCTGTCTTTCCGACACACCCTGATTTTTATGCCTGAAGATTGTTTCGCGAACAGACAGAGTACCCAATGGTATATGAATAGTGAAGCTAGTAGACATTTGCATTACCGGGATACTATCAATACGTTCTGGGGCTCGATTCTGTAAGGAAAATGACACTAACTCGAGGATGTTTCATCACGGCCTCCGTGCTCTGTCTCTCTCGTTAATACTACTAATCAGGTGAGAGATAAGCTCGCCGACGAAGTTTGTATTAGCTGAATAACAGGGCTGTTATGTAATATCACACTTCACATACATTCCGAGGACATAATAAATTTAAACATTGAATTCGCAGCATTCAAATCGATTAATAATTGGATAAAATATTCATTTATATGATTTACGAGTTAATTCGCGCTTTTAAATTATATTTATGGAAATATGACTGCGGATTTAAATTTTATTGCATTTACTGACAGTTGAAAATTAATTAGGCATTATAAATAATTTAAGATATTGAAACTTTCACGATATCCAGGATCTCTTGTTAGTAAGTATACCCCGGATTTTGATAGTCACGGGGCCTTAAAAAAGTTGTTTGACTTTTTTGAAGTTTGTAGTCACTCGACGAGTTGGTAGCTGCTAAGTAAATTAAAAACGATAGTGTTTTTTTAACAAAAGTAATAGAGACCAAATCGGATAAAATTCAAAATTCAACATTCAAATTCAAAACCATTTATTCAGTTTAGGCCCTCAGAAGGCACTTATGAAGGTCAAATTTAAAGTTACTGAAGCTACTATAAGACGATGATAGCTTAGTTGGTAGTGACGTCGAAGGCCATGATGACAGTTAAGGGTTCGAACCCTACAATGACCTTGAACGTTCGCAAACCATAACAGGGAAGGGTAGTATATATATAATTGTAATACCCAGCTGGCTGGCTAACACCATTAAGTTGAAAATGTATAGCCAAGCACCAGTCGGTGTGCTCCTACAGCTGCACTAGAAAGCCAGTTCCCTTCTAGGCTCTGTGTGCTTACATCCTTTAAGATAATCACATGCCATGGTGAGGTCAAACACAAGCCAACTAACTCATATAATGTAGACATAGGTACATTCTAAAGGACTGGCTACCGTCCCGCAGTTTCACCCACGTTCCCAGGGGATCGAATCTTTCCCGGGATTATAACATAGCCTATGTATTTAGGAATAGTGTAGCTTTCTTTCAATGAAAGAATTATTGAAATCGGACGAGTATTTTCGGAGATTCCTACAATAACTAATGGACTCAGGCGTTGCTTTGCGGAAATTGCGGAATTGCAAGAAAAACAAATATCTAGTAACTAATTCCGCTGGATCTCCTTCTCAAGTAAACTCAACAGGAAATCGATACTTGTTTCGCTTCTACTCGAAGCATCTGCAGTATTCATCCTACATTACAAATGTAATATCTTTAAAAATTACTATAGATTCAGCACAGTACAACTACATTTCCTACTATATTAACTTGAACATCTAACTAAATACCAGTAAGAAAGTAGACAAGATTCAAACCATTCAATAACACGAGCGATTAAGCTAAATAAGTCGTATAATATCAATAATAAAAGCTAATCTAGCTGGCAGAACAGGGCTGCAGTCAAACAGTTGTGTTTAGTGGTTATTTACGATTTTCCGCCACGCCTAGCCGCCAGGTTGTTAGGTTTCTAAACGATTAGCTAAATTATTATGTACACGGTGGCGTATTCTAATTCTAGTTTCCTGGTGAATCTTAGGTTGAGGTGAAGTACTGTTATTTTTAAAGTTATACTTCTTTAGGAGCGTTATGAAAAAATGATGAGAGTGAAATTTTAAGATGCGCGCGCATTAGTGTAACACAAAATTCTCACGGATGAAATTAGCTGATAACGGTCTCTCCGGTACATCGCATAAATTGCAACTGTCAGTGTCAATAAATATTAATTAAGAATAATGTAAAAGAAATTAATAAATATAACTAAGTTATTAATAGTTTTATAAGAAAAATGTTTTATTGTAAAAAAAAGCGTGGGGTGCATGGTGTCAATAGTTATAAATATTTAATTGACAGATATGAGAAGGATTATCATTTCGATAATATCTTGAAAAGCACCCCCGCTTTTTTTAAAATAAAACATTTTTTCTTATTCAAACTATAAATAACTTTTATTTATTATTTTTTTTTACATTATTCTTAATTAATATTTATTAAAATTTATTTTTTGTTTTTTAGTTTGGTTCTCTATATAAAGCGTGTTTTCTAGTTTTTTTAAACTATTATTTATTTTTCATTTTTTAATAAAAGCATTTTGAGTGCCCGAAAGAGTAAGTCTGGAACTGCACGCACGCGTAGTTCGTGCACTAGCTCTATCTCTCTTACTCGCATGCAAAGGATGCGGAAAGAAATTAATTAATCCTGGCGAATCTAATTAGTATAATCGGATGCTTTGATCGGATTATTGCATTGTCATCGATCTTTGACAGGTGTGCAAAGTTTGAATTAAATCTGATGGTTCAAAATCGAGCTCAAAGGGGTCGGTTACATATGTACATACAGGTGAAGCTAATATAAAGCGTGTAAAAAAATGCTTTTAGTGCGGTTTTTCTCACCTATAATTTCGTGCGTACATAAGTTCACACACACGTTTTTTTGCAGTAGTTACTGTGAAATATAGGTGGACTGTATGAAAATAATGAGGCCGAGATTCAACTGAGGTTTTTTGAAGAACAAAACGTAAACAAAATGAAAAGAATCTAACAAGGAGTTTGCGACAGGAACACAGAAAAAAAAATCGAAACTGCTTTTAAATCATAAAAAAATAATAAAAGGAATCTAAAATCTAACAAGGAGTTCGCAACGGTAAAATAGGAAAAACTATATCCTCGAAAAAGTTTATAAATCGTTTTGTATTCGAAAAAGAATAGTTTAAGATTTACAATTTGACGGTTATGTGCAAAATAAATCAAGAATGAAACAATTTAATCTATTTTTAAACAAGTGAGGAACTCCTAAGTCCTATTTATACCTTTTTAACGCGCATTGTCACTATATTTGTTATTGAAATACCTCAAATAAGTACATATCAATGAGGAAAAAAACATGCGCTATTAATTATCTTTTTCGCTATCGACTATGATAAAAGTAGTTCACTAATAAATAAGCAAATTTACACGCAATATTAAATGATCGATACAAAATTATCTATGACTAGTTGTCCGCCGCGGTTTCACCCGCGTTTCAAAAGGTCGCGATCTATCAATAGTTTTCGCAGCGCACGCGATGTAAGGATTTTTTTACACCTTGTGTTACATTATTGGAGTTTTACTAAGGATCCCTAATTTCTTTGAAAATACAATATAGCCCCTATGCCACCCTGGGATAATATAGCATCACAACGCTGAAAGAGTTTTTTAGTAGTTTTTTAGTTTATTTGTTACATCATCATCATCACCAGCCTATCTCCGTCCACTGCTGGACATAGGCCTCACCTATGGCACAACACTGAGCTCGATCTTCAGCTCTTTGTTTCCAACCGCTGCCAGCCAGCTTGCGTATATCATGGCTCCATAGCTGGAGGGCGCCCTACATTACGTTTACCGAGCCGTAGACTCACTCTTTACATACGAAAATACAAATCTTTCCTCTTTATAATATTAGTGAAGATGTAGATTATTCATTGTAACCTCATTAGATGTAATGCGCGTGCGTCTATCTATCTGTTTGTAATTGTTAATTGACATTCTTAGACTCGGCTCGGAAGGAAAGCGGAATGAGACGACGAGACTCGTTAATTGAATTCCTTAAGTACACAATGATGTGAATATTTTGTGGAAACTGCGATTCATAAGCACACTGGGTTGATATCTACTTCGCTAATGAAGGAAGCAGCTTTCCTATTCTCTTCTCCAGCTATGTTATAAATATTGAGATATAGATATTCGTTTCGTCGTTTTCCCCATCTTTCCGAGATAAATTATGTTATTTGTTATCCAGAACATAAATATGTACTTCAGGCAATTTTGCCTGTGTACCAAATTTCATTCAATTCGTTTATGTGTGATTATGTGCGTATTCATGAGATGTACCTAAATATCTTGGTTTATGAGAGATTCTTCACAGATCATTATCCAATCCCAAATTAAACAGAGCTGTAATACGTAAATTAGCAGTTCTTAATAAGGGTTAAGCATTCGGAGAAAAAAAAATCATTAAATTTATGAACATGATGCAATTATAATCGAACATTTTCATACTTCCGCTAAATTTAAATCGATCATTTCGGCATTTCATTTTTGGCATACATATAAATAGTTATTGACTTATTATTAGAAAACTACACCAAAATCTTCTTCCTTAAAACTGCAACCATAATGCAACAAAACATTTAACTGATAACCAAAAAACAAAACTATATTTTTAGAACATCAAAACACAATTTGTTATTATGACAATTGCAGGTGCGGCTGCAGCTAAAGCCGGCCACGCACGCGGCGACATTCCAGCACCGCATCACCTGCCTGTCGCAACAAATGTCGCGCAAAAAATGTAATAATAAACGCTATTATGTCGCGTGCCATGCGCCAGGAATGCTGGCAATGTTGCTCTATTATAAAATAGGCACCTCGGAATGACAGTGTTGCCAAGGGTTGACATTATGACAGTGTTCGTTTATTTTACACAGCAGGTTTTTGGAAACAATTCTTTTGTATTGGCGAAAGTATATATTTACTGTTGTTTGTTTTAGCATTTTTTAATTAAAGTCAATAGTTTATTTCCCTTCTTTCTTATTTTTGAGCGTCTGAAGTTGCCTTTCATGACTGTTATGCTGTATAATTTCTATAAAGCTTGGTTCTTAATTATCAACTTATGCACGGGATTGGTAATTTGTGCGATACGGTGGCAAAGTCACCACATGTCACGATGGGACTTCTTCTTCGGAATATAGGTCTCAGTACCGATACCTCTGCCTAGAGCGTAAAGATAGAACAAACTAACAATAAACACAAGAGAATTTAATTATGGCACAGCTATGAGCACGCACACGAGAATCCTACATTGCACTATCGAAGTTTTCTCAGGATTTGACCATATATAGAATTTTCCAACGTCATCAGTTCGATGTTTATACGTAGAAACATAGGAATGTTTGAGTCAAAATTAGATATTCATATAATAAATACAAGACAAAGGGAGAAGTTAGTTGTTCCATACTTTAGACTAACTAAAGGTAACAAGTCATTTCTTGGTAATTGTGTTAGATTTTATAATAAGATACCGCTTTCAATAACCAAAATGTCTGATCATAAATTTAAAAATTATATTAGGAAAATTTTGAAAGAAAAAGCGTATTACAAGGTAGTTCATTATATTGAAGATAAAAATGTATGGAAATAGCTGCTCTCTGCACAGTGCACCTCTAAATCTTTTGTTTAAGTTGTAAGTACCTAATTATTGTTATTTTCTATTTTGTAGTCTTGTCATATTTTTTTTTTGTTTTGTTTTTTTTTTTAATGTTACCCATAATAAGTATTTTGTAATTGTTAAATATAAAATTATGTAAAATTGAATTTATAAAATAGCCAAAAGTCAGAATAGATAAAAATTTATATAACAAATAAAAAAGAATGTAACCTTGCTGAGTTTCTTGCCGGTTCTTCTCAGTTGAAGGCTGACTTCCGAACCGGTTGTAGCTTCAGTAACTTTAAATTTGACCTTCATAAGTGCCCTCCGAAGGCCTAAACTGAATAAATGGTTTTGAATTTTGAATTTTTTGACCGTGGTCTCCAGACAAGATCATCTAGCCTTTTTTTTAAGAGGGGAAATGCGTTACGCATACCACCGCAGGCGCGGTGGTTCTGTGGGACTCTCTCCCCGATTCCTTCCCCTGTGGGAAAGGGCCGAGGAGCCTACCCATTAAAACCCCTCGAGTTCCTTCTCCGCCGTTGACGGGGCTGCGGGACCAGACGAGTTCTACGTCCGCTTGCCCTATCGGCGTCGCTAGCTCGGAGCGAGCCCTTCTCTGGGCGAGGCTGCCCCGCTCCTTCGCTTAGGCACCCAGGAGCTATGGGTGTCTCCAGCATGGGACTCTTAGTGCAGGCGACGGATCTAAGGATCACTTAGCCTGGCGGAAGCTCTATTCTTTTTTAATGGAGGAGTCTCACACGCTCCTCTATATCGTCAATACCATTAAACCTTTAAAATCAGCGAAACATTACTCAAATAATTCATCTGCCTCCGTCCTATCGCGTGAATAACATAAAGTTAGTTAACAACAAATTGTCTAATTAAAATACAGTTACCAGTAGCTCAACAACTTTGAATTAATAGCCTTCTAGACACATCTATAATTCTAGGGAGATCAATTATAAGGAAACACAGATAGTGCTCTCAAAGCAGAATACATGCAATCTTGGTCAACAAATCATCAATGGGGTAGAAGTGAACATTTTAATTACTGAGGATGTGAATTATTACGCAATAAAGAATCGAGTGCAGATCCAGACCACCATAAAGCTTCTGATAACGATGTATTACAAGTCATAAAGCAGCTGCAAGTGTTTTAAAAGCTGCAATTTGAATTGAACAAAAACGACTGTATTCTCTTTGGTATGTTCTGCTATTACGCATGTCGCTGTGGGTGTTTTGAACAATATAATTATTATACTAGCTGTGCCCGCAACTTCGTTTATTATAACCGTGTCATCGGTTCCTTTTTCATGACCTGATTTTGAAGAACTAAAGATTTTATGTTGCATATATAGAATATCTTCACGCCCATTATCCCTAAAGAGTCCGTAAAGGTCTGAGTAATGAGACCCACATACCAGTCAAGATATGTCCCAACGTGACATTGGGGATACGTATTGTCACCGTCTCTCGTGCGGATTACCCTTACAGGACTACTGCAAATTATTCCTAAACGGCTTGGCGGTTAGCGCCCCTGACTGCCAAGTATAAGGTCGCCGGTTCGATTCCCACCCAGGACAAACATTTGTGTGCATGAACATGTCTGTTTGTTCTGTGTCTGGGTGTAAATATGTATGTATTTAGAAAAATAAAGAATGGTACCTACATGTAGTATATCAGTTATCTGGTTTCAATAGTACAAGCTCTGCTTAGTTTGGGATCAGATGGCGGTGTGTAAAAGAATATCCCAGGATATTTATTATTTCTTATTCGTAATATTACCATACTGACCCGGGAATCGAACCCATGGCCTTTAGATCTCAAGCTACGCACATGTAGTAACAAATAAATGTACAATAGAACGCACGTTAGACGATTTTACTTTAGCAATAATCGCATTTTGAAATCTCAACCACCATATTTGATTACTTTACTGCCACTACTAAACTAGTAAGCAGTGACTTATTAAAACGTTATTAAATATAACCTAAGTTGTAAAAGGGTAAGCAAGCATTCAGCGAATCCAATGTATGCAGCGAACAAACACGACAATTCGAAGTTAATTGCAAACAAAGGTAAAATGCAAGTCAACGGCGATAACAAACTGATAGCCTTGGACGACACCATCGGCAAATACTCACAATAATTCGATAGAAAGTCTGTACTAACCTTTAGAATGCTAAATAATGGAAAGCTTAGTGCTTCAAGTTGAATTAACCTATAAATAGCTGGAGATCTTCTGCTTATTTCAGTGTGTAAGTAAATTGTTTAAAATTCATTGTAAGAACAGGAATTTTATTTACCACTAACTGTCCCCCGCAGTTTCACCCGCGTTCCCGAGGGATGTAACTTATTCCCGGCACAAAAAATATCCTATATAATTTTTAATACCCTCAAGAATATGTGTGCAAAGTTTCTTGATGATCGGTCAAGTAGTTTTCGCGTGAAAGCGTAACAAACAAACTTACATTCACATTTATAATATTAGTAGGGATTTAATACTCTAAAAATCAAAGCTACCGGTCAGATATCTGCCTTGTGAGAATAACAGACGACAGACACTGTAAGGAGTACCTTATATCTATTAATGTATATTATTCTTGGATCTTTATATACATACATACAACGTGTTACAAAATACCCCGTTAAAATATAATTAATTTATCAAAGCAAACAACCCTAGTAACCTGTCATGTCAGGTAACCAGATTATTTAACAGAAAAGCCTACGTACCTATTTTTCATTAATAAAAATCAGGTTTTTTATTTTTTTGGGGTATGTTACATACAGGAACGTAGTAACCATACAGCGTTACTACGGTTCTTAAATATTGTGAATGGACTCGTTATAAGGCCCTATTTAACCTCCTTTAGGCTTTACAGGTAGTTTTGTAGCAACACAACACTTAACTATTCATACGATAATAAAACGCATGCGAACAGCTTGTTTTAATTACTAACGTGTGACTAATTATATTAGGCTATCAGACTTTTTTCATATTTTTTTTTCTTTTTTCAAACACCAACCGACCCAGAACATCATGGCCCCTTGATACCAAAAATGCCATTCAATTTAACTCCCAAATCATAAATTTAATACGTTAAAAAATTAAGTCAGTAAGCGTCAATTAAGTAAATAATGTAAAAGAAATCTCAACACAATTATTGACATGTTAATATTATATTTTGCTATTACCGGGCATATGCAAAAACCGATCAAATATTTGAAAAATTATCACTTGAATGCAAACGATCATAAACGAATTTTAACGGTCAATATCTGACCGGTTTCTATGCGAAGTCACAGTACTGTGTCATATCTGCTACTGTCTTAGATCATGGTAAAAATGGAAAGGCGGTCTGATAGCATTATAAAGCAGGGTAATTTTAAACGAATATAATATAATATTATATTAAATGATAATGGGAGTCTTTCCTGGCAATACAAATGTTGTAAGTCTGTTTGTTTTTGTGATACTGGCACAAAATCTACAAGCTGCATGATAAATAGCCTATTTGATTTAGAAAATAAAATAATATGAACCCTTTATACATAACTTTTTTGATGATCCCAATATTATATATAGCCTATAATGAGATCTACTTTACCCTAAAAGTGTCTTTGTTTTTGTAACCAGAATGTTATTTCCGAAACCTTAATTTCTTATCCTGTATTTCCACAATCTAGCAAACCTCAGATACATCAATGACCAAAAAACCGGTTATCGTGGATCGTTTTTTAAGTAAAAACTGCGTACACAAATCAATGGCACAACCCGTTTGCTAGTCAACGGAGCCAGATACCATGTTTGAACAGGTTCCTATCTTTATGTGGAACAAGTTGGAATATTAAACGTACATGTTATAGAAAAAAGTCGGCTACAGTGTTACTACAACGACAGACATAATATAAAAAAGCTGGATGAGCTAAAATGAGCTTTATGCAAATGAATTAGTTGTGATATTGCCAAATAGGTCCTCAATGAGAAGAATATGTTAATGACCTGGAATATAAATGGCTTCACGAAATGAAACCTAGTTATCCAATGATCCATTTACATGAATAGTATATACTAGCTGTCCCACGCGGTTTCGTCCGTGTTTTCGGAAGATGTAACATTTTCCTGAGGTAAAAACTAGCCTAAGTATAGTGTCTACATCTGCGTTTTACATGACTAATCAATACAAATAAATAAACTTGACGTATGTTTGTAATGTCAAAATAACAGCTTTTCACAAAGCTTTAAACTTTAAAAAAATTGTCTGTCTATTTTTACCGGCTAGCTCCGAAGCAGCTGGACGAGATTTTAAGCTGTGAAAGTCCCAAAATCTCCAGCCGTTACGGAGTTTAACCGGAACAAACATACAGACAGAAGCTATTTTAAAATTATTTGTTTTTCCTATATGTACCTTATGAACGTTTTAACGTTAATACGTTTTTAGACGTGTTCTATAGTGGAGACCACTCAGGTAAACGCAGTGTAGGGTGCCCTCCAGCTGGATGGAGCGATGATATAGGCAAGCTGGCTGGCAGCGGTTGATTAAAGGGACTGAAGATCGAGCTCAGTGGGGTGCCATAGGTGAGGCCTACATACAGCAGTGGACGGAGATAGGCTGATGATGCTGATGTACTTTCATATGAACTTCGTACAAAAGTTATTGTGTCTTTACAAAACATACACTTTAATTTTGTTTATTTGTATACATTAGTCATGTGAAAACAAAGACACTGTACATAAGGAGCTTTACTATATACAGAATAGAATATTGAATCCCCCCTTTTAGCTATGTGAAACCTTGCACTCGATATGAAGTACTTAATTATACACTGAACAATACCGCGCCTAAGGCTAACTTTGATAACCGTTAGTGGATACTTGAAATAGCGGGTGGCATGATATGAGAGATCAATAAAATGTACGTCAAACGATAATTTCCCATATACTTGCAACGTACTATAAAAATACTTGTAACGTATCGATAACTTAATTCTACACTAGCTGTCCCCCGTGGCTTCACCCGCGTTTATCGATATTATATACAGGCTGTTACAAAACTACCCGTAAAGCCGAAGAGAGATTAAATGGGGCCTTATAACGAGTCCATTCACAATATTTAAGCACCGTAGTAACATTGTATAACAGACCTACCTCAAAAAAATAAAAAAAAAAATATTTTTTATGAATGTAAAATAGAAAAACTATTAAAGTAGACAATTATTAGGTTACGTATCTAACGTAGGCTTTTCTGTTAATAATCTGATTCCCTGACATGACAGCTTACTAGGGTTGTTGGCTTTGATAATTAATTATATTTTTACGGAGTATTTTGTAACAGGTTGTATAGTCTATCATACGCGCAATCACATGTTTTGACTACCTATATACAAATATTTATCAAGATCGGTCTAAAATAGTAGAATTGGCGTCACTTTTTATTCTTGACATAACTATTTCGTATGTTATAAAAGCAGCACAGAAAACAGATCACTTATATAAAATATTAATATGAGTAGCAGAATTACTAGGAAGTGTTCTGTGGTCAACAGGATATGCGATCTGGTGTTATTCATTGTAAAATGTGGTCGTATATTCACGTGGTGACACTGTGACCACAGAAGATGACTTACTCATCTCTCATCATGTGTCAAGTTTATGATATGATGGTTTATTAAAATCTGAATTTTTCAGGACGAGAACCAAATTTAAGGGGGTTTACTTTTTACAAATAGTAGAGCTTTTCGTTAGTACAAACCCATTTCCGTCGTGAAGCAGTAGTGCACTTGTATTACTGTGTTTCGGTTAGAAGGGTAACGGAGCCGGTGAAATAATAGCTCATAAGACTTAACAATAAAACGTTTCCGGGTCGACAGAGCATTGGCGATGTCCCTGGTGATGCAGTGGGCGGTGAAAACTTACCATCAGGGCCTTCTTTTACATTGGGAACTCTGGGCAAGTACCCAGGGCCCCGCGATTCATGGGGTCCCCTGGTCCGAAAATAATGGAACCCGTTGGACGTCGATCGTCAGATCGGATCGGTGTGTCGCGCTCTTAGAGCTCTCATAGCGTAGTCTTAGGAGCCCCCTTATCCTAGTACCCAGGGCCTTCAATAGTTTAAAGACCCTGATCAGGACCAACAGCCTGTTTATCGACCTATTTGACATAAAAATAATATAAACATTATATCAATCCAAATCTTCGCCAAAGAACGTATTTTACGAGCAATTTTTTTAAATCTATTCTAATTTACAACATCATAAATTATTATTTAACAAATCAAAACACATTAAGTCCAAAACCAATTAATATTAAAGCTTTTATCGATGTTACGGAATGTGACATTATAATGTTCTGAACAAGTTATAGAAGAACATGCAATCAAAATTCAAATCGGAACGAAGAGTCCAAAACCAAACTTGAAACGCGCTATCAGTTCGCGGACTTTTCCGAATATGGTGTATTAATTAACAGCCCCCTTATTCAGCTAAAACTAACTCGTCGGCGAGCCGGCGCACGGAGCCTTCGGGGAGCTTACCTCTCACGTGTTTGCGAAGTTACCGAAAGAGACAGAGCATAGAGGCCGCGACGAAACATCCTCGAGCTAGTTTCATTTTCCTTACAGAATCGAAATGAATTTAATAATAGTTTGATTGGTGATAACTTTAATGTAATAGTTGGAATGGTGCGTAGAGGCGCGGCTCACACCGTTAACGAAGTAATCTTCGGAATCGTGGCCCCGTTCTGCGGGGTAACTGTGTCGATGCTATACTATGTTATCATACTATGTGAATTGAGGATCGATAAGTAATAGCCGATGGCCAATAGCTAATAGCCTAGATGGCTGTGACCATAAATTATTCGCATATTTAATGCAATTGAGTTCAGGACTGTAATATTTATGTTTGGACACTACCAAATATAACTAAAACCTATTTCAATATATTGATAAGCTTGTCGTGGGCTTTCCCCAGAATATAAGTAGGGTAAGCTTGTGCTACAGTATGGCGTCTATACTCTTTCATGTCAAATAATTCGGAATATCTTAGGAAAAAAGAAAATGTTACTCAAACCAATTAACTAAGTATTACCTATTTTCTTGCTTTTGTTACTATAAGAGGGCTTTATATTTAATAATTTGATATTCTTATACATTTGAAAATAATAAAATAGCCAAATAAAACCGAAAATAAAAAAAAATACTATGCTGTTTCTTACCGGTTCTTCTCAGTAGAAATCTGACTTCCGAACCATAGCCCTTCTAAGGCTTAAACTGATTAAACGGATTCGATAATTTTTTATAAATCGAAAGGTAATTTATATAAAAATATATAAAATAGGTATTTTTACGTTTTAAGTTCTTATAATCAGTATTAGTGTGACATCAAAAACCTATCCCAAACCAACTTCATCTTAAAAAATAACCATAGACAATTTAATGTAGAATTGTACTTCTATAGCAATAGATTTGATACCATGTCAATTACCATAGATTTATTCAAACGGCTCACGATGTAAAATAAGATTTCAACATAGAATTACCTCATTACAGTTTACAGCTCGCAATATTAACTTTAAAACGTATAATTAGACTGTAATTGAGGCCTTCCTTTATTTTATGATGAGCAATTGAACATTATACTATGGAGTTAGTAAATTGTTTCTATACGTATTAAGAAATGAGCAATTAAAACTTGGTGATCTTGTTAACAGGAATGTCTTATTGAGGAGGTTCATTATTTTTACAAAGATAAAAACGACTTGAAAATGTTTAACATATACAGTCTCTGTCAGTACAACGTCACATAAATTTAATCTGCCCGCATAACAAAAGAAAAAGAACCAGCAAGAAATGCTGTTTCTTAGCAGCTAAATCTCTAGACTAGACAAAAACACAATAATGTAGCAAATATTGATTAAAAAAATTGTTTTGGAATTCAAAATACTCGTGCAGATTTAATATTCAAACAATGTGTTACTCCAAAGCTACATATATCTTTCCAAACAAAAAACTCCAATAAATTGTATTGCTAGAGACTATTAGGTACCAAACCCATCGTGCTATCCAAGCGTAACCTGTCCCCTTATTCAAACTTCGTCGGGAAGCAACTAAGCCTCGGAGAGTGAGCCTCTCACCTGTTTGCGTAGTTAGCGAAAGAGACAGCGCATGCAGGCATGGAAACATCATCGCTAGTGTAATTTACCTTACAGAATAGCAAAACTGTTCAGTTGTAGACTCAGACCAAAGTGTGCCTAGGTCCGCGATCACTCCGTCGGTTCACGGTGTCAGTGGCGCGCGAGGGAATTCGTTGCGCGCGAGCAAAGGTGAGGTCATTCAAAACAAAGCTATTACGATCCATTTGATTGCCGGAACTAATTTTATGGAAGTTGAAAGGTATAGCATCATAAATTAACATTCTCTAACATGGATACTACTTTCAAAAGGGATTATCTCGAATAAAAAGGGGTTCCGAAGACGTCATTATGATGGGCATGGCAAAGTATTCCCTTAAGCATTAATTTTTTGCGCACCAATGCATAGCACCCTATGGGATAATCTGGAAATGTCGCATTGATTTACAGACGTTATAACGATAGAGTTAATTTTATTGAGCGTAATAATAACTACCAAACTGAAAAACAGCCAACTAATTTACGAGAATTAATCTACCAAATCTTGCTGTAACAAACAGCACTCTCCAATCAAAACCCAAAACGTATTCATTTATGTAGCCGCAACATTTATGTAGACAGGCCAGTTGGCTTGGTGGTTAACGCTCTGACTGCCAAACCGAAGGTCGCGGGTTCGATTCCTACCCAGGACAAACATTTGTGTGCATGAACATGTCTGTTTGTTCTGTGTCTGGGTGTAAATATCTATATAAGTATGTATTTAGGTAAAAAAAAAAGTAGTATATGTAGTATATCATTTATCTGGTTTCCATAGTACAAGCTCTGCTTAGTTTGGGACCAGATGGCCGTGTGTAAAGAATGTCCCGGGATATTTATTATTTATTAACAGTATTTTTTTGTCATAGTGTCTTCTTTTACAAAAATAGATTAGTAGCTAGTATTTTCCCAAACCTAGTCTTCCTGGTCCTTCAACACTAAGCCGGTTTTTTTAACAACATACCCATCTTTTGAAACCGAGAAGCATGATTAATAAAGTCCTCATCACTGAACGTTGTCACACCATTTCCCCTGCTAAAAGTAACTGTAAAGACGACACTTAATTGATTCGTCAGTCATTCCACAATTAAAAAGTCAAAGTGTGACTTAATCAGAGTCAACGCTCGCGTCACCATAGCAACGTATGCGCATACGATCGTGCAAATAGCTGTGCGCCGGCGCAGGGCCATGAGCGTGTCATGCGCCATGTAATCGGTAATAATTCGGTATTCTGACACTTTATGCGAAGGATGATGAGAGAATATATGTATATGTAACCATTGGTTGTCGGTGTACTTAAAAAAAGGGAGATTTTTGATGTTTTTGATTGCCAGTTAATTTTAGTCTCATCCTTCATCACATCATCACCTACCATAGATGGTGATCAAACACAAGGTTTACAACACATTGGAAAATTCTACCCATTATATGAACCGTCTGATTGTCGTCCCTCAAACATAAAAAAAAACCAGAATAAACTTGCTTTTCTAAAAGCAATAATAGGAGACACAATAAGCCAATCAATACGAACCATATTAAACGAACTAATTCTAAACGAAAGTCACGTCCGAAAATAAATTTAAACAGGTGATTGCACTGCTGATGACCAAAAACTTGTTTTTTTTTTTTTATCTCTATTTGAATAATAGATAGCTCTCCACACCTAAATTGATTCTTAATTATTTAAATATGTTTAATTTTGGTTTTAACAACCATATCATACAGATCATTTAGTTCCCCTTTGTAAAAGTGTTAACGACTTTCATTGAGTCAGGGTAGATATCCCTAGTTTTAGTCTAGACAGTAAACCATGGGGCTTTCACGAGATATAGAATGATACAAAAGCTTCTGCTTCTGCTGATTGGACTCTTAATCCACGCTGTATATAAATATAAGTTACGAGTAATTGTAAATTCACAGATGTAATACTATTATCTAGTTTAATATGACGACATAGTGCAAGTCAAGCGTGACTACTAGCTCAAACAAACGCTCGCCGAAGCCGCGTCTTGCGCGCGAGCACGGTCAAGGCTAACCGTTCGCTTTTTATTGGCGTTTGAAAGTTCACCGCTCTCTATGAAAAAGTGACTTAATGTTTGCTATCGCACTATCGATAGAATACTAATTGTAACATCTTATATAAGCAGAGTTACATTGTGCTCTTCGGAATAAATTACACTGGCATGTGGAAATTAGATAAACAGATAGTTCCAGCTAAATGGAGCGATGATATGAAAGCGTTGAGACTATGGATGCGTATGATATGAGGAAAGAACCTTTCTTTTAACAGCTTACATTAAACTGGATGTTAACAGTATTTAGGTCAATAACAATTTAAAGGATCAAGAACATAAAAATGAGGTAAAAAAAACCTAATTGCCAGAAAATAAAAGTTACGATCAATAAAACTTGCAAGAACAAATAAAAGAATCGAGAGTAGGTACTTAAACAAACACATTAAAATAAAGCTAACAACCGTGAATAAACTAACCATCACCGTGACACAAAATCAAAATCCAAAGAAGATGTTAATCAAAAACGAACAGCGGACGACATGAAAATTTAGAACAAGGTCAAGAATTGTCTCAGGGCACCAAGAAACGGACAATGGCGCACTATTTGCGGCCAGAACCGTGGGAGCGATCGTTGAGAGCTTTAGACAAAAGTAGAAATACAATTGTAAAACCAAACTAAACCGTATCAATATTAATAGTCCCCTTGGTGAACCTTTACAATGAATTTACATTAATGATCATAAAGGTCATAATCGAACAACAATAGAAATTGATGACAGCAAATGTAAGAATGTTGATTCACAATTTATAGATACCAAAAAAGGAGATCATGCTCATAAACGTCAAGTTGTAAAAGCGACTGGCCGTGTGTTGGACAAATGACAATCAGATAGTCATGCGCGTTTTGCGAATAATCAGACAAGTCAAATCGTACGGAACATTCTGTTAGACGAAGCATGTAGTATTGATCACACGGATGTCTTAACGACCGACCTGAATTAAAATGTTAAGAACGCTGTACACAATAAATGAGGAGAAATTAATTTACTGGTACAGCTTGCAATTTCTAAGTTATAACGGAAACGGCCAATCAGCAATGATCCACTACCATTAATGAGCAATACCTCATTTCGTACCACCGGAAGCTATAGAAAGTAGAAGCGAGTGATCCTTTAAAAATTACAAGAAAGCTGTTCTCCTTTAAAAAAAAGCAGGAAGCGCATTAGAAATAGTATCGTCCATAATTAGTTTTGATCTCGATACAAAATCTCGGGATTCAAATTATTTTTCACTTATGGCAAAAAGCTACATCAAATATTTGGTCCTAAAAATTTGAGCATTATAATATAACACTACTCCATTAGATCTTACATAATTAATGTAATCACTAGCTTCCGTCCCGTGGTTCCACCTAATAATCTATCTGGAGTAATGTAACATTCAAACAGCGTAAGAATTTTTCAAATAAATGCATTAGTTCCAGAGATATATACTCAAACTGCTAAATCCGCTATCTCATTATAATATTAGTAAAGGTAATTATATTTCTTCTACAACGTATACAAGCTTCATCATTAACCACTAGAGATTCAGAGCCGGTGGCCTTCTGAACGATGATAGATAACCCGAGATGAGTAAAAACAATCTAACTGTGTACATGATTGCAAGACACCCTGGAACCTATTAGAAGTTACCTATCAGCCAGTAACGGTATTACAAACACCAAGGTGCATTTTACTGCAATCTAGCTTATCAATCGCCATACTATTGGTTCTCGAAGACATTATATTTTCATCCAATGCAGGCTTTAATCATAAAAACACCGAGCAAGCAGAATAAAGAAGAAGAAAAGAAGAAAGTAGATACATAACTTAATGATACAACAATTCAGTTTGAACTGCATTGGTCTAAATATGCTAAGATCTATTTACGACTTAGGTCTAATAAGAGATCAAGATTAAAAAATGAATGAAATGACTTCGCGAATGCCTGTTAGGAGACGCAAATCGGTGTCAAGTTCAGATGAAGCTCCCATGCCACGCCTGAGGCGGTATGTAACAACAACCAGTTACCGTAAACAACTGCAATATCATCTATTTAATCGCAAAATGTAATAGGCGATGTAAAATTAGCCGGAGGAAAACTTATATGCTATAATAGTTAATAAGTATCAAATTATGACCCAGAATAACAGATACGCGACAGGTTTCGTAGATTAGACGTCTTTATTGCCATAACTGTCAAGTGATTTTTATTTTGCGGTTTGACTTTGAACAGATTTTTTAAAACTGATAAAATAAATGTAGAGGAGATGGATTTTTAACTGGAAATATAGAATTCATTTGAGAATTGCGAGATTTTTTTTCGAATTTCAATCGGTAGTATTCACTTTCGTGACCCCCTAATATCAGAATGCTATTTTAGAGAATAGGATCGACGAAAAAAAAGTTACAATATAGCCCATATTGCGATAAACATCATAAAATCGGTACACAGATAAACTTTGCGGTACAAGTGCGAACTGTAAAAGGAAGCTCAGAGGGGCGTGCCGTAGAATCAATAAATATTGTGCTGTGTACGAACAAGACCCGCCCAGTTCCGTTAGGATATAAACAGCCCTTTATCCCTTCGTACTTTAACCGTTAGTACAAGAACGTATTCTATATAAAGCCTATTTGCAACTATAAACTATAAACGACATGTACATTGCTTTGAAATTTTCTTTTCTACTAATACTAAAAATTAGAAAGTTTAGATGTTTGAGAACGGCTGACAGGACGAAGACAAAATTTAACATATAAATAAAATATGTTTCAGATGAACACATGTGGTACTTTTATTCCGCGAAATCGTTCAATTCCCGTGGTGGTACCAATGTGGATTCTATAGTTTAAAATAAAACCTAAGAATAGAATATTTGAACCATTATGACAAAGGTATTCAAATAAAATAGAACGTAGACCGATTTTAGTTTAAATGTATAATGTTCAGAAAACCGTGTTACAAAATCCCCTTTAGTTTGATATTAATTTATCTCTTGAAGTACCATTCAGAGAAATTATGACACATGTAGGTAACACAATGTTACACATAGGAAATGTTGTTTTCCTTCCTGCGTCATACTTTTGCATAAGAAGTTGATGTGGCAAATAGAGAGTCAATAAATAAAACAACTAAGCATAAAACTTATCATTTAGTTATCATTATGATACCAAATATACACTAACTAAATATTTATGTACTATGTACTCTAATAACTAAATTTAAGAACTAAACCTAGGTAATTAACTAACAAAAAATGTCATATTGAAATACAAATTCAAGTTAAATTTAAACTGAACAAACTTTACTTAATTACTAACATAAAATATTATAAATAACATTATAACCTATGTTTATTATGTTACTTCTCTTGTTTTTTGCTAGAAATAAAAGCCTTTTCTTTAATGTAACTAGTATATTTTTAATGACGTCACCGTCATTTATTTTCCGTAAGAAACTAAGCAAAATCCCTTAGAAGTAATTCAAGAATCATTGAGGCCAGCAAACCGTGAGACGCAAAGTCTACTGTCGTCCAATTAAAACTATATCTCTGACGATTTGAATTTTAAATTGTGTCTTTTCTCACAATAACGTAAACTGTGAATTGTAGTTATCTTACGAGTGCTTACAATTAAGTACTATTATGTTACTTCTTCAAGATATGGTAAAGATTTTTTGCAACTTCTTTTTTTTTTTTCATACCACATGGGCCGACAAATAAGCGGACGGTCCACCTGATGGTAAGTGGTCACCGCCGCCTATGGACATTTGCAACACTAGGGGCATCACCAATGCGTTGTCGACCCTGAGACGTGAAGTTGTTAAGTCTCATGTGCCTGTAATTTCACCGGCCCCCTTACCTTTCTAACCGAAACACAGTAATACAAGTGCACTACTGCTTCACGGCAAGGTAAGGTGGTAGTACTTCCCCGGATGAACTCTGCACTAAGAGCTCTACTACTCGAAAAACTATTTTATCCTGCCAATGAAAGAAAGAAATAAAACAAAAATTTGGAATGGAATATAGACGTAGTCTACATCAAAGATTCAAAGTAATCTCTTAAAGATTAGATCTCCTGTAATAATTGTTACATTTCAAATCAGTAACTTTAGGCCCTAAAATTACACTTATAAAGACCTTTATTCCTCTTCTAATAATGTTTAAAGGTAATTCTATCATAATTATAAAACTGCTTATACGCAGCGTAAATCATTAAGAAAAATTTGTAACACCATCATTTATAATGAAGATGACAACAAGCAATAACACTCCAAGAGGTTCCGTAACAAGCGTTTAAGAAACCATTATAACAAGGAAATATGTTACTTACCACATTACTGAAGCGAATACAAGCGTAGCTATTCCAATTTGCCAAAAAAAAGTACAAATAAAAAAAATCATAAAGACTGACCATTATATTTGACCGGAAGCAATTGGAACCAGGAAACCATGGCGGATGCAGCCGGTGATAATGTTACCTCATCTACAGGTCACATTAATCACAATGTCAAAGTTACAAAAACAATACAATTGCCTATTAACGGCGTTGGGTACTACATGTGTTAAACATAATACTGGGTAAGTGATCCATCATAAACCGGTATCTAATTGTGATTGAGGAGCTACAGATTTTTGATCTTCTATAACTTTGGGAAGATCTCTTTCACTTTATAGTCTGTATTTAGGCTTCTCGACTTAAGCAACATTTGTCTGTTCGTTCTCATTTCCAGCTTCATTACTAACTCTTGCTCAATCAATGGTCTCTATAACCTCGCGAAATTCAGTAAGATTAGCAAAATTTGCACTTGTTTTTCTACCTGAATCAGCAAGTACATATCAGAAAGCTTTATTATGTTACTTAACAAGCTCACTATCATCTATCAGTACAAACTTGCGAGTCCAGCAAACTATTTATTCAATTAATTAATGTACTGTATCGAAGCTAATGCGTAAACCAGTCGCGCTGGTTGGCGCATAATCTATGAACCTACTCATTTACTATGCACCCGATAATTTCCTCACTAACAGCCAGCGCGATGAATAATAACGGTCCGATGTCGGCTTTATAAGAAGCTTTCCCGTGGAAGTTTCCTCGATTAATTGAGTATTATGTAATTTTAAGTTGATTGCTTTGAGAGTGGTGATAGATTATCGTGAAGCTTTCGGAGTTGTGTGAATTTAGGACGTAGACACTTGTAAAACAGTATTGACGTCGGCACACTACTTTCAGATAGAACTTACAACTCATTGATTTTACTAAAGACTGGCTGTGAATATGACAATAATAATAATATTTATTTATTTCTCCTCACAATGACAAGACTTATGCTAGGTACAAATATTAAAAAATATATATTTTAGTTTCACAGTCTAGTGTATGTGCGGAGCTGGTATCTATTATAGGTAGTAAGCCTGTAGTGCAGATCACCAGGTCCTCACCCCACGGAATTTAGTATAACATAATAAAAAATCTAAAGTAGGAAGAATTACGTATAGAATTAGAGATTAAGGATCGTATAAATAGCAATTTTTATTTTTTGGGGATGTACTCACTGTATTTGTATTTTTATGGTAAAGGATATTAAAATAGACTGAAAAAATAGCACAAATATAATTCTCGTAAAAAGAAAGAATGATTCGAATAAGAGTATTAAAAAATGAATCTATATTTAGATTAAAGTGGAGTAGTAAAACATGATTAGCACTCACATGGCGCAGCAGGTGCAAGAGGATTAATTAACCCAATCATTTACAAACGAGACGCAATCATATTTTTTATTCTGACAAATAACTTGAAATTAATCCTCTATGTTCCGCTTGTCAGTAGAAGTGAAAAATATACAAGTTCGTCAGTAGATTTCTCTAAAGTTGGACGTAAATATTTGATTGTTCTAGAAAGGAACTATCAATTTCAAACAAAATCAATGGAAGAATAGCCACAGATGCCAACGATAGCCGTAGGGATGGCTCTTATAAACCTCTATTCATAGATCATTACCGAGTAACCTATCCATTATTTGAAAAAAAGAAAACGAAACTACGATACCTCTCAAAGCATCAGACAACAAAACATTACCATCGTAATCAATGATCGATAGCAACAATCGATTCACTTTCGCCGGATCGATTCTTATCGCAAAAACTAGACGGGCAAGCTCTAGCACCGACGGTTTCCTTCGTTGGGTCCCTGCTAAGCAACGTCTACAGTTTGTAAAGCACACAACAGGCATACTGAAGCCTTAATAGGAATGTGCTCCCACGTTTTGCTGGGTTGTATTTCATTCACCGCAAACGATGTGGTTGAACCCAGATTGCTCGTATCCTTGAGAACTGGTTGTGATTGAATGGTGTTATATAAAGCAATGTGAAATTCTTCATTTGTGAATGTTTATTTATACTCCATGTTGCGAATGGACACCTTCCAGTAAAAGAGATTTCTTGAAATGCTTCGTGATAATAAGCAATATTTTTTCTTGGAACATAATTTTATAGCCACAAGTTTACAGCCAAATGATTTTAGCTTTGAGATTTACTTAGAAGTATTTGTTATTTCCAACGAAATGAACGGAGAAGATTAATTTTATATCATTGCAAATAGTGTTAAACTTCGTAGCTGGCTTTATGCTAAGTGAATAATTTTATCAAATAGCGTGACATACTTGTTTTTAAATACATAATGCATTTGCCAATGCTGCTATTCTACATATAATACATCATATAATGTAATAACATTATATCTGCCCATCGATGTCCACTGCTGAAACCAATGACTTTCGACAGCGGACGGTCCTGGCCGTCTGCCTCCAGCGGCAACCTTTGACTCCAACCAAGTAGTCGGTCCACCTGGTTAGAGATCGTCCCGCTCGGCGCATTTCGTGATATAGAAGCCCATAAAGGAGGTATCTACTGTACCAATAAACACACGTCGTTGGCTCTCATTAGCACAGACTAAAGTCATCGCAAAATGCACGTCGGTTTTCGGATATCTATTTTTTAGCCAAATTAAAGTAAAGAGGTGATATTCAATCACCTCTTAACTCTTACATTTTACTTTTGACTACTGATTTGCCCCTTTTCATGTTTAAACAACCAACTTTTTAAAAGTTATACCGAAGTAAAGCAGCAGGGAAATTTAAGACCTGCTAATAATGAACAACTACAGAACAATTTCGTTAAGGGTTTGGACAATATACTTCCAAATGAAGTTATATACAAGATACTACTTCGATTACTACCTACCAATGTTGTCTACCTTTTGAGCCCACATACATATGGCATAGTTTTCTTGCAGCACGTTATAGTTTCTTGGAAAGATTTAGCGGTGGAGGAGCCGGATTTCTCAAGCCCAGTAAGTCTTATTACCGAGACATCGATCACTTTGATTGACGACGAGCTCCAACAGACGGTAGTAACTCCCGATGGGTACCGTTCGAGTGAACTGTTTGGGGAACAGTTGTCTGGCAACATAGTTGAGTTGAGAGCAAAATGGCTAAGCCATCGTGGACAAACATTTGAACTCGGTGTTTGCAGTTTCTGCACTACGGTTCGTCAAATGTTATGTACGCATGTGTCGCACGCGGTTTTACCCGCATTCCCGAGGGATGTTATATATTCCCGGGATTAAAAATATCACAACTTAGCTATCGCTTTAAATCTATTATTGTCTTCTGGAGACAGAGACCCATAATACCTCATAATTTAGAGTACGCTATAAAAAGTTATGACTAAATAATAAAATATTCCAAACTGTAGGGTCTACAGGACCGCGGCATATCGTGGCTTCACAGTGTGTTCCAAATTCCCATCCGATTCTCCTGCCAAGACATAAAAATTCCTTCCAACTTTATCGCATACATGACATAATACAGTTATATGAATTCGGAAGATGTACAAACGAAGTCACACAAACCGGAATATGCCGTAAAATATATCGTAACCCACATTTCTTTATGGCCGTCTAGTCGGCCGATCGGTCACTCTGATCGCGGCTAAATCGTAAATATTACTAGCTATCAACTTTATAAAGCTGGTCAGTAGAGGTAAACTTGACAGAACGTACAAAGGGAGCTAAATAAGCCCATCTTATTTTACTGCCTAATACTATTCAGGTCTTGTCTATGGTTAAGTGTAAAGCCAAGTAAATGACCCTTTAAATATTATAAATTATTCCACTTTTACGCAAAAACTTGTTATGAAAATCCAACGAATTAAACAATTAATTTAAACTGTATAATTTTACGTGAAGCACTTAATTTTCCACGCACTACGGTTTCATTCATAGCTTGAGTGCGTTGCAATTACAAGCAAAATAATGGTACGTACAACATCCGCGACCTTGAGTGTAACGCACGATACAGTGAGGTGCAAAATAAGTACAAGTCATGTTTAAAAAAAGAATGCCAGCTTAGCTAAACTAAAGATTTAAGGACTACCGTGTCCAAATTAGTAAAAACTTAATTAGTTTCGATTCTTATACAAACCGCCTTATAGGAAAAATCTATAAATATTACAACAAAGTCACAATTTCTATCTGTGTTTTTGTCCGCTTATTAGCAATAGATTTTGTATATATTATCCCACACAGGTAAAGTCGGGGCGGATCGCTAGATTAATATGTGGAGACTTTTTTGAAGAAGGAATAAGGAATAGTAATCTTTATTAGACCACATTACAGAATCAGATTCAAGTCTTAAGGTAATCAACCCGCAAGCTTTTTATAAAATTACCTGGCACATGGTAAAAAACCCAATGCAATTTACGCTTCAAGCAAACACCAAGAGCGCTGTATTTAGCACTATTAAGATATCACTAAATTGGGTTAGAGATATCGCAAGTCTGTCGTAAATTTGACGTTACGGTATCTAATCTAACAGTTATGAGCACTTCATTAATTAGAGTGCGGTGTGACAAACGATGTTTACTTACTTATAACAGCTACTAGACAGTAAAACAACTGTTAAAGTGATTGAATTGTACATTACCTGTTGTTCAGACGTGACTTCTTCTCTACTGCTGTCATCTGTAACAAATAAATCGACAATTTAGTATTTATAAAAATACCAGTAATACATATTAACAATAAATATATTTAGACATTTCTTTTACACACGGTCATCTGATCCTGAACTAAACAGAGCTTGTACTGTGGTAACCAGGTAACTGATATACTTCATAATAATACTTGTATTTAATACTAAATGACTATATTATAAATAAAAATAGTTTGGGTGTGATTAATGGATGTTTGTTCCGAAAAACTAACCTCACAGATTTTAATGGAACTTGGCCAATAGATAGACCATGCACTGAAATCATATAAAGGATACTTTTTATGCCGAAAAAAGTAACATCTCTCGGGACCGTGGGTGAAAACGCGAGGAACATATTTATTTGAGATGTCCCCTGTTAAAATAAAGATGTTTTTATGATTATACAAAAAAAACATAGTTTTAATAATGGGATGAAATATTAATATTCATATCAGCAGGAGGCTTTAAATTTATTATTAAAATATTTTTACTAACAACCTATAATCAGGTTTAATTGACGGAACGATTAACCTGAAACTGTAGGTTAACTATAGGCTATGCAATCATAATTACATAATTTCATATCCTTCAACCGTATACATCCCATTGCAATTAAGTGTACATTTTGTTCTCTTTGCAAAATATACGTGATCAAAATCAGTAATCAGCTAACGAAAACAGATCCGCTTAAAGAATTATCTAGACGGATTTAGGTACCAGAACCAGTGGCGTAGCTACTGGAGGGCTAGACGGGGCAGTGCCCCGGGCCCCCAACCTCGGGAGGAGGGGGGAACAAACGATTTTAAATAGTTTAGTTGGAGCCCTACTTAATTCTTTGCCCCAGGGCCTTTGGTAATCTAGCTACGCCACTGACCAGAACTCTCTTTCTGTTTTCAGAACAGCTTCAAAAATGAAAATGTTACTATTATTATAAATGCGAAAGTTTTGATGGATGGATATTTGTTACTCAACGCCGGAGGGCTGAACGGATCTGGATCAAAGGCAGAAAGATAGATTACAGTCCGAAATAGCACATAGACTACTTTTTATCCCGGAAATATGTAACTTCCCTCGAGATCGCTGATGAAACCGCGGGTGACAGCTAGTAAGAAAAAGCTACACGATAGAAATTAAACTTTTGTATTACAGTGTTTACCCACACCACTTTTCGTCACACAAAAAGGTAGTGGAGATTAGAATTTCCAAGCCTTCATGTAAGATATCTTCGCTAATTCATACACCATCTACCATCTACACCATCCATTCTACCTACTTGTCAGTCTTAGCGACGAACATAATCTAGAATGAGTCGAACATGCCAAGTTTGCCACACTCTGATAACTGCAGTCAGTTCTGACTTAAAAATGTCGTTCGATCGAATCTCGTACAAACATGTACCTCGGGGTCGACGACCCCACTAATTTCACGGTTACGCTGCACACACTGAACAATTTCGCGAAATAGTGGAATGTCGTGTGTCATGTTGAAGTTCTTACGGGACGTCCCACTTCACCATCTGTTGCTAATGAGCTACGCGTCTAGACAGCATGCCTTTACCTTTCTATAGTTGGAAAACAAAAATGTTGTTCGAATTTCACGGGCCTTGGTGATTAAAGACTGCCTCGTTACAGGTCGTGGGGTCTTGGAACTCACTTCAAGTAAGTACTATTAAAAAACGAAAACGAGCCCAAATACCAAAGTTTGTCATGTACAGTTTAGGAGATCCTACAACCACCTTCCACCTTCATCACCAGGTGGCCATCGATGGTACCATAATACTGCATTGTCACCGAACTTACATAAGTATGCCAAATTTCAGCTCAATCGGACACCAGAAAGTGGTTGCAAGCTAAATAAAGCTTTTAAAGTACCTAAAAATGTTTTAAAGAGCAAACGACCGGCCAACAAACATGATTGATTGAAGCAACTAGAGCGTCCACATAGCTAATGTTTTCAGTAATAACATAGACATTAAATGTTATAAGCAAATCTTCACTAATATAAATGAACAACTTTTGCAATTTTCCACACTAATAAATACAGTACTGAAAGCGATTAACCTCATATTTTTATGGCATGCAGTCACGCGTGGAACATTTATAAAATTGTAGCGGACAAAAATTGGATACTAATGAAGATTTTGCAATAACTGATTTACTTAATTTGACTCTTAATTAACAAATATATGGTCCTAAAAATGGACCTTAAAGCCCAGCAATTCCTGTTCACAACATGTTCTTTAAATAAAGATTACCAACCGGTAAGTTACGTTAGCTAACTTAAGGGATAGTTTTCTTCTAGGGTGCTTACCACCTTTTGGGATTTTCATCCTTTTAATTACAGTCACAAGCATAAATATAGAGAATAATTTCTGACACTCTACACATAATTCAACAGCACTGTTACAACTTACAGCGACAGAGTGGTTGTAATAGTTGAGCCGACTACAAATGGAGGATACGAAATGAATTAATTAATTACGTAAACAGGGGTTATTGCCGAAGTACCCTTGGAAATATATTTATGCTCGGTACCTACTAGATAGTGTAAAATCAAAAACCATAGAAACTTGAAATATTTCGGTATAGTTATCAAATCACACATTTATCAAATTCATAAACACAAAAAACTACTCAATCAAGATAAATGACAACTAAAGATCACAATATACAAAAAGATTTAAATGTCCTTCCTTTAATCAGACAGTATCTTATCAAATCCTAGGCATACTGAAAGGTGAAAGATATTTCATTGAAGAATAAAAGAAAGTACCAAAAAAACAGACGCTCGATAACTTCGAGCAAATTATCTTAGTAGAACACTATAAGACACAAGCCAATTTCTTAGAGGCGCCTGTCATGACTAGCTTTGAGCTTATATTTACTGCAGGGAAATCTTCATTAGTGCGATGCAAACCTAATTAGAAAGCAACCAATCTGAAGGTGAGCATTGCAGTCTTAGAAATCAAAGAAAAGGCTAGAGGCAGAAAGTGTAATAAATCATTTTGAAGGCATAATTACAAATGTAAATAAAGAGATTTATTTTAACGGGTGTGAATGTATTTGCTGAGTGCATTCACCCTTGCAGATCGCGCGTGACAAACCCATCCTGGCATAACATTATAACATACGTTAAAACTTATCTCGTGTGGTTTAAAAATATCACGATTTAGTCCTTATCATTGATATATATAAGGGTTAAATTACATTCTCATATCTGTAAACATAATTTGGTAACGCGAGTCAAACAAATTCGTAGCGGAGATGTAAAGAAACGACTACCAAATGGGGCTCGTTCCACAATCTGATTTTCTTGATTGTGCAAAAAACCATGTTAACTCCCATAACGTTTTGGCAAATGGTGGAATACCGTTCCATCAATTTATAGTTCAATGCCTTGTCACGTGGACTTAAAACATAATTAACTCCATTATCATCATTTAAAACAATGTAGACATCATTACTAATGGTAGAGGTTTTGTCTTTAAACCAATTCCTAATGACTTCCACAAAAGCTTCCGCATTAACCATTAAGCGAATTTCCGCTACCTTTGTCAAACTTTATAGAGATTTAGCTACTAGACTTTTATTTCAACCGATAAAGATTTTTAGGTCATGATATCATTGTTCCATGTTGGTAAGAAGTTTACCGTCAAAAGTTTTGCATCAGACAGCCAACAATACTAGAAGCTACAATAAAACAGAAAGTTACAAGTAAAACTTTGTTTCTAATACACGCAACATTTACCTATTTTAATGAAGACAAAGTAAACTCTCTTACTTTAAAAAAATCTTCATTCAATATGATTAGTATAGCCAGCACCCAAGCACTAACTTACCACCACCTCAAATTGCGATAATTATTTTTATCTTCGTATTCAATTAAATATCAGCAATGATAATTTGTTAAATATCATCCTGCCATTTCAAACAACCATTTATACAATCAACGTGACATCGAAATTCTCCGTTTCACCCAATCGTTATATCCACTTCGTAAGAAAACATTAACAAAAAAGTGATATTGAAGCGTATTTTATCACAGATGTGTGACCAATAACAGGGCAGTATGAGGCCAACAAAAACCGATAGTAATGGCCTCACGTAAGCGCGTGCGCATGTTCCAGCAACGTCCCGAACGTGATGATCAACATGATCGATCCATTTTGTTACTCAGCTTGATATAAGAAAAAATCTAATAACAAGTAAATAGTTTTGCACTGCACTGAGAGTGGTAGCCAACAAGCCATGTAGAATCTAAAGAATTTCAACAATACTATCACACTGACACTTCGGATACAAGACCAGTTAGCTTGGTGATTAAGACCGTGAGTGCCACGCTATAGATCTTGGGCTTCTTTTCCACCCAGAACAAACTTTTTTGTCGATGAACAAGTATGTTTGTTCTCTGTCTGAGTGTAAATAATTATCTTTATAGAAAGAAAGAAAAACATTTATTTTGGACCCACACAGCATCAACATAGACAATTTCATTGACATCACAAATTACACACAGATATGTACCTATGTATTTCAAATTTATTATTAGAGAAGTATATTAGTTATCTGGTTACCATAGTTCAATCAGTGTACTCTGATTAGTTTAGCATTAGATAACTGACTGTGAAGAATCCCAGGATATTTATTTATACTTTCATTATTGTTTATATAGTTTATATATTTTCATTCTTAAACTGCCACCTTTTACGACCATGTTGTGACTCTTTACTTAATGAACACTAACGTGAAATATGTGTTGTTAATTCGAATTATACTCGGAAACCTTATAATTTTTACAGGTAAATGTCATATGTCTTATACAGCTCGATAAACGACTTAACCTTACAGAATTATTAAGTGCTCTTGAAAATTTTTGCTTAGGTGGGCACCTTGTCTTTCCAATTTTGTCATCAGCTGGACATATAATGACATCATCCGCATGTTTTGCATTAACAATATTGACTTACAATTTTATCTGTGACGAGTTATCTGTTCAGGGAACTGTTTATTTCAGCCCACATTATATTATAGCGCTGGTGATGCCATTGCTTAGTCTACTCATATCATTAGTAGGTGTTGTGTTTCATAATTTGATTTCATATTTTTGCGTGGCACCCACTAGCAATTTACAAATATGAGTACATTTCCAAAAATGGTGTCGAGATGATTTAACCTAGAAACACACTATATCGATTGTTCTACTGATATGGAGCGACTAGAATCACCAACTGCATCAAGTATAAAAGCAATTGGGCGGATGAAGGTACAAAACGTAATAAAATATTTTGATTAACGCCCATCTCATTCATTTGCCGTCTAGATGTCTACCAACTCAATATGGTGTCACCAGCTTCGCCTGAGTGAGAAAATAAAAATGTATAATATACAAATACATATTCCTCGAAAAATTCACTCAGACACAAAACAAAACAGGCATATTTATACACACAAATGTTTATATTGGTGGGAACTGTACCCACGACCAGTAACGTGGAGTCATGGTCCCTAACCACCAAGCCAACTGGCCCGTCGTCAATAGTTACTTAGTTTCATACTATTAAAAGATTTCACATAATACTACCTACAAACCTAGCTTTATCTTCTAACCTCCTGATACATATAATTCTAGATCAAACTAGCACTTTAATTGGTCTATTACAGACGATATAATTTCCATCACCCTTATCCTTATGATGCATAAAATTTGTACTTAAAGAGGTAAAGCTCGTAAAGCAATAACCCCGGCTTCACCTACATCGCTAAGCTTATTATTATTAATCGCCCTGAATACCTTTCCTGTGCTTTAACTTCTATGACATGTTTGCCCTGAACTACTAATTCTAATCTCTTTAATCTAGCCTTTTCTAGACCGCTGTTTCCTTACATGTCTTTTGTGATATCATCGGTTTCTTTTATGGTATTTCCTTAATATAGACTTGGGATTCTGTTCAGATCACAATTCTCAGTGTTTTCTTAGCGGATTTTTATCAAAAGACTATATATTTTTCCGTAAAATTTTTTCGGTTTACATTTTCTTCATCTAAGCTATCACACGCTCCTACCTGTCTAGCATCATCGTTATCATTTCTATCTATAGATAGATGCTCTAAATTAAACAGCTGTCTCGCTCTGCATTTAGTTTACTTTCCTCGATATCTTATCTATGCGTCTCAAAGCCATCTTGAGATACGTTTGCAAGAGACCGCAGTTTCGCTTATCTCAATTGTGCTAAGTTAATTAGTACACTGTTAACAAGCACAAGATGGTGGGTGTAATGCACTTTAGATTAAATGTAGGTACTTGTTTTAGAGGCAGTCTGAAATCTTTACAGGTATTTCGAATGCCCTCATAAGGGCGTTTAACCGTTATTTGTGGCATAGCTCTAGAAACGTTTAATGCATATTATTGGATACGCTCGTTTTGCTCTTGCACTTCACTTAAGAAATCGTTTTTCGTGCATAAAAAAATTATCATTCATTCATACACTGATTCGTTCATTCATTCAGTCAATTAAAAAAACACTACAGGCCCGTTTATTCCAGAACCTTATCTACTAGTACCTCAGTCAACTCAATAGAAAAACAATTGACACAATTTAAAACTGAAATCGGATTCTCGAGTTACATTTCTAGTAAAAGAACCGTACGCCATTCGTTGCATAAACAGTTTGGTTATTTCGACTAGAAGCTAACTGCTAGCTAGGCATGCGTTATTTGACAAACAATCTTGCCGATTTAAACAGGGCCATTGTTTTGTGAAGGTATTGAAGCTGAGAGGTATTTTGTACGGTATTTTATTATGACTGGAATTTATGTAATAACTATAACACACTTCCGCCCCGCTTTGCTCTTCATTCCTACGTTGAAAATAGCCGAATATCCTATTCTATTACCAAAAGTAAGTATATACCAAATATTAACAAGATCGCTTGAGCGGCTATTTGACAAACATACAGAGAGACATTCGTTTCTTTCTACCAATAAAGTCGAAAAGAAGCTTACAGTCGGCCTGATGGCAAACGATCACCGCAGTCTATTGACGATTGCTGCCAGGGCCCAGGGGTATCACGTACCCTGCTAAAATCACTTCACACCCTTCTTAGAACTCCACGCTGTACCCAATCCATAGCGAAATCCAAAACGTGAAACTCATTCCACACTTACTTTCACAGTATATTTCAAGGAAATGTCGGAATAGGAATACTATGGCGCTACGGCAACCGGCTTTCGATATCTCAAGGACAAACAGATTGTGTATTCCCAATAATTATTATTGCTATAAATCAGCAGAAAAAATCGTGAAAGGAACAATAAACCGACAAACGAAATAACTGTAGAATTAACGGTAACAATATTTACTGTAAATACTGCAAATGGCTTGAAATCATAATTAGAATTTGACCCAACTTTATTTATAAAACGACCAACATTTTCATTATATTGATGCTTTTATTTAATATCATCGATGGAATCTTTAAGTGATTTTAAGTGCATAGTATATTAGGTATTAGCCCATTCTATTCTAGGTAATACATATATTATTAGGGTAAGTAAACATTGGGTAGTACCTACGTAGTAAAACACAACCTTTATTGAGGTCAGGTTAATAATAATATTAGGCACTTGCTACGCCCACGTGATGGCTTTACATTAAATTATTTTGTATTTCGCTGGCCGATTTTTTTAAATAAACCCTTTATATTGATTTAAGCTGCGTTCCAGTTTTCTGTGAAGACCGCGTTAAAATTTATCTTGCAGCTTCAAATATTCTTATTGAATTATTTTACACTGTCAAACCCCAAATAGTATTTGGCAAATATTTTCAATACAAGTTGAGGGTCAGCCAAGGTCGAACTACAAACTACTCAATCACTATTCAACACATCCTTCAGGCAAAAATATAAAATAATTTTTTTACAACAGAAATGACATAAATGTTGGCAAAAATCAGAAAATCACTACTAGTAATTGAAATAAAAACGTAACATAATTAAACTAACTAATCGCGCAACAAGAGGCTAGAATAGATGACCAATTCATATATCCATATTCAACCAAAGAATTAATATACACACAATCTATTACAAATGAAAATGACCCAATTTTCCTAGATTAACTTATTAATAATCTTAAAGCTAATCGCTTAATATATATGTACAAAACCTAAAAACCTGTGAGAAGAATTAAAGCCCATTTCATCACTTGACCCAAATGTACACCAGCCGAGATTTTGATAAGATAAAACACACAACACAACACAAAATGTTCGTTTACATTGATAGCGGACCCAAGGCCGTTAGTTCGACATTGTATAAATATAGCTAATTGAAATTCGATACAATTACGGGTAAATTTCCCACTTTCGCATCGTTTACTCATCCATCAGTCAAGCAAGGCTAATGAAGGCTGTAACAACGCAGGCTGCGCTTCATTTTCCGATAAAGGAAAATATTTTTGGAACGAAGTTCCTTATCGCGCGTTGTGAAAGGGGGCTAGACGGAAAAAAATTCATACGAAAAGTTGTAACGACACTTTTTTTCATATTGTTACGTTCGAAATTTAAATGATATGGTTTATTATTGGGTCTTTTTCATAATTTATTTAAAGGCTACATACAACATGTTTAAAATTCTGTTCCATTTATAAATTAGTATAATTAGTAATTATTATAAGAAAAGGAATAAGTTAAAAGTTAATTTTGAATCGCACTGAATTGAAAGAAGCATGTATTATGTCAATGAAAACTTTTTTTTTCTTTCTTTTGGCAAGTAGGGCGACAAACAGGTAGACGGTCCATCTAATGGTAAGTGGTCACCGTTGCCTTTGAGCAAACCTTGTTAACCCTGAGACGTGAAGTTGTTAAGTCTCATGTGCCTGTAATCACCGACTCCCTTACCTTTCTAACCAACACACAGATGTTCAACTACTACTACTGTCAGTTTGTGACCCAAAAGTAAATTCAAATAAATCACTCGCCTAGTATGTAAGTAGATTTTATGTCAAATTTTATATTAGATATCAGTTACAGTTTTCAAAGTTCAAAAGCTTTGGTACTGGTATTCCAAGTGAATTAATAATCAATTAATATTCAAAATGACATCATGTTCTAAAATAGGAAATTCCTGTTTCACTAAAATTGTATGAAAATTATACACTTTACAGAGTCCACTAGCTTTGGTATTGGTACCCCAGGTGAATTAATCTACAATATTCAAAATGACACCATATTCTAAAATAGGAAATTCCTGTTCCCATAAAATTCCATGAAAAATATACCTACACCTCACACTGCTCACTACTATACTTTGGTACCCCAGGTGACCGTATAACCTACAATATTCAAAATGACATCATTTTGTAAAATAGGAAATTCCTGTTTTAATTAAATTCTATGAAATTATCCCTTATCGTTGTCCATTGTTTCACGTGTAATCAATTTTAAATTTCGATTGAATTATTTATTTCTCTTTATTGTTACCTTATTCAATATTCTTATATTGTAGGTAGCCAATTCTTTAATTTGCCATGTTTCTACCGGCGATAAGCGCCAAGGCCACAAAGTTTGATATAATAGAAGCCAAATCCCCATGTTAATTAAAATGAATTACACTTTTATTAATTAGGTACTAACTGTTCCCGATATGGGTTGCTATGCGACATTTTTGTATAAGAAAAATTTACTTGGAATACATAGAACAACTCACTAAAGTTTCATATAACATAGGGTTCCTTTAAAGCACCATCACAACAAAACTACTGAACATATCGGGATGGGACTGCTACCAACTGCGGAATTTTTCGTAGATGGATATAGGCAAACGCGCTGAAACCGCGGGGGACAGCTAGATTATATTATATGTATAACTAGCTGACCCGACAGACGTTGTCCAGTCTTAACAATGAATATTGAATTCGAATCTTCCGATTGAATCGACTGTGAAATGTGCAATACGAAATTATAAATTAATTATTTTATCAATATAATTCCGACCCATGCCTCTATTTTAAACAATATTTGCAGCGCGCATTCTGTCAATCGCGCCAACTGTCAAACGACTAACAATAATTTCAAACAGGTTACATTAAAAAAGTTTATAATTTCAAAGGCGCTAGTTAAGTGGTTAAGTTTTCTTAAATTTTCTAATTTTCCGCGCAACTTTCTCAATTTTTTCGTTCATAATTACTATCTCCTGACAATAAAGAACACAACAAAAAAGGAATTAGCGAAATCGGTCCAGCCGTCCATGCCTGATGCCGTGACCAAGGGAAATATGGATTCATTTTTATATATATATAGATATACATTGTGATAATATACACAATAAATAAAATTTGCGTTCACTTGAAAAATCGAAAATTTTGGATTTTGTCCTATGTAGGAATAGGACCCACAGCTCGTGGCGTTGTAGGCAAGGTCTCTAACCACCAAGCCAATTGGCCCGTCAATCAACATGAAGTAGTATCAATTTACAAATAAGATACTATAAGGATCCACTTCTCACAATGAGTTAAGCCCATTATACATAGATTTAAGGTTGATTGTTGTTTGTTTTCTTTTTTTGTTGTTTGGTGTACAATAAAGAGTTATCTATCTATTTATTATCTAATAACCACAAACCTACATGCACAGAGGCTAAAGCACGGACATCTATCGTAAGGATATCGTCATCGCATCGAGTGCGCCAAAAACCAATTCGCTGGGAAATGGAACATCGTGCAACGTCACTGTATACGCAATATTCAATTTCCCATACAAACCCGCTTATTGGCGCACTCGATACGATAACGCTACGCTTACGATAGACGTTCGAGCTCAGGGCACATTATATGATATCATCATATCAGCCCAGGGATATCCACTCCTGAACATAGCCCTCCCCCTTGGAATTCCACCTCGAACGGTCTTGAGCCGCCTGCATCCAGCGGCTTCCAGCGATTCTGACCAGGTCGTCGGTCCACTTAGTGGGAGGTCGTCACACTCGGTGTTTTCCTGTACGTGGTCGCCACTCGAGAATCTTTCTTCCACAACGGTTATCAATTCCTCGAGCAATATGGCTCAGTGTGCTCCGGGCACAGATCAAAAGAAAAGTTTCTAACGCTCATATAAAGATAGCATGTCAACAACCCATAAAACTATTATAATCTGCGATAAATAGTACAATAATTGTACTTTACTAGCAAAATAATAAAGTAGCTTCAAAGTCAAGTTAGTAGCGCTAACTAATAATCTATTATCGATAACTACAACCAACTATAAAGTTTTATAATCGAACTTTATACCCCGCTATTTAGCAACAAGGGAGCGTGTAGTGCCGCCATAATATAACTCTTTCCGTTATCTATTACTTTACGATATCACAACTGTTATGTTGAATGTTATCAGGGAATTAGCTACACGTACCGCTAAGACAGATTATCAACATATATTTTAGTACTTGTGAACATGTTCTTAAGATTGACAATGTTTTGTTCTAAAATCTTTTTTTAGAAAAAATCCTCTAATGCCTATACAAATGCGAAAGTTTGCAAGGATGTATTTATGGATGTTCGTTACTCTTTCACGCAAATACTACTAAATGAATTTGGATGAAACTTGCCACCAGATTGTTTGAAATCTGGATTAATACATGGGGTACTTTTTATCTCGGGAAAATGTGACATCACATGGGAAACGTGACATTCCTTGGAAACGCTGGTGAAACCGCGGAGACAGCTAGTCTATTATATATACAAGTAGCCATAAAAGCTACTTACTGCTAACGTGATATCAATGTGTAAATGATATTATTATGTTTATTCACTCTCTACATGACAATTAAAATGAGAATAAAGAAAATAATGCAAATTTGATAACATTTAAAAAGAAAAGTCTTCACGTTACTAAGCTGAGCATAAGTATTGATACTGCAAGACAGATTATATTTAAGGATGAGGTAACTTAGTTTCCAAAATATAAAATGGTAACTAGGTTTCTTAGTTTCATCGAGAAATCTGGAGACAATAACCATGTTTGGCACATAGTGTAAAAAATCTATCAAAATTATAAAATAACTAATTTTCCGTGCCGCGGATACACCCACATTCCCGAGGAATCGAATGTGTTCCGTCATTATTATATTGCAAATTCCGTGATTATAATATTCGATTGCACATGAATTCGATTACAAACTCACAAAATCCTCGCTCTCTCGTTATAATATTAGTATATATGACATTGTAAATACTATTGTGTTTAAAATTTTTATTCTGTTTTTTTTTTATAATGTTTATGCACCTACTTTAGTTTTAGCATCGAATTAGTACCTACTATAGGCTGTAATGGTGTTATAATTTAGAATAAATAAATAAAAAAGGTACAGTTTTTCCAAGCCTTGCCAACCCTACAACGGGCCGCAATAGAAACGCGGGTAAACACAGCTTTTTCCACCGCTAGAAGCAGAAGCATCGAAAGTTAATTTGTAATGTGACAGAGTGTAGCAGATAGGTTGAATATAGGCCGCCTGGGGCAAAGGCTTTCACCAGATCTCTATGAAAGCTCACATAGTAGTGCACTTTGAAGACGTATTGCTCACGTAAGTTCTATTTGATTTACTTTAATTCTCAGTTAAAGAAATAACTGCACTAGTAAGATACATAGATCCAATGCCAATTTACGGAGCTATGAGAGGCTGTTTCTGAAAAAGGATACCAAAGTTATAAATATTACAAGACCCAAAGTTGCATGGACCAGGTAGGTAACTATCACTTATGTTAAAATAAATATTTAGTAAGTAAAGTAAACATTAAGTTAGCAAATACCCAAAGTTTCAAGGACTAGGTAGTACTAGGTACTACCGCTTGTGTTAAAGTATTAAATTTAGTACTTACAAATGAATCAGAAATTACATGACTTAGCAATAATACAATCCTAGTACTTGATTTAAATGATTAACACCTGATTTTTTTATAACCAGATACGCGGTATCTGGCTGTTGTTAATTTGAATTTAGAACAGTTTTTTTTATAAAGATCAAATTTATACCCTATCCTAGGTTTATCCATCGATTGACAAATAGGCCCTAAAAGTGAACTAATGTTATCTGTGCTATACGATTGTTTCTGAAATTATTAATAGGATATTTACAATAAAATTTGCTAATATCTGTCATTTCATTATTTAATCAAGGTGATGATTAATTTTATCAAACATCAAGTATACTTAGATATAACAATCACTATACTTTCACATGATGACTATCTGATGTAATTATTATTGTTTTATTCAAAGTAATTAAATCGCATGCAATAGCTATCACTAGATGTTGTCGTGAATCAAACAATACTGTAATACCTACCTGTTGATAAAATACCTAAATGAAAATTCAAATCAAAATTCGAAACCATTTATTCAGTTTGGGCCTGCGGAGGGGAATTTCGAAGTTTGGAGTTAAAGTTACTGAAGCTACCTTTTCCGTCTGCCTTCAACTGAGAAGACCGGCAAGAAATTGAGCAAGGTTGAGGCTAACTTTTCTTTTATTTATAATTAAGATTTACAAAATAACAATTAAAAACAAAAAAAGCAATAACAAGATAGTAATTATAATATTAATATAAGAATATAGAATTATAGAATATAAGAAACACAATACAAAATTAATATAATGTACCAAAATAGTTCGTGCTCACGCATAAATTGTACCGCTCAATGTGAGCTCAAAACATTAAGCAATTTAAGCTTTCATAGTAAAGCTTTTCCCAGCAATGATTAATCATCTAAAAGTAATAAAGCTAACAAATAAACTGAAAGACAAGATACAAAGTGTACGAGAGTCGTAACCTAGACTAGAAACACAAAATAATAAACAAACCGAGACGTGAGAAAAAAAAGACACAAAGAATACCGTAACGGTAACAAGTTGGAGCCATAACAACGCGCAAGCCCCGGGGCGATCCAATGAAATGAAAATTTTGAACAATATCTGACCACTAATAAGGACATGCCGAGAAAGTGATATCGGCCGAGCAAAAACGATCGCGTCACGAACCATTCCGAACTCACATTGTTACGATCGCCCGAAAACTATCAAAGTGGCTGTTAATAACCGTTTAGAAAGTTGTAATTTTACTATTAAGACCGATAATTTTCGCTGGAGAGGTGAAAAGTTCACGACTTAAGAGTTCGATTCGCTTCCGTGCCTGACTACCATTAGAAGCGAGGCGTAGTGGTTCGCACACGACACTGACTGGCAAGAACTGTTACCTCAGATCGTTTGGACCAGTGTTACTGCACATTCCGCTGCTTTAATTTGCGTAACATTGCTTGAAAACACGAGAGAGAAAAAAAACAGTACTTGAACTTTGACTTTGAGTGACTCCTTCTACTATAACTCTTCCTATATGAACTTCCTTCAATCAGGTAGCTTTAAATTTAAAAATGCCTTCTGTGTTTAACATTACCAACAAGAAAGCCAGAAAGGAAGAAAACAAAAATGAAATTTTATCGTTCCACTTTATAATAAAGACCAACTAGATATTTCCAAAGAGAGGATTAGTACACGTATTTCGAAGCCTTAACCTCTTTTCTACGGCTTTATTAAAATGAAAAACGATCTCAACTAATTCATTGATAGTTATAACAGTCATTTGTATCGTTCATTTCTGTATAGAAACTTATTACAAGCAACAAAGAATCCAAAATAAATGACGTCGTTTAACCTATCGATATATCTAAATGGTGACTTACATCTCCACATGACGTGACAAAGAAAGTATACTTCCATTAGTATTATACCTAATGATACACAGGGAGAAGGATAAATCATAACTCATCCGACCAATTTCACCTATTAAGAAGAAATGCTATGTACCGAAGGTCATAATTTGAGATACGATAAGGCCAAACAATCCGTTAGTAATGTAGGAACAATGCCTCATGAATGTTAAAAATGACGTGTAATTTTGTGCTAGACGAAGCCAATGAGCCATTGGTTGGATCAAGTGCTTTGAAAGCACGAACTGTTAACAAAATATGCAATTGGTTAAAAGAAATAAATGGAAGATGAAGTGAGAGAGTCGGAGAATGTGATGATAGGAATAGAAAGGCTGAAAGTGAAATGAAAAAACAAATGCTACTTTTATTGCTATTTTCGATTGTCTGATTTTGTCATGAGGAAAATGAGTTATGACGTAGACACTTGCTAAAAAACATTTGATTAGAATCCCTTCTAACTTTGAAAGAGCCATTGTGAAACCGAAAAAAAAAATAGCAATGTCAAGATAAATGTGAAAGTTCGTACCTTTATTATGAAACGAACGAAGACATCACAATTGTCAGTAACAGCCACATAATTATAACAATAAATGAGGACATGTATGGACGTTTAGTTGCAATCAACAGCGCTATTGTCGAGAAAAATACAATTCATTGCTTTAAAATATCCACATATTTCATTAATCATATACTTATCATTACTTTGCCATTGGAGATATTTTTTTTTTTTTTTTTTTTATACCACATGGGTCGACAATCAAGCGAACGGTCCACCTGATGGTAAGTGATTACCGCCGCCTATGGACATTTGCAACGCTAAGGGCATCGCCAATGCGTTGTCGACCCTGAGACGTGAAGTTGTTAAGTCTCATGTGCCTGTAATTTCACCGACCCCCTTACCTTTCTAACCGAAACACAGTAACACAAGTGCACTACTGCTTCACGGCAGAAATGGGTAAGCTGGTAGTTAAGCTTCCCTGGACGAACTCTGCACTAAGAGCTCTACTACTCGATTTGAATTGCATCTCCAACAATGAAAATAAAAATTATGCATAAAAATGAGGACAGGTACAACACGCAACAATAAAACATATGCTCATCCATGTCATCGATAAAAACACAATAGTAAGTCATATATTAAAGTTGAATGCAAACGATTTATCTGATGGTATTCTAAAACAAAACGAAACGATACTCTTAATAACATCTTTTCTTTCCGTCTCTAATGCCTATGTAAGCGTTAAGTCATGACCTACTACAACATTTGCGAAGACCATGAAAGTAAATAGATGGTAATCCGTAGAACGTGTACTATCGAAACAAGATTACAAGTGCGGGCTGTTCGACAACTTACATTTAATAATCAACCTTAACACTTAGCAGTAAGATTGTAAACATAGTTTGTTTTTACTGTCAGAACTGCAGATATAACGTTGCTGGGAAGTAGCGAAAACTGTATGCCTGTGAGAGTAATTCTGCTTATAATTTGTTAAGGCAAGCTTAAGGTTGACAGGAACATGAACTTGCTAATTAAATAACTCAGGGAATCGCAACATCATTAAGACTAATGATACCTTATTTATCAGCTCGGTGAGAGATCGTCAATGAATATTTATTAACTGCCTACGTTATTAGTTCTACAACTGGTGTGAATTTATGAACTGTTAATAATTGCGTTGTTAATGAATGATTCTTCACTTCAAGTTCCTAACACCAATCATGATTTAGATCTATGAGCTTCGATTCAAGCAGCATTAAGTATTGTCTAACTAAAATATATTAAGTTACTGTATATCTGTTTGATTTTATTATTTTCATGTGTTTGGATTATTATCACACACAATAAAACTTTTCAAAATATTTTAACTTTAAACTTAAACATAAAATTCAGAAGGATAAAACTGACAAATGACTTTTGCAAGAGCCCGCAACATTGCACAAACACACAACACGTACACAATCAAAAGAAGATTTACTGTCATAAAACACAATTCTCATTAGATATACCTTTTTATTTGTATGCGAATGTCATTTCGAAAACAATGTAGTGTCTACGTTCACCAAATGAATGCAAATATGCGTTAAACTTCACAGCTCAAAGACCTTTGAAAACATTAAGAGTGAATATGGAAGACACATAGTATGTGAAATTCTGGAAATAGGTAATGATGACCATGTGAAAATCACAAAATATTGCCTGATGAACAGGTATGAATTCGACCATATCTCTTGTCAATACGGGCTGATGGCCGAAGGTGTATATAGGCATATTACAAAGCATGGAAGTGAACTGGTTATTAAGTTTACAAAATTAAAGATAGATTTTCAGCTTAACGATAATAGCTAACCAGACAGGAACTATAAAGGACCTCAGGAAAGCACGCAATAAATTATTATTGTGCCTTGTACTAATGAGGCATTGGCCCTATGATAATTTATCATCTATCTAGAGTGAGGAAGGAATGTCGGAAATCTAGCCTGTTCTGATATGTCCAATTAGATTTTGTGTGCGATTTAAGATATGACAGCAACACCGGCAAGTGTTAACGAGACTAGCCTGTAAATTCTGACAAGATTAATGTGTTAGAAATTAAATCTAATAGAGGAAATACAAAATGTCCCTAGAGTTACGAAGATGAATGACAATATTGGAAGTTACCTTTGAGGATATGTTAAGTAACTACTACATTTGCAAATAGCAATAAGGATATCCGTTACAGACATTAATCCAAACTTCCTTGAGAATATACAAGTAAAGTTAGAAAGCTATTTCTAGAAACTATACAGTTCTTTGTAACTTCGTGAAAATCAAAATTTTAGATACAAGGAACTCAAAAGAGATCTGATCCATCGTAAGTAGCGTAACTTTTTTCCCAATCCAATATCTAAAAAAACTAATTATCAGAATATAATTCGTAATCGTAGAGCCCAATTTAAATGAAAAAGAGATGATGAGAAGGGAAATCTAAGGAAGTAATGATATACCTGTAGAGGTTATAAAAAACAAAAATATACAAGACAATCTGGCCGTAAAAGACGAACAATGATCCCATAAATAATTGAAGAGCGTTTGGACATGGGCACCTGCTCCCATGGGAACATTCGCAGGCGTTCCGCGCTACGGGGCGCCACCGCGTTCACACCCAAGTGAACATTAAACGTGGAAGTGGTAGTAAATGGAGGAAGGACGCACAACATGACATTTGCATATTTATTATTCTATATCTGGTATCGAAAAAAGACAGCACAAGAGAAACATAACATTGAGAAGGTACCTTAATTGATGTCAATTACTTCCTTCAAAGATGATAATGAGATTTGGGTCAATGTTTTTGGTATTAAATTAACTAAATTATTTTACATTATTACCATACAGAAGAACGGTAAATAAAGCTAATAATAGCTTAACGATAAAAGGGAAAGACAGCAGTAAAATGTAATAGCAAAATCACTTAATCTGGCGAATCTGATGAAGCAATTTAAAAATTACACTCAGCAAACATTAACAAAAAAGAAATTGATATTCTGTAGGTGGGTGAGTCTTGTAAAGGCGTTAAAAATCACGCAAACCATAATTACTAAAGTACTGCTACCGCAGCGTGATTTGCGACCATTCAAAAACAGTCAACATAATAAATCTAACCTCATTATTGGTATTTAGGACACCAAATGTCGCATTGGACATTTCTGTTGGACCTCACGCGAACACAACTGCAGTATTATACGGCGCAATTATATTACTGTTTTTGTAGACGTATCTGAAGATTATGATGCTTCCAAAGTAGGCCGATTAATATCGGCGTGTCGCTAAACAGTGTCAAGTGTGTTGCCGGTTCACGGGTCGAGCGTGAGAGACTTATTGGCGTATCATCGACGCTACGCAGGCGGCTTACAAAACGTGGTAATTAGACAAGATAACATTAGAGTATTTATTTTGATTGAAAAGTGAAAATGTGAGAAGTAAAAACTGAAATGTCTGCATTAATTTCAGAATTTATTTTATACTATCCAATATTATAAAAGATTGAAATGAATGAATGCAGTCTAATAATAATAAAGTCAACAGTTTGTATTCATTAACAGCTTGTTGGTATAATATAGAATTCTTTAGATTCTGTTGTAGATAGATAATCTAAGCTCCATCCACTTCAGAGCCTACTTACTGCTTTTTAATTAGATCATTGTCTTTATAAACTATGTCACAAACATCCTAACACGCGAGCGCCTGTCGCGAAGCGGCAACAAACTTGGCATTGACATTGAAAAAAGTAGCAGCGGTGGCCTGTAATTACCACCTGTCATCAGATGTGCTCATTTCGATGACAGCTGTATTAAGAATAGTGTTCAAAAAGTCGTAATTATTCGAACATTATTAATATTAAAGCTTAGCACGCTTGAATTAAAGTCAAAAATCTCGTGTAATGCACTTTATGCAAAGAGTATTCTGCCGTAAGATCTTACAAGCGAAAGCTTTTCGTTTATAATTTTTAAGTTATCTTTAATCAGGAGTTTCTAAATTCTTATAGCAATACGAGATCTAACGCCATGGTATCTTTCAGAATTTGCAATCAACAATAAATAAATATGTATTCATTTTATTTTTGAAAAAAGATGTCCGTCCCAAATTCTTGTACGATACGAAGAAAATAATAAAAGTGACGAATTAAAAAGTCATCTAGTTAGATCACACCGTTATAATTTTCGGAACCGCGGAGCCGGCTAAGGGCCGGGCCACACAACAGATTCATCTGAGACAAAGCGGCATTCACCGTTACTTGCCAACTTTGCGCCACTCCAATGGAAAGTAACACAAGTGGAACGAGAATTATTGCTGGTGTTAATTGAGGCTATTGACCATTCGAAGTCGGAATCGTTATTATTCTATAAGAATATTTTGTCCAAAAAAAATAATGTGACAGTTAATGTGGGAAGTTCGGAAACGAGACGAGTAATGATCGGTATTCAGGTGTTCGTAATCATTAATTATTTTAAACTGAAAGTTACTTTCAACCTTTTTTTGGTAAAACATAAAACAACTTATTCCTTGCACAATATTATTTTGTTCATCCTTCTACGGACGTGACAACAAGGTTAGGCAACAAAGTGGATTCTGTTGACCTTTTTTGTCATGTCAAAGTGTTACAAAGGCAAAAACTTACCCAACTAAAATCAAATCTTAGGTAGTTCTTAGTTTGTTTTACAAGTTGAAGTACAAACCAGTAATAGCCAGTGCCCGTAAAATTAGAACAATAAGTAAAAGGATGTAAAATTTTAAAATCAAGGGTACCTACTTATGAAATTAGCTTGCATGTAAATTTGAGAGCAAAGACAGCGATCACTTATGATAACATTACTCAAAGTTCTTTAATGAAGTAAGGTACTTATACATTATCCGTCTGTACATCAATTTTATTTTGGAATATTTTGTGATCAATATTCCTTTTATGGCTCACTATTTTCAACTTCATTATTTTTTTAAAAGTTGTTTGTATGTCATTTTATAACTCAAGACCGACTTGACCATGTCACGACACAACATGTGATTGCTTATAGGTATTATGATATCGATAAACGCGGGTGAAACCGCGGGGGGCAGCTAGTAAGGTATATAAATGGTAGTAAACGTTTATTTTTTTTCGTTCCTAAACTTACTGGTCGGCTATTTGATCAACCTAACCCGACACCGTCCAATTTTCACGGTTGATTTGAGACAGCACAAAAAGCGATGACGGCCGGCGCGGCGTCTGATGTGACCGCATCCTATTAGCCCCACCACCCAAGAGTTAGGGTACTATGGTAGAAGCTGATATACGACATGGCTCCAGACGAATTGCTGTGGGGGGGCGAAAAGATAACGATTGATGGAAAGTATGATATTGAACACCTAGAAGTTTGCCATCCTGCTCTAGCATATGAATGCTAATCTGTGTGGATTTTTTCTACTTCCATGTCACAAAGACTTAACCTGCAGTAAAGGATAAAAGTTAATTTGTAATTTAATTTGGGAATGTTGGACGTACGCTTATACTTTTGCTCAAATAATACATTAGAGACCATCAAAATTCAACCCCCGAAGCCACGCGTGTATTTTACCTCAATAGACCCACACAACAAAATTAAACATCAAATCTAAATAACCCAATGAGGCATAAAGCTATTACGATACCCTTCGTTGTTTTACCCGAGCATTTACGAGAGCACAGGTTATGGGGGAACAAAGCGTTATGCAAGACGGAGCAAGTCGGGCGATACGGGTGGCGGTCAGTGGAATTACATCGCTGTTTCAATGACGTAACGGTCGTCCGACACCGGAAAAAAAACGAGATCCGAGTGACATTGATTTTGAATTTTGAACTCGGAATTTCATGGTTCGCAGAACAGCTGAGCTGTTTGTCAACAAAGCGTTTAACCAATTTGAATGCAGTTTCACGATTTGCGATGGATGTAACGAGCCTTAAAATGGGTTTCTAATAAATAACTAAATTAAAACCAAATTATCTTCATTAATGTATTTGAAGAGAAAGCTTACAAATGTCAAAATAAGACGAGAGCTCAACTATGCTGTGTCAAGATTTAAAGCAAGGCCAACTCAAAAGAAATTAATTTCACGAACAAACAATGCCAATAACGAGATAATGACATTATTACATAATGAGAATGTCAATGTTTCACACGAGCAAAGTGTCAAAGTGAAGAGCAAAGAGAAAATTATGAAATGCAAACTAATGTTGGCCGTTTTGACGTGACGTTAATGAATGTCAGAGGAAGTTCAACCCTGTTCGTTTATGATAAGGTTTATCAGCATACAATTAACTGTCGGATCAATAGATGCACCTTATTTTAAAGTCCATACAGTTCATTTTCCAATCATATTGTTATACATCAAAACGGCCAACATAGCGTGCTGCAAGTTTAATAATAAAGTTGGTACTGTATTTGATTTATTAGCAAACGTTAGCATAATTAGCGCTTACGGTTTTACTTTTAAGTTCAAGGTCGAATACATCGGTTTTTTCACTAACTTGCGTGTATAATGATTTAATGAATTGTAATATATTTATTTTGGGTCTATAACTTAATATAATGAAATATGTTTAAATTGCATGAGTAGACTTTTTATGGGCACGATAACTGATCACCTGAAAGTGAATGGTTCTTTATAGTTCACAGGTGGAATTGGATAAGTTCCGAAAAGTTTTTGTACTTAGTTGTGTGATAGTGGCAATAAATAAAATCACCTTTTGCCAAGTCTATGGTATCGCAAAAGGATGCCAAAGAGTATGTACCAATGACACCGAGGAATAAAAAAATGGTGTCGTGGGACACCAGATAGGAACGAAGTTTTCATTGACATAATACATGCTTCTTTCAATTCAGTGCGATTCAAAATTTACTTTTAACTTATTCCTTTTCTTATAATAATTACTAATTATACTAATTTATAAATAGAATTTTAAACAGAATTTTAAACATGTTGTACGTAGCCTTTAAATAAATTATTAAAAAAACAAACCCAGTCATCCATATCATTAAAATTTAGAAAAAAAGTGTCGTTACCACTTTTCGTATGAATGTTTTCCGTCTAGCCCCTTTCACAACGCGCGATAAGGAACTTCGTTCCAATAATATGAAACGAGTGGTCAAAAAAAGCATTCCTAAAGAGGATTGACATCTGAGAGGCGATTGGTCGTAAAAAATCTAGCAAATCTTCTATAACCTTTTAAATACCGGACGGACAGAGACCAAAAATACTACGTCCACCCCAAAATGATAAAGGGTAAAGGGCAGGCAGATGATAACGGAGAATTTACGATCAAGCCTAAAGAATGTCTCTTACCTCCCACTGCTCCGATTTAGGAAGGAAGCAAGGTTAATGACGATAAGGAAGGATTATTCAATAATCCTCAGGCAAGATCAATGTCACCACAGTTAAACTGACCAAGGACAGCGATGCGGCGCCCCGATGGCTAATGACAGATCGATTCATTTGACATTGACATCTTAATGATACTGCGATTAGCTATATACCACAGACTATAGACGAGTCATCTAATTGAAAATCTACAAGTGGGCGACGAACTGGCGACACGGAAACCATATTGGTAATTGTTATCCAGCCCAATTACTTCTCGTCCAAAATTCTCGAATAGGAGATTTCGTCTGTGTAAAAGGGTTTTTTTATAACTTAACCTTTTCAAAAACAAGCATTGGAAATTGTGTTTGCTTTAATTTGCCGGGAAATTGAAGGGCTTCTATTTTATTTGCATGCCTAAACACATAAAGGTTCGAGACCAATTGTTAGAGTACATACAATAAATTTTGAGTTCAGCAAACACTGGGCATCAAAGAATAATTCTATTAAAAGTGCTTTATATTTTGTTATAAGAGATATTGAGAATATGTCAGCTCCGCCTACTACCAAAGGGTTTGTAAAAATGAGTCGGATGCGAGAGGAACTCGTCGACAAAGGGTTCAGTACCACCGTACAATATTTAACAAAACAGAAAAAAAACAATAATGATTTAGATATACTTTAACATAAACCAATAAGTTACATTTTTCTATGACACTGAAACGTCAAATCGGCCATCAAAGCATGCCGCTGGTTTTGTATCTGTCTCAAGCGATGCGCATTCTCCCCGTCCTTGCGGTTGCGGGGGCGAGTCGTCATCGACTATCATATAACCACTCGTTCTTCGGTTCGGTTCGTTAAGTATCGGTTTCTCGAGGGACTGGCAGCGGGCAGCCGCCGACCGCAGTCACGTCGCGTTTGTGATCGCGACAGTGATACCGATCACGAATGGAACGTGCGTCATTGAAGAGTTAGCGGCCTTGGAAGTCAGCTTGGGTCTAACAGATACAGTAATAGGCACTATAAAACGTTTAATAGCAATATCCTGGGACATTCTTTACACGCGGCCATCTGATTTCAATTTAAGCACAGCTCCTTTTTTCTAATACATAAATTCTTATATAAATATTTACACTCAGACACAGGATAAGAAAAGAATGAACGGGAATGTGAGCTCCATCATTGACCTCATCTTAACTTACCATCAGGTGAGATTGAGGTCAATCGCAATCCCGTCAAAAACAAAAAAATAACAAAAACAGATTTGTTCATGTACAAAAATGTTTGTCCCGGCTGGGAATTATACCCGTGACCTGTGGTGTGACAGTCACGATCTCTAACCACCAAACCAACCGACCCAATAAGGATAGACGTGAAATTATTTTCACTTACCTACTTTACTTTTAGTGATAAGTAAAAGTATATTTTGTACCAATTAACTCTTTCATACTTGTTAAGTTTTATCAATGAATCTTGTAAATGCGTACAACTTAATAAAGTGAGAATAGATTACGGTAAAGATAAAAGGCTTATCCGATTTTAGTTTCCTCTCAGAAGGCGTCAAATTTAAATGTGAAGACCGTTAAAGGAAATCACTGTCGACGCTAATTGGATGATGAAATATCTCGACGTTTCCTGCTTGGGAAATCGTCACATATACTAAAGTGTCCACAGATTACCAAAAGTAAATAATTAAATTTCTATTTGTCGGATACTGAATTACTTTCTTGCATTAATTATAGCTGCGGTGGTCGAGTGGTAGGCTCGGTTAAATCGGAGGTCACGGGTTCCATTGTCAGGCCGACATGATAAAATTTCCGAGAGGGTGACTTTGCACACCCCATGACATGTTGAGACTTAAAATATCTTTGGTGGAATATGGGGTACATTATTGAGACTTCTACCTACCTCTTCGGGGATAATAGGCCAAAAATGGTCAGAGACTAGTTAAAAAACAGCTGAAAATAGATTAGTGCTTAACCTCCAAAACAGGAGGTAAATACCAATTAGATGTGACCAAGAAACCGTTTTTTCCACCACAGTTTTTAGAACCCCTTATTAGGGCTGCTACACACGAAATTTAAATATCCTTATTCGAAAAAAAATCTTTAAAAGTAAATTTACATAAACGCGTGAAAAAGCGAACTACTTGAAGATCTCCAAAGCGTTCACACGTGAACCGTGCGCGTTGAAAGTCGATCCAGTGGAGATCGCTTTTCAAAACGCCCGTGAGAATCGGCCTTTATATTTAATGAGTCTATTACAGAAAGTTTATTATTACGCTTAGTTTGAAATACGTACTTATGCCTAATCTAGGTACGCAGTATTTTACCTAATCATTTATATACGACTGGAATAATATACATGATTAGGTTAGTAAATATATAACGGACGTAATTATCATATCACTCAATGCGTCAGTTTGTCGGCAGAAAAAAATATTGAAGTGAGATTTAAAAGAATAGAGGTATTATAAAATATTTTAAAATCACGGGACATTACTAACACACGTCCGCTCCTAAACTAAGCAGCCCTGGTGCTATGGCTACCAGATTTTTTTTTAAGGGACAATTGATGGTAACCAGTAAACTGATATGCTGCATATACTAACCTTTTTTTTCAGAATTTAACCTTTCTCTATAAAAGTAAAATTTGCATTGAGAGACAGACTATCCAACCCAACAAGCTTTAGATATTACCAATGGTTTTCAATTATGCAAATGTCATCTCTATTTTGAAGAAAGAAACAAATTTATTTATTACAAAAAAAATACAGGTGCAAAAGTTTACAAAAAAAAAAGAGGTACATAATATAAGCAAAATGGGGTTCCTTTGACGCACTATCAACTCAAAACTGAACATATCGGGATGGGACTGCTACCATTCGACGCGGATTTTTTCCTAGTACATATAGTCTATAATATGATATCGATAATCGCGGAAGAAACCGCAGGGGACCGCTAGTATTCAAAAATAATAAAAAACCGCTTGATTACAACCTACAGACAACAAGGCGACACATCTTCCTCTTCTCAATGATACCAATACGCATGAACTAATTCTTAGACAAGTGAAATGGGAATAAACTTGGAGCTCAATCAAATATCGTTTCTAACAAGTAGGTCGGAAACATTAGCATAATGAAGAGGGTCCTTTGCTAAATGGTTTGTCTGATATTTGAATATCAATTTGGCGTTTTGTTTATAGCTTCTAGACCTTCGAGCTTCAGACTGATAAAGACTTTGATATCATCACCGAGTTCTAAGAAATAAATATGCAATGACATTTTTTCATCACATGGCTTTCCTAACAAAAACTTAGCAGAATTTGTACTATAGTTTCACGATATTTAACTTTTATTGATATTTTACAGGCAGGGGCAGGAAAATTGTTTGTCCAGGATGAGGATCGAACCCACGACCATTGGTTTTTAGACTAGGTATCAAACCAACACTATGTCTATTATCCGTTTCAGAGTTGCTCTAAATTAAAAATTGTTTTGAACTTAATAACTAATGTCTAAAAAAATTAAACCTAGAAAACTAAATAAATTACATTATTTTAAATATAAAACTATTCTAGCCATACACACAAACTCTATAGAAATATCGCTTTTATTTCTCTTAACAGTAGGACGATAAGACAAATGTAAAAAGAAGCTGATTCAGTTCCTCTATGTAGTTCCCCTATGGGTTGAACATAGGTGAATGGCTTAAGCCCTGGTATCTCTCGAGAGGCTCTCATAGGCCACGACTCGACCGACCTATTCCCAAGAAGGATTAAGGATTTTGACACATATAGACCCAGAGAGGATTCCTGGCCATTTTAGTAGCTATAATTTTCCTTTGAATTTCATTTTAAGTACGTGGAACTACCTCACACGGTTTCTCGGTGGAAGCTGATACCTACTGAATGAAGCGCAGATACATCTAAGAATCCCGGGATTTCCGCCATTATTCATTTATAAGTAATAATGTCATACAGTAAGTTCATATTTATTTACAAAAACTCCCGATAAATATTAAATTACACAAGTAATTTATGCAACAAAAGGGGATTACCCTGTGAAACATGCGTAGAAACCATGAAAAGATGCTATTGCGTAGGCATCGACCAAACACTCCAACGTGGAAAGCGTACATCTTAATATATATAAATCTCGTGTCACAATGTTTGTCCTCAATGGACTCCTAAACCACTTAACCGATTATAATAAAATTCGCACACCATGTGCAGTTCGATCCAACTTGAGAGATAGGATAGTTTAAATCTCAAATTATAGTCGCAATTTTAATTTATTGCTAATTATTTGTCTGTTATTATTTGACAGTCACAATTATCTGTTAACTCCAAATGATTCTAAGAGATGTCGATACCTTTCGACTGGGTTGAGTAAGTCATCAATAGATGGCGCTGCTATGGTAAATCTACGAACGTGTCATATAAGCTACAATTCAATATCATGATTACCACGTGTTATTGAGGCTAATGTATAAATTAAATTTATTTTGTAGTAAACGAAATACCGTGAAATTCAATTATTTCTTCTTTTTTAATACGGCTGGACCGATTGGAATGTTTTTTTTTGTTTGCGTTTGGGTGGTGCCCTGGATGGTTTAGATTCACAATTGGACCCGGTAGGTGGCGCTGCGAGCGAATTCCTGCATTTTTGTATGGACTTATTTCGACAGAACGACGTCTGTCCGGGCAGCTAGTAGTGATATAAAAAACAAATGGGGTATCTATATATCATATGCAACACTGCAAATGTCAACCGCCTACCTACATCAGGGCACCAAGGTCGTTCATACACCTACGCTCTAGTTAGGAGAAAGGAATCCATTGTGATGCTTTGAATCATGTCTTACTGCCATTAGGGGCTATTATTGCGTACAATTTGCATTGTCAGCTTTTATTAGATATGTACGGGAGTAACGAGGTTCTTGATTGATCGATCTGACGGCGATTTAGTGCACGTAGAAACTATCAATGTTTAGTAATATTAATTTTTACTCTTATAATAATAATAATAAATATACTTTATTGTACACTGAAAGAAGTATGGTACAGAAGTTGATACTTAAATAAAGGTACAATTGGCGGTCTTATCGCTAAAAAGCAATTTCTTCCAGACAACCATTGGATGGAAAAAATTACATAGAAAAATGTAAAGGGTAGTTGGCAGTGTACTAAATACATATAGAACAATATTGCAATGATATACTATAAATAATACTTAATAAAAACTTAATATAAATAAATTATATACGTATATACATACCAAAATATAAAAATAAATAAATATATATGTATATATACTTATGTAAATATATATATAATATAGATACATATATAATTAATCAATAATATAATAATATAAAAGGACAGCTATGTAACGACTAGAGAGCAAGATAATGTTCTTTGACCATACTCTTAAATGTAGCCTGTGTCTGAGCACGTCTCACATTCTCAGGTAAAGCATTCCACAAGCGAACAGCCTGTACAGTAACTGAGTGGTCTTATCTATACATCCTTTGAATAGGTTTTTGATAACAAAGAATAATTAAATTTATTTTTGTAACTCGGCATTTTATATTCCGCGTGGTTAAAAGTTGAGGTTATTTTTTTATCGATTGGCCTTTTGCCACAATTAAGTCATTATCGGATATAAATATAGCATTAAGTACACTCTTCAATGAATGTGTGATTTATCTGAAACATGAACTCAACAGGTTAAAATTATCAAAACAACACTAAAACCTTATAAAAACGTTGTAAGTTTTGAAAACACAAATTCACAAAATGCCTATTTACTTACATTCGTAGTGAATAGCTGACATCTGAAATTAATATTCAATATCTATCTAAAGTAGTGTGTAGAATCGATTGAATTTTGGCAGTTAACATACAAGGGTCCGATTCTGGCGTCTCCACGTCAATGTTTTATTCGATATTTTCCGTAAAACATCAATAAGTTCACAAATTAAACTAATTTGACAGATGGCCGCCATGTTTTTTAATGCTGTCAAATGTGACATTTAATTTGTAGCCATATATTATTTATATATATATCTGTGGCCTGGTGCTAATAGGGCCAATATCAATAATCATTGTTTTCAGTAATGAGCGTTATAACAATGAATCAGCATACATTGTTATTATTTAGGTGTTATATTGTAGAATAGCAAAAATAATTTTTCTTTTATTTGATTTATGTTTTTAAATATAATATATATATATTATACTTAATATATCATACTTTTTCAATAAACTGGTATTACAATCTCGTTTCATTAAAACGTACTTTGGCCCTTTTAGCACCAGGCCACAGATATATACTAGGTACCACCTAGATATCTTGTTTTGGATCTACTTAAGCTGACCGTACCCACATCGATCTTCGTGGGCGGTTCTTACCAGTTGGATTGTCCTTGATCTCAATGGACATATCACATTATTCATATTCAATGACAATTGACATCTTGCATTCGATCTTCAGCATTACAAGGTACATACACAGCGACTACTACTGACACGCAGACTATCAATCTATGTTAAGAAAATAGGGTTCTACTGACGCACCATCACCTCAAACCTACTGAACATATCGGGATGGGTCTGCTACCATTCGATGCCTTTCCTAGATGGTTATAGCCTATATATGGTATCGATACAGGCGAGTAAACTGCTATAATAAAGAAGACCATCAATAAATGTCATATGATAAACTTGTATATTCACTTTCAATATGATTTAAGCAATCTGATGACGTTTTTAGATAACTTCTTAACATGGGAAATGACATTGATAATAAAATCCATAGCGGAACAATATCAGTCTTTATTCGAACAGTCGTCGAAACGAGGCAGATAAATTAAGTTCTAAGATATGTCCAATAATGAATGGTCTATCTTCTATGATAATATTCTATATAACAACTCTGTTATTATTGTTATTAATTAACAAAGAATTTTGCTTGTGCAATAAATATAAATGCTTATTCATAAACTAGCTACTCCCGTGGTTTCATCCGCGTTTATCGAGATTATACAGCCTATCCTTCGTCCAATCACATGTTCTGACTTTACATCAATTTCATCTAGATCAATGGACATCCATTTATAACTCGAGAACGATTTCACCGACAAACAGTCAGATATATATATTTTTAAATCTTAGTTTTGGCGTCAGTGAGTCATAAAACGAATATTTATGACAATTTTTTACAAGAAAAATGTAACGATTCACAGAGTACCTATAGAATGAGTAGGTACTTCAACCAAAGAGAACATAATTGTCCATAATTCAGCTTTAGAAGCAAAGTATTTTTTTTATATTAAATAAAAGAATCTCCGAAATGGTGAACCATAGAGAATCAACCAATTTCATGGCGACTCCTATTTCAGAAAATCCGCGCAATAAATTCACTTAACGTTTAGGGTGATTGAGATATAGTAAATTAAACCCTATTATCATATCACAGAGGACACAATGGCGTGGCTAGTATTAAAACAGATAAACATTATAATGGAGTAAAAGCCATAAAGCGGTCATAGTCATTGTCGCCCACTAGATTTGCACGGCTTTGTACCATATATGGTGTGCTCATTTGAATCTCCCAAAAAAGAATAATGTAGGTAATATGAGCTAAACGACACGAAAAATTAGCTTTTTCTATGCTTTGCACGGGGGAGGGTACTTTGTAGTACCCGCCTGACTGAGTGCTACCCTCAAGTTGTACTCCGACAATGTCTTTGATAGCCAATGCTCTTGAAGGCTTTACATGCTTACCACATTCAACCACATTGAAATACAAAGATTAGAAAAAGAAAGAATAGAAAAAGAACACAATCCTTTTATGTAATCAGTAAAATAAGGCTAAAACTCATAAATGAAAAAATACATAACCGTTACAATTTACAATAGTAAATTTACAAGAATAATTCGCATAAACGCAAATTTAAATAACAGTGTAAGTAACATAATGTACGGGCAGGTCGATGTTACCAAATTCACCGAAGAGACGTTTCTTTTGACGTACCCAAAACAATACATGACCATTGCATAAAATTGTGAATAGACATCTATTATTGCGTAAAAGGAAACGAAGCGTTGCATGCTGATTTGAATCGGGAGAAAAAAACAAAAGAGACAACACACCATTTAGGAGGCAACGTGCACTTTTTAAGTTTATCTATGATCGTGATGAATTGTTGCCAGTAAAATTTGCACCTAACGTCGATTCCCACGGATGTAAGACCGCTTGTTACTATCGCGTTACTTTTAAAAATAAGTATAAAGAAAAAACTACAAACCGCAGAGCGGTGAACTTGTTACGAGCGATTGTTAAGCTGTTCGTCGAATCGCCTACAATGATAGTGCATTTGGTACATATTTATGTTATACTTGCTTTCCCCTGCGGTTTCACTAGCTAACTCGAGGGTTATTACTTACTTATTATTGACACGGGATAAGAGTATTCCGCCGTGAAGCAGTAGTGCACTGTGTTTCTGTTAGAAAGGTGAGGGGGTGAAATTACAAGCATATGAGACCTAACTTCAAGACTCTGAGTCGGCAACGCATTGGCAATGTCTGGCGGCGGTGACCACTTACCATCAGGTGGAACGTCTGCCTACTAATATTATAAATGCAAAACTTTGTCAGGATGGATGGTAGTAATCTAGTAACTGATATACTTCATAATAATACTTATTATCTATTCTACTAATACCAAAAATTGCAAATGTTTGTGTGGATGATGTTTGTAACTCTTTCACGCAAAAACTTACTTTTTATCCCGAGAACATCCCCCCTGAACGCGTGTGTAACCGCGGGGGACAGCTAGTGCTGCATAAACTAAGTACTTCTAATTACAATAATGATAGTGACGTAACTGAACTTTACAACGATTATTAACAAACAGCCATCACCACGCGTCATCCTCGGTTCCCATAATAAACAGACAGCCGAGGGTACGGACACGGCACGATATTACGAAACTTACAATTTCATTAAATTATGAAACAAGTTCCTCGTTTACTGGCAACACCCGGAGGCCACGTTGAAATCTCCAACTGATTAAGATATAAAAAATACAGGGCAATTTGTTAAATGCACTCGTTATGCCCGTTTGAGCGACTGTTCTTTATTGAAACAGAACGTTGCTCAATAAATCTTGAATCTCAAGCAGGGAATGTTTTATATTTTATTATGGAAAAGAATTTCCATTTTTTTTTCAAGTGTAATTGCCGGCTCTTCTCAGTAAGAGCAACCTTCTGAAGCGGCGTTGAAGTCTGACAATTTGTAAGTGCCCGTGAAGGCCTATTGGAATGCATAAATATATTTTAAAGATTTAAATTGAAGCAATTTTTTAATATCTAAGAGACGTTATTAGTTAAGTTTAAATTTTCTAATTCACAACGACACTGGCACAAATAATCTGTCAACACAAAATGGCAGGTTTCTAAATTCAATATTTATATTCAGAGAATAGATAAAAAAAAATTCTTACCTATAAGCTACGTTACTCTGTGCACAAAGACTTACAATGTAAAAACGTAATTTAACGTAATCATCGGTAATAGCTCGAGCGATGTGAAACTCAATCGTTACGAACAGTTACGATTTTCATTGGAGAGTTTCGATACATAAAAATGTCATTGTTGTAGTACGAAACATCACTCATTTTAATTCGGATGTTTATTGAGAAAGGTTCGTGTGCCATCAATTTATATAAATGCACTCATTACGCGGTGAGGGCTCAGCCATATACTATAATCAGCCCGCAATCATTTCTGCGGCTGTTACGCTTTTGGAAGTCTTTTTTTAATGACAAAAACTGTCTTGAAATGCACTCAATGAAACTGTATTTACAAATCTGTAGAAAAGGTGTTTGATTATTAAATATTTTGCACAAGCTGTCGCCGCGGAGTCACCCGCGTTCCCGAGGGATGTTAAATTTTCCCGGGATAATAAGTTATTCCAGGGTGCGTTCTATCTATAAACAAAGTGTCATTTAAATCCGTTCGGTAGGTTTTGCGTGAAAGAGTAACAAACATCCATACATCAATCATCACAAAATTTCGCATTTGTAATATTATTTATTTATAGACGAGCATCTTAGTAGCTGATGTATCTATATCACACAGTGTTGAAAGTCACTTCGCAATTTATAGTTATTAGTAGGATTTCTAAACTGACTTCGACCTGTATCCTTTTTTTACAAATTGAATAAGTTAAAGTTTCCATTAATAAAAAATTCAAAATTCAAAACCATTTATTCAGTTTAGGCCCTCGGAAGGCACTTATGAAGGTCAAATTTAAAATTACTGAAGCTACAACCGGTTCGACTCCACTTCCTTATATTTCGAACACATAGTTTAAGCGCGATCCCTATAGACGAATGTTTGCTTACGCAACTGGAAGTCCGGTTCAACGCACTTCATTTCTCAATATCAAGTGCAGGGTGTAATTTTTTAATTCCGATGCACGAAGCCCGCGCATGATGCTACAAATAAATTACTTAATACTCTATCGATGAGCACGAAATAATTAATGTGTGCTGCACACGTCTTGCATAACTCCTATGGAATAAAAATCGTTGTCCATAAGTCAAAAAGTAATTGCATTCTTAGAAAAAATATTATGAAACAACTGAGATAAAATGCATTCTAATCTATTTTTTATCATTGAGTGTTCAAGTAAGATATAAGTCGAATGGTGCCTTCTGTCTATTACAATATTTTTGTAGGTTCAAGTCTATGTACTTATGTCAGTGGTGGCTTATACATAGATAAAAAGGTAACTTCATAGCACATACCCTGAATACAGTCGTAGGAAACCCCGCTGAGAGTTTGCCCCTAGGAAAACAGTTTCACAAGTTATAAATGGAATATTTGTTTACCAAATATCTAAAACAAATTTAAATTTATTCTTACATATTACTCTCATGAAAATTGTCAAATTTTTTTTGAAGCGAAATCTTATTTAGCTTTTTTGAGCACTTTTCTTGGGATGGGTATAAAATGTAACACTCGCGTCAGGACACGTGACCTGATCGAAAATTCGTAAGACGTTAAAAATGCACAACGTTAATGTTCAAGTTTACTCACACACTCCTGCCGGCATTCTCAGAGTGCAACCCGTTGTTTTATTTCCTAGCTTTCCCCCGCGGTTTCACCCGCGTTCCCATAAGACTTCCCGTGTAATAACACGTTCCCGGGACAAAAGCCCATGTGCTATTCCAGACTATAATTTTACTCTGTTCCAAATTTCATTCAGATCCGTGTAACCTCTGGTGTTGCGGGTGTCCATGGGCGGCGGTAGTCGCTTACCAACAGGCGATACGTCTGCTCGCTTGCCAACAATAACAAAAAAAAAAAAAACCTTCTGGTGTGATTAAGTTACAAACATCCTTCCACCAAAACTCTCGCACTTATAAATAGTAGTATGATCATTAGTCATTTTTAAATTTAGGTAATCAATACCTAAAGAATCGGTAGGTAGGTAAATATTCAACCTACTTGTACATTTCTTGATTGTAATATACAACGGCGCTGTCATGCATATATTATTCGATTCATCTATTGTTCAGTCCGTTGTTATATTTCCCTAGAGCTTACTAGTTTTAGTGAAATGGAATAAATATACATACATATAATACCTACGCAGTAATGATTCGTTTCTGGGAATTTGTTGACATCATTATGTCAGACTTTTGCGTATTAGAGTCGTAGCATGCGATTAAAGAGTCACAAACAACTACGGGCACAAAACCTTAGCCCTTGACCAAGGGTGCAACAAAATCATGGGTGTACATTTTTATAAGTATGTATTTTTTTTAAATACGTATGTCGTAAAGACTCACGATAGAAGTGAAACTTTTGTATTAAAGGAAAACATTTTAATTATTAATCCATCACTTTTGAATAGCATAGATCGTTGTTTATCGTTAAATTTTTCGTCCCACAAAAAGGTTGGGGATCTGAATTTCAAAGCGCTTCAATAAAAAGTTTCACTTCAAAAAGTTCAAAAAGTGTAGTATATGTAGTTACATTATCTGGTATCCATAGTGCAAGCTCTGCTTAGTCTGGGATCAGATAGCCTTAAGGAAAGAATGTCCCAGGACATTTATTTGTTTTACATATTTATTCAACCCAATAATCTCCTGTAATACGTAACGCACCGAATGTACAGAAAGAACACAGATGATTGAGAACAGGTTGGACAGTTATTGTGTATCATCAAGGACTGAAGTGGTACTTCACTACAAGTTGATTGTGAAGAGTTCTTCTTGGAAAGTACTACCACCATACATTTCCAACGAGAAGCAGTAGTGCACTTATATTGTTGTTCCATTTAGAAAGGTAAGGGGGCCGGTGAAAACACAGGCACGTGAGGCTTAACAAATTCAGTTCTCAAGGACGAAAATCTGGTAATTCCTCTTGTACTGCAAATGTCCAAAAGCATCAGACCATCTGCCTGATTATCGGCCTATTTGAATTTTTTTTTTTTTATATACGAAAAGTTATCATTCTGACCCGCGACTCGCAAAAGAACGCCAAAAAGTATGGTAAAAAAATATTAACCATCATACCTCGGGCTCCATTTGTTTCATTACATAAAACACCGCCCACCGTTACACGTAATTGAACACTGAAGGTCGCGGCGACATTAATCGCGCGAAACCCGATTCGCACTTGACCGATTTTACTCAAACGAACGAATTTATCTACGGTCAACGTTACAGACCTATCGGACTTTATAAGAAAATATTCAATCTATCAATTATTATGAATTATGATAATGTTCCACGAATGTCAAATGGCTTGAGCTATCTTGTGCGGCGAGTGACCGATTAGGTAGATAAATTTGGTGCTTATGTAAAGAAAAAAATAGTTTTTTGTACTTATTTTTATAGTAAGTTGACGGTACACCTGATGGGAAACGGTCACCGCAGCCTTTTGACGATTGCAACACCTGGGGCAGCGGCGGCTTTACCCATTGCGAGGCTCCGGGCGGCAGGTCATTGCGAAGCCCTTTGTCCTTCGTGAAAAGTATGTGATGCGAAAGTAAGTCTGGTTGTTTGGTTTAGGTATTTGTCATGTTTATCAAGAAATGCTGAAGTCCTGGGGTATTCAATTCAAAAATTCAAAACCATTTATTCAGTTTAGGCCCTCGGAAGGCACTTATGAAGGTCAAATTTAAAGTTACTGAAGCTACTACGTATAAGTATCACTCGCGGGTTGCCGACCCTGCAAAATATCTTGATGATCAAAACCCCATGCTGTACTCACTTGAAAAAACCACGGCGGGGACTCATTCCACAACCTGAGTACCTGAGTATCTGCGGTAGGAATATGATAAACATCAGCACATCCAAAGTAAAATAAAAAAGTGGCCAAGTGCGAGTCGGGCTCGCAAAAGGTTCCGTACCACCGTATAATATTTGGCAAAACGCCGAAATAAAACAGTTTCCTTGTATGGATACCCCGTTTAATTCTTAACTATTTTTATTTATTACTAGCTGTCCCCCGCAGTTTTACCCGCGTTCCCGTGGGATGTCACATGTATTATACATAAAAACCTTCCTCTTCAATCACTCTATCTATTAAAAAAAACCGCATCAAAGTCCGTTGCGTAGTTTTAAAGATTTAAGCATACATAGGGATATAGGGACATAGGGACAGAGAAAGCGACTTTGTTTCATACTATATAGTGATTATAGTGACTATATCAAGTTTTATAGATACAACCCTATGACAGAGGGACTGACAGCGGAGCTTTAGGGGGCCCTTTAGGGACAGAACCTTTTAAGGCGTAATTAGATAGGCAGCGAGTTACTGATGTTACATTGCACGATATTTACAAACATTACCACGAATCTATAGTTATGATAAGATACCTAATCTAAGCGAATAACCTAAGTCACCTCTCAAAGATGACTGCTCAATGGCACTATAATATTACTAGTAATTACTATCTGTACTGTTATCTAACATTTCATACAATAAATCACATGTTAGGTATTTATGTACTTCTTATATCTACTTGTATGACGCCATAATATCTCATTGAAGTAATTCTAATGTACTTCCTATGTCGGTTTAACTCTTGCGGTTATAAAGTGAGTTGGTTTATTTTTTATGTATGGCTCATATTAACCTAAACTTTATAATGACTGCTATGTGATAAGGTCAATTTTGATTTGATTGTCTCCAAAATTTTTATGATTATTTTTCCTGTTAAAAATTATAAATTTTTCGAATCGCTAAACCGACATTATAACATATTATATATAGAATATATAATATATATTATTATATTATATTACATATGCTATTTCTCAAAAACATTATTGCAGTATTAAATAAATACTTATAGAAAGATTAAATAAGTTGATATAAGATGAGACCTGTTGATGTAACCTAACTTTTGGATTTCGACGCCCCGTTTCAAACGGTCAGCACCAAAAACAATTTTTTTATTAGATTCTACAACTGTCAAATTGAGTCGAAATCGCTGAGAAAAACTGTCGAAACATCGGTAAGTCTCACCAATGAAGGCGGAAGTACGGAAACCTAAAATAACGGTAAAAAAACGTGATACCATTTCTACGCTACAACTCACGTGCATACGCTACGATGATATTTAATGAGACATTAGTAATAGACATACAACATCTAATCTCAAAGGTCGTATAATAATAATCCATCGATAACAGAGATCACCCGTTTTTCGCAAAGAACTAATGCAAAATGTATATTGTTCAGCGTTTCATAAAATAGGGTACAAATTAATGTGAGATCTACAACGTTCAGAGTAAAATTCAAAATAGCTTGTTTCTATACTAGTATATTTATTTATAAGTTATTATTCTGGGTCTAAACGTTATTTTAGGGTTGACGATAAGTTATTTATTCCCATTATAAACAGGGATCGATACTCCCTGTATCGCGTTATACTCGAGTTGCTTATTAGTGATTGCTAAACGAATTTGGAAGATATTATATAATTATGCCCATCTATATTACATAGCAGTTACGTTAGGATGTAGGAGGTATTTGCAAATCGACTCATCCGATTCAAAAATTCTTTCACTGATAGAAAGCTAAATTGATGTGTGATAAAGGTAAATTTTAAATCACGGAAAAACTTTTATTCTCTCGAGAACGTGGGTAAAACCGCGTAACAGAAGCTAGTTACAAATTAAATCTGTTCAGCCCAAATATTAGTGGAACGACCACAAATTGCAACTAAAACAAAACATCCGTGGTCCAGAAAACTCAACACTCCCAATGAGATCACAATAAAGTTTTCCAGTCGCCATTTACAGGCAGCGTTTAACGCTTTCCCCTCGCATTAGAATCTCAATCGGTTTGCAGAAAAAGACACACGAATAAGGAAGGGATCTTAATCGATCGTATAAGTTAATTGCAGACGGGCGACTGGCGACGAGCCCAAGTCGCGTGTGACTACCGCCGCATTACGACGCTGCCACACTAGAGTATCAAACATATTGGTCCATTTTGACAGCTTTGACAGATAAGTTAACCCTATTGCTAAGGTACATCTCCATTATCATACAATTGACCTGTAATGAATCTTATTTTTAAAGAAATAAAGTAAAATTTTCTATGACGTTTAATTGTTAAAACCTGTATTTAGTTTATGATGACTTTATCCAGATAGTGTAAATGATTTTGCCCGATTTTGCACGCAATTGAATTTGTTTCATGTGGTGACTGATTTAAGGTTTGATATATTTTCAATAATTGAATTAATAATGCTTGAATTCAAGTAAATGAAGTTTCTCAAAAGATATGCTCTGTCATATGCCTTGCCAGGGCTTTCTAGGATCTGCCTTTGCTACCTAGCCGTATATTATTAATTAAATAAAGTATTTACATGTTAGGCAATAAACTGAAACAAGTGCATAACTAAATTAAGTTAATCTCATTTAAGAATATTAATAGAAGTTGGCGCAATGCAGGCTCGGATCACGACTCAAAATAATTAATCATAGCAACTTACAAGGTACAACAGGATGGCTCGACTCCAAAACTTTTTAGTTACATCACTGCAGTGTGACGTTGCCTTTATGCTAATCTAATTTACTGGTGAGTACGTGAGTTCAGGTGCCGCGTAATAGTGTCAGGACTAAAACGTTTGTATTCACGAGAAGTATTGGTATAGCAGATACACTTCAATATAGGTAGGTTAAAATACAGTGAAACTTGGTTAAGTGGGAACTGGATAAGTGAGAAACCTCCGTAACTAGAGCTCATGCAGAGGTCTAACACTTTCACACTGAATTACCCCTGTTAGTGGGAAGAAGCTAACCTCTATATCTGGGATTCGTTCTTCCGATTTATCATCATAATTACCTCTATAACTGAGACAGCGAGGGAATATTATATGCGTAAACCTCTGTTATTGAGATAACATTGTTTTGTTTGTTTAGTTTCACCCCGAATGTATATAAGAGGAAGTTTAAAAGTGACGAAGGAACGGAAGAAAGTAGAAAGGTTGAGAATAAATAAATAATAGATAAATATCCTGGAACATTCTTTACACACTGTCATCTGATCCCAAACTAAGCAGAGCTTGTACTATGGAAATCAGATAACTGATATACTACTTTTTTTTTAAATACATACTTATATAAATATTTACACCCGAGCTTTATATAAGTGGTATGGACATGTTATGAGTAGAAATAAATGCCATGTCACTAAAAGAGGGATGAAGTAGTTAACCAAAGAGACAGCAAAGAGGTTGCGTCGAAATATTGTCGAGTTACTGTAATTTACCTTACAATGAATCGAACTCGCGGCCTCCAGTGTCCATACCACTTGACCACCGACGCGTTATATCTAATTTAAATATATATATTTGCCAGAATTGCCAGTTATTGAATATTTGACATATGTATGTGTGTTATACGCTTTCCACATTACATACTCTACTATTACCAGGTATAAACCTTCATGGACAATGCATATTAAACGTAGCTTGTCTCTTTCCTTATTGTCAGATTTTTATTACTTTCTCTTTCGCTCTAAAATCTTTATTAAATACTAGCTGTCCCCCGCGGTTTCACCCTTATTCCCGAGGGATGTAACATTTTCCCGGGATAGTTACTAAGTTACTCCTTTTTACATAAGCTATCTGCCACTGAAAGTCCAGCTTTTTCGTAAATTTGCCGGAACAAACACAATACAATATACAATTTTTTAAATTGTGTAACTGTTCTAAGTTTCTACCTTATATACTTCTAAATGCATTTAGTAAAAAGCTGTTTCTTGACATTAGAAACAGACACGTCAATTTTATTTATTTGTACTTAAGATTTCAAAACAATGTTCCATCTTGAAATGGCGATATATAAGAAACTGCAACGTCACCGAGGGGTGATAAAAGGTTAAAGCCTGGGTTGATGACGTCACAATACGAGGTGTGACCTCACGCAGAGCTTGCGTATCGATCGGGCAACCTTGAAACAGGGAAGTCACCATCCCTCTGTGAGGAAGAGTTAAGATAGAACTGAGTAAGATACGTAAAGTTTACTTGTTATCTCAAAGTTTCGAAACCATTAATGTTAGAAACAAAAATAAAATACTAGTTTTACCTCGCAGTTTTACCCGCGTTCCCGAGGAATATAATGTTTCCACGGAAAATCGTTGTTAATCTAGAATCAATTCTATGTGATGTGTCAGTTTCGTCTAAATCCGTTGCGCCATTTATTTGAGTAGTAATTATTATTGAAACGTCTAAATTGACAAACTCATAATATTAGTAGAACTACCTTCCGCCTTATGTTTTTAAAAGCGTTTTAGTTTTTCCACTCCATACTATTTGATTCATATAATAATGTGAATAAGCACCTTCAGAAATTACTTCCTAGCTCATAATTCACCTTGCAAATAAACCTTTTGATAAACAATCGAAGCCCTAAGGTGTTCCCATTGTTTCTTTATAAATAAATAACAATATTTTTCATATCCGTCTCGCCATTCTTCCAAACAATGAAGGAAGGAATCAAAACAAAAGGTCTTTATTGTTTAAATTTATTTATAATTGTTTATAAGTAACTTAACAATGTTGGAAAGTAGATTTTTGATAATTTGCCTCAGCTGATTATGTATTCTATTTGTTTTATTATTAGGTTTACATTTGACCACAATCACCGCAGCGTAAGTGATGATTTGGTAGTGGTAAGTACACAAAACCTAGATGGCCTGGAAGGAAAAATAATTATGTTAATAGGAAAGGAGGTATATAATAATAATACCTATCAATCAATATTTGAAAAAGGTTATAAAAATAATTGTTGCTTTTGAAATTCGATTACCTAAAATCCAATAGTTGAATAGATGTATAAAGCAGGTTAACCTTAAAACAAGGCAATACGGTACAATTTTCTATAGCACTCAAACGGCCCGTCTTATATGGAACCGCCTATTGATGTAAATCTCTCGTATACATGTAATTTTAGGCGACGGTACCTGTTACAAACAGCCAATGCAAATTTATGAAAATTATACTAAAATAGACAATAGCTGATGGCAAGACCCGTCGGGCTGGTTCGGGTACAGTTCGGGTCACGAACATCGTGAGTCCGCGGTCCGGTGTCGAGCCGTTTATATAAATGAAATAAACTCATTCCTGTGGACAATACTTATTATCAACTTTCTACATACCTACCTTGTAGTGTAAATATTTCTTAAAAATGTCATAATAATAAGTTATTGAGAAAAGCACTGGCTTTTTAAGGGGTACCTCATGGTACTAGAGATTCTGGGAATAAATGTAATAATAATATTTATGTGTCCAAAAATATATCTTTTGTTACAGAATTTGCTTATTGACCAATAGTAAGCTTATTTATTATTATATAAGTGTGTAAAATAAATAGCATATACTGCAGAACTAGGCTTATAGTATTCGGCAAAGTATTTAAGTGTTATGAACAGACATGAAAATATTTTGATTCAAATAGGCTTTTATAAGCACTTATGAATAGGCTAACTCTAATGTTAATATTTTTATTTATTTACTGTACCAACTTTCCCATACCTTTTTACCATACGTTACAGACTTCAGTGGTAGCAAACCTAGGCACACAACTTTCGCGTGCTGTAAAATATTTTAATTGGAGGATTGCATGGAGAAGTTTCCTTTTTGTACAGAAAATCACCAGCCAGTTTACATGAAAATCAAAATGTTCCAAAGTGCTATAACAAAAATGCTGACTAACTCCTTTGTCTCAAAGAGCAACTTCCCAGTGTAGGTAACCCTTTAGATTGAAAGTAACAAGTCACCAAAAGAAGAGCTATTGAACGAGCTACTGCCACCAAACCAACTTCAGAACCAGCCTCTTGCAGTAATATTTGCTGAGCCAACATTGGCACACCATTCATATATTATCAACACTCGAATGGTTGTGAAATATAAATATTCCGCTCGTAATTTCATTCGTAACATTGTAAGCAATGAAAAAGCAAACATCGAGGTGTCATTCACTCCAGTACCTGTCTGGAACCAACCTTTCTTGGAAAATAGTAGCAGGTAATAGAAAAAAATACGGATCTTATTACAAAGAATGAAGGTTCAAAATAGCCATAAGCTCCTGAAGGTTCTATCGCACCATGCTATTGTAGTTTGGTCGAAGAATTTTTTGTTTGAAAGTTTCTGTGGGAGGCTACTATTTATCGATGCTTCTAAAAAGGATTTCTATGTAGGTTCTATATTGGTTTTATTCGGCCGACTCAAAGAACCCGCTGTTTGTTGCATGAAACGGTGTAATTTAGACGTTGAATGGAGAGAAGTTCGTGTGTGACGACCACGTAGTTAATTGTATCATATATAAACTAGGAAAAAATTATACCTTTGATATTTTCGGGTGGTACATTTATCCCTACCGAGCTATCCCTACTGGTAGGGATGAGTGTACTTTTTGTCGAATTATTTCTGCCGGTAGGGATAGGTGCACTGCCCATTACCGAGTGGTACACTTATCCCTACCGAGTTATGCCTAATGGTAGGTATAAGTGCACGATTACAGGCACATGAGACAAATATACATTGTATATTCTTTTAATTAATTTATTAGGCACAAAAAGATTTTATAGATAAAAATATATATAATTGTAAAAAATAGGAAAATTGATATTTTATAGGGATAGCTCGGTAGGGATAAGTGTACCACCCGGATATTATTGCCAACTAGTAAACACAAATATACTACGAAAACCATAACATATTCATCACAATATTAATTATTTCACAATTAATTACGAATAAAATTTCCATAGGAAATCTCAAGGTTATCTAATTTAAGCACTATAAATATTTATTATATAAAACCATTATGATTTCTTATAGAAACATGACGATATCGACTACTAATAAAATAGAAATCGTCTGTGATCCAGTTAGATGATCGTAAAAGACGTAACTGAACAGAACTAAAGTTACGGATGAAGATTATACTCATTCACTAGCGATGCTCTCTGGCTTTGCCTGGGTAGGATAATATAAATGTATTATACACATAAACCGTTCGAAAGAAATTTTCTGAATTATAGTAAATACGTCATCAAAATCTATTGTGTATTTTTTAAGAACTAAGCGCACATTCAGTCCGGGAGAAATTGCTACTTTGTTTACATTACTATTTAGAAATTCTGATATTTTTTCATGCTTTAAAATATATGGGACTTAAAGTAAGACTTTAGACTAAAATTAACGATTCGGGCCAATCAATGCAGAATCTTTTCCATTGTATTACTGTGGTTTAAACCATTCACCTTACTATTTACTTTAGTTTGGTTTTGCCCCTTCCTTTTCCGGATTAACTTCTTAACTTCGCCCGGAATTTACTGATAACCTCTCTTATTTCTCTTTGCTTTCACCACGTTTGGTAGTTACCTCTTCTGTAGTAGTAAAACTGTACACGAATATTATGAGGCTCCAACTCTTCATCGTTAAAGATAAAGAGTCTGACATAAACCCTGTCAAATTTCTCCAAGTACGTCCAAAAAAAAACGATTTATCGCGAATTCTTTCCGGGACCGAGACCCGTTTCCCACGGACCAATCACTGGAGAGATCTCGGATGCGTTACCGACAGAACAATGTGATCGCATTAATACTGCTTGCCGGCAAAAAGTGTGGTTACACCAGCTACTGTGCTCAGAGGCTAGCAACATTTAACGTTGTCTAATGTATTTATTTGTGACATTTTGTCTTATGAAATTAGATTGAACTTTTGATTGTAAATGTTACGGCAATTGGCGAGTTTTACGTGCTACCCATTTCCTCCTTAAACGGGTTCAGAACCAGCCTCCGAAATAGTTGTTTCAGATCGAAAAGCCCTACTATCCTACTAATATTACAAGTGCCAAAGTGAGGATGCACGTATGGGTATTTGTTATTTGTTGTATTTCACGCAACAGCTTCTATTTGGATAAAACTTGGCACATAGATAGTTTACAACCTGGATTAATACATGTATACTTTTCATCGCGGGAAAAGTTGTATTGAATAATATGCAGGAATAGTAATGTGACTGTATTAATTAGCCAGTTCAAAACACCTAAATAATGTAGTCGTACAATTGTAACAGCTGGTTTTCTCGCCGTCTAAATGACAACTTCTTTTTTGAAATCGGTTAAAAACATTATCCAATTTGAATTGCACAACCATCAAAGTATCCGTACCCTTCTATAACATTTCTCTGACTACATCCCAGTACCCAAATACCCAAACAATCTAAAAAAAAACATTTAAGGTTCATCGCACCAAGAATGACACATGCCCAACAACCTTGCCCTTTGCACACCCAAATACCTTTTCGACTGTACAAAATTACAGATTTTAAAATCACACAACATATCTTATTCCGCACTTACACCTCAATAGAACTATTGATATCCTATCTAAAAGATAAAATCTACTGATGCGATTTTATCAATATACCGCACTAAAAATTGTATTGTAGGTATATCTCGCATAGGATAAAAAACACTAAAGTTCAAGTGGAGAGAAATTATGTACAGGGGTCACGTCGCGGTAGTAAAAAAGTTGCACGACAGCCCGGCACGTTACATCTGCAAAGCAGTATTTAGGGATATGCCACTTTTACAGCTTTGAATCTTCCGCCTTTGTTACAACTTGGAAATACAGTGTAAACTCTTTATAACGAAACTCAAGGGACTGAGCATTTTTTGTCGTTATAGAGAGTTATCGTTATATGGAGTGAACAAAAAAAAACAAAACAAAGTGAACAAACCAACCAACTTGGGCTCACTTCAACGTTATAGGGAGTTTATCGTTATAAAGGATAACGTTATAAAGAGTTTACACTGTAGTTGTATTTTAGAAGTAGTGGAGATTTTAGTGCTCGTGCAAGGTCGATAAAGTATAAATCTGTGCAACCTTAATGGGTTATATCTGAACTGTATGCGGCTAAATCTGGTAACTCTATAAAATTATAATGTACCAGCTGCCCCCCCGCTATGTCACCCGCGTTTATTGATATCATATAGCATATCATTCACGCAATCACATGTTCTGACTATATACAAATCGTTCTTCAATTATAAAATGAAATACAGACAGACAAAAATCTAAAAATAGTAAAATTGGCGTCACTGAGACATAAAACGTATATTTATCACAAAATATATATAATGGATAATATATAATATAAATAAATAAATTAGATAGATAAGAAAAGGTTCAGTACCACTGGAATATGGCCATAGTTATATCGATGGAAAAAACTGTGTGTTTAGCATACGACCGTATATGAAGCGTAACGATGCGATGAGAACATGTATCGGAGTTAATTGGCGATTTATTACATTTCCGGAGATAGGTATTGTGTTATTGAAATGATAGCTTAGGCCGTAACGCTACAATCTTTTATCCTACAATCTTTCAGTCAATAAAGGGTTATAGGGTACCTACCAATAATAATAATATACTATCTTTACACACGGCCATCTGATCCCAAACTAAGCAGAGCTTGTACTATGGAAACCAGACAACTAATATAAACTACATACTAATATGGATATTTACATCCAGACACAGGACAAACAGACATTAATATCCCTATATTCTACAAGTACATGCACACAAATGTTTGTCCTGAGTGGGAATCGTACCCACGACTTGCGGCGTGGCTGTCAGTGTCTCTAACCACCAAGCCAACTTGCCCGTCAAATCCTCTTTGCCATTCCTCTGGCTATTCCCCTGAAAATCCTATTGCAAATGACTAATAGGCGATGGTAACCACCTATCATGAGGTAGACCTTGCCTTCTTGGACAACTTTCTGACATCATGACAAAGTAACTAAATCGTATTAAATCTATATATATAAAAATTAATCCCTATTTTACTTAGTCACGGCATCACGCATGGGCGGCTGGACCGACTTCGCTAGTTCTTTTTTTTTTGTGTTTATTTCTTAATGCACATTTCAGTCGATTCAATCGGAAGATTCGAATTCAATATTCATAGTTAAGACAGGACAACGTCTGACGGGTCAGCTAGTATTCTATAATATGTGATCTTTCCCATTAATTCTTTTTAACCTAGTAGTAATTCCGCGGGGCGAACGTTAGTCATTAGTTTATAACGTATGTCGGTAGGTTACTAATCGATTTATCTTATCAGCCCTTTTGCAAATCCATCTCGGAACGTGTACGTTGATAACGATTATCCGTTATTCATAATAGGTAGGTACCTCAAAATATATAATCGTATTACCTATTCTAGACAATAAACTGTACATATTAACTGATACCTAACCTAGCTTAGAAGCTAGATACAATTAGGTACTAGTGCGTACTAAAACCTACATAAAACATGTTTATTTAAATGTTAATCAACCATATTCTTAAAGTAAATAACCTATTAGTTAATTATTCTACTGTGACAGAACATTTCTCAGGCGACTGCATTACAATGACTTACAGCATGTTACTATGGCAACCTGACCATGCACACAAATATAAATCCTGGATGGGAATCAAATCCACGATCCGTAGAGTAACCAGGGTCTCCAACCACCAAGCCAACTGGCCCCAACATTTAATAGAAAAGCTATTTTAAAATACGTAAAGCTTCAACCTGTCTACAAATACCTACAACATATCGAGTGACATTGAAACCGACATGACACACTGCAGTGCAGTTACTGTTTACCGAAACGCCGGCGCTCATTATGCAACGTTCCAGTGTTCACATACAAATTGAGTTTATTATTTCAGTCACCTTACGAAGTAACTAATTGTTTTAGTGAAAATTAAGTTTTTACTTTATCATTCTTATCATTAAATTTTTGCCGGTTCTTCTTTGTTGGAGGAGACTCTCGAGCCGGTTGTTACTATAGTATCTTTGAGCATCATAAGTGCCCTCTGCGGTTTTTATACATATACTTCCTCCGTAACTAATCTTATAGGTATTACTGTAGTAAAAGGCTAAGAGGGAATTAAAAAATATAAAGATAAATTACATAAATATTGGTATTTGATCTTTTCAATAGAAATTAAGATTGACGACTGATTGAAATATGAGCTATTTTCGAATTTCATTTACATTGGGGAAAATAGAAGTTACTTCAGTTTATCCTTTTCAAATAAAGAAAATAAATAAATAACAGTGAATGATCTGTGACTACACATATCTAAATCTTAATGATGATTATATCTGTTCTATATCTATATCTAGTAACGCAAGTATTACATAAAAATGCATAGAAACGATCATAGAACCTCCCCTTTTTTTGGAGACGCTTAAAAATGGCGTAATTCAAACTTCACCTAATTAATGGTATATTACATATGATTCGGGTCAAATGAAAACGCTGAGAAAATAGGTCAATTATAAACAATTTAATGTTAACTGTGTTTATGCAAAATAGACAAATTGGAAGTTGCATGACTGCAATATAACGATCTGGGAGTGTCAGCGAAACAATTATTGGTGTTTGGCTGCGTTCTCGATTTCGCATAGTCGGTGACATGATACTTGACAATCACTTGTATCGCGCATTTGTAACTGGATAACGAGAATCATAGTTAATTATTTTTTTTTGTTTAATAGTCTTCACCTTTTTTATTTATTTATGTGTTGATCCTAAGTTTCACTAAAATTCGTTCTTAACGAGAGTAGTCTCGAATCCTCACTATACTTTATAATATTACTAATATATGGCCAGTTGGTTTGGTGGTTAGCGACTCTGACTGCCAAACCGAAGGTCGCCCAGGAAAAACATGTGTGCATGAACATGTCTGTTTGTTCTGTGTCTGGGTGTAAATAGCTATATATAAGTATCTATTTAGAAAAAAAATTTAGTATATGTAGTATATCAGTTATCTGGTTTTTATAGTACAAGCTCTGCTTAGTTTGGGATCAGGTGGCCGTGTGTAAAGAATGTCCCGGGATATTTATATATTTATTATTATAATAAATGCGGAAGTGAGTTTGTTTGTCATTCTTTCACGGCTAAACGAGTAAACCGATCTTGCTGAAATTTGGCATTCACATAGCCTATGGTATGGAGAGTGATATAGTCTACTGTTTATCCTATAAAATATTTGTTACATATTAATAACACCAACATTACTACTCCATTGCCCAATAATTGAACATCAATACAATAGTGATTTCTTCATTCTACTACTAATAAAAAGACAAACAGATAGAAGTTAATAACATAGTATATATTTTTCTTTTTTTAAATTTCTGGATTGATCGAGAAGCCAACTCTTAACTTTAGGAGCAAGTCTCACCGGAAGCAAAGTGCTACTGACGTCAACATGAGCTTCGTACGAACTTACGTACGTAAGAAGTTGGAGAAGTTACAACGTGACGTAGCTGCCTACGTGACTACGAAAAACAAACAGCTTTGCGTAGCCCGTAGCCGTAGCGCCGTACAAATAGGAAAATATTTAAAGGAGTGCTACGATTTTTTGTAAAAGGTTTATTACTTTATTTTACTAATATTATAAATGCGAAAGTTTGTGTTTATGTTTGTTACCCTTTAAAACCGTAAACGCAAATGGGAGTACTAATTAGGGCTGACTTCCTAAATGGTGGCTTCAGTATCTTTCATAAGTGACATCTGAGGGCCTTGCATTTTTTAATTTGAATGAAAATCTGCACACAAAGAGAGAGAGTGCGAATTTTGTCAGTTTGTTTGTATGTGAAGGAATCTTCGGAACTACAACACTTGTTTTAAAATTCTTCCACTAATAAAAAGCTACACTATTCCCAATTATAGGCTATGTTTTTTTCGCGGGATACATTAGATCCCACGGGAAAGCGGGTGAAACCGCGGCGTGGAAGCTAGATAATTATATTTCATTGTAATAAACTGATACTGTGTCATTGTTCTTCAATATTTTTTTTATTATCAACACCAACTTTTATCTTGTACCTAAAAATATAAATTATGATAACAGACTCGGAAGGTTACTTCAACGACGGTTCATAAATAATTTACATAAGCATTATTTAGTTATTCCACGTGAACAAAACTTTAAATGCTACCTATCTGGATATTTCACAAACATATCAGCAGATATCGCAAGGTCGTTAAATATGCACAGTTGGCAATGTTGTAGCGAGTGATAGCTACCTATGATTGTAATCAACATACACTTATCTGGTATCCATATTAAATTAGATGATAAAGTTCATTCAATGACGACATAGCTGATAAGACGTTAATCAAACAGTTTTCCTTAGATCACTATTTATAATACCAAAGAAATATAGATCACAAAATAAGCTGGTACTACTGACCTCCTGGATGCAGCAGCGTGCTCGCGTGCACGGTGCCTTCCTTATGCAGCAGCACATGTCTCGGCTCCGTAACTATGTAACAGGTGGGTCCCTCGGCGAAGCACTTCTGGAAGCACCTGGCCGCCTGATAGAACAGCGCCCACGCGTGCTCCTCACTGATGGTCGAGTTGAACGCCTGCAGGATCTGCTGCAGGTTTATGCAGTCCGAGGAGTCCAAGGAGAACTCGGTCCCGCCGGTCGCGGGGGCACCCTCTTTGCGCATCATCGCGCTACCCAGCCGGACACCGACCATCCATCATCAGAACTTCACAACACTACACCACGACCGATCGATCGTTACACCTGTTGTACACACTGAAAATTTCTCACAAATTGCCGATAAATTGAATTAAAAATGCATAACAATAGAACGTGTTATTGTCAGTGCTCCCCCGAAACGTCACTGTCACTTTTTGCTTGGCAGGTGGGTGGCATGAATTTTTTTTTTAATGTTTTGTTGGGTCGTCGAGTTCGCTCGCGCGCGTGCGCGTCGTCGCTCGGTGAACACGCGGTACGCTCGGCCGTGCGTGTCGGCTGCGCGACTGTTACTGGCGCGGGCCCAGTGGCTCGGGCCGGCCGGGTCGGGCGGGCCGGGCGGCGCTCGCTACTCGCTAGCGGCTCGACTCGCTTCGAGATCGAGATGCGCCATACCCCGGAAGCATTTCCCAGTTTCCTCATACTATTTCTAAGCATTTTCTCTAATGCCTTCGTGACCTAATAACTTTTCCTCTTGTTAGAATTGTACCAATATTTATCATTCAAAGTTAAGAAAAGTTCTTCCGACTTTTAAACGAAAATTACACGACAAATATAGAGCAATAAAACAATAATTGAGTCCAATTTATTTTATTTGAGTATGTAATAAATATCGGTTATAAAGTGATTATTTAATTCATGAATATTAATTATAACTACACACATAGTATATTTTTATAAATTAGCAACCTTATTACAATACGCTAAGGGCGACATTATTACAGTGCAAATAACCTTCAATAGTATTTTAAGAATATTTCAAGTTAATTACAATTAAATAATAGGAATGTGACTATGCTAAAGTATCCATAATAACACCATTTTGGCAAAATAAGTCATTTATAAAATAAAGACTCAGGAACAGTAAACACTCAAGTAAAGCATTACATTTGTTTCAATAAAAATTAACACATCAGAATTGCAAGTCAAAATTGATAGGAATATGATTTTTTGCCTCATAGTATGTGAAAAAAACGATCATTTTAATACATAGTAAATTAAATATTAAAGTTGATAAACAATAAAAGTTACCAGTCATAAAAACATAATTAAATTCCATATTACAACTATAATTTATTCTTACCATCAGTTCTCCAAATAGCTTATAATACATTATGTGAATCTATAAAAATGAAATTGTTATTCTGCCTTTCTTTTTAATGAATAACAATCACAAATTAATCACCTAAATTCACATTTCTCACATAAAATGTTGGATAAACTTAGTTTTATTGCAAAAGTTTTTAAATCTTCAAGAAATAATAAAATGCTTTCATTTCGAAGAAAATCAAAATTAACCAAAATAATATTATTGACATTTTATTATGTTAAAAACTGGTAAAATTTCAAAAGTGATTAAAAACGTTTAATAAAATCACTTTATTCCAACTCGACTGTCTTATCACGAGATAAAAAATGGCCAAATAGTCACCAACATTGGGCCAACACGTTAAATCAGACTGCACGTTTCAGTCATCATTATTAATGAACTACGATAAGATTAATTAATTTATGTCTCTTCGGAAATTGGATTTGATACTAATATATATCACGAGTATTGAATATTATTTTCAAAATGTCAAACATACAATTTTATATCTAATAATTTCTAATAACCTCATCAGGCAGCATACCGTCAGCATCATTCATACCTCTTATTTGGCGGGAAAAAACACCATTATCTAATCAATCACATTTTTTTAAAAACACGTGCGTCAATTCCGCTATCTAATCGGACATTGGCCAACCCTTCCAAACATTTGACCAATTCAAAATTCAAAATTCAAAACCATTTATTCAGTTTAGGCCTTCGGAGGGCACTTATGAAGGTCAAATTTAAAGTTACTGAAGCTACAACCGGTTCGGAAGTCTAATAGGAATAATTTACCAATAAGAGATTTCACGAGTAGGTACAAAGTTTCGATATATTTTAAAGTAAAAGTAAAACAAAACCTACATGATAATTTAGAAATGTGTATGCTTATGTATTTTATAACAAATTCTTTTTTTGCGATTTTTTGTCATTTATTTTTTTATTTTTATTAATATTTTTTCGTCAATAATAAATGCATAAAAAGGTATAAAAAGGCATTGTTGGTTCTATATTTGTATATTCTTATTCCGATTAATCAGAAAGACTGAGTAGTATTCATAATTTGGGCTTTCTTCAACTGGCGGTAAGATTCTAGTGACCCACAATCCCTATTATATTTTGAACAAGCTGTTCCCGGCTTGTGTTCCAGGGGCACGTTGAACACTCGAATAGTCAGCTATCACTATCGGGTAATAAATGAAACAATGAACGGAAGACACGAATTAAGTTTTATCAAAATCGATTATAACAAAAAATACTATATAAAGGCCGGTCTCAATTTCGAGTTCCCCTACACATTTATGGCTGATATTTTAATAAGATAATTATAACGAGTAATTTTGAATGGTTTATTTTGACATGTTACTATCGAGATCAAATGTCGGATAATTCTAATTTCAAAGTCAATCGGTTTTATATTTAAAAACAAATCTAAATCTAATATAATCTAAATAATAAATTTAATACTTTTTTAACAATCTGTATAATCCGTGGGCTAATCACTTAACAGTATGCCATAATATTTCTATATTAATTTGTCACTTCCAAACTAAATAATATTTTAAGTTAGTGATGCGATTCGTGAGAACACTTCAGTATCTCTGTGTTTTAGTTATCACTAACTTAAAGGTCTGTTTTGACAGCTAACAATGTTATAGTAAAATGAAACGTAATACACTATAATACGGTGCATTAACATAATCATACAATTACCCATTACATTAATAGATAAAGTAAGTTTTTCCGTGAAATTCTTAGCTGCCGACAGACCTATCAGATTGTGTTGTTGTTGGAGCTGGCGTATGTGGCTGTTTAAAAATGGAATAATATCAAATTTTCTCAACTTCTTCGCTAGAATTAAAATATATTTATTATTATATATTCATTAATATAAAGCTACCGAGTACCAAACAACGCAAGTCGCATCACTAACTGATATACAAATCCACGACGAATATACCTATTAGACTTGTCACTTCTTCTTCAAACTCCACAGTGGGTCCAGGAAGTTCAAGGGGTCCTTCATGTCTCCGCTCTTCAAGCCGGGCGATTGTTTCATCTCCTCGAAGGATTCGCGGGAGAATTTGATGGGTTTCTGACTGGATGTGGCAGGTGTCGGTGTCACGGGAGGTAGGATTGAAGCTCCTGATGGCACGGAGACTGCTTCCCCACTGAACATTGTTGTGCCTGTGTGGAATATAAATGAATAATAGATGTTTTAAGCCTTTAGAATTGATAACAAATCATTAATCATTACCCTGAAAAACCATAATTTTTCTAATATAATTATATAAATAATATATAAGAGTCATCCTTCAACATGGTCCTTCGAGCCGGATGCCTTGCTCGAAGGACTCTTGGTTTGGTAGAGACATCTTCTTTATTGGTTAAAATGGTTATGAATACGCCATACAAAATGGTAATGTATTGATTCAATGGAGGTGAACCGCGTACTGACGTAAATTAGGCTCACATAATGTAAGTGAGCTTAAATTGCATAAAGTGGATAAAATCACTATGCTGATGTTCGGTTGCGTAACTCCGAACAGTATAAGTCGGATTTAATTGAATGCTTCATTTCGAAGAAAAATCCTCAGGAGAGTAAAACGTGAAACCTGTGTCAGGAGGACTTATATAGGCACTTACGTCTGTTTAGAATTTAAATTCAAAATCAAAGTTTTGAAATGTTTCCCAATATCTATTTAATACAATAGTTTCAAAATATGAAATAATGTAAATTTAGATTTTACCTGGAGACTTACGATACTCACATAATAATATTGAAAACAATATCTTATAAAGTTACTAATGATTTATGTTGTTGTCACAGGTTATTTTGCCATTGACAATAAAATGAATTATATTTATTGAAATAAGCTTTCCGCTCACTTATAAATGGTCAGACTCTAACGTCTATAAAGGTCTCGTTTTCTGGGGAATCACAACTAACCAACAAAAATAAGGAAATTTATGATCACACTAACACACATCACTTTCTATATAGTAAATATAATATTAAAATAAGTAAAAATGGGCTAAAAATCTTACCCGAACAAAGCACACCCTGGACATAAAACAAGGCAGTTCTGTAAGCGTCAGCCAAGTATTTGGTGTCCTCTAACACATTGCTCCTGTGTTTACACAAGGTGACGCAGGCCGCGTCCAGCATGTCTGCGAAAAAATGGTATAACTTTAAACCACTTTGGCGGTCGAGTGGTATAAAGCTCGGCCAGACAAACGGAAGTCTAGATTCGATTCCTGGGTCGGGCAAGGTATTTACTTACATTAAATAATTCACAATACATTAAATAATATTATATTTCTTTGCTTTGAAATTACTACCTGAAACCAGATTGTTGATAGTGGTGTAAGAGAGGACGACAATGCATGCCACATGTCACGAGACTTAATAGATGATCTATAGAATGTGAGTATAATACCTCACACCTCCGCCTACCTCGGAATACTTTAGAATACTTTAACCCGTGAAAATATTAGACCACTCGGGAACGCAGATAAAATGTCTGGTGAATAAATAATACATACCGCACAGGTCCATGTACCCGGCGCGCACCTGGCACATGACGACGAGCAGCAGCGCCAGCACGGCGCAGCGGCCCGCGCCGCGCGCGCACTGCACGCACACGCCGCCCGCCAGCTTGTCCGCCAGCAGCACCAGCGGGGAGCACGCGATCCTGACACGACGGAGGGCAATCTTTATTAAGGTCCCACCGGTTTGAAACTCAACCTTCGCTGAGGAGAGCCGGCGAGAATTTCAGGAGGAGAATTTCAAACATCTCTCGAAATACTAAATATAAACAGCAAATAATAACAAAGAAAGGAATGTGGTAAAAAAAAACACCTTCCAAGTTACACAAACACAACTTTTTTATTCTTAAAATTTACTGTATTAATTTTGTCAAAAGGTCCGCTTTTAAAGTTAAGAATGTCATAATAAAAATCATTTTTATTGATTATGAAATAGTTCAACTATCGATCCAATGGTTAATTATATGATTGATGCTGGTGAACCCTATTATAAATCGAAAGATTTATTTTTCCTATAAAACGGCAAATCTAAATGTGCTCAATAAAACTTTTTTTTCAGAGGTACATTTATTTTGCTATAAATGAATACATTTATTTTATTTCTTTCTTTCTAATACTCTTTACTATGAGACCAATGATCTCGACAACTTCAGCAGCAACAATTTGGCTATGTACCTTCATATTTTATAATAAACAGATATTTAAGATATTTTATTTTTAAATTATAATTGTAACCAAATGTTGTTTCAACAACATAAAATCACTACTAAATTAAAAAAATATTACAAGACCAGAAAAATTATAGATAGTGTACTTACTTCGCTGGGAACACATTGATTTGATAATGTGTAACGTTCAAGACAGTTTTGCCGCTCGCCACCGTCAGTTTTCTCTCAGTCCAGTGTACAGTACAAGTGACGTCATCTAACACGACTTTAATGTTTCCAGACAGGTCTAGAGACTGGCCCTTTGCGGTTGGCCAGTAGGATTTCCCTTGCATCTGTTGATGACAATATTGTATACTTAGATTAAATCAAAATAGGGAGATACGTTTCGGATTTTCGAACGTACAGTACTTTCTCATTCTCGCAAGTCTGAAGCCATGTTGTTATCTCTGTTACGCGTAAATTTTTTAGGATTTATCTAAAAATTCTTAAGGTATGATGGAGTAGATTTCTGGATATTAATTTATTACTATATCAAATATATTAATGTCATATTGAAATAATTGTTTTGTACAAAAATTTATAGTCGAACGAATCAAAATAATCTCCACTATTTATTGTTTTAGAAATAAAATAAGTATTTTTATAAGGAGCTGACCATTCCATATCATGATTGTAGGCGGGATATATTTTGGTCATGCCAACAATAAAACAAATTGATCTTTCAAAATCAACAAAATTTATCGACTAAGAATCCTATCCCACGCAAAACACTTTTTAAATTCAAATACAAAATAATTTTAGGATACATAACGCATCGAATTTACTAAGAAATCTATACTAAAATTATAAGGAGAGAGAGTTGATTTTGTAAGTTTGTTTAAGTGTGGAGGTAATCTCCGTCCACTACAACCTTTTCGAGTAGTAGAGCTCTTAGTGCAGAGTTCGACCGGGGAAGTACTACCACCTTACCCATTTCCGCCGTGAAGCAGTAGTACAATTGTATTACTGTGTTTCGGTTAGAAAGGTAAGGGGGCCGGTGAAATTACAGGCACATGAGACTTAACAACTTCACGTCTCAGGGTCGGCAACGCATTGGCGATGCTCCTAGTGTTGCAAATGTCCATAGGTGGCGGTGACCACTTACGATCAGGTGGACCGTCTGCTTGTTTGTCGGCCCAAGTGGCATAAAAAAAAAAAAAAAAAAAAACTACACCTATATAAAAAAACTCTTCATTTCACTATTTGAAAGGTACATTATTCCAAATATTACATAGGCTATGTTACACCTGTATACATTAAATCCCTCGGAAACGCGGAATACGGGTTAAACCGCGTCAGCTAGTCATTTAATAAAGAGATATTTTTGTTTAAGCTTACCTCAATTTCACTCTGAAGGCAGACAATCGAACTGATTTTATTTTCCAAAATTGCTTTCCAAAATATGCTGTATTCGTGTTCAGTCGGGTTCTTTGATATCACAATGGGTACGCACCATGGCGCTAGTTGCTAAATAAACAAAAGGCCATACAAAAACCATGTAAAGTATAATTCCAGCAAAGCGATTGGAGAACTAGAACCTAAGGATTCATAAAAGATGAGTAAAATACGAAAAATGGGAATAGAGAATCCGTGGCATTGTATTAGTACTTTTGACCTCACATTGGCCTGCTTGATTATCTTATAAATGTCAAAGTGTTGTGTGTGTATGTTTATCACCAATTAGATCAAAACACCTGAATAGATAGAATGAAATTTGACTCAAAAACTATCTACTAGATTAACACATTGACTTTATATCCAAGAAAAACATAAACAGAACAGAAACTAGTTTTTAATAAAAATGAAGATAATTTAAATCACAAAAGATATTTGTAATAATCTCACGGTATTTGGTATTTATAGTCAAATATACATACCTTATAATACGAAGCATTGATAAAGGCGTCGGGATCAGATTTGAGAGTGAGTCGTGTATCATCATAAGGCACCACTTCAGTGACAATATTTCCATTAGTGTACTGCATGGCTATTGTCTTTGACCTGGTCATGTTTTCTTTGGTCTGTGGAAAAAATACATTATTTTTACTGCCTAATTATTCTTACAGGCGTGAAATAAATCAATATGAACTATTTGACTTATAAAACGTTAAAAATCTGATGTCCATATAAAAGTTCTATGTCCAGTCGATACCCAACTGGACTATAATGTGCAATTACTTTTTTCTATTGTCCGCGTAAGGGTGTAAGAGCCAGCTGAGGCTAACACCTTCGTCCCTTCCAAAAAAAAAAAGTGAAATTACTTTGAGATGATTAAAGATAAGTACATCCTACTAATATTAGAAATGTGAAAGTTGGTTCGGTTGTATGTTTCCATATCAATGACCATATATTTTTATCCCGGAAATAATAAAATTTTACAACACAGGTACAACGAGAGCTAGTTTTTATTATAAGCGAAATAGATAAATAAAATCCCAACCTGTATATCTTGGAATGTCTTCCATTTTGAATCTAGCAGCGTTATACCTCCAGCAGTTTTTTCAGTCAACGAATCCACCAGTTTCTGTAGATTCTTCACTTCTTGCGTGAACTTGTTCATCAAACTGGGGTCTGTGAAAATGTCTCTCTTCGGCGGCCTTTCGATCACCACCTCTTTTGGAACAACCTTCCTTACTGGCTCGACTTTTGGCATTAGTGTAGGCTTTTTGATAGCACTTTCTGATATCTGTGGTACTTTTATTTCGGGCATTAGTGGTTTATGTTCAACGCTAAAGTCTATATCCGATAATAAGTCGAAAACTGATGGTTCCGGCATCGATTTAGGTTGATTTTCCTCTGGCTTTTGGGCAGCTGCCTGCTCTATTTTCGGTTCGTTTTGGATAGCGTGGATATGCAGGCTATTGATTTGCTGTTCATTTTGGTCGCTTACATTTTCAGCAGGTTGGTTAGTTACATACCCGGGTTTTTGGTTATCAGCAGGGTATTCATTTATACCAGATACAGAGTTTTGGTTATCTGATGCAATATTTTGGTTATTCGAATGAGTTGGAACCTGGTTGAAATTAGGCGGTTCTGTAACATTCTCCGTCGGTGACGAAACTGAAAGCGTAGTATTGTTAATTGAATAAAATTCCATTGTATTTTAAATAAGTTTATTATTATATAATGTGTTATTTATTACAAATACATAAACCGATGTTAGTATACAATTTACATTTATTAAACCTTACCTTGATTTTTGGTAAATGTAACACTCGTGTCGCGCTCGTGACCCGACTGCATGTAGGTCGACTGATTCATATTAGCGCCATAATTTGTAGAAGCAGGTTCTGAGCTTGGTACCCCTTCATTTGACTGGTTTGTCGTAGTCAAGTATCCATAGGGCACATTATAATAAATTTGTTCATTTTGCTGCTGCATGGAAGATTGTGGCATCTCTGAGGGCGACTGCAGAGTTTCACAAGTCCCAGCACTTGTATAAACACCATGTACATGGTAATTTGCACTGCTATCTATCGACTGTTGGTTCACATTCATTTGACCAGTACTTTCGGAGTTATAAGAATTTTGCGATCCATAATTATAATCATAGTTCCCGGTAGCAGTGTTAAAGTTATAACCCGGATGATTTTGGTAGTTCTGCCCATAGTTCTGGTTAGTTTGATCAGGGTACGTATATGCATTGGCCGGTTGTTGATAGTTTTGTTCGGTATTCGACTGAGGATTAGTGTAGTTTTGGGCGTTTGCATCGTATGTTTGGTAAGCAGGTTGGTAGCTCATAGAAGATAGAGCTTCACCTGTAACGTGTGATTTTATTGGCCTGTCTAAAGCGTCTAACTGAGATTGAGTAGGGTAGCTACTGTTAGTCTCAGGATAGGAGTTAAAAGTCTGTGCAGTTGCCACTGTATTCGCCATACTAGTGGTCGAAGTCAAACTATCTGCATTGGTATAAACCGGATAAGTTTGAGATGCGTTTGCGTACGCACCAGCTTGGCTATATTGCGGCTCTGCACTTGCGTAAGACACATTGGTATTGCCCGTTTGACCGTATTGCGACTCACTGCTATACGGATAATTTAAAGAACTGTAGTCCGAAGTGATTGAAGACGCCATGCTTGTGTTTGAATTGTGAAGAGCATGACTGTAAGTTGCAACATTTGGAGTAGAAACGTGAGGATATTGTACGCTGTAATACGTCTGAGAATATTCCGCTCCAAAATTCTGTTGTTCGGGTTTAGGTCCGGAGACATGCATTTGCGCGAAATTGACGTTCAAGTCCGCCTGGTTGGGTGCACTGTACGATGACGCTGTCGGCGCTTCAGGAATCTGATTGTTCTGCATGTATTGATCGGGGTACATATTGTACTGGTTATTAGGGGCGACATTCGCTTGGCTCACATTCGTCGCGTATGGCATGGGATTTTGAGAATCGGTTACGATTGTCGAACTATTATGAGTTGCCGAATACTGCGGATTCGAGTATATTTGATGCTGTGGATCGGGCCCTTGGTAAGAATACTGCGAAGGCGTGTATGGTGTAGAAGATCCATAATTGGATCCGTCGTCGGACAGTTTATCGTAAGCCTTGCTTGTCGCGGGATATCCGTAGTTAGATGGTACGGAATAAGGGATATGTTCGGATGGCGCGTATGGTGTCATATGTCGTTCGTATGGGTTCTGTAGGTTTTGCATTTGAGGCATTACGACGCCATCGGGTAGCTGCATTTGTGTAGGATCTGTTGCTGAAAGAAAATATTCAAATAAAGCAAAGAAATGGAAATTTATGATAAAAAATATTGAATTTATCTTTCCGTATTGGTATGTTACATGTTCTTAATATTTTCTTTAATGGGTTTGCTCGTCATAGCGTCTAGAAAAATGTGCGAAAATTTCAAACACGCATGAATCAATCAAGAATTAACACGTTTTTTAACTTTTCGACTAGACTGTTAACCTTAGAGAGCTTTATATAGAGAATACCTAGCTTTTTAGACACGCCTGTGTATTGAATTTGAATAAAAAAAAATCTATTCATTTTATTTTTCATTTCATTTATTAGTGGCATTGAAGACCAGATTAGGTGCCGCCGCAGTGCCATGTGATAATCGCCTTAAAGATATCGAGGGAAGTGGCAATTGCTTCCTCGTATCTCGCATTGGCTTCATTCCATAAATGCGTGGCATACACAAAAAGATCGGTCAGGAGTTCGTTATCCTAAAGGTATGCCAGAAGCCTCCGATTTATAACACACTACAAAATTATACATGCTTCATCATTTTACAATCGCAATCGGTCGGTTGAGTACGCCACAGCTACCTTTCTTTGGTACAGGTTGCATATTAGCAAGCTTTCTGATTTTTGGAACATGACACATTCGAAGAAGAGGCGAAACAGGCGTGTCAGTAAAGAGATCCGTCAGACTTTAGCAGTGGCCGCAGCGGCGGTAGACGGCACAAGTTGCTCTCAACCCATTTGGCAAAGGACCAGAAAGCTTCACTTCCCAGAGTGATAGGTAACATTTTTTCTGGGGGGTAAGTGGCTAATCACGGCTGAAGCCTATCACCAGTACTTTGCTCTTTCAGCACCACCCAGGGATGACATGAGGTCTAGGAGCAAACCTACGCCAGAAACTTTATTGCCAAAAAGATAATAAGAACTTACCTTCGGAGCCGACTGGCGTAGGTCGCACCGATGTTGGATAGATCGATTCCGGGTAGTAAGTGTCTGATGGTATAGCCTCCATTTGAGCTGCAATGGAAAAAATTGTATCAAAATATTACCTAACCTGAAGGTTTCAAACATCTATGCTAGCTATCGATCCTTTTCTATCGTGTGAAAGTACCGTCAATTATTATGCATTTGATGCTACTTAAGGTTTTCTATTCAATTGAATTCCTGAAATAGATAGTCATCGGAAAGAGTGCTGAAAATATTCCGAACTAATGAACATTTTACCTATTGTAAAAATGGTAAACCAAGTACCTTGAGGTGTAGCATTTCTGGTTCTCTTCATGAAGGGCAGGTAGTCCTTCAGTTTGCGAGGGGCCCCGGCATCGGCCCCTGGGCCCGCTCCAGCGGCCAGCGCCGCCGGCATGCTCGGGGGCAGGCTCGGGCTCGGCTTCGACACCGCGGAGGGTGCCGGCGAGGGGCTCGGTGACGGGGTGCTCGCTATTAATTAAGACTTCATTTAGCTTAAATTATTCAATCTGAATTAAGTTAAAAGTCAAAAAATGTATTGTAATCAAATTTGATCGGTTACGATAACTGTGTTAAAACACTTTTTGATGAGAGGAAGAGTAGGTTAGTAGAGGCAGAATAGACGGGATGTAGTGCATTTCCAGCACCTTTGCCAGTGTTGGTGGCGAGCAGCTGCGCGCGCTCCTCGCGCTGCACCTGGCACGTGCTCCGCAGCCGCGCGTGCAGCTGCGCCACGCTGCCCGACAGCCGCCGGTAGAACTCCAGCCCCTTCTGGGACTTGCCCAGCAGCTCCTCGTACGTGTCGTATGATGTTATCAACGCTGGGAAAACACGGTATTTGTCATTTGTAAGCTTTTAATGAAGTAGACCAGGCGAGATGTAGCCTGGGGACCTAAGACTTTGCAGTTTGCAGAAGTGAAAACTTCTTTAGCCCCTGTGATATGAAAGTCGATGAAACGAGAAAACAACACTTAAAAGAGACAAACAAGAATGAGTTAAGTAGTTTTCTGAAGGTTTCAATTGTACCACACGTGAAATGCACACATTTTACTTGTAGTTTAAACTCATATTTGTTTACAATAATTTAGTTTTTTTTTTTGTGAGACCAACACAATTTAATAAAAAAAAAAGAAAAGATAATCCTATAAAATTTTACTTTACCAAAAAGATCTTACTTCACGCAAAATTTATGAGACTACCAACAATTTAACTTACCATTGATAAGTCCCTCTCGCTTCCTCAAAACGTCAGTAAGCAAACGCCGAGATTCCCCGTACGATGCGTAAAGTGACGTGAGCCTATTGATAATGTTCTCCTGCGCCGCTAGATTTTGTTCAATTAATTTTTTCTGTAACAAAAATACATATTTTGACAAAAGGTAAGCCAATAAAGTCTTTGGACACTACTGATATAAAGCATACAAATTTAATAACCAGCAAAAGAATTTGAATAATTAAGTAGAATTATGATAAAACTATATAACTTATTATACGGTAAGATATAAGTTTTGGGGTTGGGGTTTTAAGAATGTAGGTTTTATAAAATATCTTCGCACATTTTACTTTACACACGGCAATTTTGGCTACTAAGGAAACCTTGTAGTATCGAAACCACATGTCAATATATTAATTCTCTCATCATCCCAACTCATAATATTTATTATCTATAGATGTCTACGCTAATATAATTGAGAAAAAATTTGTGCTACTGCTGTAATCATTACTTTAGAATCATACCGTGGAGCCAAGTGGAGGAAAAATAAACCACGGGGACTGGCGATAGAAGTGAAAACTTAAAACTATGAATTAGCAAGATTATTTTATTTTAGCACACCGGCAACGCAACCCTATAAGAAACCTTACCAAAAACATTCAACGTACCTAAAAATGTTTTCATTTACAAAAAGTAGGGCACTTTTGGAAGTGAAAACACGGGCTAAAACTAAAGAAAACTCTTTGAATATTTTTTTTTAAAGAATATTATTTTGTATCGCCGACCTCCTTGGTGTGCCTCTCGAGCCCGTCCTTGTAGATGTCCTCGGGAGCCACGTCGGCGCGCGTGAGCAGCTCGGGCGTGATGTCGTCGGCCGCCAGGCGCGCGCGCAGCTCCGCCACCAGCGCCGCGCGCTGCGCCTGCATCTCGCGCGCCTTGCCCACCACGCGCCGCATCTCCAGCATCGTGTCGCGGTCCAGACCCTCTGCGGGAGGGGGGGGGGGGGGGAACATTGATTAATAAAACTGCCAAATCTTACGAAGGGACACCCCTTATCTCTGAGAAGATAAAAAACAAGAGCCTCGGTTGCCCACAGTCTCTGAATTATCATAACTGACAAAATATTAACATCATTGCTAAATCGAACCTAAAACCTAACCGAAGAATCGAATCGAATCTGCCTATTAGGGGATAATTGCGCTGGTAATATAACTTTTATATCAGTTTACTCACCAATATTCTCAATGCTCGGTATCTTGTTCTCCAGCACGTCCAGGGGTTGAGACAGCAGCCTCAAGTTGGCTATATGGAGAGTCATAGCTTTGTGCAGCACCTGGTTGCTCTCGTTGGTGCGAGTGTGCGCTTCGAAGTACTTGTGGTACTCGCGAGACAACTCTGTTTGCACGATCGATGGGGGACGGGGGCCCATAATTTTTTGATACTCTTTCTCTTTAAGAGTTTCTTCCTGTAAACCATTTGAATACATTTTTGTAGTCAGTAAGAATTATTGGATAGCTTTTTGCATACTCCAGTGCTTAATTTTTGATATCATTTTACGGATACTTTTATATTTTATTTGATATTGTGTTAGGTATAGTTTTCTTTTTATATATTAATGGATGTCCACTGTATTTGCTGTCTGTAATTGGCACACTCATCAGACTGTCTAACATCCAATCAAAATTACTTAAAATTTCTTCCATGTGTGTGCTGTCGACGCACCTTTTTGAAAAAAAAAACTATATAAGTATGTATTTAAAACAGTAGAATATGTCAGTTATCTGGTGTCCATAGTACAAGCTCTGCTTAGTTTGGGATATGATTGCTGTGTGTAAAAAATTTTAATGTTGAAAGGTTATTTACTTATTTATTAACACGAATTACTATCCCAAATCATGTACCGATTGCCAGGTATTAGATCCATGTTATCCACTTAGATGAAGATTTTTTTTTGGTCTAATTAAATGATTTTCGGGGGGGGGAATTGAAGACATATTGCGCCGACCGCAAGTGACTAGGAACAGTGCAGGCAAATGATAATATATATTAAGGTAGTTACCTGAATGAGATCCTTGATTTCTGCCAAGGAATGTTCGACATCGCTGATAATTTCGGCGAGATTGTTCATTGAGTCAACCAGTGATTGAATGACCTCTGCTTTAGCGTTCATTGCCGCGCAACGATCTACGATTTCTTCAGGTATCCTGTAATGGAACATTTATTCATTACTAACGCAGGCAATTGAATTAATTAATAAATATTACGTTTCTAGGGCACAAGAAAAAAAACTTCTATCCTTACTAATATTACAAACGTGAAAGTTTGCGAGTATGTATAGATGTTGGTTAAGTTGGTTTAGAGTAGTAGAGCTCCTAGTGCAGAGTTCGTCCGGCTCTGTACTACCACCTTACCCATTTCCGCCGTGAAGCAGTAGTGCAATTGTATTACTGTGTTTCGTTTAGAAAGGTAAGGGGGCCGGTGAAATTACAGGCACATGAGACTTAACAACTTCACGTCTCAGGGTCGACCACGCATTGGCGATGCCGCTAGTGTTGCAAATGTCCATAGGCGGCGGAGACCACTTACCATCAGGTGGACCGTCCGCTTGTTTGTCGGCCCACGTCGTATAAAAAAAAAGAAAAAAAAACCCTTTCACGCAAGAACTACTCAACGGATTTGGTTGAACCTTGGCACATAGATAGATTATAACCTGGATTAACACATCCCTTTTTATCCCGGGAAAACGTTACATCCCTCGGTAACGCGGATAAAACCGCGGAGGACAGCTAGTTAAACATAAATGCAAAAGTTTGGATGGATGGTTTGTTACACAGTCACGCCAGAACGGCTAAGCAGATCTGGATGAAATTTGGCACAAAAATAGATTATAGTCTGGAATAGCACATAGAATACTATTAATAATATCTTTTCTTTCGGGTATATGTGTAACCCTCGGGAATGCGAGTAAAACCGCGGGGGACAGCTAGTAATATATAAAAATAAAGAACCTATATTAATCAAGATAGTGGCTATGGTTATAATAATAAAGAGAATTAACGTTATTTGTTTATTTGTAGAAGATGATAATTAGAACTACTTATAATATTAATTATTGTACCGATCCGATTAAAAAAAATATTACACTGACAAAAGGCTACAATATTCCCGTGCGAATTTCACAAATTTTGTTTTTCTCGGAACACTTCTGGGAACTTCATAAAGGATGGCCTTGTAACTGTCCATAGGCGACGGTGACCACCTACAATCAGGCGGCCAAAAATATTGAACAAGTTCAAATAATTCTAGAATTTTATGCCAGACAATCACTTGTAATTCATATGTATAGAATATTTTCGTGTAGATTCGAAGTTTGATAACAATGAAGTTGTCGGTCAAACACCCCGTCCGCCACAAAATATTTACATGAAAAATTACTCACACGCCAATGCAACACGTGACTGATAGTGCGCAGTGAACTAGATATTATATGTATAAATGTAGGCATAAGTATTGATTATTTATTTATACTTTGAACATCCTTGTGATTCACTCCAATCTCACTGTTTAAAGAGAGAATTTCTAGCAATTTCAGGGACATGAAACATAACAACTTCACGTCTCAGGGTCGACAACGCATTGGCGAAGCCCCTAGTGTTGCAATGGTGGAACGCCTGCTTATTTGTCGGCTCATGGGGCTTAAAGAATATATATACACTAGCTGTCCCCCGCGGTTACACCCGAGTTTATCAATATTCGATATCATATATTATAGCCTATAACCAATTGCAAAAAAATCCGCGTCGATTGGTAGCAGTCCCATCTCGATATGTTCAGTAGGTTTAAAGTGATGGCGCGTCAAATAATCATTTTTTCCTTATAGATAGCAAAAACCATCAAAGCAATTGGCAATTCTATTAAATATTTACCAGCAGGTGGAGCCTATCTGCAAACAACCTTTTATATCTAACATAAAAGAAACATTAAAAAATCGAATGTATGCAATAAAAAAAAACGTCTAAGATCTCACTCACTTCTGATCAGAGTCAATGACTTGCAGTTGATCAAGTTGCAAGGATGACATGAACTCCGTCAACTCGGTGTTCTTCGCGTCGACCTGGGCGACGATGTGGCGGAGGAGCTTGGCCTTCTCCTCCGAGTACACTGAGGACGCTTCGTGGGCGCCCATAGGGACCAACCGGATGAATATGTCTGGCCCAAATTGCTGGAAAGAATTAAAGCTGTTAAACGAATCAAGGGATTTCGTAGGCAATCCTATGGGAAGCATTTGAAAATTTCTACTCTTATTAATTTTTTTTTTCTTTTTATATCAGACGGGATTGCGATTGGCCTCAATCTCACCTGATGGTAAGTAAATAAATATCTTCTCGCCGTCTATCCCTAAACAAGTAGGTAGAGGTAGACTTCTTTTAAGTATTGAGACGTACACTCCACCGAAGATATTATTGGGTTATAATAATAGTACCTAACCTGCCCTGTGAATCAAAGCCCAGCTTTATACTGCTCGACCACCAAGTCGATCTTATTAAATCTACAGTAACGTATTATTGTTGAACTTCTTAATAATGGTGTCTTGCCTGGTGTAGTAAAGAATTAATAGCAAGGAAATTGTAACAAGGGACCTACAGTCATGTCATCCAAATTAATTGGCACTGGTTTAACCAAGCAAACTGGCTTCATATCCATTAGCAGATCCTTTTCAGGTACTTCCTCGTGATAAATGAACTCGTTCTCATTCTTAGCTGCTTTCCTCTTCCCTTCGAATAAATCATTGGTGAATGCCAAGGCATCTTGGGTTTCTTGAACTGGCTCAATATATTTGACCAACTTTCTCGCTTCAGCCAGTTTTTCAACCGCTAGCTGGTAGAAGGCCACTCGCTCGCCCATTTTCTGTTGTTCTTCAGCATGCATACCTGAAGAAATGTGTGAATAACGTTTGTGTCGGTAACTGGACTGGACTTACAATTTTAAATCTACTGACTTTTGTCATTATCATTGTTAAACATGTATTTTCATATCAAGCACACAATTGTTACCAGCTACAATTTGACTATTATCAAGGAAAGTTATTTATAAAATGTTAAACATTTCCTTCTATATTTACCAAATAAAAAAACAATTAAACAAATAGTTGAATAGCCTATAAACTGGAAAAGAAAGTTGAGAGATAATCTGTCATATACCTTGATACAAAGAAACAGTAGCGCCAATGTAAAATGTCTTGAAGGAGAGGTAGCGATGCCAGTTATTGTACAACTTAGTGCCAATGATCTCATGCACCTCTGCGCTGGTAGATGGGCCCAGAAGAGCTAATGCATTCTTGTAGAAATGTAGAACTTGTGTGGCAACAGCACCTAAAACACATATGTTATAAAGGAACCATCAGTAGATAACCCAAAAAGGGTGGGGGGAGGGATTGAATGAGACTTGCACTAGAAGATAGATGTGAGTGAAGAGGCAACATTTATAGTTGAATTTATACTCACTGTGTGGTAGTGGCAACAACAACAACCACCCCTACTCAACTCTAGGGTCTCATAAGTGGCAACTGTAGTCAACAAAACCATTCCTAAAGAGGGTTGGCTCGTAGCTGGTTGCTTGCAGTAAAAATGTTCCCAAATCTCTTGTAACTATTGTACCAAATTATTCAGGAGAATACATATTTTGCCAAACAAATATTCATATCATTGCAATTTAGCTACTGTGTACTACATTACTATGTGAAAGATGACTAACTTATCTGTTTTTCATAATTATAATATGATTAATATTACACCTTAAAACCATTCTTAGGGATTTTTTTCTCCTTATTACAATCAACAATTCTTACCAATGACATTAGGCTTCCTCGTATCCTGTATACTCTTTACCAGGATACACTCCTGGGCTTGAGCAAAACATATCTCCTGCAAAAGCCTCATGATCTCTGGTGATACATCAACCCCTGTTGGCTGTTCATACTGCTCTCTTACAACCTGAAATGCCCAAGCGGCATTCTGGTAATATGTGCACACAGTCTTCAGGCATCCATAAGGTTCCTGAAGCAGAGAGACTGCAAGCTGAGTGTGCATAGCCCCAATGTTGTAGAAAATGCTTGCCATTTCAAACTTTACATCTGATGAGGAGCAGCTCATATTAGCATAAAGGTCTTTCCTGAAAGATTAAGATAAATAAATAAATAAGTATCCTGGGACATTTTTTATCAATAATAATATATCATCATAATGAGTGTGCCAAAAACCAATGCAATGGGAAATTTTGCTGTTCAATCCATACAAACCAGGTTTTTGGCGCACTCAATACAATGATGACATACTTGCGATAGACATTCATGCTAGAGGCACTGATCCCAAACTAAAACGAGATTGTACTATGGGAATCAGATAACTGATATACTACTTATACTTTTTTGATATACATACTTACATCAATAATGACATCCTGACACAGAACAAAAAACATGTTCATGCTCACAAACACTTGCCCTGGTTAAGAACTGCACCCATGATTTTTATCTATGGCATTCTTAGCTTAGAATGGAACTTTTAGATGTGAACAACTTTAGTTCATAAATCAGCAGTTTTGTTTAAATAGAATTAAACAAAACCACTGATGGAATTTAATTAAAATTGATACACCTAAGAATTATATAAACAATGGTTTTACTTAATACCAATCGGCTTGGTCGTCATAGACCCTGACCGCTACACTCCAGATTGTGGGTTCGCTTCCTATCCAGGACAAATATGTGTTCAAACATGTTTGTTTGTTCTGTGAATGGGTTTAAATGTTTATATAAGCATTAAAAATAAAGAAAGTTGTACATATGTAGTATATCAGTTGTCTGATTTCCATAGTATAAGCTGTAGTTTGGTTTCAGATTGCAGTGTGTAAAGAATTTCCTTTGATATTTATTGTTGTTTATTTTTTTCTAATACATGTATACTCTTTACTCTTTGTGACTTTCTTGATGTAAATGTTGCACTGTTACTATTGCTGTGTAAAAAATACAAATACTATTTGATTCCTGTAGTGTTACAGACAATCATTATCATCAGAATCAATAGTTATATTATAAAAAACTTGATTAGCTTACCATGCGAAGTTAAGCGCAACTGGCTGGCCTTTTCCCATTGGAAATCGGCCTTGTAACCAACGCATCTGAGAGCAATATCGGATAAGACCATTCAAGCCCGCTAACTCTACGGGCGGTCTCGTCGCGTAGGCCCGTAGATCTTCCAGATGCTGTATTTCAACGTTATAGCTCTCCGGATCCTCCCGATATACTTCAGATATATGCTACAAAAACAACAACGTGAACATCAAGACAAAGAGGTGCCATAGCTAGTCGTAATGAGGGATTAGAAAGACTTACTTACCCGTTTAAATTTGGGTCCAAATCGTGTATTTTCCGGACTTGTTTTCAATTCAAAACATAAAAGGGGCATTTTTGGCATAGCTTCCATTTTCTCTAAACCTTTCGTTTCTACCTTAACTTTACGTGTCGCAAACACTTTCATTATATACAAGTACTCTGTGATGATAAATTTGCTGGATTGTCGCTTGGATTTTTTTGTATCTTTTCCTTTTCTCGGTGACAGACAATAATTTCAGATCGATAAATAGTACAGCACATAAAGTAGATAGGTATAATTTAATTTATTATCTATGAGTATGAGTATGAGACAGAGGTAGTATAGGTAGTGTAGTAGTATGTATGAGTTGAGTTATGACAACGATTCTCTAGCCAAAGACAAAACACTTTACTCTTCTATCTCTTTTTACTAGGTTATGTAACATGGTAAAACAACAAGGATAGAATTAAATACTTAGCTGATAGTTGGCTGAGCAACATTTTTCATTCGATAACAACAGATTAACAGTAATTAATAATATCGATATAATAAATACGACTTCAGTGCAATCACGGAACTGAAAGATTTTGTGGAAATGCGACGTTGAACAACTGTCGCCAAACTCACACAAATAAATGGATTATCTATTAGTTCACACTAATAAAGCATTAATTTGATTGGTCGTTTTACATTACTCAAGACTAGCCTACTCTCTCACAGGTCATACATTTCATAATACATATAGCATAGATCGTAAAAAATTAAGTCATTTTGTGATAGCGAAAGTCTGACATCAGACTACAGTTTGCGAAATAAAATGCTTGCTCAAGGATACCAATCATCTACAAATCAAGTTTTGCTCGCTTTGTTACTACTGGTTTAATTATTAAACACCCATTAAATTATAAAATTTTAGTTTTAATTCAACAAAATCCTGATGAATTATTCAGTTTAATAATTTATTGCTCAATATCTTGATTACATTCGTCATTTATTTTTTATAGATTCAACGTCGCCAACTGCAACCCACAATGATCACAACTGCATTACTGTGCAAACAGAAGTCAACGCAAACAATTCTCCTGTGCTAAATCACCATTCTACAACATCGAAGAATATTCCAGTAATTACAAAACAGTTAAATGTACGATCTCGATTATGAAAAAATAATCAACGATTAGCTGATACTCAGTCAGACTAACATACATTTTTTTAATTCTAACTCTTCAGACGTGCTAACCATATATCATATGACTAATTTTTATAACTTCTAACTGCGGAAATAACTACAAACACGCGTTTTTTTATAACATTCATTTTATTTATTCACTTCAGAGAGGCTATATATTGTATAGTATCAATAATTTATTTATATTCTAGACAGAGCGTCTTTAGATATTTTTGTCATTGATGTCAAAGATGCGGCATCTGATATCAACAGCATCATAATTTATTGTATCGATGCCTACAATGTTCCGTCCGAGTGCCATCAACTGCGATTCAATGCTATTGACACCACGCCACATTTTTTACATTTGAAACAAGTTTACCATAAAAAATTACATGGCATCCAATATCGGCATCTGTACATACAGTACAAAGAGCGATACAATACAACTAGATGACATCGGCGCCGCGCGGCGCTAGCATCCCTTTTCAACATAAAATTGATATTAACATTTGTAATATATCGATACCAAGCATCGTTATTCTAATAACAGACATCACTAATCTAATCATGAATAAAAAAAAATTATATCTATCTATGGTATTCTAAATGGCGTCTGTTATTGCTTTTGTAATTTCTTAAAATGTTATGAATTGAAGTATCTTTCATGAAACTGTATTCATTCCATCCAAATTTAGCAAACCGTCAGAATGAAGTTAAAGAAGCCGAAAACTGACACGGAGGTATAAAACCCATAACTTTATAACATTTGTTTACCATTACAAGCCACTGCCGATAACCTACAATCCAATTGACGAATTTTTAGGAGGTGGTGCCTCCTCAAGCGGAGATCATAGAAGCTGATCTCTACAAACGTTCTTACTTCGGTCCTGATGTACCTACATTAGAGCTGGAGTGTTGGGAAGATGAACTTTCGGAATCCCAACTACAAGCGTACAAGAATGCCGACGACGAATACAAGAGCATTCAAAACAAATTGGATGAGATGGTCAAGAGTACTGGCGGTGAGATTGTATACAACGGAGACCAGTTCACAGCTTATCAGTTACTAGGAAAGTGAGTAATTGTATGTTTAAGTCCCCTGCTTTCACTTGTTTGCCTCATACAATCCAAAAGAAAGATGCCATTCGTTAGATGGTGAATACCACTTGGGTATCCTTTTGTGCACTGATCACTTACATGTATGACAATCTGAGATACACATTCTTAAAATTTTCATACTTCATGAAATATGTTTGCCAGCAAAGTAACTGTCTGTCATGCATGAAATGAAATATTTATTCAAATAGACCATCACAGGCACTTAAGAATGGTCACACTCTAACATAGAAATGACATGAAGTCTGTGGCATTGAGTAATTTTCATAGTATTTGTTTGTAATGATGGATTCCCTGGCTGTCTATATTTGTGTATGTTAAGAATATTAACAAATTTAAACACGAGAGTGCTTGGCTAAATACAGCATAGTTGTTTGACCAGTAGGTTTTAATTATTGCAAAGTACCTTTATTAAAAATTCAAAGTATTCTCCAGCATACATCTCTTTCAGTCTCGAGTGGTTAGTGTCACTAACCAACAGATGTTTTATTATAAACCTAAAGAAAGATCTTTAGGTTGTTGGTTGCACTTACGCAATAATACACATCTTCTTTGACAAAGACTTAGTACTACATTTCTCCCCACATCAGTCTTGAAGTCATTACTAATATATTGCTATTATTATGCATGAAAATGTGTGACTGAAAGAGATATCGGTAAAACAAATAATAAACTCTGATTTGACAGAAAATTATAACTTTTATAATTTCCGCAGACAACCTGTTTTGAAAGACCTTGAAAGGCAGAGTGCAGAAATAATAAGGTCAAGATCGAGGTCCTTGTCAGTAGCCAAGGAGAAAACTGGAAAGAGAGGTATACAAATTATCCATTTATTTATTTGTCTTAAACTTGATTGAGTAGATGAGATGTCTTATGAGGTGAATATCCCTGAAAAGTTTTGATATAGCATCTATCAAAGTTAGGTAAAGCAGGGCATTACTACTAGGCTATTACTCTTCATGAAGGAAAAGGTTTCTTTTTCCTTCACAAATAGTTTGCTTGCTTCTCATCTGATGAGGCTGATATTTTCATTATAAATGGTCACAACTGCATAGACCAATTAAATACTTATTTTATATACAACGTTGATAAAAGCGAGAGGCATTAAATGAAACCACATATACTATACTTGCTATGCTTACGATTAATTTAAAATAAATTAAAAAAGTTGATGTGAAAAATACGAAAAAACTTTTTTCAAAGAAATTAAATAGCAGAATAGTCAAAGTAAAACTTAAACATCCTTTGCAAAAATGTCCTCTGACCTGCGTATCGGAATGGCAACTGATGATGAAGAGCAGCATCATCGCATGAATTTTTGTCATTTTAAGGTGAATGACTCTAGGTAGCTATGACAGTGTTCTTGGTCAGCTGCTAGGGAAGATACATCATGTTTTATCTAAGAAAAATCTTTAAAAATATCCTGTGGCTAAACTATTGCTTCTATTGCTCTGATTTTTGGTGTGTGGCCTGAAAATGATACAAAGTATATGAGGTTTCATTTAATGCCTATTGCTTTTATCAACGTTGTATACTCACAATCATTATTTTATCAATTGATTCCATTCTGTAAGAAACTCTTTGTTATCTCCATCTCACGAAACTTACACATCATGCAAGAGAAGTAAAATGCAGTAAGTGAACTCCAATCAGAATCATTGGAATACAACTTTATTGTTTCATTTGTGAGTACTTACATGTTGACTTATGCCTTGGAATTCCAATGGTAGCAACTTGTGCTTGCGTAAGATAATCTTATTAATATAAAATATTTTTAATTTACACTGGTAACACACACTTTAAAATAGAATTTTTATAGGAACACACACTGCACAAATTTGCTGATATTAGTATATTGTCAGACAAGGTGTGTTATCAATGTTTTTCTTTGGAGGGATGTGGTAAAGTAATTAAAACATATGCAATTTGTATTATGAACAAGTTTACCACAAAACAACACCTAGTAAGATTAGATTACAACCTTATTACATTAATGTGGTTTGTAACAAACACCTTTAGGATGCTATTGATTGGCCTTGACTGCCACACCACAGATTATTTGTTTTATTGCCACCCACAACCAACATTTGTGTGTATGATTGTACCTGCTTGTTCTATACAAGCATCTGGGTGTAAATATTAGACTGTATTTCTAATTCTATTAGCTGTCCCCACAGACATTGTCCTGTTGAAATAAGTCCATACACAAGTTCCATAAAAAAAATAAAGCCAGAATCTGATCGCCGCGCCACCTACCGGGTCCAATTGTGAGTCCAAGCCTTTCTCGAATCAACTGGAGCACACACAAAAAAGTTTAGGAGGAGTTCACTAACATACACACGGACAGAAGAATTATATATATTAAGATTCTATATCTTAATATATATATTTCTTGTGTGCGTGTGTATGTGACTGAACTCCTCCTAAACGACTGGACCGATTTTGATGAAATTTTTTGTGTGTGTTCGTGGAGATTCGAGAATGGTTTAGATTTACAATTGGACCCGGTAGGAGGCGCTGCGATCGAAACCCTGAATTTTTGTATGGACTTATTTTGGCAGGACAACGTCTGTCCGGACAGCTAGTCTATACATATAATAAATCTGTAGAAAGATCAGAAATGAGTAGAAAAAATAATAGGTTGGGGAAAAAGTTCCTTCGCATTTTTTAAGAAAATTCAAAACATTTTTAATATAGTTTATTTACATTTATCTAAAGTATGTAGGTACCATTTTGTTCGATAACTTTTTGCCATCTTGTAGGTAGGGACATAATCCCATTGCTATAGAAATTTTGGGACTTCTGATCAAAATACTGCGACAAGTGGTTTTGACAGTCCTCTCGTGATGTTAACCTGACACTGCCTAAAGAATTCTGAAGAGACCGAAACAGGTGGAAATCTGCAGGTGCAAGGTCAGGACTATACGGCGGATGCATTAATACCTCCCAGCCAAACTCTCTTAATTTTTGCTGAGTGGCTAAAGATGTGTGAGGTCTAGCGTTATCATGATGAAAAACCACACCCATTCTGTTGATTAATTCCGGCCGCTTTCTCTCAACTTCTTGCTTTAATCTCATCAGTTGTTCGCAGTAGAGTTCAGAATCAATAGTCCTGCCTGGTAGCAACAGCTCATAATGAATAATGCCCTTCCAATCCCACCACACACACAGCATCACCTTGTTGCGAGTTAACCCGGGTTTCGCCACAGTCTGTAAAGCCTGACCGGCCTTTGACCACGACCTTTTTCGCACGTTCTTGTCGTACGTGATCCACTTTTCATCACCAGTTATCAGCTTCTTCAAAAATGGTTCGGTTTCATGACGTCGTAATAAAGAATCACAAATGAGTACACGGTTCATTAGGTTTCTTTCAGTGAGCTCGTGAGGTACCCAAATATCTATCTTTTTTGTGTACCCAGTTTATTTCAAATGCGACAAAACTGTTTTGTGGTCAATTCCCAGTTCTTCAGCTACGTCGTAACTACTGATATGCCGATCTTGCTCCACTTTTTCAAAAATGCCATCCATTTTATCCGTAATGGGGCGACCAGAGCGACGTGCATCTTTGACATCAAATTTTCCGGATTGAAAACGCTTAAACCAAATTTGTGCTACTCTCACAGATACTGCACTAGGTCCATAAATATCGCAAATTTTTTTCGCGGCTTGCGTTGCATTTTTACCTTTTTTGTAGTAAAATTTTAAAATGAATCGAATTTCTTCATTAGATTCACTCATCTTGGCGGTACGAAAAACAAATGCAAATCACACATTTTCCTAATTTGAATGAGGATTTATGTTCTTTAAAATTTAAACTTTCAATGATACCAAAACAACAAGATAGTATAGCCAAAGTGATTTTAATACAAGTTCATACATACTATAATGCGAAAAGACTTTTTCCCCAACCTAATATTGTAGGAGTGTTGAAGGATAATCAACAAAACCCATTTTTACCATAATTCCATTTGCATGTTTATATATGAAAACGCTCAGTCGGAATTGAAAAATAATTTACATAGTGAATAGTACACTTCTCGAGGATGAATATAGGCTATCATGACGCTACAACCCTTAGAAAGGTAGTTGTAAGTACTAGGCATCAGATAATTGTTTGTGAAAACGTATTATTGGGTATTTATACCCTACAATACCGATTAGAGACAACTTGTATGCACTTGAAACAATCTCATTGTGGTGATATTATGCTTGAACATGGTAGTGAAGGTTCTACCAAACAAAGACTAAAAGAGATCAAACTATTACATCGTCATTGTGTCTACTGTAATGACACCCTTATCATCTATCAGTATAGTTATGAATACCCCTTTTATCAATGGGTATACAGTATAATATCGTTTGTATCCAAAAGCTTCCATGAAATATTGTAAATATTCAACTCTAGGTCGTCCTAAAAGAAATCGAGAAGAGGACCGCGACTACTCACCATCACCTGATAGGGTTAAATCTCCTGAACTACGTCACAAAAAGAAGAAAAAGGACAAAGAGAAGAATAAAGACAAGGAAAAGACTAAGGAGACTGAAAAAGAAAAAGAAACTAAAACTAAAGACAAGACTCTTGCGCCATCTAGTAAGTGGTATAAGTCTATTAAAAAAATTGATTGTGTTATAAATCATATAATTTCATCACAATTTATCTTTAACTAAGTGGTGGTTTACAAAACACAAGTACACTACAACTTTCCATAATATGAAAAGATCAAACTGTAAACAGTTGTTATGCACCTACATTTTTAGATTTTCGCATCCTGATTCGATTTAATGTACAAATTTGTTAAATTGAATCTGTTCTAGACACTGCTGTAGACAGTAACTGATTTACCTAACTCATATGACCTCCGTTTACTTTAACATCAACGGAGACACCAAAAATGAGGAATAAACAGTTAAGATAATAAAATAGCTTAACTTATCCACACAGATGTACATAGCGTGGTCACCAACGTGCGCCCGTCGGAAGCGACTGCTATCGGAGGCCTGCTCACCGGCAGCGCCACGAAGACCACGGCCATCGTTGATCTTACTAAGGAGGACGGTAACAAGAATGTCGCCGATTCCCGTGAGGTTTCCTTTAATAAACTGCAAGGTAAATTTAGTTTATTACATGTTTTTTTTTGTCAAGCACACAATCGTCCGTCTGATGGTAAGTGGCCTTCGCCGCCAATGGACATTTCTAATATCAGAGTCATCGGCAATGCATCACCTTTGATTACCTGCTTCATGGCGATATATGATGGTGGTACTTTCCCGGACAAGCACTCCATTGGGAGCTCTACTACGAATGCCGAAGATAAACATCGATCCGAATCAAGGAAAACAAAGGAGCGATGAAGCATCAGAATATTGCCGTCTGTGCCATTGATGGTGAAATATTTATTTTTATCGGATATACACATTGATTAAAGATCCATGAGACTATCACTCTAAAAATAAATCCTGTAAAAACACTTAGAATTGTAAAATTATAAAAAATAACACTCTCCAGGTAAAACATTCCCTTCCCTGGTTGTGGTGGCCCGTCCGTACCTCCGTGCCAAGGATGCGCCGCCACCGTCAGACCGGTCGGTCCTGGACAGCAAGGTGAAGTCCGTCCTCATGCACACACCCATGAAGTTCACCGAGTGGCTCATCCAGCAGGGGCTGGTTAGATCAGAGCAGTGGTGTGCGGTCCATAGTGGGAACAAGTTGAAGCTTGGTGAGTTTGATTAAGTTTCATAATGTCTTGAGGTCAATGTACCAACTTAATATTGACTGTATATAATAATAAATTCAAAATGGTATGTAAATATTCGATCTTTTAGAGGAGTCAAACAGCCTATGGATAGGGAACAGGGTGAAACATCAATTTAATTAAAAAATGTTACATTGCTGAGTTTCTTGCGGTTCTTTTCAGTTAAAGGTTGACTTCCGAACCCATGGTAACTTTGACCTTAATAAATGCCCTCCGCGGGCCTAAGACTTGTCTATCAGAAATCTCATTTTCACTTGAATTTCTACCTATGTATTAATATTACACTAGAACTAGATAGTCACTGACATGTTTTTATACTTATTCGTAATTTATTCTTTCAGGAATGTACTCAGACGTATCGAAGTTCCCGTACTCCGGCGGTTACGTATGGATATCCGAGTGCTGTCCGACCCGTTTCGTCTCTGTATTCTCCAGTTCGATCTTCGAAGGTGCCACCTTCCCACCCAGCGTTATACTAAAGCTTGTCTACCACTGGGCTTGCCAAACTAACGTACAAAACGTCGTACAATGGGTTAAAGTCGACAACCTGTATGTGAAAGGACTTTTCACATGGCTAAGGGCTATATGTACTTCAGGGATTCATCAGCATTTAGGTCTGTTGGGTGGGTCAGGGAAGAAAGTGGAGGTTGGAGTTATATCTTTGGGTACGACGAGTCATGATGGCACCCAGAGGCAGGTGAAGGTTGAAGTTTTGGGAGTTTTGGATCCTGTTGAGAAGTTGGTGAGTTTTTTGTTTATATTGTTTAGCAAAAATTTACATTTAAAAGCATTCAAGTGAGATTTTTCACACAGATTTAAGGAGTAAAATTCTGTACATCCAAAAAAAAAGCAACCATCCGATCTGGCGTTAGATACTGACCATTCATAAATGCCTGTGAAGGCCTATTTCATTTCATAACACGTTTCTGTGGTTTTGTTAAATTATATATCATCCAACAATCAATTCCAAAATTACGATTACATCTACAGATTCGTCTCCGCGCTGTCGAACCATTAGCAGAACACGAAAAGAACTACAAAAAGAGGTTCCAAAAGATTCTAGAACCGCTTACAAACTGGGTGCATCCGTCATCCGTTATCTTGACAGACTTGACTGTAGACAAGGGCACTCTAGTGTCTATGGGTTTCAAGAATGTGCAACAATCATCGTCGCACTCCGATCAACCGTCGAGGAACAGCAATGCTAATATCATGGAGTATTTAAGGAGAATAGTGCCGAGAATGTTCCAGAACACTCTGTCGTTGTTGAGTAGGCAGATTATACAGCAATTCTTGGATGAGCTGGTTTGGAGGGAGAGGTAGGTGTACCATAAACCGTTTTTTTTTTCATGTCTAACTTAAATTCTAACAATCAACAAGGAGCATTATAAAGATTTACAAACATCGAAAGGTCATCCTCGATGAGCTTGGAGCTCTCATAGCAAAATTAAACTAATATTTACAAATAATGATTTTACAGATTTGGCATATCACCAGGACAAGCCTTTGACAACATAGTACTTCACATTTCTGAGCAAACTAAGCTGGATGCAAAGGATGCCATCACCATACGTCTGAACAAGATAGCATCCAATCCATTCAGAAACTGGAAGTATCCCACTGGCAAGGTAAATATTTACAAATCATTTACTTACTAAAGTTGTTGTAAAGGCCCTACAGAGTTATAGAAAAATTTACCCTATAGTGTTATGATAGGATTCATCAGCATCATATAATTAACAATGTCAATAGACTCTATTTTAATAACAATAAATATGATTATTCTATGACATTCTCAGCTGACAAAACGAGTCTTTTAGAACATTTACATTTGTATTTTTAACTTAATAATTTGATACGTATTTTGATTTTGGAATAAGGTTCATAGATTGATCCAATGGTTAATTGTATTCGTAAAGCGAAAAATCTTTTTCAGAAATTCTTAAAGGTATCAAAAGTCTAGTCATCCAGATAGTTGTGGGTAGATAAATTAATTATTTAAAATTTATCCAGTACTTTTGGTGCTATAGTGTAACATCATACATAACATAGATAGCTAAAATTCGTCACTCCTTTGGTTTTGCTACAGTCTGGTAAAAAGGATAAAATCGAAGAACCGGAGCCGGAGCCGACGGTTCGCGGCAAGCGCGGTCGTAAGAAGAAGGAAGTTTCGCCGCCACCCGCGCCTGCGCCGCCCGCTAAGAAAAAGAGAAAAGAGAAGACTTTGTATATTGATGACGATGACGAAGAGGAGGTATGACCATTCACATACATCATTATTAAAAGATTAAAAATCCTGTGACATTCTTTATATATGGCCATCTGATCCTTACCTAAGCAGAGCTTGTGCTATGGAAACCAGATTTATGTACTTAAATAGATATTAACACCCAGGCACAGGACAAACACACATTTTCATGCACACATTTGTCCTGGTTGGGAATAGATCCTGTGGCATGGCAGTCAGAGTATCTAACTACCAAGAAAACTGGCAAAAAAAACTAAAAATGAAATGAGATGAATATTCATATATAGGTTTTATCTCTATGTTATAATTTGATAGTTGGTATATAGAGCCATGCGATTTTAGTGTAAAAAAATGGAAGGAAATAAATTTTTTTATTTGCATGTTCGTGTTTTCCTAATCATAATTTCGTCTCCTGCTCACTTTGTCGTAAAATTTTCCACAGATACCTCTAGCCCAACGCCGTACAAAGATCAAGCAAGAAATGAGCGAGAAGCCAAAAGAGAAGAAAGAGAAAGACACGGCCGACACGCCGGCACCTCGCGGCCGTCGCAAGGCTGTCCGTTCATACATAGACGATGACCTGGATGATGTACCGCTGAAGAACATCAAGAAAGAGGTGAAACCTGAAGAGACCGTGTCTATGGAGAGGTATTACTTCGGCCAAGTCGGTGGGGACACAATCAGTGAGAGGATTGCAATTGCTGTAGAGGTTTGTTACAAATTCTACTTATCATATATATAATATGTATGAATGGTACAACACTACACATAAAGCCGAAAGAAGGTTAAATGGGGCCTTATAACGAGTCTATCCAAAATATTTCAGAACTGTAGTAACGCTGTATATCATACCCCAAAAAATATTAAAGTATACAATTATTAGGTAAAATAGGTACGTAGGCCTTTCTGTTAAATAATCTGGTTCCCTGACATGACAGCTTACTAGGGTTGTTAGCTTTGATAATTAATTATATTTTTACGGCGTATTTTGAAACACGTTGTATATGCGAAAGTTTGTATGTTGTTTGTTTACTACTCTTTTACACAAACCCTCATGAATAGATGTGGGGCAAACTTTAATACCGTTATGTTTTATTGCATTTTGCTTTGGAGTAATGCTGTTGATATAGAAACATTATTTTATTTGCAAAAAAGCAGTACATGCTAATTATAATGTGAGTTCTCAGTGCAAAAGTTCAGTGTTAAAAAGAGTGATGTCACTTCCGCTTATATACTTCAAAAAGTGCAAGGTTCTTTCTTAGGACAGGCTTCTATAATAAAATCCCTGCTAAAATGTTTTATTTGCCTTCACCAAAATTTTAAGAAAAAATTTATTCGGTATTAGTACAGAATCCTTTCTACAACATAAATGATTATTTTCATAACAAATGTGTTGTGCTTATTCCTGCAGGACACATTTTTGTGCTTGAAGATAGTATTTGCTGAGTTTATTGCCTGCTCTTAGTATGAGCTACCTTCCGAAGCGACGTTAGACTCTGACCATTCATAAGTGCATGTTAATGAGTATTTAAATAAATATATGTGATTTAATTTCAGTGTCCCCTCTGTCACATCGAGTTGAACGACAACTGCGCTCTTATGGAACACATTTACCTACACGTGGTGCCGCCGCCGGCCGCCGCCGAAGCCGACGCCGTGCAGTGCGTGTACTGCCTCGCGAGGTTCCCGGCCCCAGGCGACTTGGAAGCGCATCTCAAGCAGTCTCACCCGGCCGATACCAAGTCGCCTGATCTCTTCACATATGCATGTCTCATTTGTGAGGTAAGTACTATTAAATTAGAAAATAAAATGTTCATGTAGTTATGAAGTCATTATACGCGAATTTATTTTACTTCCCTGGTATACTGGATTTCTTTTCAAGAAAGCGCCAATGAAAATCTATAATATCTCGACACAACATATTATTTTTTTCAAATTCAAAATTCAAAACCATTTATTCAGTTTAGGCCTTCGGAGGGCACTTATGAAGCTCAAATTTAAAGTTACTGAAGCTACAAATTATTATTTTAAATTTAAATGGAAAGTCTGCGACTCACTGGAAGTTCTCATCAAAAGACGCTTATAAAGCCCACTCAAAATATATTTAAGAAGCATCTAAAAGAATAGAAAATGATGTGGTATGTTAGTAATAGGTATCCATTCACTTGTATTGTTAATCGTAGCATAGAATCCTTATAAACTATGATGCTCATTTCGACGATAAATGAGCTTGTTGATGATGTCCCCAGGTCCGGTTCGCCGCGGTGCTGACGCTGGCGTCCCACATGCAGAAAGCCCACGCGCCGCTGGAGCTGCCGTACCGCTGCGGCGCGTGCCCCTACCGCGGCTCGTCGCACCGCGCTGCCGCCGACCACTTCAGGAACCGACACCGGCACACCGGCGACGTCTTCTGTGTTTACTGTCTCAAGGTGATATTGCTATACCATGGGTAGCCACATTCGTTCGCATTCCCGGGATGATTTGACAGGCCAGTTGGTTTGGTGGTAAGTTCCGATAGCCACAGGTTGTGGGTTTGATCCCCGCCCAGGTCAAACATTTGTATGCATGAACATGTCTGTTTGTTCTGTGTGTGGGTGTCATAAGTATGTATGTAAAAGAAAAAAAATGGAATTCCAGTTATCTACCCTATTTTTATATCTACGGTTCCACAAAAGAGCTTCTTATAAAAGCAATTAAATTTTTCTTTACTACCAGCTCTACTACTCAAGATTGGGGAACATTTCACAGTTGGTTCACCACAGTTGCTACTAAAGTCCTCTTAACATGTAGTTTGGGGCGTGAAAATGTAAAGTACTGTTGTTTACAAAACCATTTTTAACACTAAAATAATGCCAATAGGTTATGACTGTGTACGCGGACGGTCACGAGCTGACAGCAAATCTGCTGCTGTACATAGATCACCTGAAACAGCATCAACAGAAAGAGGTGGAACTACGCTGCAGCAGATGCGTGCTCAAGTTCATACATCTTGGTGAGTGACATTTCATTATCCATACAGAATTATCACCATATAAGGAGCACACCTTCGAAAAGTTCTCAATATCGTTATCTTATATTTTTATAAAGTAAATAACCGCCAGGAAGCAACAATGTTGTCTGGTTATTTATTTCTCAGTGAAATAGTGTAGCTTTCTATCAGAGATATATTTTTTAAATCGGTGATTAGTTTCTGTGCTACTACATCCAAACTTACAAACCGGTCTAAATAATATTAGTATAGATTACCTCTCGCCCTGCAGTACCACTATTTCAAAGTGATTTGATGTTTTCCCCAGGTAAAAAATGTATATGTTAACATAAAACATGTTCTATCTCTGTACCATATATCATTGGTAACAAAAAATCACACAAACTTTGGCACTAATACAATACAATATACTTTACAACACATACCAAGAAAAGAAGAAACATAAAGAGGTAGATAACAAAACAAGTGTTTTCAAAATAGGCGGTCTTCTCGCTAAAGCGACTTCCTCCAGACTACCTAGAGGTAGCAGGATACAGAAGAGGATAGCAGGTGTTGCACATTTAGACATTAAAAAAAATTACGAATACCTATGTCTATGTTAATAAATACATAAATCTAATACTTATAAATTAAATAATAAGATAAATAAAGTAATAAAAATAAATTACATCAGTAAGTTAGATATTAACTCCCTGTAACTCAACAATCAGACATGTATATTTACGTATATACACGTATAAATATTTTTTTTACATGGAAATCAATCTGTACCCTAGTTCAAAGCTTATTTCATCCACACCAACAACACCGTCTATAATAATATTATTTTATCTTTAGGTCAACTGAAGGAGCATCAAGTTCGCGACCATGTCACTGTGGAGAATGCTATTCCACTATGTTCTGAAGAGCATCTGATCTCTAAACCTAAGGTAAGGACAGGGTTAGTCCCGTCGTTTTACCTCAGCTCTAGGCAGCATTAAGGCTTTTCCATGATAAAGAGTAGGTTATAAAATAAGAGTATACTCAGTGCCTAATTTTGTTTTAATCTGTTATACTTGTTGGGAATTGCTTTCATATTCGTCTTTTATTGTATCACAAAAAAAAAAAAAGATCTCTTTAAGGAATTCAGATGTGGTGTTAATTAGCTTTATTAAATATTATGTTGTTCATTTTATATTTTCTATTTTTATTTCTAGATTAAATATGTTACTGACTTTGTTTGGCCACATTCTACGACAGAAAGGGCAATATGAGAGAGATAAAATATTTGTACAGGTGCATTTTTAATGAGTTATGTATATTTTAATATGATTTAATTTCCTACAGAACAAGGCGCGTCCACCGGTCAAGGATTCTGCCAACCACGAAATAAGTGAAACATACGAAAATTTGACCCTAGTCCTCCCCGAAGGTATGCTCTGTAGAGAGTGCGACACTCCTCTGAGCAGCGACAAGCATTTCTTGTAAGTACTAATGTTAGCTGATGTTTGAAGCAGTAAGTGCACACTTACATTACTGTTTCGGGTAGAATGGCAAGGGGGCCGGTGTAGTGACACATTCGTGAGACTTAACAATTTCATAGCTCAGCGTCGACTATGAATTGGAGAGTTCTGAACTACTTTATCAAAAAATTTTATGGTGTAAGCCGATTCCGCGCCAATATTACGGTTTCTTATAAATAAAAGCGGTGGCATTGATTTTCCTTCCTATTCTTCGCGAGTTCCGAGACTTTTAAGTCTTCCCCCAAGTGTACATATTTTACCCTTCCTCTATTCGACAAGTGCAAATTACGCTACCCGTAATATTAATTTTATTCATTATATAAGTAAAGATATAACCATTCTAAGTGTCAGCTGACCTATACAGAGGCAAGACTTCGTGCAGCAAGTGCCCGTTCGTGTCGTCGTGCTATCGTGCCGTGTTGGCGCACAGCGCGTGCTGCGCCGGCGCGCACTCGCTGGAGGACGCGCCGCGCCCGGCGCCTCACCACGTCCACTGTCTGTGCGGGTACTCCACCGCCATCGGTAAGTGTTCGCTGACCCCGACAGAGGCAACACGTCGTGCAGCAAGTTACTCCTTCGTGTCGCGACTGTTATCTCTCTAAACGCGTATGTGACAATCTAGTAGCATATCAGCCACAACATTGGTTTCGAACACACATTCGCCTATCGGTTCCGGTTGTTGAACTTAAATATTTGTGGTATACATATAATATAGCAAATTAAATATACAGGAACGGACATGCTAACGCACTTGCTGATGTGCGACCACAAGACGGCGTACAACTCTGAGGAGGCAGTCCGCGCCAACAGAGTGGGCTCCGCCGACGAGTCCGCCCCCGCGCCTGCATCCGCACCCGCTAGCAGAGTCGACGATCCGCAGCCGATGGACGTGGTATGTCTTTAACTTACATGACATTATTCCTTTAACATACAATCCTATAGTAATGTTTTAAGTAAAGACAAGGACGAGAGTGACAAGGTTTTCATTTGATCAGGCTAGGATACTGCAGGTTTACTGAATCTTAAAGTTTACATGCAAGCAAACTGACAACTTGATCTTGATAGTCTTATGGGTCAACACATGGACATTTGCAAAAGCTATTATTTTATGCTTTTACCTAAGGATCTATGGCAGTCGTCCACATGTTATTTGTGAATTCCCACAATATATCATTGTGGAGAAAGGGTAGGAAAGATCTTTAATATTTTCGGATTTCCTAGTCACTCTTAGTGACTAGTGATTACTAGTTGATTACCAGTTAGATAGATGTTTGAGTTGTCAGGTAAAACTGCGGGGCGAAAGCTAGTACTGTTACTAATTATTTACTACTGTATCTAATTAGTTTAATTAAAAAAATATTAATAGAATTGTATATTTTTGTCTCTAGCCTGTTGAAAATGTACCAGCTATAGCAGACTATGCCCCACCTTCTGTACTCAACACTCAGCTGTCTTTGGATGATCTGGCACCGCCATCTGTTTTGCAGAGTGATCAGGTATATTCAATGATTTCATTAGTACCTACTTAAGTTTGGAACCTTAAACTCAAGACAGATGAAACTGAATGACTCGAGAAATGTGAAAATGTAGAATAATCCAGTATAATTTGACCTTCTATTTTATAACATATGTATGAAGCTTTCCTATTACATTGCAATAATTTAACAAAGGTTGATTAACCTTTGTTAAATTTCTTACTTAGAATCAGCTTTGTTGTTATCGCCTATTAGCTTATTTATATCTCTAATTAACGTTAACGACGTCATTAAATGAATAGGCGTTGTTAAAGACTACCTTTTATGTATTAATAATTTATAGAAATATGAATGTTACTGCAACATACTTTATGCCTTGCCATCAGGGCTTAAGCATTTGTAGTGATAAAATGATACCATGTGGGTTGATTAAGAATAAGAAAAAAAGATTAAGACAAAGATTAATTAGGTGTCAATTTCTAATACAATATGCACTTTTCAGCATGACCAAGAACTTCTGAAAGATGCATATGACCGCCCGCTCGCGACGCCCCGCCACGAGGAGCCCCACTATAGTCTCGGCGACTTCGAGCCGCTGCCGCAAGAGCCGCCGCCGCAACCAGACTTTGAACAACTTTAATTTTCTCTATTATGTATAAGATAGATTATTTGTGTTAAAACTAGTAGGAACAGTACCCTGTGCACGAAAATCTATTGCAAACGCAGCGTCATCATGTCGAGTGCACCTAAATGTTTGTTTGTATGGAAAATTAAATGTCTTGCAAACCATGACATAGCGGGGTGTTTAATTTTCTATTGCATTGCTTTTTGGCGCACTCGGTATGATGACGCTACGCTTGCAATAGATGATCGTGCTTAAGGCACTGGATTGGATTAGTGGAAAAGTCAAATATTAATGATGTATATTTCTTGTTTAAAGATTCAACAAATGTTCAATTGGCTGTTTGCCTTACAGTAAATAAAATAACCAATTAAGTTTTATATCAAAATTATGTATTTTTTGTTTATTATTGTAATTATGCTTTAAAAGGTGCAATTATAGTTAAAATATATAGATGCTTCTGCAAATAACTATTTTATTTTATTTTTTCGCCTCTTCTTAAATGTCAATTTAACCTTATTAGTAACCCCATATTCATTAATGCTATTACAATTATTATCTAATATTATTCCATCATAGTTCAAATCGTAAGTTTTCCAAATGTATTTCCATGATATTTTCACTTTACTGCCTGTTCTCTTTTGATAAATTTCAAAGTGCCTTGATATTGCCTTTTTGAGATCTCTCACTGATACACTTTGGGGTACCTGGAATAATAAAAGGATTCTTATATGAGGTATACCTCCTAATGCTCCATGATCATAGACACAAAATATTCTGCTAGAAATCAAAATACTGTATAAGCAATTAAGGATCACTCACTTAATCATAAAATGCTATAAACTAAATAGTCATTGGAATTTTATTGCCATGTATTTGGCCAAACTCCATTAATTAGCAATGAATGAAAATACCACATCCTTAATCATAAAATGGTTAGAAACCTTAGAAATATGGTTTTATCTCTCTCTAAATGGATGTCAATAATTTTTATATGCCAAATAATAATTGAAATAACCACTTACTATAACATTTAGAGGAGGCTCATCTTCCCTTATTATGGAAACTGTTATTGACTGCCCATATTCAACAGCTATCTGTAAACATTTTCATATAATTATGTACTATTCAATTGATGAAAATAATAAGCGCGTTTTCTGTTATCAGAAAAAATAGAAATAAAAATAGATTTTCTGCATAATTTATGGTACATGATAGAGGATCCGCCGAGATATGAACAAATATGTGAAGTACCTGAGATAAAATTTCTTCAACAATAACATCAGACGGAAGATCTTTGAGCAGAGAATCGGAACTCAAAAACGTACAGAGAGATGATTGAGTTATTTCTAGCAGTTCATCGTGTGTCACAGTGGTAGCAAGTTCTGCTATTCGCTCCATTTTATTTATATTATAATTCGATCATAATATCAGAATTATCAATAACATTATCTATTATAGCGAAAACCAAAACAAAACAACGAAACAAATGTTTGATTCTGGCTGATCCGCCCAAAGTCAGTCAGTCAGAGAATGAAACTACAGTTGACAGTACAAAATCAACACTTACACAGAGAATTAAATATAGGAATAAAAGTAACAGAATCACAGGTTTTACTCATGACACAATCATAAAATCCTCATAATATCAATACAAATTTTTCAATTTGTTCATTCTCTAGATATGATTAAACCATAATAGGACATTACAGTTTAGCGTTTTGTTTTATTATACTATTGAGTAAAGCAAGCACTCACTAGGCTTATTTGTTATGGCTTAGAAAACGAATAAAATTTTAGGTACACTGTTGAAATATGTTATGGATAAGATTATTATTAACCCGGGAATTCACTTCGAAGGATTGTATAAATATACAGAGAAATAACTGCAGAGTAATATAAACGAACTGGAGACTGGCAAAAGTATGCTCCTAAAGAAATATTAGGCTGCGGTGCTTACAATTTGTAAGGAACAAGTAGCCCCCTTATAATATTTGGCATGGCAGCATTGTTATAATTAATTTGCTGTCAAATTAAATAGTCGATCGAAAATTTTGAGGTTATTCCGCTGTCATTTATAATTTTTTTCTAAAACTATTGACCTAAAATTCCTCAATATTCAAAATGGATAGCCTATCTACGGGCTCATTGAGCGGACCACAAAAAGAAGAGTTGATGGATCAAGTAAAACAGCAAATTGCCATTGCGAACGCACAGGAATTGCTGACGAAAATGTCCGAGAAATGTTTCAAGAAGTGCATCAATAAACCGGGCACATCTCTAGACAATTCTGAACAAAAATGTATAGCAATGTGCATGGACAGGTACATGGACGCGTGGAACCTCGTCTCCCGGACGTACAGCAGTCGGATTCAGCGTGAGAGGAACATGTGAGGACCTCTCTGACCTCGCGTAAGGGTTATAAGCCACTGCAGTACTGTATATAATATAGACATCTTAGTAGTTACATGTTTCAAATTGTGAGTTGCGGCTGCCAGTTATGTTAATGTGTTCAATAAAATATTTTAGGTTTGTTACTTGTTTTTATTGAATTGTATTGTGAAGGCTGTTTCACATATACATCTGAGGATAAACCTAAGATTGCTGAGGTGCTTAGAGATTTTCTTTTGTAGTTATTGTTACCTGCTTAATAACATGTTAACAGCTTAATTTCATTAATGATTCCAAGGAAATGTTTTATGGTCGTAATTGACCATCTATTACATAATTGTTGCACTATGTGTAATCCTAATTGTAGCAATTCATCGAAAAGGTTGGTTTTTATAAGCAGCAGAATTTAGTTTCTGATAAGCTGGAAGCATTTATTAACAGTGCGCTGCATTAAGTAAATATAATTTTTTTTGCAGCATATGTATTTCTACATAATACAAATAAACTCACATGATACAAGTTCATAGTATATTTTATAAATGTTAGACTCAAACATTACAGTATAAGCCATGTTACAATGATGATTTAATGTTATTATTACAAGTTACAATGAAACTAATTGTCTTTTCCTTGTATTAATAGAAAACTAATACATTATTTACTGTTGTAGTATTTTTTTCTATATTTCACCTCGCAGCATTTTCTTTCTATATTGATAAAGCTTTTTTATCCACATTTCTCTCAAATCTTCTTCACAAGGTATTTCCTAAAATAAATAAACCATTGAATTAGATGCATTTACAAAAATATATAATATTGGAATTACTTACAAATAATAAAAATATATTCTAGCACTTTACATACAGTCATCTCATACTAACGGTTTGTACTATGGTAATCAAATTATGAATATACTTCACATTACACTATTTTTTAATTGAAATAGATATTTCCACCTAGGCACAGATTAAACAATTTGAAAATGCTTTTTCTTGTGGGTAATCAAACCACCAAAATAACAAAATCCCAATAAGATAAATACAGAATGTTAACTTTCATATCAGTATTTTTAAATGGTTCCAGGAAGGCAAAGTGGAATCAAACTCGACAAAAACCTTAACTCAATAAAATTACAAGTTTTGCATTAGTTCTTCAATAACCTTAAATAATCCCTTTAAATATCAAATTATAAATAACAATAATAATGGTCAAATAAATATCCTGGGACATTCTTTACACACAGCCATCTACTTCCAAATTAAGTAGAGCTTGTACTATGGAAACCAGATAACTGCTATACTCCTTTTTTAATTCTAAATACATAATTATATGGATATTTAATTCTAGAACATTAACTACTTAAACAACAACTAACTTGCTTGGTGGTTAGCACTTTGACTGTCAAACTGAAGGTTGATTCCCACTCAGGACAAACATTTGTGTGCATGAACATGTCTGTTTGTTCTGTGTCTGGTTGTAAATATCTATTTATGTATGTATTTAGAAAAAAAAATGTAGTATATCACTTTTCTGGTTTCCATAGTACAAGCTCTGCTTAGTTTGGGACCAGATGGCTGTGTGTAAAGAATGTCCCAGGATATTTAATTTAACAACTAACTTTGTCTATACTTACATCAATATTAATAATAGAATCATCTTTCTGAACCTTAATCTCTGATTCTGGAACCTTCACCGTTTGTGTGTTCAAATCTATTACAATATTCTGCGACTGCTTCTTACTCTTTGAAGATGTAAATGTTCTTTGAACAAATGAATCACTGTTTAGTTCTGCCAATAAGTTCCTATCATGTATTGTCGGCATATCTTCTTTTATTTCAATATCCTTGCAATCATATGTTGGTATCTTGGTCATAGTCAGACCAGCAGCTTCAGCAGCTTTGATTGCCTTTTCAACTTTTGTTTCTGTGTCATCAAGGTTGACTTTCTTTGATGGTATTCGAGGTTCTGCAACATAATTTACATTAAATCCTAAAAGTAACTATAATACTATGAATATAGTTTTTTTCACATTTCATAAAAAGATATAAAAAGTGGTCATAACTCATTACCTATATCAAAAGAGTTGGAACGACTGCTCGAAGAACGTGACCTTTTTGAAGACTTCTTTTTACTAAACTTAGATCTACTTCTTGAACTGGATCTAGAACGAGACCGATCCCTTTTCGACCGTGACCGTGACGTAGAGCGTCTTCTTGACTTTGATTCATACCGATCCCTCGACAGACTTCTGGAATAACTTCTTTTTTTATGCTTGGATCGGGAAGTAGATCGTTTTCTTCGAACACTGCTGGTCTCTGACCGATCTCTCGATCGGGAACGTCTTCTATGTTTACTCTTGGATTTCTTTCGCTCGTACGATGACTCTGAGCTGTACGAAGAACTTCGCCTGTCACGATAGCGACTTTTTTCACGAGGCATAATCGATTTACATTTATTTATTTATTTCCTTAGTTGTTGATGAGAAAATAATAAAAGCAAAATAAATAGGTTTCACACAATCAGTCAGACAGGTAGGCACTGACTATGCTGCCAGCCTTAATTTTTCATTTGGTGTTTTCGTGCGTTTATTATTTATTATATATATATAATTGAGAATAAGTATATCATATTCATATTTTTCTGGATATCCGAACACAGGTGTTTGTTCTGGGAGTGAATTGGAAATTTTATACACTGAAAATTATTATAGGTATTAGAATATATACCTTTAAAATGCAAAAATAAAGGTATAAAGAGCAGGCGTGTATATAAGTGTGTTTAATCGAATAGCCCATAAAAAAAAACTAAAACATCGTTTTATTTTAAATCATGAATATTATATTAGGTATAATCACTACGTTGTAGGTACTAATTATTATCAACTACCGGGTAGTGCTAAAATGAATAAAAGACTGAATTAAATTTTGTAGATTAATTGAACATCTTTGTAACATTGCAACATTGACAATTAAAATATTACGCTTCATTCCACGTACAAACCCGTATACTAATTTTTTTCGCATGCTTAGATTCACAATCAATTTCTAAATACAAGTAAAGTAAATAAACATATTAAGAACAAATAAGTCCCGAATAGGTGACTAGTTGTGAGGGTTGCAAGATTAAACTGATATAATGATTCATATTACAAAACTTACGTTCTGTAAAAAGAAGCGTTCCGTAGGGCAGCGACCGTCAGTCGGCCTCGATGACGGAATGTGTGAAAATTTTAAGATGGTGTTCAACTGTATTTTTCATATTTCTACAAGAAAAATTACCACTGGTGCTTTGTTTTTCAATTGAATCGTTATAAATATGTTTAAGACGGTGAATACACTGAGTTTATTCGTTATCCGTTAGTTTAGAGGTCTCAAAGTGCTGTACGTGTTAGTTGCGATCACTGACATTGTTTCTTATAAAATTGTTGAACCCATCGCGATTGTTATGTTTATGCTGTTACTGTGTGCTTTTATAACGTCCTGTAAATGGTGTAAGAGATTCTGATGTTTCCGAAGTCATGGAGAGGCAGGAACGATCACACGGCAACATGGAGGCCACTGACTGTGTGGACACCAAACAGGTGAGCCCTATACGGCTATTAACTGCCGGTTTTTAATAATTTCACCTTTGCATTACACATGTTGCCTTGCTACTTGTGAAATTTGCATTGCAATGTTTTCAGTCTGTGGACTGGAATAGTTTGAAACTAATTAAATTTTCGACAGTGTAACTCCACTATTTATCATCAGCAAAATCTATTTTAAATTTTAATTTATATATTGAAATATCTCTTTATGTTTTAAACCTCTATTAAAAAGATATCAGTCACAGTTGTAATAAAAAGTGAACCAAGGCAAACAGTGGGCGCTGTTGGTGTCAACCCACACTCACATCGAATAAATTATTGGTATTAGAACATTGTTATGTGCCTTATGTGTCATATCAGGTATAATTATGATTGCCTCTATGTTTTGCCAACGACTTAATATGATTGTGCTTTCTGAGAAAAAAAATATTTGCCTGCAATCTCTGCCATTTTTATTGGGCTTGACCTTTGTCTTTAATATAGCCAACTTTATAACTTTTGTACCTAGTCAGAGTGAGATATTGAATCTCAATTATTTTTGGTATATATTACAGTCCATTTTAACAAATTTAAATTTACAAGTAGCCTTGCTAAAAAATCAGTTGTTGTACTGCAATGCCAACCATGCATATTATAATTTGACATTCAAATTCATACAGGATAAATTTAGTGTTTATTTTGTACTGAAATATCATATTATTGTTGATTTATGGCATATAATAACACAATATGATAAAGAACTAACTGTATTAACAAGTATTGTTAATGACAACAATCTTTTAGGAATAGATGAGTATGTAAACCATTTAATAGAATAAACTGACTTTCACAGGCACCTATGAGAACATACCACTGTATATGCTTGCTGCCTAATTTTCAACTTAAAAACAGTATACCCTGTGGTTCCCGGGAAAAGTAACATTTTCATGGAATAAAATAGTAGCCTATATGTCATTCCAGGGACAAGTTTCATTCAAATCCTTTTGGTAGTTTTTGTGTGAAAGAGTAACAAACATACATAATCACAACCTTTTGCAATACATAATAATATTAGTAGTATTATCCATCTAGCTGTGTGGCACAACAACCCTTTATGTACTTACTTTCCTCATCACATTGTTATCATCAATGCCTAAGCTCCTTTATTTGTGAACACTCTGACACCTTGTAAATTTAAAGTTGCTCATTATGATCTGTGTAATTTAGTCAACTATAGAAACTAGTAATAATTCTCCGAGATCTTTATGTAGCATGCTAGTTATATTAACATATGATTTCAGACCTCTAAGTAACACATAATTATAATAATAGCAATACAATTCATATATTGTTCAGTTGAAAATGCTTTGTTGATATAATGAAATTTCTAATTTTGTATATCTAGATAGTATGAAACAGTTAGAATTTCTGTTGGTTTGTCCGCTTCTATCCTTTAAACTAAGCTATAGATTTTGATGGAGTTTTCACTATCATATAGAGAATTTCATCTGAATGGTTTATGTGTATGATACATTTGTATTATCACACTCAAGCAAAGGTAGAGTAGTAGAGCTCTTAGTGCAGAGTTCGTCCGGGGAAGTACTACCACCTTACCCATTTCCGCCGTGAAGCAGTAGTGCTATTGTATTACTGTGTTTCGGTTAGAAAGGTAAGGGGGCCGGTGAAATTACAGGCACATGAGACTTAACAACTTCACGTCTCAGGGTCGACAACGCATTGGCGATGCTCCTAGTGTTGCAAATGTCCATAGGCGGCGGTGACCACTTACCATCAGGTGGACCGTCTGCTTGTTTGTCGGCCCAAGTAGCATAAAAAAAAAAAAAAAAAAAAAAAAAAAAATGGTGGGGGAGGGTCACTTAAGTATTACTATTTCGGTGTTACCCGCGTTCCCAGGGATATCACATTTTCCCTGGATAAAAAGTAGCCTATTTGTTATTCCAGGATATACTCTATCTATGTGCCAAGTTTCATCCATATCCATTTAGTCGTTTTTGCGTGATAGAGTAACAAACATACTAACATACAAATCTTTCCTCTTTATGATATTATTATAGATTAACGGTAATTAAGGTACCTAATTATTTCTTATAGTTATGCTAGATAATAGAAATTAATTTGGAAGAAGAAAATTACAAGTTTTTAGAAAGTTCAAATAAGTTGTAGTTATTAACCAAAACTGGAATGCTATGTGTTGGTTATTTATAGGTGAATTGTTTAGGTACTTTACTTTTCCTCATCTTGCATAGAGGATTTGTACCTATTTTATGACTATAGGGAACTAGCTGTTCCCTGCGGTTTTACCCGCGTTTATCGATATCATAAATAGCCTATATCCATCTACGAAAAATCCGCGGCGAATGGTAGCAGTCCCATCCCGATATGATTAGTAGTTTTGAGAAGTATTGTATCAGTGTTTATAAATAATAAATAAATAAATATCCTGGTACATTCTTTTACACACGGCCATCTGGTCCCAAAATAAGCAGAGCTTGTGGTATACTATATATACATTTTTTTTTTCTAAATACAGTGTAAACTCTTTATAACGAAACTCAAGGGACTGAGCATTTTTTGTCGTTATAGAGAGTTATCGTTATATGGAGTGAACAAAAAAAAACAAAACAAAGTGAACAAACCAACCAACTTGGGCTCACTTCAACGTTATAGGGAGTTTATCGTTATAAAGGATAACGTTATAAAGAGTTTACACTGTACATACTTATATAGGTATTTACACCCAGACACAGAAAAAACAGACATGTTCATGCACATAAATGTTTGTCCTGGGTGGGAATCGAACCCGCGACCTTCGGTTTGGCAGTCAGAGCGTTAACCACCAAGCCAACTGGCCTGTCAATATTAATCGAGATTCAAGAGGTATATTAGGAATAAAAACTGGTAAAATTCGGTGTGGTACCTTTTAGTGTTAATTCTATTAGTTAGTTAAAAAAAGTTAATACAAATATTCATATAGGTACATACCTATTTACGGATTCAACAAAGATGTATAGACCATGATAAATTTACTTTAGACACCGTTCATACAATATTCATATTTATCATTAAAATTAAAGGTCACGTTTATTTTCGGAAGCACTGCAGTGAATAAAATTGTTTTCTTTCATGTTGACTTTTTCTGTCAATACTTGGAAAGTTATTTGTAGATATTACGTACCAATATATTCTTATGTAAAAGAAACAGTTACAGATTTTGTCCTGACAGTTGCCTTTTTGATTAAGACTTCTATTAGACTACGTTTCATAGTCGTTACAACAGTCCGTTACCCGAATCCTACCTACAATGAGTTTGAGCTTTTCGTTAAGGAAAAGGTCATAAGGAAACCAAGTGCAGATGTATACCTAGTATGTTCTTTGTAGTACCTGCCTGTCTAGCTACTACTTTCAAGTTGGTGTGTTCCTGCAGCTGCACTTGAGAGCCAGCTCTGTGACCACATCCACATCATCATCAGGTTATACATCGTATAAAACATGTTTAAACAAACATTATCATTACCTGCGTCTTATACTATGTTACAATCTTACAATGAAAATACTAAAATTACCTTCTACAAAATTTTAAATTTAAATACCTAACATAAAATCTTGTACAATATTTCTAAAATTGGAAACTTAAAAAGGCGAGAACACAACGGAAGTACGAACTAAAACCAACACGCTTATCTAAGTTTGTATGCGGCCTATACCTACCTATGGTAGGGGGCGCAGGCGCGGCTCTAAGCACGCTTCGGCCGCGCAGTTGAAACGCGTCGGGCGCGCAGCACGCCGCGCGCGCAACACGAGGATACCTAAACACGCCCGCGCGAGTGATGTCACCGAGAGTACCAGTGGTTACTGTGTTGTGATTGTGCTAAACGTTTACTATAACTATGGTAGCTATGGTTGCCTCAGCGTCTGGATACGGCACCCTTCGCCGGTTTCTAAGCGCACCTGAGGGTCAGCACGCCTCGGGGGAAGCGGGCGTCGTGCCCACCGCCTCTGTCGCAGTCTCGGTAAGACCAAAGTTGTTAACAACAGTTACCGCAGTCAACAGTGAAGTAGCCGATAACGTTATGCACTTGGAATGTTGATGATAATGATGCGTTGGTACGCTTTATCGCAAGGTGTGTCCGCAATGTATATTATGCGTAATGGTGTGATCCGTTCGATAAGTTCGCGATACGATAAATGCATAATAAAACTAATAATAACACCTCGAGGACGTAATGGAATGAATAATAATCGCGTATGATTTGTTTAACATTTAATATGTATGGTGATGAAGCAGAAGTTAGAATAGCAAAATTATTGCGCAGAGAAGTAATATAAACTTAAGCAATAATACAAAAGCTTTAGAAAGTTGCAATAGCTACTAACTTCCATTAGAATGTATACGTGCGTATTATAAAAAAAAAAATTATAAATTATATTGCAAAAAAATAAACTTCCAGTGTCCGTGAGTGGGCAGCGAAATTGGTGATTTCATTAGTTTTTGGGACTGTTCATTTTTGTTTTATTTCACTGCATCGACGACATTACCGAAATCCTCTGAAACTGGTTCGGCATACCGCATTATGGCAGCTAAAAAAAGAATCTGAACAAATCCATCAGTCTAAACTGTAACCGTCCAACGAGAGGTCATCAACCCAACTTTCCTTTTTATTATTCCGTTTGGTGTGTTATTAGCATCGATCGAAATTCCGGCCTTGGCCTCACGCGGAGTATTAGAATCAATCTTTTGGTTGATGATGTCAGCCTCATCTGGTCGGGAATATACGGGATGTGACGGCCAAGGTTGGGTCAACAGACCGTGGCTGTATTCTAGAAGCACGGCTCGTTGGTCACCGCGCGCGAAAGGAGCTCATCGCTCACTCGCCAGCTCTGTGGCTACCGACCCAGATCACTCTAGCGCTTACTTACTTCTCACCTTACCGAATTAATGTGGATCGTGTCGACTCTTAATATAGCAAATAAAAAACGTCCCATTTGCTCAACGAGACGAGGTTTTAATAAAAACTCTCACTAATTTACTTTAAAAGAAACTCCGGAAATGATTCTGTATTCTTGTCGCATGTTGTCGTTCCTGAAATTTGCTCGGTCGAACCCACAGAGTCTGCTCACGAGTCGGGTTTCCGCCAGGAAATCAAAATGGGGAATATGGTCGCCGGTGCGTAGAGAAACTTCCACAGATTCAATACGACTGTCGTAATTATATACCTCTACTGCCATTGGAAATGGAGAGTCATAATTCAGAGCGATTGTTCTACATAAGTTTCCTTTCCCACCCGCTGAAGTTTTTGTATCAGATAAAACAAATTTGAATAAGCTATTCATATTCATGATTGACTTTCGCAACAGCTTCAATAGTATCGTAATAAGCTGTTGGCTCACATTTTGGAAATAAACGACCCAGAAACCAGAACAGCTCTAGAAATCCGTTTTCGAATTATCTTTATTTCACGCCTATGTAACGTAACTAAATTGCCTTACACTCTAAACTTAAACTAGTGAGACGAAGTCATTCATGTTAAAGGTATTGGAATGCTAATTTGCAAAACATAAATGGAGCCGCAGACCTCAAAACAAGTTTGCATCTTGAATCGTAATCGAGCGAATGTTGTGTCGACAAAAATAGAGTTTAACGAATTACCGCTCGGATATTTAGAAATTTTATAGTTGAAAAGGGCCACAAGTGCAACATGCCTATTCACAATTCGTCGCCTACTAACAACTGGTCAATGTGATCAACTTATGCGTCTACTTTCAGACTGTATTTTTCTCATAGTAAATCAAACAACTTTTCAATCAATTAATGCTTAAACACATATTCGGAATAAAAACTAGATCTGTAACATGTTGGCACAGTTGTTTCCAGTCGAAGTGGCCGGCATGTTGCGACACCGCATTATTGTGATAGACTTCTGTCGTCGGTGCATACTTCCGCCCACGGCCCTCTTATATGGCGAGGACCTTGTTACGGTTGCCGTATGTAGGCACATCCAGTCAACAAGATATTTTGCAATGTGATCGTTCCTATTGCCTTGTCCGAAGGTTGAGGCTCCGCATCTCCAGTTTTAACCAGATCTAGTCGTGATTGTTCGTTGCGTTTTTGATTTCTTGGTTCTTGCTCATGTTTAAATGTTGCAAACCTAAGAGGGACATGTGTCTCGCGTATAGCTACCGTAACTTTATAGAAATAAATAGAACAGCAAATAAATTTGTAGGCCGAGCCGCTTTCGGTTTAAAGTATCTTGTGAACGATGTTGCGCAAGGTATAAGCTTTATAAATCGTTGTACTCATGTCGTAAAATTGATCAAAGTAAATTGAATTAAAATAAATCATAAGTAGTCTGAAGCAAAGCCGTCAGTCAAAGAGAAACACGGCTATTGCAGGTACACATACACTGTGAAGATTTACTCCCAGATTAGTCTGGCTAAGAATTTCTTTATAATTACTTGTTAATCTCGTATTCTTTCTAAAGTATATCACTATATTACAGTGTCATATACCAATTCGTAATTTTAGTTGATAATGAACTTTGTTTAATTCCAAGTTGTTTAACAATTTAGCCGTTTGAATGTTGATCTTTTATGTATTTTTCACTCTTAATCTTGAATTGTGTTTACATTATCGACGTTATCGTAAATCATCATCTATTTTCTGTTATGTACAAATACATTAAGGACTTTTTGTATCACACTACTTATGGTATGCTATTAATAGTTTATGCAAACATTTATCATCGACGAATCAACCATCAGGAAAATATATTTTTACATGTGACGTGTGGGCATCCTTGACATACGGCATCTGTTCTTTTGCATTGTCATTTTACAGTATGCCAGTTATATCATCTATCTAGTTTATTAATGTCTTTATTATCTATAGATTTTGTTGACAGTTATCATGTTTATTAAGTCTGTATCTTCGTATTAAGTATTTATTCAATATTAGGGTTAATTTCAAGAGTTATATTTATTTGCTCTCCTGTTACATACAGTAAAGTTTAAACTCATACCTAAGTTATTAATACTGGTATTAAGGCACTCAATAATACAAAGCGAACGCTTTGATGGACTCTCCGCAGAGAAAGCTATAAGCGGAATGTTTCGTGCGGTGGCTTTCATGTGGTCAAGCTTTGTATTACACACAGCCTATGAAGAAATTGGCTTTTCGATTCAACCTATAAAGCAGGTATCTAATAATTGTTTCGCATTGTAGAAAATTAGCTCTTACATAACCGATCCATGTCTCCTCCTTGAAGATTGTAGGACTACTGTATCTTCCGCATTTGGGCAGGGTATCTTATCGTCTTGTGTATACCATTGGGCTGATGAGTACTTTGTACCCCCTGGCTGGTGACCACTCTCAAAAATGTCACCAAACATAGCGCCTTTCAATGTTTTGGTAGCTGCACTTGAGAGTATGTTTCTTTTTAGGATATGTATACTAACTTCGGCTTCATTATAGTTAACTATGATGAGATTGTGATCAGAGACAAGTGTCTACAGTACGGTGTTCGTGACATATTGTACAAACTGACATATCTTATCACGAATCAAAACCTTTGCATATTTGATGCACATTTTTTTCTGCTGGTATCCTCCCACTTTTGTTTGTCTTCAATATTCCACATCTTTAAATATTTGTTGATCGCAATCTCAGTAAACTTAACTCGTAACTAATGCGAAAAGTGAAATTACCTTCCGGATCTTAAGTGTACCTGTTTGAGCCACTCCAAAACAATTTGGTTTTTGTTTAACGAAATGACTACCGTTGAATGAAATCCTATTCATTGGGTATTGAATAGATGAATCATGTTACTTCATTCATTATTGATCGGTGAACAAAATTCTTGTAATATTTTGTTTTATAACATCGATTATTTTTTCGTTGCCAGAGTTCAATACCACTTTCTCTGAAAGAAATAATCAAGCTGTCATGACAGGATTTATTATTCTTATCGTATTTTCTACTCGTTCTTTATCGTCTTATCGCAATTGTCTGTCACACTGCATTAAAACTTATTTTATTGCTGCAAAATTTTCACCTGCTACTTAAATTGAAACTTCATACAGCTACCACACGAGTAAAATTAGATTCATCTCATGAATTCTGTATTGTATTTCGAGACATGTTTTCAGCTAGGAATAAATCGATTTCTCAGAGCTGTATGTGTTATTAAGCTGTCGAAGTTTCCAACGGCGCACCTTCATTTAATGCAGTTGCTAACTTATTAACAACTCGGCGCTAGGTCGACTTTTTTTTTTTTTTTTGAAAGATGGGAAAGTTTAATGTCTGCTTTTAGCCGTTCGTTTCGTAATACTTTATCACGACCCAGACTCTTCTCGATTATTTCAACGAGTCTTAAAAATATCTCTCATTCTTCAGACGAGGAAGTGAATAGTAAAAGCGTCTCTTCAACAATGGCATTTTTTTTAGCGATCTAAGAATCAAGATCAAGGTTTATGCTTCATCACGATGTTTCATGTTCCGTTTCTAATGCATTTATAATAGCATCAAGTGATTTAAGACAATCAACTCAAGTCGACTGTAACATATCAAGTTAAGTAGGATTTGTCTACCGCAGGCTGTTATCGACTTTTTTCCTGTATCTATGTAATTTTACTGGAACAAAGGTAAAAGTTGGCCCATAAGTAAACACGTAAACAGAAAAGTGTTTACATTTAAAAACTTGGTATCTCAACTGTGTAAACTCATTGGAATGCAATAGCCAAAGGTAAATATTATACCAAAGTTATGTAAAGATGGTCCCTAAACTTTCAAATGTTCTATGAGCTTCCAGAGAATTCCCTCAGCCAAGTCTTTCAAGATTCGAATGGTGTAATTCCCCGACTGGGCCAAGATTCCATGGCTTGGTTAATAACGTGCACAGTGCTTGTATTGTGCGTCGCAACCTCCGTGGGAAATCTCTAAAACGGGCCGTGCATGCATAAATAACCGGCCGGCTACATAGCCCGGAGTTTCTTCATTATGTAGAAGATCAGATAGTTTATAGGCCGTTTATAAATCTTGCCAGGCTTCGAGTATTAAACTGGATATATTAATTCTTGGGGTCGACCTCTCAATCTTTGTCATTTGTTTTTTTATTAGAATTATTTATAAACTAATCCGTTTGTTGTTCTTGCATTTATAATTTATATTATTTTCAATGAATTGAGCGAAAATTATTATTCTTGTGTTTGTTTCGAGACTAACAATAATACTCTGTATAATTTACCTAGTGTGATTACTTACCGTACGCACCTTAAGAGATTTTTTTTTATCTTAAGGTACCTAATTCGGTTTCGCAAATCGTATGGTATAACACGTTTGTATTAATTTCATCTTCTGTCTGAAGTGGCTGTTTATGCATCGAGATTTCCATAGACATTTTGCGGTTCAATTCCAGCTTATCCTCATTTCCATGATTGTTTTTTGATTTCGACAATTGAGTGCTATAATAATTTTATATTTTCAATATATGTATGTCTATTCGTGCCAAGAACCTTGAAAATAGCCTTTTAAGTGTGAATAATCTCACAAGTGTTTACGGTTGTTTAGCGATTTTTGCAGTTTTTACGATCGCGTAAAATTATTCGTTATTTGTTGATTTGCCATAGTATTTTGCCTAAATATGTACACGATTCTCTCTATTGTTTCACTGTATTTAAATGAGAGCTATCGGTGTTATTACCCCAAAAAAAATGTTGGAAAAAATCAATTCTAGGCCACACATTTCTCTAGCGTCGCGTGTGAGCGAAGTTTGGCGGTAAAAACTACGCCCAGATGTCGCCTCACACTGTTTGACCTACCACGACGCCTACTATTGTTATACTGTTTAATATTTCTGGAGAAAATCAAGCAGTATACAAAATTTGGTGCCTTGTCATATCTCGTGTTTCATCGAACCTGTAAATGCCACTTGTCGGTGATATTGCCTATAACAACTTTCAACAATCTCTAATCACATAATCTCTACAAATATTTTGGTCAAGACATGACGTAATCACCCATGTAATGACCAGTTGTCGAGAGCCGCTCGTCATATCGATCGATGGCAGTCGTACCTATATTAGTTACGAAATGTTTATAATAGTTGCCGTCTGGTTGCTCCCTTTGCACATAAACGCGGCATCTCTCACTTTCACCTAGAGCTAGAATGCTCTGCACCCACCAACTGGGTCACACGATCATAGATAACCTAACCGTGAATTATCGGATTATGGAGAATTTGTCGCATTAAGCTCTCGCAAGAATTTCAATGATACATTACTTTCTGAGATACAGGAGAATATACTAGAAATTAAATTGATAACGGACACGACTACGCTTGTTTACTTATCTTTGACAGCCATGACGGTAGATATGTGAACGTTATTTCAAAGATAGTTGTTCATTGATTTCGTTTCGTTCAAAATGCAATTGATGTGAATTACCTCGTTTTAAATCGTAATGTAAATCACGATGAACGTTTACTTCCTGTCACTTCGTACATTAGCTAGCTGGTGGTCTGTGCACAAGCCTTGACAGTGCCTCAGTAATTTTAGCGTAGGCTCTAAGGCCACTATAATTTTTATTGTCACACGATTGCGTGTAGTTGATCACACAGAATTTTATCCGTTCAGTCGAGAGACGCTCATCCATATAATTGACATCGGGTGTATAAAATACATAATTGCTGTATCTTTAAAAATTATTAATGTTTTTGTTTCGGAATTCACAATTTATGGCTGTTTTGTACAGAGTATCAATTTGTCAGTTAAACTTTATCAATCTATTTTGTTTGTCGATCTGGTACAGCCTCCATCAATTTAACTAACAATAAAGTTAATCCATCGTCGAGGCTGCGTGGGATATATGTATATATTTATTTATAGTTGTTAGTTATGACTTCATCGTATCGCTCTGGTCTGTTGACATTTTTGCTATGACTGATCATAATTGTTGTTGCTCATTTACTGTTTAGTACAGGTAATTCTACAATGATTCGTATATTTCCATTGACATAAATGGCATATATCCCAAGGTTATCAGTTTTGAAGCAAATTTGACAATTATAAAAAATATTTCCACCGAAATGACTAATTTTACCATTTACAGATGGATCGAGTATCCAAATGACTCAGACTTAGAGCTAATCATTTCTTACTTCCTGCACCGCAAAAAAATGTACGTTCTATTAGTTCAAGCAGTCGCGAAAGTTTTACAATGATTGAATCGCTTAAATTCTATAGTTGTGTCCTCGCTTGTGACCAATTTAACAGAGATTTACGTAAAGGTATTATTGAATTGTCTATAAATTAATTTATTGTTTTCCTGCTTCCTCATGCTAGAGGACTGAAGCGCTATGAATTTTAAATACATGTGCGTAGAGTTTTTTTTCATATCCGAACGTAGATGCAGGTCACGTCTGTTTCATTGTAAGTTGTGGATGGTAAAGGTTTTATACTATTTCATTCTCTATATAGACACAGTGAGCCTAGTTATTTGTTTCCTACATACCAATCATGGAGTTGTAATCTCATCTAATAGATTCTTGGTTAAATTCCTTGCAAAGGTTAGAATTGATTCGTTTGACCATAATAAGCGCTGCCAATGAAATGAATTATGTACCGATATGTACCGAAGAGCATGTTAAATTCTTTTCTCTTCGATGTACGTCTGGTTTGTTTCCCATATTTGGTACCTCGTGATTCACTGCGTGTTCTTGTCAAACATGTTGGGTATATTGACTGATTTTAATAGCATGTTTTGGCAACACTCGCGAGGGTACAGTATTTGGTCAGACAATGTCAGATTTATCTTCCGGTACTTTGAATTTAGCCTTACTAAATTATTTTCATGTCAGATCCACAGCTGGTGTTATAATTATATCCTTGTCAGGTGAGCATTGTCCTTATTAAAAGCTGCACGGTATTGAATAGAGCAAAAACATTTTCACCACCTGGAAATTGTCCGGTGTAAGCAGATGCGCAGGAGACAATACAATACTGAACTGCATTTAAATACCAAGAGTGAATGCATGCGTGCACTACGTGCTTGGTACTTAATATTAAATAATGTAATGAAACAACAAACGCGACGGGAATATTCTTTGTTCATAAATTATTTCCTACCCTTTTGGTCTTACCTTTCCCTTGTCAACGTCGTTGCCTCATGGCTGGCAGAGTTAGAGGTGTAGGCAAATTCATAAAATCTGTATGAATTTTAGCTTTATCCTAATATCTTATTTATAAAACGATAACCAGTTCTATGACGATTATGCAAACTTATAAGTATATTAACTTAACATGTTAGGTAGCATCTCAAAAGACATCTTGCGAAAACAGGTTTTTCACAATATCACACATTAAATATTTGCGCCTGATAAACATTTAGTAATGCATAAGAATACGGCGGTTGTCGATCATATTCTCTGTTGACCAATTATAAATGTGTCAAAAAATGTAGGATATATTCGTCTTACTTATTCGTGCGGGATATAAGCAAGACTTCCAAGCTTTATGTTAAGGTATAAAGCGAGGTTTACTTGTGGAGGCGGCGGCGTGGGCGCACGACCTCACGGGCTCGCGTGGGTTGCAGGTGCCAACGCACCTTTCCAGTTTCCACGCATCGGCTGCTTCGAGTCTCCGATCCGAATCGACGCTAATCGACTAGCCTAACTGTTCATGATTGTTTTGTAACTATCCCTTGACCTTTCTAATTTTAGCGAGTCTTTAGTCCAAATACAAGAAAAACAGTTAGCCTTTTTCAGATTTTCACTGCATCTTTAAATAGTATTAACATGGACAGGATATAAATAAATAGTGCTGTTGCAAAATTTGCATTGGTTCTATTCGGGTGTTTGGATGTCCGAAAATAATATTAAAGATGTGCTAAATCTATGTGCCATGCACATATGTGTGTCTGGGATGAGAGGTTCAATTTAAAAGTTTATTTTATTGCACAAATTATTTCATAACGACGTCATAAACCATTTTTAACCCTGCTAGGTTGTAATGGGGCAATGTGCCATCACGTCTCTATTTTACGCTTCAACTGCTTTGATGCAACTAGTGATGTCTACGGTGGACGATCACCGAGGAAGTGCATTCTTCCGCTTGCCAAACCCCATGGCGGTGATGGCACTAATGAACTAAACCGACACTTGGACACACGGGAGAGAGTGAAATGCGAGGTTGTGGCGATTCCGCTAATTGCTCCGTAATTAACTAGTACGAATTGAGTGTAGAGAGTGGCTTGCCCGCTCCACTTGCTATATGTTATAGCGTGGTGCATGAAAGTACTTAATAGGCGGCTCTTTATGAGCGAAACGTTCCTAACGCTTGCAAATTGAATTTGCTTGCGCTGTGTTTATGTTTTTTACTCTTTTAATTGGGTCCGTCGGGATTGTCTCGTTGCTTAATTGGATAGCATGTCTAAATTTGACCCTGCTGTCCTGTCTCGAAGTCAGTTATAAATACTGGAGGAATTGAGTAAATTCTGTCTCGACAATTTTTTGATGTACTAGACTTTATCGTCATTTGTTGCAATCTCGTTAATGTTCCGACCTTGCTCATCGATATATTGTATTTATATATTTACATTGTAGCGGATAGCTACATAAATAAATGTTAATTAAAATAGCGGCGAATATATTTGCATTTAAAATTGTATCGGGCATGATCTAATTTACCTAAGTATTTACTTATTTAAATCACTTCAGTGCAGACATTTTTGTAGTTCCAGAACTAAACATCCGCAGTAGCCTAGTCTGTTAAAACATACAATATTGAGTGTTTGCAATTTCGTAAAATTTTCTGAACTATTCCATTCCTATCTGGCTGAGATAGACTGTAATAAATCACTCATTCCAAATGGTCCAAATTGTCTACGAAACGGATATTAAGTTTAATAAATTACGCGCCATTAAAGGAACGCTCCTAAAGTCATATCACCTTCATCTCAAATGACTGTAGGTAAGATCAAACTCTCCATATCAGCGATAAGCATTTATGTAATTTTTGATAGAGCGTCAGTTGTTTATGACATTGTCGATCGAGATCGTCCAAGTGGCTTCCTATTCGGGAGTGTCTCTGCTGCGCATCCTATTTTTAACTGTGCCGGCATGCGGCGGCACGCTCTCGACCTTTTCTGCTTTATGATTTGTCGACGTTCTGATATTGTTATTGATGTCTTTTGAGCTCTCCCGCTTTAACATCGGCTTTCCTGTACCGGGCCATATTTATGGAACTATTTCCTGGTTGCTAATAAGTTCTTAAAGCCTATGTGATAGATTTGTCTACTGATGACGTCTCTTTCATTTTATTATATACAGATAAATACGGTCTGTACCGATAACAGTCGGGGACTTATCAGCGGCCAGTGAGTTAGGTCCTTAGCCTCTTATATGAACACATATTAGTATGTGTATTCTGCCCTTGTACTTGCAGTCTGTGATATACACCAATGAAAGAACGATTACATCATATTCCTTGTAAGTTGTAAGTAAATGAAAATTGTCTCTATTCGTATTTAAACGAATTCAGAGTGAAGTCTTAATGAAATCAAATGCATAATGAAATACCATGAGTGATCTCATTACGATCGTGTCTTGTGCGGTACACTTTCATTAAACATGTCATCATTATAATTCTGTACACACAAATGGTTTGTTGCAAGCATCTCCAATCCGTTTACATGTGTAACTATTAGTTTACTTCTAAACAAAACTAATAACGGAGAGTGATCGGTTGCGTGAGTGCTTTCACACCATGCGTGCGCTGGTGATGCCGTAATAGCACCAGAATACTTATAATCTTCAACGTTTTCTGTACCATCGTTTATTCTTTTAATCGAATTCTTTACATGACCTTGACCTTTTTCTATGTCAAGATCCATAACTTGCCTGACTTTATAAATATCTAGCTACTAGAATGCGTCAATAGTTGCGTCAATGAGCTTTTGCAGAAAACGATAGTGACGCTATGAGCAACGTTCAAACTGATATAGGTTTAAGTCACTTGTTCTAAATGGATCTTAATTTTAGAGGTGTTATTAACTTAGTAATGTTTCGTCTTGTTTATAACTATCGAAACGTGGAAGTATATTTCCTCTCTAAATCAACTGTAGAAACAATTGTAAAATGCTGTGGTGGTAAAATGGGTCAAACTTTAATTGTAGAGACTGTATGATTGTTTGATAGCTTGAATTTTTAACAAGCGATCTATCTTTGTCCAAATGGCATTTATTGGATTGATATTTAATGCGCTGTCATTTTTCTATTAACTGAATAAGGCCATATTTTTTCGCAAATACTATAAATATTTTGTAAAATTAAGACACGATAGAAGGGAAACTTTTGTATTGAAGGGAAAATTTTAATTATTCATTAATCACTTTTATACAGTAGCATAAATTGTGTTTATCCTTAATTAATATTTCGTCATAAAAAGGTTGCGAATCAAAATTTCAACGCCCTACCATAAGATGTTTGACTTCAAAATCTTCCGTTCAAAAATTGTTAAATATAAATTTCCACTTGATGGTACCAGTAGACAAATTAGGACAAGGACCCGGCTTGGTTCCACTTAGTGATCAATACGATCACAATAAGCGGACGTTGCCATATCATGGCACTGGTTGACAGTTGACAATAATTGTACCAATAGTCTGTCATCGCCAACTCGCTCAATGAGCATTCAAGTGCTGCTTGCCATTACTAGTCTAGGTACATCGTTAACCACTTGTCAAAGACCTTTATGATACTCTAGCATCGTTTAAAGTTTGCTGTTTATTTTCCTACAGTTGTCCTCTTTTTCTAGACGATGTAATGTCTGTGAATGCCGCGCGACCTGGTTCTGTTTGAAGCGATTACTTCGCCGGCTTATTTGCATCATTTGTTCCAATATTTGCAAAAATGGCTTCAACTAGTGAATTTTAATGTATTTTTTTCTTGTTTCAGTCGAAGCAGCGAGCGTCGATTAAATGGTTGTTATCGAAGGCATACAACAACAGGGTCCCGGAGAATTTTCAAGAGCCGTTCTACAGGGATCATGAGGTGAGAACTGAACTATCCAAACTTCTGTAATTAATGATGCGCTTTAATTGTAAAAGTAAGCGACAATGTAGCTATGTCTGCTTTTCTAATTCGTTTTGAGGTTTTTTGGAGCATATCTATAGTAATTAAAACTTTTGACAGGCGTGAGATGTCTTGTAAACTTTTCATCCGATAATCAACGCAAACCCAATCAAACTTTTTTGATCGATATGTTTTTTTTTGTCATGCTGTTTATAACGTGCCAAATATTTAATAAGTACTTGTGATTTGAGTTTATGTTGATAAGTAATGAGGTTAATTTGCGTAAGTGACCGCGAATAATTTATTTACCAAACTTATCAAGATTTGTTGGTTAAGTAGGTTCTTGTTAACTGTGACTGGTTGTATCCATTGTAAAAGACTTACGTCGTAATCCTATTTCAGATTTGTTATTGCCAACTTTTCTGTTTGTCTCTGTGCGGTCTCGCCTCTAAAAGTTTTTCATTAAGTTGCGTATCTACCTCTATTGTTGCAAAACAATGAATGATCCCGGGTTCAGGGAGACTAAAAAGGCTGCTCGAGCAATATTGCTGAATGATTCATATTACCAGAATATATACAAGACCTCACTTTATAAAATTCCATTAAATAACAGTTTCAGATTTGATAAATTGCATGTAGTTCGCTCTGAATTTGCAAATTAATTCAATTCATTTAAATTAGTTTAGTGGTATTATTTGGCCCTAAAGTCGTATAATGGAATCTATTATTCACTATACAGACTATTGCAATAACTTAAGCTATTTTCACTACATTATCATTCATGCAACGGCTTCAGTAGTTCTAGTATCGATTCGTTTGAATATTAGGCCGCCTACATTATTTCAAAATAGTCTTCATCCAGTGCTACAAATCAGAAACTGTACCCCGGAAAGTGCTATTCAAGTTTTATGCATACGATTATCCTTTCATGTCGAATTCACAGATAGATCAATCATACTCTGCAACAATGCGCTTGAAAATATATATTGAAAAAAATCTAATCTTATCATTCTGTATAATTTATGTGTTGGCAAAACAATAACAAGATTTCACAAATGCACGACAAAGATACTTGTGGTTGATAATAGACCGTTGCCCCCTATAACCGACCATGTTTATTTAGTTCTCACGTTTAATTTTCACTACTATTGTACGAGCTTCATGTTTGTATTCGACTTGAAAGACTCGCGTTCAGCGGTTTGAATGTAAACAGTAAGTGTTTCCATAAATATTTCTAATTATAAACATCAGAGCATAAGGCGGGCCAATAATTTATTTCGTTACCGTATCAAGTTCATTATTTATATTATATCGTAGGTTATTTTATATTTTTATAACAGCCATTATGATTGGGTAACCGATACGCAGCGTCCTGATTTCAAGCAACCTACTGTTTACATTTAGAAGCTATGTAACTGCTCCTATTACACAATGCTATCAATAATGTAATGAGTTTACAGAGTAATGTTATGGTAGCCAAGAAATGATTGAAGTAAATCACACAAAACTATGTCACACAGACAGAACTTACATTATATCAACAGCTTTACGTCCAAAATCAACTGCGAATGCTATTTTAATAAATAAATGTAATTAAGCAGTGAGCAAACAGTCGTTACGTAACGAGCGCTCTCAGATTAAGAGAGACCCGAGTTCGGATCACAAAAGAAAGAAATAGCTGAATGATTTCAACTGTATGCTCGTATGACGCTCACGCCTATCGAGTCGACCTTTTCGGATGACCCTTTTTGTTTCACCAACGTTCTTTTCGCTCATATTTTATCTACATAACGTCTCTGTTTATTCTGTATCTCCCGAGATACCAATTGGGCTTTCATAATTGCACAGTGCGTTTACGTAAGACTCGTGTAGATATCATCTGATTAAATGTCTGTTACGAAAGCTTAAATTGTACGACATCAATTTATGTTTATTATATTCATGGAGCAGTGTCGATTTACTTTCACATGAAGTTATTATTATTTGGACATTTTTTTTGACCGTTTTATACTTATGAACATTGTTCTTTGCTCAAATTCCAAGACCCAGGTGCCCTTGAAATGAAAGCTGATATTTGCAGCTTACAAGCTCAGGCTTGATATTGATCCGCACCATCCATGGCATAGTTACGTGGGGTTGGTACTGCTAGTGTCACGCGAGCTTACGAACAGGGCTGAGGAAATGTGTTTTTGGGTGTGCCTGTAAATTATGTACCAGTATGTGTGATCAAATTAAAGTTATTGATGTGAAATCATCGATGTTGCGACGGTATTCATCGAGAGGATCCAAAACTCTAGGTAAAACAGGTGCTTGTTGACCAATAAAACAAATCATTTAGACGCAATTTTACATGTAAATTGGATTTCGTAAAAATATCGCCTTGAATATCCTGTTTTAATAATTTTAAATACATTTACCACCTAATCCCGTTATCCAGCCCAAATACTGCCTTTGAATTCCAGCTTCGTAAAGTTATATCAACCTTATAGATTATTTTCACGAAACATTTTAATCAGAATTGCTTTGTCTGGCAAAGTTTCTCCAGTGGCAATTTCCGAGAAATTCATTCATGTATCAGCACTGGGTCTGGCGGATATCCATTAACGATTGTTATTGCCAACGAGTTCAAGGACCATTGTGTTTGAATCAGAAATATCCTTGCGACGACGGGACGAGAAGGCTCTGCGTGCGAAACTATGTTCCTCGAGGATTAAAGCCAATTCACTTATCGCATATCAATTGTATCTAATTTATCAATCTATTTGCGTAAAGATTGAATCACCACATTTGTGTGTATTGATATCGTTATCTTCGTTTCCGGGGACATTTGTCACGTCCAGAGCTTCCTTTGTTGCCATTTTCAGATAGAACTTTCCTACTTAGCATATTCAGTTACGTGCATACTGATTTAACAAATCACTGTATTTCAATGTTAATTACTGTTAACTGTGGATTTACTTCTATTCAATGTTCCACTGTTAGTTCTAAATCAGTAGTATAGTCAATACATTACCGTGAATAATGGCACGCGTCACTGAAAATTGAATATAAGTACTATTTCGCCTGTCGTCAATCGTCATGCGTGGCTGGTCTAATATGTCATGGCGAAGATTTAATTCTGCCATCATCCAAATTAACTATTGTTCGCGGATAGAATGTTTATTGATTTTGAATAAGCGCGCACGTGAATTTGCTCCCACGTGTTTATAAAGACATCAGACATTCTGTCGGCATCTCAATGAACGTTGTGAGAAGAGTTGCTTGAACCGTAACCTGAGAGAAGTGGAGATGATATTGCTTTGTTTTCTGAGATCAATCGATCGTCAAGAGGTGAATGGTCCATAGAATTTTCTCTGCTGTATTTATTACCCGCAGTGTTTCAATAATACCATGTGAAAAGACATTTCGTTTTATGATATTTTAAAAGTATCAACTAATCTTTATATGGCAGCTCTGTTGTGTTACTGCGATCAATAATTCCAGAAAGGTTAGTAACAAAGTTCAGTCTGTAGACTATGTATAAACGTATTTGCAGTAGCACGGTCTCTATCTCATGTATGAATAAATATTATTTTCAATTACGCTTCATATTCAGACGCAGTGTCTTCAGAGTTCATATTTCAAATGCGTGAATAAGATGCCTCTTTGAAATCCTATAAGCTGCTACGTTCTACCTCGTCGAAATCATCTCAAACCGTTTTCCACGATGGAAATAGTCCCTAATGACTGCGCATTCGTCTATACGCTTCCCCAAAATATATTATACTTCCGAAGCATTCAAACATGGAGATAAAATTTTTAAATTCTCAAGGACATAAGGTTGAAAATGGAATGTGGTCGGTTTTTAAAAAGAGCAAAAGTCAGTTTTGTCGCGCTGTAAAAATAGTCGGTGTCGTTTCCGCCTTTGGGAAACTGTGATCTTTTGTTCTTTTCCATGTTGACCGATGACTCAGCTGGTATGGTTAACATGCAGTTTTGTGCTTCGGATATAAGTTTAAGGGTTGGGGACCATAAACAAAATGAGTTGTGTGCGTTGTTGAGTTGTACTCAGATTGAAGTAGCAAGTGTTTTAGTAGTCAATGAACGTGTCGTTAGGACTATAACTCCCTGGGCACATTATTTATGACGTCTGCAGCCGTGTCATCTATGCATTTAGACGTCCCGTTTTTTTTTTTTTTTTTTTAATGCATAGTTGCTTATTATTCCATTGCCATTTTGATACTATCACGATTGCCACGACAACTTACCATCAATGAGTCAATGATTTACTGGTTTATATCTCTGAGTCAATATTGCATGGTCTTGTATTATATCGACTTGATACCCTGTGATTCATGCCCTGATTGTAACGGTAATGTGCTCATTTAAGAAGTACTTGACATTTCATTAATGAGTTTATTGCAACATGGCCGATTTTAAACCGTAGCGTAGACATGTGAAAATGATTCTTATAATAATTCTCTTGTAGTATATTATATTTAATGGGTAGCGTGACAATATGCGACGAACATAGATTCATGTGTGTGATAATCACTTTATAATGACGTCACGTCAGTTAGACTTTCACCTTGCAACTGACTACTTTGTGTTCATACTGGTCCCATAAATATATGTTTAATTGACTTTTATTTTATCATCATCATCGTTAGATTTGTGAACCCTCTTAAAACACAGATGGACTTGAAGATCCGAATCTAACAAAATTATTATTACGAGGTGAATTTTACTGCCTTGTTGTTACCATCACGAATGCCTCGGTGGTCTAGTGATTTGAAGCTCGCCTAGAGACCTGGAGGTCCCAGGTTCGATCCCCAGGTCGGGCAAGGTGCTGTTATTGTTTCTATGTCAGAAATGATTAGTAATCAGCTCCATATACGGTGACAATACTACCCACGTGTCACTATGGGACTTCAATATCTTAGACGCAATGTGGGTTGTAGTACTGAGACTTCTGCCTAAATCTTAGGGGATATTGGGCGTAAGGATTTAGACATTTTCGTTGTTTCATGTATAATTTAATTTAGATATGATTCATATGCTGCAAATGTGGGAAAGGGAAAGATAACGCCCTTGTAACCCCCTTGATGTAAGCTACCTGTCTGTCGACTGTGTTTTTCTGTTCTATTCTTTCTAAGATAAAATTATATTGAGTAGCAAATATACGGTTAATATCTTTACCATCAATTCTAGTTTAAGGTAGGGCCGTCAATTACGTACCACTTCATCCAATTCGCTATTATAGAGAAAATTTTCCACTACAGTAATCGACATCAGTTCCTTAGCATATCTATTATGGAAAAGGTACCAAAATACATTTACAACGTCTTGAATAATTTAATTGTTCACCCTATGTCTACTAGTGAAGAGTAATGTGTAATTAACTAGGGTATTGCTTCATTCATTATTCACCATTTTTATTTTGTCACTTGCTGAGCTTGCGACTTTGTTCTTGATGGTGTTATGGAGAAAAGTCCGTCAGTCAATAGTGTAAAATCGTATGAAAAGTGTATAATGAAACAGAAATCTTTTTGCGTAGTCGCAGTCGGATAATAAGTACCCTAAATGACGATTAGGGTCATAATCTATCTGTACACCAAATTTCATAGAAATCCACCCAGTAATGAAATGAAATGAAATGAAAATATTTTTATTCAAATAGGCCTTTACAAGCACTTATGAATAGTCTGACTCTAATAGTAGATCTTGAGTTCTGAGCGGACACACAAATATGCTTTGGTATCACTTAATTAGTGGCCTAATTAAGCCTCAACTTATTCTGTCTTTAATCTAGTCTCTAAAAGTTCGAATAAGAACTTTTCTACGGACATATTATAATTATGTATTATTATTGTTATAAGAATAAATATTGGAGCCTTCTATAGCAATAATAAATTTACTCGGTAATTGAAATAGCTTGTCTTATAAAATAATTGAAAACTTGATATAAAAAAGTTGTCTATCCTACCCAGTTATATCCTCATTAACTCTATGATTGAAAATGAATGAAAAACAAATTCACTGGCGTCTCGGTCGCCTTTCTCCTTGACCCTGCTTTGAGGCGTCATGCGACTTTTCTTTCTTTTGTGTTGTCATTCATAAACTTCAATTGCATTCTGGTTTATTTTAAACAAGCTTCCGTCACACGGTTTTAGTCGCGTTGCCGAGGGTCCTTGTTTTCTGGGACAGTATAAATAAATAAATATCCTAGGACATTCCTTTACACACGGCCATCTGGGTCCCAAACTAAGCAGAGCTTGTACTATGGAAACCAGATAACTGATATACTACATATACTACTTTTTTTTCTAAATACATACTTATATAGATATTTACACCCAGGCACACTACAAACAGACATGTTAATGCACACAAATGTTTGTCCTGGGTGGGAATCGAACACGCGCCCTTAGGTTTGGCAGTCAGAGCGTTAACCACCTAGCCAACTGGCCAGTCGATTATATTATGATGATTGTGATATATAATATGTATTCTATGCGTTAATTCCGAACATGTTTTATGTGTAGGTACTCGTATATTGTTGTTGTTGCTAGTATAAGTATTGTAACTATTGTTAAACTTGATAAGGGTTATAGGGGTTTGATTTGGGCTTTAAGGGATGTTTGGGTAAAAAAAATTTATGCATTATATTTAAATACTAACTGTGCCTACAACTTAGTAAGCGTGATAATTTTTTATTGAGGAATCATATTTATTAAGGGCCGATTTTGATGAAATAGAGCTATATGTTGCCCCAAGGTACGTTTCAATTTCTTGTGAAAACAATTAAAATTTGCCGGAGATTAGTGTGTTCAAATAGAATAACAGACAACGTTTTCTCAAATGGTCATATTGTATTCTGTTGTAAGAAAGATTTTATATCGAAATAAAAAAATTCATAGAGTTACGTTTTTTCCTTTTTATTCCATATCAAATTACTTGATGCTGAAATTGTTGCGGCAACATTGCAATATAGGGCTGTCAAAAGTATACTTTTTATAGCGTGCTTGTTGCACGTGCTATGTATGTGCCAGTAAATTTTAATAATCGGTAGCATCATGAATAAGATACGACCTATTTGGCACGCATTGCGGTACATCTGCTCCCGGGTGCTCCGGAACTGGTATTAGCATGCTTATAATCGGTTGTTGCATACTATGTATGTATATAATTTGTCTTAACTAAGGCATCCTGATAATCCCATCGAGATTTGAAATTAATTTGGAATTATGAAGTCTTATTATGTAAATACCAACATTACTACAATACTGCCAAATATTGACAAGAGAATTGAAAAGCGTTGTGTTGTGCTAATCAGCTGACAAGGGGATTCATTTGGCCACATTATGTGAATCATATTTCCATCATAATCTGAATTGAATTCGTAAATAGCTATAAGTACTTGAATTATTCGGGAGCAGTGTAAAATATGATTCACTTAGTGTGGAGAAATGATTCGAGACCAATGGATGCGATCGACTCTAAAGAGAAGAAAGGTACAAGAGCGAGGACGCCTCATTTTTTATGTGCACCCCTGGGACGGGGCTATGTCCACTATGTCCACCTTCAAATGTTCTTATCTGTTGGGGTAGTTGTACGGAGGCAGCAAAGCATTCTGGTACCAAACAGCGACGTGCAAAATAAATACATAGGTTGAGAATAATCATAAGATACGTTCTTATAAGGCTTTTAAGTAACTCTAATATAACTACCGTTACCGATATTATGTCGATTGTCGACCTGTGTGCTGTTTACGGATGATTGTGTTTGTGTCGGCAACAAACAAAAATAATGATCTCTTGCGGAAGTACCTTTGTATTATTGTATACTATTTTTACAAATTGTTACAATTTGAAATTCAATTTAGTGTCTATTATGTCTATGCAGTAATTGGCTATTAAGTAGGTCCAATTATTGTTGTGCGACGTGAGAAATGAATGAGTTTGTCTTGTTATTCTTAGACATGGATCAATCGTCTTCAAACAATAACTCAGTTTAGTTGGTATATTTTAACACCCCGTGTAAAAAGGTGTGTTTTGAGTTTGAGGAATCGAACCCACTTATAGGGATAGTCAAGCTATCTAACGACCATGTTAATTGGCCCCTCGTGAGGTCGTAGATGTAGGTACCCCATTATAGAAATTAATTACTACATGCTTGGGCATGTCTTTGGTCGGCCTCACATTCCTATCATGTTTTGGTTGGGTCAAGGCTTTACATTTTCCACTAAGTATACATAAAACGTTCCAAGAGACATACTAGAATTCTTCAATGAAATCTTGAATGATTCCAATGTTGTTATACAAACATTTGAACAAACGTTTGGCGAACGGTGACCAATAAAAATACTTATACTTTCCCAAGGTACAGGCGATAATTCTTCAATTGCAATGTTTGTATACAAACATTTGTCGAAGATTGGAACGGGGAGCAATAAAATCTTTTATTCACACGAAAAGGCGTCACGTTAAATTCATATCGATAAACGATAACGCATTGTTAAAAAAGTGAGAGCAATCGAGGCCATAGCATTTCACATATTAGTGTCGTTTAACACTTCACGGTCAATGAGATGGTAATTTTGTGTTGTAATGCTTAATTTCGCAATCAAACAAGTTTTTTTTCTATCAGCCGTTTACCCGGTCTAGTGGATTTGTGACACGCGGCTGGGATTTTGATTAAATTTTGCTCTTTCTTGAGACGTGTTTACGAAACAGTGTGCGCCTGCTTATGTGTGCGGTCTCTGAAAGTTTTCTTGAACAATAGCTTCGCAATTAATATGTTGTATATGAACTATGTGAATTTATTTTTGCTGTTTGTTATATACGAGTATACTTTTAAAATAACTTAGTCTTCTATATAAAAACTGAATGTTTGTGTACTATTTCTCCTTATACTATATCCTATAACGATGAAATTTTTGTGAGTTCCTGACCCAAAAAGAATAAAAAACATCGCATAGCAACGTAGTTTTTTAATAAAGCATATAAAAAATTGATGTCGTATTTTATCGCATAGTCTCACCTTATAATATTAGAAATATATAGAAAAAGTTGCTTTTCTAACCCATAAAACTAATTTTGAACTAAATCGAAGCGGTCTAAAACGATCACTTTAAATTCAACTAAAAAATCATTTTTATTTTTTTTAATATTATATATATGAGCAAGTCAAAAATTAATTCTGTACAGTCCACCACTCAACGACATCAGACTATCTTAATTATGAATTTGTAAGTTTACATAACACACAGCTCTTTTTAACACATTAGTGTCTGGTATTTGCACTATTAATAGTATCTACCTAAGGGTGTATTTGGTTAGTGATATCACACCAATGCGATGTCTGGCTGGCTGGTCGACCGCACCCGTTTTAGCAAGGTCAACCTGTTCCCCCCCATTTCACCCGTCTGCTGTGTGTCACGTAATATCCATCGATCCCTTAAATACTTTTTAGTGATGAAACCAACCTAACTTATATTAAAAATGGCTATGGTATGTTTGTTTTTACTTGACGTCTCTCACGGACAACCAATTCGGATGAAATTTTGTAAACAAATAGGGCTGCCATTACCTAAATTGACAACATCAGACAAAATCAGATAAAAATTTCCCGGATACGCCTAAAAAATTTATACACCGGACACTTTTTGAAAACCCCATCCGGACGCTCCCCGCACCCTCTAACATACTACAACTAGGACAGATCCGGGGAAACCCGGACGGATGGCAGCCCTACATACAACATACTTTAATTCCGGGTAAATGTTGATTAGTAATCTAGGTAGTGCAGAGTCCGTCCGCTTATATTACCCATTTCCGCCGTGAAGCAGTAGTGCACTGGTATTACTGTGTTTCAGATAGAAAGGTAAGGTGGCCTATGAAATTACCAGCACATGAGACTTAAGAACTTCGCGTCTCAGGGTCGACAATGTATTGGCAGAGCCCGTGGTGTTGCAAATACCACTTACCATCAGGTGGACCGTATGTCTGTATGTCGATTTACTTGGCAATGAAAATAAACTATCGCTTATGGGTAAAACCGCGGAAGTCAGTAGACGATAAATCCCGGTTTAATTGCTTCATAGTGCAGATAGAGCGACAGAAATATCGCAATGATTCGTAACTTATAATTCTAGTCTTGCCAATATTTTAAACATTGAAAGGTAAGCATGGTCGGCATACATTTTACATCCTATACCCTAGTTCAAGCTCAATAGAAATCTGTTTTCCGGTTTCGATAACTTTTCTCATACCTATTAGCTTTGTATTTAGACAGGCCAATTGGCTTGGTGGTTAGCGACCCTGACTGCCAAGTCGATGGTCGTGGGTTCGATTCCCACCCAGGACAAACATTTGTGTGCATGAACATGTCGGTTTGTTCTGTGTCTGGGTCTAAATATCTATATATGTATGTATTTAGAAAAATAAAAAATAGTATATGTAGTATCAGTTGTCTGGTTTCCACAGTACAAGCTCTGCTTAGTTTGGAACCAGATGGCCGTGTGTAAAAGAATGTCCCGGGATATTTATTCACTAGCTGTCCCCCGCGGTTTCACCCGCGTTTATCGATATCATATATAGCCTATAACCATCTACGAAAAAATCCGCGTCGAATTATATCAGTCCCATCCCGGTATATTCAGTAGTAGATGATGGTGATATATATAAAATTATAATTTCTATGTCTATTTGTTTTATATTCAGTTAGAAAGGTAAGACGGCCTGTAAAATTACAGGCCGTTATATAAATACATGAGACTTAACAACTTCATGTCTCAGGGTCGATAACGCATTGGCGATGCTCTGGTGTGTCAAATGTGCATAGGCCACGGTGACCACTTATCATCAGGTGAACCGTGTGCTTGTCTGTCGCCTCTAGTGGTAAAAAAAAATTGTAGTGTAACAGAAAGATACCCACTGTTACCCTCCGAGGGTACCTTTGAGAGAATAGTTATCTTTCTTAATTAGACCCTCAGTCACTCACAAAAGAGTCTTTGAAACCTCACTGTAATATTAAATAAATAAATATGAAGTCAGACAGAAAATTCTATGAGTACTTTATCAGCTTAATGTGCTTTATTTGCAAATGGATAACACGAAGAAAAGACAAATATTACAGTTATTTCATTATGCAAATATCATAATAAAACATTAATTACATTAATAAAACATGCCGTTTGTTTATTTAACGTAGAGTTGGCAACACGGTACTTAATAGTACAAGTATTTTTAATGTCAAAAATCTTACCAATATTATGAAATGTGAATGATTGGGTGGTTGTATCTTTGTGACTCAATAACGCATAAAGGACTGAACGAATCTCAATGAAATTTGGGACACAGATAGAATATGTTCTAGACACACACATAGTTTACGTTGAATCCTCGGGAAAACATCAAATCCCTCAGAAACCAGGTAACAAGTAATCTTTACTTTTTAAAATAGGTAAGTTTATTTAAAGTAAACCAGCTTTGTATGGTGTAATCACGAATCAATTAGCCTTAGAATTTGCAGTCACCGAAGGTCCCTACAATTTGCTTAGCATACGTACAAGACAAAGAAAACCGGTCATCCAAACCCACTCTACTGTCAAATGTGAATGATACTGCCCTAAATACAAAGCCTATACAATGCCTGATGTTCTATATTGAGGATGTCGACAATACCATATTCAAAAAAAAACTGTTTATTTTTACATACATTTACAAAACGGCTCATGCTTTTTTAATAGCTGGGCTGATTTTCCCCTAGGTAATAGAAGTAATAGATAGGATTTATAATAGCTTGTAATCTACTAAATCTATCTAATCTGCTTGGTAGCTACGATGCCACAGACTGACACATTGACATACACTTACAGTCATAGGCATGAAACTTATAACCCCTCGTTTTTCGACGCCTTGGCTTAAAAAGCGACGAAAGTGCCCTTACTCTTGAAAATTCGATGCAATCACCAGCTTTTGTTTTGCAGAACAAAACAAAATCTGCCTTATTCCGCATCCACAAGGGACGCTTCTCGCATGATTTCAGTTTTAATATATGTGTTTATCATCGACAAGATATCTAAGACAAGAGCAGTTAAGTAGTATGTCCCATTTAAAAATAGGACATGACCTAACATTGATCTAGATTCTCATCACGGTGCATTGAACATTTTCCGCAATGCTCAAATTCCTTTTCGGATATCTAATAATATATATCTAAAAGTATAAAATATTATCTTTAGCAAAGAAATATTTATCTGTAGCTATAGCCCGGTTTATCTAAGATCTTTGCTTGAGAAAGCAATTTACCACCTGTAACGTTAGGACGTAAAAGCATGAATTTTTAAAGAAGGGTTGATATCGACTTTGTACGTAGGTACGTAGGGTGCCTGCAGGTTTGCCCACGAAGATTAAATTGAAATACAGTATCGTCACAAAGTTACAGACATCAGTTGACATAAAGTTACCCACATTAAGCTGTTTAGACAAAACATATTATAACCATATCACTCCGCAGGCCCTGGGTTCGATTCCCACCCAGTATAAACATTAATGTGCTTGAACATTCCTGTATAGAAAAAAGTAATATTTTGTATATATCACTTTTTTTGTTGCCATCTACCAGCTATATTTGATTTGGGATCAGATAACCGTGTGTTTAGAATGTCCCAGGATATTTATTAAATCATTCTCTTATCTCATTTCCAGGATCAGGAACACCTGAAACCGACGATAGTTGGCGGGCTGGCTAACGCCGAGCTATACTGCCGAGCGCTCGCCAACATGTACTCGGACCCTAATTACCACAGTCTGAACCACTGGAACATTCTGCAGACCTTCGCCAGGAAGGGCGTCCACGTGCAGGACCCGCCCGATTGCGCGCTCACCGAAACTGTCCTCATTCAAACCAATCCACTTAAGATGGTACGTTCGTAAATCTTCTTTACATAGTCCGTTAAGTTTCTATTCCTTTACCAGCTTAGTAGCCGTTTGTTTGACTGAAATAATGATTTAACTACCAAATTGGGACGATAGTAATTATAGACTTTCAAAACCATTAAACCAAATAAATTTAAAAAAAACATTAAAATTGCGAAGTAATAGCAGAGCAACATTCGAAATTGAACTTTATCGTGGATTATGCGCGATGGATTCACTATGGTAAGGTACCAAAGTCAGTGTTCCTTACGAATTCCACATTAAAGTTCAATTTCGAATGCTATAACTTTGTCATTACAATGTTTTTTTTTTTATTTTTGCAATATTCTTGTCATTTGCACAAATCCCAATCTCCGCCAATCAAACCGCAAACTTGCGGAGCGGAATACCGCTGCAATGGAAATTTACCAACAGAAATGCAGTATTTTAAAGAGCCTTTTTGCTGCCATGCTTTTTAATCAGCCTCATTGTAAGTATAGATTACTGGTTTTTTTGTAATGTTAATTAAATTAAGATATGGCATAGAGCTTATCTGAGTCCTCTCGTGGCCCCGGTCAATGCTACTCGATAGAAACTTTGTGGTTAGTCGAAATAAAATCCTAATTATAATATAAATGCGCATGTTTGTGAGGATGAATGTATTTTGGTTACTCTTTCACGCAAAATCTTGAAACATCTAAACTAGGTACATAGAAAACTATCCTGGAATAACACATGGGATCCTTTTTACCCTGGGAAAATGCGGGAATGAAAGTAAAACCACCAGGGACAGTTCGTTTGCTACTATTTTTGCTACGAATAAAGCCATTTTTTTATTTGCGATAATAATTATACTGCTCTAGTAGTCGATTGCTGTATAGGAAATTAAAACTCCACATTGTATGCTGCCATTATTCTCTCCTGCACATTTATCTTTATCTAATCATTACTTGTGTAAAGAGATTATGTTCCGATGTCGGCTCGACATTCCGGTTGTATTTTTACCGGGGCCTTGTTTCTAGAGACTGCACTCACGTTATTATATTAATAATTTCACTATATTCCTTATGAATTTTATTTCGCTTATCGTTAATAGTCCGTAATTGTTTGTGCATTCCTTAATGTGTGTCGAATCATGATAACGATTTACCGGTATCATTATTGTATTGTTGTTGGATGAATAATGACGCAATTATGCAAAGTATGAGCTTTTAACGGGTGCATACAGCTTGCGACTATGCGTTTTCATGAAGACATACATACCTCTTGTTTTGGGTGGTAAAATAAATATTATATCTTCGCGCATTTTTGCTGGAGAGGTCAGTTCTGAGGCCCACATTCAGCGGAAGATATTTTAAGTCTATACGTGACATTTGCTTAGCATAGTTGAGTCTCTTGGGCACAATACAAATCAGTCAACTACACCATGCTTGACCTAGATTCGAACCCAGAACCCTAAGTCTCTAAGCCGAGCTTTATACCACTCAACTCAAGCGATTAGTTGGTACATTAATCTGATATTATTTAAAGCTGAAGCTAATAAATTATTAGATTAAAGTATAACATCAGCGGCTGTCATCTCTATTTCCTTAATCCTACACAAAACAAAAAAAGGCTGCGTTCACTTCGTAAAAACTGAATATAAAAAAAAAATACTTTAGCATTAAAATTTGTTCTTTATTTAAAAAATAGCGGATACTCGGCGTGTGCTACAACGAAAAAAAGGAGTACATTTTGTTTATTTGTTGCATTTTTTATTTAAAAATGAAAGTTGTGTTTTATATTTTATCATTACCATAAAATATCTTAAGTTTTCCAAGTGAACCCAAACTTTTTTGCTGTGTGTGTGCAATAGCCCATATAGTTCTGTTTTATATGTGCGTGGGTGAATATTAATAGGTTCGAATATTGGGTTACTAATTACGTTCACGTCCGAATTGTTTATGATCGTTCGTAACTTGGAGTATAATTTACAGATCAATAGCTTCTAGATGAATGAGTGGGTTGATGTATTAAGACCTAGAATGATTGTAGGGTTGCCTACTGAATATAAACTTTTGTTGCGTTATAATATAACTAGCTTCTTGCGGGTTTACACGTTCAAGAATATTCTGTGTCTTGGGGGTAGCTTTCGTATCGTGAAAGAGTTATTTAAAGCGTTCCTCTAGTTTTGAGTTTATTCATAACTAGCTGTCCCCCGCGGTTTTACCCACGTTCCCGAGGGATATCACATTTTCCCGGGGTAAAAACTAGCCTATATGTTATTCCAGGATATGCTCTATCTATGTGCCAAGTTTCATCCATATCCGTTCAGTAGTTTTTGCGTGAAAGAGAATATTAGTATAGACAACCAAAAATGCAAATCTTTCCTCTTCCTAATATTAGTGTAGATAAATATCTGAAGAATTATATGGCATAAAGAACGCTATCGTTTTGATAGTAGAGTGAAACGAAAAGCAAAAATATTACCGCTCTTTTGGGAAAAGGTATGAACTGCTTGGAACGTCCCACTCTAAACTTATAGTTCATTGTGCACAGTCCGCTTTTGTGTAATAGCCTATCCAAGCACTATGGAATGAATGTCATTATGCTGGCTGTCATAAAAACTTAATCTATACCATAATTATAAAGATTGAGTGCGAATTTTATGAGTTTGTATGTATGAACGGTAATCTCCGGCGGTAACAACGGCGCCTATTCAAAACAATCTTTCAACATTTCAAAGGTACTTTCGAAGCTATTATAATGTCTCTTATAGGCTCTGGCACGCTGGCAAAAGCTAGTGATCTGTTAAAAAACCTTATTTTCATGTATCTGTCTTAATTTTCCAGAGCGCTCACATAACAGTAATAGAAGCATTGATGGTGCTATACGCCCGCGAGGTTGTGACGCTGGACCGGGTGTCGGCAGCGTCGCAGAGGTTCGGCACGAGCCAGCCGCTTGTGGGCTCCGCCGTACCGCACGAGGACGGTATACTGTGTTGGATCAATGCAGCATGCGCTGCGCTTAATAAGGCTGAGGTAACGTTATTACAAGCTTTTGTTTAACTACACCTGTTAGTATGCTTGGGGGTAAATCTTGCAACTGAATTTTAGACCAGAGGCCTAAGCACGAACGTCGAACATCTATTACAAGCGTATTGTGAGTGCACCCAAGAGCAATGCAATTATTGCTTTTCGACGTTTCAATTAAAATTTTTATTATCCATACAAACCTCCTTTGCCACGATGAAGCTACGCTTGCGATAAATGTTCATCCTCAGGGCACAGGTTCCTATCTGATCGAGCTGAAATTTTACACTTAATTATTTTTGTTGACATTGCACGATTAGCCATGCAACGTCGTTCTAAATCGAATATGGCGGACGTGATGAGATGGCATTATAATTCATAAGCCACCTCCATGTTATGGGTATCTAATCAATGGGTTTTCAAGCAGTATACGAGACCTAATTTATTTGCTTTATGGCTTTTTAAAAAAAAAAGTTTTGTTTACCGATTATCATTTTTGACTTTCAACGATATTATTACCGGTGTGACTCCTCTGACCATGAAGTGTTGTAAAAATTAATAATTGCGAAAACAAAACTGATTGCTCAAAATATATGTATCCAACTAGTCTGAGAGTCAGAAGGAAATCGACGCTTGCATCTAAAAAGAATAGTATAAAAAATATATATAATATTTTTATTTTTTTTATAATAATTATAAAAATACTGTAACAGTTACGATTCAAATTACAAATCCAAGGTATATAAAGTTCAAATTCCATAAATTCCAGGAGGATACATCATTGCACGTGCCGATGGTGAAGAGCCTCCAAGAGTTATGTGATGGTACGGCCCTGGCGGCTCTGATATCATTCTACTGTCCCGAAGCGTTACCGCGGTCGGCCGTACGCATCGGCCGAATGTCCTCTATACAGGACTGCTTGCACAACCTGATGCTAGTTTATGACTTCTGTCATTCGTGTCTACCACATAACGTGTTCCATATGATGCCTGAGGACGTCACTTATATGCGGGGGTGAGTTAACGTTAAATAAATTAATCTTTATGGAGTTATAAAATATCTAATAAGTACCCAGGGACATTATCAACGCACGGTTATTTGATCCTAAAATAAAAGCTGGTACTGTGACAACTAGATTACTGATACATTGTTAAATTTTTTAGTAAAATTACAAACGTTTTACAAAGCAAAGTAAGAGTATGTATGTATATATATTCGAGTAATTTACCAGAACATGTGACGAAATTTACTTAGATGAGTCGTTACAAACTTTATGTATTAATTCTACACACATCGTAAATAAATCATTAATTTACAAAACTTAATTGTATTTTTACTTGTTGTGCGTAAAAAACTTCGAACGCTTTTTGCAAAATTAGTATACATTTTTTTACAGTGTTTAAACATACATGATCATAAATATTTGTCCCAAATGGGTATCGGACATACCAACTGCCATGCCAACTGACCCGTCCAGTTAAAAGCGAACCTTGGATTGTATTCCGTTAAGGTTTAGATTCGGTTAAATTTTCAATTAAAGCTTATAAACCCTTTGTATTTAAAATAGGACGAATTCAAATTGTATGTGCTTGTATTCTGTATTTTATTTGCACAATGTGATGTCCCTAAATGGCCATCAAAGGTCAATCAAAGATGCGCTCTGTGGGCGTAAGATTAGCATACTTATTTAGTTAATCGTCTACTTTATCTAACTAAGAATGCTAATATTTTAGTCTTTGGATTATAGAAACACATATTCATAGTACTCGTATCCTCTTTTTCAGGTCAATGCGACAAAATTTAATAGCAATGCTCGCCGATCTCTTCAATATGCTAGAAGTTCATCCTGTCAAATCCGTCAAGTACCCTGGAAGTGGTGAGTCTAATGGAATATTTGATCTCCTTAATATGCCTAAGTTACCCCGTATTGCATGCTAGACTTGTTATGGGAGTATGTGGTCATAATATCAAAGATTCTACGCCTACTAATATTATTAATTGAAACTTCTTGGACGCGGACATGTTATCCTTTTGTTTACAAATGCATCTCAATAGGCAGATATAAACAAATTTGACTCGAATAAGCAGGTCAATACAGTATTGTGTAATATACACTTTATTATTTAATTATTAAAGCTTAAACTCCTATGAATTACTGAGGTAAGTCGTTAAGAGGGTTAATATAAGATTTGAAACAGCTTGGCCGAATGAATTTACCTCCGTTATGTTGTCACCCTGTCTTGCTTTTGCAATCTGCGTTAATATGTTGCTTACATTGGGAATGAAACACAAAACCGAATCATTATTTATTTATGTAACAATTCTGACAATCGGTCATAAAAATTATTTAAGTTATAAAAACTTATACATATACGCCAGTGATCAACTTCGAACAAAGACGAAAACTAGATTGTAAAAATGCTCTCGGTAAATAATACCTCACACGGTATGAGGTCTTATTTCCAATCGCAACTGTTGTCAAGTGTTACAATCTTTGATCGGAGGTTACTCGAGCGTAATTTGTCAAGACACGGTAAGTCAAGGCAGGGTGATTCACGCACGCGTACGTGCCGAATACGTGCGTGAATGCGTACTCGCGTACGTGAGCGCACACGGTACGAGCGCGTGGTACGTAAGTGCGTCGGTGTCGGTAGCCGGGGGCGCGCGGCCGGCAGCGGGCGACTGCGGCAGCGGCAACGAGCACGGCGTGCGGCACAAGCGCTGCCTGCCGCCGCCGCCGCCCGCGCCCATCCCCGATCTGAGGCCCGACCAGCCCCCCACTGCGTACTCGGGACATCTCGCGCCCTTCGCAGGTACTATGTGTTGTGTACTGTCCACTGTCCACTGTGTGTCGTCCACCTCACCGAGTGTTGTCGCTTTTTTGTTTTTATTTTCTACACGAGTGCGGTTATAGGCCCTATTTATTGACTGATTTGCATAATATACAATACATGGAAATCATCAGGGCTCATAAATTGTTAGTTATACTAGCTACTCTCCCGCGGTTTCACCCGCCTTCCGCCAGTGTAGGTACTAAAGTATCCTAGGATTATAACGTGTCCATCTGGAATAATGCACCTTTAATTCAAAGAAAAAAACAACATTTTTCGGAGTAAATTTAAACCAACATCCAAAATCCGCTCTCTGTCTTTATAATACATATTAGTATAAATTACATCAGTGAGATGTAAAGTATAGTAGAAAAATACAATAATGAATTACTTATAATTTTGTCTGCCCCATGTTTGGACATAAAAAAGCGTTCTTGTTGTCCATGGTATATAGATAAGTCCTGTTTGATATATTTTTATCAATTAAACGGGATAATCCATTCGTCTATTCTATTTACAAGCTCTCTGTTATGTAAATACAATAGTAGAATGGATGAAAATGTTAGCTGACTGGTTAAGAATATGCGTCTTTTAGAATGTTAAATTTACCTCTTACTCGAATTGCCTTCCTCATATAGATTTAATGTTTGTGTGATTTTATGTCTTGTGTTATATCTGAGATGTTGTCATTATATATTTTTTATATATATATTGTTTTTTTTGTATGTTGTGGAAATATCTCATATTACTTAGCACTTTATACTTTAAGTTAAATAATATACTGCATTTATTTTAAGTTGTACATAATATTTCTTTATCAACATACTTCTCACATTTCTCGTAACCAGCTTTATTTTAACCATAGAAAAAAGACAAATAGTTTTTTAAAATCTTAATTTGCGCATTTGCATGGGGATTTCTGTAGCTTTTTTCTTCTTTCTTTTTTGTTTGAAGGCACTTTTGATCATATTGTGTTTTATGGAGTCATTGACATTATGTCCTCATGTCTCCCAATCATATGAGTGTGTTATTTTAGCACAGTTGAAATAGAACCATATTTACTGTAGAATAGAATACAAATATGCACACACGTTTAGATTTAGATAGAGTTCACAATGTGTCATAGAAAATCATTGTCGTTAGATTTTTTAATATTTATGATTTTGTTTCCTTTTAGCGCCTTTGATGTTTGCTGAGTTTTATTTCTATTAGGCCTGTAGTTTGTTTCGTTTTTGATGTTAGAAAATAAACAGTATTGGTAATATTTCTTCCATTTGTCATAAATTAGAGTTAAGTTGAATACCGATTTCGGTTTCAAATCAATAATAAAATTTTATAGAAGCTAATAACTAATCGAATTATAGAAGAAAAGACAATTAAGAATGAAAATTATTCCCGTATTATTATTTGATTCCATATAATGAAATGTTGTTAATTTTAATAAAAAGTATAGTCCCAAGTATGAACTGTTATTTAAAACCCAACCGTACAGTTGTATCAATAAGGTGTATTTACGTGTGACAGTGCCTCGGTCGCCGTCGGCGCTGGCGCTGCGAGGGCGCGGCGTGTCGGCGGGCGCGCGCTCGGCGTGCTCGACGCCGGAGCGGCGCAGCGCGAGCCCGCAGCGCGACGAGTTCGTCGTGCACCGCGGCCGCGGGATCACCACGCTGGCCTCCGTCGCCAGGAGGGACGACGACCACTGTATGTACCTTTTTAATTTTGGGTACGTTTTTGGTTGGCATTTTAGAATGAATCAGCTTCATTCATGGTTCATTCGGGTCAGGGCCTATCGATCACTGAATTATGTATAAATTTAAATAAAATGTATGCAGTTAACACGCGATAGACGTGGAACCTCATGGAAACGATGTTTACATATCTCATTCTCTCGCTGGCTAAAATCCCATAGATGTGTTAATATGTTTGTCTATTTTTCGTTTAATTAAGATTTCACTTCAAAACCGTTTAGTAAAACTACTAAACGGTTTACCAAGCTGCATACATGACGCTGACGTCATGTATGCAGCTTGGTAAATGCTTTTCATTAAATACCCATAACATGGAGTCGGCTTATGAATTGATAAGAAACAGTATAACGTCCGCCATATTGGATTTACCATGACGTCACTCAGCTAATCGTGCAATGCCATTGAAAACAATGTAACCTGGTCTAAAATTATATTAATAATTTAATTAATAATTATATTAGAGAAGTTAAATAAAGCTTGAAAATAATATAAACGTTTCAGCGTCGACGGATCCTCACAGAAGCGAGCCGGCACCCCACAGCAGCGTCCCGGCGGGGCGGCCGTCCAACTGGGCGGACACGCGCGAGCGCGAGCGCGACGCGAGCTTCGCCGGCCGCCGCTCGAGGCGCTCCTCCATCTCCGACGACAGCCAGCTCACCGTCGAGAACTTCGGCGGCTCTCAAGATCGACTGCACTTCTTCGGTCGTAACCCGGAGAAGGAGCTCGCTACGGTCGCTAACGTTAGGAAGATATCGGCGCCCTCCGGTGAGTGTACAGTCTTAAGAGGTCTTCAAGAGTTTTAGTGAACGAGCGTCCATAGGCTACGGTTACCGCTTACTAGCAGGGGAGCCATATGCTTGGTAACTTAGTGGTAAAAAAAAAAGTTATCCAATGAGGCTGAGAAAATTGTTTTTATTTTATTTTTTATACCTAACAGATCGACAAACAAGCAGATCATTCACTTGACGGTAAGTGGTCACCGCCCCTATGAACATTGGCAAATGCTTTGCCTATTACTTTTTTATGTAATGTAGGTATAGGATGATAGTCAATGAGAGAATTTCGGTGATTCAAGCCGTTCGATTTTTAACAAGATGTCGACACCAGCCGGTTTGTTCTTCGTCTCGGTCTTGTACCGAATAATTTACATACAATGGGACTTTTGTGTGGTTGACTTAAACGAGCATTATAAAGTCTAACGATTGTACTTTAGACCGTGAAGTTGTAGAAGAGTAATGTTTTGCTGACAATCATAAATGATTAAAATTGAAAATCTAGCTTAAAATCTCAACAACAATTTTTTAATGTAAAAACAGCAAGAAAAGTTATAATTAATATTTTGTTCACAGGTCCATTAGATTATAATCCGCCTCTCCGCTCGTCCCGCCAAGACATCCGCGGCACCTTCAATTTCTTCGGCGACTTCCACAACGGACAAGATGACAAACCGACACCGGAACGACAGCATTCTCAGACCCAACCGACCACAGATAACGACCATCAACCAATCAGACGACAGCATAGCAACGACACGATCTCGACCAATCAGAACCTTGGATTTAAATATAAGGGCGGCGGTGATGGGTTCTTCTTGAACGATAGAGATTCAACGGACGGTGATGGAACGAAAACGAGCTTTGCCGATCTCAATAAGATTAGGAGTAATGGTGATCAGACAGGTTTGTGCTTTTGCATCGATGTGAGAAATACTAGATTCACATCCAATTTGTACAAGTATCGCTACAATCAATGCTTTTTACTACATGCATCTAGACTTGTTTGTCAATTATATTTTATTATCAATGTTTGTTTTCTATGCTCAGGGAAATTGGAGGGTATTATACTCAGATTTATGAGGTGTGTCTTCATATTTCTTGATCCATGGTTCGGCTTTCTGATTGGTTCATTTTATCAGACATTTCGATATATTAGTTAACGCTTTATGTGTGCGTCGATTTTTAATGCTTCATTCAGCATAATACTGCGTTTTAGAGAAAAAAGACCTTATTCCAATTTGGTAAAATTCATTATAGTATATCGCTAACACTTACTAGACCACATATTCCCATCGAAATTCTAAATTATCTAACATCAACTCGTCTCGTTTTATGAACTCTTGTATACAGGCCGTTCTTATTTGAGCCTTATGCGTGATGTTTGTAAAACCCATAGATATTATATTGTTAATAATAACGCGGTCGACAGGTCTTCAGTCACAATTCAGTCAAGAAAGTGAGCCGACGGAGAGGCGGAAAAACACGACGTTTTCTACACCCCCGCCGACTACAACCACTTGGCAACAACAGTTTATGCAGCAAGAGAGTCAAAGTAAATAGCTTTGTTGTGGTAGTTTTGAGGTTGATAGGGTTCATCATAAAAAATGCTAAAATTTGTATAGAACACGTTAAAATGAATGGACTTTTAACATGATTTTCAAAACTAATTATGCGGGATGATCAAAATTAAATTCTGATTATTTGGATAGACTTTCTTAATATCTTCTTTTGTTATGACCACATCCCAGAAGTCTTGGCATGCATGTCACTGAAAAAGCATCTCTAAGCCCCGGCAATAAAGAACACATTTTACCACAGACGGTGACGACCTAGACGACGCCTCGGCTGCCGGCGGCGGCGCGATGGCGGCGCAACTGAACAATATCCGCCTAAAGCTAGAAGAGAAGAGACGACGTATTGAACAGGAGAAGCGACGGATGGAGCTGGCGGTCAATAGACAGAGACAGCAGTTGGGACAGCAGGCGTTCTTACAGGCCGTCACTAGGGTGAGTCGGGGTGATATTGGGTGGGCAGGGTTTGTCAATTTGTGTGATGTAGATTGAGGAGTGAATGTTTTGGGTGGGATTTTTAAGGTAACGTTTAAAACTGAGAATTTAGTTTATACATTGGTTTGTTCTGAATTAACTGATAATATTGACAAAAAAAAATAACGTATCGATTGACTGGCCAGTTACTTCTTTTGTTAGTTTGTTTCAATTTCTATCTTTTTCTAGATGGATCACATAAAGCTTTTTAAACAAAATTAATATGGTCTATATTTAAATTATATAACTATAGTCCACAGGAGTTTACGTAGATTCCAATGAAGATTTTTAAAGGTACATTTTGTCTAAATACTTGACTCAATAATGACAGGAACACACATGTATAGGGTATCTAACAAATTTTGTAAAACCGCAATATCTTTTTATTATTTTTTAATACCCACGAGTATAGTATATTAGATCGGTTCATTTGATTGATTCTAAAACAATAATAATTGATTGAAATATTTTTGAAAACAACCTTCCTGATAATTTCTTATTTTTTTTCTAAACAACTTTGTTTAACAGATGACGCTCGGGAGCAAAAATAAAATAAACAATATAATTGCCGTTTTACAAAATGATATTTGGATGCACATTGTAACTAATTGTCATTTCCATTCCAACAACAGACGACAATATAAAATGTCTATTTTTCTTTCTATTAGGATACATATTTGCAATACCAGTTGGCCTCCTTGGTGAGTGGCCGGTTTTCGGAACCTTTCGTTTAGTTATAGATCCTTTTTGAATTACCTTTTATTTTGATACGTCACTTTGAATATAAATCCTATTTCATTGTACAGTAAGGTTCGATTTAGTTCGTTACACGCTTACACGGCTTACAAACTTTGTAAATTGTACATTTTAATACCAGCAATGCAATGTCATTCTGATGAAGTTTTTTGGAGAGCTTTTAAACAATAGCTGAAAGTCTATAGAGGCAGCTTTTTCTCTCATTAATATACAATTTTACTAAGCAATTCAAGATTATTTGCAACACAATCATATTTCTATTTAATCAAAAGCTTTTATGATATTGCGTAATCATGCTCCAGCCATAATTACACCTGCCATTCCATACAAACTATTTATGCAATGTTTATTCAAAATATATAAAAAATACGATTTTTAGGCTAATTATAATGGTAAAAGTTACTGAAGCACCGGTTGGGAAATCGGCCTATAATTTTGAAAATCGTTACTGATTTTAATTAAACTGATAGATCGGCTCTCTCTCACTCGCCCTTTACGCGCCCCGGTTAGCTTCAGATGAAATAGCAACAATCGCGTAGTTGTTCCAGGTGTACAGGGCACTCTTAATACAGCATTAATTGAACTACCCTGATCACTTCACGTACTCACAGTTGACACATTGTAGCACATTTCAAGTAGGAATAACGTACATCACACTATATGAAAGCATGTTTTATTGATTGGTGTATAAGGTTGGTTTTTAAATAAAGATTTGTAAATTATAATAATGGTCGAAATCATTAAGGATTTGAGCTGTTTGTTCTACATTAATATATATTATATGAATCAAATTTTGAAGGGTAATTAAAAAGTTACATGTGCTTAAATGTCGATGTTAATTATGCGACCATTACACGAACGGGAAGGTTTTGCCATTTTATATCATTGCGCTTTTATTCATGCTAGTTGACTAAAATATATATCGACATACCTGTCTATGTATGTGTTAATAAAATGATGGGTTCATAGTGAGTACTCATATGAGACGTCACTGTGACGTAAAAAAAAAGTTCAGTGGAAATTGTAAAGCGACATATTAAGATAGAGTAATTTCATTAATTATCAACAATACACTTAAACACCAATCAATACTACCTGGCATGCACATGGGCATGTGTTGTGTAACGTAACGCGCGTGGTTTCGTTTGCGTTACGTTGCGTTTGCGTTACGTTTGTGTTACGGTGGCGGTGCACGGTGCGTGTTGCAGGGGAAGGGCGCGCGGACACCGCAGGATGACGACAGCAAGACAGACCTCGCGGTGCAACAGGTAATATGGGCTTTGTGGGTAATGCAATAGTGATCTTTATTATTGTTTGGCTTACGTCGAGAATCACTTGTACAAGAGTGATTCCATCTTTTAATAGGCATATTTAATCCCTGTATGATATGTCATGATGTGACGTCATATGGTTAGTAGGACCAAAATCGACAGGATCTCTGAAACTCGAGGATGGTTTATTTTAAATGCGACCTAATTAACTATTGCATTAACCATCATTTTAAAATAATATATCAATATTGATATGGTATCGAGGTTATAAAACATTAACTCAGGAATGATTTTTACTAAATTGGCATGAATTTGTGATTAAATTGCATGTTACACGAAACGAATTCAAAATTGTTAGGATTTCGAATATACAAATAGGCAACAATAATCGAGGTTTTCCGAAGCAACCAATCGACTTATCACGTAACTAGCAACTGAGACAGCAACAATTGCATCACACATTATCCTTGACAAGTATTTACTCACCTGCACTTCATTTTACCGTTTTAACAATTAAATCTTAGTTTCTAGTTACGTGATAAGCATGTTCGAGGATTTGTTCTGAATGTTATATTTTGGTATAGGACATGGCTGTGGATCCGCCGAATCAGTTAGCGGAGAATGTGGTGCTAGAACAATACCAGCAATCAATTGCCAAGTAAGATCTTCGTTTTTTTTTGTCTGTCTAAGTTTTGCATCATAATACTTTTAGTTTTTAAACAAATGCTTCTAAAAAAAATCAAAAAAATATTTTTAGTTGTTTTTTGGTTGTGAGTCTTCCATTTCTGGAAGGCTATCTTGAATTTGCGTAAATTTCAAATGAACACAACTAATAATGTATTTAATAAGCGTCTAAATACATACGTGTTTAGAATATTTATAATTTTATTGCCGAATTACCCTGTATTTACTTTTTAAGTACTCTTTTTCCAAATTTCAACCGCTCTTTAATAAATTCACCGGCCAATAACTCTACCAGAGTTATTGTCTTAAATGGCGATACACAAACTAACAATTGCAGAATGAACTCCAGTCTCCAGGACATACAGAGCGATATCGCGCGGCTGGCGAGTCAACAGACGCAGCTGCAACAACAACAACAACAACAGACGCAATTGCAACAGCAGCAGCAGCAACAGACGCAGCTGCAGCAACAGACGGTACTGCAACAACAGCAAACCCAGCTGCAACAGCAACAACAACAACAGCAGCAGCAATTACAGCAACAGTTGCAGCAACAATTGTTTCAGCAAACGCAAACGCAGCCGCAACCACCACCGTCTCCCTACCAACAACAATACCAACCAAACATTCCAAATTTGGTAAGTCATAAACAAAAAATAAACTGATAGTTTGTATTAATATACTAACCAAACACATTTGAAATATATTCATCTCGCGAACTTGGCGATGACTCATTTTCTGTCTCGTTCGCACACTATTCAGAGTGAGTGAGAGGCGAATGGAGTGGACGCCTTTTAGCGGGGTCTAATGAAAATATCATGAGAATTTTGATTGTTTGTAACAAAGTGTGAATATTAGCACTACTAACATATATATGAAAATGTGTGTAAATTGTATGATTGATTTGTATGAAATGCTTTAATTACGCTGTATCTCATCGCACATATCCCCTTCTAATCACGTTATTTCGGGACTCATTTCATAATCTTTAAATTCTGTGTACTCGTTTTCTTCACGTTTGCGAGATTCCTTCGATTTCGATATTACCTTTCGATCGTGCCAGAGACTAAAAATTTCTCAGCATTGCCCAGCGTTACGTAAACGAGTATAATAAAAGATCACGAAACCCCCGAAATACCCCCACGCAATGCTGACCCGCGCATAACATTCCAGCACAGCCAATTCAGCTCACAGCACAACGTGTCCCGCGCGGGACTCGGCACCGGGTTCGGCTCGACGCCGCACATTCCACGCGAATTCCACCAATATTACAACCAGCAGCAGAATTATCAGCAAACACAGCCGAATTATCAGCCGCAACAGAATTTCGACGCATACCAGCCACCGCAGCCGCAGCCGCAGCAGCAGTATCAATACAGAGATATAGAGCAGGATTTCGGGAGGCAGTTCTATCTGCACGACAGTCCGCCGCCGCCGCAGAGGCGCACGTGGGCCCAGCACGCGCAGCAGCACCAGGACAACGCCGAGTTGAGGGGCTGGCAGGTCTGTACCGCCCGCTGGCTTTGCAGTGGTGGGGCACTCATTACTCGATACTTGCATATCAGACCCTGTGTCCACGGAATAAAGCCTCAATTTCAAAGTGATTAGAATATACTTCAGTTATGTTTTCCATGGTGATGCAACCTGCATGCCTGAGTATGTTTAATTACCGCATTGTATTCTAGAGACGTGAATATTGCAGTACAATCTGAATAGTGCAGACAATTTCTTCATATAATGATAACTCCAAAGAAAATTGCTTATTTGTATATTATAAATTTTAGATATCGAAATAAGTGACAACACGGGAAATGATCTGGTCAAAAATGAGAGCAAGAGCAAATTTCTGCTTTGTACATTGTCTCAACAGCAACGGTGTGGGCTCCCAATTTCTTTTAATTATACATACAAATGTCTTTCCTTTCTTACTATCCCTCAAACACCACATTCGACCACTTTATATTGATAAACGTGTACCAAATAAATATTAGCTACATCTCTAATTAACATCCATACCATTCCAGCTCCACCAACAGAACCAAAACCACCAGCAATACCAGCAACCGGTGCACGAACCTCCTCAACGAACGTGGAAGTCGCCGTCCCCCCAGCCGCCTCCAGACAGGAACTGGAACCCGCAGGGGTTCGTCCTCCACGACAGAACGAACCAGCCCTTCCAGGTGCACTACAACAACGACCGGTACCAAAACGGCACCGAGAACATTCGAGAACAAAACCATTTAAGCTACACTGTGATAAACCCCAACCAATACGCCTCCCAGTCGCCGCCCCCTCCGCAGCCCCCACAGCCCCCGCAGGCGGCCAGCCCTCGGAGGTCGAAGACTCCGCAGCGGCAGGGATCCCTTCCAGAAGTGTCCAGGAGGCCCGAGCCGGTCAGCTTGCAGCAGCTGCAGGCGCCCATGCAGGTCCCTCCCCAGGACGACATGGAGCCGCAAAACATATCATTCATCGGCAACGCCGAGGATGACGCCCTCCGACAGGGCATAAACAGACTGAATATATCCTCAGGCACGCGAACGTACCGCATCCCGTCGCCGACGAGGCCGTCCCTCAACAGGAATTCCTTCCAGCAGATAGAGCAGGAGGAGGCGGAGGAGCCCAACGAGAAGGGTTTCTACATATCGTTCGACAACGAGCAGCCTAAGCGACCGAAGCCGCCCTTGAGGGCGAAGCGGGGCTCCCCGCGGAAGGAGCGCTCCTCGGAGTACCCGAGCCCCGAGCGGAGCCCCGAGACCACGTGGAACGAGAGGTTGCGGCCCCAGGAGGAGTTCGCGGTGCACAGGACGGCCGGCTCGGAGCAGGCGATACGATCTAGTGACGTTTCTGAGTGCAGAGAAACGCCACCTAGAGAGCGACCGCAGCGCGTCGGCGGGCCCGAGCCGGCCGCGCTCGTCATCGGCGAGATGAACCCGGACCCGGTGAGTCACGGTCACGTCCCCGGTAGGCTCCGATCATATAAAAATCCTGATATAAAATACTGTTCCATTTTTAAGGGCATAACCGACCCTTCATACCGTTCCGGACGGGTCGCGGCGCTTCGTCGCGCCGCTCGTATAAATGTTCGCTCATCGTTCAGCTCGAGAGCGGCTGTCCGAATTTATTTGAGTATCTGTAGTTATGGATTATCACAAGTTTCAGCCGAGCTAGTCGACAAACTAGGTAGGCGGACCGGTAACAGATGCCTCAACGACTCCATATTTACGGTGAGCGTATCGTGTGCAGAACTGCGCGGAGGAGATGGAGCGCAAGAAGGAGCGCATCATGGTGCTGTCGCTGGCGCGGCGCCAGCGCGGCGAGCAGGCCCGCGCGCGCGCCGAGGCGGCGGCGGCGGCGCGGCGCGCGCGCGACGACGCGGCCGCCGAGCACAAGCTGGCGCGCCGCCGCGACCAGGCGCGCCGCCGCGAGGCCATCCTGCACCAGTACAAGCTCAAGAAGGCCATCGAGGAGGCCGAGCGGGAGGTACGCACCGCTGCTATTTATTTATTGTGATGTATACTTCTTAAGAACCCCTGTCGCTTGAAAATCGATGAAACGAAGGAGCGACACTATCTATAGGATTTAGCCTGCGAGAGAACGAAATTTAGCACACAATTTTTTATTATATATTTTTTTTTTATATAAATATTTTTTTTTTCATCAGTCAGACCGACTTTTGGCGTGGAGCGTCGCCATGTCATGAGTCACCACGCTATATGATAGTGTGAATCGAATACGGTGTTGTGACACGTCGCCATGCGCAAGTGACTGTGCGGCTCTGTCGCCTACACGGCATACATATATGTTATACTTAACTAGTGAGCATGTGAATAATGTGTACGCTAATGAAAAAAGAAACATATCGATCGAGTCACTGAGAGATATTGTAAAAAAATACCAAGCTACATTACTATTAATTTTTTTTAACAAAATTATCCTACTTCTTCAGGGTAAAGTGATAGATAAGTCTGAGTACATGGACACGCTAAAAGGCGGCAGCGGCGGCAGCACTCCTGCGGGCGGACCGACACGACTCCGAGGGAAGCCGAGCGGGGCCCGAGCGCGCCCGAAGACTATTCATGTGGATAGCGGGGCTTTACACGCCGCTGAAGGCATGTTAGCGTCCAAACAACCCTCATCTACAAATCTTACCGGTAAGTTTACTTTCCTTTTTTACTTGGGGGCTTTTTTACAATAGGATTATACATTAATTTCCGCTACTGTACTCCGAAAACGAATCAGGCTGTGCTTTCATTATGAATGGTTTTATATTGATAACTTCAGTTACTTGAAAAATTTGCGTCATCTGGTGAGTATATACAGGAAACATTTCTCACATTCAACTGTTTTCAATAACCTCAAGGTTTTCTTTCGCTTATTATTGGTTTCGTCTATAGGTAATTGAAAACGGTTGATAATGCATTGCACAGACTTTTAATAAGTACAAAATGTTGCACTACAATTAGCAGCAATACATGATTTTAAGCTTTGAATTATCAATATCTTTTCATTTTTTGTAAATAAATTCGCAGTGTTTTTCTATATAATGTTTTTGTTGCGCCCCTTAACTTCATTTTTGTGAACCGCACTAGATGTTACATAGCTTACTCCCGTTGTTACACTTTATTTGTTGAGCCGTACGGCATGCTACATGTTTCTTTTGTTTTGTGGATTTCTTGTGCTGGATTAACCTAAAATTATACCATAAGCAGTTCATTAATGTTAAATTGGCTGTTGATTGTTTTCCAATGTGTCTTAATAAATAAGCACAAAAGAGGATAAGGATGGAACGGCAATACAAACAAAGCCGAGACAGTATTATCATTCTTATAAAAGTAAATGCAATCTTGGTTTATTAAGAAACTAGAGGATTTTATATATTGGGTTACTTGGGTGACATAAAAAACTCTCAAATCTTTATTTAAAAATAGTATTATTATGCATATGGTCAAAATACCAAAATAAAATACAAACAATCCAGCACGACACATCCCCCTACATGTTTTGTTTTTTTTCCTCCCCCTCCCCCCGCGCTCCGCCCCGCGTGCACGTCACCTTGTGTGTGCGTGTGCGTGCGCGTGTGTGTGTGCGTGTGCGTGTGCGTGCAGGCACCATGCGCCGCGACTACTACCGCGGCTCGCAGGACAGCCTCGCCGAGAGAGCGGGCCTATATAGAGGTATGAACTTACATACTAAACACTATACTTGTCTCTCATCTTTATTAAAATATTAAAAACGATTGTCTGTCTGTTTGTTTTCCGTTGAAAATCTATAAAGACCTGAAACGGAGGATAAACCGTGGGTACACAGCTAGTTCCACATAAATCACACTACACTGACGCCCACTACTAGATTGGATTTTTACTATACTATAAAACACAAATGCTATTTTTAATGTTCGCTTTAGGCTTTATGGCTCAGTTTTTCTTGCATGTAATGTTAGACCTATATTTTGAAGTTTTACTGTAACTTGTTAATGTGAAATGTTGTAAAATATGTTTCTTCACACAATTTTCAACTGAAGATAACAGCAAAAATTGTCAACTGCTGCGTCTTTTAATCATGTCTATGATGGTCGTTATGGTCTAAGAATGTCAAAGAAAAAAATACTTTATTGCTTTCGAAATACAGTGTATCTCTACTGATTCAATAGTAAATTGGGAAATCCAAATAAACATTATATTGAAGATGTAGAGTTCATTTTTCTGTGATGTCTTTTAATTACGATCCGGTACATTGGGTGCCGCTATTTTAGGTATAGACGTCATGATTTTGACTAAAAACAACCAACCAGCTTTTGACCGTTTTGACTATAGGTAATTATTTTTTATTGACATTTCCAGAATCGCCGGTAGAAGACCGTGGCGGTATGTCACCGGGCAGCGCCTCTAGCGGGCCGCTCGGCCGACGTGGCTCCTGTAAAACCTCACGCGGTATGTGCCGTCTCGCTCGCACGCAGATGCGAGCAATCGTGCTATCTCGTTCGCTCGCTACCCGCCAGCCACTAACCACCAGGCGTTCGCTTTGCATATCCACCCCGTTTGTTTATAAGTGACATATCAATCATTGTTTTATGGAAATTTGGTTGGAAATGTTTATAAAAATCCCCGTTATTCTAATAGTATTAGTGTATTTTTCGGAATTTAAACAAAAAAAGAATACATTTCTTAAATAATCAACAGAGCAAAAGGTATGTTTGATATGACATTTTGGTAATGCGTGAAATAGTATCGATTAAAGAATTAAAAAATAACATTACAAAATGATTGATGTGCTACTTATAAATTAACATTTTTACATCACGAAGTGACTTTATTTAATGTCAATATTAAAAAAATATATGAATGAACTGTGTAGTACCATTCATCTTTGATGCAGTGAAAATTTCTGTAACGTTAAAACAAGTCACCGAGTTTTATTTTTAGTTGTAATTGAGAACTAAAAAGCCCTCAAAAATATTTTTCTACTTACTACCGTCCCGCGGTTTTACCCGAGTTTCCAAGTGATCTTATGTATTAAAGGATTATAACATAGCCCATGTCACTTGGGAATAGTGTAGCTTTCCAATACGTGAAACAATTTTTAAAATAGCTGCAGTAGTTTCGGAGACTACCCTATACATACATACAAACTCACGAAATTCGTTTCTCTCTTTATAATATTAGTAAAATTTAATAGACTCAGGCTCCATGGTTTTTTAGTTCTCAAATATAATATTGTCGTCACATTTGTATACAAGCTAAACAAATGTTGCTACGATTACCATCATTAAAATATACTGAGTGAAATCACCTTTATGAATATGGCAACAGGGTTCAATATCCCATAGACGGTATTAGGACGCTTCTTTGAATTTTTGTTAGTAGAAAGCTTCGATTTCATTATTTATTTTCCTAATTGTTTTTTTTTTTATATTTTTATATGTGTAATGATTTCAGCAACGCATAGATTGTCTAGACACACTCCAAAATGCAAAATTATTATGCTTGATATATTTTTTGGCCATTATATATTATGTAGTTTGCAACTTGAATTTGTTACGGAGGTATTTTTCCACAAAGCTTTTTCCAAATTCCAAAAAAAAAACCTCTAGACCTTCCGCGCATTACTAAAATTGGTTCCCGATTTTGTACATACAAATATAAAAATAAGATATCAATTATATAAATTAATTTCTTAATCGCGTATATAGTATTAATTTTGTTTGCCATATTATTTCAGTGTATTTAAAAGAGATAATAATTATAATATCGGCGCCTGCTTTTGTGACCGAGCATGCTTTCGACGTCAAATTACGTCATAAACATTTTTTATCATTTCCATGAATAAATGCAGGGGTTTTCAATGTTCAAACGCTATCCTCTAAAACTATACTCATTCGTTTTGTGCGTCTTTTGACAGATTTTTGATATTAATTTGTTTTTGCAATTTATTCATCAAAGTGTTTATAGTAATTTTACAGTTAATTTGTTATTCTTTTTATTGACTCTGAAAGCCCCCGCCAGTGATTGGAGATTGCATTAGCATGAGAGTGTCGTGATGACATGTATAGGTAATAATTTCAGAGCGTGTGAATGAGGAACCACAGTCGTCACGTGGAAGGTCTAAATATTCCACTTACCAGAATAACTTTAAGGCCGGACGGAAGTCAAGCTCTCTTATGAACTTGTGCGGTAAGAGACGTTTGAGTAAACACCCGATAAAGGCTTGACTCACGTTGGTATAACGGTATACCGTTCGCTTATTGGTGCGTTGGGATTTCTTTTTCTTTTGCTGATCTTTTTTGGAGATGTTCATTGTGGGTGTCGAAAAGTTCTTTATAATTTTACAGGCTATGTAATTTATCTAATTAATAATTGAATCTAAAGGGTCTTTTATTTGTTGTTCATTATATATTTAGATTCCCGAAAGTGACTGTAAATATCTAGTAGTAAATTATCTTTAAAAATAATTTGTAACATATATTTAAAATCGAACAAAAAAAATTATAATATGAACTCTATTTCTACTAATTGGAACTTTTCGCTCCCAGTTCTCCTGTAAAGTTGGTACTCTTACGTCATGTGCACATTACGTTATTTTCTATTGGTTCCACGGCAATATATAAGTACATACATTTATCTATGGTTCTGGTTTATTTTGGTTCAGGTACATTGTTTTATTAATTCGGGTCGACGTTAGAGCATGTTATTATATACTTTTATTTTTGGTGTTGGTGTGACATCGTCTTATTCATTGCTATTAAACACTTTACAATCTATATTATATTATCTATATCTATGGTTATAATTTTAAGTCGAAATCCCTTTCATTTGACGTTTGAAAGCGATCAGTTATCGCTAATGTCGAATTGAGGACGCGGATTTGTACTTGACGATTTCTTTTGAGAATTCGTATATTATTTTTTATAACTTAGACTTCAGTAAAGTCTAAGAAATAAAAAAAAAAAAACATAATTATCTATAGACAAGATCTTAAACAATAACAAATAATGTTCAGTAAATTACATTTTTCATGGGGATTGGAAAATATTGTAATAAAATACTAATATTAACACAATTTCGTTTCTAAATGTATGGGATTGTGTTTAAAATATATGTTTGTAGTTCGTGGTTAAATTAATATTTACATAGAGTTTTATATGTGTGTCCCTATGTGTTATTCATTCCAGATGTCGTATAGTATATATAGCTAGTATATAATATATGTATATGTGCGTGAAATACGAAATGTCAAAGCTTGTTATGTTAAGTTATGCCTTTTTATTTTGCTTAGCGGCAGTAGTATATCATTATTATATGTAGTCGTGTGTAGACACATTTAGTATTTTACGCTTTATATACAAGTCTTAAGACTGCATATGATATCAACAAGAACATGAATTCAATAATTTTCTTTACTAATTTAAAATGTATGCTAGTTAATAAATATCACATCACTAACAGACCATCTATTTGTAAATGGTATAGATAAGTTACAGATTATTATAAGGCATCAGTTACTTTTGTAAATTAAAAACAAATGTCCATGTTATTTAAAATTGCTGTCTACTGCCTTTTTATGGGCTTTTTCTCCATTTAGCTCATGTGAAACAAGATAAACTTTATCTCTGCCAGCTAAGATTTATTTCATGATAGGGTAGTAGGAGTAGGTTGACGATGTGTCAAATCAGCAACTTTTTATTTAGTGACTTACCAATAGCTTTATAAAATTGCATATCATGCTGTGACGTCAGCATCAAATTAAGTACTTTTTGTGGTAAAGAGGAAAACAATTTAAATCCTTGATCACGAGTTTTGATACAGGCAACTAGTCAATTTTATTTGATCTCATCTAACCTTGATATCAGGAAACCTTACAAAAGTTAACCAAACTAACCCCCTATCCGTTTAACCCCGGTGTCGGGTCCCACATGAAGTAGCTCAGTTAGGATAACCGGCGGCCTCCCTACAGACTCGGGGCTGGGTCGCGCCACGCCCCCACGCCGCGCCGCGTCCCCGGGGCTACGGGGCTCCCCCGCGGGCTCGGGCTCGGGCTCCGGCCCGGGCTCGCTGCCCGGCGCCATCGGCAAGCGCCGGATGCACCCCGCCGACGACTCCTCCGATGTCTCTTCGACGCATTCCTCTATCATGGATTATTCGGGTGAGTTTGTTTCATTTCTATTGTTCACTTATTGTGCGCGTATTTCTTAAGCGATATGTACGACGGTGTGCCCGTCTAACTATTAAATAACATATTATACATAAAAAGTACATAATATGTTGCAAAATAAGATAAATATTATATGAATGTTACAATTACAGGTATTAGAACTTTTATGTTTTAAATACCTTGTGACATTTATTTTATAAGCTGCAATATCGCGATGTAAAACGCAGGGAAATACTATCATATTTATTTAGTAACTTATCAATAATTTCTATAGTTTTGTTTTCCATGTTTTTCCCCTAGCAAGATCCTCCTTTCGGGTTCGACGCAAAGGTCCTTTGATATTCTATTAGTTAAGCTAGCAGGTAGTTAGGCTCCACCACACTCGAGCTATTAGACCAAACAACACGTTTTTCCACGTAAATTTGATCACACGGTTTATAAAGCGATGTCATGCCAACATTACCTTAGTGTTTAACTTAAATATACTTAACTTTAAGGCATGGTTTTACAATTTGAGAGCATTTTGATCTAACAAAAAGACTTCGCATTTGATATCGCTTCTTTGACATAATTCCGACGCTTTCTCACAAATATTTGACAATTAACACATAACATAATCACGGCACTCCATTATTTCGTGCGTTCACTGTGCATTTTGTTAATAATTTTTACTAATTATTTTCCAATCAGAAACGTACATGAGTTGTATATAAATAGACACAAACAGTCCCAGAGAAAATTTGATTTGCTTGATTATATAAAACAATGATATAAGTAGATATAGAAATTAGAATATACTAGACGTATAGACACTTTGGGGTGGATTTAAACAGTAAATAATAAGTAGTTAGATACACTCCTAGAACAAACATCAGTAAAATAGGTTTATAAATTTACCATACTTAGGCCCGTATTAAAGAACATGAATCAAAACATAAGCTTTGAGTTGAGATTGCGTCAATTGAATTTAAAATCCAAGACTTATGGATTAGGATTCATTTTCGATTAACACAATCCATTCGTGAGTCTTCATTTTAGTTTTGATTTTCGCTCTATAATACGGGCCTCCGAGACGCACATTAAATATAAAGTCATCTTTAGCGTCATACCTTTCTTAAGCTATGAACATCCTAGCCGTGTCCGTGTAATATTTAAAAAACCATAGCCCTAACAAAGACAAGAACTACCGTAATTAATTATATTAATTCAAACATTCCAGGTCCGAGATTATACAAGCAGCCGACGACGAAATCCAACAGAGGGATAATGTTAAACGCGGTAGAGTACTGCGTGTTCCCCGGCGCCGTGAACGCTGAAGCGAAGCGACGGGTGCTAGAAGAGATCGCTCGCTCTGAGAGCAAACACTTCCTGGTCCTGTTCCGGGACGCCGGGTGCCAGTTCCGAGCGTTGTACTCGTACTGTCCCGACTCGGAACAAGTCACCAAGTTGTACGGTACCGGTCCGAAACAAGTCAATGATAGGATGTTTGATAAGTTCTTCAAGTGAGTGTAGTTCGTTACTTTTATGAATACTAATCACTTAAAGGAATAGAGTGGATTTTGTAAGTGTGTGTATGTGGAGTGTCTAGACTAGATAGACTGAAACTTTGTTATAAACTTGGATACATTAAATCTCTCGGGACCGTGGGACGGAAGCTAGTTTTTCTAAATACACAATATTAAAACTGCTAATAAAACATACATTTGAACAAACAACAATGATTTCGAAAAAAATGCTAAGGAAATATAAATTAATTAATTATTGGTTGTCAGAACACTAAATGTGTGGCGGCAGTGATGGCGAATATGACAAAAAGGTCATGTTTGTTTTAATAACAACTTGAATAAGTTTGCTTATTATTGAGAAGTATGGTTTGACATTGTTTTTATGCTGCCCAAAACAGCGTAATATTTGAAAAATGTATTTATAATATAAAATAAAAAACCATCTTCTTGGCAAGCCTAGTAATTCTAGTCTTGTTTTAACTCTAAAATTATATATGTAACATTATTCCGTCACAGAATAATCAAACCTATTCCTAATTTTCTTACCCAATTTAATGTATAATATTCTAATTTCAGATACAATTCTGGCAGTAAGTGCTTCTCTCAAATCCACACGAAGCACCTAACGGTGACTATCGACGCGTTCACGATACACAACTCCCTGTGGCAAGGCAAGAAGGTGCAGCTGCCCAGCAAGAAAGACATGGCCCTCGTCATATAGGCCGCACGCTTAATATACGCTACCTTTTAATTTATCCACGTTATCTAGTCGCCGGCGGCACTCGAGTCAAGCCTCTTTACTCTTCGGTTAAACGCTACGATAGGGCAATAGTGCCAGAGTCCATTACATTGTATTTTATATCGGTTAGTGCATTTTTTTCCTGGACTGGAAGTTGTGTTTTTTATATTGAAAGTTTAATTTCACACGTGTCGTATCGTAAGGCGATGTCGACTGTACGGATCGGCAATCAGTCATAGCGATCGATTAGGTAATTATGACCGTCGCCGGGCATCGCTCGGTGCCTGTGTCATATTGTACAGTTAGGAACGTTATTAGGAGGTCGTAAGCTCGAATCAATTTAGGTTTTTTTTTATTTTACATTAGCTTCGATCGGTTCGCATTACATTTGTGAAAGTTTAATCATGTCGAATTCGTGACCCGCTATTTGTGTGTTTATTTATTTCACGTGTCGAGCTTGTAGCGTCGTGTGTGTTATGTCGTGTACACAAACTGCGGCGCGGACGCTTCGTGTGAACGTACTGTACGAGAATGTGTGCGTCGGTTGCTGCGTTAGTTCCATTATTGAAATGTGTTATTCAGTGTATAAACGCAATGTTTGCCATATGTATTAGTGAGATGGTCGATACGTTCCAAATTGAATTTAAATTGTCTCAAAACGTGCAACAGCCAAACTGTCGGATGTATGGTCGTATATTATGCATACATTATGTTTTTCGTTTTAGTAAAACTGTCCCTCACATAATTAAATAAAATAACATGTTCACAAACTAATTATTATTATCGCTTATTTGTTATTATATTAACTCGTTAGTAATTATTTCAATTTGACTGGAGTTAAGATTAAGGTGATTTACGTATTTTGTTTAACTGACTTTCATTTAACGTTATTTCAATTTCCATTTTTTTACTGCTTGTATAGCTAAAATAAGACAAGGCACATTTTACGTGGTAATTGTACTGCCTTATCCTGTAAATAATTGTTTTTTTGTATACAGCTATTTATTAAAAGAATGTTAAACGAGAATTGATGAATATCACTTTTTCATTGTTTAATGATTGGTCATCAATAATATACTACCGATAGTATATGGTATGCAAATATATTGTATTATTAAAAAGCATAACGAAATAATATTGAATTTCATATTACCTTGTTGTTTAATTTCTTCTTTATTTATCACTTGTATCGCCGTCATGGGATCGTTAAAGACGATTATGGAATAGCAAATTATTATGGGGCGATGTTGGTACACGATAAATTATCAAGAACACCGAAAAAATATTTTATTTTACTACGCTAATATATTTTCTTTTCCTTATCCTGGTACCTTTCCCACGATAAATTATTTCCTTTGTGACCTATTTTTACCTTAACGAAATTAATACAATTAGTAAATTCAATTGTAGTGTTACCTTCTTTGAGTTTATCCTACCCTAGTACTCCACGGAGACATTGCAAGAGTCGATATTAAAAAATATAAGATGACACATTTTTATTATTTTTTTTTTATTTCAACAACAAAGTCCACTGCTCTTACTCTGTAACTAAATTTGTATATATATGTATACCAATGCTTACAGCCAATTGTGGATTTAAATTTTGATTTTTTTAACCTAGTTTTATTTAATGCAGTCACATCCATACTGTATTCAGTACTTAATTATATCCTACAAAATTATATAAAAACAAGAATATATGTGTGGTATATAGGGCACGGTTTGTGTATGTGCGAGTGTTTGTGTGTGTGTGTTTGGTATAATGTAACATTGAGTATGTTTTGTGGATCAGCTGAGATGATAGGCCTCCCAACTCAATCACATAAAACTTTTAAAATTTTATCCTTAATAGCATTTTTCTTTTCATGAAATATATCAATGGTATGAAATTTTTTAATGTATGTTCGATGTATCCTGTTCACCAATGAACACTGAGCATAATTAGTCTTTGCTTGTGCTTCCGCGAATAACCCTGTATGCCTTGTTCGAGTTATAGGACAGCAAAAGCGCAACACTCTAGAAGTTAATTCAGGACAGTCGATATATCCATTGCAGATACCATGTAGTAGTAACATATCATACAGTACACGGCAGTTCTCAAGTACCGCGGGCTTGTGACGCTTGCATGCATCATTGTTATTTTTGAAGGCACCATGACATCGAATCCAGAACCTGAATATAAGTTATATATTGTGGAGACCATATAGTGCAACAATATTCAAGGATACTTCTAACGTATGAGAAATATAACACCTTCAGGCAACCTATATCAGAGGGGCGACTGACTCAAAAAACGAACCCTAAACTTTTGGAAGCTTTGTTTACAATGCTATCAACATGTTCTGAAAAAGATAATTTTGCACCCATAATAACCCCGAGATCCTTTATTATTAGCATGACTACCCTACGAGGCTTTACTACTCTTATTAACTTTTGAGATCCTGGTACTTTACATACCATTTCAGAATCTATTTTGTTTTTTAATACACTTAGGTATTTTCAAAATTAATTAAACAATATAATCCGCAGAATTATTATTTATTAATATATACACAACAAAAGTATCTACAATCGAAATTAAAAATAATACTGGCTTTTCCCATTAACAATCATGTCATAAAATAATTAAGATAAGCTTGTGACTAATTGTGCTTGTACTAAAATTATTAAAATCAATTACACATTTCAATGGAAATTAAATTAACTTATTGGTTTAGATTTATTAAAGAAAAATTAAAAAATACAGTATCCGATATAATTGCACGAGGAACGACTTGTCGGAACATTGACTCCTGTATTAAATCATTCTAAAAACGGATTCAAAACTCCTGAATTATGAAGAAATATATATTAAAAAGGGGTTCAAATTCCCCTGCTGTTTACTGAATTCCTTCAGTTATACGTAAATCACACGTAAATTGGAAATACAAAATCTTATAAAATAAAAAAGCTTCATAAATAATTTAACTAAAATGGAGATCAAAATCAACATATCGCAGCATACGCGAACATTGCAATACCCAATATTTTTAAAGTGCTCGTCTTGTTTGAACTTTGCCGCTGCGTCGATAAATTCTAAACTTCGCTAAACGAGGGTAAAGTAGTGGGTAACGGGCTCATTTTCATCGACGGTTTTTTGAAGGTCCAAATGATGAATTATCGTATCTGGGTTCTCGATCTCCTGAAAAAGAAACATATTTTTAGGATCACCTTCTAATTAAGCCCATTTATTTGAAAAAAGACCCTCTATTGCTTATACAACTCTATAATGTACTCTCGCAAAAATATATTATTATTGATTTCCATAAGTTAAAAAAAATGTAAATCATTGTTTCTGCGAAAATCAAACGATCAAAATGATTTTCTACCTAATTTCAATGCACGCATCACCACTAACACACTATCGAAAAAGCTGGTTTAGCAAGTCTTACGATTTTTTTAAAGACATTCGTTCTTTATTCCGCTAACTAAAATACAAATATCATTTATTTTTCAGGGTAGTATGAATTACGAGATCATGATTTGATGATTATGTAAGAACAGAACTACAAACCTCTTCATCTTCAAATCCGTTGATCTCCACAGGAATGGTTTGCCCGTCTTGTGTAATAACCTGAAAAAAATAAGATATGGTAACATGGGTTTGTTATAAACTAATATTGTTTTATTATGGTCACTCCTGTTACTATATTTCCTGTACGTTAGTAGTGAGTATAAGAATATGAAGCTGCTTCGAGTGCCTGCCATCGTATGATATACCAGACCCTTAATTTTCTTTTCTATTTGAATTTGGAATGAGTACTGGTTACTTTAATAAAAAAAAGGTTTAATCACGATGATTTACCGCAGTTCTAGTTATTACATCAACATACATAAAACATTGTGATAACCATTGAAATTGTGACGGATTTTGTATTCGAAACTACAACATAATACAAAAAAAGTCGTTTGAAAAACACATGCAATTGAATATATTTTTTTTTAATGTTGCACAATTATTTCATTACCTGCAAGGACTGTCCGTCAGCTGACGTGATGGCGAGCCGAGTGCCGTCTTGCATCGTGAAGTGTAGAGGGTTGCCTTGCTCATCGGTCACCTGGGAACAAAATGTTATTTGTTTGTACATACATTTTAAAACAGACAGAGATACTTTCACATTTATAATATTAGTAAGGTGTGATATATTTAAAGATAAAAGTAGTATATTGTCTCTAAAATTAATACAAAATCAATATAATAATAAAATTCAAAGTAACTTATACAGTAGGGGCCCGAGAAGGGCACTAATTATGGTCAAAGTTACGAAAGTTATCGTTGATTTGGAATTATGTTTATAATCTGACGGCTAGTGTTTAACAATATAAAAATACTACTAATAAACGCTTAAAACAAATGAAATAAGTAATATCTGTACTAACAGGCATATGATCGCCCTCCGACTCCTCTTGGAACAGCAGCGGTCGATTCTGCTCCAGGTCCAGCGGCGGTACCACCAGCGCGTCCTCCGCGAATACCTTTTCCTCTTCCAATTCCACCGCCTGGATGGTACAAAAATAAAATTTAAGTACTTTTTATCTGTACTTGTGTATTGGCAAGTTATAGACAGTAAGCAAGTATGTAATATTAAAAAAATGCATTGTTCCGAGTTGAGAGCGCCATGTAACATTGTCAATTGTATAGGTAGTAATAGTTATAAACGTTTATGTTGGTTACAGCGAATGTAGCAAATGACGCAACGGATTCTGATGCGGTTTTTATCCATAGACAGAATGAACGACGAAGGTTTATATAGATGCGGGAACACGGGTAAAACCGTGGGGGACAGCTAGTTTAGTTATAATGTCAAAGATTCAGTATTCACCTGTTCCGAATCCAGTATATGGTACGCTGGTGAGTTGGAGTCCTCATACGTGACGTAAATGACGCGCTCCTCCAGGTGTTCGTCGGTCTCCATAACGGAGTACTTCGCCGGCACTTGCAGATGTTGGGCCACTTGTACTTGTTGTTGGAGGACTTGCTGCTGGTTGGCGAGAAGGCTGATCTGCTTGTGGACTTGCTGCAAGGGAAATGTGGAATGATTTCAATTGATTGTTAACATTTAGCTGGAGAAACTGATAGTCCTGCTGATGGTAAGTGATGATACTGCTATTTCTGTTGGTTTTTTAGTTTTATATATTTTGTAATTAGGGCAGATTAAAGCATTTAATAGAAAGAGTAGATTTTCTAAAATGTTGGTTCGCTATCAGGTTAGAAAAAAAATTGTATTTCCGTTTAAAAAATTGTGTCGTTCTTTCCACAATTACATACAGAAAAATTAAGATTATATTTCATTAGGGAAAAACTTAAATGGGAAAATCTAATCTAAATAGAAGTTTTCATCCAAAGCATCTTGGAATTAGTTCCAGAATTATGATATGTTGTCTAAAGGACAGAAACCTTTTTATGCTTGTTGAGGTTGGAGCAGTCGGCGAAGGCGCGCGGGCAGTGCGGGCAGCGGAAGGGCCGCTCGCCCGTGTGGCGCCGCGCGTGCTTCAGCAGCGCCCAGCGCTCGCCGAACCCGCGCCCGCACTCGCCGCAGCGGTGCGGCGCGCCCGGCCCCGCCCCGGCCCCCGCCCCGGCCCCGGCCCCGGCCCCGCCGCCGGCCCCCGCCGCCGCCAGCTCCCGGCGCTGGTGCGCCGCCCATGCCGCGCGCGACCCGAATCTGTACAGATGGAATAATTAAAATATATTCATATTAAACTATAGCACAGTCAGTGACATCGAATGAGATTACGTTTTCGGTGAGTAAACCACAGCGCGGTATAAAGTACTGTGTAGGTATCCGCCCAGCCAGTTAATGGCCGATTCCCTTCCAGGGTATGTGACCCGTCATTAAAATAATTGCTGAGTTAATTGCCTGCTCCTCTCAGTAAAAGCAACCGTTCGAATCAGTGTTAGTCTGACTATTAATAAATGCCCGTGAAGGCCTAGTCGAATTAAATATATGTCATTTCATCTCAAGTGACTATACACAATGAGAACGATAAGGCAAAATTCGAGGCCAAAAAGGTTATTTCTATAGCTCATGGTGCAGCCACACGAATAGGATATCAACCCATGTGGTGCAGCGAAATACTAGATAGGTAATATAGTGTAACAGGGACAGATATAGCCGGCTGACCTCTTCCCGCAGTGCGTGCACACGAAGGGGCGATGCTGCGTGTGGCGGGACGCGTGCAGGCGGTGCTGCGACGACGTGGTGAACCGGCGGCTACACAGCGAGCACTGGTACGGCTTCTCCCCGCTGTGGATGCGCGAGTGTTCGGACAGGTTGCCTTTCTGACTGAAACTCTTGCCGCATACGGTGCACGTGTAGGGTTTCTGACCTGCGTGGTATATATGTTAAGATTATTTATATGTAAGCGAGATACGATCACAGTGCGTAAGATTTAAATAATAAATAAGTTACTTTAAAGACGCTTTAATATGTATCGAGATACAGGTACAATCTCGTGTTTATCAACACTGAAGACGGATTGCAAAAATAATTTAATTACCTGATACACATCTACAGTATTCTCTCGTTTTTATGGATACCTGATCCTATTCAGTGCCGGGTTAACAAGCGCGGGGCCCGTAGCAAATTCTGTCGAGGCGTCTTTGATCTGCTATAGGTTCTTAAGAATAATGTGGTAAAAAAAAACAATCGGTGGTGGGCGGCCTTAGACAAGCCATAAGATTGGGGGAAGAAGGGAGGCCCTCCCTTATGCGCGGGGACGCCTTTTGAGCGGGGCCCGTAGCAATTGCTACTCTTGCTACGTGGTTAATCCGGCACTGATCCTATTGGTCAACGCATAGCTCTCCCACACATCTCTAGAGGAAAAGGAATCTTATCCTGCAAATAATAAGATTGAGGAAGTAGGATAATTCAACATACCGGTATGCCACCTCATGTGCAGCGTAAGGCTAGTTTTGTGCGCGAACTTGTGCTTGCATATCTCGCAGGTGAACTTCTTAACGCCGGAGTGAAGGAGCTGATGGTTGATTAGGTTCGCTTTCGTCTTGAACGACGCGTTACACGTCTGGGAATAACATTAATAGTGTAGTTACATTTACAGTCTGTTAAGGGGGCATCCATTAATTGCGTGAGGTGATTTTGGCGATTTTTCGACCCCTTCTCCCCCCTTGGTGAGATGTTTTGAGATTTTGTGTGACATTAAGGGGGGGACTCGAAACCTAGACAATAGAATCAGTGTAAAATGGATATTTAGTATTTAACTTTACTTTTTAATTTATTAATTTCCAATTTCTGACGAAAATAGTTACTGTCAGTAGAAACAACCTTTTGAACCTGTATAGACAATTTAAAAGTGATTAAAAAATATTCCCTCTTTCATTTCAATTCAAAAAGCTTAAACTAGCACTTAATTCCCAAAGGATAATCCTTTAAAAAGTGACTAAAGATGCAACGTACCTTACAAGTGAAGGGCCTAAGTTGTGAGTGCACCAGCTGATGCCGCTGCAGCAGCTGCTTGTGCTTGAAGGACTTGCCGCACTTGTTGCACACGTACCGCTGGCCGGCGTGCTCGGCTTCCTTGTGGTACACCACCGACGACGGGTGGTTGAGGACCTGATAGATATTCGCAAGTTTATGTATGTACTTTTGTTAACACGAGCATTAAATCTAACGATCATAATATCACCACGGTGATATCCAGTTGGACGGGTATATGGGCGTTGATTTTTATTCTAAGCGAACTTAGAATTATAATAAAGAAATAAATATCCCGAGACATTTTTTTACACACGGCTATCTGATCCCAAACTAAGCAGAGCTTGTACTATGGCAACCAGAAAACTGATATACTACATATACTACTTTGATACTTGATAATAATGATTAATATTTTGATACATGTAATTTTTGTAGTATTTATAAAACAGTTAAATCCATTTCCCATAATATTGATCTATCTATTCATTATAAACATTGTTTTACAATATTTTGTGATTTAAAAACATACTTATACATACATTGTTGTGACGAAATGTGGTTAATATTGTTGATCACGTGATTTTAGTATAAAATGCGGGTACTATTTTGTAGTCGAGTTCTTCGATATTAAATTCAATATGGCTCAAGATGACATCGATCGAGAATCGAGTAATTTGAATCATATCGCATAATGATCGGGTAAACGCGTGTAAGAGTATCGTCATAACAGTGGACGTATGTAGCGAGATGTGACTACAAACCTGCACCGCGCTATCGAATTGTCTTAAAACTCGTGACGTTATACGGAGTGTGGTCTCATTCTGTGAAGCACCGTGTAGCAGATAGTGCGCCAATTGGCAAAGTATGTAATGATAGTGCGGTACCTTCCCGCAGAGGTCGCAGGCGTACCCGCGTGACGGCGCGTGTCGCTGGCGGCGGTGCGTGACGGCGTGCAGCGCCAGCGAGCGCGGGTAGGCGAAGCGCGCGCCGCACTCGCCGCACGCGTACGCGCGCTCGCCCAGGTGCGCCGCCTGCACCCGGGGGAGGGGGGGGAGACACACATTAATTTAAAAGAAAAAAAAATTGAAATTCGAATAGTGCGCCCAAACCGCACTACCGTATTGCCTATGCCTTTGAGAAATGGAAGAATCGAAGATATTACTTCGCTTGTATTTTAGATTATATATTAGCGAGCTTTGAAATTGGAGGTTGAAATCTTAAAGCCAATTTTTTTTTTTTATACTTTTATGCTACGAAGATTTTGACTTATGGGAAAAAACTGTACAGTTACCATCTCCTTATCCCCATAGTATGCAAACAGGAAAACATTACATAAATCAGCATGGTACATAAATCTGTGATCATAAAAACTCATACAAAATCTTTTTTTAGTTAATTATAAATCATATCGACTCCACGTCGAACTCGCATATACCTTTATATGTATGGACCTGCTCTGCTTACTACTGAACAACTTTTCACAATGGGTGCACTTCAGTTTCACTTTGCCGGCCGGCGTCAGCTCCACCGTCTCCACGACGGCCTCCACGGGCTGCGGTTTGTCTTTTGGTTCGTCATCATTTGTTGTAATGTCTGAAAATAATTAAATTCTTAATAAATATCCCGGGACATTCAGACACGGCCATCCGATCTCAAACTAAGCCTTGTACTATGGAAACCAGATAACTGAATTAATATAATAAATAAATATCCTGGGACATTCTTCATACACACCCAAACTAAGAAGAACTTGTAGTATGGAAACCAGATTACTGAATTAAAATAATAAATACAATATCCTATTTAGAGTCGATTATGTCTTATAGAAAAGTATGACCAGATGAGAGTAGTCTCCGGAATAACTGCACCTATTTTAAAAATACTTTTACAGTTAGAAAGATACTCTATTCCCGAGTTACATAGGCTATGTGATCCCAGAGTACATTAGATCCCTCGGGAACGAGGGTAAAACCGTGGAACGGTAGCTAGTATTCTATAAATTGATACCTGTAACTATATTATGTTCTTAGGTTTCTTTCAATGAGAAGAGCTAGCAATTAACTCAGTAATTACTCTTTTCAAACTATACTAAACTAAATATGTCCTGTAGGTCTGTTGGAAATTAAATAAAAGTGAGCTCTAGACCCAAGCATTGTAGATCTCAATATTGAGACCTGTGCCTACCTTAAAAAAAAGGCGTTAAGAAATATAAATATTATAATACTATACCTTCACACTTAATATTGACTACAGCGGGACTAGCTATAACATCTACTTCGCCTGAGTCTGGTGTAATGGGCGCGCTGATCTCTACTTCAGGAGTATTTAACTGTTCAAAGTTGGCTTCCACATCAACGTCGATGGGCTGCGGGTTCAAATCCGGAAGCTCATTAGGAACTGTCGTCACAACATTGTTGTCAGGATTGTCCGCGAGGGGATCTTGTTCAGTTTCAACAATTGTTTCCTCTTGTTTTTGCTTCCTTTTCTAGAAATATAATGAAGTGACTATGAACCAAAGAAGTAAATATGAGCTTATTGCTTGGTAAATGACAAATTATTCACCTTTTAAGGTTTTTTTAAATATTGGAACTTAAAATATTAAATGGCTAATCCCTTAGCATTCATAACATGGCGGTCTCCGCGTTCCCATGACATCTTATGTTCCCCGGTTTTATAACGGATTATGTCAATATAGTAAATTACAAATTATGATTGTCAACAAACTCACAAATTACGCTCTCTCTATAATACTAGTGTAGATGACCCCATGACCCCACAGTTCTTGTGTCTCTCACTCAATGTCGCGCGCAAGATCAAGGTCAGAATGCAAAAGTTTGTAAGCCTGGATGTATAGAATTATAGATAGTTCTTCCTCTCTCACACAAAAATTACTGAACGGCTATGAATAAACCTTGCCACATAAATAGAGCATGCCCTGGAATTACATATACGAGTACGTATACGTTTTATCCGGGGAACATTTTACATCCCGTTCTATTCTAGCTGTCGGTAGTATATACCTTGTGTTGGATGATTTTTGGGCAAGGTATGATGTTCTGTCCAGTGTGGTCGTGGTCTCGCTGGTGGGTGTTGAAGGTGAGTCTGGTGGCGAAGGTTTGGTGACACTGGCCGCACTGGTACGTCACCGGGCCGTGCTGGGCGACGTGGGACATGTAGCGGCCCACGCATGAGAAGTGCATGCCGCATATCGCACATTCTTCGCGGGTTTGACGCATACGACCTTGAATCAAAAACAATCCATACCTGTGTAAATATCTATATAAGTGTGCATTTAGAAAAATATTTATTTGGTTCCCATAGTACAAGCTCTGCTTAATTTGGTATTAGATGGTCGTGTGTAAAGAATGTCCCGGGATATTTATTTATTATTATTAGACTAATATATACAATACTATATAATCCGCCTTCTCAGGGGGATGTAACATTTTCCCGTGACAAAAATAAATGATTAAATAAAATCTGCTTAACTTGTTATGCATGATTGAGTCACAAACATCCAATTTCGAGCATTTATTGATTATTAATACATACATAAATGGTAAAAATAAGTAAATAGATTTAATCTAGCAGTTTCAATCGTTTCCGAGGTATCTAATGAATCATAGAATTTTAACAAAGCCTATGTGACTCGGGAATAGTCTAGGTTTCAATGAGTGAAATAATTTTTTTAATGGAGCTTATCCATTAAAGGTTCAGATATGATCTCCTACATACAAACTAATAATAATAATAAATGTTTATTTCCTTTCTCCTTACAAACTAGGTAGGTATAATGTGGATATTTTTGGACAAGGCTTAAAATTACTTATAATATTAAAGTTTGCAGGAGTAACTAGTTTCCAAGCTAAGACGAAGCCTGTGTTATGGAACCAGTCTCTTCCACCTCGGACTCTCATTAAATCTCTAAAATCAAATACAATTTACTATAAGATATATTAGTAAAGATATCTCCAGAGATTCTGAACTGGAGATTTAATATCCCTCACCTTTAGGCCTCCCACGTCCCTTGCCTTTCACAACCACTACTAGTTCTCCAGAATCTTCCAAATGCCCAATGACCTCAGGTTCCTTTGGCGTAAGCACTTTGTGTTCAGGTGATTCAGGTTTCACTTCCACATCACTTTCCTCAGCATCTATCACACCCTCTTCTTTGAATATCCTCTCCAATTCTTTACCCTGTAAATAATAATGGGTAATTAAAACAGATAAACACAATATTAGTATCTCGAATAGATTTTTTAGTTTAACTGTTATCACAATGACTCTGTGGTAAGAATTTGAAAGAATTTGGTTCAAAAAAAATCTCAAGAATTGATGAAAAGGTTACTGAAACTTGGCTAATACTTTGTAAAAAAAGAAAATAATTTTGCAATAAACTCCGAGGTTGCAATTTGATTGTCAGATTGTATAACCTGATTTTAGCTTAACCAGTAATACAATGTCATCCCACTCACTCTTTAATTCACTAAAGGTCACGAGACATATGCTGCAGAACTTTTAATAAATATAGAGGAAAATGATAAACAGGAATAATTACTTACAATCAACTGACAACACAATAATAATGCGTAAAACTTATTTGAAAAAAGAAGTGATTCAATACCTGTACAGCTTCCCTAAACCTAGTAGGAGTTTTCCGCCTCCTCTTGCCGGTGGGCTCATCTTCCCTACCATCTTTTTTCAAAGTTTTTGACACTAGTTCCCTCGCAGCGGCCTCTAAGGCCAGATCTTCAGGAGTTTTAGGCTTTTTTGGAGGCCTACCTCGTTTGCGTTTGGGCTTCTCAAGCCCAGCTACTTGCAAGGCTATGGGGTGTTCCACTTGGTACACACCTTCACTTGTATTAACTGGAATTATTTGGTAAAACACTGTATCAAATCATTTATTTGCATCTCAGGTGTATCAAATTAAAATATAAAATATGGGACTTAAATGTCAGAGGCCCTTTACAGTAATTTGCTATTGCTTAAAATAAAAAAACTTAAGAAAGCAGAAAAGGCGCAGATATTAAATATCTATGAGATCGCATTATTTATCATATTGATAGCTATCTAGCTGTTATCTGTAGGTTAAGCAGTCTGTATTCATTATATAGGTATTCTACAATATAGTAGAAACACTAAGGCATTATAATATAAAGGTAAATAGGTAGTAAAAAATAAACTAACTATACATTATTGCTAAATAGACTAAGTAATCCTTAAAATATAAATAGGGAAACAAATAATAAGAAACAATATTGGAAAATCCCATTTAAGGACAATAACATTAAAACAATGTGATGTTTTAACTTGGACATGTAATTTTTGACTCTGAGTACAAGCAAGTGTGGAATTTTTTTCTTTGACATTTGAATATTTATGAACCAAAGAGACCCAGTATTTTGGACAAAATGAACTTGGAGTTAGGGTCAAAGGCCCATAACAATATAGATTACCACAAGAGACATCTGTGGTATAGATATTCTGTCTTACCATCTATTTTACAAGCCATTTCATGTTCATTTGAGTTGTAGTGAAAACTTTTTTAGGTGATAGTGTGTAGTTTTCTAATATAAATAAACACAAGAATCAATGTGCATATAAATATGTGTGTAAACATATTTAGAGTCCAACAGACTTTCCAAAATGTGACGTTGCTTTATAGGGCTAAAAATAAGTCCTAAAGATGAGTCCTAACAAGTAACCAACTTTGTTAGATCTGTATATTGTTTATGTGAATTATGTTGTATTTTAACCCTTTGCACTCCAGCGGATTTACTGTTAGCTATTTAATGTCGCAAATACGGCAACAACAGGGTGCAAAGTGTTAATTTTATGTTTGTGCTGTATAGAATAATGATGTAATTCCAATCTAGGCTACTATATATAGAAGAACACATACCTTCATAAACAATATTCTCAGTAATGATCTCCTGTTCAACAGCAGAATTAAGTAATGTCTTTTTATACTCTTTTTCTCTCATATGTAGCTCACGAATTATTTTCTGAAATGTTAAATATATCTTATGTTTCCTATTGTGGTATAAAGTGGTATGAAGGCTGGGATGGGAATCAAAGTCCCAAGTTAGTTTTACAGGTTGTGCAAGGAACAATTTATGGTTTCTTGTTTGAAATGATTGTTTTGTCTCTCTCAGTGGGTCTTACAATTAGTACACAAAGTTAAGAATGTGAGCCTACATGGAAATGAGATTTGTAGTATCAATAAGCGTTTAAATAACTGTTTTCAACCTTCTTTTCATGGGTGTTGATGATAAAAATAAAGATTTTACCTGTCCATTTATAATAAGGTTCAAAAATTCCACAGTGGCTTCCAATTGAATGGTACACCCTGGACATATGGTCCGTGGAAGCTGCCCATCATCAAAAACCTGGAAATTTATATACAAATATAAGTACATGATTTATGGAGTGACCTATGTATGACCTTATGGATGAGACCTTCGTGTTATATTGGTTTCTTATACAAGTAGAGATAATCGAATTGGTAAAATATGTTTGGGCAAGGTCGTTAGTAAACATACACCTCTTAATAATATTTCCCAATCAACAATAACTTAATAACATACCAGAACATTACATAAACATATGGGATCCGCATTCCACTCTCAGACGTGTCACTTATGTGTGTATTATAACATGTATTCATTCATTTTTTTCTTTGATAACGATCAGAATTAAGTTTTCGATAATATATCAGCTGTTTATTGTCAAATTGTGGCGCCAGTAAAAAGGATGGTGAATAACAAAAATAAATAACGTAATAAAGTCCAAGTTGAGTCAAGTATTTACTGAAGTTACATTGGTAAAATTATATTGTCATGTAAAAATTATTTCCATCACTCTATATATCGTTAAAGTTTAGTTATAAGCATTAAAGATACGAAAATGTTCATGTTGTACATTATGTCAGCCATCTTAACATTTTCTTGAAGTCAATACAACCACAAAATATATGAAACCAATGTACCTTGATTGGCAAATAAGAGTTAATAATTTCACTTAGGTTTTGAGTATTTTCTTCACATGAATATAACAGGGTTCCATTGTCGTTTTCTGCTCCACATAATCGACAAACTGTAGAATTATAAAGAAACACTTCCATATTTTTGCTACACGGTAACTACGTGCGCCATCTATTTCCTTAATTTTCGTTTCCGTTCATTGATTTTGCCGAAACGTTTCATTTCTTTAAGGAAAATGTAAAAACAAAACATATTTAAATTGTGTGTTTTAACATCTTAAAATATTTTATTTGATTTTATTTGAAAAGAAAAAAAATCGTTCTTAGTTCTGAAGAGTTATTTACCCTGACTTTTATAAAAATTATTCGATTATCGGTGAGAATGTGAAATAACATGGCAACCTAAAATGTGTTATATAGAAATGGCAACTCTACCGACTTTTTTTCTTTTTGAAAGCCCTTTCCGGTTTAGTTCTTGGGGCTAGGAGCCGTAGTTTCGGTTTTTATTATTTTTAATCGCCTCTAATCCAACAAAATGAGAATCTATAAGGATATTATTACTGGTAAATGCGTTTGTTATGCCGTTTTAGTATAGTTTCTGTGAATATTTCGTTTAATATGTGCATCTTTGATATCAGTGATTTTGACATTTCATTCGACAGTGGTCTTTTATTGCAAATATTTATATCGGTTTGCCACATCGGCATTCCAGATGGTTGAAAATGTATATGAAGTGTAAACTAGCTGTTTTTGTTTTCAGGTGACGAGATGTTCTCGGACTCATACAGAATGAAACTGGTCGACGAAGTTATTTACGAAGTCACCGGTAAATTGGTAACGAGAGGCCAAGGCGATATAAAAATCGAGGGTTTCAACCCTTCGGCCGAAGAGGCGGACGAGGGCACAGACGAGAACGTCGAGAGCGGTGTAGACATAGTCCTTAACCACAGGTTATGTGAAACATACGCATTCGGTGACAAGAAATCCTACACATTATACCTCAAAGACTACATGAAAAAGTGAGTGTTCAGTGACATATGCTTGTGTGTTAACGATAATTTAGGCTTAAGTAATATTTAAGGCAACAGGTCTGTTTATATTTCTTGAAGTGCTTAGCTTATAATATTCTAAGCTGGTTATCAGTGTAATGCAGATATCTTATCGAATATCAATGTCACAATGTTAATTAAGTTCAAGGTGGGTCGGATTATTGCTGAATTTGAGTGGCAGAAGAAAATCAGTCTATTTTCGTTACTTTTTTATCTTAACTTTTGTGAGACGGCTAGTGGCCTTTGTTACATGATATGAAAGTTATAGAAATATGTGTGTTAGCATGTTCATGCATATGTTCTCCAATTTTTTATTAGAAGTAAGCAGCAGATTTCTCCCATCTCTTATCTAGTTGATCTGTCAACACTTCATAAACCATCAAAGTTTAATAAATATTTAAAAGTTGACATTTGAGTACTCTATTTCAATGTAGTTGATAGGACTTTGAAGCTCCTCTTTCTATGTTAGATAGATCTTGTGTTCTGTTTGAGATTCAGTAAATAGGTTTTACCATTTTTGACCACAATACTTATTATATTGTGACTGTATAGGAAGGTGTGTTAACTGTCCATGCACTATGTATAGTGGATTTTTGATCCAGCTGTGACATTCATGCACTATATGCAATGTTAACTCCAAAAACTTTCATAAGGACCTTAAACAGGACATTAATAGGCTATCATTATACCCATGGACATACCAGGGACTGTAAGCAAAATAGCCTGGACAGTCAATCTGTTAAGAGACTATTTGTAGCTTCCAAACTAAACAGTTATAGTTAGATTGGTGAGTCATCTTTTATTTGTAAATTGCCAACTAAGATACAATGTGAATCTAGTTCATTTGACTTGCATTATTCACTGAGTAAGCAATCTTATTGCTGATCAACATTGTATCCTAGTGATTCATATTTGAATGCATCTATAACTAAGTGTAATTTTGCAAATGCTTCATTTTATATGCTTACTAGCTGTCCGCTGCGGTTTTACCCACATTTTTCAATATTGCATATAGCCTATAACCACCTATGACAAAATATAAGTCAAATAGTAGCAGTCCCATTTCAATATGTTCAGTAGTTTTGAAGTGATGGTGTGTCAAAGGTACCCTGTTTTCCTTATGTATATAGATAAGACATTTACCACTATAAGAATTCTTTGGGATAGAGAATTACATTAAACTGATTATGGTATTAAAATCAGTCTAATTTTAACAAGTTAAAGTTACAAGATACTGATATTATCTGAGGGCTATGTATACTAAGTTACATATTGTTATTTTTTGGCATCTTTCAAACAGGCATACTTATATTACTTTTATATGAAATTCATTTTGTATCTGCATTACACTGTATTGTGCATCATCTAATACCAAGGGTTGATAAACACAAAGTCTTCCTATGGAGCTATTGATGCAAGATCAATATTATCTTTAATGAAAAAACATTCATTCCCATAATGTTTGTTCATGAAATGGAGATTACACTTAAATTTAAGCAAATCAAGATATGATGTCATAAAAATGAGTTTGTCTCTCTAAATTGCCGGAGCAATTTCAATTAAAATCTGCAGCTAAATTACCTAGTATATAAGAGAAAGCATTATTGATTCAAGTAATATCACTTAAGTCCCATTTGGAATGCAAACATGACTGCAGGGTAATAGGTAGTTGTGTTATGAGTCAGTAACTGTCCATGCAATGTGTCATTGAACTTAGCTCGAAAATGTCTTGCAAGATCAATGACTTTATGAAGTGTTTTATGATTTTAATATTTAAAGCAGATTAATTGATGACTTGTAGTTCAAGTGAAAGTACCATATTTATTATCTTCAATAATTATTGAATCTGTTGTCTAAAAATTTTACTACTATCTTCAAAAATATCTTGTGCTAACCTCATGGACATTGTATACCTCATAGTACCCATAGATGGCCTATTCTGTATATTGTAAACATTTTTTTTATTTTCCATGATTTCAGATTAGTTGCAAAATTGGAAGAGAAGGCACCCGACCAAGTGGATGTTTTCAAGACCAATATGAACAAAGTAATGAAGGATATCCTCGGCAGGTTTAAAGAACTCCAATTCTTCACTGGTGAATCCATGGACTGTGATGGCATGGTCGCCATGATGGAATATAGAGATATTGACGGCACCCAGATTCCTATCATGATGTTCTTCAAACATGGTCTTGAGGAGGAGAAGTTCTAAGCATACTGCATAAGTGAAACTACTCATAATATTCCATTTCAAAACAGACGCCTAACTCATTTGATTTTTTTAATTTATTTACTGAATCATGGCTGCATCGGCTGGAACCGGCTACTCCCATCACAAGGCTGAACAATTTTGTAATGTTAATAAATGTTGCATACTAAATAAATGATGAACAACTAATTTATTTTATTTATTTTTACTAGAAGACCTAGATCTTATATTGAGTCTACAAAAAAATGTTCTTCTAACCTAAGGTTCAAATTTAGGTTGATTGGTCCTGATGGATTTGAAGGTAATACAGTGCCATCTAGAAGTGATTCATTTAAAGTAGTTATTATTCAACACCATCTAGTAGTGAATAGCTGTACTACTGTCGCTACGAAGTCTTGACAGAAATGAAACTAGTTTGTGGTTAACACAATAGATGGCACTGCTACATTTTTAAGTGCATAAGACGTCAGGATTCGTGACGTCATTCTTGTACAAATTTCTTAGTCCTCTTGCAAAATGCAGATATTTAGCCAACCTTTGGCAAAAAAAGTTATTAATTATTAAAAAAATTATTGTATTTAAGAAAAGAAAAGATAGCTCCCTCTACTTCTAGAACAAATATTTGCTCTTTCAGACTTTGATGCCCTGGTGTATTTAGTGTTTTCAATGCAGGCATAATTATTATGGTTCATCCAGTGCTGGATGCAGTAGCTGCAAGCAAGCGCGGGGCCCGTAGCAAAGTGTCGAGGAGCTATCTACTTGTAAAAAAATAAACGGTGACGGGTGGCCTCAGACACGCGGGCCCCCCTTTGCGCGGGGCCCGTAGCAATTGCTACTTTTGCTACGTGGTTCATCCGGCACTGGGTTCATCTGACCAACGTTGAGTTAGTTGTGTTAATAATATTTTTAACGATTACCTCCATTAGACTTCTGATGTCCTAGTACATTTTTAGCGTTTCAATGCAGAATTTGTGAAAGTGAGATGCGCTACCAACGGAGAGTAATAATAGTAGTAAGTAGGTAACGTTATCTAAAGATAGATCTTAGTATGTACATGTTTAGGTGTCTTTTGGTACTTTTCTCTATTCTGTGATGATTAAATGTATAAAATTATTTATTTCATTACTAGCTGTGTCCGCAATTTCGGACACGTTTTCGTTGTCAGAATACTTTAGATAGAGCCAATTTTGAGAAAAAACTGGCAATTATTCTCAATTTACAGACACGATGGTACAGTTTTAATAGGTATAGGTGTATGTAGTGTAGATAGAAGATAACCAAGCAGCTGCTATCGAATCCCTTGAATAATTTTTTACTGTTTCTTATTTCTGATATCCAGGCACTAGACTCCATTTGCATTCTTGCAATCTTGCTGATGATGACGAGCGGTCGGTTGGGTTTTCGAAACAGGTCAAATATTTTCGGAGATTAGTGTGTTAAATGACCCTGTTTCGAAAAATATAGCTATCTCAACCGACGTCTGTTTTTGAAAAATATATTCAATGTTCTCGACGGTTCTTATATTATAGTAAGAACTAAGAAGACATAAGAGGGTTGAAATTAATAAAACAGCAATAAATTTGAGGTATGTTATATTTATCGAGTTTGTATGTAGGTAATAACTACAATAAAGTACAGAGATGACCGATGATTCTATTACAATGGTGTTTAATCTAATCACAATGTTCTCAATATGTATTCATCATTTTTCTTGTATACTTTTTAGGCATTCACTAGGCACTAACTCATGCCTTAAATTGCTTAGTCTTTAATTTCTCCATATTTACATCAACAAAATACCACCAAAATTTTGGATAATGTGGATAAATCGAATTAAATCATTGGATAGTATTAAGAATGTCCATATTCCAACAATAAGTCGTAATTAATTTTTGAAAGTAAAATAAAGCCGTATAAAGTTGTCGAGAATAGTCCATTTTGACAGCTAAGAGTGCAATTGAAAAATGTACCTTATGGAGTTACGATTATGTTCAACGGCATCATCATGCAATAAATCATTGGATAAGTAGTTGTACCTTATATCTTAAGTTATTAAGATGATTTTTCTGTGGCATTTTTGATGTCAAAAAAGACTAAAACCTCGACAACTTTAGTAATGTACATTTACACCATTAAACAATATTTAGTAACTTATGGCAGATAGTGCCTAGTTAAAAACTGCATCACTAATATACCTAATATAACTTTTTGTAGTTTGTTACTGTACAAAGGCATTATTTTATAATTATAGGTAGGCAACCTACATTCAAAGAACCTTAGGTAAAGAAATAGTCATAGATTTAAAAATGTGAAACAATAATAGTTATACATTAATTGTCTATAAAGTCTATTTTTAATCCTAGATTGCTTTCGTTTCATTAGTTTAGAATGCGTTTCACAAATAATCAGGTAAGATAATAGTATAACATATATACAGGTGTAGGAATCTACTTCGCCGAAAATCACCAAGATATTTTATAATAGACAAAATAAAATATCGTGACACACGATTATGATAAACATGAAGACTTATTATTGATGCAATAAGTATATTGTCCACGAAAACTGACCACTAATATTTTGTGGTGGGTAAAAATAAATTGGTTTCATGGTTACACAAGTTTAAAATAATATTAAGGTAAAAAAAACATGGTTTTCGGCTCAAGTAAAAGTAATTTTACATCCTTTATTAAAAACTATTTACTGATTCCATCACATTAACATCAGTTTTGTTGGAATATGGCCAGTAAACACAGAGAATGGTGAAAACAAAACATTTGACAAATATTTATAATATATAATACAATCTCCAGGCATACAACACTACTGGGAACCTTAAATAGATCAATAATATCTGTAATTCTGACATAGAAACCAAGTGTTACCACTAGAAAATTAACAAATTAATATAGTTAGTTTACATTGGTAGAATAAAGTGTTGGTACTTAATCTGTCCTTATCAATTATTGATGCAGTTCATTATGACATTGCGTTATATGTAATAAGACCATGTTTGACGGGACTCAGAATGAATTTACAAACAAACCATTATGTAAAAAAAGTATAAAATACTATTTTACCAATCAAAACAATAAGAGGGTTACGTATTGTGCCAGTATTTTATAGAAATCTCCACAGAAAACCTATTTTTGACATTCAATAAAGTCTGACAGGTTTGACATGCAGTCAAATAGGTTGATTCTAGAATGATAGTGTTTTAAAATACAGTTTTAAATGTCGACAGTTGGCAAAGAAAACAAGGTGAACTGTATTTAAGTGTAGTTTAGTATTGCCATATTACAGATACTAAGTCGCAAGGTTATTTGGATTATTTGCCTGAAGATTTTTCATACATTCTCAGCTAAAAGCTATTTTTATTTAAGTTCGAGCGCACATTACCAATGCGTTGTCTTAAGGGATAAACCACAATATCTATAATTAATTAATTATGTATAATCATAAGGTTACATTTAAGGTTCTCCCTTAGGACAATATCTGTTATATCCTACGCTCGATGTAAGAGGTATAAAATTATAGTTAAATATTTATTACAAGAAGTTGACGTTTGTTATGTCGCCGTTGATTTGCCAAAATTCGTCTTTTCGCTGAAAGCCTAGTAGTTTCGCGAGAGTTCTCTTTACGTCTTTTGTTTAGTGATACGTATAAAAACAAAGACGACAGTCTATTTGACAACATTTGTACTCAGTTGGCATCAAGGCCAGTGATAATTGGACGTCTTAGTCTTAAGGCGAAATGACGGATTTCAAACGGCAACATTTTTATAAAAGTTTAATGAGTGAGTCGATTTGCATTGAGCTTTCTAAAGTTAAGATTCGTGTCGAGTTTTTATTGGAAATGATGGGTGCTCAAACCTACAAGAGGGAGTTATTTTGTAAGTGTAAATATGCATATAACAGTGTGTCAGACATAGGAAATGTATAAGGATACTGGTATGTAGGAGTCAGTCATATAGCAAACAATACAATATCAGAAATACCGAAATAATTTTATGATAATTTTTAGAAGAACAAGATCGTATTAAATTTTATAAATATCTCAATATAGTATAAATATATTTACATTCATTAACGCTAATATTTTTTTTAATCATATTGGTGTCTTATTTAACGCACACTTAATTTACTCGTTTATAAATAAAAAATATTAGACATTAAAAAGATTTCTTATGGAATGGTTTTTTGTACAAAATCAAATACAAAATCCACCTCACTGGTAGAAAAAATACAAATCACAATGCCTTTATGATGTATAATCATAAATATAGCGGGAGCGGCGCCCCCTACCGGCGCGCGCCTAACTTACCGCGACTAGCTGTACATTGTACGTTCTGAATGAAAGTTACACTTTCACACGCGTCCCCATTCTCCCCATCCTTCCCGACGTTCCATTGAAAAATAGATCCATCACTACTTAAATTTATAATTTACAAATAAGGTACTCTTTTAAACCGAATACGATATAGGATTGTCCTCACTGGTCGAACGTACACCGGGCCCCAAAAACTAATGTCACTAACCGCTCTAGAGCACTACGTCCCGTCACGACACACCGTCCGTAGAAAACTCAATGGAATGAAGATTTATTGCTAGAATTGCAAGATCACAAATGATTCGAAGAGTCCGTCCCCTCTACTCTCAACAGTTGAACGTGTTGGAGTGTGCGCAGGAGCGCGGGTAGTCGTCCATCCGCCCGTACCCGCTCTCCGGGATGATGGAGTACTCGGGCTCGCTGTACTCGGCGGAGGCGCGCTCGTACTCTCTGTCGTTCCGCGGGAACCCGATTATAGTCTCCGAGTTACGCAGGTATCCATTCTCCTGCTTTCTCGAGTAGCGAGTGTCGACGTTCCGCTGGAAGTTCTCCGGGTGGCAGACGACGCCGTTGCGGTTGTTCTTTTTGTCGGGTAGGGATCGTAGGGAACCGTTGTTGAGGTGGTGCGCGGGGGCTCCATTGTTGAGCGTCATGGGCTGGTGTGGACGCGTGTCACCGCCGATGTAGGTGAAACCGTTGGCGGGCAGCGTGCCGCCGCCGCCGCCTCCCGAGCGCTGCGGCCGTCGCGCAGAGCCCTGGCCGCCTGACATGAAAAACACGCTCGGGGAGGCGTAAAGCTCTAGCTACAGTTCCGTCACCGGAACCGGGATGGGCCTCAGACCGGGGGCGTGCGGCGGCACGGGGTACTGCGACGGGTGGATGCCCCGCACTATACAGTCCTCCTCCGTCGATATTGGCTTGTGGTACTCGAGGTTTTTACGCCCGTTCCATTTGTAGTCCTTGAGCTTATCTTGCATGTTCTTGCGGTACCTGTACAGTATGAGGACGAGAGTCGCAATCGTGGCCACACATGTGACGACCACTATGCAGATAATGGTCTGTTGTCGTGTGTCGTGATGCTCGCAGCCCAAATCGTCGGCATTCAACGTCTTCAAATATTTATCTTTCAAATGGTCGGGACTCGCGCATTGGATTTGTGTAAAGTTACTCTTATCATTCAGCAGCTCCTGAAGCCACAGGAGCTGGCAGTCGCAGGAGATAGGGTTGTCGGTTATGTCCAGTTGCCTTAACTCTTTGCCGACAAAAACGGTTTCACTCAAGCTAACGATTGCGTTATCTCTCAGCGAGACGTGTTTCAGTTTGGGTAAACCTAACAGTGTGCAATCTTCGATCACTGCCAACTTTTTGTTATTTGATAAAAGTAGTGTTTCTAAATTTATATTATCCTCCAGCGCACCTCTTTCTACTCTCTCCAGTAGAGTGGCACCTGTAATATCTAGCAATTTCAAGTTTTTCAATCCTTTGAAAGAGTGGCTTTCCAGAACCAAGAAATCATTTTGTCCAATGTACAATTCTTCTAACCTCGTGAGACCGGACAACTGTTCCGTAGGCACTACACTCAATCTGTTTCCAAAGAGGTTAAGACTTCTCAATCCTGGCAGGCCTCTGAATGCATACTCACTAATATTAAAAAGTCCAGCTCCATTTAAATCTAGAACAGCTAGTCTGTTGAGACCAGCAAAGGCATCATCAGGCAGGAACGAAAACCCGTTCAACCCCACATGTAACTCAGCGAGGCTACCTAACAGGCTGAAGGAAGTCGTTGGCACCGAACTGAGCTGGTTATCGTCCAAGTATAGGATTCTCAGAGCCGATAATTCAGCAAACGCTTTGGGCTCGATTCGTGATATTCTATTCTGACCCAGGTTTAGTTCTTCTAATCTGGGCAGAGTTGAAAACACACCATTCGTAAGTTCCTCGAGGAAGTTTCTCTTCAAATTCAGCACGGTCAAGGAGTTGAGCCCATGGAAGGTCGTATTCTTCACTGACGATATTTTGTTGTGGTTCAGGTGTAGCTCTTGGAGTTTGCGTTGATATGCGAAGCTCTTCGTGGGTATATTGACGAGGTGGTTTTGGGAGAGGTCAAGGTGTTGCAGGTCTCCGTAGAACTGCATTGAGCTGTCGATGGTTTTGATCTTGTTGTTGCGGATGATGAGCCGCTGTATGGCAGGGTTCAGGGCGATGGGGAGGACGTCAAGGCGGCTCTCCTCGCAGACCACGACGAGAGTGTCGTCGTTGCAGCTACAGCCATTCGGGCAGTTCGCCAGGGCCACAGCACCGCTCCGCCATGCGAGCAGCTCGAGGGATATGAGGATCACCTGGAAATAAAAGAAAGAGCATGATCAGTTTATGTTGAGACATGACGTTAATCTCAGTCGTGTAAATTTAGACTGGATAGGTGACTTAATCACGCATTAACGGATTAAACGCATTTGGATGGGCACACCGAGTGAATATGATATAGTAATTAGTGGAATATAATAATTGAAGAACATGAAAATACTGCATTGGCAATAACTTGGTAAACACGTTACATCCATGGCCTTGCACATCCAAAGCTTGTTCTATACACTCATATTTGAATATATGTACATTGACCGCCAGAAATGGAACAGTCAGACTTGTTAATCAAAACGAAGAAACTGCCCTACACTAATAATATTTTCATAACTTAAAGTGTCAGTTTTATGGGGTCTATAAAAATACGGAATGTCAGTAATACGTAACATTTACCTCAGAATTCCATAACGTATTTAAATCTTGGTTAAGCGGCTCTGAGTGCATGAATATACCCAAAAGCGGAGCAGAGGTACACACGAGGTGGTCGCCACGTAACTGGCACGGCCGAATGTTATCTCAATTGTAACCTGTGCCATTACGTTAAGCGAGAACTAGAGCGCAAATGTTTGCCCACCCGTGTCCACTGCCAACGTTTAACTGAATCCAAATGCTTTCAATTACATTACACACACGTTTCTTTGAACATACCAAACGTGAAGTTATGTCTATACGTTGTAAGAGTGATGGCCTCCCAGTGAAATAGAATCAATGTAAGACGAGCGCGCTCCCACTGAGCGGACGCAAAAGGGAAAATAAAATGATATTGGAATGGGAATTTTGCGCAGTTTTAATTTATTAAAATGTGCTCCTCGGAGGCGCCCGGGGCCAGCTTCTTTGCTTCAAAGACTAGCACTTTTATTACGTTTCCTCTTTTCAACAATTAGCAAAGAGATCTGAGCGGCGTCGAGATTCGACTGCGGAATTACAAAGTCGAGTTTAATTTCGTTACAGAGATATTGCTGATAGATGCAATGCCGACGATCTCCGACGCTGAAAAGACAAAGCTACCAGCAGTTTATCGGGTAAGTGGGTTTATTAGCATTCTATAGGGCGCTGGGAACTCGATTGGGGATCAAAGATAGCAACGAGCAGCTCAGAGTTCGCCTCCGTCCCCTTGGCGAAACTGTTTATTAAATTAAATCTAAAGTTTGCATTGTTTCTGCAAACTAACATTTTCTCATGAAACTAAAAATAATCTGTATTTATATTTTACGTGATAGACCGATAGCTGTTGTACATTGTGAGCAAACAAATGAAGTGTCTGTTTCCGTTGCAACAAAGTGATAAATAATGAAGCAATAAACAGCAAATGCAACAATGTACGGCAAAGTGCATAACTGAGAACGGTCGTAAAACAGTTTTATTTATTTCACTTTTGAAATCCGTGACAAAGTGCGCGAAAATATACGTTGCGTATCTTTTGTTGGGGATAAAACGTGGATGTACGCGCGTATTGTAATGCGAGTGCGGATTTTACCGCGTCCGGCCACATCCGTAGCGTTTTGCATTCCATTTGCGCATATCTGGTGTTCCATTTACAGGGCCGGGCGCACGGGCCGTTGTGATACAAATCAGAATCAAAATTCGATATGCAGGGTTATTCGCAAACAGTGCCGGCCGTTTTGCTCGTTTCACCCGGTGTGCGCCGGTGAAATTTCCGCTAAAATCCAATAAACTCGTACCAATACATACGTGTTGTGCGATTTTTGAACGAACAGTTTTGCTCTATTTAAATGGTATAGCGATTTTTTATGGGGATAATAATTTTGGGGATTTGGTGCTTTTAAAATTTTGATATTGAGGCAAATATGAAATTAAATGTGTACAGGGTTGGCTTTTGTAGGCATTTCCGTGTGTCATGGAATTATTGTCTTTATTGTGTATTCAAATTAATTGGATTTACAAGACCAAGGGGATATTAAACACTGTTTTTTTATATTTTCACTGCTTGTAGGTTATGTCTTATAAAACCAAGAGTAGAGAGATCAAATCTTTTCTATGTTTTAGAATTTTCTTTAATTTGTAACTTGGTACTAGTCACTACGGTTAACATAAATTAACTTTGTAATATTCCTGTGTCTATATTTTATGTATTATTAGATACTTGTAAGGAACATAACTAGAATGACTAGCGCCCAGCCCCAGCTTCGCCTAAGTGGTATAATATGACCTTACGGAAAACAATCTCTAAGCAATGGAGAGAGCAGGATCAAAGTATATTAAGTAGTTTAATCGCACAAACAGACAAACAAAAATTGTGATTTTGTTTTACACTATAGATATATATGTCGACTGTATATACAATATTGCATCATGCGTAAGCTTAATTGATCATTAATAAAAATTATAATTTTTGGAGAATATATCTTTTGGCTTTATCTGCATATTTTAAAATCGCCATTTCAATGGCCTCGCCTACAAAGAACGGGATAACGTTACAGTATTGTATTGTAAAGGTGAAACAGTGTAAAACACGAACATTTACGAGCTGAACGAACAGTGTCGAATGCATTAGCGGTTGTAAAAATTTAAGATGCGAAGTAATGTTGGAAATGTGCCTTTTGCAGAATACTTCGTAAAGAAACATAAATGTTAAATATAATATAAATGTACTGAATATTTCATTACACGGCCATCTGATCCTTTACTATGTAGGTTTTGATATATAGTACATGAATATTAACATCCAGATACAAAATTCTATTACAATCCATTTGACAGGCTAGTTGGCTTGGTTAGCGACTCTGACTGCCAAGCCAAAGGTCGCGGGTTTGATTCTTACCCAAGACAAACATTTGTGTGCATGAACATGTCGGTTTGTTCTGTGTCTGGGTATAAATCCAAAGGGCGCCACCCAAACGCATACAAAAGAAATCATTCAAATCGGTCCAGCCGTTTAGGAGTTCACTGTCAACACACATAAAGAAGAATTATATGTATATGTTATAGTCAAAGATCGATGTGCAGTCTCTTCGCGAAATAACTGGTTCATCCTAGGTTTGACCAGCGCCTTTCGGCAAACTACGAAATATATTTTAATTTCGCCCTTTAACTGATGTATTTTTGTCAATCCATTCTTATAGTATTGAAACTATATATTATACCTAATCTCACAAACTAACACAGTCCTGTACCAAATTTAGGTCTGACTAGTCAAACCCCGATTTTATTAAAATGAGTTCCGGCGTTTGACAGTCCAAACTAGTCACTCTTAGGATTAGACAAAAATTTGTTAGCCAAAGGTAAAAAAACGATATTGGTTTGGACTTTGCCTAAGACTTTATGTCAGACCTAGGGTTTGACTAGCCAAACCTAGAAGCGCCGAAGCTTCGATGTTTGACTATTACATATATACCTATAACGTTGATGATAAAGACCTAGATTTACGAAAGTCATGCAGAAACAAATTTTGGAAGAATTATAAAGTTTTTAAACGAGTCTAGTAATAGTAATCTAGTATTAACATGGCACAAGTTCAAGTTGTGTTCATGAACGAACATGTTTTTTTGGTCACCAAAAATCATACTCAATAAATATTTTTTTTATGTCTTAACCTAAACCTGCCTGAATTTACAGGTGAACGTTACTATAACTCATTTTTAAAACAACTATGAAGGTTAATCATATTTTAACAGAAAATAACTTTACTATTCAGTATGATAATAAAAAAACTTTATTTCCTATTTCTACGCGTACACCATTAATGGTATGTACCTCATTCAATACACGAACGGGCAACCCGAAGCAGATCATTTTCCCGCGCGTACCTAACAAATTATTTTCGCCTAGTTGGTACACAGAAAAGGCGTAACTTACTATTATGGGCCGGCGGACAAAAAATGCGGAAAAGTTGAGGGCGCCACTGTAGATAGGTATGCAAATCGCATAATTGAGCCACCGACTGACGGGGGAAATGCCAAGTGCCCAGAGAAAGGACCCGTATATTATATTAATTGCATGTAATTAGTCTGTGATATTCTTTGGAGCTAATTAATGTTGGTATAAAATAGGATAGGGGGTTCTTTAATTGAGAATAGCTCATGTATATGTTAAGTAAATTTTTTAACCGACTTTAAAAAAAGGAGGAGCTTCTATGTTCGACTGTATGTATTATTTTTTTTCACCGTTTTTTTAATATGACTGTAGACTAACAGTCAGACAGTCCACTATATGACAAGTGGTTACCATAGCCTATGAGCATTTGCAACACCAGCTGTAGTTGTGTAGCTTCAGTAACTTTAAATTTGACCATCATAAGTGCCCTCCTAAACTGAATAAACTGAATAAATGGTTTTGAATAGATTTTATTTTTAATGCTTTTTCGACCCTGAGAAGTGAAATTATTAAGTCTAATGTGCCTGTAAGTTATCTTTACCTAAGTAAAAGTTTCTAAAAACTAGATCATTCGTGTGACAATCCATGATCAAAATATTTGTCAGATCGTTTGTCCAATGAGATTGTACACATTATCGTAGCAGCGCTACAGTGATTTAGCTACGAGCTACGAGATTTACAAGTCGTAGCGGGCCATCACGGCAAGCAAAATTACCGTAGATAAATTCTGATATTTATTTACTACACATAAATATAATATTATAAATGCGAAAGTTTGCGAGGATGGATGTTTGTTACTCTTTCACGCAAAAACTACAGAACGGATTTTGATGACATTTGGCACGTATATAGAGCATGCCCTAGAATAACTTATAGAATACTGTCTATGTTGGGAAATGTAACATTCCTCAGGAACGCGAGTGAAACCGCGAGGGACAGCTAGTACATACATACGTATTTGTAGCTATTGTTGTTTTTCCTTAAAAAAATACGGAGCAACAGATTGCCTCAAACGGCGATTCCGGACGAAACCACAGGCGGAAGGTAGTATTAATAATCCCGAAAAGATTCACACCCAACGTTAGAATATCGTTTTATATGCAAATTCCATGGTCTGCCTCCAAAGTAAGACATTAACCAACTACTTAACCGAGCGTGCCCACTTTTGTTAGTACGGAATCCTAAAACAACCCTTTGCCAATGGCCGACGGCAAAGTCCGTTATTCAAATTAGCGAGAGTATACTAAGGGTTTGTTGATTAAAAATTCGAGTTACGAAGACGACTCAGACGTAGGTACCCGACGGACTGACGGCTGAATAACAAATTATTCGGGAACTGGGTCGAGTAGAGACATTCAGAGTAAAATTTAAAAGTTATAAAAATTGCGATGTTTTATCGTTTGCGAGATTAATTTCGGGGAGAAGCGTGGGAGCGGCGGCGTTTAATCCGAAAATTTGATTTAAGATATTTGGGGTTCCATCACCTCTTATTGACCTAAAGCGATTCGCTTTTACGTTAACCGACACTTTTGAGGGTTTCGTACCCAAAAACCACCCGTCCATCTGTCAGCGGGCGGTATCTCATGAACCTTGGTAAATATACTGTTGAAATTTTCACAAAGAATGTACTATGGTCGCTATAATAACAGATAGTAAAAATAAAATAAATTGTAAATTTAAGGGGGTTACCATAAAAGAAACGTTTTTGGCGATTCGTCAAATATGGTACGGTGTACGTTGTTGTACGACTGTTAAAATTTTCACAAAGAATGTACTATGGTCGCTATAACAACAGATAATAAAAATTAAATAAGTTAAAAAATTTAAGGAGGTTACCATAAAAGAAACGTTTTTTGGCGATTCGTTAAATATGGTACAGTGTACGAATCGCACTTTTTTAAAAAAACTTTTTGAAGAAATCCGTATCCGCAATAAGTGTTCATCTCAAGGCCACATTCCTAGTAATATACCTTATCCATAATCAAAAGCCAATACGTCTATTAATTAACAACAAATATACAACAATTTATCATACAAATCAATGATTTTAGCCGCAGAGTAAATAGTTAACAGAATATTCGATTCGAATAGGCGATATAGTTAAACTGTGTACACAGAATTCTGGCACAACCGACGCGTAGATATCTAAACCAATCATCTATTAATTAATTCAGGCACGTGTATATATCACAAACATACGTTAATATTATATATAGTTAATATATATATATTACTGTATTATAATATATTAACGGATCAACTACTAAGTGTTTACCTGAAAGCTAATATTTCTAAGTAGATTCTATACTACGTATAAAACAAAGTCGCTTCCCGCTGTCTATCTGTCCCTTGTATGCTTGTATCGATCTACATGCATATTATAATCGTGAAAATACGAGATATTTAAAGAATTACAACTATTAACTGCGCGCGTTTGACAGTTCGCGTATTACAGACCTCCGGAACGCGGGTGAACCCGCGGGGGACAGCTAGTTATATTATAAATGCGAAAGTAATTACGGATGGATGTATGGATGTGTCTTACTCAATCACGCAAAAACTACAAAACAGATTTGAATAAAACTTTGCATATACAGTGTAAACTCTTTATAACGAAACTCAAGGGACTGAGCATTTTTTGTCGTTATAGAGAGTTATCGTTATATGGAGTGAACAAAAAAAAACAAAACAAAGTGAACAAACCAACCAACTTGGGCTCACTTCAACGTTATAGGGAGTTTATCGTTATAAAGGATAACGTTATAAAGAGTTTACACTGTATACAGTTTATAACATGGAATAACACTTAGGATACTTTTCATAACTTCGTAAAGGTACGAGGTTTTGATAAAGTATTCAAATGCCAGTAATAATGCTGGTCTTTTACTAATATAGGCTACAGTTTTAAATATTTCCAATCCGTTAATCCGTTGATCTTATAGAAGGAAAGAATTACCCCGCGATTTAAAAGGGGTAACACAGCGTTATTTGATGCAAAACTGAGCAACGCTTGTACTATGGGAACCAGACGCAAAATACTTCTACTACTCCTTCTACTAATGGTTTATGTTTGCTCGAATGGGAATCGAACACAAACGAAAAACGTGTTATAAGTCAGGGCAACTACAAGACAAGAAAAATAATATAATCACTTATGACTTCCATTCCATTGGTATTCCTGTTAAGAGAACCTAATACCTCACAATTATACAGCACAATTGTATTTAAATGATTGTCAAGCTCAAAAAGATCGAAAAGGACGAAAAGGAGAAGGTATTCGCTTTGAAGCCCCAATGACAATTCATTTAAATGAACAAGTAGATAAACAAAACCTATTAGAGACATAAAGGAAACGGACCCATCGATATGTAAAATAAATAAACGAACGCCATGCGGAGCGAACAATCACAGAGTTCACGCGCTATTAGACACACTACGGTCCCGCGAATATTTGCGTTTCGGCCGTACGCCACCCGATGACCAGCCCGATTGATATCTATGCTTTCATCGCGGTTTCGAAGACAGGGGCCAACTTACGCTGGACGTTTAAAGCATTTTCGTTCCGCTCGCTTCATTTGTCGCTCACAAACGCTCGGTAAATGAGTCTCGTGCATTATGCAGATTGCGGAATCTGAACGCAACCGGGCGAGTCCGCGTTTCGTGCGCGACGTAACGCAACGTGCGCTGTTAATTGTTCGCCCGATTTGTCGCACGAATAGACAAATAATTCGGTAAACCGTATAACTGATTTAATTACGTAAACGTTGCGGGTATAAATTACACGGTCTGGCGTTGTTTGCGCGCGTAATTCATTGCGCGACGCGACGCGGACTACATCAGTAACGTTATCAATATTTTCATCGAGATTTATTGGCGTGCCATCGTAATTGGTAAAGCGAACTGAATGTATATCGTGTCCGGAATTATTCCAATGGCAAAAATAGTTTTTCTGCGGCGGAATTTTATTAATAACGAATATTTTTTCACGGGCTATTAATCTGAATGGGTTGTTGCGATGTCGCGTTCCCTTAAACTGTTCATTTTTCAATTTGTTCAATTATTCGAATTCATATTGGATAAGTATAGTTAAACTTTTCAGATATCTGATGTCAACGACTATGAAAAAATACACATAATATAACATTGGATAGATTTATGTTTGACAAGCCAGTTGGCCTGATTATCAAGTGTTCGTTTCCTAGCCAGACAAAGTATAAACTTCGGAATATATTAATCTATATGCTAATAGGTATTTAAAAAGAAGTATATGAAGATATAATATGTTGTCTGGTAGCCATAGTACAAGCAGTACAAGCTCTGCTTAATTTGACCCAATATTGAATTTCTATAATTGTTTTTCACTACAATCTCATCAAGTTTACAAAAGGGGTTTTACAGAAGGTTAAAAGAAAAGAAAACTGAGATTTGCGACAGTAAAAAAAGCATGAAAAATGGCTGTGGGACTGCCGTGAAAACTTAAAATACAAAATAACAGTGCAGAGCAACACGTCATACTCATAGTTGTTATAATTAACATGTCGGCGACGCGAACCCATTAGATTTTCTACCAAAAATCGCTCAACGTGGCACGAAGGTACAAACATAATGCAACCTCCGTACATAATAAACTTTCCAGTCAAGCGGTCAATTAAATAAACAAATGAATACGTACCATGAACATGTTGATGGTGAGGCAGGCAGCCAACCGCCGCGCGCACCGCTGCGCCATCTACAACAAGAATAAAAGTTAAATTAACGATTGCACCCAATAATTTCAATCACACAAATTGCAACCGGCCTTGTTTGAGTTGCAAATTCCCGGACCGGTCTCGGCGACTATATAATTTGCTGCGAACACGTCAGGATGGATTGGGTCTATTAGGGCGTGGGTTATGGGATGAGTGATGTGGCCGGATTCGCGGAATAGACTTTGTTGTGGTTACGTTTCGAGTTTGTCAAAGGTGGGCAACTAGCGGTCTAGTAGATGTTAGATTCTATACTGAATATAGATTGTTAGTTTTCATACAATAATATAACGATAAATTAATTATTTAATTGAGTAAATGCGAGCCGATGGCATTAGGATGAAGTATGTATATTTGTTTGTTACATTGACAACAAAACACCGAACCGATTTTGATTAAATTAACCAAAAGCCTTTAATCTTTAATCTCTTTTTATTGCAGATCTTATTAAATCTTATGAACCCGGCAAAAACTATTTTAAACAAAAATCCTTTATCAAATTTAACATGTCAATGCAGACTTCACCAAAAATAAAAATCGCTACCGCTTATGTCTTAAACAAGCATCAACAAAGGGGTTCTTCTTCTGTCACACGCTTTAACTAAGTAGGTTGTATTCACATGGCGGCATTCCCACTAGACGTACCATTAAACCACCGTTTATATTTATAACAATTTCATTAAAATCCAAAAGCAATTCACCGTAATTGCTAGGAAACGCTAAGGATCGCAAGGCATCGAAGCCCGCTACTTTCTCAAGGTAATTTTATGGTAATTTTTTTGATATGGCAACGTTATATTTATGGAGATTGTGACAACCATTGTTTATGTTGTAACTTGACGTTGGGCTTATTAATGATAGTGAGTCAGCGGGTTAAGGAATTCTGACTTGTTTTAGCTTGGTTAACTGGAAATTCGGAGAGTATTTTCTGTTTGTTTAAACGTTGCTATTTTAAATGCTTCTATAGAACCCTTTATCATTTGTTATCATTAGTCTGATGTAAAGGCTGCTTTATTGATACTTATTGATACTATTGTTTATGTCTTAACCTGAACTGATTTAATTTTTCCAATTTCATTAGTTATTTTTATTCTACCAATGTTTCTTGGTAGAATATTGACCTAGGCTTTACCTAGCTTAAGGTTCAGAGACTTTCTTCAATTTGTTTTTATTGCATCGTAGAGGTCTAATTAAGGGATTTTATCTAAGGACCTTAGCTTCGGTTTTACCGCTGTTCCCAGATAATTTACAACTGAAGGTATAAAAATTTGTAGACTAGCTATCTCCAGCCGTTTCACCGCATTACCGAGGCATGTGACATTTTGTTGAGATAAAAAGTATCTGATGTGTCAATCCAGGTTATAAACTATCTACATGCCAAGTTTCATGCAAATCCGTTCAGTAGTGTTTGCGTGAAAAAGTAAAAAAACATTCATACATGCTAAGAAACTTTCGTATTTATCATATTAGTACGTTTTATAGGTAGTGTTCCCCTAAAAGTCAATTTTCTAACCCCAATAAATTCTGGATACCTCACTCTAACCGCCTGTAAAGTGTCAATCATGTTCCCGTTATTGAAATTGGCTGCAAGCACGAATTTCCAGCACCAAGTCATTCCACCATAGTGCAGTATATACAAGAGGAACAACGGAGATTGAAACATCGGAATTTCCAATGGCCTGCATTATACCTCGTCTGTGGTGCGGCGCAATTTGAATACTTCACCAAAGGCCTATAGATAGCCCCATAGTGTATTGAGGCCTTAAATTTGCTGGTAATTCAAACTCTGGTATTTAGGAGTATCAGTAAATAAATGAAGAAGTTTGAAGAGTGAAAATTAAATATCACCCGGTCCATACTCTAGCTTATTTGGCTCTAGAACTGCAAATTTCTTTCTCCACTCAAAGTAATATATTATTTAATAGGACAGGATAACTCATAATTAGTAAAACATTTAATGTAGAGTTCGTCCGGTGAAGTGCTACCATCACTCACACCTACTTCCACCGTGATGCAGTAGTGCAATTAGAAAAGGAGGGGCCGGTGTAATTACAGGCACATGAGACTAAACAACTTCACGTTTTAGGTCAACAATGTATTGGTGATGCTCCTGGTGTTGCAAATATCTATAGGCAATAGCGACTATTTAGCATTGCGTGGATTTACCTGTTCTTGGCCCCATCATCATCATCATCCGCCTATCTCCGTCCACTGCTGGACATATGGCACGCCACCGAGCTCGATCTTCAGCTCTCTGTTTCCAACCGCTGCCTACTTTTTGGATACGGGGCATAAAAAAACTCTAATTCACCCTAGGTTTTTTTTTCGAAACGTTTGTGAAGCATCAATTTTCTTGTTGAACTCAAGTGAAACCACAGCTATGGAATGTTTCTGAAGCCACGAGGTTATGGCTGAACATATTATTTTGTACTATGAAAAGACTTGTGTTTGAACGTAATCTCTTCACGGTTAGTTATGACGTGCCAGAGGTACTGGTACAAGTAAAGCTAGGGGCCCTTCCCTGGCATTCAAGTGGAAGTGTTCTCCAAAAGCCAGTTCTTTTCACCCCAATCCAATAGACTGTAATGTACGTTCGAGTAGATCTCAAAACGTACTTTTGTATTTCACTCGAGCGACAACCACGCATAGGTACATTATACTACTTATCGAACCGTCATTAGTCAGTGGCACCGAAGCGAAGCATTCGAGAGCAATCGCGAACATCCACGATGACGCAGCTCGTTTGAACACCACGCTATTCAGTGTTGTTACGCAATTTCGTGCCGTTCAAGTTGGTAACTTAAAACTTTTAGTTGGAGCCCGGTTTGTTTGCGGCTCACAGTCGAAACGCCCTCGCGGTCATTACGGCGGTGAGCACGCGAAATTTCCGCTTTAAAGTAATTTGCTGTGTCACTACAGGCCTGAAATTTAGGCAACAACTAAGCCAGCAACGTATTTGCAAATGCAAAACAAAACGGCAGTAATGACTGCGCTAGTTTAAAAAAAACATGTTCGCTCAAGAGGTAGTTGTTGGCTTTTGGACGAACTTTTTTGGAACAGTTAGAAGTGTTATTAGAGCTTTTGTTTAAATAAAAGCTTTTTTTAGTAAGCAATTTTTTGAAGCTACCATTATAAATCACTTTAAGAAATAAAACATGTTCAACAAATCATACAGAAGAAAGTGATTTGGACGTTAGACGAAAACCTTATAAAATATATTAAAAATAGAAGCTTACATGAAGAAACACGCAGATACATAGGTTTTCTGTCATAAACACTAAACGTCTTAATTTAGTAATATAATTGAGTCCTCAAACTAGGTTACCCCGTGTTCTTTGAGGGGGTATTAATATCCATACATAAATTTCAGTGGTCGAGCATAACATGGCTCGGCTGGACCCTGGCTGCAATGCCCGGCTCGGACAAGATGCAGTTGATGTAAATTATTAAGTATTGCTAATGTGCATATCAGAGGCTACACTACCTAACAGTCACGTTGGAGCTTAATAAAACCTTGTGAAATGGGAAGGTACTATACTTATTGCTGAAGCCACTTTTGGACGTAGAAATAAGCTATTTATTTCAAAAATATCAAATAAAGTTTCAGCATCAAATCCAGAATACTATAATCTATAGATATGAGTAAAAATAGGGTTCCTTTGACACACCATCACCTCAAAACTACTGAACATATCGGGATGGGATTGCTACCATTCGACGCGGATCGATAACCGCGTAAAAAGCTAGTCTATCTATATATCTAAAACGAATGTTTGTATTTTTGTATCCCATACCTTCAGTGAGTTGTTTCACGTACGCATGAGAAGGTTCCCAACAAAATAAAGTTGCATAGCAACGCATAAGGGGAACAGCTAGTAAAATATAAAATTTGTGGCGTAATTCTGCCTTCAAACATGTCTTACTACAGAAAGGGTGACACGATATTATGTTGTATTTTAAAAGGGTTCTTTCAAGGGGTGGTTTACCCTCACGAAACTGATAGATAAAAGTAAACGCGCTATTTCTATCAGCGTTCGGAGACAATGTTTACGAACCCTCTCAAAGAGGTATGCAACCTCGGAGGCCTTTGTCGGGAGTGTCCATTGCCCTGTAAGGTAAACCCTAAGAGGATTGTAGTGCCTTCGCAACTTTCTTAGGGTTCTGTGTATGAATTTAAGAGCTTTTCGAATGGTAAGTTCTGTGTACATATTATTTGAACTACAAAGAAAGGTTTGGTACTCTGTTTGACCCATAAATAAAATAGTGATTTTTTTTTAGTTCGGTATTTCTACAAAAAATAAATCATGCGCCGTATAATATATTAAACAAACACCGTTACGCATAGTGTTGACTTTTTGTTTTTATGAGTAGGTGGTTATTGCATGTAAATTAAAATATTTTTAGTTTTATTTTTATTAACTTAAATGACATTTATTTCCTGTACGTTTCTGTATTTCCATGCGATTCAAGATATGAGACCAAATTTTGCAAATTAAAAACTGCGAATAAATATTATCTATTACGGATTAGATTCATTTTAAAATATTTTCTCTCTCTCTCTCTAGTCGTAACCCTCACTGGTGAGGATCGTGGCTCCTTCTGACCAGCTGTCTCCATCCATTTTGATTTGTTTATTCTTTAGTATTTGTTTTGTATGTGACATGATTGTAGTTTTATAATTTCTTTTTAATTTGACATAACATTGTATATTTGTATTGTAATAAATTGTATTTGCATGCTTATGCAAAGCTAGATGAGCTGAACCTATTGTAACTTGTAACACCTTAATTATTATTTCTTATTCTTCTTCGGTTTCGATCCGTTGCTTGGTGCATTGCAGCACTAATATAATATGTTAGTTCGAAGTAAAATTGAATCAATCATGCAAGCGTAGGTACCCTGCCAAATAGTTTCATCGTATAACAGAACCGTATAGAACACGCCCCGACCCACCCTTGTCCCTTTATTTGTCCTCGCCGAGTCGAGACGTACATCTTAGACGTTTCTTTACTTTCCTCGAGGCATCTCAAATACAGACAATCCTTATAAATTGTGATCCTATTCGTTTTTTGAGGATATACTTATGCCAGTACTTCACTTGAAGGCTTTTGTATTGATTGTTCAGTCAATTGTCAATGAAATTACAATGTATTATAAACCGTAACTCGATTAATATAGGTAAGTGTTTTATGTGTACCTCATTTTTATACCTCATATCTTTCTAATTTGTTATTAGATTAAGTGCGCTAATTGAATATGTAAAACAACATAAATAACTCAGAATACATAAGTACTAATAATACTGTGTTCTTAATGAAGCGTACCTTCGAGTATAAAAAGACAAAACATTGATTTGTTGAGGAAGATAGAGAGATGAATATACAAGCTCGGGTAACGTTTTAAATGCTCTCAATTATGTAACTACTACGAGCATCACTCAGTTCTAAATATTTTAAGTAACATTGATTATTCTAGATGTCAGGTACAATCTAGCAAGAGTCTAAAACAGTAATCTCACCACGTTTGGAGGGTACTTAAAATACTCGCAACTAAATTGAAAATCCCTCAGAATCTCAAAGGTTTCCGATAAAGACATCAAGTAGGTTTCTTGTCACGTCGCCTGATAGAATAGTGATGAGCACTGCGAGATACATATAAATAGATCGATTACTTGTTTATAATAGTCTTTTTTTTACTTTTTTTTTCTACTACAAATTATTCGTTTGACAAAACATTTTATAATGTAACTAAAAAATGAATATGTTGTATTGTTAGTTACTAAGTTTCTATTGTAAAAATCTGATTAATTTTATTTAGAAATATCGCAGGATATTCTTTAATTCCTTAAATACAAAATAAATTAATCGACTAAAGATCAATCTGATTAAACGGTGAGTTCTTACTTTATATAATTATATAATAATGTATAAAGATCTGCTTTCCTTAAGTAAACAGTGAGTAATTGGATGAGATACTGAATAGACTTTTGTGTGAGTCTATATAAGATTTCTAATAGGTATGCTAGGTGAATGATGGGCATTATTATTATGATTAAAAGGTTAAATGAACTTATAATATATAATTAATATAATAAATTGGATTGAAATAAATGTCAACGAGTAAACATACACAATTCAAATTATAAATAATCATAATGATTGATTATTTTGGTAAAGTTTTGTTGTTGCCATGTATAATTATTTCAACAAGATATTCTTTCGGTATAGCTAAACTATTTATCACTTTGCATCGTTATTTAAGTTCAGTTTTCATTAACACTTTAAATTGAAATCGATTAAATTCTCAGTCGAGTAATTCGATTTCTTTCAACTACCTTCACTATGCCCTTGGCACACGTCCTGTCCCCAGCCATCAGCACTAACGTTAGATTGGCCTCAAGTCCGGACCTAAACACACGAGAAAGTGTTTTAAAACCCCCATTCCGGGTAAATGGATATGTTACGACTGTATACGTTTCGAGAGCATCGGTGAAGCGAGGGTACGTTCTAAAGTCTTATTTACAGGACTTAATACGACATTTAACTGTAAGTACACCATGTTAAGGAAAATAAAGGAAAGCATCTAAAAAAGAAATGGAAAGTTATAGGGTATTTTTTGTTATTGAACGTTGGAAATGGTGGGGTTGAAATAGCAAGTATTTCTTTTGTCTATTTAAATGTATTGTAGACTGGTATAGATTTTGTTTATTTTAAAAAAATCTAGTAACGGTGAAATAAATAAAACAACAGTACTTATCGTAAATAGAATTCTACTAAAAGTTGAATATAATTAGTAATCGAAATGATTTTTTCTCGATTCATACAATCTCGGAGTCTTTAAGGCAAGAGTGAATAGGCATTACTTGAGTTCGCGTGTACCATCCTCGACTGCATCGTCACTTTCCATCAGGTGAGATCTAGTCAAATGCGCTCAAGTTTTTATATAAAAAAAAAGATTATTTGAACATACGTCGTTATGGCATCAAGATCTTGCAAAACCTTTCTATGTTTTAAGTAACGCAATATTTCACGTCTTGGCTGTCCTAATGTCCATAGTTTAGACTGGTATCGATAGTGACTAAACTTGCGGCACGCTATGATGGCCATTTTGATGTTTAACAATGACAAAGAAAAATAACCTTAATTCCTTTAGACATAAGGTGCATCTATTGATCCAACAGCTAATTGTATGATGATGGAAATCAACCTTATTCCAAATCCATACAGTTTCTTTTCCTATGACAATCTGAAACGTCAAAACGGCCATCATAGCGTGCCGGTAGTATAATTACAATAAACAAGCAAGAGTACCTATATCCAAAAACAAACTCCCTTTTTCCCCTCTTCCTTTCACGGTGACTTAAAGGGCAACAATGACTTCCTTATAAGGGCAAGGGTAGGGGAAACAAGATTACAGGCTTTTGCATTGATTCCTGTAGTCTCTACTTAATTTACTGTCAGTGATACTGTACTCGTATATATACGATCTTAAGGTTCTTAAATTGAAATGGAACTGATGGTTTCTGGTCTACCTAATAAATAAGGTAATCAGATCAGTGGTAGTGATAGTGAATGTTGTGGGTTCGATTCCTACTATGAGCTTTAGGTTATGGGTAATGGGAAAGATCGTGAGCAATCTGTATCAGCCCAAGGTCGAAAGATGTCTGTGTGTTGCACTTGTGAGCTAATTCTCTGCTTGTGTGCTTAACACCTCAAGAGATTGTCGTGCCCAATCGTATCTACAGGAAAAATATATTATGTTGATATTAAATTTGATGCCTTGCATTATATGTTTTCACGGGTCAGTGCCCAGGCATGGTTGTTAGAGATCCGGCCGTGGGTTCGATTCCCACCATTGTCAAACATTCGTGTAGAGATGTTTGTTCTGTGTCTAGGTGTATAAGTATGTATTTAAAGGAAAAACAAATAAATGATATTGTATATCAGTTATATGAATTTCATAGTCCAACCTCTATTTAGTTTCAGATAGTGTGTAAGAAATGTCACAGGATATTTCTTTAACAATATCTTGAAGAAAAAGGTTGAAAATTCCTTTATCCTCCGTCATACCACACTATCAGCATAATGCGCGTAATCACCAAATCTCGTGACGTATCAACGTAGGTACATGTACCGTCGCCGCGCCGCTAACACCGGTAGCATCGCAATCCCGTCAGATCTCGCAATCCCGCAAATTAACCCCGCGCGCGCTTCCATAGATGTGATCCCTAATTTTCAGATACATCTCGGGGAATAAATAGGGGATTAGGGGCGGCGCCTGGGACGTAAATAACCCCGCGTCACGGCGCTGCTACCGCCACCAGGAGATAAGGAGCGGGGTAAAATTGCCCCCGGAGCACCAGAGACGCTCACGTTACGTCCTAAATTGGGAGCAGAAGCGGTGTGTAATGGTTATTGGCCGCGGAAACTAGTTTCAGGGGCTGTTTGTTGGTTTACGTAAATACAGCAGATTTGCAATGTACTTTGCTTCTTAGACATATACATACACACAAAAAAAAATGTTTCGTAGAAATTTCTTTCCAGGTCCGATTTATTTTAAAATTTTAAACGCAGATTTACAACGTTATAGGGTACTGAATATCTTAGCTGATTGCATTTGAATTTAAATAACAGTATCTGTACGATTTTTAATAATAAATATAAGTTTTTATACCCTACAAAACGTATTACAAGACATTTATATATATAGTGTCAATAATTCTAGCAATATACAGCACATAAACTGCGTGTTTTATTTTACTTCCATTGTAAATCGCCAGTCTCTCATCAAACGGGGCATTGTACACAGTCTCAAGTGTTACTGCATGAGTAACAACGGCTTTTTGTTGAGAACAAAAGACTTTTAGCGGCTGAATAGTTGAAACTTTGTGCGTGTACGCAGATAGTATTGTTCTAGTCGTTCTTATACAACAACGTGGCGTGTCGGAGCGATATGAGGTTGTAATCTCAAGGAATTATGGTTCGTTAGTATTATATTCTCTGTAACATTTGAAAAGGAAATGAGGCTGTAAGATAATGATAACGCAGTATATAGCTGTATAGGAAGCCATCAGTTCTTTCGGTAGAGCTTTTGGGGAAGAAAACCATACTATGGATGATGGATGACATTCAACAAACTGATCAACCCAAAAATTTAATGAAATTCCTAATTCAAATTGTAGAGGACAAATTCGAAGCCAATAAACTTCCCAGTAGTTAGCCCTTTGTAGACATGGGTATTAAGTGTCCGGCGGTATTAACCCATGCGGTCACTTCGGGCGACTTCGGCCGCCTTCGGCTCAGGCCCGAGTTACTAGACCGCCATATTTCTTGCCGATCACTTGAGCTTAAGTCTTGGGACAAGCGACACAGGAAATCATTAATTAAATTTGTTTGGATTGATTTTCTGAGGAAATTGGCTTCTTAAAAAGTATTGTTCATATTGCGGGTTAAAATTTTCCAGATCTAAAAGGTCCGATGTGACAGGTAAGAATGGCATAATAAAATGATCTTTGTTGCATAAGTGATAAGATTCGTCTATTGATCGAATGGTGAATTGTATGATGATGCTGATGAACCTTATGATTACGCCATAGAGATGATTTTTAAATAACACTCATATATCTCAACGGGCCTATTACTTTTTGACAACTTGGGTGACCTATATCGCATTCATAAATTTTAAGTTATTATACAAGCTGTTCCCCGCGGTTTCACTCGCGTTTATCGATATCATATATAGCTTTTATCCATTAACGAAAAATTCCGCGTCGAATGGTAGCAGTCTCGTCTCGATGTGTTCTTTAGTTTTGAGGTGATGGTGCGTCAAAGGAATCCTATTTTCTCAAAATTTATTAAATAGATAGATAAAAAGAAATACGTGACTTTTAGAAAGGGCTTAATTAAAAGAGTAAAAGTAGATGATTTACAAATTAGTTAACTAAAGATGTCACTGAATAAAATTCAAAAGTTTATTATTAAAATCAACTAGGCCGTGTTGTAATCTAGTTAGATGAAGGTATACAGTTAGCTGAAACTGTTTTATAATTAAACTTTAATTTTACCTGCGTTTACCTTCTTAAATATCTGTCTGCGTAAACTTTTAATGAATTATATTAAATTTGTGATTCATAATAATTAATACTGAAAGAAAAGTTATTAAAGTTTCTTACAATTATTCCATATTAGAAATGCAGGTCTTCTGCTTTTGACAGGGTCAATTTTATTTTGAAATATGTAAAACCGCTTTAAAATCGGTCCAACCATTTGAAACTTACAATGCTACAGAGAGATACGCTTTTAACTTATTGTTGGAACTGTATAAACCAAACAACAGTGATGTGTCCTGACATATCAAATCAGCAATTCTTTACGAGGTATCAAAACGATCGTGTATGAAGTAACAAGTTGTGCAATTGTACAGCATCAAATAACATACTCTTTGTTATTAGATCGGTACTTAAAAATCACATGAATGATTTAATTTTGTTCATATTTGGTGTTTTCATATATTTTTGGATCTATTAAAGTGTACTAATTTAGTACTAAATTATACCATCAGTGGACGTTGCTATCTTTGTGAACTTTGTATTTTAATTATTGGCTTATCCATTGTTGTCTGTTCTTTGTTATAAACATGCTTGGTTTTCGGTTTTCATAAATCCTTTTCTATAAATTTTATCCTGTAATATTGGGCTTTAATGTATCACTTATAAAACTCTTTTTACTTTGCATTAGAGGTTAAATATAGCGATACAAACAGATTTACTTTCGCATTGTTAACATAAGTATATTATTTAAAGTCATCACAATCTAAAAGGCCCTTTGATAGCTTAAAATTTCATAGAAGAATGAACATTATAGCTTTTCAAATAAGTTTCATCTATTTATATCATTTAAAAATTAGCGAACAGATTATAAAAGAAAAAGGTATGAACATTTTAAATTTCTTTGTGGTTCCTATCAGTAGCTTTGACCTTAATAAGTGACCTTCTGTGAAATAAAATGAATAAAGCTACAATAAGTTGTATTCTTGTTTCATTTAATTCTAAGACATTTCTAACAGGTCAGAGCAAGGTATTTAAATAAAGTTTAGTCAGTTATTTCTCAGTATCAATGGGTTAGCTTACCATATTTTCGAAAATTATAGAGTCCATTTTAAAAATGCTGGCCATCAACTTTTGACAGGGTCAAATTTGATTTTAACAAACGATAAGTAGGTATGTAAAGTTTATTCGCAACAATCCCTTTTGTAGGACACGATGACCCTCAAGTGATTGCAAAGTGTGAGGGCGCCCTTTCGACCCGCCCTTGTTAAAAATAAGCAACACTCGCCATCTGACCTGGAAATAATGTCACGCACATCGTTTGGTACAAAATATGTTTTTCTTGATAAATAATGATATAGGAATATTCGTATTCAATACATTATCGTTGGAGATTTATATTATCCAACTTACGTATGTGTTACATCAAACATCACAATTTCAGTCTCTTTTGGTATTTACTGAATAAAAAGTTTTGCTTTTTGATATTTGTATGTACAGCCAGATGTACACGTTGTAGTTTCTCTTTCCATATTATAAGTAGAGTAGAAAGAGAGGAAATAGCGTAAGAACTTCTGTCATAGTTTAATCTCCACTAATAATGTCATAAATAGAAAAGATATCGATTTTTGTTTGTAATAAACAAATTGAAATACTACTGGACTGATTTTAATCAATTTAACATAGCCTATGTTATAATCACAGGATATTTCGGGAACGCGGGTGGAAAAGTGAGACATAGCCACAGTTTATTAAAGTACATATGTTTAATCACTCACAATTGTTTTACGGACTTGGCCGCTGAGATAATATGTCACTTGAAGCAAAATGGCGTCTGAGAGGAGATTTTTTTAATCTCTTTGATTTAATATTGGTTGAAATTGATTTTAAAAACAACCAGTCAAGCAAATAGACATCTGTTGTACCCACCCCAATATTTGTTTGACCTCGACATCAGCTTCTTGTAGGTCACACATATGACTAACGCACTGTAATAATTCGGCCCCCGCCCATCGGGGCCGGCCCAGAATCTCTATAATTGTGATAAATCACTTTCTACCCGAGACCAGCGCCAGACTGCGCTAATGGCCTACACTTGAGCGAAGGGCATTAATAAAGAACCTTTTGGCTGTTCACAAAGTCACGGAAATCGTTTTCGGAGGGCGCACCTCGCGCTTCGTGTGAGCGCGTATGTCTTGAAGAAATCAGGGGCTTTACCATCAACGCTTAAAGTGATCCAAGTCAGGCTGGACTGAATTGTTATTGTGTCAAATGATGTCAGATGTATGGAAGTAAGTGACAATTTAGGTCAGCTGAATTGCAACAATTTGAGTAGTAGAGCATTTGGTGCAGAGTTCGTCCGGGGAACTAAAATCATCTTACCCATTTGAAGCAGTAGTGCACTTGTATTACTGTGTTTCGGTTAGAAAGGTAAGGAGGCCGGTGAATTTACAGGCTCAAGAGACTTAACAACTTCACGTCTTCGGGTCGACAACGCATTGGCGATGCCCCTAGTGTTGCAAATGTCCATAGGCAGCGGTGATCACTTACCATCAGAGGGACTGTCTGTTTGTTTGTCGGACCACGTGGTACAAAAAATAAATAACTATAAGTACCTACTGTTGCCACCCCAGTTTAAAGTTCCAATTTGAACGAAAGTTTAGGTTAGTGAAAAAAAAAGAGCACTCACTGAGTAATAACAATAAATGTTTTAGATTCGACGTATATGTTGTCTGACCTTTATCAACTGATAAGAAGCACTGAGACCTTAGTTTTATTATTATTTCTTATACAACTTTTGAAGTTATTTTTATCGAAGACTGAAAGTTTACAAGTTATCAAGAAAATAAGATAACTAAAGACGTAATATTGTTAGCGATTAACAACAACTAGGCTGGTTTAGATTTATGTTTTTTTCTAATTTGTGGCTTATGTCAATGTCGGTGTGGTATTTTTTTTAAAGTAATCCGTCCCTTTTCAACACGCTTTTATTAGTTTCACCTGTATGTTTGTATGTTACCGACTCTTTTGGGCTCGATTTTGCCCTACTTTGAGCAATCAGCCCCCTTATTCAGCTAATACAAACTTCGTCGGCGAGCCGCTTCACGGAGGCCTCGGAGAGCTTACCTCTCACGTGATTAGTAGTATTAGCGTAGTAAGCGAGAGAGATAGAGCATAGAGGCCGCGACGAAACATTCTCGAGTTAGTGTCATTTTCCTTACAGAATCGAGCCCGAAATTAAATCTGTAATTTAAACTTACCGATAAACGACCGATGACAATGCAATAATTCGATTAAAATATCCGATTATTCACTAATCGGGTCTAATTTGGACGGCTAGCGCTGGTTATGAAACTCCTATAGCCAGCAAGTCCCGACTTTTGTGGATTTTTTATGTATATACTGAGTTGTTTCTAATATATTTTTGTCACAAATAAATGTACTTATTTTCTTAATATTTTTCAAGCACGTCAAAAACCGTAGCGGCTACGAGATATGATGTATTACATAATAGGCTACGAGGGAGCTACGGCGTAGCATAATATACAACCTTTACAAAACTGTAATACACGAATACCTATCGACTGAAAACAGCTAGAACATATAGGTGTATTAACTTAGAGTTAGTTTTGTTGTATGGCGATCGTGGGTTCTAATCCTAAAATGGTACTTTGTAATTGCACTCTATACTTTGTATATATGAGCAACACACTGGCAATTCAAATACTAACGGGAAAGTGAGCTCCATCTTTGGCCTCATCTTCACTTACCATCAGGTAAGGACGAACGCAATACCGTCATATTTAGTAAAAGAAGAAAAAAAACCATTCAGTCAGTTTAGGCCCGCGGAGGTCACTAATGAAGGTCAAATTTAAAGTACCACTTTTTCGGAAGTCAGCCTTCAACTGATAAGAATAAGCTAAAATCTCGGCAAGGTAAAATATCACTACATAGTATAAAACAAAGTCGCTTTCTCTGTCCCTATATCCCTATGTATGCTTAAATCTTTAAAACTAGGCAACGGATTTTGATGCGGTTTTTTTTATAGATAGAGTGATTGAAGAGGAAGATTTTTATGTATAATAAATGTGACATCCCACGAGAACGCGGGTAAAACCGCGGGGGACAGCTAGTTTTATATAAATTGCATCTAAAGTGACTTATTATTTCAATTTTGCTTATGTCTATAGGCGGTGACCACTTATCATCAGGGTGACATTACGGCCTCTTTTCACCTATCTGTCATTAAAAATGCAACTGCACACTTGTAAACCTATTCGAATGTCACTCAAAATCGGAAATGTATCCACGGTAGTGTCGGAAAAACGTTGGCTATCTAGGCCAACTGTGTTGTTTTTACACTGGTATTTTCGCACTATGTCACGTATAAATTGCTTGTACCGTTAAAATGTATTTATTTCTGTTGGTATCTAAATATGGTAAAAGTTAGCTTGAAGACTCAAGGACTTTCTCATTAATAATGATCGTTTTAATATAAATCCAGAAAGCAAATTGGTGAACAAAACATGATAATGACAATGATAAAAATAATTACCGATAATTCTATCAACTAATAACTATTATTGTTTTGTCGTAATATCTAGTTTCAGCCTAAAAGTAAGCAATATATTCCAATAAATAAATACTACAATTTGAAAGGGTTCGTTACAGTGTAGGCGAGGTTTATATCAGAATTTTTACTATTCCATTCTCATCTCACCCTTTTCCCAACCCTACGACGTGATTAGGCACAAACATCCCTTTATGTCCTCAAGTATAAGTTTTCTAGAGCCCTAAGGGCTGTCAGGGGACGGTTAATGATTACACAGGCTCACATAGCGACGAAATAAAGCAATACCTACTATAGAAACTGAAACAAAGAAGTGGCAATTCAAAATTTCTGAAGTACAATATTTTACCTTTTTAACGTTGAGGTGGATTTTTAAAGATACAGGCCTTTGGGAAATCAGAAGAAGCCCGGAACAAGGCAACAAGCGTGCAAGGAAAAATGCTCTTTATTTTTATAGTGATAAGGTTTGGGGGACAAGAGTTGTAAAATTGTAAGTTTATTTCAAATGACCCGCGGCGCGAAGAAACTTGGTGTTTCATTTTCTCAGATGCAATCTTGTTGAGATTCAGTTTGTAGGTGACCGGACAAGTAATTCATTTGCGTTTCAATGTGCACTACATTTTGTATTCTAAAGGACTTGTTTTACTGTTGAATTTCGCGCATTTCTATTTTCTCATCTACATTATCTTAGTATGTATTCAAAAGATAATAATAAACAAAATATTCTTTAAGTATTGTTTATGTTGTGAGCATGGTATGTTTGATTTAATTTGTGCCGGGTTACTATATACGATCCCGATCTAAAATCGCAAGATTGAAGTAGAATTTTGACATTACGTGTATTAAAATTACTGTCAAAAGGTTCATCAATCCATGGATTTTCGATCGGGATCGTATATAGTAACCCGGCTTTAGTCTATGGGAGACTCATGAAAAGTATTTATTTAAACATAATATGTATATAAACATATGTTTTTTTATTTGTTCTAACACATTGTAATCGATTTATTTAATATTAATTATGAATAAATATCCTACTATGGCAACCAGATATTACCACGTATACTAAATTTAAAATACATTTTTGTAAATTTTTATACAACTAGCTGTTCTAGCGTTCCCGAGGGATATCAAATTTTCCCGGGATAAAAAGTAGCCTATATGTTATTCCAGGATATGCTCTATCTATGTGCCAAGTTTCATCCATATCCGTATAGTAGTTTTTGCGTGAAAGAGTAACAAATATACTTACATACATCTTTGCTCTTTACAATATTAGTATAGATTTACAGACACAGACAAACACAGAAACACAGACACAGTAAAAGTTTAATTAAGTATAATTTATGTTTTAATTTCGAGTATTTATTATTATAATAAAAAATATTTAGTTATAAATATTAGTTAGGGATCTTGATGTTGAAAACTCCAGGAAATGAACTAGCTGAATGAAATTTCAATGCTGCGAGGTTTGAATGCAAAAATTTGTGAATTTCAACTTGTTAACATAATGAAACATGTTCCTAATTAGCTGACACACTTCTGGAACTTTAGAGAAAATATTATTTTGCACAGTTTATTTCAATTTACATCGTTATCATGTTCGTGTACCTAGTTTGTTAGACTTTGAAATGATTACTGTTTTACAATATATACGAGTGAATATATTAGACTGTATAATAAGGCAGTTTTAAGCAAAATCCTATATTTCACCCATAAAGCTTGTGTAAAGTCAATTAAAATCTTATGTCATTTTGCATCGTCGCATGCTCGGGAGGTTTCAAGTATTATACTAAAAATCTTTTAAAAACCTTTAATTCCTTAAAAACAACTAATTGTATCAGACGTGACCTTGCGGAAATCCATTACAAGATTATACAAAAAACAAATATCTAGTAACTAATTCCGCTGGATCTCCTTCTCTGTAAAGTCCCAAGCAAGGAAACTCAACAGGATCCACTTTCTGTCCGGCGGTCATCGAGGTAATACATGTGTGGTGCGTTGAGTCAGTGACAGCGGGTCTAATACGTCCTGATGATGCTTCGGGTAGAAGCGAAACGTGTCGATATCCTGTTGAGTTTCATTGATTGGGACTTGACAGAGAATGAGATCCAGTGGAATTCGTTTTTTATAATCTTTAAAAACAAATAAGTTCTGTCTCAAGTTTGCAAGTAATATGCAAACGCACATCCCCATATCTCCTCCATAGTAGGTCACATAATGTGAGCTATCCGACAATGAAATCACAAGTTAGGCGGCGGGGCGTCGCCTTTTAAAATTATTGCGTTCTCAACGAGACAATTTGGTGAATGTATTGTAGGAGCGAACACCCCAATCCTGAGGATTACACTGAGCGTCGGGAATTTGAGAGAAATGTGCAAAATAACATTTTCTTACGCGCCATACGTATGTGGCCGGTTTTTTTCCCTGTTTTTTCGGGCCTTATTAAATGGGCCGGTGTCATTGCCCTTTTTAATTTGATGAGGATGTTTTTTTCCTTATACGATAGACAAATTGACACTTAAGACGAGTAATTTTGTAATTTATATCATAACTAGCGACCTATCCCGGCTCCGCCTGAGCGAGGTACCTAATATAGGTAAATATGCTATACATACACATAACCTTCCAGAATCTTTTAAGGTGAAAACCGCCTCCAAATCAATTGCCTAGTTTACAACAAAAGCGCACAAAGCAATAGTGGCTCTGGAGATTAACTTCAGCACATATATAATCACAAAATTGACACTCTCTCTTTATAATAGAATACTAAGTCCTTAGCCTAACAGAGTCATCACTTAGCTTTTATTTACATGTCATCAAATCATTCATATGTACCTATAACCCGACCAAATCTAGTGTGAGCATAATTAATTACCGTTAGCAGACAATTTCATTAGGGCAAGCGTAAGATAACAGATGGACCGGCGCGTTCAATTACCCAAACGCTGGGTTACCGCATTGTTAATGTTATTAATGGGTTAATACCGCAAAGACAAAACCGGGTATTGTCGGCGGTATTTGCCGGTTAAATTTAGAAGGATATTTTGCGGTAGCGCGGTAGTCGGGCAAGGTTTTAAAATTAATATTGACGGTACTAAGGTTGCGGCTACATCGATGTTTGAGGGAAGAATGTTGTCCGATCATTCGGCGTAGTCCACGTGCCGTATCAAATCAGAATTTTCTAGATCGTCAATTCAGTTAAAAATATTTTTTTAAGTCATGCAAGAAAATCATGTTTCACTTTCGCCGCGCCGTGAAGTAGTGTTTCAGTTAGGATTTCAGTGAAATTACAAGCACATGAGATTTAACAATTCTACGCCTCAACGTCGATAATTCCCCTGTTATTGCAAATGTCTATTGGCAGTGGTGACCACTTACCATGAGGTGCAGCGTATTAGGCGGCCTGCTTGACATGTAAAAAAATCATAAAACAATGAAATCCTGTCTGCAAAAACGAACGTCATCAACATTTGAAAATATAGTGACGTAATTTCCAAGAGACCTTTCCTAAGACAGCGTAACATCTTAAACGCAAACGAAACAACGAGACGCAGCTAGTCACAAGTAAAACTGCACGTTCACAAAGCATACGCCGTAAACAAACAATCTTACAGGTCACTGAATAAAACACACAAACGAGGGTAGGCATGCAGTTCTCCGGCACTACGCCATGTTGTTATAATTAATTCCATTTTCAACTTGGGATATGCGCTTGCACTGCACACATGAATATTAAATCGACTAAGAGATAAAATGCTAATTCTCGCAATATGCATACATATTTATAGTGTGGACTGAATTAGAGGGCCGATAACGGGTTAGATACCGGAGCTAGATAACGTTTACGCATTTGCATTATGATTTAGGTTTTATTGTTTCGCGCGGTGTTGCTGTAATTAAGCGGAACATAATTTATGTTGTTGATTTACTGTTTGTGTTACTACACTGTGTGATTTAATAGACTTGGTGAGGATGAAAAATTGTGTGTTAAATAGAATAATATTAAAGTTTTACCCGAAGTTCGATAAATGGCGTTAGTAAAAAGTTAAATCGCGATATGGTTTCGTTTCACGCGAAGTGATATAAGGAAACAAAAATAATAAATTTTAATTCAGAAATACAACATCGTCGTTTTATTTATGTGTGAGTCAAAGAAGTGACGCGTCAAAGTCCTTCGAGCCGGATATTCATCCCTGTCCAAGGCATCGAGCAGCTAATATGTGGGCGAATTCCGTCCGCGTGAAAAGCACTCCATGTTTTACAGGATGTCTTTTATTTACACTAGATATTATAAAGAGGTCAATTTTCCAAAACTAATCATCCGATCTCGAAAATTCTTTCACTGATAGAAAGGTACACTATTCCTAATTGACACTGATTTTGTTAATATCAGAAAAGATTTCTCAAGAATGCAGGTGAAACCGCGGAACGGTAGCTAATGTGTAATAATTTGTTTAATCGTGTTCACAGAAATTATAGTGCTTTTTAATTTTTAATGCAAATCTTATTCTATTACGGCTTGACTCCAAGACTAAGGTGTATCCAATCAGGTGGTTTTTAGATTAGTTACAATCGGTTTTTATCAAAAAATACATAATAATAAGTCTGTAAATGGTTGTCACTGAAAATATTGTAACCTAACACGAGTAACTCATCAATTCTGAACTTTAAGCTATTCTAACAAGGTCGTAAGTCCAAGTAATAAACAAAAATAAAAACAAGAACGTGTAAGTCACAGTTAATGTATAGAATAACGTTCAGCTTAACTCAGACTGTATATTCAAGTTTTAATAAGAACAAGGCCTCGTTTCGTACAACTCACATTACCGGCAATTCGTCAAACCGTTCAACTTTGCCGTTTTCACACGTTTAATTCAGTTTTACAAGTTACAGCTTTGATGTAGATGTACTGGAAAAGACTCCCTTGATAACTGTTGGATGAATTAAAAAGAAATGGTCGCTTGTAATCTTTGTTTACTAAAAGATTCTTGAAGAATATTTATAGCTTTTTAATTTATTTTCATCATTTTTATCACAAAGTTTTAGATCCCCAAGGAGTATATCGATGAACCTTCCATAGAGTGGTCAAAACACAAAAGCAATTTGGAAGAGGTTGTCTCTTGGAAATGATATGGGAATAGGGTAGATGCCATAATTTTGATACTTAAGAAAATTCAGCTCATCCAGTAAAGTGTATGGGCTCACTTAAGAAACTTCGGTGGTAAATATATTATGCGCGATCATCCCACATTTTGCACCCTACGCGTAAGTAATAAAGCCTTCTAAATATTTAAAGATTTCACGACACATGTCATCCATGTTTACTCATCAGAAACTCGTCATTTTCCGACAAATCAACAGGGAAGTTGGTACGCCTTTTCAATTTAAATAAAGTACCAAGTGGTACTCGACTTGTTGGAAATGATTTGTCTGTTGAAGCATCTTGAAAGTTAGACAAAGCTATTATCTTGAATATTGATGAAGGGGTGATATAAAATTTGTTATTACGGAAAGTTTGTTGACTACGACGGTTTGATGGTCTTTTGTTTATTTCATAGTTAATGAAAATCGAATCTTAAAATATAATTAATTGATTCCATTTTTTATTGAGTTTGTTCATTTACAGCCTCTTTGAACTACAATTTTATGTTTAAACTTCGAATCCAAACATTAAACAGCTCCGTCGCGGATATGCAAAATGAAACCGTATTTCATTGGCCGCAAACAGATTTTATCTTAACTACTTAGCATGTATGCAAACAGACGCAGTTGGAGAATATCACTTCACAGAAAACCGCTACAGTGTATCGACAAGTTAATTAACTAAACTGCATTCCTAATGCTGCCCACACTTCAGTATATTAGCTGATATTACTCAGTAATTGTTGAGTGCGTTTAATTATTGCAAATGCGCGCCCCGACCGATTAGAGAGCCGAGGACTAAACGCACTTACGATTATATATCTAGAAGCGCATATTAACAACTGCCTGTACAGATAATATCGACTATCTTAAACGTCTACGGCACCTGTTCACTGCAATAATGGTGGTATTGAACTTGCGAGAGCGGAAACCAAACGCAGTTCGCACGACTCTAACACTAATGCGTCCCAAAGAACAGACTCTAAGGAAATCTCAGCCTTGACACTTAGAATTAGAAGCCAACTAGATTAGAAGTGGGAGTAAATAGTAAGTAAAGAGACGCCGCCGCCTTCCGTCCGTTTGTTCACCGCTAATGAGTCGGTCAATTAACTAACACATTAACGGTCCACTTCGTTATGCGTGCGATGGAGTAACAAAACGTTTTTAGTTCGAAATTCAACAGCGTTCCAATTAATTTGAATTTCGAGCCGAGAGCTATCGTGGCACTTTAAAAATATCAAAAATATATATATTTCCTTGTTATTATTGTGCAGCAGCAAAATGGAGCTTTACGTTTTATCGTCATAAAATCTCCGAGTGTTCGCCTTTTGCATATTTTAATCTATTCTACTTAATGCCAGCTTTTTCGCACCTGAACCCGGGGTGTTTTAAAACGAATTTACCGCCTCTTTGTTAGCGAGTCTACGTGTCTGTTAATTCGTTTACTCTTTCCGAGGAGGGCTCTAATGGGAGGGCTTTTCTTGCAATTAGCCGCAATTAAGATACTCGGTAAGGAATACCTCCGGGATTCTCTGCCGGGGATCGATGCCGACACAGTCGAATCGATTCTTAATTGTCGATGCATCGAATGGCGACATTGTTTCGCAAATCAATCGCAAAGAGGATTTGTTTGTATTGATAATTAAATACTGATTTGGTGGAATATTAATTGAGGCTCTCACGCTATTTTCGTTGGTAAGGAAATTGGACAGCGTTTCGCAATTTGAATGTTTAATTTTATTCTGGAGTTGGTTTAATATAGCCTCCTCTTAATATCAATGGAAAATTCTGAACAATAGGTTAATATTGTTTGGTAACCTATAATGATATGATCTTCATATTGGATATTTCTCCAACTATTAAATTTTCAAAGATATGACAACAAAACGAAAAATGCTCTCCACACAATATTGGGTAACGGTTCCTATAAATTATCTACAATCAAACTTTATCGTTGCACAGATAATAAATTAAATAGAGAATGTCCAAATAAAGGTGACAGGCAAAGGTTATCTGTGACCAACATTAAGCTTCCTTGTCGCACTATCTCATATTTCTAGCCAGTGATCGATAAATAGGCGCGACCTATTATAATTAAAGCCGACGGTCGATAAAATCGACGTGTAGCGCTCCGGTATCGCTAGTGCGGTGGTTTATCGATAAGTGTGAGATGCGGTTGGGTGGCCGGACCACCCGCGCCGTTGCGCAACAACAATCGTCGAATCATGGAACTTATAAAACCGTAACCTAAATTAAGTGAGCATCAACATGTAAATATATTTAGAACAATAGGCTCGGACATGTCGCACGGTTTAGAAGATTGTAAGTGGTACCAAGTATGTGTAGTGTGGACATGCCTTTATTTTTATTGGTGTTCGAATTCTTTATTTAAACGTGGACGGTTTATACGTGAACAAGGATGTAGAGAATTATGAGCTAAGCTAAAGGTGCAGTTGTGTTTCTGTCGTGATTTAAGTGTATGAGAGTTTTCTGAACATTTCTAAGCTTGAAAGTTTTAGATTCAAGAGTTCTTTATATTATACTATACTGAGTTCAGAGAGTGAATTGAGTGGGGGCAATTTTGGGCGGGCTCTATTTTTGAGTTGACGGAAGAAAGAATTGTTCAAAAGACGTCTTAAAGTTAATTGTATATATTGCAGTCAAAGAGTAGCTAAAATCATATCGATAAGTAGCTGACTAAAATAATAGTAATAAATATCTGATACCAAATTAAGCAGAGGTTGTACTACTTGTACCCAGACATTGAACGAACAGACATGTTCAAATACACAAATGTTTGTCCTGGTTGGGAATCGAACCCACGACCAACGGGGTGGTCAAGTTGTCTAACCACCAACCCAACTGGCATATCAATACAAATGAAAATTACTTTAATAAGGCTTCGTTCTTCATCTAGTTCTAGTATATCATAATAAATTGCCAGCGAAATTAGTAGTTTCAATCAAGATGTAGTGCTCACAGTAATGTACTAGAATTTATACGTAATTGCAATAATAAATCAGAGGGCCAATAAAATAAATGAGTGGAACGGACTCTGGACTTCGTAACGCATTATCTAAGATTTCTTGGAGGCAATCAAAGGTGAGGAGGAATTTGGTGCAAGGTAGGACCTTATGGAGTGTTAAAAAAAAGATTCTTATGTGCGTAGTATTTTCGAAATGTTAGTAAAACTGCGGTGGATAAAACACTGGCTGGTTATTACTCGGATATTTTAGTTGTAACCTCTTTTGTGGATCATGAGTGTAAGTATCTATATTACAAGTCAACTTAAAACATTGTGTACCTGAATTGTGGATAAGTTTTTATTTACCTACCAGTTGTATTTGGATGGGTAAAAATTTTAAATGGATCAATTAAAAGAAATGCATTTAAAGTGTCATACAATGAGCGGCCATATCATTAATACCTACCGTTTTCATTTCAGGAAAAGACAACTAACGAAAGAAAATAAACGGTCGTACTAGCCCGAATTTTTTGTTTCATTCAGATTTTACATTTGCCATTTTATTTTAGAAAAGTAATACCATTATTGTAGCCCACCGCTCTCGCTGCCTTTTATAACTTAACACCTGTCCCAGCGAGCGTGATTTGTGCAGGTGCACACCGCAATCACGCACCATTGTGTTCGAAGCCCAGATGGGGCCCTGTCCAAGGAACTTGGCTCTTGGGGCATGCCAACAAACGATTTATCCCTTTTACTACCTTTCGGTTGTACTCGTGAAGCTAGACTTTAACCTGAATATTTATTAACCAAAGTATTACTTTTCGTATTCTCCAAGCGACGTTCGTACATACCGAAGTATCTTCAAAAAACAATATTTACCTGTAACAAATTAAATAATAATTAAATTAGTATAAATAATAGTGCTTACACGATAGAACGCTGGCCCCATCTCACGCCGCAGTGTGCGGAATACCGCAGATTGCGGGCACGCCCATAGCCGCGGCCCGCGTGCATACCTGTGCACCGTGCTATGTTCGACATGTGTCCATATATGGTCGGTGTATGTGTTGGTGGTATGTCATTATGTAAAGTAGAATTTGGAATTACTTATTCTTGCTACTACTTTAAAATGTGTATAAATAAAAATGATTATGTGTAAAATGGGATGTTACAAACGGGGATTAAAGAGGGCCAACTAAATTGCAATCATATCTATAGGAAAGTACGCTCTATAATTGATTGAAAATAACATTTATTACGTTTTTTTAATAATAATAACCGAATGGACAAATTGTGGGCTTTGATAGTTTTCTAAATACTAACATTGCAAATACAAGCTGAAAAAGATAATGATAGTATTTTACGAAATTAAAACTGCCACATCGTTTTCGCAAAATGAGACGACCGTTGTGACTTCCCGAATAGTTGCAAGCCTTCCTCCCCATTAGTTTCGTTAACCGTGGACGGGCACTTTTTGCCGTTTTCAATTCCACAGACGATCAATTAGACACAGTTTAATGGATTCGGGTGTCGCCCAGTGGGTGATCGATCACGTGGAATAAGTACATTAAGCACTAGTTAGGATGTGGCTCTACAGACGCGATCATTGCCTGATCGATGGGGTGACGGTACTGAACGGTGCGCGGGAAAACGCGCAGTTCTTTTTTTAAATAGATATTGAGGCAGACATTCATCGATCACGCAGCTTAATAATTGTGAGTAAAGGTGTAATAAAATTTTTATTGTTTATCACCTTTGTATGGTGATTGTCAGTATAAATAAATAATTAATGTTTTGCGACATTCTTTACACACGGCCAGAACACGGTACTAAGCTGAACTTGTGCTATGGAAACCAGATAACTGATATACATACAAAGTTTTCTTATTTCGATATTTATCCTACATACAATTATTTAAATCAAGATACAGAATAAAAATTCATATTAATGGGTAGTAGCCAGGGTCTCTGACTACAAAGATAACTGGCTCGTCAATGAAAATTATGTAACAGTCATTTCTGCCGTGAAGCAGTAGTGCACTTGTATTACTGTGTTTCGGTTAGAAAGGTAAGGGGGCCGGTGAAATTACAGGCACATGAGACTTAATAACTTCACGTCTCAGGGCCGACAACGCATTGGCGATGCCCCTAGTGTTGCAAATGTCCATGAGCACTTACCATCAGATGGACCGTCTGTTAATTTGTCGGCCCAAGTGGTTTAAAAAAAAAATTTGTGATACTTAATTGATTTTGGGTTAAGTTTTATTTGACTAAAATCGAAAAGACGCAATTACAATTTTAGTCGAACTCGATAAGTACGAGAAGCTTTTTAAGTTTATGTCAGCGAAACAAATACATACATTTGCATGCAAAAGTTCTGCTTAAGTTTACAGAGAGTGAATCAAGTTTTAATGCATTTTGGCACGTGATTTCGTGTTATTTAATAACACTTATCACCTATAGTAATATAATAGGTAAACACAAGCAAAGGAGGAAAGTTTAAATAAGTTTGTAAATAAAAATTAAGCTTGAATAAAATATCACATATTTTAAAGCTTAAAATGTACGTCCGTGGGCCGTAGCTTGCTTTTTTATTATAAAAAAAAAACACTGGCCTGTATGTTTAATGATATTATTTGTACAGCGCATGTTACATGTCAAACGCAAATAAAAAGCGGAATATAAATATGTTGAAACAATGAAATATAAACAAATAGGGAGCATTTTCGTGCGTCAGCCGCGCGTTGGTAAGTGACGCAGTCACGGAAATGTCACTTGATTAAAAACCATAAACAAGAAAATAAATATGGCTGAATGAGCGGGGCGTGTTCCGTTTGCCGGTTATGTTACGAATAAATTGCACGTTTGTTTTTACTATATTTACGTAAACAGCACGAACAAACTATGAAAAATACTTTAGTATTTTGATTGATTACAAGCTACACAAGGTTCTATACCTTTTATAATAAATAAAAAAAAATTACTGGTAAGTTTCCTTTACCATGAGTCAGTAAGAACTTGAATTTCTGAGTCATCCAATAGGAGATTTATTCGATACTTTTTAATAAAAGTTAGTAAAACAATAGCGAAAAATAAACCTTTCACTCAAGTAAATAAGATTTCTATTTCGTTCAACAACAAAATAAATACCGATTCGCATTCACCTGAACAATAGGATTGTCTTCGTAAATAATTGAAGAATCGGTCACGTCAATCACCAATTCCCGCATTCCTTTTCCGCCGACACATGCGGGCGCGTAAATAACTCAATGTAATGTTAATTATGTCGAGTGATCTTGAATGGGCTGGGCGTAACGCGACTACCCGTGATAAACGGTACGTGATCTTTCAACGTTCGAATTTTATTTACTTCTTTTATTGTTTAAACCATAGACCGGCAAATATTGTTATAAACTACAATATATGAAACCTCTTTTATGACACTGACAGTTTTAATCGAATATAATCATAGTGAAAATACGTGACGTCACTTTCGTTTAAATATCTTAAACATTGTATAAATGTATTGGCAATATTCACGCAATTTTTTCGAGGTACCACAGTTCTTTTAGGGTATCCTAACTATTTATAAATTGGATAATCGTATCCACACCACCACCATATCAGCCCGGGGATGTCCTCTGCTGAACATAGGCCTCCCCCTTGGATTTCCAACTCGAACGGTCTTGAGCGGCCTGCATCCAGCGGCTTCCAGCGACTCTGACCAGGTCGTCGGTCCATCTAGTGGGAGGTCGTCCCACTCAGCGTTTTCCTGTACGTGGTCCGCACTCGAGAACCTTTCTTCCCCATCGGTTATCAGTTTTTCGAAGGATGAGCCCTGCCCATTGCCACTTCGGATAATCGCATGGCAGGACTCAATATAAGCTACACGTATTATACGTTTAAATTATCTTTGCGGTAATTCGCGTATAGTTTGAAGAGAGTTTAAATACATATATTTTTCTAAATGCAAAAAATATATTTATACAAGCTGTCCTCCACGGTTTCATTCGAGGGATTACATATTCCCTGTATAAAAAGTAGCCTAAATCATTTTTTATAAAATAAGCTACCTGCCTGTGAAAGTCCCGTCGAATTCGGTCCAGCCGTTTTGTCCACAGGGAACATACACATACGCATATCATTTTTTATATCCTATGGAGCACCACCAAAATACTGATTGAAGTTCCATCAAACAGTTAGAAAGACTAAAAAACAATATTATTTTACTTAATCTGTCTGATACTCAATCAAATTCACAAACCGTTATTGTCTATCTCAAGTAGATATTGGGTCATTATTATCAAACTTCATAGTTTGGCGACTAACTTGTCTAAGTTATCGAGATTGCGAGAATTCCAAATTATTGAAATTATTATCTTCCTAACAGTATTGTCGTGGTTCAGTCACTATTACCGCAACTAGATTGTCAGAATCAAAGTTTAATTGACATCATGGATCTGGATTATTGTTAATAGTAGTATACTACTACTGTACTTATTTCTTAACTAAATTACTTACTAAATAATAAAGATTTTCCCGGTTAAATTTGCATCTTTCTACATAGAACACCAGTGCGAAATAATATTTTCTTTTTTTATTAATTATTAAGTCAATAGCACCTCATACATACATTCATAAAATAATGCCAATAACAGACTCTTACTTTTAAAATATTACTTTTATAAAATCAGTCGGTTACTTATATATGTGGAGCAAATTTCCTTATACAAAATTAGTCGGTTATTAAGTAGAAATACATCAAAAGAAAAAAAAAAAACATTATTGTAGCTATTGATGAAGATTATCTAGATAATTTTTTAAATAGTTATTGCTGAATTTATTGCCGTCTCTTCTCAGTAAATAATAAAACAAAACGAAATATAATATTATTTAAATACAATCAATTGTTAATGCATTCGTATTTATTGTGTTGGCATTTAGGTCAAAAACAGATTCACAATTAAATTGCAACATTGGCCAATTGATTCTGCGAAAAGGCGAAATAAGCAGTTCTGGGTACGAATTGGTGAATGCTGTACCAAAAAAAAAAAAAAATTTTGTTTAAAATCAGCCTACTTTTTAATCATTTCTAAATAGTAGTAAATATCATAACAGACATACCTGTTTAATTCAGAAAACATTCCAATAACTCTAATGTATTGTACATACGTAAATTGATTGGTATTTTGACCTAAATGGCGTGAAATATTGGCATAGTGGAGGTGGACCGACCGTTCCTTCACGTCTTAGGAAAAGGGAAGTGCACACGACTGTGATGGATTGGCGACCATTAGGACTCGCCTGGTATGTTAAAGCCTTACGTGCGGGATGAATGACCTCTGTGTGATCCAGAAGTATTTGGGCATTTTATTGCCATGATTTATATTATTTACTTCGGCGGAGAATGTTGGATTGTTGGTCGTGAAATGTCTCGCTCTGCGTTAATCTAGATTCGAGGTTACCCTAGGCTTACAGTCAGTCTTGCCAGTACGAGTCCTAGCCGTGATTGATTAATGTTCCAAAATTACTTAGAATTCACTGGTGCCAGTATTGTGATCCTATTGATGACAGACGCTTGTCTATGGATAGCTTTGAGTTTCTGCTTACAATCATTAGTATATCTATACTAATATTATAAAGAGAAAAGATGTGTATTTTTTGTTATATTTTAAAATAAAATAAATTGAAAATGTTGCAACAGATTTTTGGGATTTGAAAATGCATTCGAAGGATGTCATTCTAAATAACGCAGTAATGATCTCTTTGCAAAAGCTCCGTTTTCCGAACTTGTTATCCACTTCTAAGGTATCCTAATTAATTCAACCTAAACTTGCGTTTCAAGTATCACATTGAACATTTTCAATTTCCTAGTAAAAATAAGACGGAAAGAGACAAAGATAAATAGCCGTCCCGCACCAACAGAAGTTGGAATCAACAAAGCCCCTGTTTATGTTAATGAAATGAGATCTTATCCGCGCTCGGTCGAGGTTTACGTTTAACTTTAACTTAAAACTTGGTTTAGAGTACTTTAAACTAGGTTGCTGCTCGATTTTGCGTGATCGTGTTTGTTCTCAGTATCCGATGGTATTCTCAGTAACTAAATGCAATACAATATTGTTTAAATACAATCGAATGACAGGACAACTGGCTATCAGTAGGTAGTTGGAGACCGCTACGCCTCGTCGTGGGTTCGGTTCCAATCTAGGACAAATATTTGTGTGCATGTCTGTTTGTTCTGTGTCTGGGTGGAAGTATCTATATAAAGTTCGGTATGCATTTAAAAAAAATGTGGATGTAGCTTCAGTAACTTTAAATTTGACCTTCATAAGTGCCTTCCGAGGGCCTAAACAGAATAAATGGTTTTGAATTTTGAATTTTTTTGAATCAGTTATCTGATTTTCATAGAAGTTACAAGTTTGGGATCAGATTCTTCGAGATATTTCCTAATAGAGTCGTACTTATTGTGTTGGTATTCAAATTAAAAACTGATTTCGAATTTAATTGCATACTGAGTAATTGGTTCGGCGAAATATCATAGATATCGTTGTATTATTATTTTTTTTTGCATTTCCCAGAGGTAGGCATAGTTTTAATAGCATTATTTGTTTTATTCTCAAAAATTCAAATTATTTCAGTTACCGATGTTATTGATTTAACCGATTCCAAAAAAGGAGGAGGTTCTGTTTGTCTGTAGGTACCTATGTATTTTAGTATGAGAATGAGTATAGCGCAAGACACTAGCTCGCTACCTTGTCACGTTTTATAGCCGAACTATGCTATATTGGTGTTTTATTTTCTGGGAACAAAACGATGTAATAAATTAACTTTATCAGGTGCTTGCTGTGATGAAAAATAGTAGAAGATTGACGCTCTATATTCAATACTAGTTACAGACTCACGGTTTCACCCGCATTCCCGAGTGATCAAATGTATCTCGGGGTAATATAGCCTATGTAACTTTGGAATAGTTCAGCTATCTATCAGTGAATTAATCATTGAAATCGGTTGAGTAGTTTCGGAGATTTCCTCATCCATCCAAACATACAAAAGTTTCCTCTTTACAATATATTTCATTAAATTATCATCTTGCAGTGTCACCTGCATTCTCGAGGGATGTAATGATATCCCGGAATAAAATCACTAACTCATATAATTAATGCGCCAATGGCCACTTTGTATCAACATTAACGCGAGTGAAACCGTGGGGCGATAGTTTATTGTCTTTTAATATCGCGTATAAAGGCGATGAATATTTATTTGCATAATTGCAGCTTTCTATTAATGCAATAATTAGCAGAATCGGTTAAGTATTTCCTCTATATACAAATATATTTATTTAAAAAAATAGTTAATGTAGTATATCTGTAGGCTGGATTCCATAGTAGAAGTTCTGCTTAGTTACGGATCAGATGACCATGTGTAAAAGAATGTCCCAAAGAATCTATTAATTATTATTTATATAAATAATATATTATAACTGCAACCAACCACTTAAATAAAATTACGTTACAAAAAAGGATTTTTACTATAAATGAGCATTTATTATTAACGGCGAAGTCCGCCGGCACTTTTCATCTGTCCGTAATTTATTGTCCAGACAAGTTGTGACATCGGCCCATTGAGTGAGGTTATTTATGCACAACAGAATTTAAGTTAAAACTACTGGAATTTACTCGCTATCGACGTACAGCCAAATTATTAATAAATTATCAATATGATAATCGACATGTGATAACCCACCTGCCTTATTTCAGCCAGTGTTAGCTTTGTGAATTTTAAATGAAGAATGATTTAATGAGTAAACATTTGCTCATATTTGTTTTTAAATTAAAATAAGTGTTCTTTTATTGAATTATTTATTTGAAATTGAGTGATGAATATCATTGTTTTTTTTATTATTATTAAATACGGTGTCTCTGGTTTTCAAATTAAGAACCACTAGAGATTTTTTATAAATAAATCTCAGCAGAAACATTTGCTCATATTTGATTTTTAAATTCAATAAGTATTCTTTTAATTTTAGTGATGTATATAATGTTATGTTTCTTTTTTATTAAACACGGTCAATAGTGTCACTCGTTTTCAAATTTAAAACCATTAGAGAGTTTTTATAAATAAACGGATTACTCAGCAGAAACATTTGCTCATATTTGTTGTTAAATTAAAATTTGTGTTCTTTTATTGTAATATTTATTTAAAATTGAATGATTAATATAATAATGTTTTTCAAATTAAAAACCACTAGAGATATTTTATAAATAAACAAACTACTCAGCGGAAATCATTATTAATTTTAAAATGTATTAGAATTTTAATTTTAAAAAGATATTGCTGCGGAGTTCCAGATACGTTTTAGCAATATAAGCATTGTTAAAGATTAAGCTAAACAAGTCTAGAGTGAAAGTTTGGAAGCCTACAGATCTCTGGAACATTTCGACACTTTAACTACTATAATACGTACTAACGATACTAAACACAAAAGTAACATTATGCTAATGCCTATAATTTCTAAAAGTAATTTATTATTTTGTACTTGGTGTGGGATAACATTCAACGGAGTTGTGGTAAAAACTTCAAGTTACTGATTGCGGAACGAGTATTTATTCTAAAATAACAGTAATTATTTATCTTTACGCTATTACAAGGATATTCTAAAGTGACATGCGTTGAACATTGTCACCGTCTACCGGGTATAAATACTGGGAATTGAGCTCAGAACCTCCGGTTACTAAGAAGAGCTTCATATCGCTCGACCACGAAGGCGACCATTTTGTACCTATATGATATTTTCTATTTTATTTTTAAATGAAGATATTTTTATAATCTACTTTAATTTTTTTCACAATTATTTTTATGTCAGAAAGTCACGCAACGTCCGCATTTCGACCCAAACCAATGTAACCATTCCAATAACGAAAGGTGCTTCAGTATTCAACGAGCACCCTTGTCTTGTGTTATCCTAATCCTGCAGGATTATCCCACTTACCTGGAGTTTGATCAATTTAAATGCCTCCGCCGAAGCCTTTTAATAAGCTCTTTGTTTACGTTTAATTGCAAGCTTTGGGCTTTTTGGAAATATGACGTAATTCTAATTATACTGCTAGCTACTCGCCAGATGTTGTTCCGCCTAGTATGTGGCGGTATAAGATAAAAAGTAACTTATCTATTATACAAAAAAAAAGTTTTTAAAAGTTTGGTCGGAAAATTACAAAAAAACTTGATCGCAACCCTTTGTACAATTGTGAATCCAGATATGCACCCAAAAATAATCATTAAAATTGGTTTAGGAGAAGTTCAGTAACATACACACGTACAGCATTATTATCTATAGATGTGGAGTTACATAGAGACGTTATATAGATGCGGTAATTTCTCTATAGTTTCTCGGTGGATAAACCTCGGATATGCAATTCCTTGGAAAAGTTACATTAAAATTATTGTCAATTCAAATCAACGGCCATTGATAAATCAGGCCTACGAAGAAAAGGCTTTTTCACGTCGAAATGTTTACAAGGACACGGAGGATGTGACGTCACGGTTGTTAACCTTCAAACGTTTATACCACCATACCAGTGGGAAAACCGATATTTCACCGGAAAATAACGCATGTACCAATTACGGTACCAATTTAGGGAGTTACGAGTTGGGCGACCCTAATCAGGGCCACATTAGGGTCTGTGTCCTAACGAAGTTTTCTGTAGGATGGGTCGCTCATTTTTAGAGGAGATAGACGAGATAGAAGAGATAGCCTACTCGAAATGTTCCTCGTAGAGTACTTGGGAAGTTTAGGATCTATTTGAAAAAAAAAGGTGGATACAGAATCCCTGACCAAAAAGAGAAATAAAATAGCTAATGATTTGCTGAAGAGAAATAATCCTGTCCATGTATAATTAAATATAATATTTGTATATTACCGTCACCAGTTAGTATATTAACTAAACTAGCCTAATGAAGGGCTTGGGGCAACTCGGGCACGGCGCACTGTAGCCCCTAACTAATGTTGCCCCAAACACTTATACAGATAAACGGGCTAGCTCGGTTGCGTTTTACCAGACGCGGCTCTAAAAGGGTTCTACTTAGGTAATAATTAATTGAGGTATATTCCATTTTCGAAATTAGCATGATTGCGTTCTTACTGTTTGAATGTGGAACATAATACCGTTGAGAGGGTATCGTTAGATTAGTTTTTAGTAGTTGTTAGCTGTGAAAATGAAAGCAGAAAGCCGTTACTCGCTTCCAAGCTTAAATAATAAATATTATTCTTTAACAGTTTCCATACTGTCGGTATTGTTGAATTTATGTATAAAGATCTCGAGAAAATGGAAATGGAGAAAAAAGTAATCAGCAACTAAGTATTTCCCTAGCAAAGAAGAGGTAAAGTATTCATGTGCTAACCGCTACAACAAAAGAAAAAAATGCTCGGAAATTTTCCAAGGCGACACACCATCAATTTTCCACGAGAGCAAAAACTTCCATACAATAAAAATATATAATATCTATCAATTTAAAAAGAGAATTCCCTATAAGCGGAGAGAAAATTCCATTCCATCGTGAAAATAGCTTCGTTGCTTCCACTTTAACGTCGAAAGGGTTTCCCGCGAGCTAGTAATAAAGTAATTTATCCACTTTCGATAACAGGCCAATAATCCTCGGGCGTACTTCGCGGGGTTATATGAGGAATAAATAACCGTTGAGGAGTTTGCGGAGTTTGAGGAGTTTGGGGAGTTTGGCGGATTTGGCGGCGTGCTGCGGGCGATAAGGCGTGCGCATCGGATGCGAATGCACGCCGGGAAACCCATAGAAACTGTAATAACGCTCGTGTAAGGTGCTGATTGAATTCGATGCGTTACTGAATAGGGTTGTGCAATTTTTGCGATATTTGTTATGAAATGCGGGTAGTTGTGTTTTTCAGGGTTGCACTTAATGTTACAAGTGCAAGTCACCCTTTTATTGAAGTTATACTTCTTTTGCCGCGTTAGGGCAAATGATGAGGGTAAATTTTTACGATGCGCGTGCACACCGTAACGAAAACCGACACCTGAAGTTTGCTGATAACGGTCTTTTCGGAACATCGCACATATCGCAACTGTCAGTGTCAATGAGTGAGTAATTATATTATTGTCAATAATAGCCTCACGACGTCAAAAAATGTTATTTGTTGCTACAGACAGGTGCAAAGAGTTTGGACACTACAAAAATCAATTTCACGACTGAATAGTAAAGAAAAATGCTTTTAGTGCAGTTTTTCTCACCAATAATATCGAGTATAACTTCTTACGTGCGTACATAAGAACACACACGTTTTTTTTTGTTTATTTTATTTTTATTATTTGTTGTTATAGCGGCTTCAGTACACGCTGTGTGAAAATTCTACAACATACGGTTTATGTGATGCCCTCTGAAAAACGGACAGACGGACAGCGAAGCCTTAATAATAGGGTCCTCGTTCACACCCTTTGTACTCTAAAAACGAGACGTACCTGGACTTGAGAAGCAGTCCCTTCTAAGCTTTTTGTTATCAGTACTAACCATAGGGTCTAACATTGTGTTAATAAGAAAAAAACATATTTAAAAAAAAACTTTGGGAAATGCTCACAAATAGAACAAATATAACATCCCTCTTAAACACGAGCGAAACCGCGGGGGACAGCTAGTATAATATACCTCATAGGTACATGAGCGCTAGTACAGTCCTCATCACGCTCGGAGCGGCGTCCGGGGGCAGTTAGAACGTCCTCTAGGACCTAAATTATATGTTACTTCACTGGAAACTTAGTTAAGTTAGTTAAAGGGTTGGTACACGTTTGAATGTTCTTAGATTGTGTAATGTCTTCGTAAGCCAATTTAAAGAATCGGAAACCGGATTTAACTGGATTTAGGGAGTTATTGAATTACTAGCCATTCGAGTTATTGCAATGCTTCTTCGAATCATGAGTTCATACAAAAATCCCTTAGAAAATGCATTTGACTTTTCTAATATTACGGGGCATTTTCCAATTTTTCTTTGTCTTCAACCTCTTTGGAATAATACAGAATGAGAACGATATCGCAGCCATTTTCAATGCGCTTTTGATTAATTGACAGCATTGATTAAAAATAAATAAAGTTTTAAATAAAGCTAGTTACTCGCACATACAAATAAAGCACACAAGCTCAGTTCATTACACCGTATAAACGTAATTACATTTAGTTAGTGAAATGTGGCAACCCTAGCTCGAGTGCACATAGACGATAACGATTATAGCTTTACGAATATAACGCGTAGGAGTGTACAACGTAACTGTAAATTAGTTCCAACGCTCCCAACGTCGCAGCGTAATTTCGCGTTGTAATTCAATTTTGTAAAATATGTATTCAATTAACCTTGCTCTTGTAGTCGGGTCTCGTAAACGGAGACAGTTTGTGATTTGCAAAGGTTCGCTATTACTTTGTATACACTTGTTTCTCATCTACTTGGTTACATAACATAATATATATAATACATCAGCTGCAATATTTAACTGTTGGACCAGTCTAATTTAGTTTATAAGGTTCATTTTTAAATGACACCATTATGACATTACGACTTATGTATAAATATAATCTATATATATAAAAATGCCTATTTCCCTTGGTCACAGCATCACGCATGGACGGCTGGACCGATTTCGCTAATTCTTTTTCGTTGTATTTGTTATTGTCAGGCGAAGGTTCTTATGAAAGAAAAAATTAAGAAAGTTGCGCGGAAAATTATAAAATTTAAGAAAACTTAACTACTTTACTAGCAACTTATAGCGACAATATAAACGTTTTGAATGTAACCTGTCAGACATTATTGTAAGTCGTTTGACAGTTGGTGCGATTAACAGAATGCTCGCTGGAAATATCGTTTAAAATAGAGACATGGGTCGGAATTATATTGATAAAATACTTTATTTATAATTTCTATGTAATTAAGTGCATATTTCACAGTCCATTCAATCAGAAGTATCGAATTCAATATTCATAGTTGACATTGTCCTGTCTTGACAACGTCTGTCGGGTCAGCTAGTTAATGACAAACGTTACAGTTGTATTGTTTTGTCATGTTGTCTTAGTTTGAGTAATGCCTACACTCTTTGGGTTTTCTCTAGTTTACTATTCGATCCAAAATGAACCTAGTCATTGGTACATTTAGTACTCTTATGAGACCCAGAGGCGAGTTGGGGTGGAAGTATTCTTCGCCTCAACAGAATGATATTATATTACTTAAAACTTTGTAGAATACAGCTCTTAGTGCAGAGTTCGTTCGGGGAAGTAGTACCTTACCCATTTCCGCCGTGAAGCAGCAGTGCACTAGTATTACTGTGTATTGCATATGTGACTTAACAACTTCACGTCGGGATGACAACGCATTGGCGGTGCCCCTGGTATTGCAATTGTCCATAGGCGGCGGTGACCACTTACCATCAGGTGGACAGTTTGGCTATATGTCGGCCCATGCGACATAAAAAAAAAACTGACAATACAGTGAAAAAGACATCAGGCAAAATTATAGCTAAGGTTAAAGGAGGCTTACAAATTGTTCTAATTGATCCCGTACAAAAATATACATCAAATTTGCGGGATTAGGTTCGGATGTCCGGAATTGTCCCCGGGATAGTGGACGCGTTATGGGCCGATGTTTGCGAATCGCTGATATTATCTTAATAGGATATCGCGGGAGATTTACTGGACGATGGACTCTGGTCCGCAGGGGGTGGACCGATAGTATCCGGTTCGGATTACAATGGAACGCCGACGCATTGCATGTGTAAGATAAGAAGTCGTATCCATTACTTTTTATTCTATGGTAAAAAGTAATATTTGCACATTGCAACAAAACATTTTTAGTTCTATTTCTATTAATATTACAATCAGAAAAATTGTAACGATCGATGTTTGCCACTCTTAAACGCATATTTTATTAAACAGATTTGGATGAAACTTTGCATATAGATAGTATATACGAGTATATTGGATTAACACTTTTTATACCGGGAAACAACAACCCTCGGAAACGCGGATATATCCACGGAGACAGCTAGTAAATTAATACGAGAAAAAAACTATTAACCCAGGCCATATTGATTGTGGTCTAACTCAAGGTAAAGTCAAGTAAAAATAATGTATCAACACTGTAACTATTCATTATTATTCTAGTATTCGCGCATTGGTACAATATTCAAATATAATCATACAATTCCATAATAAATATGCATGTTAAAAATAACAACTGTTTCCAATTTTATTTATTAATTACACTACAACCCCCTTATTCAGCTAATACAAACTTCGTCGGCGAGCCGCTTCACGGAGGCCTCGGAGAGCTTACCTCTCACGTGATTAGTAGTATTAGCGTAGTTAGTGAAAGAGACAGTGCACGGAGGCCGCGACGAAACATCCTCGAGTTAATGTCATTTTCCTTACAAAATCGAGCCAAATTAACAAAAATAAATAGATTCACAAACGGAAGAGAAAATAATACTGAACTATGATCTTGAATATGATATTGGCCTATTTATATATAGATAATAATTTTCCATCCAAACACTTTAGTTACGAAGTAGCCAATAATCTCTCCGAGTAATCCGACACTAAGAAGACTTAAAAGTCAAGTTAGTAAATAAGTAATTAATAGAACTTCCTACGTTTTCATCGGATCAAAAATCTTTAAAGACGATTTTTCACTGGTCTAGTACCTAAATAAAATTTTAACGAATATCCTGAGATATTATTCTAGGTTGTCTGATTCCAAACTAAACAGAACTAGTACTTATGATAACCAGATAATTGATATTATACTACAATTATAAATGGGATAGTTTGCATGGATGTTTGTTACACAATCGTGTGAGAACGGCTGAACGGATCCGGATGAAATTTGGCACAGAGATAGATTCTAATCTGGAATATTACACTTAGGCTACCTTTTATCTTATCTAGGCTATCTTTATAACATCCCTCAGCAACGCGGGTGAAACCGCAGGTTCTACATAAAGGTAACTTTTAAAATACCCAGAAACAGACATGTTCACGTACACTAATGTTTGTTGGCTGGGAATCGAACCTGAACTGAGGAGTGATGGTCAGGTAGACCACACCGGCCCGGGAAATATTAACAGTAAGAAAAGGAAGAATGTAGTTGGTATATCAATTGTCTGGTTTCCATAGTACAAGCTCTGTTTAGATTGGGACTAGATGGCCGTGTGTATAGACTGTTCCAAAATACTGCAGGTCAGTTTATTCTGGTTATATTTACAATAGTACCTGGCGGGCAGTGAAGGGCAAGTATTTGTCTGGCTCCGGTGAGCCAGACAAATACTACCAGCTGTTGACCCTGAGAATACCGGCCCTTTATATTAAATGTTAAACTTCAAAACGGTTAAACAAAGCTACATATCTTCACGCCCATTACCTCGGTAGGCTGAGGTCAGAAATGAGACCCACATTCCACCTATGATATTTTATGTTCCAATGTGTAATGAGAATTTTCGTCGCCTTTCGAACACTTTACCAATCAGCTACAGATAAACATTTCTGAACAAAGAAACGATATAGTTGTCCAACCTGGGAGTCGAATCCAGGACCTTTGGCTCAGCCGAGAAGATTGTGCGTAAATGCTATAAATGTATTTAGAAAAATAGTAGAAGCTCAGTATGGTTTAGCATTAGATAGCTATGTATATAGAAAGTCCCAGGATATTTATTGATTGTATGTCGTTTCGGAACTCCCCAGGGTCTATTGCCACCCATTTACTCTGAACGTTATTAATATACAACCTAACCCGTTTTCGGCGCATAGAAAAACAGCGAGGTCACAACACTAGGTTATGATGTGATCGTTTGATTAATGCCGGCGGTTTACGTAATTCATGGCGGCATGGAGAGCACGCACATTTGTCGCGCGATAAGGGACTACGGGGCCCAGTTGTGCCGTGGCGTGCCTGCGGCAGTTGCTGGGTGTGTTTTCCCCGCGCCCGTCACACAGTTTGGGACACATCGACCCAATTTGTGTTATTTAGCGTTGCAGGGTTATGAAATTGAAATTAATATACAAAACTTGCGGGTTAGATACGTGGCGGTCGGTTTTGTGGACTGCGTTCGTAACTATCCAATTAAAACAATATGGTGCATTCGGTTATGATCATAAAGTTCAGTTTGAAATGTACGAGAATTTGCTCTGGTTTAAACTTTTTTTTTAAATAATTTAACACTGATATGTTAATTTTTTGATAAAAGTATCAGCAACTCATGTGGTTTGAGACATCTTTCTTTTTTCTATAGCTACACCCAAAAGCCTTCCTTCCTCCTCGAATATAGAGTCGAAGGTCACTTGAGCTACATTGATTAGTTAAGTAGCGTTAACTTATCGATAAATTAGGCGAACACAAACCATTTCAACCGACTACGGGGAGGCAAAAAGAAGCATGTTGTATGTAGTTAATTTCGCCATTTGAATATCTATTAAACTGGTCAATAAATAAGGTTTACTTTCAAAGCTCAATCCATAAACAATATGTGGTACGCAATAATTGTTTAGATCCACGTTTTGATAATAATTACACTCGTGTGAACAAAGTTTGTACAACCGAAACGCGTACGGAACCCAAATTTATGACTTCTATCCGATTACAGTATGCCATTATAAATGCACTTTGCATATAAACAACATGAGTGAACCTTATTTGCTAGGGCATAAGGGCCATTATGAGGTGAGACGTTAGCGAAGTAGGTTACGACCATTAAAAATCTTAACGTGTGAAGGTTCCCAAGGTTCCCATAGCTTTAAGATATGTTTATAATTCGTTGTGGGACACATTAAGAATGTTTTGTGTGTGTTTAATGTGGACGGTGTAGTTTTAATCGGTAGGTGATCGATTATCAGAAGGTTTTTTGAAATGAAAACTTGTTTACGGTTGCGATTAGAAACTCGAAAAAGCAACATTAAAAAGAGACAAATATTTACTTTAAGATTTAGCCTGCGAGAGAAAGAGACAATTAGACATAGTTTTCAAGTGAAAACTTCATTAACATCACTGTAAGAATAAATCTTTTACGCCAAAATCTTTTGCGTAGATTAAGAGATATAAGCGGGCAAAGACAAATAGAAATAGTATCTTACAATTACAGTGCTTAATGTTTTGGAAAAAAAAAAGAAAAAATAAACCAATCCTCGTTTCGTGGTCGTAACTAGTAATAAAGACATAACGCTCACTGCAGCAGTTATTAATCTAATCGGACTCGCTGCAATCGGCCGCGAGCCGCAATCGTGTTCTATCATTAATTGCAAGTTTGTTGGAGGAATATATTGCGTGCTGTTCCGTTTGGCTATCAATTTAACTTTTTTTTGTTTTTTTTTTGTAGTTCAGTTGGGTATAGCATAAGTTTAACTGCCTGAGAAATCGTCCGCGAGATATAATTTACAAGCAATTTATAACTAGTAGTAATTTAATATATTTTTTTGTCGATTTGGTGGAATCGTATTCTAGTTGCCGTTGGTTTCACTCGAGTTAAAATTGAGTTGATACAAAGTATCCCATGTCTCCATACCTTGGCCTACGTGCGTGTAAAATTTTAGCGAGATCGGTTTAGTCATTTAGCCGTGAAAGCGTTTCCAAAAACAAGTTTTCAGGCTTCAGTTTGTCTGAGTTGTGACGTCATAACAGCATCAAATAATCTACTTATTGGCTAGATGTGAAATTCTCGGTTGAGAGCTCATAGCGCTCATGGAATTGTCCGCGTGTAAAAGCCATCTGAAGCAAACGCCTTCAAGGCAACCCAAAAGAAAAAAAAAGTTTTGAAAAAAAATCACAAAAATGAATTTCACTCGAACACCGGCAAGTACTATATTGTAAAGTTTGAGAACCATATTGGAGCATTAAAAAAACAGAATTAGGTACAAAAAGGATATAACTTGTAGAACCACTTGTAAATATAGGCTACATATGAAAATCAGAATGTTTGCTACGACGTAGCATGTCTACGATGTAGCGCCATATTTGAAGTCTCCGAACAATTATTGTTACTCATTTGATCTTTATGCCTACAATAACCAAAGACGATATACATCGGACACTAATGATTACCAGATGATTAGTGTAACGGTTTGATATATTTGTGCTTGTGTTGTATCTGAAACTTATAATGTAGATATTTGGTTTCCATTGTACAAATCTGCATAGTTTGGGATAAATCGCCGGGTGTCAAGAATGCCTCAGAATATTTTTGTATTTTTATAATCTTACATATTAAATTTCGTCTCGGTGGTCGAGTTGTATAAAGATCAGCCAGAGATTCGAATCGAAAGATTCAATACCCGATTCGGGTAAAGTAATATTAAATTGTTTCTTTCCTGAGAGAAGATTATCTGTAACCCGAGAAGGGACTATCATCACATGTCACATTGGGACCGAAACTCGGTAGAATGCGATTTTCATTGTTGGCGTGAGGATATGTTATTATACATTGTTACCGACGGATCGAGTACATCTGGCGCTAATCTAATAGGAGCAAAGCCGCAAGAAGCCGCAAGCTGTCGCTGCATGCAACCAACAATCCTATACCGACCGCAACTATTAGGAGTCGGTTGCACGACAATGCGTCCTCCAAAACTATGTAATTAACGACTGTTGGCCAAAAGTTCGCCATTGCACGATAGGAAAATTTTAGCTGAATTGTTACTTAACAACATCTGGACACGGTCCTTTTTTCTTTAAGTTTTGTAAGAAACCGCAGATGGGTTTTACACCCTAACGGAAAATATTTCTAAACCATTTTTCATTGGAGAGTTGGTCAAAAAGGTAGTGAAGTTGGCACTGGTTTGAATAACAGATAACTGGGGGAGGTCCAAATATTGTGTCGCGACACGAAGTAATTTTCCAAGGTATCTATTTAAGTAACAAATAATTATAATAAACAAACACACACTTATAATCATCTGTCTCTTTCGCTAACTACGCTAATAGTACTAATCACGTGAGAGGTAAGATCTCCGAGGCCACCGTGAAGCGGCTCGCCGACGAAGTTTGTATTAGCTGAATAAGGGGGCAGCATAAAATGCTTTGAAAATGATGTCTCATTATGACGCTCGCATATGTTGTGAATGTACTATTTTGTTTAAAATTTTTATTCATTGTTTTTTATAATGTTTATTAAAATTGTATAATGTCTATGTACCTACTTTAGTTATAGCATCGAATTACTGGTGTTATAATTTAGAATAAATAAATCAATAAAAAATTAAAAATATTATATTTGTGGCAATGTTTAATTAAACAACACTCAGTTTTGTTAGTGGTTGTATTACTAAACAACACTCAGTTTTGTTAGTGGTTGTATTACTAAACAACATGCTACTAAAATGACCTATAATATGAATAAGAAAAGAAAAAAAAAATCTCATACAAAATTAATATTTTTTTATAGAATTATTCATAGACTCTTTAGAGCAGGCCTACTTTACGTTTTAAAATATTATAGAGCCCTTTCATCCATTAACGCACCACAGATGTAAAATTTGCAGCAATTTAATGACAGAAACATGCAAATTTTTCCATTTTAGATTCGCTCGTCGAGATATCCAGTATCTTCTGAATGTAATGCATTGAAACGTACCGAACGTCTATCGCAAGGGGCATGAGATTGATGTTAAAAGTAATTAGGAGCTGTATAGAGACGATATCTAATCGAACGGGGCTTCGAGTGGAAATGGTTGGGACACAACCATAGAGCAAGAACTCGATTGTGGAGTGATGCGAGTTTTGGACGAAAACTTGTCATAATTAAAAAAAAAAACACTGGGAGCTGGTAACGCAACACTGATTGATTTCATCAAGGACTTCCCACGTTTACTGTTTAAAAATTTTAATAGATTCAAACGGATCTCCGATAAAAAAAAAATTATACAGGACATAAACTTGTTCATGCATTCATGTAAAATTTTATTCATATCCGAACAGCTTATAGAAAGTTATAACAAACGCTAGCTTTCGAATTAATAATGTTACAAGATTGCTAGTATGGTCGGCACGATAAAAGTTTAATAATAAACAAACATAATCAAAATTGTAACCCCTACTTCAAATAAGAAGCGCTGTATCGTTGTATCTTAAATCTTTATTGACATGCTACAAGCCTGTCGATTATTCGAATTTAGTCGAGTTTACGTCACTTAGTAGGTCCGGTGTTAGGCGAGCCCGATTCGTCGACCACGATTGATTAATCGTACGGTTGTCGGCACAAGATCGGCAGTCGACTTAATTGAAAAGTCAACATCGCGATGCCCCGTACGATCGATTACGATACGTGAAGCTAATTTATTATTATTCGTTTCGGCGGCGTTCTATGTAGTCGATTAATCGGTTGCTGTTGTCGATCTTGTTGTTTTTAATTAGGTTCGATATTATCATTTAAACCGAGTGCGTAATTAATTTCGAAACGCTCGTGTGCAGCGCTTATAAAATGATCATTCGATAGTGCGAATCAGAATTGTTTAAAAACGATTTTCAGGTGTGGCGTCGAATTATACTTATTAATTTTACAAACAATCGTGTAAGCTCGGAGCGCGATTATGGCGAATGAAAGGAATGCAATTACGGCTAATGAAATTATTGCAAATTAAATTACGCCGACCGATTTAACTTCAAACAATAATTTGAGGCTGGCTGGTAATTTTCCCATGGTATAACATGGTGAATGGTTATTGTGAAAAAGCGTATGCGAACAATTAGCGGTTTTATATCGCCATAAATGCTTACACGCTGCAGCCTGGCAGTTAAGCGGGACAATGCGCAAGTGGCAACCCACACTGACTGTGGCCATTTGCTGCGAATAATTCAGCTGGATTCACGTGAAATGGCGAAATTATAGGAGGAATATGGGTTGAGTTACTACCCTTAGAGTTATCTGAGTCCAGCCCTGGATTCACTTTTGGACTTAACCTTCTATTGGTAATTCGCACCATATAAAGTAAGATCTTAGCATTTATCCGGCGTCTCTATAGCTTTTCGTATAGCTGTAAAATTATTTTAGTGCTCGTTCCCCTAGAATTCGAGTCAAATCGTATGCATTTGTTATCCTTCCCAAAGCAAGCATATATGAATTAGTTTTCTTGCTAGGTTACTGCGAATAGATTACGCGGCTGGCAATAAAGGCCGTTCTTTATGAGCCACGAAACGGAACGGAGTTCCGTGGAGGGAACAACGAGAACAATACGCGGACGACCAGTGCCCGGTTCGTACGCCAAATAACTTTGCTGAATTCGCGGGAATGCACTGCCTGTTTCCGTTGCGGACGGCTACAGAGACATTGCTCTGTTTAATGCTGTTTTGTATTAGTGTTGCTGTATCTTCATGTGCAGCGAATACCTAGTCGAATAAGTTTAATCGATTCTACGATTGGACTAAATGATTAATTTTCGCAACGCGATGGTCTTGTGCATGACGACGGAAGTGGAAATACAGAGAGGAACCATTAAAACCTCATTCCCAATACAAATGACGTAATAGTTGCATACAAACGTCAAATCACGTCGGGTTTTATTATTATTTCATGATAAGCAGGTATCTTATATTCATTCACTATCTGCTGCCACCGTATAGAGGTAATAGTTATTTCTCATTAGCGCTAGTATGCGCTAATAGTAGACAGCTCGCAGCATGCGTTAAAAACATATTAATTGAAATAATCGTTAAAGCAAAATGTTTTATTTCCGAAATTAAAATAGCATTTGAGAGATAAAGCATCACCGTGGGAACAGTAAAACCGCTGCAAACCCATAAATTCAGGTCTCGGCACTACGATAAAAAGGCTTATAAAACTTGCATTTATTATCTGTGCCATCGGTTACGAGCGGACCGTTGAAATGTCGCAATACAAGGAGAGTTGCGGTCACCCGACGACAGAGGTCATTAGTTTGATATATTGACGCGATAAAACACCTATTCGGTGTGATGTGCATTTGTTTCTCGTTAGTCGATTTTGACGACCACAGCGCTGACATCGGAATTCGGAATCCATTTAAAGATAACACGATGGCTAATTAAAGAATTAATTAGATATTAAGAAATATTAAAGTTACAGTTCTAATAAAGTTGATGTTCAATTAATTGTTTCTAATCATTCCATTCCCACGTTACGATATCTGAAAATGTTATTTTATGGTAATTTAAACCAAGATAAGATATTTGCTTTTAACCATACTGTATCTATTTTAATTTCTATTACTTTCGAAATTGAAATCATAATATGATATGTGAATGGGAATTGGTTTTGATGAAATTAATTTGTATGAAAATATAGAAATGACTAGCTGTCCCCCGCGGTTTCAACCGCGTTCCTGGGGGATGTAACATTTTCCCGGGATAAAAAGCTTATATATTATTCCAATATATGCTCTATCTATGTGCCAAGTTTCATCCAAATCCGTTCTGTAGTTTTTGCGTGAAAGACAAACAAACAAACACCCAACTTTCGCGTTTATAATATTAGTATGATGTAGGCTTTATTAGATATAATAATTTTCCGTGAAGTAATTAGTCTTTCATTAAACAATTGACGATAAATTGCTGGCAATTTATTTTCATAGAGCATTATCATAGTTACGCAACTATTATAGATTGGAGCAATTGATTTTATTAAAGGCAATAAATGGAATATGCGTAGTAGTTCAGTAAATATTTGCCTAGCTGTGACACAGTTCTTAGCGTTAGTCTACGCTAATACTGTACCTAGGCATAAAAATCGACTGAGATAGTATTTTAGTCGATTTTATTATCGATTCTAAGGTGGTAATATAATAAATTTGAAGGGGTGGAGAATACACTGGTGATCAATATTATAAATTATAACTTATTATTAATTATTATAACTAATAATTATTATAGAAATAAAAGCACTCATTCACGAAAAAATTACTTTGTAAAGTGAAGTTAAAGTGAAAATACAAAACGGGCCTTAAATTAATTTTCCCGCTTAAAAAACATGTCCGCTACAATAAATAAAGATAGTATCGTTGAAAAATAAAAAATATATCATTTATAAGGCGCCACCCTTTGCGTGTTGAAATAGGACGAGTGTAGACCGGCCTTTTTGTTTATGGTCGTTAAAAAATTGAGACGTCACGCAAAGTTAGAAAAAAGTTTGTAGTAGGTAATAATTCAATTACAATAAGGTCCTTTTGTTGCAATAAACAGTACAATATTCATTAATTAATTATACTGTGCTGAAAAGGTAAGTAATTTATGTGAATCGAATTAAGAATAAATAATAGATATATTGTGGTTTCTACAGAATTTCGATTATTTAATTATTAGGGTAAACTCTAACAATGACGTTTGATAAAGACTGCATCATACTTAAACCTTTGCTAAAAAAGCATACTGGCCAATAATAATTTTGTTTCGAGTTTTGAAATTAGAATAAGATTTAACTGGATTAATAAAAACTATGTGGTGAACATAAGCATACCCAAAGAAAGATGGCATCAAACAGGCGACCGGCCGTAAAACATCTGCCAAATCTCTTGTAATATTTAATGCATCAAATTGGTTTCCTAGGTGCTGGTTGATGAGGATGAAGATGTTCATAACACTCACTATAACTACAACAAGTACACGTAAGCACTGTAGCCATTTTACGATGACCTCAAAACCACAGATAAGTAATAATATTGTTTAAAATTAGACGTTTCATTTAATATTTGATATAAACCAAAAAGTTGTTTGTTGATATTCCAGACTTTTTTTCAGAACACTGCAAGGATGTTTACTCGTCACACACACGCTCTACGAACTACTAGAGAAACGGGAGGGTGTATTCTGGTCGCTGCGTCTCGGTGGCTTTTGTTTAATCTGCGTGACACACGGCTGGATTGTGTGACGCACATGTTTCATGTGGGTACAGGCGTCGAGTGGAGCACTGTCACGCTATGTGATAAGCTTATGAATTATTCTGATTGAAGGATTAATTCTCGTAGAAGCGTTAATGTTAAAAGCAAAATATTATTGAATTATGTAGTTTATAGACTGTATCTGTTTTGAGCAAGGAGGCTTTATGTATTTGTAAGTAGATGGAGTTCAACACTTTATTAAGTAAATTTTCGTTAATTTATATTTTTACAACAGGATTTTCAATTTTGAAATGTTTTATTGTGACAAAATACCAACAAAATATTAGGTAAACATAATGTAAAACAAGCTTCAATTCTAAACAATTCGAGCGACATTCACGCGGTACAAAGACATCACGCACGCTCCTCAAGCACGCACATTAAACGCATCACTTAAATACCAAATTACGCAACAACGCACCCAAAATATTTGTCGTCGGCAACTAAACCCCTATTCTATTAAAACGGAATTGTTTCAACGACCCCCAGGAACACCGCACGGCTCATAATAAGCCGGCTTTAGTCGGCGGAATGCCGTGACTCGTATCTAACAACCCCGCCTGCAATTAGTACGTCACGTCTACCGCTCGCGTGCGTTACGAGATCGAATATAATAAGGCTGCGGCACGATATTCGAGAATAGCACCCCGCCCACTGAGCGACCGAGGTTTTAATAATGCTTATGAAACGGCTAACAGGCCTTAGGTAAACAAAGTATTGGAGCAGTAAATTTGTGTTGAGTGACCGACATTGTTGATTAAAATGGTTCACTGCAGTACGTAACACTACAATGAATTATTTTTTTGTTTCGTTATTTATACTCATAACAACTGGCCACTTTAATGACCGTAACGGTCAATGATCGCAATAAAAGAAAAAAACAAAAAAAAGCCATCCAAATTGGAACGCATCAGACCTCCTGAACCATAAACAATTGTTCTTATTTTAAAATTCAAATTGTAACATCCTCCCTAACTCGTCCGGAGAAGCGAGGCGGGCTATTATTCACAGTCGAAACACGTTATTTAATTTGCGATATGCGGCAAACAGTAGCAAAATAAACAGATAACAGTGTTTGGACGCCCGGCGTTACACTTATAACTAGATTTGCCTTTGTGGAATTCAACAAACATACGCCGTAATGGGACAAGAGTTTAAATTCAAAATAAATTACGACGTTTTGATGTGAATAAACGGGCTGCATAGTTATAAAGCGTTGTTTATTAAAGCGCTGTGATGATAAACATGAACGAATTTATCTTTGCCACGCGATGCTATAAATTAAGGCTTATGCACAGCTTTGAAGGAGGAAATTAAGAAAACGCAAGCTCTTTCCACGGAAATACTGCATTAATCTCACAAAAAAAAACAGTATTAACAGTACTTACTACAGTAAGTATATGGAATTGTAATCCAATGAGTAGCAAAGATGAGAAATTTTCACAAATGACCTTTGTAAAGCGATCTGCGAGAGGTGCAATAACTCGATTTGCGAATAAATGGCTCGGAAGTTGATCTACTGTACGCCCCAGTTTCAGTATTAGAAGCGGAAAATTCCGTGCCCGCATTTCCATCGCGGCGTTAGTTACGCTCGAGAGTTTTCCCAGTAAAATTAAAGCTGCAATATAAGGGGTTTAAAGGGGATTCCCGATGCAGTTTCGATGTTTGCCAACGACCCGGTACAAGGCGGTTTTTTGTTTCGAGCGCGACCTCTGACTGTGCGATTTTCGCTCGGATTCCACTTTTGAACGCAGCGCGCCAAATGAAAAATGGCGGCTTAACTGTCAAAATGGTTATTGATGTGCGAGATCAAAATTTACTTTTACTGATGCCGGATTAGCCAATGTGAGGCGTCAGGCGGACCATTTACGAACGCTGTCGAAATAAACCGATTTGTTAAGGATTTAATGATCGCGGATAGCTTTATATCACTCCTCGTTGCCGCTTTTTTGTTTATTTCATTTAAAGCCATGTTGCGCTTTGTATTTTAGCCATTTTAGAACTTATTAACATTAAATGTGGTTTAAATTAGCTTGACTTAATATAAAACATATCCGACCCCAACTCACGTGAATTGCTAATCTTATGAAGTCCCAATCCAGCGGTCTCGCTTCGTTCCATCGCTAATTAGTTCTGATAGGTTCTGTTTAGTTTCCGAATAATGCCGAGTGAGACCCGAGCGGTGACGAGTGGCCCCGAATAGTACCGAACAGGTTTAGTGCCCCTGGAGGCGCTATAAGTGGCACTAAGTTAGCGATGGGCGCGGTCCAGAGTCCGGTGCTTCGAGTGCCGGTGAGAGGTTCGAAATGATTGCGAAATTGCTTTGTGGATTTGGAGCACAGCACTAGATTAATGGTTAGTGTCATCGATAGAGGAAAAAAATGGACGCTTCCCAAACCGGTAGGTAGTTAGTGTATAATATACGCCTAAAAGTTAAACAAATGCGATATTTTGATTTTGATGTGCAGCAGAACGGTCGGTGGATTTGAATTGTTTTATTTAATATTTTAGTACTTTTATTTCTTATTTATATAAAAAATTAAAAATATCTGTGATCGATTTAATTAAATTGTGATCAATTCATTCTAAGATTTTTTTTTATTAAATTTTATGCAGTTAATTAATCATTAAACATTTAAGCTTATTATCAAAATAAAATCCAATGTATTGTCATACCTAAAACAAAAATAAGTGTTGTAGTTAAATAAACTAAAGTGTAGCTATTTGAGTTCCTAGGTACCGAGTAAACTACCTACTTATAAATTAAAACTATTTAATGTAATCGTCTTTAATATCAAATGCTCATCCGAAGGAACAACCCCACTCCGGCAAACTTCCAAAGAACATTCATCAGACACTCCAAAAAGGGCGCTCAAAGTCGTTCGGAAATTAACAGATTTCATTTGGCAACTTTCGCGCCAACATCCTACAAGTTGTGTAACAATCTCTCTCCTTTGCTGTAAGAATCTAAGCACGTTTTAATTTGCAAGTTTTCGGGACTTGATGACTGCACCCACTAGATGCAGAGAGGGGGAGGGGGCGACCATCTGCTCCCTTGTTCCGTGACACGAATGAAGAGTAGGACAATAAAAACCTGGCAAGGTGGGGTAGTTCTTTCAGGAAATTAGTTGTCACATTATGTACCCATTACTGGTGTTGGGGCGTTGATTAACCACGAGCGCGCGATTGCGGAATCGAATTTTCGTCAGCATACGTGTTCTGAACGCACCCGTTGCTAATTATCGCGTCGTGATCAATGTTTGCTTTGTGAACGCAGCCTTAACAAGGTGCTGAGGTATTTGGTACGTTGGAAATGGTATTGATTTATCGATAAGCATTTGTTTCGAAATAAAACCTTCTTAATATTTCCAACCAGTTTTGTACAAGCGAGTGAAATTCGAGTTAATAGAAAAACAGCTTTGTAAAAAAGATTTTTTCCATAAACATTTAGATGCGATGAGGCCTCCCAGGCGGCGTTTATATTCAGGTACATTTTAATAGGGTTATTAAAAAAATGCTAAAACATGGTAGCCTTGTAACTCGACCCCGAGTAAATGAAGTTTACCCGGCTAATTATGAGTAATGACTTATTTCTCATGCCGCTGAACACTTCAATATTCTCTTTGCTTCGGTCGGCATGCACGGGTTTTTCAACATTAATGGAGTCGGTAAAATGACGATAAAATTCAAATATTTCACGAATCTAATTTATCGGTAAAATAGTTACTGGCGAGCAGTATTTATTGCTCTAGCCTGCAAATGCTGGCTGAATGGTTATAAATCAGTCACAACAGAATGAGATTCGAATCTTTTGAAAAAAGAACAGTGGCTATTTGGAAGTTCGTTACTCGAAGCGTTTCGGACACCACACTAGTGGTGCAATTAGAACAAAGAGATCGAAGGGAAAAGACCATTTTCAAAGCGCAATCGACCCTCACGTTTTCAAACATCGCTCGTTATGTTTTCAAAATAGGTACCTGACTGATTTATTTTTTAACTTTGTAACCTGGTCCATCTTTGTAGGAGTTTTAAATTTCGAACACGATAATAACTTTATTGCTCGCGTCGAGTCGAAATTGTGTATTATCATAATTTAATTACAGTGAAAATCACTTCATTAAGGTAATTGAACAATATCCGTTTCGGCGAATTATAGTTAGATTGAATTAAGCGGCGTAACTCGAAGCTCTGTAATATACGATAATCTTAACTAGTATTATAAAGAGGGGGTGCGATTGTGTGTATGTGGAGTGTAATATCCTATATTTAAAAGTCAAGGCATAGACTAGTCATGGACGCAAAACCGCGTGATGGTACCTAGTAAGATATCAATATATTAAGTGAGCTTCAGTCGTATATGGCTGTAAACAAGCGACAATCTATGAAGACGCTTTTGAATACGCTTTTATGGCATAGTTTCATTTGTACGGCTTGTGTTATTAGTATGAGCTTGTTGACATATTTTAGACCCTAAGACTAAACTACTTAGAGCATCAACTAACTTTTTTTTTATACCACATGGACCGACAAACAAGCAGACGGTCCACCTGATGGGAAGTGGTCACCACAGCCTATAGACATTTGCAACACCAAGGGCATCGCCAATGCGTTGTCGACCCTGAAACGTGAAGTTGTTAAGTCTCATGTGCCTGTAACTTCACCGTCCCCCATACCTTTCTAACCGAAACACAGTAATACAAGTGCAACACTGCTTCACGGCGTAAATGGGTACGGAGGTAGTACATCTCCGGACGAACTCTGCACTAAGAGCTCTACTACTTTGTGTGACGAAAAATAAATGAATGATAAACACAATCTATGATATTCAAAAGTGATTGATGAATAATTAAATTGTTTACCTGTAAGTGACTTTAATGAATTATGTTATTACTAGATTATTATGTAAAAATGTTATTGTGCAGCGAGATGTATAAGATCCCTCTGAACGCGTGTGAAACCGCGGGACATTACCTATGTTTATAATTTTTTATCTGTTGCCTACTGTTGTACTTACAAATCAATTGTACCAAACGCATGTTTTGTACAATATTATTAATCACTACATAGTATAAAACAAAGTCGGTTCCCGCTGTCTGTCCCTATGTATGCTTAGATCTTTAAAACTACGCAACAGGTAATTTAATAGATACATAAAAAAAATGGAGTGATTGAAGGAATGTTTATATGTATAATACACGTGACATCCCACGGGAACGCGGGTAAAACCGCGGGGGACAGCTAGTAATTGATAAAAACTGTTACTAATAATAATGCTTTTAAAAAGGTCTCACGTTTATTAGCGCGTTAATCAGCCAACGGATAACTCAGACTAGAGTTAATTGATATGTATTTTTAACGCGCGATGCAAATCTCCCTAATGGAGTTACGACTCCAGCCAGACAGAAAAAAAAACTTGCAACGAGGTCCATATTTTTTTTTAATGTAATAAAATCAAATTGATATTTACCGAGGCGTTTAAAATCCAAGGTAAATAGTAAAAAGTTTGGATAGATTAATATTAAATCAAATGCTTGCTGAGTTTCTTGCTGGTTCTTCTCAGTTGAAGGCTGATTTTTGAACCGGTATCATCAGTAACTTTGACCTACATATGTGCCCTCTGCGGGGTTACACTGAATAAATGGTTTAAAATTTAGAATCGACAAAAAAATCGCTTCGTAGTGACGTGCCTTTGGTGACTAAAATATCTTACTTGTTTTGTATTTAAAAAATTACTTACCGTTGTTATACTAGGACTGGCCGAACAGAATCTGCGTTGGCTTGATACTGTGACCTGAGAACAAAAGAAAAAATAATATTAGTAGGGAAGTTAACTGCTCCAAAAGTTGGTTCCATAACCAAACTTTACCGTTCCTTGAAAGTCACAATTCAAAATATAGCACACGGGGCTATCTCTTTCTGTCCCGCTACGTTTTTCTCATTTGTACACGCGATATTTTTGCAAACCCTAATAGGTGACACAGAGTAAAATAAATCAGACGTGTAATAAATAGTATAGGTATAATACCGTCTGATATAAAAAAAAAAAATATTGCAATGGTATCTAAAATTATCAGTTGATTAGCAAACATTTTTCAATACCAATCGTGCAACAATGACATTACGCTATAGCTTTTTATGCCACGGTTGTACCCACATTTTCATGGAATCTAATGTACCCCGGGATTATAACATAGCCTATGTCCATTCGGAATAATTCCCTTTTGAAATGGTAAAATTATTTTTAAAATAGGTGCCTCAATTCCGGATTACCCCACCCATAGTTTGATGAAGCCCATAAAATTCGCAATTTCTCTTTATAATTATATTATTAGTATATATTTGACAGGTGCGGGCGCGTTTACAAAGCTCGCTGCGATGCGGACGCGTACCCTTTACAAACTCACTTCACGCATCATTTGAGTTTGGCTGTGTTCAAATTTCAACCTTGGAAATTAGGCTGATTTCCTGTTTACCCTCGGTCCGTAAACTGTATGATTTTGGCGCGTGATTACTCACCTATTTTGGCTTTTGTATTTGTATTAAACTGTTTATGTTAAGATTGTTATGTTAGCAGAATTTACTCTGAATCATTAGCTGAATTTTGCTACAGTACTCAGTAATTTATAGAGCTGTTAATATTTAATATGAGATGGTATGTGGATTAATTAATAGAATATCCAATGAATATTATTCACGCGGATTTAATTTCCTGATAGTACGCACTTCATTAAAGCACTATAATTCGCCAACGATTTTACCATAAGATATTTAGAAGGAAACAAAACTAATCAACTCGCGTAACTACGTAGGCACGTGTGGATACACTACCCGATGCTATATCGGGTCTCGTAGACGTAAGAGCCGACGCAATTTGCAGTAAATAAGGATATCGGTTTAGCGTCATTATCCCGGAGCCCGCGATACAGCGGACCTCGTAAACGCGCCTCTAGTTAATGAGTTATACGCCTCGGCCGCCTCTGTTGTGTGCTACACTGTGGCGGTTCTTAGGAAACGATTTATTATGGCAACAACTTGGGTGTACGTAGGTAATTTCTTTAAACAATCTTTCATCGTACTTAGCGCATATTCTTTGAGTAATGACGCGAGGCAATATTACGCTTTTACACGTAATGTATTATGCTCCCTTCACCGTTATTAGTGTACCGATCTATCCGCTCGCTGGATACTTAATTACAGTCTCCGGTTTCCCGTCTTATCAAACGTTACCCAGAAACACGTTGCGCACTTTGTTTTAATTCGGTTGGATTATACGAGCTTATTCTGGGAGCGGCTAAATAGAAGGCGTTTGACGTTGTCCCCTCCAGACTTGACGGGACAAAGGAGGGACGTCCGAGATGGTTTCTAATTACGACACAGACCGTTATGCAAATCGGGGGCCGACGCGGCGAGGTCTTTGTCTCTAATAAACATGCGCGGCTCTTGCGGTCAGACCGCCAAATTGCTCGCCTTCCCATTCGCCCCACGGGCAATAAAACCACTTGAATTGTAGTGCCCTCTCTGTACAATTAGTTGTCTTTGATCAAGTCGAAATTCGAATTTCACGGAATACTCCACCTGTTTTTGAAAATTTGCAACCGGACAGTGTTATTTCACCTTTTTTTTTTATTTAAGGTGGTATTTATTAGGAGTTGAGACTGAGGCTCAAAGCTGGAGGCACGAGCCAACCTATTTAGTTGGCAGATGCGTTCCGGTAAATTGAACGGCGTGGTCTGAGGAAATCGTCAGGTCGTGCCGTGACTTCGCTCGTACCGAAACTGGGCTAAAAGCACCGCTTAGCCGGCTCCATTCGGCGGTAATTTTTCACGGAAAACTGTCCCGAGGACGCAGCGGGTAGGCGGACTCGTTAAACGAGTTTGCTGACGAAAATGTTCGTGGTATTTCGGTTCGTGCTATTGTTTCACGGTAGCCTTTAGCGTGCGTTTTAAAACGTGTACCTAACACATCGAAAATATTCATTTTTCACACGGCACGGCAATATTTCCGTTTGTATTGGAACAATCGAAGTGACTCGTCTACAGGTATAAAGAGCCGGGACTACCCGACGGCCGAATGGCTTCGGTGAGTTTATTCGCGCGTATTTCGGAATCGTTGCATTTTCGCTTGGCGTTTGCGAGGGAAGTCGTTACCGGTGTCGTGATCACGAGCAAAAAGTGTAAACTGTTCTATCGGCCTTTGTAAATGCACGTGTTGTTGTTATATCATTCCAGGAGCTGGTTGTCTCGCTTTAAACTCTATTCGTGAAGGAGTAATGTTTGTTTTCAAATCTTAGATGTAAGTTTTGTCTCGATATTTTCAAAGTATTATTTGCATTAAATTTTTGAATGGTCAAACAGTAGATTAAACTCGAACTGAGTTTCAAATCTCATTTGCAACGAAGGGTTGAGCTGTCATTGGTCTTAATTAAAGTAAATTTCTATTGCTCAACTTTGTGTAATGTTGTAGCAGATAACTTGGTCCTGTGAAGTTAATCGTTTGGATGATCGTGGACTGTGACTGAAAGGGAACTTTAAAGGTCTAATGAAAATAAAAACACAGAGTAAACTATTTCGGAGTATACAGGTTTAAGTACAAAGAGTTGGTATCTCATCAGCTTCACCGACCAGATTTTCCGTTCAAAATGCGCACGCTCTGGCCTGGCACATATACATTGCTTTTTTGAATTTGGAACGCAAATATTCAGAATATTCCTAATAAATAACATGTGTGAATATTCGCTTTAAAATAACTAACATTCACAATCAATTATTCATTCATAGTGAATAACGCCTCGGCGGCAAATGAAATGAGTTTCGATATAATAAATAATTCTCAGTGTAAATTTTAAATAATGCAGTGACAATTAGCTACTGTATTGTTGGAGTTGGTATACGTGCAAACAAATTGAAAAGTTACGGTTCGGTGTGAGTGATGGCAGACGAGCGAGAGGGAAATATTTTATGGTCGCTGTCTTCAGTTTTCTTGAAAAATATACTCTGATTATATTTGTAACCAAGCAAAAAAGGTAGGTTAGGATTAAACCAGTATCTTAATTTTTTATTGACACCATAATTTGACGTTAATTATTTTAATGAAAGAACCTATTCATTGTTATAAAAATTAATCGCTAATCGCTTATGAATTGATAAGCATAAGCTTAATATAAAATGTATGAAATATTGACATTAATGTGTTCGTTTGTTGCAGAATGTTTATAAGTATTAAATTATGTGAACGAACTAAACACATAATTATTTCAATTAAATTACCAAAATAATATCATGTCTTTTTTTTATTTGAACCTTCCAAATCGAAGTTGAACTTGGAATCGAATTTGACAATAATGTATTGTATGCTGATGGTACTAAGTTAACTATTATTTGACATTCGCACACCGAGAAAACATTGTCCGAAAGAAAACGTGCGGGTTTTCCTTTAACATCAACAACTATTATGACACGACCATTCGCTATTTATTCCCCGAATTTATTTGTAAAAAGAACGGTTCATTTCGACGCAACTAAAGAAAAAAAAAGGAAAATAATAGGCACACGAGACCCAGCCAGCTATTTAACCGGCGCGTTTCAGAAAGGCAATTTTCTATCCTATTTCTTTAGGAATTCCGAATTATCTGCAATCAATCGGACAAAAGAAGAGAATGAACAAAGTTATTTCTCGAACGTCCGACGATTTATCACAAGAATCATTTGTTTTGGACAACAGGCTGTATTGTTTAGTTTGCCAGAAGAATGGCCGGTTGGCTATGATTAAAGAGGGGGGACTCGTGTTCCCGAGGTAAGGAGCCAGGGGTTGTAATGGTTTTCGAGTGTCAGACACTTGTGAGACACTTCACGTTGCAATCGCAGTTCGCCTTTGACACACGAACTACTCGTGTTAAGACGGGGCTGTTGTTACGTTGTCTCATATTATTGTTGTCTATTTATTTGTTTAATGTGTTTATTTTATTTTTAGGTATGTAGTAGTTAAAATTTGGAACCTGGGTGCATTCAATCTTAAGATCTTTGTTCTAATCAGAAAATTCCGCTAGCCACTCGAGTACTTTGTAACCACGTTACTATACTACCAAAAAGGATTAATATTTACTACTTATTTTAGTGTTTACAAATTATTTAAGCCCCGATTGTTATATTGACAATAAATCTTTGTTTTATCAATTTAGGAAATTTAAAGAAAAGGAGGATTAAATAAAAGGATTACAAAAGATATTGAAAATATTTATTTCACCTCCCGTTTGCGAATATCTCGTCAGGATTTCTCAAAGATAAAATTCACATTGAGTGGATAAATAGCGAGGAACAATTTGATGAATCGCATATGTCTGGCAATATCCCCGACTGCAAATGAAAATCATCAAAGATGAAAATCTTTAATTTTAAGGAATGCCCTGCTCGACTTATATTCATATTTTCACGCCCATCACGTCTGAAGAGGTAGGTTGAGGTCTCAACAGACCCGTATTCCACCGATGATATTTTAAGTCTCAACTTGACATATGGTGAGCCTTGACGCCGACTCTCAGGCACTTTACCAATTTCGGCCTATAGGTACTAAATTCTAAGTAATTTACCTTGCCCGACCTGAGAATCGAACCTCCATGTCTCTAGTAGAGCATACCGCTCGACCACCGGGTAACATTAAAACATCCATATTCAAATAATATACCTATGTATTTTTTTTCAAAATTCACTCAATAAAAATATTATAAACTGTACTGAAAATATTACTAGCATTTTGTTTCGACCAGAATCCGTGAAACCTCCTACCTAACTCGTAGTGGGTAAGGTTATTCAAATAATTCTGCAAGTCGACTGCATGCTGTCTTGATACCAGTCACGTAGCGACGTCTATGCTCACGTCTGGTACATTTTTCAATGCCTCCGATGCTAGAGCGTTATTTTCACAGCTCCATCAGTCATCTGAGTGGTCTTGGTGAGGAGACGGCTCACTGTAAAGTTTTCGACCTTAGAATTATATTATATTAGATACTGACAGGTTTTCTGTTATTGTTGTAACAGCGAGTTGAAACAGTTTTGTGAGAAAGCGAAAAAGCGACACGAAAAAGAGACAATTATATACATTTATTAAGATTTCATTTGCGGGAGAATGAGATAGGTATAGTTTTCTGATGGTTTCACTTTACCGCATACATTTCTTTTAATTTTTTTTCGTTTTCGATTTCCACGTCCGATTTTTATTTTATGAAATAAAATGATAAGATATTTATGGGTTGTTAGAAAGGTTGATTCAATTTTATTTAAGAAACAAGCTTCTACCCCTTGGTTTCGAGGGAAAGAATGTTTTCCCACTATAAATAGAATCTCATGTTTTAATCTAGATCTTAACCTAACGGTATACCAATTTTTATCTAAATCCGTCCAGTCATTACGGAGTTAAGTGGTAACATATAGCACACAAACTTTTTCATTTATAATATTAGTAAAATTTTAGGTCACTGAACGGTTCGAGAAGCCAGCTCGGTCGAGAAGCTTTGGCTGCATCGCTTCATCCATCGCGGGCTGTATTGGTTGACAGTGATTAATAGTCCACACCCGCAGAGCCAGGGTTAATGAAACCGCCCCCTGTGGCCCACGTTATGAAGATGACGTTCGGTAGGTACAAGAAATTAACGGCGAGAGATTTTTCGTAATTTTTATGAATACTACCTATTTACGCCGTAAAGCAGTAGTGCTCTTGCAATGGGTTTTGGTAAGATATGTAAGGGGTACGATGCAATTACAGGCACATGAAAGTTAACAACTTCATGTCTCAGGATCGACAACCACATGCCCATTATACTGCATAGGGGTATAGGTGGCGGTGACCTCTTAACATCAGATGGTCCGTCTGTCTGTATATCGGATTACTTGGGGGACTTGCATGGTTTAATTATTTGCCGATCAACTAAGTTGCAATAAAAGAGTGGCACATTACGAGATGTGTTTAACTGATGTTGTACATTGCGTATAAGCGTAATGTGTAATAGCCACTTGCCAGCCTGGCTACCAATATAAAATTGGAAATCTGTCGCCAAAAACCAAGTATTTTTTTCTTGCAGGAGCAATCTAATCAGTTATAGGCTGTGTATGCTTACCACTTTTGACCACAGCACTTACCACTGTGAGTTGTAGGTAAGAATAAACATTTTGACACATATTGCAATGTATATTAGTGGTTATTATTCTATAACATTTATCCATCTGAATATAGATTTAACACCATTCAAGGTATTTCCGAAATGCATTCCTATACAGCGTGACACAAAGCTCAAATTCCATAAACATCAGGACCTAACGAGCTGTGAAGAGATAAGTATTTTCTACATTCGTCTCGTCCCTTTCATGTGCTAAGTCGAGTGCATCTTCGTATGACGTCACACTGAATGCCATTAGTGGCGCGTTACAAGATGCGGTATGGACTGAATGTACTCCTTGGGTGGTAGTTTTGCGTAATGGTACATAAACGGTAAATACGGTAGATATCAATAAAGTCCTTGAATTGTCGATAAAAGTCCTTGTAAAATTCTATCTATACTACCTTTAATAAAACTGTAGAAAGGTCGTGTACATTGACAAAAAATGACAAAATCTGATAGCGGAAATGTAGAAAGTGCAACAGGTTACAATAAGATTTTTTTGACAACTTCGTCTATATGTCTCTTTGTCTTTCAACAAGCGCATCCCCGATATTACTAGTCGAATTTAATGGGGCTTGCACAGAACATATAATAAAAAGTGCACACCAAGTAAAAAAAAAAGGTTTTAATATAATTGAACCTATTTTTCTATTTTTAATGGTGAAGATAGCGGTTCGGAAGTCAGCCTTCGACTTACAGGAACTAGCTGAATACTCAGTTTTCATACACTGAGAGAATTTGCTATTACTTTTTTTTAATAAAATAGACTTTTAATAAAAATAAAACAGTAAATACTTAGAAGGTACTTACTCAAACGTGGCCTCTCCTGCATGGGATACAAGAAAAGAAGTAACGAATGGATCAACTAGAATTCCAAGCAATATTACGTACCGTAGATCTATATCCAGTAAACCTACTATTATATTGTTAGAAAACCGTTATATCAATCGTTCTTACATGATTGTGGTTTAAGACAAGTTTTGTCCGCGTCGCTCCAGGATTCCCTTGTAATTTGTTTTTAATACTAGGGTAGGGATTGTCCATAAACATATTTGGATATTTGGCTTTTGTATTTACGAGTCACTCCACAGTAATAATACAAACTAGCATCCATCCCGTAGTTTTAGCCAAGTTCCCAAGGGAATCAATGTTTTCCCGACTTAAGATTTATTTATACCTACCGGGGCCTAATGTAGTTTTCTATCGGACTGGTCAGCTTTAGTTTGTTTGTATTTTTTTTTTTATTAGATATTCATAATTCTTAACTTTTGCGATAACACTCAGGTATAGTCAGTGAGACTAAATAAATTTTATGTAATAAATCAAAGTTTGTTTTTAAAAAGAGTAATTGCTGAGTTTATTGCCGGCTCTACTCAGTAAAAAACAACCTGCTGAACTGGTATTAGAGTCAAACTATTCATAAGTGCTATTTGAATAAAAAATATTTTCATTTCATATCAGTGTAAGAATTTTTTAAATCAGATGTCAAAGAGTCTAAACGGATTTGTATGATATTTTGCATACAGATAGATATTGGATCCCTAAGAAACGGCGATAAGTTAAATAAACTTTCTTATAATATTGTAATATCTAAGTTACAAATGACGTCATTTAGAGAAATCGCTTGTTTTAAAAAATGCAGGCTCGATTTAACGTTAATGTATAATTACTTAAAAATGGACCATGTTGATGAAAATATAGAGTAACAAATGAATAACCAAATCTCTTTATTAAAATTGAACACAATATTATCCCATGGTGAGCATTAATCCGAGTTGTTAATAGAAAATTAATGAGCTAAATACAAAACACTGTTTCATATTTTGGTCTATTATGAAATGAAATTAATTAAATATAATAATAAACTACAGGATTATTTCCAACACCAATTAATGGAATATAAGTTTGTGTGTGGGGTTCTATTTTTTAAATAAATCTTTTTTAATAAAAATTAAATACTGTTCGATGGCGAGCATTACTTGAGAATGGCTGGACTGATTTGACTTATTTTTTGTTAATTGAAATAGTCCGAATAAGGTTTTTTGGAGAAAAAATATTGGAAAAACTGACTGGTATATTGGTAATTTCGGTATAAAGTAAACCTACCTATGTCTATAGGATTTTCGTATGAACCATAAGTCATGATTCAAAGAGACCTTGCAATGCATGCAGGAAACAGTTAAAAAGAAAACAAAAACGTAAAGTCACGTAACATTTTACTTCCGGCCCTCCAAATCGCCATACGTATTTTATAGACGGACCCCAACTTAAATCCGTATTCGGTAACTTAAATTGCGTATGGCGAGGAAACGGGAATGCCGTATCGCGATCGGTATCGAGTGGCGAATAAATCCTTGGATGTCGCCGCCGTCCGCCATATTGGATTACGTAGAAAGTATTCTCTTAAGTTTCATTAAGCGATCCGAGTGATACGCGATAGATAGCGGATCAGTTCGACGTATAAGTCGAGATACGGGGACTCGGAGTAAAGTTTGGGACACACTTGATTTAGTTGTGGAAAATAGGCGGGAAAGTTTTTCGCTTTGTTTCCAACTGCGGAGTTTGTGGCTGAATCGTAGGGGCGGATGGTTATGTAGGTTACGCTATATTGTTCCTCCAATTGGTGTCTCTAAGGACTAATTTAGGTAAATGATTTTGTACAATTCTACTCTTTCGGAAATAGTTTCATTCAAGCGTATTTTAGTTTTACCGTTGTTTTAAATTGATGATATTTTCGTTTATTATTTTTTTAAATTGGTATCAATAAATAACAAACTGGAAATAATGTGATGAAAATAATAAGAAATTTCGTAAAGAATCTAATCTCAATTTAGTAATTATAAATGCAATAGTGTGTTAGTTTGTTTGTTGTTTCACGGCTAAACTACTGAACCGATCTTGCTGAAATTTGGAACACACATAGCCTAGGGCATGGATAGGGACATAGGTTTATTTTTATACCGGAAACGCGGGGGACAGCTAGTAAAATAAAACATTGAGAAAAAAAATGGCATCAAACATAATGTCACTTCCTTTCACCCTAATCTCATCCATCAAAGTTCAACATAGTCCTCGAAATAGCTACTTCAGGATCTGCCATGAGCATCCCCTAGGAGCCCTCATTAAAACCAACCCTTCTGTCCTTCGGTATCGCGTGACGATCGCGGCTCTCCGTCAGAGGGTGGTCCTAGTCGTAAACTGTAGCCGTTGGGTTACTACAAGATTTCATCTTGCGAGATTTAAAGTGACGTAAAGATGAGTTCGTTCGGTGAAAAGTAACATTGGTAAATATATTTGGTTGCAGCACGTCCGAGTTCAACCAGTCAGAATAACATTACTTAGAGAAGGTTTTACCATTATTTTTATGTTTCTAAATATTTCCCGATCTAAGAGTGAAATCAAAATGAGTTAGTGTCCATAGTTTGCGTTTGTTTTGAGTGTTCAAGTCGTGATATGTTTGGGGTTTTTTATTGGCTCTCATTCGGATTCACGATCCAGCGCGAATGGCTGTATTTAATAGCCACATATTACGTATTTCACTGTCTACTGATGCGGGCTTGCTTTACGAGTATTCAGTGAGTTTTTATGGTAGACCCGTAATATCGAGTAAGGAAAATTTATAATATTAAGTGAGAAGCTATGATGTAAAGTTTTAGTTTCGTAAAATGGAAAAAGAAAATTTTATATATTATTTTTAATAGTTAATTTATATTTAAATGAAGTATATTTTTCAAGGGAGCAAATGGCGCTAGTTCACATTTCGCGTTTCAGATATAAAGTCCAATGATAGTAATAAATATATTTTACTGTTTTCCAAAGATAGGTAAACAACTCTCAAAGGTACATTAGGCAGTAAAACGTAGGTCTGGCGCAGGTAGACCATAAACCCAAGCTTTTTTACGAGACACCGAACGCTCGAACCGGAAAGTAACTTTTTTATGTAACGACTAAGTAATTGAAAAGCGTTGACTAAGTTCTACTAAAGTGCTAACTTTAGCTCTTACTTCATCAAATTAATTGCGTGATTTCATAATATAAAGTATTCATAAAAAAAATGTGGAGTTACGTTTTGAGGGTGGCCGAGAATTAATTTCGCTTGTAAAAGATGTTCACAGATTCCAGTAATTATAGGGAAGGTTGGTTTTTAAGGCGAGACCGATTAGTTTGCTCCTTTTCATTTTCTTGGGAGGCATGGATCACTACGTTACTTAATGTACCTTCTAAAGATTAGGCTTAAACGTATAAAACGTTTACAAGAATTTTACAATATAATCCATACATAATCTATATCTATACTAATATTATAAAGAGGAAAGATTTATATGTAAGTATGTTTGTTACTCTTTCACGCCAAAACTACTAGGATATGGATGAAACTTGGCACATAGATAGAGCATATCTATTAAATATATAGAAAATATTTTAATTCAAATAGGCCTTTATAAGCACTTATGAATAGTCTGACTCTAATACCGGTTCGGAAGGTTGTTTTTTACTGAGAAGAGCCGGCGATAAACTCTTTTTAAAAACGATCTTAGATTTATTACAAAAATAACTGACAAAACCTGTGTGTTATCGCCGAAGGGGAGAAGTTTTAAAAGCCGATTGAAATTATTTGCGATGAAATTGTCCACGAGACCATTAATAACAGACCCTTCGAATATATCTCGTCAAAGCATTGTCTTAGAGTGATTTAAGGGAAAGGGTGAACTGTCGGCTAATCTTATTTGAAGTGACCCAAAATTATTCTCTTGGATTAAATTCAAACTAAATTTGGAATAACATGTGACAGGTGATATCTTACAGCTTACAAAGGCTTAATACATATCCTAAATCATCATTGTACAGACTTGGAACTTTGACTAAGTTAAGATCATGTTCATACTTAATATTGTATAGGTTATAAAGTTGGTACAAGGTTTGAACTTAAAGCGGAATGAGACCATTGGATTCAAATTAAACTTTACGGATAAAATTCTTGATTTCTTGGGCTATAACTTACTCAATAACACTCGGGAATAATGTAACTTCCTATCAGTGAATGTATTATTGTAATCGGATGAGTAGTTACGTAGATTACCCTCCTACAATCAAACATACAAACTATAACTCTTTATATTAGTAGTACCTATAGATATAACTTTAAAAGACATTTGAAATACTGAATTGACCGTCGATAAACGAGATGGTGTGAGTACAATATATTAAACCCATAACCATAGTCTAAAATAGAAAAAACTGTAAATACTAATTTTATCAATATAATAATTAAAGTTGGTTCAGCAGTTTAGTCGCTATAATAGAACATACGTAAATGCAAACATAAGATACATACTGCTAGAAGTTTTCTTCAGGCTACGCTTGTAAATTTCGCTTTGACTCAAAAAATCAGTGCTTTGTTTCCAAACAAACCTCTTCCTCCCATTCAATATTCGCTCTCACGTCATATCTTGTAACCAAAACTGTAATATCTATAGAGGCGTCGCCAACACAAGGTGTGGGGTCAATAATAGGAGGTCAAATATTTGCGCGTGCCCGCCTGCGGGTTGCGGCGCGGCGGGCGGCGCGACCGAGATGTTTGTTCCCGGCCTTAGGTGTACACCGGTATTATATGTAGTTAGCTTATATTGTTTGAGGGCTTTGTTTTTTTTTTGGGATAGGCTTAATCTCGATACACAATAGGAAAGTGTTTCAAGGTGTTGCCATATATTATATGTTACCTTTGAGTCGGATGAATTCTACAGTATCGCCATTTCACGCCGCGTAAAAAGTACTCCATTTAAAATAAAATCACAGTACATTCTTTAAAAAATAAATACTTTAATATGTAGTGTACATAACATATAATATATACAATAATAAATGCATGACGATTTGATTTGCATTAGTATGAATTATTATTCAATTTAAACCTCAAATAATTATCATATTTTTTAAGTATCCCTAGCTTATTAAAAAAATACTTGCGGTTACAAGCACATTCACTCCTGTATATTGCCTCATTGATATTAAAACTTCATTACACCTTACCATGGTAAGCGACAATGGAGGTAGAACACATAAATAACATTCATACAGTTAATTCCCAGTGTTGCCATTGCACATAGTGACAAAAACTTTATCTCGCAACTTGACGTTTCATAAAGCGTAATGTCACACTATTCGCGACATAATGGAGCGTCTAAACCATAACCTCTGGACGTTATCGCAACATTGCATACATATGTATGAACTGCGGTTGGGTACAAGTGGGAATCAAATTAATTATGATCAGGCGAGCACCTGTTGGTTTGACTAATTGTTCGGTGGACCGCACTCTTATTGGTGTAGATGGAGGTACGTTGATGGAATTAGTTTTCTGCTATTGGCAACATTGGTGTTGATGGCTGCTCAGGTTAGTTCGGACTAGCTGTTTGGCGGGAACTTGCTATGTGACGTTGCGTTTTCGTTCATTTTCAAATAATTGTGTTGTTAAGACTTTTTTTAAGGATATTGTTGATGATAAATGCCTGTTTGGTATCTTTGACTTCTTTTATAAAAACATAATAAACATACTTTGAGTTATATAAGTTATATTCAGTAGATTTTATTGCTTATAGTTGTATCAAGTGAAATTAATGTAATTGTGACAATTAATATTTCTTAAAAAGCCTAAAAACCTCTTTTTAGAAGTCAACGTTTTAATCAAACGTAACTCATCCGTCAAACATTCTTATTACGCCATATGAATTTAAAATAAACCTCGACACTGGCTAACAATAATTTTTGAAAAGATATGTTTGCCATATTAAAAAAAATAAGAAGTTGAGTTCGCAATCAAGCTAGCAATAAAATTACTTTAAGAAATAATTGTCACGCTTAAGTTCATGGCACGACGGGCCTGTTATTAGGAATATGTGAATGGACAACACTTCAAAACAATTATTATATCTACGATTTCAAAGAGAAAATCATAAGGTTGGCGACCTCTGCAATATGATAATAATACAATAAAATAATGTAAAGGTTGACTGCACGTGCGAATATAATATTCTTTATACGTGAGGTATTCTGAAACTAAACAGAAAACAAAGAAATTTATAAAAAAACTAATTATCATCGTAGTATTTCATTACATATTTTATTGTCATACAGTGTTAAAAATAGTAGATTTAAAAATGAAATGGAGGTATTAAATCATTTCGATTTTTCTTTTTATAAAAAATATACAGTTTAATTCTGAACCTCTTTAATTTTTGGGGTTCCGTACCCAAAGAGGAAAACGGGGCCCTATTACTAAGACTCCACTGTCCGTCTGTGAACAGGTGTATCTCATGAGCCGTATTAGTACCGTCACAGTTGATATATTTCTGTTGCCGCTTTAACAACAAATACAAAAACAGAATAAAATTAATATTTAAGGCGGCAGTCATACAACAGACATACATTTTTTTCTGTTTTTATATAATGGTACAGAACTGTTCGTATGCGATTCCGACACGCACTTGGCCGGCTTTTAAAGTTAATTAAGGTTTGACTTATATTACACAACAGGGAAAATACAAACATAGAATTGTCTTTATCCACTTAACCACAGTTTATACACAAACGGTGATATATCAAGAACATTAATAATTATTAAAACTTTCCACTAAAACAAGACAACCTAAAACTTTTCACTCAAAACACACAAAGTTAACACCGTACATCCACTCGGAACAATAAATCTAAACACGTACGACGGACACAACTTTCGGCAAGTAGACACCGCAACCGGGCCGTTAATAATATAGTGTCAGCGACAGAGCGAGAGCGCTATAGCTAGAGATATAGACACGGCGCTCTAGCCTGTGGGTGTCAGGAAAAACTGTACCACGCAGGTGTCAGACATAAATAACCGGGGACATTTACCCTGGCCACGGTGTGTCGCATGAAAGGGAAAAAGGTTGAGTACCACTGGTTTTTTTGTTGTAGAGTTACCTAAGTAATATTCTAGGTTATTGTTCGTGAAAAGTTAGGCAGCTTTAGGATATAAATATCACTGAAAAGCAGGTGTTACGTTTAGGCCAGCCGGATCTAGAGCATATTCTGTCTCTATACTAAGTTTCACCAAAATTCGTTCAGTACTACTGAGATTGGGCCACAAGCATCCAAACTTTCACATTCATAATATTAGTCGGATATTGTATTTATATCATATTTATTCGGTAGAAATAATAATATCGGGCACACAAAAAAATATCTTGGGTGGCGTTCAACGAAACGTTAACAGGAAGTGGCAGTTACAGTGCTTCCGGTCGCCGATTTGCTACAACGAAAGAATTATGTAATGAAAATAAAAAAATATGCTTTCTTTTTTACTTATTTAATGAATTGGCAATAATATAAAAATTAATATCTAAATATTATGTAGGTATAAACCAAAAACATTATTTTAAATGCGAAATTTTGTATGTATAGATGTTTGTTACTCTTTCACGCAAAAACTACCAAACGGTATTAGATGAAACTTGGCACATATATAGAAAATGCCTTGAAATAACACATAGGATACTTTTTGTGTCGGGAAAATGTTACATCCCTCGGCAACACGGGTGAAACCGCGGGGGACAGCTACTTGTTTAATAAAGCTCTACTTGGCGTAAGATCAATTCTCGTATTTAAAATAAAACTAGATTATTTAATTAATAAATATAGTCAACCATAAGAGCATTATTGAGTGTGCAGAGATCTAGTGATGCGACATTACTATTAACAATAAAAAATATGGTTCTAATATTTTTTATTGCAAACGAAACTGTCCTAAGAAGTTATGATCATAATATTTATTTACCCAACTACGGTGAACCAAAAAAGGGAAGTCATGATTTTTATTTGAGACATACACTATAACCATACTTAACCGTTCCGTGTCTAATAATTAGGATTATTTTAATAAAATGACACCTATTGTCGTGCCCTGCGTGCCCCTCATCTTGCACACCAGAATAACTGTATAATCCTACGGACGACTGGCAGAATTCTGGTCTAAACAAATTTTGCCAAAATGATAACACGCAAAAAAAAATTACTTAAATTCGGTATCTTGTGATAAGTCAGCGTTAGGCATATCCGGCCTATCAAGTAAGCGATCACTTAAGTACAATTTAAGTCTCACAAAAGACATGAGTTGCCATATGACACTTAATATTACTTATTTAAAAAAACAATAAAAAAAGAATTTTGCTACAGCATTCAATTTACTTCTCAATTTCATTTATTACCAACAACTTCTTATTTTACAAACCCTAAATATGGTAATCATATGGTTTGTCAGTAAACCATTAAAATGTATCGTAGCGCGTGCACATCACTAGTACAGATCACCCATTGACCCAGATACGGTGCGAAGTGAGTTCACTCGTGAAATCTCAAACGATGCCTCCCCAGCTCTATATCACCGTATCGACTACGTACGTACGCATTTCCACTTGCCTTATGCTTAGATAATCCTACTCAGGTAACGACATGAAAGGGAGGGGAAGTGTTCAAGAATGTTTGGTTAAACGGTCGTTGGAATAAGTCAGTTTAAAAATGGATTTTAGAAAATTGTGGAGTTTAATCTGTGGGAGTATCTTAAACTATATATATAAAAGGACAATCTATATATGTATATAAAATGGGAAGCTGACTGACATATCAATGCAGGGCCTAAACTATACGGGTTAGAAACTTGAAATTTTGCACAGGGAAACCCCTGTGCAACATTTTTTATAAACTCTTTATAACGTAGAGGTTTAATAAGAATGGATTTTTTTAAATTCACCCCCTAAGGGGGTAAAACGGGGGTGCAAAGTTTGTATGGAACAACATTTTTTGTTGGTTTGAGCAACATCAAACTAAACGCGGGTGAAACCGCGGGGTACAGCTAGTAATAATATAATTGGGAAAGTTTGTGTGTGCGTCTTGAAAGGAATATAATGAAATTAAACGTACAGATAGAATATGTTCTGGATCCTATGTATTAAGATTAATATTCAGAAGAAACATAAAGCCCTTCGCGACAGCGACGCGAAAGCTAGAAGTAACTATTCATACAAATCTCGAGTTATTTTGTAACTATTAGACTTAATAAAAAAAGTGGTACTAAACGACTTTTGTTAGTCTTGTTGTTGTTATTATATAATTGTTAAAGTCAGAAAACAAAGTGATAACTAAAGAGTTTACGGAATAGCTGACTAGAAAACTAAATAAAGAATTACTGTCCAATAACAGCAACTGTCAGCGAAAAAGCGCTTTGTTCTTAAACGTTCAGCGCTGAATCATAGTATCAAATAATATTCAGCGGATGAAGTCTCGACGATAAAATCCCAGGTGGCTGGCAGGCTAAGATGTAATAAGCTGGAACTGAAATCTGAAAGACTTAATGCGAACTTTGAACAATGGTCATAGTAGCCGGCCGGTTGTCAACGCGAGTAATCTCTCTTTATTCGTGAAAATCCTTTTTTAAACCGGTTTCATCCGGACTATTCTGGACGTATCCAGTTTGGTCTCAATTTCAATGCAGGAGCTTTTAAAATGGACTTGTGTTTATGTCTAGCTTGGTCATTCAATTCGTAACAAAATATTTGAAAAATTAGCTGCTGAATAATAATATTACTGTTTTATCGTAGTTTCGTTATTACTATAGGAATGTTACTAGTAAATTAAAATATCATCTCAATATTAATGTTATTAAAGTCAGGTAGCTCGAAACTTAATATTTTATTTTGAATAAAGTCGGTTAAAAATAGCTTGGTTTCTCCATAATGTTTATGAAAAGTAGTAATGGTCTAGTATTTTACTATTAATAATTAAAAGTCAATAAAATCATTCAATTGCTTCGATTTAAAAATAGTAATAGAATTTATCTTTAGCTTTCAAGCGATAAAATTTTAAGAAAGGCAATAAAATATCGGAGTCGTAGGAACGTCGCAGGACTAAAACGGTTCCAGAAAAATGCTAGCCACAGAGGTTCCTGTAATTCTATTTTCTTCGAAATGATAATAGGTTTTCCCGCGGCACTAAGTAGGCAGGTTGTAAAAGAATTTATCTTTTATAGGATTTATTTGAGCCATAATTAGTTTGAGGCTTTAAGAAAAACTGAGGGATAAAGGAAATAAATTATAAGAAAATAATGAATTGCCTACAATTTTCGTAGAAATATATCTTTTTTAAATTTAGAAGTATAATTACAAATATTTTGTTTTATTATGGTTAAAAAAACAATTATGTAATGATGAATAGACAAAAGGACAAACAATATAACTAACAATCTTTCAACTAAGCCGTGTTAGTAAATTTATACTTTTTTCAAAATTCAAACCATTTATTCAGTTTAGATCCGCCGAGGGCACTTCAGAAGGTCAAATTTTAAATTACTGATGCTACCACTACCGCTAGTGATGGATATGTCAATTATATCTAATATTGTGCGCAAGTAAACGAACACATATCGACGTATTACCATAGCGACGTTTAAGGATTCTTTATATTATTTAGTACCATATTTTGTAAAAGAACTATATTTTAAACAACTTAATACACAAAATCACAAACCATCCTCAGAATGCTAACTGGCCGTAAGGATGAACCAAAAACAAGGCTGGCAAACACAACGCCTGTTGCCAGCTTCATTTACATTTCGCTGATTGATTATTCAATCGGACAGCCTCAGAAGTGGCAACCCCACCCCTCGGCTGAGCCAACTGTTGGTGGACGTAACAGAATTGATAACTAAATGCTAATGGAAATTATATAGTGGAATTCGTCTCGGTGCGATTAATTTTGTCAGGTAAATGTAAACATAAATGTAATTGCTTCACTGTCTGCTTGTTAGGCCGTGGACAGGTGTAAAACTAAGGTTTATTAAATGTGAATTATTTGTGTCATCAAATATATTGGGGGGTAAATAGCTTGTCTACTACTTTTTTGATAATATTCCCCAGCTGTAAGTATTATAGTGACAATTGAATAATAGTTTTTATTCTCAAATGTTTGTAATTTTTTTTTATTTATACATATTTTTCCAAATAAAGAACTTTATTTCAAGTTTCAGTATTATTATTTTATATTAATTTGGTTTTATTTTTATTATAAAAAAATATGTATTTACAATTTCATTTTGACACTTAGCATACACCTCTTGTTGCAATAAAGTGATAATATAGCGCCTTTTTGATTCCAATGCACTTTTAATGCAAACATCAGTAATAATATAAAAACCATAAGATATAAAAAAGAATAAAAAGCTTAAAAACTACCACCTCCCTAACTTAGTTGTAAACTCATTTGGAATGATAATTCCTTTTTTGAAAATGTTCTATATTCATCAGATAAGGTAGCCGAAACGGGGTAATTGTGGGGTAGGGGGATACGACTACAGGTTTCCCCTCACTATCAATTATGCTGATGGCCGGCGGCGATACCGACGGGATTCAATCCCGGAACGTCCTCATTTCAGATTAGTTTAATGTGGTGTCAATTGTGCTATGCCCGGTTTTGTTTTAAAGATAGCTTTGAAAAAAGTGGCATTTTTGTCAGCAAAAATCTGATATCGTCGCTTAGCTAAGCTAATACTCCATAAGTCGAAAGTTGGTCATGTGAAGTTTTCTACCTTATCTACCTTACACAGAAATCAAAATTGCGCAATATTATTTTTCACGTTATTTTAATAGTTCTGACACCGAACAAGTCACTCGTAGTGTCAAAACCGCACACCTCCCTTACTGTCTCCGGTTGGTGTGCTGCAAAACGTGGACTCAGTGTTTTTGTGTCTTCTGAAAACCAAGCAAGATTGACTCGCTTAGATAAAGCGACGATGCGGCCAACATTTTCTTATGTCGTCTATTAATTGTTCGATTTATCCCAATCATAAGTCAAGTATTTTCATTTGTTTTGGATAATTTCAATTTAGATTAATTACCCTACTGTCTATGAAATAATGTTCTTGTTTAATTTTCTATGACTAAGAGGGATTTCAAACTCCTTGAAAGCAATATTTAAACCAGTTTTTAGTTGAATGCATTTCTTCAGCATCCGAGCAATGGAACGACAACTCTAAGGAATTGTATTTCGATACTAATTTAAATGAACAGACTTCAACGGGGACACCTCACCTGAGACTGTTCAGTTGTTACAAAGGAATTGGTCATCTTACCGTTTGAAAGGAAAACTCAAGTGGATAAAGATTTGCAATTATTGCACTGAGAAGTGGAAAGTGCTTTAAAATTCAACTGCAGTGTTTCGTTTAATGAAGATCCGCCTCTGTTCTCTCGTTTTGAAAATCCTTAGGGTCTTAGATTGGAACGAAGAAACTTTTATCTGTAACGGACTGCATATTAAAAATTGAATACACTATTCTTTTTTAAGAATATCTAATTGGTTGTTAACGATATTAATGAATAAAACAATTACGTTCCATTTGTCATTCGTGGATAATTTTGTTTTTTAGCCTAATATGTATTACTTTAGTCAATCTTCTAGCCCCGTTCCTAATTATTTTGGGTCTGCGCCATATGCCTGACTTTGGTCATTCAGCTTTTGAATATTACAAGTGATCTGGAAGAATTTGCTGGCAACACTCTATGGGAATGTTGACCGTCGGTAGCTTGAGCGAATTGTGGAATTCTATTCTGTACAATTACTCAAAATTTGCCTGGTTTTATTGTACTCCTCAATTTTAAACCACCAGTGCGTGCGACAGCTTTACTTGTAAATTGTATACTTGTTAATTTTAGTATGCTTGCACCTTCCAGCATACTTACCATGGTGAGATTCTGGTCAAACTTTAAGAAGACGGAATTTCAACTTTATCCCTGTCTCTTTAGTCGCATTTTGCAACATCTTGGTGAAGAGTTGGGGTAGTATTATAATACTTTACTACTTATTGAATGACGTAATTAAATAAGGTGAACAGGTAAAGTTCGATCAAGTAAAAGTATGACCAAAATTACGACATGGTAAGTGACTATGTAGTTGAAGGTGGTAAGCATATCTGAATCTAAGAGAAGCTGGCTTACACACCGATGGTGTAAAATACATACCGTGCTTTAAATTGAATGTGCAATACACAAAATAGAATTCCATAATTCTCTCAAGCTACCGATTCTGAGGAAATTCGAATCGGTCAAAGACCGAACATTCTTTTTGAATTTTTCGCGTCATTCGATTGGATAAAACTTCAGCTGTGCTCGGCTGGCCGAAGTTCTTCGAGATCCAATAACGTTAAACAAAACATTGTCGTCGCTCTTCAACTATTTGCAACAAAATTGTACTTTTGTGATTTTTATGTTTTTCAAGCCATTTTTTACAATTTACAATTGATTTGGACCACAGCTTTATGTCACGTGTTAATTGCTTATAACCTAAAAAAAAAAAAAACACTTTGTCAATGGATTTTACAAAATTTTATATTTTTTTTGTGTATACACGAATCTGAAGCAAACATAATTTTAAAATTTACAACAAACGGCAATAGTGTCGATGTTGATACTGGCCGAAATAAAAAATAAAGAGATGGAAAAAAAGCAGAACACGGACTGTTCCAATTTGAAATTTGAACCAGTTCCAGTCCGCAAACACAATTCAAGCTTGACTTGAACCGCCCCGCCCAATCAACGAGTGGCAATATCGCGGAAGGCTTTTTTTCAATCGGGCAGCACTCGACGCCAGCTCTTCTTCAAATGGTTGGGCTCATGAAATATTTATGGCCTGAAGTAGGGTCCGCCGCGAGACTTCGTTCCCTTAATGCGAGTTACTGGAATAATGTTAGTTTATGGATGTCTAGCGCGCGCTGTGAAAACGTTTTCGACACCTGAGATAAAATGAGAAAAACTACCTTTACTTAAATAAATTTGAAGGTGATATTAAAAATGTATTTCCATTTCCATTATTTAAATGTTAATATATACACCTTCCCTTTCGCGAATCTTCAACTCGAACTAAACATTTATGAATATAATTTCGAGAACAATTGAATAAGGGTGAAGGCTAATTTTCCCGACACTCAAAGTTCACTGGAAAATTGTCGTCACCTCTCTTAAAATGTCTTAATTCTCTTCGAGTCCCAAAAGTCACAGATTGAATTATTTTAAGACGAGAAGTGTTAATTGTTATTAATGTACAGACATTTTACGCTTAATTAATATACCTATCTATATACTTGGATGCTGAATGACAGAGTATTAAGAAGTAAAATAAAAAAGTAATTTGGTCAAATTTATATTTTATTATGCCTATAATTTAAGAAAATCAATTTGATTAACAATAAAATATGTGTTTTAACGCCTCTGTGTTAAAGAAATATAATACTTACGTAAAATAGCTACAATTTGTGGAAAAAAAAGCTGCCAATTTTGCGATATTTAGTTTATTGATTACTATAATTATTTTAGATTTATTTCTTACAATCTGTTTTTTTTTTATAAAATGATTACCTTCAGTAACCTAAGTACCTACCGAAGTAAATTAATTCATTGCACACCTCTGCAACATCAGAAAATAATATTAATATTTACTTTACAAAATTAATAAAAATAGTAAAATTATTCTGACAAAAATAAAAGCAACGAGAAAACAATGACCATAAAAAATCACTCAGGTTTTCGCAACAGCTCGGGCCTCTAAAAAAACAATAAACAGTCAAGGCCGACATACAAGCGTGAACTTTAATCATACATCAAACCTTTATGGGCGAAGTGTGAGGAGAAAAAAAATGAAAAATAGGGATGTGCGCGCACAGTTATCGATAATAATGAACTACGGCGGGGTCACTTCGCGAGTCGTTAACGAAATTCCAAACTTGGTCTTGTCGAACAATACGGTCGCCCGATACGGAATGATCAACGGGCGGAGTGGACCGCGCCGCATTGTATTGTTTGTTTTACGTAGACTTATGTAAGTATGTTCTCCAATGGCTGTAGGGTTGATGGTTGTTTGTTTAATGCGTTCCAGTTTATATTTGTTGCGAGAGTTGAATTATTGGGTTAAATAGACTTGAAGCTAATGATTGGTGGAAAGCTTGATGTAGTTAAGCTATTTAAAATATTGTTTTTATATGTTGCCGTTGCATACAGCATTATTATATTAACACAAATGCCAACACAAAATCAACGGCGAAAACAAAAAATTTTAACTACCAAATATAATACTTAAAAAGGTATTAAAAAAAACATGGACCAACGCTCTTCGAAACCTTGTTTACGCAACAACTCTTTTTAATTGTGGGAAACCACTCGAAAACAAACACGAGTAAAGCGATTCCCCAATCGTACTATCACAATATTTGTTGGAATAACATTTACATCATTGCGCTGTGTAAATGTTTCCCAGTCCTCGATAAACAAAGCTATTGTCGTCGCGTTGCTGAGACAGCACCGGATTAACTTTCCGTTAATGATACTGTTACACCGGGCCTCGCGTTGTCTTCGGCCTCCTTTGTTCAAATACTGAACTGGTTTAAAAAGTAAAACTTTATAGAAAAAAACCTGGTATTTTTTTAAATTGGTTTACTTTGGGGCCAGACTTTTATGCAATGTTTATTTAAAAATAACGAATCGAATGTGAGATATTCATTTCAAATTGCATGGTCAAAATATGATTATTTAAAAAATAATGTGGAGATGTAATATGTTATCTATGGCCATACGAAATATTATTCACGAAATAAAACACTCACACTCGTGGCTACTGCCAGTTTACCCAGTGTTAATTTTCCGCTCTCGCAAATATTTTTTCTCAACAGGTCTATAACTTCCATTCCAATTTGAATTTGAAAATAGAACAAGAGTCGTATTGTGTTTGAATTGTCAGTTCAATTAACAAAATACGGGAAGGTACGAGCTGTCTCTGACAGCTAATAGTCATTCTGCGATAGAAATGTTCCACATGTACGCGCTCGTCCGATGTAATTTGAAATCCGAACATCGAAACACACCATTCAAGTTTGTTGTATGGACACAGCTCTCATTAATTTGGTCTGTATATAAATAATGTGGCATAACAAATCATAATTGAAGTTGAAATTCATTGCGGCACGGGGAGTGGTTTATTAACATAATGTGCATTCAGAAACAATGTTTCCATATCGTATGCGTTATTATGCACCGTATTGTAATCTCATTAGGGCGAAATTTGGGTGAGTAATTTTCGATAAATAAGCACCAAAACCGGTGTGAACGAACCTTTCTAAAATGTAAATAACTTTGAGTTGTTTGTAAAATTATTATGATTATTCAATTAAGCTTATCGCGCCATTTAGGAATACTAACTCGGCCCCGCCAGCATGGATTGCCGATAAACTTAAGTAAATAAACTAGGTGTTTTCAATGTACTTTTATTTTGTAAAATTTATAGAAAGCTTTTTTATAGATGAGAGGATAGTGGTGGCCTTTGAAATTGCTAAGAAAACACATTTGATTAAAAATATAAATTAAAGCCACACTCGTTAGAAACACTGAACTCTATTTACTATTCAGACAGTAAATAAAAAGTCGGAGCGAAGCAATATCGAGGTCTGTCAAAGCTCAAGAGCGGAACTTGGAAAAAAGAAATCAATGGAAAGAGCCCGATAGTGGCCATTAAAATATCGTTGAATTTCAAAAGGTGGAGACATTCGGAATCTCGATAGTTGGATGCCAAGACGTATCGGTATACGCCGGTCGAAATGGACTTTTGATGTAAGTTTTGAACGCACCTCCCTGCGCTTACTTGTCGACGTTTTAATAGTGGAGTGTTGTGCTGCTTCGATGGATGCGAGCGATTCGATCGTAGTGGTGATGTACGAGGGCTCCAAGATGGAGTTTACTTCACTATTTTAAAAGGATTACTTAAACGTCTTAGCAAAAATATGTAGTGCATTTTAATAGAATAGCTAACGGATTTTATCCAATATTAAATAGCGGACAGGATCGCAAACTTTACAGAACCTTTATTTTGGAGTACCAAGCAAAAAGCTTTACTAGTTTTCTTGCTAGCCTGTTTCTTATATGCATGCTATCTTTCCACTTAGACTCATGAAAATTCAATGGGGCTAGTTTGTTCTGCGATTTTACGATCTCAGTCACATCCCTTATCCCATAAGTCTATCCTATAGTATAAAGCAAAAGCGAGTTACATCGATATCGGCATTTTTCGCGCCACTGGTTCTATCCCCTTAAGGCCAGGCCCTGAAGACAACCCCCACCCATAGCGAACGTGCCAACTCGTTCGGATACCGTCACTATTCTGGAAACGATTTGAAATTAGAATCTTGTTAAATTAAATAACTTTGTTTTTTATGCTGATATTTAAAAAAATATTACAAAAAAGGTTTGGAAGGTAAGAATTGTTTTGTTTGTTGAACTTGGACCTGAATAAATGGAAACAAAAAGATTACATGACACAAATTCAACAAGACGGAAACAATTTAAGATACTTGCGCGGGAAAACAGGCAATTAAGTGGGTCAAAGGATTTATGTTATACTAGCTTCCACCTCGCGGTTTCACCCCTGTTATAAAGGATTAAGATTTTTTTTAGAGGTAAGGTAGCCTGTATTTTTCTTCAAGATATAATCTATCGCTTTTCTAAATTTGATTAAGATCCGTCCAGTCGTTTAACTGTTAAAACGTGGCCATCAAACAGATAGTTTCGATTTAATAATGTATTGACAACAAAGTTAAATCTTCTATACCGATTAAACCTTTTTGTATTTTTATTTTTCTACTGATTATTCGATGACAGAATAAGCCTCCGGATCTATATTCTGTCCACATCGTTTGGCCTTAAAGCCGTATTCTTAGCTAATTGTAAGGCACTCCGCGGCCCTGTTGGCGTCGAGTTGGTTGCGTCTTTAATCGAACACAAGTGGATTCCCAGCCCTATGAAATCCAACTCGATAAAGATGAGATGAATATGAATATCTTTCGGATTTAACTAGAATTTAAGGCATTTTTAACTTGAACTCATTGTAAATATTTATTAACGCAATTATAGATATAGATATTCGAATATCTATAAATTAATATCGATAATCGAAAAAGAAATACGTCGGCAGCCCTACCATTATTGGTGTTTGAATCTCGAAAAGCAATAAAAAACGTTAATTTAGTTAATAATTAAGAAGTTACAATAAAAAAGAAATGTCCCTATGTATGTATATTTTTTTAAATAACTTTCAAAGAAATGGATAAAATATGTCAGACTGAATATGTGCTTAACAATTAAAAATTTCATTTACCATTTCCATTTCAACACCAAAAAATTACTTAAAAATACAAAAAAGCCTTCCTAAATTAACTTACAACCAAAATCCGTTTCTAATAGCACCATTACGTAAACGTAACGTTAACGCAAACACAACCCATAGTAGTTACCGAAAGTTTGGAGAGAACTAATCTTACATTAGCCAACGTCCCGCCACGTTCAGTTATAAAACGAAGTGTAAAAAACTTTGGCCGTAGCTCGGCAACTACGGATTTATTTCTAAGTGAATTTAGTGAGCCTTTTATCTTAGAAGTTTCTGTAGTTTGCCCGTTTACTGCATTTGTTTGATTTCGCTTTCCTTCAAAGATTACTCAACGTATAGTGTGTGCAAAAGAGATGCAAATATTTAAGAGAATATTTTACGAGTTCCTAATGGATGAACCTGTAAAATTCACATCTTCATTATCTGAAATTTATAAGTGCCATTCTAGAGCCTAAATCAAATAAATACTACGAATACATGCATCTCTTTCTTGCAACACTTATCTTCTCACTCTAGCGCGATGACGTTATACAATTACTTAGACGTCACTTATATTATGTTAAAGTATATTTTTCAAATGTCAAATATAGGTTCTGCCAATGAGAGTGGTTATTTCAGTGGCAGAATTCGAATAAGTCCATGTTCCATTTTTAAAATTACAGCTGCATGACGTCACCACTTGCCAACCCCTCACACCACACCGAGCGAACTCGCAAACTAGTGAAGTGAACTACAAATGTCAGTAAAGCCTCTTTCTACTTTATATTGTATTGAAATAAAAGTTATTTTGCATTATCAATGTCTCCCCTACGCTGTCTGCTGATCACACGTCCGAGGGGCGATGGATATTGTAATGTGGAAGCGTTTTGTGGCAATAATCGGATAATAAATATACTGTTGGACCCCGCCCTTGTTCACCCTAGCGTTTGTAAAGCTAGTTATCCAGACAAAGCTATACGTAGCACAATATCGCAGAGAATCTATCGTTCTCATTTATCATTTGGGAAACAAACGTTGTTACTATAAATATCGAAAGCTTTGCTTTTTCAGAAGATTGTTTCGTTAGGATGGCACTGATTGGAATTAGCTAAGACCTAAACAAGTGCTGAAAATCTGATGGATGGTTATTGCTCAAAAACGCTAGACGGGCTGCAATCTGGGGCTCGATTCTGTAAGGAAAATTACACTAACTCGAGGATGTTTCGTCGCGGCCTCCGTGCTCTGTCTCTTTCGCTAACTACGCTTTTACTACTAATCACGTGGGAGATAGCTTTCCGAGGCCTCCGTGAAGCGGCTCGCCGACGTTGTATTAGCTGAATAAGGGGGCTGGATGTAAGTTGGCACTGAGAATTATAGTCAGGAATATCACATAGGCTACCTTTTGTCCCGGGAATATGTAAGATCCCTCGGGAACACGGGTGAAACCGCGGGGGACAGCTAGTTAGTTAATAAAGCGATAATATTTCAAATGAATAGACAAAAGCTGTTACTGTATTAACATTCGAAATTTGAATATTAACAGAGCATTGGACTCGGCAATACTGTTCGTATTCGCAGCTTTATTTTCAATTTATGACCGTCGTTGCGGGTACATTGCATCGCTTTTAGTGTACACTTGCTTTTTACACGCACTGTATATTCTGTAGCTCTAGTTGCGTTAATTAAATTTAATTGCAATTTAATAATAATGTCTTGCATATAAATTAATAATTAAACAAAAAATATTTTATGGTAAAATTATTTCATCACTATAAATTTTGATACAGAACAAACAGACGTTCATAGACACAAATCTTTATTCTAAAAATAACAGCACTCCACTAAAACTGTTTCGATATAAAAAAAAACAACATAAAAATACCACTATGTTTGTACACGATGTTTTACTGATACAAAAAAGGGAGTACAGTGTCCGTAAAAAGCGTCAATTTCAGATAAAGGGCGGACGTTTTCGCGAAACGGCCGTAAGACGACATAAAAATAAATAAAGCCTTCTGTACCAGAGATAAGATAATACCAAGCGACAATTAAGTTAAACGCCGGATGGCCGGGACAAACATTGGAATCGCATTTCACCGGGTAGATGTATAAAAGTAATACTTTAGCACAATGACGCGCGTTTTTTACAACGTAACCGCTCCCGTAATCGTATCATTTAGCCATGACACAGGATTAGCCATGAATATTATTTTGTAACTGGTAACTGGTTGTGTAATTGGACATTGAGTTCAACAATTTGTATAAGGTTTAGTATTTAATAAATCACTTAAGTTTACTCAAAGTATCGACAATTATTAATAATGAAATGATATAGTTGCCTTTTGCAAGCACTTATGAGTGCCTCAAATTTCTTTGAAGGGATTTTTTTTTGTTTCCTTGGCGTTGAACTGGGCTCTATTTAGTAATGTCCGTTTACTTTAAGTACCTATCTCAAATAAGTTTTTCTTCATGACGGTTTGGTATGGTGGAGGTTCATTACTACTCAGAAGAAACAATTGGTGTACATGTTTTGATGCTGAGTTTATTTTCTGACAAGGAGGCCGGCATACAGGCAGGCGGTCCATTTGATGGTAGGTCCGCTTACCTTTCTAACCGAACTACAGTAATACTAGTGCAGTACTGCATCACGACGGAAATGATGGTGATAGTTTTTTTCGAACAAATTCTGCACTATGAGCCTTACTTATTTTAGGCGCATCTATACATATTATGTATAAATTTATTAAAAAAAATGTTGAAGTATATCATGATCCGTTTTCCATAGTAACTCTAAGGCTCTACTTGATTTGAAATCAGATAACCATGTGTGAAGTGTCCTAGGAGATCATAGTCGCAACGGTTCCGCAGCAACTCAAACGCAGCATTGTGCTAACAGCCTTAAAACTAAGTCCTTCCGCCCATCGAAGTTTAGTAGTATCCATCTACAATTGAATTAAACGAGTTTCGTCTGTCCGTTGTTCTCACAACTCTCAAGTTAGATTTGAGGCTTTACTTGTAGTAAATATATAACACTATATACATATATAATAGTATGTATATAACATTGAATCCTATTCTCCGTATGAACTGTTATATATTTAAATAGATGTGTTTGTTGTTTTAAGTAGCGTTGAAGAAGAAAAAGCTTCTCGTATGTGCGCTGTGAATTGGACGGGAATTTGTGCCTGTGCCTTTTCGTACTGTAGTGGAAAGGAGGTGAGCTGCGTATTAAATATACACTATATATTTAAGACTAGATACGTGCCGCGGTTTCGCCCGATGGATCTAATGTATCCCATTATGACATAGCCTATGTGCATCCAGAATAATGTACCTTTTTAATGTTACAAAAAAAAAAATAAGTGGCTTGGTTCCAGAGATTACCCTCCGCATACAAACGCACAAATCTCGAATTCTCTCTTTATAACATTAAAAATAGATTATTAGATATAAAGATAAATGTTTATCCAGGGTGAGATTCCAGCCCACGAACAGGTTAATCCAAGTCCACCGTAATTTTTTTAAATTCCCAAACGAAATTGCTTGCAATAAATAAATAATAATAAATATCCCGGGACATTCTTTACACACGGCCATCTGATGCCAAACTAAGCAGAGCTGTGGTTTATATTTAGAATTACCAACTGAGTACTCGTTGAAACAGTTAAAGTTATCTACGAGTAAATGTTTTGAAAGCCAATAAAAGTTCAATATAACAATGCGTCGACACATCGTGTGAAAACATAACACACGTTGTACACAAAGTGCCGCGCGCGGTGACTTTGTCGAAGCGTACCTCTATTGATCCTATAGAATATTAGTTTAGGGTCCGACGGGGTCCCGTGAGGGCCTGTGTGAAATTGATGCCATTATTACTAGATATAGTACAATAGGATGTCGCGTGACTTCACGGAACCCCAGCATTTTGGGAACTGGCAACTCTTCGTTGCAAATAGGTTATAATGGTGTGGAAAATGTGAACACGCGACTGACAATTGTTATGTTATGGGAACTATATTTCTTGTTATAATAAATAGCTCTTCGCTGCTTAATTTGTAAGTACGTTCTTGTCATCAAAAAATAAATTATCCCCCCAAGACCTTAGATAGCTGGAAAAAATCCGTTAAACTCTTACAAGAAAAGATTTCATCTCTAGAACAATCCGGAGATTACGTCAAAACTTGGAATCGGGAGTTAAAAAAAATGTTGAATATTCCACTAACTTTACTCAGCGGTAAACTGAAGTTGAAACTTGAGTTAATCCGTTGTTTAGAAGAGGATTACCAGTTCGTTTATCAGCTGGGAACGGGAGGGAGGAGCGTGGTGGATTTTTAAACTCGTCTAGTTTCAATTAAACGTCGGTTAATTCCGCCGTTAAGTGCTCGGTTTAAGTCGTGACTTAATTTATATCCGTCCGCAATTTATGCCCGGGAATCCCGGGATTAATCTAATGAAAGTCCCGCGGCTGGTCCCGCACTAATTGCCACTCTGAATTGTCTAAACAAAAATATAGGGATGTTCAAGGTGAAAAATGAACGCTACCTGAGTTATAAAATATAATCCAACGGGTTAAACTGTAATGGGGTAAACAGGTTGGGCTTCATGGATAAACTACCTTCTGAATAGATTAAGAGATCCTTTAAATCGTTTATTTAATATTTATTTTTACCATAGAAAACAAATAATATGGCCAGCAAAGCTGATAAAATTGAATTAGCTTGTACTAATAGCTTTATACTAGCAAAAATACAAATAAAACCAAGAACCAAATGACTAAAATAAACTAATCAAAGTTGTTAAAACTTACGAAGAACGCGTAAACAAAAGTGTAAAACAGCCAAGTCTACTTCAGTTAACGTAAAATACCGATACTCACAATGTATAGGAACGTGAACGTTAACGTAAACGTGCGAGTTACAGTTTAAAACTTTCACTCGAACGTAACGTGACGCGCTCGTGTGAGTTCACGTCGCGCGGAAAGCTTACGCTCGTGCGAATAACATTGGCGTTGGTTGTCTTTTTTTTTCAAGAGGGAACCGGGTTTGGTCCCCGAACGTAAAAGGTCCTGCTATCCTATACAGACAAATGATTAGGTATGTACAGCTTTTGACTATGTATCGTCGATATTTAGAGAGTCGTGTACAGTTTTTTCACTGAACTTAATTTTATTTGGTCTGACCGAACCATTTGGGTTTATTGCATCGCTCTCAGTGTATAGAACACGACTCCATCTCGCAACTACAGCTTGTAATATTCATACAAACATAGATCTCATTCGAATAAAAAAGGGAAACGTGTTCGATTCGTTCGCAATACAATCAACATTACACGCGTGGCAGCTGTGGAACCCTAAATTACGGGCCGCTTAGCCGTAACGAAGGGTTCTTGGCTTGGGTATAAAAAAAAGAAAAATATAAGGATAAAATTGACAGTTTAATCTGGGGAATTGCAGGCTTGGGTGCATGGGGTGTGCATTCGCCAGTAAAGTGACAAAAAAAGATCCCAGTTTATCCCAAAGAGGCGATACACAATTCGTTTTTTGATTTAAATTGTTACTAGTCAGTTGACCACTTTGAAGATGCATTTTCTTTTTCAATTTGATTAAATTCCCGCGTAAAGTTTTTCGGACATACTTTTTTATTTGTTCGGATTATGTGACATGGCCATTTTATTTGCGTTATCAATTATGTCTACTGAAGACCCTTACGAAATAATAATATTTATGTGCTACTTTCACCATTCATTTCACATTGCATTGACTTAACAGTTGAAAACTTGAAACACAATACAATTAACATTTTTATTTGCCGTGTAACCTCCATTGCATTGAAAAGTTGGAATCCGATCAATCTCACGATATTCCGGGAGTGGGCTAAGATCTGTGCCAGCTGATTAATTTTGAATAAAAAAATCTTCATATTACTCATTTAAGCTTTGGTATTGAACTGTTATTTCTTTCATTTGATTGTGAAGCCATTTTGGTTAGTCCCACGATTTGCAGATCAAAAAATTATGGTGACGGGAGTTGTTGTAGTACCGCAATAAGTTGGTTGCGGGTTGACAGACGTGGCCACTTGGAGGTGAAGACAAATAGTGATGACCAGACAATACTGGCCAGCAATAAAAAAAAGTTACATCTTTTTTAAAGCTGCTCTGTGGAGGACATACGGATAAAACGCTACGCAACGCGGATTATAAGCTACCGCCGCCTCATCGTATTTTAAGCCGTTAGTACGCATTTACTTTTTGTAGCATAATTAATGTGGTAGTAAAAAGCAGAATCTATCTCAGTCTAGCAAATATTTTTTGCGACAAACACACATTAGCGTTACAAATGATCGTACATAATTGCTAAGGTGACTTTACTGTAGGTACTATGACCTTACAGTTCAAATAAATATTATATTGCAAATGGAAAGCTTTGAATCTCGCTCTCAATAAAACATTATTAACAATGTACGAGAGGCCATTTATATTTGTCAAAGTCTCATCGAACAAACAATAATAACGAAGGAACGGACCCATCAAATATTTACTTCGGTTATGATGTGAATACATAAATACGTTTGCACAGTGAAATACTGAAACGCAATCACCGATGGCATCGATAAAATAGAAGAAAAAAAAAGTTTTATGTAAAGCGACGGCCAACTTGGCATTTTTGAAATTTTTCGCTCCATTTCCGAACGCACTCGGTCGCTCCTTCCTTTTTTGAATTTTTTGCGGTGCTTTGATAGAGTCATTCAGCCAGTTGAAAAAGTTTGGAATCTTTATTGAATTAATGGAACGGGGCGCGGTCGATTGATGCACCGCAGAAGCTGACGGGTTATTTATCGTATAGCGCTATGTTTACAGTATATAGGCCGCGGTGCACGGCACGTGTGCTATCCCATGCTGCACGTGTTGATATTACAATAACAACGCGATCAAAGACCTTATCTGATGCTGTCTAAACTTGTGATTAAATTATAATTAGCTAGGCAATGCTCGGAACGCTGCGGTTTATTTCAAAAGCTGTTGTTAGTTAAATTGTTTTGTTCCGTGTTTTTGTTTTATTTTAACCTTTGTTTTGGTTATGGACACGTCGTCGAAACATTGAATGTTTACTATGTAACAACAAAACGTTGTTTGTTTCTCTTACCAATACATTCTCGGAGTCCTGAACGAACTGAAGTGGTAAGTATGTTAATAGAATATATTTTAATTAAATAAAATCACGAATCTGACACGAAATATTATATTTTAAAAAAATACATTTACCATAATAATTCTCCATACTTCACTGCTACATCTAAATAAAGCACAAAAACATATATCGATCCACACTCGTCCTCTTTTCTTACAAAGAGCAAAGAATTTAAGCCAATACGGGACTCCGTTCAAATACGGGTCGGGAATTAACGTCCCGATATCGCGCTCCCGGGACTTTGCCGATATTGGGGGCGCTGACCACCGTTGTGTGAGCCCCCTTACATTTGTACCGTGTGCTTACACCCTTATATTTAACTGGCTTTTGCATCAAATCGTGTACAAGTGAGGGAAAAAAGTATAGATTTTAGGTCTCTTTTTTCAATGGATTTTGTTATATTATCTGCTGCTCGGATTGCCTTCAGGTTTAATAGATTGTTTACGCTAGTGTACTAAATCCGAGAGTAATATGCTGAATTTTATTCATAATAATAATGGGAAAGTTTGTGAGAATGGATGGGGATGGCTTGTTACTTTGTCATGCAAAAACGAATTTGGATGAAACTTAGCAAATAGATAGATTATTACTTGGATTAACCCAGGCTACTTTTTATCCCAGCAAAATGTTACATCCCCAATAATTTAATAATAAAATAAAATTATTGAAATACCAATCTCAAATATATCTTATCTGGTTCAGAAAGCAGACAAAATCCGGCCTGGATTTCACGTCTAACCAAACTTCACCTAGTAGATAGGTAACTTTGATAAGGTAGCTTTTATATGAACCTAAACAACTGTAAAACCAGACTAGAATGCTTTGGGACCGATAAATGTCTGTTCGGGATTTTCTACAAAGAATTTATTCATTTTTAGAATAAAAAATAATGGTAGTGGAGTTTATTTAATTTCACTGCCAAATACCAGCCTCGTAGAAATTATGGAAGACAACAAGAAAAATCTCATTATATAAGCTCCTACGTATACCTACCGCAATTCTGAGCAAAGGATATTGTTTGTTTGAATTATATTTCATAAAAATTCTTTACGGTAAAATATTTCGTGCCGATGCACATATTTTTACATACTTGAAAAATTACTTTTTCTGTAGAATCCATTTTAACCGAGTCTAAAAAAGAGGTTTTCAATTCAATGCCTATTTAGTTTTTTTTTAAACGTCTTGTTCAAGTAATTGAATATAAATACTAATTTACCACGCCCATACGCATTTCAAAGTACCAGGGCCGTAGAGTCACGAAGGAGTTCTTCCAAACTACACGTCTATAAAGGGGTTGTTACACAGACAGATGCATTGTCCCCTGTGTACGCTTCGGTGCTCGCGGTGCCTCAGGCCTCATTCGAACCCGATCCGTTTGACGTTAGTTACGAATATGAGGGGATAGTAAGTGAGGGTGACTTAAAAGTTCAACATTATAGCCTTTATGGACAACTTGAGACACGAACGGCATCTTTGTTATTCGGTAAATGAAACTACTGACGGAATTCCTCACGACGATAGTAGAATGTAATATTTTGTCGAATCCATTATGCGAGAGTAACTTACCGTGTAAGAGGGTCCTTACAACGCAAATTATGTTGTAATAAGCAAGTTTGCAAACAAGGGCGTAATGTTTGTCAGACGTGAGACACCACTATATTATTATAAAGTTTTAAGTGGGACTACGCACCGCCGTTTTTGTACCCGTTTTTTAAGTGACTTAATTTTTTTTATTAGCTTTTTTGTATTTACCTTTGATATTCTTATTAATAGTTATAATATATGCGAAAGTTTGAGTATTGTGTTTTTTAATGATACGTCAATAGTCAATTTGTTAACAGTTGGATATGCATGAAATTTGGCACACAGATAAAATAAGTATTTTTTATCCCGGGAGACATAAGATTCTACAGAAATGCAAGCGTACTGCAAGGCGGAAACTAGTATTTAAACAAAAATAACTCATCGAATACTAGGTAAGCAACGATGAGAAAGACATCCAAGAAATGGAAATAGTTTTTAGATTTATAGTTTTTTGTTTCTTTTTTTTTTAGATCGAAGTATACAAACTGTTTATTGTAGCAACATTCTTTTTAGTTTTGCAATAAGGAAACACTTCACGCCAATTTCGTATAGATCCAATGTTAAGTACAGGTTTGTCGAAAATGTGGTCTTATGACAAAGGCAAAAGGGTTTGTAATTTAATGATAAATGTATAATTAATTGTTTGGAAATCAGAGTGCTGCAGGCATGACGCGATGTTCCAAATTATTTTTTGTGTAAAGGGATTCAATCGTCACAAATTCAATTAGCAAGTCACATCGCAGTGATAAAAACCATTAGGAATTGTACAAAATGTAACATATTTTTATTTTGAAAACAAACAGGACCGCGTGTAGTCATGTTATCTGTTTGATGTATTAACCCCGACGCTGAGGGTTAACAAAAAGCGGCTAAGTGTGAGTTGGTCTCGCACACCAAGGAATCCGTATCACCGTAGAACATTTAACAAAACTTCTAAAAAACATAATTCGAAAATGAGAAACAATACTAATTTTTTATGTTGTTACAGCGGCCATAGTAGTTCACACTTTGTAAAAATGACAAGAATATTACGGTTCTGCCCCCTTATTCAGCTAATACAAACTTCGTCGGTGAGCCGCTTCACGGAGGCCTCGGAGAGCTTATCTCTCACGTGATTAGTAGTATAAGCGTAGTTAGCGAAAGAGACAGAGCACGAAGGCCGCGACGAAACATCCTCAAGTTAGTGTCAATTTCCTTACAGAATCGAGCCCCTGACGTTACAGCCCAGTGATGGACATGTCCTTAGTATGGTCCCTCTGGCACCCTATGGGTACGGAGCCCTAAAAATGTTAGATACGAGATTGTATCGCTCGGGCAATTTGTCCGCTTAATTTATGGGCGGCTTGTAATTAAAGTTATCTCCAGCATAGTGCCACAGATTGTCTGTGTTGGGTCTAATGAAGTATTTTAGTTTATTGTTGTTGTGACGGGTCTCGCAAGGTCGAGGTGTATCGATATTGTTTTATCTATCGATGTCGGAACATCACATATCATGGAAATAACTTTGAATGAATAATGTAAAAGGTTTTGAAAATTAGTTCATAATTGATGAAGAATAGAACATATTACGTACATTAAAAATATAAATTTTGAGCCAATGGCACTTTTTAACCGAAGTCGGTTGGCTCAATAAGTTCTTTGCTTTCATTGTGCTTGAATATAATACATAACCTACCCATAATTGAATGCTTCTAGTATTGCAAATTTACAAAGATGGCTGAACGATGCATCGTCTCCCTGATCTTCGGTTTAAATCATATATAAAAAATAGGTTCTAATTGTCTAAGATTAAAAGTAGCTCATGTTCCTCTTCATACTATAGGCTTAACGTGTGTGCCGAAGTTTAAGATCGGTTCAGTCTTCAGCAGCGAAATGTTTAATGTTATAGTTAAGCTTACAAAGAACCACCCGATATCTCCGACATGGAATCACTAAATACAAGTTCATGTAACGTACAGTAACAAAAAAGGAATGTGTTCAAAAGAAGCCACTCTTTTCGCAAACAGCTTTTAACGCTGCCCCCTTTAGTTCCCCCGTTTCGCAGTGTTTACACTACGCTCTCGGATTACCCCAGCATGGCCCATTTGTGTTACTGTGTGTGTCAAAATTTACTGTGTAGTTGTTGATGTAATTATTTTGTATCGTTTTTCTTTCTTGAGAAATTTTAGCTTTTTTGAGGAATGGAATATCGTCTGCCAGTATTCACCATAGACTGAGTTTAGACAATATTGACATAACTTTAACTTAATTTAACATAACTTCACGTTTGCAGATATCGGCAGATATATGTTAATAATACAGGTTAATAGTTCCTACAATTAAATTTACATCGTACTCTGCTCGACCTGGAAATCGAACCAAGAACCTCTGGGCTTCGATAATTGAGTGATGATGAATAGTGGCAAACATAATATGATATATAAAAGTGTCTTATTTTATTATTATTATTCCTATAGTCACTTGAGTAAACGTTGAAGACTCAACAATTTCTCCTAAGTGCAGGTGGAATATATCTAGGTATCTCTTAAAATATGGCCATATGATCTCTAAAAAGCAAAGCTTGTACAATGGTAAAAAGATAACTGATACGACAGATAGTAAAGATGAACTTGACTTTAATACAATAGGGGAAGCCAACGCTTAAAATTATAGAGTCAACAAAAGTCAGTTAATCTTGCAAATACAAATAAAATATCGAAAGGCATATTTATATGTCAACGGTAGCAAATTAAACACTCTTCAAGTGCAAAATTTATGACCACACTTCCAACGTTGTGTCTGGATAAAATCCCCATATTTCGTCTTAAAAGCGGAACGCAGATGCTCCAGCGAGGCGCCTTGCATCCCCCAGGAAGGGGGCAAGGAGGGGGTCGAGAGTGCCGAAACAAACACGCCGTCGTTTAGAAAGCAAAGAGGCTGCGCCATATGAGTACCGAGCAGAAGTTTGCAGTCCATTCGGGATATGAACTTGGAACAAAAGAAGTCTGTGTACTAATTTTGAAATCCTTCTTACATGCTTCGTATAGTTGTAACTAAGTGATATTGTTGACTCGATTGTAGGTTTCTTCGCATCTCAGTTTAGACTTTTTTTTTCACACGATTTGACGTTTTCTTATTGGCTTTCGATAATAACTGTTAGGTGACATACCGTCAAAGGTAACTGAATTCCAACATTACTGCGTTCAAGATAAATTATAAAACCTAGAAAAATTACCATTCTTTATTTTTTTTGATGTGAAAACTTTTCTAGCGGCATTGAGCACTTTTCTTGGGATGGGTATAAAATATTAAGCTCGCGTCAAGTAACGTGACCTGTGCCCTTAGCATGAACATCTAACGTGATCGTAGCGTCATCGTATCGTGTGCGCCAAAAAGCTAATTTGTATGAAGAATCGAACATTACGCATACCGTACGCAAACGGAACTTAGAATTGGTAGCATGGGCAGTTTTGACACTTGCCACGTTTTTCTTGCGTGACGTTCACGTGACGTTAACGGGGATATGTATGTAAGATTATACTATTTGGCAGCATGAAGCGTTTTTTGACGTAAGGTATCGCCACGGACGAAAGCCAGCTATCGTCGATCTTTTCACCGGCAATTTTGAAGTGAGAGCTTCATGAAGTTTAGTTTTATTCGATATTTTGTTTGAAACCTCGTAAGATATTTTAGGTGTTATTTTATTTTATTTATGCTTAAGAGTTTATTTATTTGCTTTTTAATGTTATGAAGTATCATTTATTTACTTGTTTCTAAATGTGGAGACTGAGAAGCACCTATTTATATTCAGATATTTTTGATAGTTATCAACATGAGGAAGAAGTTAATCGATAAGCTTTTTACTGTTAAAATCTTTATTATTGTGTAATTAGGTAGGTGCCTACTTAGATTCAAAAAATAAACTCCTAGTTAGCAACTAATCATTTTTTTTTACTTAATACTTATAGTGATATTGATCAACGCCGCCGGCTCAGGAATTGTTTCGGCCCAAGTAAAATCAACGATATAGAGTTATCGTTGACAAATTGCGCCATAACACCAACTTGAATGTATCTAAAAGAGTCAGCTTGGAATTGCAGGTTAGTTAAAAATAAATTAGTCAATTTTTATTTTTATTCATGCAAATTTTAAGCTTCTTTATTATCTATTACAAATAAACAAGTCGCGCGAAATCAATGCTAATGACTAGAGTACCTAGTCACATAGTATTCTGCTTGTTGAGCATTGGAAATATAAAGTTCATAAAGTTTTCATTGCAGGTGATTCCAATTACCCTAAACGGTCCTGGCCAATGTCACCGTATCACGACCCAGAAAGGAATTCCCGCAAGATAAATTCAACAAAATGCATGTTCCCACCAGGGTTATAATAAAGAATTACATTTGGGGTTCTGAAAAACCTGAGCAGAGATGGTGAGAGAGTCGAACACTCGGACAGACAAGCTCTCTAGGGGCAGAGCAATGCGGGACAAATATCTAAGTCGATTATATGTTAAAATTTTGTTATTAATTTTAAACCTCATTAAATAAGCAATATATAATAAAAATCTATTTATTCTACCTAATATTTTAATATTATATCCGAAACTTAAAAAAAACTTTTATTCATAAAAGATTTCCCTCCCACTAAAATAGCTATCTTCCTTGAATTCATAAAATCTAGCTCGTCTTTATGTTTTCGAAAACTGCAACGTCCATATGTACACATACACATAGATTGCGCGCCAAAATATAAAATTTTCAACTTATCAACTGACAGCCATGACACCCTTTTTTCGTTCAACATTATTTAAACAATTTATTGACAAGATCATTAAATTTATTTTTTAATAATAGAAGAATTACTTATGAATTCTACTGTAAAACTATTTATCTAAGCATAATAACATGTTTTCATATTTATCTTTTCTTGTTACTCCTTGTAAAAAATATTTTATTGGTGATATAAATATTTTATATAATTTCTAAACGAATCATTCATTCCTTGCAATGCAATGTCATTCATTCTTTTCACGATAGTGAAACGCAAACGGAGTTTTACTAGCGAGTTGACGTTAACTAGAATCTGAGCGTTCGTGCTGCCAAAATGGTATCGCAAGCGTAACGTGTGCGAGTACTCGCTACGATGACGCTACGATCACGTTAGATGTTCGTGCTAAGGGCACTGATCGAAAATTTGTAAGTCTGTAAAAATGCACAGCGTTAACGTTCAAGTTTTCACGTGCAACCCGTTGTTTTTTTCATTCTAACCAAATCAAGACATTAGCTAACCCTGATATCGCGTTCGACGCCTCTAAATTTCGAAAAAGCATTATTACTACTACTTAATATTAATGAAAATAGTGCAGCGTTTCAATTGTGTAAAATGAAATACAAATATATTTATTAAAATAGGCTATGAAATTCAATATGAAAACCTTAGAGCCTTCATAGTGTCACGATGCGGACCTCCTTCTATTGTTACTGGTTACCTCAATAGTACCTGGCCGAAGACAATTTTTATTTAATGTTCTTTCTATAAAATGTTCAGCCTTTGTTAGACTTTTTGTCGTTACATTTCACATCAAATATATTTTTAATATGCTTTTATTAGCTTCGGACGTATGTTAGTATGTAACGGAATCTTTGAACAAGATTTTGACCCCCTTCAAGACATCGGATTGACTCGAAATTTGGCATACTTATTAAGGACCAATGACAATACAATATTCTAAATAGTTTATAGAAAATCCAACTAAGAAATAGAAAATAAAAAATATTTTATTGTAAAAAAATCGTGGGGAAGTACCCCACGCTTAAAAACATTCTCAATGCAAAATTATTATCAAAATGATAATCCTTCTACTCATAATAAAATATTTCTAACTATTGACACCATGCACTCCACGCTCTTTTTTAACAATAATTTTTTTTTTCTTCTTTACACTATTCTTAATTCAAATTTATTTTCAATTTTTTAGTTGGATTTTCTACATATAAAAGCGTGTTTTTTAGTTTTTTTTTAACTATTGTTTATTTTATCATTACAATCCAATATTGTAAACCAGTTTTTTCAATTAGCTTTACTCTTCTATGAAAGAAATGCATAGTCTAGTGTGTATTGTTTAGTTATTTTACCTAAATGTAGTACCTACCTACCCTAATGTAGTCCCAAATTAATTTTATAAATCAGTGTACACCTGTTCTTCTAGCTAATCAATGAGGTATTTACATAATCGCTTCAATTTCTTATATTTTCCAAAATTAATTTATCAAATCAAATTGAAGTTCTAATTATTACCTTAATACCTACTATCCCGCAAGAAAGGGACTGAAACTACGCTATGACAATAGTGCCCATCTAGGGCCTCTACTGGATAAATGGTTGTGAATCAATCAAATGTCACAAAGGTAATGAAGTGTAAATTATTATACATTAAACAATTTGTATGGAATATTTAAGACGTTTATGTGGTCTACTGTGCTAATACGCTTATGAATTAAAATGTTATGAAATGTACACTACATTTAACTAATTTTATATTTTTTTTAATAAAATACCGAACTGTAAAACTAAACCGTGCTCTTTCATCTTGGACACAAAGTGGACAATATGTCTACCAGATGATAAGCAGTCACTGTCGCCTGTAGACATTTTATCAGGGGCATTCACAAAGCCCAGAAAGCTACTGGTTCCCAAGTGCCATTTCCGTAACACACCGGTAGTCTTTTGTAAACAACTTTTTATTCAAACCGCAAAATAAAAAATAACACAAATAGGAACAATTAAGCTCAAACATTTATCTCTGAATGTTTTAATTTGTTCCACTCAAGAAATCGTTTATAATCTGCTTAACGGACTTCAACTTTAGCCATTATGGACCTTAAAATATAAAAGAACCAACGAGCGGTGTCTTGGGACCAGTCTAGGACTGTAATAACAACAAAAGCTCCCGAATCAGTTTACCTTGTACATAATATCCTTCCTGCGTTATTGTAATATATAAATCCAAACAAAGGACAAAGGGAAACCGCGGCACGAACTTAAAATCAAGGAGCGAAACTCGCGTTACGAAGTCAGGAAGGAAAACTCCCTGAAGTTTGTCCGAAAAACCGGGAAAAACCCCGAAAATGTTAGCCCAACATTCTGTTTCCGCCGCGAGACCGGCCCGCGTAAATATTATTCGGGTCTTTTCTTTTATTCCCTTTGTTTCAGACGTTTTATTATTTGCGGTCAGAGGTGAGCTCTCGAGGTGAATCAAGGCGTGCAAGGGAGACGGCGAAGGGGGACATTAAAAATATACACGACTAAACGAAGAGGCAACCAAATTTCATCGCCGAGCAAAAAGTACCGGCACGTTAATGAGTCCAAACAAGATTTTAAAACTTTCGTTCTTTTGATATTAAACAAAACAAAGGGAAACTCGTCTAATTTATGTATTTCTCTTAAGTACTTCAAAGGGAAAGCCATCCCTCTTCGAAAGTAATTGACGAAAAAAAATGAAAAGGATGAAGTTTCGAATCGAATTGACATAATTAGTTCTACGACGTTTCTTAGGGTGCAACATTGAATCTGATAGATTTCTGTCGAGTCGTAAACTCGGGATTTTATTCGGAATCCCCAGGGTTTTTTTTATGAAAACTGCCCCCTCACCGATTGGAGAGAATAAAGCAAAGAGATTCCGTAATTTGTGCTCTTTGAGTGATATTTCGGGGATGATCGAGCGGCAGATGGCGCGTTATTGGACAACCTAGTTTTATGCGTAGACCTTTGTATAAAATGTGAACCTTTCTTGAAGGTCGTAAAGCAAAATTCAGTCAAGAACTATAATATCTATAACTATTCGTTACAGACACTGGCGAGTAAGCAGTTTAGGATCTGATCCTGTGCATATTCTGATATAACGTAGAGTAGACTCAGCGGGTAAATCTAGGCTGTTTGCAATATACAAGACTTAACTTACCGTCGGCATTTTGGATGGGGAAGCTGGATTTTGTAGGCAACCAGTAGTTATCTGTAACAAAACGAATTAAATTTTAAAAGAGCAATCTTAAAACATGCTGGCACTCTATTCAGAACGCTTTAAAATAAAAAAAAAACATGTGTATTTTTTGTTCGTATTTTGAATAGCATTATGCTCCACGTTTTCCCTGTATTCCTTGATTTTAATAAATAATATCGTCTGTAAAAACAAAATTTACCTTTCTTATTATTCGGAGCACTTCTTTAAGCCCATTTGAAAGACACTAACGCTCTTTGATTACAAACCAACCCTTTCCATGAGTAATCTAATGCAATAATACCATTTTATTATCCGCTCTACCCAATCAGGGGTAGGGATTTGTCAAGCAGAAGGCAAGGTAAGGGACGGTGGGACCCCGCTTTGTCAGACCAATAGCCTGTAACAACACCTGGCTCCGGAGTGTCGGAAATGTGACGTCGTATATTAACTTATGGTGTTATGGGTGTTATGGGTGTTATGGGATATACAGTGGGGATTGGGAGAATAAGGCCGGGGTTGGTTGAGAATGGCAAATTGAAGATTTTTTACTTCTTCAGCGGTAATTTACGTGTAGTTATTAAACTATTAGAACATCACTACTTGCGGTCAGTTCAAGGTAGAAATAGATATAGCTAATTTGGTGGAAACAAAAATTGCTCATAATATTAGTATATTATACTCATAAACCTTCTAGGAAGCAATTTTCTAAATGATGGCAACAATTGTATAAAAATGTATTGCGTAATTAAAACGAACTAAGTACAGAAATTGTGATTTATGTTTAATAATATTTTGAGATAGATGGTGGTGATTATGTTGCGCATCACTAAAGCTAATGAAATCTATGTACATCTCTTACTATTGTAATAAGTAGAAAAGAGAATGAGCCTCTTTTATACAGTTTAGTCCTGTGAAACTCGATTTTGCCATAGTATTTTGATGGTGGTATGATGTGCGTTAAGATCGCGTATTATTTAACTATAGACAAGGAAACAGACGATTATCCGCTTTATTTTTATCCACAAAATAAGTGGGGCCTATTTATTAATAAAAATGAACATAAATTAATAAAATAAATCGTGCGAAAATCCAATCAAAACCATTCGCAAATTAACATTATATTGTATGAAGCGTGTAAAAATTACAATTAAAAACTGGCGCCACCCCTCCACAAATTTACGATATGATTACGTATAAATTGATGGAAAAACCCAATTACACCCCACAGAAAAAGGGTGACCATAAAGTGGCACGAACATAATTGTTTAATGATAACGGAGCCGTCACAATGTAGGTATTTCAATTCATTAAATTGTATAAAAATTCATTAACATTCCACGGCACGCACACATTCGGATCTCACACAATCTCATAAATAAATGAGGGCGCGGACATACGATACCAGCCCCAGCTACAAGCCGTATATCACAGGACCTGTCCCGCGGACGTGTAGACACCTTTTTTCACTTTTTCCACTTTTTTTACCACCATCGTGTGGACACAGGAGCGCAGAAACGTGTGCCCCGTTTTATCCCGTTTTTAATATATAAAATAGTTCTTTGTTCTTTGACAGACATGAGAATTTTATTAAATGGTGCCTTACAATACGACAGCGTAAAGACGGGACACTACATTGATGTTCTTCGAATATCTTCAAAACTGACCTACAACAAACTTGCTCATTTAGGTTGTAAGCCAAGACCCGTAGCGGAGGTCAAAGTTAATTGACTTGGAGCAGTTTGAAGTGACCTATGAAAGCTTCATTGTTTCAGTTCTTGTTCTATTTTAGTTCATAGTACGATGTTTACTTATTCAATATAATTCAAGATTTACAATCCTAATCTAATCGCTATTACCATTTTTTTTTTAGAAACACATTTTTGTATATTTAAAAACAACCAGAGTTAAAACTCCTACACGAAAAAATATGTTTTGAAGTTTATTGTTTCGTTTAAAAGAGTTAACGGTACAAACAATTAACTAAAATTAATGATCCCAAAATAAATAACGCTCCACGACTGCTCAGACGTGACAAGGCCGAGCGCGAAGTGTGAAAGAATTTCATTAATTACCGTACAGAGGCGTAAGTAGGTACAGTCATTGTTAAAAAAGCCGCAGCAGTAGAACCGAGACAGCGTTTACTCGAATACAACGCGCCTGATTTATATTTTCGTGCCGTCACTCCAAACAAATACACACCTATTCCTTACGACTGTACGTCAGAGTGAAAAATGATCTCTCGCGCCTCACAAGCACAAGAGACATGCCGCAGCGCCCGCTAAAATTATTTATACCCTGGAAAACTGAGCGAGGATGTTCTCTAGTTATGTTGCCGTCTCTAGAGACAAAGCACGAGGCTAAGCGAGGCTGTAAGCCATAATCTATTAAGCAATAATAGCGCTGCACTACTTCCTTGCACCGAGGTGCGGCGGGCGCTCTAACTTACGACTAATTGGCGGCGAACAAAGGAGCCTCGACAAAGCCGGATACGACCCGACTAATGGCGAAGACATCTTTATAACTTCGCGATTCGACCATTTTGATAATCGACGGTCGGATGCCGGTGCAGCGGTGCAAGTTTTCAATCCAGCTATAAATACAGGATGTGTTAACGAGTGACACGCACGCGAAATATTGTGACGTGTGCCAAGATTACGCTGCACGGAAAGCGAATAAAGCGCTAACAGATTGTTTCGTAGCACATACGAATATAGGCGATTTGATTTACGAGCGTTGACGCATCGTGGTTTATTACCGTACGTATTGCGTTTCCTAAAATAATCTGCACGTAGACTTAGTAGAAACAGCCAGCTAATGCTTACAAAACGCTAGCTTTCATCTACTTTGCGAATACAAAGGCGTGTCGTGTTGTTCACCTTGCCTTTGGCGACAGTCTTAAATAAACGCTAAGCCGGAGTGGTTCAGTTGAGAAACTGAGACTTGTCTGCCTCGCTGTAGATTACATTGTTTCACTATTTTAATGGCCGTAGACAGAACAATTTTCATTACCGGCTTAAATAAATACTGTCTCGGTATTGTGATTAACATTCACATGCGATTTTCCATCGCCCGATGATATTCGGTGCACCAGTGATGTTCTGTTAACTCGACAGTCTCGACGATGTACGCTGTTAGAATTTGCTCCCATTATGCTATTTCGCTTATAAGCTGTCAAAACCGCTTGGCTGTTATATTCGGTGAATGTATAACGATATTTTGACGTGACTCGGTCCTGGGTCTGCAGCAGACAGCTGGGAATTCGACCGGGAGATGGGTAATGCATAAAATTTCATAGTTGACACGAGACCGTGTCGCCAGCGCCATCTTAAGTGGCGCGAATGATATATTGTCTATTACTTCGGATGTCAGGGAGTAAACAACGTTTTGTCTCTGTATAAATAACAAAATGGATGTTGTATAATATCGCTCAGCCATTTTGCTTACGGTGTAACACAATATGTAATTTTATGGTGGCGCTTTCTTGGCGCGATTTAGGAACATTATATACAAGTATTTAATAGACATTATTTAGTAAATAAAACTAAAAGTAGTTGTTCTTGATTTGTCTTTTCTTGCATTTTTTTGCATAAATTATTAACGTTTCATTTCGCACTGTACATTACGGAAGACAAAGGAGTTTCGTTTTCGCCACTCTTTTTGTTTTATAATACAGTAAAAAGTTTTTAATAAAAAAAGAGCAGCTTGTTTTACTAGATTCGGCCTGAACGATGGCCGGATATTGGACCGTAGTATCGGAGCTGAGCGTAAATTAAAAATTCCGGAAGTAGGTACAGCACGGCGGCAACAGTATTATCCCGGCGTATTTGCTTAGAGCTAGCTCGGTAAAAAATAATAAACGTTGTAGTTTAAGTAAATCTCAGAACAAATAGCATGCTAAATATTACTGCGACTTTTATTTGGTAATGCGATTTAACTGTGAGCTTTGTCAGCGTTATTCTTCCAACAGGATTTATATAGGCAGATTTACTCTCTTTTTTAATATAAAATTCATGGAAAAGCTCTATAGTAACAAAGTAAGTTTTTACTAAAATACAAATACTGTTACGAAAAAATACGCTTTGTCACGTGCCATTAGGGTAAAAAGTATCGTACGCTCATGATCATTATTACACTTTGTATCACATTAAAGTGTAATAAGAACAAGAGAACAGTTCCCGCGTTATCCCGGACCGCCGCCGCGCCGCCGCGCCGCCGCCCGGGATCGGCGTCTCTACTTTAATATCGCGAGTGCGGAAAATTATTATTTTATTAAAATTGTCAGGGCAGGTGAGATCTCCCCCGGGACGGCCCGCGATCTGATGCCGGGACTAGGGACTAAATCAAAATAACTGAACATTTCCAACTGAATATTCACTCTCCCGATTCACTTCATTTTATTTCTTCGACTTTTTTCGCATAATATTTTTTGTACGCTCTCCTTTCGTCGTCTACGTTTTATTGATCCATTCAATCGTTAAGATGAGTTCTCTTTCCGTAATGTATTTTGGGGTTCGTTTATCTGTTATAGAAGTATATCATTTTATGTGGCATTGTAATGAAGCTGTGATATTATTCAAAAAAATTCAAAATTCAAAACCATTTATTCAGTTTAGGCCTTCGGAGGGCACTTATGAAGGTCAAATTTAAAGTTACTGAAGCTACAATTGTAATTTTGAGTTAGAGTTTGACCATTCATACGCGTCTGAGAAGGCTTATTATTTGAAAAAATATATAAAATTTTTTTCCTGACTTAAAATAACGATTAGAACTAACTAAAGTATTTCTCTACACGAATTTTAATATACACGTCTGTATATGGTAGTGGTCTGTGGACCATATACAGACGTGTATATTTAAATCTATACTAATACATCGGCAGCAAAGAAATTAACTACTAAACAAGATAATAGACTCGTTACCGAAGAATAAATTACAATTGTTACAAGTGACAGCGACAAGAGCTCGGTACATGAAGTTGTTAGTAATATTCATTATGAGTGCGTGGGCGCAGGCGCAGGCGCACCGGCAACCGACGCGACGATGCGTTGTGTTCCTCATAGCTGTACGATATAATTGACCACTTGTTAAACGTGTTTATTTAGCAGGGCGAATGTACTTCGTCTGAACTTGTCCGGGTAAGGGTGTAAGAGCCATCAGAGGCTATTCCTTCCGAGACTTTCGGACCTTCCAAAAAAAAAAAACAAAAAGAAAGAAATCCGAGCGAATGTCATTAGGGATTTATTTATGATTTATTTAGCTGGAATTGTGGTACAACAAAAGATCATAAAATAATAAAATGTGCTCACTCTTTACCAACAAGTGGTGTGCAAATAATTTTAATGATTATTAACATCATCACTACATAGTATAAAACAAAGTCGCTTTCTCTGTCCCTATATCCCTATGTCCCTGTGTATGCTTAAATCTTTAAAACTACGCAACAGATTTTGATGCGGTTTTTTTTAAATAGATAGAGCGATTGAAGAGGAAGGTTTTTATGTATAATACATGTGACATCCCACGGGAACGCGGGTAAAACCGCGGGGGACAGCTAGTTGTTAATAATCTACACCAATATATTAAAGTGATATATTTTTTTTAGTTTTGTATGTTATTTACGCCTGGAGCTGAATATTCATTAATTGATGAAACTAAACTATTCTCAAGTAATGTAGGTGTTTTTATAACGAAAACATTACATACAAATCTATATATAGAATAAACATGTGAATGGTGTGTCATTCTATAGCACATTTAAATTTGGTCCAAATTGATTAGAGAACTTGATTGCAACCTGCAGTGCTTTTCACAAACCAAAATTCACTGAATGAACACTCATGTGAACACGCGGAAAGCGGAGCTCTCATCTAATTGCAAAGTCGCGAGAGAGACACGAAATAGTCACTGAGTGAATTCATCATCGAGTTTGATTTAGGCCTAAAATTCCGTTGCAAGATTAACAACAAAAAATAACAGGTGAAGTTAAGCTAACCAAAAATAAACAAGTTATTCAGACATCTGCTCAAATAACAAAACCAATGGATCCATACAAAATTTTTATAGCATGTCACAAATATATACATAACGTTTAACTTTCCAAATTAATGTAAAACGTGTTCTATTTAACGCCCTTATAGACACCGCTTTTCGACAGAATTGACATTTAAACGCGGAAATAATGTCGACCTGTCGGAGAAATCTGACATTAATGTCAACCAAATATGTGAAACGGTCAGACATTGTATATAAATGTTTCCTTTATCTATTTTTTAATAACTTCATCTCTTATTATGGTGTCGTTTGGATATGTGTCTGTTTACACGATGCGTTTTGGTCTTAACGATGTTTTCGTTTAGGATTTAATCAATGTGATAGGTCGTTTTTATTTCTAAAAGCTTATTTAAGTCTTTTACGAGATACATTATAGTTGACTTTACAATTCGTTATAATAGCCCTACTAACTAATCAGTGATGCACATTTAAATTATTGACTATCTAATAATAATAATAATAATAAGTTTATTTTCTCCCAAAACACACAAATTAAAATGATGGATACAATATATTCAAATAATGATTCTGTATCTGTGTGTCATGAGAAGAAAAAAGGCTACGACTCAGCCTAATGTTGAGGTTTCACCCACAACGCTGATATTCTGTCGTCGCCTATGAATATGCGTCACGATAAAAAAAATGTACATTAATTCCTCGGTACCTATAGAAATATTATAATATTAATCATAGAAATATATAAATAGTGCTATAGTATGGGTGCCGAGTTAATATTAATATATTTATAACAATAAATCCTTAACTTACTCCTTACGTATAGTTTAAATGAGTAGGTGCATAGTAACCGTATTATAAAATAAATATGGTAAATTAAATATAATAATATAATAAAATTCAATTTCATTAAATATATTAGCTGTATAAAATTTATAAAAAAATATTGCTACATAATAATCCAGAAAAAAAAGTTACGATTGATCTCTAGTGTCCTTTTCTGTAGCTATGTGACAAACAAAGAAGGAGATATTGATAAATCATTTAAGTTTAGAATCTGCAAGTGCAGCCGATACTTGAATAAAAACATGTAAAAAAGAACAAAAGTGTAGCTATTTTCGTAATGTCATCATAGTAAGTTAAATAAATATCAAGTTATAGTGTTGCATACTAATACTTAACTTTATAGGGATTTGCAAACGAGCCATGCTAGAGTTGGATATATTTATCGACTAGTTAGTGTACGTGGGCATCACTATCTGTGAAGGTCGCGTTGATTTATAGTGACGTGCATCGTGAGTTATCGATACGGGGACTCTGTTCGATTGCTCGACAGGTTTTATTAGAATATTTGTATGTTTTGCAAGTTAGTTTAAATAATTTATGAAAATTATATAGATGATGTTGTTTGAAATAAACTTTAGTTATTTATAGGTTCTATTTACAAATATATACGCTTGTTTTATTGAGTATGAGAAGGAATATATTATACATTTGACAAGTTACTACAAATTATTTGTATAATAATATTTTACTAATTCGAAGATCATTAAAAATGTTTTCTCGCAGGTCTGGGTTGTAAAACTTGATCTAAACATATGCATGGATTTGAACTCGTGTTTGACCACAATCTTCCCACATTGTGCCTGAAAGCACACCAACCTTCGAAGGGAAATCTCTCATCTATCAATATTTTCAAATATGGGCCAGTTGGCTTGGTGGTTAGAGACCCTGACTGCCAAACCGAAGGACGCGGGTTCGATTCCCACCCAGGACAAACATTTGTATGCATAAACATGTCTGTTTGTTCTGTGTCTGGGTGTAAATATCTATATAAGTATGTATTTAAAAAGTATATGTAGTATGTCAGTTACCTGGTAGCCGTACTACAAGCAGTACACTCTGCTTAACTTGGAATCAGGTAATTATGTGTGAAGAATGTCTTGGGAAATACGGCTGCTTATACACTTCAATAAAATCTTGGCTACTGACAACCAAACAGTGGTTAATAACCATCAGGTTAATCCGATGACTATGAAAGCTCAACCTCAATTCAAGGACTGGAACCCACGATCTTCACGGTATTCAACGTCACAGCAAAATGTCATCGCCTTAAAATAAACGTGGTTAAACTAAATCAGTGGTATCACGTCATCTGTCTCGCTTTTCCGTACAAGGAGCTTTAAGTGACAGAAAGGAACTTTGAAGTTTTACTGTCCCACGCGGAATAACAATTTATGTACAGTACAGGAGATTTGGCTCATCGAGCAACTTACGTGGGCCATCTTCTGTATTACACTAGCTACCCGTCCCGCCTTCGCTTAAGTTGGATAATATGGATCATTATACATCTAAACTTTCGGAAGACTGCATCTTAATCTATTGTGCAGTTTAAAAGACACAAGCGGATAAACAGACAGAAAGAAAAGAGATAATTTCGAGAAAAGATTCCAGTGTTAGGTTTGATATTACGTAAAAAAGGACCAAAAAAAAAGATGTTACTTTTAGCTTACAGCGGCGCCTACGATGCAAACAACGACTCCTGACTCAGCAAAGAAGGCTCCATTATAGGAAGATACACTGATTTTTTTTTTAATTTAAGCAGTTCTACTTAAAATTTACATCACATTTCAATAATCCGACGCACAAACGAGATAGGAACTCCTCACATACTGCAAAGGTTAACCAAGCAGAAGGCAGGTGCGAATAGCTTGCATAACTTAGTCGCATAACATCACTACGTGAGAGACCAGTGCACATAAGCAGATAACGTTATATTATATAGCAGTATAGCTGTTATAAATAACGCTGCACATTAACCGTTGTTTAGTGTGGAACGTGCTTAGATTGCTAGTCGCGTTTATGTATTCATAAATATTAAGTTTCTGTTTTGAGGAAGTTAGGTTTGGTTTAGGATTTGTAATTCTGATTTTGTTTCGTATTATGATATGCTAGGTATAGTATAGGAGTTAGGGTCTAGTTAGTTTTAGAAGTAAAGCTCTTAGTGCAGTATTCTTCCGGGGAAGTCCTACCACCCATTTCCGCCGTGAAACAGCAGTGAATTTTTATAACTGTGTTACGGTTAGAATGGTAAGTAACTATTACAACACTAGGAAATATACAACACTTTTTATTTTGGAAAACCCATTCCTAACTTAGACGTAAATAAGCGAAAGTTAATGACAAAAGAGCTTAAAATTTTCCACAAATAAATTAATGAACGCCAAGACAAAACCTTAGATGAAGTTTAGAAAGCGAAAATTTACAACTTAAGTCGATGAAACATTTTTATACTCGATAATAAAATTCCGAATCGAATATCTAATCGAGATAAAAGAAACTCGATTCATCGTGTGCATATCATTTATTAACATTCCAATGCTTTTTTACTCAAACAGTTCATTGCAAATTCCGCTTAAACTATAATAATAATAATAATAATAATCGTTTATTTTGACTCAAAAAAAAGTAGTAAAATTATACATGTTTGCTCTTATTCAGTATACGTAAGTTAGTAGCACATTTTGACCATTGATGCCTAAACTAGTTGCACAAAGCAACTGTTCTATAGACATCAATATCCCATACCTTTTATGACAACTATGTACCTGTTATATGATTTATAAATCAGTGGTCTTTGTGTACCTGTTCAATTTGATTTAAGGTTAACTAGGTTATTTTTTAACGATATAGTGAATGTGAGAGCAAAATCAAAAGGTGTTCGATTTGTTTCAGCTATTCTAGAAGATAATCAACACAATCTTAATGGTAATATAATAAAAAAAAATCAAACTAATCTTTGATAAAAAAAAAAATTTAAAAATTATAATCTATAATTATAATAACTATGTTTGAATAGATATGAATATTGAAGTAGGTTAATCAATTTTACTAATTAGGGATCAGAATTTTTTAAATTAAATAATTATTATCTTATTAAACTTTTAGGGCTTTTATGCAAGGGTGTTCAGATGACTCTATTACTAAGGCTTCGCTGTTCATCCGTCCATCTATCTCATGAACCGTAATAAATAGACTGTTGAAATTTTAATAGCTGCTATAACAACAAATATTAATAATAAAAAATAAAAAAAGAATCATTAAAGTCGCTTCGCCCAGTCGAAAGGATAGAGGTAAAAAACATTAAAAAAAACAATTGAGAACCTCCTCCTTTTTTTTGAAGTCGGTCAACAATGTAAAAAAAATGTCCGCGAACAAGAAATTTGTTTCTTTCGACTCTTTCTTAAATAGTGACGGTCGCAAATGCTGAGGGTTCTCGACTGAGGGTAAGATAAGGAACTACGCGAGAGTGCTTCCCATTTATTTAGGGTGATAATTTTCGAACTAATTTAAACACACATTCCTTAGACACTCATTTGTTTTTAATCTACTAAAACCCGAGAACTGCTAAATAGAACGTCAAATGAAAATAAAATCACCACTGAAACAGAAATACAAAACGGATATCTTTAAAAGTACTCTCAAACGTTTATACGGCGTTTTTTGTGAGTGCAATTTCCAGTCAAATGGTCTGTAATGAACCGACATTGAAAGTGATGATACGGAAATATCGCTACGAGAGCTCCGGAGTTTTTTGTAATATGACAATTGTAATCACGAAGTTGATGGTCATCTAAATTATTACTTTTGACTCTCAGCTTTCTATTATATCTATGATACATGTTTTGAAGTGAAACGGAATCAAGTGAATGGAAGGGATTTGAAATTGGGATCGGCAACCTTTTTGTGTGACTAAAAATAAATAAATGAACACTATGCTATTCAAAAGTGATTGAAGAATAATTAAAATGTAATACAAGTTTAACTTCTATCGTGTCTACATACCCTATTTTTTTTTGGTAGCAGATTTATGTATTTATATATAATTTTAGGCCAAACCGGCACGCTCTTGGCTCAGCCTAGTTTATTCAACTATCTTCTTGATCTGAATTATTTGGCTTATAAACTTATTTTTGAAAATCTTAAGATTATCAAAGCATTAAATGCGAATGTTTGTATGAATGGATGTTTGTTACTCTTTCACGCAAAAACTACCAGATTAATTTGGATAAAACTTGGCAGATAGATAGAGCATATCCTGGTATAACATATAGGCTACTTTTTATCCCGGGAAAAAGGGACATCCGTAGGGAACGCGGGTAAAACCGCGACTGACAGCTAGTCTATATCTATACTAATATTATAAAGAGGAAAGATTAGTATGTAAGTATGATTGTTACTCTTTCACGCAAAAACTACTAAGCGGATATGGATGAAACTTGGCACATAGATAGAGCATATTCTGGAATAACATATAGGATACTTTTTATCCCGGGAAAATGTGATATCCCTCGGGAACGCGGGTAAAACCGCGAGGGACAGCTAGAAATATATAAATGTGAAGCAAATTATTTGCACCCCCACGATAGTACTTCCATCATAGTTATTCCGTCCTTAATGAGAGTAAAATGCCTCGATAAATCATCTAAAATAGCTTCAGTAGATAAAAGCGGAATCCAACTAAAATCAAATTGTACATGGCAGAGAATCAAACATTTATGACGGTTGGCACTGTTCCATCGAGTTTCTTAGAATATTCGCATTTACCGGTGCATTTGTATGAGCACCTTAGTGTTACTGATTAGGAGAAAATTCCAAGAGAGATTTCTGTACTGCCAGTTTAAATCAAGGCACACTTTCAGATAAAAATCTATCGAAGACATGAAGAAGTTTTAAATCAAACATTTACAGCTGATAAATATATCGGGAGAGAAAGAAGGTTAACACCTTTTTAAAATTACTTTTTTACGAATTTAGAGTATGTCGGGTGAATATTGGGATAAAATGACAACAAATAGGATCCCATAAGAAGTTAGACTTCTTCATTTTTAAAAATATTGGTCCAGTCTTTGAGCCGGAAGAAGTAAAAAAAGGTAGAGAATTCTCTCGCACTGTAATGTTATGGGCTCATAATAATTAAAAAAAACATTGCATTGACCCTGAATAAGTATGTATGTATCTTTTTTTTTAAATATGGGATGTTACAGTTATAACATATAAACCGATGTATTTATTGACAGTGGAGTGACAAAATTTTCACATAATAGGAAAAGAGGAACTTATCTCCATTTTTTAATAATAGTATATAACTATGGTAAGTCGCTATTTCTGTCTGTCTAATTATGAACTGAGCACTTTTAAGCATACCATAATTTCGATATTTTCCGAAAGGTATAATTGCGTATACTTAATCTACATATTATATTAACCCACTCAGGTACACCCTAGGCAGTACGCTAGTTCCTACCATAAAATCCATAATATTTAAAAGCTTGTATTAACTACTAAAACTACTATTTACTACATGCAACTATAAAAAAAGGTTAAAAACAACACGGAATAATGTAAACATACACATTCCTAAATGTAGTAATATTATAATGCACGTAAACAAGCAACTTTCACATGGTAGAAAGCATAGAAAGCTATTTAATAAGTTGTTTCATGTATCTTATTAAGCGATCGTAATGTGATACAAGCTCAAACATTTAGTAGTTATTATAATGTTATGTAATTTACACAACACTAGCTGTCCCCCGCGGTTTCATCCGCGTTAATAGATATCATATGTACCCTTTAATCATCTAGGAAAAATTCCGCGTCGAATAGAAGTAGTCCCATTCTGATATGTTCAGTAGTTTTGAGGTGATGGTGCGTCAAAAGAACCCTTTTTTGCTTATATATATATAGAAGATTAGCTGTGCCCCGCGGTTTTATCCGCGTTAATCGATATCATATATAGTCTATAACCATCTAGGAAAAATTCCGCGTCGAATGGTAGCAGTCCCATTCCGATATGTTCGGTAGTTTTGAGGTGATGGTGCGTCAAAGCAACCCTATTTTCCTTATACATACATTGATTCCAGTTGCACCTAATTCTGTCACCTACTAATGAATACCGACACATGTATTGTGATTAGTTTTAGGCTTTGTATAAGTCGCGTTATATAAGTAACGGTGCCTTCTTACCATCATGGATCGTCTACCTGCGCGTCTAACAAAGAAAAGAACAAGATGGTAACTTCGTTAATGCTATTACTAATTAATCGTACCTACTAACTTAGACGGGCCAGTTGGCTTGGTGGTTAGAGACCCTGACTGCCAAGCCGCAGGTTGTGGGTTCGATTCCCACCCAGGACAAATATTTGTGTGCATGAAATGTCTGTTTGTTCTGTGTCTGGGTGTAAATATCTATATAAGTATGTATTTAAAAAGTAGTATATGTAGTATATCAGTTACCTGGTAGCCATACTACAAGCAGTACACTCTGCTTAACTTGGGATCAGGTAACCATGTGTGAAGAATGTCTTGGGATAATTATTTATTAATATACTAACATAATTTAAGTTTTTGAGGATGGATGGATGTTTGTTACTCTTTCACGTAAAATCTACTAAACGGATTTGGATGAAACGTGAAACCGAGGGTGGAAGTTAGTGATATTGATATGTGGGGAGAAGTACTCTCAATTTCGTCAACGAAGCCAAAAATGAAATGGAATATCATGGGTACGAGGCAAGATTTATGTGATAATCAGTGACCCGGAATTGACAGATATTAAGTCATTATATTTTCCGCCTGCATTGTTTTAATTATTACTTACTAGTCGTCCACCGTGGTTTCACTCGGCGTATAATGATCTAATGGGGCGTCCATTAATTACGTGAGGCATTTTGGGTTATATACTTATAGTAGTAAAAATTTTTCACATCTAAATCGCATACTTATGATAATATCAAATCTCACGTGAGGTTAGGGGGGCGGGTGAGGGGGGTCGAGCAAAATCTCATGACATCTCACCAAGGGGAGTGGGGCGGTCGAAAAATCGTCAAAATCACCCCATGTAATTAATGGATGCCCCATAATTGTGAGACAAAAAGCAGCGAATGTGTCTTATCTCAAGGTAAAATCCATCACCTTACCAAATTTCACTGATTTGACTGTTCAGCCGTGACAACCTAACAAGCTAACGAAACAGAGACACTATTTTGGAATAGCTTGCTTTACAAGCTTCTATTATACAGGGGTACGTAAGTAAGAGGAAATTTGAAGGAATTCGTAGATCTATAATGAAAGTTTCTTACCCTATTATAAGATAGACGTATGTAAGTGTTGTCCAACCAAATATTTATGGATCCGTCTGCGAATAAAATTATATATATATTTCTCATTTTAAAGCAACCACTTATTCTGCTTATATAAATCCGCGAACCATGTATAAATTTGTTCCAGTGTCGGTGACAAGATGTGCCAATAGAAGTGCATGTACCCAACTATCGTGCTGAGAATATTTTAACCCTCTGATGGATACTGACTTGCTAAGTCATCGGTGGTTCAGTACAAAATAAAAATAAAAAAGGTTTTATTTCATAAGGTTTTTTTATGTTTGTTACCGTTACAAAACTAAATATTAGCTTGGGTGACTTTATTAAATTTAAGGGAAAATCGTTGTTTTTACTTGAACTAGCTGTCCACTGTGGTTTCACGCCTGACCCGAGGTATGTTACATTTTATTATTATTATGTGTTTTAATCCAGCTTAGACCTATCTACGCGCCAAGTTTCATCTAAATTCGTTAAGGAGTTTTTATGTGAAAGAGTAACGAACATCCATCAACTTTCATATTATTGGATTTATAAAATTAGTAGGTTTGCTGGATAAATCTACCGGTTACAATAAACAACAGGAGCGACCTACCATTATCCAATTATGATGTTTTCTCTTTTGCTTACTTTCTGAATATTTAGGCACGAAGGAGCATCGTGTACGGAATCCTAGAACATAAAAAATTGGCCCGATGCCAGTTCCCACAGCTACGGAACGCTCACCAACAGATAGACTCAATGTATTGCATGTGAACAGTCTTTTATAGTTTTTGTCAAGTCTACTCCCGTGTAATTTAATACCGTCTTACAGGAAAGGCGGTCCACCCTCTTACAGACAATACGCTTTTATTCGAGAACAAATCTCTCTTGAAATTGGCCGTATATCTCTGGTTAACTATCGCGATCGGTACGACCTCTCCGAAGTCGATTAATACCGGTTATGCCCGGTTTATCCGCGAACTTGAGCCTATAGAGGGAATTTATTTGAATGAAAATAGGCGTTGTAAGTGAGCCATTGATTTTATTGCGGTGCCCGTGTTTTGCCACGGCAGTTACGGGTTAATGGGGCAATTGGATTTGGAGCAGTCGAACGGAACCGCAACGAGCTGTTTCGTTTTTTTCCTCTCTATCGTTAGCAATACCCATTATTCGGACTTATTCTTTGTCTCTGAAAATCCCGTAGCGATATCTGGAATAACCGATGAAAACTGCGTGTTGTTTTAAAAATTCTCGAGTGAGAATGGCGTAATAAAATACAGTGTACAATCGTTTTCGAGTACGTTGTCGCGGCTATTAAGTTGGCTATAAAAAAACTACGCTTACGAACGACAAAAGCACGCCACTGGAGGGTTAATCGCGCCATTGGAGCTGCAATAATCGCGTTCCCGGCTCGGTACAAGTCGGGCTACGAAATATCCCGCGCTTTCCGTTTTACGTTCCGCGGTTATTTTCGTGTAGTGCCTGTCTGTTGCACTCGCAACGTGCAATGTAAACGTGGCGCGCGAAAGAATTTCGCAAGGCTTTGTTTGAAATTGGAACCCGTGTTTAAATGTATAAGGAATGTGTTGTTTTTTTCGTGTACACGTTTTAACTGTCGCGGGACTAATTGGCGTGAAGCGAGCGTTGAAAGGGTTGGCAATGTGGGTAGCTTATTTAAGCGTTTATTTTATTAAAGTTTTCGTACGGACGTCGTAGAATGGAGTTTTGTATTGTTCTTAATAATATTGCCATAATCATCATTGTTTTGGGAAACACCTCCAAATAAACGAACTACTAAACACTTCAGAACAGCAAAGACGCAATGAACTCTAAGATTCAAATTCAAAACCATTTATTTAGTTTAGGCCCTCGGAAGGCGCTTATGATGGTAAAATTTAAAGTTAATGAAGCGATTAAGTTAATAAGTATTAATTGGAGTGACGACTTTGGTTATGTGATTGCTTATTTTAATAACAAGTTATCCCCCGCTGTTTCACCCACATTCTCTAAGGCTGTTACATTTTGCCGGGATATAACTAAGTTACTCTTCATAACATCGGCTATCTGCCAGTAAAACTCTCATCAAAATGGCTTCAGCCGTTTCGGAAAATAGCCGGAACAAACAGACAGAACAACAATGTTGTACTATTGTTATAAAGTACTTACAAACGTATATAGTAAAAAATAGGCCTAATAATAATACCTATTTAATACAGTACAGGTACACTTTATTAAACTTTTCCTAGTTCAGCGATACATTGAGCTGTCATACAATGTTTCATGCATTTCCATTCAACTTTAAACTGAAAACTTTTTTGTTTCCCATTTCAACTTTCAACAATGAATGTTACAGCTGGCGTATGTCGTTCATGCTATTTACATACCAGCGCGGCGATAATTAGACGCGGAAACGGAAAGCGCAACGTTCTAAATAAGCACACAGTAAATACACTAAATAATTGTAGGTTGTAGGTACTGAAATATAGATTCTGCAGTTAGTTTTTAGGACGCCAAATCTATTATTAATTTTTAAAAATTACTGAGACAATATATTTTGAACTCGTCGCATACGCAGGGTGCCACTTCCAGTTACACATGATCTTTGTAAGTGATTTGCAAGTATCGAGCGAACATTGTTAATATTATAAATTTCAAAACTACCTTCAACATTTATTATAAAATTGTAACTTGTATTACGTCCGACAAACATATTTGTACTTAGTTTTAATATTATTTTCTCATGTAAGTGAATTTAATTCTTATGAGAAATAAAGTTGTCTCAAACCTCAAACCTCAGTTTTTAATTGCAATAAATAAACTAATATAGAATGGATATTTCGAGTACTTGTAAATACTAGAACTAAAGCCATAAAAAAAACTAGTGACTGCTGTTTTTATCCCTGAGTATTTCTTTAAATAAATATTATGGTACATTCATTACACACGGCCATCTGATCCCAAACTAAACAGACTTTGTGCTATGGAAACCAGATAACTGATATACTACTTTTTTTTAAATACATACATTTACATCATAAAAAAAAAACTCATAAATACTTATACTATGTCATATTTACAAAACCTAAGTTAGATTCGTGATGCTTTTTTTACTATTGGACATAGGGTGGCTTTGATGGCTTTTACACCCTTACCATGATACGATTCGGAGAGCGCTGAGGGCCCTTAACAAATGAGGTTTGTCATGCTGAATGGTTTTCAATAAAAGACACAACTGAAATGGTAAATATGATATGATAATAGGTTTGATGGTAAATAGGCCGTCTAACAGGGAAACTGTCTAGCTGATGATAAGTGGTCACAGCCGCCTAGAAACATTGTAATACCAGGGACACCGCCAATGCCTTGTCTAGCCAGATACATGAAATTGATTATTCATCTTTTTCAAAAAAATATTTATTACAATCCGATAATTGGTCCTGTTTTAAACTGGTGCTAATAAACATTGAATTAGCTAAATTTGTATATGTTACATAAACAAAATCTGTCTTAATGTTATTAAACCGATTTTAATATTATGCCTTGCGTTTTACGCGTTCTTTTAAAGAATTTTATGAGCGGTTCTAAGAAACTGCTACTTGCGTCTTTGTACATATGAAATTACACCAGGATTCGACTGGTAATAGGTAAATTTATACTTTGGAGTGAGTTTAAACTGCGAGTTATCGAGAGCTCAATCGATTCGTTCTAAAGTAGGTCGCGAACATACGATAGTACGTAATTACACACACGTACGTACGTATAATACTATAATAAGAGCAAATGAGTGGCAACGAAGGCGAGCTTTTGTAAGCTTTCCAATACCTTTTTGCTGTACAAAGAACATGGGTTAGAGGATTTTTCTTGTTCGAAGGACTTGGGTAAAAGTTTGTAGGATATTAAGGTGAATGGTCAATTTCTAGTTATTATTATCAACTAGATGTCCTGGGACATTCTTCACACACGGTTCACAGAGCTCGTGGGATGGTAACCAAATAACTGGTTAGTTACATATCAGATTCTTCAGAGAAACTTCTGCATGAGATCTGAATCTACGACCTGTGGCATGGCAGTGCAGCAACAACTGAATCAAGTAGCTGGTTCGTCAATATATATATAGTATGTTATGAGAGACAAACCTCCTTGGTTTTTTTTTATTCTAACGATTAATATTCTATAGTAAGAAGATGTTTAATTATCGATATATATTTAAATGTTATCCCTATTTCTCTTGGTCACGCCATAACTTGAGAACGACTTCACCGATTTAATTCATCGTTTTTTTATACTTTATAGATGGTTCTTACGTAGCGAAAAATTAAGAAAACTTCGGAGAAAATTTGACAACTATTTTATTTGATATTAATTCATGCATTACAGACCTCCGGAACGCGGGTGAAACCGTGGGGTTAGGTTAGGAAGCTAGTAATATAAAATACTGGATACTTATGAAGCCGGAGGTTGTAAGATAATTAGTTCCGTCTTGACAACTACTGAATTTTTGAGCAGCGATTACGTTTTATGTTTTCCTCAACTGTTGACTGAAGTAGTTATTTTCAATTACAAGGACATAAAGCTATAGAACTGCTTTGGCATTTAATATCATTGTTCGGTAATGGGCAAGTGGGTGTCGGCACATTCTTCATTCACGCCTACACCCACTATCACAATAGCCTGTATTATGCTGGAATGAAGACCTATTTGTGAAGATGCTATGATTATAAAGTGAAAATTAATCTATTAATACTTGTATAGGGGTTACAAATAGTTTAATTTGTAAGCCAGTGATATTGGATTGTTATGAAATAAATATCAAAGTAGTGCGAACTCTGTATAATTTGATTCGAGTAAATTTTAATATGGTAAGAACTCCTTGCTTGCTCTTTAAAAAAACATTATCGAATATCTAACAATATAAATATTACTGGCAGCATGAATGAATCGATTATTTTACAAAATCGATTGTTCTTAGATCAATCTGACATTAATCAATAAGAATGTCAATCAAGATATATTTGTGGCTAGTTTATCGATGTTTTAAATTTATTGATTGTCTAATGGGCACATGATAAGGTTGGTATACTCTGCACCAGTTTCGTATCGAGTAGGTGTGATAGTATGAGACAGTTTCAGTACGCTGCCTTAAATAAAAAAAAACAATCAATATTTCAGTTAAAAGGAAATGGCGCTTTTTTTGCCACTTCTTAGGTGGATAACTTATTTAGTTTACATAAATGTTTGTAATAAAAACTAATAATTTGAAAAAAAAAAAACAATTGATTAGAAAGTTTATGATATGAGTTGTATTTGTTTTTAGGATTATGTAAATAAAATACAGATCTATCATTTCATTCTCGTGCCCCATTTCATAACAACTGTTTACCTCTCATGAATCAATCCGAAGCTCAAAGCCGTAGGTAAATCTAAATAAAAAATCGATATCTCTGAATAATTCAACATAATCGTTTCACACTACATTCACTCGACTAGTTTCCATTCCGATTATATACTATCGATAATTTACAGCACTACCGCTCAGTATGTATGCCGACAGCAGTAATTCTTATTCACCGCATAAGATTAATGGGGACAGTGCGCAATTTGTGCTATCACATTATTACTACGTAGTGATGTGATGTGTGAAAGAATGAATATCGATGAACAAGCATATTTATTAAGAATTAAAATTACCCTAAATATAACTTTAGTAATGTATATATTTGATACTAGCTGTCCCACGCGGTTTCGACCGCGTTTATCGACATCATATCCTATATCCACCTACGAAAAATTCCGCGTCGAATGGTAGCAGTCCCATCCCGATATGTTCAGTAGTTTTGCGGTGATGGTGCGTCATATAGATTAGTTATAATTAAGTATGCCGATGTTTATGTAAAACGTATCATAAACCTATCAACTAAATCAAACTCCTGATATCATAAAGTTACAAGCACAATTAAAATATAAGTAATTAAAATTTTGAAATTTATCCAATAAAAGTTATTACAAAATTGCTAAATCTTATTAAATTAAATAAGCATCGTCACGTCTCGAACTATTCACATCACTGGGCGCCAAACTCGCATAGTTCCTAAATATTGATTCGATTAATTAAGTTCTCGATATATTTGCAAATCGATTCGGCCTCGCTCGTGTTCAGAAACTCAATTTAAATCGGAATAATTGAAAACTATTAGTCGATAAAAGCTCGGACTTTGTCGGTATTTATATCGCTGGAAATTTTGCATTCAAATGAAATACGTAAATACCTAGAAAGCTAGGATAGGCTTTATTGCTTATTTAAGGGATAACTGTAAACAAGTAAATAACCGTCCTATGTAAATATTTATTAATTTATTCTTATATACTTAGTTGGAATTTGGTTCGATGTTTTATCCTTTAAAACTGTATAAAGGTTACTCTTAGGCAAAAATGAGACGGGATTTTATAACGATGGAATTCTGTGAAGGGATCTCGGGGAAAATCTATTAAATTCAAAGTAATTCTTGTTTTTTTTTTAATTTTAAACGTCCTCTAATCATTGCATTGAACTTTTTGAATTTACTTCTATTACGTTAACTGCGAGCGTGAATAATTACGACATTATGTGTTTGACATTGGTAGTAAAAATGTAAACTATTCATTTAATGTATTTGTTAAGCTTAATGTATATAAATTTAAGCTTTCTCCACTCCTTCATATAAGCTTTAATTGCGTCAAATCTTCCTCTCCTCTGTGTGCCCACTATACTTTAAAAGCTTTGTATCTCAAAGCTTTTTTCCACGTATTAATATATAGAATACTAGCTGTCCCCCGCGGTTTCACCCATATTCCTGAGGCATGTTACATATTCCCGGGATAAAAAGGTGTTCCGGACTATAATCTATCTCTGTGCCAAATTTCAACCAAATCCGTTCAGCCGTTCTGACGTAATTGAATAACAAACATCCATCCATCCAAATATTCGCTTAAAATACTACAAAGATAAATAAATCCTCGCTTCTTTACATTGTTAATCTAGAAATATCAACAAAACAAAAAAAAAACAAATGAATTCTAAAGGCGACCACACACTGTTTAAATTTTAAATTAAAATTGAACTCATGAAATATTAACACTCGAATAAAGCCGTGTCGTGCAATGTCGTGCAAATATTCAAATTGAATGCGCGGGCGCCGGTTTCCATTGCACCGGCGTGCGGCGTGAAAGGTCGCCGGTGAGCGCTTTGAGCAAAGTTATGTTATGCTAAGCTATGCTGAGATACTGCACTGGAGATGTGACTTAAGACTTGGTGTGAGTTATGAGATGTAGCGGTGGTTGAATTTAATTGTTTGTGAATGATTTTGTCGCGTTTAAATGTGAAACTTAAAGATGAAGGCTATTATCAAATTTGGCTCAGAAGGGTTCCCTAAAAAATATGATTGGTACTTGCAAGTTAATGGTTTTACAGTAAACTTTCTTATATGTAGTTCTCTAATCTGGGTAACTCGTGATACAATGATATAAAAAGTTGCAACTGGATGTTATGGATAAGTAATCAATATCAAAAAACACATGCTAACTTTTTCCGATTTACCTCTGTTATGAGTGTCGGGAGAATACATACATATATACGAATAATAACCAATGAAAATAAATAAGTGGTGGGTTTTAAAATTGTTGATTTATTTGTCAGTCTTGCAAGCAAAATCTTACCATACATTATACAATTTCACAACGACATAAATCTACAACTTCAAGCCTACTAATATCATAAATGAAAATAATGTTCACATTAACGCAGCTACCAACTCGGATGAAATTTGGGGCGTAGATAGAACATACCCAGGGTATATAGAATACTTTTTTCCCGAGAAAATGTTAACTTCTTACTTCGGACCGTAGTAACTTCGGGAACGCTGATGAATCTGCTGGGGTAGAAAGTTAGTAACAATTCCGCTTCCGCTAACGCCGCCGCCTCCTATCCCCTAACCCACGGTCCTCACACAAGAATGGACGCACTGTGTCGTGCCGCATAAATAAAGCCAAGCTTATACACAGGTGTATCGCTGCCGATACGATGCGGATTGCGTATTTATGTACACGATAGGATGTCTTGCCGATGGTATTGTTAATACTCGTTGTTTATACGAGAAATTATATGCATAACTGTTTTTATGAACCCTGGTTTGATATGGAATTTCATAAGATAATGTACAGATGTGAGAGGAAATAAAACGAGAGATGTGAGCGTTTATGGAATGAAAAATATGTACCAAAATATAAATTCAATTATAGAATAGGTTTAACAATTATTAGTGGAAGGGTTTTACGAACTAAAGATTTAACTAAGTATTTTATTGGTAAGTCGGGTAGTTACAGTTGACTGAAAAAAAAAACAAATTCTTTTTTTTATTTTTATTGGGGGATGCAATATTCAGTTTCGGACTAGTTCAACAAAACTTTGATTTGAGCATTTACTTTATGAGAAATTACGCCTTCTTTCTACACCCAAATTTATTTATTCGAAAAAGAACGCGGGTAAATATATCACTTTAATCAGATAATACTTTTATCATAGGAAACAAACACGAGATCTATGTCACACTGTGTGAGTGCGACATAGTTCCCTACTTAACATGCATACAAAATAAACTAAACTAATGGGTCATCTTCAATTCCGCGCATGCGTGCGACGCGCCAACAACCGAGTGCGCCCGCGCATTGATTACGTGCACCAAACACATAGCACCCAGAAGGACCGCTCAATACAATAGACACACACACGCATACGTAGAATCGCAAAATATGCGAAAGTGTGTAATACCATACACTCAGCGTTCCGCCTAGATACCTATATCGAGATGGACTGCTGAATACTATAGCTCTATTTCAGTACACATTCACTAAATATTATAAGTATAGTTTAGTGATTTCACGTTACCGAAACAATGACAGATAAACATTTGAACAACGTAAAGCGCTAACATCTTATATATAATAATTAATACTACACTAGGAGGCTGTTTTTATCGATACCATGATATTTATACCAAAAACCACTTTTTAAAACTACCTGTGAAACACTGCACTAACGCAACGTTTTAAAAGTATCTATTGAAAGTGATTCTGTATTTATTTGTTTAGTGGTGCGTGCGCGTGCCCGCGACGAATATGCGTAGTTGCGAGCAAGCACGCGTTTGTCCCATTGCCCATGTTCACGCATATGATATTAATGTGTTCTTGTAAATATAATAATATTTATTGCATGCAAATATTTTTTTGTCATGTGTGTGTGGACGGTCGTGCATGACGAAGTGGTTATGAATGTGTGTTCACGCAAAATCGATAATGTGAGAGATGCATCAGTCAGTTATGATAAAATTCAAAATACAAAATCATTTATTAAGGGTGTAGAGCTCTACATGGGTATCTATGGAGGTCAAACCTAAAGTTACCAACAAGTTAACAGGTTCGGAAATTAATCTACAACCGAAAAGAATCGTCAAGAAATTGAGCAAGTTTATATCTATACTAATATTATAAAGAGGAAAGATTTGTATGTAGGTATGTTTGTTACTCTTTCACGCAAAAACTACTAAACGGATATGGATTAAACTAGGCACATAGATAGAGGATATCCTGGAATAACATATAGGCTACTTTTTATCCCGAGAAAATGTGATATCCCTCGGAAACGCGAGTAAAACCGCGAGGCACAGCTAGTTATTTATAATCTGACTTATATGGCGGTTTCACGCACGTTTCCGAGGTATATAAGCATAAATATAAACCTTCCTCTGGAATAATCTGTCTATTGATGAAAACCGCATCAAAATCCGTTGCGTAGTTTAATAGATCTAAGCATACAAACGGCGGTAGCTTTGTTTTATACTATGTAAGGATAGTTAAAGTGGATCGCTTTTACTGTAAGGTACATCTTTAGATTAAGCATTTTCTTAGATAATTATTATGATACAAACAAAGGTAGAGAGGTGATGTGCAAGTACACGACTACAGACTATAAATCTATTGTTAGAGAAGTAAAGTGTATTTCATTCACTTTTCTAAAGAACGAACATTTAAAATACCCATTCATTGATTCAAAATCCTTTCTAGGAACACTTGGCATAATGTTATTCCAAATTTATTCTGTTTTCAGTGTTGTATTGAATAGTATTACCATCCATATGGCCGGCGTGTTTAAAGTGACCCTATAAAAGGTTTTTTGTGAACACATTGATTTAAAGTTACTAATATAAACAACTACGGTATTAGAGTCAGACTATTCATAAGTGCTTGTAAAGGCCTATTTGAATAAAAATATTTTCTTTTCATTTCATATTCTTGTAATATGTGGGGTCAGTTGGCTTGGTGGTTTGGGACCCTGATCGCCTCACCGCAGGTCGTGGGTTCGATTCCCATCCAGGACGAATAATTGTGTGCATGAACATGCCTGTTTGTTGTGTATCTGGGTGTAATGACTACATAGGCATGCATTTAGAGAAAGAGGGGTATATTTAGTATAAAAGTTATATGGTTTCCATAGTACAAGCTCAGATTAGTTTGGTATCTGAAGGCGGAATGTAATAAACGTAAAAAAATATATAATAATTAATAAGCTTTTTAAAATAAGTAATATGAAAAAGAGATTTTCAATTAAATACCAAAACCACTTTTAAAAAACAATTCCAACAAAGAAATATAATTTTCGACTACGATACGGTTTTGATAGCTACAAAAATACTTTAGTTCGAAGACATAGTAAATAATACCTTCAACAAATACATATAAGCTACGAATTCAAACAAACTCGTGTTTGAAAATACAATTGCGTAGTGAAATTACCGAATCAGGTTTCTGGAATAAATTGAAGTAACGAGAAATAACGTGTACCGAGAACTTCGGAAATTTCGAGGCTACTATATTTCATAACTGAAAATAGAAATTATCTTCAACAAATTAACAACTTTAAATTAATTGTTCAAGGCGATAATTAAGGACTACCTTCTAATAGTGAATTTAAATTAAATTTTCCGTGCTTAATAATTCTTGAGCGTGAATTCTATTGATGGTGAGGGTTGACTTAAATAAAAGGAGTCCAAAGAGGCTCGATATGGAGGAATTAAAGGAAAATATGTCTTTGTCGTGTAAACGTATGCTTAGTTGCACGTTGGTCAATTCAAATAAGATAAATAAAGGTAACGTAAGTATAAATGTTAATGATTAAAATTTTCTAATGTTATTTTTGTTCCTAGTTCGGACTCTACGTTATTCCTGTCTACATCATGGATGGGCACTCCGTGAGAATATGTGTTATACTTTCCATTATTGCGGGGTCGCAGAGGCATGTTGGGCTTTCCTTGCACTTGAACCTGTTCAGGTACTCGGAAAACCCGCCATGCTCCGTAAGGACCTGTACCCTTACTGGGTCCATATATCCTGGGTAATCTGATCCCAAACTCCAAACACCAGGTAACTGATATACTACAAATATAATATTCTCCTTTTTTAGTCTAGATTCAGAACAAAGAGACCTGTTCGTTCATGCACAGAAAGTTCAGTCCTGGGTAGGAATCGGACCCACGACCTATGGCGTGGCAGTCAAGGTCTTTAACCACCAAGCAGACTGGCCCGTTGTATAAATATCCTAGAGAATTCTTTACTTACGGTCATTTGATCACAAATTAAGTAGAGTTTTTATAAGGAAACCTAATGAAAACGAAAAAAAATAGACCGTTAACTAATTTAGCTACTATATTAACTCTTTCATTGTCCTTTTTCTAGTGTAATATAAAGTTTAAAGCAAATCCGTAAGAATGGCTCATTTAAAACGAAATTATGTAAAGGGAAATATTTTGATATCGTTTAGTGTGGAAAATGTGGAAACTTCAAAGAATCCGGGGTGAGTTGTGGCATGCAACCCTTTGAAGGTATTTAGGGACTCACCTCACATATCCGTGGATCTGGTCTCCGTCTCATCGCAGTCCAGGCCGGTGTAAAGATCTGGAAATAATGAATTATTGTTTAAAAACTTTTATAATTAATTATTACAAGGCGGTTTCATGAGCATTATTTATTTGAATCATGTTACCAATTCCATAAAATCAACAGTTACGCTGGCAACACTGTAGATTAGGATTTAGCGGCACTTTTAAATTGATTTATAATAGCTGTGCCCCGCGGTTTCACCCGCGTTCCCTAGGTATGTTACATTATTTTATTCTTTCTATCATCAATAGCTTTCGCAGCGCACGCGATTTAACAAAGTTTTTTTTGTAATTTTTTCACACTTTGGGTTACATTATTGGAGCTTTAGTATGGATCCCTAATTTTTTTGAAAATTTAATATAACCTATATTCACCGGAGATAGTCTAGCTTCCCAACAGTGAATTTTTCAAATCACTCAAGTAGTTTCGGAGGCTATTCAATGCAAACAAACAAACAAAAAAAACAATCAAATCTTTCCTCTTTATAATATTATTATTATTATTCATATTATATTATAGATTATTATTATAGTGTAGAAGTGTAGATGTACCACAATATTTCTGTCTGGGGGTTTCAGTTTAGTACATATTTTTTCCCGTTTTTGGCACATTTTTCATTATATCTCCGCTCCTATTGGTCGTAGCGTGATGTTATATAGCCTTCCTCAATAAATATACTATTCAACACAATATTTTTTTCAATTCGAACCAGTAGTTCCTAAGATTATCACGTTCAATCAAACCAACAAACTCTTCAACTTTATATATTGGTATAGATTAAAATTACCAAATAGAAACCAATTCGGTGGACGAAATTTCACAAAAGCAGCTCTATTGCTAAAATTTTACTTTACTCCATAGAATTCTACAAACGCTATTTGGTGAATGCTAAAACAGCCCTTCCTCGCTAAACTATTCCTACACAGCTAGGTACATATACCTTTCAGCATTTCGCAGCGCTGTTTACTAACATTGATGAATGGCTGCTGAAGTGCAGAGTCACTCTTTTATATTGTAACCCTTTATTTTGGTTCTCGTTAATGAGCCCACGGTGCGTTAATGGCCGGAGGCAAAGTAGCGCAGGAAAATATTAAGTCAGCGTGGAAATTATGTGTATATATCTATATTAGCTGTCCCCCGCGGTTTCACTCGCATTCTGGAGATCTGTAATATTAAAATTCTCGCATTTTCTCAATTATAATATGCATGTATTATACATAAAACTTTCCTCTTGAATCACTCTATCTATTAAAGCCGCATAAAAATCCATTGCGTAGTTTTAAAGACCTAAACATTCATAGGGACAGACAGACAGGGGAAAGCGACTTTGTTTTATACTGTCTGTGATAATACCCAAGGAAACCCAAAATAATAAGCAAAGAACACTTCCTTTGACCATCACCTCAAAACTACTGCACATATCGGAATGGGACTGTTACTATTCGACGCGGATTTTGTTGTAGATAGATATAGCCTATATATGATATCGATAAACGCGGATGAAACCGCGGGCGACAGCTAGTATTCCATAAATATGTTTAAGAGGATAGCTAAGCTATTAGGTCAGAGAAATAATATATAAGAGGTGTCGTAAGATTTGACTTAGAAAGAAATAGATTTTTGCTGGGTCGGCAACGGGCGAGTGATACCTCTCGTGTTGCAAGCCGTACCCTAAGCGAGTGTTGTTAGCGTAAAAAAATACGGCAGTAAATTTTTACATGTGATTTCAATCTCTTATGAGTACCCTCATATCAGATTCAAATCAAATCCAATATTCATCACACACACCTACTATGATTAAGCGAAAATGTATGTGTATCTCTGTTTCTCAATCCTGCTTTTATAGCTGGCTTGTAAGGCTGCGATGTCCTAGTAACTATTAGTCAATTTTTGTAAGGAAAAAATAACAATGATAAACTGATGATGCGAATCCATAAACATAAATCGATCCATTTAGAGTGTAATTTTTACCAAATATAATTATATAATAATATAGAATAATTATTCCCATCAAAATTAGCTTGAATCGAGGCAATAGTATTAAGATTACGGTCTGGTAAAGCCAAATAAATTGAAATAGAATCCAAAAGCTTTCATCGTTAGAATTTTAGTCTAAATTTAGTCAAGCGCTCCATACTTATTTAGGTACAAAACATTTAGAGGGTTGGCCGCACATTCTTGCCAACTGTATTAAGTTTCGTTTCGCACGCAAAGGGCCGACCCTCCGCGGACCTCGATGGACCTCTGAAGTATTTAGTGTAACTTTGTCGTGCCTAGAAGAGTTTGGGCCAGTGCTGATGGCCCTTAATTAGTGAGTTGCGTGCGTATGAATGGACAGGGGCCATTTGTCGGCCCTTTTCTAAAAGGTTCGCAACCATTTTGGCGGCGATCATTCTTTGGCCACGCGACGGCGTAAGCTCAGTCGTACTAATGGTGTTACAGTCCACGGTGACCACAGCTGATGAACGTTGCCCTCTAAGTTAAGGGTCAGCCCTAATGTTATATATAAGCCGTGTTTCTAACGTGGAGCTGTCAAGTCGATCGAACAAAGAGTGGCAGAATTGAATTTATTATTAGAGAATTAAAGAAGTCAGATCGGGAGAATGAGGTCAATCACGCCAACGTAAAAATGGCCACAGCCTTAAATATCTGGTTTAACTTTTTCCATTGTTGGTTAAGCGTCAAAGAAGCTATTCCTAAAATTTGCAAATAGATACTAAATAGAGTAAAAACTTTAGAGGTGACAGCTCTGGGAAAGAAAAAATGACGCTTCTTCATCTTACGTTTGACTTGAAGGAAATAGTGTCAGCAGATACTCCGGAGACAACTGTCATAGAGGGTCTCGTATATTGGTACCTACAAGTTTCCTTAGTGCCAAGAATCGCTTAACTAGTCATTTAAATATGAAGTAGAGAAGAAAAAAAACTTGACGATCGTCAATTATTTTGCTCACAATCTGGAAAAAAATCTATATTAAAAAAACTGGAAATAAAAAAAGACAATCGCATAAAAACACGCACTCGCACGTGTGTCATGGCAACAATAATCACTGGTTTGTCATCCCGATGACATTATGTGAACTTGACAGTTGATGGAGTTATTTTTTTTCATATAATTGTGAGACTTAACGAGGTGTTGACGTTATCCTGTCAAAGATCTAATGCGGTGAGAAATAATTGGCAACGTCAGTTCGATTATTAGAAATTATTCTCACTCCCTTTATAATACAAACCTAGTCGGACGCAATGAGGGAGGAGAGTGGATCTCTCGCATGATTTCCTAGTTAACGAAAGGGACCGAGCATAGAGACCTTGCATGGTCATATTCAACTAGCCAATCGGGTTTCAGGAATTGATTAATTTATTTTAAGAATTTAATCATATTTTGATATATGAGATTTCGTATGCCAGGTGCATTACGAATTGATGAACACAGTAGAAGTCTAAATTGTGATACATGAACACGTGATACACACATAAAATTTTAATATTGACCTTTATATCCTTGACAAAACTATGCATTATCCTATAAACGCTAACGAAATGAACATTAACTCATAGTTTTACTACAGCCACACTGATAATTACCATAAAAAGCCCACACAAATCAATAAGCCAGTCGATTGATAACTGAAACACGAATCTAAAATAACTGTCTTGTCAAACGGCCAACTTAAGAGATTGAAACTCAATAGGCATTAATCAAACATCGCTTGTTACGATGAGTGGAAAATCCACAAATCATCTCCTCTTTTTATCTTGATCTTTGCTTTGCTCGGTGACAAGTTGACAATATCGTATGGTACAAGTCATAGAAGTTGAGCATCTTTACCAAGAGCTTGACCGCTTTTGATAATGTCCTGACATATCTTTTATTAACAGCAACATCTTTTAGCAACAGTAACTACAATTAAACAAAATTAAATGTGAATCAATTGCGATAAATAAAAAAACGTCGTTTATCTGAAACTGTCAAATCAGTGTGATGTTTGAAAAGTGACAGCAAGTTCAGTCAAAGCGATTTGACACAAAACATTGCTACCATAAAGTCCAAATAACAACAGAATACTTAAGGATTCAGCAACCATGTGAACTTACACCCTGATGTCATAAATTAGGACTGGCAAGGCTACAAAACGCACAAAAAAAAAAGATATTTTCAAATAGCCGCCATTAGCTTGTTCCATTCTCAAACCGGTTCCAAGATGGCGCAGACGCATCGTCGCAGGCGCATCCCGGCCCACCTGGCGGCCTGTCGGCTGCATCATGTCGCTTTTACTACTATATTATTCCGAGCCAAGTTGTTTATTGAGCCGTTTTTATTTTAGCTCTTATATTTAAGCCATTCATGCGTACTGGCATGTAGCGAGTCTGGTTTCATGTAGTTTTGAACTCAGAACAGTTTTTTTAAGTCTTTTAAAATGCGTTAATGATTTTGTTATTGGTAATTGTTTGTTCACCTATTTATAAGTTTTCTGTTATTAATATATTTTAAAACTAGCTGTCCCCTGCGGTTACACCCGCGTTCGCGAGGGACGTAACATTTTCCTGGCACAAAAGGTACCCTATGTTACTTCTAATAACTCCAAGAATATGTGTACAAAGTTTCATGATCATAGGTTCAGTAGTTTCCGCGTGAAAGCGTGATAAACCAACTTACATTCACATTTATAATATTAGTAGGGATTAAAACTTCATTAAAACCTTTTCCATTATCCTCTTTGGTGTCGAAATATTAAAGAACAGTACTTTATAAAATAAGCTTCTCCGAAGGTTCTTTGTTAGTTAGGACTTGTTTTTGATTCCATCCGTTGGCTTGTTAAAGACTGGCTAAATATACTTATATACCTGTACTACTTATTTAATAAATGTTTGGATGCATGTTTGTTAATCTTTTACGCAAAAACTAGTAAACGGAGTGGAAAAGTTTTTATCCTGCCCCCTTATTCAGCTAATACAAACTTCGTCGGCAAGCCGCTTTACCGAGGCCTCGGAGAGCTTATCTCTCACCTGATTAGTAGTATTAGTGTAGTAAGCGAAAGAGACAGAGCACAGAGGCCGCGACAAAACATCCTCGAGTTGGTGTCATTTTCCTTACAGAATTGAGCCCCTGGATGAACACTTACAATATTTTTACGCATGAGAAACCGCGGGTGCAGCTTGTACTATTATATTACTAGCTTCCACATCGAGGTTTCTCCCACGTTCCTTAGGAGTGAGTGCATTCAGAACATATCATCACATATGATCAGCGGTCATTAAGCTAACTGGTGACAATCACACATAATAATATAATATCAGTATGAAAAGGTTAAGCTAAATATAGTATTACTAGCTGTCCCCCGCGGTTTTGCCCGCGAGAGATATAAGCATACATATAAACTTTCCCCTTGACTTATTGTATCTATTGATTTTTTTTTCCATTTTTCATTGATGCTCCGCTCCTTTTGATCGTAGTTAGAAGTTATATAGCGTATAGTCTTACTTAATAAATGGATTATTGATCACAAAAGTAATTTAACAATCCGAATCAGTAGTCATGAGATTAGCGCGTTCAACCAAACAAACAAAATCTTCAGCTATATATAATAATATTAAAAAAAAGTAAAAGTCTAAGTACGTAATTTGTACACGTTGCAAGATTGGAATGTGTTGTATAAATGAATGTGGTTCATCGTACGAGTTGCATCCACATTTTGACCGCTTTTTATTGACATTATCACATCTCGTCGGCTCGCGACGACTTTATAAGTATACGTCAATCATTCTTTAATGAGTGACGTCAACTGACATTTCGATCAACTTGCTTTTAACATAGCATTAATTAATTAACAGAGTCTGTGGGCGTACTCACTTTCATTGATGTATCCATTGATATTTTAAAAACTACAGCGTTATCCGCGTTCAGAAATGGCAAGATAAAATTTTGGTGATCAACCTAATTCCATTTAGTCGTGCACCAACCACTGTCGCGTTGATACGCGGCGTAACTATTATTCTATATTTATTAACGTAATTAGGGATGTTTATTCTCTATATGGACATCTCTATCTAACAATAAGTACACAAGGTGGCATTTATTTTCTTTTCCTTTCTTCACGCATATAAGTAGCTATCTAGTATTGAGGCTGTTTTTGAGAGCCTTAATGTTGGTGAATGACGTGAATTTATAATACGTCATTTAAATATACCACTAATAACAGAAATGTGAAAGTTTGGGTGTTGGTGACTCAATGGCGCTAATATTGATTTGAGTGACAGTAATTGGAACCTAGAATTATTTCTGAATTTACGGGGACACTTTTTAACGGGGTGTTCATTAAATTGGTGTTATGACTTTTACGTGTGTATCTGTCTGTGTCATCGTAGCTCCTAAACGAACGAACCTATTTTGATGCCATTTTGTCTGTTTTACTCTATATAGGGTGTCCTCCGCGGTTTTACCCGCGTTCCCGAGGGATGTCACGTTTTCCCGGGATAAAAATAAGCCTATATGTTATTCCAGGATATGCTCCATCTACGTGTTAAGTAGCATATAAATCCGGTTGGTAGTTTTTGCGTGAAAGAGTTACAAACATACGTATGTATGTTTGTAACTCTTAAATAATAATAATACAAATAATAAATTGTAGGTATCTACAATCTATCGCATTTATAATATTACTAGGATTCTAACAATGATAAGTTTCGCAAATTACTTGTATCTAAAACGTAACCTATAATAAGCCTTACCAGCAAATCAATAAAGTTAATAATTGCTCCGTGAAACCGGCGCCAATAGTAATACGCTGCGGATGACATTTCCGTTACCGGGCGACGTTTGACGAACAGACAGCTCAAGCTGGCTGCAGCCTGAAGAGGTATAATTGAACTGATTCGTGTACTGAAATGTTTGTGGTATATACGTAATTGGTTCAATTATTGTCTACAGAAAATTAGTTGGCACAAGGGACCTTTACTTAGGAAAAACCAAGCATGCTTGAATAAACCTTTTAATGTTACCCATTGAGTATTTTGTAAATGTATTTAACATTAAAATTGAAATTATAAATAATAAACTTACTATAGGTAAGTTTTGTATTAGTTATTTGGCAACAATAATACAACATCTTCTTAGTTTGGGATCAGGGCTTAAATTCAAGAAAAGCTTAACGATATTTCGTTGCGACCACTATGCTGTCTCTTTCGCCAACTACGCAATCAAGTGAGAAGTTAGGTCTCCGAGTCGTAGCAAATGCTGACAGATGAAGTTTGTACCAATTAGCTGAATAAGGGGGCTGATAGCAGTGTTTGAAGAATGTTCCAGGATATTTGTTTTCTTAATTAATTTCAGCTTCAAATTCGACGAAACTTTGAAAACGATATGTCAGACGATTCTAATTTATGACTAGGTACAGGTGCTAGATTCTGTAAGGAAAATTACACTAACTCGAGGATGTATCGTCGCGGCGTCCATGCTCTGTCTCTGTCGCTTACTATCTAATACTACTAATCACGTGAGAGGTAAGCTCTACGAGGCCTCCGTGAAGCGGGTCGCCGGCGAAGTTTTAGGAGCTGAATAAGGGGGCTGTTCAATGACTAGAAATTGATGTGAAGGCAAAACGCCAAGTGCAAAGATGCATTGAGTACAATCTGCCAAATGAATGAGTAAATACCGATTGCAGGCATCGATTAGAATTATCGATAATGGATTCGCTCGGTATGTTCACTGCCGACTAAACAGATGTTCCTTGTGTTGAATGTAAGATGTAATGGTATTTTAGCAAAGAAACTAATATTATAAATGTTAAAGCTTATGAGTATGTATGGATGTTTGTAACTCCTGATCTTTTATCCAAAAACTACTATACCGACTAAAATTAAACTTGGCACATAGGTGGTTTATAACCTGTATTACTACATACAATATTTTTTATAATATTTTGTATCTCAGAAAAATGCAATACCCTCGAGAACGCGGCTGAAACCGCGGGGGATAGCCAGTCAAAAATAAAGAAAGCACTTGGCAACCCTAGGTAATCAAAACCTATTTAAATCCTCAATCAAGATTGTTGTTGAATAAATCGTTTCGAATTATGAATATCACCGACGCAATGTATTGCACCTTACAAGTGAACCATGAGTTAGGGTTGTCGAAAATTTAAATGAATTAATTCAAGAACGTAATATTCGTTTGATAATTAAGGGCTTAATTGCGTGTATACTAGTCAAAACAATTGTATACACAACACAATACTTCATTTATTTCCAATTATTTTTATTGAGGTATTAGCCACATACTTTAATAAACTTACGTGGACAAGAGTCTCTATCATCGCCTAGTTCAAAGTTGTTTCATGCTTAGTTAAGGTCCTGTGTGAATTTTTAAATACCTTGGTAATATCAAAACCATTGTTATTACCCCATCTGCTTTAATTAAGGTTCCTGTGAGACTTGTTTCATTGAAAAAATTACTGAACTGTGTGAACATTTCAGGTTCAGCAAATACGCTCAGGCAAAGGAGATGAAGTGTAAAAATTCATTATAAGGAAATTATGTTTCCAGAATCAAAATCAGATCCGTTAAAATCCGAAATTGAAGAGTGACAGCCCTATGAACGGGCCCCGTTGCACTTATCTATAATTAGCGTCACTTGCGTACGCGCAGCGCCGCAGGTCGGATAACGGGATTAGTGCGTCACTCACCATAATAATCATTCACTTTGTGATGAATAATATCCTGGGACAATCTGTGCTCAAAGCCATCTGATCTCAAACTAAGCTATGGAAACCAGATAACAAAGAATCTTTTCAGTTTCTTTAAAAAATACTCACACTTAATAAAGGATACCTAAACGTGTTGAAATCTGTAAACAGAAAAGAAATATTCATAACGCCATCATTCTTAGCAACAATACCGCATATAGACAGGTGAAATTTATGCATCGAATCGTTTCCGTGAAATGCGAAAATATATCATCACGAGAACAATATAAAGATACAATCACTTTGTGACAGAACAATCGCACAGGTATTCCCGCCGCTCGATGCCGCATCTCGACAACAGCGAGATTGCATCTATACTGAAATTTTATTTAAAAACACGACTGGAAAACAACTCTTGGCGTAAATAAAAGTTGGGAACTAGTGCACGTTTGGAAACTGCGCCGTATATAGTATTCTGTAAGCCAGGCTCGGGTCGCGTTCGGTTTGCATGCTAAGCAGGATCGATCGAATCGAATCTGTCAAAAATCGGGTTTACATGTGGAGTGGTGCTGCACTAGGCTTTTTTCTAATTTAAAAATGGAATCCGAATCCGCGTGCAAGGAGATAATGCCCACAAAGGCTAATCCAGTTGCCACATTTTTTTTTCAGAGAAGTAAGCTTAGGGTTCTATATTAAAAATATTGATTTCTTTGCTCTTTCAGTTATTTAAATATATAGAATATTGGTAATCGACTGCATAAAATACGAAAGCCCCAAAGAAAAAGAGGTCAGAAGCAAAATTCGACGTTAAAATCACTGCAATTTCATATCCAACTTATTATTTTAGAATACACTTCAGAAACATTATCCTTGGCACGTCTCTATCGATATCGGAGTATCTCAGCCGATAGGTTCCCATGGGGGCGGTAGTTTTTTACATCATCACACGGTGAGTTCCCAGGAGTAATTCTAGAAATCTCCGTGAAGAATGTAATAGAGAGCAAATGAAAGGCGGGCGTGAAAAAACTTGACTATTTCAAACGAAACGAATTTGTGTTTACGTGAGATGGTTTTTATAACCTCGATATGGTTCTTTTGACGATTTTGTTCCAATATATTTTTTTTAAACAAAATTCGAAAATTTTCTGTATAATAAATTTTATTGTTAAAAATACAATTTTCTAACAGCCTTTTTTTTCATTTGTCAATGAACTAGAAGGTGTTATCCTTTGATGGCTTTTGCACCCTGACGCGGATAATTCGGCGAGTGCAGAGGGCACTCAGCCGAAGTAGCAACCCACCTGGTTGGCTTCAAGCTGAAAATAAGTCGCCAAGTACCGGTATGTTTTGAAATTTCGCTTGACGGCTTTTTGGAGATGACTTGATGAAATAGTCAAACATAGTATAGAACGAAGAAAATACATATTGTGTACAATTCTGAAAGTTATGTCCCAACCCCATCTTCATCCCTCAAGGAATCTTACCCCCATTTCATTCCCCTATTGAATAGAACTGACACAAAGTCATGCTTAAGTTTACACGTTCCATTTAACGCAAGATTAGAAAGAGAGAACAAGGTAGAAAGGGAGCTGTAATATATGAGATGACATTCACGCCACGGATACTAATCGGTGTTGACACACGTCAACCGAGGGTGACAAGGAATTTTGGCGGGATTTCTCTTATATCCTATTTCATTATCAGTCGGGGTGCGTTATTGGATTGGAATGACACGGGGAATGAAATTCTGTTTCGTGTAAGCGTTACCGGAAATTCCGGAGTACTTACGGTTTGTTTATGTATTAAAAATAGGGGATTCTGTCGTAAGTAATATTTTTGTATTTAGAAGCATAAAGAAACAAAGAGAACGCTTTGCTCGTGTCAGGGCGTAAGAGCAATTAGAGGCGAACAAACATTAGTCACTTAAAAAAAAAACATAGAGTAAGTCCAAATCTTAATCAAAGGGCTAAGCGCATCGCAATGTTATTTTAAGCTAATAGGGTCAAACAGGTATTACACATTGCCGACTAATAATTACAGTTTTGCCTAGCTTCAACCGGTGATCAACGGTTATAAGCGGATTATACCGGTCGTATGCGGAAACAACGACTAGGGTGACGATAATTGCGTACCACCTACAGAAATGACCTCTGGTTCTGTAGAATATATGCTATGTTACTATTTTAATATAGACAAGAAACATTATCTGGGTTTTAATCTCCATAAAAGATTATTATGATATCTTGTAATTAAAACATCACCATATAATCATCACACAATAGGAGATGGTGCTATTTTGAGAGTTTTTATATATGCGAAGGTTGAACTCGTGAAAAATTCATTCACCGTTTGAATTGTGCATCATTCCGTATGGACATAGGCTATATATGTATGCATAATCCCTGGATTCATTCGATCCCACGGGAGATCGGGTGAAACCGCGGCATGCAAATATAGTATGTTATGATAAAAAAATAACAATTAATATCAAAAAGCTATTAAATATGAAAAAGTTAACAAAACAGCCAAATAAATATACCATTAAATAAATATACGTCGTCTGTACTGAAAAAATCATAGTGTGTAGGTACCACATACAAAAATAAAATATATTTTTTCTGAAAATAACACCAATAAGGTGCCATTTATGCGTGGAATTATCCCCGCTAATAAGGATTAAGATTGGTCACCGTAAACGCAGGTGGTTGCGGGCTGTAAATCCGTCATAAATAAATTTGATTTGACACCTGCAAACAGCGCTAAAACAATTTAAGGGGGGTGAGATTTGATAAAATTTACACCGTCACTCGGTTAGCAAAGGAGTTGTTTTCTTGCGATCAATTTTATATTCTATTTATACTGAATTAAGTGTCAAATTTGTACAATTTTAAGATTGTTTAATGGTAATATATTTTGATTACAATTTTCTATCGGTTATCGAATCTTTGAGACATAGCGAGATCCATTGGGAAACCATTGCCGCTTTCAAAAGATGATGATGTAATAATTCTTTAATATAATATGTTATATTTATTTTAATACATACAGGGTTTACTAAAACAGGAAACGAAATTAATGTTTTGCAGAGGTATAACAAATGAAATAATAACAATCATACATAGAAAAAAATCCAACGAACCTAAATAAAAAAAACGCTATACTGTTATCACGTCGAACGTATAAATTTTTATTATAGAAAATAAAATGGATGTTTAATATCAAGTTTGGAAGTTAGATGTAATCTCTGAAACAACTTATATAATTTCAGTAATTCTTTAATTGATAGAAAACTACCATATTCCGAGTGAAAACGACTTCGGTCACCGCGAAAGTACTCATTCTCTCAGGAACGTGGGTAAAGCCGCGTGACAGAACCTAGTATTCCATCAAGAGAATAAGACACAAAATAATTTTTCGAGTAGTAGAGCTCTTAGTGCAGAGTTCGACCGGGGAAGTACTACCACCTTACCCATTTCCGCCGTGAAGCAGTAGTGCAATTGTATTACTGTGTTTCGGTTAGAAAGGTAAGGGGGCCGGTGAAATTACAGGCACATGAGACTTAACAACTTCACGTCTCAGGGTCGACAACGCATTGGCGATGCTCCTAGTGTTACAAATGTCCATAGGCGGCGGTGACCACTTACCATCAGGTGGACCGTCTGCTTGTTTGTCGGCAAGTGGCATAAAAAAAAAAAAAGTTGTCAGTGTAAATATACAAAGAAATAAAACATCATTGTTGAAAATAGGTTTCTGTTACATAGAAATATTACACAGCCAATTTCCACCGAACAACGAAAATCGAAAAAGGGCAACAAAACCATAAGCTCATCGAAGGTGTGACGTCAAAAGCAATTGTATTATTATGTTTTCTCATAAATACAACCAATAAGGAAAAGTATTTGGCGAAAAACACTCTCGCACTTGTAATAAACGAGTATAGCGCAAAAAACGTATATTTAGGTCACACGCTACAATTACAAGGAAAACTTACCGAAAGTTGCAAGAAATTGTCCCCTCTTCGCAAGAAATAGTGTCTTGTTAATACATTACATGGAGATAAAATGTACAAAGGGATATGTGATAGGTTCGCTGGTTTCTAAAGTCGCAACAATCTGATGGGTCCTTGTTGACAGTTATCATTGTCACTGAAAAATGTACGCTATTACTTAATAACAAGGGTTATCTGCATAATAATAGAATTAAGCCCTTGGATCAATAGATGGACCTTATTTCGAACGCAATAAAGTTGAATTCTTTTTGACATTCTTAGCTGTTAAAAGGGACCAGATTGTCTGATTGACTGTAATTTGACCGGCCCCCTTACCTATCTAACCGAAACACAGTAATGCAAGTGCACTACTGCACGGCAGAAATGGGTAAGGAGGAAGTACTTCCCCGGACGAACTCTGCACTAAGAGCTCTACTATTTGTTTTGCTGAGTACTTCAAATTTTCTTCTTTGATTCTTGCTCTCCTTACTCCTTTAACCCATGACTATCTAAAGGCAAAAGAGGTCATGATAAGGTAGTCGTATTAGTACGTGCAATATTTTGTTACTTATTTTTTGAAAGCTGTCAAAAGTCTCAGGTAATATGCACATTACATCCCGCAATGGAAATTCATGGCATTCCCAAGATAAAAGTATCCTTCAAATAACATTCTAATTCCCCACATTTATTGTTTTAGCTAATCTGTGGTTCAAATCAGATAAATCAAGTAAAGTATTCCGTTTTCCAAATTTAAACGTACAATTCGAGAATTGTCATTACATAAAAAGTTATTGTACATCAAAAGTTGATTGGCAACCAACGAAATCCAACCAACATCTAAATAAGCCCAACCCAATTATTATACATCAGGGAATAAATCTGAAAATATATTAAAATTATTCTAAAATTAGATCACCGAGATAATCAGCAACAAATTCTCGGATAAAGTGACCCAAATAAATTACCCCAAGTAGGTTAACTGTGTATTTTTTTTCTGGAGTATCCACGGCCATGTGTAGACTCTGATAATAGGCAATTTGAGGATAAGTTATGGGTGAACACTATGTGTGGAAGTTTATGGGGTTTGAGGCAGCGTTACGGATATCCTCCTGCTGATGGAGTGTTCTTTACAGGTTCCCTTGGAGTTTTGGGAGATCATTTGTTGATAACTTCTGGGCATTTAGCTAGATTTATATCGGATTTTATTGTTACTTTTTGCGGTGATTTCAGGCTTATTCTGTAGACATCATCTCTTGCTATTATAATATACTTTTATTCCTTCGTTTGTTCAGTGCTAAGAAGTTAGATCGTTTGCAATACTTTGATTGTTTAATGCAATTAGCAACTGTTTCTGAATTATTAACTAATATATTTGCCGATATTTTGGTTCAACTGTTACTACATATCCATGAAGTACTAAGTGATAGGTAAGTAAAAATATCACAACGTATCACACCTACTAATGATAAAACTAGTTATCCAGAAAGTTCGCAACAAAAACCTCGATTAACAGGTCAGAATGTATCACACATTTATAACACTAAAACAAATCTAGTCAGTTTATTAAGACACATTTTTCTAGTGCACAAGTCATTTGTAAAGATCTGTTAAGGTATTTAAGTTGCCAACTGTAAGTATTTATAACTAAATAAATATCTATAAAATGTATCATTTGTTTAAAGATTTTTATCACACGACCTTTCATAAATAATTTGAAAGTTTTAATTAAACTTTAAACTCATTTAATTGGCGAGAGAGAATCCGAAACGCCGTGGGCTATCTGTAAAATTAAATGTTGTAATTTTGTTTACTACTCATTTTTATATTTTATCATATAACTTAATGGTTGAGCTCTGAACAACGTTATAACTAGAATTGTGTAATTACATATCTTCACGCTCTTTTTTCCGGAAGAGGTAGGTAATGATATTGACGACAATGTTCCATCGAAGATATGTTATGTCCCAACGTGCGATATGGTGATCAGTATCGCCATATCTTGGACACATTACCTGGACTAAAGGTAATCATTTCTACACGAATTGTTAAAATCTCCTTGCACGTCCCGGAGATCGAACCTGAGAACCTCCGAGTCCGTAGTCGAGTTTTATTCTACTTGAACGCCAAGGCGATTGTGTTTAATTAGGTCATAACACAATCATCATCAAATTTAATATTCTATTGAATTTGATGGCCGCTCCGGAGAAACACGACTACCACCGAAGTGCGCGGTAATAAAAAGTGTGCACTATATGATAAGCAATCGTCATCTTGTTCAATATATTCTCAAAGCCATATTACATTTTCGCTAGAAATAATATTACTTTACTATTAACAAGCAAAACTTACTATCTTAATTTAAACAATTTTGTCTTATGAATTTAATATAAGACTGTACACACAAAACTGAATTCGGAAACTTAATAACCTGTTAGAATTAATGTGAAATTCATACTATGTAACCTTCAGTTTAAGTTTCGGTTAAGTTACACTTTAAATTTCCCTGTGGAGCATTATTTTCTCATAAATCAACCCTACCGCGGCTGCGGGTCGTTGAGACCCTATCACTAGGCCACTCGAGCAACCAATCCCAAGTGATTAATTGATTAATCAAAGGGTTTGCGAGTAATTTTAATGATTTATTACTCTATCCAATTTACACACGGATTCTTATTAAATTTGATTATTATTATTATTTTTATAAACTTCTCGCAAAGTAACTAAAATCTTACATTTGAAATGCTAAACAAATATCTAATGTAATAAAAAAGGTTAAGTGTTTAAAACGTTTTCGAATTAAAGCTATCACAAATATATTGCCAAATTACATGTTCAAAAATCTTCATGTGGTCTTTCATTTATAAAAAAGAGACACGGAATCGCAACATCAAACGGCCATCGGGAGCCAATGTCAATAACATCGTTTACAAAGGCTGTATTTCGGCTGAATCAATTTGAAAACCTTTAATTGGTCCTTGGCGTTTCCACTAAGGAAGGTAAGGGGATTGAAATCGAGGCTTTTTGATGTCCCACCGTCCCTCTCAGGTCCCTCCAATCCCGTCCGTCTCGAACTTAAGAAAATAATCACGACACAAAAGTACGTTGGAAGAATTTAATTGATAACAAGGAATGTCTTTTTGCGCGGAATTTGGGACAACGTTTTATATAGCGTTTATACCTGTAATTTGTAATATTGGAATATTCTCGTTTGTTACAATTTGAGTGGATGGAATTGTATGAATAGTTCCACTTGATGCTATTTTGTTACTTTGCAAATTAATTTTACCTTTGTAATAAAACATTGTTTGAATTCCTGTTTTTTACAATATTTTCAGATGCTTCAAATCTTGTTCGATTAAAATCCTTATTTTACTGTGAATATGTGAATCTGCCTACAAGTTATAGAACAATAAACAATACAAAAAAAAAACATGTGTTTTGTAAACATACGCTTGTGCACATTAATTTCTAACTAGATACACAGAGAACATAACATTTGGCGTAATATATTAACATAGCCAAGCGCATCGCATGTCAAACTGACATTTACCATTTGCCCCCTAGTCTGGGAAACGGATACGACCATCGACAGGGTTAGGATTGAAACAAACGATTTGATAATTCAACGGTCATTACGACCCGACTCATGTATAACTCATTTGTTCCAATATAAGATTAACACGATGAAACGGACCGAACTCTGAATAAGGATCAATGCGACCCCTACACTTGCATTTAATCTTAATCATTGTATCAAACCGTCTCGACCCTGCAAGAGTCCGAGTATCCATTTAAAACTTCTACCGCAGCCGAGGGGACACGTTTAAAACGTCCGTAATCAAATTTGCTTCGAGTCTTTAAGGGTTAAAGCCTTCAACTTTGAGCCGCCCTAATAAATTATATTGCCGACAAAACTGCTCCCGAGTGCGACACAGCTCGTTGGCTCATCTAATTGGTCCAAATTCGACTCGACCCGGCTTATAATTGGTCCGAATCCGGGTGCCTTATGCGTCCTCAAAATTAGTTGAATTTCGAACGTCGGATTAGAAGTGTCGCGGAACCGCAGCACTACCGGGTCCCGAGTCAAACATACGTAATAAGTTTGGACTCGTAAAGTTAATGAAGATACGTACGTCGGAAAACAAATTTAGGTGCCCAAGTTTCGGGGGTTCAACTTAAACTTTGGTGGATGGCGTTTGAATACAGTGAATTCTTGCTTAATTAACGCGCCTACAGTCTCGCTCGTGTCCCGGCGGCATCGGCGTAACTTCGTCTTGTATGCCTTTCCTTTCGGTATTATTTACACGTGGAACGCCTAGCTTGATTACAGCGGCTTGACACGAGGTTCTAATTACCGCTAACTTACAACGTTCGGGGCAATTTATTTTGGGCCATAGCTCCTGTTTACGATTCATTGAGCCAAATATATTTAGATAAATAATTGTAGTGGAATAGCACCATTAATCTTAACCATTTTGTGAACTTTGTAAATATCGTTATAAGAGCTATATGTACTTATAGCAGTTTTACCTATCAAAAACTCGGCACAAAACCGTCAACACGACCCGCGTTTGTTCAACAAATTTCCTGACAAAGCGAATTCCTCAAGATTCCCAATTAAATCTGCGACACTGCCGTCGAACTTCGTTCAAACTTCCAAATCTTGGCGGCGTTACTCCGAAAGAATTCCTCACTAATTAGTATAAGTTTATGCATTCGGAGTCCCCAGGCGAGGAGAAGTAGTTCGCACTTCTCGCCAACTTTTAATTACTCGCGCTCACCGATTGGCGCGCGTCAATCACTGAGTTCCTTTTTCAACGCGGACGTTTCGAGTTTCTTTTTACTCGACGTTTCGGGAGTTTTTGGCGCGATAAATCTCGTCGGCCATTATTCTTAGATTAACGACGCGGTGGCCAGCTGCCTGCTCGACGTTGGGAATTATTTTTTTGCTTAGCTTTAGCTTGGCTGAATGCAGAGTAATCAATTTGGTGGGATAGGCTTTATATCTTGTCGCGACCAGTTATTATTTAGCCCACTATAGCGATGCCAAAACACAGGCTTCTGGGGTTAGAGCTCGTTGTATGGTTAGTAGTTTTAGTTTTAAACAAAGGTTAAGTTCCTTAATTTAAGTCTTTTAAACTTTTAAGTATTAACACTAGGTTATCTCTGGTCGAAGCTACAGGTTGACCGTGGTCAGCTGCCAGCTCAAGCCAAAAAAAATCTTTGCATTACATATTACAAGACATTTGGCAGACTTTTTACGGTTGACTGCCTTCCTGTTCCCAACTCTCTTTGGAAATGCTTCTGTAACCACTTCATGTAAGGTGCAAAAGTGCGAGGTTCCTCGTTACTCTTTAGTTGCCTTTTACGACACAATAAATATAAGTTAAAGCTGTTGTATTCTTTGTTAAGCTTCTTCAAACTTGAGAGCATTATATATATTTTATGAAACATCTTGCACACCAAGGCTTCTTCATTAAATACCTATATTAAAAAAGCCATGGTATCTTCATAAACGCAATCCAGCCGCGTCGCGTCGGACGGTCTGAGAATTCCAACCCTGCGACCGACTCCCGTTTTAATAAAACAATTCGTAATGAACCTCGCGGGTCTATATTCCCTTTATATTTTCATGCTATAATAACATTCGCGACGACTTCCGATTAACCTCAAGGTTACCGATTGCAGATCGACTTCAGTTTGAACAGTGAAATTATTGGCTAAACATACATTTTTCCAACATTCGCTATTCTGTTATTAAGGTCTTGTATTTTTTTTAGGGTAATATCTAAGTTATGCATCAAGTAAGCATGATGTTTCCAGTCACTATTGATCACGAAAATTCATGGTTTTTACTTCTATGGAATCTTTAACTGGTGTACAATGACATCTTCTACATTAAATTCCCGCCATGTACAGGAAGTTAACTAAACCGACCCGCAAATTGCTTAAGAACTAGACGGGCTCTTGTAAACCGCGCACAAACTCGACGCAAATCCGCTTGGAAAGCGCTAATTATTTTTAATCGCAGCGACTTAACGTACGTTTTTGCGGCACTCCAAACCGACCGACTATTATCGCTTCAGCTAAATTACCTTCTAAGGGGCCAAACGACAGAGAAACTAACGTTGGATAGTACCTTACCGTTGACGGCGGCGTGCGATATCGCGATTTGCATGAAATGAGTTCCGTAGCGAGTTGGGCCGGTCGTTCGTACCCCGCACGCTCGTCTTGATGTCTCGATTAGGGACATTCTCGGACGACTGACTCGCAATGGGTTATCTGCTGGCATTTGTAATCTTCGAGGAGTGTTGAATACTGTGATTACACTGTGCGACATTATTATATTATTTTGTTGTGTTTGTAAAGTCTCCGCTCTGAGCTTAAGTATGTTGTATTCCAAAGTAGCTTCCGTAGCGTGTTCTGAAGGTATAAAATTATTGTCAGTTTCAAAAGTTCTATGTGTTTATTCTGAACATATTCTATCTATCTCTACCAAGTAACATAAAAATCAACATACACATTTATCGTTTGAATTTTCGTAGCTTTCAGTACTTTTTATTGAACACATATAGGTACGTCGTATTGACATTTTTATCAAGTTTTAACACCAAAACAATGAAAGCAAAAGTGTCTGAATGGCGACGGGATTGCGCTTTCAGCGCGACGCAGACCAAGTCGCCACAGATTAAATATAAACTTTTCTCCGGTGTTTGTGTTGGTCCTGGCAATATCCGCAAGGGGGCGGCACTGACAACTTCCCAGACGACAAATTGTCGTCTCCCAGACTCGACATACTATATCATATATTATGTTATTGAGTGAGTGCAATTTGTTAAATAAATAAGTTTATTATTATAGATTCAATATTACTTGGAGAGATTAAATAGTTCTAACAACTGTTACTAGAAGTTTTAGAAAATTCCTTATATCTTTACATGCTTGATTGTAATGGTGTTTGGAAATGTGCCAGCAGCGAGTTGATGCATTGGTGTTCAATTTAAATTGTAAGACATGGTGTTTGTTTGTCTAGCGTTGTTATATGAGAGTTTGTACTTGTGCAGTATTCAAAGGATTTTTTGAGACAAATCGACATTAAGCGCAGGTTACATGATAAACAACGTCAATGCCAAGATCGAGAGTTCTGAACGAAATTGTAGAACTGACAGAAAGAGAAAGGTATATAACATCAATAGCTGCCGATTTGCTTGCACTCTAAGAGCAGGGAACAAACTCGTCAAAGCACTTGCTATCGATCTACAAAGCATAATAAGTGAAATTAGTACCTTAACTATTAACTACGAAAAAAAAATAAACATAAGGACAAAAAAACTCGCGAACACAAGCATCAACATAATAAATACATGCTGTATCATGATCAATGAATATAAATGAAAGAAAAGAAATACAGAAAGGCCAGACGTAGCGGGAGCGAATTATAAAAAGATGCCAGTCGGCGGCGAATCCACAAAGAAATATTACTTATTTCTTTCGGCCGACGACGCGGTAATCACATTTGCTTTTGTTCGTTTCGGCCCTTTCATTCGCTTAATCGCGTTATTTCGGGACTTTGCTGGAGCAATCTTTATAAGTTGTCAATGTATAAGTGGCAGCGGAATCTTGTGATATTAGACTTAATCTCGGATAACAATTTTTGGTCCACATATTGACAAGTCTTAGCCAGTTGGTGTAGCGCATAAATACTCTGAGTGTATTACCACTTGTTGTGATTATAAAACTAGGACATTGCCAGTAATAATACCAGATATCTGGCTTGTAAATTACAATCGCTGCTTCGGGATGTTAACTGCTATAAAGCTTGGACGTACAATATTTAATTATTATTTTGGTGTTGATAATGTTTTCGATTACAGGCTTTCAAGAACTGTCTGTATTGTATCATTTTGGAAAATTACTTTTGCTGCAATAATCAAGCATGGAACTTTTATAAACTAAAATGTTAGTGCAGCCTTTTCGATAAAAAAAAATCGTCCTCTTTCTTCTCATAACTTGAACCGTCCAACCTGGTACAAGACAGAGACAAGTAAGGAAGGAAATAAGCAAAAGATAGTTATATCCGAGAACCGCCGAAGGTAATTTTCTATTTGTCTAATACATTACCTTATTATATTTTCCCATAAGTTTGTGTTGTGATAAGAAACGAGGAAGAATCGTATTTGGCAGTAAAATCGTATGAAACTTTAAGTTACCCCTAACACTAATATTGCAAATGTGAGTATGAATGTACAGATGTATGCATGTTTGTTACTCTTTCACGCAAAAGCTACTGATCCCATTTGGATGAAACTTGGCAGATATATAGTTTGTAACCTGAACAATCAAAATTCAGTGATTATTTATAGGTTATTGCTGTATTTATTAGTTTAATTTAAGTGGTTTGGCATTTGAAGTTTTAAGTAAAAAAAAATATACGGTGTATTATTCAACCTGAATTAACGCTTAGAGTCTTTATCCATGGATAATATAACGTCTTTCGAAAACACGGGTGAAGCCGCGGGGCACAGCTATAAAATAATATATTCACTATGTAACATATTGGACATTCACTGGAATAGGTTTCCGAATAAATAGAGTTAAAAATAAACTAGGAAAATATGTAGCAGACGTAAGCATCTTAATAAGTTATAAAATAACTAGCTGTCTCCCGCGGTTTTGCCCGCGTTCCCGTGGGATGTCACATGTATTATATATAAAAACCTTCCTATTCAATCACTCTATCTATTTAAAAAATACCGCATCAAAATCCGTTGCGTAATTTTAAAGATTTTATCATACATAGGGATATAGGGACAGAGAAAGCGACTTTGTTTTATACTATGTAATGATATTACAAAGTTTGGGGAGGCGATATCTACATCATTGCAAAGAGATGACGATTATTCAGCATCACATACGATGAATACACTATAATATTTATATTAATATATGAGGTGTCATGATAATGAACGAGAACAAAGTAAAGGTAGACATGTTCTTCTCTTTTAAGTATATTGCTGTCTCATTGATCTTAAGATAAATATTACAGTATCTTCATCGTGTGTGACACGCTTTATGCTTACGCTTATTATAGCAATAAGCGTTAATTGCTATACATAGACTTAAAAATGTTGCTATTTATATCGGGGCTCTTGTGTATAATGTCATAGAATACGAACAGGCAGTACAATATGCGATAACAGTTTATAACAAATGTACGGGATTTTTCCTTCAGTTCTTTTGCATTTGACAGGCCAGTTGTCTTGGTGGTTAGAGACCCTGTCTCCCAAACCGAAGGTCGCGGGTTCGATTCCCACCCAGGACAAACATTTGTGTGAATAAACATGTCTGTTTGTTCTGTGTCTGGGTGTAAATAGATATAAGTATGTATTTTAAAAGTAGTATTATGTAGTATATCAGTTACCTGGTCGCCATACTACAAGCAGTACACTCTGCTTAACTTGGGATCAGGTAACCATGTGTGAAGAAGGTCTTGGGATTTATTTATTTATTTTATGATTCAGGTATTTTCTACTTTGCTTATTTAGTTTTGTAACATTATGTTACTTTATTCTTAACTAGTTGTCCCTCGGGGTTACACCCGCGTTTTCGAGGGATGTAACATTTTCCAGGTACAAAATGTATCCCATGTCCTACCTCCAAGAATATGTGTAGAAAGTTTCATGATGATCGGTTAAGTGGTTTTCGCGTGAAAGCGTAACAAACAAACGTAGGTACACTCACATTTATAATATTAGTAGGAATTGTAAGTAGTATTAGTAATTTAGGTTATTAAAAAAAATAAAACTTTTTTTTGTATTTTTGACCTCTGTCTGTTTCTGATCGGCTCGGAGTTGTATACGTATAAGCAAGAAAAAAAATATTTTTAGGAAAAATAGGAGTATCATAAAAAAAATCTTATTGAAAATATTTCGATATCAAATTATATTGTTTACTTGACATTTAAAAAATTGTAACTTTGTAAACTCACTCAATAAAGAATTCACTGAAACGAAATTCTGAACGATTACAGGTATTTCAAATGATATTGTTCATTCGATATTACAAAATATCGGTCAACAAAACCAGTGGATAATATGTTCATACAGATATTTCTCTATGGTTCATGCTATGTTTACTACACTAAACATATCCTGGAACGTGACTAGGGTAAGGTAAGCCTTAAGTGGCACGTCTCTCTACATTGTATCGATTCATGGAATTCTTGCAGCTATTGCAAGGAAATTGTTGTTAATAAGGAACATATTAAAAGCTGCATTCATTATCATTTTAAATTAGTTGGTTAATTTGGTTACTAGTAAAGATTTTTTTATTCAATATAAATGTATATTATTAGTATAATATGTATGTCTTTTTTGTTTTTAGTATTTTAGCTTCAGTAATTTTAAATTTGACCATCATAAGTTCCTTCAGTGGGCCTAAACTAAATAAATGCATTTGTTTTATTTTTGTTTTGAATTCTATGGTGACGAGCAAGCTGAGAGCACGCCTGGTGCCAAAGTGTCACCGCAGTCTATTGTCGCTTGCAACACCAGAGGTATCAATCTTGCGATCCCTTCCGAACCCTGTCTGTCACCTTTTCACGCTTAAACTATTGAACGGATTGAAAAAAGATTATATCCTGCGGAAATAAATATCTTTTGTGTCAAATAAAACGTCATGGGGGTGAAATAATATGAAAGTTTGAATGTGGAACTTATTTTTCTGTCTCTTTGTTACCTTTCAGATCTTGTTGAAATTCACATGTTTTAAAAAATGCAATTTGGCTTGCACATATCCTTTTTAGCGAGGACGAAACCACGGAGTAAAAAATAATTATAAAATGGTCACTACACGTAAGTTATCAAAAGATAAAACAGCATACCTATTCAAATATTTTATTGGCAACCCAAAATAGGAAGCCAGACAGACAATAGAATAAAAAAAAAACAAATTCAAATTATAGAACACTCCGATTCTATATTTAAATTGCCTCGCCCACCTGTCGATGACATCATGGGATTAGTGTCGCGCCATGAAGAATTCAGCTCGAAATATGAATCAGGATATTGATTCGAATCTCCGAACCGTTCGCGAGTCGAAATGTTTCGCTCGCGTGTTAAATGATCACAACTCATTGTGAGTTATGTGACTTTGTCTCGTTTAGTTTTGTTTATAGGCATTCGTGTGATATTGCAGTAGATTTATATATAATATATAAATATTCGTTACAGAAAATAAAGTTAGGCTATGATTAAAGGTTTTTATTTATGGTTTGCTCGCATGGTTTTGTTTGCTTTTGTATAAATTTAATTTATGCGTGAATCAACCTATATATGTAAAACTCAATGAATATGAATAATAACGATGATATGTGTGTCTAAGAAATTATCTACCAGATATTATAAATCTTACATGATTCGTGACATCACTGCAGGAGGCTACGATACTCTGTGGCGTAGACGCGACAATTTTTTGCCGCCAGACTCGTACCGAGCTTGTCATTAAATTGCGATGAGATAGAAAAGATTTATATCCATCGTTTTATTGAAAAATCAACTCTATCTCAATGATACAGAGATTAAGGTAACCGCAGATATAAAAATGCGCATCCATTTAAAGCTAGTTAGTGTGACAAATCGAATCTGAATTAGCTCATTCGCGATAAAAATGTTGATTGATCACGTCAAAAACTTCCGTATTGCTTCGTAATAGAGCTTACATTGAATTTAAAAGAAACTATGTGACTGGCGTGTTCATTAAGCATTCATATAATGTTGATGTATGAGACAGACAGACAGGAGAGGGCTTTTATAATAAAGAACAGACATAAAATTGATGCTATAGTTTAAAATGTCGACAACTTTCATAGGTAGTTATTATAAAATACCTTGTAATTAATATGAATACCTATATCATGTGTTAAGGCAATGAAACAGTCCCGGACGTTATAATGGAAATTTCATTGACACCGGCTTTTATTTAGTCTGTGGTCCATTTTACAGCGGGAAACTTTTGTTTTTCCATGCATACAGGGAAAATAGCTCGAGTGACCGGCTCGTAAAAATGTAAATTAGAGGAAAATCGTGTGCGTGGTGCAACACTAACGACGTTATGGCGCGCTTTTTAATATTTTTACCCGCGGTAAAATTAACTTTCTTTGTTTTCGTACGTGTATTGTTTATGGTGTTATTAAAAGTTCTGTTTGTGCTTTTGGTTTTTAAAATATGTTAATTTGCGCGATTGCCACTTTTATGGTTATTCTAATAACGTTTTTATACGTGAGCACTCTATTGTTTTGGTTAGAAAATCATATAGATACTCCGTTTCAAAAGGAGTTTTCATAACTTATGATCTAGTCTGAAATATATATTGCTAAACCTAATTACTTTACAGTGTAGGGATGTTAGTCAAATTTTACAAGAAACCTTAACTAATTAAGAAACAACTATAACGAACATCGTTCACCGAATAAAGTTGCTTAAAATAAGGGCCTATTAAAACACATAATATAAGGCTGTGCGTACATTATGCTGGTATTTGAGCATCCCCATTGAGCGGGAACAAAGAGGCATCGCGGCTGGCTCGACTTTTAGCCGGGTTAATTAAAATGTCAACACCACTTATTAATCAAAATGACAGTACGGCGCGCCCGCTTGATGAAGGTGCGTGATTTTATGCATATTTTAGATGTGAGGAGCAATTTTTTAAATTAAATGTGTGCCTCTTTCCCTCTTTTGTGTGGAGATTTAAAATGGAAATGGCACAATATAATGGTACATACACAATGATTACACTGTAATGAAAATAAATTACGCCCACAAAAGGATTGCAGTAAGCAATTTCTTTACCCACTCCACCATGCTTATCTCATGAAATATCCTCGTGTAATAAGATTATAGATCGCACCCACATCACTCGTATAACGAGTAGTTGTGACGTCGCGACCACGTCATCAATCACGCGAGGTGGGGGGAGGTATATAAAGGGGCGACAGCGGCCGGGCGGCGCATTCTTCATCAGAGTGCCGCAGAGAGCACATGTCAACGTGTAATATTAATCATATTGGGGTCTCGTGCCGCATTAGTTAAATCTCGTTGGTCATTTCATCGCTTAAATTAATGTGTTAGTTACGAGTTAAAGTTGTTTGAAGATTGAAGCCATGTAAAACTAAATACACGATAATTTGTCCTCTAAACACGTAATTTCATTAAACCTAGTCCTTTCTCTGTAGGCATTTGACTATGAGCATATTCTGGTCTGCGGTCATTGGCTTGTTGGTTTCTATCCGAGTTGTATTAAGCCGATGTTATTATAGTCTGGAGGCAATAAATCTGGTGAATGCTAGCATTGATTAGCTCAAGCTGTGGTTTAGTAATCGTTTTCTAACACACAGTCCATCTATTTGCGCACAGTTAATTGGTAAATTGTTTACAATCTAATACTAACGTCTTAGTTGCAATTTATACTAGTATTATTATTTATATAATATTTGCGCTATTGGTTTTCCGAATTAAACACAAAATAATAATAAAGAGCAAAAATCTGGGATATTTCATTACACACGGCGAGACAACTAATATAATCAATATACAACTTTCTTTTAAATACATACTTATATAATTATTTATTTATCCAGATGTGATATTTTGAACACGACAGATGAGTTTTCTAAAGCTCGGCTAGTGAATTTGAAGTACTGGGTTAGATTTCCAGGATATTATTGGAACTTAAAGAATCGCAGGAATGTGAGACTCAGTACCGAGACTGTCTGGAATGGTCATTTCAGGCGTAGCTTTGCCAAATCCAAATGCTGACGCGCACTATATATATTATTAGTCATTATGCATCGATAGGTTATCGATAGCATTTCCCCAACGTGAACTGAACACTAAACTGGCAACTTTTCCTGCTAAGCCGTCCATGTAAAACGTATTTATCGACACTTTGCGAACGGCGCGTCGCAGTCGCAAAGTACTGCCGGTTGCCAGTTGCACCGATACTTCACAAGTAACTTTGCGCGATACGAACAACGAAAGAAGTTGAAGCACGTGAGGTGACTCCCTATTGTGGGTTTACTACGAGTTTCTCACTTCGACACCCCAGTCTGGTGATACTAGAATGTTACTCACTTCATATTCTGTCCATTCTTGAATACAATCAAGAAACTGTGGCGACCTCTATGAGCACGCATAAAATCCTTCACCGCCCGCACCATTGTGATGTGGCGACATCTATGAACTAGTAGACACACGCGATAATCCTACATCGCGATATCGAGATTATCTCAGGAGTTGACATATACAAGCATCTAACATCAATAGATGGACCGTGATCCCCAGGCATGATCACCTAGCCTGGTCCCTTTGATCTTCTCTTTTAAATAGAGGAGTCTCCCACCTCGCTCCTCCATAAAACTATTTAAGTGGCGTTTATTAATTGATTTTGGGGTTAATCGAGATGAACGCGAAATATTTTTTTTCTGTGAAGGGTTTTTACTTTTGCGATGGCGAGGATATATGTGATGGAAATAAGTACAATATTTTTTTGTGAAATAAGGCTCTTATCATACGTTGTATCGAAACTAAGCATCGGTTTAATCGGCCTTATTGTAATTTAGATTCACTGACCCACGTGACTTAAGGGCAATTTAGGTATATTATTTTATTTCAATAAATTATTTTGACTCCCTTAAACCTCAATTTAATATAACTTAATACATTTCGAAGTGTAATAAAGAACTTTAATTAAACTCGAATTAAACTCACTTGTTACCGGTCAAATATAAGCTATCAGTAGTAGTGGAGCTAACATGAGTTGCTGGACACGGTAACGCTTACAAAAAGGTGAGTTAAAATGTGTTATTTTTCCAACAATGTACATTTTACAAACTAGCTACACTTGTATCTAAAAAATGTTTAGTTATTTATTATTAACTTATTTACTCATTACCAACGCACGTCTGTTATGTGTTTCGTTTTTATTTCGTTCGTAAATAAGTTGATAACAATTTATATTCATGATGTAACTAGCGACCCGCCCCGACTTTCTTTGAGTTGGATAAAATCAATGTATAATAATATGCACATAAACCTTTGGAGATAAATTTTCGAAATGATGGTGAAAATTGCATTAAAATCGATTACGTAGTTTAAAAGAAATAAACGCACAAAAAGACAGACAGAAATAGTGACATAGTTTTACAATTTAGGGATCTTCTATATTTATTGCACTTCTTTATTGTTCGGATATTATTCAACCTTTAACCTTTTTCTATTGTCTTTGACTTTTGTTCAAATAAAGTCACCGTATCGGATGGACGTCGTTTCTGTGATATTTTATTAATATAATAAGGGCGTAATATTAATGGCTCATAGTTAAGAAATTATTCTCTCTAGCTTGGGATTAGTAACACTACACAATTTTTCTAAAACTTTTCTAAAAACGATTGTCTGGTGGATTTTCCATTAAAAGAAAAAAAAATCATTAACAATTTTTTTTGGGTTCCGTATCTCCTATGGAATATTTAAATAAAATATTTTTTTCAATGTATTTTAATACATTAAAAATTGTTATAGGATTACTTCACTGTCCGTTTGTCTATGGATAGATTGTCAAGAAGCAAGGTCTTAAAGTAAAAACAACGAAAATCGTCAATTGATAGTTATATCACATAAAAAATGCGTTTACAAACTTATATTGTATTAACTAGTAATAACTAGTTTTGTTGTTAGAGATTAGGTGTGGAGTAGTGACGTAGATAGATGCAATACATTTTCATTTTTTGGTAGGAATATTTTTTAACTACAAGGTTAAGTTTGTCCTTCAATTTCACATACCCGTTAGAGCTATGTTCAGAGCATTCATAAAGACGGATTCACGCGTGACGCGTGTCATGAAGAACTAACTATCTACATGGTAAATGTGTACTGAACCCTCGGTGCACGAGTCCGTCTCTCACTCACCCGGTATTTTTTATAATTAACTGAGTTGCGGTTGTAATTGTTCGCGTGTGATAACAACCGGTTGTTGATCGCGAGTTGTGATAGACACGCGAGAGACAGGCGCTTTGGCTAATGAATGATCACCGATTTATCACCACACTATCAGAGATTGTAGATTAGCGGTGGATGATGGATGGTGAAGTAACTAATCCATACTAAGAATTCAAAATTTATAGCAATTTATTGAGTTTAGGCTTTAGAAAGGCACTTATCAAGGGTCAAATCCACAAAAGTTACCACCGGTTTCGAAGTCATGATTATGTTCATTTGGAAATTGAATCTGTCTGTTTGTTACGTTCACATGGCTGAACGGAATCTGATGAAATTTGGTAAGGGGATAGATTGCATTTTGGAAAAGAATAAAGTTGTCTAATGCCTTAAATCTTAATCCTTTATAATGCGGGAGAAACCACGGGGTGAAATTGACTTTATACAGAAAGTCTGTAACTATAGATGAGTTTATTGCCGGCTCTTCTCAGTAAAAAACAACCTTCCGAACCGTTACTAGAGTCAGACTATTCATAAGTGCTTTTAAAAGTCTATTTGAAAAAAATATATTTTCATTTCATATAAGTTAGTAACTACAGACTAAAACATTTGCATTTTAAATACTGATACTGTTCACACATATTGGTACCAGATACCTGTTCAACTTTACAAAATACTACCTCCTTAATGTACTTAAAAAAATGTTGATGTAATACAAACACTTCAATTAAATACAACAAGCTTCGATAATCGAACGCAATGATCGATTATTTTTTTGCAATCGAATGAGGTGTAATCGATTTGAACATACTATCGCTTGTACTTACGATCTTATTGCATTATGTAATGTATTGCCTGTAGGGTAGTGTGAAATCGAAGTTTTATATCCAGTTTCTGAATTGGTGTTCGAAGTTTAAATGTCATATGGTGTTGAAAGGTGAAAGAATTAATTTATAAGAAAGTAGCATATGAATAAAATACGTGATATAGGCTAAGTTTTCCCCGGGAAAACATTGATTCTCTCGGGAATTAGTGTGAAGTCGCGAGACGAAAGCATTATAACTAAAGCACAATTGAAACTGTCACGAAAATAGCGTCACAATTTTTGATAATGACAAGAAGGTGGTCCGTAAATACGTGACAACATAAACATAATTTTTTTCTTGTTTTTTTTTAATTAAGTCTGTAAATCGATTACCGCTTGAAAAGAATCGAGACATTTAATTGCCTGTCACATTATGATTTGAAATCAACATCAATTACTTACAAAAATATTTGTGTCCAATTCTGTTTTCGTTTTCATAATAGCTGAAGTTAATATATGTTTTATCCAATTTAATTTATTTACTAAAATAAATTTTGTAACTTCAACTCAAATGATTGGACCCGATGATTGTAAATATTAATTCTACAGAGAAAATAACAATTCTCGTAAAAGCTTAATGATGTGAAATTTATACTTTCCAAGAATTAAATAAAATTGGACCTCATTTATAATTGGACAAAGCAATTAAATAAGTTGTAAGTTTTATTTTCCTTTCTCATTTAAGTCAATATTTATTTAATAATTTTCGAGGACATTGTTAAAGAGGCAAATTGTAAATGGCAAAGATAATTTTACGTCTACTTAAAATGATAAAAACAATAACTTTAATTATTATCTATTATTTATTAATGACTAATGTAATTTGTCTTCTCCAACTCCTATCGAGATTACGTTGAGTCTCTAAGAATAATACCTAATGCTAATGACCTAAAGATCACTTTGGCAATCCCAATATGATCAAATCCGTTTAAAGATCCTAAGCCAAAGAGAGTTTAAGTTTTAGGCATAGGGTATATTATGCGCGTATTCTTTAGATTTCTAAACCTTGACTGTTTTGTGTGCTTAAAGCCTTTGGATATAAAATGACCAAGGCGTGATTATGCAGTGATAAGTAGTTAGCAAGTAGGTATGGTCAGTACATACTATCGAAATATTTTTAACAAAATTAAAAAATAACAAATAATTTATAATTAATTACCATGATGATACTTGTTATGACATAACTAAGGACACCATTTCTATCAACACGAGAGCAGAAAAGAAATAGAATATAATAAAAGTTTATTGACAGCACAAAACAATAATATAATACAAAATATATAAAATTAACAGACTTAAGGATCGCTTGGTTGATAGTGACGTCGAATGCCGCAACGAGAGTAGTGGGTTCAAATTTCCCGAGCTCGACCTTCGATGAAGGAAAACATCGTGAGGAAACCATAGCACGGTGACAGGGTACTCTGTGGTACCTGCTTGGGTACCACCTTCAAGTTGAAGATCTGTCGCCAACAGGTGTGTTCCCGCAGCTGCGCTTATGAGCTAATTAGTTTAGGCTTTGTGTGCTTAAAACTTTCAGCTTTTTCATCACTTACTATATTTGTGGTCAAACATAGTTAGAGTATGGTTAAAAAAAAAGTAATGGACAGTAACAAAACAGCAAGTAAAACCATTAAAACAAGCAAAAGAACATTAATTAAAACGCCCGTTTACAGGTGTGCTGTCAAATGACCAGCTCAGCATAAGCTGTTGCAGACTACACAACATACAAGCTCAACTAAACTAGTTATTTATTTATGTATCCCGTGTTACCTAGATTATCTTCACTAACAGACATATAAATTACATGATCGTGGGCTTAATTTAACTACATCTGTAATTCTAGGTTAGGCTTACTTAGGTCGTTCAATTCAATTGATGATAGCTCGGACTGAAGCGCACATTCTTGGTACCTGTTCATTTATATCGGTAACTGGTTATTTGCTGTTTCTGAGATATGTGAACTGTTTCTTGGTTAGCAGAATAACTAATATACTGAAGTAGTTGCCAATTTGGTTCAATTTGGAATTAGCGCAATATGTATTCTAAGTCTTAGGCGATTCGGTGCCTTATAAAGAGATCTGTAAAAAAATCTCTTGGCCCTTTTTATATATGATACCTGGCCCCACTAACAGGCAGACGGTCCACCTGATGGTAAGTGGTCACCGCCACCTATGGACATTTGCAACACAAGGTGCATCGCCAATGCGTTGTAGACCCTGAGACGTGAAGTTGTTATGTCTCATGTGCCTGTAATTTCACCGGCTCCTTTACCTTTCTTACCAAAACATAATAATACAAGTGTACTAATGCTTCAAGGGGGCAATGGGTATGGCATAGCCTCTTGGTGCAAGGTGTAAAGTGCACTTTATCGGTATACCCTATAGTCGCTTACGACATTCTAGAGATGGATTAGGAGTTGGATTGGATTTGTCATCTCTACCGCATAGTTACAGTTAAGATTGTCATTTATTTATTGAAATATTGCCAAGGAGGGGCGCAGAGATCTGCAGCAGATGTAATCACCTAGTTCCGACTGGCAGGCGATCAAAGATTTAAGCATACATAGGGATATAGGGACAGAGAAAGCGACTTTGTTTTATACTTAGTGATAACATAGCAGTCGGGCGAACCCAGGGCTTGTCGTTAGTATTTTATGAGATTATTATTATAAAGATATACCAATAGTGAACTCGATTTCCGTTCAAACATAATTTTCTTTGAAAAGAGTAAATACTTATTTATTGTTGAATGAAACAAAGAACAAAGGCATTTATTTTGTTTAGGCACACGGCTAGCCTTGGAGTCTGTAAGAACCGGCACGAAACTCAATGAAGTAATATTTTTGATAATGTAACTACATATTTAGGCAATTGTATTTTAAACGTATAACACTTTTTAAAATACTTCAATTAATACGTTTGGAACACACTTCGTTGGTTTAATTAAAACCATCCTAATATGTATCAAGTTGCTTCCCTCAAGCATAAATTACAGGTTAATGTTTTATTTTTATTTCCAATATTATCTATATATTTTACTATCTGTCTCCCGCGGTTTCACCCGCATTCCCGAGGGATGTTCCATTATCCCGGGATAAATCTTTTATGTTATGTGTTCTAAGGCCATGTTCTATATATGTGCCAAGATTCATCAAAATCTGTTTAGTAGTTTTTCCGTGAAAGAGAAACAAACGTCTACTCACAAACTTTCGCATTTATAATATTATTATAATATAGTAAGATTAAAATGGCATAAATCCCGAATACAGTAAAACCTGTCCGTAGGATCAATACAAACTTACTTACTCCTAGAAATCGTCCTACGTATTTTGAGAGAACCCATTACGGATTACCCAATACAAACATTCCTAGAAATGCTAGAACGTCTTAATCACGAGCTTAGTCCCTAGAAAAACAATGCAAACAATTTTAGACCTACGTGGGCTGTTCACTGTGTCCTTATTCCTAAAACAATAGCACTGCTAATTCCCATCTTACATCTTTGGGGACAATCCACGTTATTGTCAACAACAAAATGCTTGTCATCGGCACAGCTATCACCGAATTTGTCATCAAGTGGCCTAAACAAAGGCGGGTGGTGATTGAATCCCGTGAATTCGTGACGAGGAGACAATACGGATCGCCCATTGTCCTTTATATAGGACTAATTGATAAGCTGTGACAGATTGCTGGGACTGGAATCGTTATGTTTGGATACGAAATTGGTAGTGATAGAAAAAACTATTTGGGACAGCGAAATTTTTGCTCTTTGACCTGCTACAATAAGCATACAAAGTATCGAATTGACATTTAAACTACAGTTGATAAGGTTTAGAATAGCTCGACGGGTAATAATAAGAAATCTCTAAGCGATACAACATTTCCTACCCGAAAATACCTCCAGAATTGCTACAAATTTCGCAGAGACCCATCAACATTTTCTCGATCCAATAGTGAACAATCCCGTATATTATATTTCCTCCTGTGACTTGTAGGGACATGTTATAGTCCCCTAACATGTTTAGGGACGAGGGTACCGTATCTGTATATCAACGAATGCTTACCGTCTATTTCCTAATAGAATTTGGTGTGCATCAAAAAATGTATCCGCCTGTTGGAGGAATTCTATGCGTTTGGGAGGGACCTTTGTTTTTGATATGTCGTCCAGAAGTTATTGAGTTAAATGTGTCGTTATTGCTGGGGTTTTCGTTGATTAGTTTGTTGTCGTTTGTCGTAAACAACGCTGCTCCGTCAACATAAACAAAGGCGAAACGCTTATGAAGCGCAATATATATTTTTATGAATATACTAGCAATAGCATTTTTAATCATGCTTTTAAGCTTTACTTGTGACTGTGTTATCAAATCTTGGAAGTATATTCTAACCTACTTCTAATTGACCTATTGATTTGAAATTTGGCAGATACGTGGAATCCGGATGACAATACAACAATTTGAAGCCATTGAGCCGATCTGATGTTGGAGTCAGAAGGTGGATATGGAAATCTTTAGTAGCTACCTGTTAACCCTTGAGTTTGGGCTTATTTCTTTTCAAGTCCTATACACTGCATCAATAATAAATATCCTGGGACATTCTTAACACACAGCTATCTGATCCCAAACTAAGCAGTACTTTGGATACCAAATAACTGATATGCTACATATTCTATTCTTTTTCTGAATACATACTTACCAAATAAAGAGACATGTTCATGCACACGAATCGAGACTTGTCAGTCAGGGTATCTAACCACCAAGCCAACTGGCCCATCGAATACACTGTATTTGGTAACGAGGGCCTATAGCGAGGTTTTTAGTTTTTTAAACTTTATTTTGTACCATCATGAGTATTTCGAATTCCGAAAAAAATCCAATCCATCAAAATCGTGAATAAAAAATATAACACCGTGACCAAGCATCGGGGCCAATAGGGTAGTATCGATAGGGATCGGTCGCTCAATACTCTAATACCGGTAATGGAAACCGACACGGGCCGTCTCCGTTCGATTTTCCGAATCGTTTGCGCCCAACGCCGCGCCAGATAACGAGAAATGTCGCGACTATCGTTTTATGTGCATCCTAGGGGCCGTTCGGTACGCTAAGTCTTTCCAGTATGCACCCCTATTACCCCATTACAGGGTAGTTTAGGTTTTTTACGTGTATATTAAATTTTTATTACCCTGGCTCGATACGTGGGTTAGTACTCACCAGGAGAATTTTCTGCTCGTTGGGAACAGTGTCATCCCCGCTGTATCTGGAAATAATAGAGAAACGTCTTGTTAATAGGAGTTGACTGTATTTTTTATTATATAGAGAAGCTTTTGTTCTACAAATTCCTGAACTTAGTGCACTTAGAGCTATTTTTCTCTCGGGACATGCTACATTGATATGTAACTTACATTATAACAAAGTTTGATTAGATTTTGTAAGGATCTGTAAAAAAGGCTTCATAGCATAGGAAGCATCTTAAAAAGGTCACAAATGAAAATAAATTATCCACTAAGACGTAGAGGGTGAGGTCTCTCCAATTATTACCCGTATCAATTAAAAGTATTTTGATAACCAAAGTGATATGTGGAGCATTTTTGAATTATTAATTCCAGACTACCTTAGGATAACTAAAAAAGCCTAGTGATCGAACCCCAAAGTCACCGGCCTCTAGATCAAGTGTTCTCACAAAAATACCTGAAACATTGACATACAGTTTCACAAAACTATTTAGAGAGAACTAACCTTCCGACCTTGAATATTAGTGACCATTTTCGCATGATATCATCAGGTAAGTAAACAACTTCACTATTGCCAATATGTATTCAAAGCAGGCTCAAGTAATTTACTATCGAGATGTGATCGACCTACGCACCGTGTGAGTTACAACACAACAAAATGTTTATAAATCAAATGTCAGAGAATTATTTAAGGAGAAAAGAGCGAGAGATTTGGATGATGGATTCTTGGTAGTGTAAAGAACCCTGAATACGTGGAATACGTTTTAGTTTAGTAATAGTTGGACCCTGTTATGCAGAAAAGGTCCAACCAACGTTTTATTTCTATTGAGCAAATGCAGTTAAACGTTAGGCAGATAATAAAAAAATCGTAAGATACAGTATCTATTTGAAAGTTAGTAATTTAATAGGCCACATGTACATTATTTTGAAAGTAGTTTTTAGTGCATTTTCATATAAATTGAATGAGTATATTATGGATAGGTAGATAGCTCGATTCTACAAAAAAAATTGGCTGGATCTTTTCTGCTTAACAAGGTCCAGTTGATGACAGAATAATACCTTGAGTCTTGATGCTTCATTGAATTTTACCCAAAGATTTATAGTTGTTCATGGAAAAGTCATCTTTACTGCTTTGGCATAATGATCATCTATAAATTCAGTTTATTATATGATGCTGATGAACCTTATTATAATGATATAGGATTGATTTTTCTATAACACTCTCACCTGTCAGTTTCATCTGTACAGGGCTAAAACATGTATTCAGATTACGCCCGCTGAGGGCATTTTTAAAAGTCAAAGACACCCTAGCACCGGTTTAGAAGTCAGTCTTCAACTGAGCAGAAACAGCAAGGAACTCAGCAACAACATAATACTCATAAGTACAAAGTGCTCTATAAATATAATATACACTTTGCTAAATAACAGGTAATATTAAAAAAGCTATTTATTAATAAGCTAGGATAAATACACAAAGAGTCATGATATCCGTCTGATAACAATATTATTAGTTGAGTGGTCACCGTCGCATATAGATATTAGCAATACTAGACTGGATGGCAACTGGCTATCAAGAGCCACACCAATAGGTAGACACAGTTTTCTTTTTATGTCAGCCGACAAACAAGCTCTAACTGATGGTAAGTGGTCATCGCCGCCTATATACATTTGCAACGCCAGAGGCATCATCAATGCGTTGTCGACCCTAAGTCGTGAAATTGTTAAGTCATGTGCCTGTCATTTCACCGGCTCCCTTACCCCTTCTCTCCCCTCAACTGCATTCCCTGAAAATTACAACTTGGGGCTCTTCAAGGGAGCTCCATCTTCGACCTCATCTTCACTTACCATCAGGTGAAATTGAGGTCAATCGCAATGCCGTCATATATAAAAATAAAAAAAATCATTTTTGACCGAACCGACATGGAGCCATATATAAATACTTCCCCGGACAAAACTTTGCACTAAGAGCTCTACATACTAGCCCCTTACTAAGATAGTTTACCTAACATATCATAATTCTATATGAAACAAAATCGGAATTACAAATCCTAAACCAAACCTAACTTCCTCAAAACAGAAACTTTAATATTTATGAATACATAAACGCGGCAATCTAAGCACGTTCCACAAACAAGCAATGCAAGTGCACTACTGATTCACGGCTGAAATGGGTATGGTGGTAGAACCGGACGAACTCTGCAGCTTTACTACTCCTTCACCGAAAGTTCGTAAGGTTCGAACCCACGACCTTCATCAAGCCATCCATCTCCGTGATAACATTACACAACGTCTTAACTAGCTAAAAGGTGACAAAGCGACCTCTCAGCTCTTTGTTTGAAGATTAATGATGCTATAAAATGATGATATCATTTTTATAGACGCCTATTAGCTTTGAATGCTAGGCATGTAAGGTATAGGTACATTATTATTTGACTCAGGCTTTCAAGAGCTCAATTTAGAAATACAAAATTCAAAACCATCTATTCAGTTTGGGGCCGTGGAGGGTATTTATGAAAGTCAAATTTAAAGTTACTGAAATTACCGCAAATTCGGAAGTTAGCCTTCAACTGGGAAGAACCAGCAAGAAACTCAGTTAGGTTTTTTTTTTATCAATATTAATAAGCAATCTGACTTTTTGGCTATTTAATAATTGCAAAGGCCTTACTTAGATCTTCCTGCCAGTCAGTTGATCGTGGTACTAGAAAACTTGCAATTTCGATATTGGAAATCGCCTCGGTGGTGGAGTGGTATAAAGGTCGACTTAGATATGATGGTGGGATCGATCCCTAGGTCAGTCAAGGTACAGTTGAAGTTTATTGTCTATGTTAGAAATAATTACTTAGAATGAACTGGTATCCCACCAGCTGTTTCTATAAGTACATACTTAGGTATAACTTGCCTGCTGCGGTCTTCCCGAGCAACTATAATTTGGATGTCTTCAAGGCTAGAGTGAATAGGCTCTTAATAGACTAGTGCGCCTCAACATCGAAGATTGCATCACTGCTTACCATCAGGTGGGATCACACTCAAGCACTAGTTTATATAATTAAAAAAAAAAAGGTATATTTATACCTAGACACAAAACAAACAGACAAGTTTAAAAAAACATATGTCCGGGAATCGAAGACTTCTGTGGCGTGGCTGTCAGTGTATCTAATCCTTAAGGTCATAATACCCCCTTGGGGGGGAGGTACTTATGATATTTTATTCGTCATACCGCAATTATTTACTGACGACAATTTGCGGAGAAAATTGCTACAATTTTTGTACTCGCATGTTTTAAAGCACTATAATAAATGAAAATGCTCTACTTACGCTAAGTGTCTTAAATATTTCTGCATTATTTGTTTTAGCGTCTGGCGTTGTATTTTACTGTGAAATAACGTAGTTGTGTCACTTTTCAAACTTACTTCGCAACTTGGTGTCATATCAAGTCTTCTCACGAGACGAGATTATTCGAGTAGCTATTTTTGTTTGTCAATTCGTAGAACTAGAGTGCTTAACGTGCATAATTTCCCATTTAATTTTTAATTACATAGGTATGTAAGCTATAATAAATCATCAACGAAATCGTTTAATATCAAAAGTACAGTCACGAATAAAATTCATAGAGTATATAAAATAAAAATGCTCCACCGACGATGGCCATTAAATTCAAAAATTATAATACTAAGTTACTGAAGCTGCCACCGGTTTGTAATCTATGGACCCTTCCACGGAGAAGAACCGGCAAGAAACTCAGCAAGGCAAAACATTTTTTTTTTATATTTTTCTAAATAAATTTTATCTATTCTGACTTTCTTGCCATTTAAAAAAAAAGAAAAAGCCTTTATTGCTGTCAATTTTAACTTATTTGATATACTCAAATGTGAAATACTTCATAATCCGGGTATAAATCAATAACCTTGTCAAACCATCACCTGGTAGACCACACGCATCTGTGTGTGTCTCTTATTACTCAGCCATTGCATCTTATTAGCCATTGGTTAAGTGTATGCAAATTTTCGCGCGGGGCAACGAGGAGGAATTATTATGCGCAGACGCGCCCTGCGAGCTCTTTCCACACTACTTAATTGTACGTCTAGTATAACTTTACGTCTGGGCCATGAAAAATGTACATAATTACTAACATTGTTGATAAATTTTGCAAAAAGACGTAGTGAATTATGTTCTCTCTGATTTTTATAGCAGTCGCGAATGCTGAAGGCGACTCACTCGGTATATTTTAATTTTAACATTATAATTTGTAAATGTTACCTTTATTTTAACTAGCTTGAGGCTGTCTTTCTTCTAATTTCTTTTCAGGATTTTTTAAATTATACCTTATATGGACTATTACGACTTTTAACAAGCTATCTAACAAATTCAATGTCTGTTGAAATCGATTAAAGATCAATTTCAACAGACATTGAATTTTAATTTGATTTTTACTTCTAAAGGAAAGTATCAACAAAATGCTACGCTATCTACACTTCATCACAGCGTGCAACATCAAAAAACGTAGTCACTTAAACCTCAACCAGTTCAGGGGAAATTAGAAAAGCTCTCTAGAGAGAAATATCCACGAGGTGGTTTCCACGCGTATAGAGAGTACGTTGGTGATTAAATTATTTTGCTACAACTAGGTAAATGTAACAGGGATAGATGGCGGAGTGTTTTAACATGTTATTGAAAATGTTTATACTGTCTTAGATTAAAGAAGCAATCATTGCTATATTTGAATATTTAGAAGCGTTATCTGCAATCAAATCGCTTCAATGGTCGAGTGGTAAATATTAACGTTGCTTTGTTAAAAAATTATTACCTGTCCGAAATTGGTAATGTGTACGTAAGACAACCACAATACGTTTGGACTTAAAATATCTTCGGTTGAATGTGGGGCTCATTACTGACGTACCTGTTTGGGGATAATAGGAGTGAAGATATGTGTGTCTCGTAAATTGTCGCAATATAGTATTATTGTTACCTGTTATGTTTGGGTTTTGTTCAGGCTTTAGCCGTTTCAGACCCACGCTTTGATCAAAACTGTCAAAATCATGTAAGAAGTATATTTTCTTAACTCAAACCCAATATTATAACCTTACAAACCCTGAGCTTAAGCTAATCAACCATGGCGGTCCTTAGCGATCCCGTATAAAATCCCTCAATCCCGGTCGCGCCGGGATCCCGGGCCGGACACGGGACTAATGTCGCGGCCGGCCGGACAAATAGTCCGTTGGATTAGCGGCGCCTTGATTAACTAAGCCAAGTGGCAGTGTTTGCTCCTGTTTTGTTATGCACCCCTGGTACTTTCACGAGATTGGACAATTTGTTTAGAATACCTTCCGTCTCTTTCTAGTGCTGCATCGGAATAGGTCTTACTAACAAGGTTATCCTCTGAATCGATAAATAGGAAGACGAATCTGTTGCGAAAAAAATGTATGTTGCCAGATACACAACGATATGTATCTAATAATAATAATAATAAATATCCCGGGACAATCTTTCGCACACGGTCATCTGATCCCAAAATAAGCAGAGCTTGTACTATGGAAACCAGATAACTGATATACTACATATTCTACTTTTTATTATTCTAAATACATACATACTCGTATATGCATATATTTACACCCATACAGAGAACAAACAGACATGTTCATGCACACAAATGTTTGTCCTGGGTGGGACTTCGACTTGGCAGTCAGGGTCGCTAACCACCAATCCAATTGGCCTGTCAACTTAGAACTAAGTAACTCAATTCTCCATTATTTCTTGCCTATTAAAGAGTAGCAACAAGATACTATTTCAAACAAGGAACAGTTTATTTACGTCAAAACATAAGCATCGCCGTTTGCGACGGAAACCACATCCATCCATTTCCTCTGTTACAAAGAGAGAACAAGACGACACAGAATATGATTCATATACGTGTCACCGGTTTATGAAGACACGCCACGAGTTGTCTGCGCGGATGTACGTAATCTGTGATATGGGCGGTTTAATGGGACGAATTAAACCGAATCTAGCGGTCGTATGCGAACGATATCTCTTAATAGCCCCCCGGGCTGTATTCCTGTATGCGTTTTGGTGATTGGTAGTGTATTGGAAGGAATCGAGGGATTCTGAGTGCACACTGAATTTGCGATTAGCATATAGCCAAATCGGATATAGAATCGAAGGGAAAATCATAATTTTATCGTGATGAGATGATTTAAGCCGACCGATGATCTTGTAATTACATAATTGCTGTATCTTCATAAATTTCTGCCGAATCTCAGATACATCAAAAGCCTACAACGACATATTTGAGTTATGAGAACATAGTACTTATTTTCAAGAATATGGCAACAAAAGCAAAAATGACAAGCAAATTTGAGCTTCCAAACATGCAAAATAAAATGAACCTTAATAATCCATCTATAATACTATGTTACGTATTAGAGATACCTTACTAAAATAAAATTTAAATAACAATTTAAGACAAAAATATATTAGTAGTAGAAAAAGTCGTAAATATGATTTTTTTTATAATTTTGTTGAAATGTTTTAATTGTTATCATTACGCCAGCAAAGGCTAAACAGTATAAATTCACTATCCACAAAAAAATTGTAGCAAATTCTAAATAACGTCATTTGTCTAAATAAAGCTCTTTAGAATCATATTGAAAGCTAGGAGTCTAATAAAGCTCGACAATACAAATACTGCAACATTCTCTACTTACTTCCCACACTAACTGTGAGCTTTCAACGTATGACACTTTTATTAGAGTGGAGCCATTTTTGACAGGTACCCTAACTGGATTATTGTCACACAATTTGGAATGGGTCCAACTTCGTGCTTCGTACTGTGTTCGGGAATTTTTATATATCAACTCGCAGTTTTCATTCCTCAACTTTGCTAGCAGAGTAATGTGATAACTATGTTTTCGCTGGTTCTGCCTGTCTCTTTTTCTTTATGGGGTGGTGTTGCTACCTCCTTTTAGCTCCAAAGTACAACCTCAAACTTTATCTTGCTTAAAATAATGCCCCGACAATGACAGATAAAGTCTTCTGATTTTCTTTTTGACGTTTTATTATCCTTGTGTGTGAACACAACCTTATTACAGGAAATGACGATGATGAAACGAAGGTGATAAGTACGCAAAGCTTAGAAGGGAAGAAATGGAACCGCCAGGCACGGTCTAACATTAAATTACCAACTTGAGTGTAAGGCCAGCCAGAATCGAACAACCAGGTTATGATGCTTCCTTTCTCTGAAATATCCAGTTGAATATATTATTAAAACTCTCGATCTTCGATTGTGGTATTTCACCTTAGCACTACTAAGGCCGTGCTGCCTTATGAGAAGTGAATTTAAACTTAGTTTAGGAAACAATGTGAAGCTCTTGGTCTTAATTTCTATAAAAACTTTTATACCATAAAACGATTCTCTCACCATTAATTCCCACGCAGCATCATGTAAGGCTAAAAACAATCTAATAAACTTTACAATCGCTAAAAATTCCAGTCTTGCCTGGGAATCGAAGTCAGGAAATCCGCTGGTAATGCAAGTACCGTTGCAGCAATGCGCCTAACGGTACACCATGGTACGTTCGTATCAACGCACAATTATATTACGACCGGAACACAGAGATTGCTTCAATTCCATAATGATTGTGTAACTATAAGTACCAGCTCAACGAGCCTCGGTATGAAAACAATTCCAAAGACCCAGGGTTCTCAATATACTGGTCGCATTTTGATATACATTTCATATATCTAAGTCATCATTCATACACTTTGCGCTGTCACGATCCGCCTGGGGTTTAATCTAATTTAAAATTCATCCGACCAACTTACAAAGTCTACTTAATTTGTGGAGGCAGCGCCGTAAAGAGCCGCTCCTGGATTTTGTCGGGTAGCGTCTTGAAGGTGCGTGAGGGCGCATTGACCGTCCTATTTATGGGGTAGACCGTAAAGGCCTTTGAATTTATTCATATAGCCATTGCTTTGCGAAGTTTCTTTAATTACAGAGAGTTGTATTCAAAGCCGCAATGGTACATGTTATTAGCGATGTTCTATTAAAAGTCAGACTCGTGATAGTTTATACCCTTTTGGATTGCGATAGGCATTCATAGGAGTTGTCGAATAATTAAGTGGGTATTGGGTTAGTCAATATGGAACAGTTATCTATGGCAACACAGTAAGTATGGTTTGTGTGTCAAGTGTTTTATGTCAGTGTTTGGCATGTGTGGTGCACTTGTTTGCGGTTGACGATTGGCAACAATTTTGGTTTTATGCTCTTTGGCAGCATTCATGACGATCATTCAACTGATATCGGAATTTTCAATAATTATGATTTATACACAAGAAAAGTGAAACATTTCAGAAATGTTAATAAGCAATAATCGTATCAAAATTACCAGCTGGAAAGATAAATGATTTTCCTAAAATATGTCTACAGCGTATGACATAAGATTCATATTAGGAACTTCTGCAGCTGTACAGATTATGCAGTTTGCGCCAGTTCTATTCGTACTAACATGTCCCAGATCTTGGCACATGCGTTGCACTCACACCCACCCAACCATTGCCACATAGCATCGATCGCGTCGCGCCAAATTGAAAACCGAAAGTTTCAGTTCATTGGCATTTTATCGACGCTCGCCGTTTGGAATTCAGTACCGAACTCTAGTTAAGCCGTTAATGAATAGCGTGGTGGAAGGATATCTCGTTTTTGTGCCCTCCAGGTGTCGGGCTCTCGCATTAAATAGATTGATGTCGGACGCCCTGCATACACTTAGTGTAATTAAAAGCTTTAAAGATTTACAGAGAATTCGGCTTTTACGATTTTCGCTTTTCGAACGCTTTGAAGCGGTTATCGGATATTTCCAAGTGTGGGTGTAATTTTCGAAGAGAAATTGCGGAATCTATTTTGTGGAATCTAAATGAATTTCGGTCTGCGATTTTTTGGGTGGGATTGGAAACTCGTTTATCACAGGGTGGGCTTTTGAGTTGTGTCAGTAGGGGAAGGCACCTTTACTGTTGTAGGTACAGGGAAAAGTTCTTAATTTTTTGGATAAATTTTGTCCTGCATTCACAGGCTTTCATGGCTTTTATGTTCAACAGTTAGCTACTTTCAGCAATATAAGTTATTTAATAGATATTCAATTTTGCAAAACACCTGTTGACAAAATCTATCGATAGATTGTATTAAATACCTACCTGGTTTATGACGATGGTATGGGAGGCGTGTTCACAAAACAGTTATTAACTTTATCTTTCCACTGGGTACTGTCCGCGGTTTCAACCGCAACGTTTCCGAGGGATCTAATAGATTCTGGGATTAAAACAACCTGTCACTCGGGAACTGATCAGCATAAGGATGTTCGAAATCAGTTATGTAGTTGCGGAGATTGCCATCCAAACTTATATTTGTATAAACTTTACTTTTATTATATTAGTATAGATATAAATATGGATTATGTGCGCAGGTTCAGGTATGTTGCTGAGTGTATCTGCCCTTACCGCACCGTTTAGAAAATCTATACTGTAAAAGGCTGATTTGATTTCTTTTTACTTATAATTTTTTGATCAATGCTTCGAAAACTAATATGACTCTCAGACGGTACTTAGAAAGTATTACAACAACAGCATATTATCCAATGTTCCCACACAAATTGTCGTCATTATAATAGTATTAAAGCACTTTCTCGTAGGAATAACGCCATTTAGAAGTGTTTACACGGCTCTGGGCATTAAACGATTGTTATTAGAGGCCATGATTGCGTGGCCGTGATTTATTAATGCGACAAATTATCGTACTTTGTAGCTCATGTGACGTTTTGTAAAGATTTAACGGTCTTTAATAAGAGTTAGCTTTTTTATTTTTATCGCTAGTTTAAAGTGATTAAAAATTCGTCAGTCTTTACTTGTACTTTTATTCGATGATAGGAATATTATCGGAGGATCTTACTAATATTATAAATTCGAAAGTTTGTGAGGATATATAGATCTATGGGTATTTGTTACTCTGTTACGCCAAAAGTACCTGGATAAAAATAACCTGGATTTACATTATTGTACTCATAATCTGAGGAAAATGTAACATCCCACGGAACGCGGGCGAAACCGTAGGGATAGCTAGTTATGAAAAACAGGGTGTGTCGTTAAGACACGATAGAAGTGAACCTTTTGTATTACAGAGAAACGTTTAAATTATTCCCTTTTGAATAGTAAAGATTGTGTTTGTCATTCGTTTATTTTTCGTCGCATGAAAAAGGTTGCGGATAAGAATTTCTAAGATCTCCCGTAAAACCGTATAATCTGCTAACATTTAAAATATCTAGCTTATTGATATAGGTAAGTACCCAAAATAATTGTTGAAAAACCGACATACTGTTGCAGAAATTGGGTCCTAATTCAAATAAATGCTTTTACAACGAGCAATAAAACCACCGTAACTTAAGCTCCTAACAACAACACTTTTTCCACAAATTGAAACGTGAAGCGATGACAAACACGATTTACCTCATTATGACACTCAGAACCATCAAAGTAAGGGTTCAATGAACTTTAAGTGAATAAAAAATGGCCCCCCATTTGTAACACATGTGTTACACAGTCACGCACTTTTCCAACGAGTTTAGACGACGACAACTTTTATTAGTTTGATGAGATTTTTTGTCGCATTTTGTCTAAATGTATTATAAACGAGAGATAGGAAAGAACTTTTAATAAAAAAAGGGTTTTGGAATCTAATTAGTAAAGTGGGTGTATCTGAGGATAATTAAAGATGACGCTGAGATGAGTCTGTAAGTAAAACATAAATTCTTGAAATGTTTCATTAAACCATAGTAAATTAAGTAACGAAATTATATGTCTTGAATCATTGATATCTTGGTCTGGAATACTATTGGGAACTCAATCAGTAATTATATGTCTTGAATCATTGATATCTTGGTCTGGAATACTATTGGGAACTCAATCAGTAATTATATGTCTTGAATCATTGATATCTTGGTCTGGAATACTATTGGGAACTCAATCAGTATTTATATAAAGAAATAAATAAATATCCTGGGAAATTCTTTTACACACGGCCATCTGATCCCAAACTAAGCAGAGCTTGTACTATGGAAACCAGATAACTGATATACTATATATACTATTTATTATTTTTCTAAATACATACATATATATATATTATATTTACACCCAGACACAGAACAAACAGACACAAATGTTTGTCCTGGGTGGGAATCGAACCCGGAACCTTCGACTTGGCAGTCCCTGCCAAGTCGAAGGTCGCTAACCACAATTGGCCTGTCAAAAAGCCAGCTCCCTTTAATTAAGTTCAAGCAATATGAAAAGCACAAGAAAAATTATATTATTGTTCACAGATACTTTTCTGCAAAGTCGTGAAGATATTTGATAGCCACACAGACTTAAACAATAAATAGAATATCTTCAAATATTTCGAGATGAGCGTCCAAGTGGATTGTGTCGAGTGAAGTCCTCTGGGACTCATGTGACGACATTGATACACGGAGCCACCGTGCGTCCATAAAGCAATTACATATACTCGTATGTAACGTGTTATGTAATATGTCCGTCTATATGTCAACTTCAGTCACAAACATAAGACAATAATGATCTAAAACAGAAATACAAATAAGTATTACCGAACAATAAGTCCAATACAATAGATTTCTTCCAAATAATCTTCCTATTACGTATAGTCAATCTATGGCCTCTCTCTCTCTCTATATCTCAGCTGACTGTAATCAGAATGTGATTAGGGAATAATCCAAAAACAGTCGTTTCTATCTCGCTGGTAAATCTGATTGTTAAGTAACAGAGTTTGTACTTTACAATAATTAAAATGCAGAATTACGTAACAGTATGACAGGCCAATTGGCTTGGTGGTTAGCGACCCTGACTGCCAAGTCGAAGGTCCCGGGTTCGATTCCCACACGGGACAAACATTTGTGTGCATGAACATGTCTGTTTGTTCTGTGTCTGGGTGTAAATATGTATGTATTTAGAAAAATAAAAAGTAGTTTATGTAGTATATCATTTATCTGGTTTCCATAGTACAAGCTCTGCTTAGTTTGGGATCAGATGGCCGTGTGTAAAAGAATGTCCCAGGATATTTATTTTATTTTTATAATTAAAAGTGACTGTGAAATTAAAAATCTTGTTAAAAATTTAAATTATTGAGTAAAATCATTACTTCAGAAATAATAACGAACCGTATAAGTATAAATGAGTTTTACCGGCGATGATGAAGCAAACATACAATTAACCCAATCCGTCGCCCAATAAAGCTTAAATTGAGTAATCCGTGATATTATCCTATTAAATTCTGTGTAAGCGTTAATTTGTACGTCGGGAATCATGAGTCGCATCCGCCCTGTGCAACACAATGGAAATTATAATTAAATACAGTGAGAACCGAAGTTTTGCGGTATGTAAGCCTGGAAAGTCGTTTGAGACGGTCCTGGCGGTGTAGCATGAAATCCCCTGGATTATGCTAGAGACAGATGCCCTGACTTGGTTATAGAAGTGAGATGGCTTGCCAGAAAAATATTTCGGGAAACAAGAGAAGTGTAAATATTGAAGAGTGGATACAGATGGAAGATATGAATTAAACATCCTGGGGACGTTTCTTTTGTATACGCCCTCTGATCCCGAACTAAGCAGAGCTTGTACTATGCAGTTATGTAACCAAAATAACCGAAATTGTAAATATAAATAAATAATAAATATCCTGGGACATTCTTTACACACGGCCATCTGGTCCAAAACTAAGCAGAGCTTGTACTATGGAAACCAGATAACTGATTGCTACATAAACTCCTTTTTTTTTCTAAATACATACTTATATAGATATTTACACCCAGACACAGAACAAACAGACATGTTCATGCACACAAAATGTTTGTCCTGGGTGGGAATCGAACCTGCGACGTTCGGTTTCGCAGTCAGAGGGTTAACCACCAAGCCAACTGGCATTGAAGCTCTTAAAAGAGCATTCAATGAAATTGCTTGATAACATATGCAAAGGCAACCATACAAAACGACTATACGAGTACATCATTCAATAATGCAAAAAACACAACTTTAACAAAAGAAAAACGCACCCAAAGAAAAAGTAAAATTGGAAATCGAAGCCATAATTATTATTAATATCAAAGAATCATCGAAAAAGGTTTTAAAAAGCTTCCCTATTTAACGAATCTCATATCAAAGTTAACATAGATACCTCATATATCATTAAAATTGGATTTGCATGAACGATTGCAAACCTTTTACGGTCTAATGGCAATGAAATTCTTGAGAAAATTAACTATAACAATATGAATTTCTATCAAAGCTCCATTAGGAATAATCTGACCTAGATTCTGACAGAGAAAATAATCGAGACCTCAGCACTCAAAAATACAAAGACCTAAGTCTTGCATAGAATTGATGAGAAGAAGATAATTGGTCGTTAGATCACAAGATTGAAATTCTTTTGAAAGAATTCTCCAAATGAAAAGAAAAAAAAGAAAGTCTGTTGGAGTTGAACGGAGTGAATATTATATTTATCAATGTTTTCATTGGCTTCACATATCTAAGGGACTTCTTTAAATAATACGAGTCAATGTACTTTTTGATTTCTTTAATATTAGTTATAATAGAAGTTTATAATTTTCTGAGTCATTGAATGTGAAAGCTTAAATTACTTTAGCGTAAGAATTAATAATAAATCAATATTCAGAATAACTACAACACCCATTATACTCGAAGAGGTAGGCAGTCTCTCTAATAAGACACATTCCAGCGAATATATTTTAAGTTACACCGTGTTGTCATCTCTCTGGCACATTTCCGATCCCATGTTATATGTAATGCTTAACAAGGAAACGTTACTACTACTTTGCCCGACACGGGAATCTAATATGCATTCTTTAACAAAGAAAAGTTGAAAATACCTTGCCCGACCCAGAATTCGAACCCCGGACCTTCGGTTCTCTAGCCAACTTTGTACCAGTTAATCACAGAGGCACTCTTCATCTTATGACTATCACTACATAGTATAAAACAAAGTCGCTTTCTCTGTCCCTATATATGTATATATATGTATGCTTAAATCTTTAAAACTACGCAACGGATTTTGATGCGGTTTTTTTTAATAGATAGAGTGATTGAAGACAAAGGTTTTTATGTATAATACATGTGACATCCCATGCGAACGCGGGTAAAACCGCGGGGGACAGCTAGTATATTATAAATGCGAATGTTTCGATGGATGTTGGTCACTCAATCAAACCAGAACGGCAGATCGGATCTGGATGAAATTTGGCACCAAGATAGTTCTAGAGATAGACTATGTTCCTTTATCTCGGGAATATCTAACATCCCCTGGGAACGCGGGAAAAACCGCGTGGTACATACATATTGAATTCCAATAGAAAAATACAAATGACTTGTTTAATCAAGAAATACAATTAGGAAGAAATATAGTCCTCAATGTTAACACTGTGAATCCTTATTAACATTTAGAAATGCCTTTGAGTAATGGATCCATTGTCCTGTTCTCATTGTTCAAAATGATCTATCAAGTCTTTTAATCACTCGTTGCTTCATCGCTGATCAATAAAGGGAGACGAATGCTTATTTACATCGCGTTCTAATTGAACTATTTACATATTTATCGAAGGTCCAACAATACAGTCCTGGAACTCACCATACTCCATTTTGTTTCTCTTTTTTAGGGTGTCGTATCTTATGGTACCAACGGGACCCTATTTCTAAGCATCGAACCGTAATTGGTAGGCTGTTGTTTTTTTACAGAGTGTGTACAACTATGGCCGCTAAAACAATAAATAATTAAATTTGGGTGCGATTTGGATTCGCTCTCAGCCGCTTTTTTTACTCGAAACACAATTGCATTTCTAAATGACAACTTCCCCTCCGCGCATCATCTATCACTCGAACCTCATCCAATGAGACAAAGAGCTCATCACAATGGTAGGCTTTCCTCCGAAACGCTCCGAAGTACTCCGAAGTGCTTCGGATGCTCACTCCGCTGAAACCTCTTGTAATCTGCATCGACGATTTGTGTTCCTTACAATAGGGTTCAGGGAATCATTTTGGTAGAAATGCTTTCCTGGTAATGCATTGTAGGGAATATTTGTCAAAGGGTGTTTTAATTAGCTATGAATCAGTTCTGATTGTCTTGCTGTCGGCTCTGTTTTGGTGAATATTATTCTCAGGTTATGATTGAACAGGTGAACATATCTTATTAAGCTTTACTGGACTACAGAAGGGCTTAAAATTATAAAAAATAATCATAGCTAGTATCTTTTTTTACTTTATTGTCACACCAACAGCTTAGGCAGTAGGTACAATATATAAATCATAATCTAGAGATTTTGACAAGCCTACTTACTAATAATAGGTGTGAAACAACATTATTATAGGTTCTACATTAATATGAATTGATATCACTTAATTAACTAATACTATAAAGAGAAAGTGAGAATTTTTTAAGTTTGTATTATGTGGAGGGTAATTATCGAAAGCACCTATAGTAATAATAATACGTAATACCGACCACGTACAGGAAAACGGCGAGAGGGGCGACCTCTCACCAGGTGGACCGACGACCTGATCAGACTCGCTTGAAGTAGCTGGATGGAGGCGGCTCAGGACCGTTCGAGGTGGAAATCTAAGAGTGAGGCCTATGTTGAGTAGTGGACATTCCTGCGCTGATATGATGAATTCAAATTATTGGCATTAAGTTTTGTGATTTAACAAAAGAGCGACAGCCAGTATATAGTTTATAAATGTAAGCAAGAAGGCGTAAATCTCTAAAACAAAACCGAATTCAGCGTATATTATTACCTATACTTACTTATAAACATCTTCCAACAAAGAGTCGTCAAAGGAAAGCAAATCATTGTCTCCCGAAGACGTCAACCTTTAATCTACAGCAATCCACATTTCCCCCTTTATCCCCCCTTTCAACCCCTTTCAACCACCTTTCTGGCGGTTTAATGCACTTAAAATATTCCATTGTGTCATAAAAGTAGCATAAGTTACGGCGCCCGAAGGAATCAAGTTAGAGTCGTTTGAAGGCCTCTAGGGATTAATAGTTCAAGTTATTTTAGTAGCTATCTGTTGTATATTTGATATAGGCCTTTTATATATATTATACTATTTTATGATGTCGTTTGATCGATGTATATTTCTTGGGTTTTAAAATTATATTAGATACTTAATAAATGTTTTATTATTAATGCTATATGTATATAGCATTAATAGTACATATAGTACGAGTACATATAGTACATAGGCCAACTATAGTTATTATGGGATATTTTACAATAATATAATAGAATAATAAAAGCCATGTTATAATTATAAGTTCGTTTTGAAGAGAAGTAATAGCTGAGATTATTGCCAGCTCTTTTCAGTAAAAAAATTATATTCAGAACCTGTATTAGAGTCATATACACTTAATTACACATATAGTATATGGCCCATTTGAATAAAACACTTCTTTTCATTTCATATATTATTACAAGTATAAGATAATAGCTAGGCATATTGATTCTAAAAAAAATCGATTAATCAATTCATGAAATTATATCAGAAACATAACGCGGCAAAACGTCAAACAAACATAACTACCGTCCAACAGTTAATGAGTGTTAGTTAGTATCGAAATATCAAAACGACCGATGCGATACTCGTAATATTGATCATAAAATTCAATCATTACAGCGCAAGCAAACGATATAAATTCAATCGAAAATCGGACATTCAACGTTTTCAGCGGACGGAATCGAGTTGATAATCGATTCGGGCATGTTTGATTACGAGTGTTTGCTCGTTTGTGCCCGCTGATTGCGAAACGTCAAATTGAATAATCGTGTTGCAATTATTGCCGTCAACATTTTCGGTTGTTTGCCCACATTTGTTAGTCGTGAAGATTTACATAATTTACGCGGGCGGCACCGTGACTTTGTGATAAATTCATTGCATATAAAATTGATAAAATTATGAAGGATATTAATCAAATATTCAGATTATTTTATTGATTGGAAGGCCAATTTGACTTTTAAAAACGAACATCGTTCAAAAATAGATACGTTCTATTTGGCTCCATTAATTCTTATATTAAATCTTTATCTAAAACCCGAATCACAATATCATTTTGCAATACAAATGCAAATAATATTAACAGCAGGTGCGCTTACTTACTTTATCATTTATTCAGAAAACGTAGCAGTTTTATTATTCTCTACACGAATACACACATCAAAATGGAGTGCTTGTCTGTATGACAAAATTAAACTGCGAAAGCTTCTGTCAGTCAAGAACGAAATGTATTTTACTTATGAAGCGGTTGAAAGCACATTCAAGATTGAATCTTATTATATAACTCAGACAAATACCAAGAGACTAACATGTAAAATGTTTTATGTAAAGCGAAATTGGATTGGCATGTCTACAGAAGTATGTAAATGTGATTTAGTGTAAATATATTTAAGATGGAACTATTTATTGACCTTTGATATCGAGAAGATTTGTAAGAGTATTTTTGGCTTTATCTTGTTTACATAGATGTATCAATGGAATTATTTTTGATGTTATAATAATTTAATGTTACTCCTACACATTTCTATTTCAGACCTATATTTTCTGTCTCGTATATCTAAAATCTTTAAAATATAATAAAGTTTAGAGTAGTAGAGCTCTTAGTGCAGAGTTCGTCCGGGGAAGTACTACCACCTTACCCATTTCCGCCGTGAAGCAGTAGTGCAATTGTATTACTGTGTTTCGATTAGAAAGGTAAGGGGGCCGGTGAAATTACAGGCACATGAGACTTAACAACTTCACGTCTCAGGGTCGACAACGCATTGGAGATGCTCCTAGTGTTGCAAATGTCCATAGGCGGCGGTGACCACTTACCATCAGGTGAACCGTCTGCTTGTATGTCGGCCCAAGTGACATAAAAAAAAAAAAAAAAAGCTGAAGAGTTAGGGTTTTTTTTTGTTTCAACACGCTATTCTCTGGAGCTACCAGGAAAGATTTTTACATTTGACAGCCCAATTCTTGAGGCTATTTAACATGAAGCTATAATCCTTAGGAGTCTTATTTTTTGCATAATCAGATTTTATGGAACGGAAAGACATCTTTTTACTCCTACGCTGGAAAGCGGGTAGAACCGCGGGGGGCACCTAGTCCTACTTATTTTATAAAAGCGAATGTTTGTGAGGGTGGTTGTATGTTACTCTTTCACGAAAATGTACCGAAAGGTTTTGGATGAAACTTGGGACATAGATAGACCATGCCCTGGAATAACACAGGGCTACTTTATATCCCGAGTAAATATAACATCCCTTAGAACGCGAGTGAAACCGCGGGGAACTGCTAGTACTCCAAAAATAAAATGTAAGTAGCTGCAGTTGGCAGCAGAAAAAGAAACGTTATCATATTCCTTTTGCACAATCCATGCATAACCATTTCTTGCGTTGCTAATGAAGCTTTGACGGACCATCGTATTAACAAGTTCCAAATTCAAAATGCAGTACGATCGTATTTGGCATGCGTAGTGTGACCTCATCGAACGCAATCAGCTGTGTAAACGCGAAAATGTTTTCGGCAAACATAAACATTCGGCATGCGTACGGAATCCGCCGATCGACGTAGCGGTACGAAACGAACTGTCCAATTAGGAACTTACCAATAATGAGTTGTCAAAACAAGGGTTTCCCGCTACCAGCTGAACTGGCTACGTAAATTCTTATCTCCATAACAATAAGAATCAAATTCCAATAAACCTAATTGAAATATTTCGGTGAATTTAATGCTAAAGTTGAATTGTAAAAGTTTGGTTTTCGTTGCGTGGGATTTGTTTAAAGTTTTAAAGCAAATCCGGCAATTAGAGGGTTTGGATTTTTCGGGGCTTAATATCAATTTGTTTAAATTTCCTTGTAAATTGTTGCTTAATCAGCACAAATTAACACTTAATTTACCGTGACATTTAAGTGGGTCCATTTAATTTAGGAGTCATCATTTCATTGTGATTTTTGATTCTTGTTTACTTTCAATGAAGTTTTATTGTTATTGCCTTGTCCTTGTAATGTTACCAACTATATTATGTTCTCAATACATTTTTTAAAGGGTTGGAGATTAGCCTCTGATGGCTCTTACACCCTTACGCGGACAATTAGAGATGGCTCTCAGCCGAAGGTCTTCTAAGTCATAGTTGGTATATTTATTTAAACAATTTTATCACTGTTCTTGTCTGACTACATTTTTTGTATTCCTCTGCTGGGGTGTCATTGTATAAGGTAAACACATTCACGGGAGAGGTCCGATCTCAGAGACCTCCTTGTGCCGGCTAGCCGACGAGGTTTGTATTAGCTGAAAGGGGGCTGTTTATGTTATGTACTTTTGTCATACTGTTTACTATACAATAAAATAAAGTTCTGAAATTATTGTTGCTTTTTTTTTCGTAGACAACAGATTGCCGAAAGAATCGACCCCAAATTTCAAGTTTCCACGCGACAATATGAAATGTCTCCTTTAATGGCAATATTATTAATCTTGAATATAATTTCCCCCCGGGTGATGGATGGTGAGTGATGGCGGGACTTCGAGAACTTGTATATTGAGTGGGGCTAAATCGGTCAAAGAGTACCTTTGTACAGATGGGGATGTTTGTAATGGATGTTATTAATGCCTATACCTGATAAAATTACACTCACAAGTTAGCATTTATATGTGCTCCTTTTATAAATTCTCATTAATAAAATTTATGTTTATGAGATTCAATATTAATTGATAATGGTGACCCTTTGTTTTTACACGTGAAGTCATATATGTCATTAGTAGATATTACTGTCAAGTCGGGACTCTTGTTTAGGTATTTTGTAGTTTTGTATTATAATACCTAAATAATATTTGAATAATAATAATTAATAATAAATGTATCCTGTAGTATTCTTTACACTGGTCCCAAACTAAGCAGAGCTAGTACTATGGAAACCAGATAACCGATATACTACATATACAATTTATTTTTTCTCTTGCTTATTTAAAGATCTAATAAATTCATTAAGGATGTTCAATGCAAGAGACAATAACAAAGACTTTAGTAACTTTTAATATTTTATACGGTAGCAGTACAATATAGTTACAACATTATTGTATCAAAAATTATTATTTATTTATAGACGAGCAATTGGTAGCTGATGTGTCTATATCACACAGTGTTGAAAGTCACTTCGCACTTTATAGTTCACTTTTGAAGATATATAATTATTGAGAGGGCGTTGCCACTAGCCCAAATTTTTTTTCTTCCATTTGTTTCCAGAACTCAAAAAATGTATGCGTGGCAAGCGTTTTTCATCAAATGAAGAAGTCATAACGGCTGTTGAAGCGTATTTTGCAGACCTTCCGGATTCTCACTTCATGGATGGAATCCACAGATTGGAGGATCGTTGGAGCAAGTGTATTAATGTTCAGGGAGATTATAGTGAAAAATAAAGTGTATTTTGAACCATAAAATGATGTTTTTTTTATTGAACAACCTGTTATTGAAACTTATTTTACCTAAAGTTTCTGCGTATTTCGTGTACCGTATTGTTTGGTGGTTCTACCACATACTTATTCTGTGACGGTCCACGGCTAATGACGCGAGCGGGTTATACTCCGAATTGAACGGATTGCGTGACTTAATTTGGTTCTGGACCAATTCTATCGCCTTTTATTATAAACTTTTAAGTAGTTTCTGAACTAAGGCTACATTTAATACGTGTGGATATAAATTATAGGATGACTCGCATACACAGAACAATCTTTGTGAATCTTTTAGACTCATAAACTGTATTTAATTTTGTTGGAGCAGTGTTTGATTGGCTTTTTTCTACGGTCAAAAGACGTTTTACATATCTTAGTTAGATGGTGATTTTCATAGTTTATATACCTATAAAAATGAACGTTTGTCTGTATGTCCTTTATAGAATCGTAAACTATGCAACGGATTTCAATGCAGTTTTCAGCAATAGATGTAGTAATTTAAGAAGAAGGTTTATAATCAGAATTGAAAGTAGGCAAAGCCGCAGGGCGCAGCTAGTCTATACTAATATTATAAAGAGGACAGATTTGTGTGTCAGTATGTTTGTCACTCTTTCACGCTAAAACTACTAAACGGATATAGATGAAACTTGGCACATAGATAGAACATATCCTGGAATAACATATAGGCTTTTTAACCCGGGAAAATGTGATATCTCTTGGGAACGCGGGTAAAACCGCGGGGGACAGCTAGTAGTTTTTAAAACACTAGCGACCAGCCCCAGCTTTCTTTAAGTGGGATAATATGAATGTTTTATACACATCCCGAAATAAATTATCTAAATAATGGTGAAATATGCATCAAAATCTTTTGGGTATTTAATCGAAATTAGCGCACAAACCTCATGCAGATTTGACATTTTTATACAATTTTGAGAATGACCAGAGGAACTAACGAGCATCATACGCGGAGCTCTCATGTGATTGCATAGATGCCGAAAGAGACAGCATGCGACGCAACGAAACATCCTCGAGCTAGTGTCATTTTACCTTACATAATGTTACACCCTAGATTTCAGCCTTCACTTAAAACAATTTTAAAAACTCACAAGTTCAAAACAGCCAGTATCTTACCTAAAAACATAAAAAAAAATCATTAATAACTTTGCGGTTTATTTTATTATTATTTTAAGTTCTAATAGTCTGTTCTATGTCAAGTCTTTTCTAACGTACTCAACTTAAAACTTTATTGCATCTGCAACAAGGTTCATCTATTGAATGGCTAATTGTATGATAATGCAAATGAACCTTATCTCAGAAGCTATAGCGATGCTTTTTGTATGACATTCTTATACGTTCTAAATGATTTATGTCGAAAAGAATATCAGCTGTTGTTACATTACTACGTATCCTTTACTTCACAAAAACACCTCATGTACTGAAAATTACTTATTATAAAATGAGGTGGAAATATTTTTATTCAAATAGGCCTTTAAAAGCACTTATAATAAAATAATAAATATCCTGGGACATTCTTTTACACACGGCCATCTGGTCCCACACTAAGCAGAGCTTGTACTATGGAAACCAGATAACTGATATACTAAATATACTACTTTTTTTCTAAATACATACTTATATAGATATTTACACCCAGACACAGAACAAACACACACGTTCATGCACACAAATGTTTGTCCTGGGTGGGAATCGAACCCGCGATCTTAGGTTTGGCAGTCAGAGCGTTAACCACCACGGCAACTGGCCTGTCATCTTATGAGTAGTCTGACTCTAATACCGTTTCGGAAGGTTGTTTTTTACTAAATAGAGCCGGCAATAAACTCAGCAATTCCTTTTTTATAAACGATCATAGATTTATTACAAAATATTTATTTAGTCTCACTGACAAATCTGTGTGTTATCGCAGAAGTGAAGAGTTACTAAACAATAATAATATTAATATCTAATTTTAAAAAATACAAACAAACAAAAGCTGACCAGCCCCCACAAGCAGCACCTGTTCACAAGCATGACGCATGTGGCAGCCATCTTAAGCTGCTAGCTACGGTGCCGCGGTTTCACCCGCATTCTTAAGGGACTATAACATAGACTTTGCTTGGGGTGCAATAAGTGGGTACCCCAAGATCCAATTTCTTTATTTAAAAAAATGTTTAAAGCACTCATCATTCATGCAAAAAGCGGCTTTCAAACACTCACACATGTGTGCCGAACTACCGTTTCAAAGTGGTGTAAGTGATAAGAAACAGTTGGATTTTTTTTATATTTTTAATAAGCATGTATCTAACTTGTAACGCAATGTATGTTAGTTAGTTTTGGAAAAACCTTGCAAGCTGAATTAGTACACTTTCTATCCTCAACGGTCAACAACAAAGATTTGAAATTTTGTAAATAATTACATTTTGGTTGCCCGTTTTATATTGCACCAATACCGGGGTTGCCTTCTGATGAGGAAATATCTGGATGGTTGACAGTAGCTACGCATTAAAAAAAATGCCGTAAGATAGTTTGAAATTTGCAGTCACTTAATCATAGATATTTAATTAAGTGTTTTTAATCACTGATATTCTTTTTGTGTTTTAGATGAATCGTGATATAAGCGTATTAATAACAAGCGTTTGTGGTTAAGCCAATGACAAGTTTTGGCAGTTAATTGTATGATGATGTAAATGAACCTTATCACAAAGCCAAAAGGTTAATATTTCTATAACATTCTGAAACGTCAAATGGGGTTTCGCATTCTAGACACTATGGCGAAATATACGCCGTAACTTAAGGTCAAAAGTAACAATTGGTGAGAGCCTAAAACCTTTCGGACGGTTTTTTGAAGTAAATTTACTTCCTAGGTTCACCCGCGTTCCCGAAGGATGTTATCCTGGGATAAAAAGTATTCTATGGGTAATCGAAGTCATATTCTATCGATTTCAAATCAGTTCTCAGAGTAGTAGAGTTCTTAGTGCAGAGTTCGTCCGGGAAAATACTACCACCTTACCCATTTCTGCCGATAAGCAGTAGTGAACTTGTATTACTGTGCTTCGGTTAGAAATTACAGGTCTAACAGGGTCGACAACGCATTGGCGATGCTCCTAGTGTTGCAATTGTCCATAGGCGGCGGTGACCACTTACCATCAGGTGGACCGTCTGCATGTTTGTCGGCCCAAGCGGTAACTAGCTGACCTCCGCGATTAAACCGATTCCCGAAAGGATGTTACATTTTCCCAAGACAACGACTATCCTATATATTATTCCCTGACATGCTCTATCTCTTTGCCAAATTGGATACAAATCCATTGAGTAGTTTTTGCGTGAAAGAGTAACAAACATCCATACATCCATACAAACTTTTGCATTTATAATATTAAGTAGGAAATACGATTAGTGGGATTTTTTTATAAAGTCACGTAACATTCAACCTACACTTAAGACTTCCACCTGGAGAATGTAGGTTATACCTAAAAATAGGTCTACGTTTAAATGAAAAGCTCTCGAGAGGGTTCCGAGAGTTTTTAAAATGTGGAACTCAACTCTTTTCAACCCTTTTTTGTTGACGGTAAAAGCATGTAATTTATATTCCTTCAGTGTATTGAGCTTTACATTTTATTGTGGTAGAATTTGTACGTATTTGTAATACTTATTTATGTCAAATTATCATAAGTGTCAGGTTATCTCTAATGATAAAGAGTTTTAACGGATTTAAATGAGGAAAGGGGTGGGGCTTTATCGAAATAACGAGAATTATCAATCATTGTGTAATTTATTAATTTAAATTGACGTATAAGGATATAACTTGCTTTCGACATGCATAATATCAGTGCTAAACCTTAAGAAATACGGAAAAGATCTACCACGTCTTTTTTTATTCAAATGGTTCGACATCCCCACCCTCAGTACGATAAGGGCTTAACTCAAAATTTTGCGAAATGGAGTTACGATCATAGAGAGACTAAACAAAGTACGCTCTATCCGATGAATAGTAAAACATAGTCAATTTAATGATAGAATAAGCATACCGATACTTCAGACTCTTAAACACCAGGACCCACCCTCCCCGCTCAGTGCAAAAGTCACCCATTCAGAGATGTGATACAGTCAGATGGTCCCCTGATGTTAAGTGACGGCTGCGTATGTACCTTTACAACACCAGGGGCATCGCCAATGGATTGTCAATCAAAAGACGTGAAGTTGCTAAGCCTCATGTGCTTGTAATTTCACTGGCCCCTTTACCTTCCCAACCGAAACAGTAATACAAGTGCACTACTGCTTCACGGCAGAAATGGGTAAGGTGATAGTACTTCCTGGACGAAGACTACACTAAAGAGCTCTACTACTTGTCAAATTTGTGCAGATAACTTCTTGTGTATAGACTCCAAAACGGCTGGACCAATTTTGACGGCACTTTCATTGGCAGATAACTGATGTTACAAGGATTAACTAAGGCTACTTTTTATTCTAGGAAAATTTAACATCCCTCGGAAACACGACTGCAACGGTGATGGACTAGTTAGTTAAAAATAAAACGACTTATCAAGCAATACGTCAATCAAACGCCCTTATGTACATAATCGGTGATTAATCCCCACCTCGTATAACAGTACAGATGTGACAGTTTGAATGGGCTGTAAGCGCGACTGCGAGGCGCCAATATGGTGCCTGCTCTGCTTTCATGCGCTCGGTGGGGCAAAGATTAGATGGCAAATTCAGATAGGATATGCGGAGTGTTGATGCCTAGATCATTTAAAATAGGTAACAGCCTGGATATACCATTTTACTGTGGTTATGTTGATTACCTAAAATCAAGTATTAGTTGGTTTTTATCTCTGGTGGGTTGACAAAGAGGTAGTTAACCGCGCAGGTAACAGGCGTTACCATTTACTATACCAGAGGTATTGTGCGGTCACCCCTGACACGTGAAGGTGTTAATTCTCATGTTCCTGTAATTTCACCCGTCCCCTTAACTTTCTAACCGAAACACAGTATTACAAGGGCACTACTGCTTCAGGGCGGCAATGTGTATGGCGGTAGTACTTCCTCGGAAGAACTTTGCACTAAGAGCTATACTTTGATTGGAGAAAAAAAAGTGATAGATGTATTTGTGGATACTAGAAAACATATTTTACTATAAAGCAATCACAAGATAATTAAATTTAGTTAAAACATTTCGCTACTAATTTCGGTAATGCAAACATTGTAAGCTTAGTAAAACGAGCGAGCTAAACAATGTGCTAATAATTTACTGAACAACACGCCTCTCTTTATTACAAATGAATTACGTTCCCATGCGGGTCCAGTCGGGTATAATGGCGGCGCCCCTTTGTGCCAATTATTTCACATTTCATTTCAAGTCTATTGAGATTTTTTTTAAGTTTGACCATTTTCACACAAATATTATAAGTAATTATACATTCACTCGTTAACTCAATAACTTACTGACTTCATGTCATTTGTAATTAGAATAATAAACATCCTGGGAAATTCTTTACACAGTGCCATCTGAATCCAAATCAAAAAGAGCCTGTGCTAATGAAACCAGAAAACTAATATACAAGTTTTATCTTAACATATTTTTTTATACCCAGACACAGGACATACATGTTCATGCACACAAATGTTTCGAACTAACGACTTGTGGCGTCGAGTTCAGGGTCTCAAACCTCCAAGCCAACATCAGATGACGATGGTTTGCTTGTAAGCTAACTAAAATCTTTTTCTTTTTTCGTGAAGGTTAGGCAGAAATAGTTCGCGGCGTAACCCAGACCTATCTGTAACTCCCACATCGATGCCACAGTGTGATATTACATTCACCACAGATTTCATACGCTCCGTGGAGATTCCCGGAGACGTGAGGAGTCGGGTTACGCGCCTAGTCAATAAAGGGATCCCTCGCGTGGACTCGTGTTACGAATAAAAAGCGAATATTGTTTCAAGCCGCGAATGTTTGTGGATTTTTTTGTAATTTCGTTGTGTTGAAATTGAATCTTTTTGAAACGCGGCTGCTGATGCGTAAACTTTCTCCTTGTGTTTTGGCAAGGATTTTCATGATTCTCTTTAGGTTTACAAACAATTTTATTAAAGGTCAAACAACAACATTTCACTAAGACTACCAAAAATAATAATAACATGAACATATCGGGATGGGACTGCTACCATTCATCGCGAATTTTCGTAGATGGACATCGGCTCTATATGATATCGATAAACGCGTGTGAAACCGCGGGGGACAGCTATTATGACATAAGTCCATCCTGGGGCTCGATTCTGTAAGGAAAATGGCACAACTCGAGGATGTTTCGTCGCGGCCTCCGTGCTCTGTCTCTTTTGCTAACTACGCTAATACTTCTAATCACGTGAGAGATAAGCTCTCTGAGGGCTCCATGAAGCGCCTCGCCGACGAAGTTTGTATTAGCTGAATAAGGGGGCTGGTATAAACAATTTTTTCTCCTTACGTCAACAACATGTAAATTCCAAAAGCTGATGATCTCATAAAACTAACTTTTCCTTCAAAACGCTTGTTCATATTATATCGTTTCATCACGCCAGTCACAAGTGTATAGGTATCTACTGAGGGTACTATAAAACCTCTCGTCCGTAGGCAGGCCTCTATAAACAATAAGTGGCCATTGTTTCTTGACGTTCAATCATCGTAAAACGCTTGCTACTAGCACTGGCTAATATTGTTTTATTACCGCCTTAACATACATTACATAGAGTTTATTTTTAATTGAATTAATTCTAGTAATTTTGAAGAGTTTTATCTATTGTCTGTAGACAGAGTTTTGTTTCAGCGTTTATCAATGTCAGAGAAAAAGAAGCCCTTAAGCCTTATGATAAGGTGCATCTGAATATTCTTACAATTCAATAGGAGCAATAGATGTGCTCTAATTTCAAAAGCACAATTTTCTTTACTGAGATTATTTAACATACAACCACAAACAGATGAACCCATCTTGATGAAATATGGTTTGTAGTTCTATTTAGGCTCTTCTCAGTGAAAGCAACCTTCCGAACCCGTGTTAGAGTCTGACCATTTATAACAGGCACTTGCCTGTGAAGGCATATTTGAATCAAATTTTAATTTAATTTCAAAAGTCATGGATTAGAGCATAGGTAATCTCGTCGCGCGTGAAACCGCGGGCAGAACCTAAACTCGGGTTGAAAACGTAGATCTTTTCATTACTAATGTTTCTTTACAATAAGTGGAAAGTACTAGAAAACACGAGTCACGTCAAATTATCAACCAAATAAGTGTAGAATTAAGAATAACTATAGATAGTTGAAGTTTGGACGTAGTAGGTAATCTCTAAAACTACACATCCATTTTCAAAACCCCTTTCACTAATAGAAAGCTACACAATTCCAGAGTGACATAGGCTATATTAGATTCCCGGAATACCTTATATCCATCTGTAACGCGGGCGAAAATACGGTACGGTAGCTAGGAGTTAATACATTTCGCTTTCAAGGAATCCAAAACTAAGCGGAAACGACAATCTGCGGGGCATACATTTCACAAGCATTCCCTGTCTCCAGTAAAATATTAAAATGGATGGTTGTATAAGTAAAATAAGAGTAATAATTTGCAATAACGACTTGGCATTGTCGCGACGGGCACTAAACGTCGCGGAACTGGTTGTTACGAGTGCACTGTAATTTATATTGTGCCGGGCTGGGGTCCGTCTGGGAGCGGGTTCGATTTTGTGAGTGTTAGGGATAAGTAGTCGAGAAAGAACCTTTATAGAACCCCGGGTTTAAATAGTCAATATAATAAGAGGATTGTTTTTAATTACTTATTTATTTTAAATCACAATTCAGTTGTCTTCATCACCATCTTAGCCTTCAAAGTCAGTTGCTCTCTAAGTCACTAAGCAGTTGGTCTGAGGCAGAAGCAGGCCTGGTAGAAGCTATCTTGGTCGCTAAAATCTGGTACATCCATCATTCTTACAGAGTCGGCAACGCGCGAGAGAAAGGTAGGTATACCTGGTATTGCAAGCCATTCAATTCTCTACCAGGCGGGCTGTAAGTTTGTCACCTTAGTGGCATAAAAAAAAGAAGCGTCTGTGTCAACAATTGTCTATTGAATTATCTAGTACTATCTGTCTCCCGCGGTATCATCCACTTTCCCGAGGGATGTAACAATTTCCCGGCACAAAAAGTATCCTATGTTACTTCTAATACCTTCTATAATATACGTACAAAGTTTCATGATGATCGTTTAAGTAGTTTTTGCGTGAAATTGTAACATACAAACTTGCATTCACATTTATAATATTACTAGGGATATATTACGAAGCGTCAATAACTATGATATCATTATCAAATAGTATTGTTAGTTATTGTTTCATACGCCAATATAAATTCTATGCCATTAAAACTAAACGGAACAGTACCGCTCGCAGAACAGACCCGACTCATATTTCTGCAATAGTAAACTTCACCAGTGTGTATCTATGCATATAAATATTAAACAAAACGACTGCTACATTACATTTCGATGTCTATGGAAAACATTCTCATGTAAAAGCTACCATAAACTTATGATAACTTTTTAACAGGCGATAACTCTTACCTCAATCCGAATCTTTTGTCATTTCTAATTTCATAACTGTAATGTTGTCATCATTCGATTATGAAATTGCACAATCGAATACGTAGGTTTGACAGAACATAAACTTTCTATCAAATCGATGAGTGACAGATACGATATATCGATTCGGTTGTATCGAATGATGTATAAATATTCGACTTATGTCTGTTTACTGCACCTTCTCGGGTTTAATGCAATAAAATATCGGCTTAGTATAAAATCGATATTCTTAATCCGCTCTCCCTTTTAACACGGTTATGATAATTTGAAAGAAGTTATGTATTACTTAACGAGAAGTTAATGCAGGACATTTTTGTGTTTGTCGGGACAAAATGGGACAATGGTGGGGTAATGAATAAGAAATCATTGATGCCCACGCGCAGATTGTAATAAATAAATGCTTCTAAGTTAGTCCTTTTTGACACTTATGAACATCATTGAAAATTGAACCCTATTGCACGGTAATAAAACTCAAACCTATCACTGTGCCCACACTTAAAATTTACAAACAAAATTATAATTATAGGAGTTTTTATGAAAAATATTTAATATCCAAAAAGGCCAATACTTTAAAAATTTTGATCATCCAGATCTAGTACTTGTATTTTAATTGTTATATTGTGCTTAGATAACTAAAAAAAACAAAATGAAAAAAAAAATTAAGACAATAGAAAGTAGTAAAAGGTTTGCCACAAACAAAAGATTATTCCACAAGTAAGACAAACGTGTTACACAATAAAACATTTAAAAAAATCGAAATACCTCGAAATCGTCGTTTAAATTTCAAATTTATGCCCAAAACCGGACACCACCATCGAGCGACGATTGTAATGCTGATGGCCCTATTAATTTGATAGAAAACCCACTAATTGGAGAAATTTCACTACACTAATGCACCGGCACTCAGAGAGCTGTTATTTTTATCTTTATATTTCACAGCGAGATATAAATTTCAACTTATTATCGATAATAACCTGACCATTTTATTTGACGTGAAATTAAACGGTCATTTTTAACGTTGTGAAATGCTATATAGCATTTAAACGTTACAATGGTTGTTTACGTTCTGTGGAAAGTGATTTGATGAATTGTTGAAGTGGTCTATCATCTTCTATGAGTTCTGTGCCCGGAAAGAATGGGCATTGAATTTTAGAAGTAGTAGAGCTCTTAGTGCAGATTTCGTCCGGGGGAGTAGTACCACTTTATCCAGTTCAGCCGTGAAGCAGTGGGGCACTTGTATTACTGTTTCGGTTAGAAAGGTTAGGGAGCCAGTTAAATCACAGGAATATCAGATCTAATAACTTTATGTTTTAGGGTCCACAACACATTGGCGCCAGTCTGTCTGCCGGCTTGTTGGCCAACTTGAATTTTTCAAAAGTGCCTCTCAAAGAATTCCGAAAATTTCGCAGGTAGCTTAGTGCAAAAATGAAACTAATGCACATTGCAATAAAAAATTACTGTCTATAAATTACTGTAATCCGAACCTATTATCAAATTAAAAACTACTCCTTTGATACATGCACACGATGGTTTATTAGAAAAATATTATATTTTTCAACAAAAGTCTGTACATTACCTCGAAATGGGTAGCTTTGGTTTCATGAAATAAGCTTGAAATTAAATATTGGTTCTAAATAGGTATGTTATGATGTCATTTTTATTTTTATTAATTTAGCGGTATGTATGAATGAAAGCAACGGTATTCATGGCAACCGTTTCTTTTTATTAAAGTGCATTTATCTATTGACTACGCAGTATGTATCCACTTACAGACGCATCGATGCCTCGGGTGTTGCAAATGTCCACAGGCAGCGGTGATCACTTACCGTCAGGTGAACCATCTGCAAGTTTCTAGACTCATGTTGTATAGAAAAAAATTACACTATTAGGCAACAACTCCTAAGCCCTTTTAGATGAAGCTTGGCACATAGATAGTTTATAGCCCGGATTAGAACGTAGGATATATTTTATCCCGCAATAAATGTAACAACCTCTTGGAACAAGGGAACCGCGAGAGACAGCTAGTAATTTCATAAAATACCCATTACCTTTTACCTTAATAAAAGATGGCGAAATGCATTCGGCCCACATTGAACAGGTTTAAGTCCGGTTTATTAAAATTTAATATAGACAAGCCGTTCATAGATTGATAAGACATAAAAATATTGACCAATAAGTTGTTAATTTTATTCTAATCATAAATATATTGAATTGGATTTTAAGCGCTATTGCTTATGCTTAATACACCTGCGTTAATTTGCTTCTCGCTTCAATCAAAAAGCTAAAACTGGTCTATTATTTGGATACGAAATAAATATAGTGCAGATCGGGCTCTGTGGGCAGTACCATGGGCAACTACATGTCACAATTAACTGCATTTCTTTTATAATGATTTCAATAAATATCCTGTGACATTCTTTACAGACGGCCATCTGATTCCAAACTAAGCTGAACTTGTACTTTGGAAACCAGACAACTGATTTACTGTACTACTTTTTATTATAAATACATACTTACTCATATAGTTAAAGAATAAACAGACAAGTTCATGCACACAGATGTTTGTCCTGGGTGGAAATCGAACCCACTGCCTGTAGCTTGGTAGTAATAATACGTAATACAGTATTATGAGCCTGGATTAACTCATTTAAGAGAATAAATGATAGAACTAAAGTTAAGTGAGTAAAAGAAAACCTTAATATCAAATTACAAGAATAATCCACAAACATAATTGGCAATAAAGCTAAAACAAATACCTATAAAGCTAAAATGAACTTAATAACATTTCTCACAGAGTAATAATCACATTGGCAAAACTAATAAAGAACCAATCACCAAATAATTTGATGCCTTACCGTCTGAAAATTAGTTTCACGGCCGTAAGTATATATTTAATTATGTATCTAATCATTTTGAAGAGTAACTACGAGCACTTAATAAATAAGAAATAAAAAAACTGCAATTTTAGACAACATTTTCTCGGAACAAAATTTCATGAAAACGCGTGTTACATAAAATAAGTTTTTAAAGGCAAAATTCCAAGTAAAGTACAGTACACACAGTGTATTCAAAGCGTTATCGACTCCGGGTGTTTCTTTAGATAAAAATGATTGTGTACACACAGGCTAAGGCGTAAGGCGTAATACAGGATAGCGGAACAGTGGCGCTCTGTTCCATGTAAAAATGTTGAAGCAAATAAAAAAGTGAAAATGTTACACATTCCCGGAGGAACTTTAGGAGATATTCTAGTTTTAAATTTCTTGTTTTACTTGTCTGTACTCAGCTTATTGTGGATCCTACTAATATTAAATGTGAATGTTTGTATGTATGGATGTTTGTTACTCTTTCACGCAAAAACCACCGGATAGATTTGGATGAAACCTGGCACATATGTAGAAACTGCCCTGGAATAACACGTAGGATACTTTTTGTACTGGGAAAATGTTACATCCCTCGGCAACACGGGTAAAACCGCGGAGGACAGCTAGTGTATAATAAAGAAGTATTATTTATAGACTTTATTGTTTTCGGTCAGTCACACGCAATCACGATATAAGTCTCAAGAAAGATGTGAAGAGAGTTTTCAAGGCAATCATGTATTGCAAATTTGGTATTGGAAAATAGTCTTTATTAGTATAGAGATAAGATCTAATGGTTATTTGTATGGTGATACTGAGGAACCTTATCCATAACACTATAGAGTTCATTTTACGTTAACACACTTAGGTGACAAAGGGGCCTACTGAATTCCATAAAAGGTGTGAAAAGATTTTTCAAGGTTGGCAATAGATTGTCTATGGTATTGAAAAATTGTCTTTGTTATCATTAAGATATGATAAAAGAAAAAATCTAAATTCCAAACTATTTATTCAGTTTAGACCCGCGAGGGGACCTATGAAGGTTAAATTTAAAGTTACAGAAAGTACTAGTACTTGTAATGTAACATCCCTCTAGAATGCGGGAGAAACCGCGGGGACAGCTAATATTTTCATATAAGAATAATAAAGGCGGAATAAGTTTCAGGACACGCATACATTTTAAAACTCCTTATTAATGAAACTAATATTTTTTATCTTATAATATAGATAATATAAAGAATATATACACAGTACGCCTGGCAGAATTCTGGTCTAAACAAATTTAGCCAGAACGATCGACACGCAAAGAAAATAGGGTTCCTTTGACACACACCATTACCTCAAAACTACTGAACATATCTTGGATGGGACTGCTACCTTACGATCAGGAATTTTACGTAGATGGTTTTAGATGGTCATGATATCGATAAACGTGGGTGAAACCGCGAGGGACGGCTAGTAATTTATTAAAACAACGCATTTAATTCCTTTACAGTAAAAAAAAGTCTTTAAATTATAATTGTGTACAAGAAACAAGCAAAACGTAACACAATCCAAATTCAAACTCCCCTTAGAGTAGCTATATTATCTGTGCGTATTAATTCTGACGTTTTAATTAAAATGCGCAGCCATAATCCGGACAAAAAGGCCGAACACAATTCCATTTTTGAAATTCAAATGAAATATTCTCTAATAATAATATTATGAGATATGTACTAATTACAATTATGATTATTATTCTCACGTTCTAATTGGCTATTACAATTATTCTGAACGCGTCCGATACGAGCATTAAAGTGTCTACATTCATTAATTATAAAGTTTTGAGTATTTCCAACTTTAATGGCTATTCTGAACTTGTTTCATTTAATAACCTATGTTTAGTTTGACTTGTAATAATGTTTTGTTTGGGTCTATACAGGAACGTATTTTTGTAATCTTATTCATAGCTGCCCCCGCGTTCCCTAGGGAAGTTCCTTTTTCCCGACATAACAAGTTAATCCTTATAACATTAGTTATCTGCCAGTGAAAGTCCCGTCAAAATCGTTCTAGCCAATTCGGAGATTAGCTGCAAACGTTTTAATAATTTTTTTTTTGTGCTAAGTACCCTTCTACACTTACTTTCATATGCATTCAGTCAAGCTGTTATGGTTTTACAAACACACACATCGATTTTACTTATTTGTATAGGTGGTTTTATAATTAATTCTCTACGCGTATCTATAATATTAATTGAAATAGGTAATTGCACATTGAGGTCAGATTTGATGTGGTTTAAATGGAGTTTATTTGTTTTATAGATACCTATAGAAAGTATAATACAGGCACTTATTTTAACTTTATAATTTAATTAACTGTAGGCAACAGGAAATTTATTGCTCTTGAGTTAAGTTGACATGAATGGACAAAATTTGAGATACTCTAAAAAATAATCTAATTACTTTTATTCTTGGAAAGTATAGATATAATAATATATAATTAATAATACGCGGTCATATGGTTACCAGTTAACTGATAGCTAAATATAGGTACTACTTTTATCTAAATTCATATTAACATCCGGGCTCAAAAAAATAACTATTCATGCACAAAATGTTTGTCCTGGGTGGGAATCGAACCCACCGCCTGTTCAATAGTCAAGATCTCCAATATCAAACCAACTGGCTTGAAAATAATCAAGAATTTAGAATCACATCTGTAAAAAATTATTATAAGCGCGTATCAAAATTTGTATACGGGATTCACTTTAGTTTTTGCATTACATTGATGAGTCAGTGAAGTGAACCAAATACGCTTTCATAATAAATCTAGGTACGCAGATAACAAAACCTCGTGGAATTTAGTGTCACTTATTATTTATCGAGTGAGCTCAGTCACTCGGTTAGTTTCGCAATAATGAGGTTATTGTTTGTTTAACATATAGCATATAGCAGTTTATCTTCGTGTTATCGACGCATTATCGGGTTTTATCGGTCGACGACTGGTGTATGACGCCATGTTTTACTTTCTAAGTGTCGTTTGCGGCGGTTTTTTGCTTTAGAAGATGCCTTTTGTTTTCGCAGTCTTTTAATCGATAGCAAAGTGGTTTGTTGTCTATGGAAGCTGAGACGGTTCGAATACTTTTTTTTTCCAAGGATTGATACTGGTCTTAGAATAGTCTTTAAAAAATCGAAAATGCTTTCCGTAATCAATTTTAAACTGTTACAGTTTGAAGTCGATAAGATCTAAAGGTCTGTTCGACGACTAAGTAAGTCATAGAAAAATTATCTTTATGGTGTTTGAGATATGGTTCATCTATTGATTAGCAGCACAAATAAAAACAGAAAACTAAAATTCAACATACATATACAATTTATATAGCAAGAAAAATAAACCGGCCAAGGTTTTTGTTTTTAAATATTACTAGGTACTAACTTTAAAATATATAATGATTATTTCTCAAGGCAAACCGTTTTTTTTTTTTTTTTTTTTTTATGCCACTTGGGCCGACAAACAAGCAGACGGTCCACCTGATGGTAAGTGGTCACCGCCGCCTATGAACATTTGCAACACTAGGAGCATCGCCAATGCGTTGTCGACCCTGAGACGTGAAGTTGTTAAGTCTCATGTGCCTGTAATTTCACCGGCCCCCTTACCTTTCTAACCGAAACACAGTAATACAATTGCATTACTGCTTCACGGCGGAAATGGGTAAGGTGGTAGTACTTCCCCGGACGAACTCTGCACTAAGAGCTCTACTACTACTATGTTATTAAAGGCTCACAAAAATACTCAAACAATTTTCAGCTGACACAAATTCCTAAACAATTTTCAAACCACAAATTCATAAGAAGTAAATTTTTAAAAGCAAATTTTCCCGATTTCACAAAAGAGCCCGGTAACAGCTAAGTTACTTTAAAATAAAGCCAGCGGGCACAAAGTACATTCAAAGGCAATGCATTCTCTATAAAATGCCGATAATACAGCCTTACCTACTGTTGGCTTTGTGTGCCATTGTATGCATGCATGTGCACATGTAGTGCATAAGTTCACAAGCTCGGAACTGCAAGCATAAATCTTTTCCAAAGTAAACCTGTTTATTTCTTTATGGGAATGCGTTCGAGATTCTGTTTGGCAAGCGAATCTGTTGCATTGGATAGAAATATGGTGTTAGGGTTTGTGATGCCGACGTCACAAATATGGGAGGAAACTCATTTGGAGGGTTACCTCTTGAATTGGCAGTCGAATGCTGTCTCGTTTTGGTGCTAATATCTTTTTTTTTACATGCTTCTTTGTCAATGTCATTATTGAATGCGAATATGAAATACTAGCGGTCCCGCTAGTTTTTATCCTATATAAATCGTTTTAAGGGATAAAATAGTATCCTCTATGATATTCCACAGCACTAATACAACACCATAACTATGTGAGTATATCTAAGTTCGGTAGGTTTTAAAGAAAGAGGAACAAATATTCATACCTTCATACACATCCATCCTCATAAACCTTCGCATTTGTAATATTAGTCGGATAGAACGAGATAGGACAAGCTATAATATAATATAAACATCATTAAATAATAATGATTTTCCATAACAATAAATGCAACGGAAAACTCAAAGGTAAGTAAATACAATCATTATCTATTTATTTACATAACAAAATGTGTATGTGAGTACACACTCATGTCTGTGTGTATGTATGTGTGCGTTTGAGAATGTGTACGTGCGCGTGAGTGAGTGAGAGAGTGTATGTGTGTGTGATGATATCATCCATTACATTCAAAACCCCACTAGATCGAGTGTCACCTTATACTATAGGGCCAATAGGGTCTGCGACTTGCGTAGTTTTTAGGTCAATTTATGCGTTTAAAGCAAAATGATTTGATTACTTAAAAGAAAGGGGGCCTTAAGCAAGAACAATAGTGCTTAGAAGTAAACTACACTGTAGGTAATAATAATCGAGAATATAAATATAATTAATACTGAATCGAGAAAAATCATATCTCATAGACGCAACTTATTCTTTAACATATATAACTAGCTCTCCCCCGCGGTTTCAACCGCGTTCTTGAGGCATGTAATATTTTCCCAGGAAAGCAAAATATCCTATATGTTATTCCGGAATATCCTCTATCTAGGTGCGAAATTTCATCCAGATCCGTTGGGTGGTTTTGAGGAAAAGAGTAACAAGCACTCATTCTAACAAAATGGCGTTGATAAGATGGAAATAGGATAGAATAGTTGGGAAAGAAGTAGAAAAGGATTTCTTCACTATATTATATTGACTTGTTTCCTATAACATCGTGGTACAAGGAGCGTTTTACTGTTCGAGAAACATTACATTTCTTTACTATATTATATTGACTTGTTTCCTATAACATCGTGGTACAAGGAGCGTTTTACTGTTCGAGAAACATTACATTTCTTTACTATATTATATTGACTTGTTTCCTATAACATCGTGGTACAAGGAGCGTTTTACTGTTCGAGAAACATTACATTTCTTTACTATATTATATTGACTTGTTTCCTATAACATCGTGGTACAAGGAGCGTTTTACTGTTCGAGAAACATTACATTTCTTTACTATATTATATTGACTTGTTTCCTATAACATCGTGGTACAAGGAGCGTTTTACTGTTCGAGAAACATTACATTTCTTTACTATATTATATTGACTTGTTTCCTATAACATCGTGGTACAAGGAGCGTTTTACTGTTCGAGAAACATTACATTTCTTTACTATATTATATTGACTTGTTTCCTATAACATCGTGGTACAAGGAGCGTTTTACTGTTCGAGAAACATTACATTTCTTTACTATATTATATTGACTTGTTTCCTATAACATCGTGGTACAAGGAGCGTTTTACTGTTCGAGAAACATTACATTTCTTTACTATATTATATTGACTTGTTTCCTATAACATCGTGGTACAAGGAGCGTTTTACTGTTCGAGAAACATTACATTTCTTTACTATATTATATTGACTTGTTTCCTATAACATCGTGGTACAAGGAGCGTTTTACTGTTCGAGAAACATTACATTTCCTCCATTCTTTACGTATTGTGGAAATATATGGAGTGGCTTATTTTATGTTACTTTTTTATGTGCCATAAATTATTTTATGAAATATTATTATTGCTCTAAGCGTTTTTGGAGCATTATGACATTTAACTATACTTTGAATGTATGAGTTATTAAATATATGAGGATTAAAAACACTTGACTACAGTTATTAAATGCTGACACTTAATATTTTATTTTTGGACCACTTTGTATAGTGGTGAGATACCCTGAATTTTACACCGCATGTCGTGGGTTCGGTTCCCACCAACAAATATGACATCAGAAAGTATCTGGGTGTGATTTAAGTATGTATTTTAAGTTGTATATAAATTATATCACAGTATATCCTATTTATATTATAAATGCGGAAGTTTATGAGTATGAATGTTTGTTACTATGTGACGGAAAAACTACTGAACGGATTTGGATGAAACTTGGCACATATGTAAAGCATACTCTAGAATAACATATAAGATACTTTTATCTCGGGAAAACGGAACGTCTCCCGGGAACAGCTAGTTAATTATATTTTACACACACACACAAACATATATCTTCCACGAATGTCATGTCTATAGATTACAGCTGTCTAATTTGTATATGCCATAGACTACAGCGTTTAATTAAACGAACATCTAACCCTCCAACGGTGCATCCTTCACCAGTACCACGAGACGTCGCTTTATTGGTACACGTAAAATTTACGAGCGCTCGCAATAACCGCCTATAACTAGACATAACTGGATTATTGTCGGAGGAAACGCGTGATGTTATAGCCTAGGTGTTTTACCGTACTGCTGTTAAGATGTCGAACATGAAAAGTGGTTGTTATTCGTTACGGCGAAGGTGATTGGTTCCGTGGTAGTTTGAATTGTGTTCTAAAACAGCTGCTCAAATTGATGGTGGAAATGAGAGGCTGGCTAGCCTACGATCTATAAGTTCAATAGGTTGACTACCTGTCCCCCGCGGTTTCACCTGCCTCTTGAATGATGTAACATTTTTCCGGGATACAAATAATCTTATGTGTTAATTCAGGTTATTAACTATGTATGTATAAGCTTCATCCAAATTCGTTATGCAGTTTTCGTGAGAAAGAGTAACAAACGTCCATACAATCATCCCGACAAACTTTGGCATTGATTATATTAGCAGAATATTTTTACTACACCGACCATTTGTTTGAAAATGGCAGGCGCAATGTATGCAGCGTAATTATTTTAATCATACAAACCCTAAAATGGTCAACTGACGTCACATTTTTCAAGTCAATAAATATTCCCACATTTTGAATTAAGAACTATCGAAAACATTTAAGAATCAACATAAACTCAAAGTACATTACACAACATGTTCTTATTTTGAAACGAGATCACTATTACGGACGCGACGCCCCTATTCTGACACTCGTCGATATTGATCAATCAGTCACTCCGGTCGACAGATGGCCCGTCCAATCACCAGTAATGAGGACCGCGTATATGTGCCAGTGCAATTGGCACCGTTTGTTTACGACAAATTGTGTGACATTTGTGATAATCTATTTATAGGGCGGCCGTCACCTTTATCTTATTCCTAATGCAAAATGTACTTTTACTATTAAAATTTGCTTTTTCTACTTGATGAAATTTAAGGGATTTGATACTTAATAACTTGGGTCTCAGGGTCGATAATGCATTGGCGATGCCTCTGGTATTGCAAATGTCCATAGGCGGCGGTGACCACTTACTATCAGATGACCGTCTGGCTGTTTGTCAGCCTACTTGGAAAAAAAGAAAACTTAAACTTACTAGAGTAGAGTGAAGCTTAAAGATGTGTAATTACCTGAAATAAAAAAAGAATATTATTATACAGTGTCATATTATACTATCTTTAAAATGAAAAGAAAAATAGGCTAAAATCAGTGCATTTCACACCTTGTAGAAACTTCAGAAACAACCTATCTCTTTAAGAATTTATCCTATATATATGTGTGTATATTTGTCTCTTTTTAGTGGCGCTTTCATCGAGTTTTAAATCAAGAAGCTAAAGAAGTTTTCACTTAAAAAAAAACATAACGATTCATCTACAATGATATTATAAACCAAAACGTCAAATAAAGGACCTAAAAAAGTCCCTGACGAACAATTTATCACAGAAACACTATGACAATCACTTGCGCAATTCCACCTAGCACAGTTTCACTGCCATCGGACGACAGACACTTTTTAACGATACCCGTTTGATCGCCACACCGTGTTGCAGTAATTGGTCTATGTACGTGAAAATTGTTGTATAAACGTGGTCACCCGGACCGATGCTTTGTGCCTGTCATAGCGTAATAGTACCGATCGCGACGCACAGGTTAAAAAGTTAAAAATAACTGACTGTAGTTGGTTTTAGAGTTTACAATTCAAAGTTTTTTATTACTCTTAAATTTTGATGAATATTTTTTTATACTTTTTGTCTTTATCTCCTTGAGTTCAATAAATCAATACCTGCTTTAATTATAAATAAATATCCTGGGGCATTCTTTACACACGGCCATCTGATCCCAAACTAAGCAGAGCTTGTACTATGGAAACCAGATAACTGATATGCTACATATACTCTTCTTTTTTTTTCTAAATACATACTTATATAGATATTTACACCCAGACACAGGACAAACAGACATGTTCATGCACACAAATGTTTGTCCTGGGTGGGAATCGAACCCGCAACCTTCGGTTTGGCAGTCAGAGTCGCTAACCACCAAGCCAACTGGCAAATCTTAAATTACATATAAAATACTTAGATTTATTAATAGCATATATATTATTTACTAAATAACCAAATGGGGATTATTATTTTGTTTATTAAGAACAACGACATAAAGACAAGAATGATTAAAAAAATAATGTTTTAAATTTAAGAGTAATGACAATATTGGATTGTGAACCCTATGCTGTTATTATCATCATGCTAATCGTTTTAATATTTAAATGATATCTAGGAGCTTTACAAGCAACTTCCCTGTATGGAAAGGATCTACACATACAATACAACCAACAAAAAACGCATAGACTTTACTCTAAGAAAGACGATTCTTTTATTATTTTGGAACCCAAATCTAGCAAAGCTTGTACTGCTTGTACTCTGGATCCCAAGAAACTAATATAAAACTAAAATATTTTTTATTTTATTTAAATAGGTACGTTCTTATATCGAAATTTATACCCAGACATAATGCGAACAGACATGTACATGCACACAAATGTTTGTCCTGGGTGGGAATCGTACCCACGGCCTGCCCCCTTATTCAGCTAATACAAACTTCGTCGGCCGTTTCACGGAAACCTCGGAGAGCTTACCTCTCACGTGATTAGTAGTATTAGCGTAGTTAGCGAAAGATACAGAGCAAACAGGCCGCGACGAAACATCCTCGAGTTAGTGTCATTTTCCTTACAGAATCGAGCCTCTGTTGCGTGGCAGTCAGGTTATTTAAAACCATATTTTTAAATACGTTTAAGAATAATGTCACTTATCTAATCGAGCAATGTTATCCAAGCCAAGGTTTGCAAAACACCTCTATCGTTTTAAGGAAACTACTTTAACCTTAAAATGTTAGTGGTTTAATTTTCCTTAACACGACCCGGCACTAGTCAAATAATTTTTTAAAATATTTTTTGCAAAATTCTGAACCTGTTATAAGAGAAAATATTAATACTCGTATATCCCTACTAATATTTTAAATGTGAATGTAAGTTTGTTTGTTACGCTTCCTGCGAAAACTACTTAACCGATCATCATGAAACTTTGTATACATATTCTTGGAGGTATTAGAAGTAACATAGGATACTTTTTATCCCAAAAAAATGTTACATCCCTAGGGAACGCGGGTAAAACCGCGGAGGACAGCAGGTATATTATATATGTACCATATTACTTAACTAGCATTTTAATTACTGCATTCCTATTTCCGAAAATATTTTATCTGTGTACCTCTACTAAACCACATAAAAAAAGATCAAAATTCATTACCATTTATTCAGTTAAGGGCCGCTGAGGGAACATATGAAGGTCAAATTTAACGCTACTACTAATTTAAATCCAATCACCCGTTTTGTCCAGAACCCATTTCGAGACAAATTTCGGACACATGGACAAAAATTTTAAAAGCTGTTATTTATGATGAGCCGCTTAAAAATGGCATGTTTTTAGTCATTTTAATGTTATTTATATTTATTTACTTAAAGTTTATCTAATAAGCCCATTTCGACAACTAACGAGTGCTATACAAAATTCTAATAAGGTTGATCATCATTATCATTCTATTAACCATTGGATCAAAAGATGAACTTTATCTCAAAGTCATAAAGATGATGTTTCTATGATATTCTAGGGCCTTCTACAATTAGAAAACAATAAAGACGAGAATAGCAGTTTTTAAAACATGTCTGTATATTTACTTTTTTGACAAATTTTATGATAAATATTGGTTTTATGAATAAATGATGCTAATTCAAGTATTTTAAAAATGATGTCTGTTTTTTTTCCATACAGTCAAATCATGTAATTTCGCGAATGCTATCGATAAGCGCGGGTGAAACCGCGTTACAGCTATAGTAACAGATTATGTAACATAATTGTTTCCGTGTCAGTGATATCTGATATTCGAGCTATTATTTAAAGGTCAATCCATTGTTTTCGGTAAAGGTTTTATTGTTCCACACGACTTGTGTGATTGCATTTAAAATTAGAACATCTGTTCGTGATTTCAATTTCGATTTAATTTTTGTATTGGAATCAATTATGTGCGCTCAGCAGATGTGTGTTTTGATTGTTTGATTCTATATGTATTATATTACTAACTATTGCGGGGAATTTTGATTTTCTCAGGATTTAAAGTAATATAAGTGTTAATTCAGCTTATAGATAATCCGATCAGTCGTTTTTCCGTTATATCTGTATAGATAAATCCATCCATGCTCACAAACATTCGGGTTTATAAAATTAATGAAGATCTAGGTAAATGTGAATAAAAACTTCCATCCAAAGCTACCAAAATTGCGTGATTGACTGACAAGCTTTCACAGAAGCATTTTTTATGTTATTGGAAGGTATTCTATTTTAAATTCTCATTTCAAGCCTCTATGAATGGTATATATATATAAAAATTATGAATTACCATAATTTTTTTCTTTTATTGGGACGAAGTTCCTTATCGCGCGTTATGAAAGGGGGCTAGACGGAAAAAAATCATACGAAAAGTTGTAACGACACTTTTTTTCGAAATTTAAATGATATGGTTTATTATTGTGTTTGTTTTTTTCATAATTTACGCTAGCTAAGCTACATACAAGATGTTTAAAATTCTGTTCCATTTATAAATTAGTATAATTAGTATTTATTAGCACAGTCTTGATCTTTTATTGAAGACCTTATACTAAAGACCTTATACTAAAGACGAGAGATTGCAAGTTTTGTCCAGTGTTTGGGAAAAACTCTGCGTTTTGGTCAATTCCAATGCGTATCTTCGTTCCATCCGGCTCTTGACACCACTCAAGTATTATATTTTACTAACTATCCCCCGTGGTATAATTTAAAATATTAAAAAAGAATTGTATGAGTAAATAAACCTCATTAACTATCAAAGCGGCAATTTACATTCATATTCGTCTCGTAGTTTTGCGTGAAAGAGTAACATTCCGTCCATCCATCAATACCCAGAAACTTTTGCATTTTGGTTTACACAAAGTTACTTAAATAATGGTATACCAGGTATAAGGAACTGACTTACAAGACTTATAAAAACTCCCAAGTAAGTACTAATATTTGATCACAACATTCGCCTCACAATTCCTCCAGCTCTCTCCTCGTTCTGACGCATAAAAACTACTAGAAGTTATAAAAAATATGACCAATAAAAAAGTTTTACGTTTTAAAACGCGTCGACGTCAAAAAATGCCAGTGGGTATAATGATGTATTATAATATAGACACCTCACCCACTAATATCACGGCTCTCAAAAATAGCGTCAATACTAGCTTTAAACGCGCGAAGACAGGGATGGTAAATAAATGTCACCTAACGGTGTACCTGTTAGAGAGAGATGAATAAACTTCTTTAGTTACATCGACAGTGGTTGGCGCGCGACTAAATAGAATTTGGTCAATTACCAGAATGATAAGTTGCCACTTCTGAGCGCGGGTAACGCATCTATAATTTTTATATTGGAGGAACCCCGCGACCGCAATGAATGACAACCCTAACGATTTTAACACATAGGGTTGCCACCCTTCTGATAAAAAATGACAATAACAATTCACACAAGGAGATAAGTAATAATACTAGCTTGTTAAACCGTAAAAATGTAATAATGGGGAAGGAAAAGTCAACAACAGTTGCAGATGTAGATTAATATTATGCATGGGTGCTATAATCTACCGCCATTTTTTATAATCCCCAACCAATTATCACGTGTGTTGTCAAAAAAGGTTCAATGAACGGCTTTGTTTATTTTGATATCGAAGGGTACTTTTGGATCTTGTTGTCGTTTTTTTAGTTAGACGCATTTTAATCTGGTTTGGAGATTGAAATTTGGTGTTTTTAGTGTTACCCGCAAAGGGTGCCAACAGGACTCTATCCGCTGGCAATTCGCCTGTTTGTCAGCGGGCTGTATCTCATGAACCGTAATTGAAATGTTTACAGTAGTACTACTATTAATAAATAAATATCCTGTGACATTCTTTTACACACGGCCACATACATCTGGTCCGAAACTAAGCAGAGCTTGTACTATGGAAACCAGATAACTGATATACTACATATACTACTTTTTTTTCTTTCTAAATACATACTCATCTAGATATTTACACCCAGACACAGAACAAACAGACATGTTCATGCACACAAATGTTTGTCTTGGGTGAGAATCGAACCCGCGACCTTCGGCTTGGCACTCAGAGCGTTAACCACCAAGCCAGCTGGCCTGTCAAACTACTTTGGCCGCTATGATAACAAATAATAATAATTTTTAATTAATCAGCCAGATACAAATATAAAGTGTATGTGACAATTACACTGAGACAGGCTATAAAATTATATGTTCAAAATCGATTTGCCAATGACTCTCATACTGAAACCTTTATTTTGAGTCACAAATAATAATACTATAATAAAGTCAAAAATGTAAGGGTTCCCATACAAGAAACGTGTTTTTTCGGCTCATTGTCAAATATTAACCGGTGGTACGACACCCTTCGTATGTGAATCTGAGTCGTACTTGACTTTTCTTGTTCCTTTTTAAAATATCATTCTATATTTTTGAGACAACCTTTCTTATTCAGCTTGTTCAAAAAACATGAACATACAATTATAATACTTTTGTTTTTAGGAAAAATGTAACAAATCTACCTAACATAATTTTGTGTGCATCTCCATACCTAAATTATGTTATTTCTTGGACAGAAATGTTCTGAATTTCATTAAACATATTGCATATTTTGAGCCACGATTATAAACTAAACCTTAATGACGCCCGATGCCACAGGTCGTGGGTTCGATTCCCACCCAAAACACATGTGTGAACATGTCTGTTCTATATCTGAGTGTAAATATCTATACAAGTAGCGTTGCCAGGCGTCCGGATAAAGCCGGACATAGTTAGGCTTTTTGATTGCCTGTCCGGCCAAAATAAACGGTGTCCGGCTCATCCGGCTTTTGTTAGGCTTTTTACATTTCGCAAACGAGCTGGTAATAATCAAAGAAGCTTGATTTAACATTTTTTTTTCATACCTATACTCAGTCACAAAACCCTGAATAATGTAGGGTGTCCGGATTTTCACCCAAATGTCCGGTCAAACTGACTGGTCTGTCCGGCTAATAGGTTAGCGATCTGGCAACCCTATATACAAGTATGGATTTGAAAAAAAAAACGTAGGTGATTTATCTGGTCTCCATAGTACAAGCTCTGCTTAAATTGGGATCAGATGGCCGTGTGTACAGAAAGTCCCAGGATATTTCTAGCCGTGAGGATCTGTTAATGGCTATCTGTTATCTATGTAAAAATTATAGTTTATTAAATTTACTGTAGATCTTCATTTCATAAGTAAATAGATTTCTTATTTATTTACTTAATCATAGCTGTCTCCCGCGGTTTTACCCGCGTTCCCGAAGGATATCACATTTTCCCAGGATAAAAAGAAGCCTTTATGTTATTCCAGGATATGGTCTATCTATGTGCCAAGTTTCAACCATATCCGTTTAGTAGTTTTTGCGTGAAAGAGTAACAAACACTTACATACAAATCTTTCCTCTTTATAATATTATTATAGATAAGTAGTATAGATTTATGTTCCTACGTGTAAAAGTAATAGTAAATAACAAAAAAGGGTACAAATACTACACAATCATGTTTTATAATGAAATAATTGCATCGCATCAACCATACCCTCTAATTACACGCGCGGGCTAATTGCAAGTTTCCATATCAAGATTATTTGGTCAAACATTGGCTGAACAGTGGCGGACGGACTTTGATTTGAAATTTGAATTAGAATTTGGTATTTACTCATGGCACTTTGTGGCATGAATTTTCCTTATCAATTGATTTGTCTAAGGGATTGAGTTCTGTACCGAAAATTTCTTAACCCGCATGATATAATATTCACTAAGCTGTTTTATGAGTAAAAATGTAAAATTTAGGTGTCTGTTTGTTGTTTCAAAATAATAGCTTTTTTACGAAATACTATTTTTTGTCTGTTTATTCCGGTTAATCTCTGAAACGGCTGAACTAATTTTGACGGGCTTTTAACTGACAGATATAATATTTTAGTTATAATGACTAACTTAGTCTACTAATTTTTATTTCGGTAAAACATAAACACTCAAACATGGATGAGAAATAAACAAAAAGCTATAGACAAAGTAAAAAATGCAAATTAATTTTAATACTATAAGACCGCGTAAAAAAATGATAGTTTATCCGAGGAACAGTTGGCCGTTGTCGGTCAAACATTGGCCGCGCAGTGCGACGACCCCACCATGTGAGTGTTACACATTCAATTAAATATTCAATCGTCAGTATCAGCGCCCCGCTGCGGCAAGCATTGTACGCCGCGCACTGCGATTAATTCCAATTTCGAACCTACAAATTATCGGGCGCTTCCTTGGCGTATCGTGGCCAAAGAGTAGATGTGAATAGACGAGCTCTGTTGTAATTGAAGATTTCATTGTACACTCTGTGGAGGCCTGTAATTGGAAAATAATTGTAATTCTTTTCACTGCGTTTGTAAAAGAGGATCCGATTTCGATTTAAAAAATCATTTGGACTCCGGAATCAAAATCATCAAAAAATTTTGATTGAGTCGATTTTTTATTGTATTGGTAGTATGGCAATGAGCTTCATTTAGCTCAACTAGTGCGAATTTCGTGAGCTTTTGTGTATGTCTGGTTATCTCGGAAACTACAGCACCTATATTAAAAAAAGATCACTGATAGATACTAATACTTTTCCCAAATGGCATAGGCTATGTTATAAACCCGTGATACATTAAATCCTTTGTAAATACGGATGAAACCACGGTACGGTAGCTAGTATTGAATGATAAGATAAAAGCAAATATAAAGCCACATTATTTCGAGTGACTATTCTATGAACACCTTACTTACCAAATGAATCATCAAACAAACCCTATCATTACCCTGCCCCGAGAACGTCCGAAGAATTACGAGTAATTACGACCGCTAGAGATCTTGACTCCGATTGAACGTACCTAGTAGGCGTGGCGGTTCTACATTTGAATGACAGCATTCATTGTTCGTGGCAAAGAAAAATAAATGTTTTATTTTTATAACGGACGAGTTCTATTATTTTTGAATATGTTGTTGGAGTTGATGGCCAGTAATAAGTTGTGTTTTTTTTATGTTTAATATTTGACCAAAGTTTCGAAGCAGTCTTATAAAGTAGGTACGAAAGATTCCTATATTTGTGCTGAACAAAGAAACTTTTCTTTGTTCAGCACAAATATACGCAGCACGATACACTGAATTTATATCATTACTAGTTTCCGTCCCACGTTCCCGCGGGATCATATGTTTCCCGGAGATATAAAGTATCCAATAGTGATCTAGAACATATTCTGTCTTTTATTGCTTTTCAGCCATCAATCTTTTCTTTTTTTTTATTATATTTGTGAAGAACAAAACATTAAAAAACAATAAATTCTTTACTTTATTTTCTAGTCAAATGACAAAAACATAATTTATTTTGTTACATATTATACAACAGTTTTATCGGATTGTGTTATCTAATTAGATTTTTATAATATCAACAACCCAGCGTTATAAATAAGTTGGCTCTATTGGCAACGTAGTGTTGATCAAACAATAAACGCTTTTGAATTTTATCTGTGTGCCAAATTTTAATCAATTCCGTATCTACAGCCGTTACGGAGCGAAGTGGTAACAAACATATATATTATTAATTATTATTAACAAGAAGAACTGATACCTTAAAGAACTGTGTGAGCCAAAATAGTGATAAAGTTCAGACTTAGAACTATCTTAACGTCCATAACAAATGACTGTGTTATGGAGGATAATATACATAATAAAAATAATTAAAAAAAACAAGAAGAAAAACCCAAACGAGTCACATTCAACTTACCTTTGTTCATTATGCGTAAATTTTTATATCGCGATAAAATTTTATATTACAGCGCCATCTATTATCAACAAAAACAAACGCAAACTGCATTACGTGTCACTTTTTTGCTTGAACGTAATTTAATAACATCCGTACAAGATGGTCGTGAACTTATATTATGAATATTTAATAGCATACGATATGTAAATGTTCGTCCTCATTCTACTGGCCGACTTTAATTCTACGAAGCTAACGCAAATAATGAAGGTAATTAAATAATTAATATGCACGTGGAATAATGCGCAATTTGAACTTTAATTACTTACTTATAAATGTGCAATGAACTTGCATAGCCTTTAATTTATGAAGTAAACAGGCAAACGGCCATGTGGATGTCGGATGGTTTGTGTAAGGTTCCGTACCTAAGTTATTATAAAAACTTTTTCGAGTAGTAGAGTTCTTAGTGCAGAGTTCGCCCGGGGAAGTACTACCACCTTATCCATTTCTGCCGTGAAGCAATAGTGCACTTGTATTACTGTGTTTCGGTAAGAAAGGTAAGGGGGCCGGTGAAATTGCAGGCACATGAAACTTCACGTCTCAGGGCCGACAACGCATTGGCGATACCCTTCAGTGTTGCAAATGTCCATAGGCGGCGGTGACCACATACCACCAGGTGGACCGTCAGCTTGTTTGTGGGCCCAAGTGGTATAAAAAAAAAAGAAACAGATATTATATAAACTTATTAGGAGCAGAGTTGTCACAAACGTCAGGCCAGTTGGCTTGTTGGGATTTCCACACCATAGGTCGTAGGTTCTATTCCAAAATTCTATTCAAATTCAAAATTCGAAACCATTTTTTCAGTTTAGGCCCGCGGAGAGCACTTATAAAGGTGAAATTTAAAATATAAAGATACTGAAGCCACCACAACACAACTTGCCGCACAAGACAACCTCTTGTGAATAAGAACATTTCTATTCCATGTGGCTAGGTGACTATATCTATAAATAAAATAAAAAATAAAATAAGCCTTTATTGCTAAGTTACTTATTAATTACATAAATATTTATTACTATTGCGGTAGATTGGTTTCTTGTTCCTCAGCTTGTCCTTCGACATAGGCCTCCTCTAAAGATTTCCACATATCTCTATCCTTCGCAGTTCTCATCCAGTCAGGGCCAGCAGTTTTCTTTAGATCATCTTCCCAACGTTTTGGTTGTCGCCCTTTACTCCTTTTCCCGTCTCTGGGGTACCATTCTAATATAGTTTTTGTCCATTTCCCATTTCTCTCTCTTAACATATGTCCTGTCCATTGCCATTTTAATGATTTACAAATTTTGCCCGCATCCTTGAATTTAGTTATACTTTTTATGTTTTCTAATCTTATCCTATCTTTTCTCCTTATCCCAATTACACTTCGTTCTATTCCATTTTGGCATACATTTATTTTCCTTGTTAGTTTTTCCGTTAATGCCCATGTCTGGCATCCGTATGTTAAACATGGCAAAATGCACATATTGTATACTTTCCTTTTCTCTTTTATTGGCATGTCTTGGTTTTTCATGATTTCACTTAAAGACCAATACCTTTTCCAAGTATTGGCTATCCTTCTGTCGATTTCTTTTTGCATAGTATCGTTTGGTGCTATTAACTGTCCGAGATATAGATATTCTTCTACATATTCTATTTCTTCCATATCAACTCTAATAATGTATGTTTGTGAACTATTTGTCATAATTTTTGTTTTGTTTGTGTTCATTGATAGTCCTACCTTCGCACTTTCGTCTGATAATTGTTGTAGCATTTGTTCCAGCGTTTTCGGGCACTCAGAAAAAAGGATCAGGTCATCTGCAAAACGTAGATGGTTTAACGTTTCACCGTTTATGTTGAGTCCATTTTTATCCCAATCTAGTTTTCTGAATACCATCTCCAAGGTTGCCGAAAACAGTTTGGGTGAAACGGGGTCACCTTGCCGGACACCTCTTTCAATAGGAAACTCTTCTCCTGTTGCCTCCAACCTAACTTGTGCTTTACTGTTTGAGTATATATTTTTGAGTATTTGTATATATTTTCTTTGTATTCCCTGCATATGTAGTGCTTCCCAGATAGAATCATGTTCCAAGGAGTCAAAAGCCTTATTATAATCCACAAATCCTAGATAATAGATTTTATTGTATTCTTTGTATTTTTGTAGAACTTGCCTCAGTACATGTATATGATCTACGGTTGAATATTTACTGCGGAAGCCAGCCTGTTCTTTTGGTTGATTGAAGTCAAGTGTTGGTGTGATTCGAGATAGAATAATTTTCGAAAAAACTTTATAGATATTGCTCATCAGACTAATTGGTCTATAATTACTTATATCACCTTTATCTCCCTTTTTATGCAGCAGTATTATTGTGGATGTGGTCCAATCGGCTGGGATACTTTCAGTCTCTATAATGTCATTGAATAAATCCGTTAACATGTCAGCTATCACCGGTGCAGTCATTATTAGTATTTCGTTAGATATCTGATCGGTTCCAGGTGTCTTGCCTCTTTTTTGGGTATTGATTGCTCTCATTGTTTCCTTTGGTAGTATTTTTGGTATGACCTCGTCCTCTGTTTCAATGTTTTGGCTTAACTTTATATTGCTGTTCTTGCTTTGGTATAGAGTTCGGTAATATTCGGTAGCTACTTTTAGTATCTCTTGCCTTTTGTTTGTATACTTTCCATCTTGTTTTTTAGCTTGTATCATCCAATCCTTTTTAATGTTTAATTCTTTTAAAGCTTTTTTAACACCGCCGGTTTTTTCGATATGTTTTTTCAATGTTTCTTGTCTTTTAGTTTTCTTATCTTTCCTCATGCGTTCATTGATCTTTTTACTGATGGCAGATATTTTAGAGCGGTAATCTTTAGTTTTTTTTCTTCGTAATAATTCTTTTCTTTCTTGTAGCAGCTGATATGTCTCACTAGAAAACATCTTGTTCTTCTCCGAGTTTATTTTTGTTGTTTCAGTCGCTAACATGGTAATGAATTTATCATACCTTGCCTGGATTGGTTGTGTACTTTCTTTTTCTTTTCTAATAATAGCTTCTAAGTTGGTGTTTAGCTGGTCATTGTTACCGGTGCATATTATGGCTGTTTTTCTGTCCTGGTATTTTCTCACTTTCTTTATAGGTGTACCTGTTAGCTGAGCGCGTACCATTTTGTGATCCGAATAAAAATTTAAGTTATGTATAACCGATATGTCTTGGAAGTTTTTTGACTTGTTGGTCATGATAAAATCAATTTCATTTTTGTATAGCCCATTTGGTGAGATCCATGTCCATTTCTTTGTTTCTTTTTTCTTATAGAAGCTATTAAGAATACTTAATTTATTTTCAAAAGCGAAAGTGATCAATCTGTCTCCATTCTTACTCCTTTTACCAAATCCATGTTTTCCCACTGTATTTCCTTCACCATAACTGCGACACTGTCCTATTTGTCCATTGAAATCTCCCATTACAATAAGGTTTTTATGCGCGTTTTGAATAGTGTTCTGTAAGTCTTCATAGAATTTTTCAATTTCTTTTATATCTTCTTTTTTGTTTGATTCTATTGGTGAGTAAGCTTGTATGATGGTCCATTTTTCGTTTTCTTTTAATGGTAATGTAATGTTTAAAATTGTTATTCTCTCCGATATGCCTCTTAATTCTTCGATTCTGTGAGCAAGCGTCTTTTTGATTAGGAAACCTACGCCATACAGACCCGGGGTCTCACCTTTGTATTGTAAGATGTAGTTTCCATAGTCTTCAATTCCTTCCCCATATCTTCTCATTTCACTGATTCCTATTATGTCCCATTTTATGTCTTCTATGGCTAGTTCAAGTTCCTGGAGTTTTTCAGTAGTTCTTAGTGATCTTACATTGAAAGTAGCTATGTGTATATCTAACGTATTTTTATTAAACGTATTTTTATTAATCTTTAGAGGGTCGTGGTCTTTTTCCCCCACGAGGACCAGTCGGCTTGGGGGAGGTTGCTTAGTTTTAACTTCTTTATTATTTTGCTTAGTATTCGTTTTCCATTTCCGATCATCTGTGTTTAATTGCTATTGTTTTTTCTCAGATATGATGCTTGAGAGAGAGTTAGATCGCCCTCTCATCATATCAAATGCGTTTATTCTATTATTTTTGGACGCGATTAGTGTCTGCTGTTTTCTGGGCTGTAAATCAGGTTGAGGAGAGGTAGGAATTTCTCTTTTCCTTTTATCCTTGACACTAGTGTTTTCTTTGACGACGAGTTTATCATATTTTATGTATGCGAAATTTCCTTTTTTCCTTTCTTCCATGAGCTTAGGTTGTAGTGCTTTCCTTTTCTCTATAATTTCTTTTGAGTAGTCTTCTGTTATATATAATTCTTTAAGTTTTTTTTTGTTTTTCAATATTTCACTTCTTTTCCAACCACCACTTAAGCCAAGGAGCGTTGGTCTTGGTTTCGCACCTATGTTTGGTTTTCCAATGCGGTAGAGCTTGGTTACGTCATAGTCTTCAATTGTTATATCTAAATCGTCCAAAAAACATTTTTTCAGCTTTTGAAGTAACTCCAATGTAGACTTTTCATCTTCTAATAACCCATGAATTACAATATTGTTGCTTTTTTTATCTCTCTCTAGATACTCCACTTTTTTCTCCAAGTTTTCAACTTTAAGTTTCAGTTTTTTATTTTCTTCTGCGATAGGTTTCAATTTTTCATCCATTTTATTCATTATTGCATTACTTAATTCCACTGTTTGCTTTTGCATTTCGATTTTCATTTTGTCGAATAGTAGTTGAAATTGATCTTCCATGATTTTTATATGTTGCCTGTATTGGAACGTTTTGATGATTAATTTATTTGTTGGCAACACTGGGCTGACGGATGACACTTGCTGTCAAACTGTCAATTTTGTGTGTTGGTACGGTTTCTGTTTCGTATGTTGGTACTGTTGATCGATTCTATGATTTCTAAGAATTTTATAGATCTAACCTCCAATAGTAGATTTTATTTCTTCGTAATTTTCACTGTAACCCAGCCAAACGCGTTGTTTATTGTTGCTAACTTTCTTATATCACTTATTTCAACACTGGATGTGATGTATTCGTGCAAACTGTGGTGTTAATGTATTTATTATCAAAAACTTTTCCGGAGCGTCGATACTATGATGTTTACAATCCAAGGACCGGAAACGGAACCCCGAACTAGGAATACGAATAGGAAGACTATATCTATATTAGGTATTTATTAAGAAAATAAAGTACCTACTATATCAGTTATCTGGTAATTCAACAATTATAGAGCGGTTCGATGAAAATCCTCCAATTTTTTGGCTGCATTACACCAATATTCATAAGAGAAAAGTCTGTGACATACGGACGGACAAACAGGACGTTAAAGGGTTTCAGGTTGCCACTGAACCCTTTAACATCAATACCTATAGAATTGTTTATCATGTTTATGCCTCAATTAATAATAATTATACTTTTAAGATTACATTAATGATATCAACTATTTCAAAACAAGGTATTATTACAACAACTAGCTCCGCGGTTTTACCTACGTTTGGGGAGTGTTACATTTTCCCGGGATAAACAAACCAAACAGATATGGAATAAATGTTGGGATAAAAGTTTTGGCAAGTTTCATCCACATTAATAGAGCGTTTTCTAGAAAAAAATAGAAAACTTTTATCCCAACATTTATTCCATATCTGTTTGGTAGATTTTGTATGAAAAAGTAACACACTTTCGCATTTATATTAATAGAAGAATACTATTTCCTTATTGATCATACATCCATTCGTATTTTGTTGTCGTTTTAGTTTGTTTCCAGGGAATGAGCTATTTATATGCCAAATTTCATCCAAATCCGTTTGGTAATTATTGCGTGAAAGAGTAATAAACTTTCGAATTTATATTAATATTAGAATACTATATCCTTATACTCCCAAATTCTTTTCAGCTGTTGTAATTTATTTCCAGGGAATGCGCTATCTATTTGCCAAGTTTCATCCAAATTCGTTTCAACCAATCTTTGGTATCCTACTACATTATAAATTGCACTAATATTATAAATGCAAAATTTTGTGAGAATGTATGGTTGTTTGTTACTCTTTCACTCATAAACGAATGGGAATAGATGAAACTTGCCACATACAGTTTATAGCCTGGACATAGGATACTTTTTACCCCAGAAAAATCTTACATCCCTCAGGCAAGCGGGTGAAACCGCGAGGCACAGCTAGTATAATAATAGTAAGGTACTATTTCCTTATGGATCATACATTCATTCATATTATAATTACGTAATTTTGTTACTTACTTATACAAAGGCGACATTGTAGTGACTCAATTTGTTTCTGCTACAGTCATCTACGATGACTAGCATCTATGGAGGTATCATTATGTTATTTTCCATTCGTTATTAAAACGTATTTATATCTTACATCTGGAATCATCAAGATTTTAATCGAAGTGACGAACTTATGTACCTCTTCTCCCGGCCCTGTTCCTAATAAGTTAGAGGCGAAATGCTTCTAAAGTTCCTAATCAGTTGGGGTTGGTACAATACGTATGCTTTCTCCATTCAGCCCTACCTTCAGACCAAAGGGTCAACCTATTGGAATGACATTAGCAACACTAGGGGCATCGCCAATGCGCTGTCCACCCTGAGACGTGAAGTTGTAAAGTCTCATGTGCCTGTAATTTCACCGACCCCCTTACCTTAGGGTGATCCGCGGCTGAGGACCTAGAGACCTCGGACGCACTCTCCACTAAGAGTTCCTTACGCACTTCCTTACGGATATCATCCAGAGATGTAACAGAGGGACTGTTAGGTAATAATAAATAAATTACCTAAGATATTGTTTTGGTCTCAAACCACCAAGCCAACTGGCTTATCATATACCGAACTTAAGAGTTCCTTGTTCCTAACGATCCGAATATCGACCGAATGACTCCGAATGAAGGAGAATGTCCGTATAGTATTGTACATGGAACTAAATACTCGTAAAGCTTTAAAGGTAAGTGCATCGCGAGGTACCTTGTAGTCTTATCAAACTGTGAAACGTATGAGATAAGCAAATGAAGAATCGCAGCGCAAATTAGATTTATTTCTCATACTGTCATGATCTAGGCGGTGGACGAGTGGTATAAAACTGGTCCAGAACAGTCCAGGGTTGACTTCCGAGTCGGGTAATGATTACCACCAGCCCGAGATTGGAAGTTTGTATGCCGAGGCTCGTTAGGATTTGAAATCTATTAGATGGGTCTAATCTCATTACTGATACCTCTGCTTACCTCATCGGGAATAATGTGAGTGAATCTATTTGTACATTCACGACAGTCTAGTCAGCTTTTAAATTATTTAAGGATGTGAACACCGAAATAGAAGATCTTTAAAGGAAGATTTTTTTATATGTCTTTTATGTGTATATTATATCTTCATTAAAATGAAAGAGAGAGGTCCGACATAGATTATAAAAAAAAATCCATTAACTTTAACATAGTAGCGATACACGTACTTATGGTAAGAAGGTCACTCGTTTATTTATTTATTACAAATCTTTGACCTTGGCCTTTTTGCCCCTTGAAGAAATATTTTAACCAAGCACCGATTAGATTACAACGCTCATTAATTTGTTGTAATTTATTCCCCCTTTCTTCATTCGTTTAATTTTCGAATATTTCATGTTATAATTAAATGCCGTGTTTTGTATCGGAAGTAAGGTCAAGGGCGGGTCAAGTGTTTCTAATGTTAGCCGTTGTTTTAAGCTATAGAGACTATATTTGGATAACAAACCGTTCAAACAACGCGTCTTAAACTAGGAGATGACAGATCCACTTGATGCTAAAACCGACCTTGATAACACCCTTTCTGCTCTGTTAGTTCATTTTTATGAAGATCTTATCATTTTCCACTAAGATTATTTGCGCAACGTGCTCGAATTCCCACGGAGCCAACTTCTCCCCTGCGTTCACGCCTATAAACATAATAACACTTAGCTATTGTCATCCTCGGAACAAGGTCACATTCTCCAGACGGCCTCCAATATTTCGCTTCCCTCACACGATAAAAGTTGGCCATTTTCTTCGTAATCCTTGTCACGTGTGCCATACTGATAAGTTGTCGCGACGTGTGCGAGGGTATTTGCATTCTTCTGTCGGTACCAGCTCGATTAGTGCCTACAAGTGTTGTTGCTCCGATAGCATGTGGGGCGACTTCTATTTCTTTTGTTTCAGCTTGTGGGTTTTTACCGCCGTTATCTTGAGGTTTAATTAGTCGAAGGATAAGTTTAAGTCTTATAATAAGTTGGTTTAGGTTTTATCTTCCCAGAACTTTTTGGTGAGAGTCCTTATTAGTTACCTCTAGAATAATGTCGCGCGTGTAACATGAGTAATCATCGAACACCGTGTCAACCATCTAATATGTCTTTCCGCAGAAATATGCAACTCGATTAATTGAATCGAATACTGCCTCGAAATGTAACTCGAGTTTGGTATATCAATTGGAAGACATAAATTTTGAACTTAATACTAACATAACAAAACTAATATATCCTGAAACATTTTTTCACACACGGCCACCTGATCCCGAACATAGCAGAACTTATACAATGGCTAAGTTAGTTCGCATACCTACTTGACATAGATATTTAGACCGACAGATAAAATTTCATGAACACCATGCCCATGACCAGTCAAGGAATCAAACCAACACACTAACCTGTTATTAATACTGTAACGCAATAAGACGATGTTTAGCATAATGTTTCTCGTAAGCAGAACTTTTCAGTGGCATCAAAGCAACGAGGAATGAACAAACAAAATGCAAATTATTCCTAACGACCACTACTAACAGCTACCGCCGTCTCCGAGTTCTCAGAATTAGCGCCTTTATGCGACATTACAGATGCTTTGCTGCCTCTCTCTTGCACGTGCATAAGCAAAAAGAGATCGAGATAGTTTGCAGGTGTGTTTGAAGTGACGTGATTATCAAGGTGCGATATTCAACGGTTTCTTTATGTTTGTTTGGAATTGGTAATTGTATGGAGTCTGATCAATTTGTGCGATTGCTTACGTCTGTGGAGTTTTCTTTGGTGGCTATCTTTTTCTAGGTAATTTATATTCTATTATAATGTGTGTAAGGTTTCTAGTCTCTTTTTTTCCTAATGAGTTATGACGTTATGAGACAGTGATGTACAAATCGTGCATACATGTTGGAGCGTACAGCAGATGGTTTTCGTAACAAAATATAAAGTATTTGAATTTGGTAACCTTTTTATAAAATGTAAATGTTACATACATAGAAATATATGGATAGCAGCAAGCGTTTCGAGAAACAAAATACAAAGTTATTATTCAAGAAGGCATATTATATTGAATTTGTACCTTGTTTGAAAACAGAATCATTTTAAAATACCTGCAGCAATAATTTTGCAAACATAACGTGAAGTTTATGCTTATTTGTAAGTCAATATTGTATCAACTTTACTACCCACGACAAAACTCATGAATTTTAATAATACCATACTCATTTAACGACTCGAAATTCAATTCAAAAACCGAACGAAAATATTTTAAAACCTAAACTAACCTAAGACAACTGCCACACAGCTCATAAAAGTACGGTACCTAATAAAATTGGAATGTTTATTTTAAATTTAGAACTGACAGCGCCATGACAGCTGTCTGTCGGCCATTATCATTCACAAAGCCGCGGAAGAGCAAATGAACCGTTAAAAATAACAATTTACCCGTGTTTTAACACTGTATTTGGATGTAATTATGAGTACATTTAGTTTCGGTTCATTTCGTTGACTAATATTGGTCCGTACCTAATAAACGAACGTGCGTGACATATGGGCAAACGACTTGTAACCAATGTTTTGTTAACTTTACGTTGGCAGCCACGTGCTTAAAGGGCGTGTAAAAAAAGTTAAAAAAGTGTAGCCTGCACGGAAAAAATACAGTCGTGATCACATGACTCGCTTCATCGAATAGAGTAGCAACTTTTTAAGCTGTATTTTTTTTACACACCTGCCGCCAGACTGTGTTGCCCCTCTAAATCGATAAAAATAACCGTAAACTGTTCTGTTTAAGTAAAAAGCACATTAACAACAGCATTAAATATAACGTAACGACGTGAATAAAAACTGAAAACGCTGCTATGTGAATTTAACGATGGTTTTTTGTAATGCATTACCCCTATCGTGTAAAGGTTTTTGTTGAATAAAGTAATTTTCGTTTGAACACATCATGGCTTTATTAGCCGCCATCGGGTGACTTTACAATTTTTTAACGTGCTTTTTTAAATTGCTTTTAATTGAGGCTGTAAATTTTAATAATGTGGAAGAAATTGAAGCAATTGGTCACGATTCTTATACACACATGCTTGTTATTAAGGTTCAGTACTTCAAAAGGGAAAAATGAACTTCATCTCCTCAAGGGATTACTTTGTTGTCCGTATGTCTGTTTGTCAATACCAGTTTTCTTAAGAAGGCATGGAGATATGAAATTGAAATTAATATCATGAGAATTTATATAATTAATCTGCAAATACCAAGTAAATATTGCCAATTCAATTGAATCTCTAATTTCTATTAAAATTTTGAAGTATCTAAGTAGGTATTAATGTTAAGTAGGTTGCTGTCGCGGGCGAACGCGATTAGACATATTTTTTGTGCCAAAGAATACATAATTTTTACCCCTAAGGGAACGCACGTGAAACCACGGGGGAGAGCTAGTGAATAAAATTACTGTTATGAAACACGAAACGGTATACGCCATAGTATCACGGATCTTTATCAAAAATATAAATTTAAAACGTAATTTATAAATATTGAATGTAATATTGAGTAACCGATAAACATTTAACATAATAACCGGAGATAAACGGAAAATTTGCATATATTAAACTTAATGCTTGACCTCGAGATGTTAGAATGATGTGATGTATACAGACATTTCAAATGACGTTTACGTTTAATAATGATAATAAATATCCTAGGAAACCATTTACACGCGTCTGATTCCTAAGCAGAGCTACTATGGAAACCAGATAACTGATTTTCTAATTAACATAACACAAAATACTAAAGACGTGATCCGTAAATGTACCTTCATAGCTAAACTCGATACTGGCAATAATTGCGATGACCGTCAAAATACGTATGCTTATAAAATTTGGGCTTATTTGTATTCGCAATTTGAAACTGCAGAAATACCTAAGATTTTTTTTTTGTTTAAGTTTGTTTATTTTTTCATAAATTAAATTTTGTTCCATAATTATTGGTGTCAACTTTTCTACAAAAATTATTTAGGTTTATAAAAAGTTAAAAAACAAAATGGTGGGCGAACCGAAAGTTCCGTAAATAATAATTCCACAAATTTCAACGTAAATAAAGGGACAGTAACTTGGAATTGAGAAACATAAAAGTTAAGTACCTATCTAACTAGGACAATGGCAGGGCTCAGAGGCAAGGAAAATATATTGAACAGTAAAATCAAAAAAAGACTTAAAACCTCTCTAGAATTGGGTTTGAATTTTATTGATACAATGTCGTGACAAAATAAAAAAAACATACTACAAATATGTCTGCGATCATATCAAGGTCCCCAAAAAACAAAAAACAAAACGTATTTCGAATAAGATTCCATTACCTTAATTAAAGTTCAAAAAGAGGTTTCATTATTCATTACGCATAATTTAAAAATATAATCTGAACAGCGAACCAGTTCTATGGTAAAAAAGAAAATTAACAATGCAAAATGAATTGTTCAAGAAAATATAAAACAAAGTGCTACCATTTAGTTAAAACTTAATGTTAAGATGCATTGCAGAGCAGGACTATTTAACTTTCCCGCTTGCAAATTAAATTTAATATTCTGCAACAAACATGACTTAAACATAAATAAGAATTCACAGCAAAACTTACTAAGAAGTATTATATATAACTATAATTGGGTAGGGAAACCCGTGGAAAAATTCGTCAAGAGAAATTGAGATGTACAGTAAGTACTTTACGTGTGTATTTTGCTTGTTACCCAACATGACTCGTCTGGCACACATATGTTGATGACATAAAACCTTGAAACGATACGACAAGCATTGCCTCATAAAACTTCATATTTTCATTCACATGTTTTTAAATTCAAATTAAGAATAGAAGAACACATTCATTCAAAGTTTTAGGATACTTTTAGTCGATTTTTAGATCTGAGTAATAAACTCAATGGGTTTATTTCTAATCTTTTATTTGAATAAAGACTTTTTACTTCAGTAAATCAAGTAACATTATGAAAATAATATTAAGAATAAAGAAAATGCCAAATCCGTTATAAAGGAGAAACATTTAAGGAAACCATTTCAAAATGTAACTTTTTATTTACTAAATTAATAGCTTCTTTATTATCTATAATCATTAAAAAGTCTTCAAACAACTAACGGGAAAGAGTCTTAATATTATTCTGTAATTTATTAGCCCAAATTAATTTTAACATTTTGTTTGTGTTAAATCAAACAGATTCAAAGAGTAAATTAAAATAAATTATTTAATTAAAATTTATGCCATCGTTCTGTTTTACTTTTAGTTTATTGAAGTTACAAATATTCAAGCGAGAAGCTACAAACTAAATCAAATCACGACTTCAAAACCGTTTGGATACACGCGATTTTATCAGTTTTATTGAAACCATTCTTCTTTTCTAGCACTATTATTTATATTCTATGTTTCTAGGTCAGTTTGTCATGTCTGAGAGCATTTCAGAAAATGAGAAACCCGTTAGATTTATCTTTTCTCTTGATCCAATATAGTATTTCTTTTCCTTATTACGTTCCAATTTTAAATTTCGATTGTACTTAAAATAGATATTATTTTTAAAATTTCAAAAATAGAATTTTCTCTATATACAGATAATTTAAAGATAAAAATCAACAACCTGTAATGATAACCACAATGCACAATGACATAACGATTCACGTCCTCTGATTTTGAAATTCGAATAAGAAAAAACAGACCTGCAATTTATTTTTAAGAAAGCATCACAATTTTAAAGACTAGCTAGCGTCCCGCTGTTTCTCCCGTGTTTCCGACAAATCCAATATAGTCCAGGAATTCTAACACCATATGTTACTTGGAATTAGTGAAGCTTTCTATCAATAAAATAATTATTTAAATCGAATGTATAGTTCCCCTGATTATCTCCTAAATCTAAACTAACAAACTTGGCCTCTACAATATTAGTATAGATGGCAAATTTTACAGTGAATAAATAAATCCCAAGACATTCTTCACACATGGTTACCTGATCCCAAGTTAAGCAGAGTGTACTGCTTGTAGTATGGCGACCAGGTAACTGATTTACTACATATACTACTTTTTAAATACATAATTGTATAGATATTTACACCCAGACACAGAACAAACAGACATGTACACAAATGTTTGTCCTGGGTGGGAATTCAACCCGCGACCTTCGGTTTGCCACCAAGCCAACTGGCCCGTCAAGTAATCAACCATACGTAAAATATTACCAACTCACATAAAATACTTTTAAAACTAAAAACCTTATTAAGCAAAAGTTCCATTAACTAATTTGACATGTCATTTAAAATCTCTCCAAGTTTGTAAACTTAGATAGTAAATTGAGTTTCAAGTCCCATTGTAACATTTTCATTTCTTAATGTTGTAAAGTTGAAGCCTTTTTGTTTTTTTATTGTAGCAATAATAATAAATATAAAAAGTAATGTTGAACTGCAGAAAGCTAAATAGATTTGTCTAGGCAGGTTTGAGTTTGCTAATTTTATTTTACTTGAATTTGGGGGTTTTATTTTTGGCAATGAATAATGCTTTGCAATAAATGTGTATGGTTATGGCTACCTAAGAGACAAATTCGCTTAGCTTTTTTTATGTTTAAATTTTGAGTCTAATTATGGATAAGGAGATGTTTCTGTTTTATTTTACTATGTACAAAACAAAGAGTAATCTTTATATAGAATATTGAAATAAATAATTTCTAAAATTGAATTATTAAGTTCATATTATTTTCCAAAAAATTTAGTAGTGCAATAAATAACTTGTTCTCCAGGACATGCCTTGCCTTTATTTCTGAAACATTTGGAGCTTAACGTAAAATGTTACTTATGTTTATAAATAGATAAATAGAATAGGAAGGCATAGAAGACAAACAAATATACATACTTACGTACAAACATAATTTTATGTAAGTCTTACTACCAAATACATTTTCTTGTCTTTAAATTATGGTGAATATAATATTAATCCTATTGCTTAGTTAAAAAGAAGAGAAGAGAGAATAGTCACTTTGTTTTATTAATATTTGGAGATTAATAGAAGAAAGTTAAATTGATTAAATTGAATTACCAAGTCCATAGAAATACATGATAATATTCAAATATAAATATATCGGCAAAGCTCGGCTTAGAGGGGTCCTGTATTCGACCCCAGATAGAGCAAAGTTTAATTGACGTTTCTTTGTCAGAAATTATTACCTGTAGCCAAGAATGAATGGATCCTTGCACTTGGGACTTTAAATATACTCAGTGAAATGAATTCAATAGGTACTAAGACGTCTGGTTACCTCTTAGATGACTGGACTAACGAAGAATTATATTTTGTTTGTTTTTTCATGGTTTTTTGAACGAACCAAATATGTACAACGTGTTACAAAATATCCCGTAAAAGTATAATTCATTATCAAAGCCAACAACCCTAGTAAACTGTCATGTCAGGGAACCAGATTATTTAACAGAAAGAACTACGTACCTATTTTACCTAATAATTGTCCACTTTAATAGTTTTTCTATTTTTCAGTAATAAAAATAGTTTTTTTATTTTTTTGGGGTATGTTACAGCGTTACTACGGTTCTTAAATATTGTGAATGGACTCGTAATAAGGCATCATTTAACCTCCTTTCGGCTTTACGGGTAGTTTTGTAACAGCCTGTATATAGTCAAAAGAGATAAGCTTACCTACTACTATTATAAATACGAAAGTTTCGATGGATGGATGTTTTTTACACTATCACGCTAGAACGGCTGATCCGATCTGGGAGAAATTTGGTATAGAGATAGATTATAGTCTGGCATAGCACATAAAAAAGTTAGATACCTTGGGAACGCGGGTGCAACTGCGGAACCAGCTAGTGTTTTATAATTAAAAGACATATCATCAAAAAAATATATGTTACACATATTATATGTAAATTCTCTTCACAGTAACATCAATTAAAAGTAAATTGCCGAAACTTGATCAAAGCGAAATCAAAACATATTTGTTTGCTGCAATTGCCTTGAATGGTAGAGGATTGCAAATTGAAGATGTATTTAAGATAGTGATATCTCTCTCTAATTGCATTTAGGTCACTGAAATCTAGCTCTATAGAATCTAGGTTGTATACGACTCCATTATTGCTTTCACGACTATAGAGGTCTGTTTTCATAATACATAGAGTTGTATTGTTTTCATGTTCTTTTGTATGCTTTCTCAATTACGAACATTAGTGTTTTATATTTTAAGTAGCTGTTTTGCTAGTTTTCCCGGGGATTGTGCATTTTCCCGGGATAAAACGTTTTATGTGTTAGGTAAGGTTATGAACTACCTATGGGACAAGTTTCATCCAGATTCGTTTGGTAGTTATTGTGTGAAAGAGTAACAAACATCCATATGTCAATACTCACAAATATCAGCATTTATAATATTATCAGGACTTTAATTTTTTTTAAGTAACATTATAAGGCTGTTTTACAGAACAAATTCAAAAATTCTTTGTTAACCAAAACTAAACCTTAATATCTATTCTTAAGGTTTATTTTTGGTTAAGTTTAGTTTTTTACAGGAAACATATAGTTAAAATAAAATAATGAAAGGGTTTTATTGTGATACCTACCAGAGGTCTTATCTTACGCATATTTTACAACCATTTAATAAAGCTTTTGTGTTATTGAACTTATTAAAGTTAATACTAATTTGTTTATTCATAAACAATCATTTAAGCTACATGTTCATTATCTTTATAAATCGTCTCATAAAATTTATCGCTTGTTATTTCAATTAGCATATACAAATTAAAAGTTAACTAACATAACTTATACTTTTTAATAAGTAATTTCTAAAAAACCTCAAACAATAGTCGCGCACGTTCACAAGTTACAACATTTCTTTCCAGTAATCACAAGTAACCTTTGTAAAATCAAACGAAATTCATATTTCAATATTTACGAGTGAGCGCCGTCTTATTTTTAATCTCCATTGAAATGAAACTTTTTGAATTATAAAAATGGCATAACGCCAAATGAGATTTCAAAGAACGTAAGCCTTATCATTGTCTAGGACCCACGCTAAGTACGGCATTATCACTTGAATTCAACAAACAACTCAACATTTCGTTATTAGGCTGCTCTTTTTGACAACGGCAAAACTTTTACAAGAACAACATCCGTTAACACTTGTTATTGATAAATAGAAACATTGTTCTTGGAAATATTGCTTTGTGTTTTCACAGAATTTTGAATAGATTATAGAAGTGTAAAGAACTAGAAACGGCTACTGGCAGGATTCTTGTGAAAGACTTATAATTGGAAGAAGAAATTAGAAATTGTAATCCTAAAAAAGATACTGCGTGAAGCGTAGATTAAATTAAACGGATATTATCTGCTTTCTGATATCTAATCTTTCATAGGTACCTGAGACATTTGACATAAGAACATGATACTATTTATACGCTACTTAGGAATGATAACTGATAAGTCAAATCAGCAACTTTTTATGAACTGTCAAAACCATCATCTATTTTTGAGTTTTGTACGAAATAACAAAATGTGACGTCATAATTGTAGACCATCAACGGTACTTAAAAATCATATAAATTATAAAAAAAAGTATCACATATGACAATCCGTCTATTTTTAGATGTTCAATACTGGTTATTGTTTGATTATTATTCTTGAATACAGTACCTAGTCTCTTATTTTCTTAGCAGTATTACACAGTATGAAATACAAACATGCTGAAGTAGCTCTAGTAGTTTCACAGACGCTGTTCCTATACCGAACAAAACGCAAAGCGTTACGTAACGTATAGACTCAGATGTTTAATGTTTACATATCAAATTTCATTAATGAATTCGAGTAACAGTCAATGTCTACAGTTCTAAGAATTCAGCTTCGATAAACAAAAGGTTGATATCAAAGAATTTTATATGTGTTTTATAAATATTTAGGTGGACATTTCCGGTACTTGAAAGGTCGTGCGATAAACTCTGAAGAAACAATAAAGAGCGATTGTTTTTTGTAGAGTGTTGAAATCCGGAGTAAGATATTGACAATAATGATCAAGTAGTTTCTTACGCCATGGGCCGACAAACAAGGACCTGATGGTAAGTGGTCACCGCCGCCTTTTCAACACTCGGGGTAATGCGTTGTCGACCCTGAGACGTTCTTTAGTTATATGCCAGTTATTTCATTATTTTCCCTTACCCTTCTGATAGAGACCTATGGAGATTTACAACACTAGGGACATCGCCAATGCGTTGTCGACCCTGAGCCGTGAAGTTGTTAAGTCTCATGTGCATTTCACCGGCGCCCTTACCTTTCTAACCGAAACACAGTAATACAAGTGCACTACTGCTTCGCGGCGGAAATGGGTAACGTGTTAGTACTTCCCTGGACGAACTCTAAACTGAGAGCTTTAGTACTCAAATGTTTTATGTAGAATTGTAGAGTACTGTAGTATAAATGGAAGTGAACAGCAGTAATAAAATTAAACTGATCCATTAATTCTAGAAATAAATTATAACTGATACTCACATTAATGGGCTGTAAATTTGTTTAGACATGGTAGTTCAGTAATTCAAAGCATTCTCAACAAAAGTATTGTAAAACCCAATAGTTTTAAGTTCATATGACAAGACGTTTAACAAAAATTATAAATTGTAATAAAATACAGCGAAGCGAACAATTTATTCAAATGCGTTCTTGTCTTTTATACAATCAGAAACTTTTTAGTAACCTTTCTCACATAACTTCAGTACTAACTTTTTAATTTATTATCTGCTAGTTGTACCCTGTGGTTTCACCCGCGTTCTTCGGATAGAATTGAGCTTATCCCTCTCTATACTATAGGCTGTTAGCCAAGTGTGACAAATTTCAGCAAAATCGTTTCAGCCGTTTAGTTGTGAAAGCGTAACAAACTAATAAACAGACGCACTTTCGCGTCAATAATATTATTTGTTATTATCTCGTATAGCACTGGAATTTTCCTAATCATATTTACAAAATATAATTGCGATAAACATGTAAATAAATAAAACAATCTCATTCAAAACTTTTGAATAAGATACGGGAGCTAAACGATTTGAGAACAATAATCTCAAGGTACAAAAGGTACTGAAATAGAAACATATTATATTATAGATACAATGAATACGTCGCGTAATAAACAAGTTGTAGCAACAATCCTTCCAAAGTTCTCAAGAATGATATCATTTTTATTGCTACAGTCTGATTTACTCATATCTCCAAGTAATCATTTTTATGAAACGATAAAATTATATTCACATGATGTAATAAAACAATATGAAATTGGTGCAAACATCTTGAAACGTCTGTAAATGTGAAGTTAGGACGCTGTGGCCACAATCGTTTGGATATTCGCCAAAATAATCAAGTAACAGCAAATCCGAATGTTCACTTATTTTATGTTCCGGATCTTTATTGACCATTCCGACAAGCAACAATTCAATTGACCTTCGATTCGAAATTGGAGCGCGATAACATTTTGATTTCTCTGTTTCGGCCAGCGTTGCAAGATTTGCAGAGCTCCTCAGCTCACGTACGTATTCCGATGATCTCATCAGTTGATTCATTTATAATTTAGTTTGCTCTTGACTCTACTATAAATACTCGTTCAGAATTAAACACATTTCGCCGAACTGATCTAAGCTCATTACCGTATTTGGCTCAATTATTAACAAGCGCTGATGTTGCTGTAGCTGAAATTTACATTATCTGTTAGTAGTTTAATTATGTATTCACCTTGATTCTATTAGTCATTCTTACCTAGGTGTATTGTAATCCTCTTATCTGAGTAGCGCAAACAAACGTATCTAACCTGTTTCTTGAAATTTTCTTACTAACCTTAGAATATTGGATCCAGTTGCGAAGGACCAAACTTTACAAGTTTCCAATTTAAAAACACCTTACTATCTAGTTCACTTTAAGAAAACGTTTCACAGGACTGCACGTTTGTAACACATAACATCACATTTTGCACTTACGAACGTAAAAAAATAAAAAAACAAATAAAACAAAACGAATCCAGTTGTAAGGGGGATGTTCTTACGCACGACGTTACGTGAACAGAAAACGAGTCACAGTTTATTTGAAAAAAAAGTGTTATTCGTCGAAGACTACGATATGGCAATCTTCGTTACCGCGATACGGGCGGACACGACGCGAGCGGCCGACTGACTGAGGGGAATTGAACGAGACGACCGGTGAACGAAAGGCGAAGGCGAATGGTGAATGGTGAACGCATAGGGCGCTCTGACCGCGTGCGAACGCTTGATCCTGCCAACCCTCCGCGGCCCAAAATAAGTATTATTAAATACGTACATTACCTCAGCGGCTTTAACCTCTTTGTAGCTTCCACAACGTTATTAACATTTTTTTATTTAAATTTAATGAGTTACAGTGTTATTAAAGAAGTTGGTATTTTAGTATGTTTACTACCTGCTTGCGCGTACGCTAGCTTTGCGGTATTGAAAGGTGTATTGTGTGAAATCACAATAGGTAGATAAAATCGACGTATTGTAATGGGAGCAGATGGTGAGAATCCCGTAGATGGATATACCCTATGGATGTGTTGTGTTATAGAAATATTTATCATCATATTTTTATTTAAAGGCATACCTGGCTTGATGTAATTATTATTTTTATACACTTCTCCGAAGCACTTGAACTGGTTTGCAATGTGGATTTAATTTAATTGAATGTTATTTTAAACTTTTTTGCTTAAAATTTTATTTGAGAACATAATTGATGTTGATCTGAGTTTCTTTGTTAAATCTCGCACAGAGTAATTAAAAATACCTAGAATATAATTCATTCATAATTTTTGCTTAAAGTAATAATAGTAAAAAGAGTATAAGGTATTATTCCGGTACGTTACTATGTTGCCATATGAAAAAATCTTGTTTATCGATAAAAGTTTTACAATTACTAAAATATATCCAATTTCAACCGGTTAGCAATTGCAAGAAATTAAGGAACAAAATGGTTTAAAACCAAAATATTAAAAGCTCAAGCTAACGGCAAGAAGATGAGTGAAAGCTCAACCAATGTTTGCCCGAACGAGTCGAACTTAACGACCCATTTGTCAATATTAGTTAGTTTCCTTCCGTTATAAAGTTTATGTGTTGCCATTGGCAGGTTATTTCTTATGTCATGTTCCAAGTTGTCATTTAAATTATTGCTGTAGTTAGTTTTAGATTTGTTTTGATCTCTTAGGAGCTATTAGGTTATATATTGTATTAAAGAATTTACTTGTTTAATATATTTTCATAAATGATCAAACACTGTCCAGTGCATTGAACAGTAAAAATATACTGAGGTATACTGACACAAAAAATTATCAATATTTTATAATTAACTAGCTCTCCCCGCGGTTTTACCCGCGTTTGTCAATATCACAAATAGGTTATCATTTGCGCAATCACATTTTGTGAGTAATATTTACCAATTTTCACCACGATCGGTCAAATCGTTAATGTGTTATAAATAGACATACATACATACAGGCGAGCTCCATCTTCGGCCTCTTCTTCACTTACCATCAGGTGAGATTGAGGCCAATCGCAATCACGTCAGAAATAATAAAAAAAAGGTTTTTTTATTTTTAAATAGCCAATGAGTCTAAAAACACATTTTAACATAAATATTGACAGAAAATTTAATGTATAGACAGATTCCACAGATACATACTACTAATATTATAAATGCGAATGATTGTATGTATGGATGTTTGTTACTCCTTCACGCAAAAACTGACGGAACAGTTTGGATGAAACTTGCCACATAGGTAGAGCATATCCTGAAATAACATATAGGCTACTTTTTATCCCAGGAAAATGTAACATCTCTCGGGAACGCGGGGAAACCGCGTGACAGCCAGTATATATATAATATAATGATATAGATTTGATTTTAACTACCAACGTAATCAAATACAGTAGATCTTTTGATGTCATACAATTATGATGTAACAACTTGCTATTTCACACAAAACTATACAAACGATCGTTTTGACACTTAAAAAGTTGCTGATTTGACATCCCTATTACGATTTACCTTGAAAACATTTTTTTATCTAAAAGAGGATTGTGGGAGCTATTTTATCACAGCTTTATCCTTCTGCAACTTCAAAAGCTACCGATTTTATATTTAGTACAGTTATAGAAATTACAATTACAGTCAGAGAACCAAAGTTATCGACATAGCTCAAAGAAATAGCAAGTTGAAGTGGCAGTGGGCTGGTCACATCACGCAGAACCGATAACCGTTGGGGTAGACGTGTTCTAGAGTGGAGACCACGGCTCGGTAAACGTAGTGTAGGGCGCCCTCCAGCTAGATGGAGCCATGATATACGCAAGCTGGCTGGCAGCGGTTGGAAACAAAGAGCTGAAGATCGAGCTCAGTGGCGTGCCATAGGTCGGTACCATAGGTAGGACGGAGATATGCTGATGATGATGATGATGATGATAGAAATTACTTGCCCGCATGTATCTCATAGAAAAATATTACAATAGTTTATAGTTATTAGAATTGGGGTCGATATAGAGAATGAGTTTGAGAACGAGAGTTTCTATAACGTCATATGAAAGAGCATAATTTTCAGTCAAAAACAAAATCTGGTAATAACTTTCACATTTGTTATCATAATTCTTTAATATCCTTATTACTATGATTGTCACTAGTCACACATCCTGACCCATATAGACATTGCATTACTCCAATTCCCATCGCAAAATTTCCCAATTTTAGCTCTACTACGACGCACATAAACAAATCAATCAATATCTATTCCCTACCTGGTTTCACCGACCCTTCGAATAACTTCGTCCCCTCAAATTTCCCGTTCTCGTTGTTCCCGATACATATTAAAATTCCTGTAAAAATCACCGGATACGTTTATATCAAGATTGCGTACGCGCGTGCATTCAACCAATTTTATTATGCACGTCCCAATAAAACGTATAGTGGCAATTTGTCACCGACCGTGAAATAGCTTACAGAAACATTGCTGCTTCAGTTTGGCGATAGTAAACTCTATCTTCTCGAAGTTAAAGTTGAAATATCTGTGAGCATATTGGATTTGTGTTTGGAAGGAAACGACGAGATATAGCGAGTTGTAAAAGTATACAGGCAACATCTATTGTTTATAACTGATTGACTCATCAATTCGATAGTAACTTTTAAACGTTTGTTGATACAGATTTAAGAGTTCACACATGTTAAAATTAGTACGAAATAGCTAATAACTGGGATAACACGCTTTTTTTTATTTCTGACGTGACAAATAGGCAGGGGTCCCAGCTGGGCCTGGCTTATGGACATTTGCAACACCAGGACTTTGTCCATGCGTTGACGACCATGAGACGTCAAGATGTTAAGTCTCATGTGCCTGTAATTCCATAATACAAGAGCACGTCCTTCACGGGAGAAATGGATGAACTCTGTATTCTCAGCTTTTCTACTCCTATGAGGATTTGTTTAAAAATATATATTTACTAGCTGTCCGGACAGACGTTGTCCTGCCAAAATAAGTCCATACAAAAATTCAGGGTTTCGATCGCAGCGCCCCCTACCGGGTCCAATTGTAAATCTAAACCATTCTCGAATCTCCACGAACACACACAAAAAATTTCATCAAAATCGGTCCAGTCGTTTAGGAGGAGTTCAGTCACATACACACGCACACAAGAAATATATATATTAAGATTAGCATTGTTATCTTTGACTTACATTAATTCTGCTCTTATGCATTGAATTTTGCTTGTTGCAATACTGCACTTCCGCCTACACAGATAAGCCCTCGAGGCTTCCGTGCAATTTAAAAAAACGAAAAAATACTTTGAATTTTCAAATTCTTAACCATAATGTAAATGGTATCAATATCTGCAATATTTATTAAAGCGTAACATCACGAAAGCCGCCTACAGAAACGATATGCATTGCGAAAATCCATAAAAGTGTAGGGATATAAACAAAGCTGGTTTAGCTACCACATTCAAGATTCAAGTTTCCTATCTGAAAGCAGAATCTGAAACTCACGGAGCTAAGCATTACGAACTTCTATATATACAGCGAAGTTATTATGGTAATTGTATTGCCCTTTGCCAGTACTTGAGACTTTATGGTTGAGATTTTTTTAAGGGAATCGATCGATACGTGCTTAATCTGAGTTGAGCAGCAAAGTGAATCTTGCTGTATGATATGGCAATCTGATGTTGAAATTTGTATAAAGAATTAAAAATTGTTGAGCTATAGAGGAGCGTGTAATGAAACTCCTTGTGCCTGGGGACTGCGGTCCAACTGTTAATGTTAAAAGCTTCTGCATGGTCAAAACCTGAGAAAACTTCGTTAGTGCTATTTAGGATTCTCGCGTTCATGTTCAAAGATGTCTCTAAAGAGCTAACATTTGTTTATCTAGAAAACTGTCCAGTTGATTTTTAGGTTAATTCAGATTTTTTGCTGGATATATCTTTCAAAGGCTAGTATTATTTTTATATCTATCCTCCAAAATAAAACTAAACAAAAATTAAACCCATAATAGTGATGTGACAACTCGGAAAAAACAAAACTCGATTTAACCCTAGTCAAAATTCTCGGGTTTAACTCGAGTTACGTAACTCGAGTTAATTGGATGGAAGAGTGAATGATTCTTTTAAATTTTTATATTCCCTCAGTTTCGCATAAATAGTTAAAAGAAATTGGAACTGACAAATGATATTTTTATCTGCTTCAATTATTTCTTTTTTTATATAATTTATTTATAATGTATTGGGAGAGTTATACTAACTAAAGTAACAAAGGAAATGATTTTTTGAAATTGAATCATTTATTTATGTATTTTTGGCTTTAATTTTAGCGGTTTTCGAACTCGAGTCAGAGAGAATTCAACTCGAGTTAGCGTTCGAGTTAAGCCCAACTCTAGTTTACTCGAGTCGACCATCACTAACCCAAAACCTAAAACAAAATCAGAATCTCGACTAAAAAAAGTTCTTAACATACATTTTGACTCTCAAATCCTCGAGGCCTTTTAAAATTTGGCTAGATGTAATCTCGTCAAAAAAATTGTATATTTAAACGAACAAATCTCACTCGCGCAATTTCCAAACGAGTTAATTTTCCTCCACAATAAAATGTTCATTTTTCGCAACAGAGCAATCCCTGGGCCATCGTTGAGCGAAATTATTATGCCAAACACACAAGTTGTAACGATTTGTTCCCTTACAGCTTTCATTTCAAAGTCGCTCTTTACTCGTACACTTGTTCAATCACTTCCATCCGGCATTACCCATAACTACTAGTTCCAATTAATAGGTATATTATTTTTAGAAACTCAAAGAAGTGTCGGAAACTGACTTGTTGCTTTATTCATTACTAGTTAAGGATGTGAGATATCGAAAGGGGTCGGAAATTTTTTGGGGTTAAATAAAACATATTCTCTTTCAATTTTACTATTTTTGAAGTTCTTATTTTCGTTTCTGATCAGAGGTTAATTTCACTAAATAATTAACTCATTCACATTCTCACTTATTATCATTTACAAATCAACGTCAAAATATATTTTTTAACATTGATACATTGGGATATAATAAAAACTGTACCTACTTTCATTATATTATATCTCGGAAATTGGGCTTCAGAAAGCGTATCACAAAAGAAAATTGCAAAAACACGTACAATGCTGTGTTTGCAGCATCTTAGTGCAGAATGTAATTCAACAAAAATACAATGTATCACAAATTGGTCTAGAATCAGCTCGCGTTGGAAACCTTTTAGTAAAAGCTACACGAAGTTACACAACTTTTATATCTTCAACAAGAGGAGTAATAAGGCACATACCATCGGCCCGTATCGTACAATCAAACAATGTTTTAGAGGGGGACATTACACGTATTTGGAATTGTTGAGATCTGTATCCCAGATAGCGCGGGAGAGCGACGCCGTGCCGTGCCTTATATTTGTTTCGTATGATTTCAATAAACGGTCTCCCTCGGAGCATAAATAATGCATGTCGAATTTTGTACGGGGTCCCGTACGACGGCATGGCGATCGATGATAATTGTGACTCTTCGGACTCCACATCTGTAGAATAATAAAGCAGGAACCGCTCGCGAAGACTAACATCCAAAGCGATTGCGACTTAAACAAGATTGTTTAAAATTCATAATCGCTTGCAAGATTGTAGCATGCAAATTGATTTATTGATAATGTTTGTATCAATACACGGATTCGAGTCCGTCCGAATTTAGGTCAGTGTTATGAGTTTTATTGGGCATGAATATTTTAGCACTTTAACTCATGTCAATGGAATGTTGAAAATGCTTTTTAATGAAACTACTGCTAATATTGAAATAGCTTTTGCTAAAAGTTCAACAATAGAAATAGGAGAGAGATTAAAACGGCATTTTTTGGGGATTTCCAAATGTTGGTGTACTTATTTGTAAAGTTTGTCAGATATTAATAGCTTTTATGATAGGCATCATATTTTAAGGCCATTGCCCATCCTCAGTAGCTCAACAAGTATTTTAATCAAACCGTGCATTTACGACTCAGTATAATGTAGGTACTTTCTTTTAAATTTCTTTGGAAGCCAGCCCGATCACTTTTACTTTTGCTCCCGGCCAAAAAGTTTTTTATTGTTTTTACTTTTTCGATTACACCCAAATGATTACTTGCCACAAAAAATTGCACGGCAAGTCTTTGTATTGTTCAACAATGTTTTGCTTGCTTTGCGAATTTGTTCCATTATTTGTATGCGGCTCTTTATTATTTGGTTTTGTAATTAATTTTAAATTTGAAATAGGTATATTGATTATTTTATACATATATTTTAATTACCCTCATCTGGATGGTTCATAGCTATATTAGAACCTGGTTGTAGAACATGGCGCCTCCAACTGGAGAGGAAAATCTCCGCCGAGTCAACTAGTTGAGTGTAACTACAAACCTAAAACGTAAATTTATAAAAACGTTTCTTCGCAACTAAATTCGCCATGCTTATTCACAAATGACTTCCTCATAATGGAAATAGCTACCGAAGTACCTATAAAACAATGGGAAATATATTAAAATTTAAACAAACCCGATAGGAATCTAACAGGAACAATGGCGGAGACGATATTGATCTCGCCCCACTCTACCCTACCTTCGTTTGAAAATTCAATATTTTTATTACTATTTGAAAGGAGTTCAGACAGAATAATCGTTCGTTCACGTGTGGCCGGATGTTGGAATCAAAGGGACAAAACCATTCACCGGCCCTTTTGAGTCAAAATCGCGGCTTAATGCCAAAACAAGACGTATTGTGGCAACACCAACATATATTCATTTGTAATGAAAAGCCTTGGTCTTTATTACTTCATTTTTAAGTTGTAAATCGAATAGCTTTGAATCCGAAGAGAGTATTTTGAGCTAGGTCCATACCATGCTCATTGACGCGCTGAAGTCTCGAACGGAACTCGTAAAATCGAAACAGAGCGATATAAAAGGAAAGACAGATGAATATCGAGATGAGAAAACCGCTATTATGCATGAGACATACGGCTTAGTATTTCGTCAAACACCATTCGTTGTTCAAGAGCTTAATTTCAATTAAATCTTATTATAATAATACAAGTATCCTCAAGACCATCAAGATCCTTTACCATGCCTTGAGTTGAAACAAAATAGAGAATGCTGAAATGAGACGAAGAGCTGAGGTACTTTAATTAAAATAAATTATATGATGGCAACTTTCTGACCATTCAATGCTGTGGCAATATGTAATGTATGCACTAATAAATAGCGTTTAGATCAGCTTTATGTGTTTGAAATAAAGCATGTGTGTTACTGTAATTTGAATCCTATCATACCTATTGTGTAGCAATCCTAAACTACATACATTGCATCAGTAAGGCAGGATTTATTTGCAGACACGAATTTACGGCTACTAGCTCTATTGTCGATTTGGTATTATGATATCCGAGTAATAGCTTATATAAAATGTTATTGATATGGTAGCAGATAGTCTTTCTTTAGTAGGCATCAGTAGGTATTATATTACTATACATATAGTTCTATTATATGCCTTATTGATTGTAACTTCGTTTTGGCATTGTAGAGCGACTCTATTGTTTTAAGTCCATCATTTAATTGATTTTTTTAAATTATAAATTTTATGGACGTGGAATGTTATAATACATATAAGTCATTTTAGGGTTCTATATCAAATATCTCAAGTCTTAACATTAATTGAATACGATTTCAGATTTTTAAAATTTTTGGCATTTCTTATCATTCCATCAAACCAATGTTGGTCCAAATCTCTTGTCGTATGTCACAATCTAAAAGACCATCGAGACACGTCAGTTTTATTCTTAACAAAAAAATAAATAAAACGAATCGCACAATTTCATTTTGTTCTCGGTTCCCTTGCGAAAATTCCTTTCAATAGCACATTTTACTCTTCACTCAAAGTTTAAGAAAGGATTTCAAGTTCCAGTACATCTTTAGCGCTGTTAATTTGTCCGCCTTTTGTACTTTGGAAATCTTCGAGCTTGAGTGTACCGGTAGGATGCTCTTGAGACAATGACTATTGGAGGGCTTGTCGAAGTTTTAGCATAGCTTTCACATAATTGGCGCCAGAACTTAGTTTTAAACCGTTTTATTTAACCTTGTTTTTCTCATATTGAGTAGTGTTGGAGATGATGCTGGATCATTTAAGGTACTATACGGGCAGAAAGAATACGTTTGCGGCGACGCCAAATAACTGGGAACTGAGCAGGCAGAATAATATTACATAAACATATAAATATAAATATACATTGGGAAAAAACACTGATTTCATTCAATCTTCGATATGCTTCATCCATAGGTAAAATTTACGATGACATGAGAAAAGATTCTATACAATTTGGAGAAGAAAAAACCGCACCTTGAATTCAAATCGCCAGATAGTATTCCAAAATTTGGGACCAAAACGGTTGGATCCTCATAACTATGTAAGAAAGGAACAAGCGCAAAACATTACGATACAAAAAATACAAATAAAGAATCCATTACCATCGCATTCGTTATTCCAGCGTCCATTATTTGTTTTTTTTTTCAAGTCCATCCATAGATATTACGTAACCGGAATAGGAACCGTGGACCGTTTGAAAGGAATCCCTGTTTATTATACCGTTTCGTGAAGGTTTTCGCGAAATGATAAATTACTCTTGTTGATCTCTTTCGAGATTAGATGTTTGGCGTGTTTCACGAACTTCCGGTGGGCTATTATCCTTCCCATGGTAAATATGGAAGGCTGTATTTGTGATGAAATATCGGTACAAATATTTTGCAGTGTTGTGCTTCTAAATGCATAAAGGAAGTATTTTGAGGTGAATTCTCATACATATGCCAATAATTTCAAATATTTTATCAACTCTGTAGGCGAGTGATATTAAGCTCGGCTAGAGATTCAGAGGTATTGGATCGGTTCACGAGTCGGGTAAAACACCTCATATTAATGTATCTGTATTTAGAAATGTTTACTTCCCTGTAGCTTGAGATTGGTAAAGTCCCCGAGAGACGGCAGCAATGCTTCAGTAGAATGTGGTTCTCATCACTGAGACCTTTACCTACCTATTCGGGTCTAAAAGGCGTGAAGATATATCAGTTCTCGTGTAATAAAGTAAGCGAAAAGTTCAAATCTTACAAGGCTTAAAAATTACCAATCTTTACCAATGGGATGGAATATTTATTAATTTGGAGGTAGATGCTACACTTGACACTAAATAGTGTCTCGTTATATTTCCTGTTACCCAAAGGATACCACAAAAAATACCGCTTGGCCGTATAACCATATTTATAACCACCCTCAAATTGTATAGTTGGAACTTCTCTTGTAGGTCACATGTAGGTATACAATAACGAATATTTCATTAATTAAATTATTTCTCAAAATTGGATGAAACCTCAAACCTCAACGAACTTTACGGGAAGATTTCAAACACCGAGAAGACAGCAACAGGAGTATTACTGACGGAACTTAAACAACCCAGTGTCGCGACACCACACCACGCAGCATGTGATCGGTTAATAGGCGTAGAACACCACAAAGTCGATTGTACAAAGCGTTCCCAACTAACGAACTCGAAAGCAAACTTTCAATGCACTACACCTGAACATGAACAATGCACGGTTGCTCATTAAAACTCGTTATCAAACTCAATAGGAGGTGGATGTTTTGATTTATGTTGTAGTACATGTATTCTTTACAGTTCCAAGTCATTATTTGCGTTGTGATCGATTTGCTATACTTTTTCATTCAACTCTTATTAAATTCTATGTAACATACGCTTTTTGTTTCTAACTGATCAGTGTATCAATTCATGAATAAGACTTTCTCCGATCATAATGTCTCTGAATTCTTAGAAGCGAATATTGGATGTCTTCTGAGAAAGTTTTGTGAAATTTGCTATAGTATTAAATATAACGTTGAGGAACTAATAGATTCAAAATGTTGTCAAGAGACAGCGGGTAACCTTTTATTTGCTGTTGGTTTTTAAATAAAGATATATAACTAATACGAGTACAAGGAGACAGCCAACTTACTAGTTATCGTTAAATGATCTTCTTTTTAAATCATATAGCTAAATTTGCACACACACACACATCACACACACACACACACGCGCGCGCACGCAAATACACACACACACACTACTCTACTCTATTTACTTATAATTACCTTCTAATAAAAATAACAATGTGCAGAACTTTAATGGATAAGACTTGTTTAAAACTAAGACATGTCCTTGGGGATTCTGCCTAGCTCAGCAACATATGCTAAGCTACTATAATTATAACCTAGTCTAAGATATCTTTGTTAAATATTACCATGTATTTACTTAGCTATGAGTCAATAAAATTATTATTATTACTATTAATCAATTTTATTAAAACAACAGAGGCAGTTAAAGTTAGTCTACATAACAACCGATCCAGAAATCTTTTACGTGCCCACCTACATCCAAAACCAATAGAATTACCTCTCTTTGACTGGCAAACCAAAGAACCCGTCTACCTGTCTCATTCAGGGGGCCTTGGGAACTAAACAAAAGGGACCTTTTCGCTTTTTACCTACCTTATCCTGTTAACACCAATGCGTAGATACGATGGATACTGAGTTTTTGTGAGTTCTCTAATCACGTGCTGCAAACTTTATCAAAGTTAAATTTGTTAGCTGATAATAAGCAGCTTTTGTTGAAGAGGCTTAGATAGGTCATTAAGATCTCATTTGTATTTGTTGAGTACATATCGAAATAGAACCAGCTTTGTGTATTATACTATCTAAAGCCTCTTATTAAGACTTTATTAAGACTAAATTTGTAAATGAAAGAAGACTCTCCGTCTTCCTTTCATTTACAAATTTAGCTCATATTTTTCCTTGTAACAGTATGATTGTGTCCATAGCTTGTCCATCTTTATTTGACAAAGACGGCGAACTTGTGATGGTATTGATAATGTCTTCAAAAAACATTGGACCTAACCTATCTTACTATTAAACGAGCAATTCAAATACTTCAAGATTGCATCGCTAGTAAGCTATAAAGAACCTATTGTTCTCAATCAATAGCGCTTCTGGGAAGTTCTTTGTGGGGCAAAGAGATGCTTTGACGGTAGTAGCTCAAATTATTTACAGCTATAATGGTAACGTTAGTGCAAAGGCCATAATCCGCGCTTGGAATAAAGGAGCGAAATGCGCTGAATTTTTTACCAGACGAGGAGAATTTTTAACTATGTACTGTTAGCATTTCTTAGTGATTTAGCTAACGTATATACTAATAAGTAAATGGTTGTAGCTTACTGCTGAAGTAAAAGACTGTAGATGTGTGTTTTTTCGACCAAATGATATATTTATACCCAGTTAGTTGACGTCTTATCAATTTATGACTTTGTATGTATGCGGAGAGAAAATATTCGAAAAGTTTTCTTACCATTTGAAAGGTACATTATTCCTGATGGAGATATATAATTTTATAATTAGATCCCTCGGAAACGCAGGTGAAACCGTGGCACGGTAAGCTAGTCCCTAAATAAATGTATAGGTACTATCGATGGCATAACATAATAACAAAAGTTAGCAATAGTTTTGATCATAAATTAACATTAATTGGGTTTTTAAAAGCTGATTACATTATTGATTTTCTGAAAAAAATGGGTAACCTCAGGACCAATTCTCTCCTTGAAAATGGTGGATCTAATAATAAGAGCAAACCTTCAAAGGTTTAATCAAGTAGTAAAGCTCTTAGTGCAGTGTTCGTCCGGTGAAGTACTACCACCATACCTATTTCCGACATAAAGCAGTAGTACATTTATACAGTGTATTACGGTGTTTCATTTAGAAAAGTAAACTTCATCTTGTAGGGTCAACAACGTATTGGCGATGCTTCTATCTGCATCAGGTACACCATCTGCCTGTTTGTCGACCTACTTGACATAAAAAATGGAAGGTTTACTCAGAAAGAACAATAAATTAGTAGACTTTTAGATCAGTCAGACATTTCCAAATACCCTGAGCTCCTCATACCCGCTTTCACTTAAACACCAATAAAACAGCGGCTTACGAATCACTTAAACAGAATTTGAATAGGATTCCCAACAAAATGTAACCAGACAAAGAGCTACAAAACTTTGCCCCATAAAAGTTTAACCTTTTCTTACTTACAAAACTTTACCTTTTTCTTTCAATGCCTCATCATCAAAGGTCGTCCAATAAAAATATTCTACAGGGAAAGGATTATCATCAATTTAAGGGTCGGATATTTGCATAGGGCAGGCGTGCCGGCTCGGGTTGGGACATCGGCCTAGACGCGGGTAAGGCCTGCGGCGACCGGTGCAATGTGACGCTGCCCTATTTGGGTTCAAGAGTGTGTCCATTGTTATACGGGAAAACCGGCGAATAATAATTTCCGGTATTATATACATTGTTTAACGGGCCAGCTCGCTTGGTGATTACAGACCCTGACTGCCTGACTGCCCTGACTGCCTGAATGCCGCAGGTCGTGGGTTCGATTCTCAACGAGGATACATATTTGTGAGCATGAACATATCTGTTTGTTCAGTGTCATAAGTAGTAATTATATAAAGTATATCAGGTATTTGATTTTCATAGTAGAAGCTCTGCTTTGTTTAAAATCAGATGACCGTGTATTTCAGGTTATATATTATGATTATTTATTGTTATACCATTCTACATTTTGAAGAATCAACTCGCCTGATGTAAGGTTTTTTAACCCGCTGGAAAGTTCTTGCGTTGTTTTACTTCTGAATGTTGGTATAGCAACAATCGGATGGACTTGAAGGTGAAATTAGATCTTTGAATATTTGATATATTGTTGATTGTAATGCGCCCCAAAAATTGGTTACTATAAGTCATTAGGACTTCAAAGTATCATCGGTTAGGTTAGAAGATTGAAGGAAGATTTGTATATGGAAGGTTTTCAATGCGCTGTTACTGGAAAGGACCAGCATGAAACTCTTTGGACAGCCATCGTGCGACAACGGGCACTAGCACGATAGCATCTCCGTACCACTCAGCCCGAGGCGGTCGTGTCGGACCAATAACGCCTTCGCATCGCATCGCATCGTCCTAACATCTCGCATTTTCTGCATCACGACATCGCATCTCTATAACTGTTGTGTACCGAAAACCTGCGCATATTTTATGCACTTGTAAGTCCAATGAAAACAGACGAGGCAGTTTGCTTGTTTCTTCTATCACGATTTCATTTAATTAATTATTGTTATGGATGTTAAATACTTGCTGTAACTAAATAAGCTAAGATGTGTCTACTTATAATGATATTTGAGCGAGAGTAAATTTTTTTTTGTCCTTTAGATTTGAATTATATTAGGAAAGTTTTGAAAGAAAAAGCGTATTACAAGGTAGTTCATTCTATTGAAGATAAAAATGTATGGAAATAGCTACTCTCTACACAGTGCACCTCTAATTTCTTGTTTTAGTTCTTAGTAATTATTGACATTTTCTATTTTGTAGTATTGTTATTTCTTTTTTTTTTGTTAATGAATGTTACCTATATTAAGTATTTTCTAATTGTTAAATATAAAAATATGTAAAATTGATATTAAAAAAATAGCCAAAAAGTCAGAATAGATAAAATTTTTATAAAAATAAAAAGAATGTAACCTTGTTGAGTTTCTTGCCGGCTCTTTTCAGTTGAAGGCTGACTTCCGAACCGGTAGTAGCTTCAGTAACTTTAAATTTGACCTTCATAAGTGCCTTCCGAGGGCCTAAACTGAATAAATGGTTTTGAATTTTGAATTTATATAAAGAAAGGAGAATCTCAGGGAGAATTTTAATAGAAATTGTATGTTATCATATCTGCTGAAAAGCAGTTCAGGATCTGAGGTTTTTTATGTTTCTAAATACATACGTATAATAGATATTAACACCCAGACACAGAAGAAACAGACATGTTCATGCACACGTATGTTTGTCCTGGGTGAGAATCGAACCCGTGAACTGCGACTTGGCAGTCAGGGTCCCTAACCACCAAGCCAACTGGCCTATTTTTCAATACTTCCAGTCTACTTATCACATGACCTTTATTAGGATAGCAAAGTGTGAATTGCACCCCGATGACAGAAACTGTCAAATTAACCAAGTCCCATACTCGCCTGTAACAATGATGGTTACTATATTACTCATAATACGCCTACAGTAACGGTTACACGATGAATCACAAGAACGCAGAGGAATAGTATATAAGCTAGTATATCTACAGACCTCGTACAGTCAGCGTCCAAGATCTCAAAACACTTTAAACAATGTTAACGATTACCCATATCGGTGTCCCGTGAATCTAATTATTCTTTGTTGGGTACTCAATTCTCGATCAGATTTATTACAGTTTGTTCTGTCAGTATAGGTACTTTTGTTGCTGACTTTACAAGCCTTCAGGCAAATTTCTGAGTGATACCACTTGAGAGTTATGTCGGCTCTCGCGATAGGTAAGTCGTGAGATCATTGTTATGATTTCAAAACGAAAGTATAGATGATCTCAACTACTTTGAGCGAAATTTAATTTTATACGACCGAGAAATGTGTTTCTTTTGCCCAATATCCTCAGTAACGATATTAGAAATACCTTTTCTTGATTATAACCTGCACTCGAATTATGTAACTCTCTTGAATTCAAAGTTGAAGCTGGTACGCAAATGGTTCGCCGCATAGACAAAGAGAGAGTAGTCGTGGCACTGCCAATGTCAATCGGCTTCAACTCTGAATCCGAGAGAGTTAACCAGTTTAGTCGGGTGATTATGTAATGCTGCCGTAATCGAATTTGAAACCAATTTTATGATAAATAGGTACTGAATTTGAATCCTAAGTCAGGAAAAATCACGGTGAAAGGTAACATAAAGTACCCGCTTAGCTGACTACCCGCAAAACCTTCGACCACATCATCGCCTACCATGGTCAAATTGTGGTAAATAAACAAGCATTTTGACTGTAGAATAAAGAAAGTTATTTACAACTTAATATACTAAATCGCAATTTAACGTAAATGTTCCAGTAGTCTCAAAATTCAAATTCTGTGATTGTTAAACAATATGCCATTATTTTATCATCATCATCAACAGCTCATATTACGTCCCCAATAGAGCTTCCCCGTACAACAAGGGGGAATGAGGCAACATTCAACCATATAGGGATTGGCAAACTTCATCTATACTAATATCATAAAGAGGAAAGATTTGTATGTAAGTATGTTTGTTACTCTTTCACGCAAAAACTACTAAACGGATATGGATGAAACTTGGCACATAGATAGAGCATATTTTGGAATAATATATAGGCTACCTTTTATCCCGGGAAAATGTGATATCCCTCGGGAACGCGGGTAAAACCGCGGGGGACAATATTAAGTCTTTAAGTGAATACGTGAATATCATTTTTTTTATAAAAGGGGGGTAGAGAATGGCTCCTGATTCGCCGCTAGTTTTAGACTCAAGGCTTACCACCAAAATGTAAACTTGTGTTTATGAAATAAATAACTTATTATTGCCTATATATAAGTAGTAGAGCTTTTAGTGCAGAGTTCGTCCAGGGAAGTACCTTACCCATTTCTGCCCTGAAGCAGTAGAGCACTCGTAATACTGTGTTTCGGTTAGAAAGGTAAGAGGGCCGGTGAAATGATAGGCACATGAGACTTAACAACTTCACGTCTCAGGGTCGACAACGTATTGGCGATACCCGTAGTGTTGCAAATGTCCCTATACCGGAATTTCCCTATCCCTAGCCCGTGCTGAATCCGAATGGAAGCTTAAACTCAGACATGCCTCATGTTAGCGGCTTGTAAGCGTTCGTAAAGCCTTTATAATGATTATTCGAACGATGAAGTCAAGGATCGAAGAAATCCTTTTAAAATCAGACGACTCAAACAATAAAGTTAAATCAATTAGTCCAACTGATGGCAACTGCGCTAAGCAATCGCTGAATTGCTGAACATTTTCAATTTGTGCATAAAATCCTTTAGAATCACACCTTCATTAGCAATACAATCAAGACCCGAGGAACGGGATTTTCGATTCAGCCGGGAAGAAGTTGGATGTGCCAGACACGAATGGAATATTGCAGATTGAGTTTCGGAATTGAGCGAGGAAGTATTTTTGGTTCAGATACTCTATTCATAATACTTTTTAGAAACTTCAAATAAAATTTTGTAAAAATATCATGAAGGCTTCTTCTTTGACTTGAGTTATATTTTTCTGTATTTACAATAATGAAACGTTAATAAATTATCTAGGAACACATTTGAACCAGTGAGCAAACATTGCTTTCACTTACCTAGAAAAATAGCAAAGCATTTAAACAATGTTAGACGTGATTGAGTGATCACAGACAGCTACATGTCGTCACTATTTTGACTCGTTTAGACCGCTAAGAAAGTCATAGGAAAATTAGCCTTATTGATTTTAAATAAGGTTCATTTGTATTACTATACAATTGAATTAATAGATAAAGTTTAAAAAAAATAATAAAGCATTTTAACTATTCGATAGTGACGATTTTGATTTCCCAATCTTCCACATCTTTAATATCGCACCCTCAGAACGATAGGGGCTTAACTAAAAATAAAACACTTTTGGCACATCTCTGATTGGGTCACTTTTGCACTGAGCGGGGAGGGTGGGTCCCGGTGTTAAAGAGGCTGAAGTATGTTTATTCTATCATTAAATTGACTATCTTTTACTATTTATCGGATAGCGTACTACTTTGTTTCGTCTCTGCATTTCGCAAATTTTGAGTTAAGCCCTTATCGTACTGAGCGTGCGATATTCATAAGTTATATTATCTATATTCTATAGCGTATGACAAGGTAGTCTCAATGAAGACTCGTATGAAAGTACAATCCCCAGGATTTAGAGACGATAATGAGGGAAGACGGGAGTTTACTTTTCATTTTCCGAAGAGATTCCACTCCACGCTTGCATACCGAGACGCAAGTTTAGCTAGATTGGGTAAGTTTCAATCGGATAAAGATGGCTTCCAACGTTTCGCTACGTTTGGAATGTTTTTGTTTTGCTAAAGTTTTTACCTGTAGCTGAAAAACTATATTAGAAAGATATTTGAAGCTTCAGTTGAAGGGTTATTATGGAAATGGGAAGATGTTTCTGCTTAAATTGACCCAGTGATCAATTAAGTTTATAAACAGATTTGAACAGAACTCTGATAGTTGAGGTCTCTTGGAAGGGTCCAAGAGATTTCGAAAATATTCTGCTCGATTAATATGCATTGACCGATTGGCAGTGGTTATAATTTTGGACAAACATTTGTTTGTATGAATAAGTCTGTTTGTTCTTAGTCTGGTTGGAAATATCTCCATAAATATTAAAAATGTTTTAGAAGTAGCAGAATAGTGATCTGGTTCCCACAGCATAAGGTTAATATTTATTAGCTCGTGAACATAATAAAGGATTTAGTTCTTACAGCACCCAGGGAACGGTTTGATATTTTATGAAAATATCAATCTAAATAAAAGAGCAGAAACTGCAGCAAGATATTGAGTAAAAACTCTGACAAGTCGAAGGTGTGCGAAGGGAAGTGGGAGGTGCCACTGGCAAATTTGTAGTATATTTAGTTAGTGTGTTGGCGGTGACCAATATCACCTCCCCCACTTCTAGAGACGACGTGCACTTTACATATGACGTGGAGTAGTCAACCAAAGCATTTCCAAAGAGGTTCGGCGTCAGGCAGGCAGCCGGCCGTAACAAATCTGCCATACGTCTTGGAATATGAAAGGAAAGTATTATGCATTGATTGTAGTGAAAGCATCCTATTGGGCCGATCCTAAATTATCAAGGAACATACATGACAATACGGTACCGAATTTGAAGCAAAATATACCGTTGTTAAAGAAGCTTAATTCAAGGAGCTCAGTCGAAAGTTGGCTGGAGAAAAACTTAAATTGCCTGTTAGTTGCTTTTATCTTGCACAAGTTAAAACTGCGTCTTTGTTCTAGAACGAGTCGCCCGATCACTTTCCAGGATGCAGTTTTAAAAGTTCTGTGTATCACAAGTTCGATTATTGGGCAACATTTTAGATTTGGTTTTCTTTTTACCTTTGTAATAAACCGGCGGAATAGAAATGTAGGGTTTCATTCCTGGTTTCGCTCTGATATTTGGGTTGCATTATAATTATTAAAAATTGTTTTGTGAGGATCCGTCTTGATCGTTTGCCTCTCAAAATCATACTTTATTTAATTAAACATTGTCGTAATAAATAGTAATCTGTTAAATGAAAGTATCAATCAAAACATCGTATTAACTTTCCACTGAAAACAAAATTCCTAAAACAACAGAAAACCAAAATGGATTTATTATTCGACCAAATTAAAACGTATTACTGCTAGACAATGCTATTGCGTGGCGGATAATATACGAATTAATGAAATATGAAATATATTATCTGAACTGCGTGCGGTTGGGGTGTAATATTTAAATCGATTCCGCGATAATAATGCGTTCACGTTATAAATCCAATGCGACCATTTAACGAGCCACCGCATTTTCTGTCTGGGAGGAGCAGTTTAATTAATATTGTTTACTGCGGATATTATCCGCACTCGTATGTCTTTACTAGGACATAATATAAGTTTGTGAATATAGGATTAGGTAGTATACTTACGATTCTGTGTTACTTCCCTGCAGAAGAGCGACGGTTACCACGAGCATCATACTTGTGCACAGGTGGTTCTTATGAGTACCTAATATTTCTTTTATCCTCCAAAGTTCAAATATGGCATGTTAGTACAATTCCAAACACAATGCATTTTTATAGTGAGCGTGCCCTGGTTCTATATCCAGGACAAACGAAGGAACACCTCAACGAATAACAGCATAGATATGAAATTTTGTAGGTGATATAGCTGCTGTACTCAGGGTTGGACCTCGTTGGGACTTAATGGTTAATAGCAAAGACACTTTTATGTGATACCTTGTTATAAAGATGTTTTTTTTTTCTTATAATTTTTATTTTATTTTCAGCCTGCCTACAGCCATGTCGTCCGTAAGATAAGAATACAACAGTAATTTCCTGTATTAATGCCGTCTCTTTTTTTTTTTTTTTTTTTTTTATGCTACTTGGGCCGACCAACAAGCAGACTTTCAACCTGATGGTAAGTGGTCACCGCCGCCTATGGACATTTGCAACACTAGGAGCATCGCCAATGCGTTGTCGACCCTGCGACGTGAAGTTGTTAAGTTTCATGTGCCTGTAATTTCACCGGCCCCCTTACCTTTCTAACCGAAACACAGTAATACAATAGCACTACTGCTTCACGGCGGAAATGGGTAAGGTGGTAGTACTTCCCCGGACGAACTCTGCACTAAGAGCTCTACTACTCTGACATACGTCTCAACAGCAACTTTTCCAAGAGATTTATATTCAGACTACTTCATAGTGGATTGAGTAAAAATATTTTAATATAATTTCAGAAAGCTATTTGCACTTTCGCCACGCGTCATAATTCTTTGAACTATTTTGACTGTAGTCCAACAAAATATTTTAACGTGAAATACTATCTTAGCCACTTTGTACGAAGAAATTTCCCACCGGCATACCTTTATAAGTAGGTCAAACGTTCTTATTCTATACTGCTACTGCATATACTATGAAGAACATATGAGAAGGCTTAAATTGTCAAAGTTGAATTCCAGCAAATTGTCAAAGTTGAATTCCAGCAAATAACAACCAACTTATGTTTGCTGCCGCTTCTTGAAAAACAAACCGAAACTTAAACCGTAAAACTTAAAATAACGAAAATTTAATTTTTTTCAACGGTAAAGGTAAAATTGTTTATTGTCACTGTAGTATTACTTGCTATATTATATTTTCAGTTTCCATTTTAATAATATACCTTATACCCTTACAATAAAGTGGTGTATTGGTTTAACTGACCGCTGCATTCTTTTTGTGCCTCCGTTAGCTAAGTCGCAAGGGCTCTCTTGAGGTGTCAATTGCTTGACATAGTTGCTCATCGCAGTCGTAACGTTTAAGTGGTAACACTGGGAATATGGCTCGTATATTAATAGCAGTAAGGTAGTGTTTGTTTTATGATACATTATTGTTACAAGTGCGGATAAATTAAATAACTAACTGTCATTTTGGATGCATTCACTGCAAAAGTGCCTACAGGTTTTGGAATAGGATTGCCAATGTGACTTTTATTTAAATTCGTTGTTTTACTTTTACAGAATAGAATATATTGTAGAAAATTATCACAAATACAAAACAATATAGTCACTGAGAATTTTTAACAAAAAAAAAATTAATAAACAAAATTAAAAATTAATAACTTCAACTAAATAATCCTACTAATTACACTAATGAAAATTAAAAAACAAATAAACGACTAAACTGTTTTGGATGAAATTTGGCAAACAGTATGAACGGGAATGTGCTTCGGGAAAATCGCGGGGTGGAAGCTAACTTCAACAACCTTCCGAACCGGTATTAGAGTCAGACTATTCATAAGTGCTTGTAAAGGCCTACTTGAATAAAAATATTTTCATTTTCAACAAATGCAATTATAACTAACTTTTTTTATTTACCATTCAGGTTGATTAAAAATATTTGCGTTAGTACGACACATAGTTTCCAATCCATGGTTAAATAAATATTAAAAAACGCAATAAATAAATATAAAAAAACTTTTTAAGGTTTTGCACTTCACCCGGAGTACAGTTCAAACAACTTTAATTGTTTATTTTCATGATGACAAACTAAACACTTTGAAATAGTAACGGCATGTTCAGTGCTAGTTTTAATTTATCTTTGTAACTGTTATGTTTTTTTTTATATTGTTGTTTTTTAATTGCAATATTTGTTGCTACCGCAAAGAAATAGAATTTAGTTATAACAGTGGTATTTTTTTAAAATTTTATTTATTGTTTAGATAATAAATATATCCATGAATAGGTACTATAATGAAAGTGTTAAAGCGTCTGTATTTGCCAAAAACTGATTGAAGAGGTTAAGGGAGAGTGGGTAGTAATGTATTCTGCATTAAGACCATTTTTGTCTGTCAGTCTATAAAAATACTCTTAATAGACGAATTTTAAGGGGTTTTCACAGGAATTTGAAACGTAGCTTAGTGTATATAGGCTTTAATTCAACAAAATTTAAATTTAGTTCTAAGTTACGCGTACGAAGTTACGAAATTAAGAAAGTAATTCTTCCTACATATAATGATTATATCCCTTGTATGTCGTCTATCAAATTTCAAAAACAAATAAATATCTCAAGATATATCCCAAGACATCCCAAGACATTTTTCACACATGGTTACCTGATCCCAAGTTAAGCAGAGTGTACTGCTTGTAGTATGGCTACCAGGTAACTGATAGACTACATACACTATTTTTTAAATACATACTTATATAGATATTTACACCCAGACCCAGAACAAACATGTTCATGCACACAAATGTTTGTCCTGGGTGGGAATCGAACCCGCGACCTTCGGTTTGGCAGTCAGGGTCTCTAACCACCAAGCCAACGAGCCCGTCAGTTACAAATAATCATTCATGGGAAAAATCGTGAATAGAATTCTCATAATTCATAAGGATTCGAAGTAACAATGCACAAAACCACCGCCAACCAATTTTGTTTATCATACATAAATTTTTATATAGAACCCTAATGTCAAAATTCGCGGCGGGATTTTCATAGAGCAATTCAAGTTAACCGTCAATAAGTTTTTATTCAAACGAAATTGAATCGGCGCAGAAACGGTTGTGCCAAAAAGAATATTTTAGGTTCGATATAAAAACGACGTCGAAGCGCGAAATGTTCATTCCACCGGAATTGTTTATCCAAATGTCGCTGAATTGTGTCAGGTGGTTTTAAAAATATGGCATTCTAAAAAATGTCTAGATTTTGGATAAAATTACCTTACTCTATTAATGTGTCATAATTATGCTTTACTAGTCCCCCGCGGGTTCACCCGCGTTCCTGAGGGATGCAACATTGTCCCGGCACAAAAAGTATCCTATGTTACTTCTAATACCTCCAAGAATATGTGTATAAAGTTTCATGATGATAGGTTAAGTACATTTTGCGTGAAAACGTAACAAAATAACTTACATTCACATTTATAATATTAGTAGGGATTAAAGTCACTCGCAGACATTAAATAATAAGTCTTAATATTTTAATTGTATGTAGTAAACTTTACATGGTATTGCATAATATTGTTTTTTTTTCAATTCAAAGCCATTTATTCAGTTTAGACCCGCGGAAGGCACTTATAAAGGTCAAAGTTACAGAAGCATATTATTATATTCATAAGACCAATCACCTAATAATCATACAATGTCAATAAAAATCAAATAAACAAATTTCTAATTCAGCTGGATCTCCTTCTCAATCCTAAGCAAGGAAACTCAACAGTGACTTGTCTGAGAAAGAGATCCAGCGGAATGAGTTATCAGATATTTGTTTTTTGTATATCCTTATAATATATTCCCCCAAGGCCACGCCTGAGTCAAATAGTCAACTTTTAATAGACACAAAAATCGAATGATTTTGAAAAAAGACTAATTTAATTTTTCCAACCTGACTATAGCATTTATGTCTTCCGCGTATATGAAAGACGTTACTGGTGCAAAAGAAAGCAGCAAAGTGCTTTTATTGAATCTCGGTGTATTAAAAAATAAATAGTTTCCTTGCAACAGCTTTACAAAAGTGCTAATTAGAAGTCGATTCACAACTCATTTATTTAAAGTAATGACGAATTTTAACTTAATTTTGTTTTGATAGTTTAAATTAAATTCAATGATATTAACAAAGGACTTACCTTTTTAAGTGATGATATCAAATGTATCCAAGTACCTGAAACAAAGAATTAACCTTTAAAACTGATGGTTTAGTTAATGTTAAATAAGCCCATGTGACATATTTACCTCTCTTCTCGCGTGACGTTAAACTAGCTCTGTTCTCAGTTCGAATAGTTCTGCCACTGGAACCTTAATATTCGAGTGTTGTTATCAATTAACAATTCTTTGTATTCAGTAATAATAATTCAATTCGATTCATAAAAGTATGAAATTTTTCATCAATGTTTCTTTATGACGTTATCACGTAAAACTATCGTCCATAAACCGACTTTAAAGACAATCAATTTTTTAAGAAGGTTTAAGGTGCATTGGTTCCTGAAATGACCCATCACATATAAATATATAATATCTGCTCTCACAATAGGTATAAGTAAGGATTTTTAAATAAACGTCTCTGAATTCAGTTTACTTCAACAACCTTTATAAAACATTCCAAATAACAACATCTTAAGAGGCCCAACATTGAATTATTGCTTTGTATATTTTTACATCACCAGAAGTTTATTTATGCAGGTTACGTATCGAATATAAAGTACCGCCCTTGGATAGTCCTGCTCCCTTATTCAGCTAATACAAACTTCGACGGCGAGCCGCTTCACGGAGGCCGCGGAGAGCAGTCTACCTCTCACGTGATTAGTGGTATTAGCGTAGTAAGCGACATAGACAGAGCATGGAGGCCGCGACGAAACATCCTCGAGTTAGTGTAATTTTCCTTACATAATCGAGCCCCTGGTACCGCAAACATCATCGTAAACATAACTAAAAACTTGGCACATTTCGGCCCATCCCGCGTCATATCCGAAACTCGCGCGGGGCGGGTTTAATTCATCGGTTATTGGTCGTATTTTCCGATATTATTTCCGAATATTTTCGGGTTTTTTCGTTCTATATCCCAGTTCGGACGCTCGTAAAAACCGGGATGATCCTAGCCCATCGATGCTTCACGCCGATATGAGAGATTCCCGCTTTGGGTTTTATGTCTCGCTGTAAGTTGTACGAGTTAGCGGGCGTCTGTTCTTTTGTATTTAGTGACTGAATAAAAAAGAAATGGCCATCAATTAATAATGTTGACTTCTGACTAAACTGTATTGAACTGTTCATAACAATAATAAACGCAATGTTGGTTGCGATTTGAGTAAATAAAAGTCGGACTTCAAAAAAGAACTCAGCAACGTGAGAATACGGGAAGAAATTCAACTCAAGAAACTGTTTATAATTTTTACATACTGCCTTTATTAGCTTTCTTATTTTATTCAAAGTTTTTTTAAATATTATGTATGTACCTATATGTATTAATAAATAAAAAACAAAATGTCTAATTATAGGTTACAATAACAGGAAAAACACTAGTCTTACTCTGTTCCTAATATTTTTTTATAGTATTATATAATGAATTTGTTTCGTGTTTTCATGACCTATTTAAATATTATTGATAGCTTGTTTCCGCACGCTCCGCTATCGCCCCCAAATCGCGGCAAGTTAGGATTCCGTGAACTGTGTAATATTTCAAATTTTTAAAGTTCAAACCTTGTGATGCCTGCACGTGAGACGTTGATTGAAACTCATATATTTTAGAATTTAATCTGTAAGCCAAGTTGTTTACTGAGCCAATGAATTTTGACAGTCGATATTGAAGATTTATCTATCGACAACTTTACCATGTTACCTTGTATACATGCCTTAGTTTATATTTTGAAATTTACGTTGCTTTCAATTTATCTTAATATACCTGACATAGACTTTGATCAGAAATATTGGATTGTTTGTGATGACTGCGACATAATATTTTTTGTCTAAATATTTAGTGTCGTTTTAGTTCTTTGTTTATTACATTAACCGCAATTGTCCTAAGTTTTATTTGACATGATTCATAGCGGAATCGATCCAAATATTTTATCAAGAAATAAAACTATAATAGTAGTCGGTTTTTATTCAGAAATGTTCATGAGCGGCGGTGACCATTTACCATCAGGTGCATTGTCTGTGCTTTGTCGTTCTAAAAAATATTAATCAATGTACCAATTATTAAAAAAATATACGTTTACTTTCAGCAGGACACAGAGCCTCGCCATTCAAGAGTTTTAAGTTAGTACGTCTACTATTAAAACCTCACACACAATTTTAAATGCAAACAAATTTCATTCTTATACTTTCACACATCTAAGTAGGAGATAGCTTGAAAACCTTTCTTTTTAACTCAATCATTCCTTTCAGTGAAAATCAAGTGCGATCCCAAAATAACCTAAACACATTCGCAACTCGATTCACCGCCTAGAAACACAGCTTCCAGATTTAGCAGCGTATATCCGGGGATAATTCGTTTACCCCGTACGTAATCACCTATCGAGTCGGGAAATTAGCTAGCCAACAGAAGGACATGTTCTTCCCGGCCGTCTTAGCTTGGCAAATTAGATTTGGAGAAAACAGAGAGCTCACGTAAACTCACCGTTAATTTGGAAAAATATTATTCTATTCACTGGTATTTTTTTTGACTGTATATCTATCTAAAAGATTAGATAGAGAAGAGAATTGTTTTCAAATTACAGGCAGATGAGTCTTAACTTCACGTCTCAGGGTCGACAATGCATTGCCGATGCCTCTGGTGTTGGAAATGTCCATAGGCGATCGCCCATCAGGTGGACCGTCTGCTAGTCTGTCGGCATACGTGGTATAGAAAAAAATAACTTGTTCGTTAAAACTCATGGGTACTAAATTCAAAATAACAAATTGATAAAACAAACATTATCGCGCACTCATTCTACAAATAATAATAGAAGTTAGAAGAATAATAAAAGCTATGTAGTCAATATATGCCTTAAAATCGGTGCTGTAAATGACTATGAGATTAAAAAAAAATTGATTGCCAGATTTACTTTCAAAATGTTCATTTTGAGGTATCCTAGATTCGATTATCAAGCTTGTAGCTGTCTGACAAAAACAAATAACAATGAAAGCTTAGGCAAAGCTCGTACAAAGGTCTCATTGCAGGATGTCCTAAAGATATCTTCAGTCCATTTCGTGTGATTATTTAACCTTATCCAGTACATAGTATTATTATATCGTATTGTTATTATTTCCGTATGGCGGATTTGCGTAATTGGATTAAACGGAATTCGCCAAAATGTTATATTTGGCACAATATTGTGTATTTGCTTAAATGAATATTAATTTTAGGTAAATATTCCTAAATTATACAACACTGTAGGAACTTAACCTACCTATTTTGATTAGGGAACGTAATTAATTAATATTTTACATACTTTGATGTTTGGTCGATGGATTCGTTAAGTAAAATACCGAGGTGTTTGGATGTTGGAGTTTTAGAACTGAAATGTTTCGCTAGATAATTATGAGATTATGAAAATATTGAGGTAAATATTATATAATATAAATATTACGGAAATTTTCGAGACTAGCTGTCCCTTGCGGTTTCACTCGAGTTACTGAGGGATGTTACATTTTGACGGGATACAAAGGACCCTATACCTTTTTTTTCTTTTTTGATGTTATACTTCTGTAGGCACGTTATGAAAAAATTATGAGATTGAAATTTAGAGCTGCGCGCGCACTAATACAAAAGTTTACGGGTTGAAGTTAGCTGATAACGGTCTCTCCGGAACATCGCACAAATCGCAACTGTCAGTGTCAATGAGTGAGTAATGATGTTATTGTCAATAATAAACTAGCAACGTCAACATTTTTAGTCGTTGCTACAGACTACAGAATTGTAATGACAAATGCTTTTAGTGCAGTTTTTCTCACCAATAATTTCGGGTATAACTTCTTACGTGCGTACATAAGTACACACACAAACAAGCAGGCGGTCCACCTGATGGTAAGTGGTCACCGCTGCCTATAGACATTTGCAACACTAGGGGCATAGCTAATGCGTTGTCGACCCTGGGACGTGAAGTTGTTAAGTCTCATGTGCTTGTAATTTGTGTTATTCCAGGTTACAAACTATCTATGCGTAAGTTTCATCCAAATCCGTTAGGTAGTTGCGTTGTAGAGTAACAAACACACATACATCCGTACTCAAAAACTTTTGTAAATCCACCCTGTAATAGATTTTCGGGTAATTCATAGGTACTTGAAATTGCTGTATGAAAAAAAATTTCTTCACTATCATACAATTTTCTATTGTATTTGTATTATCTATTGATTTGTCATACAAAGCGGCCATCATATCTTTAGAATACAAACAATCACTATGTATGCACCCGTTGAAAATTAAATCACAAACAAATTAATTATTAAAAGGTTGAAGATTGTTCGAAAAATCTTTTCAAAGGCCAAACCAGTATACAACGGTACAAACTTGTAGTCAAATGAGATACCAGCAATATGTTTTGTTTTAATTCTTTAAATGACTTTATGATGAAATAAACAACAAATTCAAAATTAAAAAAAAAATCAAAACCTTTAAATCAGCTTAGGCCCGCAGGTCAAATTTAAAGTTACCGGTTAGTCAGCCGTCACCTGAGAAGAGTCGGCAAGAAGCTTAGCAAGGTTACATTTTCACTATTCACGAATGCTGAGTTCTTCATAAAGTAAAAGCATTTACCACTCGTAAATTAGAGAATAGTAAAACTAAGGGATGGTTAACTGTTTAATATTTTACACAATACTGCAGTCACATTCACACAGTCCATAACGAAAGTTACCAGTTTAGGTACTTGCCGGCCACGTACAGTTTTGATAGTGCATAGACTCCCCGGAGTGCCGTGTGAGGTAACTTTACCGACGCGCCGGAGGACCGTGGGATCATATCGATTGAGATTGTGTGTTTAAATTTTGTTTTTAGAACAAGAAATTTATTAATAACTTGCCTCGCGGTTTCATTCGTATAGGAGCTATTTTCTGGGATTATAACATAGGCCGGATCCGGAATAATGTACCTTTCAAATGGTTGATAAATTTTTCAAATAAGTGCCGCGGTTGCGGAGATTACCCTTCGCATACATAAAAACCCACAAAATGTATACTTTTGATAATATTAGTATTGACTAGCTTCTGTCCCACGTTCCCGAAGGTACTAATGCATCCAAAGTTGAAAAAATAGCCTATGTCCATTCGGAATAATGTACCTTTCAAATGGTGAAAGAATTGTTCAAATAGGTGCCTCGGTTGCGGGGATTACCGCATACATACAAATACTCACGAAATTCGCACTCTAATAATATTTGTATAAACTAGTTTACAGCCGTGGTTTTACCCACGTTCCCGAGGAAATGAATGTAAATTCATATCACTCAGAAATAATATAGTTTTCTATCAGTAAGATAATTTTTGACATCAGGTGAGTAGATTCAGAGATTATCTCCTACATACCATACAGACTGATAAACATACGTAGACTTAAGAACACTTGACTCTCGACTGAATGGATAAACATGTCTCTAGTGGCAGATTTTTTATTAGTTGGTGTTGTTTAGCGATGGTAGCTTAGTTGGTAGTGACGGTGAATGCCGTTAAGCGTGAGTTCGAATCCTACGATGAGTTCGAGCTTTCGGTGAAGGAAAATATCGTGATGCACCCCTGTATTGATGGTCCATAATTGTTTTAAAACTGGTATCTAATTATTTTCTCATTTATTCGAGGCTATTGTTAAAAGTTTAGCTAAATTGTTTAACCAACTTCAAAAAAAGAGGAGGTTCTGTTCTCTGTCAGTTGTAAATCGGTGTTGAAATATATTTTTTGTTGGAAAGTATTTACTCGCAAAGTGCCCCATTGTCACCAAGTATTTTTTTAAGAAATAAAAATTATAGAATACTGAAGCGAATAATGGAGTCATTCAAAATTCAAAACCATTTATTCAGTTTAGGCCTTCGGAGGGCACTTATGAAGGTCAAATTTAAAGTTACTGAAGCTACAACCGGTTCGGAAGTCAGCCTTTAACTGAGAAGAACCGGCAAGAAACTCAGCATTCTATCAATCTACATTCTTTTTTATTTGTTGTATACATTTTTATCTATTCTGACTTTTTGGCTATTTTTTAATTTCAATTTTACATAATTTTATATTTAACAATTACAAAATACTTATTATAGGTAACATTAAAAAACAAAACAAAAAAATATGACAAGACTACAAAATAGAAAATAGCAATAATTAGGTACTTACAAGTTAAACAAGAGATTTAGAGGTGCACTGTGCAGAGAGCAGCTATTTCCATACAGTGACTACGTGATATGATAAATAAACTGTAATTTTAAGGAAAACATCAAGAAAGAAAGCCTACCGTACCTAACTACCAATCCAAACTTCTCAGAACAATAATAAATTGAAATAACCTTAACCGAAAACGAAACCAAGAGTCCCTTAAAAATGGGAATAAATTTAAATATTTAACTTTCTCCCCGTTCCAAAGTCACACAAAGCGACCTTCGCGAAAATATCTTGTTTTGTTAAAAAAATACATCCGATTCAAGTTACTTATTGTGTTTGTACAGGTTTCCGGACGAACCTGTATTTCTGACAATACCAAGTTGGATTTACCTTTGAATTGGGTGAGAAGTAACAGAAAATTTACTTTAAATAGTTAGCATTAAGGTTTATAATTATTGTTTCAAAAGCAAAATAATTTTGTAAATACTTGCTTATGAAAATTATGCCAGACAATAATGCGTAAATTTAAACCTTATGGACAATTGCGTAAGGATGAAAATATTTAGTTGTAAAATATGACGTTAATTTCTAGTTACTATAGACGAGTTCAGTTTTTTTTTACGTAACTTATTTTTCTTTTTTTTGCGCTCAATTTGATTGTATTGATTAAATATTAAAGAACGAAGAATATCTACTAACAATAATAAATGTGAAAAGTTTGTTAGATATTTGTATGTTGGATGGCTAAACGGATTTAGATGAAACTTGGCCGATATCTATTCCAAATCCGAGGAAAAAATAAGATCTCTCATAGCTATTAAAGAGAGATGAGAATGATATTGCTTATCTCACTCCTCTATAAGAAATGTCTACTTCCACGGAATTCAAATTTAGAACCACCAGTCATCAAAAAATCAGTTTAGGTCTGAAGAGGGCACTTGAATCTCAAAGTTACTGAACACCGGTTTGGAACTGAGAAGAACCGGCAAGGAACTCAGCAAGGTCACATTTTTATTATTTTTAAATTCAACTAATCTAACATTTAGACTTATTTTTCAAAAACATAAATAATTAGCTGTACCCTGCAACGCTTTGCTGTGGCACATTGTGATTGAATGATTGAGAAAAGAGAAACAAAACAAAGACGGTCGCGGATATGTGACAGATGCAAAAATAGATAAAAACAATCCTTGATGCGGATTATATATCATGCTAAAATTTCAGCTCGGTCGGTGCAGAACTTTTTGAGTTTTTGAAGCGTACACAAACCAGCATAACATTTTATATATATAGATAGATAGATGGGCATAAACATTATTTAAATAATAATAACTTTAACAACAATAGGTATATGTACCTATAAGCAAGTAGTTATTTTAGGCTTTATCTATTTCACCCGCATGTTCGACTCTTTAAAAAAAAACAAACTGTTAACATAAAATTATTTTTTTAAAAACTCCTTAACAAGTTGAGTTAATAGGAAACAGAACCATCCTCTTTACAAGCCGGTTAATAGAGCAACCATAAAAGTCGGTAAAGCTTCAAAGGCATGTTTTACCGCCCATCCGTTTCTTTATCGATAATTCGATATCTACACCTCTATCTAACGAATAGGTGTCGGTGCCAAACCAATATGGTAAACGGTTGCCAAACGTGTAGAGGAAATGGGACCAAACAATCACACTTACATGAGACCTTGATAATGTTTAAAATAATAATTACGTTACTAAAACACTATGTCCTTGGAAGTCTGTCATTTATAAACAAAGTTTTTGTACAGTTAACTTGCTTTTGCCCGCGGCTCCACTTGCGATAAAATTACTTACAATTAATTACAAGGTAGTAGAGCTCTTAGTGCTGACTGCAGATTTGTTTTGGGAAGTACTCCTAAACCATTTCGGTCGTGAAGCAGTAGTGCAGTTAGTACTGTTTGTCGGCCGGTATTTAAAAAATAAAAGAAAATATGAAAACAAAAAAGGCTCATTCCGTAAATTTGTGCCAAATTTCAGCAAGATCGGTTCAGTCGATTAGCCGTGACAAACTAACTCCCTTTCACATATATAATATTATTATATAAGTTAGGAATTGTTGTGCTCAGTTGAGCTACGTACCGCATTGAAAATAAAAATCTATATCTTCAAGCCCCATTAAGAAAAATACCGTGCCCTTCATATATGAGTTATGAATTTATGCCTTTTACAATGTTATATCGATGAATTTATTTTCATACCAACTATTTTTTTAATTACGCATACAAATATCAACAGATATTCATGTATCAAAAATAGGTAGGAATCGAACCTATAACCTGCGGGGTAGCATCCTAACTATCTAACTAAACCAAACAGCCAAAAGTAAGTATTATTGCCAGCTCTTCAAATCACCCAGCATGAAAAGTCATGCAAAAGATCATCTAAGGAGAATAGACACTGAAACTCAACTATTAAAATGTAATTTCGTATACAACCTTTTTAGGTTATAAACTTAATTTAACATCTAATTTTAGAAGAATACATCAAACTTTAATGCGGTAAACTATAAAGATAAGTCGGTGTCATTATTCCAGCTATATTTTTGCCTGACGAAAGACAATATGGACTGCCTTAGATTAGTTAAATGTTTTACACGTCGCTGGTCGTTTTATACCCGCCATTAAGCTTGTAACGGTTATGTGGGGTCGAATGGACCCTAGTGACGCCGGGTTAGATGGACCTATAGATAGATAGCATTGGTTTATTGGTCAATTTTGCATTATGAGCTTTGTGGCTAGGTGTTTAGAAATTGTTGGTCGGTTGGCCAGGTGGCTTGGTGGTTAGCGACCCTGACTACCAAACTGAAGGTCGCGGGTTCGATTCCCACCCAGGACAAACATTTGTGTGCATGAACGTGTCTGTTTGTTCTGTGTCTAGGTGTAAATATCTATATAAGTATGTATTTAGAAAAAAAAAGTAGTATACGTAGTATATCAGTTATCTGGTTTTCATAGTACAAGCTCTGCTTAGTTTGGGATCAGATGGCCGTGTGTAAAGAATGTCCCAGGATATTTATTTCTTTATTTATTTGTCTGTGGTATCTACAGGGTTACAATTTTCATGGTGGACTATTTAATTTCTGAATTATATTTTTACCTAACTATAGCAGACCCATTAGGAAGGGTTATGATTTTTGTAGTCTTTGTATGTGTTTACCGATGTTCTGCCGTAGCGCCTAAACTATAGAGCCCATTTTGATGAATTAGGTATCAATCGATTGCTTGTTATAGTCCGCATGAAACAGGCTACATTTCATACGAGTACAATCAATATGACAGACGCTACACCCAGAAAAGCGAGGGTCTTAAAACCTTATTGATAGCACTCTTCGATATTTTCGCCGAAGATCGATATTTTCATAGAGGCGTTTCGTGTGCAGTTCGGTTCCCATCGGTCAATATGGTATATCGATATTTCGAAACGAAAAATAAGCGAGGCCTTGAACTCGTGAGAAGATTGGTTTTGAAGATTGATCCAAATAACTCTATAGGCAAGGTTATTTCCAGTATAGTTAAGATCTAAAAAGCGGCCAAGTTCCTTGTACGGGAATCCTCATATTTTTTTTGTCAAAACGGCTAATAGTAGTACCTGCACACGCTGTGGAAATTTCAAGTGTGTACCTATTACGGTTCTAAATACTGTGGCAGATGGACGGACATACAGGGTAGGCTTAGAAATAAAGAGGCCTGGATGAGGAGTTTAAAAGTAAAGTGGTCTGTCAGGTGCGTAACAAGTGGATATTTATTTTTGCTGCTGACCCCAAAATCCCCAAAAATCTTATTTTCCTGAAAAAATGTTTTTATACCCCAAAACCTTTAGTTCAAGACTTTTTATTGGATATACCTACATGTACAAAATTATTGGTTAAGTATCCAGAATGTTACCAATTCCATTACTGAAAACTAGGTAGTTTTAATAGTGATGATATAGGAAGTTGGTAAATACAATTTCTGTCTCCCTCAAATAGACGCGTTCCGATAATGAGCACTATTACGCACAACGTAATCGGATTATTCACACTCTGAATATCAAAATGGGGAAGATCAAACAAAGCCGCTTCCACGAATCGTGGCCAAGTGAAACCAAGGTATTATTTTCCGAAGCAGTTAAATGTTATCAGTTCATTTCCCTTCACTATCGGGGTTCCAGCCTTTCCTAACGAGGTCACCTAGAGACATACCTCATATAGTGGGCCCAGTGTGAATTTTACATCACATACCTGTGAAATACCTATGTTCTTTGGGGTGGGCACTAGACCATACTCCCCTTATATAGGCTGTGGTGAATCCACTTCCTTTCGACCCCTTTCGATAAGTTGTTGCGTTCACCACTGAGCTTAAGCACAGCTAAGCTCTGTTCATTAGAAATATACCAAAGATAATGTCCCGACTTCACCCTTACACTAATTTAAATAAACATTAGCCTAATGAAGTAATTATGTATTAACAACAATGAGTATAACCGGGTATTATTCAGGTCAACGGGTTAAAAGCATCGTTTAACTGACCTTCGGTACGTACCAAATATTAGGTATCCCTTTATTAGACGCTATAATTATTTACCCGATCGTAATTATGTAGTGGGAGCGAAATTCTGTGACATTTTAATGATGGAAATGTGTTTGATAAAAGCATCAAAGCGGCGCTAAAGTAAGTAGTCTTTTGTAAATTACTTCAAGTAAAAACGTTTAAATTATGTTTTGCAGGATAATTAAGGAGTCTGAGAGGCTGAAGCTGTAAAGAATATTGTTTGGCCTTGGGGCTCGTCAAATTGTTTAACGAAATTTTACGTCATGTTTTTTTTATGTCAAAACGCAGTTTTGGCCTTTGAATAATTTTTTTCAGGTTAAATTGTACTCACTTTGTTCGGTAATATGAGAGCAGATATGATTTTCTTAATACTTTCTTGATACACCTCGGGGTGTGTTATATATTCCCGGATCCTAGCTACATCCGGAATAATATACCTTTCAAATGATTTTTAATGGGTACCTAAGATTTTCCTCATACCTACATACAAACAAACACTTAATTATTACTCATTATTTTTAATATTAGTATAAATATACATTGATTAGACGTCAAGTAACAAACTGTGTATAATATTAGTATAGACTAGCTGTTCCCGACATGCATTGCAATGCCTCCTCGAAGCACGAGTTATATTACGTAGTCTTGAAATTCATACAATAATCCCAATAAAGATTATTCCCGAATTTTCCTATCATCTGGGCAGCTTTTCCAGTAATTTTTTGTCTAAAAACCTTTCGGATAATAACAAATATAATTACATAAGCAATTTAAAATCCATTCACACTGTTGCGGTTAGTTTAATTCTTATGGTGATTCCTATTTTAGTACTCCATCGAAATTCAAAATCATTGATCAGATATCCTACAAAAGATATTCATCTTTAAACCTTCTTAGAGGACAGATGCGGAGCCGTCATTAATAATATGTAAATAGCTAGTAGCACTATTAGTACAAACATCATGTCCTAATAATTTTCAAAATGTTACACCGCGCACTTTTACCGACCCAGCGAAAGATGGCGCGATATTTATTTAATGGTGCCGTTTCGCTTTTAATAAGGCGATAAACCAGGCTTGGGGTGACGAAAAATGGCGTCATTAAACTTCTAAATTCACCACGTTGAGTATAATCTCGCTGTGGGGAGCCAGTTTGGATATTTTTGATGACGAGGTTATGATTGGTGGTTTGATTAGACTTAGCCATGTAAAGACTGGGTAATAAATCTGATGAGCCTAATCCATCTTAATCCTTCGTGTAGCAAGGAAAATTAAAATGTACAGGGAAAAGAAAATCAGTGCTGTAACCCGGTTTCACCATTCACCAACAGTTGTTAAACAGAGTCACTGGCAAATTTTGATAACACACAACGCTACTGTATTTTTTTTCTTGTTCGGTTACAGTGTGTATGTGAAAAAAAAAATTATTCTTCGTTAGGAGTTTCATGCAAAAGAATATCAATACTCCCAAGGATATTTTTAGTTCCCGACATGTGGTGAGTATATTTTGCAATTTCAATCCCATTAATATTTTATACTAATATAAAAATGAGGTAAAATTTGTAAGCTGTAGTCTCCGAAACTAATCATCAGGTTTTAAAAATCATTCACTGATCTATACTATTCCCGATACGTTACAATCACCGGATACATGCGATCTTTCAGAAACGCAGGACGGTAGCAATAATTAATAACAAACCTGAAAATACTACCCAGGACCTCCAGTCTCAAGCCGAGCTGTATACTGCTTGAGAACGGAGGCGACTCATATTTTTCGTGCAAAAAAATAAAAACCACTCCAATTTACGTTCCAGGAAACAAAACATCTCACTAAATCAAGCAATGAATCTTCCTGTATGTTGACTCAGTCACAGGTGCTCTTACATTCAATATACTCCACTTTTTCCACTTAACGTAGGCAGCAAAACCGGTCCTTATTAGCAGTAACAATATACTAACACCTTTTTGCCCTCCGTGGCCCTTACCCGACTTCATTGCGAGGGATTACGTCACTCTGCGGAGTAACTTCTGGAGGCTCATAAGTAACTTTTGTTGTTTACTTTGGAGATTCGTGAGGTAGAGAACTGACTTGTTACTTTATCAGGGCGGCAACGCCACGCATTTATAGCGAGATAAAGTTTGTAGATATAGTTCTTATAGTTAATGAGCAGTCTTATAGATTGTGACGAGGTTTGTAGTACGTCGAGATGATGTTTCGTGTAGAAGTGAAAGTAAATTTCCTTAAACTCAATAGGAAATCGACACGGGTTTCACGTCCTTCCAAAACAGGGGTTTGGGACTTGACAAAGAAGGATATCCAGCGGAATTAGTTACTAGATATCTGTTTTTGTGTAGTCTTATAATGGGAGGAGTAAATAATAAAATCAAAACTTGCAGTCCAGCCTGAAGCACATGTTTATAGACCTCATCACAAGATACATAATTGCCAACTACTAAAAGAGCCAAGTGAGACTGCAGTGAGTGTAGTTAGACGGATTTAGAGGCTTTAAGAGTAGCTAAATACAATAAGGCAAGAGGATTGGTATAATCCTAAAAGAGGACAATGATCTTCACCGAAAAAATCCCAAGTAATATTTAACACGATCGCGGTTTTTGAATGAAACAAGAAGAGACTTTGAAGCGACGATAGCTCAGTGTTATCACTATAATAACAGCTCTCGAGTACTTGCAGTAACACACTGCAGTTGCAGTAAGACAGGGTTCCTTAGGAACCACAATAAAGGGTAGGCAGACTGACAAAAGAGTAATAGCTGAGTTTATTGCCGGCTCTTCTCAGTAAAAGCAACCTTCCGAACCGGTGTTAGAGTCTGACCACTCATAAGTGCCTGTGAAGGCCTTTTTGAATAAAATATTTCATTTCATTTCATAGGTGCTGGGTACGATTTCCTGGTCGAACAAAGTCCATGTGACGTTTCCTTGAAAGCAATGATAACCTGTATTTCAATATTGCTAATTTGCCCGATAGACGACAAAAATGCTTACCACAGCTCACGGTAGTACCCTTCGGAGATAATGAATATGTATTTTTAGAGTATAAAAAACCGTTAGGCCGGTTGGCTTTGTGGTTGGAAACCCTGACTGCCACGCCATAGGTCGTAGCTTCGATTCCCACACGGGAGGTACAAAAATACCATACATATATAAATCAGTTCTGCTTGTACGTGTCAGGGTGTAAGGGCCATCAAATTATAATCTGGTTTCCAAAGTACAAGCAGTACCTAAAACCTCGGTTTTGGGTTCAGATGGACGTGCGAATGACCCGGGATATTTATTAAAAGAACATTTTCTTTGACCAACATTTCTGTGATCGACCTCACACCCTCAATCATTAGACTGGAGCACACCCATCTGGGTCATCACGGTCTTATACCGCTTAAAGGCAATTTCACATCGCATCCCAGTTGCATTGTTACAGCTTATATAGCTGAAGTAATCTTACAGAAAGGCTTCGTGTCTGCCTGTGACATACTTATTTTATGGCCATCAAAATTGCTAGTAGATATTTTCTTTGGCTTTTTATATTAAGCAGCTGACAAATATAGTAGGAACGAAATATATTGAATGCCCTTTACTGAGAATTAACGATTTCCCAGGGTAAAAACATAGCCTTTATCACTCTCTAATAGTGTAGCTGTGAACCACTAGTGACTCAAAATACAGGTATCCACCTAGTTTGAGATTCAGAGGCAAATCGATTTTGAACATATAATTTTATAGCCTGTCTCACTGTAATTGTCACATATTATACATTTTATATTTGTATCTGGCTGATTAAATAAATAATTATTATTATAGCTATCTATCAATGAAATAATTATTAAAATCTAATGAGTAATTTTGGAGAAAACTTCCTTCATCCAAACATGGCTTCAACTTTATAGTTTCCTAAGACAAGCTTCTGGTTCCTGGCTTCCTTCGCGTTTCTAGATAAATTGTAGCATATGATACTCAAATTCTTTCATGCTAAACACAAAGACGATCTCATGCTCTGTACTAACGTTAAAGAAAGATAAAAGGCTATTAAGAAAAATTATAAGTAATAACTTAAATGGGTTGAAACATTTTAAATTTAATATTAAAGCTTTTATTTGAAAAGATTTTAATGTTACTTAACCTCATTTTGGGTAGAGAGATAAATAAATAAACCTTTATTGTGACACCAAATGTGATGTGAGCGACTGAGATAGTAATCTCTATCAGGTAACGTTTAAAAAAGAAAAAGGTTTTACCAATATTTACCATCGACAAAACATATTATAAAAAAGAAAAAACATAGAACCACTACTACCACAATTTCTAGCAATCAACATTCAGAACACGTTAACAAAACTTATTTAAACAACCAAATCCTCAATAAACACCGCTTGTCTCCACAAAAACAATAGATAGGGAATTTTAAAAATCCCTAGGACCCCAAGTTAAACAAATTAACGCATTTAATTCAAAATCGGTCAACCCTCACCTGGGCAGGTAGCGGCGCCTCTTGCTTACAAAAACCCATATCCCATTTTAGGGTTGCACAGGCAAAAGAACCCAGATGCTAGGTAATTTTTTTACGGTGTATTGTAGGTTTTTACTGTGTGCATGTGACTTATATTTGACCACAATACAAGTTGTGCTACTTTGGGGTTGTAGCCAGCCAGGCTACAAAGTAAATAATATCCTGGGACATTCTCATACACACGGCCATCTGACCCCAAACTAAGCAGAGCTTGTACTATGGAAACCAGATAAGCTGGTGTACTATATATACTATTCTTTTTTCTAAATACATACTTATAAAGATATTTACAACCAGACTCAGAACTAACAAACATGTTCATGCACACAAATGTTTGTCCTGGGTGGGAATCGAACCCGCGACCTTCGGCATGGCAGTCAAAGTCGCTAACCACCAAGCTAACTGGCCTGTCAACACTATGCTATCGTTTCCTCACCATGTTTTCCTTCTCAGAAAGCACAACCTCATTGTTAGCTTCTACCCACGACTTTAATCACGGCTTTCGAGGTCACTACCAACTGAGATATCAACCCCTAAATATTAATAAAATATTTACATAAAACATGTGACTATAAACTCTATGGTTTTTGATTTAAAAACCTTTTATCTGCTCAATTTTTAAAGTAGTCATGATAATACAAATATCAATACCATACGGAACCTACTGCATATGAGATCTCGACACTCATTAGGTCAGTTTTTGTTTTTTGTGTTAATATTGTCAAGGGGAATTAGGGAGACAAGGATTTTTTGATAATAATTTAGCTAAATTCAGGTTTGAGCGTGTAAAATTTGTGTTTGAATATCAGCTTACAACGTCCTATTGTTTCGAAGGATGTAGGTACCAGGTGTTTTCAGACATGGTCCTGAAAAATTAATGAAACCTTTGGGAACAATGTTTCACTGAACCAACAAGAGATCTACCTGATGTTCTAGATTGGTTTATATCCTATACAACGTGTTACAAAATACCCCCTAAAAATATAATTAATTATCAAAGCCAACAACCCTAGTAAGCTGTCATGTCAGGGAATCAGATTATTTAACAGAAAGGCCAACGTACCTATTTTATCTAGTAATAGACTACTTAAATTGTTTTTCTATTTTTTTGGGGTATGTTATACAGCGTTACTACGGTTCTGAAATAAAGTGAATGGACTCGTTATAAGGCCTCATTTAACCTCCTTTCGGCTTTATGGGAAGGTTTGTAACACCCTATATATACATGTAAATCCTACTAATAATAAAAATGTGAAAGTTGGCGAGGATGGATATATGGATTTCTTTTACTCTGTCACGTAAAAATTATTTATTTATTTATTTAATACTTTATGTACAGTAGTGTACAAAGGCGGTCTTAATGCCAAAGGCATTCTCTACCAGACAACCTTTGGGTGATGCAGAGATAATTACAGGTAGATGTACTAAGAAATTATGGGAGAGATTTATAGTAAATTACTAAATGGATTTGGATGAAACTTGGCAAATATATAGATTATAACCATGATTAATGCATGGGATACTTTTTATCCCGAGAAAATTGAATATCCCTCGGGAACGCGGGTGAAACTGTGGGGGACACCATGTATATGAATAGATTTAAAAATCTTGGCACATTCTGCACACACGGATGGTCTGAATGTAGGTAAATATCTATACATCTAAAGATTTAACAGAGAAACACTGAATTCTACTATTATAATCATTGCGAAAGTTTGTATGTATGGATGTTTGTTACTCTTTCGCGTAATAACTACCAAACTTATGAGTAGTAGAGCTCTTAGTGCAGAGTTCGTCCGGAGAAGTACCACCACCTTACCCATTTCTGCCGTGTAGCAGTAGTGCACATGTATTACTGTGTTTTGGTTAGAAAGGTAAGGGAGCTGGTGAAATTATAGGCACATGAGACTTAACAACTTCACGTCTCAGGGTCGACAACGGATTGGCGATAGTCTGGTATTGTAAATGTTCATAGGTGGCGGTGACCACTTACCATCAGGTGACCGTGTGCTTGTTTGTCGGCTCATGTGGTATAAAAAAATAATAATTGTGCCATGAAATAGCTACATCTCTTGGGAAAACGGATGAAACCGGGTACTGCTAGTTTACAATATAACAGTAGCTCTGCTTAGTTTAGGATCGGATGGCCGTGTGTAAAGAACGTCCCAGGACATTAATTACAAATGACACCTCTATTCGTCAAAAATAGTTTCTAGACGAATACTCTACGCGTCTTCTGGTATACTCCCATATATTTCACCCCTTTGTCCAACTCTTTTTTACATCCACTCACTCCTAGTAATAAATTAACGAGTTTGCTGTCTGCCCTTTTGTCTCAGCAAGGCTCGGCAAAGCTCGGCAAGGGGGGTTGCCTTTGCATTTATTCGCAAAAACTTACTTAGTTATTTACGAGATTTCTTGAATTGCTCAGGAAGTAAGGGGTATCATTCATTAATGCAATTAGAGTTTGATGATTAAAGTCACTTTAAATATTAATATAAGATTTATATGGATAATTTACGGACTAGTTGCTTGGTGGTTAGAGGCTCTGACTGCCAAGCCACAGGTTCAATTCCTACCCAGGACAAACATTTGTGTGCATTGACATGTCTGTTTGTTCTGTGCCTGGGATTAAATATCTATATAAGTAAGTATTTAAAAAGTAGTATATCAGTTACCTTGTTGCCATAGTATAAGCAATAAGTACACTATGCTTTATTTGGGATAAGGTAACCATGTGTGAAAAATGTCCTGAGGATATTTAATTTAAACTGTGAACTCGTGGTTTGCAGAGGTTAATCAATTGGTAAACATTTGGCTGCATTTTTGCACATTTTTTTAAGCCTTTGATTGAACTGCTTATTCAATGGTAACTCTGGCCTTAGACGGTAACTACATTAATAGTGATTATGTGTGGCAAATGACACCAGCACGATGATGCCTCTATGCTCTGTCTCTTTCGTTAGCTATGATATCTCGTGAGACGTCCGCACGCGAGGGCTTCTTAAGGCTCGCCGACGATGTTTGTATTAAGGAATGCGTGTTTGTTAAGTTTATGTTGTAAATAATCACTACATATTGAAACTGATTATAACCAAACTTTATCGACAGGTTAGTTTGGTGGCTAGCGACTCTGACTGCCAATCTGAAAGTCACGGGTTTGATTCCCGTCCACGACAAACATTTGTGTGCCAGGATATTTATATTATTTATTTATTATAACGATTTATTTGTAATAGGTACACATTTTGACCAAAATAAACGTATTTATTAACACGAATTGTCAACATTATTCCCTTTATTTTGACCGCACAATATTTTCATATTTCACAAAATGCATAAACATTAAATTCTAAAATATTTGAGTGCACACACGAAATATTATGTTAAAATGCCCTCCCTTTGAGTTTTATTAAAATTCTGGTATGTTGTCAGGGACTGTCATAAATATTCAAACGAACTGAGTATTGCCTGCGGCTTTGCTTGCATGCACATTTTATATGTAACTTTACGCTGGCTTGGTAAGATCGTGTAGGTCACATTATATTATGTACAAACGATCGTAGCTTAAAGATATGTTATTTTCAGCATTACTGAACATTGAACATTACATATCTGTGCTATTTAGCTATAAAAATTGCCTTGCTGAGTTTCTTGCTGGTTTCAGTCGAAGGCTGACTACCGAGCTGGTGGTAGCTTCAGTAACTTTAGCCTTCATTAAGTGCCCTCCATGGGCCTAAACAGGCCTAAATAGGTTGTACTGTAAATTTATACTATTTAATAAAATCTCTCATTCAATAAAATAGTTTCTCTCTATGATTTCAAAATAAATGCTACCATTTTGTTGACAGCTATTAATACGATGCCTAATTATAAATCACTAGCTGTCCCCCGCGGTTTCACCCGGGTTCCCGAGGGATGTAAAATTTTCCCGGCACAAAAAGTGTCCTATGTTACTTCTAATACCTCCAAGAATATGTGTACAAAGTCTTTATCAACATTTAGAAAATTTCTTCCGTAAGGTTTGTGTTTACATTATCCCAATGAAGCAAAGCCAGGGCTAGTTGTTAGTATAGATAACTACAAATCATATAAAAGTAATTGATACTACTCTTGCACTATCATTATTATTGATCATACCTCAATATTTCACTCATGACAAAGATGCACGTGTGTCGAAACTTTAGTAGCAGGAAGGGCCTTATACCTTATCTTACCTTTAAAAGCACTTGACAAATGAATGAAGCAACCAATATGTCATAGTATTGTGACATTATTGTTCATTGTACGAAACTGGTTGCTCAAATTGTATACCATGGTATGGATTTTCTTTAATATTGGTGTTAAGTTTTATATGTTTTTGAGATAATCTGAATGTTGATCAATAATACAGCAGAGAAATTGCGTTCACAAGGAAAACTTAATGGTTATGGGAGAAAATTAAAAAAAGGTATTTCATAATGCTATGTTGTTTAAATATTTACCGTCTCAGCTACAAAATAAATTAATAAAATCTTGTATTTTTCCACAAAGAATAAATTCTTCCAAATAAAAATTTTAAATTTTTGTTTTTTTATGTGAATGCAAACTTTTATACCTGTGCGAACGTTCCAAATAATCACCTCCGTACTAAACGTAATGTAAACATTTATAGTTAATATCTATATTTTCGATTCTAAAATGTACAAAAAAATACAACTTAATTGTAATGTACTCAATAATGAATGCAAGGTTGGGTAACGAAATATTACAACCAACATTTTTATTATTAATTCAACATCTCAACAACCGCGTTTTAATCAAAGAAAAATTTCCTACTTTGAAACACACAATTTCAGTTACAAAGCTAACAAACTTACCCCCTTCCGCTTAAAACAACGAACTGAAAGTAACATTGCGTTCAAAACATAGCAATTTCAAAAATCTTCCCCCACTTGAAGTTTATTACTTAAAGCTTGGAATTAAAGCATTTTAAGGAGTCTAGGTAAGGCAGGTATTTGGTGCATTCGAGCGGTCGACTCAAAGGGTCCGCTTGAGGCTGAGGTTCTCTTTGATACTGTAACCATGAGCTTTTAATTTGTTGGATAAGTCCTAAGGGAATCTTTTTTCGCCGAAAATTCAAATGTAAGTAAAAATTGATAAAATCAATTTAGTTTTTAGTAAGTAGGCATTTATCTATATCTATACCAATATTATAAAGATTTGTATGTAAGTATGATTGTTACTCTTTCACGCAAAAACTACTAAACGGATATGGGTGAAACTTGGCACATAGATAGAGCATTCTGAAATAACATATAGGCTTTTTATCCCGGGAAAATGTGATATCCCTCGGGAACGCGGGTAAAACCGCGGGGACAGCTATTAAAAATAATTTAAGGGAAAGAAACAGCAATATGGGTTATTTTATTTTATTTATTCATTTAACCCTCTTTTGCATAGTATTAACAGGTATGTTGTTCGCAGACAAGTTGTACTATGTTTGTGATATGGCTTAGGTCTTGTTTGTGGAGTTAACGAGGTAGAAATTAAGAGATCCGTTTATTATGCAATTTTTTTATAACCATAGTAATATAGGTTATTTATTTACCTAAGACTATCAAATCATTTTTTTTGTTATGGAATCTTAATTACTTAAAACTTTGATTTTTACAAGTGTTCAAAGAACTAATGACTTCTTATTAAATGTTAATTGAAACTAGCTGTATAATTCCTCTATCACAGATTTTATGATTCAGGGACGCCTATTTTGCTATTTTTTAAATGTTTGACTGTCTATGTCTTTTTATAACTCAAGAATGATTTGACCAATCTTGATGATTATTGGTACATCTACAGTCAGAACATGTGATTGTGCAAATGATACAATATCCCTACTAACATTATAAATGAGAATGTAAGTTTGTTTGTTACGCTTTCACGCGAAAACTACTTAACCGACCATCATGAAACTTTGTACACAAATTCTTGGAGGTATTAGAAGTAACATAGGATACTTTTTGTGCCGGGAAAATGTTACATCCCTTGGGAACGCAGGTGAAACCGCAGGCGATAGCGAGTATATGATAAACGCGGGGAACAGCTAGTCTTGCATAAACTGTACCTACTCTGTTCTTTATGACAGGGTTCCTAATTTATCCCTCATTTCTGCTACAATGTGGTAGCATTACAAGTGAAGGAATTTAGTGTTTAATGACTGGCCAGTGCGGTGCGGACGAGCGGTGCCTCGCTAAGCGGATTTGCCGATGCTAGATTTAATACTAACTCGAGTACATACTTCGTTCCCTTTGATAAACCTCTGTGACAGATTGATTACTTCATTTCATACCGTTAAATGTCTGGGAAGGCAATTTACTGGATTTTTTGCAATTAGGTTGTTTTGAATAGAACTGATCCAGTAAGAGACTGTTGATTAATATGACTATTTTACTGTGTTCATAAACGATTTCTTTTTTAATTAAGTGACATAGGCTAGGCTATCATCATCATCATCATCATCATCAGCCTATCTCCGTCCACTGCTGGACATAGGCCTCACCTATGGCACGCCAGGCTAGGCTATAATTCCTGGATACATTAGATTCTAGGAATGCGTGTGAAATCGCAGGAAGCTTTGAACTTTAGTTAAACAGTGCAGGTTCATGGACGAAGTATCGTTGATGCAATTTTATCCTTTCCACAGTAACGAATAAGATTCAAATGAATTTAACTATGTATATCAAACTGAGTTACGGGTTATTCTGATAATGCCCCAAAGCCATTTCAAAATCAAGACTGACACCTTGTCTAAGTCCGTGTTAAGTCTTGTCAACATTTTCAGGTGCTATTTGTACACGAAAATCGTAAAATAATTTTACATTCGCATTTGACATACAGCCTTTACACACGGCCATCTAATTCCAAACTAAACATGAAAACCAGATAGCTGATATATTATATATATAACTTTTCTACATATTACATAGATATTTACACCAAGGCATAGAACAAACAGACATGTTCATGCACACAAATATTTGTCCTGGGTGGGAATCGAACCCACGACCTGCGGTGTGGCAGTCATTGTCTCTATAGTATCCTAATCACTCTTATAGACAACAGGGTTGCCATTTCTAACTGTTTATTTAATTAAATCGACGTGTTAACTTGCCGTGTACAAGTTCTAAGCTTAATAAAGCTGTGCAGGCACTAACAAAAGAATTGGCGTGGCAACATCTGCGACCTATAGGTAGATACTGCGGCTTGGCACTTCGCAAATACGTTTTTGTACGTTGTGGAGTTGGCAGAGCGCAGGCTGTCTTCAAATTGAATATTTTAGCGTAATGTGGCATTGAAAAGAGATAAATAGATGTTGATCTAATTAGTATTGCTATAGGTGGTTTTTTTTGCGTTTAAACTTTAGAGTAGTAGAGCTCTTAGTGCAGAGTTCGTCCGGGGAAGTACCACCACCTTACCCATTTCTGCCGTGAAGCAGTAGTGCACTTGTATTACTGTGTTTCGGTTAGAAAGGTAAGGGGGCCGGTGAAATTACAGGCACATGAGACTTAACAACTTCACGTCTCAGGGTCGACAACGCATTGGCGATGCTCCTAGTGTTGCAAATGTCCATAGGCGGCGGTGACCACTTACCATCAGGTGGACCGTCTGCTTGTTTGTCGGCCCAAGTGGCATAGATGGCATAGAAAAAAAACTAATCTGGAGTGTCGTAGGTGGGTCGTAGGACTCGTGTGGTCCCGCTGCCCCGTTAACAGCGGAGAAGGATTTCGAGGGGTTTTAGTGGGTAAGCTCCTCGGCCCTTTTCTACAGGGTAAGGAATCGGGAAGAGAGTCCCACATAACCAGGTGCGGCGGTATACGTAACGCATATCCCCTCGTAAAAAAAGGGTGTCGTAAGTAAAGTATCCACAGATGACCGCGTTGCACCGAAGATAGTATATCCAAATTCAAAACGATTTATTCAGTTAAGGGCCACGGAGGGTATTTATGAAGGTCAATGTTACTGAAGGTAACGGTTAGGAATCAGCCTTTAACTGAGATGAACCGGCAAGAAACTCGGGAAGGTAATTTTTGTAAAATATTTTTATATCTGACTTTCTGGCTATTTAAGTTCAAATACAAAAATCATTAAACAAATACCAAAAAACAATATTAAAAATAATAATAATCTAAACAACGATGTGGTGGTGCACTTACGCAGAACAGCTATCACCAGACATCTCTATCTTCAATGTAATGAGCTACCTTGTAAAACAATACTGTTTTAAATTCGCTTAATATGGTATTTAAATTTGAGATCAGACATCTTGTAGGTATACCAAAAGCGGTATTTTATTACACAGGATTTGTTAACTTTAGCTAGTCTAAAAAGAGAAGAGTGACGTCTCCTTTTGTGTTATATCAACATAATGGTTACCCAATATAACTTAAAAAACTTTAAAAATCTATATTATATTTGTATTTTGAAAAATAAAAAGTAGAATATCTAGTATCAGTTATTTAGTTTCCATAGTACAAGCTCTGCTTAGTTTGGGATCAGATGGCCGCGTGTAAAAGAATGTCCGGGATATTTATTATTATTAACTAATTTATAATATGAAACAACTACTTTTTAAATAATCATCTTGATCCATACTTAAAAATTTACAAAAATATCTCTACAACTGAAAGTAAATATAATAAAATATCCAGGGACATTCTTTACACACGGCCATCTGATCCCAAACTAAGCAGAGCTTGTACTATGGAAACCAGACAACTGATATACTACATATACTACTTTTTTTTTCTAAATATATACTTATATAGATATTGACACCCAGACACAGAACAAACAGACATGTTCATGCACACAAATGTTTGTCCTGGGTGGGAATCGAACCCGCGACCTTCGGTTTGGCAGTCAGAGTCACTAACCACCAAGCCAACTGGCCTGTCTCATATAATAGTAATAATATATAATAGTCTCATAAGAATCTTAAGTTCATTTAAAATATCAATAAACTCAAGCGAAACATAGAACAGAAGCCAGAACAACGTTCCTAACAGTGGATACCTATTATATCTTCAAATAATACAGTTGTGAAGGTGACTAGTTCTTAAATTCGTTTCACGACTCGCGTTCTCCACTGAGAATTCCAGCATAGCAGGTGTGGGAAAGCTCTTAACAGCTAGTTTGGAGACGAAATGATGATATTTCTAACGTATTGCAGCTCCCTTACTATGTTTTTCAGTATAAACTAATATTATAAAGAGCTAGTACGAATTTTGTGAGTTTATATGCATCTATTGAAAAAAATCTTTTAATGATAGAAAGCTACAATATTATCTAGTGACATAGACTATGTTATAATCTCTGGCATCCTGGAACGCAATCCCTAGAATAGCCTAGAAGCACGGGACAGTATCTAGTTTTATTATAAACTGGCAGCAGCAACTCGGTTTCAGCCCGTGTTAAAATTTATAAAAAGCCTGTCTCGCTCTGTACGCTTGGCTATGTGTGTGCCAAATAGCAGCAAGATAGGCTTAACCGTTTTGTCGTGAAAATTTACAATTAACCAACAGGCAGACGATATGAAGGTACTAACTCCCGCTTCAAAGATATATTTCCGTAATATGTATATTTTCCCGAAAAAATATATCTACTATTATTATGTAGATCTGAAATATCCATGTCCAAAAATGTTATATCCGATCGGTCGTTTCAGGCACATACAAGATTTCCCTTTTTCACAAAATTAAACCTCAATTACAACCTAAAAAACACAACCCATCTCGTGGCGTGTGATTCTGAAAGGTAAGTTAAACTATCTCAACAATGCTTCGTCGTGGCCACCGTCTCTTTCGTTATCTACACAGTCACGTGAGAGGTCCGCTCGCCGCCTCATTTCCTGCTCGCCGACGAACTTTGTATTAGAGCTTAATAAAAAATGATAAAAGTTTTTTTGTAAATATAGATACGTTATTTAAATCTCTATGATAAAGTTATTACGAGCTATATTAGCATACATAACATTATCATACATACATACAATCGTGCTTATTTCCTATTGAAATATGCGGAATCTACGAATTTCCATTAACCATGCGGCTGGTACATTACTCTTGGATCTTGCATTAATTCTGATCTGCTATGTAATGTTGTTTTAGCCACCTATATTATTATTGGTTTTGTAACAGTTACACATCGGTGGTATTGGTATAAAGTTTCGCTAGAGATCCAAAGGTTAGATTCCCGCACTTGGCAAGGTAATGTTAAGATATTATAACGCTTTTATTAGCTTCATATCTACATAAGTATGTATTTAAAAAGTAGTGTATGTAGTCTATCAGTTACCTGGTAGCCATACTACAAGCAGTACACTCTGCTTAACTTGGGATCAGGTAACCATGTGTGAAGAATGTTTTGGGATATTTATTTATTTATTATACGAGTACGTATGTATGTTAGTATGTAATGGAATCTTTGAACATGATTTTGACCCCCTTTAGGACGTCGGAAAACGATCATACATGGGGAGAGGTCTCGATGTAGGTAGGCAACAGCTGTACAGTGTACGTACCAATGTATTCTGTGTTGTAGTGCGCTGCGCGTATCCAAGTATTGCGCAGGTAAATACGGGACTCTCGGTGTACTGTTTACTAAGTTTACTAGGAAGTAATTTAATATTTATTTTTAATGTTATTTTTTTCATCATATATGATCGCCAACTATCACGTCCTCAAATATTGAAGGTATCTCACCAGTCACCCTGTATATATATATATATTTTTATACCACATGGCCCGATAAACAAGCGGACGGTCCACCTGATGGTAAGTGGTCACCGCCGCCTATGGACATTTGCAACACTAGGGGCATCGCCAATGCGTTGTCGACCCTGAGACGTGAAGTTGTTAAGTCTCATGTGCCTGTAATTTCACTGGCCCCCTTACCTCTCTAACCGAAATACAGTAACATAAGTGCACTACTGCTTCACGGCAGAAATGGGTAAGGTGGTAGTACTTGCCCGGGCGAACTCTGCACTAAGAGCTCTACTACTCGAAATACCATAAAGTGAAACGTCGGCCGTCGGCATAAAAAAAATATATTTTCAACTCATTTTAAACTCATTGGAGTAACTTTAGGCCCAGAACCGTTGGTACGGCACTTTCTGAGCGTATGTCACAGCTTTATACACGGTCGGGCGCAGTCGAACTCGCAACGAATTTTATAGTCGAAATAAAACATGTGCAATATTCTTATACTTGACGGAGAATATACAATATACAGTCATAACTGATGTCTGTTTAATTTACATTAACATTATTGATACACGTTTGGTTCAACTCGCAAGTTATGCTAATCTATAGCCTATGTATATAGATTATTAGATCTCCTCCGCGTTCCCAAGGGATCTTACTTTTTCCCGGCATAAAAGATATACTATGTGTTAATTCAGATCATAAGCTTTATATCGCACCTTTAGTACGATAAGGGCTTAACTCAAAATTTTCCGTAATGGAGTTACGATCATAGAGAGACTAAACAAAGTACGCTCTATCCGATGAATAGTGAAACATAGTCAATTTAATGACGGAATAAGCATACCGATACTTCAGCCTCTTTAAAACCGGGACCTACCCTCCCCACTCAGTGCGAAAGTGACTCAATCAGAGATGTGCCAAAAGTGATTTTTTGAGTTAAGCCCCTATCGTTCTGAGGGTGCGATATGTGCTAAGTTTATTTAAATCCGTTTAGTAGTTTTGGCGTGAAAGAGTAACAAACCTTCATACATCCTCATAATCTTTAGAATAATAGAAGGTTAGGATAGAAAGAAAGTATTATAGTATATTATTAAAGCTAAATGCGAGGGGATTTTAATACTCTTTAAATTGAATTAAGATCGTACATAAATAACATTTAAAAATCTCCTTATTTTTAAATGTAATTTATAAAAAATATACTAGAATTCAAAATTTCCATATCCAAAATTAGACACGTCAAGCCCCGCTTAAGCCATAGTGATTAAATTCCAATTATAAGTAGTTCCATAAATAGAATATTATTATAAGATTATACAGGGAGATTAAATTGAGAAACATAGTAAGCTTTGTACAGACAATAGATTGTGGCCAAAAATCACGTACGAACACAGTGAGTCTTCCATTTTCTATCATATTATGTGTGTACCTATATTTTAATCTTGTAGATCACTACATACTGTAAAACAAAGTCGCTTTCTCTGTCCCTATATCCTTATGTATGGTTAAATCTTTAAAACTACGCAACGGATTTTGATGCGGTTTTTTTTAATAGATACAGTGATTGAAGAGGAAGGTTTATATGTATTAGTATATTGCACCTGAGCGAAGCCGGGGCGGGTCGCTAGTATAGAATAAGTTATAGTCGGTTGGTATTCAGTGTTATTTTATATTTGACAAAAAACCAAAAACCAAAATAATCTGACGTATAATATTTATCACTATGAAAAATAATATTTCTAAACAAAAACAGGTTGTGTTGTAAGGACACACGATAGAATTGAAACTTTTGTAATACAGCGAAATATTTTAATTATTTACCATTCACTGTTGAATAGCATAGATTGTGTTTATCATTCATTTATTTTTCGTCACATAAAAAGGTTGCGGATCAAAATTTCAAGCTTATGAGAACTTTCACTTAAAAAAATTAGAAACATTCTATTCTAAAAATATATGAATTTACGTCTCTATCCTTATCATAGGCTATGTGTGTGGTAAATTTCAGCAGGGTCGATTCAGTTTTATAGCCGTGAAATCGTAACAAACAGATTCACTTTTTAGCATTTATAATATTAGGCAATCCAAAGGTAAAATTTAGGTAATACTAATAACCTATCTACGTTATTGCGTGGATTGAGATTTTTGACTAAACATTGATAACAAGGAAGTCGACATAGCAAATTTGAAAAAGAAACATTACCATTGTAAGGAAATATTAATTTTAGCTTCAAAAAGTTAAATTGTTTCGTTATTCACGTATGTTTGAAGAAGTATGCTATTGTCGAATCAGCGACTTGTTTCATATAAAACAAGTACAGACTATGCCTGAGGCGTATAAAGATCTTTGCATATGAAATCAATAACAATAAAATTTATTGTAGCAAGATGCTGAGGCCCTTTTTAATTTCCCTGCACATACAGCCGTCTACGCTGAAAATATACCTTTTATATAATAGGTTGGGGAAAAAGTTCCTTCGCATTTTTTAAGAAAATTCAAATGTCCCAAAATTTCTATAGCAATGGGATCATGTCCCTACCTACAAGATGGCAAAAAGTTATCAAACAAAATGGTACCTACATACTTTAGTTAAATGTAAATAAACTACATATATTAAAAATGTTTTGAATTTTCTTAAAAAATGCGAAGGAACTTTTTCCCCAACCTATTATACCTTTTATATAATGTATAATATTCGACGGGCCAGTTGGCAGGTCGTGGGTTCGATTCCCACCTAGGACAAACATTTGTGTGCTTGAACAAGTCTGTTTGTTCTGTGTCTAAGAGTAAATATAAATATAAGTATGTATTCAAAAAGTAGTATAATATGTAGATAATCAGTTACCTATTAATATGATTTTTCTATGGGATTTTAGTATGAGACCATAAGTCACGATTCAAAGACGCGTGCCGGGCACTATAGGAATAAATTAAAAATGGTTGTATATTTTTCAGTTTATTAGTCATTAGCTCCCATTTAGCTTTATCGCCCGCGTTATGGGGGATTTATTGAATTTTGGTAATTTAATTTCACTTATTTTACTTCTGGATAAAGTCTCTAATCTAAATAATCTATCTAAATAAGTAATCTTTCTAATAGCCAAAGAATTATTAAAATTGGTTCAGTAACTTTTCAGTTATTCATTACATACAAAATTTTCAAAATTCTCTCCAATAAATTAGTATGTATATATGAATTTGTGATAGAGTTTCTTTCCCTCCCACCCTAAAAGTTATTCAATCAAATTACACAATAATATTATTATTCAACTGTAAATTAATCAATTATTTAATTTATAATTAACATTCCATAACATATTAAAGCAATCAGTTGTTTCTAATCAAGCTGGTGTATGCCTGCGGCATAACTTCCAATGCACCTCATGTCTGGTAGAAATTTGCATTTCGTACAACGAGTCTTATTTGAGCGTTTGTACTGAACACTTGCCTACTAATGTGCCTTAGGGACATACCTAACATCTTTATGTTATCCTTATTAAAATTCTAACCGCATACAAATTTAGCACTTATAACGAAGATAATAAGGGACGTGAGCGTTTTTATTAGCAGCACGAATTATTTTCGCTGATGCTATTTGCAATGTTTGAAATGCAGTTCTGGAATATGAAGTTGTTTGATTTTAGTCCGTTATTGGTTGTTATAAGGGTTATTATTGGTAGCAATGCGGAGGATTTTATTTGAGTTGAGGTATTCATTGCTCTAGGTATGAAAGTCGCAGGATTTCATTGATTTATGATATATAGATTGGCCTACCTTTTATAAAAGCATTTGTTTACTTTGGTAAGGTCAGTTTTATAATCAGCTTATTAAAACAAAATTAACAAAATATCTCCACCCTTAAACCAATACAAAATGTAAAAATATAAATGTTTAGGTTTTTGAGAACTCATATTTTACAAAATTGATTACTTTATCTTACTATATTATGGACCATTTTAATGTTCAACTACTTATGTTGCTGACTGTACCAATTATAAAAATAAATAATTATTCTGGAACAGTATTTTCAGACGGCCACCAGATCTCAAACTAAGCAGAGATTGTACTACGAAAACCAGATAACTGATATACTACATAAACTACTTTTTATTCTTCTAAATACTTACTTAAATAGATTTTTACATCCAGGCACAGAACAAACAGACATGTTCTGTTCATGCATACATATGATTGTCCTGGGAATCGAATCCACGTTCTGTGGCGTAGCAGTCAGGGTTTATAACCACCACCAAAATAATAAATTGGTTTTATAGTAGATACAAGCTCTGCTTGGTTTGGGATCAGCTCGCCGTGAGTAAAGAATATCCATGGATATTTTTTTAATATGACTGTAGGGCGCCCTCCAGCTAGATGGAGCGATATACGCAAGCTGGCTGGCAGCGGTTGAAAACAAAGAGCTGAAGATCGAGCTCAGTGGCGTGCCATAGGTGAGGCCTATGTCCAGCAGTGGACGGAGATAGGCTGGGGATGATGATGTACTTTTCATTTATCATAGAAACACGGTTTAAAAACGAATACAAAAAATAAACATTGAATATTGGAAAATATTAGTCTAAAATGCGAGCAAATTCTCGTAATTATAAGCTCTATAACTTAGAAAGTGTTATCAGATTTGTAAGCGTTCGTGGGCCTTTGCTCTGCCTCCTTGCAATAAGGAAGTGTGAAGATTGTAAACTCGTATTATGATAAGGCTGGAAGCTGTTACGGTTTCTATGGACCAATAGAATATTATATTACATGTATTATCGATATTGTAAATCAAATGTTTACAATACTGCGTTTCTTTTATGGAATAATATTTGATGGCAAAAATTATTTTTTATTTTTTATGACGTATGCAGGAGGTAGGGCCATTGGTGTATACAACGTGTTACAAAATACCCCGTAAAAATATAATTAATTATGAAAGCCAACAACTATAGTTAGCTGTCATGTCAGGGATTCATAAAAAGCTTTTTTTTTGGCGTATGTTATACAGCGTCACTACGGTTCTTAAATATTGTGAACTGACTCGTTACAAGGTTGTTTTTCTTTTTGGAATGGACGAAGGTGTTAGCTGTCTGGTGACTCTAACCTTTAAGTGAACTCCAGTTGGCCACCAAATGGAATCCAATTATTGATGTTGGAAGCTTCATTATATGGTCAAATCCTGAGAAAACTTGGATATTGCGATGCAAGATTCGTGCGTGTTCATAGAAGTCACCACAGATGTATGGACTTGTGTTTGACCACAATCTCAGCATGGTAAGTGATGATTTGGACGAAAGCAAACACATAGTGCTTAAATTGAATTTGTTCTAATGTGTATGTGCTTGTCGACTAAATTTCAAATTGAGGGTGGTAGCCAGCAAGGTGGATACTACAAAGTACCCTCGCACCGTGCTTTGGTCCTCACCACATTTTCTACCAAGCTCTTAGTAGTCTACAGGTGCCAGTGACTTCTTATAACAGGTGGATAGTCTGTCTGGTAACTATATTCCGAAGCGCACGGAAATATTAATTAAGTACGTTTTTACAGCAATTATAAAAAGACAGGTACTTACTTGTAAGAGGCAATGTACAGATAAATGGTTCCACTTTTATTTCTCTCATTTAAAACTTGTTTTTACTAGACAGAGTGTGTGCATTGTCTCGTTGACTACTCATTAGCACGAGGACGCAAGTGATGATGCAGACACATTGTCACGTTTCACGCTTGACGAGAGTGTGTTTTGTCCCTCTCTAACATAAGCTAATGTCTCTTTCTCGCTATGTAAATCGTACCTCTTGTAATTACTGTGTGTGGAATAGGTGAGTATTTGCTTCTAATTAATTTTTGTTGAGTAACGATTTCATTCTTGAAATTATAGTAATATTTTAAATCCGAGTTTGTGAGGAAGGATGTTTGGATGTATGGATGTATGGATATTTGGATGTATGGATGTATGGATGTTTGGATGTATGGATGTATGGATGTTTGGATGTATGGATGTATGGATATTTGGATGTATGGATGTTTGGATGTATGGATGTATTAATGTATGGATGTATGGATGTTTGTTACTCTATCAAGCAAAAACTTATTTACGGATTGGGATGAAACTAGGTACATAGATAGTTTATAATCTGGATACTTTTTAACTTGGAAAAATGTAACATACCTTGAGGATACCTCCTAGTGGATTATCAATCTCTAATAGTTATAACACAAAGTCACTATTTCTGTCTATCTGTTTGCTCGCTAATGTATTTTGAACTGTGCAATAGTTTGTTATGCGATTTTCACTATTATTTAAAAGTAATTTTTCGGAAGGTTTATGTGTATAATACATTAATATTCTACTCAGGGAAAGCCGGGGCGGGTGGCTAGTATTGGTATATATATTTTCACATATAGTCGTAAATATATATATATGTATAGTCAAACATCGAAGCTTCGGCGCTTCTAGGTTTGGCTAGTCAAACCCTAGGTCTGACATAAAGTCTTAGGCAAAGTCCAAACCAATATCGTTTTTTTACCTTTGACTAACAAATTTTTGTCTAATCCTAAGAGTGACTAGTTTGAACAGTCAAACGCCGAAACTCATTTTAATAAAATCGGGGTTTGACTAGTCAGACCTAAATTTGGTACAGGACTGTGTTAGTTAGTGAGATTAGGTATAATAAGAGCATATTTTTAAATTTGAATGTGTATTGTTTCAATACTATAAGAATGGATTGACAAGTAATCAGAATAAGTAATAATATTTTTTTTTATTTTGTATTAAGACAATATACAATAAAAAATACAATATAAACAAATTACTATTTATTTTGACAAGGTGATGCGTTATGGCATTTTGAGTTGCACAATACGTTTGATCTTTTACATTTACACAATTTTGAGGAGCATTTTTTATTGCTGTGGCATCTTATAAAACCTTGGCCCCCAAATTTGGAATCTTTTGTACTGATCTCCCTTAGAGACAGCTGAACGTCAGGCACATCTTCGAAATTAAGAAACTTTTCTTTGCATTCTTGTATCTGATTCCTAACAAAAAGCGTGTTTATTATTCCGTATTTCGTTCCTACTCTGTATAAACCATCAACTGTTTTCTCTAGTATTATGCCCACAACATTTCGAGCATCTCCTTTGGCTCTATCGATGTTGGGAATAGGTACAAATACAGTTTTTCCGATCGCGATTGGCGGAAATTTTTGTTCAGATAATTGTTTCATAATATTGGCCTGAGCTTGTAGACCTTCAATAGCCTTTTTTTGTTTATGTTTATATTTTTTATCTGTGCACAACGAACGAATGTAACTTTACTGCCGAAGCCTTCGTCGTCTGTATTGGACAATTCGGGCCACATAACTTTTAATTCTTCTACAACACGGTTAGCAAATTCTCCTCCATTGTCTGATTGAAGCACAGAAGGCGCGCCCACAGTACAGAAAATATCAAGAAGACTGTGAGCAACTTCCTGTGCTGTTTTTGTACGTAGTGGACGTAGTATCAAAAATTTTGTCAAATGATCTTGATCAGGCCAGTTGGTTTGGTGGTTAACGCTCTGACTGCCAAACCGAAGGTCGCGGGTTCGATTCCCACCCAGGACAAACATTTGTGTGCATGAACATGTTTGTTTGTTCTGTGTCTGGGTGTAAATATCTATATAAGTATGTATTTAGAAAAAAAAGTAGTATATGTAGTATATCAGTTATCTGGTTTCCATAGTACAAGCTCCGCTTAGTTTGGGACCCGATGGCCGTGTGTAAAGAATGTCCCAGGATATTTATTTATAATTTAAAATATATTTGTAATCACGATCAGGACACGTTTGCATGTCTATAAGGTCTACTTGTCCCCGTGCGTGAATCTCTTTAAATAATAATGGTTTAACTACTAGCCCCTTTTTAGGGTGACTTTTTTTCTTGTGACATGTTTGGCATAATTCTAAATAAAAATTTACGCACTCTTTTGTGACATTTGCATACTTTTTATTCAAGGCTTTAATTGTGAGGTCTCTACCACCATGGCCACATTCGTGATGAGCACTATCAATCACTTCGAATAACTCGTCATCTGTAACGTAATATTGAATATTTTTTGTATCGGACAATGGCTTAATCAATTTTTTTTCGTCTCCGAAACATACAACGTCATATCGGTTGAGACGGCGATACTGTAAAGAAGTTTTCTTGGTAGCAACTTTAGCAGATTCTACTTCACAGATCTCCTCATATTTCCGTCTATTCTCAATATGAAATGAACACTTATCTTTATTTAAATTATTAATTTTCTTCATAAACTGCGCTTTTAAAGCTTCTCTATCCCCATTTTCAGTCACAGCACAATTTGGTTCACTCATCTTTAAGCGTATACACCTGCACGTTCAATGTCCAAATATGGAATAACAAATGAATTTATTAGAATATCGCAAAGAGTTAGACTAACATGTATAAACCTGTTTGAACATGTAACAAGTGCAGTACAAGTTAACGTTTGACCGCATTGGCCTTAGTCGCGTCTAGGATAGACTAGGCAAAGCCCGAAACAGATTATTTAACTTCCAACGTTTGACTAAAAATATATCAGTTAAAGGCCGAAATTAAAATATATTTCGTAGTTTGCCGAAAGGCGCTGGTCAAACCTAGGATGAACCAGTTATTTCGCGAAGAGACTGCACATCGATCTTTGACTATAACATATACATATAATTCTTGTAAGTATATTTTATTGACAAAGAAAATTCAGTCTGTGTGCTGTTTGATTATATTTAAGAACTAGCTAACACCCGCGTTTATCGATTTCATATACATATAACCTATAACCATCTTGGAAAAAAATCGCGTCGAATAGTAGAAGTCCCATCCCGATAATTTCAGTAGTTTTGAAGTGATGGTGTGTCAAAAGATATTTTGCTTAATATGAATTACACTCGGCGCTGGCTAGCCAGTTCCTTTGCTTGAACTTGGCTTGACACGCTGCCGCGTGTCTAGATAGATAGATTAGAAGATTCAACTAAATAAACTTTAACAAACACTTTCAGATAGGTATCCATAATATTACATGCTAATAAGTATAATATTAAAGTAACCGCGAAAACGGAATACAGAGTAAACTGTACATTTAACTGAAATAACTGGTAAATGCGGAATTAAAAAACAACCGCAAACCTGCCGCAAACATCTGTTGCCATTATTTCCCAGTTTTCGTTCCCGACTTATTATATTTTAATATTGTTCTGTTAATATCCCAAGCATGAAACATGTACAGATAGGTCACTCGGTATCAGCTTATTTTTCATTTGTTATATTGTTAATCATAGGCTTATATCCATTAAAACTAATCCATATATCGCTCACCTAGATAGATAGATAAATAGATAACTCTTTATTGTACACCAAACAAGAAAATGAATTAAATAAATAACAATAAACCTTTAATCTATGTAATATAATAAGGATCAAAGAGTAAAAAATTTTTGAATGTAAATTTACGTTTTACATTTTTTTGTCGATTTTATGGTTTGTTCACTAGTATAAAACTGAAATAAATAAATTATGCACTTTTGAACACATAGACCGTAGTAACTCAATTTCCCTTTTTTGCAGTTGTGCCAATATATTACTAGGTGAGCAATATATGGATTAGCTGTTCTCCAGCGGTTTCACCCGCATGCCTATGAACTATTCTAGACTATAATCCATGTCTATGCTAAGTTTCATCTAGATCCGTCTAGCTGTTCTGGGGTGTTAAGTAACAAACATGCATCCATATAAACTTTCGCATTTATAATGGTTGTAAGATTTATTTTGCTTCCAATTAGCTTATAGGAAGGTTTTCTAATAGGAAGATACAATTTTATTTAAATAAAGGGTATTTGGAAAATAGGAATCCTTTGACGCACCATCTCCTCGAAACTACTGAACATATCGGGATGGAACTGCTACCATTCGACGCGGAGTTTTTCCTAGATAGTTATAAGCTATACATGATACATAAACGCGGGTGAAACCGTGGGGGACGGCTAGTTTATTAATAAATACATCTCATCACCACTTGGCACCACCAGTATATATTTTATTAAGCGGATTCGACATTACAAAATAAAATTGTATTTAAAAAATATATATTGAATCGGAGTTAAAAAAAATGGTATAGAAATTTCCCAACGTTTTATTATAAAATTCAACATTTCGCTTAGTTGCGCTATCAGATCGCTTGTATGCAACAGTGCGCACAAAATTGTGTTCCGAATTCACTGCAGACTTAATTTTCACAGCCAAGTGGTCGCAAATATTATCCGTACGGAAAAAAATGTTTTTATTTCCCATTTTTTAACTAACAACCGCTAAAACAATGTTTCAGTCTCAAACGTTTTCGGGACCACAGAGCGGAAAATTGGCGGCCATTAAGAGGTTTTAAGCTTTTTTTCTCCCCCCCTTCTCTCCCACAACCGTTGGTAATTAAATGACAATTACCAGAATCTCGAAGGGAAAAAGTTCAGTGCTTTTACCATTGCGCCGATTAATTGTGTTTTGCTTGTTTTTTCTTGCACAATTGAATTTAGAAATAGTTTATGGTGTCATGGAGGTAGAACCAACCGTCTGCAAAAATAGGAATAGGTACTAGGGAAGTATTGTTAGAGAAATAGAAAACAGAATTTTACAGTACTACCGGTATAAATAATAAGGTAGTTATAGGCATCTCTTCGAGTCCTCTTTCAATATTATTGGATAGAAAAACAATGTGATCACAGTATCGGCCTTTGTGGGAATCCATTCACATAGAGAATACTCCATGAGTCAAAACATCAACGTATGTTTACATAGGACCTATGTGTGGACATTCTATACACACGGCCATCTGATCCCAAACCCAACAAGGTAGGTCTCGTATACCATAGATAACTAACACTACGTTTTTTTTATGACACTTATATATACTTAGATGACAGGCCAGTTGGCTTGGTGGTTAGCGAGTCTGACGGCCAAACCGCAGGTGGTGGGTTCGATTCCCACCCAGGACAAACATTTGTGTGCATGAACATGTCTGTTTTTTCGGTGTCGGAGTATGTATTTAGAAAAAAAACTTAGTATATCAGGTATCTGGTGGGACCAGATGGCCGTGTGTAAAGAATGTCCCAGGATATTATTTATACTAGCTACCGGCGCCGGCTTCTAATACAATAGTATTAATGCTTCATACGTAAAATCAAAAGCGTAGTTTATAACAACTATCCCACAATATAAAAGGCAGGAATAGTGAGTTTTTAAAATACTTAATTAAACATTTTCACCCACGAAGTCAGGATCTTCTAACCACCAAGCCAACTGCCCTGTCAATTATGAGTGACTTAACAACTTCACGTCTCAGGGTCGACAACGCATTGGCGATGCTCCTAGTGTTGCAAATGTCCATAGGCGGCGGTGACCACTTACCATCAGGTGGACCGTTTGCTTGTTTGTCGGCTCAAGTGGCATAAAAAAAAAAAAAAAAAAAAAAATTATGGTGTGTGAAATTCTAACATGTGCTGTGTCTGCACTGCAATAGGTTTGATTTTCCCTTGTGTGCATTACATCACCAACCGCAAGTTTTTTCGAGGCTGTACTTTGTAAAAGCTCTACTCGTATCTCGTGCTTTTTTTAACTTTATTTCTTAAACTACAAAGTTACCGTCAAGTTAAAACATGCAAACTGCACTCATTCCACAGTCAAAATATAACAAAAGGAAACGGAAACACAACTTTAGCACTTCCAACGGTACCCGCAAGTGTGGGAGCGAGCAAAGGGAAAGTGGGAAAGATATTGTTGCAAAGTGGGAAAGATATCGTTGCAAAGTGGGAAAGATATAAAGATATGTCCACATTGTGACGGTGTTTTTGTTTCAGTGCTTCTGTGAATTTGTGCAAATTGTTATGTGTGCGGAATGCGAATGAGGGAAATTTGAAGGTACATGTAAAAGCGTAGTGCGAAACTTTTTAGGAATGCTTGCAGTTCTGCTTTTGGATAATCCATTTTTTTTGTTGCAATTTCGAAAGAGTTTTATAAATTCTCGCCGTTCGTGTCAACATGGACTTAAACATAGTTTAACAAGAAACAACATGACATATCTTCACGCCCATTATCCCCGAAGAGGACTATACTTAACCAATTTCGTTGTCTCTACGTGACATGATACGCATCGTCTCTCGAATACAACCAATCTTGGGCTATTGGCATCGTCATTTTCCATCAGCTCAGATCAGTCAAATGCGCTCAAGTTTTTATAAAAAAAAAAATTGGTAATCATTTTTAAACAAAGATACGTTATGCCCTCACCCGACCCAAGAATCGAACTGAGAACTCCAGGTGTTTAACCACCATTAATAACCTGGACCATAGTTGATATTTTATACACTACAGATACATCTCAAGTCTCAATACATTTAACGCACTTCTACTCTATGGTAATTAAGTCATCAAAGCCGTATCTATTCTAATTAGCATAAATATAAATCAAAGTTAGACACACTAGATAGTCCTTGATAATAAATATCAATAATAAATACAGTGTCCAACAAACACGTGATTAACCGTCTGTCTGTGGACGAGTTAATTGTTGGACTACCGGTTGTAACTTAACCGGATATTCGAGTATTACGAAAGATAATAAAGCTACTCGACGGGTAAGTTTTGTAATAAATAAAGTGGACGTTTCTTGTTATGTTTTTTGGAAGATTCCGTAGATTGATTTAACTGAAATAATACAAATTATTTCACTACATGAAATGTGCATTATGAAAAATTCAAAAGTAGAGGTTATATTACAAAGTTTATCTGGGAAAGTATTACCACCATACCCACGACAAGCCAGTTGGCTCGGTGGTTAACGCTCTGACTGCCAATCCGAGGTCGCGGGTTCGATTCCCACCCAGGACAAACATTTGTGTGCGTAAACATGTCTGTTGGTTCTGTGACTGGGTGTAAATAAGTATGTATTTAAAAAAAATATTGTATATGTAGTATATCAGTTATCTAGTTTCCATAGTACAAGCTCTGCTTAGTTTGGGATCAGATAGAATATACAGCATTTTTTTTTTCATTACCGCCTTGAAACAGTTTAGTACTAGAAGTAATGGAGCCGATGCAATGTTGAAATTACGGGCACATGATACTTATGAACTCCATATCTCAGGGTCGATAACGTAGCGATGCCCCTGGAAATGTAAATGTCCAGAGGTAGTGGTCACCACTTACCAGCAGATGAACAGTTTGCCTTCACGACAGATCAAAAAAACACAGAGTTGTTTGAACTTTTAGTAAAAGAAAATATTAACGAAATCATATTACATTATAAACTTTGTATTATGTGAAACAAAAGTTTAAAATCTTATGCCTCAGCATATATGTTATTTTTTCTAAGCAATTAAGTTGTTTGTAATTATCTAGCTACAAATATTACTTATAATGAATTAACAATACAGTAAAAAGTATTTTGGGTATTTTTTGATACAACGACAGTGAAGAACGGTTTCTCGAAACATGTAGGGATCCCTAAGCCCGCAGTTCAAAACCCGAGTCATAAAGAATAACAGACATCGTCCAATAATTACTAGATCCAGGCATTTCCTGTCACACAAACTATAATTTTCTATATTTTTAAACTCTTTCGTGTACTTTGTTTCACCCTTTCGGTTTCTACTAAACGGATTGACATTTGCCGTGATATGCTTGTAGGTTATAATTAAGTTTTGTTTCAAAGTGACAACAAAGACTCGCAGGTAATATCCTTGTAAGTTATTCAGGAGTTCATATGACAACTGAAATGGAAATAATAAAAATGCCACTCCATTAGTGGAGTTTATTATTATAGTTACAGTTTGGGTAACTAAATGTTTGTGAGTCATTGCGCGGATTTTAATGAAATTTGGCACTTAGATTAATATTATAAATGCGAATTAATGTTTGTTACTCTTTCACGGAAAGATGCGGAACGGATTTGGATGAAACTTGGCACATGGATAGAGCTTGTCTTTGACTTTATACCGGGAATAATTAGCTTCCCCCGGGAATGCGCGTGAAACCGCATGTGACAGTTAATTGTAGATATTCTTAAGACTTAGTAGGCCGGAAAACAAATCATGGATGTTCATTATTTCAGATATAGATCTCATGCTCTGCAATGATTTTCTGCAACGTATGTTTACTTTTATAATATATATTTTTTTAAATAACGTATATTTTTTGTATTTTCTTGCAAAATTGTTTCCTACTTTTAACAGACTGTGTATTCGATTGTTTTTCATCCAATTTGGATAGGATTTTCACTATTTCACTGCATATTTTATCGTGAAGACCTCAACCTACAAAACATAGTCCTAGATTATATGGAACCAGAAGCAAGACAGAAATACAGGAGCATATCAGTGATTTATTAATCGACTACATTTTATTGACTTCTATATTATTGAATGTACATATTTGTCGATGAGTTATAAATTCGCCTGTTATTAAGGCGTCATTCCGATAGCTTTTTTTAGTTTTAGCTCAATCTAGTTCTAGATGCGATTAAGGAAAAATAATACTTCACGTATCGAGTCACACATTCCATTTAATATATTAAATCAACCCTCATATATCGATGTGGGCAATGTAATAAACCTTAAACCGCAACTATAGATTCTCACATTGGTCATTAATAAACTATGCAAACTTTAAAGTTACCAAGAAAATGTTACTCACGGACCTATTTATCTTAAAACTTGCAACATAAATCTTTATTGGTTATAAATTAAAATGAAATCTCTACACTTTAAATACTATACGAACATTTTAGGTTCGGACATTAAAGCCGCAAGCAAAAAAAACACTCCATGACTCAAAGAATCCATGCTTAGTAATTAATTTGAATTGATTTACATTTAATATGGCAGTGTTTCTACATTTTTAATATGTGCCTGGAGGTAGGTTTAAAAGGCTAGATATGTTGGCCATTTTGGCTGTTAAGAATGTTTTATGTAAAATGTACTTTATTAATGTTGAAATAAGGTGCATCTTTTGAATATACGAGTATATATATTTAATAGCATGATGATGTAGTTCAAACCTTATTAAAGAAACAAAAGGGTTAATTTTACTATGACATAGTTATACGTCATACGTATCGTTCTGTAAAGTATTCTTTTCAATTTAAAATTACCTCACCAACCTCATTTGATTAATAGGATATTAATAAATGACTCCTTTGTTTAAACACACAACGTCTTTTTTTTAACGACAGACATGTGTCGTATGGTTCATAATGAAATAATTCCATGATTTAGTAAATGAGACCCGCACAAAGACAGGGAAAAGTGTACTACATAATTATAGTTCCGTTGTGAAATGTTCTCCCCACATCTTTTTCTTTTCCACCAAACAAAGTAAATCAAACAAAACAACGGCTCGATACAATTGCATAACACCACTTAATTTCGTTCAAAATACTACCAACTATAGCGGTTCCCACGTAAGGCCGAGTGCATACAGTAAGATATTGTTTAATTACCGTACCACTGTTGTACCAGAGATAAATCCGCATTAATTAACCGACAGCGGCGTGGCATCGGTTAATCAAATTCGGCTATACGTGGTAGCGTCTTAATTACACAATCCGACTTGTGAGTGATATGCCTATCTCAAATAGTCGGGTTACGCTCGGATTAAAAAGTGTTTCGGTTCGGTGAGTGCAATTAAGAAATTTTGAGTTTTGATTGGTTAGTTTCTTTTTAATGCGCGCTTAAGTATGATATGAATCGTTTTGATTGTGGAAATGGCTTGTATTGTGTTCTATTTTTAATCTCTAACTAAGTCTGCGTCAGCTGTCTCTGCTTGTCACTGGCCTTCTTTTACATTGTAATAAGGAATTTCTTTGATTTCATAGAGTTTTACTATTAATACCTAAGATCTCCTTCAAGAAACCTCCAAAATCTGAGTGTTTATGTTGGATGGTAAGTTCCTTTGTCTATTCTGGTTCTTGCTTATATAATATATTATGAATAATAAGTATTTAGCATATTTATCAAGCGACAGAATGAATAAATAATGTAATGAGATTTTACAGGGTGGTTGGCTAGTGGTCCGATACCCTGACTGCCATGTCGCAGGTCGTGGGTTCGGTTCTCACCGAGTATAAACATTAGACACGAAAATGTCTGTTTGTTCTGTGTTGATCGTGAGTATGTGTTTGTATAACTATACTATATTAAGAAGAAAAAAAGGAGTATTGGAAGTAGATCAGTTGTCTGATTTTCTTGTACGAGTTCTGCTTAGTTTCGGATCAAATATTATTATTATTAAATGGGCGTGTATAAAGTCCTCTGATATTTATTTAATTATACAGAAAATTTGAAATATATTTCAAATTATTTAAACCATTATCGTCAATTTAAGTATACGCTGTAAAGAACCCGACAAAAAGAAAAAGCATCCAAAATCCACAAACACATATCGCCGTAGCATTACGACTTATTTAACCACATTAAACCCTCCGGATGCGGGAATGGTATTTATGTTTTACGGCGAAATTTTTAGATCGTCCAATAAATATATGATGCGTACATAAACTGAAATGGACTTAGCATAAACGGTTTATCGGACAGACTGGACGTAAAATATCCCGGGGTAGATTTCACCCGTACCATGAACCTTTAATAGTAACTACACAATTTTAATCTTCAAAATGCATTGCTTACTTACGTTTATAGTTATACTCGCTCGCGTTTGTCAGCCTGCAATGTAAGCGAAATTAATCCTTTGTTTACGATTAACGTTTTTATAAGGATACGATTTAAAATGACGATTAAATACAAAAGAGGGTGTTATCTCTGAAACCTAGGTGCTTGGCTATCGATTATTTTGTTTTGTACTTTAGGTAATTGTAGTTAGGTATATTTTTGAAGTAAAAACTTCTTTAGCGGTGTTGAGCACTTTTCTTGGGATGATAAAATGTTAAACTCGCGTCAGAATACGTGAGCTGATCGAAAATTCGTAAGAGGGTAAAAATACACAACGTTTATGTTAAATTTTTCACTTCTGCCGGCACTCTCGGAGTGCAACCCGTTGTTTTTTTTTATTTTATGAGAAATACTATCTAATTATGTCACAATTTCACTGTCATTTTAAATTATTTCCTTTTTTATTGTCTATTAGGTCGACAAACAAGCAGACAGTCTAGGGGCATCGCCAATGTGTTCTCGACCCTGAGACGTGATGTTGTTAAGTCTCCTGTAATTTCATCGGCCCCCCTTACCTTTCTAATCGAAACTACTGCTTCACAGTGGAAATATATATGTATATATTCTTAAGGTGTATTAATAATATATTTTAATTGTTTATGATACAAAAAAGGAATCGTAATCGTGGGTAAATTATATATTGCTTTTTTGGGTAAGTCCCTTTAAATGATTAGTTGATTTCTAAAATTTTTAGGAAATGAAGTCATATTTTTCTTAAATTTATCTATATATTTAATTCGTGATACACACAGAGACAGAATAGATATTATATTCATCGCCATGCACACAAATGTTTGTGATAGTCAGGGTAGACTCCACCAAGCTACGCCAACATCCATAATGATAACAAATTCACAATTTTAGTACGTACGTGAACGACACGACCCCGACATCTCGTCGAAGCTAAACGTATTTATCGTGGCACGTCGTTGCCTCGAAACATCTATTCAGTAACATTATTTATTGGTAAACTTGTTACTTTGTGCCAGCCCAGTCCTTTGTTACCAGTATATACGGTGTTTTGTTACGTATAATTTTTATAGCTGAAAACGCCTTTTGTTCGCCCTCTCACTCAGGGTTGTGATGAAAAGTATGTTGCTGAACTGCATTTTTTAATGATTCTATACAGAGAAGATGTTTGTTCCAAATACGCTAGATTTGTCTGAAATAATGTCTTGAATTACAATTTCTATAACGCTTTTAATTACGCATGAATAACTGAACCGTATTTTTAAATAATTCTACGGAGAAAATATGTTTGCACATAAAATATTACGGTCGATTTTACTTAAATAAAATAAAACCTTGTTTAACGCATTAAATAACTATTTCAACAACGCTTTAAAGAACACTTTTAATAACGTTATAAACAAAGCATTTATACAACGCTATTTGACAAATCATGTTAAAAAAAATTCAAAATACTAAAGAAATTAATTTTGATTCTGGTAACACATACCTAACCTACATTTCATTTGAGATTTCAGTCGTTTCATGGCTTACTAGGTTTCACTCAAGTTTTATCAGCGTTCTTATGATAAAAAAGTATATTAAGTCCTTCTCAGTATTTTCTTGGTTATCCTTGTATAAATCAATCCGATGTATTGCTCCATTAAGACGTAAAGGAAAGACCAACATATCATTCCTTTTTATATTGTATTTACAAAATCAAATGGCGATAATGTCATTTGAGACTTAAAGTCCCTCTCTCCATCTCTGCCTACCTTTTTACGGGTAATACGCGTTGTATTAGTTTATTCAAACTACATTACAGAAATACGTCGATACAAATGTCAAAAAAGGTTAAACATTAAATCAAGCAATTGCAAATGGCCCTATTTTTTATATTATCTTCTTATATATATCTTATTATAATTATTTATTACTGTCAGGCTGAAGGTCATATGTTCGATTCCCACACAAGACAAACATTTATGTGCTTGAACAGAACATGTCTGTTTATTTATTTCTATTATTATATGTTTTATTTATTATATTTTATATATACATGACGGCGCGACACCTTAGAAATAGAATCTAATCTCTGTGTTTTGTTAGCTACTAAAGTAAAACTGATTGTAATTTCGTTGATTTGTTGTTATTGAATTTAAAATAGCAAAAGTAGTAATATATGTTAATCGGTTTGAATCTGTCGAATAATAAAATATGAGCGGGTAACCCCGAATAGAGTAGCAAGACTGCGCCTACGCGGTGACGTCGGTCGATCATAAGACAGACAGCGCAAGAGGTGCACGCGTGCTAACCTATTGGCTCATAATCCATTTGCATCCTGTGTTTTACGCTATATTTTTATGTAAGTGTATTGGAATAAAATAAGTGATTTATTATTAATTGCATACGTGGTATTATTTTAACGTTCCTACTACAACACGCCTACAGTGGGGGACATATGCATTTACATTTTGGAGGATTTGCTTAGACCGCTTCGCTTACATAAATTTGTATAAACATAAATATTCAACCTATATCAAATTGAAAAGTCATATCAAATAATGAAAAGCCAAAATTCAGTTTCAAAATAATAACTATCCACAAAGGTACAGTACATGCATACAGTCTTCAACAAAGTTTTTATTCTAGATGTCCCTACCTGACCTATATTTGTGGTACTGATATTTTATTCAGTACCTTTCAAAATACGACCGTTTTACATAATAGGTCTGTTTGCCTAAATAATGCGGATTCGATTGTGTACCGAACGAAATTCGACTATTATTTGAATTTAATATTTTATTTTCCTTGAATTTTGGACCGTATACTTCAAAATTGACTGACTGGAATTAGGAGACAAACCAAGTTATATATAGGTTTTTTATGCGGCGATGTTTGCCGTGAGGTTCTCGGATTATAATAGAACTGACCCAAAATCCAACTCCATGGGTGTTGTAAAATATAGGCAGTGGCGTTCACCATAGTAACTCCAACTCAAAGTGAGTACCAACCCGCTTGCCGTCGTCTGCCAAGAGTGATGATTATGGCAACTCCTCACTTGAAATGGCAGCCCATACACAACTAAACAACACTGCTAAGATTTTCTGTAAAAAAAAATAAAATTAACCATAAAATCCTTGTAGTACAGGAGCCTGTAAAGTCAATTCACCTTTATCAGTGTTCACTGTAATGGTGGACCCATGTACGGAACCGAGAGAGGCGATGTAAATACCTCTGGACGACCTGAAACGTTTTTGCGTGTGTTTTCATTATTGTAGATAGCATCTATGCGCTAAATTCTAGCTTGCTCTATCGAAACGGTAGGCGAAGAGGACAACGTGGTACATGCTAAACAAATAAACTCTCGTTTGTGTAAAAACGTCGACTAGCCGTTTGTTTTTGTAAAGTTCAACAACAATTTTCAGTACCAACACATTTTTTATTGAATTGTAGTGGGTTTTATTAGAACCAACCTTTTAAATGTAATACAGGAATTTCATTTAAATTTATCAAAAAATATAGTTTCCGATCAGTTTAATTTACTGTTGGACTTTAAGCATTATCATTATATTATTAAAATGTAAAAAAAAATTAACAATTTAATTCAAATAGACCTTTACAAGCATTTGTAAATAGTCAAACTCTAATACGGGTTCAGAAGGTTGTTTTTTTACTAAGAAGATCTTCTAGGTTGGATCTTTAATTCTCATGAAGCATGTCGTGAAAATGTCTATATGTATATATACAACATTTATATAAAAACTAACCTATCTAATAATAGAAAATTGAGAAAAGACATAAATGTTGACTACCTTTCCAAGTTCCAATTTCAAAACTCAAACCATTAAATCCTAATTCACATTTGCCTTATACCACGTTATGGAACACATTAAAAAAGCCATTCCAAGAGAGTTGCCACGACCGGGCGACTGCTGGGAGCTACGGACGCAGAAGGGCAATGGATACCGTACCGTGAGTGGTGTTCCGTGTAAACAGCTCTCGTTGTACACCGCGGCCCGGGTGGATTAACTGCACGAGTTTTTTGGCGTTAGCTCCCTGACTATAATACTGTGACGTATAGATGCGGATTGACTTAATTTTATTGAAGCCTGTATTTTTAACCATGATATCGAGTGGTCTAATGGAGTATACTGTGGCAAATCTTATGAATATATTTTTTTAAATTAGTCCACAATTGACGACTAATCGGTAAATATATTTTTAAAACATGCAGACGAATATAGAACCTTCTCGTTTTATTAAGTCAGTTGCAAATTAAATGCTGTATTTTTTTACGTTATATATTATACTATACATATTATTATTACATGACATAGTCTGTTTAAGGTTTTAAGGAAAAGAAAAATGTTATTGTAAAAAATACCCGGAAAATCGGAAAATTCCAGAAGAATTATAAGTGAAAATTTAGACAAGACATCTATCGGCTAGTTTCAACCAAATCTGTTCAGGCATTTATTCGTCATTGAGTAAGAAACATTCATACTTTCACATTTGTAGTATATTTTTTTATACCACATGGGCCAATAAACAAGCGGACGTCCACCTGATGGTACCTATGGACATTTGCAACACTAGGGACATCGCCAATGCGTTGTCGACCCTGAGACGTGAAGTCGAGAAGTCGCATGTGCCTGTAATTTCACCGGCTCCCTTACCTATCTAACCGAAACACAGTAATACAAGTGCACTACTGCTTCACGGCAGAAATGGGTCACGTGGTAGTACTTCCCCGGACTAACTCTGCACTAAGAGCTGTACTTAATTTTACTCAAGTAAAGAAAAGCGATTAAAATACTTAAATTCAATTTAGTAGGGGATACTATTATAACTATAATAAAATTACCCGACTTGGACCATAGCCCATGCGGGCCATATTATGACTAATTTGTTATGTAACTAGTGTTAGTCCACAACTTGGGCCACGTTCACTTAACTAAGTGAACCCTAACATACGAAATTAAATTATTTTATTATTTTTAATGTTTTCAGTTAATCCTAACGTCATTTTACGAACTCAAAAATATTCGTACAAGGGTATTTTTTTTATTACTACCGCACAATTTGACTCCATGCTGCCTGATGTTAAGCAGTCAATGAAGTCCCCTAGTGATGGCCATCATCCCAGCAGCCAGTATAGCATTGTGTTATGATGGCCCTCACCTTGACGGCCTTGAGAGAAGCAAAAGGGTGACATATTTTATTTTTAAGATGTGTTTTTTTATTTTTTTTTATTATAATCAATGTGATGGATAATTTTATTGAAAACATGAAATTTTAACTGATTCTTAAAAATTCTTAAAAAGTGAATAGAATTTTGATTTACATTGTTCTGGATTAGTCATATTATTTTATCATTAAAAAACGGTTAAGATCAATTAATTAGTTATTTACTTAGGATAATAAGTTAAACTATACCTAGGATCTTTGAAATAAAATGAAATATTTTATTCAAATAGGCCTTTACAGGCACTTATGAATGGTCAGACTCTAACACCGGTTCGTAAGGTTGCTTTTCACTGAGAAGCTTTTACTTTGTCATACGTGTTTCTACTGTACATAATAGAATATTTCATTATCTTTAGTGTATATAAATTTCATCACAATATCTGTGTCATCCGTGACTTTAAAGTCGATACGCCGGCAAGATAAGCTTCGAGATCTTCCAACTAGCTGACACAGATATGCTGGTACACTAAAGTTTCGTAATAAAACTAATTTGGCTATAAACATACGATGCTTATGACAAATGCGGGTTACATAATGGAAATTATTTTTTAAGATTGAACATTTGGTATCTATGTATATATCTTTAAGCAAAATAGGGTTCTTTTGACCCACCATCACCTCAAAACTATTGAGCATATCGAAATGGGACTGCCACCATTCGACGTGGAATTTTTCGTAGATAAGCTATACATGATATCGATAAACGCCCCCGCGTGCCCTAACACAGTACATATGTACTTATATAATGTTAAAAAAGAAAATGTTTCACTGACTGCTGACTTTCAAACGGGTAGTAGTATTTGTAATTATAATAAATGGTTTTGAATGATGAATTGACTCCTTAGATCAAATGCCACGTTCTTGCCCCGCGGGGTAAAAAAAGTAAGGAATATTGTTTCTTAATTTCAATGGGGTTGTGTGCCCCGGTTGTTTTTGTGTTTTTTTTTCAGTTTTTGTACTGAGGGCTAGAAAATTCTTAAAGATTTCAGTTATGTAAAATTTTGACAGAAAGGTTCTCGAATGGAGGCCACGTACCGGCAAGCGCAGCGTGGGACGTCCACCCACAAGGTGGACAGACGACCTTATAAAGGTAGCAGGAAGCCGCTGGATGCAGGTCGCTTCCAACCGGCCATTCTGGAAGTCATTGGGGGAGGCCTATGTTCAGCAGTGGACGTCTTACGGCTGAAATGATGAAAATTTTGACAATAGTTTGTTTTTTTTTCGGATACCTGGAGCCTATCTCCATCTCTTAATGCGATTCAACCTCACATAAACTGATTTGTTTTTCTCTTAGGATGGTGTTAATCGTACAAATAACCTATCCTAGTGAAATAAAAAAAAAACTAAATTCTGATTGGATTTGAATGGAACTTGGTACATAGATCGTTTATAACCTGGAATAATACTTAAGATACCTTTTATCTCAGGATAATTTAAAATCCCTCACGAATGCGGGCAAAACCTAGTGAACGTGAAAGCTAGTGACAACATTATAACTAAGTTAAAATTTTATATTAAAAAAATCAGTAATTTCTTTTTCTTTTATCACCATCAAAATTCAAAAATTCAAAATTCAAAACCATTTATTCAGTTTAGGCCTTCGGAGGGCACTTATGAAGGTCAAATTTAAAGTTACTGAAGCTACAACCGGTTCGGAAGTCAGCCTTCAACTGAGAAGAACCGGCAAGAAACTCAGCAAGGTTACATTCTTTTTTATTTGTTATATAAATTTTTATCTATTCTGACTTTTTGGCTATTTTATAATTTCAAAATTACATAATTTTATATTTAACAATTACAAAATACTTATTATAGGTAACATTAATAAAAACAAAACAAAAAAAAAACTATATATGACAAGACTACAAAATAGAAAATAACAATAATTAGGTACTTACAACTTAAACAAGAGATTTAGAGGTGCACTGTGCAGATAGCAGCTATTTCCATACATTTTTATCTTCAATATAATGAACTACCTTGTAATACGCTTTTTCTTTCAAAACTTTCCTAATATAATTTTTAAATTTATGATCAGACATTTTGGTTATTGAAAGCGGTATCTTATTATAAAATCGAACACAATTACCAAGAAATGACTTGTTAACTTTAGTTAGTCTAAAGTATGGAACAACTAACTTCTCCCTTTGTCTTGTATTTATACTATGAATATCTAATTTTGACGCAAACATTCCTATGTTTCTACGTATAAATATTATATTTTCATAAATATATAGTGAAGGTAATGTCATTATATTTATTTCCCTAAATAAATCTCTTAATGATTCACGGGGACCCATACTGTAAATTGCACGAATTGCTCTTTTTTGTATAATAAATATTGATTCTATATCCGCTGCTGCTCCCCAAAACAAAATACCATAGGACAAGAGGCTATGAAAATATGCAAAATAAACTAATTTGGCCGTCTCAACATTCGTCAATTGTTTAATTTTCCTAACAGCAAAAGCAGCCGAACTTAGTTTAGCAGCTAGAGTATCAACCTGAGGTCCCCATTGCAATTTATTGTCTAATGTAAGACCCAAAAATACCGTTTTATTTACAAGATTAATATGGCTCCCATCTATTATTATTTGGCTATCTACTTGTGCTACATTTGGTAAAGAAAACCTTAAGCATTTAGTTTTCTTTGAATTTAGTAATAGATTATTTGTAGCAAACCACCCACAGACAATTGACATAGTATGATTAACTTTAGTTAGATCTTTGTCTTTTCTATTAACTTTAAAAATTAATGATGTATCATCAGCAAACAAGACAATATCTGTGAGGTCATTTACAACATATGGCAAATCATTTATATATACTAAAAACAAAAATGGACCTAAAATTGAACCCTGGGGTACCCCCATTTCGACTAAAGAGCCCTTGGATGTTGTGCCGGTAATCCCTAAAGAAGTAACGTTCTTTATTAGTAACACTCGAAATACTTTACACTATTTAAGATTAAGCCTGGTAGCTATAATCAAGTGCTACTTAAAATTATTGTATGCAACCTACAAAGAAACTGTCAGAAGTCAAAACTAATCATTACCCAGTACTTCACTAAATGTGACCCCATTCGTGCAATAAAATAAAAGGCATCACCCGTGGTGTCATTGTCAGCAATTTGAATGCTCCTGCACATAATGGCCAGTCATAATGTTGAAAAGTAAGAGGGTAATTTTTATACAATGTAAATTTTTAGGGTGCTTTTAATTGTGAAGAGGCGTGTATAAGTTTTATTAATAAGGATTCCGTTATTTATTGAATTAGCTTTTTGCACAATGAGTTGGTAATTTTAATGGTTTATATTTTACTTGATTACGTCCCGCTGTAACACTCGCTTTAACATTACAACAAAGAAGACAATGACTTTCTCTATAGACTAAGCTTGGATAGTGTTCTTAGTAAAAAATAAGAACAACGAAATGTTTTTTTTTTATATTTTACCCGCGTTGCCGTAGGATGTCACATGTATTATACATAAAAACCTTCCTCTTCAATCACTCTATCTATTAAAAAAAACCGCATCAAAATCCGTTGCGTAGTTTTAAAGATTTAAGCATACATAGGGATATTGGAACTGAGAAAACGACTTTGTTTTATACTATGTACTGATATGCTTTTCTACCATTGCTCCAGGTATAGTAGGTCCAATATAAGAGACACATTACGGTTGAATGAGAAGCGAAAAGAGAAAAGAGAGAAAAAAGAGTAAGAATTATGTAGAAAAATTAACCTTTTATGCTTTATGATTAAGGTTCATTGTATGATGGTCATACAATTAACAATTAGATTACTAATTGAACCTTATTTCAAAAGCCGTAAAGATTTTTTTTCCCTGACAAACTTAAATGTCACGATATATTTCATACACAGTACCTACCATTATAAATGATTCAAATTTCGAATCTCATATCATCCCAACATCTCATTGGAAAGTGGGAACTAACTAACCAAACAATTCATAAAAGTAATTGGTGTGACGTCAGCCACTAATAGCCTTTGGTAAGCCAAGCAGTAAGCACTATTATATATGTACTACTTGATCTAATGTGCTTATTGTATGGGTACATGGTGGAAAGTGTGGACATAAGACCATTAAGCTGAGCTTGGTCAAAGTCATAAGCTTCTGTGAGTTTTGTATGAAAGATATTATTGGACGAAATTATTACTTTAGTATCATTTTACACGTCTAAACTTGCGGCACGCTATGATGGCCATTGTGACGTTTAACAATGACAAAGAAAAATAACCGTTATTCGTTCAGACATAAGGTGCGTCTATTGATCCAACAGCTAATTGTATGATGATGGAAAACAACCTTATTCTAAAGCTATACAGTTTCTTTTCCTATGACAATCTGAAACGTCAAAAGGCCATCATAGCGTGCCGGTAGTATATCATCTATTTTAGATGTAAAATTGGTGGTGTGTATGATTAGATTGGATGACTTACAAGTGATAATCATTTGCGTTGACATATTCTACGCGTTTCATTGCTATTCCGTTGTTAAAGCTCAATTATTGGGAAGCTTTTTCTAAAGATGCTGTCTTATAAGATACATCAACTAAAACTTTGCAAAATCAAAGACAATGTTAATGATAGACATCGTAGGCTAACTGTAAATAAACCAGTGTACTGGCTTGCTATCCTTTTCAATTACATAGTAAAATATAGAGATAGCATCTTGCGGTGTACAGTCAGCATATGAGATGTCTATTAACAAACCGGTTTATATACAAATGTTTTTTAAATTTAAATTTGTGTTTCAGAAGCACTTATGAATTATCTGATTTTAATACGGTTTCGGAAGGGTTTCTGATGAAGAATTGCCGACAGTAAATTTAGCTTTTTTAGTCTTAGTAATACTGAATAATTCATATTTGGAGTAAACAGACCAGCCTCCTTATTCCGCTAATACAAACTTCATCGGCGAGCCGCTTCACGGAGGCCTCGGAGAGCTTATATCTCACGTGATTAGTAGTATTAGTGTAGTTAGCGAGAGAGCATAGACGCCGCGACGAAACATCCTCGAGTTAGTGTCATTTTCCTTACAGAATCGAGCCCCAGCTTGGCAGGTATCTCCCGTCTCGCTATATTCTAGGAATGTAAGCGACTCGCCTCGTAATTCGCGCTTATAACTTAAGCCACTGCTCTCCTGTAGCCAAGTTCGCTCCACTGAATGCGTATTGTATCCAACAATAGGCAGTTCAGCCGTCCACCATTCCACCATTAATCCAACATCGGCTTAAGTCATTCAGTGCTGGTGAATCAATGTTGGTAAATCAATCCGGTGTGAGTTGCTGGATAACATAGGATTTTGGGAAACACTTGATGTATGCAAATATTTAGTAAATTGACTTTAACTTGATTCTTTAAGATTTGATGTTTACGTGGTTTCCTGTAAATTCTTCGGTAGTAAATTTCACGTTACGAGTTAAGATTATTATTGAATTCTCATGACATTCGTCAGAGAACGGTAATTTATTATATGAGCGAAGTTTTTTGAATGTAGCTGGTAATATAAAATTTTTGAGAACAGCTATTATGAAATTCTGTCAAAAACCTACATAAGACATACGTTTTAAAACGCCATTGAATATTAAATTTGGCCGCAGTTAAGGATGGGATGAAAAAACATTATCAGCTTTTCCATCCAACTATATAGATAGGCCTTGTTATAGGGTAAACATACTTATTTATGTATGTACAAAACCTAAATCAACTTGTACAAATTTTTCCTCGAGAACAGGGCAGCGGGTTGCGGTGACACGGGACCCGTTTGAGGTCAGACCCTAACGTTGACTAATGATCACTTGGGCTCCTTCGGACTGAACCAACCGTGAGACGGACCAACTACTTCATTTCTAATCTATTTTCTTTTTTGGAAACATTTTTGTTGTTGAGTTACTATTGCTTCCAATAGAAGTAGTCCTTTATGGTTTGTATATATTTTTTTAAATATTATCATGGTAATTATGGCTGAAGAGATCAATAGACCCTCTCGTCAGTACGGAGATCCACATTTGACCAAAGATGTTATAACTCCAAAAATTTGGTCTGGTTATAAAATAAATATTTCGAAACATAATGTTATATTATTGCATTTTCCTGAAAATGAGACACTGACAGATCCATTATAAGACACTGAAAACACCTATAAGCTTTGATCAAAATCTGACAGATCGATCACTAGTTCTCAAAAAAAAAAACTAGTCAAATTTTCATCGAAATTGGTACAGTCATTTTCGAGAACACCATGGTACCATGATGCTTGTATTGAAGAAGAATTTTAAGCCTCAAGGAAAATTAATATTAATTAACTACAAAAGGATGTAAGCTAATTGAAAACGTCAAAGCCGATAATTTTCTTTTGTAATTTAACTTGAAAATATTATATTATTTGGAATTTAATTTATTTCGTTATTTGTATTTTACATCTGTCATAATGGTTCTCATAGGATTTAGACCCTGGTACAAAGACGAGAAGGTGGAAATAACAATAAAAAATGATGATAGGTTATAAAATAAAATTTACCATAATAAGTACTAGTATCTACTATCACCCAATTAATCTTTAGAGTCTCTAGTATTTCTGGTGTCATAAGAGACGAGGGCTTCATACTTGGCATCGCCAGGAATGTGTATTCCACCAAATAGACAAAAAGCATTATTGTGCTGATTCCAAATAATTGGAAACGACAGGCTGCTAATGGTCCTAAGTTAAAATATCGGGGACTCAAGATATTGAAATTATTAAAAAAAAACACTCATTAAAAACAGTGAAAATTGAAAAAAATAATTTTAAACGTACTTGGCGCGCGTCATTGAGTACCCCAATTTTTTTAATAGCTGATGTAGCGCCAGAAGCTTGGTATAGAAAAGGTGTATAAGAAGTATGGAAAAGGAGTACAACAACAACAATTGTTTCACCACTTCCACACCAAGTCGTTTGTAAAATATCTGGGATTCAAGATATTGAAATTACAACGTCATCTCATTCATAAAATTCATGGTCAATATCATTCTTACTTGTTCAAACTTCATTTCTATACGTGTAGCCACAAAATTCGAATTGTATCGACCTTGCTGAATCTACAATACCAGCTGATCTTTATCAAAACAAATATCAAAAATAGAAACAATACCCGCTTCAGAGATGCAATATTTCCATATAGAATATGGAAAAGGCTAAGACGCGTCGACCGTCGCCATTCGTCAGTCGAGCTGACCCAGCAAACCCTTGTCACAGCCCAGATGGTACTAAACCCCTTCTATATGGAACAATGTATAGAGAAATTTTAATCTGCGTGGTGACTTTGGTTGTGTATAAGCGATAAATTATAAGCGATTTGTTGCTGAAAATGTAGGTGTAAATATTAAATAAATATGGGACATTCTTTACATACGGCTATCTGATCCTAAACTAAACATAGCTTGTACTATGGAATCTATACTGATATATATCAAAGAGGAATCGTGATAATTACTTATATACTACCCACAATATTACAGGATGAAGCTTATTGCATTGCAACCAATAGCTAAGATAAACTATATTTTTTAATGTATCTCTTTACCCTGTTCTTTACGCATTTCTTTGACAAAGGGATTTTATGGGATATACAATGCAACAGTGTTTACCTGCATTCAACTGTTATTATTGAATACTGCGAAATAAAACAGTTTTAGGGTAGGATTTGTAATATCCACTGGTTACCATACTCAAATTGAAAATTTGGCGTCAAGCTCCTATAGTGTGTTTCGGCTGCTGCATTGTCATTCCCTTGCAGACTTTGTCTATCAATTTTAACTACACCATGGCTTACCATAATAAATTGTGGTCAAACACAAGGCCAAAGTATCCGCAATAGATTTTCAATAAAACCACGAACGCTTCCCATTGGTCACTTGTCACAAAATCTTACTGAATCACGCTCTAAGCCACACCCAAAATTAATGTTGCCTGTTACTGATACAGTTGCTGAACTATGCCGATTCAAAATGTTCTGTTGAGTTTGTAAACCTACGTCATTGTAATTTACGACTAGTTTACTGTTCTGTTTATTATTAGCTGAATTTATGGGTCGGGACGGAAGCAACTTGGATTTACTGTCACTTAGAGTGGGATCAATGACTTGAATATGATTAGTGAATGGGTATAAGTGGTTGTTACGTTACAGTGATTATTGAGAGTACCTTCTTGATGTAATAGTTATGGTTTTGTATTTTTTTGTGAGCCCCAATTGTTTATCTTACCTATTTCGAGTAGTAGAGCTCTTAGTGCAGAGCTCATCCGGGGAAGTACTACCACCTTACCCATTTCTGCCGTGAAGCTGTAGTGCACTTGTATTACTGTGTTTCGGTTAGAAAGGTAAGTAGGTCGGTGAAATTGCAGGCACATGAGACTTAACAACTTCACGTCTCAGGGTCGACAACGCATTGGCGATGCCCCTAGTGTTGCAAATGTCCATAGGCGGCGGTGACCACATACCATCAGGTGGACCGTCTGCTTGTTTGTCGGTCAAAGTGGTATAAAAAAAAATATTATGTTAAATTGACTTACCTTGTTTGTGTTAGAGGTCAGCGAGGATGTCTTAAAATAAACTCCTTTTAATCTGAAACAATTTAAAACATTGGTTTTGTTATTTTGTTATAAAACTGCTTAGTGAATGTTTAAATGATCACTGAAATTTGTATTTGACATTTTATGAACTACCTGTAATAAAAATTACAGAGCAATTTATCACCGACATCAAATCAATTTATTAAGGAAATGAAAGAAAATCAGCAAAAAAAATACTATCAAACACAAAAAAATGCAACATCCTCACTGAATCCAAAATAACATCTAAATCAAATTACATTAATCAATAGTAATAATTTGAACAAAGATTCTACCGACAATTTTCTATTCCCACTGCTGCAACTAGTCACGTACGTTCATGTGTCAAACTCATAAAGCCATTACGGGGTAGTGCACTCGAATCCCGCGATCCCGGGATCCCGGGATCCCGAGACCCGCCGCTGACCTGATAAATGGATATGGAGCCGTTTCACGCGGGCCAGCTGTTTACAAGACGGAAAAATTGCTAAATCCCCCGATACACGCGTGTTTTGCAGCTGAAGTGCACTCAAGTTAAGATAAATGAAGTTTTAGTTGAGCTCGATGTGTTGGAATAGTACGTACTTATAGTATTGATTTCAAATAGTGTTGTAGTTATACAATATTGCTTTGTGGGTAATTATGAAGTATGATTATTGTATTGTGCCTTTGGATTGTGCTTCTAGATTGCTATTTGCAGGTTATGTCGCAAAGACACTAGATAGAATTCTTGTATTACACTTTTGAATAGCATAGATTGTGTGTATCATTCATTTTATTTTTCATCTCACAAAAAGGTTGCGGTTCCAAATTTCAAAGCGCTCCCACAAGAAGTTTCATTTCTATAAATGTGCATATCTGAATTAGGCTCTTGTAAAGATTCATAAAGTCGTTTATTATGAATAAGGGAATCTAGGTACTTCAAAAAAATAAGTTCTATGTTATTATAAATAAATGTGCATACGATTTTTGCTTTAAAACTACTCTTTTAAATAGTCAATGATGCATTTCAAAATACACGAGTACCTAAGTAAATATCTCAATTTCTTGACCTTCTTAATCTTGTACTCGTATACATGAACAAAATGGGATTCCTTTGACGCACCATCACCTCAAAACTACTGAACATATCGGGATGGGAAAGCTACCATTCGACGCGGAATTTTTCGTAGATGGTTATAGGCTATATATGATATCGATAAACGCGGGTGAAACCACGGGAGACAGCTAGTTCTGTACTAAAACAAATACCTATCAAGGCTTATGAAACCTTAAATAAATGATACGTTTCATCAACAAACTCTTTCCTACCGCTCACACAAACGGTACCCGTTTATAGCAAATCTCCTGCATAACAAAGGTTCTACCAGGTTGAAAAATATCCCCATTCCATTCAACAAGGAGACATCTGGAAGTTCACCCTTCCAAGACCGACGGTCTAAAGTATATCTCTAAGTATATATATTTTCATTTGTACGTCTTTTGTGGATAGAGGTTTTAAAAACTTGATAGGGATTTTAAAGAATTTTCAATTTTTTTCTTAAAAACCTTAGGCTAAACAAATAGTGGTTACAGGATTTCTTTACTCAAGTATCTTTAGTAATAGAAACTGTATCAGTACCTCTTCAGAGAAAATGGGCGTGAACATTTATTAAGATGCTTCTTATAAATAATTTAAATACCAAATATTTATAATTTAAAAAAATAATATTATAGAGGGCGATCTAAGCTACTGAAATTCTAAATACTTACATGAAACAAAAATCCCTAAGTAAGACATAGCGTAATATGAATCAGGCGGTTCTCAATTAAAGCACCCATTAATTCAATTTACCCACGACTTGCCATTTTTCGTCAATACATCCGTCCACTACTCAAATCAAAACCAAATAAACCATATTTGTCACGGATATCTGAACCGTCCAAATCACCCAGTGCACCTCCCGAACTATAAATCTCAAAACGAGCTAACAGTATATCCTTATGAACATCCCCGTCGTATATCCATTTGTCAAGTATGTTCCCGTAGTTTCGCGGGATCCGGGAACTATCGAGCGCAACTCGCGGACTAAAGTATGTGTAGACAAAGCATTCCGTGACGTAACTTGATTTGCTTGTTAAACGATCCCGGGAGTTTGTATTGGATGCATTTAATAGAATTTAGTTTGACTGTAATTTCTCATGTTATAATTGGAGTGTTGCGGCACTGTGCGGTTTAAGGTTAGTTATCGTGTAGGAAGTAACTGGGAATTAAAGATTGGATGCCTGTGAAGTAGAGAATATTACATACAATCACAGAAGTAACTACTTTATAACGAGTCTTTTTCAAAATTACAGGTACATGAGACTTAACAACCTCACGTCTTAGGGTCGACAACGCATTAGCAATATTCCTGGTGTTGTCAATGACCATAGGCGGCGGTGGCAACTTACTATCAGGTGGTGTGTTTAGTTGTAGATTGCCAATGTAGGATTAAAAAAAATATTGCAATTTTTCTAAGGATGTTTGTTACTTTTAACGTCAAAGCTACTAAACGAATTACGATGAAATTTGACATATACAGCACGCCCTGTTCGATCTCTCAGGTGAAACCGCATGGTAGAAACTAGTCAAAAATAAATTTAAATTCATAAAAAAAGAAAGAAAGAATATATTCCCAAATTAATTTTATGATTTTATTTGTTTGTAATCCAGATTTAATATCCAAAATGTAATATTTAATCAATCAATTTGTATATTTGTGAGAAATTAATTCGTAGAATGTAAAGTGTTCTAGAAAACTTAATGAAGCCTCCATAATTTATAAAAAAAAAGCCAAAAATTTCTAAAACAAAGGATCGAAGATTGAAGCCATATCGTTATATTATTTCCAATTTAAAGCGTGTAAACACGGCGTGAGTGAAAACACGAATAAATCTTTTACCATACATAAAGTGCCAGAATTTTACAGAACGTTCGACGTCGTATCGCCAATCAATACCTGTTGCAACCTGGTAGTAATTGGCAATAAGTAATATTTATTTATCAACTGTTAATGTAAGTTTACATCGACCTTTAAAGCCTACTCGATGTCGAAAGCTGGCCTTTGACCAACCAAAAAATTTTATGATATTTACAAAAGCAGGGATTCTGTACATGGTAATTAATATAATTAAGTATAATTTTCTCCTATTGGCTTGACGAGTCTAGTTGCTGGGAACTGATGATTGAAAATTTCTTAGGTCCGTTGTGGAAATAAAAGAGGATTCGGTGTAATACTTGGCATCTCTAGGCTTTGTTATGATGAGGTTTAAATAAGTAAATTTGGAGCCAATTAAAAAAACTAATTTAAAACATAAATAGTTTATTTCCAGATTTATTTAGTTTAGGCCCTCGGGGGGACTTATGTAGGTCAAAGTGACTGAAACTACCATTGTCTAGGACGTCAGCCTTCAACTAAGAAAAACTGGCCAGCATCTCAATAGGTAACATGTTTTGAAATCACAAACTGTTTAGGCATCTACAAAAAATCTCGTCTTTATGAAGAATGTGGACCACAAGCTTACCATAGTAAATGCCACCATCGGGAAAGCACACAATAGCCAAGAAAAGAACTAGTTCTGAATGCAGCTCCCAAATAACAAAAGCCCATGAACAAAAATAATTAACAGCCGTAAAACAATTCATGGTTTTATTCATTTCATGCAACGAAGGTTTTTAAATATTCCGATGGATTCCTAAAATGTTGCTCCACAATAATCAGAAAAATGTCTCAATGGTTAAATGTCAGAGAAATTTTTGGTCCAATTCTCCTTCGGTTCTCAAAAGGTCATTGACCACTCGACGCACCTGATTTTGTTACTCAAGATTTCGTAATTTTTCACTTGCCTCTGCAATTAAAATAGTTTATGAGTATGTCATAACCACGTTAAGAGTACAGTTGAACAGTATTTTATGCACGAAATATGCAGGCTGACATTCTTGTGTCCATAATTTGCCCAAGATAAAATTAAAATAATTATAATATTAAGGGAAAAAATAAATAAATTGCTTGCAGTGCTTCGTCAGCCACAAACTTTTGAATATTTTTCGATTATTATGAACCAAATAAAATCCTACTAATGTTATAAAAGCGTAAGTGAGTTGTTTTGTTATTCATCCAAGCCCTAATGGAACTAAGGTTAATTTTTTTTTCTTGATGGCAATTGAAAAGCCAAATTATATGGATGAAACCTATCTTTTGTTATAATACATAGACGTCAGAGAACGTGGTGTGGGATTTTGAATCAAATTATGCAACCGGCATAAACCGGTTGAAAATCTATCACCAATCAACTGTAAACGCTCCCTTATACTCACAGAGACTGTAGTTCAGTCTATCCAAAAAAAGAAATAGTCTTACATGATAAAAAAATGCTTGCAATATCGTATGAGCTTAGAATACAGCAATATATTATTTAATAAAATTTACATAATTATTTTCTTTTTCTAAGTACCTACACTTCTAGTAGTTAAGATTTCCTTTCGATCTTCCATTATTTTAGCTTTAATCGGAGTATAAATAATTTATTGTTAAAGTGCATTTTTTATTTTAATAAACTGTTATCATTTACAGTAGTTGTGCCTTTGTATAAATAAATAATAAAAAAATAGGATATACTTATATTTCTCAAAAAGCTTTACAACGTTGTCTTCAAATTCAAGCGATGCTCCTATAAATCATACAACGATTGGAGTGTATAGGTGCTAAAATTTAACTGCACCAGAACTCGACAACTTTGGTACGGCGCGGTCCGAACAATGGAAACTTCTCCTGCCGACTAATAAGCGGGACTCCAATCCAGAATTAACTGTAGTTAGCGTTATAATTTTCGCTATCAGACGCGATGGACGTGTGGCGGAATTTGTGGCTGCGTTGGAATTTTGACAGTCTGAGGCTAGTTTGGTTTGGTTAGTCTTATCGGATTTTGGTTAGTGATTTTAGGGAACTTTTGGCATTATGTTCACTGTAGCTGTCATAATTTTTTTTCTTATTATACGTCTATGTGCTAAAGGTATTTTAAGGTCTTTTGGTATAACAATTGTTAGTGATTTGACATATAAAAATAGTAGATTAAGAACAATTATTTGAGGAATTACTAACATTATACCCATTGCGCAGTGAAGCCGTAGTACAATTGTTTCGGTTAGAACGGCAAGGGGACCGGTGAATTCCCATATGAGACTTAACAGCTTAATTCTCTGTTATATAAAATATCTATTGACGGTGACTACTTATGTATGAGTCCAAAATAAATGTTTTCTTTCTTTCTTTCTTTATGATTAGATGGACCGTCTACCAGGTTGTCGACTAACTTGACATAAAGAATCTTTCTTTCAGTTTGTCACCGCTGAATACTATTTAAAGTTATTGCACTGATTCTAAAAGCAGTTGCTTGAGTAAGCCCTGAAAGAAATAAGATAAAATGATTATTTAAAGTGCAACAATTTGAATATCTAAAACACTGTCTAGACATCTTAATCTTATAAAACCCAATCAATCGGAAATAAAACGAAACCTCCCGACAAAACGCTGCAGACTTCATCTCCTCCGAACAAAACTGTTATATTCTAATCAACCTCAGATTCGATGAGATTAAAAATCAATTATCGCAACACAGCCGTGGGTGAACCCCCACTGTGAAAACGATTGAGAATAATATCCAGTCTTCTGGAAGAATAATGGAAGTGGAATGAATGCATTTGAACCTTAATTGGTGGTGAATTAACTTTTTGGAGAGCCGTAACATTTTCGTACTTTGTTTCTTTGATGGTTTAAATAATAAGTTAATGTTTGTTGATATTCCGTTTATCCGCATGAAGTGTTTTGCTTCCTCTTGCATTATGCGGACAGTGAAGGAGTGGAACTCATTGCTGGCGTCAGTTATTCCCGATTCATCTAGGAGTCTTTAAGGCAAGAGTAAATAGATATTACTTGAGTCCGCATGTACCATCCTCCACTGGACATACAGGACAACAATTGTCGGCAAGAATATGTCTGTTTTGTGACTGGATGTAAGTATCTATAGAAGTAAGTATTTAGTTAAAATAGTATTATGGAGTATGTCAGTTATCTGGTTTCCATTGTGCAAGCCCTGCTTTGTTTGGGATCTAGGCTCGGGAGATGGTCGTGTGTAAAGCCACTGTGTACATATTGCACAGTTTGGCTTAAACCCCAAAAATTCCCCATTATTTATATTACACTAGCGGACCCGGCAGACGTTGTCCTGTCTTCAATTAATATTTAATTCGAATTGGTATTATTAATAAAATACCAAGACCAAAGTGTTTATTATTCTTAACAATTAAACTTTTAATATTAGGCGTGATGGCGCTCTGAACTAACCGTGATGAACAAACACTTTTTAAAAAACTCACTGTAAATTTACAATACAATTTTCCGATTTAATTGACCATGAAATGTACACTAAGAAATGATAATTAATTATTTTATCAATATAATTCCGACCCAGCCTGTTTTAAACGATATTGTCAAACGGCTGACATTCATGTCTAACACGTAAGGTTACATTATAAGAGTTTATACTGTCAAAAGCGGTAAGCTTACATTAGAAAAGTTAATATGGTCGTTATGTTTTCTGAAATATTATAATTTTCCACGCAACTTTCATAATTTTTTCTTACATTAAATTCTTTCAAAGGAATAAGCAAAATCGGTCCAGCCGTCCATGCGTGATGCTGTGACCAAGGGAAATAGGGATTAATTTTTATATATAGATAGATTAACACAGGATATTCTGTATCCTGTCATATGAATTATTATGAGGTTTTCTTTCCACGTGAGTATATATATAATATTTTCTTACATCCTAAGGAATAATCTCAAGTCTTGGCATGTACAGCACGCTGTTAACTTAAGCACGAGTGATATAGGATACAGCCAGACGAAAAACTTTATTGCAATCTACAGCCAGAACGCGTCGACACCACCCACGGAATTTTATTGCGGGCGACGCGGCTTCGAGCAAAATTTTATACAACAGCCTCCAGCCTTACCTATACCATGGGATTTGCATTTAAAATTCCTAATACTGCAGTTGTAAAAAATCGAGCATGATCTTTATATGAAGGATAGCGTCGAAGGGTATCGTAGCAAGGTGACATGGCCAGAGTAAATAGGCATTTTATGGGTAAGCGTGCTACATCCTCGGCCTCGTTATAACCTGTTCTGGAGTCAGTCGTAGGACAAACGCAAGCCTATTAATAAAAACAAACATCAATAAGAAATTTTCTAGATAGATCCACTTAAGAGTCAAATGTATTTACCCCAGGTACTCGAATTTTCTATTGGTCATGTCTAAGTGTCTGCCTTATGCTATGAACCATAAGATTGATAATGGCTTGATAAAAACGTAATTTAAAAGATCTTATCCATCATGAACTGGAGCGACTTTTCTCGATGTAAACATATTTCCTTACCGTAAAAGATTGACAAAAGGCCTGGCTGATGATGACGATGAGATTTGTCTGGTGTATATTTTATTATAAATTTTCAAGTGACAATAAAGTAGAACAAATAAAAATATGATCTTATGCTAAAATGTTGATGCTATTGTATGTGAATCTGAGGTTACTTATCATTTCTTATTATTAGTCCTTATAGGATTCTCGTAGTACAGGACGTATTGCACTGGCAGACACTCGGCTATACGCACGTGAATATTCCCCAGTCAGCAGACGAGTAAACCGCGCAGATATACGTTACTCTATACGTTCGTATATGACAAACCCGAATTTTAAGTGAATATTTCCGCTAGCGACTCACGTCGCGTTTGCAGCAAATTGCGCTGTCATTCGTCGATATAAAAATGTTGATAATTTGTTTTTTTACTAATTTGGGGGATTTTGATACTTTATTTTCGCAGATTATATTAATTTGCATACCAAAAAGTATCAAAAATGTTTTCTCGCTTGGTTAAAGGACGACCTGATTACGTTTAGACTAATAGAAGCTGGGCAGTAAGTAATCTATTATGTTACATATTAGGGACTATACGGCATACAGGCAATGGTTAAATAAAATCAAATCCGTTTGCAGAAGGTGCTACTGAAGTTAGTGCCGGTTCATATGTCAGACTTAACTGCACCTTATTGTATTTAATAATAAGGGTGACCATTTAGTCATATTGGAAATATCTCTAAATTTTTCAGCCTTGCCTGTAAACAGTAAAGTTCATAATTTGTAAGAAAGTGATAAAATTTTTTTTATGAAACACAATCTCACCTTGCCTACGCTACATCATACTTACGACATTTAAACAAAGTCTGGTAGAGAACTGGCTCTCAAGCGGGGAAACACATTTGTAGGTGCTTGGCGATAGATTTTCAACATACGGTAGGAACTACAACCCTACCACCGTGCTATGTTTTCTTCACGACATTTTTCTTCCCAAATACGTGGATTTTTTCCCCTTCACTATAGGATTCGAACCCGTGATATTCAGGGTCACTACCACTGAGCTACCATCGTTAAAACTAATATCATATTAATGCGGAATTTGTAATCAATAAATAATATCCTGGAACATTATCTACACGCGGCCATCTGATTTTCAACTAAGCAGAGGTCAGGAACCTGATTACTAATATGGGTACTATACTATATACTATGTTTATTTTCTAAATACAAACTAATATAGATTTACCTAACTCCAAACACAGTTTTTTTTGTCATGGGTGGGAATAGAACCCACGACTTGGGTCGTGGCAGTCAGTCTTTAACCACGTAGCCACTAGCCCATCGTAGCTAATGATTAATGGGAGGTAAATATTCTAGACGGCCGCTGGAAGGTTGAAAAGATAAAATAGATTCGTGTCTTTGCATTTATGAACCAGGCCGTGTTGGTAGGTACTTGGCAGCGAAAATAATTTTATTTGCACATTTTGTTTTTTGCTGGTCAAAGTTGATGCTCAGCTAGAGTGTTGACTTCATTCGATTTGAGGTTAAACATGGCCAATAAACGTTTTATTGTTACAAATTATTTCCCGTAGAGTTCCAGGGATTGATAATGTTCCCGACAAACGAAGCTTGTATAGGTAGAGGTAAAAAAAAGTTTTACACAAAACTAGCGACCGATCCCGGCTTCGCTTGAGTGGAGTAATATAAAATGTATATACATATAATCTTTCCGGAAGAAACTATCTAAGCTATGATGAAAACTGTATTAAAATCTATTTTAGTATAATAGTTTAAAATAACTAATAATAAACAAATTGGTACCTCAAACTCCGTCAATTATTTATTAAACAAAATTGAACCCCGTGGAATCGTTTAATTCACAAAATACGTTGGTAACAAACACCCGGCGACCGTGCGTTAAACCAATTGGAAAATAATTTCCGCCTTGTTTTCATTCAGTGACGTAATCTAGTTAGCCGAAACGCTACTCTGTATTCAACTATCAAAATGAAGGTAAATAATACCCTCAAACGGATTAAGGTGCTTACATTTATGAAGTTAGGTACCTACTATACCTATCTACCATAACGGATTGAAATTGGGCACAGATAAAGTATATTCTGGAGTAACATATAGAACTTTTTATCTTTTTTGAACGCATGCGAGATGAAAATTTCGCTTTTCAATGGATAATTTATGTGTGACTAGCTGTCCCCGCGGTTTTACCCGCGTTCCCGAGGGATGTCACATGTATTATATAACGGGTTGACAGGTAGGGTCAAAGCGAAGCGGTCTTGGCAATTGTCCTCTATCGTAGGCGTGTTGTACCAGGAACGTTGAAATAATACCACGTATGCAATTAATAGCAATCACTTATTTTATTCCAATATACACAAAATATAACGTAAAACACAGGATACAAATGGTTTATGAGCCAATAGCGTGCACCTCTTGCGCTGTTCGTCTAATCATCGACCGACGTCACCGCGTAGGCGCAGACTTGCTACTCTATTCGGGGTTACCCGCTCATATTTTAACATTCGACGGATTCAAACACTAAACTGAATTTTAAATCCAACAAAAACAATTCTACTGAATTACAATCAGTTTTACTTTAGTTATTTATCGAAACTCAAAGATTAGATTCTCTTTCTAAGGTGTCGCGCCGTCATATACATAAAAGCATTCCTCTTCAATCACTCTATCTATTAAAAAAAACTGCATCAAAAGCATACATAGGGATATAAGGACAAAGAAAGCGACTTTGTTTTATACTATGTAGTGATTTACCCTTCAAAAGTTATCTGCCATGATTAACTTTTACCGCTATCTAATGGTAGTGAATAAAACCTTTTTGGAGTTTTAAATAGCGCCAACATCAGCCGTTGACAAATTATACCTAGATTAAAAATTTCTGAATATTGTAGAGCTCTTAGTACATACTCCGACGGGCTAAGCTCCTACTACCATCATATATATTTCCGCCATAAAGCAGTAGTTCATAATTTTCTATTATAGTCTATTGGTCAGAAAAACAAGGAGGCCGGTAAAATAAACATACGAAATGATTATGAGACTTATTAACTTCATGTCTCAGGGATGACAGAGCGTTGGCGTTGCCTTTAGCATTGCAAATATCTACAGGCGGTGGTGACCACTTACCATCAGGTGGACCTACTGCCTGTTTATCGTACATGAAAAAAAAACTTGATACAGACTCAATCCATGTGGCCGCTGCTGCAGATTTTCATTTCATAAAAACCTCATTATTTTAAAATCATAAAAGAAAATCTCATCACAAATTAATGACACGTGCTTAACAATACTCACTCTTAATTATAGCGATTGCAGTTATGATATGTAAATTTTCATTTGAAACCAGGAAGCTTAGGAAATGGTCGGCTCGCTGCATCTTTTCATTTGCTCTATAACGTTTTATACGCTCAAAACTGTGGGATCTGGTAAGATTTTATGGAATATTTATAATTAGTTATGTTAATTTCTGGAGTAGCTTGTTCCTACTTAACATTTATTTTAAAGACACAGAGTACAGTTACTTACCATTACCTATTTACAAACATAAACAGTATTTGATCACGTTATTATTGACCATTTATCTGTTGATGCAAACGATGGGTCTTTATATACGTAACCATATAAGTATTATAAAAAATACGAATATATAAATATTTTTTTTCAAAATTTAACAAATAAGTTGTTCAAGAATATAAATACTCGTGTTAGAACATCATACTCGTGTTTAACATTAATTAACAGATAACCACGTTACCCCTTACTGAAAGGAGACAGTTGATTACTAATCCTCAGTTAGATGTATAATCCGTTCAATCAGTTCGTCAAATCTCACGAAGGTAGTTAAAATAAGGTCTGATTTCTCAATCGATGGATAAAGTTCGGATACGCTATATCTTTGAGAACATATTATACAAAAACTGTTATCATTTCAAATTAATTTAAATTAGTATATCGGGCCTTTATAAATATCTAAATGACATCCCATCAATAATAACAGTTTTTGTATAATATGTTCTCAAAGATATATAACGTAAGCAGTCCTCACAAAGAAACAAGGTTTTTTGAGTAGTAGAGCTCATAGTGCAGAGTTCGTCCGGGGAAGTACTACCACCTTACCCATTTTTGCCGTGAAGCAGTAGTGCACTCGTATTACTGAGTTTCGGTTAGAAAGGTAAGGGGGCCGTTGAAATTACAGGCACATGAGACTTAACAACGTCACGTCTCAGGGTCGGCAACGCATTGGCGATGCCCCCAGTGTTGCAAATGTCTATAGTCGGCGGTGACCACTTACCATCAGGTGCCGTCATCACCGTCCGCTTGTTTGTCGACTCTTGTGGAATAAAAAAAAAACATCAATTGCTCCTTGCCCAATCCGGAAATCTAACCCAGGTCCTTCGGTCTTTAAGTTGAGCATCATATTCCTCGAAGACTATGGCAACTAGTTGGAAAGCCCACCAAAATTTAACTGCACATTTAGGTCCATGCAAAAGTTTAAGTCCATGTCTATATACATACGTTATAAAAGACACGCAGTAACTTGTGACAACTACAGAGGTCGATCCAGCAGATACATCCAAGTAGAGATGTAGTAAAGTGAAGTGGTCACTGGTCATATGTTCACATAATGAGCTTAACCTTTCGACTCACAAAAAATCATGAAGTGAAGGCAGCTGCTACTCAATTTAAACTTATTTTAATAGGAATATACAACAGGATGTCTTAATTTCTCTTTTCCACAGTACCATCCGAAGTATGCCTCCAAAATTTCAAATGGGACGACTGCGGTTTGCCCCCAGAACCAGTCATGTACTATTGGAAGCCTGGCTCCAGATGTGAAGTTGGTGTCTGGAGAGGATGTCTACCAAACCTCAATATGTTTAAAGATGAATACGAATGTGTGTCTACATGTATCTTCGCGGCTAGGGCCATGCCGGAGGATTATCATTCAATCAATTCATTTGACGAGGATGAGTCTCCACCGCCTGAACCTATCGATGGACTAACAACAGTCGAAAATGCCACATTTACAACTTCTGACACAACTGATGTGACCGATAACACGACTGTAGCGACAATCATTCATTTAGATGACGTACAGGACACAACCTTATCGGTTACTGAAACATAAAGTGTGGAGGAACATGCTATGTACTCTTCTCATTCTCGTTTTTGATAATCGTTTAATAAAGTTTTGCAGTTGTCAATTTATTGTGTTACATTTACATATTTTAAGCCTGTTTTAGCACCTTGCGATAATGTATTTTTGCTGCAGAAATGGTTTATTCAGAGCTACATTTATGTGTTTATCAACAAGCTGTTATGTTTAAATATTTCGATTTATTTTGAATACTTTTTTTCATTCAATAATATACGTTAGATTTTTACATTTTATAAAATACCCTCTAATGACAAGCGTTCATATACGGTGGGACGCGTTTTTTAACGTCTTGGTGACTGCGTCTGGAAGCTCTTGCTACGGAACATCTACCAAACCCGAACTCCACGTGAGCAAACACAAAAAATTTGCATATGCCCAGTCTAATAGTATATCTAATCTATGGTACAACCACTGAAGTAGGTAGCACAGAGAATGGTGCTGTGAACACACAGCATAATAAATTTGCAATAAATATGGTGCATTGTGTGTGCTCGATAGATTAATTCAGTTGTTGGCCGCTATCGCAGGCACGTGTGCAAGATTTATTTATATAGAGACTGCGAACTATGGTCCTGTTGAAAAATGAACGGACACTATCCATGGCGAACGATAAAGGGCTGCATCATTAATATTGTGAATCCTTTTTGCTGTGAATTTGTGTGCATGGTAATTTTAGGGTTGATATAGATCCGATAAGTTGGCTCTGCAGCGAGGAAATGATTGAGTGTTTACGTATTTGTTACTTACAAATAGCTCGTAATTTGGTTTTACCGAAGCGAAGAAAAAGGTAGACAAAGCTTTACCAACTGTCTTGTAGAATGGAATATACTATCTATAACGCCGATCTCAAATAATTGGGAACAGACTACGCATTTAATTATGATTTGATAGCAATATAATAATATTCAGACACAAAAATAATTCTGGATTAACATTTAGAATACTAGGAAACATAAAAAGTCGGTAAAGAGGATAAAACCTCAAGGCGGAAGCCAGTCATAAAACATAAATAATAATATGAATTTGAAAGTGAGTTTATTTGTGTACATCGTGACGCTTACGGCAAAACCACTCATGATAATACTTGGCACATGTAGACTATGGTATAGTGAAGGCCATAGGAACTCGGCTCATGGCCTCCGGAACGCAGAACCTGCGGTAGAAGCTACTTGTCAATATTTTTGTCAATAGCTCAGCTAAGGAACCTTTAATGTCCGAAAAGCTTCCACCTTTCACCTATCACCAAGTTTCATGATGATCAGTTAGTAGTTTCCGTGTGAAAACGTAACAAACAAACTTATATTCACATTTATAATCTGCATCATTATCATCAGCCTACCTCCGTCCACTGCTGGACATAGGCCTCACCTATGGCACGCCACTGAGCTCGATCTTCAGCTCTTTGTTTCCAACCGCTGCCAGCCAGCTTGTGAATATCATCGCTCCATCTACCTGGAGGGCGCCTTACACAATTATAATATTAGTTGGGATTATAATAACCACTAACTCTCCTCCAGGTGGTATACTTTTATGGTTTGATTTTAGTCGTTGGAGACACTAGGTAAACATGCTGAATCATCCCGGAAAAGCGTTACATTAAAACCTCATTCTACAAGCAATATATTATATTGCAAACAGTTGTATGAGAAAAATGTCCCTGTATTGTAAACATGGAGAAGTACTTAGCGTGTATGATTTATCGTGAACAGCGGAATACAGTGCCGGTATAATCTACTTAGGGAGTGCTTTGCTTATTTTATGCGAGAATGTATGTTTTCTGTAGTGATGGAAAAATAATGCATTTGCATCGCTAGACATCTACAATTGAAACTCTTTAAACTTTGTGTAAAAATGGCTTTAGAAACAAAATTAACGAAGTCATTATTTCTATTAGTTTCAATTATTACTTTTAAATTAAATGCTCTTTTTTCCAAATAGGTCTTGATAAGCTCTAATGATTATTTTTTTTAATTTAGGTTGGACCCGTGGAGAGCACTTACTACAGTCAAAGGTATGGAAGTTATCATCGGTTCGAAAGTCAGCCTTTAACTGAGAAAAATCGGCAAGCAAGTATAGTGTATTAAAAAAAATTATGGTGCGGGATCAAGACAAATTTCATTACTGACATACCGAAAATCAGGTTAGGTTGGTAAGGTGACCGGTGAAATTACTGGCACATGAGACTTAACAGCTTCAAGTCTCAGGGTTGACAACGTATTGGCAATGTCCCAATGTAGGGTGCGGTGACCACTTACCATCAGGAAGGCCATCTGTCATTTTGTCCGCCTACTTGCCCTAGAAATGTTTCAATCACAAAAATATCCACGAAAAATATAACAATCGGGTTCTACATCAGAATCCAGTCTGATATACTCCAAAACTTACTTATCTTACTGTCTATGATATATTCCTTTAGGCGAACTTCGTACGACCATATATCCTGTTCATTTTCCTTCCAAGTCCTAAAGGACCATAGCATGTTGACAGTATCCATTCTTCACTTTCGGCAGCTGTCCTTTTGATATATTATTATTGTATCAAACTACATAACAATACCCAAAGTAAATAGACCTCCGTGTGGCCTTTATCACCCTCTTGTCACTTCAAGACAGGGGTCGTTATTAACTGGTTATCGGATAGCATTTCTAAGTCTTGTAGGCTTATTTGCTTTTTTACAATTCCGATTTTATAATATTACATGAGATTTTACAATTTTACAGGATTTTAGATTACAGACATTAAGAATATTACATATTCTCTAGAGACTAGAGAGGCTACTTTATTAAAGTTGCACTTACTGGTTAGCAATATGTCAGTTGAAATTAAATAACAGCAATTTCATTTTTAAGCAGTCACCTCTAGAAAGAATTAACGTCTATGGGTTAAGCATGCTCCTAGAGATTTTCATGTAACTGTACATGAAAAACTCTACAAAAGAAAAAATATATATTAAGTTGCATGTAAGCCGGATCGGCTATCTTAGTTTTCTTATATCCAGGGTTCCCATAGGCTTCAATATATTTAAGCCCCATACGTATACAGGACATATATATACACACAGACATATCTTACGTTTTGCGGGCTTTCTGCCGTCCTGGGAATGGCTGAGAGGCCTTCAGATATATATCCTCGTATACAATACATTGTAACCAGAATCGAGTGAATTATGGTTTAAATAAATAGGTTAACGCTAGAATTGATGGAGTTTCTAGGACGGCTTTGTCTTATGTAAGGGGAAGGGGTGAAGGAACTTTGTTAGTCACAATTAGGTTAGATGTAAGTGCAGATGCTAAAGACAAAGCTTGTTGTAAGGTGGACCTTGTGGTAACTCCAGTAGCATCGTCCCCAGTAAGTGCACTTATAGGCCAAGAATAATTTGTTCTCGTCTTTGACAAGAAAGTTACAGTACCTAACCTCTCAGTGCAGAACAATGGTTGAATTCCAAGCAGGCAGTTTTTAAATGACATAACATAATTACAAGCTACTAAAATTCTGTTCATAATAATAATAATAATAATAATAATAATTCATAGTTTTGTTTTTGGATTATTATCTGTGACCTTGGTGATTGATAACTTATTCGAGAGATCGCGACAATGCTAGGTCTCACTACATGTCAGGTTGGGACTTAAAATAACCTTCCAATACTGATACCCTGCCCTTCGGGAATCAATGCTTGTGAAAATATTAATTTATTTTCTATGACTGTGGTTTTCCGAACCGATGGTCACTTTAGCATCTTTGACACTGATGAGGATTTGTGCTCTCTTAATTTTTGACAATATATAAGTATCCGTATTTATTATTATGTATCCGGAATAACTCCAAGAACAAAAATAATAAATAACAAAATGGTTTTACTTCATCCTATAAAAGCGAAATTTCTCAGCAATAACAAAATTAAAGCTAACCGCTAAAAACTTCGTGCTGAACATACTCGTAATCCAATATATTGATCAAACGAAGAACAATCGGGAACAACTCCGCAAAATTCTAACTTGAACCAACTAAATAAAGTGCTATTTATAAGCTGGGCCCACCTTACAAAGTTATTGCAGCGATCGGACGCACTCGGCAATGTTCGGAAAGTTTCGCGCCCTAGAATTGTGAAGTCCGTTGCAGGTGCAGCTTGATATATTGGGTGGGAATAAACTTTTAGCCAGAGAAAATCTTTTAGCGATAAGCCTAGTAAAGCTTGCTAGAAATAATTTCAGTGGTTCGGAATTCTTTCAGTTTAAAAAATACCTTAAAGCTATAAAGACACCATTGTGATACAATTAAATATATGGATATTAGAGAAATTAACAATATAAATAATAAATATCCTGGGACATTCTTTACACACGGCCATCTGATCCCAAACTAAGCAGAGCTTGTACTATGGAAACCAGATAACTGATATACTACATATACAACTTTTTTTTTTCTAAATACATACTTATATAGACATTTTCACCCAGACACAGAACAAACAGACATGTTCATGCACACAAATATTTGTCCTGGGTGGGAATCGAACCCGCGACCTTCGGTTTGGCAGTCAGAGCATTAACCACCAAGCCAACTGGCCTGTCATATCAGATATATGCTCAAACAGAAGACATTGGTATTATGTAGATGGTAAAATAGTTTCATCGGAGGTGAAGAACAGAAGACTTACTTGTTCATATTATTTCATGTTGGTACATCAAAATGCTAATATCTTTTCACCAACTCGTTTAGGAAACGACAAAGTTATGTATTTCTTTAACTACACAGCGTCTTCCAGAGCGATGAACTTCAAAGTATATTGTTATAGTGTTCATTAGACCAGAGCGTTATGAGTTGGCTCGACTTGATATAATTTATTCATAAGTTTTCACTTTAAAAACTTTGCTCGTTACCAGCTGCTGGTCTAGGTAGCGCCGGGGTACGTTTAATAAGGTTTTTAGGAGATGCTGTAAATTTTCATTTTGGTGGTTTACGGCTTTAGCTTTGAAGCTCATTAGTTACACTATTGCAAGCAGCTGATACATTAGCAAATAAGGAAGGAAATTAAATGCATGGATTATACCCCATTAAAATTGATTCTTCCTTATTTTCTACCGCCTATATAAGATATTTAAAAAACCAAAATTCTTTGACTTCGAAATCTGTGGCTGAAGATTTAAATTCTACAAGATTGAGGACTCAGAAAGAAATCATCGTGTGGAGACCAAAGCAGTAGCTAGGGCTTTGTGAGACCCTTCTGGCTTACGTGAGAAGTCTGTCACCATAGGTGCTTGGTGTGCCAAGTCTGCCTGAATAGCTGTTCTTGAGGGCTAGTTCCCTTTAAGGTTTTACATGCTTACCACTCGTGGTTACACCATCACAACCATGGTGAAATTGAAGTGAAACACAATATCTAAAGATAAAACTCAAAAAAGGCAAAGAGCAAACACAATATCCAAAGTTAAAACCCAAAAAAAGGCGAATCCAGAGACACTGTACTTACATAAATGACAAAGAAAGACTATCTTTACAATCGCCAATCCACATCCCGTTGCCGAAGCTAAACTATCTATTCGATCCCAACTCGACAGTATGTGGTTGTAAAGCACAATCAATAAACGTATAAATTGAACCGTCGTTGCGTCTGTACCGACAGGCAAAGAAGCCGAGTTGGTGGAATTAATGTAAGTACTTTAAGCAAGTTGGAAACTTGTGTTCCGGCGAAACTTTACTCCATCTCAATTGCATTGCAATTTTGAAGACGCCATAACTTAGCTGTGTTGGTTGGTTAAACATTTTAACGTTAATATTGTAACTATTTTGCGAAATTTGAGGTAGCTACGTATCTCGGATATGCAGTATCTTCCTGGGAAAGACGCGGCAAAGTTTTGGCGTGCTTTACATTACTGAATTATGAGTTTTGTATTATGATGCTGTGTGTTTCTATCTTAACTAGTTTTTGGTCCCGTCTTTCACAATGCTGTCACAGACTTCAAATAACAATGCTAATGCATTAATTTTAAGGAAACAATACATATTTAAAGGCTTACTTCATCTGTATGTGTCCAGGTCTATCTATATACAGGCTGTTACAAAACTACACGTAAAACCGAAATGAGGCTAAATCGGACCTTATAACGAGTACGTAAACAATATTTAAGAACGGTAGCAACGCTGAATAACATGCCCCAAAAATTAAAAATACTGATTTTTATTAATGAAAAATAGAAAAACTATTAAAGTAGACAATTATTAGGTAAAATAGGTACGTAGGCCTTTCTGTTAAATAATCTGGTTCCCTGACATGAGACAGCTCACTAGGGTTATTGGCTTTGTTATTGAACAATGTATATTTTTACGGAGTATTTTGTAACACGTTACTAAGCTATAAAACGCTGATACAAAACCAATTTGATGAGGATTGATAGTAGAGTAGCTTGGATCTCAGATATAAGTAAAATATTCTTAGATCTACCGTCCCGAAGGTTTATGCGCTTTCCGAGATATGTAATGCAACTCGGGATTATAGCATATATATATGCCACTCGGGAATAGTGTAGCTATCTATCTATCAGTGTCCTATATTTTGGAATAGGATATGTAGTTTCAAAGATCATCTCATCCAAACTAATAAAGTTTACCTCTTTAAAATATTACTATAGACTCTAATAAAATAAACCTTTATACATAGATATAAACATAAAACACTATTCCAGGAACCGTCGCAGAAGCCGCCTAAAATAATACATCAAAAACAGACCGAAAAATAAAGAGACCTGCAACCAGCTAATCCCGTATAAACGGGGCTCAAAACACTCCCAAAATGTTAAAACTCCACTCTCGTACAATGTACGAAACACTCCCTTACTATAACGACATACATAATTCATTTTTATTGCGAACGGAGTGTGATATACTGGTTAGTATAATGCAAGTGCTAGTGTAGTTATGTTGGAGACGTGTTCCAGTTGTGATGGGGTTACCTATGTGAAATATTAATCATACGTAGAGTTACCTGGACAGAGCCCGGTATGGAATTATGGTAGGAGTAAATTTGGGGACTCGACTACTCATTTACAAGGCAGTAAACTTACTCGGCCGATGGCATCATTTACTATCCTCACGCTGTCCAACTTTTATATCTTACATCTTTCTCCTAATTAAATGCCTCATGTGATCCTGTCTGGGTACTAGAAAACACAACAGCAAGCATTAAATTATCTTGCATTTACTGTCATTCCAACAATCCTGGTTTTGAATGCATCAGTTAATTCCATACCACTCTGATCATAATCTTCAACTAACAATTCCTTGCCCTTTTGATTTTTTTTTCCTGTTACAACAAAAACTCAGCACGCAACAGATCTATGGAGCTAAGGTTTTGTTTACAGACATTAACCGTGTCCCTGCACATGACAGGCGCTCGGAATTGCGGCTGCACCCTAGATATGCGATCTGCGAGTGACGGCACATTGTTAACTATATGGCGTAATGATTATTTTGTCTGTGTGTGCTTAGTGCAGTTTAGTCTGGGATATTCTTGGACTTGACTTTGCGAGAGAATCGTTATAAATGTAAGAATTCGTGCATATTATATTGTTTTTTACAGATATTAGTGAAGAAATATGGAAACAGAGGTGAGTAGAATATGTCGCACCCTCAGTACGATAAGGGCTTAACTCAAAATTTTGCGAAATGGAGTTACGATCATAGAGAGACTAAACAAAGTACGCTCTATCCGATGAATAGAAAAACATGGTCAATCTCTCTCATCAGCGTCTTTAACACCAGAACCCATCCTCCCCGCTCAGTGCGAATGAGACCCAATCAGAGATGTGCCAAAAGTGATTTTTTGAGTTTAGCCCCTATCGTTCTGAGGGTGGGATGTACGAGTATGTATAGAATAAACTACGCGAGGAATTAATGCCTAGATGACATTTATAGGGGTTGAATGAAAAATACATATTATAACCTGACCCAAAATATAAGGACGTTCTCAATGTCGAATTTCATAACTTATTTCAGTAAGTAACGTAATCTTAATTGAAGCCTACATGTTCCCAGAGATTTGTGTTTATTTAATCATTGTAACGCATTTATTATTGAAATTTATTTTATTTCTTCCTGAAACCGAAGATAAACGGTATTCGTCAGCAATGTGATGCCCAAGTGTTGCTAAACTATAAAAAAATGTTGGTAAATTATAAAAAAAACCAAGAACGTGACGAAGGTAGTAAGTCAGATGGGTTACATCCCGAAAAATACTTTAAACTTCTTCTAATGTGAAATATTGGCTCATGCACAATAATAGGCCCAGATTTGACACTCAATAATGGTTTGACGGGTTTCTTCTTTTCATGTAAATTTTTGGTCATGTTTAATATCACTATTTTTAAATAAAAATCTTCATGATCAAACACATGATATTAAATCAATCAAATATATTCTACCACAAATGTCCTTATAGTATCTACGACACTCGTATTTCGCTCAAGCGAGACAAATAGTCTTACAAAGTCGGTTGTGCTAAGATAGTTGAATCTCATTGCATTTGGGAGGAGTCGTCGACAAACATGCAGCTATGTCCGGTGGGTTCTGTTTCTGTGCGTGCCCATTGCATTTTAATTGAAGTCACGATAAGTCAAAGGGAACGAAGACTCTTAATTTGAAGTGAAGTTGTTTTTTATTGTGTATCCTACTAATAACTTTAATGCTATTGTTAGTGAGGATAGTTGGATGTATAGTTTATAAACTGGAAATATGATCATTTTTATCCCGGGAAAAGTAACATCCCTCGCGGGAAAACTGCGGGAGCCAGCAGTAACATATTTCCGTTTCATTTAATATAGTGAAAAATTCGCACAGGTATGAAAAATAAATTATTAGTTTAACAATAAATAAATATTTTAAAATTTTAAATACATTTTAAAATAATATGCTTACCTAGAGTGTCTCATTGGTGACGTGACGTTGGCTTATACATGATTTTCGTAAATGGGGCTTAATAACTACGTTACTCATTATTAATAACATCAAAAGAGTAAACCTAATACCCTATGGTTCCCTACCCAGATAGGTAAAACTAACGTATTACGCCCAACAATGGAAACAAGCATTCGCCAGCACTCAAAGTGTTGTCTTAGGGAAATCGTCCCTAACGGCGACAACACTCACTATGTCTTTGTGTTTGCTTTCGCACGAGCCTTTGTCTGTCTGTCTGTATGTAGAAACCTATTTGGAACATTATTGGGCTTTCAAATACTGTTCATGGATGGCAAACGTTTGTCCAATTCGTTTAATACCTACTGCTTTTGTGAACAGTGATTTTGGTTACTATAGGTAATCTGGAATTCAATTTGGCTGAATCCTATCTGGGATATTTAACTTTGACTACGTACAAAATTGTTTGTGGTTGTGGCGGATTACCAACTTTATCTCAAAGGTGTTGTATGAGGTAACTAAAAAGTTTCCTTCGGCTACGTGCAATTTACACCTTGCACTATGGTTAAAATGGGTGTGGGGTAAACAATGTGTGGAGACCTTAGCATGGTTCTAGGGTACTATGTAGTACCCACCATCCTACCGTCAACGCCAACCTTCACAAGTAAAAATCAGCCATCTTGAGTATTATTGCATTCTGTTAGTTTCTTTCTTGACTTGCCATTTGATCGTGGTCAACTCAAGCCAATCTATTATATAATAATAATAATAATAATAATAATAAAAATGTATTTATTGCAGACCAACACATAAACAAAATAATTAAGCCCACCAAACTGCGTGGCAGTTTGTCGGCGGGAACAGCGCTTTTTTTAATTTATTAATAATATTAGCTTATTTAATTATGATATACATATAATGTACCTACTTTTAGCCTCGCATTAAAACTAAATTAAATCAAATTAAATACCCAAATTTACAGCGATTTCCGAAATTAATTGATTTTTATATTTACATTTAAGGGATTTGTAACTTATATCAATATTTAAGTTTCGTAGCCAATCATTCTTATTATATATTGAAGGGACCAAATACCAATTTGTTCTTTTACCGTAGTAGTTTTTTACTACTGGCTGGATCAGTTTACGTTTCCTGACATTTTTGGTGTTGAACGTGTTTTTTATTTCAATTTTATGTTGTGGATTATAGAATTGTTCCAGAACCACTAGGTATTTGACCCGCTCGTGAACAGGAAGTATGTTACATGCAACAAATAGTTTTTCATAATTTTCTTTACACTCTTGTTTTAGTTTTGGGTCAACAAGATATTTCATGAAGCGGATTTGCAATTATTTAATACCATCTAGATAGGTTTTAAATGTACGGCCATACACACACAATCCGTAGCCTATCAGTGAGTCGGCAAGGGCAAAGTAAATTACTCTTAGCGTTTTTCTACTCAAAGGGGCCCTCAACGTATAAAACTTGCTTAAGACGGACCTAAGCCTTGTGCACACTGAGTCAACCTGCGGTCTCCAATTCATATTATAGTCCGCCCACATGCCTAGATATTTAAATTTAGTGACATATTCCAAATTTTGGCAGTCACAATTGGTTTTACCTGCATGCATGCAGTCATATGTGTGGCCTACAATACCAATTGTTGATTTGTCAATACCTTTTGCTACCAAATTGTACGGTGAGTATATGCATGACTTTAGTCTTATTTACGTTCATTATAATACCGTTGTCATGTGTCTATTTAGCTAAATTATTGAAGATTCCCGGAATAAAAAGTAGCTTATATGTTATTTCAGGATATGCTCTATCTATGTGCCAAGTTTCATTCATATCTGTTCAGTAGTTTTTGCGTGAAAGAGTAACAAACATACCTACATACAATATTTTTTAATTTTTTTATACCACATGGGCCGACAAACAAGCGGAGGGTCCACCTGATGGTATGTGGTCACCGCCACCTATGGACATTTGCAACACCTGGGGCATCGCCAATGCGTTGTCGACCCTGAGACGTGAAGTTGTTAAGTCTCATGTGCCTGTAATTTCACCGGTCCCTTTACCTTTCTAATCGAAACACAATACAAGTGCACTACTGCTTCACGGCACAAATTGGTATGGTGGTAGTACTTCCCCGGACGAACTCTGCACTAAGAGCTCTTTTACTCGAAAAATACAAATTTTTCCTCTTTATAATATTATAGTATAGATAAAATACAGAGGGTGTGTACATATATTAATTGTAACCTTTTCAATTACGCCGTAATAGCTTTATGGGTTTGAATTTTTTAAACTTTGCAAAAAGGTAGGTCATACTTTGAAATAAGAAATAGAGCACCGACCAAGCCTTCTAGAACGTATCTTAAACCACTAGGTGGAAACTATTGCCGACTCTACTCAGTAAAAGCAACCTTCCGAACCGGCGTTAGAGTCTCACCACTCGTAAGTCTGAGAAGGCCTATTTGAATAAATAATTATATTCTACGTCTAATACTGTCATACCATACGTAATGATGATGATGATGATACGTAACGGTGAAATACTCTTGATATAGAACGTGGTGCAAAGGAAATGAGCTTTATTGAGGTGCTAAAATTTTTAGAACCCGCTGCGGATATGGGAGTCCTATAAAAATGATATGAAATCTTTTAATGTCCCGATACTTTTGCGTTTGAAATCAAATGCATTATTGTATATCGAGTTTATAAGCCAAGTTTTAAGTTTGGCTGCGGTTAAATTAATGAGTTTTTATTATCAGCATTTTTACAATATTTTTTTTAACATTAATCACACCAACACTTACTAGGTACCTATTTCTACCATAGCGGGTCAAATGTGACTTTATTTTTTTTCCTGCTTGAATGTATGAAATATGGTTGTTAGGAAGGGAAATAAATAGTATAACTGTATATTAATTTTAAATTAGTAAGAAAAAGTCATGAAGTCAAATGTGCAAAAGCAATAAGATGCGTGCATTTTCAATGCAAAGTTCTAAATGGGTCATTTGACCCGGTTATGGTATGTTTAGTGTTAAATCTTAGAGCTCTGGCTCTCGGTAGCGGAGTTCCGTTGTAGTGTAAGAATTAAATGGCCAGTAGAGTATAAATTATCACCGTGCCAAAGAATGCCAATTGGCTTGGTTGTTAACGACCCTGACTGCCAAGTCGAAGGTCGCGGGTTCGATTCCCACCCAGGACAAACATTTGTGTGCATGAACATGTCTGTTTGTTTTGTGTCTAGGTGTAAATATCTATATATGTATGTATTTAGAAAAATAAAAACTTCCATAGTACAAGCTCTGCATAGTTTGGGATCAGATGGCCGTGTGTAAAGAATGTACCAATGTTTATCAAATGTTATATTTAATTAAACATACACACACTAACAAAGAAATACTGCCTAGATTTTTGTAATTTTGATAAAATATTTTTTTATTAAGTTGCATCGATTTATGTATAACGTAATGCCCATTAATTAATTGTATCGCATTACATACATATGGTTTGGCCTAGCTTAGGACCATTATCTAATAACAATTGAAAACTACATTCGTGCTAAATATATTTTATTCTCTTCAATAATTACATAAATATTGAGAATTGTTACATTCCATGTCCTTATTAAATACTTGTTGTTCAATGCTGAAATAAAAAAATAAATAATAATAAATATCCTGTGACATTCTTTTACACACGGCCACCTGATCCCAAACTAAGACGCTTGTACTATGGAAACCAGATAACTGATTTACTCCTACATATGTGCCTACTATTTTTTACTGCACCCGACAGAAAGCCATCGAAGTAACTCGTGGTCACCCCAGTCTTTCTCATTTTCTTCCATAGACTAACTTCCACGACTGTGACGTCACACAAATGCCGCTAAATAAACTAACTATAATAATACAACTAATATTTAACATGTAGATTGAAAATGTAATGAATCATAGTTCACGACAGGGTTTTATTAAGTAGGGGAGATGTGGAAGTAGATACACGGGTATTAACATAACGAAGTGGTCAGTCATGCGTGCTGGCTTATCTAGGGTTGGGGTTTGATTCCAGTTCGGTAATTTTCATTTGGTACCTCAAAATATTAAACGTATAGAAAAATATATTTTAGAAAAGATTTTTTCTGTGTATTATGAGCATGATCAATTCGATTTCAGTACAGGGCAATAATTTGTGTGGATGAATATGTATGTTCTGTGATTAATTACTTTTAATTGATTAATTACTAAATAATTATTTGAATATCTATGTGTGTTTTCTAAATGAGTATATGCACCTCGTATATCAGTTCTCATCATAGTACCAACTTTGCTATATTGATAAAATGTCTGAAAGTGGTAAATCTAGGAAAAGAACTCACCGAAAATATCTATTTAAATGTTTTTTTGATATGGTTTAGAGAAATGGATAAGGACATGGAATATTATGACTGAATATTAATTAGCGATAACATTTCGGATATATTTTTTTTATATTGTAAATGTTAATATTATAATCTTAAACCATCAATATTGCATGTTCAATGTAGACGAAATTGTTGAGACTTATGAAATGTATCTTAAAACACCAATATTCTGTACAGTTTATTAATTATTTCTGATTTCTGATCTTATCAAATTCCTACTTCGAGAAAAGCCTACGGTTCCTTTGAAACGACCACACTAGTGATGAGAACAAGCCCTAAAAACTGTGTCAAACCCTGAAGCAATATCAGTTATTACACGTACTTAAATCGCATAAACTTTCACACAGCTTATAATCATATCATTACATTATCCGAAAGGCATATAAAAATAATCACTTGGAGCTCGATTTAAAATAATTACTAAATGACCAAATGATTATGAGTAACGAATAAGGACTCGTGTCTGTAATCGGTGCATCGGGCCGGCGCGGTCGGTCGCGCGGCGCGTGCGCAGCTCGTTCACGCCTCTAACCAAGGGGTGGGCAAGGGACCTTAAAATGTACCAACTTTGTGACTATACAGCGTATCTTTTATAGATGGTTCTACAATATTAAGTAGTCTTTTGTTATAAACTATGTAGTAGGTACTATACCACCAATTGTATTCTTAAATTTTTCTACTTGTTTCGGCTTATTTCCTATGCCACTTTGCAGGCTTCAGCTAGTTTAGGGTCTCCAGACAAGGGGTGGGTAAGTGACCTTAAAATGCAGTAACTTAGTGGTGACTATACAGCATAACTTTTAATGGCAGTTCTACAATTTTGAGCAGTCTTTTGTTATAAACTTTAGTATCAACCAACTATATTCCAATTGTTTCTACTTGTTTTGACTTGTTTCTGATGATCCTAGGACTTAACCCTTTAGGGTCTCCAGACAAAGGGTGGGTAAGGAACTATAAAATGTAGTAACTTTGTTTCGATACAGGATATATTTTATTGGTTGTTCTACAACTTCGAGTAGTTTTTTTTGTTATAAACTACAGCATCCACAAATTGTGTATTATTGAATTTTCAACGTTTCAGCCTATTTTAACCGCCACCAATTCTCTGCCTCTTTCACTTACTACGCTGTAACGTGAGATAACCAATTGCGTATTCTTAATTTTTCTACTTATTTTGAATTATTTTCAAATGATACATCCTACCAATTCCCCGTCTCTTTCGCTAACTACACAGTAACATGAGAGATTCCTGTTTTCTAGATGTGCATTCTAGGCCTCTGTGTGCAAGTTTAGAGTGAGTTTGAATTAACATAGCTTCCCCTGTACGAATATCCCTAACAAGGCCTAAACGCCACTAAAGAGACAATACTATTACTAAAACATAACAATACAACACACGATTGAAATAAAGCATCCTGTTAATACATAATTAATAACACAACATTAAATACAATTATACCAGTATAATTATCATAGAAGAATGACACATGAGATCTAATCTACCCTCTTTGATAATATTAATGTTACAATCTTAACACTACGCTACGCGTTATGAATTGAATGATAATGTTATCTACATCTATAATATGTCTAGAATAATTTATATATATTAGATTTTTTAGGTATGTCTGTGTGGTTATGAATTTCATTAAAAAATTGGTATTTCATTATATTCTAAGTTAAACAGGGCTTGTAATGGAAACCAGATAACGGTAATATACAGATATTACTACGATATATTTTTTTTCGATATGTACATCATTTTATAGATATTAAAACCCAGACTTCTAAGTTTTATACATTATACATATATTACATCATTAGCCATATTTACATAAATTCTTCGGGTGGTACACTTATCCCTACCAAGCTATCCCTACAGGTAGGGATAAGTGCACATTTTAGTAGATTTATTTCTACCGGTAGGGATAGGTGCACTGCCCATTCCCGAGTGGTACACTTATCACATTATACACTTGCTTTTAGTGCAGAGTTCGTTAGAGTAGTAGAGCTCTTAGTGCAGAGTTCGTCCGGGGAAGTACTACCACCTTACCCATTTCCGCCGTGAAGCAGTAGTGCAATTGTATTACTGTGTTTCGGTTAGAAAGGTAAGGGGGCCGGTGAAATTACAGGCACATGAGACTTAACAACTTCACGTCTCAGGGTCGACAACGCATTGGCGATGCTCCTAGTGTTGCAAATGTCCATAGGCGGTGGTGACCACTTACCATCAGGTGGACCGTCTGCTTGTTTGTCGGCCCAAGTGGCATAAAAAAAAAAAATCCCTACCGAGTATTACTAATGGTACGGATAAGTGTACGTTTACATGCACATGAGACAGATATACTTTTTATATTCTTTAAATTAAATAATTAGTAACAAAAATATATGATTTTATTGATAAAATAAATTAAAATTAGAAAAAATATTTTTTTTTCTTATTTACCGATATGTATTTGGTAAAAAATGACTAAAATAGTATTATTGATATTTTGTTTTCCCTACCAATAGGTATAGTTCGGTAGGGATAAGTGTACCACTCGGTGATGGGTAGTGCACCTATCCCTACCGGTAGAAAAAAATCTACTAAAATGTGCAATTATCCCTACCAGGTAAGGATAAGTGTACCACCCGAAATTCTTGTCCTAAGTGGAAATCAACCCGTTGCAAAGGTACATGGCAATCATTGTTTTGGGGAGCAGCAGCGGATATAGAATCAATATTTATTATACAAAAAAGAGCAATTCGTGCAATTTACAGTATGGGTCCCCGTGAATCATTAAGAGATTTATTTAGGGAAATAAATATAATGACATTACCTTCACTATATATTTATGAAAATATAATGTTTATACGTAGAAACATAGGAATGTTTGAGGCAAAATTAGATATTCATAGTATAAATACAAGACAAAGGGAGAAGTTAGTTGTTCCATACTTTAGACTAACTAAAGTTAACAAGTCATTTCTTGGTAATTGTGTTCGATTTTATAATAAGATACCGCTTTCAATAACCAAAATGTCTGATCATAAATTTAAAAATTATATTAGGAAAGTTTTGAAAGAAAAAGCGTATTACAAGGTAGTTCATTATATTGAAGATAAAAATGTATGGAAATAGCTGCTCTCTGCACAGTGCACCTCTAAATCTCTTGTTTAAGTTGTAAGTACCTAATTATTGTTATTTTCTATTTTGTAGTCTTGTCATATTTTTTTTGTTTTGTTTTTATTAATGTTACCTATAATAAGTATCTTGTAATTGTTAAATATAAAATTATGTAAAATTGAAATTATAAAATAGCCAAAAAGTCAGAATAGATAAAAATTTATATAACAAATAAAAAAAAAATGTAACCTTGCTGAGTTTCTTGCCGGTTCTTCTCAGTTGAAGGCTGACTTCCGAACCGGTTGTAGCTTCAGTAACTTTAAATTTGACCTTCATAAGTGCCCTCCGAAGGCCTAAACTGAATAAATGGTTTTGAATTTTGAATTTTGAATCACGCCAAATGACCCTTCATTTCGAAATCATAAACTAATTTATTACAGTCAGAGTTTGGATAATTCCAAAAAGCTGTAGTTGAGTGAAATGTCCAAGAAGTTTAACAATTTTAACAGTATTTTGAAAATTATGATTTTACAATAATACAACGTCTATGAGCATACTTTGTTCAGGTGTCACCCATCTGCCTTGTTCCCAATCATTCGCAGACGTTGCAATATGTTGCTTGACGTTTGCCAACACAAGACATATTACAAAAGAGTTTATACAGTCGGCCGCCTGACGCAACGCTCTTAGGAAAATTTCCTCTGAAGAAAAAGAAACATACTACAAACACAAAGAAATCAAGAACTACGTAACTGCATATAAACTGCAACTTTTCATTTATTTGCTTAAACTCGAGTACTGCTAGATTATTTTTAATGCGGTCAGCGCCACAGCATAATTATTCATGAACAACGGGAGTATACCCGCGGGCATAGCATAGCAAGTAATATAATATTCAGAGCCGCCCCTCTACGGGTTAAAATTAATTATTTTCTTTATTACAACTTAATTAGAATGTAACAAATGGCTCGTTCCCTCTCTCTATGTAAATCGACTGATAGATATCTCGGATTGAATTAATTTACTTTACAGTTATTTATTGCTACATTTTAGTCTGTTATGGGAACTCTGGAAATTGAATTGAATATTCTGGATGGAAGTGACTTTAAAACGCCCTTGGTCCTTATAAATGTATATCTACTACCACCTATCTACTGACCGTTCGGTCGACCGAATGCCATTGACAGAAATATGGCAAAATGATTCCTAGAGAATTAATCCTAGATCAGACAGTTCGTTCTTACTCTACAATGTTTAAGTCTCTAGGTGATATTTTTTAAATATATATATTTTTAGGCCGATAAACAGGCAAACGGTCCACCTCATGGTAAGTGGTCACCGCCACTGGAAATTCGCATCACCAGGGAAAGTGTCAATGCGATGTCGATCCTGAGATGAGAAATTGTTAAGACTCATGTGCCTGTATTTTCACCGCCCTTACCTTTCTAACCGAAACGCAGTAATACATGTGCACTACTGCTTCACGGCGGAAATGGGTAAGGTGGTGGTACTTCCACAGCACTAAGAGCTCTACTACTATCAAACTATACTACTTCTGAAATAAAAATAGTAACCCTCGGGACAATCAATGTCTTTGACACATAAGTAAATCATAGTTTAAATGTCTAGAAAGTCTAAAATGTGAATACAGTATTGATATTTACCTAAATACTTCTCTATTTACCAACCAAAGGAGACCAAACGTGGAACCAAAGCGGTGACTTCCCATTTGAAACACATTTTCGTAGCCAATCTCGTTGGACAAACAGACTGTGCGGTTTACATGTGCCACAGGCTTTTACTAGACACAATATTTGCCTTAATATTGGCGGCTTTACATTTTTTTGTTAAGACAGGGAAGCAGTTGGCTATTTAGGTATTACCTAATTCTAGAAATAAATCAACTTCTTTACTTATGGCGAGGAAACTTTTCAAATGAAATATATTCACTTCTTCATTCTGGTAAAAAAAAAACTAAAGTTATTGTTACTTCTAAGATTTTAAATAAAAGTTGTAGGTACATGTTGTAAATCAGGTATCGGATTTCCACTGCACAGGCTCTGTTTAGTTTGGAATCAAATGGCCGTGTGTAAAGAATGTTCCAATTAAGTACTCGATAAATGAGTAAGTATATTAGTGCGTTAAATAAATGTGTATTTTTTTTAAACCACATGGCTCTATGCAACAAACGAGCAGACGGTCCACCTGATGGTACCACCGCCGCCTATAGACATTCGCAACACTATATTAAATCAATATTAAACATCGCCAATGCGTTGGTAACCTTGAAACGTGAATATGTTAACTCTCATGTGTCCCGGCATATCCCTACTATATCTACTTCACGGCTGAAATTGGTAAGTTGGTAGTACTTCCCCGGACAAACTCTGCACAAATAGCTCTACTACTCACAATGTGTATGTAGTAGGTATATCAGAATGTCCTAGGACATTTATTTATTTTAACCAACATTTTTCTATTTTCTTACTATGGACATGAACCATAATTTTATAACTGTAAGTGATAATGTGGCCAAAAGTGTTTAGCACAGAAACCCTGGAAATAAACGGGCTCTTAAATGAAGCTACAAGTGCACGTCGATAGGTGCTTGCCGACCGATTTTTCGGCGTAAAATCATAGTTTTTTTTTCATGACATGTCAGTCAAGTTAATATCCTGCCAAAAGCTTTCTGAGTCCATAACGCACCTTCAACGATTAAGGTACCTACCAATCATAAGAATTAAAGTGCAAACCGAATCAGCAGATTAAATTTGCACAAGGGATTTCTATAAGATTAGATTGTTACAACTAATGACAGAATGGAAGCGTCAAGAGCGTAGTTTTATGTCAAAACTAAGCGCAGTTAGTAAATATATAAAACAGAATTTTAGAGTCGCATGTAAACATAATAATAAGTGGTTAAGAAGCTAAGTACTTACATGTCTATGATTTCTTATTTGATACTTTTTATCCTGGGGAGGTTGATTGATCCGTGTGGAACAGCTAGTTTTTAAAAATAAGCATACCGACTTCGCGAATGTAGTAGCATCAGTAACTTTAAATTTGACCTTCATAAGAACCGTTCTCGGGCCTAAACTGAATAAATGTTTTTGATTTTGAATGAATGAAACATATTACAGGTTTTTTGTTATTATGGCAGAAGAACAAACAGACATGTACATGCACACATATTATCCTATTTGGGTATCAAACTCAAGACATACGAGTATGTCATAGCAGACATAGTCTTACACCAAGCCAATTGGCTCTTCTATCTATTTTATATCTGCAACATTCCATTCGGTATTCAAAAGACGAAGTGTACAAAATTAAATTGGTATCTAAGTCAACACAGTCCGGGCTCTTAATTTACGTTTACATACTTAATAATCGCTTCTTTTCTTTCTTAAACGTCAACTTTAATCTCTCTTCTACATCTAATATTTATTTTACGCTCCGCCATTATTATTCCTCCAGATTACGATGTCAATTGATAATATTAATTCGCTGAATATTTTTTATCTTTATTTAATAGTAATTTATGTAGTAGTCTGTAAAGTTCAGACTCAGGCTGAGAAGAAGAATGAAAGACATCGGTTCGTCCTTCTCTCCTCATAACGCATAAACTCCACAGTTATGAATGGTAGTTAGAAGGCAAGCCTTTGAAAAGGGTAGTTGTTAGTTTTATATAAATTCCACTTGAAAATAAATAAATAATAAATAATTTCCCAAGGTTCTGAGACATGCGCACGTCACTTGACACCACGGCTTGCGTCGCCGGCAATAAATCCGACCGAATGAAATATGACACCTCTCCCGGTAATCTCTCATCTTAACGCCTGTTACTGAACTCAGCCGTGTAATACACTGAGACGCGTGGGCTGGGATGTGAGAATATGCTTGTGGATGAGCATTTCCATTGAATGTCAGTTGGTGAGGACAAGACGTGACGTTAGACTATTTATGGCAAATCGGCCCTGAACCCTTTAGAGAGGAAAGGAGAAAAAAAAAAATTGATTGAGACTGTTAAGCCGAAATTCATGTACAGTGTTCTACTTTAGTGAACTCTCTTCTGGGGTCAGTGTTTCTCGGCACTTAAGCCTGAAAATATTCAAGGCCAGAGTGAATAGGCATTTTCTGGGTAAGCGTGCTACATCCTCGCCTATATCATAACTCCTTTTGGGGTCAGTCGAAGGCAAAACGCATGACCAATCTAAATAAAAAAAAACACTCAGGGATTTTAACGGACACTTAATTTATATAAAACAAATAATAAAATTGACCTTTAACCTTTTGAAAGGTTATACATATAGGTTACGAGTGTCAAATATTGCCAGAATATTGTGTGGCCTCATTCGACGTGAGGTTTTAACATGTGAGTTTATTGTATTATTGCCAAAAACTGAAAACTAGTGCTATCAGTAAATCCTCGTCCATTATTCATTTGAAATATTAAAGCCACATGCATCATAACTCGTGGAACAGTGGAAACAAACAAATGATGCTTTAACATGACATAATAACTCGAGATGAAAGATTTTGGTGAGATTAATATTTTTATTGCATTGCCACCATATTCGAATTTTCTTCTAGTCTTTCTCAAAATTCAAAATTCAAAATTCAAAATTCAAAACCATTTATTCAGTTTAGGCCTTCGGAGGGCACTTATGAAGGTCAAATTTAAAGTTACTGAAGCTACAACCGGTTCGGAAGTCAGCCTTCAACTGAGAAGAACCGGCAAGAAACTCAGCAAGGTTACATTTTTTTTTATTTGTTATATAAATTTTTATCTATTCTGACTTTTTGGCTATTTTATAATTTCAATTTTACATAATTTTATATTTAACAATTACAAGATACTTATTATAGGTAACATTAATAAAAACAAAACAAAAAAAATATGACAAGACTACAAAATAGAAAATAACAATAATTAGGTACTTACAACTTAAACAAGAGATTTAGAGGTGCACTGTGCAGAGAGCAGCTATTTCCATACATTTTTATCTTCAATATAATGAACTACCTTGTAATACGCTTTTTCTTTCAAAACTTTCTTAATATAATTTTTAAATTTATGATCAGACATTTTGGTTATTGAAAGCGGTATCTTATTATAAAATCGAACACAATTACCAAGAAATGACTTGTTAACTTTAGTTAGTCTAAAGTATGGAACAACTAACTTCTCCCTTTGTCTTGTATTTATACTATGAATATCTAATTTTGCCTCAAACATTCCTATGTTTCTACGTATAAACATTATATTTTCATAAATATATAGTGAAGGTAATGTCATTATATTTATTTCCCTAAATAAATCTCTTAATGATTCACGGGGACCCATACTGTAAATTGCACGAATTGCTCTTTTTTGTATAATAAATATTGATTCTATATCCGCTGCTGCTCCCCAAAACAAAATACCATAGGACAAGAGGCTATGAAAATATGCAAAATAAACTAATTTGGCCGTCTCAACATTCGTCAATTGTTTAATTTTCCTAACAGCAAAAGCAGCCGAACTTAATTTAGCAGCTAGAGTATCAACCTGAGGTCCCCATTGCAATTTATTGTCTAATGTAAGACCCAAAAATACCGTTTTATTTACAAGATCAATATGGCTCCCATCTATTATTATTTGGCTATCTACTTGTGCTACATTTGGTAAAGAAAACCTTAAGCATTTAGTTTTCTTTGAATTTAGTAATAGATTATTTGTAGCAAACCACCCACAGACAATTGACATAGTATGATTAACTTTAGTTAGATCTTTGTCTTTTCTATTAACTTTAAAAATTAATGATGTATCATCAGCAAACAAGACAATATCTGTGAGGTCATTTACAACATATGGCAAATCATTTATATATACTAAAAACAAAAATGGACCTAAAATTGAACCCTGGGGTACCCCCATTTCGACTAAAGAGCCCTTGGATGTTGTGCCGGTAATCCCTACCTTTTGCTGGCGATTTGATAAATAAGATAAAACAAGATCATGAGCAGTTCCACGAATTCCGTAGAAGTCAAGTTTTAGTAGTAGCGTACGGTGGTCAACGCAATCGAATGCCTTGGACAGATCACAAAAAATGCCAATCGCATCCTGTGAATCCTCCCATGCGCCATAAATGTGCCTCAGCAATGTTGCTGCCGCATCGGATGTAGATCTTCCCTTCGTGAAACCGAACTGATGACCATGCAATACCTTATGCTTAGTAAAGTGACTTGACATTTGATTAAGCAGCAATTTTTCAAAGATTTTACTAAGTGCTGGCAGAACGGAAACTGGTCTGTAATCAGATGGATTCTCCCTACAACCGGACTTGAAAATAGGTACTATTTTACTATATTTCATTAAATCAGGAAAACAACCCTGATCAATGCATTCATTAAAAATATTTGACAAAACAGGTGCAATCACTGTTATTATTGATTTTACGATTGTTACTGATAAGCCCCATAAATCTTCAGTACTTTTCATATTGAGAGAATTAAAAGTTATTATGATATCGCTAGCATTAATATGGTCAAATTTAAAACTTGGAAATGTATTATGAATATGCTGCTTGAGTAAAGATTCCGCTGCTATAGGACATGATTTAAGGCTTTTAGTAGTTTTACCAGGTATACTCGTGAAGAAGTTTTCAAAAGCACAGGCTACATCTAAATTATTTGTTAGAATTTTTTCATTAATTTTAAGAGTTACCTGTTCATTATTATTTCTAATTTTACCAGTTTCCGTATTAATAACATTCCAGACTGTCTTTATTTTGTTATTAGCATTACCTATTTTATTACATATAAAGTAAGATTTAGCTTGATTACACACTAACTTGAAAGTCTTTGAAAATTTTCTAACATATTTATGAAATTCTTCGTTCTGAGTTAGAGATTTTAAATGATAAAGTTCATACAACCTATCCCTGCTCTTACGAATACCTTTTGTAGCCCAGTCACTAAATCCCATTTTACTATTTACCTTCACTATTTTAGTAGGACAGGCTCTATTAAAATTATCGCAAATCCCAGACAATAAACCTTTATACAAGACATTGGGCTCATCACTATGATATATTGTATTACAGAGTTTCAGCTCTAAATTATTCTTAAAGGTGTCTAATCTTGCCTTAGTAGTAGGTCTAATTACTTTCGTTACTTTAAATACTTGTCTTTTAAATGGCAATTCTATTAATTGAGCCTTATGATCGGAGCGAACACCACTAATAATCGATTTCCCTAGTATACTACTATTAGTTAATATATTATCAATACAAGTAGCCGAAGTGGCTGTAGATCTTGTTGACTCACTAAACAATAAATCTAAGTTGAACGATTTGAATAAGGCAACAAAATTCCGACTTTCAGATGAATTACTAAGAGTATCTACATTAAAGTCGCCACATACAACTATTGACTTGTTAGAATTATTAAATAACTTACGAAGAATCTCTTCCATTATAGACGTAAACAATAAAAAATTTGATGCCGGTGGCCTATAAACACAAACAATAATATAGTTCTGCAACTCTGCACAAGACACCTCACAAACACGCTCAACAGAGAGGCTACAAATATCTTTACGATCCTTGAATTTAATATTATTATTTATAAGAATTATCGTGCCGCCACCTTCTGCAGATAATCTATTGAATATACTGGCAACTGTAAAGTTTTTAATATTAAAAAGCATAGTGCCCGGTTTCAACCATGTCTCTGTAAAACATAATATATCTATATTTATTTTATCTAATAATAAATGAATATCAAGAATTTTGCCAAAGAAGCGATTAATATTCTGATGTAATAAAAAAGTCGAACTGTTTAGCTTCTCTGTTGTCAAAAGTTTTTGTTTAAAGAACTATTCTGAGATTTAATGTTAAAATGACTTGTTCTTACTGTGTTATCCCTTATCCTATTAATATTATATGCTACAAGTGATGCAATCAATTTCTTAAGTTTTTTTGGAATAAACAGGGTATCCTGTTTCAATTTCAAATTACTAACAAACTTGTTAGTATCAAAATAAATAAAATTAGCACTATGACATGTAACATTATGCATATGGTTATTTAAATGCCAAATATAATTATTCTCCATATCTGAATAGTTTCTAGAAAACAGAATGTACTAAATGAAAGAATTCGACCGAAAAATCCCTAGACAATTGAGTTGGGATCCACAAAAAAACCAAAGAGATAGAAAGGGACAAGAGAATATATGGCTATGAGAGCCCAGTCGATAGTGATGCCGTGAGAGTCCCGGGCTCGTGGTGGTAGGGTACTCTGTAGTACCCGCCTTACAGATTCACTTGAAAATCCGCGTCCTATCAGGTTTTCTATACATACCACCTCAGGCCATTTCATTACTTGTCTTGATGGTGAGATTGTTGTCAAGGACAACAAATGACTTAAATAATAAAAAAGTAAAATAAGTTACCGAGACGGCAATGTCATCTTGGAAGTAACGATTTGACTGAACATGGTAAGGCAAATGGTAGGATATGAACTTCATCATATCAGCCCAGGGATGTCCACTGCTGAACATAGGCCTCCCCCTTGAAGGCCCCCCCCCCTTCAAGGGCAAACCCCCCGGTTTGCCATAATCACCACGCTTGGCAGGCGGGTTGGTGATCGCAGTGAGGTGGTATTACTCAGGTAGACGCTGCAGCCCGTCTCCCGGTGAATTCCTTTAGTCGCCTTTTACGTCTCTCATAGAATTTAGGTTTGAGTTGGTCCTATTCTAAGCCAGAAACCAAACGGCAAACGGCAGGATATGAACGTATCCTATAAAATTACAAAACATGGCAAAGATGACGCGTCTTTTGACTCTGAAAGATTGACCTTGAAAAACATCCAGAAAGAGTCTTATTTTGATATAAGTAAGGGTTACTTTTGCTCACAAGGACTGTAAATTCAAGTAATAATACTGCTACAACGAAGTTTCTGTACAGTTGCTAATTAAATACTCTCTCACGAATGATAGAGCCGATGTAGGACTAACTGTGAGTAAACTTGCATTCTAGAGTTACTTAATAACGTAAGGTTTGTGGTAATTTCGTCACAGCATTGTTTATTCGAAATCTGGGTTTCGTTCAATAAGGAAAATATCACTAGCTCAACGGTACTTCGTCGCGGCCTCTATGCTCTGTCTCTTTCGTTAACTACGCAATCATGTGAGAAGTAAGCTCTCAGTGGTCTCGCTGCGCCCGCTCGCCGACGAAGTTTGTATTAGCTGAATAAAGGGGCTACAATGGGCTAGTGCTTTCGGTCAAGGAAAATTTCACGAGGAAGCCGTTGCATGATTGTGAGGAACTTTGTGTAAAGCCTTCGGACATTTAGTATATATAGGTATATAAAACAATGAAATAATATATGTACATATATAATAACAGAAGCGTGTATATAGATAAAATAATTGAAAACAAAGCGAAGATAGTATAGAGCTACACAAAATCATTCTTTTGACTGATGTCAAAACTTATTCTATTTGACTTATTTCTAATACGGTCTAATTGAAATGTTTTGATGGCACCAGGCGTATTCCAGCAGCTGCACTTATGAGCTGATTTTGGCTTTACCACGCTAATGTTATGGAAAATCACTGTCCACGATTTCACGTTACACCTCCCAACGCAAGATATTAATCTTCCGAGTTCAGAGTAAACGTACCCAATGTACCTTCTAACCCCAGTCGAAACAAAGTTATGATAATACAGAGCACGTTGATTATATCCGCAGACAAAACCAAAAGCATCTCGAACAACTAGCACAAGTTTAAATAACTAAATACGGGAGAGCTCAAACTGCGCTCGCAAAAGCAGAATATCTGCGAGGTCTTAGTCTTCAGACTAATACAAAGTCTTGAAACGCCTACTAGATTTGAACTCCTTTGAATGCAAAGGATTAGTTGGTGCTTGTTACGGTAATTGGAGTACTTGATATAAAATAACTGTTGCGGGAAGTTTGTTGGTTCAGTTGGAGCAGCCGTCTGACGAAAAACTGCTTGCGTAAAGTTGTGAGTGCTGTCTCTTAGTTTAGAGTTTTGAACTTCTTTTATGAACTTAAAATTGGATTTTAGTAAACTTTTTTGGTAGATGTTTTGGTGTCACTCCAAATGCGCCAAGTTACGTCCAGTTAACCCTCATATCAAAAGAAACTACTGTTTATTGTGGGCATTGACTGTCTGCGTCTGTGTTCTACAATCATACGTTAAAATATAACAGGTTTGAATGCCTATTAGACCATCTACTGGTGATCTTCCACATATCGATTTCTCTTTATTTTGCCTATATCGGAACAGAATTTTTAAGATTTTCTATATTTATAAGGCAAGGCATAAAACTACTGTCTATTATGAATAATGATTATTAGGTGATGCTTTTTGTTAAATCACGGATGATGGTGGAAACATGTAAGGTAACTTTGCCGTTTAAACATTTTCTATATTTTCTTTGTCACCAAAAATACATTAACAGTCCCTTCTCCTTTCATTAAACAATCTGCTGATCATTGCGTCTAACAACAAACATTAACCAACCCTGACAATAGGAACATTAACGCCAATATCATTGCTAATAAATTGTTCAGTTGAGTTACAAAACCGCTGGCATAGTACCGAGCCGGCCTCGTAGAGCGCCGTATTCGATTCCATGCATTGTTACCCGAGTTGGGGATAGTTGGCGAACAAGTTGGAGCCGTAGAGTTATGGACTTGGATTGTTCAGTGGCGTAGCGTTTGCGATGCCCCTTTAGAATTATGCTGTCGGCTTGAAGTTTCACTTTGCACTTTGCCCAAATTTAGAGGTTTCGTAAGTGTTTTGTCTGGTGTCATGGTGTATTTGGTTTAGACAGAAGATACAAGGTCTCAATTTATTAAATAAAATATGTTGCAAATATTGATAATTATATCTCTGAAATGTTGAATATTATCAGGGTTGTCTCGGCCTATAGAAAGATTGGGCACCCAGAATTTAGGGCTCATAATTTTTTTTAAAAAGAAGATTTTTGGGTGAGCTTAATACATCAGAATGTACCTACACTTTTTAGTGACATAGTTATTATGGTAAAGTAAGGTTTTAATATATTTTTGTCGATTTAAAAAAATATATATATTGATAATAAATAAACATGAATTTTCAACATCCTTTGGTAAAAGCAAAAGTGAATACTTTTAATTAATATATGGTGATATTCTATAAGAAAATCTGGTTATTGGCGTAGCAATGTATCAGGAAAACCTTTCTACCATCCGGCTTCAACCATCACAGTACCAGCCAACAATTCCACTATCATCCTTTAAAGTTATTTCTTCCAAGCAACTAGCTATTCCGCAACAAAGTCAACTCTTAAAACAAATTACGAATATTAAAAAATCCACCCCACTCTTAATTTGTAATACGTACATAATTCTCAGGTTTATTTTCTTACTTTTTTAGCGCTGCGAGCGAAGCAGACGCTGGTAATTTTTACCCGGTTATTATTTTACCGGGAACAATGGCGTCTAGAGAGGTAATAGGCAGGTTTGTTGCAACTGCTAAATGGTTATCTTGGGTACCTCGGGGGCAGCGGGGTCAGTGGCGCAAGTTGTGGGAGGTAGCGAGGTTGCTTGAGTGCAATTTCTTCACTCTTGGTAATTTGATAGTAATCGAATTAAAATATGTTTACAAAATTGCTACAGGTGGTGTAGAGTATTTTTTTATCAACTTAGCTGTATTATTATTACTGGTGACACGAAAAAACGGTGCACCGCAATTCTATTACAGCAAGCCGGGCAAGTAGAGCCTGTCCAAGAAGTCTTGAACCTAAGTATACTTATTTTTTATTCTTAAAAAAGGAATATTTGACGTCTATCGTATGTCTGTATATGTGTGTATTTCCGTAGCTTTGTACCTTCAAAATCAAAAGAATTTTTTCTAATTTATAGGTTTTAATAATTTAATAAGTTTAGTTTTGAATTATTAATGAATAGAGGTAGTACTGTAAACGAATGAGCCTCAAATGAAAACGTTGTGTACCACAAAGTAAACAGAACAGGTAGTTAAATTCGTGAACGTAAAACCCCCAACACATTTAAAAATCATAAATTATTTGAAACTACTATTCTTTTCAAGGGCTTTTCATTTTAAAGTCTTCCCAATGCTCTTATGACTTGAACCATAGCGTAATTGTTGCGCACCTCTCTGGCGTGGCTACTTTTCGCTTCTATTGTAGAGCGCGGAACACTGGCCCGGATCTTTGGCATATAAACAGAGCTCGCGTTCTAACTATGCTGGCACAAAAGCTGCACTTCACCTACATGTGCAATTTACCTCCGCCATTATCTGCGTAATGAATACGTGGATATGGGGTCGCTTGTGAAATTAATTGTTTGCTATGTAATTTTCTTAATGTCATTTATTTACGTTTCCGAGGAAAATTATGTTTTCCTAGGTAAAGAGAGGTAGGTTTCTCTTTAGAATATATTCTAATGTCTGTGGCGGTGTTATTCGTTGCTGCTACCACACTAGACTGGCACCATTATGGATGCATGCTATGGCACTACTCAAAATAAAAATAAAAATTTACCTTACAGAATTAAATTAACTGACTTCCGAACCGGTTGTAGCTTCAGTAACCTTAAATTTGACCTTCATAAGTGCCTTCCGAGGGCCTAATCTGAATAAATGGTTTTGAATTTTGAGTTTTTGAAATTTTATAAATAGGTACCTAGTAATGTTAAAGTTCATATAATTGTTTAAAAATAAATAAAGAGGAATGCGGCATCATAATCTTAAAACTAGCTAAAATACTGATAAATATTTAAAAAATATAACTTTTACTAATTTGAACTTAAAAAAGTTGACTGGTAACCGGATGCCGAAGGAGCTTTATAATACAATAAAAAAATAAACAGTAAAGTGAAAGAACCATCAATTTAATAAAATAATAATTTGAATAACTTTTCAAAAATTCCTTTCATAAACATGCACGAGAAAATACAGCCTGGAGCAAGAGCATAAGTAATACTTTACTCAGGTAACCTACAAGCAAACACTGGAGCTATAATCATCGTCCATATAGCTCCGAATCGCTCCGGGAAAGCGATACCAGCTTTATTGCATACAATTTGTCCGGTCAATGGACGTTTGTGTACAGGTGGCCTTATTTTTTGGAATTAGAATTCTGTAGAGATGCTGCTCCATTATTTTTAACCTTTTTATTTGGCGGCATATTTTATTCTTTAAAAATATGATCTAATTTATTCTAAATTTAAACAATTTTTTTAACCTTAACTTTTTTAGAAGGCGACTTTGGCAACGAAGTTTAAGTAAAAAAAATACACATGCAAGAATCTAAGGTAACTGATATTTTTGTTTTCTTTATTCTCACAAAAAGGTTTGTAACTTGAAAATAAGATAATTATTTATCGAATCGAAAATTGTAAAAAAAACACGACACCAAGGAGTTTTTATTCAGAAATAGAACCTATTCTATTAAATAAAAAATTTTCCTGTGTAATATTTATCAATACCGAGTACATTATATCCAAATCCCAAGGTATTTACGCCTCTATAGCGGCCACATCAGGTACTGTCAGTGCGCCAATCACGCCGACGTGTCGAACGGCTTGTCACCCCATCACGTCACGTTAGGGTGACAACGCATCCACATAGATCCCGGAAGCAGAGCGTTTAAGACGGTCATTAATATCTCCGTAAAGGGATGTCAGTGTACTTGTAAAATGTTTAAGAATCCCGGAAGGAGAGAAAATGGTATGGTAACCCTTACAGTTTGAATATCTTTGGCGATTATTACCTGACTCAGTTTTGTTTAAACTCTTACTTGTACATTAAAACTTAAAAAGAAATCTTTAAACTCAAGCACTGGCATATACTGGTATAAATTTAAATAAAATTGGCAGTCATGATGAAAGCCGATAGAAAACTCAAAACATTAGAAAACCTGTGTTAATTTTTAAATAAATTATAGTCCGAATATTTAAATTTCACAATTTATTGTGGCGACATCTATGAACACGCCTACAAATCCTTCACCGCCCGCACTACAGTGATGTGGCGACATCTATGAACGAGTAGAAACACACGAGGATCCTACATCGCACTATCAAGATTCTCTCAGGATTTGACATATATACAAGGATCCAACATCAACAGTTGGACCGCGGTCCCCAGGCATGATCACCTAGCCTGGCGGAAGATCTTCCCTTTTAAATGGAGAAGTCTCAAACCTCGCTTCTCCATATTATAAATAGCTCCATGTTTTTTTCTTTTGTCCTGTCAAATCATTAGGTCGTCTTGCTGTTTAAGCCTTGTCATTTGTATAGCCAGCCTGTTGCAAGCACAATACGTCACGAGCATGTCACGAATGTCGGTGACGAGTATCCATAAGTTTTTCCACTCCCAAAAATCACTCAACACGAGTAAGGAAGTTTTCACTTAAAAAAATATTCATAGACAATCTGTCACCTGAATAACAAAGTCCAACGCTACATTCAATACCGTCTGTACTTTAATACAATACCTCTCTCGTATCCAAGAAGCGTTTCTATAAAATCGTTTAATATCATGGGAACTCCTCACACGTAAAGTACAAAGCGTGTAAATAAATAGTCGCCAATTAACATTCTATTCCAATTTAATGTAACTGTATTACATTACACCGTAGTACATGAACCAATTTATCGAGAATCGGATCCAATTTATCGGAATGTGTGTGAACGCCCTAATATTTTGAACCTATAAAACAATGTTTGTGAACAAATTAGGATGCAATTATGTATCCATTAGAAGAGGGTAAGAATATTAGAAGCGAGTGGTTTATATGAGACTTACCATCATCACAGAATGGAGACAAAATCTCATCATCATAATGGAAGCTTACTTACCTGGAACAAAAAGAATTGAGTTACAGTTATTAAAAAATGTGAGGTTAATTGACTGATTGATTGACTAAGACACGAAAGAAGAACGTAGAACGTAATTTGATGGTTCTTTTTTTTATACTACTAAGGTAGCAAACAAGCTGGCGGCCCGTTTGATTGCAACACCGTGGGTATCACTCGCGCGTTGCCGACCCTGCAAAAATCTCTTCACACCCTTCTGTACCCCATGCTGTACTCCCTTGGGAAAACCATGGCGGGAAGCTCATTCCACAGCTTAAGCGTGCGCGGCAGAAAGCTCCTTTGGAATCGCACGGTGCGAGACCAGTTTGGTGCAGTATTCGTCCGGGGTAGCACTACCATATTTCTGTCGAGAAGCAGTAGTGCACTTGTATTACTGTGTGTCGGTTAGAAAGGTTAGGGGGGCGATGAAATTACAGGCACATGAGACTTAACAACTTCACGACTCAGGGTCGACAACGCATTGGTTATAGCTAGTGTTGCAAATGTCCATAGGCGGCGGTGACCTCCTACCATCAGGTGGACCGTCTGTTCTATTTGTCCGCCTATTTCATGTACTAAATCATAAAATGATTTTTTCACGACATGTATGTGAATTTGCTTGTACCTATGAATATAATTGAAACACATATAATTATCATAACAAATAACATAGAAACGTAAGCAAACAAACTCAAGCTTATTTCACGAACTGTCAAAGAAAGCTGAACCAGCCAACTATCTCCAGTCGAGTACGCTTAACCGAATCTAATTTGGTGCTGCGGAATCCGCGAATACTCAATTTCCTACACTAACGTCACATTCAAATGAAGTTCGAAACCACCTTATGTGTTTCAAAATAAAGATCACTTTCGTTCGTTACATGTGCATCTAATTTGACGCATCACATTCAACTGTCATTTTAATATACCTTATCCTGATAGATTTAAGGGTGATTTTATATTGTAAGGCGTTTATGTTATATTGTATGTATAACATGTTTATATACGGTTAACAAACTGAGATAGTCTTTAGTGAATTTTCAGGAACTTCATTTGACATGAAAGTTTACAATTTTACTATTACTAATAATTTCAGTATGTTTATTAATTGTCAAACGTTTTTAAAACTATTCCTTAACAAATTATATTGTTGCACTTGAGAGGCAGTTGTCTTCTTCATCAGCAACTAATCGAATTAAATTAATAAATGCGAATCTTAAATACTGTAATTTAAAAACACACACAAAACACACTTATTCATTCAATTTATTGAAAAATGGGAAGAAAAATTAAAATAAAAAAAGATTTTTTACACACGGTCATCTGATTCCAAGCTAAGCACTACTATAAAACAAAGCAAAAGTAATATTTTTTTCTAAATACATTCTTATTTCCATAGATTATACACAGAACAAACAGACAGATTCAGGCACAGAAATGTTTGTGCCCTCTTGGTAAGGGACTTGCCAATATTTTTATTAAATGTTCTTATTATCTCGGAAATGTATTTATATTGACATATGAAAATAACTATTATAGTCATTGCTTGAGAACATGAATTTGGGTATAATTAAAATAGCCAACACATATATAAATATACCACCAATCGTTTTCAAAAAATTGTCTTAACCTTTTGAGCTAGTTTAGGGCCTCCGGATGGGTAAGTGACCTTAAAAAGTAGTAGCCTAGTAGTCACTATACAGCATATCTTTTATTGGTAGTTCTACAATTTTGAGTACTGTTCTGTTATAAACTATAGTATCAACCAACTGTATTCCATTTTTTTTTTACTTTTTTTTATACCACATCGGTCGACAAACAAGCTGACGGCCCGTCTGATGGTCACCGCAGCCTATGGACGCTTGCAACACCGTGGGTATCACTCGCGCGTTGCCCTTCTTAAAACATGACTTATAAGTCACAATTCGAAGACGCATCACAACATCGAGTTAAAAATAAAGATACATCAAATCGATTCCAATATTGAGCTTCGGAAATTCAATATAATACAGGGTTCTAATGATCACATCAGGCTTGCTACTCACGTAGGTAGGTTATATACGTTGTATGTAAAAACGTGAAATATTCCCAGAGTAAAATGCGTGCGAGTAAGTGTTTCGAAGTAGGTCAATTGACTTTCGTTTACGGTACACACGTTTATAGGTTTTTCACAAAGTTATTTGTATTTTATGGAGTTGAAAGTTTGTTAATTCGTAATTATTTACATGAAAATACTCAACGTTGGAAGTGGTAAAATAATTGGGTTAGATGAAGGAATAAAAATAATAAACCTCCTGGGACATTTTACACACGGCCATCTGATCCCAAACTAAGCAGAGCTTGTGCTATGGAAACCAGATAACTAATATATTTTTGCCTACCCTAGCTACATATACAGCCTTGGCCAAAAGTATTAGGCAACCTATAATGTACTGACTTTTTGGAGTTTAAGGAGAAAAATGTTTTTAAAAATACGCGTTGAGATATGCATGTTTAAGAGGGGTCTCTCATACTTTTGGCCAAGGCTGTAGATATTTACACCTAGACACAGAAAAAATAGACATATTGATCCATAAAAATATTTGTTCTGGGATAAAATCGAACCCACAATCTGCGGAGTGGGAGTCAGGGTCTCTAACCACAAAACTAACTAACCAGAAGTATTTCTTACATGATATTTATTTGGAAAAGTATATTCTAAAGGCCACCTGCAAGATTGAGAAATATTTTAAATACCACGTGATCTTTAAAAACACTCGATTTAAAGCATTTCACAAGTGACAATCGATTAAAGGTTACGCGACTATCGAATCGATTATCTCGAGAGCGATTAATTCGAATTCCATCGCGGTTCGTGTGCGGTTTGACTTATGACCGCAAAGTTTATTACGTAAAACGTGAGAAACGTACCATTTTCGATAAAGATTTAGAGTTGTTACTCGATACCGAAAATACCTATAAATTTGAAAGTGGAATACGAAAGTGCAAGTGTATTCTAGAATTTTTACTAACTTACTAGGTATGTAATAAAATATTGGATGTAGATTTTTACCTACGTCTCATTGTCGTAACGATTTGAAAGATTGCAAGTATGAAGTATTCGGATTGGCATACAATTATTTTACGCCATCGAGCTGATTTGATGGTGGGGCCAGGATGTGGATAGATAGTGGAACTCTTCAGTGGCTACTAGTTAGCCCCTCGTGTTCCTTTGTATTTTTAAGAGTCCCACTTTGCATCCCACTAATATTATAAATGCGAAAGTTTCTATGTATGGAAGATTGTTACTCTTTCGCGCAAACCACCACGCCACCACGCATTCACTACCAAACGGATTTGGATGAAACTTGGCGCATATATAGAAAATGGCCTAGAATAATACATACTTTTTGTGCCGGAAAAATGTTACATGCTGCGATATCGCGGGTGAAACCGCGGGGTCAGCTAGTTTAGCTATATTTACGATAAGCGTTTTATTACTGTATTTTACACTGGGTATCTATATATTTGTGTTTGACCATAATGTCATGGTAAGCATCCAACCCAATGCTGGGCTACAGGTAGGTTTTTATATAAAGAAAGTCAAATAACCTTACCTTTGATTCAAATAGGCTTTTCAAGCACTTTACAATAGTCTGCCACCAGTATCGGTTTTACTGAGAAGAGCCAGAAATAAATTCAGATATTTACTTGGAATTATAAATAGAATTTATTTAGTCTCACTAATTATTAACTTATGTGTTATAGCTGTATATAATATACAGCTCGACCAACGGGGCAATAAAAACTCAAAGACCGCTTAAAGTTTAATCTCAACAAGTAAAATAAGCGAAGTCTCTAGCAAAATCAAATGGCATGCGTATTCCACAATAGGACCTTATTTGATACAGAAAACTTCGCTAACGACAAATGAAATCACTTGATAGTACCTTTCGTTAAACCTAACACGGCATTTCGCGCTGCTGGCCAATTATTTGAAAATTTACTGAGTGCTATCTCCCAACTTGCACCATTACCATTACCGCTTTTATTATTCTTCCCAGTTCCCATCTAGCTGTTTAATCAGCAATGTATAAGTAAGTTTAACAATATCTGTTCATCGAACGCTGCGAAGTGTTCATTGTATGCATATTCTTAAGTCGATGCTATCTCGGATTTCGTTACTGTACCGGCAAGTATAAGTTGACCTCTCGTACCCCTTTCATGCGCGTTGTCAGTGTATTGGTATGAGAGACTAAGTTCGTTGGTTGATACTATCAGACTCTGAAGATTTTATCAAAAGGTTATTATTTTGGAAACTGTACTGTTAACATTTTTATTAAATTTATAGATAGTGGTTAGTTTTGACTCGAGGTTAATTATAACTAACCTGATAATGTTTTTATCTTGATAATTACATAAATCTTTAAGGCCGGCTTACGTAACAATTGAAGGCATAATACCTACATAATAGGAGGGCAGAAGTAGTAGAACTCTTAGTGCAGAGTTCGTCTGGAGAAGTATTACCCCCTTACCCATTTCTGCCGTGTTTAAGTTAGAAAGGTAAAGGTAAAATTACAGGGACATGACACGTAACAACTCTCAGGGTCAACAACGCATTGGCAATGCCCCTGGTATTGTATAAGCGGTGACCACTTACCATCAAATGGACAGTTTACTGCCCTACTTGAGATAAAAAATATATATAACTCTATACAACGTGCATTATGCACGTTAGGGGTTATGGCAGTAAGGAAATCTATAGATACAAGAACTGCTAATTTTGCACCAAAAGCAAGATTATTTCACAAAATAGCTTGCTTTGTTAAATAAAGTCACATTTCTGTCTTTCTATTTGTGGTCCGTTAGTTCCTTTAAAATATGCAACAAATTATAATACAGTTTCGTTATCAATTAGATATTTCTTCAAAAGGTTTATGAGCATGACAGATTTATGTTGTTTCACACTTGTCAAGTTGGGGCGGGTCCCTATTTATTGATATGTTGTCTCCTCTCCAAATCTCGGACAATTTTTTTAAAAGTAGGTATTGAATCCATTTTAAACTAATATTATTAAGATAGTATTAAAAAAGGAAGGGAAAAGGAAAATTACATTTCGAATTTTGAATTGATTAGTTTGAAGTGATTAGTAGTATTAGCGTAGTTAGCGAAAGAGACAGAGCACGGAGGGCGCGACGAAACATCCACGAGTGTATGTCATTTTCCTTACAGAATCGAGCCCCAGTACCTACTTGTGTATTCGAAAAGATGAATTTATACGATTGTTTTAAATATAATTTACTTTCCACCAGAACATAAATCAAACATTTAATTGCTCAATAATTAAGATAAGAAGCAATATAATATGGAGCAATTACCTTATAACCAAGCTCTTTAGCGAAATATTTCATATCGCCGTCGTTATTAAAATTTTGATATAAAACAAAGTCCCCTTGGCTTGCTATCTCTTCAGCTTTATTGCTGAACAAAGCTTAGATTATATTTCACTTATTTTATTCGGAAAACTTTGGGTTTTCCGCCGTTGCGAAATTACCATTTGCCCTTAAACTGTAACTGGAGATAAACTTCTTATTTTTGCCAATAATTCTGAGGATTCCAACCTCATTACGTATTATGTCGTAATAAGCGTACTGAGCTGGAAGTGGCTGCTTGTATAATTGAATTTACAGCTTTATTTTAGGACTAGTAAGGTTGTATTTAGGTTTTATTTTTAAGCTACTTAAATTTCATATGTTTATTAACTGTGAATGTAGGAAAAGTACAGAAAAGAAGGTAAAAAATATTGTACCTACATAAATGAAAAATGTAAAATATTTTCTACTACTTATGTAAGAAGGACAAAAAAAGTTATGTGCCAAAAAAGGACTCGACTAAGTTTTACTCTTAACACTTATTTAGGTAATAAATACATACCTCAAAAACTGATTTTCAGTCGAACACTTAACGACATCAGGAAAACTCAGCCAAAAAACAAAACATTATAAGAAAATAATAATTCCCACAAAACCTTCGCATACGTCTATCTAAAAATTTGTATATGGAAGATTGATAAAAAGGCATTAAAAATGTCCCACGACATTTATTACATTAATAATTTGTATTTTTATCACATTTTAGCTAAATCCTCACCTCGAGGAGAAAATTAAACGAAACAAGGAAATTAATTTCCTCGGGAATTCCCATTGTGATACGTAATACAGATCTTAGGGCAACTGTAGAATTGTAATATTAAAATGAAATAAAATTAATTTATATGCTAATGAGTGGCAGGGTCAGGCACTAGGCAGTGATATAGTGCGCTCTGGGGATCGAGCTCTGGTAAGAGTGTTCCCTCGGAAATGCTGATAGCACGAGACAATGGGGACAGACTTAACGTTTTTGTGCTGATATTTCAGTTGCTTCCTATTGCAGAACTGTTTAATATGGAGAAGGTTTTTATCTACAACGATTAGAATTATGTGGTTGAAAGTGGTAAGAATACAAAGCTTAGAAGGGAACTGGGTCTTGAGTGCAGCTGCTGGAAGGTCGTGAGCTAGGTGGGTCGTACAAAGTTCACTATCAGATATCTAGCCCAAATGTGTAAGCTAGATGATGATAAAGTGATTGGCACTTTTTGACTGAAGTTACAGGTCAATAATCTCAAATATTCTTCAGTATAAAATAAATAAAGAGGAGAGTTAGCTTTTTTTATGCTAAACAAACAAACAGACGGTCCAGTAAGTGGTCGCCGGATGGACATTTACAACACCAGGGGCATCGTTGCGTTGTCGCTATTTACTATTTTAACCGTCATAATAATAGAGTCACCTAGATGTTCGTTTTACCTCATTATATCGTATTGACCTTTTGATAATTAAATCTGAATTTATGAAGTTTGCAATCCACAAACTCCACTCGGATTGATTGAATCCGATTACAAAATATTTTTATTCTGTTATAAACTTACAGTATTCTCTGGTGACAAAGGCTAAGTTACAACTCCGGGATGTTCATGTTTTGTTCTAGAATTGATGCAGACTTCACAGAACCAGACAAACTCAGTATGTATATCTCTCAGTCTGCTTGTGCGCTTAGTTCTTTAAGGCAAGAGTGAATAGGCATTACCTGAGTCCGCGTGTACCATCCTCGACTGCATCGTCACTTTCCATCAGGTGAAATCCAGGCAAATACGCTCAAGTTTTTATTAAAAAAAAAAAAGCTAGGCAATAGATTTCATAGGGTTATCATTATCACTTTGGGTACTTCTTCCGGAAGGTTTGATACATATATTTTGACTCAAGCGAAGTCGGGCCAGATCGCTAGTTTGATACAAATCACAACAATGTAACAATGCACGTACCTTCATAATTGGCAAAATTATTGTAGAATCATTTCGCTGTACACCGACCGTGTGAAACGGATGCGTATTTTATCTGTACATCATCTGACTTCGTGTGAAATTGCGCAATTAATATCGCTCGGTATCCAAACTATTTTTTGTATTTCTATTTTATTTTCTGGAGCATAGAGTTTGAAATTCAATTTTGTGCATGTATTTTTAATTCTTTTTGGGAAATAGTATTTTTTCAATATTTCCCTCTTGGTTTATACTAAGTCCTTCTGGTTCAGTTTTTCGGATTAGAATTGATTGATTGAACACCTATCTAGTAGCGGAAATTATATTGACTTAGGGTGTCACAAGACTAAAGAGTACACCGATGACCACATGCACTTTATGTCTTGCATCAAGTCGTCAAACAAAGCATTGCCAAAGTAAATGAAATATTTATTCAAATAAGCCTTCACAGGCACTTATGAATGGTCAGACTCGAGGATGGTGCGAAGAGCCGGCAATAAACTCAGCAATTACTCTTTTCAAAAGTAGGTTGATGTACGGCAGAAATGCTTTCAAATCTGTACTTAATTTCGAAGAACCAAGCATCCCCACACATTACCGTCACCAATATCATCACTTGATTTATAATTATGAAACGTATCAACAAAACAAATGTCCGCAAGAACACAATCGTCGCCATCAAACAATAATAATTACCGAAATAATAACGCAGGTCGTACATCCCCGTCTTCCCCATAAGGGTCGTGCCCTTTACGAAATTCAATTAATATTATAGCAATCTATTCGCAGACAGCTTACGTGCTCCAACTAAATGTATGTAACGAAATTAATCAGGATACCGACTTCGGGCCTACATCAAGGCATAGTTTGGACCAGCCAACATTCTTGACTTAAGGGTTATAACTGTCTGTATTTAACACCTTTATAGCTTACACGCTATTAACATCTCTAAATTGTATATCACATAGGCACTATTTCTGTCTGTATATCTGATATATCTTTGAAGATGCTCAATAGATATTGATGCGTAGCGGAGAGAATTTCTTCCAGAAGGTTTATGAGTTGTATATATTAATATTCCCACTCAGGTGGAGCCGGGGTGCGTCGCTAGTTTAGTCATTTAAAAACAGTTACATGGGGTTACAGTTTGAGAAAAAACCTGTATTAGGGCAGATCCCCTATGTTCATAAGTGCATAAGACCTTAAATAAGTTAAGTAAAAAATTATTTTGTAATAGTTCATAAATATCCCGGAGCATTCTTCACACTCGCAACCAATCCCAAGCTAAGAAAAACTGGAGTACAAATAGACATGTTCATATACACAAATGTTTGTTCTGGGATGGAAGACCTGTGACGTGATAGTCAGAGTATCTAAATATCACGCCAAGGTAGTAGTAGAGCTCTAATGCAGAGTTTGTCCGAGGAAGTACTACCAACATTCTTGTTTCGCCGTGAAGTAGAAGTGCATTTATATTGTATTACTGTTCGGTAAGTGGAGGTGGACAGCTGTATACTCTTAAGTCGCCTCTTGTGACACACTGGAACGAGATCTGGTGTTATCAATGACCGCCATAACCACAGTCATAACACAGTATGTCTATCAATTAAAGTGTTTGACAAGGTCATCTAGAAATATAGATACATGTACATACATACATATCGTCTCACCAGTCTCTCACTGGGATAGGCAGCAATCATAAGTATTTCCATTTGCCAAATATTTGACAATCTTCTTTTGCATTCTCTATTATCATCAGCTTTTGTATGCAAACCCATCGGTTTTGGATGCCTGATATACGGCGAGGTCTTTCCCTTCGCGACTTTTTCAGTCACTAAAGTATTCTTTGTCAATCTTTAATTTATTTTTTCCAGGCGTCTATACCACCGAAACATCCTTTTCTCAATTCTTGTCACTGCGTCTTGTTAAGGCTATATTTCTGTCAGTTTTGCAATCAGCGCATTTATCATTCTTTACTTGTATGCCTCTTCTGACCCTAAAAATATTATAAACTAGCTTTCCGTTCCTCGGTTTCACCCGTTTTTACCAAGGAATATAATGTTTGCCGGGATTATAACACAGACAATGTGAATGTGGAACAATGTACCTTTCAAATGGTATGGTTTCGGAGATTACTCTTCTCGTATATACAAACTCACAAACACTCTTTCTTTATGATATTAATATAGAAGGATCGATATGAATGTTGGAATGTTTGTAAATCAATCACGCATATAAAACACATAAAACCATATAAAACAGATAGGTAAAACATGAACATTACATAGAATAATCTCGGGAAAACATCCGATCCCTGGAACGAGTGCTATTATGTAATATATAGATATGAATTTACCTAGACTTTAATTAATATAAATGCGTTTTTCTGCATACACAATTTTTCAATCCCTGCTAATAGTATAATTGTGAATGTAGGTTTGTTTGTTGCGCTTTCACGCAAACTACTTTCCCGATCATCATAAAACTTTATGAAAATATTCTTGAAGGTATTAAAAGTAACATAGGATACTTTTTGTGCCGGGAAAATTTTACATCCCTAGGGAATACGGGTGAACCGCGGGGGACAGCTTGTGGTAAATAAATATGCGAAGGTTAAGCTGCAAAAGCTATTATGTAATATAGACATAAATTTACCTAGACTTTAGTCAATTTAAATGCGATTTTCTGTATACACAATTCTGATATGCAACTTAAATTGTTTTATTGAGAACAAGATGCTGTGCCTTAATCAATGGCAGTTTGTCTTCGCCGAGACAATTATGTGTCGAGCCACGGCTCTGAACCTAGACCCGAACGGTGTCAAGGCATTCGCTCACTTTTATCCGATCCTACTATACTACTAACGTACATGCAAAATTTTCTGAGAATGAATTTAGGATATATGGATGGATTTTTATAGATAAGTAATAGATTTGGATGAAACTTAGCACGTAGATAGTTTGAAAGACGGACACTTTATAATAATAAGCTTTATTCAATTCCATTTAGGCCTACTTACACTACAATACATGCTGATTAATAAATAGGATAAGTAAAATTCTTAATAAATAATTATAATTGCAGTATGTATGATTAAATGAATTAATTCTATTAGTTTTAATTTTGTCGTGGCTTATATGGAATCCCTTTGGGTAAAAGCTTCTTCCAAGAACTTCCATCGTTCTTTGTGATGTAAAGGTAATTTCAGACATAGGTGCATCAGCAGCTGTACCTTGATTGACCTGGGGATCGAAACCAGGTACTACAGTCTCTTAGCCGAACTTTACGCTCGACTCCCGAGGCGTTAAAATAGCTCTTCCAGGTGGGCAACTTATTCGTAATTTCCCTGGTATTGCAAATGTCCATAGGCGGCGGTGACCACGTACCTCATTTTGTCAACCTAGTGACATAAAAAAAGGAAAAGGCGACTTAAAATATTTACTGTAAAAAATTGGTTTCACTACTGTGATCTCCACCAACCTCATCGGAGATATCAGGCTTCAAGACGATAATAACTTAAATGAATCGAACGTATTTCATTTATGATTAATGAAAGTTTATTTTGATGTCTTAAATATAAATATTAAGTAAACAGTAACCAACATACACAATTCTAGCTTCCAATGCACCTAACCATCGAATACTGTACTGTTATTACCACCAGTATTTTTATGACCACTCCATCATATAAAAGTGTTCTCAGTTGCGATAACTACACTAAATTTATCTCCTGTAGACGATACTCGTTCCATAAAGTAATTCCTTGTATACGAGTTGGGGTAAACATTTTTCTCAATATTTACGACACTAAAGCATTGGCAAACACTTTGTTGGTCGCAAACATTTGAATACACTTAAAGCGACTACATTCGATATGTATTACACAAGACGTTTCTGGAGCGTAGTTTTTTCAGATACTTGTGGCACAGTCTTTTTCGAAAAAGATCTTGTTGGACGTTGCAAGCTTTTAAATGTAAGCTACTTTTTTTCTAAACTTCTTATGGTTGCTTATGTTAATTGTAAAAAGGTTGTTAATTATATAGAACTAGCTGCGCCCTGCGGCTTACCCGCTTTCAATCCTGGTAATAAACCTTCCTCTTAAATTATTCTATCTACTGCTGAAAACTGCATTAAAATCCGTTGCACAGCTTACGATTCCATAAAGGACATACAGACAAATATTCATTTTATATATACATATAAATATATAAGATATTCGAGTATACTGTTATAAATTCAAAAGTTTGGATCGATGGATGGTTATAACTGAATCACACTAGAACGGCTGAACGAACCTGGATGAAACTTGGTACAGAGTTTAATTATAGTCTAAAATAGTGCATAGGCTTTTTGTCCTGGGAATATTTAACATCCCTCGGTCACGCGGGTGAATTCGCGGGGAATAACTAGTAAATTATATGTGTTCGAAGGTAGTCTGTTCTAAATCGAAACCAGACCGCAAAGCTGAAGGCTTTCAGTAGCTGTAACCTTTTAGATGCCCTACTAGGTACTAAACTTGAGAAATAAATTTGGACCGACCTAGAAGACATATAGCTCCGTTGGTATTGACAGTGAATGCCGTGACGAGAATTGTGGGGAGAACCAAAGCCTATGTATTGCGCCAACCACAAATAACCAGGAACAGGGCAGGCAGATAATGATAATGAACTTATCAGGATTCATGGATACATGGAGTCTTTTTTACTGACTTGATAATGCCCATAAAGCCCAACCTGTTGACACATTTTATTTTCCATACAAGCCAAGCGTTATGTTAATATTTCCATTGCGTATGTATAAGGAATGTTGAAGTTACATTAACACTGGGTTCAGTACAATAAGCAAATTGTCTTTTTGTGTAAATGCTAAGGGATAGGCAAGCGTTTTTGGGTGGAATCTTACTTTGTAATGATCACAGTAGTACATGATAAAAATGGGGTAATGATATTAAATCATTACGTGATGAGCCCTTACTTTCACAGATCGTGGGATTAAAATATTGAAACCGCTGGAAATGTCTGTTTGTTCTGTATCTAGGTCTCAACATTTTTTAATGAAAAACATATGTTTATATATATATATATATATGTCGGATTATGGGGCCGATCATAGGTAGAATCATCACCGTCAGACATTATATGGGCGTAGATATGTTTCTTTGAGAAAATAAAAAGTCGTAGGTAGGTTAACTTGCTTAGGTACTTTAATACTATCACACTAAACACAACGAAACGTGAGACAGTTCCTAGACTAGTTGTCCGCACGGCGGCCAGTAGAGAAGTCCGAGCTCGGGATTGTCGAACGTCTTCGTTATCTCGGCTCGCGCGAACACAAATCCAGACTCTGTCAAAGCGCTGACGTCATAACGCTTTCGCCTCGTTGTCAAATCAACTCCCGTACTAATGGCTCTTCCGACATATATATATCTACTAATATTGTTAAGATTAAATATTTTTATATTCAAAATTCAAAATTCAAAACCATTTATTCAGTTTAGGCCCTCAGAAGGCACTTATGAAGGTCGAATTTAAAGTTACTGAAGCTACTACCTAGATTTGTTTGTAATGAATGTTCAAAAATCTTATGACCGATTCTAACAATTCTAAAGGATGGAAGCTAATATGCATATTCATTTGTTTGTTTGCTCTGTATTATTTGGTATTGTATATGCAGCATTGGGATGATAAATAATACCCAAGAACATTTATTATTTATTAATGTTATTTTATAATAATTCAATTTTATGAGAGTAATGACGGGTTAAAAAAACCTTCAATAACCTCGTTGAAACTCCGATTATTATCAATTTAAAAACAAACACAAACCAAACCCTAAGTAAAGAGAATCAAACAATCCTTCCTAATTAATATTGAACCTAAAAATGTACATTGACTCTCTGTCCCACCAAACATCCACGTCTGAAGCCACATAATGATTCATCAATAAGCAATCAATTCATCAACTACCCACATAAATGCTGAAAAAGGCTTTTGCGCAGTGGGACATTACTCTCGCTTCACGGCTTGTCTAGACAGTGACCCGTAACCGTGTTGTTGTGAAAACAGCCTATTTACAAAATTCCTGGAATATTAGTCAAAGTCCATATCTATCAATCAATCCAACCGTAATCGTTTGGAAGTTATTTTTAGTGTATAAAATTATTAGAATTAAGCTGTGTCATGTTGTTAAACTGGGGCTCGATTCTGTAAGGAAAATGACACTAACCCGAGGATGTTCCGTCGCGGCCTCCGTGCTATGTCTCTTCCGCTAACTACCCTGATACTACTAATCACGTGAGAGATAAGCTCTCCGAGGCCTCCGTGAAGCGGCTCGCCGACTTTGTATTAGCTGAATAAGGGGGCTGAGTTAGTGATACGAAACTAGGTTTTCTCTTGTTGTTTCTCTCGTTTTTTCAATATTGTTATATTTTTGCAAGCCTTCATGATTGAGAAAAGTCAGTAGCAGAGAAATTGCAACAAATTCTCTCCAGTAGGGATGTTCTATTATAGGTTTTTAAGAAGTAAACCTACACTAATGTAACAAAGAGATAAGATTTGTATCTTTGTTTGTAATGGTAAAACTACTGGGCCGATTTTTATATAATAATTTTTCAATACTTTACGAAAGCTACCATATCCAGAAGTTATATGTGCAATTTTAGAATTCCAGAATACATTGCATCTTTCGGGAGCTCAAGACAGCAAGACAATAGCTAGAATAATATAAAGGTAAAAGATGGTCTTGTACACACGACTATCTGACTCCAAACTAAGCCGAAACTATAATATTGTAACCAGGTAACTGATATACTAAATTTAAAAGTATTTGTGTTATAGATATTTACACCCTGATACGCCTGTCGCTTCGAAGCCAGGGCAAGATACCTTAAACCACGTGATAAGCAAAAAAAATCAAGCAAACGTAATTCTCAATTAAAGATGCTATTACCAGGCCATCATAATCAAACAAGAAGTTAAAATATACTGGCAAAAGTTTGGACTCGGTAGGCACGTTCGCAAGCTGTGCATGGTTTATGTATCTCGAATGTTAGGAGTAGGAGTCGTCTACATGAGCTTACTGAGTGCTGAGTTCTTTGTTATGTGATGATAAGGTATATTCTATTCTTTTTATATTTGGGTTGTAGCGGCGATGTACCACCCCAACTCATTTCTAGGGCGTCGAAAGAGGCGTCTAAAGTTAACACCTTGCACCGTGGTCAACAAAAGCGTTCCTAAAGATGTTTGGTGACTTTAAAAATCTGTCAAATTTCATACAATTTGTAAAGTTGTCAATAGTTAATTACCCCGTTTTGACAGCTAAGAATTTTATTGAATTTCAACCCTATGGAGTTATGATAAGGTTTATAAGCATCATCAAACAATTGGTCGTTAGATCAATATACAAATTTTATCTCAAAAGCGAATTGTGTGATTATGTACGACTGAACCGATCTTGCTAAAATTTGGCACGCACATACCCTATGATATGAAGAAAGACATAAGCTCTAGTCTGGGAATGCGGGTAAAACTGCAGGGAACAGCTAGTCTAATACAATATTAACAATCCACAAATAAACACAACAATATATAGAATGGTTAACTTGATAGGCCACAAATCTCAGGTAACTTCTCAGTCCAAACTCCGAACAAACCGACAGAACTACACGATCGGGTATAATTAATTGAATTACACCTGTATCGAACTTCCCTTTGGGTACATCACTACGTACCACAACACTAAGGACTGCCATATTCTATATTCAAAACACATATTTTGTTTAATTGTGTTTTGTTGTTTGTTTTAATTGGACAATACGTATTCTAGTGGTATTATGTTGGGAAAATCGGATCTCATATGAAAATTGTGACTATCTAGCTTTATTTCGGTTATCTTAGTCCCGTAGGTATATTATATTTGTCCGTGAGTAATATACGGTCTATTTATAGTATGTAACATTATTATGGTAGAAATAGTAGATACCATTTTGAATAGAAAGCAGAAACTCCTTTCTTCAGAATTATTCAACAAACTTTAATATTCATAACTGCTCAAACTGACATGCACACAGATGTTTATCCTGGGTGGGAATATCGATATAAATATGTATTTTAGAAAAATAAAAAGTAGTTTATCAGTTATCTGGTTTCCATAGTACAAGCTCTATGTGTAAAAAAGGTCCAAGATTTTTTTTTATGACTTTTAAAGATTTTTTGATTGTGACCCGGCTTTAACGGGTGAACAGATTCTGGATTGGATCTGGAGTCAAAATTCATAGTTTTATTTTGTAGGAATCTAATAATCATTATTAGAATCATTTACACGAGTGCACTAATGAGTAATTTTGGTTTAGCTACATTAGTCACATATCAACCCTTTTTTTACCAATGCTCGTTATACGATATACCTGTGATGATAGAATACTTGTTATCGCAAAAAAAATATATAAAATATTTTCGGGAAAAAATACTTATTAATTAGGTCACCGCTACCACTCTGCATATTTTTTTATAACATTAAAATCAATCACCTGTTACTCAAGCTGGTACTTTGGTATATAAACTTTATTTTACGGGCTATTAAGCGCAATACAGAATCCACTTTAATGATTTGATAAACAGGAAATAACTTGGATAAAGCTTGGAAAATGTTACATTTGACTAAGTCAATATTGGGTAGGAGACTAATTTTCTACTCATCTACTAGAACAATATTTGTCTTAATTTACTTAAGTTAGTTGCTATAGAAGAACTATTCCTAAGAATTACTAAGAAATAATTCTAAAATTTGTAAATTTTTCTAATTATAATTTAATATTTATAGTATCAGAATGCTATGTTTGTAGAGGGGTAGCTTAGCATGTCGTGGAAAAATCCAAAGACTCCAATTTGATCCAATGGTCAATTGTATATTGATCCTTACCATAACGCCATATAATACATTTTTCTATGACGATCTTAGCTGGCGAAACGGGCCTGTTAGATCTCGACAACTTTAATATCTAGTGTAATATAACTTTAAAGGAGAGGGTAAGCTGCTCAAGGTGCAAAAATAGAATCGATTCTATTAGTTTTAAAATTTTGTTATTAATGATTCATGGTCAAAAACGTACAAAGCAAACGTAAAATATCAACAATAAATACTAATATATAGCAATTTTTCCAGAGTAAAATTAAAACTAAGCAATAAGTTAGTTTTACTCTTGTTTTGAAGCCCTTGGGTACACGAACTCAACTTGCCGTTTTTTGTAACACAAACTCCTTTTAGGATAACATTTTTCCTAACAAAAACAATAAGGTACCTTACGCTCCGGAACGGAACAACGCACTTTAAAAAGCTTTTCCCTGGATTTTAATGTCCAAACTCTACATGACATTATGGGACCCCTAAATGTAAAACAAATAAACCAACTCCCCGCATAAATTAACAGATTAAAGTCATCAAACTCACCTGACCCAAAAAAAAACACAGACATTAAAATCCGAGTATTCAATTATTATTGTATTGTCGTTGCTGTGTTAACATGCAAATTGGTCCATCCGAAAATTTCGCGGCCCCCGGTCCCTTGGCTAATAGGAAATGGGCCTTTTCCGTTATTATTCTCTTTGGTCCGCCGGTCGCTTTGTTATGCGGATCTCTAGATTATACTGAACCCTTTCGATCGATAGCTGTTAGCGGATGTCGCGCTAAGTGGCGCTTGTTTTGTTTTGGGTAGGTCTTTGTTAATATTTAAGTGGGTGACAATAAAATCTGTTTTACTTAAGCTAACTTACATTTTGAATGCAAATTGGGTGTGTGAGTGAGTATATTTGTTATCGTTTAGTTTAGTAACGGCTGATTGGATTGGAATAAAATTTGGTACAGAGAGAGAATAATGCTCTGTATAGTACAACATGGAAACAAAAGATACCTCGGGAACGCAGTGTGATACCACTAGCTTCCATCCCAAAGGTTAATATAGCGAGTTTCTCTCTAGGCCTTATACCCATATCACTATCGGTTACATCATCGCTAATCACGGTGAAATTCTTATCAAACACAAGCCATTCCACAAGAAAAATCCATACAACTAAAGTATGCGAAACCCTAGGTTTTTTATGTCCATTTCCAACATTCATTTAAAAATTGATAAGATTCTAGAAGCGATCGCATGTAAAAATATTCACCAATGCGCAATCGGCCATCTCATATTTTTTTCGTTTTACACCGCCAGTTCGAATATATCGGTTTAAACCCATCCTAGTAAAATCTCGATTCCAATTTCCAGACTAATTAATCAAAAACCCAATCAAAATTTTTATTCATTTTTAAAAACAAAGGGGGAACGATACAATTGCAGGCCTAGCGTTCTCAATTTGGAACTAAACTGACGCATTATTTAAACCCTTCCGACTGCAATGCTGCACAGGATTTTCAGACTTACATTTACAGCATAAGGCCTAATTTCGATAAAAAATTGAACCCCCATGGGATATAGGCTCCTCAATTAAGCATTAATTAATTATAACGTTTAAACAAGGTTTTTCAAATGGTCAAGTGGATTGTTAATTTTGAATTCCGTTGGGAACTAAACGCAAATTAAATGGCGCACTCCATTAATATACATTAATACAAATATTACTTTTACTATGAATGTTTTATTGACTACCAAAATAGCGTCCTACCTTTTATTTACAAATATTTTAAACTAGCCTTCCCCTGCGGTTTCACCTGCGTCCCAAATGTCATTCTCCGTACCACAAGCTATGTGTGTGCCAAACTTCAGCAAGGTCGGTTCAGTGTTAACAGAGCCATGAGAGCGTAACAGTCGAACGAACAAATAAAGTTACTTTCGAATTTGTATTAGTAAGAATGCAAAAGTAGATAACATCTACTTTTGATCACATTACATTTTTCTGACCGAATTTGAACTTAATTTTAGCATACAAATTGAATTGGTTTTTGATTAGCACATAAGATAACTCGGCAGCGCGGATAAAACCGTGGGGTAGTTAGCTTTGTAATACAATAGTTCCAGAATATACAGTTATTCCAGGCATAACTAATTCTATCTAGATTTCTTAATATGGAGAACAAAACAAGGTATTTTATCGGAAAATCTATTGGAATTATCTAGTGGTAATTAGACACTGTACAATTTTTCAAGTTAAGAGGTACGTTTTTTCGATTTTTTTTTTATTTCTGTTTGACCACATTATTACTAAGGAAAGTAATGATATAACCGAAGGTGATAATCACACTAAGCCTAAGCGATGAAGCAATACTTAGTAGTAAGTTTTTCAACTTGAGTGTCAGTCAGGTAGGTGCCTAGTGGTTTTTTTAACGATGTTTTGATTAACAGCTCAAATTTATTGATAAATTCGATTTGCCTTCCTATTATATAGAATAAAAAAATGTTTTATTACTTTTAAGCAAGAAAAAACAATATTAAAAAACACCGAACAAATATTTGTATGCCAAGCTGTCACTAATCCATCGCCACACGTGAAAGCGTCTGAAAATATTATCTATGGTTAGATATTTTTTTTCTACCGTGATTAAAAGCGCAGGCTTAGCGTTTTATTATGGGTGGGTTATTTATGACCCGGGCGCCGCGAAGACGGGTTAATGGAAAATGTACGCGCGAAAATATTTTACTCGCGATTCTCCCGGAAAAACTTGTTCTTTTCTTTTTGTCATTTTTAAATATTAAATACAGGTGCTTTTGTCGTTATTCACAGATGTCACTGTAGTAGCTTTGTATGCCACAGATTAAAGTAGGTAGGTATAGAAAAAGTGACATAAAATTTTTTGGAGTGAAAACATCTTTAGCACCGATGTGAAATTCGTTGATACGAAAAAACTTAAAATTACATCTTTAAGATTTGGCCCCTGAAAGAATATGTGGTTTTCTGATGGTTTCACTTCGACCGCGTGTGAAAGGCATCTAATTTTTTTATAATAAAAGGACTAGCCCCCCACCCCTGCTTCGCTGAAGTAGGGTAACATAAACCTACCAGAAGAAATTCATTAATTCATTGTGAAAACCGCATCAAGATGTAATGCGTATCTACTTGAAAAGATAAAAAACAAACAAACAAAGTGCCGTTTTTTAGTGATAAAAATTCACGCTACGCCCTTTTAAATCATCAAATGTTGTTTCAGCTATAAAAATAAATCAACCGAAAATGTATCCATACTTTAGGTCACTCACATCAAATAGATAAAAATGGCTACCCTAACTATTAACATTAGTTGTGCAAAAAAAATTCTGAACGGCTATTTGACTGAACGATTTATATTTCCATTCTATCAACTTTTACGTAGTTCTGTTTTAAATATCTAAAAGCAAAATGGAAAAACTTACTCTTTGCGAAATAATATTAGTTTTTGCCCTGAAATAATGACCTAATTTTAAGGGTTTATTCTTTTGAACTGGAATTTATTCATTGGAATTTATCTACTTTTGGATCGGGATTGAAAATTAATATTGGCCAATATCAGAGGTATAGTCTACTGAGGTCAAACAAGTCATTGGAAAATCAGATCTTATTGAAATAAACAACAAACCCCAGTCTTTGGTGTGTAAGAATATCATAGGAAAAACATCTTTATTATTTTTGAGTCAAGGTTCATGGCTAATTACGACATAAGGTTGTTTTTTCGATGACTTTAGTAAAAACCTAACATATAAAAGTCCAGGTACGTATTAATCTGAAAATCGAACACTAGTGCTAGAACATTGACGGATGATGTAATCCCAACCAATAGCTTCACATAAAAACAATCGACTAAAAAGTTTCGTGTGAAAAAAAAACAATTTTGAAAATGGAACAGCCAGGGTAACCGCTCCGAAAAGTGACAGTCCATTGACGAACGACGTCACCTCGGTTACAGACAGGGTTGTGCCTATATTTTGTTTGAGTCATCAATCAAGTTTGACGTGTGATAACCGCCAATCCGTGTGCTACATGATACAACATGGGTACTAAGAACATTATAAACTATTTGGATAGATATCTATTTAAATAAAAATGATAAGCTATGATTTATGCCCGGGCGGACCGATTGGCTTTTAGGCAACGATTTTTTTTTTAATTTAAAAAAAATTGGCATCGTCAAAATTTCCCAATATATATATTTTTTTAATTCCAAGCCATTTTTCAAGCTAATACCTTCTTAACCCTATCAATATTATACAGAATAAATAAAATCAGTTCTAAATAGACACTACTAATCAAACTAAACCAATTCCAAAACATTGGGTACACAATTACAAATCGTCTTTATTAAACTAGTCATCCATTATCCTTCAAATTCTAAATAATAATATCTTATAATAATTCCTTTGAAATATAACTATTAATTTAATTTAGAAATTCCCAACAAAGGAAATCTCGTCTAGACATGTTTGTGACAAAGCTTCTAAAGCAGGCTGTTACGTCATCTCATCTAAGAAACCATTAAGGTCAATAAGGAAATATTGTTTACCACAATAATGATGGAACATGATATTTTACTAAAGATTTTGCTTCCTGATAATAATGTTTACCTCGTTCTCTTTTGTCTTGGTAATAAATTGGTATTTATATTTAACAACCTTCCTTAGCCTGTATTTTGTTTGACGTACCCTAATTCCAGGTCCTAAAGATAGACCATAGTTCTTGCTCTATAGTCTGCGGTTACCAGCATATCTTGCAACCATTCTTAAGTCACAATTTGACGTCAAATTCTACTGTGATCTAGCAGTTACATTAGAAATCTGTTGTTAGGATTTAATAGATCGGCAACATTTTCGATCTCTCTGCTATTGCTAATGTATATAGGCGACCGTGACCACTTACCTTTATATGGACCATCTACCTATAATCCTACGGCTAACGGTATCTACTTATATTCCTCACAACATTTTTTAGTTATCAATTCACTGAAACTTCTGATATAAGACCAACTAAATATAGCTGCAGTAACTGAAAATAATATTCTTTTATTACCAAGTAAGGCACAAGAGGCAGATAGTCCACCAATGGAGGCTTGTAGCGAGCAACCCACAAACTAAAAAACTACGTCAGAGCAGTCCTGGTAGTGTGCTGGACTCTTCGACGTAGCGCCCTGACCTCCAGGAGGACCACCGCAACCTCCAAGCCAACCGGCCCCTCACGTGTAAAGGTTTATTTATTATTCAGGTAAAATTTGCAACTTTTGCTATTAGAACAAACCTGTAAGTATGAGACGGCGTCTGTAAAGTTTTGCACTGAAGAATTCTTCAAAAAAGCTTACCTGAAACAAGTAAAACTTGTATTAATTAAAAATATTTATTAATGCTTAAATATTTGAACACATACGTAAAATATATAAATAAACACATTTCATATAAATAAATACAATTCACATGGTCTGGGATATAAAAAAACATAACTTTTAAAAAGGAAAACTATATCTATAACTGGTATTATACTATATATATACCATAATAATATACATAGATAGAAATAGAATGAAGAAGTTGTGTTGCAAAGTCATAAAACATCAAATTTAATGTTTCAAAATATATTGTTTTCCTTTTCTCTTCTTGGCACCTAAGTGTTATAGTTTCAAAACCGTAAAACATGCACACTACTTCCAATAACCTATATATGGATGTATTTACGATGTATAAGTAATATCAAACTTATATACAGCAAACGTTCCGAAATGAATCTCGTGGCGAGATTTCCAATAAATATAATATCTCAGATTCAATAGAAATTATGAGTTGGAAATTCAATGCGTTTAGGTCCATCGATGCAGATGACAATACTTTGCCGCTGCACGAATCACATGCATTTCTAGATTTTCTAGAATTCAACGTATTTCTGAGTAGAATGCAAGATCTCGTGGTTGAATTCTATTGTTATTGAAATGTAGGTTGAAGTTCGCTGACTGAACTTTTAAACGGTCCCTATCCTGTATCTTCAATTAATTAATATGTAGATGTCCCTTCATATAAAAAATACAGGGTGTGTCGTAAAGTAAATAATTAAATAATAAATAAATATGGGACATTCTTTACACACGGTCATCTGATCCCAAACTAAGCAGAGCTTGAACTATCGAACCAGATAACTGATATACTACATATACTACTTTTTTTTCTAAATACTTACTTATATAGATATTTACACCCAGGCACAGGAAAAACAGACATATCCATGCACACAAATGTTTATCCTGGGTGGGAATCGTACCCGCGACCTTCGACTTGGCAGTCAGAGACGTTAACCATCAAGCCAACTGGCCTGACAAAGTCACACGATAGTGTGAAACTTTTGTATTACAGGGAATATTTTTATCATTCACCAATCACTTTTGAATAGCAAGGATTGTGTTTATCATTCATATATTTTTCGTCACACCAAAAAGTTGCGGTTCAGAATTTCAAGGCTCTCACATAAGAAGTTTTTCTCCCAAAAAAATAGTCATTCGAAATCTAATTTAATTATTATCACTTCATTTTTAAAATTTTCACTTACTAGCACATATGTGTTTTTGACGTGTAGATGATGTTACAGGACTCTTATTGTAACCTGCCTGTATAAGTGTACCGATGGAAACTTCATGTGCTGTATCAAGGTTTTATTAAATGAATCATTAAATTTAAAGTCTACCGCAACACTAACAAACACAAATCTTCATAATATTGTTCATTAATTTATAAAGAATGTCCTGCCAGCCAGTCGTCAACTCTTATACTCTATGACTTAAGTTACGACTTTCTGTTATTGTTTACGGGTTGACTTAAAAATGGAGCAATACACCATCAATCACTTATAGGAATAATTCCAACAGTCAATCTTTGACCTAGAAATTTATACACAAAATACCATTACGTACAGAGAACCATCAATGAATTTTCCCCAAAACCGGGTCGTCTGTCCGTCTGTCCATAACTCAGTAACCCAATTATGGCCGGCAATGGCCGATGATTGGCCCCAGGGGTCCTGTTGGCACTTTCAAAGCCGCCACAATTTCTATTCCCCAGATTACGAGTTCTGCCAATAATAAATCCTTTGGGCAAGTTTCCTTGATTTTTATGAATATTAATATATTTTCTCGGTGGGATTTGTTTTGCTGATTGGCAAGTTCGAGTCTGGTTTATACGCAAAGGACTTTTATGTAACGATTTTAAAGAATTTGTTTTATTCCTAAAAAATATATATCATGTAGATTTTCTGTAAATAATGAACGCAGGTTTATTTTTTGTGTATTTATTTACCTTTGTGGAGTGACATAAATTAATCTTTATTTTATCTTAATTGTGGCAGTTTGGCTGTTTATATATTTGTATTTTTTTTTATGCCACATGGGCCGACAAACAAGCGCACGGTCCACCTGATGGTACGTGATTACCGCCGCCTATGGACATTTGCAACACTAAGGGCATCGCCAAGGCGTTGTCGACCCTGAGACGTGAAGTTGTTAAGTCTCATGTGCCTGTAATTTCACCGGCCCCCTTACCTTTCTAACTGAAACACAGTAACACAAGTGTACTACTGCTTCACGGCAGAAATGGGTAAGGTGGTAGTACTTCCCTGGACGAACTCTGCATTAATAGCTCTACTACTCGAAAAATCATTTAAATGAAACTCAAGATCAACGCAGATAGAATATTCAAATTTGTACCATGATTTTTTTTTATCCCGAGGTACCAAAACTATTAAACGGATCAGGATAAAACTTGGGTTATGGCCTGGATTTACATATTGGTTTTATACCGGGAAAATGTAACATTCCCTTGGGAACCGATAGAAATCACGGGGGACAGCTAGTAGTAAATATATTAAACGGGAACCAGCGTGTAGGCGTTGTACAAGTAAATTTTCCATTGTAAACTTTAATATCGTGTGACCTAAATAGTAAGTTGGAAAAGTAACAGGAACATGAAGTTGAACATTAATATTTAAATTCAATAATATATAGCACATTTATTATATACCAGCATCTGCCCCGCGGTTTCACCTGCGTTCCCGATGGACTTTATATTCTCCTCGATATTAATTATGTAGTATTCCAGTAAATACGTTATCCATGTGGCAAATTTCAGTTCGATCTGATCAGCCGTTTCGGAGACATACTTTCAGACGCGCAGACAAAATATCTATAAATGGTAATTTATGATTAGGGATAATTAATTATTCGTTCTCACCAAAATGTTGGCATTTATTTAAAAATTCTGTCAGACTTTAATTTTATTTCACTGTCTACGATTTAACTTTTATTCGTTGTTATTTTATAAATAAATATGATGGAACATTCTTTACACACGGTCTGATCTCCGACCAAGTATGTACCATATAAACCAGGTTACAGATAAACAATTATATAATATATCAACTTTTTTTAAACTGTAAAAAAAGTAAAGAGTCTAAAATATGAAACGTGTTAATCTGCCATCTTTATTACATCCGCAGTTAACATGACTAAGTTACATATTTATACATTAATTATAAACAAAGTTATTAAAATATCAAACAAAATTAAATACCAATTGTAATTAATGAGCTACTAAAACGGGAAAACGTTTAATTAAAATTTAATTAATATCAAAGCATTGCCTTTATTGCGTCGCTGTCATCAAGTGACTGATTATTAAATAAACAAATCCTTGGATCCTTAAATAAATGAAAACGAAAATTTTAATAAGTTTTCGCAAGTTCGGTGCTTAAGAAAATATAGAACTTTTAAAATGGTTTTTATTGTAAGATTGAAAGGATGAAAATTTTAAATTCAACCTAACCCTATATGCACCTTTTTAAAAATAAGTGTATAGGTAAAAACTTCTTGAATATTTTTTTAGGTAAATAAATAAATAAATATCCCGGGACATTCTTTACACACTGCCATCTGGTCCCAAACTAAGCAAAGCTTCTATGGAAACCAGATAACTGATATATTACAAATACTACTTTTTTTTTTCTTAATACATACTTATATAGATATTTACACCCAGACACAGAACAAACAGACATGTTCATGCACACAAATGTTTGTCCTGGGTGGGAATCGAACCCGCGACCTTCGGTTTGGCAGTCAGAGCGTTAACCACCAAGCCAACTGGCCTGTTAATGTTGTTGCCATTACCAGTATCGAAATCAAATTAATCGGAATCATACGTTATTATCATAAATAAACGATTTGTATAAGTCGTCAACATCTTGGCAACGCTTTGGAAATCAAAATAAAATGATATGTCATTCTTAGATTATTTTAATTTTAATTACTTACTTACTGACTATTACGTCCAATAAACTATTTAAAAGTTAAGAATTCAAAATCCTATAAAGAAACTTTTTATAACCAAGCAACAATTATCCACCAATGAAATCTTAATAAAAAAACTTACATCAAAATCCCGCGAAAACCTAAAGTCCAGAAATCAAAATCACACACAAACCACAATATTTTACGTTAACGTTACAAAGTCTAACAGTTCACTACTATTACGGGGACGTAACTCGCGAAGGTTGCTCGAAGGCTATCCGCCCAGCGTGCGTTCCGTTGGGCGGGCGGGATTGGACTGGCTGTATGCTCGAACAACGTGCAATTTGCAATTGCAGATCTGTGAATTCTGACTGTATTTTGATTTCAATTTAATTTGGTGACATTTTTATGTTGCAGTTTTAGTTTAATGTTTTCAAAGCTATATTAAATATTAAGGTTAAAAAAACCTTTGAATATTGAACCTTAGAGCTCATTACTTAGGTTACATACTTAGGTACTTAACAATATAACACATACATTAATTAACAAACACAGTTAATACATCAGTAAAGAAATAGAACAGACATTTAAAAGCACACATCGTCTAAGAAAAACATTTCTCCCAAGACATAATTACGGGCGCTTAGTACACAGTTATTGTATTCTAAATCCATTGTTTAAGGATAGATACGTAAAAAAACGTAATACACCAACAACAATCGGACAGACAGAGTACAAAATAACAAAAGAACAACTCTGTAGGGCTATTTCATTTCTCAAGAACGGTAGTGGAAGCAAACGAAACGAATCGTTACACTGTAACGTTCCATTAGTGGCCTGTCACCGGCGAGCGTTCAAAAGGAATGAAAAGAAAAGAAAGAAAAGCACGAAAGAATGGCGAAAAAAGTTTTCTCGCTGATACACATCAGTAGGGTGCTTGCGCTATTTCGCGGCAACGCGAGTATTTTGTCGACCTATATACACATTGTTATGTTGATACGATAAGTTATTGGTTAGTTTACCCTATCTTATAAAACTCGTTGATGCATAAACGATAATCCATATTAGGCCTGAAATTTTTAATCAAAAACATTTTATTCCAAGTCAGAATATGACAGTCATTTATTTATGAAGTTATGAATAACGTACGTGTTTATATTACCACAATAATACAAATGCAGCGAAAAAAAACGTGTTTTTAAACTTCCAAATTCAAAATTGCTAACCGCTAAAACCAGTGAATGCCAAACAAAAAACTCGAGCCCTGCTAATGCACCTCAAATGCTTCCAATCAGGGCTCGGGAAAATTTACGACTCCCCCTAAGTAGGCCCGAATAAAATATAACCAGCGATTTATCACTTGCACATCGAAGTGAGGATTTGCAACAGGCTCTCGGTATGAGCACTTAGCTTTCGAAATACGGGCAAGGAAAAAAGTTTGAGAAACATTACATTATCATTATTGTTTTCAAGGATTTAGATGGAGCTTTTTAAATAACATGGTTAGTGTTTGATTGGCCATTTTATAGAAGACTTGGCTATGGAAATCTAATTTGATTAAAAGCGTACAATTCACTCTACATCGACATTGACTTATGTTTGAAAGTACGGTATCAAACCACGGTCTTTGAGTTACCAAAGACTACTTTACATCAAAAATATTAATGGATCTTTAATAAAAATACACTCTAAAAGCTCGCATTCAAAAGATTTCCACGTAACCAGTGCGACTGGTAAAGGTTTTCCCCAAAATTTCACGTATCGCCGAGGTTTTCATCTCCCAAACGGTTGTTATATGAAACTCGAGACAGATATGAAAGGTACGTCTAAGAAGAATTTAATATAACGTTGCGAGGTATCGATCTCGTGGAGGTAACAATTCATATTTTTTACTTTTATACGCCTTTGATTATGCCAAAATACAATAGCGTGTTAAAATGACTCATTAATCTAGGATGAAAAAATAATTATGATTAAAATACTTAAAATTATGGATTGAGAATCACCAGTAATTTTTTTTTATTCTAGTGGAATTTTGTTTCTCTTTCACGCAAAAAATACTAAATGAATGAAACGTGACACATAGAAGTTTTAATCTGGATTATCAGACACTTGGAGAAATGTAATATGCACAGGAGAGCAGATGAAACCGTGAGAGTCAGCTAGTTGATGATATTTTTGAACAAAATTAACGTAGACTATACTATTACTGTCTCTAGTAGTCTTAGCAGTATGCTGTAGTTTTGTGTGAAAGAGTTACAAACATCCCTCCATCCGACTTCAAAACAGTTTGCATTTATAGTAGATATACTAGTAACTAACCTAACCTCATCGGTATCATATAGCTGTAGTACCTTATTTGTTAGTACATAGGCGTTTGCCATTACGACCCAGCTATTAGCCGTTATTTATATAGCTTTCCAACAACTGAATGTTTAAAAAGAAATCACAATAATATTTCTTCGGTAAACATTGAATAAATAAACCACAGTTTCTTATTACTTTTTTCACTATCATCTTTATAAATGGCTCACAACCTGAAGAGCTTTAGTAAATATTTATCATTACCGTTCTAAGACACGTACCTATCAAATGAGAATACGAATGTATCAAATACAAGCAATATTTTCTTCTATTTTTCCAAGGATTCTGTGACGAAAAATGATTCGGAATAAATAAGAACGACGTCGGTCTCGATTCTCATATTATTTTATGAGAGAATTGATGGAACATTGCTTGGGGAACAATATAATGTAGGTACACGATAAGTACTTTCCCGTATGTAATAGCCGACCAGCGTCACTTCTCAAGAGATAAGTTGTCCTATACCTAGTTCATTTTTAATCAAAAACAGTATTGCAATTTCATGAGAGGAATATTTAAACTGGACACAGGCTACGGTTTAAATATGTACAATTTGTTTTACTACTATTATATTATTGCATTATTGAAAAGTGGAATGTATTGCCTTGTGTTTTAAATCAATCTCAACATGGTAATCTATGCGGCCAAATATGGGAAGCACAAAAAGCCTACAACTCCTATGTTTAATGCTCAGAATAGACCTGGTAACGCATATTGCCCAAAAAATAAATCATTTATTAAAGTAAATAAAATCGACGCAGCGACACTATATCGACATTTGTGAACAGGCACGCGAGATTCCTACATTGTAGCAGCGAAGTTTTTGCAAGATTACCATGTATAACAAGCTTTCAACATCTATAGTTGGTTCCGAGGTACGATCACCTAGCCTGGCGGATGATCATTTCTTTTAAATGGAGGAGTTGGTGTAATTAGTGTAACTAATTTTAAAAATAAATCCTGCCCTCAAGTCCTCGTCACAAGCCAACCTGCCGAAGTCATTTCACAATTGGTTTACTGTAAGTGTAAATTGTATACTGTGTCTTTTAGGTAGTTACGAGGCCTGTTTTATTTGGAGCGTGTTCTTCGGAGATAGCTTAATTTGTTTTATTTAAGTAAAGACGGTGATGAAATTCATAGCAGTCGCTCGTCTCCCTAATTTATTTGTCCACTAGGCTTTGTCTACGACGTTCCTCGCAATTACGTCTATAGACCTATAGACATAAAGTTTTTATTTGCTTATTAGTACAAATTAAGATGTGTTAAGTTCGGTATTATTACCTTAATTTACCTAATTTACTTGTGAATTTAATAATATGTAACTATGTATATACGCAATAAGTCTTTCAGAATGAAAATATACTCATAAGGTATTTTTTTTTATACCACATGGGTCGACAAACAATCGCACAGTCCGCCTGATGGTAAGTAGTCACCGCCGCCTATGGACATTTGCAACACTAGGGGCATCGCGAATGCATTGTCGACCCTGAGACGTGAAGTTGTTATGTCTCATGTGCCTGTAATTTCACCGGCCCCCTTACCTTTCTAACCGACAGTAATACAAGTGCACTACTGCTTCACGGCAGAAATAGGTAAGGTGGTAGTACTTCCCCAGGCGAACTCTGCACTAAGAGCTCTACTACTCGTAAAAGTTTTATCTTCTTTGTAGACTATCAATATACTACCTGATAATCCTTATAGTCCGACTCATAATTATATTATGATTGGGAAAGTAACTCTGTCTCTATATATTTGTAACTTTTCAACACTGAACTGCCCCCTTATTCAGCTAATACAAACTTTGTCGGCGAGTCGCTGCTCGGAGGCCTCGGAGAGCTTAACTCTCACGTGATTAGTAGTGTTAGCGTAGTTAGCGAAAGAGACAGAGCACGGAGGCCGCGACGAAACATCCTCGAGTTAGTGTCATTTTCCTTACAGAATCGAGCCTCTGATCTTAAACAATTTTTTTAAAGATATATGTACATTGGACCAATTACAAATAAAAAGGGTCAAGTATTCTGCTTGCCAAACCCTTTCATTAGATGCCTGGATATCGGTTGGATACCGGAGATACATATGATTTATTAATCGATAAATTACGATCTAATCACCCCCTTCATTGGTTCTAGAATGACGTCACTTATATAATAGATAGCTTATTTTGCATTGTCATCAAAATCTTTTAATCAAAAATTAGATTACCTAATTTGATATAGGAACATTTTAAGTTTCTACTCCGGGAACCTAGTTCAAGCCGCGGGACGGAAGACACTCCCATATATAAATATGTATCGACCTACTACACTGTCAAGAACTAACGCACATTCAGATAGTAATATCCTCCGATTTAATATCAAGCAGCAGTGAAGTGACAGTTTTATCAAGTGAGAAGCCGAAATATCTCCACAGTAACCCGCGTACGACGCTACGGGGACGTTCAGAAAGTATTTGACAGTAAGACTGTTTGGGGGCGAAGACAGCCGCCGGCGTCTCCGTAATCTGTCACTTGTCAAGATACATAAATACCGCGAGACTGGGAGACAGGTTCGGAGACGCGATAATACCGCTCCTCGAGGGTTTATTTTTAATAATGGATACGTGCCCAATTTATTATGGTGAATGGAAATTATCATCTTGTTCTTTTTCTGATTTTCGGTCCATCTTTATACAGTGCTATTTTTCCCGTGTCTCGTGCAATTTTCTTTTAGTATTTATGATCATCATAAATTTAATCATTCTTTTAAATAATAATTGTGCATAGTCCACATAGGTAGGGAAAGCTGGTTAGAATATAATGATCTGACTGATAAAAATGGTATTGATACGACAGAGAGTTCAAATTGCTGCCACATTCTTGGTACCAGTAATTCCAGCATGATTAAAATTAAGTTCCAATAAACATAGAAAATCTAATAAACTGTGGATAGATTTAAGATAGAGAGTATCTTTTAATGATAAAAGATAATGGTTACCACACAAAGTTTACACAAAGAACAAATTTCTCGCTACCCACATCGAAACCTTGAAACTCCAGAAATCCTTGAAATAAATATACCAAGATACACTCGGTAGTCATCCCTAAAATATTCACATTTTACAAGGGTATGTTAATAGTTATGTAGTGGATGACCCCTACGAAGAAAGGCCCCGGGCGACGTACCGTTGATAAGTTACTCAGAGCTATGTACCTTCACAGATATCCCATTTTAACAGAGAAAATTATGGTCGTAAAGTCAGCTTCGATAAAGTTTGGATATTTCATTTTGGACGATATTTATTGCTTGAGATGAATGGTAATGTGGTTGCAATAACCTTTTGGGTCTTTGTATTTAACAAATAAGTCTTGGCTCTTCAATGCTCTCCAATTTCAAGGAGCATTATCAGAATTTATCTCAGATTAAAATCGAGTATATTATTTTTACTGTCATTGACGTACTTTAGAATCTGACAGTTTTGATTGCTCACAGCCCCTGGCCTCTATATCTTCGGGGTTTTGTGGCCAAAAAAAGTTGGGTTAAGTGCCTTAGGCTCTAATCAAACACCAGGCCCCTATTTCAGCTAATTACAAATTTTGTCGGCGAGCCGGCACAACGAGTCCTAGGATAGTAAACCTCTCGAATGATTGCGTAGTTAGTGAAAGAGATAGAGCAATGAAACCACGGCGAAAGTCCTTCGAGCTTGTGACATTTACTTTACAGAATCACAACCATTCAAGAAAATAAAGAAAGCGAATTTTAAAACAATGTCCGATGTGTGGCTATTTAAACACAACTATTTTGACATATATTTTCCTTTTGTCCCTATTGTCCCTTGTAAAATGCAGGGAGTATCTGTAAATACCCATAAACTTGGGATTACCAAAAAGAAATGACCTCAAGATATCCGAATTGCATCAAAGATTGTATCCAGTCAAGGGTGATCATCAATTTGAGTCCCCTCATACGTCCCAAAGCAGGTAAAGCCATCCCAACGTAGTTAGTGTCGTAATACTTTTGGGGAGAGTAAAGCTGCTTTATCAGCAGGGATACGGATGACGCCACAATGGAAAGTAAATCCAGCGCTAGTGTTATGGGAGAGATTGAGGAAGTGTAACATACTGGGGAGTGGGTAATGCAGGATAGGAAAAGGAATGCCTTCCCTCAGCAATGAGAGCCACGTTCCATCAAAGATATTTCAACTCTCAACATGACTTCTGATGAATATTATTGTCGTGTTCTGGCCACTTTACCAATCCCAGGCTATACGTAATCATTTCGCAACAATCAAACGATAATATTAAAATCGAATCCCTTCCCGAAAATCGATCGGTTCTCAATGGCCTTGGCTATACTTTTTAGTAGTCGCTCACGACATTCAGGAGATGAGTTCGCATGGTCAAAAAACCGCGTAGTCTAGGATCCTATTAAACTTATTAGGGGCTTACATTTTCATTAAAACATTTATTATTATTTTTATTTCTGAACAAATTTATGTTTATTCTCTTATCGAGGGTAAACATTATTAATACTGGCACGTATTCGAAACAAATTGCATTAACGTTACGGTAAATTTATAGCTCCTTCATAACAAAGTTTTCACTGTTATCAGATCACAAAAACGTAATGTAATTTCTCATCATAACTAAATCATATTTGCAGCTTTAAAACGTGACCTAATAAAAGTTGTACGCTCCTAGACTAATAGGCTGCGAAATAGGTGAGTAACAAGTAGATTTGAAACTGGATTAAATCTCCCAATCATTTTAAGGCCGATTGTTTTTGGAAATGCTTTTGTTGACCTGCAAAAGTATACTGAAGTGGTCATCTGCATACTCTTTAGTTACCTCTTCTACAGGCTAGAGACAAGATTATACAAAAAACAAATATCTAGAATGTAATTTCGCTGGATCTCCTTCTCTGTCAAGTCCAGGAAATACGGCGGTCGGCGAGGTAACACGTCTGTGGTGCTAGTGCGTCCAGTCAGTGACAGCGGGTCTAATACGTCCTGAAGATGCTTCGTGTAGAAGCGAAACACGTGTCGATTTCTTGTTGAGTTTACTTGTTTGGGACTTGACAGAGAAGGAGATCCAGCGGAATTAGTTACTAGATATTTGTATAATCTTACAATGGATTTCCGTAAAGCCACGCCTGAGTCAATTAATTAGCTTTTAGATAGGTTAAGATGGTAATATTCGTAACCGCTACCACACAGCCTTTGAATCAATTCAGAAAAATCTTGTGTAGGTATAGTAAGGTAGTTCAATATAGTTAAATATAAATAAATAAATAAATATCCCGGGACATTCTTTACACACTGCCATCTGGTCCCAAACTAAGCAGAGCTTGTACTATGGAAACCAGATAACTGATATACTACATATACTACTTACACCCAGACACAGAACAAACAGACATGTTCATGCACACAAATGTTTGTCCTGGGTGGGAATCGAACCCGCGACCTTCGGTTTGGCAGTCCGAGCCCTAACCACCAAGCCACCTGGCTTGTCAACATATATAAAACAATAGTTGTTCCTTGCGGTTTAACCCATGTTCCCACGGGATGTTACATTTCCAAGGCACAAAAAGTATCCTATGTGTTATTTCAGGGCATTTTCTACATATGTGCTAAGTTTCATTCAAATCCCTTTAGTAGTTTTTGCGTGAAAGAGTAACAAACATCCATACATACAAATTATTCATAATACTAGTGGGATATATAGGCATCGAAATCATTACTTTATGAATTGGTCTCCATATACAAAACTCAATTTTACAATGCTAATGTCACGTATACAGTTTGGATCTATTGACAAGGAATTATGTGTGATTTATTTATTAGGGTTGCCAACAGATGATACACAAACACATACACATATTTCAAACAAAAAGAGTAGACTTGGTGGACATCCACTTACAGGCAAACACAACATACACAAGTAACTATAACTAATTATTTCCTATCTATTAAAAATTACAAAAATTACAAATGAAATAATATTCAATCAAAAGTAAAATAAGAATAGAAAAATAACAAGATTAAAATCTAATTAAACAAAATTAATATAAACCTTAATTAAAAACAAAATGAAATTTAGAGACCGTGTAACAATAAAAATAATAGTGAGACGTCGTAACCTACGACTTATTTACATATCAGTAATTATACTGTAAAGTATTTAATTAGCTACGTTCGCACGAGTATCAACGACGTCTGCCCTCACGTGTCTGCCCGTTCGGGTTAGCGCAATTGGTGACGTTCCCCCTCTCCGCGCGGTCCGCACCGCGCTACCGATCAAGCCACGCTCTAAGCGAATTAATAAAAAATTTTTTGAGTTTCAGTTCTATGTATGGGGAACCCCAAAAATTTTGGATTTTTTTCTGATTTTATTTTAAAATCTTACTGCGGATTACATCTACGCACCAAATTTCAATAATGTAGCTCTTATAGTTTCGGAATAAACTGGCTGTGACATACGGACGGACGGACAGACAGACAGACAGACAGACATGACGAATCTATAAGGGTCCCGTTTTTGTCATTTGGCTACGGAACCCTAATTAACAGAATTAAAATATGCTTACTTGAACCAAACCAAATAAAATATAATTTTAAAATTTAAACAAAAAATCGATGGCCAATATCATCATTGACATTCAAACACTCACCGAGGGCAACAATATATCATTACATCATCATTATCATTTACATAATATCATTGTCTCTTTCTATCATTAATGACGTTAATTTGTCCTTGTATTATCTTGTCTTATCCTTTGGGACTCGCGCTGGTGTCACCCTTTCAAAGGGAGATATAAATAATGCCCAAACAACTAATTAGTTCATAGATCATTCAGCCCCGGTACAGGGCGTTGTTCTTTTTGGTTTAGACAAGCAATATAATAATATCCTGGGACATTCTTCACACACGGTCAGCTGGTTCTATATTAAGCAATGTACTGCTTGTACTTTGGCCACCACACAACTGATATACTACAATTACTACTTCTTTACTTTAAGTAACTCTATACTAAAGATTTGTATGTAAGTATGTTTGTTACTCTTTCACGCAAAAACTACCAAACGGATATGGATGAAACTTGGCACATAGATAGAGCATATCCTGTAATAACATATAGGCTACTTTTTATCCCGGGAAAATGTGATATCCCTCGGGAACGCGGCCAAATAGCTAGTAAGTACTACATAGTATAAAACAAAATCGCTTCCCGCTGTCTGTCTGTCCCTATGCATGCTTATCTTTAAAACTACGTAATGGATTTTGATGCGGTTTTTTGAATAAATAGAGAGATTCATTGTCTGCTTGTATTCCACGGAAGTGCGGGCGAAACCGTGGGGAACAGCTAGTATAATCAATAATCAAATAATATTTACCAAAAGGGTTAAAGTAACCAATGATATGTTAATTATTGAAAATGTGTTAATAACAAACACTTAACCATGCATAGTTTATATTATTTTAAACCACAGACCCTCCATAACTTCAATAGAATATACATATTTAAGATTTACTAAGCTGTATTTTTTTACGTAAGTTTAATAATCCTTCGCTTTGAATACAAAGCAATTATTAATGTTTTAGTTAAACAATTCAGGCGTTAATAAAATATTCAGTGTTAATTTTGTACTATTCAAGGTGCGTCAAATCTAAAATGCGATCTTAAAAATTCTCATTTTGGTTTGTCTTCAAAAGTCTTTTACAGATTGATCGTTAGGAACGATATGTTTGCCTGTAGGCAAGTTGCAAGTTGCAAACCTTGCAGTTGATAACGGTTTTAAATCCTATTAAAATGATAAATACGTCAATACTTAATGTTTGTGTGTATGCATGTTTGTTACTCTTTCACGCAACTCCGGAATAACTCGTAATAAGTGAATTAATATAGGCTATTTTATCCTGGAAAAATCTCAGGAACGCGGGTAAAACCGCGGGGGACAGCTAGCTATCTGTCCAGTAGATTTTGCGTGAAAGAGTAACATACTCCATACTCACAAAGATTCGCATTTACATTATTTGTAGGATAGTCGATCGTATTTATTCTAAAAAAGAACATTAAACTCAACTGTAGTAACGTGAATGGGTCGTACTAATGACGTCACAGATGAGCCCAAATGAAGGACAATGTTTCAGTACACATTACTCGTTTTAAATGAAGCTAATTGCCCAAAACAGTTTAGAGCGAGCAGTGTAGCAGCAGTTATATAGTTTTGGAGCTATCATTTATTCATTGTTAATACTTGGCCTAAGTATGTTGTTCAAGTTTGAGATGGACGCGACTTTGTAAAGTTCCCTTTGAATAAAATACCAGTTGATGTTATTGTTGGTTTGTTTGTGTAATTTTGACACTTGAATTTAATTTTAGATTGACGGCTATGCTTTATTGATCCTGCTTGTATTATTAACGTGAAAGTTTGTGACAATGTATGGATGTTAATATGTAAAAGCTACTACTCAACGGATTTGGATGAATGAATCGTGGCAAATAGATAGTTTATAAACTGGTTTATCTCACAGGATACTTTTTATCTAAGGAAAATGTAACATTCCTTGAGAACGCGTGTGAAATCGCGTGGGATGGCTAGAAGATTTATAATAGTGGTATTATTATAAACATATTTGCTTATTATTTTTAAGTCGATGATAGTTCTGTTGGTAGTTACTTTCGAATTCGAATAAAGCTATGAGCTTGAGCTTACTTTAAATTTGACCTTCATAGGTGCCTTTCGAGGGCCTAAACTGAATAAATGGTGAAAAAACATCGTGAGGAAACCATAGTACCCGCGCAGTATTTGGGTACATAAGAGTACCCGCCTGGCTGGCCCTTATCCTCGAGTGGAAATAAAGTGAGTAAAATATAAACTTATTCCGATAAATAATTTCCTTTATATTTTTCTTTGTTTTACAACAAGTAATAAATTTTTACCAAAAAAAAAATATAAAAAATAATTGGGAAAAAGTAAAACACACGGAATAAGAAGTGCTAAGTCGAAACTTTAGTAACTACAGTAGTTGCCCTCCGTAAGTTCCCTTTTAACGACTAAACGGAATAAATGACTTCAAATGTTCAAGTACCTGACAGGCTATAAAAATATATTTAACTACAATGTTTACATGAAGAAAGTAAGTTAAGCGATAACTAAAATAGAATCACCGAGACATCTCAACGGTTCGTTCATTCTGTAAATGTGCTCAGCCCGTATTTCAGTGCACAGTGTTAAGTATCTTAAATAAGTGTTTAAGTGACTTTAGGTTTAAATGGATTGTAGAGCTACGAAGGTTTGGAGGTGGCACTTATAAATCAGGTACCTTTATTTGACATAATTGAAACATGGTGACATGTTTTTTTTTTTTTTTTTTTTATGCCACGTAGGCCAACATACAAGAAGACGGTCCACCTGATGGTAATTGGTCACTGCCGCCTATGGACATTTGCAACACTAGGGTTATCGCCAATGCGTTGTCGACCCTGAGACGTGAAGTTGTTAAGTCTCATGTGCCTGTAATTTCACCGGCCCCCTTACCTTTCTAACTGAAACACAGTAATACGAGTGCACTACTGCTTCACGGCAGAAATGGATAAGGTGGTAGTACTTCCCCGGACGAACTCTGCACTAAGAGCTCTACTACCTACTACTCCTAATAAGTAATTTTAAATAATATCGCTCTTCATGCAGTTTTTCAGTGATTTTTCGGGTGAAAGTTTTGGGCGTTTTGGTGCAAGTTAAAAATCAAACATTTAGAATCAAATCTTTTGCTATGCAAAATGTGCACATTAAAAAATTACTAATACTTTACAGTATCTGAAAGGGTAATTGATTCTTTGCTTGGTGAGGTATTTTAAAATTGAATGTAGATAATTTAAATACGACGTATTTCACGATTTTATTTAAGCCATGACTGGCCTGGGATCTACCTAGTTATTTTTTAGCTTTTAGAACATTATGCGCATCATAATTATTTTTCTTTACAATTATACAATTCAACGTAAAAACATTTTTTTACATATTTTATTTAAGCTTTCGTTTGAGATTATACAAAAATCAAATATCTTCGTGTAGAACCGAAAAACGTGTTGATATTTGTTTTTTGTATAATTTAATAATGAATTTCAATGCCACGCCTGAGTCAATTAGTTATTTAAGCGTTCATTTATAAAATGCTTAACGTCAGCGTGATTAAATCTATATTGTACCTATATAAAAGGAGAAACTGACTGACATATCAACGCAGGGCCTAAACTTAATAAGGGTTAGAAACTTAAAACTTTGCACTTTTATAACGTAGGGGAGAACTATGAAAGGATTTTTGAAAATTCACCCCCTAAGTGGGTATTATTTCAAACTAAACGCGGGTGAAACCGCGGGGGATAGCTAGTTCTTCTATAATCACCATATCTGTGAAATCTTTAAGACACCCAAAACTACCACATCTAAACCCAAGAACCAATCCATTTCTGACTCCATAACCCTCCTAATGCCATCTGTGATTAATAGCCCGCCATGAGACGAGGGTCTAAACTGTCTCCGGAGCAGTTATACGGTTAAATGACAGGTATATTGTGCCAACTCTTTTGTTTATATCCCCCAGTTTAAGTAGTTTAGTGGAAATTAATATAAGTCTTGTTTTGGAGTTGACTTGGGGGCAAGACTTCAGTTTGTCTGGTAGTTTATGAGGTACGAAATGATGGTTGATTTAAGAGTTACTAGCATACGTCTTTTAGTTTAAATCGGGTAGGTACTGTATGTTTTCCGAGATAAAAGTATCTGTTGTTAATCCAAAATCAAATCTGTGCACATTTTATTGAAATTCGTTCAGTCGTTACGCTTTGTGCTAAGAACATTCAAACACACAAACATTAGCAATTATAAAATTAAAATAATTTTGGTAATGTATTTTATTTGAACTTTTAATTAGACTATAACTAAATGAAACATTCCCAAGATTTGTTCTTCATAATATATAGAGGGACCAGTTGGCTTGGTGGTTAGACTCCCTGAATGCCAAGCTGCAGGTCATGGGTTGGATTCCCGCCCAGGACAAACATTTGTGTGCATGATCATATCCGTTTGTTCTGTATCTGGGTGTAGTGTCTATAAGTATGAATTTAAGAATATCCTGGGAATATTTAGTTATAATACTTTATACCCGTGCCTGATCCTACCTAGTGGCAAACAACTATAAGGTGTTTATATTTTCAAAACAAGAAAATGATATAAAAAGCAACGCTCCACTTCCGACCTTTATCAATTTCACTTAGCAATCTTATCCGTTAATTTCACAGTGACCGATCCCGAGCATAGTAATTTCTAACAAGAAATATTGGGCGTTGGAAAAAAAAAATTAAAATTCCCGTGTAGCAAACTGAAGACACGATTTTTATTAAAGCAAAAAAATGCCGAAAAGCGCTCCGTAGAAGGCGACGGCCCTGCGGGAGGCTTTTATAAGGCAGACAATAAATCAAGGGCGGGAAAATATTTAAAAGCTTGCCGCACCAAGATTCTCTAGTGCTGTCTACTTGTGCCTACATGATTCGAGTCTCAATAAATATTTTTCTACCAGAGCCTACATCCTGTGGGTTCACCTGCGTTCCCAAAGGATCCTTAGGCCTCACCCTTGGAGTTCAACCTCAAACAGTCATGAGCCGTCTGCTTCCAACGGCTTCCAGTGACTCTGACCATATCGTCGGTCCACCTGGCGGGAGGTCGTCCCATACGGCGTTTTCCTGTACATGGTCGCCACGGAGAAAATGAGGGAAATTATTTTATGCGTGTGACAAAATTTTATTTAAATCTGATCAGCCGTTTGGAGCGTATTTGATCCCATTTTTTAGACGGACAGACAAACAGACTATCATTTTATAAACTATATATAGCTGTCCTCCGCGGTTTTACCCGCGTTTCCGAGGGATATCACATTTTCCCCTTGATAAAAAGTAGCCTATATGTTATTCCAGGATATGCTCTTTCTATGTACCAAGTTTCATGCATATCCGTTTAGTAGTTTTTGCGTGAAAAAATAACAAACATACAAATCTTTATAATATTAGTATCGACCATAAACAAATAATATTTTCTTCCTCAATTACAATAAGGGATATTTTTCATCATAATAATAATAATTTATAAATATGATAAATGACATAATCATATTGTTACTAGCTATCTCCTGCAATTTCATGCGTTGTCTTATAAATAAAAGCCTATGGGCTGTGTGCACTTTTCTGTTCCTTCGTTTAGCCGTAAAAGAGTAACAAATAAACAAACCAACACACTGACGCATTTATAATACTAAGTACATCAATCTCTACAACAAAATTCGGCTTACTATAAATTAAAGCAGACACAAGTGGAATAAATCATATCTTGTGGGCGGCCACAGTATGGCAGGAATATGCCTCGTTTCCGGCTTCATGAAATACATCTTACGCTACTCATATACGTTGGTATATCTACCCAATAATTGTAGGTATATAAATATAATATCTTGAGACATTATTTATACACGGTCGCCTGACTCCAAACTAAACAGGCTTGTACTATGGAAACCAGATAACTGCCATACAACTTTTCTTTTTTTAATATTAATAATAAATTAAATAATATCCCGGGACGTTCTTTACACACGGTTATCTGGTCCCAAACTAAGCAGAGGTTGTACTATGGAAACCAGATAGCTGATATAATACATGTACTTTTTTTTTTCTAAATACATACTTATATAGATATTTACACCCAGACACGGAACAAACAAACATGTCCTAGGCTACCAAACCAGCGACCTGTGGCGTGCTGGCAAGGACAACTAACTAACAAGCCAAATGGCGCGTCATAATTATTAAAATTTGGAGCAAGGGAATGTATTCAACTAATTACTTAATTACTTACAATAAAAAGCATTGTTCCGCAGTTAGAAGATATAAAATATGAGATGCTTTGCCAAAAGCTTTTCAACTTCTTTGTACACATATTATATGATTTCCTGGCGATATTTTCGTTTACCAAAAGATCAAAGCAAATTTATATCTTTTTTAACTGTCAAGTAGACATACGGGTCATCCGATGGTAAGTGGTTACAGATCAACAATGGTTCGTAGCTGCCTATGCTCTGTCTCTTTCGCTTACTATGCGCTCCGTGAGAGGTAAGATCTCCGAGGCCTCGTAGCCCCGCGACGGAGTTTGTTAATTGAATAAGGTGGCAGGAGCATTGCTGCGTTGTCGATCCTGATTCGTGGAGTTGTTAAGTCTTACCTGGTATTTCACTGGCCCCTTAACCTTTCTAACAAAAACACGGCAATAATAGTGCACTACTGCTTCACGGCAAAAAGTAGGTTTGGTGGTACTACTTCCTGGGATGAACTCTGCTCTGAGATCTCTTCTACTTATTGCATTTTACCACAATCTTATCATATTTGCACCATTTCTCATTGTGAGTGACGGTTACTATTAGCATATATCTAAAAGTTTGAAGTCTCTATCTGTCACATGACGTAACATGAACGCAAGAGGGAGACCGATGCCGCTACCAATAATGCAGATAAACAGCGTTTATGAATACAAGCGATGTCCAATTATAACTTTATGGAATTCTGGTCGGTTCTTGCAAATATCCAGGTCAGCGGAAATAAACTTGAATAAGCGTAATTACAGAGATTTAACGAGGAAGTGGTTCACAACTAGTAAAAGTAACCGATAACTTTGGTAAAGTTGGGTAAATGTATAGAAACTTGCCTTCGAAGGCGCGGATCTTAGAAACATTGTTTTTTTTACTGTGTCTAGCTTGTATTTCGCCACAATCTCTCCATGTTAAGTGATGACGTAGCCCCAAGTAAGTGAGCACACACAGTTCAGAAATTATAGCTTATTTTGCTAGTATTGCAAATTTCAGTCTTGGTATTAGGTAGTATTCTTGATTATTGTTATATTTGTCGGTATTTTTATGATCTGAGTTACCTCTGCCTAGTTCCTAATAATTTGGGGTCGGTCGTTGCCATTTGCAATAATAATAAACATTAAACGAAGATATTTTATTCATACTTATATTTTCGAGTAGTAGAGCTCTTAGTGCAGAGTTCGTCCGGGGAAGTACTACCACCTTACCCATTGCTGCCGTGAAGCAGTAGTGCACTTGTGTTACTGTGTTTCGGTTAGAAAGGTAAGAAGGCCGGTGAAACTACAGGCACATGAGACTTAACAACTTCACGTCTCGGGGTCGACAAAGCATTGGCGATGCCCCTAGTGTTGCAAATGTCCATAGGCGGCGGCGGCCACTTACCATCAGGTGGACCGCCCGCTTGTTTGTCGGCCCATGTGGTATAAAAAAAAATATATATATATTTTATATAGCGGTAATATATATGAGTATGTATATAGAAAGAAGTAGTATATGTAGTAGGGATCAATTATCTGGTTTCTATTGCAGTAGCTTTGCTTGGTTTGGGATCCAATGTCCGTGTATTAGGAATGTTCCAGGATACCGATATAAAAAAAAAAACCAAATAAAATATACCCGGGTGCTACGTGATTATTGTCGCTGTCTATGGTCACATTACCAATTCATGGCCAAAGTGATAATTTCGAAACAAAACGTCAACTGTACTTTGTACGACCTGGGGATCAAACCTACGTCATTTAGTCTTTAAGCCTTTAAACCACTCGACCATCGAGGCCATATATTTTTCCTCCATGTAAAATAAACAGTGCTTTTTCAACCGTATACAAATCCTTGTACAGATTTAATATTCAAATGCACCATGTAACAAGTTTGCTAACTCAATAAAAACAGTTCTAGCTCCACAACAAATTGTCACTCAACTAATTCGTACCGGTGTGCAACCGGCTTCCATTTTTATTAAAACAACTGCAGGCTTCCAAATATAAAAATAACTAACCGTACAGAAATAAGAATCAAATTCGTTTGAAAATTGTTTATTCGAGAGTGAAATAGTTATGTGCATCATGCGCGCCTATTCGATCAATTCATTCGGCGATTCCATTCGAATTACTCCTTTGATTCGATTTTGGTACACTCACGGTGAACGTTTTTGGTTTTTAATTAATAATAGATACAGAGCCGGCGGGCGGCACGATTCGTTTGCGACAGTGCAGTGTTGTTTGTTAAAAGTTCCATTTCGTTTCGCTTTTAAATGTTATAAAAGTTGGTAATTCGATTTTATAACGGTAGCGGTGCTCGTGGATTCAATTTGATTGATAAGCCTTTGAATAATTTGTTACGTTATAACTAAATGGGAGACTGCGAGGGCTGGATAATTTTCCCACTCGGTCAATTGACAGGTTTTCTTTGCGAGGAATCTTATGTTCTCTAGGATAAATAGTCGTATTCAACATGTTAATTCATGTCCAATCAGCGGTTACGGAGATGAGTAGTATTTAAGATACACCCATAAACATTCACATTGAAAATATTTGTTAGATTATTCGATTCTGATATTCAGCCGATCTTCTGCTGAAAGTAGCATCCGCATTCATTATTATTTTATTTTTCTTTGGATAAGCTTATGTTGTACAATCACATACGACTAAATTGGTTCAGGTCTGTGAGTCAATAACAGAGATAAAATTCAGGAATAGGACCTTAAAAAAAAGCCAAACTCGCTGTACAGTTCCGAATTTTTTGGGAAAACTTTCAGAATCGCGTGAATAGTTCTGTATTAATAAATAGATGAGTGTTATCGCATTAGGTCAGCACTATGGTGGTATGGTTAGGACCTACCATACCACCAGGGGTATGGCCAGTGGTATGGTGGGTCCGCCACGGAACATTTCGCCTTAAAAGCCGGACATATCGTTTTTAGAAGCAAACGTATTCTTTTAGCCGGACTTCACTTTATTAATAAAAAAAACACGGTTAGTTTACTAATGAAACACAGTGATACGTGCAACGATATACCAAAAGCCTAACAAAAGCCGGACAGACCGGACACGTAAATATTTGGTCATGTAATGACCGTATGGAGCTAAACATGGCTAATGCTGGACACCTGGCAGAACCTAATTACTTCAGATACTATTTCTTAGCGATATAAATATCAATGTCAGTTTTTTTGGTTTCGGTTTAAAAGATTTATTTTGCAAGAGTACATTACATAGTTCACCTAATATAAAAAACATTATACGAGTGTAAAATAAATGCGTTACTCGATTACGATACATTCTTAATATATTCAATTTATATATTATTTTAGGTATTTGTTATATGTATAGCTGAGCTCCCTCATATTGTTTCTTGTATGCTATGCGCCATGATTTTTGATTGAAAGAAATTTGTGTTTTTATATTTTAAGTTTATAAGTAATAATATAAATGTGTATTATATTTTTAAGTTGATTAGTCTAGTTTTATATTAAATATCGTTAAAAAGTGCTAAGTTATTGTAATAAAAAATAAATCTAATAACCTTATTTTCAGTTATGTTATGTTCGTACCTATGTCATGTATGTTTTTGCATAAGGTATTCAAAATGCGGCTTAACCTGACTATTAGATTGTGTGTTGGTGTTCAACATATTTTATAAACTAAATTACAATATAATAAATAAAAAAAACATCGCCCTTTTCACACGACTACCAGTTGATTACTAAGCAGGTTATACCACTGCAATATCTAACCATACCAAAAATACCTACAAAAATATTGTGGTGAAGTTAAAATATCAACGCCCCGGGCTCAAAGCAACTCCGCTTTAAACGTTTTGCGGTTGCAATCAGCTCTTGCAGGAGTAATCCAATGTACCCGTCTACCGAAACAGCCATAAGCATATTTCCAATCAAACCGCACAGAGGAATCGCGATATACATTCTCAATTCTTAATAAAATACGCTGGTAAATTTCATATTCCACGCTCCTTCTGTCCTAAGTTACACACATACCGCACGCGGATTTAAGGTTTGTTTAAAGTGTGTTAAAGTTTGGAATTGAATAGAAGCGCGAGGGTTTAAGGCTCTTGAATGTAATGCAACAAAACATTTGATCGCGTCTAGTAGGGAACAGGGTATAAATAACGTTGTACAATAAAGTTGAGCTAAATCAAGGAGTATTGTTGAAGGGGGGAGCCTTGTTAGCCGTACAGTGTGCGACCGCTGATTTTTTATTTGATATCTCAATAAACCCTTGTGTTTGAGGGCTTGAGTCGGCTCTCGATTTTTTTTTCTAAGGAATCTGTATTTTTTTCCCTCTCAATCCATTGTAGGAGCGTGTTTGATTTATAAATTTATTTGGCCTGTTGTTTGGTTAGGTCCGTAATAAAGTTTATTGGTGGTAAGGAATTTTAAACTGTCTGACAAAGCTTTACATTGCTTTTTGTTTTTGAATTTATATGGGATCGTATATATATTTTTTATACAGGATTTTAAAGGTTTAGAAGTTCTGTCAAACGTAAAATTTTGTTAATTCTATGGGTGACTTGGATTTTTAAAATTATTGGCCATTTATTTTTATTCTATATGGATAGATCTCTATTGTGGTACTTTTGTAAAATAAATGGATATATCTAGTAGACCATCCGATATAAACAACATTTTCCTTGGTTGACTACTTATTTTATACGTATTAAAAACCACAAACTGCTAGAAATAAAAAATTACGTTTCTTTATAAGGTGCTTAGCGTATTAATTGGTTCAAATACAATTAGGGATCATTACACGAAAGTCTGGAAATATAAAAAAATCTCTGTTTCAGGAAGCTACATACACTAGGGTATAAATATAGAAATTACATCTCTATATAGTATTAAATAGAGTATATTTTTGGCCATCTGTTTGTGCATTATAGAGACCATTTTACAAAAAAGTTTAAGTGTCTAATTTTATGTTATCCAATCCAGGGGAAGTCGGTGCGGGTCACTAGTATCCAATATTACATAGTGATGTAATCAAAAACCAATTACAACTTAAGGCATATATACACTGTACAAAATAAACAAACAATATTAATCCAACCACCTGTGAGTACCAAACTTAAATTCTAAAATGGTGAACAACGCTTCGATACACACTTTCGCTAGGAAACATCTGATAATCGCGGTGTCGGAGTATCGGATAAATAACTGTAATCGACATTTCGCTCACGTAGGCGCCGTCGTCCTTTGCTAGTGCAACTGAACGTGGATGCTTACGCAGGTGAAATTTAGGAGGTGGCAATTTATATAATAAAAATTAAAAAAAAAGGGTGTACCGGATAATTGCATATATGGGGCTTAGAGAAGGCTTGAGATGTCTTGAATAAACAAATCACAAAAAAAAAAATACTGTAAATATGCATTGAAGATATAAATTATGGGCTGATTAATAAGCAGGCGGTCCATCTAATGGTAAGTGATCACAGCCTCCTATGGCCATTAGCGACTACGGTATCGCCAATGCATTATCGTCCCTGAGACGTGAAATTGTTAAGTCTCATGTGCCTTGAGGCTCTTCAAGAAAATAGTGAATAGGCTACTACCGGGAAAGTGAGCTCCATCTTCTGCCTCATTGTGGGATTGAGATCAATCGCAAAACCGTCATCAATAATTACTTACCTTTCTAACCAGAACATAGTAATGCAAGAGTACTACTTTCGTAAGGTGGTAGTAGATTCCCGGAAGAAATCTGCACTAAGAGCTTTACTGCTACTAATTTTTCGGATTTCATTGAGAAGGTAAGTTTTGAGACCCATTCAATGAATGAGTCACTTTAAAAATACCCAAAATATGCTCTGAAAAATATAAAACACTGCATGATGGAGATAGGTACTTTACTCTGACTGTAGTATTAATGTACGGGGTTTTATAGTGTTTCATCTATTTTAGGATATACCTATATCAAGTTGGAATTTTTTAAAAAGCTATCAGGTCGATGATTCGTTCAAAGAACCATATCCATTACACCTACTCTACTGGCTACCTCTTCCACACGAATGCAGCGCCACCGTGCGAATAGATTCGGAACATATCGGCGGTCGGTATACAACTTTACTGCACCATTCACCGAAAAAACGAATTCTGCACGAGGTACGAGGTGCAAGGTTTCCACCGCCACATCTATTTGTGCACGTGGTGTTTGTGTGTGGTGGTGCTAGTGATTTAAAAGTGCCGGCTTGGTGTCTGCTTGCATGATATTGGCCATGTAACGCAAAATTAAATAAGGTTACAATTTTCAAAATTATTTTGCGGAATCCTACTAATATTATAAATGTGAAAGTTTTTGATAATTGATGTAAAACTACAAAACAGATTTAGATGAAACTTAGGCACATAGGTACCTAGTTTATAACCAGGATACACTTTTTGTGCCGGGAAAACATTACATCCCTCGGGAACGTGGGTGTGGACAGCTAGTAGTTATACAAGTAGCATTGTCGAACCTCTTTTTAGCTTACCTTTTACGAATATTCGTTAATGACACTTCCAGTTAAAGAAAATAATGAGATAATATGTAATAGGAACGAGTGTATGCACAAATATGTTATAGTATCAACAGTATTTTATTTAAATAGTCTCCTCCACGGTTTCCCCCGCGCTCCGAGGGGTGTAACATTTTCCCGGAATAAAGTAGCTTATATGTGATTTCAAGGTTTGCTCTATCTATGTGTAACGTTTCATCCAAATCCGTTCCGTAGTTTTTGCGTGAAAGAGTAACAAACATCCATCATTCTCCTCCAACCCCACAAACTTTAGCATTTATAATATTAGTATAAAATACATTAAAATAACTTTAAAAAATCACTTGCTTAGTTCTTACATTGATTTGAGTTTTGAGAGAAGTGTGTTTGTTTCTTATTAATAGTAGTGTTATAAATAGTAAACGAACGCCATTATCGCCAACAAACTGTTGTACAGTTTGGCGATTTTTGTTGTCCATGTAAACTGCATGATTTTTATTGAATAGATGTATTAAAAAAAACACGTTTTTATAAAATCTGTCAATACTTATATGGCAAAAATTATACCAATCATTGATATCACGATGAATTCATTAAAATTTATAAACCACTAACGTTCAAAGTTAGGGTAGCCGCTAGTTAACAAAGAAATAAGTTACCCCTTTTTGGAAAAGCCCTTCTGTCAAAATTCATTGCCTGTACCATAGCATCGTAATTTATATTAATGTTTGACATTTCAATAAAAATGCTATTTACCAATGATATATTAACTATAGATGCGTCATCCGTGCTCTGAAATGGCAACATAAAATGTTGGTAATTGACCTGTTTCCATTTAGTCGCGCTCGATTTTAATGTAACTCAGGATGTACATTTATCTCTTAACAGCAGATAATTAAGGTGGCACTTATTTTCTTTCTCTTTCTTCGCGCGTATAAGCCATCTAGTATTTACGCTATTTTGGGAGCCGTGATGTTGGTTAATAACTTATCTATATTATAATACGTCATAGCTATTTAATTATTAGTACCTATCAAATGAATAAAATCCTTTTTTTCTATAACCATCTTATCCTGTGCTTTAAAATTTAAAATAATCAGTTTTTACCAAGTGTTTTTTTGTTTCGTTTTTTGTTAGTTTTGTTTGAGGCGACAGGCAAGCAAACGGTCACCTAATGGTAAGTGGTCACCGCCGCCAATGGACACCTGCAACACCAGAACATCGCCAATGCGTTGTCGAACGTAAAGTTGTTAAGTCGTGCCTGTAATTACACCGGCTCCCTTACCTTCCGAACCGAAACACAGTAATACAAGTGCACTACTGCTTCACGGCGGGTAAGGTGGTAGTACTTCCCCGGACGAACACTGTACTACGAGCTCTACTACTCAAAGTATTATAAATGATCCTTTAATGGTAAAAAAAATTGAGTATTTAACATATTTTTGAATTGAATACTTGTTCAGTTATATAAGTAAGTGTGTAAATCAGGCCACTGCGACACAACATATGTATAACTATGTTAAAATAAGTAACCAAAAATTAATTTGCCAAATTTCACTTCACTTTATTGTTAATAATGTTTATACAGGCTGAATATTAGGCGGAAGAGCGATTAAATTTTATCTCCACAAATGATTCGTGTATAAATTGTTGTAATTCGATTTTAATGAAAGTTAATTTGAGCTGTATTTATTCACGTTTCAAAGTGTTGTAGAAATGTCAATTGCTCACCTTTTTTGCTTGAAAAGGACTTAAGTAAGATTTGGTAGGTTCGATGAGTAAGAAAATTTAGACTAGTTTATTAAAAATAAAAAGCATGGGCATTATTTACACAGTCCTATCCAACAGCTCGGTCGAAGCCATCTGACGAAGTTGACCACATCGAGCGGGAATCTCGTCGCTTCTAAGCCGGAGATACTTAGGGAGGTGCAAGACTTCTACGGCCAACTATATACCTCGCAAGCGTCCCGTCCCCAACCCCATCCCGAGGATCCCAGAGCCACTCTTACCCGCCACTACACCGAGGATCTGCCAGAGGTCAGCCTGGACGAGATCGTGATGGCTCTCAGACAGCTTAAAAACGGAAAAGCCCCCGGGGAGGATGGAATCACAACGGAGCTCTTAAAAGCTGGTGGAACTCCTACGCTACTACACCTTCAGCGTATATTCAATTCCGTCCTCTTTTCGGGGAGAACTCCGAAGGCGTGGAGCAAGAGTGTGGTCGTTATGTTCTTCAAAAAAGGTGACAAAACCCTTTTGAAGAACTATCGACCCATTTCCCTCTTGAGCCATATCTACAAGCTGTTTTCGAGAGTCATCACAAATCGTCTTGCGCGTAGACTCGACGAGTTTCAGCCTCCGGAGCAGGCTGAGTTTCGAGGAGGATACGGTACCATAGACCACATTCACACAGTGCGACAGGTTATACAGAAGACCGAGGAGTATAACCAGCCCCTGTGCCATGCGTTAGTGGACTCTGAGAAAGCCTTTGACTCTGTTGAAACCTGGTCTGTTTTGGAGTCTTTGCAACGGTGCCAAGTTGATTGGCGATACATCCAAGTGCTGAGAGGACTGTATAACACCGCGACTATGACCGTCCAAGTACAAAATCAGCAGACTGAACATATCCCCTTACATAGAGGAGTGAGACAAGGGGACGTTATTTCCCCCAAATTATTCACTAACACTCTGGAGGATATGTTCAAGTCCCTAAATTGGAAAGGACGGGGCATAAATATTAACGGCGAGTACCTCTCACACCTTAGATTTGCGGATGATATCGTCATCATGGCTGAAACCGTGCAAGATCTCCAATTCATGCTGACTACCCTGGCTGATTCTTCTGCACGCATCGGTCTCCGGATGAACTTGGATAAAACCAAGATCATGTTCAACGAACATGTCATTCCGGAACCGGTTGCCCTTGACGGAGTTCCTCTCGAAGTTGTTCACGAATACGTCTACCTTGGGCAAACCTTGCAATTGGGTAGACACAACTTCGAGAAGGAAGCTCGCAGAAGAGTACAGCTAGGGTGGGCAGCATTTGGAAAACTTCGTCGAGTCTTTTCATCGCCCATACCCCAATGTCTAAAGACGAAAGTCTTTAACGAGTGCGTCCTACCTGTTATGACTTACGGAGCCGAGACGTGGACACTGACGGTGCGACTAGTTCACCAACTTAAAGTCGCTCAGCGAGCTATGGAGAGAGCTATGCTCGGAGTCTCTCTGAAGGATCGAATCCGGAATGAAGTCATCCGTCAGAGAACCAAAGTTATCGACATAGCTCAAAGGATTAGCAAGCTGAAGTGGCAGTGGGCTGGTCACATCTGCCGTAGAACCGATAACCGTTGGGGTAGACGTGTTCTAGAGTGGAGACCACGGCTCGGTAAACGTAGTGTAGGGCGCCCTCCAGCTAGATGGAGCGATGATATACGCAAACTGGCTGGCAGCGGTTGGAAACAAAGAGCTGAAGATCGAGCTCAGTGGCGTGCCATAGGTGAGGCCTATGTCCAGCAGTGGACGGAGATAGGCTGATGATGATAGTGATGAACGTTTGTGGCAATGTTTCTTTAGATGTTGGTTACTATTCAAAAAATTCCTAGATTGATTTGAATGAAACTTGGACATAAAAAATATTCTAAAATAGCATTAAAAAAAATGTTTTATGCCACTTGAGCCTACAAACAAGTAGGGGGTCCACCTGATGATAAGTGGTCACTGCCGCCTATGGACATTTGTAACACCAGGGGCATCGCCAATCCGTTGTCGAGACTGAGACGTGAAGTTGTTAAGTCTCGTGTGCCTATAATTTCACCGGCCCCCTTACCTTTCTAACTGAAACACAGTAATACAAGTGCACTACTGCTTCACGGCCGAAATGGGTAAGGTGGTAGTACCTTCCCCGGACGAACTCTGCGCTACGAGCTCTGCTACTCTTAAAGATTTTTAAGATCTATCATACATATCTGGTAACTCGAGAAAAACCACGGGGTGAAAATTTGTAAAAAAATATATAATATAGATATTTTCTTCAAGACACAAAATTAACAGACTATTGACAGAGTGAAAATTAAACAGCCTGTCAATTAACCCTAAGAGCGAAATAAAAACATATAAAAAAAAAGTCACTTATGTTTGCACCCTCAGCCATTTTAACTTTAATTCGTTCCAGCGCTTCCCTGTGACGCGTTTCCACAAAAGTCAACCCTTCACTAACGATAAAACCCTATCAAGATTAACTTCTTACCCCGCACGCGCACACACAAACCAACTGTCATATTATGACTTGAACGCAGATTAAACCCGTGTCATGGCGAGTATCATAAATCACAACTCGGAATTATTTAAATGCCATAATGACTCACGAGTAAAAGTTAAGGGAGCACCCTGTATTTATCACGCCGGACCCTAGGATTATGGGTAGGGTTAATAAATGCCGGTTGCATGGACGGCCATTTTGTTTTTATCAGCGTTCCGAATTCGAATTATGAACAGCGATTCATCTTTGTGGGTTGATTATGTTTTTTCTATTCGAGTGATTGGCTTAGTTTAGGCCGTGTACAAAAAATTGGACCTCAGAGAATCGTGTCAGTTAAATATATTTTCTGACGAAAGAGAATAATGCAACGGTAATAATAATAGTGACTAAAAGATAATGGACTGATTTTGGACCATTAGAAAGAAACATAATAAAACGGCTTATTGGTTAAATTCGACTGACGTTAGACAGACCATAGAGTCCAGCCACAGGTAGCATATAGGTACCACAAACACATTAATAAGTGCATTTCATGTTTATTTTTATAAATTTAAGAGAAATCAAGGATTTCCTTATGGACTAACAATTACATATATATTCTATATAGCCCACGGTGACAGACCCAAAGCCAATAGGCAAAGATATTGTCGATGGCATGAAGAAAGAAATAAAAAATGGCATGAACGAACTGAACTGCAGATACATAAATTAAAGAAAACACCTAATAACTTCAAACACAATTAACTAAACCGAATATTAGTGTCCCAAATGAATCGGTAAACATTGACATCGGTATCTATATCACTTATATACGAACATAAATCAATTCAACGCGTAAAATCGACGCAAACAATATTGGCGGTCGGTATTGTTTATTCGTTGGACAAAAAGTCCCGGAGTGGGCGGGGCGGGGTTAGGGATGGCTCTTCTATGTTTTTTTTTATCATTGGATATCATTAGATGGACAATCTAGAATACATGATTTTATAAAACGAAAATGTTTTATGGAATTCTAAAAAGAAAAATAATTAAATTAAGATTTTATAAACATGCACAAATTACATGTTGAAAATGTCCATAGGCGACGGTGACTACTTATCATCAGGTGGGCCGTGTGCTTGTTTGTCGACTCATGTAATACAAAATAAAACACTTCTTTATTGTATTAAAATTGTTAATTAAAAGTGTGAGTAGTTTGAAAATTCGTGTTGCAATTACACATTGGCTTTACGAATTTAGATAACATTTTGGCACATGGAATGGAATGATTTTTAACTTCTTCAAAAAAGGAGCAGGTTATCAATTCGTCTGTACTTTTTTTATGTTTGTTACCTCATAATTGTCACAGGAAAATCATAGATCCTTTGGAAACACTTGAAGAACTATGAGGTGAAAGATATCTTGGTAAAATGTTAACAATTTTTAAATTAATGAATATATCCTGTGAACTACTTTAAACACGGCCATCTATCAGATGCTATGAATAATGATGAAGCAAGCTTAGCAGAGCTTGTACTGTGGAAACAAGATATAATACATAATATACACAATTATACCTAATTATTAGAAAATATAACGTTTCAGATATTTACTTGCACTTAAAGCAACAAAAACCCTAGAACTTTTATTTTTATACTTTAAAAATATTTTTTTTAATAATTAGGCACGTGGCATCCCTACCCCTGGGAGGGGGGTGGCCATTTGTTACAATTTGCCGCCCGATCCCGGATGCGGGCCGTCTCTAATGGGCAATGCTTTATTTGGCTGCCAAAGATCTGCTCTGATGGAGCAAGAGTTAGGTTTTGTCGTTTTTTACTTTTTTTTTGAGGCGGCTTTATAAACTATGACTGTGTCTTCTTATTTAAATGTTACTAATATCTTCTTTTTTTTTAAATTAAATTATTGTCGTTCAATGTAAAATGAGTTGTCAATTTATATTATATTGAAAAGGTATATCTAAAAAAATGTAAGTTATTATATTTATTCTAGTGCTAGCTGGCTGGCAGTGGTTGGAAACAAAGAGCTGAAGATCGAGCTCAGAGGCGTGCCATAGGTGAGGCCTATGTCCAGCAGAGGACGGAGATAGGCTGAACATGATGATGATAATGATATTTATTCTAACTAAAGGGCTTCACTTGAGCGACTTTAATTAATGTTTTTACAATAAAAATATTTCGGAACAAATTCTCTAAATAATTCCAATTCGTAATTAAAAAGAACTAATCGCACAAACACACGTAACGACATTGTTTTATACCATTTAGATAAACTCTGGGAACATTCATCTCCACAAAACCAATAAACGACTCATCTCATAACTTAAATATAAAAAAGAGCATCTTCATTGTGTAGGTGTACATATACAATTATTGGTATAATCATCAGAGACATTGTTGCAAAAAACAAAGGGCGAGCTGCGTCACGGCGCGCAGTTACACATTCCTATTGACTGAGGGCCCATTATTAACGTAATTACCCTAATTCGAGTGCCACCATACGTTTGGTTCAAAGGAGACGCCGTGGAAAAATGTTCCTGACACTGTAAAGGCGATGCTCTTTTAAAAAATAAACATTACGGCTAGTTCAGTGTTGATTACAGCCTTGATAAAATAATAACATTGTAAGAAATACTAATAAGGTTTTGTTGTTTATTTATGAAATATGACACATCAAAAATATGTATATTAAGTACTATATAATAAATAATTTATTATAAATAATAATAAATATCCTGAGACATTATTTTACACACTGCCCTCTGATTTCAAACTAAGCAGAGCTTGTACTATGGAAACCAGATAACTGATATACTACATATACTACTTTTTTTTCTAAATACATACTTATATAGATATTTACACCCAGACACAGAACAAACAGACATGTTAATGCACACAAATGTTTGTCCTAGATGGGAATCGAACCCGCGACCTTCGGTTTGGCAGTCAGAGTCGCTTACCACCAAGCCAACTGGCCTGTCATATTAAATTAATGTAATACTGATTTTCATCATATTGAAATGTCCATTTGGACAATCTTTTTGTGGACTAGAAAAAAAACTAAACAGTGATATACTACTTTCTACATACAGCCTAGAACATGCTGAGTTGGAGGACCGATTTGTGGACTACGTGGTTATGTACCTTGTTTCTGTACAATTTTTTCACGGTTTCCCCGCGTTTATCAATATCATATATAGCCTACGAAGGTGATGATCTGTCAAAGGAACCCTATTTGTAAATTTTCTTCTGTCTTTTTTTATTTTATTTATTTATTTCTTTTTACATTTTCTACGGACTCTTAGTCCATACTCTTTGACGATTCTACGATAAATTATTTAAAGATTAATTGTATTGTGTTTTTAAAAATTAACATCTTAGCGCGCTTGCTCAGCTCGTTGTTTTGAACGGAGGCTTGTGGTTCCTTAATATATAGTGTTAAATTTTTCTTTTGCCGAATACATGAATTATAAATAAAGAACTTAAGATTTACTTAAATTTAGTTACACTTATTCATCAAAATTTATAATTCTAAATATTAAAGTATAAGGTATTTCGGCCTCGGATGGTTTCGCTGTGACTACAGGCCGTACTATGCCTTAACCGTCGCGGCTATCTACAAAGACGGAACGCTTAGGGCGTGACCGCTAGCCGATGGTAAAATGGCACAAACAGTCATTTAAACACATATGATTCATTAATACACGTTACGCTTCAATAAAAGGGCAGACTGTAGTTTTTATTACAGAGCTACGACGCCTTATGGCAAATATTTTATCTGGCTAATTATTTCAACCAAAAAGAAAGTGCGGTCTGGGAATACCCCAGGTCGGTTTTGGTGTTTTTTTTATATGACTGGATGGATGCTGAAAGTGGTCATCTAAATTATTATTGTTAAAGCCACCATTGCAGCTTCCTTCCTCATGCGCCTAGCTAAAGATTGGAATTCTCTCCCCTCGTCTGTGTTCCCAGATACTTACAACTTGGGGCTCTTTAAGAAAAGAGTAAATAGGGTACTAAAGGGAAAGCAAGCTCCATCTTCGGCCTCATCTTCACTTACCATCAGGTGAGATTGCGGCCAATAGCAATCCCGTAAGAAATAAAAAAAAAAAAAACTTTACCCAGACTGTTATCGCTTTGATTGAAACTAGAACTAATCAAATTACAGATATTTACTGTAACTTAGCTAAAATATATTAAATAAATGCTAAATAAGCTAGTAATATTATAAATGCGAATGTTTTGTGTGGATGCATGGAGGATGTTTGTTGTCTCTTTCACGCAAAAACTACCTAACGAATTTGGATGGAACTTTGCACATAGATAGAGCATACTCTGGAATAACATAAATGCTTTATTTTATCCCGGGAAAACGTAACATCCCTCGGGAGCGTTTTTATAGAAAGTTTTTATAAATTAGGTCGAATTCTAGATGTACATGTAGGGTAAAATAATTGCAGATGTAACTGACGCGCTCAGAGACGCACATTCAATATAATGATTTCATCCATTAGTTTGTCCCTTTCTATACCTAATCAATAAACAAAGGTATTTTTTTTTATGCCACTTGGGCCGACCCAAGCAGACGGTCCACCTAATGGTAAGTGGTCACCGCCGCCTATGGACATTTGCAACACTAGGAGCATCGCCAATGCGTTGTCGACCCTGAGACGTGAAGTTGTTAAGTCTCATGTGCCTGTCATTTCACCGGCCCCCTTACCTTTCTAACCGAAACACAGTAATACAATTGCACTACTGTTTCACGGCGGAAATGGGTAAGGTGGTAGTACTTCCCCGGACGAACTCTGCACTAAGAGCTCTACTACTCTAAAACAGTCTCAAATAATATTGGTCTCATTGAAGATTCGTAGATTTTTTATAAGTACATTATGCAAGAGTCCACATTGCACTTTACGTTACTGAACCTCATTTGAAGGCAAATAATATATCTTGTGCTATGCCACATAAGATTTATTTTCGATTAATAAATACCTAATTAATAAATACCAAAAAAGATTTTTTTTTAAACACAATCTATTGTGGTTGTGGATGTTATTATGTCGCAGGATATCGACATCTTCAGTTGCAATCTGTCTAAATTCGCAGAAGCAATATACAGTTCTATGAAAACCAAACAAACTCTAAAATACATAATATATAGCTACTTTCACCCAGATACAGAACAAACAGACAGTGTTTCCAGTGCACCACTTTCTTTTTCCAAGCTCAAAAGCATAGTAAACGTCTAATAAATCGTTTTAACACCTAAGTACCTTTTTTTTTTTTTTTTTTTTTTTACGCTGGGAAAAATGCGTTCCGCATTCCCCCCCATTGGAGGATGGGGGGGGTATGTGGGACTCCCGGACCCTAGTGGCCCGGTTTACCCACTAAACGACCCAGCGGCGCTCAGGCATCGTCTATGTGGAGAGGGGCTGGGAAACCGGCAGAGCCTTGACGTCCAGCCCCCCCCCGTCGACCGCCCGCCATTTATGGCGGGGCCCGCACGCCCCTCCCCCTGCAAGGAGGGGCCCGGAAACGGCAGCGACTTTACCGTTCCCGCCCAACGGAGATGGTGAACGAGTGCAATGCGGGAGAAGACGCCTCCACGTCTGTCTCCCGCCGTTCACCACCACAAGAGGAGAGAGAAAGCGACTATAATCGCCTTCTCCTACCCCTTCTTCTCCGCCTGCACAGCGGCGCAAGAGGGTCCTCCTCCCGTGCGCGCTCTGCCGCCTCCTTCTGTGACATCACATCCTCACAGAAGGAGGCGACCGCGGCCCAGCCGGCCTCGCCCCCCAGCATGGAGTTGACCACACTGGGAAGCGAAAGGTCCGGCCCGACCACCGCGACCAGGTCGCGACGCGGTTCGTTCCACGACGTGCACACCTCGAGGGTGTGCTGCGCCGTGTCCTCCGCCGCGCCGCAACCGTGGCACGACGGGGCCTCCTCCCGCCCGATCCGGTGCAGATACGATCCGAAACACCCGTGCCCGGACAATACCTGCACCAGACGGAACGAGAGGAAACCGTGGGGCCGCTCGAGCCAATCCCGTAAGACTGGCCCGACAGCGTCCAGCGTTCGGCGGCCGAACACGGCGGAGGCGAGGTCCTCCGCCCAATGGTGGACGATGGCAACCTTCGCCTCTCGCCGGACGGCCTCCCGCACCGTCGGGTCGCCGCGCTCCCCGAGCGCCTTGCGCCCCGCCGACCACTCGTACACTCTGGCGAGCACCCAAGCCTCGAGCTCCCAAGGAGGGGTGCCCGCCAGAGCGCACGCCGCCGCGAAGCCCACCGAGCGGTAGGCCCTCGCCACCCGCTGTGCGATTGCCCTTTGGGGTCTCCGGATCGCGGCGGAGTTCTCCCTCCTCTGGAGGGAGTCCGCCCAGATGGGGGCCCCGTAGAGGGCCATGCTCCTCAGGATGCCGGCATACAGTTGCCGGCATCGCGCTTTGGGCCCCCCCATATTCGGGAGGAGCCACGAAAGCGCCCCCGCAACCTTCAGCAGGCGCGTCGACAGCCCGCTGAAGTGCGGGCCAAAGCGCCACCTGCTGTCTAGCACCAGGCCCAGATATTTCATCTGGGCCCTTACCTGTACCCCGACGCCCTCCACGAAAATGTGGGCGTCGGTCGGGGTGCGCTGCCGAGGCGCGTGGAAAAACACCGCCTCGGTCTTTTTCAGCGCCACCCTCAATCCCAGCCGACGGATCCTTCCCGCGACCAAGGATCCGCCAGCCGAGGCCAAGTCGGCCGCCTCCCTAAAACTTCTCCCCCGGGCAGTGAGAAGAGTGTCATCCGCGTAGCAGATGACACTCGTGCCACGGAGGAGAGCTCCCCGCAGGAGCCAGTCGAACCCGACGTTCCACAGGAGTGGTCCTAGGACGGACCCCTGTGGAACGCCGGTCTCCGCGCCGTACCGCCGGAGTCGGCCCGCCCTGTCTACCAGAAGGACCGCTCGGTCCGCCAGGTAGCTGGCCAGGAGGTCCCGCAGGTACTGAGGCACTCCGTGGTACCGTAGTGCCTCTAGTATCGTCGAGTGGGGGACAGAGTTGAAGGCATTGGCTATGTCGAATGACACGGCCAACACCCCGTCCCCCACCCCCACGGCCTCCTTCACCTGGCTCTTGAGCCGGGCCAGAGCGTCGACTGTCGAACGCCCCTTTCGAAAGCCGAATTGAGCGTCCGACAGGTTCGGCCCCACCTCCGACAGCAGGCCATTAAGCCGGCCGGCGACAATCCCCTCGAACATCTTACCGACCTCGTCCAGCAGGACGATGGGCCGGTATGCCGAGGGGGAGTCCGGCGGGCGTCCTTCCTTGCGGAGGAGGCACAATTGCCCCTCCTTCCAGATTTTCGGGAACCTCCTAGACGCGAAACACGCGCTGAAGAGGTCCCGAAATCTTCCCGCCATATGTGTGGCGGCAATGGCCACCACACGCGCGGGCACACCGTCCGGCCCTGGGGCCGTCTTCTTGGCGCGGAGGCGGAGGGCCTCCGCGGCGAGCTCATCCGCCGTGACCGGAGAGATCTCCTCGACCGGCGGACGCGCCCCCCGCGGGGGATCCATCACTGGAGGCGTGAAGTCGGTCCCGGGTGGAAACAGGGACCGAACCACACCGTCCAGTAATGCCGGCTCCAGGGACTCCGTCAGGGGGGGACCGAAGGGACGCAGTTTGTTCCGCGCCGCCTTGTACGGTCTCCCGTACGGGTCCCTGTCGAGGCCCTCCAGCATCTCCACTCGCGCCGCGTCATCGGCGGCCCCCATTGCCGACTTGAGGACCCTCTTTGCCTCTATGTAAGAGGCGTAAAGAAGGTCCTCGTTGTCGGGGTCCCTCCTGCTGCGCCGTCGGCTCCGCGTGTACTCCCGCCTTGCCGCCACGCAGGCGGCTCGGAGGCCCGCCAGTTCCTCCGACCACCAATAGACGGCGCGACGGGGAGGTGGGCGGCGAGACCGAGGCATGCTGGAGTTGCACACCTCGGTGAGGGACTTCCTCAGTTGGGCGGCCGCGGAGTCGACGTCCCGGACATCGACGGGAGGCGTGAGCCAGTCCTGGACGAACGCCGCCTCCGCAGCCGCCTCGCGGTCGAGGCGGGTAAGAGCCCACCGTGGGAAGGCAGGTCGGCCCGGGAGCCTTGCCCTCCCCCGGGGACTTTGGGGAGAGATGTCGAATCGCACATATCGGTGGTCCGACATCGTCTCCACCATCTCTACCCGCCAGTCCACGACGCGGGCGGCAAGGACGGGGGAGGCGAACGAAACGTCCACCACTGACCCTCCCCGTCGCCGCACACACGTCTGGACTGTCCCCCTGTTAAGGAGGGACACGCCGCACGAGGTCGCCCACAGCTCGACCGCGCGTCCCCGGACGTTGCAAGAGGTGGCCGGGTTGCCCCAGGCCACTGACTTGGCGTTTAGGTCGCCCAGCACGGCGACCTGGCGAGGAGCCGCCCTACCGACGACTGCAGTGAGGATCTCGAGGAAATCCTCGAAATCCTGCAGAGGCCGGTTTGGGGAGAAATACACGCCCACCAGGGCTATTTCCCCCCACGCGGCGGCCACGTATCCCGGTCCCCTCTCTAAGAGCGAGAGGGGAGGGGAGTCTGTGGAAGACCGCGCAACCAAGGCCACCAGGCCGTCCGGATCGCCCAACCAACGGCCGGGCACCGAGTACGGCTCGGCGACTACCGCCACGTCCACCAACCACTCAGCCATGGTCTGCATCAGCAGGGCCTGGGCTGCTTTGCAGTGGTTGGCGTTCGTCTGGAGGATGCGATGCTCGACTCTGTCCATCAGTCGCTCATCGCACCCTCCTCACCCGCCACCGAGGTTCCCGCTTCGGGAGCGGTGGTCGCAGCGGCAGGCGGGGTCGGCGCCTGCACTTTACCCTTCTTCGGGGGAGGATTACAATTCCTCCCCTTCATGGTGTGCCCAGCGGGGCGCCCGCTGGCTGCGCACACTGCGCAGCGCGGCGTAGCGGCCTTGCAGGAGGCGGACTGGTGCCCCTCCTCGCCGCAGCGGTAGCAGCTGTCCGTCCTATCCACCTTGGACGGACAAAGGGCCCGCACATGCCCGATTCCGAAGCACCTGAAGCAGCGCAGAGGCTGATTTTCAAGTGCCCGGATCCGGCAGGAACTGAACCCCACCAGAAGACGTCCTTTGGCGAGGACGGCCTTGGCCGCGGCGACGGGGCACTCCAGACGGATAGCTCCCATGCCACCGCGGCCGGGCCTGATGTCCCGGCCCTGCACCGCTGCGACGTCGCAGCCTCCAACTGCTGCGATCGCCGCCACCACCTCCTCTTTGGTGACCGAGTCGTCCAGATCGGTCACCTCCAAGGCCGCCGACCTGACCGGCCTGGCCACCTTCGCCGCGTCCGCGATGACCTCTCGCAATTTGTCTGCGAAGAGGTCCGCGTTTGCGCCGCCCTGGACCCCCGGGAACTCGAAAATTCGAGCCCCAGCCTGGGTCCGGCGGCACGTGACCGCTCCGATCCCAAAACACCTAAGTACCTAGTGGAACCCTAAAACTAAATTTTTACGATTCACTATCGCCGCCGTAGGTTTATTGCTCGAGATCCAGTTTGGTGCAGCCATCAATATTATTTATTGCTTAATTATTATACAGCTTAGTGATCGTTGTAATCCAGGGCTAATTGCATTTTGATCGCTCTAAAGTTTATAGCCTATATTTATTTTTTTAGAGCGCTATTACTGGAATGGTGCTATTACTGGGGAAGCCAGTTGGCTTGGTGTTTAGAGACCTCGTCTCGTCACAGGTCGTGGGATTCGCACCAAGGACAAACATTTCGCACCCTCAGTACGATAAAGGCTTAACTTAAAATTTTGCGAAATGGAGTTACGATCATAGAGAGACTAAACAAAGTACGCTCTATCCGATGAATAGTAAAACATAGTCAATTTAATGATTTTATTTATTTAGCGAAAGTGACCCAATCAGAGATGTGCCAAAAGTGATTTTTCTAGTCAAGCCCCTATCGTTCTGAGGGTGTGCTTGAACATGTCTGTTTGTTCTGTATCTGGATGTCAATATCCCATTATCTATTACCCTAGGTTGCCTGGCTTCAGCAATAAGGCCGCCTAAATTGTTTTCACTGATAATGTTTGTAGAATACTTTTACTCTTATTTTCTTTTTATGTGGTGTGAACAATAAAATATATTTATATGGTATTGTATTCAAAAATGTGTGCTTTGTTTAGTTTGGTATCAAATGGCGGTGAGTAAACAAATGTCTAAATATATTTAATATTTTAATTAATAAAATGAACTACTTTGGAATGGTGTATGTAGAAAAACTCACGGAAAAGTGAAGAAAGGGAATAAAATCATATTTCTATGAAATTACTAGATATCTCCTACTTTGCAAAGCACCGCCATAGACCAAATTAGGTTTCCTACAAAATTTATTCGAAAACCCTCGACAAAAGATAACAAAGTTTTATTTACTATTTTGCATCTTATGACAATAATCATTGTGCACCTATGACTTACATTATAGGTATTTTATACGGACTCGATTTTGTCCTGGTTTCCACGCAATGGACAATAAAACCTCAATCTGATTCACCTAAGCACTAAACGACAAAGAGGCACTGTTTATTACCACCGGCAGGTCCTCCGAGAGTGATCCGACCTTACACCAGATGAATTGTCCTCAATGGAACCATTTGTTCACTCGGTGAAATCTGATTTTGTTAACGAATAGCTTGACTTATGAGCATGGTGTAATGAAGGAATGATCAAGACAAAGTTCGAGTCGGTAGTCATGTGGAATAAATGCTAGTCTGGAGTCGATTTCTGGGTCGAGCAATGTGATACTATGGTTCCTTTGTATCTGATTTTTTATTCACTGGATGTTAACTTGACAATGAATAGCTCGCTTAGTAAGCACTAATAGTAATAGCTTAATTTATTATTTTAATTAAATAAAACATGTGTAAAGACGATTTATTAGTGCCTACCTGAATATTTCTATAATATATTTCTTTTAAAGATTATCTGTAGTCTAGGTTTGATCAAAAGAAGTGCTGAGAACAATACCTACGTCTCAGGGATAGTGGGCGTGAAGCATATATCAATGTGAAATAAATAAATAAATATTGTTTCTATACTTATATTATATTTGATTGGCTAGTTGGCTTGGTGGTTAGCGACCCTGACTGCCATGTCAGAGTCACTAACCACCAAGCCAACTGGCCTGGCAAATGTCAATGAATCTGTCAAGTGAATTAAATTGGTCAAAATATGAAAAATAGGTAGATAAAAACAGCTCTCTCGTACAAATTCAAAATTAAATTGTTCCCTTATCCTGAATGTTATAACAGATGCTTGATATCAATGCAAATTAGTTGCCACAAATATAAAAGGAGGACGGCACTTGACATTTTTTCCAACGAGACATATGGCAAGCGCGACAAGTCGAAATTAAAATCTCCGCTCAGTTGGCGACTTCTGCGGCAGCGTCACATGGGGAGCCGGCCGCCTTTGAAAATCCCTTTATAATGACACTTTGCAGGGGTGTCACACATTTTCTGAGGATTTAATTTTTTTTTTAAATTTTGGTTGAGTTTTTTGATAAGAGGTTTTATTCAAATTCAATCAGGACAGAGATGAGGAACAAATATGAAAACAAAGTTTTGCACATATCAATTCGGATTAGGATTTTCAAGAATAATACACATGTGATTTTATGATTGATTTGGTCATCAATAAAAATAAAACTGAAGTGAAAACATCTTTATCGGCGTTGATCCCTTTTCTTGGGATGGGTATAAAATGTTAAACTCGCATCAGGACACGTGACCTAATCGATAATTCGTAAGACGGTAAAAGTGCACAGCTATAATGTTCAAGTTTTCACTTCTGCCGGCACTCCCGGAGTGCAACCCGTTATTTTTTTTGTTTACTGATAACTTTCAGTCATACGATGATATGAATTCTGTCGATACTTCTTTAATGTACCACACCTTACAAGTATGATGTAAAAAGATTCCCAAATTACACAACTCTTTCATGTTTTAAATAAAAACATTACACAAATAGCATTATTTATTTAAATTACTAGTCATTATACAGACTTCTCAATTTGGCAGGATATACTTATCCCCGCCGCAGGTGCGTACACGCAGATGGCTAGACATAAAATTATTTAAAACCACAAATTACATCGTTTATTTCCGTTTGTGAAATAAGTTTAAATTATTATTTTAAACAAAAAAATGACACGCTATAGTAACTTGTAAATCTGTACCATTTTCTCTTTTATTTGTGAACCATTTTTTTATATTTACTTTTGTTTGAGTAATGTTAAGAAAAGGAAGTTTTTGACGAGTTTGAGTGTTATCAATAAAAAAATGGAAACATGTTATTTTTTTTAACGTGCAAATTCATATATTTATTCCCCAATTTTTTTATAACCATTATGGTCGTATTACGACCAATGGGAGACTACTAGTATTAATACTTAATAGAAGAGAAAACTCGATTCCCCTTTTAAAGTACTCGTATATTGCGCGCACGGAGGAGTGTGAAATTTGCCATAATTGAATTTTATATGGAGAAGGACATAAAGCTGAAAATTATATTTATAGTATTACAAATTAAACTTTAATGATATAAATTACGGTCGAATTTTGACCACTGCGGAACCACTTGTGCCAAAATGTTTTGTTTTAAAAGTAACTAGTTGTCCATAGACGTTTTACCTACTTTCCAATGGATGTTCCATTTATCCGGGATAAAAGAGTAGCCGAAGTTACTCCTTTTAAGCTTAGCTTTTTTTTATACCACTTCTATAGACATTTGCAACACTAGGGGCATCGCCAATGCGTTGTCGACCCTGAGACGCGAAGTTGATAAGTCTCATGTGCCTGTAATTTCACCGGCCCCCTTAACTTTCTAATCGAAACACAGTAATACAAAGTCAAATCGAATCGGCAGTTTTGGTGCATTCCCTGTGCACTCATCACATACACACATCGACTATAGATTTGGGTAATATAATGCTTGCAAATTATCTTGCAGGAAACTCCTTTAATTTAAAAGTAATGTCTAGAATCATATTTCTTGGTATTTTCTGCGACGCCTAAGATTTCAATTGCATTCTTATATATAAAGAATCCCATATCCATCCCCTTTAAACCACCCTTTCATCTGTTGAGCAAAGAAAACGTAGACAATTGACAGACATACTTGTACACTCATAGCGAGCAGAAAATAAACTGAAAATAATAAAAAACGCCTTTCGCGTCGTAATAATAATAATAATAATAATAATAATAATAATAATAAATTTATTCACATAAATAATCATACACAATTTAAATTCAGTCTCTGACTTCTGCGCTAGGCATACATACCTGTGTTACAGAAGCCAGTGCCCTTTCTTATTAAAACATACTCAATCTAAAATTTATGTAAATAAAAGTAAACTTATTCTATATACAAATGATTATGTGTATAGTGGGGTGTGTTTGTACGTGTATGTGGAGTAGACGTGTGAGTGAATATATATGTGTAGTGTGTGTATGTGCTCTGTATGTATGTGTAGTGAGTGTTTACGTGTTTAAAGTTAAACTTAATATATTTCACTGACCAAATCAAACTTTGAATTGAAAGTAAACTGAGTTCTATTAATCTATGTTTAAAACACAGTTTTGAATTTCATTAAGAGTATTTTAAACTATTATAGTTTAGTGGTTGTTCAAACTACTAGTTCTAAAGTTCTAATAGGGCCGTTTTGAAAGCTCAGGGTGTTAGAGATAAATTAACCCTATGGAGTTATGATAAGGTTCATCGGCACCAGCAGTCAATTAACCATTGGATCAGTAAGTGCACCTTATGACACAAGCAATAAAGTTGATTTTTTAATGACATTCTTAACTGTCAAAACGGGACAGACCAACATAGCTTTGGAGCCAATCGGCGGAATGTGCTCAAAGTGACCAAACCAATTCATTTCGAAATTCAAAGCGGATGCATTTCTGTATACAGAAAGAAAAATAAATCAGTAAAGATCTCGAGGTTAGAAAACAAACATTGAAAGTCAACCACCCGCTGCGGTCGGGGTCAAAGAGACCCCACCAATTAAATGAAATTACGTCTTAAAATAAGAAAAAGACACACGATACGTCCGTCAGTGTAGCGTAGACTTTAATTAATTTAATTACTCCTAGCTCTGTATTGCTCCTTAAACTTTTTAATTTTGCCGTTTTAAAGAACGAAAATACGTTTTAACATTCGTAATAAAATTAAAAAGCGAAGCCTTGTAGGGTTTCAGTATTGACCAATAAAAAAAAACGTTCCTTCGTTAATCAAATGATTGGATTTGTAATTAAAAGGGTAACGTATACTCATGAGAGAAAGTTATATGAGTCGATTTTCTAATTAATATCACCTCGGTAGCCGAGAGCTACGCTTGGTGGTTAGCGATCCTGACTGTCAACTTGAAGGTCGTGGGTTCGATTCCCACACAGGACAAACATTTGTGTGCATGAACATGTCTGCTTGTTCTGTGTCTGGGTGTAAATATCTATATAAGTATGTACCTATTTAGAAAAAAAAGTAGTATATGTAGTATATCAGTTATCTGGCTTCCATAGTACAAGCTCTGCTTAGTTTGAGATCAGATGGCCATGTGTTGAGGTGTCCCCAGGATATTTATTTATTTATAGTGACTTGCAGGTCGTGGGTTCGTTTTCCTGGTTAGGCATAGGTAATATTTACGTAACCTTGTTTAGAAAGTTCCTGTAGCCGAAGATTGTAAAATGTACCCGAGGGATAGCAACAGCACTCACCAAATGTTACATTGGGACTTTAAATATCTTCGCTGGAATGCTGGACTTGATACCGAGAGCTCTGCCTGCCTCTTCAGGGATAATGGAATGTTAAGTTTTTAATTTTAAGTTTTAATATGCCTGTAATTTAACAGACAAACAGGCAGATGGTCCACCTGATGGCATGTGGTCACCACCACCTATGTACATTTGCAACACCAGCATAGCCAATGCTTTGTTGACCCTGAGACGTGAAGTTATTAAGTCTCATGTGCCTGTAATTACACCGGCCTTTACCTTTCTATCCAAAACACAGTAATACAAGTGCACTACTGCTTCACGGTGGAAATGGGTAAGGTAGTAGTACTTCCGATGAACTCTGCACTAAGATCTCTACTACTACACAATTAATTTAAATGTGTTATGAAAAATACTCAAAAGCGGCGATAGCTCAGTGGTAGTAGTTTCACGCCACACTACGCCACTAGCTACAATCGTCAAGTTAAAAATCTATCGCCAAACACCTTTCTGTTGCACTTGAGTGCCTGTTGCCTTCTAGACTTTGTTAGTAATTCTCCAGGAATTACTAATATTTATTGGCGATGATAACTAATTACAGACAAGTAGATCTTCAGTCTGAAAATCTAGAATCAACTAAAAATCAAATCCGGCTTCTCCTGAATGATAATATCAATGTATCATACCCTTTTAAAAGAGATTTTGTAAGCGATGATAAAAAGTTTCAAAATTCATAAAGTAGTTGAAAAGAGCTAAGCGTACAACCAATAAAAATAATTTTGTTTTGTAATATTTAGATATGACAAAAGGTAATGTAACATTTGAGATTTTTTTTTAAAGTCAATTAATTACTTTTTAGTACTTATTTCCAAATTAAATCTGTTACATATAGTTGTTTAATTTCCGTCTTTATTTATTTTATATTTACAACAATTAACAATACCAGTTCAAATTCAGAAGACCATTCAGAAATCATTAACAACTCATTCTTGTACGATAACAATTTAAAAATTCAACACTTTAATATTTTTTTAACATGGCTGCTATAAAATGGAATAAAAATCTTAAAAAGAAACTAAGAGATACGTAAAACGTGCCATGAATAGAGAGCTGCGTCTACTAAGGTGTCGCAGCGCTTAATATCACTATGATAAAATTGAATTACGCCATGTCTGTACGTACACGCGGACCGATAGAAGAAATGCCATAAATATTGTATTATATCTTGAATATTTTTGTCTATGGCCAGTTATGCGGTATCTAGTTTTGAATTTGAATTATGAAATGTTTTGGCGGTTTATGTATCGATTAAGAATCAGCCGTAAATTGTGTTAAAATAAGGTATTTCATTTAATGTCAAATCAGCTACCAATTAACTTAATAAATGATAAAATGATCGGTTATAATAAAGTTTTCATATTGGACTTCAAAGTGAGAGTGTTTATTTTATTATTATTCGTAACTAAAATGAGATTACAATCTAAGTTCTTATTAATTTTTAAAAATACCTTATTGGCTGTCAAATCACCTACTATTTGAAAGATGAAACGATTGATTTTTTTTTATTTCTTACTTAACTTCAAAACAAAAATGTTTAATTTCTAAATGATTTATTGACTAAGTAATATGAAAAAAGAAACTCCATTATTTATCAGTTTTTCATTAAATATTATGTTGACTTTATAAACCCATTATAATAATAACTACTATAATTATTGCGTTGGTATTTGTTCTTACAGTATATTTTTTAAAACTTCAGAGAGTACATATATTATGAAGTTTTCATAATAGCAAGCTAGAGCCAAAAATATCCCACGAAATTTATGTTTTCTTGCTAACTCTACATTAAACTGGTAAGCTTTCGATTCAACGCGAGTCTCTTAGCAGTATTTTAAATTAAGTTGAAAATATTGATTCATTTGACAGTCAAGGTTTATGTTTTGCTTATTTTTGAAAATTAAGCAGAGTTTTTGCGCTTTGACAAAGAGCGAAAACAAGTTAACAAATAGGCTTATATTTTACAAGAGAAGATTATTTTAGGATTTTTTTAAATCGGCCAAGTGCATCTTCGTGCATCTTCGTGATCGTGCAGTGAAAGGTTCTGTAGTATCTAAGTATATTATAACTAAATAATGCACAAATAATGGTCATAAATGTATGCTATTTTGATTTGTAGAACTGCTTCCTAGAGGTGGAGACCTGGTGACCTGTAATACAGGTTCCAATTACAGGCACCAGCGATCCTCAGCCAAAAAATACATAGCTTGTGTAAAAATATTATTAGATGTGGTGATGGTGACAAATTAAGATTTTCATTATTATATTTTAAAGCAGCTGTCCACACGGTTTCACCTTTATTCCCGAGGAATGTAACATTTTCCCGGCATAAAAAGTATCATTTATATCAATCCAGGCTATAAACTATCTATGTGCATAGTTTCATCAAAATCCATCAAGTAGTTTTAACGTGAAAGAGTAACTAACATCCATACCATCGATATACACAAACGCCACATTTATAATATTTGTAGGAAGTTGTTCTGTAGTGTATTGACACCTTATATATTAGCCTGTTGCATCGCTATTTGAAGCATTACATGATTGTATGTCAGTCAGAGCGTTTCATTATACTAACCCCGAACCTAACCATTGTACTAACCTCCAGCTAGATGGAGCGATGATATTCGCAAGCTGGCTGGCAGAGGTTTGAAACAAAGAGCTGAAGATCGAGCTCAGTGGCGTGCCATAGGTGAGGACTATGTCCAGCAGTGGACGGAGATAGGTTGATCATGATAATGAACCCCGAACCGCCCACATAAGTGTATAAACCTACTTAGATGTGATAATTTTCAAAACTGAACAAACTTCTTTGAGTAAACTTTACCGTGATTTTTTTCGCATACCATGAACGTACCAAAATAAACTAAATACCTTCGTGGTGAGAATAGTTTGAAATTACTGAGCGAATAAACTGTTTATTTATTAATTATCTAATATAGTACGTAAACACGTCTTACTAATGCCATAAGAGCGAAAATATGTCAACGTGTGTTTTGTTACCAGTCTTTCATAGTATGTATGTCAGTAATCTGGTTTCCATAGTACAAGCTCTACTTAGTTTGAAATCAGATGGCCGATTGTAATGAATGTCTCTGAGTATTTATTATTTACTACATATTTTATTTATGTATGGGTTTAAACGGAAGTTCTGGTTTTGAGATTTCACAAAAATCCCATTAAAAATGCATTTTTATTTCTCCCTAATTTTCCAATATTTCATTTTCAAAACATAATTACTGAATCGGTTCAACCATCAAGTAATGCGCTCACCAAAGAACATCCTCCGATATTTTTTTTTTTTGGAAGGCAGTTAATAAGCATAAGAGTTTATTTAGCAATAGAAATGGTTACAAAAAGGATCGTAGTGTTCAAAAACTGTGTAATTGTCCCATCCACACTAGCGCTGCAATTAAACTTTTTGCCTCGCCTCACGATGCGCCGACAATTGCTTCTGCTCTTGAGAGAAGGTAAATGATTAAAAAACTTTAAACAGGATTAGAAACAATGGAACGTCGGCAAAAAGTACTTTAATGTCTTGTATACAGTTTAGAAGGTAAACTTTTTCCATGCTTCATTTGACAAGAGGCTATCTTTCTTTGTCTCTCTTATTGTCTCTTTTTGGTTCGTACATAGATTAGCTTTCCAATCCTCGAGAGTTTGGCAATGTTTCTCAATAACAAGTCTAGGGAAATAGCTAGTCAGTACGAAACAAAAATCGGCCAAGTACAAGTCGAACTCGCTAACAAAGGGTTTCTCACCTCTATATAATATTTAATAAAATATTAATTTTACCTCTTAAATTTTAACTTATTTGTTGTTATGCGGCCATAGTAATACACACTCTGTGAAAATATATCATATATCACCGTAATATATATAACGTTTCATCTGACAGAGAAACAGATGAACCTGACGGAAGGATCGCAGAGCTTAGATAATAACTCTCGTTCGCACTTTTGTTCTCTTTGGGTACCGAACCCTAAAAACTTAAAAACCTGGGGTAGGAATGTGGACAAACTTTTGCCATAGATATAAAATTCAAACAAAAGTGCACTCCAAATCCAAATGGGGTGAAGTCCCCATGACAGTTTCGGGGTCACTGTAACATCAAAGACATCGAATTTGAGGAAAATGTGAGAAAACGACTGTTTAACATTCAGTGAACGCGCTTTAAGATAAGTGAGCACTCATATTCGTCTCAGGAACGTACCGATGGCGGTTTCAAATAAATTATTTGAGGCAATAAAATTATAATTCTTTCGCTACGCGGTGCTACTTCTATGTGCGTCTTTTTATGGAAATTATAGTTTACTAGTAGACCGAGATTGCAATTCTATCCTACAAATATTAAAAATGAGATATTATCAAGTAGGTATTTACCAAATTTCACGAAAAACAGAAAACGTTACAGCATTAAATGGTCACCACACATTCATCCTCATGTATAAAACAGTATGCAGTGTGCACCAACTCAAATCGGGCTAAGCTCGGAATTTCTAGGACGTTCGTAGAAGACGAAAGCTATGGACACAGCTCGTAGACAGAAAGAATGCAGTGCACAGACCACATTGCCCGAAGAACTACCAACCGAGAGGAAAGAAAGATTCTCGAGTGGCGACCAGGTACAGGAAAGGCCGGTAGGCAGACAGACAACCTGTGCTTCGATTCTATAAGGAAAATGATACTAGCTCGAGGATGTTTCGTCGCGGCCTCTACGCGCTGTCTCTTTCGAAAACTACGCAATTACGTGAGAGGTAAGCTCTCCATGCCTCGTTGCACTGCGACCAGAATAAGTTTGTATTTGCAGAATAAGGGCTGATCAGAGAAACTGAAAGCCGCCCTAGACCGTCCTATGTGAAATCCATGAAGAGGCTTGTCTTCAGTGGGCAGCCCTGGGCTGATATGAAGGATCTTTACGTTCTTTATAAACCAATTACCTAATAACAATTAAGCTAACAAACAAAATAAAACACTCAAATCGTTACAAAATGTCGTATAATTAATGAAAATTTACGATACACGCAATCATCATTCGGTATGATTCAGATTTATCAAATTAATACCGTTTGCAAATTAACAACGGAATATTTAACCGTTACTGTGTTTTTTGCTCATTAAAATAATTATTATTGTCGATAAAACTGCAGCCGGGGCTTAAAAAAGATCATCGAATTAATTATATTATCGATAATTTATTTGTTTTACCATTTTGATGGTATTTTGTTTTGTTTAAATTGTACGTGATCGTTTGTACTGAATGTGAAAGTGCATATAATCTCCTTGAATATCCTGGGACATTTTTTACACACTGCCGTTTAATTACAAACTAAGCAGAGCTTGTACTATGGTAACCAGTAACTGATATTATATATTACAAATACTACTATAAAAACGTGTCCTGGATAGGATTGAACCCACAACCTACGGCCTGATGGTCCGGGAACTTACTGCTTGCACTTGCGCCGGTTGCCAATATTCAAATTATTTATATTATATATTACCAGCCTATGTATTCCACAGTTATTCCTTCTGCGGCAGCAACGCGCCAGGTAACCTTCCAGTTCTACATAAACAACTATTTTTTTACTGACTAGACTGCTAATACATCTAATATCCCAGGGTCACAGGGGACATGACCCCCCCCCCCCCCCCTCCCAAAATAGTACACGTCAAATTGAAAAATCTTCTAAAAAATTACAAAATAAAAATAAGCATATTGTATTATAATTAACGACCCCGTCCAAAATGTCAGGCTGCGACCGCGCCTGCTAGTTATAATATATACATTGCATATAACTTAACAGTTCCAACTAACCCAGTTAACCAACACACTACGTACTCAGTCAGTACTATCTAAAATCCTAAACTATATTTTGGTTTATGTTAGTTGCGAAGTAAGTTTAGGCGGGTAAGGGCCGGCTCACACTACGCAAATAGAGCGACGCCCATGGGAGCCATCCATTACGGACGAATGGCGGCGGTTAGGACGCGCGCACACTGGGACGCCTCTTTAATTGACTGTGGCATGGCTTAAGTTTTATTAATGCATTCTGAATTTGAAATTTGTTTGTTCTAATTTAGATTTGTTTTTGAAAATATTCGTGTTTTTTCTTCATTATTGATTGCTGTTTTATATGCCAGTATTTTTAAATTTAGATCAATAGAATCCTTTTTAATAATGACGTCATTTGATTTACTATACCTTCTAGCCACCAAATGAAAGACAGTTATAAAAGTACCCTACTGCTTCACGGCTGAAATGAGAAAGGTAGTACTTCCTCGGGCAAACTTTGTAGTCAGAACTTCTGTTATTCTATTAATGCTTAGTCTGTTTCAGTATTAGTTTTGTGTGTGTAAAACAGCACATGCAGCCTCCATGGCTCTTAAAATTACAATTTCACCAGAATAACTACCTGTTACGGCAAAAATGTAAGCGTCACAATTTTCAGAGATGCGTTAGAAACTCGTATAGCACCAAAAATATTCATCTCAGTATCTCGTTACGGCTTTTTATGACGGCCATAAACCGTAAGAGGGAGTTTGGAGTCCGCCAACGACTTTACACTACATTGTAACAGACGTAAAGTTACAAAATGTTACTATGTTACGTTACGATTGATGTTATTTTGTTTGTTAATGACCGTGTAAAACGATGTCACGTTGTTAATGCTCGGCGGATTTAATTGAATTTACGATTTAAGGGTATAAAAATAGCTATGAAAATCGCATGAACTGAAGATCCGTTATTTTGTGCATGAAATTACATATTTAAAAAGTATGTACTTATTTATCAGAAAATAAGCCGATACTTAAAATAATATGTTCAATTCAAGTCACCTTTGACGTTCAATGTGTAATAGAAAAATGAACTTTATTACCTTATGAATTAAGGTGCATCTATTGATTTAATGATTGATAGTATGATTTAAATGAAAGCAAAACCGATTCATTTTTCGATAAAATTCATAATCTAAGAGTGGATTTCTTAGGTTACAAAAAAGAACAATGTTGGCCAATAAATAATCATCAGGGAACAAAAAACTGTTTATGTTAAAAAAAAGTTGCTAGTTTGAAAACATAATAACGTAAAAAAAAGATTCCAGCTTCAAAACTTTAATATAGGGGGAATAAAAACAATATCACAATTGAAAAATATTCCACTCTCATAACAATATATCTTAATATACAAAACAGCAATAAGTGCTCTTTTTGCACATTTTTCCATAGTTCTCTCGTTTGATGTACACCTAATGTACTGAATATCTATTCCACATTTAATTTGTTTAATAGTAAGGTACTTAGGTTCAATAACACAAGTATTATTTTATTCGTTTTATTTTTAAATAAAATAAGAATTGTAAGTGGCCATGTATTTTCGGCTAAGGGTCGATACAGACTAAACGGAAAACAGTTCGCTTGTCATATTGTCGCTTTTCGAATTTACGTATAAAAAAAAAATGGGAAGTTTCTCACACATGATTATCTGGTCCAAAACTAAGCGAACCTTGAACTATGATAACCTGATAACTGATAACTATACATACTTCCTTTTAAATACATACTAATATAGACGGGAATATACATATGGAAATGGAACCCACGACCTGCGACGTGATAGTCTGGCTATCTAACTACAATGTCAACTGACCCATCGTATGTGATAATCACATTTATCCTAATCAAACCCAGTTGCAAATAGTTTGCCTACATTTTGTATTGTATAATCTTGGTACAAAAATGTAAAAATGTTCAAGTCAGTTTACCGTTCTGTTTGTATTGACCCTTAAACTTGAGTGTTTAATCCGACACGCATCATTCATTTCAAAGGTTCTAAATTTGAAATTATTTTCTTTTTTGTGTAACCGTAAAATTAACGCGGCCAGTAACCAATCATATTGATTGTTAAGTGCTTGTATTGAAACTATTTTGGTTTAATACCGTATTGAGTTGAGAGGTTTTGACAAAACTTATTATTGATTTGAGAATACTAGGAGATGATGTTACTGTGTTATATGATTTTTATTAAAATAGTAAAATACAAAAAAAAATGATGTACCTACCTAATGAGTTAGTGCTTCCAAACTTATGATCGATTTGAGATTACTAGGAGATGATGTTACTATGTTTTACGATTTTTATTTAAATAGTAAACTACTAAAAAAGTCTCAACAATACCTATTTAAAAAGATTTATTAGAATAATTAAAACGAAATAATAAATCTTACGATTAGAATGAGATTTAACACTACTATTCAATCTTCTATTACATACAAAAAAAATATGAATACTGTAGTAAACAACTCTTTATATATATCAAACAGTTTGGTCACGCATTAAAAACTCATCCCCAGATAGTGAGTCGCTCCTTAATTTATTCACAGATATACATCTGGCAGCGAACAGTTGTCGTAAATAAGCCACTCGCACAACGGGATGCTGTCATTTTTTTCCCACTAGCTTTTGAGTGAATAATGATTTGAACTGTGCGTATGTCACACAATCCAATTTATAACTTATTACGTAAATATTAAGATAAAAAATTATTTGTGTAGATCTTTTTTCAAATTCAAAATTACCTTCCAATGAGACACTGCGGAAAGTACAGTCGCTTCATTTATGAACTTACTTTTGTAAACAAGAATCTAATCTATACATACCTGTAATGTTAGAGTAGTGCAGAGTTCGTCCGGGGAAGTACTACCACCTTACCCATTTCCGCCGTGAAGCAGTAGTGCAATTGTATTACTGTGTCTCGGTTAGAAAGGTAAGGGGGCCGGTGAAATTACAGGCACATGAGACTTAACAACTTTACGTCTCAGGGTCGACATCGTACTGGCGATGCTCCTAGTATTGCAAATGTCCATAGGCGGCGGTGACCACTTACCATCAGGTGGACCGTTTGCTTGTTAGTCGGCTCAAGTGGCATAAAAAAAAAAAAAAAATATGTCTGTAGAAAACACGTATCTGTAATTGTATTTTTTTTGGGAAAGAATAAGTTAGGGGAACCAATTAAGCAATCAATCTATGCTGTGTTTGTGTCCACTTATAGCTCTAAATCTACTGATTGATTTTCAATTCAATTTTGGGATTTCATTTTATTCTGGCCCTGGTCAGCAGGGCTAGGGTTCCTAATTATTTCTCACTGTTATAAAATACATTACGAGAACAGTGGCCACAGCTAGATATTAGTTCAAAAGTATCATTATTGTCATCTTTAAATTTTTTATTATGTAATTCAATTGCAGACTAAGACAGGCTAAGAAGAAATTTGATTATGCTGCTTTTCAATATTCAAAACGATTTATTTAGTTAAGGCTGTAGTGCACTTATGAAGGTTAACTGAAATTATCTCATTTTTTTTTTCTATTTCAACAATTTTTATCTTTTTAATCTTAATTTATATAACTATTTTTATCCATTTCCATAATAAAAAATAAAATCGTAACTACAAAGCTTATTTATAAATCGAATAATTAAAATAAAGGCGTGAACACATCGACTTCCCCGCCCGTTATGCCCAGTTCCTGTCACAGACAGTTCTATGATTTATTTGACAGATCTACTTGAGCTAGTATCACACTACGTGAAGTATATTATTTCGGATAATATTTTAACCGACTTAAAAAAGTCGTGTTCTTTATTCTTGAGTCGAACATAACTCCGTCAAATAATATGAATTGATTTGTTGTTTATTTTTCGATGAAATGGGATTTTTGAGTAGTGTGTTATGTAGTTTATCACATTTCTGTTTGGAATCAACATGTTTATAGCCATTTTTATTCCACTACGACATAATAGAGGCGATCTGTAGTTTAGGATTTTTTATACAATTAGGTAGCAAACAAGCTGACGGCCCGTCTGATGGTAAACGGTCACCGCAGCCTATGGAAGCTTGCAACACCATAGGCATCGTTGCATTGCAACCCTGCAAAAATCTCATCACACCCTTCTATAAGAACCTCATGCTGTACAGATTAGAACACACTAGAGGCTTAGGCAAATACTCACGCAAAATGTATGAAGTTAATTGTATAATCTAAAAATTAAACAGTGCGCACGTAGCGTTAATTAGTGAGACTGGGGACTCTGCTATTTGTCGTCGTCTAATTTGAGTCGTCGACAACTACTAAAATGTGAGACAACCAACTATTGGGAGTTTGGTCCTGTGACGTTATATTTTTAATAGAAAATGAAGCCTAAAATTATTAGACAGTGAAAGAGAAACACTAGGAATTTGGTATTATAAGGTATCATGCGGTGGTTACGGTAGGTTTGGTTATGCATACAAATACTTGTCCAGGATGGGTATATAACCTATGATTAAGGCTGTAACGTAACAGTCAGGGTATCGAACCACCTCACCCATTGGCACATCAAAATATAATAATTATGTAATCAGAAAAATTATAAGATATTGATTTTACTTTTAATTATTTTTTTTATTTTTTTGTAAAGATTAACTTTCAACTCATATAATGCACACACATCACACAATTTAAATGGTGCAATACATTACGTATTTTGACAATGACAGGAGGGAAGTCGATAAATGTGGGACTACCTTAACAGTGCAAATATGGTATACAACCTGTCCCCGCGGTTTCGACTGATGTTTATTTTTTCCCGGGGTATAAAATGAGCTAATATAATATTTTAGGAAAAATAAAATGAAATATTTACTCAAATAGGCCTTCACAGACACTTATGAATGGTCAGACTAACACCGGTTCGGAGGGTATGGTCTATCTATGTTCAAAGAAACATCTAAATCCGTTTGGTAGTTTTTGCGTGAAAGAGTCACAAAAATACATCCAGCATGACAACTTTTTTCATTTTTTCATCCAGATCCGTTCAGCAGTTCTGGTATGATTGAGTAACAAACATCCATCTAAACCAGGGGTCGCCAAATGACGGACCGCGGTCCACATCCAGACTGCTGACCCATTTTGTGTGGACCCATAGAACACAGCAACTTGCACTATAGAGTACGTCATTTATTAAAATACCTAATAGAATATGTAAAAAACCTTTGTTATTTCCGTAATTAAATATGTTAAAAAAAAACTAAAATATGACCGCGATGGTGGATGGTGATGGTTTCCCAGGATATTTATTTACTAGCTGTCCCCCCGCGGTTTCACTCCCGTTCCCGAAGGATGTAACATTTTCCGGGCACAAAAAGTATCCTATGCTACTTCTAATACCTCCAAGAATATGTGTACAAAGTTTCATAACGATCGGTTAAGTAGTTTTCGCGTGAAAGCGTAACAAACAAACTTACATTCATATTTATAAATGTTAGTAGGGATTATTTCATTTCTTTAAACGGACCTCGAGCGAATGTAATTCGTGACCCTTGATCTAAACTTTCGCCTTTTTAATAGTTTTTTTTTTATGTTCTGATTGGCAAACGAGCAGACGTATCGCCTGATGGTAAGCGATTACCGCCGCCCATGGACACCCGCAACACAAGAGGAGCCACAATAGTAGTAAGATAGGATAACATTTTATGATTAAGACCGTAGTGTTAGCAGTCTCAGTGTTCCGGTATTTTTTTACATGCCAACGGCACCTAATTAGCTCCACGTGAGGACAGATACATTGTTAAGGAGGGGTATAACTCATAAGATTGATTTCTATTTATATTATGAACTCCTATTCCAATTAAAACACCAGAGTGCATAGTTATACAAGTTTTCTTACGGACTAGAATGTGTTACCTTTTTATGGTTTTTTCACCATTACCTGCACAAAACAGTTATACATAATTTTACGTATTACGCCCTTATTCCAATCTCCACGCAACGAGGGATCAGAAAGCGGACCTCTCACGAGAATGTGTTAGAGAAAGAGACAGGGCATAGAGGTCACAGCGGAACAACGTCGAGCTATTATAATTAATTAAAAATCAAACCTAATAGTTTTATCTCATTAAGTCTATTTTCAATTGAATGTTGTCATGCATATACTTGCACAATATCATAGTGTCCGTAATTATATTAGGCTAGAAGTTAGTTCTTATGTATCTGTAAATCCTGCCTCAAAAATTACAACTTAACAGATTTCCAAGAAAAAAACAGCAATATCAGTTATTCTACTTATAAGTATTTTTCTTTTAATTACTTTTATTTCAATCCGTCTAATATTATAAATACGAATGTTTGTGAGGATGCATGATTCGATGGGTAGATGTTTGTTACCCATTCACGGAAACACGACTAAGCCAATTTGGATTAAGCTTAGTAAATTCATAGTTTATAATCTGGATCAGCACATACTTTTTATCCCGGGATAATGTATCACTTCGCGAACGCGGGTGAAATCGCTGGAGACTGCTAGTGTTAATATAATAAAATATCATTTGAACAAACTTATATTATACCTTTTACTATTGTGACAATATGTATTACGAAACTAAATTATACTTCCTAAATTAGGGATTTTACAATTGTATACCCTACAATAAGGGTGCAATAAAATAAAGAGGTGCTCATTTAAAATTAAGGCCAATTTATAAGCTCAAAACATTCGTGTCCGGTTTAAAAGGAATTTTATTAAGTGTCATTAGTTCATATTTTAACATTAAAAAGAACGGGGGTCCTATTCGTCCGCCCTGCGGGACACCGGGACGGACGGACGGACGGTGAGATTTTTTTTCATATATGTGTACGTAAATAGCCTTGTTATGGGCCAGCTGTGAATTAAATTGGAATCATGTTGGTTTTATAATGAATTTGTTAGTAGGTGTTTTGTTTTTTTAATGACGCAGCGTGGTAAATGTTGTCGAATGTTTGTGTGCCCAATGGATGCAGTTTGTATTTGATTTATATTCATCATGTTTGCTTTGTATTGATATGCGATTGTTGATTGAAATCAAAGCCAAACAAAAATGGATTTAGAATTTATATTTATAGAAGTCAAGTAAATATTTCAAATCATCTGAAAACAGCAGTTATGACATTAAATAAATATTGATAGCCAAAGATAACATATTGCAATAACAACAAGGATTCCTAAAGTGTGTAAAGAGATTTTTGAAAGGTTGGCATCGCGCGATTGATATCCCTGGTGTTGCTAGCATCAATCCTTCCATATCCTTACATAGTATAAAACAGTAGGTTCAGCTGTTTGTGCGCTTAGATCTCATAAACTACGCAACGGATTTTGATGCGGTTTTCTTCAATAAGCAGAATAATTCAAGAGAAAGGTTTGTCTGTATGCTTATAACCCTCGGGAACGCGGGTGAAGACACGGGGGACAGCTAGTATAAAATAAAAAAAAGGAAGCCAACCTAGGGCCCAATTCCACTAAATGCAACGTTCCAGTAGCACGTTTGGTTCGGCAATGGTATGGTTACGATTAATATCAAATTCAAGTTTGACATTTCATAAATATGGTAACATACATTTTGACGTAATCTTTCGAACGAATGTACGATTAAACGTCAAATTTGACGTTTGGTTGTGATATGGTAATGGTTCGGTGCATAATATGTTAGTGGAATTGCCCCCCAGTTACTACCGTAACACTGAGAACGCCCGGTTCATACCTCGTAACCATAACTCTAAGATAAAATAATGAATTTTAACTACCCAGTGTCGGGACCCAAAAAGCTGTCACGTCTTGTAAACACAATAAATTCAGGTGACACGTCTTTCGGTCGTAATACAATACTTACACCTCTTGACATCTTAACTTTGGTTATCACCGGTTTGATCCAGATACATCTGGTTTTTTCTTCGTAAAGATTATACGTGGGGGTTCAAGTTTTGTCTATTGTACAATGTACACACAAAAGTAATTTTGTTAAAACTATAGTTTACGAGATATATCTCGTATATGAGATTTAAAAAATAATCTTTTAATTTCCCAAAGTTAAGGATGCTAACATTTTTTTTAACGACTACCTCTCCCCCGCGGTTTTACCTGCGTTCCCGAGGGATATCACACTTTCCCGGGATAGAAAGTAGCCTATATGTTATTTCAGGATATGCTCTAACTATGTGCCAAGTTTTATCCATATCCGTTTAGTAGTTTTTGCGTGAAAGAGTAACAAACATACTTACATACAAATCTTTCCTCTTTATAATATTAGTATAGACTATGCCCCTTCGAGGTTTCTCTCGTTCCCTAGAGATGTTACATATTCCCAGGTTTGAAAGCATTCTATATACTATTTCAGAGCATGTTAGATATATGTGTCAAGTTACATCTAAATTGGTTAGTTAGGTTGATCGTGAAAGAGTAATAGACACCCAAACATCTATTTTAACCTCTCAAACCTTCGGATTGACAATATTAGAAGGATAGAACAAATACTGAAAAAAAATTATAGAAAAGTTATCATTACTAATGATAATTCTTAAATCAAAGTCAAAACTCGTGTCAGGGAACAAAACAGTGGAATGGTTATTTGGTATTCATCCAGTGGCTGGAATGCTCGCGCCACCTCACCCGGATAACCAGAGTGTGGCAAAGAAGATATTATTTAAACGGTTATAAGTAGATGGGACAGCTCTTTGATTTTAATTTTAAGACCCAGAAATCGTTCATAATATAAAAAGATATCCTACTAATATTATAAATGCGAAATTTTGTGAGAATGCATGGATCAAAAATACTTTATATATTTGGATGAAACTTGGCACGTACATAGTTTATAGCCCGGATTAATACGTAGGATATTTTTTATCCTGGAAAATTTTACATTTCTCAGAAATGCGGGTGAAACCGTGAGGGGCAGCTAGTCTTAAATAATGTAATCATTATATTAACTACGCAAATAGAAAGATCCGATTTTATAAATAAATCTTTAATGCCTTTGTAAGTAGGTATTCCATCAGTTCCTTCTTTAGCTTAACCAGGGGCTCGATTCTGTAAGGAAAATGACACTAACTTGAAGATGTTCCGTCGCGGCCTCTGTGCTCTATCTCTTTCGCTAACTACGCTAATACTACTAATCACGTGAGAGGTAAGCTCTCCGAGGCCTCCGTGAAGCAGCTCGCCGACGAAGTTTGTATTAGCTGAATAAGGGGGCTGAATATGGTTCTGAATGATGATTTATGACAGCCGATCAATAGGTCTATGAAATTAATTTAAATAAATGTTATATTTACCTATTTCACAATCTCTTTTCAATCCTATTTTCTTCACAACACTCGATAAGTTTGCGCCCTTAGGGGCCAAGAAAGCCCTTCCTCAAACTTCTTACAAAATTATTTGAACAAGACTTCTGTGGAACGTAAGGGGTGCAAGCAAAACTGCTCCCTGTGGAGACGGATTTAACGTTTAACAATATGATGGATTTGGATACGATTCGTAAAGTCGATTTTCCTGTGTAGCAATAAAAAAGAGTGGAAATGAAATAGGAGGTTCTGCTGCCGGTACTTAAGGAGCGACTGTCGGCGTATGTGAGACAAATACTAAATTGTAAAGTCGGTGTTACTTTCCTACAATTTTCAATTTTATTGCTGGCATTTTAGAATGCATTTTTGAGTAGGATCAATTTCAGTATTGAGTTTTATCCAAACATTACAACTGTGACTCAAGTATTTTAATCGATATGGGCCAAAATTATATAGGTGTTATAATTTTGGCCCATATAAGTTGGCTCACTATAAGTTTCGCGTAAGTCATGTCAATGCATTTCAAATTACATTTATATGAAACACTTCATAATTATTTACCTAATTATTACCTATTAAATAAAAATCGGGTTTGTTTGTTCGTATTGAATGCGCTTTACCATTGATCCAATTGCAATACAACATTGCCAATTTATTGCTTGCATTTGCGAAGGTTATAGGTTACAGTAGGTGGAAAATGTATCTGAAAGAACATTTCTGCAATTCTACAATATTTTCTTTTTTTTTATACCAAATGGTCCGACAAACAAGCAGACGGTCCTCCTGATGGTAAGTGGTTACCGCCGCCTATAGTCATATGCAACACCAGGGGCATCGCCAATGCATTGTCGTCCCTGAGACGTCAAGTTCTTAAGTCTCATGTGCCTGTATTTCACCGGCATCCTTACCTTTCTAACCGAAACGCAGTAAACAAGTGCACTACTGCTTCACGGCGGAAATGGGTAAGGTGATTGTTTCCCCGGCCAAGACCTGTACTACTCTACTTTTTCCTGTCAACACATTTTTGTGACAGCAGTTAGCCGGGTACTAGCTCACCTATAAAATATTATGAAGTGTCGAAATTTACATAAAATTATAAAATTCCTCTTTATTGATTGGACCCATAACATTTAACTATGAAAGCATCCAAACTAACCTAAGTAAAGTAAATGTAAGACCACGAATACAAAATACAAACGCCTCTAGCGAGCATCCTCCATTTCTCACCGTTACTTAATTTGAATATCTTTCTAACAGTATAATACCCTATTCGCGACAGATCAAGCGATATTATTGTTCTATGGGCGAATGCAAATGAATTTCGAGTGGTAACGTGTCGTGAGAAAGAGATCAGGGTGGATATTTTCAAGTCGCTCGAAATTTATATTGTTTAGAATAACAACTATTCCTGTAGGGCTTGATTTTGAAAGTAGATTGGTATTCTTGGTCTAGATGCTATTTTTGACGGGTCGCTTGGCTTGGGGGCTAGATACCCCGACTGCCAAGCCACAGATCGTGGGTTCCATTCCTACCCAGACCAAATATTTATGTGCAGTAATATGTCTGTTCTGTATAAGGGTGTAAATACATATATTATATATAAGTATGAATTTAGAAGAAAAAAAAGTAGTATATGTCATTCTTTTTCTATATTTATTAATATATACGAGTATATATATAACATAGACTAGAAGATAGTCAGATTGGACGGGTCAGACAGCTTAGTGGCTAAATACCCAGAAAGCCAAGACACAGGTCCTGTCCTGTGTCTGGGTGTAAATATGTATGTAATTGGAAAAAAGTATTCATACGTAGTATATGCAGTATTTGGTATCCATAGTACCATTCATACGTTGGAACAAGATGGCCGTGTGCACGATATTTATTTATTATTATTTTGCATCATATCTCGATTGTGGTCGTTCGAGTGACATAGTTATCGACACCGTCTGGCCGTTCCCACGCGGCGATTCGGTTAACCCCGTGTTAACCCTGAGATGGCGCGAAAATGCTAACAGCGATGGACCTCTGTGACCCCAACCGTGGACAATTAGGTAGCAACTTTTATGGGAATACGAGTTAGGTTATTGCCCGATCCAAAGGTATTTTTGATCTCCTAATGAGGGTACTTAGTTAGCTTTATTACAGGCACGTGAGAAATCTTGACGTCTCAAGGTCGACAACGCAATGGCGATGCTCCTGGTGTTAATAATGCCTATAGGCGGTTTTTTTTTATTTCTGACGGGATTGCGATTGGTCTCAATCTCACCTGATGGTAAGTGAAGATGAGGCCGAAGATGGAGCTCGCTTTCCCGTTAGTAGCCTATGCACTCAGGTAAAATATATAAGGTACTAGCTGTCCGGACAGACGTTGTCCTGCCAAAATAAGTCCATACAAAAATTCAGGGTTTCGATCGCAGCGCCCCCTACCGGGTCCAATTGTAAATCTAAACCATTCTCGAATCTCCACGAACACACACAAAAAATTTCATCAAAATCGGTCCAGTCGTTTAGGAGGAGTTCAGTCACATACACACGCACACAAGAAATATATATATTAAGATATGAACAAGAGGAGAAACATTCAGAATTTAAGTCAACTATGTAGACTTAATTAGAACGGCTATGAGAGAGAGATTACTTTGGTGGATTCATCCACTATCATGGTGGCCTACTGCTTAGGATCAATTAATATCCCGGGACATTCTTTTACACACGGCCATCTGATCCCAAACTAAACAGAGCTTGTACTATGGAAACCAGATAACTGATATAGTACTTTTTAAATACATACATATATAGATATTTACACCCAGACACAGAACAAACAGATATGATCATGCATACAAATGTTTGCCCTGGGTGGGAATCGAACACACGACCTTCGAGTTGGCAGTCAGGGTCGCTAACCACCAAGCCAATTGGCCTGTCGGATCAATGTAGATGGAATATAATTTTCTTGTACCTGTAAAACAGGGTATCCTAGTGCAGGCACCAGTTTCTCACAAAGGAGTAGCGTTGATAAACTGTCTAATGTCAATTTTAACAACTTACATACATTTAAAAAAAAAATTTAAAAAAATGATGGGCTAGTTTTCTTGGTGGTTGGAGACCCTGACGGCCACGTTCAGGTCACCACTACTGGCTTTTTATCACTTTGCCACTACTGTATACTTATGTAGAAATATTCAAATGGTCGTATCAGTTCATTGAAATTCAGCTTCTAATTCAATCATGCTTGAGTCGACATTAATAAATGAAGATGTACTGATATATAAACCTTTCCGCATTGCGTGTTGATTGGATTACAATATGATTAGCAAAAGATCTTGATAAGACTCCCAGGATGTAACACTAAAGGAATTATAATTCAACAAAGTAATGTAGGTAATAGGTAAGGTGAAGTACTTAAATTTTTATTCTTGAATATTATAGATGGGCCAGTTGGCTTCGTCGTTAGAGACCTTGAGTGCCGAGCCGCAGGGTGTGAGTTCGATTCCCGCCCAGGACAAACATTTATGTGCATGAACATGTCAGTTTGTTCTGTGTCTGGCTTTAAATGTATCTATATAAGTATGTATACGAGAAGTAGTATATTAGTTACCTGGTAGCCATAGTACAAGCAGTACACTGCTTGTTTGGGGCCAGGTAACCGTGTGTGGAGAATGTCCTGGGATATTTATTTATTACTTATATTTGCATCTGGTAGAATAATAGATTCATAATAAAAACAAATGTAGTTCACAGATGATTTGCAGGGTACTTACTTACCTTAATGTACGTATAATTACAGTACAAATTAATAGTAAATGATAATATCCCAAGACATTCTTCACACATAGTTTCCTGGTCCCAAGTTAAGCAGAGTGTACTGTAATTATGTAATTATACGTAAATAAATAAGCGTAAATACATACTTATATATTTACACCCAGACACAGAACAAACAGACATGTTCATGCACACAAATGTTTGTCCTGGGTGGGAATCAAACCCGCAACCTTCGGTTTGGCAGTAAGGATCTCTAACCACCAAGCCAACTGGCTTACTATATATCTGTGTAGATTTCTGTAGATACTTATTAGTTGACACATATTAGATCCCCACGGTGGTCGAGTGGTATAAAGCTTCGTTTACAGACCAGAGGCCTTAGGTTCGACCCCCAGGTCGGGTAAGTGACAGTTGATATTTCTTTGTTAGAGTAATGACCGGGATGGGTAATGAGCCCGAGTCAATGACATGACATGACACGTTGGGACTTAAAATATCTACGATGGAATGTGGGTCTCATTACTGACACCTCTGCCTATCTTTTTGAGGATTATGGGCGTGAAGATAGGTTATTTCTTCTGTTTCTGTGGTGTACTGGTATTTAGTAGGCTTAATTCTATACAGCTACTATTTCAGTTTAATATATTGCTCTCAAATGAGCATTACCAATTAGCTTTATAAAAATGATAATTAAAATATACTCCAAGTACTTTAACATAAGACTTATTATCAGCTAAACTACGTGAATGCATATTCATTACTGTATGGTTTCAAAAGAACAAGCGTAAACGAAACTATGAATTCCCTGTTAGAAAGCACCGCACAGACATTGTATACTTTTGTTATGTAGTTTGTACAGAAAAAAAAATCCAGTGTTTTTAATCTGCATGCCTTCACAACTCCGCTTCTTTTCAGCTCCGGGCCATTTTAATCTATTTTCCGCTATGCACAGACGGACAAACAAAAACGGGTTTTCACAGTTGCGACTACAAAGTAATTTAGTTGAGAATTATTGAATTTGTCGCAGAGAGAATTGTACTTTTAAAAATATCTCTTCAGTTACCTATGTGCTGCGAGTGACTGTACTTTTGGCACTAGTTTTAACTGAAAGAATTGTTTGTATTTTTTGTAGACTTGCTGCAACAAGTTTTGTTATTTTATTGCAATATTCTTTATGTTAACTGAAAATCTATAGGCGCCTCAAAGAGAAGAACTAGAAGAGAGGTACAGGATAGAGGCACGAATCATTAGAACAACTGCCTGGCTTCAAATACATAATAATCATTTCCTATTTATAAAGCAGAATAGGGTACATTGACGCACCATCACCTCAAAACTACCGAATATATCGGGATGGGATTGCTACCATTCGACACGGAATTTTTTCTACATAGATATAGACTTTATACGATATCGATAATCGCAGGTGAAACCGCGGGGGACAGCTAGTACACACTATAAAATAAATCGTATCCCGTAGTTTGTACGCTTAGGTCTTTTAAAATATGCAACGAATTTTGATGCAATTTCATCAATATACTCGTACAGTTTTTTTTTTATGTTCTGGTAGGCAAACGAGCAGACGTATCGCCTGATGGTTAGCGATTACCGCCGCCCATGGACACCCGCAACAGAAGAGGAGCCACAAGTGCGTTACCGGCTTTTTATAAAGGAGTATGCTCTTTGAGAATGATTCAAGAGGAAGGGGAGGAAGGATTATATGTATAGGTATCTAAATTACACCCGTACAAAGCCGGGTCGCTAGTAATATGTATGAATATATACATAGTCTATATCGTCGTATATGATACTATAAATGAATGTACCCTATATACTATTTCTTCGACAGTGATGAAACTTTTGTGAGTAGTTCTACGTAAGCCCACGAAGGTTCTTGATTCATAAAAAAAGAATGTCGCTTAGCCACGCATGTCGGAAACAGCTAGAAAATAATATATTTGGAAAGCCAAAAACTTTAACAATGAGACTTTCGATTGAATGAGTTAAGTTCTGAAAACATTAGATTAGCCCCCTTATTCAGCTAAAACAAACTTCGACGGCGAGCCGCTTCACGGAGGCCTCGGAGAGCTTACCTCTCACACCATTAGTAGTATTAGCGCAGTAAGCGACAGAGACAGAGCGGAGCCGCGACGAAACATCCTCGAGTTAGTGTCATTTTTCTTACAGAATCGAGCCCCAGCTTACGTAAGTATAAAAAACGTGAAGGGACTATAAAAAGGTTTAAAAAGTCTAAAAGATACAAAAAATATGTTACTACAGTTTAGTTATCTTCCTTTTGATTTTATTTTTATCACATGGCAAACAGGCAGATGTTCCACCCGATGGTAAGTGGTCACCGCCGCCTATGGATATTTGCAATACCAAGGGCATCGCCAATGCGTTGTCCACCCTGAGACGTGAAGTTGTTAAGTCTCATGGGCCTGTAATTTCACCGGCCCTCATACCTTCCTAACCGAAACACAGTAATACAAGTGCACTACTGCTTCACGGCGGAAATGGGTAAACAGGTATTTATTACAATCGCAATTAGTACTAATATATAACCATCAGATATTACTAATATTATTTAAATTGCACAACTTTTTTTCCTCGTGGATCTAACTCTTTAAGCGTCTATAAAGGTCAATTCCGCTTTCCGGTTTCCGATTGATGTTACATTTTCCCGAAATAAAAGGTAGCCTAAGTAATAAAATTAAATTTATACAGGTATACTCTTTAATAAAGTTCATCATAGCTTCAGCTGTTCATTGTGTACAGAGGATCACTGACACTCATAATACAGATTACTCTAGTTTGAGAGTCAGAAGACTCATTGTCTTGTGTATTTAGCCATTTAAATAATTTAAATTTAGTTATTGTAAATAGATTTAAGATTATTTTTGGTTTAAGTTTGTTTTGTGTGGCAAGAAATAAATGAATTTATTATTATTTATTTAATAACTTCTTATAAAAACCTGCCAGTGAAAGTTCCGTCAAAAACAGTCCAGGCTTTTCGGAGTACATAGGGAACATACACGCATCAATTATTATTTAAATAGAATAATTTCGCATACACATACGATAGATTGAAGGAAATTTCCGTTTATACAATACAGCGTGCATAAATATCTTTAGCATTGCAGTATTCTGTGGTTTTGACACAAACACCGCTCGTCGGTCGAAGCACACCCCCGGGCGAACACGCCCGGACATGGGCCAGTTTCTAAACAGGAACCTGATGTCATTATTCTAGGACAAGGAAGAGAGAACAAAACGATATTGGAACAGGTCTTTCCATCATCTCAAAGGCAACACACCATTCTCTTAACATATTTAGGATAAACGATGAGATTGGCCATTAGTGTTGTAATAGGATATTTGATAAGGTTGGAAAACTTTCAATACTTCCAATGTTCACAATTAAAAATAGAAGTTAGATCACAAAATCTATTCTGTCGCTAAATACCTTACAGTTCCAATTACTGCACGAAAAAGCCGGTGCTATTAAAGTTTTAATATGCAGGTTCCCGGTAAAACGTGGTCAATACGCAAACATATCAATTAAATCTAATGTAAGCTACAAAATTTCATTAATATACACAAATTCGCGTGGAAATCGAATGATATCATTAATAACTTGCTAAGCCCGCTCTCAGTTTTCGGAATAAGCCCCCGGCTCCAAAAGCTGTATTGTGGATTTTGACGACCAATAACTATGTCGAGCATGGACGTTTCTGAACAATAGATGATGGAATTTCAGTCTGATACCTTGTTTACTAACAATAAATTCCTAGAAAATTTAATAGGTTAACAAAAGTAGAATGGTACAGCACAATGAGCAGCTCCTATTTATTTATAAATTCATAAAACCAATTGCGATCACGACTTTCTGGGGAGTTTAGAGGCTGTATCGATCAGAAATCAAATCTTTACTTCCGATCGAGGCGAGTTATAAAGTGATGATAAGATGGGCTTTACTTAAGCAATTAATGCCTCTTATTTTTCATTTAACACTTTTGATTGAGCAATTGGCCAATTGGCTTGGTGGTCAGCGACCCTGACTGCCAAGTCGAAGGTCGCGGGTTCGATTCCCACCCAGGACAAACATTTATGTGCATGTACATGTCTGTTTGTTCTGTGTCTGGGTGTAAATATCTATATATGTATGTATTTAGAAAAATAAAAAGTATTATATGTAGTATATCAGTTATCTGGTTTCCATAGTACAAGCTCAGCTTAGTTTGGGATCAGACTACCGTGTGTAACAAAAATGTCCCAGGATATTTAATGAACCAATCCAACATATCATTAACATGCTCACTATGATCTGTACTGGCTCCAATTTTCTTCACTTCTACAACATAAAAACCCAAAGCTTAAACCGAAGAAGCTGGTGGCAAGCGTGCTTCATCTTACGCCATATCATGGCCCTTAATAGGAGACCCAAACTCAAGTCTTAAAGCCAATAAAAATCCAAGCCTTAAATTTCTTAAGCCCCAAAATCACCACCATCTGCCCTTTTACAGAGACAATATAAATATAAGTAATACTATATCACCATCAAAGAACCTACGCCGAAATTGTTCCAACGACATTACCGCAGCCTCTGTGATATTCCCAGCTATTATATGAAAGCCTAAGTGGAAAATAAACATTGTCTCCATTGTGGCCGGTACGGTACGACGTGACTTAAGCACTTGATGCTGTATAATCCACGGTGAAAGCTTGAGGCTTGCTGTCTGTGGTGCTCCTTATTTTATTTGATGCCATTTGTGTTATAAACGTTGTTGGGATGGCTTGAAATGGCATAATGGTCTCAGACTTGATAACTTTATGATGAGCGATGGGGAGATTGTTAGACTATTAAGTTCTAAAGGATTAGATTGACACGGGACTAAGAAGGGTGGAGTAAAATGAAAAAGAAAAGGCTTTCACTCAGTTGTGATTGTATAGAATTATCCATAAATAGAAGCTTATAAAACAATAGCCAAAGTTTAAAGTAGAAGACTTAATATACCTAAAATTTGCGGGTTAAAGACTCAAAAGTCTTCTGTTCAAAGAATTCCAGCCATTGATAGGTATTGCAATTCACTCGTTTTATTAGTTTTATAACTTTCCTAATAAATCTCAAATGTTAGAAACCAAACAATCAGAATACTTCAGAAACTTTCCATTACTTGATTAATCGGTAATATGATAGAAATTGGAAACAGAGTTGGTTTTGTTTATTATTCGTTGCTTGTTTTGCTGTCAAATATTTATAGATGTTTTTTTTATGTTGCTAACAGATATACTAATCGTTTTTAGCCCATTATTATGATAGGTATTCCATCACATATAAGACTGCTTAAATATATGGTTAGAATTTATTCATAAATACACATGAGAATTCGCTGTTACGTATACAAGTACAACATTGTTGGCCTTAGGCTTAACACGATCAAGTGGAAGAAACAGTGGACTCTAAACTAGGGCAATCCTGTATATTGGAGTCTCCGTTATTGTGAATTATATTATTATTACTTAGGTTGGTATTTTAAATATTAATTACAGAAGGTAACAAAAGGAATTTCCTTTCCATAATAACTTTATCTTTAATAACTGTTTCATAGCATTTGGGCTTAATAAATATCTCTTATTCTTCTAACATTTTTCATCTAAAATATCTATAGAGATATTTATATCCAGAGACGGAACAAACAGATAGGTTCATACACAAATGACCCGGATAGAAATCTTACTCTATATTATGGCCAACTGGCCCAAAATATTTACCTATTACTTCCAAAGACAGTTGCAGCTTGCCCTAAAAATAAGTTACCCAATTTAAGCCATCCACCAATTCACAACATCGCCACAATAGGTACAAGACACCCCGGTACACGGTGGCGGCGTACCCCACTTTAGCAATAAATCATTATACATATTTCCAATATTAATGCCGGTTTACGCGATAGTTGCCGTCGTGTTTGCCAAACGAACAGGGGGACGTGTTTGTATTGTGAAAATGTTAGTATAATAATGGTGCGAGTAACATACGGTTGGATAATGTCATGCGCCAAGCTTATTAGCTTACTTGCTAAATTAGAACGTATTGTATGTAAAATTAACGCTTACATTTTATTGTAATCATTAGGTTAGGTATTGCTATAACCTAAATAATTTTTTGATAGCGTTTTTTTTTTCTTTATAGGCTAGAAGGCTTTCCCAACTGCGGACTTACAGCCACTCTGTACTAAGTTGGTCCTATTGGCAGGAAGCCTTGGTAGCTAATGAAGATGACATTAAATACAAAAAACTCCATTTAATTGTTAAAGTAAAAAAATAAATGGTTATAACATATATATTTATATATATTATTTTATTTGTTTTTCTTCTAAAAGCATACTTAAAATATAATAATATATAAATATTAACACCCAGACACAGAACGAAGAGATAAGTTCATGCGCATATTGTCCTGGGTGGAAAACAACCCACGACCTGTAGCATGGAATCCAGACTGTAACCACCGAGCCAACAGCCTCGTCACATGCCCGTTAAAACACACCCGGATGAGGAAAGCGAAAAATGACTTGATTAAGGAGTTTGTATCGATAAAAATAATATGAATTAAAAAGATAGACGCAAACCCACTCCGTACACTCCCGACAATGTTACTGCAAATGAGAAATTTATGTTGATACAACCTACATCATAAAAGTATTTTGATTTATGTTACCGAAATTTTTGAGGGATCATCATTCAATGGGGCCGCCTTTGCCCTTAAGACGGGGGTGTGATGATTAAAATCTATCAATTTATAGATTTAGCATATGAATAGTGTCTTCTCTGGCGTGGTAATAATAAAGTGAAATTAATAACGTGCTCAAATATCACTCATACATTTTAGTTGGTTTCACTATTGTAAAACAAGACCGAGGGAAACGAATAAGTGAGCTGTAAATAATCAGCTAATATTCACTTATTTTTGACAGCTCTATTGATTGTGACTGATCACTAAAGAACTGGACCGAACGGGTTAATAAATACAAGTTCATCTGAAACAGAAGAATAAAGTGTGTAATAAATATTTGATGATGTTGTTTCACGAAACTTATAGCTCAAATACTTTGATAAATATAACTATTATCATAATATTAGCCCAGGGAAGGCCACTACTGAACATAAACCTCCCCCATGAATGTCGACACTCAATACAGTCAATGGTCCTGGGCCATCTCCATCCAGTGGCTTCCAGTGACTAACCAGGTCCTCGGTCCACCTGGCGAGAAGTCGTCCAGCTCATCACTTTCCAGTACGTGAGGAATATACCAAGAATGATAACGACTAACAATCTCTAAACATTTAATTTTCTGGGGACGCAGTAAAAGTTTTTGGTTGAGTTATTGATGAAGTTATTCGGCAGCAGTAAATAGTACGTAGATCCCAACTCAACCCTAGAGTATTAAAAGGGGTGACTTAAGAGTATACCGATAATTACAAGCATTTTGCTTTACCTTATGCCTACTAAGTGGTTAACAAAGAATTCTTAAGAAATATGGCACCGATAGAATAAAGCACTAAAAGGACAACGATATGCATATAGAATAACTAATAGAATTATAAACAGGCAGATGACGATGGTCAGTTAATATTTACTTCTAATCAAAGATCACTCCATAGAATACCCGGTGATCGTTTCACAAACATTCAAACTACAGGTTCAAAGCGACCCCTTACCAAGCTATTGTTTATTTAAATCAAATACTAAGAGTATTTTTGAAGCCACATATTTAAAAACCTATTAGTAAATAACATTCCAAAAAGTGAAGCGGAATCGAAACGATAAGCTTCCAATCAAGAAGCCGTCGAATTAAAAGAATTTGATTACTCACGCAGTCAATTATGGTCCGGGGTAGGACCAATGGTGGTCGGGACTCCAAAATGCAGGCCTTTATCTACAGATACCATCGATGATATGTGAAGTTAGGGGATCTTTTTTAACTACTCACTATTGTAAAAAGAATCATTCGTATTTATTTTTGGAGAGAACATATTTATGAAATGTTTATGTTATAGCCATAAAGAATGAATAATGAAGTTCTAGTAACTTATAGGAATTAATAAAAGAGAACTGAACGGTAGCAAAAATCTAAAAAAATAAGATAATGATGTGGATGTGATGCCGAAGTAGACAAGACGGGATAGACAAATATGAATCTTAATATAAGTGGGGTTAAGCGCATTGTTGTCTATTCAAGTTCACTGGGTCAATGTAGATTTTGACATTAAACTTTCTGTCAAAGGTTAATCCAACGTTAGTCCGCAGCAGGTCGATTGGGGGTCGAAGCGTAAAAATTGACTAAATACCCCTAGTAAAATACGAAAGTACGTTTAATAGTAGCTTAAAATTAAATTTCAAGACAAAACGATTCGTAATAAAAATAAAATTTGATAAAAAGAAGCAAATTACGCCACTTTTTCCATAAAGGAATCATAAATTCAACGAAAGCTAAAATAACTAAGTGGCCGTAAAGTTTAATGTAGTAACATTAGTTGAAATAATTGAAAAAACTTTCAGTGCTAAAATAATATTGTCAAAAACACTTGTCGCATTATAAAGTGGCGTGTAATTTGATGCTAAAGTCAAAGGTGAATGAATGTTAAACCACTTGGATTAAAGTTATGTCTATCTCTCTCTCTCTCTCTTACGCCATCAGATCCAGTAGCTAAAAAGCAAAAGAATGGGGTCCTTATAGATTCGTCCTATCTGTCACATATCGCACCCTCAGTACGATAAGGGCTTAACTCAAATTTTCCGAAATGGAGTTACGATCATAGAGAGACCAAACGAAGTACGCTCTATCCCATGAATAGTAAAACATAGTCAATTTAACGATTGATTAAGCATACCGATACTTCAGCCTCTATAACACCGGGACCCACCTTCCTCGCTCAGTGCAAAAGTGACCCAATCAGCGATGTGCCAAAAGTGAGGGTGCGATATGTCACAGCCATTTTACTCGAAGTAGGCGCTATTTCCTACTTAATATTATAAATGCAATAGTATCTGAGGATGGATGGATGTCTGTTGGGCATTCACGCAAAAACTACTAAAAGGATTTGGATGAAACTTGACTCGAACTTGAAAGGTGGAGGGTGATACAAGAGATACAGAACCAGCATATGATTTTTTTACTTTACTTTAATGATGAAGAAATATTTTTTATAATTTAACTAGCTGACCCGACAGACAAGACAGGACTGTCTTACTATGAACATTGAATTCGAATCTTCCGATTAAATCGACTGTGAAATGTGTAGTAAGAAATACTTACTAATAATGTTACTTTATCAATATAATTCCGATCGCCATGCGCCACCTCCATTTTAAACGATATTTGCAGCGCGCATTCTGTCAATCGCGCCTACTGTCAAACGACTGACAATTATGTCAAACAGGTTACATTAAAAACGTTTACATTGTCAAAAGCGCTCATAAAATCGTGAAGTTTTCTTTTTTCTTTCATAAGAACCTTCTCGTGACAATAACAAACACAACAAAAAAGAATTAGCCAAATCGGTCCAGCCGTGCATGCGTGATGCCGTGACCAAGGGAAATTGGGATTCATTTTTATATACGAGTATATAGATTCCAAAGGTTGATAAGCAGGCATACGTTTCATCTGATGTCTAAGTCTTCATATTTGGGCATTTTAACAAGGAAATTATAATACCAAAAACTAATTTAACCAATATTATAAATTATAATAAACTAACTACCACTACGTAAATTCAAAACTTTTTTAATTTGCTTGTGTGTATCCGTCTTGCCACCTCACCTCTGTAACGGCTGAACAGATTTGAATGAAGTTGTGATAGATAGGATCTACGAGTATTATATACCGAGAAATAAAGATCCTTTAGGATTACGAGTTTTAAAAAAAATACATAATTCTGTATATATTTATAATTTTAAATATTATGACATAGGTACTAATATTTGTTTATGTTGTTATTGTCGGGTCAAATATAACCGCGCTGAAAGTGACCAGTTTTGTCTTTTCGTTTCTTATAAACATGTAGAATGGAGTTTCCGCATAGAACATGACTGCTGTTCTTGCCATTATACTGCTGCCCACAGCCGCTGCTTCTGTGCCAAACTCTGCAAAATAAATAAATAAATAATAATCTTTACACACGACCATCTGATCCCAAACTAAGCAGAGCTTGTACTATGGAAACCAGATAGCTGATACTACATATACTACGTTCTTTTTTTCTAACATTTATCTTTAATCTTTTTGTACATACTTATATAGATATTTACACCCAGACACAAAACAAACAGACATGTTCATGCACAGAAATGTTTGTCCTGGGTGGGAATCGAACCCGCGACCTTCGGTTTGGCAGTCAGAGGGCTAACCACCAAGCCAACTATATAATATGTTTATTTAAATATGACATATGCTCAGGTTAGACTCTAACGCTGGTTCAGAAGGATTTTTTTTTAAATAATATAAACTAGTGCTTGACTGCGATCCCACCTGATGGTAAGCAGTGATGCAATCTTAGATGTTGAGGCGCACTAGTTTATTAAGAGCCTGCTTTTGGTGAAAAGAACCGGCTATAAACTCAGCAATATTTTTTTCAAAATAAGATTTTTACACGCGGATGTGTGTTGCAAGAACTAGACGCTACACCCAAAGATTATTAAAATTATCGTTAATGTTGTTTAAAGACTTCTTTGCTACTACTGTGTGTTCTTTTTTTAAAGTTTTGTGAAGGGAATTTAAATTTAACTCATTTAATTTTACTTCATTACCTCTCGCTTACCATTAGAGCTTACCTCTCACGTGATTAGTAGTATTAGCGAAGTAAGCGACAGAGACAGAGCATAGAGACCGCGCCGAAACATCCTCGAGTTAGTGTCATTTTCCATACAGAATCAAGCCCCTGATCCTAAACTAAGCAATGTTTGTACTAAAGTAACTGATATACTACATATTCTACTCTTTAAATATAAATCTGATTTCTATTTTCAACCAGAACACATAGAAAAGAAAATAAATAGACAAATCTTACCATTTACAGTCATCTTCACTTTATGAATGACAGAGTCCACGTGTATCCCTGGATTTGGAAGATTATTAACCATCTCCCTTATTCTCATGCCTTCTCCTTCTATACTATTAAGTATAGAATTGAATCTAGCTTCAGTTTTATTAGAATCTGTATTACTATCCACCATAAGAGCGAAATTAGCTTGGTTTGGAATGAACATCGACTGTACACCGAGGGTTTTCAAAGCGTCTTCCAGCTTCATATCACTCTGGAGATCCATTTTAGGGATCCTTATAACACAGTCATGCTTTGCCATTTTGCTTATTATATTGTCTATCTTCGTGTAATTGATTCGGTCCATTAATTCTGGTAAAGTTGTACGTTTGGGAAATGTTGGTTTGATGATGTACATAGTTGTGGTACTGTCGTTATACGGTAAGGCTAACATCTGGTATTCTGAAAATATTTATTAGAACTAATTAATAAACTTACACGTATCTATGGTGTCTAAGATATGACAAGGTAATTAAAGAGTATATGGATGATATGCAATTAACAGCTTGCACTAAGCATGTCAGTATTCGCAGAGAAAAAAAATCTGCAGTCTCCAGTAAAATGCACTGAATGGAAGCAATCATTAGGCCAACTCCAAATGATTGGCAACAATGCAGGATTATTATGGCTTACTTGCTTAACCCTAAATAGCCTTCTAAATAAAGACAAAGACGTGGTCCGTCTGTTTGTCGTATTTTTTTTTGACATACTGAAGAAAATACTATAGTTAAGCATTTCATTGGTATACATGGAATGCTAGATGCACCAAAATGTGCTGAATATAAAAAAGGTTTATATTTACGATCTTCGGTCGAATAGATATGTCCAAACTCCCCAAAAGTAATCATAAAATCGGCTGAAACTTCACCAGAAGGCTTTGTAAAAGCCCACCTGTAACAAACAATTGTGCAATTAAAAAAGGGTACCAAATCATTAAATTAATATTAACAATAACTTTTATTTGGGAAGTAGAGCTTAATTTCAGGGACTAAGTTACTAATAATAAATATCCCAAGACATTCTTCACACATGGTTACCTGATCCCAAGTTAAGCAGAGTGTACTGCTTGTACTATGGCTACCAGGTAACTGATATACTACATATACTACTTTTTAAATACAAACTTATATAGATATTTACACCCAGACACAGAACAAATAGACATGTTCATGCACACAAATGTTTGTCCTGGGTGGGAATCGAACCCGCGACCTTCGGTTTGGCAGTCAGGGTCTCTAACCACCAAGCCAACTGGCCCGTCTAAGTTACCAGGAGATACGTTTGCCGAATCACGGAAACAATCGATGGCGCTTTCAAATAGCAGTGTTAAAATAGCTCGTTTTACAGGATTATAATTAGATATTACTTGGTTGATGTTATATTTATTAAGGAACAAGTTTTCCCCCACAGTTTCACATCCGCCTGGTATCTAGCATATTTCCACAACAAAAACTATTCTATATATTATTATAATGTATGTTCTATCATCAGGTACGCTTCGCATTTATAATTATAGTAGAATGATATGCTGTAAAGTTTCAAAGAGCTTACTTTTTAGTCAACTCAGGAAAAAATGGCTGCTCCCATTGTCCTCTAAAGTAGAGGGCGCTGACTAGTACCGCTTTTGTAGATTCAGGAAGGGGCTCCCTTAGGAATTTGTCTATTTTACCATTGGTGTGATCTTTTATCCAACTGAAAGACATAATATAAGGGTTAAAATGATTGGATACACACCTAAAAGCAAACACTTAGGAAGCACTTTATGAGACTGATATTCGTTCTGACTGACTCGTGGTGAAGAGTTTGTGAATAATAATCCTACAATGGCAGAAGCGTAGTAACCACCATCCTGTAAAGCAAAAATGTTATTGGAAGTAGGTACATACTACCGTATTCTAACGGCTGCTCATCAGCCAGTTTTCATCCAGGCTGATGAACGCAGGTTAAGATTGTGGTCTAACTCCAACCTATCTATAGTCATAAAAATAATAATCATTTTTTTACGACAAGACCTCTTCTTCTTCGATAGCCTTATTCTACCAGTTTTCAGTCGTCTGGCTACCTTACCATTCTAACCAAATCATAGAAATACAAGTGCACTACTGCTTCACGGTAGAAATGTGAATGGTGTTACATCCCTGGACGAATTCTGCACTAATGAGCTGTTACTTCTAAAGGCTGTATGTGCAAAGAACATGTATGGGCTTCCAAATCCTCCACAAAGCCAAGCTAGGCTTAGCTGCTATCCATTGTCCTTTGGTGACCAAAACAATAAAATGACTTACTCATTAATTAAGTTATTCACCTCGACCTTATGTTCAAAGTCGACTCCAAAGGTTTCACCGTTGTAAACGGTGCTGAGATAAGAGCGGTATATGTTGCGTAGGTGTGTTTGTACATCGATGAACAGAGCGTTCGCGTAGAGGGTCTGCGAATCTGAGTCATTAGAGTTGAGTGACTTCAGGAGGTTGCCAAACTGCTGATGATGCTTCCGATTTATTAAGATATCTGCAAGATGAACTGTTTTTTTAGCTGTGAGGTTATTGTAGTGATTAGATACCCCATATTTCGTGGGTTCGCGTTGTGGGCATCCACAAAATATGTGCAAGCGAATATGTCTGTTTTTTCTGTATGTAGTTATAAATGTCAAAAAATATGACTTTCAAAAACCCCTCTGCTTAGTATGGGATCCGACAATTGCGCTTATTGAATATTTATGAGCTTTAGTCATTGTGCTACGTGTAAGTAATGTAATCAGATTAACTACACTTTTGTTAAAAAAGAAAAAAAAAACTTATGAAGGTCAAATTTAAAGTTACTGAAGCTAAAGAAGCCGAGAGTCTATCAGTTTCCTGGTAGTTGAACTTGAGATACCTTAAGGGCTGTAAGAGCTTATCAACTCTGCCAATCTCATCTCTTTGCATAGTTAAACTAATAACAAGATCAAGATGGGCGAGTAGATCAATTTTTTAACCAACTTCGTGAGGACCTAAAAACGGCTAAGTTCGAGACGGACTCGCACAGAAACGGTTCCGTACCACCGTACTATTTGACAAATCGCTTCAAAAATAATAAGTAAAAAATTTAATGGCTTACAAAAATTATTAGATTATTCTTTCTCAAAGGTACTTAGTTTATAGGTAGGAATAATTTCAAGAAAGTATTAAGTAAAAAAAAAAGAATTAACTATTTTCATTAAAATAGTGTTCTTTTCAAAGCGTCGACTTTGCGTTAATTTATTTTGGATAAGGCACAATCTCAATTATTTTTTATTCATATTGCTATATACACGGATACAGACAGAGTATTGTTCGCAATGTAGGTATGTTATATAATTTGTGACCATGCTCTCTTTTTGTGCGCATCAATTCTAAACTAGTTAAACAATAAATCACATGTTCTAATCTGTCTAAAAACCATTTACCATTGTATTTGGCCTGAATGACTAACTACCGTGACGTAATTGTATGTACAGATGTAATAGCTAGCTGTCCTCCGCGGTTTCACTCGCATTTCCGACGGATGTTACATTTCCTTGGGATGATAAGTGTTCATCTAGGTTATAAAATATCTATGTGCCAATTTCATCCAGGGGATCGATTCTGTAAGGAAAATGACACTAGCTCGAGGATGTTTCGTCGCGGCCTCTTCGCTCTGTCTCTTTCGCTAACTACGCACGTGAGAGGTAACCTCTCCGAGGCCTCCGTGCGGCGCCTTGCCGACGATGTTTGTATTAGTTGAATAAGGGAGCAGATGGCGGTGTGTTAACAGAAAGTCCTAGACTATTTATTTTTTTAATCCGATAGATCACAGTAAATACTGGCTGTCTGAGCAAAACATTCCAACATTATCGTTCAAACGATTAGCTGATTAAGGAGACAGATCTGTGCCCCTAGCACGAACGCCTGTCGCAAACGTATCGTCATCGTATCGAGTGTGCCAAAAACCAATGCAATGGGAAATTGAACATCGCGCAACGTCACGGTATGCGCGGTGATCCATTTTTTATACAAACCAGCTTTTTGGCGCACTCGACAATAACGCTACGCATACAGTACAATACAGTAGTAGTAGAGCTCTTAGTGCAGAATTCGTCCGGGGAAGTACTACCACCTTACCCATTTCTACCGTGAAGCAGTAGTGCACTTGTATTACTGTGTTTCGGTTAGAAAGGTAAGGGGGCCGGTGAAATTACAGGCACATGAGACTTAACAACTTCACGTCTCAGGGTCGACAACGCATTGGCGATGCTCCTAGTGTTGCAAGTGTTCATAGGCGGCGGTGACCACTTACCATCAGGTGGACCGTCTGCTTGTTTGTCGGCCCAAGTGGCATAAAAAAAAAAAAAAAAAAATACGATAAATGTTCGTGTTTAGGCCTCTGCTCAGTAATTTTTGTAAATGAGTAACTAAAATCCATCACAATCTTTCGCATTTATAATAATAAGGCTTGTAGGATGGTAAATAAGAGTGGATAAATGCTTCTGTGTTTGTATGTACCTATGTCACGTCTGATCACAGCCACTACATATACTATAGACTTTTAATTTGGTACAACTTTATAATTATTATTTATATAATACTTTATTATATTATTTTATGTAACATGTTTTTTTTTTATTGAAGGCCAATGATTTACAAAACAATGCAATCAAGACATATATAATATATAAATATATATATATTTATTCTGTTATTATATTATATTATTCTGAATTGTTTCAGACTGATAATTTTATCTATAAATTTATCGGAAAAATAAGGATCTTTAAATTCTTCAGCATTGAGCAGACATTAAAGTACGTTTAAAATCCCCTATATAATTATACCAAGTCAAAACAGACATTTAAAAGGTGTAAATGTTATTTCAATTATTGTACGGAATTTCGGAATTCCGGAGACAGAAGAATTTCTGGACCCCATAAAATACCATTGCTTTGTAGACTGTACCAAGTCTTTATTTGAATAAACATTAGTTACTCTGTGGTAAGGTAAACTACTAACACCACACAAAGCACGTCGGGTAACTCACCTTGGGAAAATCCAAGTGCCTCGGCGAGCTCGTCATATGTCTTTCCAACAGAACCTAGGAGCGTCATACCAAGTAAACCTGTGAATAATAGTTTAATTTTAGTAAAAAGTTAAGAAAATATTTTGTCTCCATCCCAATAATATCATTCTAGTAAGTAGGTATTTATTAATCATATTCTGGGACGGAAATAAAAAAAATAAGATCACAAGAAAAAATATATATAAGACAATAATATTCCGTTGGTATGTTATTGCCTTCTTGTACAATTTATCCGATAACAATGAATGTTTTGGTGTTTTGAATTTTTTGATGTTTTTATGATTGCGAAGGTTTCGGACAAAAAAAACCGTCACATAGCAACGCATGCCGGGACCAGACAGTTAAAAATAAAGTTTATTTGTAATTGTGAAAATCAAATTTTATAAAGAGAAAATAAAAAAACAAACTTATATAACAAAGAAAACTGCATCACTTAATTTTAAATCTTATGCTTGTGCAATTAGCTTGAATTTTGCACGCTTTGTATGAGTAAGCATAAGTAAGTGTGTGTGTGTTATGTGTATAAGTATGTATGTTAAACATTTTTTTTTATTTAGTTGACAAATGCAGATTTAAATTGCAACTAAGTTACAGAACATATCCGCTAGTATAGTAGTTTTAAAATAGCGTCATCCAACATTTCCACAAAAGGTAATTTGAAATGTACCTTATTTGTATTGTGTTAAGGCGGTGTTGCAAAACACTGAGCCTTGGCGACACGCAGTCAAGGCAACACAAATATTCCTCATATATGTATTTCTACCTACATGCAAGGTTATAGTATATTTACAGCCTTATCACAGAATTAAGGAAAACCAATGCAATCATACCAATTATTTCCGTATTAATTTATTATAATACAAATTTACATTGGCCGCCCGCATACCGTGATAATCTAAGTTGTTATTTTCAATTGTTTTTAATGACAGCTACCGTCCTTCGGTTTCACTCGCGTTTTTAAGGATCTAATGTATCTTATGCACGGGAATAGTGTAGCCACATATTTGTCAAATATTTTTTGAATACGCAATTTAATTAATTAATAATAAATTAATTAAATAGCCACAAAACATGCACTTACTTCTTTCAACATTGGTTAATATTATTGTTTTAGTTAAGAGACACCGTTAAAGTTTAGCCCCGCGGTGGGCACTTACAAAGGTCAAAACTACTAAGACACGACCACAGTGAAGCCGTTTTTAATAAAGAAGTCGGGCTGTAGAATACATAGCCTACTTTTAATCCGTACAAAAACGCAGGTGTATCACCACGGGAGACACATTAACACAGTAGTGCATTAAAAGGGCATTTAAATCTGACAGGTTACTTGTCACGCGACCTTAACCAGGCAAACGAGTCGATGCGAGATGACAGTAGCTGTCAAATGAACCTGTACCCGAATTATGTAACTCTCTACGATTCTATGTGGAAGCCTATTTCATGATAGATTGCTGGTTCGACGCGCGATTAGTGTGAGACACCAGTCGTAGCGCCGTCAGTGTAGTACAAATATGACTGTAACTACGTCTCCGAGGGCATTACGCAATTGTGTTCTTAATTTAAACCAGTATGATTATTACTTACCATTAATACCAGTAGGTGAAATGACAATATTATTGTCTTTTCGCTGTTTCATCATCTCTAGTAATATCTTGTATCCGAATTCATTTAGTGCACTGACGAAATTATCATCTTGTATTCCAGTGCTAAAAACAGAATAAACATGTCTTACATGAATATTTTATGTCAAAAAGGTTTATTATGGTAAAGTTTAGAGGATAATAACCATTGGCAATGAATTACTCGCCTGACTTGCTATCCATTTAAGTATTTTTATTGTGAATTTTTTAATATATTTTTTTGTAATATTTAAAAAAACGTGTAAAGAAGTATCGAAGAGCCTGTGAAGACCTACATGCATAAACAATATTTCTATTAGTGTATAATAGGCTGGTTTTGACTGTTAAGAATGCTATGGAAAAATTATCACTATTCGTTTAGTGATAAGGTCCATTTGCATTCAACATTTAACTATTTGACAATTAGATCAACCTATTTAATTTTCAATGAAGTAATTTTTGCTGCTATATTGTCATTATTTTACAATAAAAACAAAGTGTCAAAAGTTCATGTGCTATCGAGTTCTTAGGCCGGTGTGATAGATTGGCGACCATGATTATTGGTCGTGGGTTCGATACCGACTAGTACAAATTTTGTGCAAATCAAACAAATCTGTTTGTTCTGATTCTGGGTGTAAATATTTAATATTTCAAACTAAGCATATGATTTTTATTTATTATTCATTGAATAAATTAATTTTTAACACAAACTTATTTTTAGTGTTAAATTATTTTAATTTCAATTCGATATTTGAATTCCTTTACGTGTTAGATTATAAGGATAGAATAGAATAGAATAAAAAATAAGAATAAAGTATTTCTATGTTAAAGAACAATAAAACGATATTTACCTTTTAACTTCGTCTATCAAAGTCTCAGATGAAGTTGCATAGAGAAAAGTGAGCAAAAGCGTAATTTTGAAACGCCACTCCATTATTCTGAAAACAAATTTTATTATAGCGGGTAGTTTTATTTTATTAAACACATTTGACAATCAACACTTACCTTAAATAACAAAAACAATGCTCACTTAATTCTAAAATGACACTTCACAATGACAGCTACAGAAATACTTATTGTAGTGTTTTAAAAATAATGAAATCTCGTTTATAAAGTCTGTGAGTCGGTCGAAACTGCTCGCACAAGCAGTTGACGAGTAACTGAGTTATTTTAAAACCTTCAATGGTAAACAAAACGCATGCCGTGGGACGGATTGAGGTTTAAAACTCATTCATTGTCTATAGTACGTCCCTGAGAAAGTAAAAATTACTAATTAGGTAATTTTAGATGTGGGTGCGAGAGTATGGTATAGAAACTTTGTTGCGGCAATTCATTATTACTATGTAGTAATGTTTTCTAATAGTGTGACTCATTGTGGTAATGATTGTGTACATCTAAATAGGTACCTATACACTTTGTTACCTTGTACGTACTTTTTAGTGCCCGTATGAATGAAAACGTCACCTTTTCGCGCATTTTTGTCGACAGTAACTACTATATTTGGTATTTGCTTTACTATTGCGCTTTTAATAAATATAAGTTATTAATAGTTTGAATAAGAAAAAAAATGTTTTATTGTAAAAAAGCGTGGGGTGCATGGTGTCAATAGGTATAAATATTTAATTGACAGATATGAGAAGGATTCCGATAATATCTTGAAAAGCACCCCTTTTTTAAAATAAAACATTTTTTTTCTTATTCAAACTATTAATAGCTTATATTTATAATGCTTTTTTTACATTATTCTTAGTTAATATTTATTAAAATTTATTTTCTTTTTTTTTAGTTTGGTTTTCTATATAATGCGTGTTTTCTAGTTTTTTTAAACTATTTATTTATTTTTAATTTTTTAGAAAAATTTTTAAACTATAAATTATTAAGTTCGATTTGCTAACTATCAACCGCCCTTAATATATACAATAACAAAATAAATTAAATAAAAAAAAAATTGAATTACGAATTATGTCACCGCTGCTTATCTTGATAACTAGTAATGCGTCGACTTGTAGTATTGTATTTCGAGAATGGGTCTTAAACGGGATCACGTAAGATGAGTTGCACATAAATAAAATACATTTTGGAGGTTGTGGCTAGGTAGGCTACATTTTGACCACAATTTCACCAGGTTATGTGATGAGGTAGCAAGGCTCAGGATACCTTTCATCTCTTACTTACTTGATAATTTATTTTGTTTAAAAAATTTATTATGTGTTTTTTATAATGTTTATTAAAAATGTACAATGTTAATGTACTTTAGTTATAGCATCGAATTAGTAACTACTATAGACTGTAATGGTGTTATAATTTAGAATAAATAAATAAAAAAACTTTAGTATAGTGTAACTTCTATCAGTCGTATGACTAAGAGACTATTTTTATTGGGATATAAGTACATAAAAGTAATTTTTATGGGCTAGGAAGCAAGTGGGCTGAGTGTGCTTCCTGGAGGATTCCCTAGAACCATGTCACAGGGCGTTGCTTGGCGTGGAACTCACGAGAATTGATTACTGGGGGGTACAATTTGAAATATAACCTTGCTGAGTTACTTGCTGGTTCTTCTCAGTTGAAGGCTGACTTCCAAATTGAATAATTGCCTTCCGAGGTCCTAAACTGAATAGTTTTGAATTATGAGAGGCAGTTGTGTCTGTCCTTACAAGATCAGACTAGATAGAATACACATATCGGTTATGTATAGTGTTCAGGATGCCATGAGCATACATTTTGATCTGCGGTTAATCCATCATCACACTCGGCGAGGACGTGCCGTGGTCTGCGTACACGACTAATACGAGGTGGGTGTAGCTCGCGGCCTTTACTATTAACGGAACGTAAAAGCCTGAATTTTTAATTCGTTTACCTCAAGTAATATTTTTCTGGACCAAAAGAGCAATAAGGACTTATTCAATTACTAAATCTGTGTCTTTATCGTTATTTCCAAATTTTAATATTCAAAAATCCTTTTAAAGCATTACTCCAAAGATTTGGAGTTCTCCCCAAAATCCCTAATGGAAATGTAATGATGTTGCAGAATTAGAAACATAATAGATACACCCTGTTCTCAAGAGCCGTTTTTCGAGCGGATTGAAATATTAGAGATCCCTCTGTTAGTAATGTATTGCGTACAATGGATATTCTCTTCCTTGAAATATGGTTAATACAAAATAATTGAATGAAAATAAATATCGATCTCAATTTTTTGGTAGGTAGACATCCGCTTAGGTACTTAGCTTTCAAGGCAATCATCATCATCATCAGCCTATCTCCGTCCACTGCTGGACATAGGCCTCACCTATGGTACGCCACTGAGCTCGATCTTCAGCTCTTTGTTTCCAACCGCTGCGAGCCAGCTTGCGTATATCATCGCTCCATCTAGCTGGAGGGCGCCCTACACTACGTTTACCGAGCCGTGGTCTCCGCTCTAGAACGCAAGGCAAAATTAATTAATGTTATTTTGAATGTTTAGGTGTCTTAGGCCTAGGTATTTTTTTAAAACCAATATGCTGAAAAGTCCGTAGCCGCAAAGCAACCGGCCAGGTTGCTTCTTAATTATCTTTCCCGTATTTTTTTGTTATCTTACGTCTTATGATTAAAAAAAAACAAAATTTAAACCCTCAATGGCAAATCAATTTTAGTCAACAAACCCCAACACAAAACAGCCACAAGTCAATCAATCTTAAAAAAATACGGAACACCGAAAATGCGGAATAACAACTACCCCTCCCCAATGCACATCAAAATGTCGGAAATGAAGTGACTTTCAATTTCTAAACAGAATTACGTAATCAAATTAATGTGACAGTGCCGGGACGGGAGGCGTCTGCCAGCCACCAGACTAAATTTAAACACGCCATGTCATCCTGTGTCAATTTGTACAAAATAAATGGAAGCTGGAAAAATACTCTTTGATATATTAGAGCGGATAAAATGCATTTTCTTGCTAATCCTCTTCTCTTAGGGTCTTACTATTATTATAAATACGTCTTTCATGCAAAAACTACTAAATACAATTGGATGAAACTTGGCACATAGATAGAACATATCCTGGAATAACATATAGGCTATTTTATCCCAGGAAATGTGACATCCCTCGGGAACGTGAATAAAATCGCGGGGGTAGCTAATGTTATAAATGTGAAAGTTTGTGAGGATCTTTCCTACTCTTTCACGCAAAAACTATTCCATGGATTTTGATGAAATTTAGCAAATAGATCTAGATTAACTCATATAATATTTTTTATACCGGGAATGTTACGTGCCTCGGGAAGAGGGTGAAACCACGTAGGACATCTTCTAGGGAACTTAGGTATTCTGGGACCATAACATAGCCTTACGATCTGGAATAATGTACTGTTCTAATTGTGAAAGAGTCAGATAGGTACGGATGCCGTCGTTTCTGGGATTACCCACCACTTCACATATAAATAAACGTAAGAAATCCACTTTCTCTTTATAACTTTAGTTAAGATATTTTTTTGGGGTCGACGTCATTTTTGAGGTTACGTATATTTTGGTAGCTAATGATCTGTTACTTATTTGGTGAATAAAAAGACACAAAAAATTATACTGACCGCAAAAGGAACACTGGAGGGTGCTCAAATATGACCCAGGACATGAACCAATCAATGTGGTCATATATAATTTCCAAATACCTGCCTCAGCATTGAGTATTTTTACTTACAAATTACCAAGTCATGAAAAAAAGAAACGAAGTGTTCATAAAGTTTTGTGTTTTGTGACCAAAAGGTTTATTCGTATACAAATAATTATCAATATATTATGTACACTAACCTGGAGGTCCTGATCGAAGTTACATACGCCGTAAGTAGGAGAAGACCCTATGGATCGAAGATCCTATATAACAAAAAACATTAATTTAGAACACAAAATGTTAAAAACTACTAAAAAGTTTGTTACGTTCTTTATTTAAACACGTTAAAAAAAGCAACTCACTACTCTTAAAAATAAAGAAATCTGATAAAAAAAACACTTTTCAAATTTAATTTTAGAACACATTGAACTCGCTAACAATGAGTTTCTAAATGTAGCCGCAGTCGATTAGGGTCATTCTTTGGGGCGAGCGATAAAATAAATAAAGGCCAACAATAAATGAAAAAAAAAAGAAAATATATTAAGGCCTCGTTGAAGGCAATCCGGCATTATGACAGGTGACGCCGCGATCAAAGCCGACAGAAACAGCCAGTCATCGCCAAATGATTATCGGCCTCCTTGGATGTCAGATCAGTTTCGACGTTATTGGGCATGATAATAATAAAATGAATATAACCGCTATTTTTTGAAGGATCCTTATCAGGGCCGAGTATCCGTGGATGGAGGTATTTATTGTTTGTACCGTGATTTGTGTCATGTATTTTTCTTTGCACAATTTAAGGGTTCCAACGGGGCTAGGGGGCCCAAATACTAAGCCCACGCCGTGTTTTACATCCTGCATTTTATAAATCGCAATAAACCTTAGACACAAAAAGTTTCTACAAGCTCAAAAAAAAAAAAAAAAAAACAAAAATTCGGCCCAGCAATTGATAAACACAAATGTATTGTGCATTTGTTGGGAACCATCTATGCACGAGTTCGACTCACGGCATTTATTTATAGAAGATACTACCAGAGGGACCCCTGACAAAATTCTTTCGGAATCTATAAATGGATCTAAAATTAAACCATCTTCTAAATCACTTTATTTTGTAATTCTGTTGCTTCAAAAGAGAAACAAGTCATTGTGTTACGATATTAACACCTTAAAGAGCTTTATTAATAAAAGCCCCTCTTAGCCGATAACGGTGGCCTAAAGCTCCGTATTGTGCTTTTCTTGCCACCCCTAGATCTTTTGTGTGCGTAAAATAGAAAATATTTCAAACACAGTATATTACTTTTAAATTAATTTTTAGGTTAGCTTATTAATGAGGAACTTTATTTTAAATAACAATATTTTCCTTAATATATTTATAAATAATTAACTAAATCATTTATGAGAATTAATGACGTGTCTGGGGATATGGGAGTACCCCGCCAAGTCAGCTAGCATACCCTAATTGGTCATTCAGTGTAGACACGATACTAAAATAAACTACCTGATATAGGAACATTAACACATTATTTAAGTTAAACATTTTGCTCAAAGTAAATAACAATTTCTCAGAAAATTAAATCCTTTACATTCTAAAAGTAAATTTAAATGTTAGTCAGTAATTAATAACGAAAATGAACGCTTTATTCTGTTAATTAATATTAATTATGTGCCGTTCCAGAATGAGAACTGGCTAAGAATATTATAGTTCTAGTACTAACATAAAAGATTTCTAAATTATAATAGTGAGTTCAAAGTAAATAAATTTAGGAAGGTTTTATTAATCTTCGTAGCAGACTCATTAACGTGTTTAAAACAATGAAGTACTAAGCCTTTAAGATGTTTTGGTTTAAATTAAAAAAAAAACCCAAATAATTCGCCTATAAGGTGGTAAATAGCTGGTTGGCTTTTGCTGAAGATTTTTTTTATAAGGTACATTTTTACATATTTTATGAATTCTACCATCTTGTAATTATGCAACCAACCCTAATTTTAGGCTACTTTATTAGTTTTGGACTAAAAGGTGTATTAGTCTCTGATGGCTGTACACCAATTTTGACGTGCGTTGAGGGCTCCCCAGCTCCAGTAATTTTAAATACCATGTTCGCGAGCCGGCGCAAGAATCCCTTGAGCAGACTTCTCACGTTATAGCGTAGTTAATGACAGAGACAGAGTATTAAGACCGCGCTGATACATTGTCAGGCTAGTATAATGTATTTTACTGAATCGCACATCTGCGATTATTTAATATTTCTGATAAGTCATCTCTTCTATTAGTTATTTTATTATTTCAACTAGTTACTGGCAACTAACTACAACTTTTTCATAACAACCTCAGTCGGACTATTAAATTAGGACCCGCCGTTCTCAAGTGATGCACTTACCATCAAACTGCATTTCGAGCATTTACTAGAAAGACACCTAGTATAGCTCCATTGGTCTTATTCTGCTGCTGTTTAGGTCACATTGATAATATTCGATCGAAATGTTCAGTGTACGTCTTACAAAGTAAATTTCTCATTTACCAAGGAATTCAGTTTCAAATGTAAAAGTATATGAAAACTCAAATCATTCCATCTGTTTCATAAAATTCAAACGGAACGTCAGTGAACTTGGAGTCTCCGTATTCCAATCGTCCGGACGACTCTTATTGGAAAACTTTCCAATTCTGGCCATCGCTACTACTCAGTTATAATTGTAATCGTACTTCTTTCTCTTAATGTTGCTTCAGTTGTTGTGAGCACTTTTAGTTTGTTTCTATTCCGTTTAATTACTTTTTTTAGTTGTGGGTTTATTACTTTTTAAGGGTTATTCGTCAGTTAATACCTCTCTCTCTTTCTTGAAATTTTTGTTCTTTAAACTTCTTGCTACCACTGGAATGGTTTTACCTATTGTTTGAAGATACTACACTACTACTACTGAATCATATTTGTTATTTTTATATAAATTGTATTATAAACCATATAAATTATCGACTTTTAGTCTTAAAGCATTAAATTACTTGCTTGTTTTAATTATCTACCACCTAATTCTTTAGTTTCCTCATAATGTTTTCAACTGTTCAATCAAAAGCACATATGTTACTACAAACAAATGATGACCGTTCTATCATTTACGCCTTCACAAACATGAACCTCCACATTTTTCATTAAACTCGACCAGAACTAAAATCCGTGGCATGCACTCCTATATCCCAAAGGCTAAGAAGGCGTAATAGGCTCAAATGAGATATGATGAGCTAATTTACTGTAAAAGAAAGTGTATTGTACTTGTACTTTCCCACGGCTACAAAGAGAAGAGCGATGGAAGGCTTTAGACTTCATAACCGATAACTGTCCAGTGGGTTATGAAAAAGCTGGACGTTTCTGTCGGTACCGCACACCAACGAGCAGCGTGCCTTGAATTCAAATTTCTTAAACAGACTCGCATAAGGATAAGGTAATGAAGAAGCAAGAGTTTTTAAATAGATTACTTTTACTGCTTTTTATTTTACATTTATTACTTATTTACATTACAATCATACATTTATTTTGATTCTCAGATTGTAATATCCGAAGAATTTCCATACGAACAAAAATCCCGACTACCATAATTAGTTTATTAATACACCATTTCCCAAAGACGAGCCAGTTGGTGCTATGGTGGTAAGAAACTTGCCACGCCATAGCTCGTGGGTCCAATTCCCAGCCTGGACAAACATTTGTGTAGCTGAACATGTCTGTTTGTTCTGTGCCTATGGGAGTAAATATGTATTTAGAATACAAAAGTTATCTGCTTTTCATAGTACACGCTCTGCTTATTTTGGGATAAGATGCCCGTGTATAAAGAATGTTATTATTGCTTACTTGCCTTAAACTAATTTGCTTTTTTCTCAAACGGTAATTTTGTTCTATACGTTCTGCACAAAAACTGGAAAGTAGTAAATCAGTTATATGGTTTCCAAAATTTCCATCAAATTACATAATCACAAATAAATGCAAACTTAAAATAACCTTACCATATTCAAAAGCCAGTCACTTCAACAGAACTTGCTCTATCTATCACTTCAACAAACTGCTCTGTGACAAACAAGCGTTGCAGTTGGAAACTGCGAATTGGTACAACCAGCCTGACTACTTCAGCTAGTAAATCAACCTGCTTGTATAGCAGTTAATTTACTTTTGACTATTACTCTTCGGATGAATATTGTATGTAGTTACTTATCTTTTGTACAGAACAAGCTCTGCTTAGGTAGCGGGTTTGAAAATGTTCTAAGATTTATGCAAAGGGTTCCCTTATGGAATGGAATTTTAGTAGTAGTAGAGCTTTAGTTCAGAATTTGACGGAGTATTACCACGATACCCATTTACGCCGTGAAGCACTTGTATCACTGTTTTTTGTCTGTCTGTTAATCGGCCTTCATCTCATAACAAATTGAACGCTGATTCCACTGTTAAATGGACTCGCGTTGGGTTTAGCTCGCTGGCCTTGACAACTATACAGTACTACTGTTCAATTTAAGCACTTCGGCAATCTTCGTATTTCATGACAAAAATATGGTAGCGGGCGAGTTCGAGCGTGACAGATAGAGTATCGGTGCGTAGGTATAACTTTGAACTACCGTATGTTTTCTGATACGGTCAGAAACAGGTAAATAAACAGATTTAAATTTACAGAACACCTGTGTACACATTTTCTTTAGAATCGAAAGATAACGGGAAGATAACAGAAGAGGCAGAAATCTTAATAAGGAGACCCACATTCCATCGAAGATGTTTTAAGCCCCAACGTGACATATGGTGAGCATTATGGTTGTCTCTCGGGTACGTCACCTATCCCAAGTTACAGGAAATCATTTCTGACAAAGAAATTTCTTTTCTCAACGTCAAAAGCTATAAAACCAAAGAAAAAAATATATATATATACATTTCTACATTATGGATTAGGTTGATTATAGATACAGGTGTTGAATATACATGTTATATCTCTGTTAGGCAACTTATGTTTGAGACTAAACAACTACCTACACAATAACATATTAGGTTGGGGAAAAAGTCTTTTCGCATTATAGTATGTATGAATTGGTAATAAAATCTCTTTGGCTATACTATTTGTATCTGGCTGGTTTTGGTATCATTGAAAGTTTAAATTTTAAAGAACATTATTCCAAATTAAAATTAGGAAAATGTGTGATTTGCATTTGTTTTTCGTACCGCCAAGATGAGTGAATCTAATGAAGAAATTCGATTCATTTTAAAATTTTACTACAACAAAGGTAAAAATGAACCACGTAACACGTACAATAAAAATCATGACGTCATTTTAAATATCCCAGAAAAGACACTGTGACTTCCTGATATAAGTATGAATCATTATTTCAGGAAATAACACGTCATAAAACTGAACTTCTCAGAACAATAAACACCATGAACTATAATAATTGGACCACAAAGGTGTAGTAAAAAACCCATATCACTAAAAGTCGTCACAATGTATTAAGCCCGTTCTAACAGGTTAATAAAACATAGAAAATATAACCTTATAGCCCTATGATAAGGCTTATTTGCCTCAGCATTCAATAAATCAGTGAATCAATAGGTGTACTTTATTTCAAACGACATAAAGATAGTTTTTCAATGATATTCTTAGCTGTCAAAACGTGCAAACATTGAGAGGACTTTAAATAAACAGTGGTATTTATGAGTCATCGACGTGGGGGTTTCGATCAAATCTACCGGGATGATTTGCGCAAATCTCTCCTAAGGATCTGACATGGAATGTTGAAAACTGGATAAGATGTCACGTGTTGAATTTGTGTGCTTGAGCAACTGTTTTTTTAAATGACATTTTCGGCCATATCTTCACTTATCACCAGGTGAGATTGAAGGTAATAAAAATATAAAAAATAAAAAATTATGATTTAGATTTTGGTTTAACTGACGTCAAATAGCATTGCGTTTTGTTTTTCTTTTTTATAACTTCAACGAAAAATGTTACTGCCAATATGAAGGTTCGGCATCATGCCACAATTAAGGTAGTTCTTGCGTGTAAGATGAGCTCAAATAGGATAGAAATATAGTCACATCCTATTTAACAAACACCCATACATTCATACATTTAAGATTATACACAAAACATATATCTAGAAACCAATTCATTTCATCAGGTAGACTGCAGTCATCAGCTTTCTCAAATATAAAAAAAATATCCTCACAAACTTTTGCATTTATAGTATTTTAGCGACCCGCCCCGGCTTCGCTCAGGTGCAATATAGATACTAATACATATAAACCTTCCTCTTTAATATTTCTATCTATTAAAAAAAAACCGCATCAAAATCCGTTGCATAGTTTGAAGATTTAAGCATACATAGGGATATAGGGACAGAGAAAGCGACTTTGTTTTATACTATGTAGTGAAGTAAGATTCTGCCAATGAACATAAACAAAATTACCTGATAGTTATTATTACATGACATATCCTGCCTCAGTCGATCTAAGGTAAGCCCCACCTTCCCGCGCGCTTACTCACAGAATATGATTTAAAGCTTCATTTCTGAGGCAATAAATAAATTTGACAGTCATTTCTGCTTTATTATTTCTTCTCAGAACTTTAAAAGTTAGTTTAAACTGGTACAAATTGATTCTTTTCGCTTTGTTGTGGTTTGTATGTCAGCAAAATTATTATGATCACCCTTAATAAATCGCTGTCTCTCACAACCAAAACTGTCTGCCGTGGGTTCACCCGCAAACCCGAATAATGTTAATTTTTTTCGTGATCTATATTTAATCTAAGTCCGTTCAGTAGTTTTTACATTAAAAAGTAATAAACATTTATACATCTATACACCCATCTTCAAAACTTTCGCATTTATAATAACCTACTAAAGGTTGGGATAAAATAAATTACAGAGAAATCGGCATCTTGAATAACAAAAAATCTTTCTGCTGATCGATTGTTTGTGTGCGACAAATGACGCATGATGAAATGGTTTTGAGAGCCATCTTTAAATTTGTTGTTTCTAAGTGGGCTGCTATTTAATATCTATGAACAGTTATGGTAGTTAATTAATAACTTTATTTCTTCCATGAGCTTATGTTAGATTAAACATAATCTCCAATGGCTTAATTATATATCCAGTAGGCAGGACCCGCGTTCCCGAGCGAGCTAATGTATCCCTAGAAATAATTTGTCAATTAAATGCCGCGGTTTTGTTGATCACCATCCGCATGCATTCAAACTCATAAACTGCACTCTCTCTATTAAATATTAGTATATCTAATAAATCTGTTAATCAAGCCATGCTCGAAATCTCAATATCCCTTAATATTATCAATGTGAATGTAAGTTTGTTTGTTACACGGGAAAACTACTTAACCGATCATCATGGAACTTAGTACACAGATTCTTGGAGGTATTAGAAGTAACATAGGATACTTTTTGTGCCGGGAAACATCCCTTGGGAGCGCGAAACCGCAGGGGATAGCTAGTTCATAATAAAAAAAACTATGAAAAATTGGAAACCTCCAGAAATACCATTCTTGGGACTAAACCGGCTACAAAATGAGTTGGATTTTTATGCAGGTAAGTGTGAGGGACTCCTTACAGCTTGTAAAACAACAACAAGTGTAACCTAAGCTGTTCCTGTATATTTTATGATATACGTATCAAATCGTTATTACCCTATTATGCATCTAAATAGTGTTGTACGTCTTGTATGCTTGTTTTCCTTGAATTCTATGCCAAGTTAGTATAATTAGCATAATAGTTATTACCTTTCGTCGTTATAGCGATATGTTTTCCTTTTAAATGTAATTAAACGGTACTGTATATATGTATAGAATTTATATAATCCAGTTAGTAGTTGCATTTGTATAGATCGCCGATAGTAAGATTGGAGCCAAAATCCTACTAATATATATATACGAGTAGTAGAGCTCTTAGTGCGGAGTTTGTCCGGGGAAGTACTACCACCTTACACATTTCCGCCGTGAAGCAGTAGTGCACTTGTATTACTGTGTTTCGGTTGCCTTGGAATAACATACACAGTTTTTATACCGGAAAAATATAACATCCCTCGGGAATACGGTAAAACCCCGGGGCCATCTTTAAGCTATTAGAGGCCCTGGGCACTAGGGGGGCCCCTCAGACTACGCTATGAGAGCTCTAAGAGCGCACTCCGATTCGATCTGACGACACTACGTCCAACGGGCCCTGGGCACTTGCCCAGAGTACCCAATGAAAAAGAAGGCCATAGTAAACCCACGCGGGCTGCTAGTTACCTAATCATAATTATGAGAATCTTTGAAAGAAGCGTTGACTAAGATGAATAAAACTAAGAATTGATAAGACGGAGCCTTTTCTCGTGTCATTAGAGAAGAAAGCCGTCGACTAAAAGAGTGAGGAAGATGAAAGTGGATGAGCATTTGAGAGGGCAGAAGAAAAAATGGCGATTGTGTGAGGGATGATATGAACAAGAAGGGTGTGAATGCTGAGATGGCAAGTCGAGCGGTTGAATAGTGGAAATACCTATATTAAGACCCAAAATGATTGGGAGTAGGGCAGGCAGATGATGATGATCATTAAATTTTTCATTTGTGGTTTATTATGAATTCTGGCTTAATACCCCTGTTTAAGATTTTGCATTGCCATCCAACGTGGCAATATCGCCAGCATTCTGGGAACTTTACCCCCTGTCAATGATTTCTATAATTTATATTTTGTTTAGTTTTAATAGTCATTTATAATAATTTTATAAACTTATAATGAGTTAATTAACTACATATTATATTTAAATTAATAATTTTCAAAATATATTAGTTGTATATTTTTAATATAGTCTTGTAATTATATTTTCATTATTTATTTTATAGGCTAAACATACTTTGTAACAAGCGAAAATGTGAAAATCTTCTGTAACTTAAAATAACGGACTTTATAATTATTGTTTAATTAATTTTATAAACTTATAGAAAGAGAAAGATTATATTCTTGTATACAAACATGCTTGTACGGGTGTGAATGTAACAAATTTAATATCGATAATTATTATCTTTGACCCTAGAACCGTAAGTTAATCTAACTGTTTGTAGGTATACAAGTATATTATTTCTGCTGTGTGTTTCTCAATAAATAAATACCAGCTCAAAAAGTCATGTGGGTACCAATAAATAATATTTATAATTAGATATAATGATAAAAGTATTAAAATATTTTTACCTACAGAAATGCCGACCTTAATGACTTACAATATTGGCTTGCTAACAATAATTTTAAACAAATTACCTTCTTGTGTGGACAAAATTCATTCATCGTTAGTCATTATCATTATTACTTCCTTTATTAAGTAATGATATTTATATTATATCGAATTGTGTGATATGTTGACATATTATCATCTTTTTTTATCAACATTGTGTGTATCATAATTTCACCTGTGTCATCATCGCCTCCGTGGCGCAATTGGCTAGCGCGTTCGGCTGTTAACCGAAAGGTTGGTGGTTCGAGCCCACCCGGGGGCGGATCTTTTTGTAGCATATTTCAAACATTCTGACATTAGAATATTATGAATGCTAGAATGTTTATTTGTGATTATTTACTTCATTGTGAATGAACGGATTTTAATGAAATTTGACATTCAGGATTAATTATATTTTAGAGTAAAACCTAAGTTCTTTAGGATAAAACGTGTACGGTAAAACCGCAGGACAGAAGTAATGTCTTATTTTGCGAAAAAAATGGAAAATTACGTGTGATAAAAATTTACGAACATTTGCAACATGATTGTTTCTAACGCGCAGTGTAACGCCATCTGTCGAAAAATAGCGTAACTTTATTCCTTTTGGATCGATAGATCGTTACTTATTGAACAACGAGTTTGATTCAAGTCTAGCGTGTAATAAACTCGGATATTTTTATTATTATTGTAATGCCATTCCGTCATGTCGAGTGATCGGTCTCTGCGCACGCGTCGATCCATCCAGTAATGCGATCGTTTGTGAGATTTCGATGAGAGAGGTTTGATAGATGATGGATGTACGAATGTATGGTTGTTTGTTAAATTTTTACTAAAAAACTATTTAACAGAATTAAATGAAACTTGGCACACACATAAAGCATACGTTGGCAAACATATAGAATAATTTTATTCCGGGAAAATTTTACATCCCTCGGGAACGTGGATGAAACCGCAGGGGATAGCTATTTGTAACTCCCGCAAAAATACCTAACTGATTTGGATGAAACTTAGCATACAGATAGAGCACACCCTAAAATAACATAAAGGGTACTTTTTATCCCGGGAAAATAACATACCTCGGGAAAGCAGGTGAAACCGCGGGGGACAACTTGTAACTCATAATATTGCACTTTCCATAACATTTTCTCGCCAACTAAAATTATAACTGTAGTTATTCTAGCCTTATTTTTAATGGCGGGCGCTCCCGGCGTAGTTGAGTAACTAGGTGAGGTCGCAAACATTTTCAATGGGTTCATTAATGCTTTCACGAGGCGAACTGGGGCTTACGCCCTGGCTGCCTTGCCCCAACTCCGGTGAATTATTGTAACTGTGATAAAAATGTTGCTTACCTCCGCCTGTTGCAGGATTGTTCACGTGTTTTTGTGACCTATATTGCTAATTAATTTTGTTCAAATAAGTGGTTAATGGTATATTTTTCTACTTGATTATTTTAAGTTTTTCGTTAGAGAATGTAATTCAAAATGTTACGTTATAGTTTTCTACTGCTACTTAATACAATGACAATCTGGATGCTTTTGTGTCTATGACTCAATAATGAAACGGCTGATATTATTTTGATGAAATTTAGAATAAGAGTCATGATCAACATATCAGTGCAAGACTATCCACTGGTGTTCAGCAGGTTGGTCTCTCATCGACTCTGACCAGGTCGTCGGTCTACCTGGTGAGAGATATTTGGCGCTTTATGTTACATATGCCTATATATAATACTATCTATGACCCGTTGTTTCATCTGCGCTCCCGAGGGATCTAATACCGGGATTGTAACATAGCATATATTGTATTATGTCACTTACTATCGATAATTTTTTTTATTGAAATCGGACAAGTAATTTCGGAGATTATTCCCTTACATCCAAACATAAAAGAATACAAATATTTGACACCTCATTATAATATTATACCATAGGTAGATTAATCCAAAAGATACTTCTTCGAGATAAACCCGCAAGCGTAAACTAGTAATAAAAAATAGTCCAAATTCATGATTAAAAGCATAGGAATTATAAGGCTCAGTTAAAAATCACATAACTCTAAAACCACACAACAGTATGATGAATTCATCCAACATTATTTTCATAACGCGTCATTTATCATATTTAAATACTATAAAACGGATTCCGTAACATAATAATAAGGGACCAAACAACCCCACACAAAAAAACATGATGAATGTTCATGATAAATGAATACAAGTTGAAATTCCATGTTGCTGGACGTAGGAAGGTTTTAAACCGACTTAAATAATTGCATGATTTATTTCATTTAAAATTGTTTTAAAGGTATTAAAATAATAATAAATGTTCTGCGACTTTGCTTTACAAGGCAATTATTTGTTGAAAGTCACAGTAGTATAAGTAAATTTTAAAGTATTGGTAGTATTATGAGAATTGCGTAAACTATATGTTGAAATAAACAGAAATTAGTAAAAGCAAAAAAACTAAGAAACCATTTCATGTACTAAATGTGTGTAACAGTCATTTTATAAGAAGGCGACCGCTTCCGCAGGTAAGTCCGAGAGGCTTCCGTGGAAGCTTTATAAACATAAATTCTATGTTTGTATTAGTGTTGAATAAATGATTTAAAAAAAAATGGTTAAGTTAGTATGGGAATGTGAATAATAAATTATTTTGATTTAGAGCTTTCATCCCCCGTAATGCAGTAGGGTACTTGTATTACTGTGTTTCGGTCAGAAAGATATGGGCGGGGAAATTACTGGCACATGAGACTTAACTTCAGTGTTGCAAATGCCTATAGGTGGCGGTGATCCATCAGATGGACCGTGTTTGTCGGCCAATGTTGTATAAAAATTTTAAAAACTAAAAAACTCGCTTTTATAGAAAATGCAACAAAATAAATAAAGAATAGTGTAAACAAGAAAAAAAAATGTTATGATATGAGTAGAAGAATATTATCATTTTGATAATATCTTAAAAAGCACCCTACGCTCCTTTTTTCAATAAAACAATTTTTTTTTCCTTTTTAATTTCTTAATACAAATTTATTTAAATTTAGTTTCTATATTTTAGTTACATTTTCTATAAAAGCGAAGCGTGTTTTTGAGTTATTTTTTTAACTATTATATATTTTTAATTTTTTAGTTAAACCGCTAATCCGAATTATCCTAGTAAGGATAACGGGTATAAAATATTGAATTGTCAACGGTCCTCGATTAATTTACAAAGGTTTAATGAAATCTGACCATTTAAAGTGGATCAAATCGCGCCCAAAGGAGTCGGTTACAAACATACAGGTGAAGTTAATAAAAACCGTGTGAAAAAGATCCGAAACTAAGCAGAGCTTGTAATATAGGAACCTAATAACCGATATACATACATATATTTATTTTCTATATTTATACTTAGTTATGTAGATATTTACGCCCAGACACAGAACAAACAGACATGATCAAAATTCATACACAGAAATATTTGTCCTGGCTGGGAATCAATAATTTAACTTTTAAAAGAATTGTTTGTCTATAATCTTACAAAAGGAAAGAAAGAAATATTTCCTATATCGTAGTTATTGACTGAAGACACATTCTTATTTAAAAAAAAACAATTACTAATTTAAGACAGAATAACCTTTTAAAAAAAAATACAATATGGCGTCCATAATTACTGTTAATTAATTATCATGCTACCGATGAGGTAACGACCAATAAACCGGTACATATTGTCCTTTCACTCCAACTATGAAAGGTGAAAAGAGACGCAATAGTTTTTAAAAGGATACTAATTGGACCACCCGTTGTTTCGCTTCTTAATTACTTATTTGGGAATCGAGATTAGTTTTCTTAATTTATGATTCTGATGAAGGTAAGGTTAAATTAAATTGAATATACGCTTTTATCTCTCAATTAATAAAAATATGGTATCCTTATAGCAAAGATGTATTCTACCCAGCCACTAGGTACACTCAGCAACATAAATAGCTAATCTGACTGAATCCAAATTTTAAAATATCTTTACACCGCATCTACCCATGATATGTCAAGACAAAGTAAACAGGTGCTTAGGAAATGTGTATCTACTAGGTATATTAGGTACATTATTGATTAATTTTAAATTACAGATATTTTTTTAGTTTGTATCTGTTAAACTACTTCTGTTGCTGACCGTACAAGATGATTCAAACACAGATCATACAAACAAACTTTTTTTGTTGAAGGTCAGATCATGACAGATTTCATTAAACTATGGTACCAAATCTACATAGCCCGCCCAAAATCAATTTACACGGATAACAAAATGTATCCAATGGAATGGCCTTGTGTGCATTGTCCTCTAAAACACTCCAATAGTTAAAGAATCCAAGTCTGTTAAATGACTTTAAAAAATGATTTGAATACAAAGGCTTGGTGATATATTTGATTTTCATAAAATATATGAGTTGTACAGTGTGTTTTTAATTAGGCTTTTTTTAAGAGACGAAGTTGTTAGCCTCTATTGGTTCTTACACCATTACGTGGACAATTTTTTTTTTAGCCTTCCAGCTTTGAGACTCTTAAGAAAACAATATGATTTTGAATAAAGAATAGAATAAAATAAACGTAAAAGGTATTCTAAATTCTAACCAATCCAACAACAAGACAGGTGATGCAAAAAGCACCCGACTCTTTGTAACCAAGTTATAGCGGTAAAAACCTGAACAAGAACGCCATCTGCCGGCGACAATGGGAAGATTTATCGCCTACTTTCGCCATAGAAGCGTCTCTACTACTCTACGGGTTGAGTTATGAGCGTTGGTTTTATATTAATAATTCAAACATGATGAGAATTAGGAATATACCAAGTAATAAATAATTATTTAGGTATTATAAAAACAAACAGGGTGTGTCGTAAAAACACATAATAGAAGTATTACAGGGAAACATTTAAATTATTCATCAATCAATTTTGAATAGCATTGCTTGTTTAGCATTCATTTATGTTTCGTTAAACAAAAAGGTTGCGGATCACAGTTTCAAAGCCATAAGAAGTTTCACTTAAAAATCACATATTCAGGAAAAAATTAAATTGAGTTTAAATTAAGATTTTTTTAAAGGATACTTAATAATTAGCATTGTTAGGCAAAATTGTAATTTACTACATAGTTACCTAATTGATTTATTAATTGCGGCCATGTTTTAAAAATGAATAAGTAGCCAGCCACATAGAGAAACCATTATAAAAAGAGAAAAACAATTTGTTATGAGTCATAAAAAAAATATCGTGAACGCCTTTTGTGCATTTTTGTTAAATGATTTATTCATAAAAAGTTATTCAATCAACAAAGATTTGATTTTGAAAGAATTTAAGGCAGTTTTGTCTATATTCCACTTATATTATAGCTAATAGAGGTGGTAACATCGGCTCCCCCGAGCCTAAACTGAATAAGACGTCTTGCATTTGTGTTTTTTTAATACTAATTACCTATTTAATGATCTATTCACTGAGTCATCATCGCCCATCCAAAACGCAATGGAAAAAAAAGCAAATAGATAAAAGAGGTGACAATTTAATTTGGCATCAATCCCTAACAGAAGAATGGGGAAGTCATAATTCTCCACGTAATGGTATAAAATCATCGTTGGCTTCAAATTCAAATTTAAAAAAAGGGGGCAAATTGTATACATATCGCGTAAGGGATCGAATAGGGGATTTTTGAATGGGAATTCCATTAGAGCGCCGGTAAAACCGCGGGGCGGAATGCTAGCAGGTGTAAACCCTACATCGCTTTATTTCATATCTTGTACCGAACTCTTACAAGTGTCTAGAAGATTAAAATCGTGAGCATGTACCGATGAAGTCCTCTAGTAGTGTGCTGTACTTAAACGTAAAAATATATCTCTAAGAAGATTTAGTATACTGGTATTAATCAAGTGTTTTTACTTAACTTACACATTTTTGTTAAACGTAGTGCAGGGCTGTTACCTAGTTTAAATTTGGTGCCTTATTGTATTCATCATAGAGATGTCATTGCCATTTCTTCTTCTTGTGGAACGATCTGATTAAGTTAAAGCGTGTCTTTGTAACATTGCAAAACTAAAGATAATAAATCAATACATATCTTTTAAATCTCAGTTTTAATTTAACAAGGGCACCCTCCAGCTAGATGGAGCGATGATATACGCAAGCTGGCGGTTGGAAACAATGAGCTGAAGATCGAGCTCAGTGGCGTGCCATAGGTGAGGCCTATGTCCAGCAGTGGACGGAGATAGGCACACATTGATGATAATGATACATGATAATGACACATTGATGAGAAGTACAAATTTTTTCTTTGGAAAGAAAGAAATTCTCGTTGCATTTTCAGTAGCGTGTAGCCACAATACTTTTATAATTTACTAGCTGTCCCCCACGGATTCACCAGCGTTTATCGATATCATATTAAATGCCTATAACCATCTACGAAAAAATTCCGATTCAAATGTTAGCAATCCATCCCGATATGTTCAGTAGTTTTGTGGTGATGATGCATCAAAGGAACCCTATTTTCCTTATATACTCGTATATAGATATATAGAAGACTAGCTGTCCCCCATGGTTTCACCGGCATTTATCATCATATATAGCCTATAACCTTCTATGAAAAATTCCGCGTCGAATGGTAGCCGTCCCATCCCGATATGTTCAGGAGTTTTGAGGTGATGGTGGGTCAAAGGAACCTTATTTTGCTTAATTATATATGGAAGATAGATAAGAGACTAAAATAAAATAAGAAAATTTCGTTTTTATTTTTTGCTATTGTTTTCCAAAAAGAAAGTCGGATACTCACGAATCGAATACGGTATCATCTCCAAGATGGTTGAATAGTTATGGGATATTTATTTTATTTATTATTAAAACCATATTTTTTTTTTTATTTATTTACTTATTAAATTCATTTAATAAAATCTTAATCAAACACATAAATACTAGCGGTTACGTCAGTTTAGATTGAGAAGAATTGTAAACAACATTTCTAAGAAGCAAACATAATAATCGGAAAAAATATCCTATTCTTGAAATAAATATATTTTTTGTATTGGCATCCATTTTACGAGACAATTGATCGTAATATTTAAAAAAAATATGCAATCAAATCGACAGCTCTGTGACTCGATTGATATGAAAAACAAAAATCACAATCACACGCAGTTCCAAAACAAACAAACAAATTAAATCGCAACTAATAACACGCCGTTACACCGAGCCCATTGCACGTGACAAATACTCGTATACATATTTTTAACTATTTGTTTTGCTAACGAACCATTTTACATAATTAAATTAGTGTGTAACGAATGTTATGTTTACTTTGTTCTTTTTATATCAGAGCTATAATTGCGTCTTTTTTTGTGTAATTTGATAATCAAAAACACGAATAAGAAAGGGCCACAAATCAAAATACATAAATATCTATTAAAGCTATTGCTTAACCATCCAACGGGACAACGCCGCTAGTATCATGGGTACCATGGAGCATTTAGAGGACCTTTTATTTTAGCAAAATGTTCGGTTTTGTTTTATTAGTGTATTTAATATAGTAACTAATGTAATTTTAAGTGCTTTTGTATTTTTCAATGTATATTTTTGTTTATGTAAATATGTATAGTGTTCCAATTTAATTAGTAAATGTTTAAAAGTATATATTAAGATGCCAAAATCTAAATTTGACAGATTTAGTAATCTACATACAAATCCAGATAATAAAAAGAAATGTCGTTTCAAAAGACATGTATTAAAGTAAGCAAAAATGCAGTGTAAGCGAAAATGCTGGTGTCTTCAATTAACTGTAAAAATTAGTCGATTTTTGTATAATTTTTACGATAAAACGACTGTTGTTTTTTGGTTTGTGGCCCTTTTGTATTAAAGGAGCGATATATATACGGAAAATAGGGTTCCTTTGACGCACCATTACCTTAAAACTACTGAGCATATCGTGCTGTCATAAGCCGTGATGATATCGATAAACGCGGGTGAAATCGCGGTGGACTACTTGTATACATATATACCACATAATAGTTTGGATGGATGAATGTTTGTTACTCTATCACGCCAGAACGGCAGGGCGAATCAACCCCCTTATTCAGCTAATACAAGCTTCGACGGCGAGCCGCTTCACGGAGGTCTCGGAAAGCTATCTCCCACGTGATTAGTAGTATTAGCGTAGTAAGCGACAGAGACAGAGCGGAGTCGCGACGAAACATCCTCGAGTTAGTGTCATTTTTCTTACTGAATCGAGCCCCTGTATAATCTGCTTAATTTGGGATCAGGTAACCATCTCCGAATAATGTCCTGGAATATATTTATTATTACTGTAAGTGTCATTTTCCTTACAGAATCGAGCCCCTGGGTGGATATTATCACAGAGGTGCATTACAGCCTGAATTAATTAAAAGTAATTGTTTTTATTCCGCGAAAATGTAATATCACTAGGATACGCGGGTGAAACATCAAATGACAACTAGTCTATTTTTAAATGCAAAATTGCGTGTATGTAGTGTTTGCTAGCCCATTCAACTGTCTAACGACTGAACGGTTTTAAATTACATTTGGCACAAAAATAGATTATCTCCTTAATTAAGACAGGCCAGTTGGCTTGGTGGTTAGTGCTCTGACTGCCAAACCGAAGGTCGCGGGTTCGATTCCCACCCAGGACAGACATTTGTGTGCATGAACATGTCTGTTTGTTCTGTGTCTGGGTGTAAATATCTATTTAAGTATATATTTAGAAAAAAAAAAAAGTAGTATATGTAGTATATCAGTTATCTGGTTTCCATAGTACAAGCTCTGCTTAGTTTGGGATCAGATGGCCGTGTGTAAAGAATGTCCCGCGATATATTTATTTATTTATTTAAGACACACAATTTTCACCCCGGGTAAACATGAGATCCCTCGGGAATTCAAAAAATTCAAAATTCAAAACCATTTATTCAGTTTAGGCCCTCAGAAGGCACTTATGAAGGTCAAATTTAAAGTTACTGAAGCTACTACCGGTTCGGAAGTCAGCCTTCAACTGAGAAGAACCGGCAAGAAACTCAGCAAGGTTACATTCTTTTTTATTTTATTAAATTCTTTTTTATCTATTCTGACTTTTTGGCTATTTTATAACATCAATTTTACATATTTTTATATTTAACAATTACAAAATACTTAATAAAGCTAACATTCAAAAACAAAAAACAAAAAAAAACAAAAAAAAGAAATAACAAGACTACAAAATAGAAAATGACAATAATTACTTACAACTTAAACAAGAAAATTAGAGGTGCACTGTGCAGAGAGCAGCTATTTCCATACATTGTTATCTTCAATAAATACAAATATGGGTAAAACCCGAAAGCAGAAGCTAGTACGTTAAACCGATGACACCAGACGATAGCAACAAATTCTCCGAGTCCATTAAAATGATACTACATGTTAAAACTTTTAAACAGGACGCGTGTAACAGCGGGCGCCTGTCCTTTTTATAGTTTCGCCTTTATTAATGCGCGTTTTTAAAGAATTTATGTTTGACATGTGCGGTTGTTTGTATGGCCACCATTAGTTCCATGTTTTAAACGAATAAATTATTTATCTTTAGCTTTGTTTCATGTTCAGTGTAGATTAGACGTATTGTTATTTGTTTTGGCAGATTATTTGATTAGGATCATTTGTTGGCTATGTTTAGGACAATGGGATCTAAGGTTAGATATAATACAATTTTTACCCGCGTTTTTGTTAGGGGAAAACGTTATATGTATGCACAAAATAACGTGGATCCGATGCACTATCTACACTAATATTATAAAAAGGAAAGATTTGTATTTTTGTATGTAATAAATAAATTTAAAAACTACAGGACCGATTTCAAAAATTCTTTCAGCGTTGTGAAGCTATACTATCCCCGGGTGACATAGGCTATATTATGTTATCAAAAAATTTTGGGAATTTTACTAAAACTCCAATAATGTAACCCAAGGTGTACAAAAAATCTTTACATCGCGTGCGCTGAGAAAACTATTGTAGAAATGATGATAGAAAGAACAATATAATGTAAAATACCTCGGGAACGCGGGTGAAACCGCGGGGGACAGCTATTAGAAGATATAAAGAAGAACAAACCAATAACACCCCGTATTGTAAAATTAGTATAAAAACAGAAAATACTATCAGCGTGAATATCAGAAAAACAATCAATATACTTTCTTTTTATGTATATATGTAAAATAATATATAATACAATATACATATTACCCTATTACAACATATCTGCACTACTATAGAAATCTGTCAAATATGTCTGTAGATTTTTTTTGTCGAATTTTGTAATAAATATTTGTTGTATGACACAATGACGTCAATTCTACTACATACATTTTTCATCTTTCATAAGTCATATACCTATATCTCATATTATATATATAATCATATATAAATCAGGAATGATTAGACCGTATAGATCTTGATGATAATGGTACATAGTCAGAACATGTGATTGCGCGAGTTATAGGCTATACGAGTATAAATTAAAATGAAAAAAATTGTATGCCAATAGGCCTTTACAGGCACTTATGAATAGCCTGACTAATACCGGTTCGGAAGGTTGCTTTTTACTGAGAAGAGCCGGCAATAAACTTAGCAATTACTCTTTTCAAAAACCATCTTAGATTTATTACATAAAAAATATTTAGACTAACTGTGTGTGTTATCACAAAAATGAAGAATTATTGAGCAATAATAAAATATTATGAATCACTACATAGTATAAAACAAATTCACTCTCTCTGTCCCTATATCCCTATGTATGCTTAAATCTTTAAAACTACGCAACGGATTATAATGCGGTTTTTAATAGATAGAGTGACCGAAGAGGAAGGTTTTTATGTATAATACATGTGACATCCCACGGGAACGCGGGTAAAATAACCAATAAAAAAAAATACAAACAAACTAAAGCTGACCAGCCCCCACAAGCACCATATAATATCAATAAACCGCGCAGATAGATAGATATAATATAAAATGGTGCCAATTATCCATAGGAAAGACTTAACAAAGTTACAAAACTCAACGTATTTGCAGAACTATCTAAAATCACGTATTACAGCTTCAGCGGTAATTGGTTTAATTAACTAACAATCAGTCCTGATCATCGCTATTACCAGCACTATCGTTAGTGTTCCAATAATAATCTGTAAATAGCCAATGAAATGATTTCTCATTATATTATTGTATGTTTTAAATTATATGGGTGGGACATTTTTTTACTCGTGGAACCCAAACTAACACAAACTACTATAAAGTTTTTGTATTTAAAACTTTCTTTTAAATAAGGAACAGGTTCTATGTGACTGTATTAATTTGCGTTGAAAAGTGTATAAGATAAGTCAGTTATTTAGTTTTTTCTTATGGGTAAACATTGAATTTCTTGCCGATTCTTCTCAGTTGAAGACTGTATTTCATAACTAACGTTCTATGGACTAAACATTTTTTTACACAGTAAAATAAAGAAAAAACCTACACTGTTTCATCTCTGTGTAAGTTTGTGTGTATAGGTGTTTTGTCACATAGCATCTGTTTAGCTACTTAAGTTTCTAACAGTTCCTGAACTTATATCGAACGTCATCGATAAATCATTTGATCTTTAACCGAGTTTACATAATATCGTTCTGCATTCTGTATAACAGTCAGAAATATCTCACAATTTCTTTCCAATTACTGCGTTTATAATGATCACCCAAAATTTACCCTTTCACCCACCCGTTTATTCTTCTAGCTCGCAGGCAAATGTAATTTTAGAAATATTTTGATTGTTACCCACTTGGCTTGGTGGTTAGAGACCCTGACTGCCAAACCAAAGGTTTAATAAATTAATGTAGGGAGATATGTAATAAATAAATATCCTGGGAGATTTATAACTCAGAGCCAGCTTGACCTAGACTAAGAAAAGCTTGTACATACTATGGAAACCAGATAACTAGTGTCCCTACTAGGTACATTAGCTATTTTTCAAATACATACTTACACTAATTTTTGTACAGATACAGAACCAATAAACATGTTCATGCACGCAAACGTTGGTCCTGGGTGGCATTCGAACCCATGATTTGTGGCGTGCTAGTCATAGTCTGTAACCACCAAGTCAACTGGCACGTCAAAAAATATTGGCCAAATAGTTATTTCATGTTAGATTTCGTCTTTTTGTTCTGACTGAATATAATTAGAAGTCTTCAAGGTTAAAGCAAATAGCTGCCTTCTGGACAACCAAATTAAGAAGTATGTAGTAAACCTCTTCCATCTGAGGTAGTACGAACACCATATTAATACCACACTAATATTACAGGCACACAAGGCTTAACAACTTCATGTCTCATGGTCATCAACGCAATGCCACTGGCAAATGTCCATAGGCTTCGGTGACTTCCTAGCATCAGGTAACTCGTCTGTTATTACTCTCTCTTTCAATCAAAAGATTTTCCTGGAACCGTACGAACTAGTGTCACTTAGATACGTATTGTCACAATAACGAACATTACTCAAGCTCTGAGTTGAAATACACCCAAAGAAAATAATTACACCAGCCTTATTTGACCCCCCTTATCTACGTCTCCTTTCTTATTTGACCCCCCTTATGTAGATAAGGTCTCCTTTCTTATTAATATCCACACAATAGCACCCCCCTAACACTTCTGCTAAAACTAAAACTAAAACTAAAACTAAAACTAAAACTAAAACTAAAACTAAAACTAAAACTAAAACTAGTATACATTTCGCAGTAGTACAAAATTTACATAATCATATGCTCTGGTGTGTAAGTTATAAAATTATGCCAAAAGACTGAAGTGTTGGCTGTAGAGTGGTAAAATAATGGCTTTTGCTATTAAAACGTTCTACACACCTTTGAGGATTACTCTAACTGCGTTGCTGCGTATGTCCATATTAAGTGAGATGGGAATTTCATTACTTTTGTATTTTTTTTTTACTTCGCATAGGGTTGTGTTTGACTTAAATCCTACCGCGGTATTGTTTTCAAAATCCACAAAAATTACAAATAGCTTCTGTCGAGAATTATTCAATTTGATCCAGTTGTTTTTAATTCATTCTTCTACATCTACACTACTATTTTAATCGATACAAATTGTCTGTCGGTATGTCCTTTGGAAACGATTATGGATTATATAACAATTATCATCAAGATCGGTCAGAATTATGTGATTACGTGATGATATGCTTTATATGATATCGCTGGACGCGGATGAAACCGCGGGGACAGCTAGTTACAAATAAAAATACAATTCATCCCTCTTTTCCTATTAAATTTGAAATTTGAATTAATTCCACAGACAAAAAACATTCTTAATTAACTTATTAAAATGATACATTTAATCCTGAAAAAAATATTATATTCCTTGAGAACTCCGATAGAACTGAAACGGAACGGAAACGAAAAAGTGAGGTACAATAAAACCATTGTGGAAGCTCTGCATACATACGAAAAAGAAAATGTATTGCAGTATGAACACAGTTGAGCTCTGTGGTCCGAATGACGTCATATCAAAATGGCAGCATACGGCGACGCCAGTGGACTGGTACACTGTTTATATTAAAGTAATGTCATTTATTTTTCGATAAAAATAAATTAAAAGTTAACTGATATAGTAAGTACACATACAACTTATTTTTAAATAGCTATATACTTATTAGGCGAGTCAGCATTCAAAACCTACCTTATATGTTCATGCTCATTTTTAACCGACTTCAAAAAAAGGGGAGGTTCTCAATTCGTCTGTATTTTTTTTTATGTTTGTTACCTCATAACTTTTTTATTGTTAATTTTGTTCACTCATAAGTCTGATAGTACGTGGATGGCCGAGTTTTGCTCGGGTTTTCTTTACTAATGTGACTACTGCCGTATTCTCTTTTTTAAAGCACTGTCATATATACCCAGATACGAATTAGATGAGATCATAAAAGCCGTACCTTTAAGTGTAAGTGCTTTTACCTTCGTATTCTAATGGTATTGTAGCAGTTTTCATTGCCTAAAAACACGGATAAAACGACGTTTTCTAAAAATGAAACCTAGCTAGATCGATTTATCGCCCCCGAAAACCCCTGCACACTAATTTTCATGAAAATCGTTGGAGCCGTTTCCGAGATCCTAATTATATATTGCTCATTTAAAGGTATTAGATAGATAGATATATACATACAAATATCAAATAGTTGAATGCGTGTGATATACATGAGTGAATGGTTTGTAATTTTTGTGAGAAATAATAAGTATTCTTAAGCTCTTAAATAGCTTAAGCAAAGACACTTAGCATTTGTAAACCCACACCGCTTGTAATTTTCCAGACACGTTTATACTAAGTTTATGGCCCACAAAGAGCCCCATTTTAAGGTTTCTTTATTGTTGCTTTTGTCTATTATTGTTTTTTTTATTTTTATTGTGATATATAAAGTTCAAATTATCAATACTGACGCGCCAGTTGGCTTGGTGGTTAGAGGCTCAAACTGCCAAACCGAAGGTCGTGGGTTCGATTCCCACCCAGAACAAAAATTTGTGTGCATGAACATGTCTGTTTGTTCTGTGTCTGGGTGTAAATATCTATATAAGTATGTATTTAAAAATTAGTATATGTAGTATATCAGTTACCTGGTAGCCATACTACAAGCAGTACACTCTGCTTAACTTGGGATCAGGTAACCATGTGTGAAGAATGTCTTGGGATAATTATTTATTTATTATTATTTATTTATAATACTTGGGTATATATATTGTGGTAACTATTGATTTCTGTGGCGTATGTGCCTAATTTACTATCAGTTGACGGGCCAGCTGGTTTGGTGGTAAGAGACACTGACTGCCACCAATTGTGGGTTCTTTTCCTACCCAGGACAAAGGTTCGTGTGCTTGAATATGTCTGTTTGTTCTGTGCCTGTATGTAAATATGTATCTATAAAAGTATGAAGGATTCGGGAAGACGTAGTATGCAGAATATCTGTTATTTAGTTTAGATAGCACAAACTATGCTTGGTTTAGGGTCAGATGGCCAAATGCAAAGAATGTCCCACGATAATTATTTTTCAGTCAATATTTTTTGTTCAATAATACGAAACGAATACAATATACATCATAGTTAATTTATACTCATTTCATTTAGTTTATTCACTGAAGAGATTTCAACCTGAATGTTAAATGAAAAATGGTTTGTTAAATTATCTAAAGTACCAATTTAATATTTATAAAAATACCAACATACTGCTGGCAGACAGCTGTGCAAACGATGAATTATGAAGAAAAAAAAACAAATGAAATATAAATGCATAAGTACATTGTTCTTTATTGAGGAACGCCGAAATCCAAACCGACAGTCCTTTTAAAAACCATTACGGTACTGAGCGGAGCCACTCTATGCGAAACTTCACAGCAATGCATCAAGGTAGGGGTCGACTGTAAGCGTTAAGATATAAATCGAAAATTAATTCACAGTCCATATGGTCAATGAAAATAAAAAAAAAAACATTTATACCCGGGAAACATAAGCAAATTTAATATTTTTGAAGTGACAACTTCTTTAGCGGCGTTGTGCACTTTTCGTGGGATGGTTATAAAATCTTGAATTCGCATCCGGATACGTTACCCGATCGATATAATTCGTAAGACGGTAAAAATGCACAACGTTAATGTTCAAGTTTTTTTTGTATTTGTTTTTTTTTTGGAAGAGGGGAATATGTTAGTCTCTAACTCCTACACCCTCACGTGGACATTTGAAATTAAACAAAAATGTATTGAAGACTATATAGTTTCCGTAAAAGGAAACCATAATGGGATACAGAAATTGCGCAGCCCAATCTAATTGAAAAAAACTACAAGTTCTACTGTTCCATGCCTATCACTGGTTCGGAATGTTACTTTGTCAAAAGTCGTAGAACTGTACTGAAAAAAGAAACGTTTGACAGGATCGTCGATTAGTATTATAATACTTCCTATACGAAGAATTGAGAAATGTTATAATTTATCGAATTGTCGATTAAAAGCCCACCTCAAAATTTTTCTTTTTCAAAGGACGAAAATATCAATTTAGATTATGAAAATTACATTAATGACACATTGATCATATCGAGACTAGATCAAAACTGTTACTCTTGTAATACATAATATGTTTGGTCTCGATATGAAGTGTTTATTGTAGTAGTTGTAATCAAGTGGTTTTGTTTGTTTATTTTTCAATCTATCCAAATACTCACTATACAAACATGGGTTACAGAAGAGTTATGTGTCCACCGTTAATACCACTCTCTAAGGCATTTATAAAAATAAGTTGCGATTAAAAATACCTTACGCGTTTTTATCTCGCTCCGCTTATGCTCACCGCTAACACAAGAACCAAACATCGAATTAATAGCAAAGAGCAATTCAATAATGCTCGAATGATTTTTAATATTCGAACGATTCTACGTCGATGTATTGTCCATTCATCGAAACCGATTTTCGGTTGATACCAGCTGGCGAGCGATAATAAATCTCAATTATTGAGTGATAGAGTTTACTTTTGAACGCCTGATATAGAAATGATACCTCAACTATGCAGCATGTGTGGGTATAATTACCCGTCTGCAGTGGACCGTATTTGATCGTTGATTTCCTAAGTGATTGCAAAATTATTAGAAATGAAAGATTTTGGTACTAGGTTTATCTTATTTTTGTTTTTTTTTATTCTATTTGGGCTACCAACAAAACATACAAATAATAATTACACAAAACAAAAATAAAACTTTAGTGCTGCCTTAATTACAGGTTGCCACTGCATGCATAATATGGCTATAAATTCGTTTTTGAACTTAATATTAAATAAGTATGCTAAAACTAACACTGTTTATAAAGTATAGCTGTCTCCCGCGGTTTTTCCCGCGTTCCCGAGGAATATCACATTTTCCCGGGATAAAAAGTAGCCTATATGTTATTCCAGTATATGCTCTATCTATGTGCCAAGTTTCACCCATATCCGTTTGACAGTTTTTGTGTGAAAGACTAACAAACATACTTACATACAAATCTTTCCTCTTTATAATATTAGTATAGATAAAAATTAAGGTCCTAATATAAAAAATTGAATTAATATCTTCAAACAAAATAATGTAAAAGGTTCATAAACAAAACCGTTCAATATATTTACCTAAGTATTAACTATGTTTTAATACATTGTCAATTTCACAACAACTTTTGAACACCTCAAAGAGCAATTATGAAACCGTAATGTTACTAGATAACCTAAAGAAACCACAAAGCACTTTCCAAATAAGACTTCTAGAGTGAAACTTTCCTTGTAGAATAATGCAATTAAATATTTCCGCTCCCAATAATTCTAAGAGGTTTTTACGAACTTCGCAAGATATTGTCAAACGACCAATAGTTCTCTTTGGTCTCTGTAAGTTAAAAAATTAGGAAAGATTCTTTGTACTGACTAAGTTGTGTGCGGAGAGAACTTTAAATTGCTACGAATTTTAATGGGACATTTAATAAACATTTTTTGTAAAGGATTTTAAACATTCTTGTTATAGTGCAAGGGTCTCATTTTAATTGAGAAAATCCATGTAAATGATAATTGAATACTTCATTATGTAACTTATCAGATGTATTCAGTAATTAACACTAAACATACCATAATCGGGTCAAATGACCCATTTTGAATTTTGCATTGAAAATGCACGTGTCATCTTATTGCTTTTGCACATTTGACTTCATGACTTTTTCTTACTAATTAATATACAGTTATACTATTTATTTCCCTTCCTAACAACCATATTTCATACATTCAAGCAGGAAACATAAAGTCACATTTGACCCCCTATGATAGAAATAGATACCTAGGAAGTGTTGGTATGATTAGTGTTAAAAAAACATACGTAAAGATTGGTGATATGAGATCTATTATTGTTTTACTGGTTTGGCTAGTCTAAAACTTTTTTTTTTTATGTCAATAGGTTGACAAACAGGCAGGCGGTCCACCTGATGGTAAGTGGTCACCGCCGCCTATGGACATTTGCAATACCAGGGAGATTGCGAATGTGTTGCCGACCTTGAAGAACTCTTTTTACGCCCCTTTTGAAGAACCCCATATCGTAGCAGTGAACTTTTTTTTGTAAACTTCTTAAAACTAACTTCCATCTTATAGTTCTACCCGCGTCACGAAAAGATGTTACTTTTGAATAAAGAAGCTTTCTAACAGTGAACGAATAATTAAAATCAGTTCAATCGATTTTGATGAATATCTGTTTTTTTTTTTTTATTTATTCAAGGTTTACCAACAATTGTTTACATATAATGCAATACACAAAGCATACAAGAAAACCTTATACCTATGTAACAATCACTTATAGGTAAACACGACATATAAGATAAAAAGTTAACAAATTATTTAAAACCAAACTAACTCAATATAGATAAATCTTCACAATACGACACATAAAAATTTAGAAATATGAATAGCTATGAATATGAATAAATGACATTTTTAGTGACACAGAATTAAGTGAACAGAACGAAGCGAACAGTGACCATAACTGACATATTAATTTGGTAAATAATGTGCTCAAAATTATTCAAGATCCGGCAAATTGCTTAGGATGGATTTTTGTATATTAAAAGAGTCAAAATGTAAATCAATATGATCGCTACAGCAATTTACCGCTCTGCAAAACTATATTCTAAACTATATCTTTTGATATCAATCTTCATTTATAATAATTAGTGTAGATGTAGAGATACAAAACATACAGTTCTGTTTTTTTTTTGTTGACAAAATATCTAAATAAGTAACTGCACATGGCTATCAGCACGTCACCAAAAAATAACCTCAAAATAAAAAAGGCGCTAAGTAAAAGCAAATTTCATTTACGCGAAATTCCATTTAAAAATGTTCACTTAATATTTCAGCGCCGTTCGCAGGCCGCCTCAAAGGGTGAACTTAACAAAATCTTGTTAAAGTTAATGAACAAACTTAGAACGTCTCACTTAAATTAGACACTTGCTTTGCCTAGTAGATAGGAGGAGCTTGGGCAAACTACCGTCTTAATAATGCTGCCGAATTTCCTATTCATATTGTGCACGGTTATCTTAAGCGAAACGCATTGATTTGTGATCAAATATGTTTTTGGAGTTGATTGAAAATGTACCTTAGGAAGTATTTAAATTGTGTATGTTTTACATTGATTTAAAATGTGAATAACTGGATGAGTATTAAGGGTATTTATCGTGCTATTTTAGGACTATTCATAGACATTTTATAGGTTTTCCTGTACATAAGTAACTATAGATAGATAGCTGAAAATTTAAAACTCAAAAGCGGAATGCACTTATTAAGGTCAAATTCGTCAACTGAGAAGAACCGGCAAGAAACTCAGCAAGGTTACATTAAATAGATAACTCTTTATTGTACACCAAATAAAAAAGAAAACAAACAACAATAAACCTTAAATCTATGTACAATAAACATTGCTTTTTTTTTAAATAATTTTTTATTTAAATTTTATCTATTCCGATTTTTTGGCTATTTTATAATATCAATTTTATATATTTAACAATTACAACATACTGAACATAGGTAACAATCAAGAACAAAAAAAAATACAAAATAGAAAATAACAATAATTACTTACAACCTAAACAAGCATATAAGAGGTGCACTGTGCAGAGAGTAGCTATTTCTGTACAGAAATAAAATTACCTTTCCTTTCCTTTAAAAAAATCATAATATAATTTTTTAAATAAAATAAATGATCAGACATTAAGGCGGTATCTTATTATAAAATCGAACACAATTACCAAGAAATTACTTGTTTACTTCAGCTAGTCCGCAGAAGTTAGTTGTTCCATACTAAAGTATGGATTGCGGAGGGAATGTATAATTTTCATATATTTAATTAAATTAATTTAAAACTATAACTTATAACTTTGAAACAATCAGTGTTATAAAAATACCTCCATATATTGGGCCTCATAGTGGACCTCACAATAAAGGGCTTATTGTTATTTCACACAGTTATTATCTAATCTGACCCCTAAAAGTGACCTCAACGTTCGAAATTAATTTATTAACATTATCCACCGCACATGTTTATAATATTATGTGTCCAACATTTTAACTTAATCGGTTTAGTAGATTCAGCAAATTGGCTGTGACAGGTGAACATAGACAGAGAAACGAGGGATCTTTCCCGTTACTCAGATCTATTCGATCGAATGTATCGAATTTCATGGCTATTATAATCGCAGTGTACCGATAATTTTAAATTAAAACCAGAACTAACTTTTGTAAAATAGAAGCCTTCGCTTCTCTAGATGACCCAATAAGTTGGGTACGAATCCCTAAAAATAAAAAATCACATGTCGGATTTAAAGGTAATTTAGCGCCAAGATAGACGATCTGGGTTCGGACCCGGGACACGTAAGACTCCGAGCTAATACTAATACGACTACTTATTATTTATAAATTATAAGATAGATAATCAATATATAAATGGCTGATTTTATTGCCAGCTCTTCTCAGTAAAAAACAACCATCCGAAACGGTATTAGAGTTCGACTTTATAAGTGCTTGTAAAGCCAATGCCAATTTGAATAAAAATGTTCATTTCATGTACCTACATAAATAATTAACTAAAATTCTAATCAGCTAATAACAAGGAAATTGCATTGCCCAATAACAATGAAACTTGGCGGCGAATAACAGATCAAAGTCAATACTCAAACAAAAAATCCTATCTTACCAATTCACATAAAAGAGGTACCTAACTAAATATTTGTCAAAAAAAAAAGTCAATCACGTTTGCCGGTAACTGAAAGGTTAATATTGACATAACTGCGGTGCCCCTTTACCTTCACTAGACGGGACTTCCAAATCATCAAAGTACTTAACATGTTTGCTATTGATCCGTTAATAAATGAGTTTATTGATTTATGAATTATTTCTAACGTCATATAGGGTGTCGTAAGCCAGTAAAGAGTATATCCTTACTTATAAGCTCTTTGTTCCGTGAGTATAGTGATGACCACGTGCACTTACACTTTGCACCGAGTGGTCAATAAAAGTATTCCCAAACAGGGCGCCAGGCAGGCCGTCCGTAACAAATCTGCCAAATACCTTATTATGCGATGCATCAAATGAGCAGAAAATAAGCATACTATTATCGAAAAATAATTGAGAACAGGACAGGCAGATGATGAGTGTTCTGTAAAATATAGGCTGATAGTTTTATAAGGCTGGTAGCGTAATAGTTAGACGCTACTAAGACGCCGTGAGTTCGAGCCCTATCAAGGAAAACTTGTTTAAAAATACGATGTCACTCATCTGATTTGTTTAGTTATAGGGTCTGTTTAGCTTGGGATCAGATGGTTGTGTGTATGGAAAGCATAAATGGATAAATATGTTTTTTCTATATGTTTTTAAAATGGCTTTAGTTTGGAATTGATTTAATTAAAAGCTTCTCGCCTTAAGTACCATTGTTGACTACCTAAGGAGTTTTAGTTGCGGAGATCTCATAGGACCGTTTTGATAGATAAAAGTATTATAGAAAAATAAGCTTTATGGCGTTATTGTAGAGTTTATCAGTATCGTCATACAATTTACCATTGGATGAATTCAAAAATTCAAAACCATTTATTCAGTTTAGGCCCTCAGAAGGCACTTATGAAGGTCAAATTTAAAGTTACTGAAGCTACTACCGGTTCGGAAGTCAGACTTCAACTGAGAAGAACCGGCAAGAAACTCAGCAAGGTTACATTCTTTTTTATTTTATTAAATTCTTTTTTATCTATTCTGACTTTTTGGCTATTTTATATTATCAATTTTACATATTTTAATATTTAACAATTACAAAATACTTAATAAAGCTAACATTCAATAACAAAAAAAAAAACAAAAAAAGAACTAACAAGACTACAAAATAGAAAATGACAATAATTACTTACAACTTAAACAAGAAAATTAGAGGTGCACTGTGCAGAGAATAACAACCTTATCTCACAAACAATAAAGATGTTTTTTCTACGACATTCCTAGTTATCAAAACGGCACTTTCAAACCTCGACAACTTTAATTGCATAAATACAATTACCTAGGTAAGATTTTATAAAAACAAATATCTAGTAACTAATTCCGCTGGATCTCCTTCTCTGTTAAGTATGGAAACTTAACAGGAATTCGACATGTGTTTCGCTTCTACACGAAGCATCTTCAGCCCTACATTCAGCTAATACGAACTTCGTTGACGAGCCGCTTCACGGAGGCCTCGGAGAGCTTATCTCTCACGTGATTAGTATTAGCGTAGTCAGCGAAAGAGACAGAGCACGGAGGCTGCGACGAAACATCCTTGTCATTTTCCTTACGGAATCGAGCCCCAGGACGTATTAGACCCACTGTCCCTGGGTCGACGCACTAGCACAGACGTGTTACCTCATCGACCTCCGGATACAAAGATTTAATTTCCTAGGTGTTTAAAACAATCATAAATTTGACAATGACGTTTTATAATATAGATACGTCATTCACCAACAGTTATAGCACTTACAAAGAGCGCTAATACTTAATAGCTTATACGCGCGAACAAAGGGAATGAAAATAAATCCCACTTTACGGCGTACTGTTGTGTTAGAGAGAGATGAACATACAACGTTAGTTGCGTTAATATTGGGCTCGCCTTAATGGAATTAGGCCAATTACCAACATTTCGTGTTGCTATTACTAAACGCTGACAACGCATCTATCCCAACTAATATTATAAATGTGAAAGTTTGTTTGTTACGCTTTCACGCGAAAACTACTTAACCGATCATCATGAAACTTAGTACACATATTCTTGGCGGTATTAGAAGTATTATAGGATACTTTTTGTGCCGGAAAAATGTTACATCCCTCAACAAGGTGAAACCGCGGGGGACAGCTGAACTCGCGGCACGCTATGATGGCCGTTTTCACGTTTAACACTGACAAAGAAAAATAACTTTTATTCCTTCATACATAAGGTGCACCTATTGATCCAACAGCTAATTGTATGATGATGGAAAACTTTATTCCAAAGCAATACAGTTTCTTTTCCTATGACAATCTGAAAGGTCAAAACAGCCATCATCGTGCCGGTAGTATAGTAGTATATAAATAATTGTTATTTGTTTTGATTGCAATAAACTGGCAAGTATAAATTTCTCATTGAAAATAGTTTCACATATATTTCAAGCTGTTAAATGTCGACATGTTATGAATATCGTATGGTATTTCATATTAATTTAAATAAAACGTACATTGAACACATCTCTTATGTATGAAATTATAATTTTAACGTCAAATAACGTGCAATAAAAACGTATGGCTGAATCCAAATTGGAAATTAAAATGGTTACTTTCGAAACGAACTCAAATTATATTGAATTTCCTTTTGAGGTAGTTCGTGTGAATCATTTTAAGCTTGCTATTTCATATTGGTTGTTAATTTTCCAGGGTGAATATATTTTACAGTTTAAATTTAGCACTTTATATTAAAGCCGCGTAAGTTGAAAATTGGGTCTTATAATAAATAATAAAATAAATATCCCAAGACATTCTTCACACATGGTTACCCGATCCCAAGTTAAGCAGAGTGTACTGCTTGTAGTATGGCTACCAGGTAACTGAAATACTACATATACTACTTTTTAAATACATACTTATATAGATATTTACACCCAGACACAGAACAAATAGACATGTTCATGCACACAAATGTTTGTCCTGGGTGGGAATCGAACCCACGACCTTCGGTTTGGCAGTCAGGGTCTCTAACCACCAAGCCAACTGGCCCGTCTAATAGTCTTGCAGTAGTTGCCAGTCATAAAGATTTTTGGTTTAAGCTTTGCGTTTTTAAGGGTTTTTAGTAAATCTTAGGCCCTACGTACACAAGGCTACGTAAATCTTCGATACTCGACGATTTTAGTCTCCAAGTGACTACCACCATACCGCCATTGAGGTCGAACACAGAGCAATTTTGAATATTAAATTTGTTTCTGAGGTGGAGAAATATCTAATAGGCAATTGACGTATTGCGATTCAATGTCGTGTGTACAGACCCTGCGCTATTTGATACTTGCGACTCGATACTAATGTAGTAGTATTAGTATCCAAGATTTGATTAGCTTTGTGTACGAAGGACTTTATAGTTTCGCCATATCCGTCTGTCCGTCTGTCCACGAGACTCTTGTATTTGACCACAATCTTGAAATGGTAAGTGATGATGTAACCAAAGGTAGTAATCACATAAGAACGATATGGGAATTTATACAAATAAATACAATTTAAGAGTCTATTTGTAATGTCCAAAAAGCAGCCTTTTACAAAGTGTAGGTACATATGAAAGAATATATGGAACTAAAAACAAAAAAACTTTTTTAAAATTTTTGTTTGTTTGTTCCGGCTAATCTCCAAAATGACTGGTCTTTCACTGACATATAGCTGATGTTATAAGGAGTAACTTAATCTGGGAAAATGTAACATCTTTCGGGAAAGTGAGTGAAACCGCGGGGGGCAGCTAGTATACAATAAATAAGGCACATTAATAAATCGTTATTTACACTAATATTTATTGTATTTGTACACAATTTTCTACAAAACAAAGAGTAATAAATAAACAAAATTAGTATACACATACTGATTACAAAAGTAAATCTCTTATTAAAACATCATAACGTTCTTCTATTTTCTGGGTCCAAGGACCAGCTTACAATGTAAATGTAGCTAACGAATTTTAATCAAAAGTAATTTCGAATATCCAAGTTGTGATAAGGGCACGGTGCCACTACCTCGGCATCTTTCTAGAACAAACATTAAACGCCGCAGGGGGGTCGGCGAGACGAAAAAGTTTATTAACAGTATAAGGTATCGCTTCCAGTTGTAATGAAAGCGATTGTTACGCTAGTTAATAATTCTGTTAAACTTTTTATTGGTTTGGAAAACTTGCATTGCTTGGCCTAATGCCTATATCACAGGCTTACCAAGTAAAGGCATTTGGTGCCCAACCGTGCAACTTTATTGAAACCAGCTGGCACAATAAAGATTATAGTAATAGTTGCAATTTTTGTATGCACCCAATAAGGTGTCAATAAAGAAGAATTTATTGCTCTGCTAATAATAATGACCAAAAAAATAATTTAAGAAAAGTATAATCTTATCACGGACAGCTTTTATTCTGTAATCGTTATTGGAATAGCGAATCCAGCGTGAAATTAAGGTTTTAAATTTATACAGATTTTCTGTAAGATAAATTACTGGCACATAAGACTTAACACATTAACGTCTCAGGGTCAACAACGCACTGACAGTGTATTGTAAATGTCCATGGGCGGCAGTGACCACCTACCATCAGATTTACCGTCAACTTGCTCGTCGCCCCAATTAACATAAAAAGAATTAGCGCATTACATTTTTTATTCTAAATCCATACTTATATATTTACACCCAGATACAGAACAAACATTTTCATGCACACAAAATGATTGCCCTTGGTAGGAATTGATGGTCAGGATCCTAACCACCAAGCCAGCCCGTTATAAACAGATACATTGATCCTTTGGGACACGGGAGAAACTAGAAGAGTGGTGTAGCTAGGAGAGGAACCGGCATGTAGCTAAACAAGGTAGTATTCTCAGTAAAATTATTAGTCTAACTATTCATAAGTGCTTGTGAAGGCCTATTTGAATAAAAATATTTGAATTTGAATTTTGAAAATTATAAAATCGCTTTTGAACTGGACGCTAAACCTTGTCAAAGTTACGTTAATCAAAAACGTGTGAAAATGATTTTTTTAAGCTTACGTAATTTAATATGACTTAAATCAATGTTATTTATGTTTAAATATATTATTATTTAAATCATAACTTATTTTGATTGGAATATATAGGTAAGCGTATAATCGTACAGTCTTCAAAAAAATTGTAATCGATTGGCTTACCTCCTTTGACTATAATTAAACCCCACCCACACCACATACACCTCACACACCCATACCTCAAACATACCTCGCACACACTTTCACAATAATATTTTTTTGCAAGTTCTTTTTTTTTACTAACAATTCCATTATTGTAACTTGTTATAGGAAGAGCGTGTCTCCCACAACACAGGGTAACCTAATGTGGGAGCGCAGCCAAATAATTAATGTTCTTATTTCTTGGAATAAACATATTTTAATTTTTTTCATTTTCATTTGATATTGGAATTTTTTAAATAATAATATCCTGGGAAATTCATTACACCATCTGCGATCTGATGCGAATTTTTTTATACAGCATAAAACGCCAAACTAGCACACGGGCCACATGATGGTAACCGTCGGCTATAGACATTTGCAACACCAGAGCATCGCCAATGCGTTTTCGACCCTGAGACGTATCGTTGGTAAGTCTCATGTGCCTGTTATTTCACCGGCCCTCTCACCTTTTTAATCAAAACACAGTATTACAAGTGCACTACTGCTTCAAGGCGGAAATGGGTATGGTGGTAGTACTACGCTGGGCGAATTCTGCACTAAGAGCTCTACTTCTAAAATTCCATTCCATACTTCTATGTTTAAAAACATATTTGTAGCACGTACAGACATTTTCATGCACACAAATGCGTCTTGGGCGGAAGTCGAACCTACAACCTGGCAGTCACGGTGTCTAACCATTAAGCCGTCCGATTCACCAAATAATAAAAGGTACTACAGCTAACTTAGCCTTTAAAATGTAGTAGTTATTTTTTCGCGTAAAGTTAAAAGAAATATGAAAATAAGTTTGAACATAAAACATAACTTGGTGAAAGCTGTCGGCCGGCGAAATGTATTATTATGCAACCATTAGGTTTTTCTAGCTCAAAATAATACTAGTATTTTTGACCTGAAATTACTTTTGCCACAGAATCCAACAAACATCTTTGTTTTGAGCAAAAGCTTGTCGTCACATTGTACAATAACTTAACGAATTCGAGTAACTTCCAATTTCAATTTTATTAAAATATAAATAAACACTATTTTTGTATGTTTGCCGGAAGCTTAATAAAGTGATATTAGTTAAATAATGTTAGGCGAAAGCTAGTCTATTGCAGGTATGTCAAATAAGTTTTTGTATTACACTTTAAAACCAGTTTATTTCTCTGCATGGCGAGCCCTTATCAGCTTCAGCCAGATCATCAATTACCATAGTTATAAAGAGGTTAAATACAAGTATATTATAGTTGAAAAATAATTGGAAAAATCAAAACTCAATTTGAGGCCTAAACAAATAATGATATAAAATATAAACCGCACTCTTTGCAGAGGAAATAAACAAAAATATGATATCATAATAAACCTTTACATTTCACGATTCAGAATATCACGCAATAATAACTAGGTAAGAATGCTTCGACACATTTTTCACTGGCCGATTGAGAACGATTACTTTGTTAAGGCCCGTATAAGGTCGGAACGTGTTGGAACCTTATTACTGGACTGGAACGTAGGATTGGAATCGTTCGGAATTACTTCGGAACTCGACTTCAGGAGCTGCAATTTAAAACAAAGTTTCGAAAATGGAACACTGCGAGACTCTTAATTGAAATAGTTGAATTTTTCGAACTCGGAGATTTTTAAATATGGAATCTTGCTAATAGTAAAATTATTTTTTAAGAAAATGTTATTTAACTGTTATACATATATACACATATATGTTTGAGTAGTAGAGCTCTTAGTGCAGAGTTCGTCCGGGGAAGTAGTACCACCTTACCCATTTCCGCCGTGAAGCAGTAGTGCACTTGTATTACTGTGTTTCGGTTAGAAAGGTAAGGGGGCCGGTGAAATTACAGGCACATGAGACTTAACAACTTCACGTCTCAGGGTCGACAACGCATTGGCGATGCTCCTAGTGTTGCAAATGTACATAGGCGGCGGTGACCACTTACCATCAGTTGGACCGTCGGCCCAAGTGGCCGACAGGGGCTGTCTCAGCGAGTGTGTACAGCCAGCATGAAGTTTTTAAACAAGGAACAAAAAAACATTTAAAGATAATTTTCTATCCAGCAACAGGATGTCTTAAAACTGCAAAACACGACCCACAACAATTACCTTTCACCGACTGACAGAACATTTCAAATTTAGAACAAGAAAAACCCCGTCAACGGACCTCACACTTGTGAATAATTCTAGAGCCGTGTTCGTCTCCTTCATACATCTTTAATGCGATGTTATTTATGCCCGGGAGCGGTACACCGGTGGTTTTATTCTCTCAAATGTCCCGGGACAAGAAAAATGAAACAAGTTTTCACATAAATAAAACTTTTACCTAAGGTAGGACGTTCGGTTGATGACGCGCTAACATTCGTGCATTACCGTTATGAGTCGATTCTCTTTCGTTCTTTTTGTTTCTGTTAAATTCTTTTTCAGTGCGCCATTAAGAAGATGGGTTTTGGATTGGTATGTTGTTTTGAAATTAGAATCTATCGCTTGTATATTTGTGCTTTATGTTTTTTTTAATTATTTATCATAATGTGTCCAATAATTTGGAGGTGGAATATGTTCCTTTTTCAAAAATTTGGCAGTTTTTCTACTTACAAATGCTTTTGTTTACTACTTGGTACAAAGTGTAAAGTGCATGTGGCCGTCAGTATACTTAGTAGTCGGCCCTTAGGAGACCCTAGAGGTGTGTTGGTGTGTTAGTATTCTTTGCCACTACTACACTTTAACCACTACTTTAAAGTACTCTTCTGTAAACTATTTCGATGTATTCTACTAATGCCTATTATAAAAGCAAATGTTTGTTAGGATGGCTGTTTGTTACACTGTCACGCAAAAACTACCGAACGGAGTTGGATGAAATTTAGCTCATAGATAGAGAGTATGCTTTGGAATAAATAATTTATCTCGGGAAAATGGAACATCCCCGGGGAATTTGGGTGAAACCCTGGGGGACGTCTAGATCTATATATATGTTGGTACTTTATGACAACATTTTCTTAAATTATAAATTTTTCTATATGTTGAAGAAAACATAATAACATTTTATTATTATTAACAACAGAACTGGAACAATAAGATAACAAAACTCAACTACAAACTAAATGGCAGTCAACAACTCAACATTCTTCCACTTTCGGCAATCTTCGGCAATCTCCGTGAAAGTTTTATTTCCTTGAAAGAAAACTGCCGCGGCGTGGGACATGCGAACTTTACTCCATGCATTATGAATAGGAAACCGCTGTATGTTGTCTTGTACTTGGAACGATTTGTGCCCTTAAGGGTCTGTTGTGATTTTGTAGGGTTACATTAAATTAAAAAATGTAGTTAAATGGGGTACTTTGTAAGATATTTCTATGATTGAAATAGCTTGAAAAAACTTACGGACTAATACAACTGTTCTAATCTCATCCTTAGGTATTCATCTTTAGGGTGTAAAACAGTACCCCGATGACTCCGTGCATCGACACTTTGTACCAAGTCTTCATATACCCTGAAATGTAACTTTTCAGACATAGAAGTTAACTCACAAAGATATCCATTGAAAAGCCAGTGGTAAGTCCTTGAAGCAATTAGATCCTGCACTCTCTGATGGACGGTGCATCCAAAACAAGCCCTTATTGACCCATTTTCACATTATTTTGACCCGATTTCAGTATGACAGCAAAAAATTGAACAAATATTTTTCTTTTCCGCGAAGATATTTTGATACACAAAGGTTCAATCGCCATGTCCCACTGTAGTAGCACGTACATTCTTTATGTGGTACAACAACGCGTTTCCAAGAAAAATAAACCACACGGATATACATGGAATATAGGCCACCATTAGACGCGTGTCGATGGTACAGAGCAATGTTTCTTTTTTCTGGAAGAAATATGTTATCTGTTTTCGCGATAAATAAATATTAGTTTTGGTTGGATAACCACAGTAGAATTAGAACAGTAGTGTAAACAAAATATTGACATTATTATGAAAGTAATATTAGAATGTGTAAGTAAATAACAAGTTGTTTTGAAGTAGAGCTATTAGTGCAGAGTTCATGCGGGGAAGTACTACCACTATACTTATTTCCACCAAGAAGTATAAACAAGTTGTGGGAGCCGATGAAATTACAGGCACATGAGACTTAATAATTTCACGTGTCAGGGTTGATAATGCATTGGCATTGTCCCTGGAGTTCCAAATGTCCAAAGACGGCGGTGATCACTTGCCATCAGGTGTTCTATTTATTTGTCGGCTCACTTGACATAAAAAGAATGTTTTCAGACACAGATCTTTATGTATTCAACCTTGATTAAAATGCAAACTTTTTTGAAATCTTGATAATATGTGAATTGTACACAACTTCTCATACTCATAGCCGTTCAAGAAGTCAACAACGTCGCCTTCAATTCTGAATGAGACATCTTACGGCAACTAATTTGAAAGTTTGTTCATTAGAAATTTTAAAGTTTGTTCATTAAAAATTTCACTAAAGAAATCCGCTGTCCTACTTTCAATTTCGCTGCAACTTTTTTCTTCATTTTTATATTGTAACTAGCTTCTTGCGCGGCTTCACTCAGAATTTTGATATAAAACAAATAAATAAATATCCTGGAACATTTTTTACACCCATCTGGTTCCAAACTGAGCAGAGCTAATACTATGAAAAGCTGATATACTACATTAATATATATATTTTTTAATGCATACATATTATATTTACACCCAGACTCAAAACAAACAAACATGTTCATGCACACAAATGTTTGTCCTGGATGGTAATCGAGCCCGCCACCGTGAGATTGGCAGTCAGAGTCGCTAACCACCAAGCCAACTGGCCTCCGCCTTAATAGCCTTTGTCATTCTCCCCACCCCAGTCTTAGCTATGCAAAAATAATATTCGATTCGTAGTATTGAAGAAAGGAAAAACAAACAAACTCCCTTTCGCATTTATAATATACTAGCTGTCCCCCGCGGTTTTACTCGCTTCCCTGTGGGATGTCACATGTATTATACATAAAAACCTTCCTCTTCAATCACTCTATCTATTAAAAACCGCATCAAAATCCGTTGAGTAGTTTTAAAGATTTAAGCATACAAAGGATATAGGGACAGAGAAAGCTACTTTGTTTCATACTATGTAGTGACTATCGACTTGCCATTACTTTGCCTGACTAGTAAAACAGTAATGTATTACACACATAAGCTCTCCTAGAAATTCTCAAAAAATTATGAAAACCGCATCAAAAACGACCGCGTAGTTTAAATGATAAGCGGACAAACAGACATACTGAAATAGTGGTTTTGTTCTATACTATATTGAGATGTAATACTATTCAATTAAATAGGATTTTGTTTTCTTAATGTTTATGTAACTTTAAGTGGGTTATGTATTTTTTTACATTGTCACTACATATTATAAAACAAAGTCGCTTTCTCTGTCCCTATATCCCTAAGTCCCTATGTATGCTTAAATCTTTAAAACTACGCAAACGGATTTTGATGCAGTTTTTTAAATAGAGTGATTGAAGAGGAAGGTTTTTATGTATAACACATGTGACATCCCACGGGAACGTGGGTAAAACCGCGGGGGACAGCTAGTATATAATAAAGGAATGGCTATTAGGTAAACTCAACTCTGTATGTTTCTTTTTGCATTTTTTCTTTCGATAATTTTTTAACGTTCCATTTCCCTTCTTTATCCTCATTTAAATGTACATGTTTTTATTACAATTAGGTATTTACAATAAAATAAACAGAATTTCAAATTACTTAGCTTGAATATTACAAAAAAATATTGTAATTAAGAAACTGCGTATGTTAATAATTTATGTTGTTATTTTTTTTTTTGTTTTATGTTAAAATAAGTTCTTATAATTGGCCAGTTGGCTTGGTGGTTAACGCTCTGACTGCCAAACCGAAGGCCGCGGGTTCGATTCCCATCCAGGACAGACATTTGTGTGCTGTTTGTTCTGTATCTGGGTGTAAATATCTATATAAGTATGTATTAAGAAAAAAAAAGTAGTATATGTAGTATATCAGTTATCTGGTTTCCATAGTACAAGCTCTGCTCAGTTTGGGACCAGATGGCCATGTGTAAAGAATGTCCCAGGATATGTCCCAGGATATTTTACTGTCACTTAAATCCTTTAGTGCCTTTAGTTTCATAAATATTCATAATTGACGTCATTTAATATAAGGCTAATAAGGAGAAATTAGAATAAGTAATTAAGGAGACCTCTAGACAATATTGGGATTTAGATTTTTTGAAAATAATCTTACTATTATCTGGTTATTATGATTTTTTATTATTATTATATTAAATATTTGATAAATGTAAAAAATAAAATTATTTAACCATCCTGAGTTTCTTGCCGGTTGTTCTCAAATTGATATCAATCTGTAACTTTTTGACCTTCATAAGTGCCCTCTGCGGGCGGGCCTAAACAGAACTGGTTTTGAATTTAAATTGTTATTTATTTTGTGACAATTTTTCGCCGAGATCTCTGAATGCCTTAATAATATTAATAAGTACTTAAATAACATAAATAATGTTTCCTAGCTACGATCCTGCGGCTTTACCCGTGGCCCGAGGGAGGGACGATAACATAGCCTATATAATTCGGTAAAAGTGTAATTTTTTATCGGTAAAAAATGTATTGAAGTATTGTGTTGGTTCCGGAAATTATCCTTCACATTTACACGTACTCACAAAATTCGCACTCTCTTTACAATATTCGTTATGATTTTAAAATAAATTAATAAAGATAAAGTTTGTATCTATGGAATGGTTGTATATATGAAATAAGTAATACAAAAAAGAACAATTACTATTCAACATTGTTTCACACAAAAACAAACGACAAAAACATTAATTAATAACTATAAGATGTGACAACTTAGAATTTGAAATAACAAAAAAAAATACAAATTAAAGCGGGGAAACTTTCCGATCCGCAACACGACGCGCCCCGAAGTTACACGAACATTGAAGTGGATTCAGGAAACTTTTTTGACACATACCGTTCGGGAAGTTGCGCTCTGGTAATTAAAGTGACGAAAACTGTTTTAAGGAATCTTTATTAACTTATTCTGCGAGTCGATTCGTTTGTTAATACATGCACGGCGGGATTCGAACGTGTTACCTGTACGTTTGAGAACGTAATTAGAGCAGTGTAAAGTTGTTATAAAATTTTGCGAGATACTTCTCTACTCTTCCCAAAATTTATGGGAGATAAAGCACGTATCACACATACCACCAATTCGCACGATGCGCTTTGCAGCTTCCTTCCTCATGCTCACAGCTAAAGATTGGAGTTCTCTCCCCTCGTCTGTGTTCCCAAACTTACAACATAGGGCTCTTTAAGAAAAGAGTGAATAGGCTACTAACGGGAAAGCGAGCTCCATCTTCGGAGTCATCTGCCCTTACCATAGGTGAGATTGGGGTCAATCGCAATCCCGTCAAAAAAAAAACAAGAAAATAAAAGTATATTTGAACTGACAACTATCAAATTGGGAAATTTATTTGTTAATGAGCTCGCAATCTTTATAATATGTAAAATGCCTATGGTATGCTTGTATTCGTAATTCTTCTATTCTAAACGGCTTGACTGATTTTGATTAAACACCTGGATGGTTCTTCACATCTGGTAGAATATATATAAAAAATATCTGTTTAGGATTACTGTAATTTTTTGTGTATTCATAGCAAAAAAAAAGTTTTTAAGTTGTCAAATTAAAGTTACAATTCTACGCTATAACGACTGAAGCTACCGTTTCGGCCTTTAATTGAAAACAATCGTCAAAAAACTCAGGACGGCTACTTTTTTAATATAATATTTTTATATATGCTATAACTTGTTTTCCTTGCCTTTGTTTCAAATATTTAACAACATAAATTAATTACCAAGTATTGGCTATATTCGTTTATTTATGAATCACTAGTTGTTCCCCGCGGTTTCACCCGCGTTTCCGAAGGGTGTCACTTATTCCCGGGATAAAAAGTAGTGGTATGTTATTCCAATATATGCTCTATTTTTGAGCCAAGTTTCATCCAAATCCGTTAGGTAGTTTTTGCGTGAAAGAGGAACAAACATCCGTACATCTTTACATCAATATATACAAACTTTCGAGTTTATAATATTAGTAGGATGTATCTGGCAGTATAATAAAAAAAATTGCCACCGAAAAATAAGCATCAAATAAATTGTTGCAGCAGCGTCATATTTCTTCACAATAATCCCATGGTCCGAGGTACTTTTTATAAAGTCTCAATAGTGGTCGGCAACTCGGCAGTGCACATGGCATACTTACACACGGCACGGCGCAGCGGTGTGAAATGGTTTGTAAGCGGAGCGTCAGGTGGTGGCCGCAAAGAGGGAAATTGCCAATCACACGCCGTCTGCGGCCCTACTTTATGAAGTTACAAGTTTTCATTCCCTATCGCTCGCATACGGTTCAAATGACGCTGACATTTTATATTTTAAACACCACAGCCGCGAGTGCATGGAAATGTTACCTCGATTGAAAATTTTATTACATTTTAACCAAGCTAAAAAAGGACCTGTTTATTTGTGCGCGATGTTGATATTTAGGAATAGTATAGCAAAAAAGTCAGATTTTGAAATAATAAATAAAGTTACGGGCAGTTAAAGGCTGACTTCCGAACCGGTAACAGCTTTAGTAACTTTGACCTTAATAAGTGCCTTCGACTGACCTAAACTGAATAAATGGTATCGATTTTTTTTTTCAATTAATTTGGAATTATGCGTTCTTATGTAAAAATTTCATGTATTTGTAAAACAAAATTGTATATAAATTTAAGCTTTCTACACTCCTTCTTCCTATAAAATTTAATTATACCAAATCTCACACTCCTTCCGTGCGAGCAATATGCTTAAAAAGGGCCACAAAGTTTTCTCTGCGCGACTTAATCTATACTTCTATACTAATATTAAAAAGAGGAAAGATTTGTATGTAAGTATGTTTGTTACTCTTTCACGTAAAAACTACTAAACGGATATGGATGAAACTTGGCACATAGATAGAGCATACCCTGGAATAACGTATAGGCTTTTTATCCCGGGAAAATGTGATATCTCTCGGGAACGTGGGTAAAACTGCGGGGGACAGCTAGTATATAATATGTAGCTGCCCCCGCGGTTTCACCTGGGTTCTCTAAGGATTTTACATTTTCCCGGGATGAAAATACTATTCTAGACTTTAATTTATCTTTGTGGAAAATCCGATCAGCTGTTCTGGTGGGACTGAGCAACAAACATCCATACAAACTTTCGCATTTACAGTAGTAAGATTTATGATCAAGTACTTTAAGCAGATGTCTGTGATATAATGGGCGTTCTGTTCTATCAGACAGTATTTCTTAACAACCTTGACCTCCCAGAACAGTATTAGCCAACTGGCATCCAATTCATCATCGTAAAAGTCAAGCTGAGATCTTATCGTTAGTCCTTCAACTTTTCCTATCCGTATGAAATATGATCCTTAATATTAACATTGGTTAGAGTCGAAAATTGCTACAGTTTTCTATTGGTCTGTGCAGATGGCGTGATGATATTGCTTGGAACTTTGTTTTGATTTTGACAAATATTTTTTTTCTCTATTTTGGAATATTCAGACTAATGAAATAAAAATATTCTTTAGTCTGGGACTAAATAACAATTTCAGAAATGTCAGATATACAAGGTGTTACAAAACTACCCGTAAAGCCGAAAGGAGGTTGAATGGGGCCTTATAACGAGCTATTCACAATATTTAAGAACCGGAGTAACGCTGTATAACATACCCCAAAAATATAAGAAAACTGATTTGTATGAATGGAAAATAGAAAAACTATTAAAGTAGACAATTATTAGGTAAAATAGGTACGTAGACCTTTCTGTTAAAAAATCTGGTTCCCTGACATGACAGCTTACTAGGGTTGTTGGCTTTGATAATTAATTATATTTTAACGGGGTATTTTGTAACACGTTGTATACTTACCAAGTTATAAATATACAATAATTACAAACATAATATACATGTATATTAATAACTAGCTTACTTCCCGTGGCTTCATCCGCGTTCTTGAGGGATCTAATGTATGGAGGGGTTATAACATAGCTTACATCCATCAGGAATAATGTAACATTCAAATGGTGAAAGAATTTTGAATCGGTCCCGTAGATCTGGAGATTACCCTCCGCATATGTACAAACTCACACGATTCGAACTCTCTCTCTCTATGTAATTATTAGTATGGATAAATAATTTCACTATGAAATAAATAATTTCTCAAGCGAGCAATCTGAAAGTATCTACGAAAAATCCGATGATGGGGATGACGGGGATTCATTATAAAAACACTGTAGTGATATATATCGCGGAATAACAGGCATATCAGACTTAACTTCATATATCAACTGCCGGTTTGTCGGCCTGGTTCACAATCTTTGTCAGACGTTTCCAAAAATTTATCCAAATTTACCAATAAAATTATGCGTTATTACATACCTGTATTAAATCAATGGCTGGGTGAGTTCCTGAAACATTAAAAAAATAAATTAATGTAATAAATAATGAGTCTGTCACTAATCAAAATAGAAAGTACAATTCAAGTAAACGGTAAACTGAAGAAACTGAGGATAAATTCAGCAAGCGATTCATTTTGTAGTACCTCACGGCAGGCTAATGATAGCTGTTTGATGTTTCAGAATGTTACAAAAAAGAATAACTTTATTGCTTTTAAATAATCATAAATATCCTGGGACATTCTTTTACACACGGCCATCTGATCCCAAACTAAGCAGAGCTTGTACTATGGAAACCAGATAACTGATATACTACATATACTACTTTTTTTTTTCTAAATACATACTTATATAGTTATTTACACCCAGACACAGAACAAACAGACATGTTCATGCACACAAATGTTTGTCCTAGGTGGGAATCGAACCCGCGACCTTCGGTTTGGCAGTCAGAGTCGCTAACCACCAAGCCAACTGGCCTGTCAATAAGGTGTGTCACTTCGATTTACTGGTTATTGTATGAAGATGATGCAGATAAACCTTAGTATAAACCAATAAGATTCATTTATTGACATAGTGAACGTTAAGGTCTTTATATGGTGGCGTTAGTTTAGCATCCATACCGCGGCTTCGTTTGCGGTTTCAAGATATATACATAGATAAGCCGAGAATATAGGTTATTGGATAACAGTCAGCTATACCATTGTTCCCTTAGACTAGAAGGCAAACACACACACTCAATTTCACATTTATAATATTAATAAGAAAAAGCGTACTTTTTAAATTAATACTTTGGGCTAACTAAATAGATGAGAATACAGCAGTATATTCATATTCAGCTCATGTTGTCTTCAAGGAACTTCAGCATTAAACGAACGAAGAAGATTTAGTAGGTCTTAGCAAATCCTTAATCCTTTTAATCTCTCAAATAAATAACCAGCAAACGTCAGCCAAATACACAGACATAAAATAAATAAAACCAGCTCACACGACACACTGACATAGTGGCAGTGCTACCAACTTAAAGGAATAAATAACGAAGGCGTCAGTTCCGGTTGCGTTTGGGACAACTTCCTGTTTAACTGAATTAAAAGCTTCTACACAGGAGTTGTGTCTTACTAACGAACGAGTACATGGAACGTACTGGGACGGAGGTATTACGTATGGAGATTATTGGCAGATGTCAATTGCTATGTAGAAACTGTTTGACATTTATAGTTGCTATTAGATTTACTTAATAAATCAGTCATTGTTCTGTAAGAATAAAATTGAAAGACAATAATTTGCGAATAATAGGTATTTTAAAACTGCATTCTGCATTATAATTTATTCTTAAATTGGACTATATTCAGCAATATTTGTTTTTAAATAATTTAATGAAACTTTATAAAATTGTCACATTATTCTTTGAATATAGCCTTTAATAAAAAAGGTACACTGGGACATTCTTCAAAAAGATGCACCAATCGTAGAAAGAGTTTGTGATACGGGAACCAGACTGATACTATTATGTAATGCTTTTTAATAACATACTCATTACACTTAGACATAGTTCAAACGGATACGTTTATGGACACAAAATTGTCTCTCTTGTTTGGCCAACAACTGTTCAACATTTTTTCTCAAATAACAATCTTATAGCTTTGTACATCTTTCAGTCTATGATACAATATAACAAAAAAAAAGACTGCGCTTAAAAGAATTATCGCCATCAATCAATCGCCATCCCGCACACGTAATAAGTGACCCTAACTCAGACATAGCCTATTCGGTGAGTAACTCTGTTTTACATTCCCATCTTAAACTTTGAGATAAGTTTGATACAAACATTAGTGGTGTTAAAGCTTTGGAGCCTCTACTCTCATTTGAAGCAGTCTTTGTCCATGTGAGACGAACAGTTATAGGTTTTAGTGAACATTATGCCGGAAACTTTGTAGACAGCCTTGGTGGTCTGTGACAGCCTGTTGTGGTCCTCGTGGTGCCACCGAAAAAATAAATTTTATGTGCCGGACCATTATTTTTTTAATTTAGGTATGTGTACTTTATTCTCTTGAATTCGAATATGAGTTTTGCACTAGTTATTGTTATGTTGGTTAAAAGTGTTTGTCGGTATTTTTCTTCTTTTATAAATGTATCAAGAATAATATCTACACGACCATTATCTCCGAGCAGCCCAAATCATATTTTGGTTTTCCCTCTTTTCACAACAATGGGTAATATCTCTAATTAAAAAGAAAGTATTCCAGCATGTATCCAAAAGGCATTTCCATTTTAAAATTCTCTGAACTTTGAATAATCACGCCGAATACGAATAATGAACGTTAAAATAATGTAGAGAAAATTTATAAAAAGCACACCAATATTTGTATTTTACTTCTGAATTAAATTTGTACAAACTAAAGAAGCAATAAAGATAGTATCTCTTAAAATTATTGTGCTAAATAAAAGCGGCAACTTGAAATAGTAGCGTGAACAAAACGCTCTGCGCTTGGTTTTGTTTCAAATATTTAATTACATAAGTCGGCAGCGGACGGCAAGAGACGGCAAGAAACGGCAAACGGCCCGGGGTTGTTCGTTAGATACGGCAAATCAAGTTGGTTGCACTTGTCGCCTAGAGCTTAATGTTATCAACGAATGCAATAAGAATGTTTGTGTTTGTTTGTACACTGAATTAGTTTATAAGAGATATCATTTCTTATTTTTATTTTGTTATTTCTGTTATTTTAGTTGTGATGTCTTTATTATTTGTGTATTGCAAAGGGAAATAATACTTTATACAGTGAACCCGCGGTAATCCGACAAACGTTTTGCAGGGCAGTGTCGGACTATCGAATTTGTCGGACTATAGAGTACTGCTTAAGAGTCCCGAAATTTATTTATTCAAAATTACAGATAAAAATGATTAGATACTATCTAAAGATTTGCCTAAATAATATTTGTGTACCTAAATTCAAATGGAAATATTGAATTAAACAGTGGTTATTTACCAGGAACATTTATTGCTTTTGTCAAAGAAACTTGAACACTCAAAGAACAACACTCAAATATCGAATAGATTACAAACACTTTGCATTTATACTGTGCCAGTATATACCCAAATGCATATGGCCTCCAACAAATTCAACAGTGATAGGCATGTCGGATTACAGGGGGTGCCGGATTAGACAGGGGCCGTATTAGCGGGGGTCCACTGTATTATTATGTTTTTCTTCGTTTGAAAATTTGTATTTAATGTAAGCAAACCAATTTTGGGAACATTGGTATTTTTAATAATTATTCATAATATGTTCCTTGAGAAAAAAAAAGCAATGAATTTTATTAACATTATATTCTATTCATAATTTATTTAGTTACCTTCATCTATCTGACAGTGGTCTATGTATTATATATTGGATCTTCCAAAGGAAAAATTAAGCAAAGAAAAATTCGATAATACGAAAATCTCCGTAAATGCATCACGAAATTGGAGACACAAATAATGTAGAATCAAAGTAAACGGTTAGGTTAACATAAACGAGAAGCAAAAGCAAACGTGACATCGCAGTATAAAGGAGGAAATTACGAGAGGGGGTCAACCAGGAAGCATCTCGCTCCAACTCAGGGATCGTCAACACTTTTCCAATGAAAAATTACACCTTCATACAATTTTCCTCCAACTTTAATTTTATATCACATTCTAGAAATGAAGATAAATTTAGAAACATCCATTTGTTCCAGGTTGCATTAATATTAAATGTTAATGTAAAAATGTTGTTGCGATTATTCAGGGTTACCATAAAGTCCGGTTTTTAAGCTGATGAGATTTTGTTGTTTTCGTTTAAAAATTACTTTACCCACGCACACAAAATTATTGTTTATGAAATTTATGCGAAGAAAAGGATTCCATTTTCAAAAATAGCAAGAGATTTTATAAATAGAATATCCAGTAGAATACACTCATGAAAATGAATATTCAAATTTTGATTCAAATGTTCACTGCGTCTGGACCAATCGAAAATTAATAACGGCACTCGCTCGTTGTTTATTGGATGCGCTAATCGGATGAGTTCGTCGCCCGTCGGCTTTTGGCGAATAAGCGATGTTTCCCATTTTGTTTTGTTTTAATTGACGTCACGCGGCCTGAATTCTCTGCATTGGATTAATTTATATAATTTTATTTTATTGAATAAAAATGTGGTGCACATACTTAGGTGTTGTTGCAGAGCAATGTTAAGTTAACGATAATATTTGAGAGAGTTGAATAACGAAAAACTTTTTAACTAATGATATAATAAGGCTGCCTAAATTGTTTGCACTGATAATGTTTGTAGAACACTTTTTATTTAATTTTCTTTTTATATGTTGTGAACTACAATTGTGATTGCAATACCCTTTATATATATATACCCTATATAGTATATTAATTAGTATTTCAATCACCAAAAAGTATTTACACATTTTTTGTTTAAATTATGACAAAATAATTATAGTAAATCCAGTTTTATGGAACTTACGAGGTTTAAGTAAAGCCTTCAGGCTCTATAGAAAGCCAAACCTTTCAAAGAGACTTCAAACATCTTTTAAAAAAAAATATCACTTTCACTACTCTCACTTTCCACCTGAACAGTGAAACCTAAAACATACAACGATGTCTTATTTTAGAGTCTATTACTCAATCGATATATAAATCGTTAAGATACGCTATTCCTTTTAAGGCAATGCAAAAACTCTTCTCAAATCTAACAAATAGTGAGATTCCGCGAATCTAAATAGCATAGATATCTATGTAATGCTACTAATCCAGACACAGTTTCTTTCCCACGTAACTAATAGCCTAATCAAGTCAACCCTTCCGCTGGGTGTGTCCTAGCTCATAGCCCTACGCACGTACTTCATTAACCTTCTCTCACTACATTTGAGTTTGGTTAATCGTTCGGAATGCTGAGTTATGTTCTATGTGACTTGATGGTGTATAATGTGCCGTGAGTCAAAAGTTGTTGGCTTTTTATTATTTATATAATAAATAAATAGGTGAAGAGAAAGTTAAATAGCATTTTCTCTTCTATTTGTGATAATTGTTTTCGTTTTATTTAGCAGCTATTGGTGAGGTTTACAGTTTTTTTGGAAATTTATTTTTTTTACTTGGAAATTCATGTTTTTATAATCATCGTCGAATTTCGGCCAACGGGCGAACTCCAGTAATAATAAATGTCCTGGGCCATTCTTCTTACAAGGTGATCTGGTCCCAAACTAAGCAGCTTACTTAAAGCTAAAATTGATGCTAGGAAATATTTTATTATTAAACTACTTTTCATAAAATTTGCGCATATGAAAGAAAGAAACAACATTTATTTATGGCAATGGTCATTTATTTTTTAATTACCAACTTAAATACACAGAACAGGCCGACATTTTCAGGCACACAAATGGTTGTTATCAAGAGGAAGAAAAAAGCAACCATAACTAACAATACTTAAAGTTAAAATTTGATGTAGGTAATATACCTTCCTATTCCAAACTACCTAGAAACTTACCAATATGTTCGATTTTACTATTTTCTTTCATATATATCCAGTAGTAACGCAAAATTATAGTTAAGAGCAAATACTAAACATTATTGAATTTGATTTTTCTTGGTAAGAGGCGTTAAGAGGAGTTCTAAACATGCAAAAATATTTGATCCTGGAGGCCCTATACGTACCAAAGAATTTTGATTAATACGAATATATCAAACATGACTGATATTGTTTTTGGTTCTCAGGCCTCTATAATGTAATCTTTTAAAAATTTTGATGGTTTTGTTAATTTAAAAACTTTTCAAAGGTATAGTAAGATAAGTTTTTCACTTCACTACACTGGAATTGTTAGAATATTGGCTTATGTAGAGGTACCTATATTTTATAAGTGTGTATTATCCAGTTTTGTCTCATAAAACTATTATAAACAAATAAAAAAAAACATCCTAAAACGCTTCTAGTTCAACACTTAAACCATTTCGTCATAAAATTAGGATTAATCAATGATGTGGCAAAAATTTTACGGCCGACCTAAAATAAAATAGTGCGTGGCTATTGAAATATCACTGAGTTTCCGTGTGTCACCATATTTTTTTTAATTTCTTTTTTTTCCTTTGACCATTTGACTGACCTGATCACCTGATGGAAAGTGACGATGCAGTCTAGGATGGTACACGTGGACTCAAGTAATGCCTATTCACTCTTATTTAATGAAAGCCTGTCAATGAAATAAAGAATGAAATATTTGAAATTGGAATATGTAATGAGGAGATTTTAACGTAAGTAACAAGTAAGAAATTACAGGCACATGAGACTTAAAAACTTCACGTCTCAGGGTCGACAACGCATTGGCGATGTCCCTAGTGTTGCAAATGTCTATAGGTGGTGGTAACCACTTACCATCTGGTGAGCCGTCAGCTTGTTCGTCGCCCCAAGAGGTATAAAAACAACACTACATTCCATGTACACAATAACCCACACATTTACGTTCTCACACAACCACTTTAATCATGGTCATATTTTATTAACATTATTTAAAGTTAATAAATTAGTTTCATTGATGGCATGTGTTCGTTATAATTCTTGTAAAAAAAACCTAATAAGTCTAAGATTTGCAAATAAATTAATTAATATTATCTTCGTTAATTTACACACATTAAACGAACATTTGTGCCACCATTAATGTCATAAGAAAGCAGAAGATTTAAAGACGACGTTCGCAATTAGAGGTTGCAAGAATACCTACATATCAAAATACATAGAGGCATACATAAGTATTAAAAGATATAATTCTTACAAGCTCCAAGAAACCTAATTGTCTTATACCGCTGTGCTGTAAAAATACCATTAAAGAACAAGAGCGAAAAAAGCGCTAAAGGACGCTGCAGCGCTTCAATTAATCAATTAGTTTGATGGCGTAGCGTAAAGCGACAAAAGTTTATAGTGTACCCAACCAGTACACCATGACCTGCCCTCTCTCTATATTTGTATAGAAATCGACATAAGAGTTGAAGTGAAATAGTTTTTCATGGCTCCAGCTTAGATGGACGAATTAATGCTACGACTCCTGATTGTTTTAAGTCGATGTCGATGAAGTGCCTTTTTCACGTCTTTTTTTTAACTAGACATTTTTGTCTTAGGGTAAAAGAACTGGAAAATGTAAGGTGTCTTTAATATGGGCTTTGAAAAGTAACTCTGGCGCTCGTGTTTCGATGAAAACGTTATAAGAACTTTAAAAGACACAGAATTTTATTTTTATTTTAAAGTACTAGCTACCGTCCCGTGGATTCACTCGCGTTCTGAAGGGTAAAATTTATCCTGGGTACCCTATATACCTACATATATTATGTATTTTAAAAAGTGTTTTATGTAGTACGTATATACCCTGCTTTGTATACAATCTCGTCCTGCCAACAGGCGCCCGAGCGACCTCTGTTAAAGACTGGATGACCACTGCTAAAGACAGGGAAAAATGGAATTCTTTGGAGAAGGCTTTTACCCTGAGGGGGTCCACATTAGAAGGAGAGTAAATTGCACGAGTAGTATATACTTTTAAGAGTTACTTAGTAATAAAATTTATTAAATATAAAATGAATTAAATCTAATACTAACTAATTATTGTGGAATCAAATAAAGCTATTTTATTTATTATTTCTATCAGCTATCGAGTCGCCATAGTACAAGAAGAACAAGCTCTGCTTAATTTATGATCAGATGACCGTGTGTAAAGAATTTCCCAGGTCATAACATCGGGAATCACTTTTGTGAAAAAAAAAAATCGGATAATTAGCATCGGAAATTACTTCCTGCACCCAAAACTTACAAAAGTTAACCCATTATTATTTCAGTATACTCATAATTTAAAATCGGATGATTAGTATCGGAGATTAACTCCTGCACCCAAAACTTACAAAAGTTAACTCTTTATAATTTCAGTATACATGATGACTGGCTAACTTAATAATTTTTCTTCTTTTAATGATTATGATAATTTAAATTCCAGGTATATTCACGATCATCATCACTGAAGAAGCAAATATTGTTACTCTAACTACAGTAGATCCATTTCTTACATTTTAACGGACGTTTTCTGTTCAGCAACAAGAATACACAAGAGAACCCGACATGAAAACTGAAAATACAAAACAAATCGAAACAGGACTCTAATATCATTAAAGTGGCTGTCTTCCAGGCGATAAAAACAAAGGCTTCAAAGTCGGAAATAAAAGCCGACGACTTCCTCCCCGTATTGAAGAAAAAGACGATTCATTTGCTGCAGGATTGTCCCGTTAACAGATTCAAGCTACAGGCGAGATTGAACATTGTCATTTTAAATGAAGATTTGAATGGATTAAAGATTCTTTGAGAAATTTTCTTGGTCTTAAAGTGTTTGGTTAACTTTTACCCTCTGATTACGAACTCTTATTTCTAGTTAATTTACAATGTTCAATGCGTACATGACATGTCTTCACGCCCATTATTTCCAGGAGAGGGGTAGATATCACAGTAATAAAACCCATTGAAGATATTTTAAGACCCAACTTGATACATAGGCACTGTAAGGAAGGTTGACTATGCTAGCGCATTGGCCGCTATTACTGTTGCTGGCTGACGATACTTTGAATTGATAAGTTAATATTCGTTTTAAAAAAAGAAATATATTATGACAGTGCGCGGGCACGGATAAAGATGAATATAAAAATTTGATGGACTAAAAATACTAAACTAAATAAAATACTAAAATAAATAGTTAATATTTGATAAGATTTTTTGTAATTACGGCCCCGTTCACTACAGTACCTACGTAGACATTGTCGTCAAAAAACGTAAATATTACCTTCACTGACCTGGGAATCAAATTTAGAGTCAGGGTGAAAAAAATAAAACCAGATCTGATTAGTTTTCAACATTAACTTACTACTTAGTACCCTTTGAAACCACAAAACCACTTGGTAGTAGGTTAGTTGTTTTGAAGTTCGGTTTCATCTAACTTAAAACTCTGTGTCCTTTAACTTCATTTTTAAGTTTTTCTTATATCTTTTACTACCTACCGCCTCTCGTTCCCGAGGAACCTAATAATAGTATTAATAATAAATTTATTTCACCATAAAAAAAATTACAAGTAATTATAATAATTTTGAAAAATGTGTTTCTTATTTTATTTATTTATTTTATTTATTTTATTTATTAACCATGAAACTTACGTCTATCTTTACAGGCAAGCCTAATGCGACAGAGTAGTTGATCTTATTATCTATCTTATATCTAATCTATACTATTCCCAATATTACATTGTTTTCCTCTACAATCAAATACAACTAATTTAGGTGCTGCAGAGGTAATAATAAGCAGCCTTTGTGAGTTCGTTCAGTGAACATGAGAACACATCAATTTGGTCAGACAGTGTGTTGAGCAGACGCAGCGCCTGCACGAGCGGTGCGCGCTGCAGCAGGTTAGTGCGCCCATGAGGCACCGCCAGCAGTGGCGGCCGTCGGCGACGCCCCACGTACTCATCCGGAACGCATAACTGAACCGCCTCTAAGATATCCGGATTGTGAATTTTACCGCGCATTAGTCTAAATATGTAGGTGACCCATCCCCAAATTCCGGTACGCTTTTTTGCATATGTCTGTGATGTGCTGCCGAAATTGTAGGTCGCGCGTAGGTAATACGAGTGCACTACTGATTTACGGCAGAAATGGGTACTTCCCCGGACGAACTCTGCACTAAGAGCTCTACTACTCAAAAATTGTGTTGAAAACAGTGGTATCCAAGGTAAGATTTAGCTTTGATATATCCTGGGACTATAACATAGCCTTTGTTACACAGGAATAGTGTGGCTTTCTATCAGTAAAAGAATTATTGAAATCGCATTAGTAATTTCTTGGATTCCTACATCCAAACTAACAAACTTTATCTCTTTTTAATATTACTTGCTGTCCTTCGCGGTTTCATTCATGCTACCGAGGAATATAACATTTTTACGTGATAAAAAGTATTTAATTTATTTATCTGAGTTATAAACTACCTATAAGTTAATTTTCACCCTAATCCGTTAACTAGTTTTTGTGTGAAATAGTGACAAACATCCATCCTGAAAAACATACGCATTTTATATAATAAAATAAAAAATAAAATAAAATAGCCTTTATTGCTGCCTTTTTCCTTACAATTAGTACGTACATGCTTTATTACTAAACACTTAATTAATTTAATCTATTCTATTATTTGACTATCGGCAACTGGATGTTTGTGTAGGGCAGCTTGTCTGTCGACAAAGGCCTCCTCTAAAGATTACCACGTATTCCTGTCTCTGACCACGACCCTCTAAAGAAAAAAAATAAAATAACAAGAAACATAAAGCATTTTATATATTAAGGTCTTAAACCATCTATGAGCCAACTTTTATCAAAATCCATTAATTACTATTAATAGGAAAGAATAACAAATATCGACCCTGAAATACTATTATAGTGTTAGCAGTATTAGTAGGAACCTTGCTGAGTTTCTTGCCAGTTCTTCTCAGTTGAAGGCTGACGAAGCGGTAGTAACTTCAGTAACTTTAAATTTGACCTTCATAAGTGGGTTCCGCGGGCCTAAACTGAATAAATGGTTTGGATTTTTTTTTAAATAGCATAGTATTAGTAAGAGGGTATATTATTAGCATAGATTTAATTGCAAGGTAAACTCACTCAAAGGTAGATTAGATAATGTGAATATGGTAAGTCGGGGCAAAATGGTCATACACAGAGTTGTCCCCTTTTATTCTCACTACTTTTATTATTTTCCAAATATATTCACACTTCGCGAACTTAACCGTGTCTCTGTCGCATGGGGACTATGGACCTTCAAACATTTTTATCAGTAAGGGACCATTGGAAAACCCGGGTGCGTGTTATCAAGAACCCATAATTTACTTTGAACATTCAACTGCAGGGTGGATTCTGTTTTTGTGAGGCAATGTCGTTTCTATATGAAATATTAAAATTGAAAAAGTTAAGTCGCAAAGAAATTTTCTGAAAAGTTAATTTATTTGAATTATATAGTATGTGCGATAAATAACACAATTTCATATCTATTCGTAATGTCTACCCCAGTTTCCTTTATGTTACCGAGGGATGTAACATTTTCCTAGGTTAGAAATGTTTCTATGTTTCAGCTACTACTATGTTATGTACCCAGTTACAATCTTATCCGTTATGTAGTTTTTGTGTGAAAGATTAAGAACCATCGATACATCCGTCAATCCCACAAAGTTTCGCATTTATAATATTAGTAGAATGGGATTGAATGTTAAGAAGGGAAGTAATTAGTAGTTTTGCGTGAAAAACTAAGAAACATCTATACCTACATCTATTCATCCTTACAAGGCTTCGATAATATTAAGACAGAACGTTAATTAGGGAAATCATTTTCAATCTAAGTAAACCAGTATTTCTGTATATAATAAGTAGTAAGTATTGTAATTTGGATCTTTGCAATAACTTGTACCGACATATTGTTTTCACCTGAAATACAGTGTAAAATTAATATGAAATATTTATCAATCCCAACAAAAAAGCCGTATTTAAATTTTAAATGATATAACCCCCTCATATTTAATTCCTTTACACGAAATAACATGACAGAACAAACGATAAATACATCACGAGAAACTTATATACAAACCGCCATCTATCGATCAACAATGTCAAACTATTTGACAGAAGCCACATCGCTCAACCCGAATACAGCCGCGGGTCATTTAGGCAGATAACGCACAGATTTATGCGGAGTGATTTTTAACCCCTTTATAACGGTAAATCCGAGTGAGCACGTGATAAATTATGTGTTCTGGGCCAAAATTTGTACGTTACACGTCAGTTTTTATCGGTGTTGTGTGTTCTGGCCTTATCTGCCCTGTGATTGTTCGCAGTTTTGATTGATTTGAGGAAAATTTTCGTGTGCGCGTCAATTTTGTAGTTTTCGGTACAAGCACGGAACTAAGCATTTGAAGTATCATAGTATGTTATTGTATTAAATATATTATATTATATTTTCGTGACGTGTTTTATTTGCGATCTCAAGGGATAGCTATGTCGATCCGGAACTCTATTCAAATAGAGCCGTGGTTCCGGAGTTTGCCCTCCGCATACAAACTCACAAAATCCCTTATTTCATAAATCGATAATAAATAATATAATGTATTGTAAAGTGTCTATACAAAGTTATAGCACGGACTTGGAAACCTAGTTAAAAAATAATATGTGTCCATTTTACACGCGATAGAAATTAAACCTTAACAAAACTACCTAGGTATCTCATTCTCTCGCAGGCTGAATTCTATAGGTGTATATTAGGTTGGGGAAAAAGTCTTTTCGCATTATAATATGTATGAACTTGTAATAAAATCTCTTTGGCTATACTATTTGAATCTGGCTGGTTTTGGTATCATTGAAAGAATAAATTTTAAAGAACATAATTCCAAATTCAAATTAGGAAAATGTGTGATTTGCATTTGTTTACCGCCAAGATGAGTGAATCTAATGAAGAAATTTGATTAATTTTAAAATTTTACTACAAAAAAGGTATAAATGCAACGCAAGCCGCGAAAAAAATTTGCGATGTTTATGGACCTAGTGCAGTGTCTGTGAGAGTAGCACAAATTTGGCTTAAGCGTTTTCAATCCGGAAATTTTGATGTCAAAGATGCACGTCGCTCTGGTCGCCCCATTACCGATAAAATCAATGCCATTTTTGAAAAAGTGGAGCAAGATCGGCATATCAGTAGTTACGACGTAGCTGAAGAACTGGGAATTGACCACAAAACAGTTTTGTCGCATTTGAAAAAAACTGGGTACACAAAAAAGCTAGATATTTGGGTACCTTGACTACGAGCTCACTGAAAGAAACCTATTGAACCGTGTACTCATTTGTGATTCTTTATTACGACGTCATGATACCGAACCATTTTTGAAGAAGCTGATAACTGGTGATGAAAAGTGGATCACGTACGACAAGAACGTGCGAAAAAGGTCGTGGTCAAAGGCCGGTCAGGCTTCACAGACTGTGGCGACACCCGGGCTAACTCGCAACAAGGTAATGCTATGTGTGTGGTGGGATTGGAAGGGCATTATTCATTATGAGCTGTTACCACCAGGCAGGACCATCGATTCTGAACTCTACTGCGAACAACTGATGAGATTAAAGCAAGAAGTTGAGAGAAAGCGGCCGGAATTAATCAACAGAAGGGGTGTGGTTTTTCATCATGATAACGCTAGACCTCACACATCTTTAGCCACTCAGCAAAAATTAAGAGAGTTTGGCTGGGAGGTATTAATGCATCCGACGTACAGTCCTGACCTTGCACCTTCAGATTTCCACCTGTTTCGGTCTCTTCAGAATTCTTTAGGCAGTGTCAGGTTAACATCACGAGAGGACTGTCAAAACCACTTGTCGCAGTATTTTGATCAGAAGTCCCAAAATTTCTATAGCAATGGGATCATGTCCCTACCTACAAGATGGCAAAAAGTTGTCGAACAAAATGGTACCTACTTTAGTTAAATGTAAATAAACTATATTAATTTTTTTTTGAATTTTCTTAAAATATGCGAAGGAACTTTTTCCCCAACCTATTATTTATGTGTGTCTCTTTTAAGTGTTACTTTTTCGTTGCGTCGAGTTTCAATTCACAACGGTCCAAGAAGGTTTCATTTTAATAATGATTCTGTGCCTAAGTAGCTATAACCAATGAAAAATAAACGAGGTAACTAAACTGTTTTCATTTCTAAGCTTAAAATAAAAACCAACTGGCAATCAACACACGCAGAAACTAGTCAATTTATTCTAAAAACTATAGTAATAAATTCCAAATTCAAAAATCCCCAATGACTCACACGCTCAACTTTACAGCCGGTTGTAAAACGCATGTTGGGTGTATGACGTCACCCCACGGTTTGGGGTGAAGTACCACAACCCTGGGGAACAATAAATAGGACAACTTTATTGTATATACGTAGTTTTGAATTGCGTGACTTGATAAAAAGTAGAGTGAAGTTTCACGTGATGGATGTTTTTGGGTCATTTTTTAATATATGAATATAGGCGAAAATGGAGGGGGTGTAGGCAGGTTGTAGCAGTGTTATTATTTTTGTGGCATATTTTTGCCACTTGTAGTCGAAATGTGGAAACGTGAAATTCTAGTAGATGATATTCAACCTCAATTCTTTTCATTTTTAAGAATATTATAGACATAATGTTATTTTTTACACTACTTCTCCACTTCTTCTTCACGTAATAAAATTTTATACATATAGCTGCGGCGCGGTTTCACCCGCTTTCCCGCGTTAAGTTAGACCTATCCTATATGGCATGTTTTAATAAAATTGGTCCAGTACTTAGGTATTTCGTAAATAAGTGACAAAAATCAATCCTCACAAACCTTAGCATTTACGAGTATAATATTAGCAGGTTTATTGTAAACAACTCTATTCCACTTCTTATTTACCAGATACACCTGAGTGCATTATGCCCTGTTTTTTCAACGTATAAAAAGAGCACTCAACATTTTCAACAAGATTGTAGCAATCTTTGAAGGGAACATTTCCGAAAACGCATTTTTAATTCTGAGACGAACCATCCATTTTGGTAAATCGAACGCGTCATCAATTAAATTACTTGCCCCATTGTGACGTTAGGAGCGAATACTTTCTAACCATATTTAAAAAAATACCTATGTCAGTGAAAATTCGACTTTATTGCTAGTTAACAAAGTTCACTATAACAGCAAGAATAATTATGTTTTAAGGGGAGACTGGGGCCTGTTGGCACAGCACGAAAATTCCCCCAAATTTCTTGCGAAGGGTAGCTCTTTATGGGCCCCCTTGGGAGCAGTACTGGATGCAACCGCCTGTACTCTTGCATTTTCAGTGTCTGTGTTTGTTTTAATATAAAAGGGGATCGGAATTCTGTTTCGTTCCATTCTCGTTACACTTGGGACATTGTAATGAGCAGGAATAGCGTTTGAAGTATGCACAAGATTTTATATGTTTGTTATTGTAAGTGATACTTCTAATTGTCACTTTAAAATAAATTTTGTGATCAAAGCTACTCCAAAATAGATGTGAAGGTACTAAAATCTGACTGAAGAAGTTAGGTAGCCAAAACAGATATACCGCAAAATTAATATGTGTTTAATTTGCCATTGACCAAAGCTAATCTAAACACTTAATTGCGATCCTCATCTAGGTACATCTATCGGATAGCCTATTTATTTCAGACAGAGGACATATTATAATACTATTCTGGGAGATTCTTCATACATGGTTCTGATCCCAATCTAAGCAGAGCTGGTACTATGGCAATCGCATAACTAATATACTACTGTATATGTACAGATATCCCTACTAATATTATACATGTGAATGTAAGTTTGTTTGTTACGCTTTCACGTGAAAACTACTTAACCGATCATCATGAAACTTTGTACACATATTCTTTGAGGTATTAGAAGGAACATAAGATACTTTTGATCCCAGAAAAATGTTATATCCCTAGGTAACGCGGGTGAAACCGCTAGAATTAGATATTTAAAAATACTTGAAAATTTGTATAATTCATAAGCTCACACTAAATAAACGATAAATCAACAATTTGAATCCACTTACGTACTCCATGACGAATTGCCAAACAACTGTCAGTATTTCGACCCACCCTGATCGATTGAGATCCAATGATGGAATTATACTGTTCGCCTTCCTTCTATCAATTCACTCCATCCTGGATTATCGAGGGGACTAGTTTATTGATGGTTTACTCAAAACTAAGTGATAAGTCTTTTATTGCACGTTTTATGGAGAAAGAAGGTATACCTGGATAGGGTCTATGTGTAGGCAATAAAAAGGAGGGGGGGGGGATAATTTGAAATCGCTCTTACAGTTTTGTATTAATACTACTGTAAGTTCCAGCCAGGATCACCGCTGCCTTTAGATATTTGCAACTCCAATGCGTTGTCGACCTTGAAACGTGAAGTTGTTAAGTCTCGTGTGCCTGTCATTTCTAGTATTTAAAGATAGGCAAATAATAGATATTTAAATAGAAGTTTATCAATTTCTGTCTGAAATTTGACCCGCGTTCTCCATGGACTACAGTCTATTTCTGCGAGTCCAATTTCATCGACATCCCTTTCTCCATGATTGAGTCAACCGCGGACACTTTAACATTCATATTGATAGCCTTAACTTTAATATTAGTTGTATTGTGATTGTTCAATGTGCATTTTCGTGTATTCTTTAGCACGTTTAAGGCCCTCTATACAAATAGGACCCTACTTGACAGCTGATCAGTTATCTGGCGTGAATTACCCCTATAAGTTGCACTGGACACATTTGGGCTCGCACTGATTCGGTAAAAAAATCTCATAAATTGAATATTTTATCCATATACTCGTAGTTTATTGGAATAAAACTTATGTCCAGACGTAGTAGTTTTTGCCGACTGCAGATAGCCAGTGTATATCAATATGTATCTATTAATTTGACTATATTGTTTTTAAAATTAAAACCTGTCAAATAACTTCAGTCAGATAAAAATAGACTTTATGCTTTACACTTTAAATTTTCGTTTTGTTCAAACATAACACTTTAGTGTTTCACGTTAGATTAATACACAAAATAACTTAGCAAAATAAAATATTTTATTCATTTATTTGGTAGTACCTAATTAAGTAGTATTAACTACATTACTAGTTGAGTTGTAAGTAATAAGACCAAATGTGGTGAAGACACAGAACATAAAAAAAAATGTCAAAAAGAGTGATATGCACTCCATCAATACTAGAAATAAGGATAAACTTGTCACTTCTGCATATAGACTGCAATAAGTGCAAGGCTCATTTTTAGGACTTAGTGCACGCATCTTTAATAAAATCCCTGTAGAAATTTTAAATTTGCCTTTACAAAAATTTAAGGAAAGAATTAAGACTGTTTTAGTACAAAAGGCTTTCTACAACACAAATGATTATTTTAATGACTACAATGCTTGGGTGTAGCGCTCGCTCCAGCAGGACACATCTTTATGTACAAAATCTTATTTTGAAAACAGTAATTGCTGAGTTTATTGCCGGCTCTTCTCAGTAAAAAACAACCTTCCGAACCGGTATTACAGTGAGACTATTCATAAGTGCTTGTAAAAGTCTATTTTAATAAAAATATATTATCATTTCAATACAATTAATATTTTATAAATTAAAGTTTATTACGTGTCGATGTCTAATAACAATAAGCACATACTTTTAATTCCTATAAGTGTATATTAGATAATAATAATAGGTAAATTGTTCCCCCTCATTGCCCCCAGGCTAGTGTGGGGACGTGGGGACGTGGGGACGGTAAATTGGTTGAAATTGTTGTGATCCCGAAAATTACGAGAACTTTGGCGAAGATGATTAATGGCGCGGTGCGGGAGCCGTTTGTAATCTAAGGTATTCGTAATTATGCTTGTTAATTAATGTTGAAAATTTGATTTTATATTATTATATGCACGTTGATTAATTTTTACCCGACTACGGAAAAGTTAGAGGCAGGGTTATGATTTTAGCAGTATCAACTTTTTTTTTATTTTTTTTTTTTATCTATACTCTATACTAATAATATTATAAAGAGGAAAGATTTGTATGTAAGTATATTTGTTTCTCATTCACGCAAAAACTACTAAATGGATATGGATGAAACTTGGCATATAGATAGAGCATATCCTGGAATAACACATAGGCTACTTTTTAGCACGGGAAAATGTGATATCCCTCGGGAACGCGGGTAAAACCACGGGGTGACAGCTAGTTATGTATATATTTGTATTTACGTATGTTCCACCGCCACTGAGCCGATTTTGATGTCTTTTATTAAACTATATGTTTTGTGTGCTTATTATTTGGTCGCATTATGATATTATACACGATTAATTACTTTGTAAGGTCAGTCGTTGGGGTTGATTAAAGCTCAGCTAGAGGCCAGTGCTCCTGGAACGACGCCTATGTTGGGTAGTGTGCTGATGACGTCTCTTTGTTTAGAAATGATTACATGATTCGAGTATTGGACACTTGAGACTTCGGAGTATCTTATGTGAAATTGTGAGTTAATTGAAGTTACATTTTATCGTATATATCTGTATTATTATATAGGTGTGAGGATATTTATGTTATTATAACCTCGGTGGTCCAATGGTACAAAGTCGAAGGTCCTGATTTGATTTTCAGGTTGGGCAAGATAATATTAAAATTACTTTGTTTAGAAATTATTACCTATAGAGATTGGCATATTGCCTGACTGGCACGTTAGGATTTAAAATATCTCCGGGGATAAATAGCGTGAAAATAGGTTTATCAGTTTTATTACCTTCATTAACGGTAAATATTTCATTGAAAAGATGGTATGTATCAATCTTGTTTAATTAATAATAAATAATTATCCTGGTACATTCCCATCATCCCAAACTGAGCAGAGCTTGTACTATGGAAACCAGATAACTGATATACCTACTACATGAACTATTTTTTGAACATACAGATATTTTCACCTAGACACAGTAAAAACAGACATGTTCATGCATAAAAATTTTTGTCCTGGATGGGCATCAAACTCACTACCTGCAGCGTGGCAGTCGCTAATGACGATCCAACTGGCTTGTCTCGACTCTTCTGTGCTTTCATACAGAAAACGTAATTAAAACCGCGGCCCACAAGAAGTAATAAATAACTGAAGAGATAGTAATTTAGGAATAAGTATATGTCTACAAACCTCTTAATCAATCGTCTCTTAAAATTCCATCTGAATAATCTATTCAAAGTTAACAAATTGAGCTGAATTTAACCATTTTATAAAGCTGATAAGTAATATTAACATTAGTGATGTCATTTTGTTTTAAAATCAATCATTGTCCAGCTTTCCTTTTAAAGACTTAATAGATAATTTGATTGATTTGAGTGAAGAAACTAAATTAATTACTAGAACCTCTGGAATTTGAATTTTAAAGCAATTTTATTGAATAAATAAAAAGTATAAAAAGCATTATTTATTATTATTATCGGTTATCGATATCATATATAGCCTATAGCCATCTAGAAAAAAATCCACGTCGAAAGGTAGTGTCATGTATGTATGTTTAGGTGCGAGGGGACGCGTGAATCAAACACCAGTGCTGAGCCAAGACTGATTTATTATGTTAACTAATCTACCCACATACACTCTGATATTAATTATATTTACAATTACCTACAATCCCTTTCTTTAAAAAAAAGGAAAAAAAAAAAATTAACATACACCCAACAAAATAAAACATGTATAACTACTAACGACACAGTTACCTACTTACATGCTAGAACACTGACATCAGACAACAAAGTTATGTAGATGCTTTAACAAATAGTAGGCAACAATTATCATTCAATTTCAAATGACCTGAATATCTACTAATTTACATTATCAGTATTAATACAATATTCATAATCCAAAACACTAATGATATTGAGAGAAATATAAAATTATATAATATTAATAAATTACATAAATATTTTTATTAATCTAGAAACACACCTTGATAATTATAATTTATTCGAATTTTAAGTAAAAAAATTTATGTAATTGTAATGCAATTAATTTACAATAACAATAAACACTGTATTGTATAAATCATATTTCATCATGATCTATTCACACATACACACATCATTATTCTCATTACTCTTATTACACCGTTTCTACATTATTATTATAAGTAAGACATAATTATTCCTATGATACTCACACGCGATCGGCAGGTAGGTACATATGTATTAATTATTTGCAAGTTTGTGTATGACAAGGCGCCCTCGCTCACACTTAGAATCCCCAGCGATCAGGTGGTCTCACTGTCCTGCCGTAACGGGTACAATAATTAGCATTATGACTGTGACTCATCGTTTGTTGTGTTGATGGCACACACACATCTGAGCTGAGGCTAGCGTCTGCCGGTCCGCGAAACTTATTCACGAGTATGTCATCGTATACGTATGTGTTGCAGTCTCCTATAGTATTTTCACTACGCGCTTGTTTACTCGAATCCGGATCAAATATTATGTGCCTTCTATTTCGCCGAAGGACATTACCATTGTACATTTTAATTGTATACGAACGTAATCCTATTTTGTGATCTATAACGCCAGATTTCCATATATCGTTTATTCTAACTTTAACTCGATCCCCTAGTTGCAACGGCTTTAATATTTTAGCTCCTTTGTCGTAATAATACTTTTGTAAATTTTTACGTGATTTGAATTTCTGTACTACGTTACTTTGTAGTTTCGGTAGTAACAATTTTGGAGTACAAGGTAGTATGCTACGTATTTTTCTATTGTACAGTAACTCTGCCGGTGAGGGTATTTCGCAACTAATAGGTGTATTCAAGTATTCCAACATAGCTAATAGAAAATCTGTACGATCAAAACTAGTTTTCTTTAGTATATTTTTAATAGTTTGAATGGCGCGTTCAACTTGCCCATTTGACTGCGGGTATTTTGGTGACGAAGTGATATGTCGGAAGTTCCAGTCCTTAGAAAACTGCTTAAATACAGTAGATGTATATTCTGGTCCGTTGTCCGACATAACCGTTTCTGGAATACCCAATCTACAAAATATTTTCTTTAAATGTTTTACTACTGTGTCTGAAGTTAATGAACGTAACTTTGAAATTTCTACATATTTAGTATAATAATCTATAACAATAAGATAAGACTTTCCTTGAAAATGAAATATGTCTGTACCTATTTTACACCATGGCCTTGGCGGTATCTCATGAGGTATAAGCGGTTCTTTTCCGTTTTGTTTCCTATATGTTAGACATGCTTGACATCGTGATAAATAATCTTTCAGTTGTGTACACATATTTGGCCAAAACATTATTTCCCGAGCTCTTAATTTGCACTTTTCTAACCCTAAATGCCCTACGTGTATCTTTTTTAACATTTCACGCTGCATACATTTAGGAATTACTATTCTATTTCCCTTCCATATCATACCGAAATTAATCACTAACTCATCCCTGTAATCCCAATAGTGTTTTATATTGTCTTCTACTTCACTTTTGTTATTAGGCCAACCTTTTTTTATAACTTTGTATAATGATTGTAGCTCCTCATCATTTTTTGTATGTTTCTGTATCTCTAAAAAATGCGTATCCGTTAATGGATTACTTGAAACTATATAACACACCTGCGCTTGCGCGTCTAAGTGATCACGGGGTGGGGATGCCCGCTCGGACGCGGTCGCCGCCGCCGGTGCAACTGCACGCGATAGCGTATCGGCAATAAAAAGATATTTCCCTGGTTTGTATACAAGTTTAAACGTATAAGGTTGTAATCGCAATAACATTCTCTGCAAGCGCGCCGGAGCATTTGCCAAGGGCTTGTTTATAATGCTAACAAGCGGTTTATGATCGGTTTCAATAGTAATGTCTGATCTTCCGTAAATGTACATATAAAATTTCTCACACGCAAAGACACATGCATACAATTCTTTCTCTATTTGTGCGTACGATTGTTCAGTTTTTGTTAACGACTTTGATGCGTAACATACTGGTAAGTTATCCTGTAATAAACATGCACCTAACCCATTCTTGCTAGCGTCGACTGACATTACGACTGGTCTATCTAGGCTATAATATTTAAGTACCGGAGGATTAATTAGGCACTGTTTGATATTTTTAAAACATTGATCATGCCTACAGTCCCAATGCCATTCTATATCTTTATTCAACAATTCACGTAATATATGAGTTTTTTCTGAGAATTGAGGAATGAATTTACTGACGTATGTAGCTAACCCTAAAAATCTCTCGACATCTTTAACATTCTTCGGTAGTGGCATATTTTTAACTGCCTGTACATGTACATCGTCCGGCTGTATCCCATTTTGTGTTATTTTGTGCCCTAGATAATTAATTTTGCTTAACCCTATCTTACATTTGTCCTTATTTAATTTGACATTAATTTCTTGACACCGTTTTAATACGTCTCTCAAGCGCTGATTATGTTTTTCTATGGTATCCGCATACACTAATAAATCATCGATGAATAGAATGACGCCCTCTAGGTCATCAAAATGCTCATACAATTTTTTATGAAATATCTCTGATGCTGATGAAATACCAAAAGGCATACGCAAAAACTTATACCTCCCAAACGCCGTATTAAACGTACAGAGGTTTGTACTACTGTTATGTAGCTTTATTTGCCAAAAACCATGTTTTGCGTCTAAAGTACTGAAAAATTTAGCACCTGATAACTTACATGTTATTTCCTCTAAAGTCGGTAATTTAAAGTGCTCGCGCTTAATTGCCCTATTCAAATCTTTTGGGTCTAAGCAAATTCGCAAATCACCATTTGGCTTTTTAACAACTGTCATGCTGTTCACCCAGTCCGTGGGACCTTCTACTTTCGCGATTATTCCCTCATTTTCCATTGATTGTAATTTTGACCTTATTTGATCCTTGAGAGCTAGCGGTAGTTTTCTCGGGGCATGGACAACTGGTTGTGTACTTTCATCTAATTGTATTTTATAGACTCCTGGTAAACAGCCCAACCCCACAAAAATATCTGGAAATTCGTCTAAAATACTTTTACTTGTATCGTTACTCGTAATACACGTCATTACTCTTTTAATTAAACATAATTCTTCACACGCGTTTCTACCTAAGATAGGTGGCGAATTTACATCAACAATTACAAATTGCAACACATAGGTCTTATCTTTGTATAAAATCTTGAGATAACATTTCCCTAACACAGCAATACTACTTCCTGAATAACCTAGTAATTTAATTGATGTATTAACTAAATCACTTTCTAAAATTTTGACAATACCCAAATATTTTCTAGGCAAGACGTTAACATCAGCTCCGGTGTCTAATTTAAATTTAATACAAGCACCATTTATTTCTAAATTTACTGACCACTGATTACTATGACAATTATTTAGATGTGCCGTTACCTGATCGCTGGTATCCTCTTGCACCGCATACACTTTACACATCCTTGAGTAATGGTTCATTTTGCTGCAGTTGTAGCACCGATGTCCGTATGCAGGACAATTGTTCATGTTATGAACACTACCACATTTCCCACAGGCCCCTGACGCTGGTATCATATTCCTCCGTTGTAACTGTCTCGGTCTTGCTTGGTTATCGCCGCGGCTCTGATGTTTGCGCGCGGGCTCATCGCGAGCACGCCGGTCACGCGTGCTTCGCGCGATGCCCCCCGCGCCTGCTGATCGGGCCGGCTTGCTGTGCATTGTTGATGTTCGGTGTCGCTCTTTGTTTACCCAGTTTACTTCATTCTCTTCTACTTTTACTCTTTGATCCATATTTTCTGTGTTAATGTTCGTCGCCTGTGCACGTGATATTTCCGCTAACTTACAAATTTCCACTGCTTTTGACAAATTTAATTCTGGTTCTCTTAATAATCTTTCTCTCATGGTATTATTTCGAATTCCACAAATTAATCTGTCTCGCACCAGATCACTACATAACTCTTTAAATTCGCATTTTGTGGCCATCTTGTTTAACTCGAAAACATACTGTTCAATTGATTCCGCTTCTCGCTGGTCCCGTGTGAAAAATATGTGTCGTTCAACAGTTAAATTCTTTTTTGGCAAGAAAAAGTTATCGAATTTCTTTAATAGGTCTTCAACGGTTTTATGATCATTTGAAAATTGTTCATAAACTTCTTGACACTTCTCTCCTATGATATGTAACAATATATTTATCTGCACCTTCTTTTCTTTTTTATATAATTCACAAGCTTCGTAGTACACTAAAAACGCTTTTTTCCATTTTTCCCATTCTTTACTCAAATTTCCTGATGTGACATTATGTAGGTCATTTTCAAAATGGAACGGTTTTGGCGGTTGAAGCACAGTTTCCATATTGCACGTTATTATATTCTCGGACTCTTCTAATTCGTTTTCGGTATCACTCATTTGCTACTTTGCTTTTTATATTTCGTTTATACTATTTGCCCGAACTTTTCTATACTTTGAATCCTACCGGCTGCGCCATGTCATGTATGTATGTTTAGGTGCGAGGGGACGCGTGAATCAAACACCAGTGCTGAGCCAAGACTGATTTATTATGTTAACTAATCTACCCACATACACTCTGATATTAATTATATTTACAATTACCTACAGGTAGCAGTCCCAAACCGATATGTTCAATAGGTTTGAGGTGATGGTGCGTCAATGGAACCTTATAGCGGTTTATTTATAGTTTTAATATGGAGGAGGGAGGTATGAGACTCCTCCATTTAAAAGGAAAGGTCCTTGCCAGGCTAGGTGATCATGCCTGGGGACCGTGGCCCAACTGTTGATGTTGGAAACATCTATACGTATGAGTATGTATATGGCCCAATTCTGAGAAGACTTCGATAGTGCGCGTGTTCATAGATGTCGCCACATCCCTAATTCTTTACTGATATTATAAATGTAAATGTCAGTTTGTTTGTTACGCTTTCACCCGCAAACTACTTAACCAATCATTATGAAACTTTTTACACATATTCTTGGAGGTATTAAAAGTAATATAGGATACTTTTTGTGCCTGGAAAATGTTGCGTCCCTCGGAGACACGGGTGAAAACGCAGGAGACAGGTAGTTAGTAATAATTTTTTAAAGTAAATCAATCGAAAATGAATCTCTTTTTTCAAGTGTCTTTTATTCAACCTCCTACAAATTTAATTTTGTTGAACAACTGCATAATAATGGAGCACAAGTATATCCACAACATTATATACATACATTCAAAAACAATTCAACAAACACCCTAAAACCGTTACATAAATCTTTAATTCGACCGTGACATTCCCCCCACCCTCGAAGATATCGTTAGACATCGAGAACTCATGCCCCAAGCTACCTATTAAGTGGAACGTACACAACATTTCAAATAGTTCCCCAACAATGTGCACAAAACTTGTTCGTAGAAGCATCTAAATTACCTAAGGGAATATCCAAAACTGCGTAAGGTACCTGTCTGTTGATATTAAGTTTTCTAGAAACATGACAATAAAAATGTTCAGTTATCTTTTATAATTTAATTAGAATTTTAAGATGGTCGAGTTTTATATACAGCAGGGCCTCGCTTCTATAATCCAAATGACCTCTCTCCTCTGGTCAAGCTGTCATAACACTCAGAGCGGTCACCTAAAGAACTAAAATCGATAGTTGTAGCTTCAGTAACTTTAAATTTGACCTTCATAAGTGCCCTCCGAAGGCCTAAACTGAATAAATGGTTTTGAATTTTGAATTTTTGATAGGTAAAAAACCTATCGAAATGTAAACACTAGCGAGTAACGTTTTTTAGCCTTTGCTATAGAAATTCGGTACCATGATTCACAAATTTGACAGTTGCTATCGAGAAATACTGTATCGATAGTAGTTTACTCGCTAGTGACTAAAGAAAGTTTCCATAGCAACTCATGGTAGAGGTACAGTGTATAAATTACTTTGCAGTATTGTGTTATTCACTGTGGTTGCTACCCAAAGTAACATAACAGACAATTTTATATTTAAAAAAGTGTAATAATTCATACGTATTTAAAATACTTAATAACAATTTAAAAAAATTGTAACTTTGTAACTCGTTGATTCATTTAAAAAATACCTCTCAAAATACCTACATACTGTAATCCGAACGCTCCATAGATCCGAACAGCATGTGATCCGAATACCCAAAATATTCGGGTATTCGGATTATCGAGGCTGTATGTACCATACGTTTGTCTAAGATTCTGATGGGCATCTAAGTATGTATTTAGAAAAAAAATATTTATATATATAATAGTATATCAGTTATCTAGTTCCCATAGTATAAGCTTTGCTTAGTATGGGATCAGATGGCCGCGTGTAAATATTTTTTTAGGATATATTCTTACTTTCTTTACTAATCAAAGGGTTCTACTACTCTCTGCTACCTTAGATTTATTTAAATTTATTATCAGGTAATTTATTATATATTTAAGGCATTTTGAGGCAGTTTACAACAAGCCCGTACTTTGGACTTACATCTACCAAGTAAATCCTACTTTCTAGTATAGATTTTTGTTACTTTTTCACGCGAAAACTACGGATTTGGATTCAACTTGTCAAGTAAACTGTATATAACCTTTTTTTTTTTTTTTTTTTTTCCGGAGGGGAAATGCATTACGCATACCACCGCGCCCGGGGAGAGACGCGGTGGTTATGTGGGACTCCCACTCGCAAACTCCCCTTCTCATATAAAAAATGAGAAGGGGCCCGAGGGTATACCCACTAAAACCCCTCCGGTGTTCCTTCACACACCTAAGCGCCGGGGGTCGCGGGCACGAATTCAGCTTCCGCAACCCCCGGCTGGTGCTGGCCCGCCATCGCGGGCCCCATCTGGTCGAGGGGGGGGAGTGAGGTGTTAACTCCTCCCCCCCCGACTTCTCTGAGGGGCGCGCGTGGAAAACACGCGCGCCGCCACCTCGGGTCCTGATGATGATGGGGGGCGACAGACGGATCCCCGTGTCTGTCACCCCTGGACCCATTTAGGGGGGCTGGAGGAGGGCGTTATCAGCCCTCCGCCGACGCCCGGTGCGTCGGCTGCGGGCCGGGTTGAGGGTCAAAATCTCCCTCTCCCTTTCCGCAGCCTCCTTCTGCGAGATAACAGTTTCGCAGAAGGTTACCACTGCGTCCCAGGCCTCCTCGCTGTCGACCATCGACTCGACCACGGCCGGCAGCAGGAGGTCCGGGCCTACTCCGGCGATGAGGGCACGACGCGGCTCCTCCCAAGCGGCACACTCTGCCAGCGTGTGCCGCGCCGAAACTGTATATAACCTGGATTAACATATAGGATACTTTTTATTCCGGGAAAATAAAACACCTCTCGGAAACGCGCCTAATACCGAGTAGGACAGCTAGTAAAGTAAAAAGTTTTGCTGATAAAATAAATATAGCCATTCCTTGTTGCATTTACATTATTTTCACACTAATTAAATATTTATACCACTTCCATTCAAGCAGTAGAATTCTGTGATAGAACAAAGACAGCTATGTAGCTTACGCCTGGTAAAAACAACGATTTTCTCCGCGTTAACATTAATGACAGTAACAACTCCAAAAAAACAATTTCCTATATTTCGTCCTTTTTTAAAAGACATCAATTTACCCAGAAAAGGCCCTTTAACGATATTTAGGGTCATTTAACTAAATGCATTAGCGAAAGGGTGCCGACTGATCGCGCGTGAACGTCTAATGTTTTTATTTGCACCCATCGGAGTCTCTATGGGGGGTCACGGCTTTTAATTTGGCAAAATCAAGTGGAGTTTTTTATGCTGTTTCGTGCACTCTATTTTTTCTGTTTCATTGGTATATAGATGCGACAAATGTTAGTAATTTATAGGTACTTAAATCGCTGCACTTTGGACTTGTTTACCTATAATTGTTTTTAGTTTTCGTGTAATTTATTGTTTTTAATGATTATTTTGAAAATTTTATTACCACCTAAACAGTCAAATATTAAAAACTGTACCTTGCCGGTTACTAATGGTAACTTAACCTTCATAAGTGCCCTCCGCCGGCCTAAACTAAATAAATGGTTTTGAATTTTTTTTTTTATACTTTTACAAGCCATATGGTGTAAAATAAGTAACTGCTTTTATTAAGCTGTGGTAAACGGTGTTGGTGTCACTATTATTAAGTCAAGTTCCGAAATTTTAATTGGAACATCAATTGTGCCACTGTTTGTTTACCCTAATAAATAAAAAAAAAAAAAACTGGTGTACTTAGATAAGATGTTAAAAATGATAATCAGTACAGAAGTGTGATTCTGTAGGATAAATTACACTTATTTCACTAAAATTTCGTGTAGGCTTCTGTGCTCTGTCTCTTTCGTTAGCCACGCAACATGGCGGCTTCATTTGCCTTCACATATGGTTTGTATCTGTATTGATACCACCGAACTTATGAAAGAACACGAAAATAATAAGAAAATGCAACGCCACTCCGCAACATTCCCCCACAAATTATTGTAAATAATTTTTGTTACTTTCATGATATACAATACTTCCAGTATCAACAACATAACATCCAAATACTTTCTTGCTTCTTCCAAATAACAAAGATTGTACGAAGCACTTGTAACATTCTTCCAAGTCTATGGGCACTCAGTGCCTGGTCGTTTTTATTACTTTATTTTAATTTTTGAATAAACAACATCCCTGTCTAAAATCTAATTACCATTACGCATTTAAATTACACAGTATATTTTACACCGAAATAAAAATTGCAAGCAATTACTTAAAAAACTCAAGCCGGAGCATTGGAGTTGAATGCAAATATAAAGGAGCTACCCTCAGCTCATCTCCCTCGGGGCGCACAACGTGAGGGCAGAATTAAAATTATATAAATGAAATGTTGCCATGTATGGATACCATTATTTACCCAAACTGATGTTTTAATAATTTAGAATTTTAAAAAATCTTGACAGTATCTATGCATGTTCCCAAAAGTTGGACTGATGAACTGATTAGAGTGAATCGCTCGATGTAAGCGACTCAGATATAGATAAGGATCGATACCGAATCAGATAGATAAAGGTCGTTGTGCTTTACAGATCGAAGCTTTCTACCTCACATCCACTTTTATCAGTAAATGCATGGATATTTTTTGACTGAAACTTGCAAAGAGTACGTTTTGCTATTGAATATATTGTTTTTTTTTTATTACGTCATCATTTACCATGATGAGATTGTGAGCCGATTTAAAACTTTAATAAGTTACAAAATAGAAAAATGTGTTATTTTTACTTATTATTTTACAAAAATACCTCTGAAAGGGTGAATATTAAAATGATACCAAAAAAAAATATAGACAAATAAATTAACCCAAACGCTATTTAAAATGAATTATACACCATGCGTTTTTTCCGTTTCTGACCCATGCTTAAACTTAGAAGAAAAAGAATTAAATGCATTTAAATATCGTGAATAGACTCCTCTGCGCAGTCATCTTGATATAAACCTGTCGTCAGATTCCTGGTCAGCTGAACTCGCTCATGTTGGTAGTGTTGCCAAAATAAGCATAAAAATTAATAAATGTGTTTCGGTTTTTCTTTTTATTCTTTATTAGTTTTTCGAAGTAACTATCGATGACTGAAATAAATGTATCTTCGAAAGAATTATTCTTTAGTTTATTAATTATCACAAATAAGTACTAATGGATTTTAATAAACTTTAAATTGATTTAGCAACCCATATAGTTTTTTTTTGTTTAAGAATCAATTTTACTTTCTGCTGACAGTACAATAGATAAATATTCATTTTCAAAACGTACCGGCGTCGACGGTGTCAATTTTAGAGTAACATTCCACTGTTTCAAGATAGTTTTCTCTAGTATTCTAGAACCACTTGTGTTTATTTGCAGACCCTGCACACAAACTAAGCTTAAAAATCGATTGTCTCAATTTACTACTGCTCTAGTAGAAAGGAGGGTTTGCTTCGTAGTCATTATTTGGTACGTCTATTAGTTTTGTCAGCATATTTGTTCGCCTGTTTACTCACGCTGAATTTGAAAATATATAAGCTGCTAGGTTTTCGAAAAAAATCAAAAAAGAAGGCAGATTTTTGGAAATCGTGACTTCTTTTGTTTATTTATAGGTACCATTATTTTCATGAATGTAAAGATTGTGTTTGGCAATGTGGTCGTAGGTGGTAAATACACAAAGCCTATGAGAGAACTACTCAAGTGCAGCTTCCAGAATATACTGATACGTGCTTAGCGACAGATCTTCAACTTGAGGGTGGAAGGCAGCCAGGCGGTTACTACAAAGTCTTTTTCCCTTCACCGAAAGCTAAAGCTCAGTGTAGGATTCTTAATCACAATTGATTTATCACCGCCCTAAAAACCTACATACTCTTTCTTTGCACTTTATCTAAAACCGTTATGCTGGTTATAAAAGTAACTTAAGGGAGAATAAGTAATTAACCATAACTAGAATTTTCCCCATGTTATTCTTAACATTTATTCGCCTATTTTATGAGGAAACGGCCCTTCCCTATTATAAAAAATAATTGTTTCCGTTCATTGCGCCCTTTCCTGTTGAATCACCATTGTTTGTGTAGCTTTCAATATATTTTTGACACGCAAACTTTTTTATGTTGTGTCATAAATATTTGAGTTAGTCGGGGGGTTTGTCCATCTTTATTAGTATTTTATTTGTATCGATTTGTGGGATTGATGGTAAGTAAAAAATTGTATTAACACGTCCCAAATGATCAGTTACATTCTAGGAAACATATATAATTAGGATCTCGGAAACGGCTCCAACGATTTTCATGAAATTTAGTATGCAGGGGGTTTCGGGGGCGTTAAATCGATCTAGCTGAGATTCATTTTCAAATAATTTCGTTTTATCCGTCTTTTTAGGCAATGAAAACTGCTACAATATCAATAGAAGGTAAGGTTTACAAGTTACAACTTTTGTGAGAAATACTGTTATTGGGACCCCTTTATTATTGCATCTAGGTATATATGACAGTGCTTTAAAAAAGAGAATACAGTAAAAGTCACGTTAGTAAAGAAATCACAAGCAATGCTCGGCCATCCAGGTACTGAATTAAGTACATTTTTCTATGACATTCTCAAACGTCAAAAGACATCTTATATTGGACAGACTATTAGCAGTTAAATATTTATAAATACCTACACACTAAAACGACCGTTATAAAGAAATGTAATCGAATAATATTGCAGCTATGCATTTTGGGTTCATCGACAAAAAATTACTGAAAAATGACATAATGAACAGACTGCACGTTCGACCCACTTTATCTTCTGCTAGTATTTTAAACCATTTCGCCAATAAAACAAGCAGCACTTACGTCTTACACTCAACAGCGAGCTCGCACAAACAGCAAGGCGACTATAAATTCGAACATAAACCAAGTGGATATAGAGCCGGAGGAGAAAACTAATGGAGCGTCTAAAACACAGGCAAAGTTTTAAATTAGTACCGAATTGTGGAGTTATCGCGCGGAAAATTGACGCGGAAAAAGTGCGGTCCACGCTCTTCTGCGTACTTTGGTACCCCATTGGAAGTTTCGTGTGGTGTAGTTTTATTGAGGAAGCAGTTATTATTCCTTTTATATAGTAATGAATAAGACCGGAAGGAGAGGTTTTTGCCCTGCAGTTAACTACTTAGAAGGCTCAACACAATAATACTGATAAAGTAATGAGTTACGATTACTTTTATTTTCCGAAATGTGCGATAAATACTAATCACGTTTAAATAATCTAATCGACTAACAGCTAAAAATGTTATATTTACTTTCCGAATAAAGAATACTTAAAAGACTAATACTCGACCTAGGTCGAATTCATCGAAATATATGTTTAATTAATAATTGAAATTTTTGTTAAAGTAAATATAAATGGTCTTATTAACTTTGGCCTTAAGTAGTATATCAATAAACACGTTGCACTTGTGCACGTAACGACTGAAGTCAATAAAAGCTTTTCCAAAGACTGCCGGGGCAGGCTGTTGGGGGGCCGTAAAAATTGTGCTCGTTGCCTAGTAAAATGTGATGCACCGAGTGAAAATCTTTCATTAAAAACTAACAACTGTTGCTGCTGAGCCTGTTGAGCGAAGACCAAATTTAATTTGAATAAGACAGTATTTTAGAGCAGAAAATTGAATTCAATTTTATTCAAATTGAGCAATAATTGAAATTAGAGATAACTACACCAAAAAAACCATAACACGTCCATCAAACCATAACTATATTAAGCTAGCAAATTAACATGGCTGTATAAAACCTAACTTCTTATAAAATATCAGTTCCCATCGCTTCAATTTTGCTATGGGAGCATCACTGTCCACTTTCCTACTTCTCTTATACTTCCTAAAGAACTCCCCATCCATTTTCACTCTCTGGTCGCAATTATCTCTGGTGCCTGGGACTTCGGCTATGATCGGCTCATTTCGGTTTTGGGGCCTTGGGTAAAATAGCCAACGTTTGGACCCGAGTCCGTCACTCTTCAGAATTTCTTGGACGCGATCCTGACGCTTTTTTGTCGCTAGATATTTCGTGGTGCTCTTTTTATGTTTGCTTGCTGTGGGATTTAATTACGTAAGACTAACTCATTGATTTATAAAAAAACGTCATCATAATTTGATTATCTGTATATGTATATGAATAGATGAACACTGTTTAACTGGGCCGCTACTGATTATGAAAATAAAAATAAAACGAAGGTGACTTCCCAATAATATACCAAGGCAAAGCTTAGTCAATAATAATTTACTAAAAGTAATATAAACTTTACAGTTTGCCTTCATGGCACCTGCATGCATTGCTGATCAAACGCATCCATCCGACGGCTATCATCAACCAAAACATCTGTCCTCTATCTACTCGATTCACTAGTATACTACTTCATTCTACTCATCGTTATATGCCAATCAGTTATGATACTTACGAGTAAGGTACAAAACACGAAATGCATCAAAGAACCCTGGCTCCTTATAAGTCAGTGCTAGTCTGCGACTGCCAGAGCGGCTTCTAGATCTCGTCCGTGTTTGTGATCGGGATCGAGACCGAGATCGAGACCGGGATCTCGAACGCGACTTTGTCTTAGATTGGGTTCGGGATCGTGACTTTGAGCCGCTGGTACTTCGGGAACGAGATCGTTTACCGTCTCTTGTCTTGCGACTCCGATGTTTAGATCTGCTGCGTCTAGAATAAGATTACTTTAAAGCATTATTGATCCAGAGTACATACTATGATGTCGACGAATACTATTACGCCAACATATCTCTAGGGTATCAAAAGTATGTAACAATAACCATATGGTATTTACACTCAGCACTCAAACGAAATTATACCCAAAAAGATTGGCATCAGCCAGGGGGCTGGCCGTAAAAACTTAACCAAATTTCATATAGTTCTAGGTCGTTCTCGGAACGGTGAGGAATTGAAGTGTTAAATTGTCCCAATATAAAACAGAGAGAAAAGAAAATCGCATTAAGAAGTGGACTTTTCAGTGTTCTTGCTGTTATTTCACCTGACTCTAAAGACCACAGTGATTTTAGAAAGCTTTCAAAAATTGGACTTTACAGATGATTTTGGTATCGATTTGAAGATCTACACTAGTACACTAGTATCTACATCAAGTTAGTGGTAAAAAATTAAGTTTACCCCCTTCCTGCCCCTCGATCTTCATTCATAGACCCCAAGCCATAATACTCCCCAAATCCATCGCCATGGTCCGGGTAGTCCCCTTCAGGGGGTCGCATAGGTGGAAAAGGAGGGGGGTACGGGTAACCATAGCCTTCCATTCACTAATACATACAAATAATAACTTTAATTTAGAAAATAAATAATGTTTAGGAATTTTATCCTATATGACACTGACGAATTTTGTTAAACTTTTTTTATAATGTCATTTTAAATGTCAGTTTGTGTTTTCTAAATAATTATTGAGGTTATTATGTAGACTTTAAAAAAGTATCAAAATTACAAAAAGAACTTAATAGATTTTTAAAAAACCTTTACCTTCTAGATTTTTTTTGGTCCAAATATATTTAACTACATCATCACTTTTGCGTATCCAATTCAATAAGAAAAGAGTTTTAAAATGTCATTGTTTATAATAATAATAATAATAATAATTCTTTAATTCAGATTTCTCCATTTTGTTAGTAGTACAAAACCTTAAGACTATGTTAGTATAAACATTGAAATAATTATATAGATCTAATATTACATTTGATCCTACGTACAATATGTAACATGAACCCTACCACAATGGTTCATGTACCGACCGTCCAGCCTCGCCGCGATCATTGACAGAATACTGTTGGTGCTAGCCCGTACTCTGCGCATCAAGGATGTGCACTTTTTTCGGATGGTGGCATAAAAACAATCGGTTCGCGCTTCCGCAAACATGCCTGATGCACTACAGAAACGGGGCAGTCGCAACAGCATCCGGAAAGCGTTGTTATACTGAACTCGCAGGGCATTGTACGATCTTTGAGAATAATCTACCCAAAGACTGCTCGTGTAAAAGGATGTACAGTAAGCTCGAAAGAGCGTGATTTTTGTTTGTTTTGAGCAACGAGCAAATCTGCGGGCTATCATATTAGATCTCACCGACAAAGCCCTGCGCTCTCGTTCCATATCAGTGTCGTCTTTTAAGTCTTCTGTCACGAGATGTCCAAGATATTTGAAACGAGAAACTCTTTTAAGAGGAACGCCCCTCAAATAAATTGGAGGAACACTCGACGGACTTTTGTTACCGGCCTTAAAAACTATAATCTCGCTTTTGTTGACATTATAAGTTAGACCATGACTGGCTGCATACTCTTCACATGTGCTTACGAGCTGCCTGATGCCACAGACCGACGCGCTCAGCAGCACCATGTCGTCTGCGTAGCTGATATTGTTGACACACACATCGTCAATATGGCAGCCGACACGCTTACTGCTGAGCGCGACAATCAGCGCATTTATGTAAAGATTAAAGAGCTTGGGTGATGTCAGTCCCCCTTGCCTCACCCCGCACCTAATACTAACTAATACTAACCTATACGGCTCGGAGAGTGACCCCGCTCATCTCACGCTGTTGACTTGGTTTGTGTACCAATATTGGAATATATATATGAGTTCTGGAGGTAAGCCAGCCTCTTCCATTTTTTTCCACAGAATGTCATAACAAACCATGTCAAAAGCTTTTGACAAGTCTAGGAAACAGGCATATATCGATGTATTCCTATCGGTGTAGTATCCAACAGTCTGCTTTAAACACAAAATAGCACATTCTGTAGACAGTCCAGGACGGAACCCAAACTGGTTATCGTGCAATTGTAGATATTTATCAAGATGGGAGTTAAGCAAACTATCAAACACCTTTGCAACAATATTCGCCAACGATATAGGCCTGTAGTTAGAACGTTTAAGTTTAAGTTTAGTTAAGTTTAAGTCGACTGAAATAAATTCAAAAAAGTTTGAGTTAAAAAAAAAACATTAAAAAAACAAAGCAAGATTTACCTCCCAGCTTGTCATCTTTTACGTTAGCTCATTACGATCATAATAGATGCGATATCAAATTTAACAACGCAAATAAATTATATCAATGACAGTTGTTATCGTTAAAATTTACGACTCGGCGTATTAGAATCGAATAAAAAATCGGGTAGCTTTCCGATTTACGCGAGGAACAATTAAAAAAGTAAGATAAATTAGATATCGATGAATTCTTAATGGCTCCCTCCATTAGAGGGTTCTCAGTTTGTGGAACATTTTTGAAAGAAAAATTTAACTGCTCCTGTAAAGTTTTCTGAATAGAGATGCATGGATATAGAGCTGAAAATAACATGTTTTGTATAATATAAATAATGTTATTACACATAAGTTTAATGCATTGATTATTATATTGATTATTATTATATTACCTTTGAGTAGTAAAACATAAATACATAAAAAACATGCCGCTTACTTGTAAGGTGAATAAAATAGTAACACATACCTAAATAGCATAATTTCATTTGTAAGTAGTAGAAATCGGTATACAGGCCAGTCGGCTTGGTGGTTGGCGACCCTGACAAGGCAAACATTTGTGTGCATGGACATGTCTCTTTGTTCTGTGTCTGGGTTTAATGTATGTACGTATGTATTTAGAAATATAAAAAAGTAGTATATTATGTTGTAATCAGTTATCTGATTTCCAAAATACAAGCTCTGCTTAGCTTGGGATCAGATGGTCGTGTGTAAAAGAATGTCCCAGGATATTTATTTATTATAGCCCTACCGTTTTTGGTAACAATTGTTACCTAAATGTCTTAGTATTATTTTAGCTAGTAAATGCAGACACATCCAGTTCATCTTATTCTGTGTTGAATTGAACCACTACACTGTTCCTTAACTTTGCACTGGAGCGGTCTATTCCTCATTTACTTTTTAATTCCGCAAGTTTTCAGCTCACTTAGATTCTACATTTTACTGCCGTGGAAATAATAATTGTAATATTTGATGGCTTTTTATGGGTTTACATTTAATATTTTGAATTTTTGAACAGAATTTTGAAAAGTTTTTCGTAAGGTACTGATAAGCCAAGGTTTGATTTCCCGACACGGTGAATATATTACAATAACAATCATCAGTCTAGTTAGTTTGATGGTTGGAGACCCTAACTGCCACGCTGCAGGTCGTGGGTTCGATTCCCATCAACAAGCATTTATGTGAAATAGCATGTCTGTTCTGTGTCTGGGTGTAAATATATATTGTATACGTAAATAATATGAGATGAGATAGATGAATTATAAAATACATGCTAGGACATTATTCAGACACGTATCAGCCTCCATTTTCAGCTAATACAAACTTCGTCGGCGAGCCGCATCACCGAGGTCTCGGAGAGCTTACCTTTCACGTGATCAGTAGTATTAGCGTATTTAGCGCAAGAGACAGAGCACGGAGGTTGCGACGAAACATCCTCGAGTTAGTGTCATTTTCCTTACAGAATCGAGCCCCTGATCCCGAACTAAGCAGAGCCGGATGTCCTTTATATATCCTCCTGTTAGCCTTATCAGATAACAGAAATACCAAATATCTACTTGTTACATAAATCAATATTTTTTTGTAAAATACAATATCGTCAAAGATCTCGGCTTGGTTATTGACTCAACTTTAAACTGGGGTGCTGCTGGGGTGCTGGGGTAGGTTCGCTGCGGTCTCTCTACCGACTTAAAAACTTTCTCCCGTCTAATACTAAGGCGATGCTCATGCAGTCCTTAATTTTTCCCATTGTTGACGATGGTGATGTGTGCTACTTTGTCCTGAATACAGGCTTACTCTATAAACTTGACCGCCTCCTTAATAACTGCATTCGATTTGTCTTTAATTTACGTAAATACGACCACGTGTCTGAGTTCATATCACAGTTGAAATGGATGAATATACGTCAGCGCAGAAATATGCGGGCACTGACTACGCTGTTCTCTTCTTGACTCTCCCTATGCCCCTTCTTATCTTACTCCTCACTTTCCTTATCTTTGCTCTAACCACGACAGACATCTCCAATCTATCAACAATCGTCTCCTTCAATGTCCTTCTCACTCTACCAACTTTCTGTGGAATGCACTCCCCCTCGAAATCAGAATGGCTACCAGCAGATACTGTTTTAAGATTAAAGTACGTGAACACCTTATAAAGTAAATTTTTGGCCGATTAGTCTCAGCATTGGACCGGTTAATTATTATATATATTTGTGTATGTTTGTGTAGTTTATATATAAGTTATATGTGTAGTTTATAATAGTTTAGCTAAATTAAGTTCATGTTATATTATCTATTATTATTTCTGTGCATCTACCATGTTATCTCTGCATCACCCAAAGGTCGACGAAAATGCCTAAGGAATGAAGTCCACCTTGTACATGTTTCTGTACGAAGTATAAATAAATAAATAATATATACTTGTATTCTTGTAAATATATATTTTCATTCAGACACAGACTAATCAGCATGTAAAAACGCAAATGTTTATCCTGGGTGGGAATTGAACCCAAGAACTGTGGCGTGATAGTCAGGGTATCTAATCACTACGCCAACTGGGCTGTCGTTGTTAATTTAATAGTATAAAAAGAATAACAAAACAATATTTTATAAATAACTAGTTGACTCGGCAAACGTTGTTTTGCCATATTAAGTGTATTAAAAACTATACCTGAAGTGTATCGTACTACAATTATTATATTCGGTAGCTAACCCGACAGTCGTTGTCCTGTTTTAACTATGAATATTGAATTCGAATTAGAGGGTTTGTTATGTGTTTTCGATTGATATTCGATTATTGATAAGATATAAATAGAACATCTAATAGGAAAACATATATTCTAACGGTTATTTTAGCTCTAAGAGTCAAATTAAACCAAATAGTTACAGATTTAAAAAGTAACCTAAAATTGAACTAACAACATTTAACTGCCCTTTTTAAACCAAACTCTTATAAACTTAACTTTTTTTTAGTATTATTTAACCAAGCGGTATATAGCAATGGTTTATTTTTGCTCTATTAGGCTCTGTATCGTACTACAATTATTATATTCGGTAGCTGACCCGACAGTCGTTGTCCTGTTTTGACTATGAATATTGAATTCGAACTGGTATAAATAATAAAAAAACAATTGAACGTTTAATATGAGATTTTCATCGACTGTGAAATGTGCACAAGTAATGATAATTTAACTATTCAATATAATTCCGACCCATGCCTCTGTTTTTAACAATATTGTCAAACGACTGACATTTGTGTCCAACACCATAAGGTGTCTACGATACTTTCTTAATTATTTCTTCCATAAGAACCTTCTCCTGACAGTAACAAACACAACAAAAAAGAATTAGCGAAATCGGTCTAGCCGTTCTGAAGTTATGCGCGTACATACATTTTGCAGTATCATTTTTATATATATAGATTGCAAATAACAAATAGACATGTTCGCCCAAATTGTAATTTTGAATATAATAAAGTGACAGGAAAAGCCACATTTCCATATCCAATGAAGCAATATTAAATACAGGTTTTTATGTTAAAGTCTTTAAAAAGCACAGCATTTCGCTTCGAGTTCCAGGTAAAATTTTAAACATGTTATAAAAAAACTGCGAATCTCACTAATTAACTGAAAATACTACCTGTCAGTGGCAACCTACTTCGGTTCTAGTTAAATGTCAAAGTGTTTCATGTTCTCATAACCGTCGTCATAAAATCAACTTTAATTTTAAAAGATTTAGGGTATTTTTTTACATGACACAAAATAGCTCTTCAGGGTTAAACATTGTAGCAGAAGAAGTCACGAAATCCTTTTCACATGACGTCGTGTGACGTTAAAAAAGGTTTTTCGTTTTCCAAAATTACTTTAAAATACTTATAATTGCATTACTTTATGTAGGTTTTCGAACGAGTCATTGTAGAAATTTGCCATTGTACACTGGATGAACCAGGCTTGCCTTTAAAAAAAAATATTTTCCGAGTATTGTGACTATGAAAACAATATTACCAGTTACTGCAAAAGCTGGAGCATTATTCTTTGACTATTTTCCTTTTATTACATCATATAATTTTCATACACACTCACCGAGAGTAATAATATATAAAAAATACTTTTATTTTACCGCGGATAAAAATTACGTTTCAAATCGGATATGAATACGAGAATCATTTCTATCAAGTGCGAAATCAAACGAAACAAGCGAGACTGAAGCACTTCGAGGGTGTTTTTAAAGCGAGACGAATCTTTGATGGTACTTAGTACCCCAGTTCCATTGGAGGGTTTGTTATGTGTTTTCGATTGACATTCGATTATTGTAAAGATATAAATAGAACATCTAATAGGAAAACATATATTCTAACGGTTATTTTAGCTCTAAGAGTCAAATTAAACCAAATAGTTAATAGATTTAAAAAGTAACCTAGAATTGAACTAACAACATTTAACCGAACTCTTATAAACTTAACATTTTTTAATTTTTAATTAATCAAGTTGAATATGGCAATGGTTTCTGTTTACTCTATTAGGCGGGGATATGGAAAGTAATGGATGTTTGCGAATCAACAACGCTGGTTGAACGGTCTTTTTTACTGTGTTTAGTACCTATTTCTTTTGTGGTATAGGCTTGTGTTTGACCACAATTTCACCATAGTTTTAAAAAAAAAATCAAAATTGAAAACCATTTATTCTTTTTAGGCCCTCGGAAGGCACTTATGAAGGTCAAATTTAAAGTTACTGAAGCTACAACCGTAAGTAAGTGGTGAAGTGGCTGACGATGGTAAGCTCACCAAACCTAGTAGGTAACTACCTCATGAGTCACCGCCAGGTGATTGGCGATAGACTTACAACTCGAGTGTGGTAATCAACCAGGTGGATACCACAAAGTATCTCCATATTACCTCCGTGCTTTAGTTTCCTCACGGTGTTTTCCTTCACCAAAAGCTCCAGCTCATTATAGGATTGGAACCCAAGACTCCCCTCACGGCATTCGTCACTGCGAACGAAAATACGACGAACTATCATCGCCTTAAAATATAAATTCCAATGCAAAGCCCCAGCAAAGCACTAATCCATAGAATTCAAATTCGATTCCGATATTCGTCTGATAATTTTTTGCTATCTTCAAACCAATAGGTACCTTACTACTACAGCTCAATTTATAATTTTCAGTGCACGCCTATTTTAGAGTAAATTTTATTTGTTGTTAAAAGTAAATCATTTACAAATAATATTCGTACATTTGCGATTTGGAAGAGTTCTCGTTTCGAAATCGTCACCGTCTCGCTTTGCTCACCAACTTGCCACTTAGCCGTACTCGACTCTCTCTAATGACGCGGCCCGTATTGTACCAACTTTTTCCAGCCTTGTATGAATATGGACGAGAGCCTTTGTAAAACTCCTCCCTCCTTCCTGAAAAACGCTCCTATATAACATTACTCTCGCTCGGTAGAAACTTACTCAAATTTCGACTTTATGTCTTATGTGATAAGTAGACATGGTGGTTTTGGAAGTGTAAAATGTTGATGGTGAGGGCTGGTATGTTTTTTTTAATTTATGTTTCATGTTATTTTACGCGGCCCGCTAGTCCTTTCAGCGGATTCCATTCACGCGTTGAGATTCTATAGAAATTCCTTCTAATTGAATCTTCATTAATTCTATAGGTACCAGATATACCCAAGTCTTTTTCAAGGCGAAATATTTTTGCTTAAAATTTGGGTTAGTAATTTTTTATACCGGATTTGGCATGGCTTAATTTCATTCTTCAATTTTTAAAAAAAACATTGGAAGTAAACCTACAATATTATTTATTATTTTAACTAAGCAATCAAAATTAATGAGTGAATGAAGTTTTCTATTTTATTTTCAATAACTATTTCTGATGAAACACCAGCGTGTAACGACTGCTTACTATTAGAGTGGGTCAAAATAACCATTTGATTCTGTATGGCATCTAAATGATAATAAGTATCTCGAAATATTTCGTCACGGCCTCTATGTTCTATCTTTTCGACTGACTACTCAATAACGTGAGAGGTCCAATATCGACATCCTTGTGTCAATTACAGGAATGAACTACATTATCAGTCAGGTAATTGAGATTATATTAACCAATACTATGAATTAAAGATTATTGTCGTCTGTAGTTGGTATAAAACGGTTTTTACTAAGTATTAGTTTTTTTTTATACCACTTGGCCCAACAAACAAGCAGACGGTCCACCTGATGGTAAGTGGTCACCGCCGCCTATGGACATTTGCAACACTACGGGCATCACCAATGCGTTGTCGACCCTGAGACGTGAAGTTGTTAAGTCTCATGTGCCTGTAATTTCACCGGCCCCCTTGCCTTTCTAACCGAAACACAGTAATACAAGTGCACTACTGCTTCACGGCAGAAATAGGTAAGGCGGTAGTACTTCCCCGGACGAACTCTGCACTAAGATCTCTACTACTCAAAGGTATTGGTATACATTTAAGAAAATCATGTGTACCTACTGTTTTTAAGCCTCGCTTGAGATTCAGATATGATTTGCTGGTTATATGCACCTTTAAACCACTTAAGAGTTTCCTCTTAGTGAGAGTGAGTTCACAACATTTGATAAATGAATATGTTTTTAACCTACATAGACCTATTTTACGAATTTTCTAGGTACAGACATTGACAGTTGCAGGTACAGAACAGCTGTTCCGTATTTTTTGATGTAATAAATATAAAAACGGTCGTTAAGTGCAATAAAATCGTTTATTCTGATAAAGATAAGTGAAAATAACAAGTGTGAGTGTTATCTATTAAATCTTACAATAAACACAGTGCTTAATAGCTATAAAAAGATTGGTAATTTTATACAGTACTCCAAATTTTAATCCACCTACCCTCATAAGTGTTGTGAACGTTGACTTTTTGTGTAGTATTGCTAGTACACATAAATACTTCAACCTACTTCAAGTATTTATTAATAGCGCCATCTGCTACTGACTGGCTACAACTCGAGTAACCAACGCCATCTACCGTTGAAGGGCACAGCTCGTAATTACTAGCGACATCTATTGCTGACTGGCCACATACCGATCGATTATCGACACCTACGTCAACCATGGCTAAATGCGCGGGGTGCGGCCAATTTGTATCGAAAGGTGGCGCTGTATGTACTAAATGTACCATGGAACGCAAAGGCAAGTTGCCTGGTACAGTGAAAGGAATGGGCAGCGGCGAATATGTGACTGAGCAGGATGCGGTGAAGGCAGGAGGCGCTCTTAACACCACCCAATCGCCCCAGGTCGACCTTGGATTAGAGATAAGGTCGTTCAGGGCTGAGTTGCGGGAAGTCCGGGACGAACTCCGTAAGTTCCGTCGAGAAATGGCCGACCTTCACGTATCAGTTACGGAATGCAATAAACGAGTGGACGGACTCGAGAGTAGAATCGAGGCGCTCGAGGGCAGGCCGATCGTCGCCCCGTCCGGGGGTGAAGTTGGTCAGCTCGAACGCACCATCGCTCACCTCCAACTCGAGCTCAATGACCGTGACCAGGAGTCACTGAGTTCAGACCTCGAGATAGCCAATCTCCCGGAGGAAAGCGGCGAGAACACCATCCACACAGTCGGACTTGTGGCGGCGAAGCTCGGCATGGCTCTCGACGAGCGCGACATAGTGTTCGCGGAGCGGGTAGGCCCGCCCCACGCGCAGGCGGCGGGGGCTGCGGGGGCTGCTGGCACGGGGGGCGGGGCGCGCTGCCGGCGCATTGCGGTGCGCCTGGTGCGGCGCCAACTGCGCGACGAGCTGCTCAAGAGCGCGCGCGTGCGTCGGGGTGCCACCTCGGCCGATCTTGGCATCGCGGCGCCTGCACGTCGCTTCTACCTCAATGAAAGGCTCACTAGAGCCAACAAACAGCTTTTTCATCGCGCCCGCGAAATTAGCCGTGGTCTCGGCTGGAAGTATGCGTGGACGAGACGCGGCCGCATATTTGCCAGGGAGTGCGACGGTAAGCCAGCTCATCAGGTCCGCTCGGAGGATGATCTTGAGCGTGTGTTTGGCCGTGAAGCTGTCGGTGAGAAAAATAATTAAGTGGTCTTCTTTTTCTCAAGTTCCCGAATTATGTATTTTGTTTTTTGTGTTATGCTATCAGAAATTTATTCTTTATATATTGTCTATGTTGGAAACATATTTAATTGTAAGTCAACATTACTTATTCGTATGCTGTGTGAGGGCAAAAGGGACATCATATTTTGCCAGATTACTTATTGTTATTTTGAATTATATTTATATATCAAGTTTATTGGAAGGATATATCTTTAAGTATTTATTAATTATTACTATATTATTATGTACATCTATTTTTGTTTCTTATACCCAATATTATACTACCTATATACTTTATTTATTTATTGATTATGTATTCTGTGGTGAAAGAAACTATTCTGCTATATTATTATTAACTAATGACCAAAGATAAACATCTAAAAGTTGAATTTTTTAATGCGGGGTCGCTTGGTTCGCGTCATGATGAATTTCTCGTGGCAATGAATAGGCTCGCGGTAGATGTCATGGCGATTAATGAAACCTGGCTGAGAGAGGGCGAAGAGGGGCGAGCGCCTTCAGTCCCTAACTACAAACTGCGTCACTCACCGCGGCCGGCTTGCATCCGCGGTGGTCGCGGTGGCGGGGTGGGGTTCTACGTGCGCCGCGGCGTCCGTGCGCGCACTGCGCCGCACCCTGTCGCCGGGATGGTTGAGCAGATGTGGCTACGACTGAATGTTAACTCGCATTCAGTCATCATAGGCACGGCGTACAGGCCACCATGGCTCGACGTTAATGTGTTTTTCGACGCACTGACTGAATCCCTCTCCTCATTTGCCGATGCTGATAGGATTCTCCTGCTTGGTGACTTTAATATCAATGTCCTTGATTTAACAGACAATAAGACAAAGCTACTAAACTCTTTTCTACAGTACTCTAATCTAAGTCAAGTAGTTACTGAACCGACTCACTTCACCGATCACAGTGAAACCCTGATTGATATAGTATGCACTGACGCTCAGGTGAATAGGGTTTCAGTATCACATATACCTGAGCTTAGCCAACACTCTGTTATATCAATACAATTGAATATAAAAATAAAAAAACCTGTCCCCTGCTGGGTTACCTATAGACCACTTAAAGACATATTGTTAGATAAATTCAATGAAGATTTAGATAAAATACATTGGGCTTACATAGAGAGTCTGGAGGATGTAAATTTAATGGTAGTGACATTTAATACTCTGGTTACTATGTTATTTGATTTGCATGCTCCAGTCAGAAAAGTTAGGATTAAAGAAAAATCCCACCCCTGGATAACTGATACAGTTAAAGATATGATACGGCTACGTAATAAATGTTTTGAGCGTTTCAAATTAACTAAATTAGACATCCATAGAAATTCGTATAAAGATCTCAAGTACCTTGTGAGAGCTGCAATTGAAAGTGAAAAGTGTGCATACTTCAAAATATTTATAAATAATAACTTAAAGAACCCAAAAAAACTGTGGAGCCACCTTAAATCTACTATCCAAATCACAAAAAAACAAGAGCATGATTTACCATATTTCTGTAATGACCCAGAAGAAATAAATAAACACTTTCTGGAGGTACCTGGCACTGATGATGTTACCATGTCGGACTTGACATTTTTTGAATTTAACAGGTTTGGGTCGGGTAGTTTTTGTCTCCAACAGGTTAATGAAAATTTGGTGCTTAAAATTATTCGTAGCTTAAAGTCAAATGCGCAGGGTACTGATAATATATCCTTAGAAATGTTGTTGATGACACTTCCCCACTCACTCTCAGCTATAACCACTATCATCAATAGATCTATTACTACGAATACTTTCCCTGATTTGTGGAAGACGGCGATAGTAAGGCCTATTCCAAAAAATTGTAATCCTTCTTGTGCAAAGGAGCTGCGGCCAATAAGTCTTCTGCCTTGTCTGTCTAAAATTCTTGAGAAAGTTGTATCTTATCAGCTGAGACAGTATCTTGAGCAGCATGTAATACTACCATCAGTACAGTCAGGATTCCGTCAAAGTCATAGTACGGCCACAGCTCTCATTGATGTTGTTGACAATGTTCTTGAGGCAAGAGACCAAGGCCTGGGCACAGTGCTTACTCTTCTTGATTTTTCACGTGCTTTTGACTCGATCAACATTTCCCTCCTCCTTTCCAAGCTTGCCTACTATGGCTTTGATACTACAGCAATAAAGTGGTTTCATAGTTACCTGAGCAATAGAAAACAGTTTGTTCAGGTTAGTAATGGTAAGGATGGTAACAATGTGACATCTACCATCAGTCAGGTTACCAGAGGTGTCCCTCAAGGGTCAGTTCTTGGCCCTCTGCTTTTTATTGTGTACAGTGCTGACATTACTAACTGTATAGCTCCAGGTATCACTTATATGCAGATGACTTACAGTTATACCTCTCTTTCCATCCAGAACAGTGCCTCGAAGCTGTAAAAGGGATAAACGAGGATTTAGATAAAGTAGCAGAGTGGGCAAGAAAGAATTCTCTTGTGTTGAACCCTAATAAGTCCAAATATCTAATCTTAGGCTCTAAACAAGTTATAAATAAAATACAGACCTTCAATCCCATAGTGAGAATTGATGGATGTTCTATAGAACAGGTATTAGAAACTCGCAATCTTGGGGTGGTTTTTGATGGTCTTCTGCACTTTGAAACACACATACTTGAAGCTGTACGAAACTGTCTTTATCGCCTTAGACTTTTATATCGAATTCGTCCTTACATCACTGTAAATATGCGTATTTTGCTATGCGAATCTCTTGTACTGTCGAAGCTAAACTATGCTGATACTGTGTTCGCCACATGTCTACTCAGTAGAACTGAGAGGCTTATACAGAGGGTGCAAAATGCATGTGCACGATTCTGCTTTCACATTCCACCTCGATCGCATGTAACTCCATTCTTAAATAAAGGCAATTTAATGAAAATGTCATCGCGCAGGAGACTTCATTTGGCTACCCTCTTATTTGGCATAGTACTTCACAAAAAGCCGGAGTATCTCTACGCAAAATTTGCTTGGGCACGGGATCGAATGAACCATCTCACCAGGGCTTCTTCTTACCTCATGAATATGCCAAGACATAGAACAGCTGCATTTCGCGGCAGCTTTAAATTCGCTGCAACACGTTGTTGGAACGATCTGCCGCCGCCTTTTCGTGCTATGAAAACAGTATTTACTTTTAGGAATAACTATAGGAAATATTTGCTAGAAAAACAAAAGCATGACTGTAAATAGCTTACCTAGGGTATGCACGTTATAAAATGTATTATAGCATGGCAATGGTGGACGCCATTTGTTGTCTCACGAGAGTCACACGGGAACAAGCAACGTTACTGTTTTCTTCTTTAATATGATGCACTCATGACAATAAGTGTTACACTGTTGTAATACACCACTGTCAACAGCCCCCAAGGCTACTCTCCGACCCATACTTTTATCCATTTTGTTATTAATAGTAATTTTCAAAAATAATTCATTGTTCAAATCTGTTTGCTTTTAGGTTATTCTTCCACTTCACATTGTGTTCAACCATAGATAGATAAGATACTTACTTTCACCATTGTTGCCAACCGCCAGGGAAACTGAGTGCGTTCGGACGCAATGGTGGGTACAATATTAAATAAAATTGGTATATTTACTATTTTTATTGCATATCAAAATATATCATATATTTACGATTTTTTATTTGTTATTTATTTTTTATTTTATTTTTTATGCCTGTGCCGCGACTGTCCGTGGCACCACTAGCCCTATCAGAATATCAGCGCTGGGGTATTTACGGCCGCAGCTTATGCTGAGATAGGTGCCTTTTTGGCCTCACACAGTGTATATACTGTATGATTGTATTGTTATTGTTATGTTGTATCTATGTGTAATTTGTAATGTCAATGAAATTGTCTATGTTGATGCTGTGTGAGTCCAAAATAAATGTTTTCTTTCTTTCTTTCTTTCTTTCTATCTATTGAGGTAAAAAAAATCATATACTTATGCAAAAAGTTTAAAAAAGGTCATATATTATCTTGCTGAATTTAATACAGCTTCAGCACCTTTGAAGATTGATTTTCACTCCAGTTACAACGTTTATCTTCGTAAGTGTCATTTTGGTAAAACTTTTGTTGTTTTAAACATAGGTTTTCCTAAAAAGAGTCTTAAGTGTATTTTTTGCGTGACGAGGTAAAGTATATGACAATAGCTCGACCAAGCTCAACGATGTTTAGTCGCGGCCTCTATCTCTGTCTCTTTTTTTAACTATGTAGTCATGTGAGAGCTCCGCTGTCAGAGGTCTCCTAGGCGTGGGGAGAGTTTTCACCCTTATGTTGTAGACATACCACCAATTCGCACGAAGCGCTTTGCAGCTTCCTTCCTCATGCGCACAGCTAAATATTGGAATTCTCTCCCCTCGTCTGTGTTCCCAGATACATACAACTTGGGGCTCTTTAAAAAAAGAGTGAGTAGGTTACTAACGGGAAAGCGAGTTCCATCTTCGGCCTCATCTTCACTAACCATCAGGTGAGATTGAGGCCAATCGCAATCCCGTCTGAAATAAAAAAAAAATATATATATACCTTAAATTCTTAAATTTTCTCAACAAAATGTAGCGTCTGACAACTAACAAGTGCCTATGAAAGCCTAATCAAATAAATATATTTCTATTATCACTACATAGTATAAAAAAGTCGCCTTATCTGTCCCTATATCCCTATGTACGCTTAAATCTTTGAAACTACGCAACGGATTTAGATGCGGAGATAGAGTGATTGAAGAGGAAGATTTTTATGTATAATACATGTGACATCCCACGGGAACGCGGGTAAAACCGCGGGGGACAGCTTTATACTATATATAAAAATCGAATCAATAAACCTAACATTCTTCCTTACACATAACATTTCCACTCGTTTTATCAGCAAATATCATCGAAGCTTGAAATCATAAAGCAATCCTGTTAAGGTACCGAATTCAAACCAATATGTTTACAAACGATGATGCGTGACACAAACCCATGTCACTCTAACGAGAGTGTACTGTGGCATATTTTAATAATGCTTGACAGCACACTGGTGGGCGGTTTTTTTGGAGAGAAACGCTGGCGTAACTATAGTCACGAGCATACATTTATAACATAATTCAACAGCACTGTGCGGCGTCTACAAAGAAAATAAGCGAAATTAATAAAATAACTATTAAACCTGATATTTTTGCGAAAACGTCTGTGGTTACATATTGACGCTCATGACTGTACTCCATGAAACTTTGAAATGTGCTTAAAATCTTTTTTTCTTAATTCTACCTTATCTAACCTATTGGGCATTGCCGACTGCTAAGAAGCTTATGAACGAATCTTAAATGTTTTTTAGCACAAATCTAAGGTCTCAGTCAAGAGACTGGTGGTTAAGAAACCACCAATCCAACAAGCCCGTCATCTTTAAGTAGTAAATTTTTTAAGAAACGTAATCATTTTTATAAGTTTCCTGATCAACTAGGCCGATCATGCATTTTACACATAAGAGTTATTAGTTTAGATCGCGGTTTTTATCTCAAAGTAACAGAGCATGGTTGTGTAACAAGCATCTCACTTTTATATTGACGACCATTTTACATTTTCTGTCGTTCCTTTTCTTTTTTATACAATATTGTATTTAAGGGACATTTTACAGTGGCATAGTTAAACTGGTACGTATTCAATACGGTATTTTGTATTTGAGACGAGGGATCGGGCTTTATGACAAAATGTAAATGTAAACTGACTGATTTCTATCACTGAAAGTGTTCAGACTTTCTAAGGGCCGTGACACCAAATTGTGACTCCTCATTACTCTTACAGCTCGTCTAATTTAAAAAGCCCTTCGGACCTCAAGAATGTTATAGCAAAAAGCGGTCAAATGCTAGGTGGGCTCGCAAATTAAAGGAACAATATTTAGCAAAATGCTCTATATAATATTATAAAACGTAACAAAACCACAAAGAGTAATTTTTTTGATACTGTACAATTATGACGTCATAACATGCTATTTCATACAAAACTCCATATATACTGTCGTTTTACATTTAATAAAAAACAGCTGATTTGACTTATCAGTCTATATCCCTAATGGCGTGGAAGTCAGATCCCCTACAGCTCGTGGGGTCGATTCCCATCCAGGGAAAATATTTGTGTGTTAGTATCTCCGGGTGTGTGCCTACTTATGTATGTATTATAAAATAGTACATAAATAATCTAGTTACAACCTCTGCTTGATTACCGTCGGTGGAGAATATCCTAGTATATTTATATAAGGACTAGCTGTTCCCCGCGGGTACACCCGTGTTCACGATGGATGTTACATATTCCTGGAATAAAAAGAGCCTATGTCCTATTCCAGACTATAATATATCTTTGTGCCAAATTTCATCCAAATCCGATCAGCTGTTCCTGCTTGATTGCATAACATACATCCAAGATCCGACAAGATTACTCGACGTTAGACGACTCTAAGAAATTCATAATATACCAAATATTTATTATTTATTTAGCATTAAGCAAAATAATAAGCTTATCCGTACAATTTACTTATTTATTTATTCACTAGGCTTACAACAAAAAAAAAGCAATTTTCGAAACACGCGAATCCCTCTTTCATCAGTCACGTTTGAAGGTAATTATTGTTGAAACGTTATTATTAACGAAGGAAAAGTAATTACAAAACGTTAAGGGAAACATTATTAAGAAGGGAATACCTTCTGTACCTACTGAAATAAGTAGTATAATTGTGTTTTTCTTAGGAGCTCCATGGAAAACTTATGTGTCAGTCTAATGCAGCCCCTTATTCAGTTAATACAATCTTACACCCATATTCTAAGACGTTTCCTCAGACGGCACTCGACTCCAACTCGACTGGGGATACCTTAAGCATTTTCTCGAGGAATTCTCAAAATTGGTATTGTAAGTCATAGCTCGAGCAAAACTCGAGCAATCCCGATGTCGAATCGAAGTGTAGTCGAGGCAACATGTCATTAGTAACGTCATTCTATTATAGATAAAATATTAATGAAATAAAATAATGAGTTTCAGTAACTGTTTACAAGCAATAAGCTTCCTTAAGGTAGGTCCCGACGTACCTTGAAGCTGACAGTTATTTCCTCACCTTGAGTAAGAGATGTCGAGTCGAGTGGAGGAGATTTTTGTAATTAGAATACTAATATCTTCGAGTGAGGTTAAGTGGAGTCGAGGAATGTTTGAGGAAACGTCTTAGAATATGGGTGTTAATCGCCGAGCCAGCATGCGGAGAGCTTACCTTACACGGTTTGCGTAGTTAACGAAAGAGATAGATCATAGAGGCCGCGACGAAACATCCTCGAGCTAGTGTAATTTTCCTTACAGAATTGTAGCCCAGGCCGCATTAAAACTGTGGTGTCATTCTGTAAGCTAACTGAATGATTTCGTCACGGATCTTTGCTCTGTCTCTTTCGTTAACCACGCAATCATGTGAGAGGTAAGCTCTCCGATGCGTCATTGCACCAGCTCGTACTGTAGTACAAAGAAGTAACAGGATATGTTATAATCACGAGATACACAGTTGATCCGTCGGGATAGTAAGAAATAAGTTTTCTGGGACATTACTTTGACCTCTAAGATAAACTAGTGGTATGGAAATCAGATAACTGATATAATACACAAATAATAATATACATACCTTGTATAGACGCACGCCCAGACACTAACAACAGACCAGAACAAACTATATTCATGAACCCATAGGATCCGTCGCAATAATCTAGGTATCTAGGCAACACACCAACTGCCCCACTGGTTTTAACTGCAGTATTGTCGTCAGTTCAAATACTCGTACGTAGTACATTTGGACATTCCTAAGCTGCCCCCTTATTCAGCTAATAAAACTTCGTCGGCGAGCCGCTTCACGCAGCCCTCGGAGAGCTTATCTCTCATGTGATTAGTAGTATTACCGTAGTTAGCGAAAGAGACAGAGCACGGAGGCCGCGACGAAACATTCTCGATAGTGTCATTTTCCTTACAGAATCAAGCCCCTGATTATAACAACGATAAATGCTGCCCTAGTATTATTTTATTCCAAAAACCTATTTCACTTTGAATCGATAAACGTTGTGAAACCAGCAAATTCTGATTGTATTATTCATTGTTGTTATTAATTATCACAACAATAATGTAATTTATATTAATTAATGAAATTAGATGGTGTAGGGTGACCATGAAAAAGTTTTGATAATATACTTTGATTACAATTCGTGATTTGTGTGTATTTTTAGCGTGAATAATTGAACGTATCTTATCCCGGCAACGATTAGTTTTATTGTTCAAACTTTTTTAAGGTGGGTGACGTCACATGTTTTCATTAATTATCATAAATAACAACAATAAATATATATTTGGGTAGTCTCTGCTGTCCTTTTGATTGTAAGTGGTCACCGCCTTCTTAGGACAATTTTGCAATTGTCATAGCCTATGCATAGTCGACCCAGATACGTAAAGTTAAGTCTCATGTGCCTGTAATTTCATCGGCACCCTTACTTTTTTAACTAAGACACAATAATACAAGTGTATTAATACTTCACGTAAAATGGGTATGTAGGAAAAATCTGAATTCACGATAAATAAAAGAAATGTGAAAGGATGTGGCTACTTAAGTACCTAAGAATTACTTATGTATTAGAATTAAGTACTTAAGAATTAGACCTATAATTATGTTCTGAAGACATGGTGACCCTATAAGCAATGATGGAACATATTATTACCACAGTCCTAAGCCGTAAATCATTTCTTGAGGCCAAACCGACAAGCCGTAAAAAGTAATCCCTTTATCACGCGAAATTACTCTTTTCCGGTTATATCCGCTTTTTTGCTTAACGAAGAGAACTAATTAGAAGATGCCAAAAGCAACAGATAGACTTGGAAGACTTGTTCATTCTCGGTAAGGAAAATGTTTAAGTTAAATTTTAATGTATCTTTATCATTTCTTTTCATAATGTTATTGTATGGGCAATTTTAAATAGTTATAATTTAAAAAGTATTATACCCCCGCGGTTTCACTCGCGTTCCCGAGGCACGTAATATTTTCCCGGCAGAAAAAGTATCCTATGTTACTTCTAATACCTACAAGAATATCGGTACAAAGTTTCATGATGATCGGTTAAGTAGTTTTCGTGTGAAAGCGTAACAAGAAAACTTGCATTCATTTATAATATTAGTAGGGATAAGTAATAGTTCCTAATAATAAAACTTATACCCAATTACTTGCACACAATATTTCGTAGATCGTTACATTTAGGTAGATTTTTTTTTTTATTTATTTTTTAAAATTGATCCTTCAAGTGCTACATAAGTACCGATTTTATTTAGATAAACCATTCATTTGCTGGATAACCGCAAATAAATTATGAAACACTGGCTTAATAGTATAGTTAGTAGTGGATCATTTGAATAAAAAAAAAGGTTGAATATCGAGTTCTCAATCAATTATCCGAAAAAAAAATTAAATTTATCCATCCATTGTATGGCTACCCTACTTTATTCAAACTACAAACAAAGCAACTAAGTTAACATGCAAAATTACGCTTCCATAATGATTTATACAGTGAAATAATTTTAATAACGCCAATGTAAATGATTTACGTACAGAGTAAGTTACTTTACATAATTTGAATAAGTCAAAAGCTAACTTTTATTGGGTACTTAATTTCCCGAACAAAAAGCTCGGTTTAAACGAATCAATTTTGTTTATTTTACAAAACAGTACGAAAATACCAAGTATTTTTATTGTAAAAGAGAAATTGTGAAACCGCGTTACGACTTTCGAGCGGTTGGTTGTCTATGAATTTTTTTAAGTAAATTTTTAACGATTTATAAACATTGGTTTAACGTTTTAAACGCTTTCGTAAAAAATATAGGGTTTAGGGAGGTCAGTTAGTATTTTAAAGAATGCAAATACAATGAACAGCTCTGCTATAATAGCGCTATGAATTTTAATAAAATCTGCAATGTAGGTAGACTATGCCTTAAAAATAAGAATCATTTACATTAAATTCGTTTTAGATGGACCAGTGAGCTTGATGGTGAGTAAAACTAACTGCCACTCCACAGGTTATGGCTTCGATTTCCACCCAGGACAGATATTTGTGTGTATGAACATGTCTGCATGTTCTGTTCCTGGATATAAATATGTCTGATAGAAGTTAGTCTAAACTACATAAACAGGTAAAGTTGATAAGTTTGATTTTTTTTTTTAATATTTGAGAAAGACGATGACTGCAGTCTACGTGATGTAAAGTAGAACTGTAGTCCAAATACGAGAACCGCTAGTGCCAGTACAGGAGTACAACACTAGCCGCCCTCACCCTGCCGGCCTGCAAGGTGCTTCTTCACATTTGGACATTGCTGAGATTTTCCAAATTGCATCGAATTATTTATGTTATTGCTGTTTTTATTTTATTATAATTGCATTGATTGATATTTCTTGTGTTTCGTTAAGTTATTTCTGCACCAATAATTGTCGGCACCGAGCATTTGCACGCCACACATGGCGAATACAGTAAAACACACAAACATATTAACTTGTACCGCCATTTATGCAAATAAATTTTGATTTGATTGGATGTAGGAGGTAATCTCTTAAACTATCGCTCCGAATACAAAAATTATTTCTTTAATAGAAAGCTACGCTATTTCCGATTGACATATTCTATTTTGTTATCCCTGGATACATTATATTCCTCGGTAACGCGGGCGAAGCTGAGGAACGGTAGCTGTTATCTAAAAAACAAAAAAGTTATGTATTGCTCCACCATTATCGAAGTAAAGTTTTCATCAATTGATAACTCCATACAAAGAGCATTAAAAAACCACTAACCCAATGAAAACGAAATAAAGAAATGTTTCCAACTCTCGCACGATTCATTGTAACTAGATTTTGCTACATAAAAAGGTCGCCCGCCGGTCCGTCTGTCCGTCTGTCTTATAAATCACTTTACATCTCTGCGCTTGCAAACTTTTCAATTACAAGCTTTGAGTGGAAAGCTCACTCAGATGTCGTAATAAAGGCTTTGTGGAAATAGACGTGGCATGTTATGAGAAATCTCGTTACGGTTATTCTAAGGAGATGATTTTTTATTATTACATGTAAAATCTACTAACTATACAATAATACGCATATTTTGTACATAATTTGAAATATTAAACAAATTACAAAATACCTTGTCTACAGAATATTCTAATTAGTAAACAAACTTTTAAATTCATTATGAAATTAATCATTATAAAATAATGATTAAATAATCCCTTTTATCCCACTGGTGGGCTAGGATAGTCCAATCTGTCTATTAAAAACCCACCAGTTTCCCATAGATCCGCCGCGACGCCGCTAATATATTGTCAAATCATACTTATAAGGAACGATCCTATGTCATAATGAGACAAAACATATTCGAAACGTGTGCCAAATTTTATTTTAATCCGGTCAGTCGGTTCGGAGTAACAAACTTACATACAGCACCATTTCAATAAAAAACTTTGCAAATACTTCTTGTGTCAGAAACGTAGTTAAAGAATCATTCATCCCAAAAAAAAACCGAATTGAAAAACTATATGCAAAACCAATAAAATACGAGAGAAAAGGACCTTAAAATTCTCGCAAAACAATCATAGTTTAATGGCCTACGTGAAGATTCACTTAATTCATTCCGGATAAGGCTTCCAATCTGAGCCTTATTGCTAAGCCTGGACACAACTAAGCCGATACTAAATTTGTCACATCCAAAACGTGCAGTAATTTTTATAAATCAATTCCAACAAGACCGGGGCCGTGGCAATCTCAAGAAACACAGAGCCGCGCCTTAATAGAAATTTGAATAAAATCAATTTATTTTAACGCGGGCCGCGTTTATCGCGCCCTTAATAGATTGCTGTAAGAGAAAAATAAATGAATGGAACCCCCCACTCTGAGATTTTTTGGAAACTTATTAAATTGTATATTGTGTGAGTTTAAAGTACTTTTCGTGAGAACAAAACCCTTTTACGATAAATTTGGCCCTTTGTCGCAACTCAGTGGAAAGTTTGGAAAGCACTTTCTTTACACCTGCTTAAGCATTAGTGTTGAAACTGGCTATTCAGTGAAAATGCAGCTATTAAAAATTTACTGTATTTTTCTCATATTCCCCAATACTGGTTTGTAATGATTAAAAAATAACGGGTCTACAGATTTCACATGCCTTCCTTTTTTCTTAGGCATGCAGAATCTGTTCATTTTGTTTTTCTTCAGCGAAAAACCAGTAGTGAAACATTTTCCCTACCTTCTTATGCGCTAGAGAAATTAATTATAAAATATGTCCAGGGACATTCTTTACAAAGGGCCATCTGATCCTAAACCAATAAAATAATTTACTACTTAACTATAATTATATTTATTTTTTCTAAATACATACATACATAGATAGATTAACACCCAAACATTTTTACAGGCCAGTTGGTTTGGTGGTTAGTGACTGCCAAGTCGCTGGTCGCGGGTTCGATTCCCACCCCGGACAAACATTTGTGTGCATAAACATGCCTGTTTGTTCTGTGTCTGGGTGTAAATATCTATATTTAAATGTATTTAGAAAAATTAATAGTAGTTTATGTATAATAGTATATCAGTTATCTGGTTTCTATAGTACAAGCTCTGCTTAGGTTGGAATCTGATGGTCGCGTGTAAAAGATGTCCCAGGACATTTAATCAAATTTTTTTTTGGCTGGAAATTGAATCGATGACCTACATGGCAGTCACTGTCTCAAACCAAGCCAACTGGCCCGTCAGAGTAATCCTCTGAAAAAATTACCCTACCCCTTAATAAGTTCTACTTTTAATCGACAATAGTGATGTGTCCTGACATATCAAATCAGCAATTCTTTATGAAATGTCAAAACGATCGAATATATGGAGTTTTGTATGAAATAGCACGTTGTGACGTCATAATTGTACAGCATCAAATAACATACTCTTTGTGCTTAGATCGGTACTGAAAAATCACAAAAATGATTTAATTTTGATCATATTTAACACTAAACATACCATAACCGGGTCAAATGACCCATTTTGAACTTTGCATTGAAAATGCACGTATCATCTTATTGCTTTTGCACATTTGACTTCATGACTTTTTCTTACTAATTAATATACAGTTATATTATTTATTTCCCTTCCTAACAACCATATTTCATACGTACAAGCAGGAAATATAAATTCACATTTTACCCGCTATGGTAGAAATTGGTACCTAGTAAGTGTTGGTAAGATTAGTGTTAATGTTTTCGTATATTTTTGGATGTTCAATACACTGGTTAGTGTTTGATCATTTATGTTTTATACAGGACACATCCCTATTGCGTCAACAAACCTTGGCCATATAAATTCACAGCAGATGTTTAGTAAAGTTGCCTTCCCATAAGTGTCGGGCGATTTACACTGCAAGAGCGGATAGTTCAGTTATACCATTATACCCTAATTGAGTTCTGACAGCTATTTATTTACGCAAACGATTATCTAAATTGCGTTATCAGCATCTGTTGCGTTTCGCACCCGCACTCTTGGACTCCGGGTCATAGATGAAAAAGAAATGGAGAATATGAAATGTTGAACTATAGGTATAGCTATAATGAAATTCTGGGTGATTTTCTGAGAATTAGTATTATGATTCTTGGAACGATTTGAAAGAGGCCGTCTCTCCTGCTTGCACAACATTTTCTCTGAGAACTCTGACCTAAGAAACGATGTTTCGTAAAATAATGTGAGAAATTAAATACTATACATATAAATTAAAATATTTATTTGTCACCAAGTGTCGTAGTAATATTAAAAATAAATAAGTCAAATGTTAATGATGAAAACAAATCAGACATTTAGTTAAAATTATACTTTACGAAATTCAACTCAATATGTGTGATGTCTTACGTATTAAGAAGTAGTAGAGCTCTTTGTGCAGTTTGTGCGGAAAAGTACTACCACAATACCCATTACCACCGGAAAGCATTAGTGTACCTGTATTACAGGGTTTCAGTTAGATGGGGGTCGGTGAAATTACAGATACAAGAGGCATTACAACTACAAGTCTCAGGGTCAACAACGCATTGGCGATGCCCCTGGTGTTGCAAATGTCCATAGGCGGCGGTGACCACTTACCTTCAAGTGGATTAGCTGTTAGCCAGCATAATTGTCATAAAAAAGTACAATATCAACTTTAAAAATTACTGAACAATAAATCAAAATTTCGGCTTAAATATTATAACAGTTTCTCGCAATTCCATATTGATATACCTACACGAGAATATTTTAATCTATGACACAAGACGAGGAGCTAATACCTACGTAAATTGTCCCAAGTATTAGAATTGCAATTTGTGTATTGTTCGAGAATAGGGTGCCAGCCCCTTGCGTCATTTCCCTTGCCTCATACTTGAAGAGTTATGGATTTTGAAGGGTGTTTTTATTACATCCTAGGTCACCGCAAGTGTGGGCCTGCAGTATTAATGGTCGAATTGGTTTTACGGCAATTTAAATGCCATTTCTTGCCTCTCCCTCTCGCAAGCCAGCGTTGGAAAGAAACTATAAAATAAATATCCTGCATTCTGCAAAGAGAGCATATACCCAGATTGCTGTATATTATGTCTATTATATGTAATAATACTTATATTAGTAAATACTAATATCCTTACTAATATTATAAATGCGAGCGTAAGTTTGTTTGAGTGTTTGTTAGATTTTCACGGCAAAACGATTGAACCGATCTTACTGAAAATTTGTTCTTATTTCACCCTCTACAAGATAATTTTTTGAGATAAACGATTATGTCCTTTCCTTAAGATAATCTATCTTCTTGCCAAATTTCATTACAATCTGATAAGGCGTTTAGTCGTGAAAAGCTGGCAAACAGGCAAACAAACAAACATAATTTCTGTCGCATTTTTATAATATTATATATGGATTAAAATCTCTTTGTTTTTAACCGACTTCAAAAAAAATGAGGAGGTTCTCAATTCGTCAGTATTTTTTTTTTATGTTTGTTACCTCATAACTGTCGACTGGGCGAAGCGATTTTAATGATTCTTTTTTTATTTGAAAGCTGGTGCTTCCCGAATGGTCCCATTTCAATTTGGTCAAGTTCTCACAATAGCATTCATGAGAAAACCATATAAGTATAAAATTAGTATTAAGTATGTGTGCGACAAATGAAGGAGTAAATCTATATCACGCCAACCGATTTCGATTTATTCATTTATAAAAGAGTAGACTGCTAAAACCTACAACAATAAAATATTCAATGAACATTTTCAGCTAGATGGAGCTACGTCATATACTTCAGCTAAAGAACACAGGGAAGAGTCCTTTTTTATAAAAAAAGAGTTAAATATACTCCCGAACAAAAATAAGACTAAACCTCGAGTCATAATTTTCGGTAGTCAACAATGCAGAGGACTAGCATCCGAATTAATATACACACGACTTTATACTAAATTCAAATATGAAGAATACGACATCTCCGCTACGATTAAGCCGTACGCAACATCTGAAGAAATTCTTAGAGCATGTTATAGGTTACAAATAAATGATAATGATCAAGTTATTTTATGTGTAGGAGAAAATGATAAAAATCCAACTAAATTGATGCATGAACTATCAGGAGTCATAAAGTTTCTAACCAAATGTAATATTATAATGATTAATGTATGTTTTAGCAAATTCCTGAACGAAAATAAATTAAATGATTCAATTAAAATATTATGCTCTCAGAATGATAACTGTGAATTTATCGAAATAAATAATATCACTTTATTAACACAGAAACAATATCTTAAGTAATTGTGTAAACAAATTAACTACGCTATGGATTCACGTTATTATGACAATACATTTATAAAAAATAAATCAAAGAAGAAACTTGTAAAAACTGAAAAGACATTTAAAATAGGTACTATACCATATTATTTTAAAAAAATGGAGGAAAAAGGTAGGTGCAAAGACATTTGTACTATTAATTCCGAATTAACAGCAAAAAAAGGCACCATACCTTTTTACTTCCATAGTTTGAAAGAGAAAAGCAGCAAAGGGGGAACATCGTCGGAGCAGTTTTTTCGATCAAAATAATATCATTAGTACTATGACCGTTGCTCATCAAAACATAGCAGGACTTTTAAGTAAGCTTGATAACATTGAATTATGGATTGATAATTTCATATTACAGAAAATTCAAATGGATATTATTTGTTTATCAGAAACGTTTGTTAAATTAGGGACAGAATCAAACATACATCTGAGAAATTATGTTTTAGCGTCACATTTTTCTAGAAAAAGGGAGAAACGAGGTGGGGTATGCATTTTTCTTAAAAAAGGCATAGACTTTGTGGTAATCAGTATGTGTAAAGATATATCATTGGAAAAAGTGTTCGAATGTTGCGGTATTGAAATTCCGTCTATAAATTGTATTGTACTCAGTATATATAGGACTCCTAATAGTAATGTGAATGATTTTTTCAATAAGCTTGAAATAATGTTGCATAAACTTACACGTAAAAACAGCACAAAAATCATAATTGCAGGTGACTTGAACATAGACACACTAAAAGATAACAGTGTCTCATCTCGTTTGAATGATCTTGTTTCGAATTATGATCTTCGGCTACATATTCAGGAACCAACAAGACAAAAGTCTTGTATTGACCATATTATTAGTAATATTCACGAAGGGAATGGTAAAGCTTATGAAACTGATCTATCTGATCATAATACTTGCCAAATATTCAGGTTTTCGGTCCGGTTTAAAAACAAAATTTTAAATTACTGGTATAAAGACTCAAGAGACTATAGTAAGGAAAATGTGGACAAGTTTATAAGTTACCTGGCATCACTTACTTGGAGTAATGTACTAAATGAGGGAAATGTGAATAAAGCTTTTGATAATTTTCATGACACATTTAAGTTACTCTACAATTTGTGTTTTCCGATTAACAAAATAAAAATATGCTCCAAACCTAAGTCACCGAAGTGGATTACTAGGGGAATAAAAAAGTCATGTAAAGAAAAAAGAGTACTTAGACAACGTTACTATAAATTAAAAACATCAGAAGCTAAATCGCAGTATAAAAGATACAGTTCAGTTTTAAAGCAATGTATGAATAAATCTCGAAAAAACATTAATTGTAGTTATATATCGAACTCTAAAAATAAATGCCTTGCTACATGGAATATAATAAAAAACAAAGTTGATAATTTAAAAATGACTGAAAATATTGAATCGATTAATTTAAATGGACAAATTTTAACTGACTCTATGACAATTGCGAATGCTTTTAATTATTACTTTATTGACATTACTAATAATAATAAATTTATTCCGACAGATTTATCTTATACTAAAAGAATACAAAACACAAGTTCAAGTTTATTTCTTAAGCCTGTAAGTGTCGGTGAAGTAGTGAAACTAATATTATCGCTCAACAACACAAAATCGGTAGGTTTTGATGGAATATCTACGCATATTATAAAGCAATCTGCATTAATTATTGCCCCGGTTCTAAATTACATATTGAATATATCATTTTTGGAAGGTATTTTTCCTGAAAAACTCAAGATGTCGGTGGTCAAGCCCCTTTATAAAAAAGCTAATAAAGCCATTTTTGCTAAAATATTTGAGAAAGCGATGCATCATAGAATTGTTGAGTTTCTTAATAAATATAATATAATAACAGAAGAACAAAATGGTTATCAAAAAAATAAATCTACCTCCCTAGCAGCTTTTACACTCATGCGGAAAATAACTGAAAATATTGATAATCGTATTCCAGTTTCTGTCATATTTTTTGATATGAGTAAAGCTTTTGATTTTGTGAATCATGAAATATTATTAACCAAATGTGAAAGATATGGTATTAGAGGCAATACAAAAAAATGGATAGCGAGTTATCTAACTGGTCGAAAACAATGTGTAGAGTTAAACAATATTAATAAATCTCTAGAATGTACAACATTTCGATCAACATATAGAGATAATAAAGTAGGAGTACCACAAGGAAGTATTTTAGGACCCTTATTATTTATATTATATATAAATGATTTACCTACCGCGGTAAATCACAGATCTATTCTATTCGCAGATGACATATCTCTTGTTGTAGCTAGCAAATATGAAAACCACGAAGCAGCTCTCAATTCAGCAGTAGATTCCATACAGAAATGGTTATCTGCTAACAATCTTCATGTTAATTTAGCTAAAACTAAATATATTAATTTCCGCAACTACAACAATAATAATAATTTACAAGAAATGAATGTTATATGTAATAATCAAAAGATTTGCAGGGTTCAGGAAATTAAGTTTCTTGGTTTTTTGCTGGATGAGCACTGTAACTGGAAGGCACATGTTGACTATGTGTGTAGCAAATTAAATAGATTTGTATTTGCATTAAAACGTTTGAGGTCTATATCAACGCAAAAAACTGCTGTAGTTGCCTATCATGGCTTTGTTGTATCTGTTCTCAGATATGGTCTTCTTCTTTGGGGAAATTCAACAAATACCAGTAAAGCTTTCATCGTCCAAAAAAAATGTGTTAGAGCTTTGTGCGGAGCAGGTCCTTTGGAGTCCTGTAGACCACTATTTAAAAAGCTAAATATTTTACCATTGGCATGTCTTTACATTTTTCAAGCGGGACTTTTTGTTAAAGAGCATTTAATATTATTTAACAGATATCAGGATCAAGTTTGTTCTAGAATAAAAAATAGGGATCCCACTAAAATAATGTTACCAAAATGTAAAACTTCTCTGTATAAAAATAATTCCAGTTTTATGTCAGTTAAAATATTTAACAACATTCCAAGGAATATCAGGGAATTGCCAATCAAGCAATTCAAAATGAAATTATATACGTGGCTCATGGTTAAGAGTTTTTATAATATTAATGATTTTCTGTAATGTATTTTCTGTATCCAAAATTATAATTTTCGTTTTATTGCTTCATTTGAAAATTTAATTCGTTTGTATTTGAAATTATTGTTATTATTTACTGAAATGTGTCATGCGTCCTACAACTTATTTTGTTTTGAACTAGTGTAATCGAATGTGTCTAATAATTTTGATTTTAAATGTTTATTTGTAATGAATTTAATATTTTGCATGCCAAGTAATATGGCAAAGTATGTATGTTCCATTTCATAAAAAAATTACCACCATCTGTACCATACTTTGTGCAAATAAATATCTTTATATCTTTATTATAGACTTCACAGATGGTTCCATGATCATTACAACAAGACCTGATGATGGAATCCTGAGAAAATTGGGGAAAATCCTTAATTGTGTAGGCATACATAATATACCTTAATTAATTACGTTTAGTAGGTCTACCCATATTCAGAAAAAAATTTTAGTGTACTTCAGATTCACTAAAAATAAACAAAAATTTTAACAAAATAAAACCGACTTCTCAAAAAGAAACTATTCCAAAATAAACTAATGCGCACTAAAATTAAAAAAATAATTGCATAATTAGACACTTAAAAGTCAATCAAATTATTACGATAATGTAATGTAGTTACAATTATTGTTATTTTTGTAGGCAGTATCAGCCAAGGAAACACTACAATACGAGCAATAATAATATGAGAATTTTATCACCTTTATCACCCAAACTCTTCTCGGCAACGCTAGAACATATATTTCGTCATCTTGATTGGAAGGAATATGGTATAAATGTTAACGGAGTACTACTAAGTCATCTAAGATTCGACGATGACCTTATACTAATGCGGGGATCCAAAAACCCTCCAGGCTATGATTGGACAACTGGTACATGAAAGTGAAAAGGTAGGACTATCTATGAATATCAGCAAAACAGAACTGATGACAAATCACGTTAAAATTCCTATTAAAGCCAACAACATTACTGAATTGGAATATGTAACGGAGTATACATACCTTGGCCAAATAATATCTCCCAAAGACCTTACAACAAAAGAAATAAAAAATTGAATAAATATTGGATGGAAGAGGTACTGGGCTCTAAAAGATGTTATGAAAAACTCGGCTGTACCGGTTGAAGGAAAAAAGAAAATATTTAATACATGTATCCTACCAAGCATGACCTACGGATGTCAGACATGGAGTTGTACAAAGAAAAACATTCAATCCCTAGAAGCGTGTCAACATAGAATGGAAAGAAGCATACTCAACATAAAGCTCAAAGACAAAGTTCAGTTAAAAATAATAAGACAACAAACCAAGATTATAGACATAAAATACCAAATCCGACAACTAAAATGGAAATGGGCTGGACATCTAATAAGAAGTAAGAAAGATAAATGGGCCAAAGAAGTGACGGAATGGTGCCCTAGATATAAGAAGAGACGTAAAGGTGGTCAATTTCGTCGATGGGAAGATGATATAAAAATGGTGGCAGGAACGACCTGGACGAGAAAAGCAAAGGATAGATCGTTGTGGAGAATACTTGGGGAGGCCTATGCTGAAAAGCAAGACAATCAAGAAACCGGTGTCTAACAGAAATATTATTTAAGTACAACCTAAACTAATTTAATTTGTAGTATTAAGTAGAAATAAATTAATTGTAAGTTATAAGATTGTTAATAAAGACTATTATTATTATTATTATAATACGAGAATACTTTAATAATTAAACACATTTAACAGCTCCCCTCCCGCCGCGGCCCCGCTCTCACCTCTCGCCTGGTAAAGTCGCGCGTACGACACAAGCCCATCTCACCTATAACTATGTAAGTTACAAGCCTACGTTGGCTGACACCGACTCCAAAAATAATAATAATTGTATTGATTAATGAATGAATAATTGACTTTTAATATAATAGAGAGTGTCTAATAATATTTTTTTTCATTTTAAAAATAATTTTAAGTTTCTCAAAATTGTATAGAACTTTCTGTCGATTTATCAAATAACAGTGGATACAATCTCGCTCTTCTTCATTTTCGTAATTTGTTACCCAATTTAAGGCACACCATGTGTTATTTGTCCCATGTTACATTAACTAAGCTCAAGCGATTGTATAAAACTTTCCTTACTAAGTACTATATCTACAGCATCGTCACTTTCCATCAGGTGAGATCCAGTCAAAGGCGCTCAAGTTTTTATAAAAAAATAAAAAAAAACTTACTATGCCATTCCAAATTTGAGCTTCCACTTTGTATTCCCGTGGGATCACACATTTTTTCAAGATAAAGAAAAGCCCGTGTGTCATTCAAACCCATCCGAACCCTAAAGGTGATGTCGAATACCGTGACGAAATTCGAGGTTTCACATCCTACAATGAGCTTTCCCTTTCCGCTAAGGAAACCATAGTACCATCCACCGTACGATGGAAGGGTACTTCATAGTACCCGTCCGTCTAACACTCTCTGTAAATCTGTCGCGAAGCACCCGTCAGTGTGTTGCGAAAGATTTACTGGAGACCCAGTTCCCTTCTAGCCTTTGTAAGCTTGCCTACCACCTTTAGCTGCATCACCACTTACCAATGAGGTTGTGGTCAAACACATATACTACATTGGTCCTAAAGACTCTCTTAGAGATAATTTCAAACCATTTATATTTTAGTCGTGCCGTCAGAGTACATATACCTACGAAAATTTTATATATGTTCGTAGAAATTTACAATATTTTCATATTACATATTTTTATACAGTGAAAAAGACCGTCACTCTCCGTTGTTGATTCGCAAACATTACAATTTTACCATTTATAGTAATTAAATATTATCGCAAACATAAAAAAAAATCCATTTATGTCAATATATTAATGAATACCAACAATTTATTTTTAATTATTTCTAATGGATTTATTATGTAGTAGAAACTCGACCCGGCTTTGCCTGAGAGGAATAATATAAACGTACTATACACATCAACCTTTTGGAAGAAATTCTCCAAATTATTATTAAAACCGCATCAAAATCTAATGCATACTTTGAAAGTACCGCGCACAAACAGACTGAAATAGTCATGTTTTTACTATTATTTAATAGATTTATTAGCACTCCTATGAAAACATCCCCTTCAGTATCTAATAGTGTGACATAACTTTATTGCAACCATTATTTTCATGCATTGTTGTGTCGACGAGGCTCGCGAAATTTATATCAATTTGCTGCATATTTGTTAACATACCCTTTTTTGTCGTGAACTACGGTTAAAAGGTACATTGTTTTATTAATAAGGGATTAAATATTGTGATAAGCTAATAACGGGCTCAAACCGAATGGCTTTGACTTTTGAATTCCATGTAAAGCAACAGTTCGATATTATCCGTGAGTTTTGATAGATTTGATTGTTAGCAATAGAAATAATTAGTCAATAATCAATCTCATTGGGAAAGAGGAAAGCTTGACAAAATTATTAGAGATTACCTTTGATTTCTGCAGGGTCGGCAACGCGTGAGTGATAGCCATGGTATTCAAGCGTCAATAGGCTGCGGTAACCGTTTACCATCAGACGTGCCACCAGCTTGCTTGCTACCTTAGTAGTTAAAAAAATAGACTAGGCCTTCGCAGCTGGATAGTTATGTCATAACATAGCTCCAACATCCCGCTACAGCACCCGCTATATCGTCCCACAAGCCACCTACCAATATCGCTAATACAGATATAAGCGATCCACTTATTTGTCTCGGTACGATCACGTGCCGATTTTATAGCCAGCACTCGTAAATTGATATTGCCGACCGTACGCGAACGACGTTGCGTTCATATCATTCCGCTGGATATTTCGGTTGGGGATTTGAAAACTGGTGTGAAATCCTGAATTACTGACTTGTGCCGCCGCCTATAGATATTTTCAACTCTATATTAAAATAATATTAAACCGAACCTGAGACGTGAAGTTTTTATGTCTCATGTGCCTGTAATTTCAACGGCCCCCTTACCTTTCTAACTGAAACACAGTATACTACAAGTACACTACTGCTTTACGGCGGAAATGGGTAAGGTAGTAGTATTTCCCCCGACGAACTCTGTACTAAAAGCTCTACTACTCGAAAATTACTATTTATCTGTGTCTGGTAAAGTTGTACACGTAGTATATTAGCTATCTGGTTTCCATAGCTTTACAAGCTTTGCTTAGCTTGGGATCAGATGGCTGTGAGTAAAGAATTTCCCCGTTATTATAATTATTTTGTTTGTTTATGTATTTTTATATATGTTTGAGTTGCCACATTTAATTATTTATTGTTCTTTTCCCATGGTTCTGAAGATTTACCCTTCGTAAACATACAATCTTACAAAATCCGCTCTCACTTTACAATATTAATATACTCGTATATTTAAACCAAAAGTTTTAAATCATCACCGTTCATTTCTACACCAAACAATGAACCTGTCGCCCTAAGCAATTAATAACTCTTGTAAGAGTCACTAATCTGAATAAAACAAGTACGTTCATAAACAATGGAAAATTAAACTAATATCATCGAAGCTTAGGTTCCACCATATTGCTCCAATTTATGCACCCTGCCTGTACTCAAACTGCAGTTTAATATAGCGTTAAGTTTCTTCAAGGGGCGAGAGTATTTTACATCCCAGACTAATCATGAGTTGTAAAGTTTGGATGTATAGGTCATTTTATATCTACGTCACCACATCTGGAGTACAGCAATAGTAATTGTAGGATTTGAATTATTATCAAAGCTTTGGTAAGATTATGTCTGAATAAATTATTTCTGCCGCTTACAAATACTATGTTACCATTTTAAATAAGTTACACGTTTTTAGCTTAATATAAAAAAAATACATAAAATATCTTCACGTCAATTATCCCCGTGGAGGTAAGCTGAGCTGTCTTAGTAATAATATCAACATTTTACGGATTAAATTTGAAGTTCCAAAGTGATGTGTCGTGAGGTTTTTCGCCATTTCTTGGGCATTTTTCTAATCCGGCTACAAGTTATTATTTCTTAACTTAGAAACGATTATATTCTGTATTCCTCACAGACGAGAATCAAATCCGCGAGTACCTTTGAGCAACTCAACGAGCGATAAATCACTCGACAACCGAGGTAAAAAATTAAATAATTAAGTACCTCTGTTTCACAAAGACTTACTAAAACGTTTACGCAAAATATAAAGAAAGTAAAATGTAAATTAAAATAAATATTTTCTTATAAAACTAATTTGTATTCTAGCAACTGACAATCTAAGGTGCTCTTGTCTTATTACCGTGAAATATAGTTTAAATTAGCGCACCAAATCGTTTTTTTAATATAAATTGGGCAAACGAGTTCCACCTCAGCTCAGGGCAATCGTGAAATTTATAGTCGGGCGTCACCCCGAATTTTATCGAAGAAAAATACATCTTTTTTCATCCCCAACTGTTTATCAACGTCAAACGGCGATTCAGTTGAAATGAGCGCCATTTGGTACAAACCTGGTGATTTTCCGCCATTACTGGGCGATTGTGTGAAATTATGTTTTAGGACAACGATGTAAAAAATATGAGTTTTAAATTAACAATATAATGTACCTAAACCTATAAACCTATATGTTCTATAGCTTGTACGACTAGTGCCGGATTAACCACGCAGCAAGAGTAGCAATTGCTGCGGGCCCCGCACAAACGGGGGCCCCGCGCAAAAGGGGGCCCCGCGCAAAGGGGGGCCCCGTGCAATAGGGGACCCGCGTCTCTAGGGCCGCTGACTGAGCGTAATTTTTAGGTAACTTATTAAGACGTTATATTGAATTTACTAGATGTCTCTACAAGAAATCTGTCGTTTGTTATACGTAACACAGAAATCAAACTACTCGATTAAAAATGTTAAAATTGTCTATTTAATTGTAAGACGTAATATAAAGAAGTTTCAATGTTAAGGCGCAATAACCTCACTTAAAGCACATCATGTTTAATAACCCATAGCACAGGTAAGATAAGGATAAGGTAACATAATACAGGGGGTATTGAATTTGCTACGGGCCCCGCGCTTGCTTGATCCGGCACTGTGTACGACGGGCAGTGATCTTAAGGATTGTTTGACTTCATGCACACTACTACCTTCTACTTTACGGTGAGTTCACCCTCAACTGGTCTCCCAATTACGATTAAAAAGGACCAACAACGGACACTCAGATTGTGGAATAATCTCGTAGCAGTTGTTTTTCCGAATGATTACACCGTGAGGTTCTTCAAACTTACTTATCGGGTACTTATTTGATCAGATTTGGAAAAGCAATCAAAATAATAATTTTACATATAATATGATCATAAGAAAGTCTGTTTCTATATTTTGTATGTCACTTAAATGTTGATGTCTATAGTCGTAAATCTTCAAATAGTTTTCTGACCTTTTCATCATAGTCGAGTTCAGGTAAATCGCTCTTTTTAACCGAAAATAACTGATTAGAAGGAGAGGATCATTTTTTTTAAAAACATCTATACGTTCCGTACACGTTTAAAAAGAAATAAAATATAAAAATCCATTATTTTATGGTCTTGATTCTTATAAAATATAATAACTGCTTGTTAAAAAGATATCGTCAGTTGTATTTTTTTAAACATTCTTCAAAATATGATTCGTGAACATGTCGAATTATTATTTGTAATAAAAAAAAAACAAGAAGGTAATAGCCAATGAAAATATAAGATTGTTCGAAAGGTCTATACCATCCATCACCAGCAAATATGTGGCTTTAAAGTTTGACTTTCTTTTTTAAATACAAAATAATTGATGGCAAGAGAGTGAAATAGTTATCATAATCGGCACTCACTCTCGTCAGATGGCACAGTTCTAACAAGCTTAAATGTATATTGACTTGTTGTTTAACGGCCAAAATTAATATATGATCCCGATCTAATATCGCAAGATTGAAGTAGAATTTTGACATTACGTGTATTAAAATTACTGTCAAAAGGTTCATCAATCCATGGATTTTCGATCGGGATTGCATATTAATTTTCGGCGTTAATAACCTAACTGCTAAGTCACGTTTGTCATCCTGTAATCCTGTTTGTGAGTGTCTGGGTGTAAATATCTATATTAGTATGTATTTAGAAAAAAAAACTGCATATCAGTTATCTGGTTTCCATAGTACAAGCTCTACTTAGTTTGGGATCAGATAGTCGTGTGTAAAGAATGTTCCAGGATATTTAATTAAAACTTTTATTACGTTTATTATTAATAGCATCACTTTAAAGCGGCTGGACCGATAGATGGACTTGTCGTTGAAATGATAAATCTTTACATAGTATAAAATAAAGTCGCATCCGCCTCTTTTCAACTACGCAACGAATTGATGAGATTTTCATCAATATACAGATCAATAGATAGATTAATGAGGAAGGTTTATATGTATGCTTATATCCCACGGGACCGCGGGGGTCAGCTAGAAAACAAATAAAAAATACAATACAACACAGTTAATTCATAAATATCTTGGGGTAAAGTACAATCCTTGACAGTCTTTTCAGTGTTACCAACCTAACAATTTTAACGATTTAAATTACTCCAAGGGCTGCGCTGTGCCAACCGCAAAAGCACATTGAAAATAACAAAGCGACAAGTGAAAAACTACAGCATTTCCCTTGTTAAAACAGCACATAACTCTACGGGACGGTTGGGTCTGCATTTCCGCGTGAAGATGAGACCCGTGGCGTGTCTGCGAGATTTATATGCCGCTCGCGGAAATTGACTGGCGAGTCTGAGGCGACGATGCCTTTGCAGCTCTATGGTTTATTGATAAATAATGTATTATTTTTTAATGGATGATAAATTACTTGTCGTTTGATCTTCTTCATTTTTATTGTTATTAATTTATGTTTTTTTTTATCAGTATAAAACTACACACCACAAATTCACACAATATAGCAAAGTAGTGATAACGAAGAACGTAGTAAAAAAAAACTTTATTTTGCATCAAATATAATAATAATTTTCCTGAATATAATGCATGTGACACACAGAACGGAAACGTGGAGTTTCTATTTCACGCGCAAATGGTTTGCTGGACAAGAGTGGATTTATGCACGTCCGCGACGATGCGCCGCTCCACTCTACGTAATATGTAGGTCTATGGTATTTTAACCATTTTTATTCACTACAAACTGAAATGCACCAAAAAAATTAAGGCAAGCGTTCTAATTTCGTTTGAACGATAATGTTGGAATGTTTTGCTCAGACAGCCAGTGTCTACTGTGATCTATCGGATTTTAATAAATTAATAGTCTACGACTTTCTTTTGACACACCGCCATCTGCCCCTTTATACAACTAATACAAACTTCGTCGGCGAGTCGCTTTACGGAGGCCTCGGAGAGCTTACTTTTCACGTGATTAGTAGTATTAGCGTAGTAAGTGACAGAGACAGAGCATAAAGGGCGGCGACGAAACATCCTCGAGTTAGTGTCATTGTCCTTACAGAATCGAAGCCCTGATTCCAAACTAATCAAAGTCTATGGAAATCTGATAAGTAATTTTTTTTTCTCCTAATTTATACCCAGACGTCTTCTGGTAGTATTTATTCTGGATGGGAATAAAGCCCATGACTTGTGGCATGGCAGTCAGGTCTACCTACCATCTCGCCCACTTGAACTTTGATAATCGATTTAAATAATTAGAATTATGAAATACTAAAGTTACTATCTTGACCTTAGCAGAAGAATCAAAACAAAACCTTCCCAAGTAATTCTCGATCACCAATAAACAACACACAAATTTCATAACATATTGAGTTGTTAGTAATCGAGTTACATAGACTCAATTGTTTGGCCAAACTTATTATCTTATAACGTAGATACAGTCAGAAAATATGCCTCTGAAGACAATATTTTCGCTTATCTTACGTAATTTATGCGAAAACTTGTCGAAACTTGGTCACTTAGAGACGAACGGAGTTTCAGATGTCGATTGTGATAAAATCATACTTTTGTCGGTTGTACAGTTTTGTTGGGTAACCTTGGGGGTGATTGTTGAAATGTTGAGAAGTTTTTATTTATTTTTGTTCAATAGGCCTTCTTGAAGAAGCATCACAAGTTGTCAGTATTCCGATTTGTATTTTTTTTATTTGTTTTTTTAACCTATTTTAAACATTTTATTCGAGGAATTACACCGCGATGTCAGTTTTAGTGTTTTTGCAAGATCATCCCTAAAGGGATTAAAATAGGAGATTAAAACTATAATATTCTTCAGAACGCCTTAATGTCTAAAACTACTACTAACTAACTAAAACAGTCTACGAATTATAGCAAAACAAAATATTGTTATCACCGAGGAATTTTCATGTCTATTCTAAATACTACAAATGCTTTGAACACAATGCGGCCATCGCTGACTCCTAAATCCATACACTAAAGATTCAAATCGACCTTAAAATAATAATGAATTATGTGAGGGCCAGTTGGCTTGGCGGTTAAAGACTCTGACTGCCACTTTGCAGGTCGTGGGTTTGATTCCCACCCAAGATAAATGACACGATAATACATGAACATGTCTGTTAGTTCTGTGCCTATTTGTTAATGTATATTTAGAAAAAAAAACAGTATATCAGCTATCTGGTTTTCATAGTGGGAACAGCCTCTTCTTAGTTTGGGACAAGATGGCCGTGTGGTTTTCTTTACCGAATGTAGCACAAGTAGATAGCCAAATAATAATAGATGGGAGCCATATTGATCTTGTTAATAAAACGGTATTTTTGGGTCTTACATTAGACAATAAATTGCAGTGGGGACCTCAGGTTCATACTCTAGCTGCTAAGTTAAGTTCGGCTGCATTTGCTGTTAGGAAAATTAAACAATTGACGAATGTTGAGACAGCCAAATTAGTTTATTTTGCATATTTTCATAGCCTCTTGTCCTATGGTATTTTATTTTGGGGAGCAGCAGCGGATATAGAATCAATATTTATTATACAAAAAAGAGCAATTCGTGCAATTTACGGTATGGGTCCCCGTGAATCATTAAGAGATTTATTTTGGGAAATAAATATAATGACATTGCCTTCATTATATATTTATGAAAATATAATGTTTATACGTAGAAACATAGGAATGTTTGAGTCAAAATTGGATATCCATAATATTAATACAAGACAAAGGGAGAAGTTAGTTGTTCCATATTTTAGACTAACTAAAGTAAACAAGTCATTTCTTGGTAATTGTGTTCGATTTTATAATAAGATACCGCTTTCAGTAACCAAAATGTCTGATCATAAATTTAAAAATTATATTAGGAAAGTTTTGAAAGAAAAAGCGTATTACAAGGTGGTTCATTATATTGAAGATAAAAATGTATGGAAATAGCTGCTCTCTGCACAGTGCACCTCTAATTTTCTTGTTTAAGTTGTAAGTAATTATTGTCATTTTCTATTTTGTAGTCTTGTTATTTCTTTTTTTTTGTTTTTTTTTTGTTTTTTTTGTTTTTGAATATTAGCTTTATTAAGTATTTTGTAATTGTTAAATATAAAAATATGTAAAATTGATGTTATAAAATAGCCAAAAAGTCAGAATAGATAAAAAAGAATGTAACCTTGCTGAGTTTCTTGCCGGTTCTTCTCAGTTGAAGGCTGACTTCCGAACCGGTAGTAGCTTCAGTAACTTTAAATTTGACCTTCATAAGTGCCTTCTGAGGGCCTAAACTGAATAAATGGTTTTGAATTTGAATTTGAATTGTGTAAAGAATGTCTCAGGATAGTTAATTTTGTCATCCCAAAAATACATAATTACTTCCTCATTCAGCGTTATTTTAAAAGCTGTCAGGACGCTTTGAGCACATTTCTATCCCAATTACATGTGACAACCAACAATAGAAACTATATGTGTGTATATATTTTCATACAATAATAGGAAGTTTTCTCATAATTTCCACACAACGTGCATTCCCCATGTTACCCCGCAGACGTAGGCGCTGTCGGGGAAGTTCCCTCTATAATTTAATATAAATAACCTCACATTTCTTCTCGTGCCACTTTTATAATGTACCTCGGTAGTCGGTATGTAATGTAACAAGGGCGGTTAAATATATAACATTGAGTTGTTAATACCACATTTTTTATCTTCTTTAATATTATAATGATTGTTTGGATGTAGGAGGTAATGTCCAAAACTACTTAACTTTTTAAGGGTAATGACCCTTGAAAGATCTTTTACACCCTTTTTTTAGACCCTTTACATTTTCCTATGTAATTATTTCCATCCAATGGTTGTCTGGACGAAATTGCTTTTAGCGATAAGACCGCCAATTTTACCTTTATTTAAGAATCAACTTCTGTACCATACTTCTTTCAGTGTACAATAAAGTGTATTTATTATATTATTTATCTTTCTCTGATAGAAAGCTACACCAATTCCAAGTGAAATTGGTTATGTTACAATCCCGGAATATATTAGTGAAACCACGGGAAGGTATAATACAGACTGTTACAAAACTACCCGTAAAGCCGAAAGGAGGTAAAATGGGGCCTTATAACGAGTACATCCACAATATTTAAGAACCGTAGTAACGCTGTATAACATACCTCAAAAAAATAAAAAAACTGTATTTATAAATGAAATATAGAAAAACTATTAGACAATTATTAGGTAAAATAGGTACGTAGACCTTTCTGTTAAATAATCTGGTTCCCTGACATGACAGCTTACTAGGGTTGTTGGTTTTGATAATTAATAATATTTTTACGAGGTATTTTGTAACACGTTGTATAAGAAAAGCGCTGTTAACAGTAGTTAAAGCATCGTAAAAAAACTGTAGCTAGGTGTATTATGGTTCTGAGTATCATTGTTGTCAGTAAGAAAATTAAAGAAGCAAAGATTGAGAGACATAGGCACAACACAAGCAGACTAATTCATGGGAGCAAAAATTTGTTCTGTTCTTATGCATCACATTTCGCACGCCGACTGCCCTGGTAGTTTGCACCTATCATCTGTTTTGCTCGACTTCAAATTTAACTATCAATATCTCTTTAGCATACATAGGTAATTATACTACAGTATCGCTACATAGTATAAAACCAAGTCGCTTTCTCTATCCCTATATCCCTATGTATGCTTAAATCTTTAAAACTTCGCAACGGATTTTGATGCGGTTTTTTTTAATAGATAGAGTGATTGAAGAGGAAGGTTTTTATGTATAATACATGTGACATCCCACGGGAACGCGGGTAAAACCACGGGGGACAGCTAGTTCAATTATAATACATAATTTAAGTTCTATTAGTATTGTTACGTTATCATCGTTATCAATATAATAATATCCTAGGACATTTTTCGCACACAATTTATTTAATTATTGGCTCACGAACTAAATACAGACATAACATTATCTTATAATACTATTACAGTTACTTTTCTCGCATGCATCAAAATTAAAGGAAAGCACATCATAAATTTTTTTTATTGATTCCAAATCAAGCAGAGCTTGTACTATGGCAACCAGATAACTGACATACTACTTTTTAAATTAGAGGCAGAGTAAGCAGACATTTTCAAGTCATCAATAATTTTGAATTTTAGAGTGATGATACAAATGCTATTATTATTAGCTTTATGATTTCGGAAAAACATGTTCTGTTTCTTAGCCCATTGGCTAGTTTAAGCTACGTTAACGGGCCTTAACCAAGTCAACGTAGCGTGTGTGTGTGAGTTGTGTGACAGACCAGTTGGCTTGGTGGTTAGCGACTCTGACTGCCAAGCCGAAGGTTGCGGGTTCGATTCCCACCCAGGACAAACATTTGTGTGCATGAACATGTCTGATTGTCCAGAGTCTGGGTGTAAATATCTATATATGTATGTATTTAGAAAAAAAAAATAAGTAAATCAGTTATCTGGTTTCCATTGTACAAGCTCTGCTTAGTTTGAGATGGCCGTGTGTAAAGAATGTCCCAGGATATTTATTTATTTATTTATTATCAGTATTATCTGTCACACATAAACAGCTCTATATTAGATATCGCCAATCGCCGTACCCTCACGCTAGCGTAAACAGGGGTGACAAACATCATAGCTCCTTTCATAATCGTTCATACCAGACACGTTAAACACAGGAGGCTATAAAAATTGCGCGAAAACCATAAATTTTCCTGCAATATTCAATTATAGTTATACGGTTGACGGTTTTTGGGGGAAAGAGCTATAATATAAGGTGCGTCTGTGTGCTGCAAGCAAGAACTTCGTTAATTAAATTTTCCTTTGAAATAAATAATGGAACTGCATCTCGTTACGTACTGAAATAAGTATAAGTTGTAATTTGAATAATTGTATTCATTTTAATGTATTAAACAATTACAACCTCTTTAATTGGATGGTAGTTGCTATTGTGATAGCCCTAATCACGGTTTTATATTTAAAAAATATGATAATAAATATACGTAGGTACGTTTATATTGCGATATAGAAATATTTTATATTCACAATTTATTGGTCTTTAATATATGTAGCTTTACTAGAAGAATACAGTCGGTTGATTAACATAGTTTCTCAACAAAAGCAGTATTTATAACAAGGTTGTATTATTTTGAACAATTACCTCATAAAAAATTCAAACCTAGAATGTCAGTTCGTCATTAAATCATTTTTTCTGCACAGCCTTCGTAATGTGAAAAGCCAGCGAAGTATACCCTAACATGTATTTGACTCACTGTCAAATCAGCAACTTTTTATGAAATGTCAGAACGTCAGCTTCTCTTATCAAAGCCATGTACGAACTACTGTGTTGTGACGTCATGATGTAATGTCAAACTACTTTTTTATATTTTACTAGCTGTCCCCCGCGGATGACACATGTATTATACATATAAACCGCATAAAAATACGTTGCGTATTATAGTTTTAATGATCTAAGCATACATACGGACAGACAGACAGCGGGAAGTGACTTTGTTATATACTATGTAATGATTCATAACTAGCGGTTTCCGGCATATGTTATGCAAAGTGACTTTCTGTTCTCTATGTCAGAAATATTCGCAGCCTTACGTAGAACAATTCACTAAAGTCTATCACTACCGGGTATTGTAGCTTCAGTAACTTTGAATTTGACCTTCATAAGTGCCTTCCGAGGGCCTAAACTGAATAAATGATTTTATTTTTGAAACAATATTTTTATAATACTAGCTGTCCCCCGCGGTTTCACCCGTATTCTAGAAGGATATAAGGTATATAAACTTTTCTTTTGAATCATACTGTTTATTGATGAAAATCGCATCAAAATCCGTTGCGTAGCTTAAAAGATCTAAGCGCACAACGACAGAAGTGACTTTGTTTCATTCTATGTAAAGATAGATAGATTTAAACTTATAGAAAACCTAAAATTTTCAGAATATTAGATGCATTCGTTTTCATTAATAAGATTCATTTCTTTAACTTCTTTTCAGTACAGTTAAATGCCGGAAGTCACTTTCAATTATCAAATCTTGAAACCAACTTACAGAGCAATATGTACTAGCTCCACATACCACGCCACACTCACGCCCACGCGTCCACCGACCACATTTGTCATACGACTCAACCACACTCGTGGCACATCTGTCATTCGCTCTCGAGTTAGTTGGTTTCGGCAAAGATTATTGAGAATTGAGGGGACTTATTTTGGAAGTTTCTGCTCATATTCTTTGCTTTTAAATCTTGATTCTCGGGTTAAGAGTTTTATATAAAACCATAGCAAAAGTGTTAAGCATTATTACCGCAATAGTAATAAATTTATTACGATTGTTTTAAATAGGTATTACTTTTATTATTTTAATTTTAAATGATATGCCCCTACATTCAATAATAAATAAATTTCCGTGGACATTCTTTACACACGGTGAACTGGTCCCTATCAACTATCAGATAACTAATTTACAACATATACCCTACAACTTTTTATGCTCACTGCATACATACACAAGTCGAAAAAATTAAGGGTTAGAAAAAATTTTTGAAAATTTGGGGTGATTTTCAACAGGCTGTAACTCGGAGAGAAATGATCGTACAGCAATTTAAAAAAATGAAATTGAAGCTCTAAGTGTTGACTCTGAATATGAACTATAATCTCAAAATCATAAAACAAAATGTTCAAAATTTTGCATGTCTTAAAAACGGTCTATGGACTTAATTTTTTTTTGATAACTAATGAAAAATAACTAATTTAAAAACTAAAAAACTCAATTCCGGTTAATTTGGCTACCAAAAACGCATGGCACGATGATTTGGCGCAGAGTTATCCTTGATTAAAGCAAAAAAGTCCTTATCTCTTCCCTTAATTTTTGCGTAGTATACATCCAGACACAGAACAAACAAACATGTTTATGCACACTAATGTTTGTACTGAGTGGGAATCGAACACATGACTTGTGTCTTGAGAATCAGGGTATCTACCACCAAGCCAACCAACCGTCTAAAGTCCTACACGAATTTAAAATACATTACATTTATTTACCATACATTCTATCAATACAATTTAGAACTACCTTTGAAAGTAAAATCAAGATATCTCAAACAGAAATTCCCAATGCATTCCAAAATAAATTCGCCAGCTTTCCTAGCACAAACACACTAGCCGCACATTACTGGGACCACTTCCCGAGATCAAAGCTCCACCACCTCTGTCCATAAACTCTGTGACCCTCCAGCAAGCATCTAGGTATCCGATTATTGCCCATACCACCGTCCACAAGTGTCGCGTTAAAATATTGCCCGACATTACACGACGCGTGTCGAATATTACACGTTATTGCCCGTGTAATAATTCGAGTGGTCCGTAATAAGACGGTTGCGTTTTATGTGGCTGATCCTTGAGCTGGCATGCTATTTGATATGGTGGAGAGGTTAGGGGTTTTTGGGGCTAACGTTTAAGATTAATTTGCGTGGTTCTAATGATGTTTTTGTTGAAGTATTTAGCAACTAAAACGGCTTTTAACATTTCGGGGGTCGAGCAGATTTGGATGACCTAAATTTGAAGTTGCATTTTTTGTACATCTGGAAGTGGTATGCTATCAAAACAATGCTTAATGAGTAATATGGCATTATTCGATATAGTCGAGATTAGAAAGCCCGTTTTGAAAGAACTAAGAATGTCATGCAAAAATCATCTCAATTGCTTTTGAAATAAGGTTTTTCTATTGATCCAACAGTTGATCCAATTGTAATATGCTGCTGATGAACCTTATCATAATGATTTAAGGTATTTTTTTCTGTAACACGTTTTTTGCTCCCCAAACGCCTATTAGGAAACTAAAACTTAACTTAGATGAAATATTTTGTCTTGTTGTTTTTAGAATCAAGAAATTTCACTCACGTTCCTATGGGATCTAATGTATCTCACTACAACATAGGCTATATCACTTTTGAATATTTCTACCTGTGAAAGAATTTTGGTAATCAGACGATTTCGTAAATGAAATCCATCCAAATCAATAAAATATTTTTTTCAACTCAGAAGAGTAGTTTCGATAAGAACATCCAAAATTATAATATTAGCGTTGATATAAATAGATCTAGGTATCTATTTATATCAAGTAAGCTTTTAAGTAATCACTATTTCTAGTAAACAATCAATTAACATATTTAACCAATTTTCAGCACTGAAAATAGGCTTTCTCGATACACTAAAAGCAATTTCGCAATTCGGCGGTACAAACAAACATGGCGAATTAATGTTACATTTAACATTTACATGCCAACATGTTCATAACTGTAACGGTGATGGAACTAAGTAGTTAGTGGAACGCGCGACCCTTTTAGTGAGGCGGTTCTCAGAGAGACTGATGTAAGTGTAAATGCGATGTGACAATTTTAATGATTAAACTAGCTGTTCCTAGAATGCGTTGCAATGATCGAATCGTCTTAAGTCAAAATATAAAAAGTCCATAAAAAAACTCGTTTGAGTTCGCCCGATTTTTTATTTTTTTAAATCTCTGATTATCTTTAATGGCATTTATTTAAAATTTTCTTTCTGTAAAACCATTATTAGGACTAATGAACATAAAAAAAAATGCCTAATGATGTTCTTACCAACGAATAGAATAAAATTATTATTCTTATAGCTAAGAACCTTTGACATACTCGTATTTTGTATGTGTAATAAGTTTTATCCTACAACATTTTTATAAACTAAATAAAAACAAAATAAATATTCTAAATTGCTTTTTTTATTTTTTATTATTTCAACCTCTACTTTTCTAACATTACCGTAAGTTATCAAAAATAATAATAACCAAAGCAAATAATTTATTAAACTACTTCTAACAAGAATGTATTACTGCAACACGATATCAAAGTTTATTTTCAAAATAACAGAACAGCCAAAGGATCGCAAGTATAAAAGTAAATAGCCATTGCGGGCCTTTCTAATAGGCCATGTGTAGTAAAAACAATAAAAATACGGGGTATAAAAGCTTTTGAAATAACTATTAACTACGTACTTTTTGCCTTCATTCCAACTAGTATCTTTACCATCAACAGAATATATTTAGTTAAGTATCTAAGGCATTAACAGTTAGTAAAATATCATGGCTGTATGTTAAAAAATATTTCAGAATAATAAAAATATTCTGGTACATTCTTTACACACGACATCTGGTCCCAAGCTAAGCAGAGTTTGTTCTTGCAGTGCTTTCCATTGCTGTGAAACTAGATAACTGATATACTTCTTTCTTTTTCCATACATTAATATCTCGATATTTACACACAGGACAAAGCACAAATGTTTGCCCTGGGCGGGAATCGAATCTGCAACCTTCGGCTTGGCAGTCAGAGTCGCTAACCACAAAGCCAACTGGCCTGTCAATATATATTTATTACTATTTACTGAGTTTACTTTAACTATTCAATATTGTACTGTACTTAACTAATAAGGACTTTATGTCAAAGAAAAAAAAAACAATTATTTTATATTTGTAGGTATTTTTTTACTTTCATTGATGCTTTTACGAGGGTTTATAATTAACTAAATGCCTTAAAACCATTTAAAAACAAATCGTTTTCTCAATTTCATGAGTCACTTCCTACTCCCACACCCCCATTTCCAAAACACCCTCAACTTTAAATTCCCATAAATAAATTACACTAACAACCTTATACAGGTAGAGGCGAAACGTCAACGTTACGTTTACGCGTACAGGGTGTGCAAGTTAACGATGTCATTAAAGCAGATGATTGCGTTACCTGCCCGGCCGCGTTACATTACATGTAGTGTTAATCACTTCATTAGATTGATACAGCCTGTAGGTGTAGTGTTAAACAAGCGGCACGCTTTGATGGCCGTTTTGACGATTGTCCGTCCGCTCATGAAGTTTCATAATAATTTACAGCTGCATTTTAAGGAATTATTGCTGTACTTTATTTTTGCGAGACGACAATAATAATTTGGATTTATATTGCCCAGATTATTTGGGTTCAGAGCCATATGTACCCTTGGTCCTTCGCTTATAGGTTTATTACAATCGTAGTTTTGGCTAGTCTAAGAATATTTATAGAAAAAAGTAGCCAAGTGCGAGTCAGACTCACACACGAAAGGTTCCGTACCAAGCTCCAATATTTAACAAAACGCCGCGAACAACACGTTGCCTGTAATGGGGCACATTTAATTGATATTATTTGCTGATAAAGCGGTCATACTCTCTATGAAAATTTCAACAGTCAACCTATTATGGTTCATCAAACAGCTGACAGACAGACGGACGGACAGTGGAGCCTTAGTATCATACTTTGGGTAGAGAACCCTAAAAAGAACCGTTTGATAGACAAGCATAATATAAGTTTAGGTAAATCCCAATAAGAGGTGGCGGTAGTTACTAAAAGACAATCACACAGCTAATTTGACACCCACCGGCTAACCACTACCTGATAAAGTATCTAGAAGTTTTGAACCTATCCAGCTTTAATGATGAATTAAGCAATATTTTCCCGCTATTTACTTAGAGTAAAACCTCGGCCATAACGTTGTCCCCAAGTGCCTACAACGTTAATGTTATGACAATGTACACACAAAGACAATTAGCGCGTATTATGGAGGCATACCCTGAATACGTCTGCATTAGGGATGTGACTTTACTGTTGTGTTTTATCCGCAGTCGAGTAGTAAGGTATTCGATTTTTTTCGATGGTGGAATTTTTTCACAAATCTTTCCTCTGTATAATATTAGTATAGATTATTTATCTTGTCTTACTCTTTACCAGTCTCTTTAGAGAATCGAATCTGCATGAGTTTATGCTTTCTATTTTCAATGCATTGTCGATCCTGAGACATCAAATTATAATATACCTAGTTAATATCTCACCCCCTTACCGTTCTTACCAAAACACATTAATACAAGTGCTTCAGAATATTAATAAGTCCAACAGACACCAATATTCTATTAAAATCCGCACATACCGACTATACATAAGGCCAGCGCCACACTAGAGAGGCTCATCCGCCGCAGATTCACAGGGGCGTATCTATGAAAATTCAATTTGCCTCGGCCGACATGTTTTTGTACCACCCAGTGTACAATGGACGCGGCATCTATTAGTATTTGCATTGCACTGAAAGCAATCTGCAATGCAAACGCGTTTATGTAATACGCTCTGGTTACAATAGAAATCCGAGAGTATACATGCCAGTGGCTCGGTGTGTATTTTGTGTGGGATATACGATTGATTTTGAAATTATCTTTTGAGTACTCTCCATTTTAAAGTGGTTGGCGTGACCTACGGTTTGAGTTTTATTTGTAGTTCTTCGGTTTTCTTTACGCATGGCCATAAAGGGCTCGATTCTGAAAATGACACTAACTCGAGGATGTTTCGTCGCGGTCTCCATGCTCAGTATCTTTTGCTAACTACGCTAATACTACTAATCACGTCAGAGATAAGCTCTCCGAGGCCTCCGTGACGCATCTCGCCGACGTAGTTGGTATTAGCTGAATAAGGGGGCTGATCCAAACTAATTAGAGCTTGTACTATTAAAATGAAAATATTTTTATTCAAATAGGCATTTACAAGCTCTTACGGCGGCACGTTCACATGTGAAGGAAGTACAATATCAACCTACGCCCTTCTAATATCACAAGTGTCGGTTTGTTACCTCTTCACGACTATGAGCTTTACCGATATTTATAAAATGAGGTATAAATATGTATAGCAACAAGTATTGCGGACAGACAGAAATGTTGACAAATACGAATAGAGATTTTATTGTATATTACTAGCTGTCCCCCGCGGTTTCACCCGCGTTCCCGAGGTATGTAGCATTTTCCCGGCACAAAAAGTATCCTATGTTACTTTTAATACCTCCAAGAATATGTGTACAAAGTTTCATGATAATCGGTTTAGTAGTTTCCGCGTGAAAGCGTATCAAACAAACTTACATTCACATTTATAATATTATTGTAAATTATTAAATATTATTTAAAGACGTATCTTTACCAAGCAATAATAATTAACATATATATTAGAATTAATTAAATACTACCTCCTCCCGACACGCTTTGTAGTGCTTCTTCGAATCGTAGGTTTTGGTATTAAACCCATAATATAACCCCTTCACACATTCAATTATGCTCGAATTTTCCAATTACCAGCCAATTTTTTGAATTCTCTGTCCCTAAAAACCATTTATATACATATCAGAAAAATTATTATTTTATTATCAGAAAAACATTGTCCAGATCGGTCCAGCCGCTCTCAAGTGTCATCCTTACCAACGAACAGTGTGTATTTTCTATTTACATAGATACAGCTTTAACTTAAAAAATGTACACAATGTAAACTCAACCTAACATAAAAAATTCAGCTGGTATTTTCGTTGCCCCTACCACTTTCAAATGTAAAGCCTGCAACAGATTACAGCTAACACGCATGACAAATTTGGAAGCGGCATATATGCGGAATGTTGTCGTGAAAGGAGCTCGGTTCTTGCCATATGCCATACGTTGACTTGAGATCAGAATATGTTCTACCATTTACTAATATCTTCACATCTTCTTCAATCGATATTAAACTGTATTTTATATCCATTAGAATGGAAATATCAAAATGTTTAACAATTTCATACGCCAAGTAGAACTCATAAAAAACATAAAAGTAGAAAAATGTAATATATCATGAGTGCTCTATCGGCTAAACTCAATGAGTTACTATGATTTTTTAAGAGCACATCAAATATAGACAGGAAGAAAATCGTATGAATCTTTTTTTCATGAGAATGAAAGGTGTCTATTTGTTCTTTATCTCGGTGTATATTAATTATATTATAAGTACATATAAAAAAGGTATATCTATTATATTAGTGAACCAACCCGATATACCTGTAACTCAACAAACGAAGATCAATGTATGCTGTATCACTACATAGTATAAAACAAAGTCGCTTTCTCTGTCCCTATATCCCTATGTATGCTTAAATGTTTAAAATTACGCAACGGATTTTGATGCGGTTTTTTTAATAGATAGGGTAATTAAAGAGGAAGGTTTATATGTATTAGTATCTACATTGCACCTGAGCGAAGTCGGGGCGGGTCGCTAGTCTTTAACAAACTACCCAAACACATTCAAGAATTACCCCTGCATACATTTAAAATGGTAGTAAAACGATTATAATGATTTATAAGACCTTGTACTATAGAAAAAATAATATTTCTATTTCTCTGTTTTCCATAGTACAATTCTGCTGAGCTTGGGACCGTGCGTGTAAAATGTCCCAGAATATTTATAAATTAAACTGCATGAACTCCACGAAACAGAAATATTCCTGTATACCATGTCAACAACAGCGTTGTATGGCCATATAATATTTAACAGACTACCAATTAGATTGGTTACTCCTTTGTGTTTGGGCCTATACAACCACACTGCCTCTCACACCCCCACGGGTTACTATTGACCCATTCCACTCTCACCCTCTGCTCTGACTAGAGCATCTAAGAAGGTTTAAAGCGATTAACTTCTATTTTAAACCTTATTACTCGGGAATAAGGTATGTGTCTATAATTTTTTTATTTTGTATGAGAAATTTCGGAGATTAGATTCAAACTTAAAAAAACTTTACCTCTTTATCTTTACTAATCTGTATTTTTGTATGTAACGAATAAATTTAAAAAGTACAGGACCAATTTCCAAATTTTTTTCAGCGTTGTAAAGCTACACTATCCCCGAGTGACAGGATATAAAATATTTTCAAAATAAATGATGGATCCTTACTATAAGTCCAATAATGTAACCAAAGGTGTAAAAAAATCCTTACATCGCGTGTGCCGCGAAAACCAATTAATGATAGAAAGAACAAAATGTAATCTAACATCCCTCGGTAACTCAGGTGAAACCGCGGGGGACTGCTATATTATAATAAAGGTATTTTTTAATTAGGCGCTCTGCTCTTTTAACAATAAATTTATCTTATACTACCTAACTACATTCTTATACTATTTTAATAATCTACTACTACTACCTACATTCAGAAGAAAAGTGATTTTAAGAAATCACTAATTCCTTAATAGCTCCTAGAAACATATGCTATGTTATCCTAAGATACATTTGATCCTTCGAAGACGCGGTTGAAACCACGATGGAATTAATGTAGAGTTTAAAAGTCAATTTAGCACTGGAATCAGCCTTTATTTACTAAAACTTATAGAGAGATACCCAACAGCATCACCAGACGCTGTTATGGAGAAGCTTCCCCCAGGGCATAAGCTCCCGTGGCTGACGTGGAAGTCCCTCAACAGACTCCGAACCCAAGTCGGCCGTTGCAGGGACAATCTGTGCCGATGGGGTTACAGTACAAGCAACCACTTGTGCACTTGCGGCGCCTCCCCTCAGACAATGGCACATCTATTGTCGTTCCCTGCGTGCCCCTCATCTTGCACTCCAGAAGACCTGTATAATGCTACAGACGACACAGTACGCCTGGCAGAATTCTGGTCTAAACAAATTTAGCCAAAACGATCGACACGCAAAAAAAAAAACTAAAACTAAAAAAGGAATGTCGTTCATTAATATCAATCCAACCTTTAAATTAACATAATAACGTTAAATAATGCAGTGTATTCCTTAGAGAGTACACGAGAAGACAAGGGGACTCCAAACAAAACTTGCTGTGATCAAATTAGTTCCAATATTAATCATATTTGGATCAGCTTTGAGAATACCGCTCTTGTCGCTATTGGCTAATTAATTTAAGTAAATTGGATTTTTGATTGGTTAAAGCAAGATTCTATCGAATTAATATGTAATATTGGATTGAATATAGTTATGATATTAATGAAGGAACCCTTCTTTCATATAATAAATCATGGTTTCTAAATCTGAAATGTAACCTTGCATGATATCTATACGATATATATCGTATTTTGAGGAATTAATATCGTATCTTTAGGGCAAGAGTGTTAAGAGACGTGTGTAAAATTGTGTTTTATTTTTAATTTAAATTGATTCTTAAAACTTTTGTAAAAAGGGGGCTTAAGGTTTGAATGAAAATATGTATTTTAAAACCTCCACAAAACTTTATATTTCAAGAATTATGAAAACTACTGGATAATTAAAACACTGCACTGTAGTATTAAACCGTATTATTTTCGCAATAACAAAGGCAGGGGGTCATAAAACCGTGAGAAGCAAACCATAGTGCGATTCAGAAAACTGACAGCGCCATCTAGTAACAATAAAAGTAACTAAATTAATTAATCTAACAACAACATTAAAAATAAAACGGCGAAAACGATTTTTTTTTAAATGAACCGATGCGTATTAAATGCACAGATATAGTTGGCCATATAGGTAACATTTTATCTTAGGAAGGCGGTTGACGCGGAGCGGAAAGCTAGTAATGCAATAAAGGAGTCTGTATGAATGTTTGTTATGATTTATTTATCAAAATAAATATTTTTTCAAACTGAAAGGAGGTTTGACACAAAGGTAACAGTATTATATATAGCCTTTTATTAAATAAAGAGAATATAACGATGCGGAATGAAAATTCTCAATTCAAAATCAATTTACTAAAGACCTGGTGGCATCTTTTTTACACTAAGCCGATCAACATTTAAATTTTATTCCGAGACCAACACTATCATCACACTATAGATTTATTAATGAGATGCATAAACATAACCGAATTCCGCGTGGACGTGAACCAACGGGTCAGACACACAATGGCTCTCGCATTATTTGCATTTTCACTGAACTGGCCAATCTGCATTGCAAACTTCTCCTATGCGATGCAAGCTTTCACAAACATTATTTACCGTCACGAAATTCTACAATATTCTTTATTAAAATGTGATAAGGGCGAATATCGCTTGATTAATAGTGTGGAGGTGAGTATTTTGGTTTGTAACGGTATAATGTGTCGGCTTGTCACGGGTTGGCTTTGACGCGTTTATATGACATGTACAAACAATTGTTCAAACATTGTTTAGCTGATGGCTTGTTTAATTCCGTTGTAATCTAAATCGGATATCGTTAAGCGGTATTTATTGTAGACATCAAAGGTTTGAATTTGGAATGATAATGGATAGGGTAATTCATTCTGTTTTAACTCGAAGCGTTTCCCAAACTTTTGTCTAAGCCCCTTACATTTGAATGCTTTCATATCTAAACATATAGATTTAACAGACGATATATATGTAATGGACAAGGAAAATATATTTCATAAACTATTTACAAGCAAAGGAATAGTGGTAAAAGATTATAAGTGATTGTCCCTGTAACTAAAACACAAAGAAAGTTTTGAGAGCCAGTGTTCCTAGTAACAAACATCACTTTGACTGATCCTCAGACATAGATCTATTGACTTTATTCACTGCTAAGAAAACGAGTCTAAATTAGTTGGAATTAAGATTGAATATTGACTGTACGGTTCTCAGAGGATTGCACTGTTTTGTCATCAACGTATAAAATAACATTTAAAAGTATATATATATATATATTTTTTTATGCCACTTGGGCCGACAAACAAGCAGACGGTCTACCTAATGGTAAGTGGTCACCGCCGCCTATGGACATTGGCAACACTAGGAGCATCGCCAATTTTTAAACTTCGCTTCCTCTGGTGATTTGTTTAATACTATTACGTTTTTATTACACATCGTGGAATTTTAAAACGACCATCAAATTTACACTTAGTGCATAAAAATTGGTACACGCGTCACGTCTTCGATCGATTACGGATCCCGATCGTAAACATGGCACTTTCAATTGCATGAGTGTGTAAAGCTGGTGTTCCTCATTTTATCGACCAGACATTCAATAATTATCCTTATCCATTTGACAATAAAGGTTATTTAAGAGGTAAATTTAACCTTGTATTGTTGTAGAATCGAAATTTTATGTGTTTACGTTTGGAGGCCTTTTAAAGTTTGAGCAGTTGATACTGTTTATTACAGCTATGTGTAAGTTTGTCAGTGATTTGTTTCACTTTAAATAATTAAATTCATACAATTGTATGACGACAGGGAAAACATTTTTTAAATTATCAACCCTATCCCCATTCTATCACGCATTAAAAATGTACAAACGCGGTTTTAACTCCCATCAATTTCACATACCTAATGTAAACTAAATGATTTTTTGGATGTATGGAGTGTTTTTTACGCGAATGTATCCATCCGCATTATCATGCCCATAAAAACTGACATATTTTTAATTTCAAATACAAAATTACAACCAACGCCATGTATTTGTCAAACATTTTATAATTGTTGACGAATTTTAGATACTATTTGTAAATTAAAAGACAAAAATATGTTACCTATGTTTATGTACTGGCTGGCTAACCAAAGATTTGTTCCAATAAATATTTATTATTAAATTTTATTTGATAGCAGTAACAGAAAGTTCAAAAGAGTAATTTTAATTCTTTAATTTAATACTTTTCCAGACATTTTCTATAAAATAAATCAGAAACATAAAGTCTTGTTCGTAGCGTTTTACGTAGATGGCTACGAACACGTGCTACGAAAACTAGTAAATACGTCTGGTAAGCATATTTTACCTTTGGTCCAATTAACTTTTCTAGGACAGCTTAACTAGAGACTGAAATTTCTGTGAATTTGGTCCAAATGAAGTGGGACTGACGATTCTATGTTAAGGAACGATGATGAACGAGAGAAAGGAGAAACGGCGAATGTAACATATATTTTGTGATATTTCGATGAATGTAGGCAGTACTGAGAGATCTGTCTTTCTTGTCAGGTATAATGTCGATGAAAATATTAATTCATAAATATTATTTTTTATATTATTTATAATAGACTGGCAAACAGGCAGACGGTCCACCTGATGGTAAGTGGTCAACGCCGACTATGGATATTTGCAACATTCGGGGATCGCCAATGCATTGTTAAACCTGAGATGTGAAGTTGTTGATGGGCCTGTAATTTCCCCGGCTCCTTACCTTTCTAACCGTAACACAAGTGCACTACTTACCCGGTCGAACTGTGCACTAGATTTATACTGTTTCAGAACATGGCGTCAATAAAATTTCTATATTGTTTAAACAGATATAAATTAACGGATTCCGCGACTAAAGTAGGTATAAAGGTTTATTACGTTAGTATCATAACGAAACAAGCAAACTATTCACTGACGGAATACGTAACGAGACGGTTTGCTACAAATTTTTAACTAGTTCACATTGTGATAAGAGGAGCGGAAAATATTTAACGTTCTATTTTTAAACATCTATTTCACAAGTGTAATAAATTTGTTTAATCATAGCGAAGCTGTTTACTGTCAACTGACAAAAAAAATAATAAAGATTGGCATCAAATAGATATCCATTTTGTTTTTGAAGTTAGCATTAAAAACCGGCGCGCCATGAGAGGGTAAAAAAGAGTTTTGGCGTTACGATTTTTGTAGCGGATGTGACGTTTGCTACAGTAAACTAATGTTGCCGGAATTCATACGGCATATTTTTTCGGCTTTGACATTTTTCGAATGATCTTCAAATTTCGCGTGATCTTACTTTATAGCATCACAACTAATTGTCATGCCTGAATCCTCTATTGCTATGATGGGGCTACGCTTTTCCATTTTTAAATATTTTTTGTTTAATGTATCTCCTGTCCTAATTTTATAAAACATACATTCAATTGAATAAAAAGTACAGATAACCTACAGAAATTTCACTTTTGCGCGTGTGCACATTGATACACGCACTCTTCTTTTTTCCCCATTTAGGTACCTATTTATGACTACAATTTAACATTTAATATTGTTTGTAGGTCGGCGCATTCAGCATATTATTTAGGCACGTACGTAATTTTTATTTTTTATGTTTGTTAAACTTCTTGGTTCTAAGTGGTAGGTTCTTACTGACCTAGTGGTTGAATTATGAATGTAATATATGTTGCCTTAGCAAAGTGAAACAAAACCTGCCACGGTAAAAGGAAAGGTTTCCTTTTACTACTTTTTTTGTGGTAGGTACCACAGCATCAGCTTCATAATATACAAAGAATAAACGCTCATACTCGCACGCTCCCGCCTCCGCCTATCACAATAAACACAAGCGAAATGGAATGAGCTCGACGCACGCAGTTCACTCAAATGGAGCAATCTCATTGATACGTTTATAGAGATTGAATGTTGGCCGCGGATTTGCTAAATGAAATGCGGTAACATTATGCGATTTGACTGCTTCTGTGACTATCGGCTTTTAGGAAATGTTACATATTGCTGGATATGTTTATTGTTGTTATGTAATATGCTAGCTGTGCCTCAACTGCTTTGCAGTCCCATAAATTTAATGTTACCTAGTTTTTAATTATGTTTTTAAACTAAAATTGTTGCAGATAGGATTGTAAGTTTTTTGCTTAATGTCCTGTCGATAATTATCTATAAATAAATAGGCAAAGAGAAAATAGTTAACCACCATTTTCTGTAGTGTTTGTGAATCGGCTTTTTATTTTTTTTAGTAGCACACCTCATACCGCCAACAAAAGCTCAAAGCTGAAGGATTTTAAATATTGGACGATAAATCCTACCCGTGGTACCCAGTTTTTTTATCTGTGTGCCAAATTTAATTTAAATTCCATCAGCCGTTTGAGCCTAAGAGAGACAAACATTCTAGACAGACATAAAGTTTAGACAACAACTCTATGGACGCCAATTTATGATTAACTCGATAAAGAATTTACAAAAAAAAATGCCACTTCATTTTTTTTTTCCTTTAATTTAATTTTTCCAAGAATGATTCTACATTATGCCACTCAGACAACAAACCAAGATTATAGACATAAAATACCAAATCCGACAATTAAAATGGAAATGGGCTGGACCTCTAATAAGAAGTAAGAAAGATAAATGGGCCAAAGAAGTGACGGAATGGTGCCCTAGATATAAGAAGAGACACAAAGGTGGTCAATTTCGTCGATGGGAAGATGATATAAAAATGGTGGCAGGAACGACCTGGACGAGAAAAACCTTTGATAGATCGTTGTGGAGAATTGTTGGGGAGGCCTATGCTGAAAAAAGCAAGACAATCAAGAAACCGGTGTCTAACAGAAATATTATTTAAGTACAACCTAAACTAATTTAATTTGTAGTATTAAGTAGAAATAAATTCATTGTAACTTATAAGATTGTTAATAAAGGCTATTATTATTATTATATTATTATGCCACTCAGATAACATGTTTTCTACAACAATTTCTGCCCGTCAGCTGTCTTTGCAACATGTCCTGGTGCAACAACCCTTGTCCAGTCCATTTCTCATAGAGTCGGCTGCTACTCCGCGTCGCCTCGGGTGCACACGCCAGCCTGGTTCAAATATCCATTTATTCTATTCATCTCGTTGAGAGTTCTGTCTTAGTATTTTATTCCATAGTTTAAAATATCAGCTGTGTTAGTATTAGTTCAACTTCGAATTCGAACATCGATAATAATATTAAAAAGCGACAAAATTTGTATGTTAGACGTATTCTCCGAAACTAATCATCCAATTTCAAAAATTCTTTCACTGATAGAAAGCAACACTATTGCTGCGTGACATAGGCGTTTTAACACCTCAGGAACGTAGGTAAAACCACGGGATAGAAAATAGTTTTAAAAAAATTTATATTATTTTGTACTCGTATTTTTAACAAGGAAACCAAAAAACAATAAGCTTAAAAATAAATTGCTATACTTTCAGTTTTTCCAAGTAACCTTTTTTTTTGTGTGTACAAAGAGACAGATAAGGAAAACCTCACATGGCTTCATTTCTTCGGAACCCTTACAAATTCTAATAAAATGACAAGTGTCTCGCGGTAGCTGCCACCGTGTCCGCGAGTAAGCGTGTTTCTTGATTCAAAATCAATTACAGTATACAGGTTAAGACGACGTAATCTCTAACAATAATAAATACAGCTTTTAACTATTACATAACGCATAGTTATGTTATTTACTAACATAACTAACGCGTAAGTCCCGTAACGACGTAACGGTAATGATAACAAATGAACGAGCCCAAGCCGAAGCCTGGGCTTCAGGGAGCCTCAGGGATCCAGGCTTTGAAGGGCGCAGGTAAAGATTGGGGCACACGGGCTTTACCCTTGAAAAGCTTTCCTTCAAGCAAATACATGATCAATAATTACGTAATGGTATTGATGTTAAACCTTTTTTACACATAACTAGCTGTCCCGAGAGACGTTGTCCTGTCGAATGTCCATAGAAAAGTTCCATAAAGAAACAATGCAGGAATACGATCGCAGCGCCACCTCCCGGCTCTAACTGTGAATCTAAACTATTCTCGAATCCACTGGAACACACACAAACAAATTCATCAAAATGATTCCAGCCGTTTAGGAGGAGTGCACTGACATACACATACACACGGACAGAAGAATTATATATTGATTACAGGTAAATACTTACAGACATCTTGGAAATTTATAATACTAGAAAATGGCCATTGTGTTGCCTATATTAAAGAACAACTTTAATAAGCATCGTATTTATTGAGGTTCCTTTATGTGTACTTTATTTACGCAAAAAATATATAACACATTTCTATTCATTTTTTAATCTATTTCTATACCTGTTGTGCATCAGACTAAACATAATTTTAATCAATAGAGTAATAGACTTCTCTGTCAGTTAAAACAAAACCATTTATATTTAAGACTGTTTAAGGTCACGTGTCTACCGCTGCAAAATTATTCATATTATTAAAATAGAAAGAGATGTGTATATATTTTAAGTTGAACAATCCACAACAGAATCGACATCACCCTAGTCTGCTATCACTTAAATATCCCGCAAGTATATACTGCGGACAAATGAAGCAAGATTCTGACGCGACGGTATCCTAGAGAGGGAAAAAGGAGAAGAGGCAGACCACCTAAAAGGTGGGATGACGACATTAGACTAGTGGCAGTAGTGTCGTGGAACAGAATGGCTCATGAGAGACACGAATGGAAAAGGTCCTAGTGGCGGAATGGCGGGACAGGCTTTCGCGCCCTACCGCCGGCCTCGACATAGTCGGGGCGTTCCGGCCGGTGCTCAAGCGCTGGCTCGGGAGGAGGCACGGCTCCCTATCGTTTCGGGCGACGTAGGTAGATACTCTCGGAGCACGGTTGCTTCGGGAAGTACCTGTGTCGCATAAACAGGGAGCCGGACGCCCGGTGTCACCACTGCGTCGACTGCCTGGGAGGACACGGCGCGGCACACGCTGGCAGAGTGTGCCACTTGGGAGGAGCCGCGCCGTGCCCTCATCTCTGGAGTAGGCAGCGACCTCTCTCTGCCGGCCGTGGTCGAGTCGATGGTCGGCAGCAAAGAGGCCTGGGACGCAGTGGTCACCGACGCGACGACCGTCTCGCAGAAGGTGGCTGCGGAAAGGGAGAGGGAGATCTCAACCTTTCACCCGATCCGCAGCAGATGCATCGGGCGTCGGAGGAGGGCGGCGTCACAACATTAAACAGAACTATGAGCTCGCCGAACAAAACGTCTGCATGTCATACCAAAAGACAAATTGGAGCTTTTCCGTAATAATCACCGTGAAGTCGCAGTCTCCAGTAAAATGACGTCAAATCGGTAGCATTGTAATTTTATTCGGCGCAGGATCATTTGAATGGCCTACATTTAATATTGGAATCCAAAGACGATTGCGAAGATTTGTTGATACATTTCCGTTGATTTTGAATGTATTTATTCATGAAACTCCTGTTATTGCGATATTTTATTGGTGAAATGGTCTATAGGTAGATTATGTCATTCAAGAAATACTTAAAATAATAATCGCATGGTATAAAATTTTCAAATAGGGCTGTAAATAAATAACTCGAATAACTCTTTTTGTCATATTTTTTACAGCTTTACCCCAAAGCAAAATGGACATAGGACACTATGAAAGTAGCTAAAATAAAAATATTTTAGTATACTAGAAAAACTTATTACAATAAATTTTACGGACAAAACTAACTTTATACACAGCATATTAAAAGTGACTAAGTTAGTACTTAAAGTATCAAAATAGTAAGTACGCTCTCGTATAGTTCGGATATTAACTTGCGTTTACCGAGTTATTTTAGTGTCTTTTTATTACCTACCTAGAATCTACAATTATTATAAAGGGAGAGAGTGGATTTTGAAATTTACATATATGTTGAGAATAAGACATGCAAAAAAAATAGATATCTAGTAATTCTTTTCGCTGGATCTCCTTCTCTGTCAAGTCCCAAACAAGGAAACTCGAAACGTGTTTCGCTTTTACACGAAGCATCTATAGGACGTATTAGACCTGCTATGAAGTGGGTCGATTTCCTGTTGAGTTTCCTTGTTTGGGACTTGACACAGAAGAAAATCTAGCAGAATTAGTTGCTAGATATTAGTTTTGTATAATCTCACAATGGATTTCCACAAGGTCTGCCTGCGTGTAGTAGCTTCAGTTACTTTCAATTCGACCTTCATAAGTGCCCTTCGCAGCCTTGACTGAATAAAAAGTTTTGAATTTTGCCCAAATTAGTTGTGTTCACAATATCTGTGAGGCTCCAATACTTTACCGTACCAAAATTTTACCGTATTAGGGCATTTTCACACCATGCCCACTGTTACAACTTTTTCAGCGGGGAATAAAAAAAAAACAAAAGTTCTCCGGTTCAAAAGAGTTTATTTAAGAACTTAAATTAAATATGTTGTACAAAAAGCATAAAAATTAGAGCCAGCTAGACTCAGCGCGTGGGTCTGGAGTAAGGTTGTGTTTTGTCTATTTAAAAAGAATCTAAAGTTGAGCGCCACTGACAGGAATGGCTGTCAGCCCGTTAAGAAAGTTTTAAAGAAAATTCGTGATTAATGTTCAGAAGGAACTATAGTAATATAATTATAAGGGGTACCGCTACAGCATCCTTCAAGCGAAGCAAGAACAGCGAAAAGAAGCCCAGCGAGCAAGCAAGGCAAGCGCCACGTGTCCGGCTTCCGCTCCACACGGCACACTCCGTAAGCTGTCCTCACGGCCCGCACCAAGCGCGTCACGACCCGCACCGCAACGCTTCGCGGCACTCACAAAATACTACACGTACTTTTTATACAGTAAGTTAGTACAGAACTGTTACGGCTCGTACAGAACGGAACCGTAAGTACTGAAATTTTTACGGTGCCGAATTTTCTACGTAACACTATATATTTGAAAAATTCTTTCACTATTAAAATAAAATAAAAAATTAAAATAAAAGAGCCTTTTATTTCTCGTAGATTCAGTTTCTATATATCTTTCACTATTAAAAGCACATTATTCCAGATGGACATAGGCTATGTTATAATATCAGGTACAATAAATCCCTCGAGAACGTGGGTGAAACTGCGGGCTAGTAGAATCGTATGTTTAACCTTTCCAAGGGAAGGTGTAAATTTAGTTGTAATTTGGCACTCAGAAAGAATTTCTGGATTATGGCGCCATAATCAAGAACGAGAAACTATAAGCACACAACGCTATTGAACGCATAGTTTTCCCATTTCTACTCTGATTGAACTTATTATAGATCATGAGTATAAGGAATTAGTTCCTCATTACGGTTTTCTCGTTGCGCTACGGAATGGGATTCATTGAAAAGTTTGGGTGTAAAAGGTTGTGGCGACATCTATGTACACGCCTACAATCCTTCACCGCCCGCACTACAGTGATGTGGCGACATCTATGAACGATGAAATGATATGAGAGAGAAATAAAATAAATTATTATATATTATATGAACAAGTAGAAACACGCGAGAATCCTACATCGCACTATCAAGATTCTCTCAGGATTTGATACATTAGGCCGGGGAAAAAGTCTTTTCGCATTATAGTTTTCGCGTGCTACATCCTCGGCCTCGTCGTGACTCCTTCTGGAGTCAGTCGAAGGCCAAATGCAAGCCCTAATAGTAAGTTCCTAATAAAAAAAAAATAAAAAAATTATGTATGAACTTGTAATAAAATCTCTTTGGCTATACTTTTTGTATCTGGCTGGTTTTGATATCATTGAAAGTTTAAATTTTAAAGAACATAATTCCAAATTCAAATTAGGAAAATGTGTGATTTGCATTTGTTTTTCTTACCGCCAAGATGAGTGAATCTAATGAAGAAATTCGATACATTATAAAATTTTACTACAAAAAACGTAACAATGCAACGCAAGCCGCGTAAAAAATTTGCGATGTTTATGGACCAAGTGCAGTGTCTGTGAGAGTAGCACAAATTTGGTTTAAGCGTTTTCAATAGGGAAATTTTGATGTTCAAGATGCACGTCGCTCTGGTCGCCCTGTTACGGATAAAATGGATGCCGTTTTTGAAAAAGTGGAGCAAGATCGGCATATCAGTAGTTACGACGTAGCTGAAGAACTGGGAATTGACCACAAAACAGTTTTGGCGCATTTGAAAAAAACTGGGTACACAAAAAAGCTAGATATTTGGGTACCTCACGAGCTCACTGAAAGAAACCTTATGAACCGTGTACTCAGTTGTGATTCTTTATTACGACGTAATGAAACTACCTTTTTTACCTTTTTTGAAGAAACTGATAACTGGTGATGAAAAGTGGATCACGTACGACAAAAACGTGCGAAAAAGGTCGTGGTCAAAGGCCGGTCAGGCTTCACAAACTGTGGCGAAGCCCGGGTTAACTAGCAACAAGGTGATGCTGTGTGTGTGGCGGAATTGGAAGGGCATTATTCATTGTGAGTTGTTACCACCAGGCAGGACCTTCGGTTCTGAACTCTACTGCGAACAACTGATGAGATTAAAGCAAGAAGTTGAGAGAAATAGGCCGGAATTAATCAACAGAAGGGATGTGGTTTCTCATTATGATAACGCTAGACCTCACACATCTTTAGCCACTCAGCAAAAATTAAGAGAGTTTGGGAGGTATTAATGCATCCGCCGTATAGTCCTAACCTTGTACCTTCAGATTTCCACCTGTTTCGGTCTCTTCAGAATTCTTTAGGCAGTGTCAGGTTAACATCACGAGAGGACTGCCAAAACCACATGTCGCGGTATTTTGATCAGAAGTCCCAAAATTTCTATAGCAATGGGATCATGTCCCTACCTACCAGATAGCAAAATGCTATCGAACAAAATGGTACCTACATATTTTAGTTAAATGTAAATAAACTATATTAAAAAATGTTTTGAATTTTCTTAAAAAATGCGAAGAAAGATTTTCCCCAACCTATTATATACAAGCATCCAACATCAACAGTGGTTGACCGCGGTCCCCAGGCATGATCACCTAGCCTGGCGGAAGATCTTCCCTTTTAAATGGAGGAGTCTCATACCTCGCTCCACCATAAGATAATAAAACTACTCACCCATACAATAATTATTTAATTGATAGAAAGCTACACTATTCGTGACATAGGCTATGTACTCCCGGGAATTATTAGGTACCCCGGGAACGCCGGTAAAACATTGAGTCAGTAACTATGTAAGATATTGGACTTGTACAAAAAATGACTTTGATGATTTAAGTTTGACTTGAGCAGCATGACCTAGAGAAAGATTACTCGTAAAATAGTTTTTTTTGTAACGAGTAGAAGATTAGCGCTTTTGTACATTGTGAGTGGAATTGTCCCATTATATGAAAATTTTGTTCATACAATCTCATATTGTTAATCTTAGTGGCTTTTTTACGGTCCGGGTGGGTATTAGTTGAGATGAAAATATGAGTCGGTCTGTACCAATTATGTTCAGGTGTATTTTGAATAAACTGTGTTTTATTTGTGTAAGTAGTAGAGCTCTTAGTGCAGAGTTCGTCCGGGGAAGTATAACCTTACCCATTTCCGCCATGAAGCAGTAGATCACTTGTATTACTGCGTTTCGGTTAGAAAGGTCAGGGGGCCGGTGAAATTACAGGCACATGAGTCTTAACAACTTCACGTCTCACGCGGTAACCACTTACCATCAGGTGGACCGTCCGCTTATTAATCAGCTCATGTGGTATAAAAAAAATATTTTGCGGTAGGTTATTATCTTGTCAAATGAACCAAAACCGGCACATGGTGTAACTTGGATTCGAATGTAAATACAAATTCATAATCGATTAACGGTCCAGCACGCGTGCAGATAGTAATCGCAGCTACTGTGCAATCGATGTAATAAAAAACCGACTTCAGCTTCTATTCCAAGAGCATTACACGATCACTATGCAACATAGACGAAGTAAATGAAATTCCAACACATCAATGCAAAACCGCAGGTAACCCAAAAAGGTTTTTCACTGGAAAATACGTGCTTCAATTTCAACATAAATAATTTTAAAAAGAGTCTGTATGAGGTATACTTTAAACAGGTTCTTATTATCATGAAAAAAAGCTTTTTTTCTTTACATTTTTAATAAACTTAAGTGCAACTCAGAAACGGACGTTTAGAACATAATACTGAGGCTATGTCGGGAGGTAAGTAAAAAGCTTCCATGTAACTTGACTATGTACTTTGAGCAACCAGTCGCTTATAAGTAGTTTTCAACAATTCAGAAATAATTGTCTTTTGATAATTTTAATTTTTGAGGCCAAATATACATCCCTGCAATAAGGTACTTAACTCAGATATGTGATTCTTTTAACCTCTAATTTAAGTTAAAGTCTTATTTATCCAGCACCGAACATTGTTTTCATAGAACCATTCAAAACACTGAATAAAAAAAACATGGTTTACATAAAATAATAGTAATTAATATTTTTTACCTTTATGCATTGTTTTAAACCATGCCATAAAGTTCTCCCATGCTTATAATGTAATAAAAAACCACAAACCATTCATGAGCAATAATTGCACAATTTTTGTGCAACCGCAAAATTACATAGTAGACTCCCTAAACGCAAGCAAAAACTCCGTCCGGGTATAACATAGGCTTCACCTGGGTATTACATACACGTTATGTTCACACTGCTCCAGCGTTTATCCGGGTAATGTGATATTCGCTAATGGGTTGCATTACACTCGTATTAATATTACATTTACGCTATTAACTTTTTGAAGAACAAACATAAGTACCTACCTACATTTCTCGGTTTACCCAAAGAATCAATTGCCTAAACTGGACAAGTGCAGGTTCTTATTTGCCCCCAAAATATAATTTGGGTCACTATATTCAAATTTTTTTTATTTACTTTAGAAGTTCGTGTTTGAGTCAGACTTAGAGTAAAGAATTATATTATTCCAGAATATCAAATTGCTAAATTTCGTACAGCCGTTTCGGAGTGGAGAACTTTATATATATGACTACATATTAACTTCATATATACTACATATAATACTACTATTGCCATCCCGCGGTTTCACCCACATTCCCGAGGAATATAAGGTTTCCCGAAATTATAGCATACCTAGTCACGTTCAATCGGGAATAGTGTAGCTTTCAATCAGTAAAAGAATTATAGAAATTTAATAATTAAAAATATGTAGCTTCAGATATTACCTCCTACATCCAAGCTTTATAGCTTAAGAGTCGATAGGCCATATAGCTTGATGGATTTAGGGCCTGAATCCCACACTACAGGCCGTGGGTTTGATTGCCACCCAGGACAAATATTTGTTTGTATCAACATGTCTATTTAAAAAAAAATATCCTGGGACATTCCTTTACACACGGCCATCTGATCCCAAACTGAGCTTGTACTATGGACACCAGATAACTGATATACTACATATACTACTTTTTATTTTTCTAAATACATACATATAATATATATTTACAACCAGACACAGAACAAACAGACATGTTCATGCACACAAATGCTTGTCCTGGGTGGGAATCGAACCCGCGACCTTCGGTTTGGCAGTCAGAGCGCTAACCACCAAGCCAACTGGCCTGTCACTATCTTATGCATCTATTGATATCCAACTAAAATTGAAAGACAAAACATCATTCTTACTCAACACACAATCATTTTTACGTCAAAATGCAGAACACAACACAATTATGAATTCACCTTTATAACAAAATGGATTCCATCCACAAAACATCTCTGTGCAGCTCAGATGAGTTTAAAACCTTTTTTGGGGCTTAGCTCGACGCTTTTAATGGAGTTGCCATTAGCTTAGCACTCGGCTTTCTCTGTTCTGTTACTTTTATAATGCACTCGCTGTTCACCTGGCGTTGGGTCTAAGTCTAGACTAGGTCATGAGGGTAGTATGCCTGATTTCAGTTCGATTTTAATAGATTTGTGATGATTTTGAAAAGGCGTTTTGGACTCACGCATGGAAAGTTCAGTATTTTAATAAATAAGCCCAACTTGATTTTTAAAAGCAAGCTATATTGCAATTTTGTTACAGTCATGATATTTTAACTCTTTTACAATCGACTAATATTAATGTGATTGGACACAAATTATAAACACAAAACATATTGTAAAACGTTTTTATTTGTGGATTTGTCAGGATAAAGGTCATATACATAGCCTGTCATCAAGAATTATGTTCCTTTAAAATGGATAAAAATTCTTTGTTTTGATAAATGTTTTACACTTTTTTTAGGACGTTAATTCAAATTCGAAACATAAATTCCATCAATGCTTGCATTTAATTTCTTCATAACACAACGTGCCGCCCCAATACTTAAATCTTTAATCTGACCAAAAGTTAACCCTCGATTTAACTTAGCCGACGCTCTGTTAATTATACCGACATCAATTTTGAGCTTTACCCATTTTTTTGCAAACCACCGCTGGCCCTGAATAATAGAAGGCCACAAGTATACCTAATTAAAAGTTCGATGTACAATGCTGTGGGGGACAACCCTAGCTTGGTGACGTCATGACTTTTAGACTTCACGACTTTGCTTCCGTAACGATTTTCAGACGAAAGAATCACTGGATTATTTTATTTAACTTGTAATTTTAAAACGTGTTTAGGATTTCATAAATTAACAGAGGTTGCCATATAATATACATATATTTACACTTATCCATTATTTACATACGGCCAATTTATGCCAAACCAATCAGAACTTGTTCTATGGAAACCAGATAAGTACTCAATAATTATACCTTTTCTTCTTATTGTATACTAACTGATATTACATCCAGACACAGAACAAGCATTCATGTCCAAGCACATAATCACAATTGAACCCATAACCCATTATGTGGCAATCAGGGTCTCTAACTACCACGCCAACTGGCTGTCCTAAGACTTTTAAGCCCGGTAACCCGAGGGGTTGACAAAATCGAGTTTCGGTAAAAATCACTGAGCCAAAACTCTCTCGGATGAAAAATAATGTGTCTACTGAAACGTCCTTTCAAGGCATTATCCATCCGCGTAAATTGTGAAACCAGCGTAAGTAAGGTGAAGGCAGACCTGATAGGTTGACGACAGGGCGAGCGGGGTTACTCCATAAAGGTAAAGGTTAAATGTCGCCCTTCACCGTATTTTCTACGCTCTATCTCACTAGTAAACTACGTAATTTTATGAGAAATCCGCAGGTAATTGACGAATTGTGCAAAAGTGAAATAATTACGATTCTCAAAGCATTCTGAACAAATGGACGAGAGCTGGATTGTGTTTAGATAAGGACAGACCTCCGAATTCTCTGATAACTATGAATATGTACAACCTATGCAACACTAAAAACAGCCTGAGCAATGATTGAACTAGATCAGACTGGATAGTCTTCTGCAAATGGACAGGTGACTTTTGGGAAGGGAATCGTGACGGCTGTATTATCATTTCGTTATGGAAGTACCCTGATATGGCTATAACTATACTCACCATATGTATAGATTTAACTCTTTACCGTGGTACTAAGTATCCCGTGTTAAGTCAGGTTATTAACAATCTGTTTGGCACATAGATTGTTAATAACCTATATAAAAATCCGTTTCGTAGTTTTTGGGTGAAAGAGTTAAATGTCCATACATCCTTCACAAACTTTCGCATTCATTATTATCGCAACATTAGTAGGATTATTCTCCTTCCATCTGACAGATTATGGTTTTATTTTACAAATGTAAAAGTTTGGATAATACAAAAACGACAGAACGAATTGGTATGGCACTTGGCACACAGTGGAACATATCGGATACTTAAGTAAGAGGGAAAACGTCAGATCCCATAGAACACAGGGTGAGCGTATTTTAATATAATGTATTATTTCAGTGTGGTGGCAAGATATTTTAGAAATAATTTCCTAAGCAATAATAGTACAGTTTAAACAGCCCGGGTGTAAGCCTTGCGGGGCGGTGGCGACAAGCCATAAATTTGAATGGTCAAGTGAGTTTGGACATGGAGCAGGGGTAACCAACATTTTTGTTCCACTACACTTTATATTTAATTATTCTTTAAAAATATTGCGCATTCTTGCTATGCGAGAGAAAATAATTTCCTTGTTTTATGGTCAAAACACTACCACTATTAAATATCATACATTTGTGTTGTGTATCATAATAAGTCGTCTTAATTACCGTCGATTTCAATATTTATTAAAATCTCAATATTTTTACATTTTTGCGAAGTGAAAGTTATTTTTGAAGTACTAAAGGTTTTAGTGCAGAGTTCGCCCGAGGAAGTACTACCACTATACTTATTTCCGCAATGGTGCAGTTGTGCCCTTATACAATGTTTCAATGAGAAAAGTATAGGGTAAATATAGGAGGTATGTATAGGTACAGTGAAATTACAGGCACATAAGGCTTAATGACTTCATGTCTCAGTCTTCAAGTCTCATAGATCAGCAACGTATTGACGATGTCACTGGTATTGCAAAACCTATACGCATTGACCATTTGGTGTACCGCCTGCCATTAGTACTTCCCCGGATGAATTCTGCACAAAGAGGTCTGCTACTCTAAAAACTACTGTATCTTAATTAGCATCCTTAACACTGATCAAAAAAAATTAGAAGAAAATAACAAAAAAATTAAATACGTAGCCAAATGTTGTACTCTCCTGGGACAGTCAGACTGTGGTCGCGACGCCCGGAGCTGTTATATCATGCACAAGTCGATTCACACCCTCCCTGCTCCACTGTACACTACATAGATGTATTATATAGATTAGCACAACCCTGTACTTCCTAGGTATATTAGTTTGACACCACAAGTAGATTATATATTGCATAGTAACTATTATATTGGTTGGGGAAAAAGTCCTTTCGCATTATAGTATGTATGAACTTGTAATAAAATCTCTTTGGCTATACTATTTATATCTGGCTGGTTTTGGTATCATTGAAAGTTTAAATTTTAAAGAACATAATTCCGAATTCAAATTAGGAAAATGTGTGATTTGCATTTGTTTTTCGTACCGCCAAGATGAGTGAATCTAATGAAGAAATTCGATTCCTTTTAAAATTTTACTACAAAAAAGGTAAAAATGCAACGCAAGCCGCGAAAAAAAATTGCGATGTTTATGGACCTAATGCAGTGCCTGTGAGAGTAGCACAAATTTGGTTTGAGCGTTTTCAATCCGGAAATTTTGATGTCAAAGATGCACGTCGCTCTGGTCGCCCCATTACGGATAAAATGGATGCCATTTTTGAAAAAGTGGAGCAAGATCGGCATATCAGTAGTTACGACGTAGCTGAAGAACTGGGAATTGACCACAAAACAGTTTTGGCGCATTTGAAAAGAACTGGGTACACAAAAAAGCTAGATATTTGGGTACCTCACGAGCTCACTGAAAGAAACCTAATGAACCGTGTACTCATTTGTGATTCTTTATTACGACATCATGAAACCGAACCATTTTTGAAGAAGTTGATAACTGGTGATGTAAAGTGGATCACGTACGACAAGAACGTGCGAAAAAGGTCGTGGTCAAAGGCCGGTCAGGCTTCACAAACTGTGACGAAACCCGGGTTGACTCGCAACAAGGTGATGCTGTGTGTGTGGTGGGATTGGAAGGGCATTATTCATTATGAGCTGTTACCACCAGGCAGGACCATCGATTCTAAACTTGACTGCGAATAACTGATGAGATTAAAGCAAGAAGTTGAGAGAAAGCGGCCGGAATTAATCAACAGAAGGGGTGTGGTTTTTCATCATGATAACGCTAGACCTCACACATCTTTAGCCACTCAGCAAAAATTAAGAGAGTTTGGCTAGGAGGTATTAATGCATCCGCCGTATAGTCCTGACCTTGTACCTTCAGATTTCCACCTGTTTCGGTCTCTTCAGAATTCTTTAGGCAGTGTCAGGTTAACATCACGAAAGGACTGTCAAAACCACTTGTCGCAGTATTTTGATCAGAAGTCCCAAAATTTCTATAGCAATGGGATCATGTCCCTACCTACAAGATGGCAACAAGTTATCGAACAAAATGGTACCTACATACTTTAGTTAAATGTAAATAAACTATGTTAAAAAATGTTTTGAATTTTCTTAAAAAATACGAAGGAACTTTTTCCCCAACCACCAAATACCTTGATATGGAGCTGTGGTAATAGCAAGCTATAGGTCCATATATTTGGGTGCGTGAAGATTTATAAAAAAAATACTCATTAAAATTCTGGCAACTGCACTTGGTGCTTACTTTTGGCCACATTGACGGTAAGACATACTAAGGTAGTAAATCTTATTTACAGAGCACAGCTAAATATGTCCAGAAGGGGATGTAACAATAGAAATTGTTGATTTCTGTATCGATAATCGAAGACAGCCTTCAAAGATCTGCAGGTATTTCTCAAAGGTAAATGATATTATCTTGACGAAGTTACATCGTAGCTTCTATGTTCGGCTCCGTCTCTCTCTTTGACTACGCAATCACATAAGAAGTCCGTTCATTGAGATCTTCGACGAATTTTGTGAATGACAGCGTCGCGATCATGCTCTGTCTCTTTCGTATACCAAGCAATCGGATGAGGCCGCTGTTCGCTGTCCGAGGTCCTCGATGGATTTTGTTTTAGAGATTGAGAGGCAGTTCACACCATCTCAATTTTATCTAACTGAGCGTTTCCACTCGAACATCAGCTCGTTCGCCAAAACCAGTCGAAAACTCAGCATACAAAGACTTATCATCCACCGTACCAGTGCGGAATGGATGACAGCAAAGGAGGGCTGCAGCAAATTGCATAGTCACTCACTCAGCGCGGATACAAAGCAAAACGCGAGTTGTCATCCATTTTAAAATCTGTCGCGAATGTTGCTGTCTGTGTAGACTGCGGACTTGGGGAAATTTATGGTTTGTTTCAAGTGGAATCTCAAGCGTACTTTTTCCGTACCAAATTCCATCTTGAGTTTAGCTGTGGACTACGAAACGTTATATTGGTGATGAAAAGATCCAAGCTGTATATAATAGTAATTTGATTGTATTGACAGCAATATAAGTGGCTAATCTTCCCAAAGGCATAGGCAGAGATCTCAGTAATGGACCCATGGACATGTGGAGAGCACTGTCGCCGTCTACCGGGTACATTGCCACCAAGCTACAGGTGCAAAATTATATTAGGAAAGTTTTGAAAGAATAAGCGTATTACTTGTAACTTGGAACTAGCTTGCTAGTTCATTATATTGAAGATAAAAATGTATGGGTATAGCTACTCTCTGCACAGTGCACCTCTAATTTTCTTGTTTAAGTTGTAAGTCATTATTGTTATTTTCTATTTTGTAGACTTGTTATTTTTTTTTTTTTTGTTTTTGAATGTTCCCTATATTAAATATTTTGTAATTGTTAAATATAAAAAATTGATATTACAAAATAGCCAAAAAGTCAGAATAGATAAAATTAATATTAAAAAAATGTAACCATTTTTTGATTTTTTTTTTTGTAGACCCGAGAATGGAACCCAGAACCTCCGGACCTCTAGTCAAGCTTTATAATACCACTCGACCACCAATGTGATCAGATCGAAATATCTGTACCCTTAACTCCAAAATAAAATTTAAAATGAAGAATATATAAAAAAAAATAGTTTTTGTAGACATACATTTACAAAATACGTGTGCCTACTTGATTTTTCCATGTCATCGATATTTATAGGTATTGCTAACTGTTCGACTTAAACTTAAACATGTAGACACCCATTTTATGGTTAAATTTATTAAGCTCAAGATATAAATAGCTAGAACATAACCACTTTTTTGTGATTAAAATTATGTCTTTCCATATCTCCCCCAATTTAACGTGTATCTATGTGTCTGTTTATGGCAGAGTAATTGCCAAACAAATGCATCAATTTAATGTGGTTTTTTCTCTGTGTAACGGTAGAGAATCATCTTCTAATTAATGAAGACAGATGACAGGCTAGTTGGTTTGGTGGTTAGCGACTCTGACTGCCAAACCGAAGGTCGCGGCTTCGATTTCCAACCAGATTATAACAAGTTCAGAGAAGCTCATCCAGATTATTGTCATGATTTGATACCTTCCATGGCACAAGCTACCTTCAGCCACTCTATTGTGTTCATCTTGGCGCCACGTGACCAGCACGGACGACGTATTATGATCGTCGAATCTGGTCGTAAGTTAAATAGTCAAAGGATTTTATACATATCATGCAGTGGCTCTAAAGCACGGCCATCTGGGCCGTGTGTAAAAGAATGTCCCAGGATATTTTTTTTAAGATATCTTCAGACGTTTAAAAATCTGGGGCCCAGACCCCAACTTGTTAATAAGATAAATTTTTATGCATTTTTGGACTGGACCACAGTCTACCCAGTCGCGGCTACCTGGCAAGTTTCCTATGATTTATGGAACGGTACAAATGGGTTACGGTGACAGCGGACGTACGCCGTCGACATTCAACACCGCAATTATGCACATTGCATTACGTGGATTTAGATCGTTCGGGACTTTGGTGAGCTTTCAGCGTCTTTTATCTGTTTTAATGAGGTTTTCATTTTTAACTCAACAGAAGAACGAGTGGGTTTAATTTCATCAACCTCCTACTAATATTATAAATGGGAAAGTTTTTGTGTGGATGTTTGTTCTACCTTCACGTAAAAACTACCGAACGGATTTAGATGAAACTTGGTACATAGATAGAGCATGCCTTGGAATGACATATTGATTACTTACATCCTGGGAAAGTGTAACATCCCTCGGGAACGCGGATGCAACCGAGGAGGACCGCTAGTATAATATAACTGTTGCCCGAGGTTTTACCTACGTTCTCGTGAGATGTTACATCTTCCTGAGATAGAAAATCTATATGACAGACTATAATATTACCGAATTTCATCCAAATCCGTTCAGCAGTTCTCGCGTGATTGAGTAACATATATCAATCCATCCAAACTTTTAAATTTATAAATAGTAACAAGATATTAATTTCCGCCCCTGGCTGTGTAAATAATGTCCATACATTATTTACACAGCCAGGGGCTCGATTCTGTAAGGAAAATGACGATTTTTGATAAAAAAAAGAATGTAACCTTGCTGATTTTCTTGCCGGTTCTTCTCAGTTGAAGGCTGACTTCCGAACCGGTTGTAGTTTCAGTAACTTTAAATTTGAACTTCATAAGTACCTTCCGAGGACCTAAACTGAATAAATGGTTTTTAATTTTGTTGTTTCATCGCGGCCTCCGTACTCTGCCTCTTTCACTAACTATGCTAATAATACTAATCATATGAGAGATAAGCTCTCCGAGGCCTTCGTGAAGCGGCTCGCTGACGACGTTTGTATTAGTTGAATAAAGGGGCAGTTCCCAAATTAAGCAGGGGTGTCATTCTATAAGGTAAAATGATACTAGCTCGATGATGTCCCCGTCGCAGCCTCCATGATCTGTCTCTTTCGCTACCTTTAACTACACAATCAAGTGAGAGTTCCGAGCTCCGAGGCCTCTTTGTGCCATTCACCAACCCAGTATGTATTAGATGTATAAAGTGGATGAGATTGTGCAATGGAAAACAGATAGCTTATTTACTTTTTGTTGTATATTCCTCTAAATGCATAAAGATAGTTACACCCAGACTCAGAACAAACAGAATGTTCGTTCAGCACACAAATATTTCTCGTGGGTGGGAATCGAATCGACCTGTGGCGTGGCACTCAGACATCAAGGTAACTAGCCCGTCAACCCCACTTTAACCGCATAAGACACTAGTTTACCTGGGCATATAATTTAATTTTGTCTGGAATAAGGTCACTTAAAAATCATTATTTTTTTGATATTGCATAAAAATAATATGCTTTTTATAACCTAACATTTGCAATATTTTGAAAATATAGAGGTAGTATAATACTAATACTTTAAATGTAAAGGTTTGTGCATATACTTGTAAGAACTCAGCTCTGAGACGGCTGATCTGATTTGAATAAAATTTTGCTTACACATAGATTATTTTATGGATTATCGTGTAATATACGCATTTTATCCCCCTTAGGCGTAGGCGGAGGAGAAACTTTATAAAAGCTATTATCCAGGCATGCAAAATATGCAGCTCATTTTAGGCAAAACACGAGGCGAGCCTTTGCCGTTTAGTGGAGCGACCGCAAGCTAATGCGTGCAGCTTGTTGCTTTTAGCCTTCCCTCTTATTCAGCTAACACAAATTTCATCGGCGAGCCGGAAAACACGGCCTCCGAGAGCGGACCTCTCACGTGATCGAGTACTTAGCAAAAGAGACAGATCATAGAGCCCGCTACGAAATATTGTCGAGCTAGTGTTATTTTGCTTTACAGAATTGCAACCCTGGTTACGGGCTTTTAGCAAAAATACCTCTTGTCAGCGCATAAGTGCAGGATTTTGCTCGATTATTTGATACTTTGATACTTCGTTGGGACATCCAATTAACCGTTGGCGTATCGATTCTAATGAACTTCTCTCATTTGGGCCATAATTTGATTTGATGTTACTCAAACTTTGGTGAGATAAATCCTTCAAGAAGTAATAACCTTTTATTTTTTAACTACGAAAAATTTTAGAAGTACAACCACCATACTCATTTTCGCCGTGAAGTTGTAGTGCACTCGTGCTATTGTGTTTTGGTTAGAAGAGCCATGAAGTAACTATGACATGTTATTAACTATATGAAACTGTTAATTTCACGTCCTAGAGGCGACAACGCATTGCGATGCCTCAGGGGCTCGATTCTGTAAGGAAAATGACACTAACTCGAGGAAGTCTTCGTCGCGGCCTCCGTGCTCTGTCTCTTTCGCTAACTACGCTAATACTAGGTAATACTACCAATCACGTGAGAGATAAACTCTCCGAGGCCTCCGTGAAGCGGCTCGTCGACGAAGTTTGTATTAGCTGAATAAGAGGGTTGGTGTCCACCATTTTGCCTGTGCTTGGGTCATGCAACCTACACTAATCGGCACAATCTTTCTAATTTCCAGGAGGTGTTCTGTATGGGCCGTGACGTGTTCTGAACGGGCCGTGACGTGTTCTGTACGGGCCGTGAAATGTTCGTACGTGCCTTGTATTATTTTGTAAGGGCCGTGAAACGTTTTGGTGCGGGTCGTGACGCGCTTGGTACGGGCCCTGAAGACAGCTTACGGGGTGTGCCGTGTGGAGCGGACACGTGGCGCTTGCTTTGCATGCTTGCTGGGCTTCTTTCCGCTGTGCTTGCCGGTTGTGCTTCGCTTGAAGGATGCTGTAGCGGTACCCCATCTATTTATTCTTTACTAGTCCCTTATAAGTCACATTCCTTCTGAACAAAAACCTTAATAACAATTTTTTCTTCAAAACTTTCCAAACGGGCTGACAGCCTTTCCTGTCAGTGGCGCTCAACTTTAGTTTCATTATGTAAACCAAAACACAACCTTACTCCAGACCCACGCGCTGAGTCGAGCTGGCTCTCATTTTTATGCTTGTTGTCTAGCAGATTATTTAATTGTAAGTCAATAAATAAATAAACTTTCTTTTAAACCGGGGAACTTTTGTTGTTTTTATTCCCCGCAGACAAAATTGTAACATTACACATCAAAGCAGTATTTTCGATTTTTCAATAATATAATATGAATTACTATTGATTCAGAGACGATACAATTTTACTTATCTCTTTCAAATAATTAAAATTTATAGCTGCTCACTAATTATGTATTTGACACCCCAAAGGTAAAATATTTATTCTCTAAAGGTACCAGACCCCTTATACAGCTAATACAAACATCATCGGCGAGCCGCTTCACGGAGACCTCAGAGACCTTATCTTTCACGTGATTAGTAGTATTAGCGTAGTAAGCGACAGAGATAGAGCATAGATGCCGCGACGAAATCCTCGAATTAGTGTACAGAATCGAGTCCCATGTATTGGTACAAAGTAGGTACATCTTTATTTTATGCTGTCACACGCGATTTCATTCTCGTTCCTGTGGGATGTTACATTTTTCAGGGAAAAAAGTATTCAATGTGTTAATCCAGTACAAGCTATGAGCCAAATTTGGCCCAATCCATTTGGTTTTGGCGTGAAAGAGTTAACAACATCCGTCCATCCATCCGTCCTCACAAACTTTCCCATTTATATTAGGAAGTAGTACTTCTAAGCACCAACTTACTCATAACATGTAGTAAGTACGCACAATGGCCATTCAAGAGGCTAAGTGCGGAGGAAGCCCTGTATAACTAACCATGTCATGTAGTGAGTATTGATATATTGTTTTGATGACATGTGCAAGGATGACAAATAAAATTATTTTTGGGCCACGAAAACAATTTAAATGTTGGACAACCGGGACTCGTACCAAAGACTTCCTGTTAATAGCTGAGTCTAATCCTGTTTTGAGCTTTCTACAGTCAAATTATGAGATCGCACAAATACCACAAAACTTTTTACTTCTCTATTTTATTTTATAACTTAAGCACATACAATAAAGTCTAAAAAGCACATCTCTATATAAAATGTCGTCACGTCTTACAAAGAACACATGAGTACCCAGGGAACTCCAAGTACCCCGTAAGGGACAGTGTAGATCTCAGTCATTACGCCATAAGGACGGACAACGAATACAAAAGTATTTTCCTAGCTCATTTTTTTCTAGACTTTTCATGAAGTTTCATTTTGGGCTTTAGTGAAAAGTAGTTTTGCCCTTCGGGAAAAGGGTCAAAGGTTGTGGTCAGACGTTCTGCGAATAGTGAGTGGAAGTTACTTTGCGAATAGTTTACATAAAATATTGTAACAGTACGTATCTTTATGTTGTGAATAAAAAAACATGGAGTAGTCATTTTTCTTTTATTTATTAACCAGCTGTCTTCCGCGGTTTCACCTGCAATCATCAAATTTTACTTTATAAATTGATTAGTTTATATTTCCCCAAAAACATTATTCGTGGCTATTTCGACAACATTTATCTTTACCAAATGCCAAAATTATTTTATTGAATAAAATATTTCATTTTACCAAATGCGTTTTTTAGGCTTAAAGGAGAGGTATGGTTACCTACCCAATTAATTGATCACTACCATGTATGTTTGTTCTATACCTATCTACAGAAATATTTGATATCGATTCTAAATCAATGAAATACATAACTATAAGCAAAGCTCAATGTTTTTTATGAATTCCAATGTTTTTTGTAAAATATGTTTTTTTTAAATAAATCATTTTTCATTTTCATTCAATGTGAAAAAAAAAGGGTCTAAAATTCATAAAATGTTTGAGAAATCTTTCTTAGAACTCACGGTTTTATGGTATTACATATTACTTGATTAGATTAGAATAACGATAAAGATAGTTTTTAATTAAGTAATTTTTAATACTATCAACACCCACACGTCCAAAAATCCCAATACCTAAATCCCTCGAAAACCTAAATACCTATTCCTAACCAAAGGCAAAGCTTAAATTCAGTTTTTAATACCTGGCTTTGTGTAAGCTGCGCTCAACTAAGCTCAGGAAACAAGTCATGAAATCTTAAGATTAAGTGCGAGCGCGTCTTTATCTCATAGGGGCGGCGGACAGTGGGAATACTAGGATTTTCTCCTACGCTCGATTAGTCTATTCTGACTTAGATTAGAGTTTAAAGTACTTGGTATTTTAGTGGAGCTTAAAGTGGAAGAGTTAAATAAAAAGTACGGTGTAAATAGTAATTATTCTTATGCCCTGTTAATATTATAAATGTGAGGTATAAATATTTGTTACGCTTTCACGCAAAAAACTACATACACAAAGTACTGATGTTGGATTAAACATATAATGTTTAAAGTCTGGATTAACATAAATTTAACAGCTAGTAGTTGCGAACATGGTAAAATTTTCTTGAGTAGTAGAGCTCTTAGTGCAGAGTTCGTCCGGGGAAGTACTACCACCGTACCCATTTCCGCCGTGAAGTAGTAGTGCAATTGTATTACTGTGTTTCGGTTAGAAAGGTAAGGGGGCCGGTGAAATTACAGGCACATGAGACTTAACAACTTCACGTCTCAGGGTCGACAATGCATTGGCGATGCCCCTAGTGTTGCAAATGTCCATAGGCGGCGGTGGCCACTTACCATCAGGTGGACCGTCTGCTTGTTTGTCGGCCAAAGTGGCATAAAAAAAAATGTTGTCTTTCCTCGTCAGATTTGAACTTATAATACTATATTGATTGTTCTGTGTCTGGGTGTGAATATCTATATTAAGTATGTATTTTAAAAAAAACAATAAAAAAAGTAGTTTTTGTAGTATATCAGTTACCTAGTAGCCATACTACAAGCAGTACACTCTGCTTAATTTGAGATCAGGTAACCATGTGTGAAGAATGTATTATATTTGGGAAAAACATTAAAAAAACGGCCAAATTGGAGTCGGAGTTGCATACGACGGGTTTGGTACCACTGTACAATATATAATAAAGAAATAACTACTAACATTGCAACATTTATAAAGACTTCTAATCATCTTAAAAAAACAATATATACGGCGCAATGTCAGCGTTACCTTAAAACATTGTTAAGACTGCCCGCAGACGCTACTTTGAATTAATGAGCGCAGATCGCTCGCTCGCGGCCGGCCTTAATTAATAACTAATGAACGAAGCGCTCCCGGTTGGTTTAAAAAATCTCCAATACTTCACTCTGATAAATAATGTGGACCATTTACTTGGAAAAGGGGTTTTTTGTTTCCAAACGTATTGAGTTTCTGGTTACTGCATTGTAATGGAAACATCATCCCAACTTATATTTAGGATGACGTATGAGGCGACTAAAGAGTATACCGATGACCACGTGCACTTTACATTTACCAAAAACGTTCCAAAAGAGGATTTGAGTCAAAAGACCGGCCGTTAAAAATATGCCAGAACTCATGTAATATGTATTCCACTAAATGAGCAGAATGTAACCGTATTGCGCCGACCTCAAATGATTAGGAATAGGGCAGGCAGATGATATGTCATGCTACAATGATCAGCTGTTTAGGCTCTGTATTAGTATTAGCTGTTAAGTATATATTAATATGTATATGGATAATATGTACTGTAATATTTATTTATATATTGATTGTTTTAACATCAATTACTTATAGATACAAATTTAAGAAAGACAAGCTGAATCTGTTTTAATTTTTCCTAATATCTAAATAAATGTTTGATACTGTAAATTAGTATCTATTTATTAACTGTTTGAGCATAAGTTACTAAAACTGATTTCTATGTGGCTTTCAGTAACCTAAAAGTTCTCTGTAGAGTTTTACAGCAGCCGTTTCAGTAGTATATTTATAAAGTGTCATTTAGTTTATTTTAATTGTTTTTATTTCGCCAGGAGTATTATAAACAAAGCCTCTACACAACCAGTACCTTTGTGTTTCTTAAAAAGAAAAACATTTAATCTTATTCTAATCGCGCCCATTTCCACCAACGTCGCTCGAGGACTGAGCAAACAAGCTGGGATCCCGTCTCCACTCGACATCGCGCCGGATGAGTGAACTTTTTTCATTCCGCCACTCCTAGTGTTGCTACTTCAATTACTTTTTTCGGCCGCCTCGCGCTGAAATATCCGCCTTGGCGGGAGACTTTTTCATGAGGTCATTGGATGTGTAAGTGTTTTTCAAATCTGGCAATCAATCAAGTGGAAAGTTTGTTGTGATGTTGGGGAAAGTAAAAATGGATGTAATGTTTTTATTTTGATTAGAAAAGTTAGTTATTATTGAAGGAGTCTCTGATGCCTTAAGGCGAACGCCAATATTAGTCTTACACTAAGCTGAATAAAAAAGTGATGTGCAAAAAAGTGCCTGAACTAATACGCCTTATAATATCTCTCAAAGTCCCCTTATACTCTCTAATACAAACTCCGTCGGCGAGCTGGAACAAGGAGGCCTCGGAGAGAAAACTTCTCATGTGATTACGTAGTTAACGAGAGAGAGCAACACGAAACATCGTAGAGCTAATGTCATTTACCTTACAATGAAACCAATTTACGTGTTAAATAAATACTTTATGTTACTATGTATAGATAACTTAAATACGAAAAAAATACAACCTATTCTTTGATCGTAAAAAGCCGGACAATACCCGATACAAAATAAAACCCTGAAAACTACCCGTAAACTCCAAGAACCAACTAAATTCACATCCAATCTTCCTAAACACTTTGTCGACTTCAGAAACTGAAATCCTCCATTTATCGTGCGGAATACAAAGAGTGGGCAGTTGGTGCACATCTGAAACTTTACAAACCACGTGGGTACCTGGGATTTTTATAGAAATATGTGTGCTGGGAGGCAGGATGCATCTAGCTGGGGAAGTCTTGGCTCATTTATACACGGTGTAGAACTTCAAAAGGTGTAGACACGGCATACTTTTATTTTGTTTTAACAGTGATATAAAATTCTATGATGATGTTATGAAGCATTATGATGTTTTATGAGTTTAAAAAAAATGGATTATATAAAATAGTTTTAATTTCAATAGTGTATTATTTAATCACGGTTTTACTAAATATGTGACATAACGACATCATTCTCGCTCTGTCATACGATGACCTTTACGCAACTGATAGAGACATGGGAGTTTTAGTTAAGGCTGTATAACATTTTTATGACAATAGTGTACGACATAATACGCTAATTCATACAACAACGTAGTAATATTGTGGTTCTATTGATAAAAGTCAGCTTGGATAAAATCCATTCCATAACACTTTTTTATTCCCATATCCAAAATTATGAGGATTAGCGTAAAATACTCAAAGTTTCCTCGGGCCCCAATTTGATGTAAACTAAAACTGCATCATTGGATTATTTTTATCAATATTCCTAACCAAAAAACGAACCCGTTGATTATGGAAAACATCACTTTCTGTAGTATTAGCTACATCATTCGACAGTGTCGCTAATAAGGATCAAACTCTAGAAAGTCATGACATGCGGCAAACTTAAGGATTATTCCAAATATTATTCCAGACTATAATTTTAATCAGTTCCAAATTTCATTCAAATCCTTCAGCCGTTCTGGCGTGATTAAGTAATAAACATTCATCTAAACTGTCCCATTGATAATAGCAGTAAGATTGTCCATGTCCAGCGCATACTTGTCTCTATGTACAAATAAGCAGACTCTGTTTTGTGTGAGTAGCGAAGTTGCAAAACGTGCTCTCACTGCCCATATTTTGCACGTCAAGCTCTAATAAGAGCTGCTGTGCACCGTCCTATATGCACATTAGGTTTATATTTGCATACTTGCGTGTTTTTTTATTTGTATGGTTCATTACTGGATTACTATTCTATTATTACTATTAAATGTAATTTGTAGTTTGATTTACAAAATCTTTAGTGTCGGTACACATGCCATTTGTATATATTTATATAGTATAGTTACTTAAGTTACTGATCCTCAGTTGAGAGTACTCTAGACCGCATTGACTTTGTAAGGGTGTAAAGCCATATGAGGTTAGTAGTTTCTAGGCCCTAAAAATAGTTCCTGACTGTACTAGTTATGCGTTGTTTGGCATCAGTTGGAATATCCGACCCACAGTTTCACCTGCTTTTCGAAAAGGTGGTATGATTGTCCGGTTTGTTATGTTAATCCAGAACATATTTATGTTTGTGATCTAAATTTTAATTCAAAACTGTTTAGCCGTTACGGAGCAGAGAAGTAACTAATTACATATATAAATATAAATAAATTACACCGTGTGCAGTTTGATCTAACTTAAAAGATAGGATAGCTTACATGCCAATTAGCCGCAATATTATTTTATTGCAAATTATTTGTTTATTATTTACAGTCAGAATTGTCTGTTAGCTCCAAACGATTCTAACAGATGGCGGTATCTGTTGACTGGATTGAATAAGTATTCTAACAGATGGCGCTGTGCTGAAAGTACCTACGTTTCATTTTTTACGGAACTTTTCTATGGACTCATTTCGACAGAACAACGTCTGTCGGGACAGCTATAGCATACTATAGTATATATATATATATATTTTTTTTTAGTAGATTTAAGACCTGTATATGTTGTGAAATAAAATAAACCAGCATTATATATAACCCAAAACGCCAAGTCATTATCAAAAAGGACAAGCAAATAATGATAATTTCCAAGTATCTAGTAGAGTACATACCTTTATGTCAATCTTGTTCATATTGAAATCATAAAAATCAGCAGCTGTATTTCTTTGAACACTCTCTTTTTATAAGTGACTTAGTACCGACATTATTCTAAGTAAATCTGTTTATTTTGATTCACATTCAAAAGCTTACAAATATCAAAAGAAAATGTTCTCCAAATAAATTCCATATAAATAACTCTGTAACACGTTAGAGTTGATCTATCGATATCACGTATCGAGACTTCTCTTTGAAATAGAGAATTTATTGGGAAAATAATATTTTCTAAACGTTTTTCTTTTTTATGCCAAATAGGCCGACATTCACCGACTCCCTTACCTTTTTTTAGCCAAACACAGTATTACAAGTGCAGTATTACTCTACTGCAGATATGGTAGTACAGACTGTGCACTACGAGGTCTACTGTAATTCTTTTGTAATGTGTAAGGTGGGCATTAGTTTTAAACTTTCCAGAGTAACACCTATTATTCTGATTGTATCTTTTATTTCTCACGTGTAACGTTACCAAGTTGAGCGATGATGAAAGGCCGAATTTGCATACGAATAACCATTTTGTTTGAAATTTATAATTCCACTTTTAAATGCAAAATTTTGAAATACGTAATTGCGTAGTCTAGACATTGGGCTAAGTTGTAACATAAAAGGAAAACTTGTAGGGATCCAATGAACTTACCAATTAAGGTACAGAAGGACTCAAATGTAAAGACGTCTAATGCAGTAGCTTTTACAAAAGAGACATTCATTTTGGAGAAAATATAAATCCTTTTTTTTTTTAAATCATTTATGAATCAGATGCTTCAGTAAACATTTAAGTCCATTGAAGTATATTCTGAAATTGACAGTATATTTTTAGAATAAGGCTTACTTATTATTTTAAATGACTAGGTACCGTCTCGCGGTTTTGCTTGCGTTCCCGAGGGGTCTAATGTAGGTATATCGGAATTATAACACAGCTTTTCACTGGGGAATAGTGTAGCTTTCTATTGGTGAAATAATTTTCAAAATCGGTTGACTTGTTTCTGAGGTTACCTTCTACATTCAAACTTACAAAGACGTAGGCAGAGTTATTATCATGGGCTCTGGGGTTACATTTGGTACAAGAAAAGTGATTTCCGAAATAAAAATCAAATTACAGTTCTAATCTACTCTCGTTGGGTTAATATTGTAAATAGAATATTCATTAAATATAATTTGAAAACGTTAAAAGTAAGTTATTTGCAATGACTTTAAAACGAATTAAAAAGTATGAAATAATTCTCACAGCGTAAACATTCCTAACATAACTCAAAATATGATTTTAGAACGTATTAAAATACTTGCAAGATTTGAAATGAAAATCATGTGTACATTATCACTTAATCCAAATAAACTAAAATTTTATAGACCTGTGTTTGAAGAGGTATATATTAATCTATCTATATATGGTATAAAGATTGAAAAACCATCACAGGCTGTCACTTTTTGAGATATATTTTTGTATCCTTATAATTCGAAAAGTAGATGACCAATATATTTTTTTTTTTTTTTTAATAACTGTCCCTATTTTGCCCGTTTTCGGCTTGATTTCTGGGACACGTTGTATAAGCAAAATAGGGTTCCTTGACGAACCATCACCTCGAACCTACTGAACATATCGGGATGGGACTGCTACCGTCCTGGAATTTTTTGTAGATAGTTTTAGGCTGTATGATATCGATAAACGTGGGTGAAACCGCGGGGGATATCTAGTTATCCATATATATTAAATGAATTGACGTGCGTAAGTTTGCAGAAAATTTGATTTAATTTTTGTTTTGATTGACTTTACGCTGGAGTGTTTTAGAGAAAATTGGAAAACATTCAAAAGAAACAGCCAAAAAATCGAAATTGGTCATTTTGTATGGGAGTAGGAATTGCTGACGTATAGATGGCCTTCAAGGTGGACTTATCGTTTGACAGCTCCTCCAAGCACTTAGAAGATTCTTTAGAATTGATTGATAATAGCTAATGAAGAGCCACAATCAAATCAATTTTATTTAACACAAAGTTTGCCGGATTAACTAGTCTATACATTTTTTTTTATACCACATGGGTCGACAAACAAGCGGACGGTCCACCTGATGGTAAGTGGTCACCGCCGCCTATAGACATTTGCAACACTAGGTGCATCGCCAATGCGTTGTCGACCCTGAGACGTGAAGTTGTTAAGTCTCATGTGCCTGTAATTTCACCGGCCCCCTTACCTTTCTACCCGAAACACAGTAATACAAGTGCATTACTGCTTCACGGCAGAAATGGGTAAGGTTGTAAGTAGTACTTCCCCGGACGAACTCTGCACTAAGAGCTCTGCTACTCGAAAATAATAAGTGTATGTTTGAACCCTATGCCTTATAGCGATGAAACTTTAGTCTTACTCTACGTACACCTGCGTAGGGTTCTGCCAAATAAAAGGAAAGAAAGTCGCACAGCAACGCATCCCGAGATCCGAATATTCTCTATATTAAAAATGAAAATTGCATGCTACATGCCGGAAAAATCTAGTATATTATAAAAAAAAAGATGTTTATTTGTACATCAGTCATCCTCTGTTGTATGTTTAAATATATCTTTGTACAATTGGATAACTAAAATGATTTATTGTAACTGAAAATCATATTAAAATATTCTAAAAGCAGCGTTTAAGCAACGGCGATAAATAACAAACGTCCGACAGCCAACTTATTCGTTCACGAGCATTTTATTTAGTATCCCTAGGATTTAAACTTAAATACTACAAGTGCTTAATGTTATTTTAACGATTTAAAACATTAAAAATATGGATTTCAACTGTGGAAGTTTTGTTACTTTAAAACTCTTCGAATGATTAATTCATTTTATTTTGGCTGGCTCGTCTTACCAAAAGCAACCTTCTGAAGTAGCGTTAGAGTCACAATTTAAGTATTGTTAAGGCCTACAGAGAATAATCCAACCATATGCAATAATAAGTCAATGCCAATCTTGTTAAGCCCCCATATTCAGCGAATACAAACTTTGTCAGCGAGCCGCTTCACAGAGGCCTCGGAGAACTTATCTCTCACGTGATACTACTAGTATTAGCGTAGTTAGCGAAAGAGACAGAGCATGGAGACCGCGACGAACCATCCTCAAGTTAGTGTAATTTTCCTTACAGAGTCGAGCCCCAGATTTCGAAATCTGAAATAAGAGTATGGGTATGCGTACACACAAGTTTCAAGGAGATATCAAAATGGTGGAACAGTGACAAGAAGGTGTGATAGAGTGGCCTACCTGGTCCAAAGGACATTTTGGGTCCACAATAGTGATAGGAACAGTATCTTCTATGGCAGTCATATTAATAATAATAATAATAAATCATTAAATCAATAAAGCATCCATATTTAGTTAGTAGGTACATTTAATTACTTATAAACTAGGGGTGTTAGTAGACAGAAAATTAAGTTTAATAACAAAAACAAATGACTATCTGACATCAATTAGTTGCATCTCCACAATATAGTTTTGAGGAGTCTGCTAGTACTGTCCCGCACGCAACGCATCAGAGAGGCCTTATGATTACTCTAAAACAACTAGTATTGGCCTCAGCAAATATCCCTGATGCGCTGCAGTAACGAGACAGCCCCAGCAACACCCTCAAACTAGTATTATACTGGACGCGTATTAAGACTGAGGGTTCTCAACTTCAGAGCCAAAAGCAATTTTACATGCAATCAAGCTTTTTGGCGCACTCGATACGATGACGCTACGCTTGCGATGGGATTGGATAGTTCGTGCTAGAGGCACTGGTCAATTAATTAGTAATCTAACTTGTGATGAAATAAAAGAATTACTTACATTTGGATGCGAAGACTCTTTTAACACGGAGACGAAGAAATCTGTAACAATTAAATAATTATTTAAAGAATTAAAGAAAAAAAGAAGAAAGAAAAAACATTTCTTTAGGGCAATTAGCAATTAATAACAATCAAAAAACATAATATAAAAAAAAACAAAAAAATTATATAAAATAAAATAACTAAAAAAAGAAAACAAGGATTGGCATAAAATGGTCCCAACACAGCATGATGCTGGTTGTTAGCCAGCGCTGATCTTCCGTTGGGACCGGTTCGTGACGAAGAGGAGATAGAGTACGTTGATTATGAAGGAGAGAGCTCTCAGTGCAAAGTTTTCCGGGGAAGTACTACCACCGTACATAATTACCGCCATAATGCACACTGGATACTTATTCGACTGCTTCGGTTAGAAAAGTTTGGGAGTCGGTGAAATTACAGTCAGATGAGACTTAACAACTTTATGTCGTAGTAAGTGTTGACAATGCATTGGCGATGCCCCTGGACGAAATGTCCATAGGAGGCGGTGACCACATACTATCAGATTTTAAAAAAAACAACAAGCAATTTCGATCTGAAAGCAATATTAGAGACCGTTACTGCCAAGCCGTTCGTCACGGGTTCCATGCCCACCGTGGACAAACATTTGTGTGCATGAATATGCTTGTTTAATCTTTGTCTGGGTCTAATTATCTATGAATAAAGTACTTTTTTTAGAAAAAGAAAGTATTTTATGGTGTAATATCATTTATCTGATTTCCATAGTACAGCTTTGCTTAGTTTGGGGTAAGATGACCATGTGTCAAGAATGCCCCAGGATATTCATAAATTTATTGATATCGATAAAAAATTGTCAATTTCGTAAATGGGTGTTGCAATCAAGCACCATTAAAGTATTAGAACATGAATATGTAATAGCAAAACCGCTATACTTAAACGCTTCCAATTTGAAACCGATCGTAACAAAGCGATAGGTTGCGTAATGATTCCGCTGATAGCGATGGCCGCTGCAGAAATTACAAATAAATACGGAATACTGTTCCTTTCATTTCATGCCATGTAGGTATTAGGTACCATTGGATGTATGAAATGTACTTCCATCTTTCGCCCCACAGTCTTACTTATGTTCCCGAGGGATCCAAGGCTTTCCTGGGATAATTAATCCGGAATATATTCTACCTGTGTTATAAATTTCATCCCTATCCGTCGAGGCGTTTATGTTTGAATGTGTCATAAACATCCAAACAAATAAAATAAATGTGGTCCTCGTGCGTCGAGTCGGGAGTGAGAGTTCTTTTTTTATACCACACGGGCCGACAAACAAGCGGACGGTCCATCTGATGGTAAGTGGTCACCGCCGCCTATGGATATTTGCAATACTAGGGGCATCACCAATGCGTTGTCGACCCTGAGACGTGAAGTTGTTAAGTCTCATGTGCCTGTAATTTCACCGGCCCCCTTACTTTTCTAACCGAAACACAGTAATACAATTGCACTACTGCTTCACGGCGGAAATGGGTAAGGTGGAAGTACTTCCCCGGACGAACTCTGCACTAAGAGCTCTACTACTCTAAAGAGTGCAAGAGATAGCGGGTCTAATACGTCCTGATGATGCTTCGTGTAAAAGCGAGACACGTGTCGATTTCCTGTTGAGTTTCCTTGTTTGAGACTTGACTGAATTAGTCACTAGATATTTGTTTGTTGAATAATTTTTCTATATTCAAATAAACATATTTTTTACATTTATACTGTAGTTTACATACATATACAACGCCTTCTCCAAAGGGTTAGGAACAAGGTAGTATATCGATGATTATTCTAATGAAAATATTCCAGTTCATAATTACAATAGGTACACTGCCATCGGCTATCTTTCTACATCCAATATCTAATATTATTAATATGAAAGTTAGTTCGGCTGTTGATTTGTTTGTTATCTTTTAACGGCTAAACGTCAGAACCGATCTTGCCGAAATTTGGCTCATAGCTTAACATATGTAGAGGCAACTAAAAACGCGAGTGAATAAGCTGGAGTAAGCTAGTATTGTATAAAATTTATAGCCAGATCGTTCTCAAAAACTCCTGTAACGAATAAAATAAATGCCAAAGTAAAGGGTGGAAATGCAAATGTTAAAGGAAGACTCAGCACGTGTGCCGTGACACGCCACCGGAGCGTGACGGACACGTGACGGTGACGGCTGGGCGTGTCGGGCGGCGTGTTGCAACGGAACCTGTTCCATCTTATTCTTACTGCAAGGTTCCAACGGAATAGAATTCTACAAATGGAATTTAAGCATTTAAATTTTATTATAAGATACTATCGCTCCCCATTTAGCTCTGATTTTCAATAGATGCGTTGATTCAGGTAAATTTCCGGATTTGATGAAATATAGTAAAGTTATACCGCTATTCAAAACTGGAGATCCTAGTGACCCCTCTAATTATCGGCCCGTCTCCATTTTGCCAGCCCTTAGTAAAGTATTTGAAAAGATTATTTTATCCCAATTGCTTACTCACTTTAATTTAAACAAACTTTTACATAGTCAGCAGTATGGTTTTACGAAAGGTCGTTCTACGGTTGACGCTGGCGTGGCGCTTTTAAGAAATATTTTTACAGCTTGGGAGAAGTCACAAAATGTCATTGGTGTTTTCTGTGACTTATCTAAGGCTTTTGATTGTGTCGATCATGACACACTAATCCGTAAGTTACGTCATTATGGGGTAAAGGGTATGGCACTTGACATGATGAAATCGTACCTTGGGAAGAGAATTCAAAGTGTTGATGTAAATAGGGTCAAATCGTCTGGTTCTTCCGTGCATATGGGTGTACCGCAGGGCTCAATCCTAGGTCCATTTTTATTTTTAATTTACATTAATGACCTTCCATTTTATGTTAAAAATACCTGTGGAATTGTACTGTTTGCTGATGACACCTCACTGATTTTTAGTGTTGATAGACTGAAATCAAACTATGACGATGTAAACGTTGCATTGGCCCAGGTATTAAATTGGTTTACAGTAAATAATCTAGTTTTGAATGCAAAGAAGACTAAATGTATTAAATTTGCGTTACCCAATGTGAGAAAAGTAGGCTGTAATTTAATGATAAATAATGAAGCTCTCAATCTAGTTGAATCTACAGTATTTTTAGGAATTACTTTAGACTCAAAACTTCAGTGGGGTACCCAAATATCATCCCTTGCGGGAAATCTCAGTTCGGCAGCTTACGCAGTGAGAAAAATTAGACAACTAACAGATGTAGATACAGCACGATTAGTATATTTTAGTTATTTTCATAGTGTTATGTCCTATGGCATTTTGCTCTGGGGCAAAGCTGCTGATATAGAAACTATATTTATTTTGCAAAAGCGGGCGGTGCGAGCTATGTATAATTGGGGTTCTCGAACTTCCCTTAGAGATAAGTTTGCAGAAATAGGAATACTTACAGTTGCATCACAGTACATTTATGCAAACATATTATTTGTCCATCGAAACATTAGTCATTTTGCTAAAAAATGTGATATGCACTCAATAAATACTAGAAATAAGCACAAACTCGTGACCTCTGCTTATCGACTGCAAAAAGTACAAGGTTCATTTCTGGGACTAGGTGCGCGCTTCTATAACAAAATCCCTGCATCGACTTTAGATTTGTCCTTGCAAAAATTTAAGGATCATATTAAAGCTGTATTGGTAAAAAAGGCTTATTACAACATAAATGAATATTTAAATGATAATAGTGCCTGGTTGTAAATGTATTGTTGTATGGTATGATTTATTTTTTTATTTGAATGCAATTTAAATTTATCTATAACTTTGAACATGTTATGGTCACAGTGATAACACTTTGTGTGTATTCTAAAATTCATAATTTTTTTTTTGATGTGCTTCAAACTTAAGTTAGTCATGCTCGCTTTAATGCCTTTGCTTGTGGCGGCGTCGTGTGGCGGGTCGCTCACTTCCCTACAATATGGCGAGGAGGGCGATGGCTGCCACATGCGTCATACTTGTGAACAGGTGCTGCTTGTGGGGGCTGGTCGGCTTTAGTTTGTTTGTATTTTTTTTTTCATTACATATTTATAATATTATATTATTGTTAAATAATTCTGCAATATTGCCATAACACACAGGTATTGTCAATGAGACTAAATAATATTTTATGTAATAAATCTAAGTTTGTTTTTTTTTTTTTTAAAAGAGTAATTGCTGAGTTTATTGCCGGCTCTTCTCAGTAAAAAACAACCTTCCGAACCGGTATTAGAGTCAGACTATTCATAAGTGCTTGTAAAGGCCTATTTGAATAAAAATATTTTCATTTCATTTTTCATTTCATTTCATTTCATTAAAGATTTCTTTGTTTGCTGCTTGTACTTGCTGTATATTTTTTGAGGGACTTAAGGAGGTTCGAACACAACGTGTATGTCTCGATAATTATTCGCTTTTTTTAAAACAGAAAATTTCGTAAAATTACCCCCAATAATATGTCATAATTAGTAATCATTATGTCAATTTATTAGTATATTTGTAGCTGTCACTGAGCGATATAACACTTTCTCAGGATAAAAAACCTTTGTGTTTATGCAGGTTATAAACTATTTATGTGTCAAGTTTCATCCAAATTCATTGAGTAATTTTTATTTGAGTAACAAACAAACATAACGTTCAACCTCACAAACTTTCACATTTATATATTATATACTAGCTGTCCCCCGCGGTTTTACCGCGTTCCCGTGGGATGGCACATGTATTATACATAAAAACCTTCCTCTTCAATCACTCTATCTATTAAAAAAACCGCAATAAAATCCGTTGCGTAGTTTTAAAGATTTAAGCATACATAGGGATATAGGGACAGAGAAAGCGACTTTGTTTTATACTATAATATGTAGTGAAGTAGAACAGTTGGGACTTGTACGTTTAAACTAGACGAAAATATAATATAATTAAAAACTTTAATTAAATGAAATCTACAGTCTCTCATTATTATACTGCAATCATTTCATTAAAATATTCAGTCTTGAAATATAGATACATAGTTACTTTAAGTTTCTGTACACACACTGAAGACTTAAATATGGATACCCTACGTGACCTGACTGGGAATTTAAAGGTAAGTCTGGCACACCACAGGTCGGGGGTTCGATTCCCAGAGGAAAAACATTTGTATGCAATTCTGTTTGTTCTGTGTCTGGATGTAAATAAATCAGTCAAGGTATCTGACTTAAATACAATCTGTACGAACTCTATACTTCTATCAAAGTATGGATAACAGGATGTGTTTGAAGACAGTCATAGCTCAGTGAAAAGAAATCTCGAATGCCTTAAGACAGTCGTGGGTTCGAACCCCGCAGTGTGCTTTAGTTTACGGTATTGGAAAACATCACTATGCCTAGATGATAAGGTAATTTGTAATACCCACGGTACCAATCTCAAATAAAAAATCTGTCGCTAAGCAACCGGTGGGTTTCAGTACCTGTCAGTACTGTTCTAGGCTCCGTACTTCAGCCAAACCCTCACTTACCATGTGAAGATTGTGGTGAAACATTATTGCCAGTTATTTAGTAAAAAAAAGTTATAATTCAGTGAAACAATAAATATTATATAGGTTTATTCGACGAAATAAGAGTAGTAGAGCTCTTAGTGCAGAGTTCGTCCGGGGAAGTACTACCACCTTACCCATTTCCGCCGTGAAGCAGTAATTGTATTACTGTGTTTCGGTTAGAAAGGTAAGGGGGCCGGTGAAATTACAGGCACATGAGACTTAACAACTTCACGTCTCAGGGTCGACAACGCATATGCGATGCTCCTAGTGTTGCAAATGTCCATAGGCGGCGGTGACCACTTACCATCAGGTGGACCGTCTGCTTGTATGTCGGTCCAAGTGGCATAAAAAAAAAAAAAAAAATATATATAGGTTCAGAGTAGTTTTGATGAATGTGCATTTAAGTATGTCGTACCACGAGTCGATGTTCTCACTTTAATATAAAAGTGAATAAATTTCGATAATTATAAGTAACAAATGCGAGATATTGCTCTATTTATTGTTTATAATTGTCTCCCGCGGTTCACCCGCCATCACGAATATAAACATATTTATTTATATAAAATTAACAGCAAAATAAAACTTTTCATCCCCCCCTTTCAACCCTTTACAACCCTTTCTTCGCATTAAAAAGTAGCCTATGTCATTGTTAAATATAAATTATGTGATATTATAAAATAGCCAAAAAGTCAGAATAGATAAAATTTATATAAAAAATTATTGAATAAAAAAGAAGAACCTTGCTGAGTTTCTTGCCGGTTCTTCTCAGTTGAAGGCTGACTTCCGAACCGGTTGTAGCTTCAGTAACTTTAATTTTGACCTTCATAAGTGCCCTCCGAGGGCCTAAGCTAAATAGATGGTTTTGAATTTTGAATTTTTGAATTTGAATTTCTCAGGCTCTAGACTATCTGTGCACCAAATTCCATTTAAATCGGTTGAGTAGTTTTGGCGTGAAAGCGCGACAAACAGACAGACAGGCAGAGTTACTTTCGCATTTATAATATTAGTAAGGATATAATGAAATTAATGTGTGAATGTTCCCTCCCTATTAACTATGATCAGCTGAAACAATTTTGACGTGACTGGCAGAGATAGCTAATGTTCTAAGGAGTATTAAGGCTTACTTACTTCTTTACCCGGGAAAATGTAAGTAAGGGAGACAGCAATAGTGAATAACATTATTTTGACTATTGTAATGTAATTAAACAGTGAGTCTTTTTCGTCTTTTAATAATTTCGTCATCAGTCAGATGACTCCATCCAGAAGTTTCCATCGCTAAAGCTCTGCTTAGCTGCTTAGTTTGGGATCTAATAGCCGTATAAAGAATGTCCCAGTATTAATTATTTATTATTCAGAGCTAATTGTTTCCACTTCAAATGCATTATCGAAATCGTGAATATGCAGTGAGTTAATAAAGTGGTACTTCATATTTAGTAGATGCATTAGTACCGGGATAAGTTTAATGTTCATAGTGAAACATTCGCTGGCCCGCCCGTGATGTACTCGCCACGAACAAATTGCGCTTTTAAATATAATGTGTGTAGGGTTAATTATTGCTTTGTTTTGACTTAACTACCACAGGAAATATTTTTGAGTGTTTTTTAAACAAAAGAATACTACAAAGTTTTGATTTAAATGGGTCTATATTATGTGAGTAACTATATAAAAAATGGTTTACAGAAAAAGCACTTACGATTATTTCGCTTGGAATCAAATGGCCGTGTTGAAATGTTCCAGGATATTTATTAACTAGCTTCCATGTTATGGTTTTTTTGAAGGATCTTAATGTTTTCTCAGAATAATTAGAATATTATATCGGTGTACCAATTTTATACAAATACATTCATATTACAAAGATTTCAGTCAATTACATAAAGATGAAGAATGAATTGCTCATAAAATTAATTTAATAAAACAAATGAATTCCCACTGCATCATGAAATCTATATATATAAAAATGAATCCCTATTTCCTTGGTCTCGGCATCACGCATTGGACGCATGGACGGCTGTACCAATTTCGCTAATTCTTTTTTTGTTGTGTTTTTTATACTCAGGAGAAGGTTCTTATGAACGAAAAAACAATTTTAAAAATTTCCACGTATAATTTTGAGTTTTGGTACAGTACCTGCTGAATTAAAGCAGTATTTAGATCAGCCAAATATTTCAAGGTCTTGAAATGCCCTGAAATTTTGGATTGATAGTAGGCATTTTACTCCCGTGCTATCAGAAATAGCTGTAAATATTTGATTTCTTCTGCTAAATCTGTAGCATCTGAACTAGTTGCTTCTACAATCAATCTTTTAGTGCCTAATAATCGTAGTAGCCAAACAGTTGAACATATAAAACAAAGAGTATTTTTAGAAACTCTTACTGAAAAATATTGGTATACATAATCGTCTTATTTAAATTTAAAAAATAATGACTTAGAACTATAACATAACACGTACTCGTATATACATTTATAATTTAATTTGTTTAATAAATATACTGGACCATAAACCGTGTAATCATTTTTGAGCTGACTTATGATTTTTTTTAAATAAAGTCGATATATCGAAATCCGATATTTTTAAAAATATCAACTACCCTATTACATAGTATATGAAGATATTCTTTACTTCATGTCGCACTAGGATTAATAACAATAAAAAAAAATTCTTCACCAGTAATAAAATTCGAAATGTAAATGTATATAACACAGGAATTCGATTTGACAACCGTGTGCGAAATAGTATATTAGCTCGCTGGTATCACCACCGTCGTCGGCAAGGTCAGTTGCTCAGTACCTGACCGTGATCATAGCGTAATTTTGATCCTTTAGTTTCAGGCTATATTTGACATATAAATATGGCCTGAAACGATTATAATATGTTTATGAGGCTCAAACGTTTCGTGAAACGTCGCGTCGCATGAAAAAAGTGCCTAGAAGGTATGAAGAATTGCTTGGAACGCTTCAACGGTGGTAGGCACGACGAGAAATATGAAGTTGCCTATATAACGTTTCTGTGAGAACGTAACCATAGTTTGTTTAATTTCGGGACAGCGCCATCTGTTATCGGCCAAAGTAATTTTATATTTACGTTGACTTCGTTAATTAATACATTATGGAATAATTTTAGTATGCAAAGTCTGTGAATTTAATTCCAGCCAGAGCTATTTCAATCTATATCTATACATATAAAAATGAATCCCTATTTCCCTTGGTCACGGCATCACGCATGGACGGCTGGACCGATTTTGCTAATTCTTTTTTTTGTTGTATTTGTTATTGTCAGGAGAAAATTCTTATGGAAGAAAACATTAAGAAAGTTGCGTGGAAAATTAGAAAAATTGAGAAAACCTAACGACCATATTTACTTTTCTAATGTAACCTTAACGCTTTTGACAATAACTCTTATAATTTAATTTTATGGTGTTTGACATGAATGCCAGCCTTTTAACAACAGAGGCATGGGTCAGAAAATTATATTGATAAAATAATTAATTTATAATTTCTTAGTGCACCGTTCGGGGTCAATTAAAGGAAAAATTGTATTGTAATGTACAGTGAATTTGTTAATCACGGTAAGTTCAGATCTTTATAAACACTATGTTCTTAGTATTTTTTTTTATTAATGATACCAATTCGAATTAAATATTGATTGAAGGCAGGACAACGTCTGCCGGGTCAGCTAGTATAAAATAAATATCCTGGGACATTCTTTATACACGGCTGATCCCTAACTAAGCGAAGCTTGTACTATGAACCAGATCCTTAATATACTACATACACAATCTGTTTTACTTTTACAGTATGTTACAAAATACCCCGTAAAAATATAATTAATTATCAAAGCCAACAACCCTAGTAAGCTGTCATGTCAGGTAACCAGATTATTTAACAGAAAGGCCTACGTACCTTCTTTACCTAATAATTGTCTACTTTAATAGTTTTTCTATTTTTCATTTATAAAAATCAGTTTTTTTTATGGGGTATGTTATACAGCGTTACTACGGTTCTTAAATATCGGCTTTAAGGGTAGTTTTGTAACATCCTGTATATGTATTTACACTACCACAGAACAAACAAACATTCATAGACACAAAATGATTGTCGTAAGTAGGAAAAACCCAAGACCTATGGCGTGCCAGTCAGGGACTAACCATTAAGCCAACTGGCCGTTTTACATGTACATCTGTATTTCCGCGTTCATCTCCTAAACTGACAATGGACATGCTTATAAGATTAGACGGAGCCTTCGTTCATTATATTTTATTAAAATATAATATTTCATATTGCCAGATGTCTCTTCATTCGTCAAGTATGCTCACAATATTACGAAGAAAAACATCTGGCATTCTGTCGTGATAAATTCATTTCGACACATTCATTAAGAAATTACACTTATTCTAAGTGGCATAAGGTATATTTTGTATTGAGATGACATGGAAATGAAGTCGGATGTAGGTTTCTCGGTGGATCCAATTGTGCTCCTTCTACGTTACTCCTTCTTTTTGTAAAAGTCAAGTTTGCCCGATAAACAGGCAGACGGTCCACTTGATGAAAAGTGGTCACCTCGCCTATGGACTCGCCAATGCGTTGTCGACCCTGAGACGTGAAGTTGTTAAGTCTCATGTGTCTGTAATTTTACTGGTCGCCTTGGCCTAAACTTTTTACCAGTGCACTACTGCTTCAATACGAAAAAAGTTATGATAGTGGTACAGCTCTGAACGAAATATAAAACGTGTTACGAAATACCCCGTACAAATATAATTAATTATCTAAGCCAACAACCTTAGTAAGCTGTCAGGGAACCAGATTATTTAAAAAAAAGGCCTACGTACCTATTTTAGCTAATAATTGTCTACTTTAATAGTTTTTTTTATTTTTCATTCATAAAAATCAGTTTTATATTTTTTTGGGGTATGTTATACAGCATTACCATTGGTTCTTAAATATTGTGAATAGACTCGTTTAACCTCCTTTCGGCTTTTCGGGTAGTTTTGTAACGTTCTGTATATTGTAAGTTATGAAGAACCTTTTTTATGTTTTACAGTCCTAGATAGTGGTCAATATTTTTATCAAAACTATTAATTCGGTTTAGGCCGGCGAAGGCACATACGGTCAAATTTAAAGTGACTGAAGCTACCTGATTCCAGCTACCAGTCCGGAAATCAGTCTTCAACTGAGAACATCAACTAGTCATAACAAAAGTAAGAAACGAAGGGTACAGACGAAAGCAGAGGCGATTTTCGTAACATTAGTATAATAATATAGTGGAAATGTTTGTAAGTTTAGATGTTGGAGGTAATCTCCGAAACTACTCATCAGTTTTCAAAGATTATTTCATTGATAGTATGCTACACTATTTCTATGTGATATAGGCTATGTTAATCCCGGGATAAACGACATCCCCCGGGAACGGGGGGATACCTCGACAGTAGCATGTAAATTATAAATTAAAATATGAACTTATTTCGCGAAAGTATACAATATCTCACCCAATATGTTTAAATAAATAAAACCATTTTTTTTTTTTCAGACTATACCTTCTATTTTACATTTCAAACTCTTATCTAATTTAAATAATTCTGAATAATATTGACACTAAAATTTAATTGTCAGAAAGTGTCTCAACGTCCATTAGGAATCCGATATCGGACCTGAATTTGATTAACACTATTGTTAAATTGACTCGATTGTGTAATCGATTCCACTGAAAGTAATCTCTTAAGTAAGTTAACAGGTTTATGTTTCAAGTAACCAAAACCATTGACGGATCATTTGGCTTGGTGGTTAGAAACCGTCACTGGTCGTGGGATCGATTCCCACCCGGGACAAACATTTGTGTGCATGAACCTGCTGTTTATTCTGTGTCTGGGTGTAAATATCTATTTATGTATATATTTAGAAAAAAATATATAGTATATCAGTTATCTGGTTTCCATAGTACAAGCTCTGCTTAGTTTGGGATCAGATGGCCGTGTGTTAAGAATGTCCCGAGATATTTATTAATTATTTAGATATGTATATAAGTATGTATTTAAAAAGTAGTATATGTAGTATATCAGTTACCTGGTAGCCATACTACAAGCAGCTCCCTTATTCAGCTAATACAAACTGCGTCGGCGACCCGCTTTACGGAGGCCTCTCAGAGCTTATCTCTCACGTGATTAGTAGTATTAGCGTAGTTAGCGAAAGAGACAATGCACGAAACGAAACGAAACATCCTCGAGTTAGTGTCATTTTCCTTACAGAATCGAACCTCTCTGCTTAATTTGGGATCAGGTAACCATTTGTGAAGTGTCCTGGGATATATTTATTATTACTGTCTTATTTATTGCCAGCTAGTCTATTTATTTTATTTATTTATTTATTGCACAATGTACACAATAATTGTTCGTACAGCAATACTTAACCTAACCTACAATTATCAATACAAGGACCCTCATAGGGTATGGCAACAGGAACACTTCCTAGACTAAGATTTACAATAAAAAAAATATTAATAGCATTTAGTGTGGGAACTGTGGTGATTGAATTTTATCATTCATGAACTCTTTTATACTATAATAACATTTTTCTATTAAAATTAACTTAAGTTTATTTTTAAAATTAGTATCACTGCTTACATTCTTTAGATAGTCTGGCAATTTATTATATTATATATTTGTATAATAGGTTGGGAAAAAAGTTCCTTCGCATTTTTTAATAAAATTCAAAACATTTTTAATATAGTTTATTTACATTGAACTAAAGTATATAGGTACCATTTTGTTCGATAACTTTTTGCCATCTTGTAGGTAGGGACATGATCCCATTGCTATAGAAATTTTGGGACTTCTGATCTAAATACTGCGACAAGTGGTTTTGACAGTCCTCTCGTGATGTTAACCTGACACTGCCTAAAGAATTCTGAAGAGACCGAAACAGGTGGTAATCTGAAGGTGCAAAGTCAGGACTATACGGCGGATGCATTAATACCTCCCAGCCAAACTCTCTTAATTTTTGCTGAGTGGCTAAAAATGTATGAGGTCTAGCGTTATCATGATGAAAAACCACACCCCTTCTGTTGATTAATTCCGGCCGCTTTCTATCAACTTCTTGCTTTAATCTCATCAGTTGTTCGCAGTAGAGTTCAGAATCGATGGTCCTACCTGGTGGTAACAACTCATAATGAATAATGCCCTTCCAATCTCACCACACACACAGCATCACCTTGTTGCGAGTTAACCCGGGTTTCGCCACAGCCTGTGAAGCCTGACCGGCCTTTGACCACGACCTTTTTCGCACGTTCTTGTCGTACGTGATCCACTTTTCATCAGCTTCTTCAAAAATGGTTCGGTTTCATGACGTCGTAATAAAGAATCACAAATGAGTACACGGTTCATTAGGTTTCTTTCAGTGAGCTCGTGAGGTACCCAAATATCTAGCTTTTTTGTGTACCCAGTTTTTTTCAAATGCGCCAAAACTGTTTTGTGGTCAATTCTCAGTTCATCAGCTACGTCGTAACTACTGATATGCCGATCTTGCTCCGCTTTTTCAAAAATGGCATCCATTTTATCCGTAACCAGAGCGACGTGCATCTTTGACATCAAAATTTCCGGATTGAAAACGCTTAAACCAAATTTGTGCTACTCTCACAGACACTGCACTAGGTCCATATTTTTTTAATAATAATTATTATTTTTACGCCATTTATTTTTATTAAACTAAAATGTTAATTGATGGTAAGGTAAGTTAATTGTAAGTAATAAATACCTAAGGTAGTTGTACCCGACAAGCATTGTAAATTGTCTTTTTTTTAGAAACCTTTGCGGGTTTACCAGTACAACTTCCTTAAGTATCATCGCAATAAGATGTATGGCATAGGAATGAATTGAAAACCAAAAAAAAAGCTTTTCTGAATGTTTATCTCATACTAGCTAATCCCGACATGCATTGGTTGCACAAATTGCATAAAACTGATTGGTATTGTTCAAACTGACAGGTTGCAAAATCTCCTTTACCCTTTGACAAAAATGTTTTAAGGAAATCACACACATACAAAAAATTTACTTTTTTCACGCGAATTGTTTTTGGACAATTCTTTTTTTGGACGACGAATTTTTTGTGATTCGAATTTCAAACTACACACAGGCCGTGTCTGTCAATCGAGACAAGTTACCCCCGGATCTAAATAAAATATGTCATCAAACGTGTACCTAACTGCGTATCGCGTACGTACCAGATTTGGTCGCGGGCGTCATAAAACATTCCGTTTTGAGTGCTCCGAGTAGTTTCGTGTCCTATGTGATGAGACGCAGCGGAAAACCAATACTTGCAATCCCGCTTTTGCACACCACATTGAATAGTTGCAGAGGTGTTCAATACAGAAGCTGTATTTTATAACAAAATTTCACCCGCGTTCCCGAGGGATATCACATTTTCCCAAGATAAAAAGTAGACTATATGTTGTTTTAGGATGCCTTATCTGTGTGCCAAGTGTCATCCATATCCGTTTCGTTTTTACGTGAAAGAGTAACAAACAAACTTACATTCAATGCTTTCCTATTTATAATATTAGTATAGATATAGATAACTGGCCAGTTGGCTTAGTATTAGTGGGTTCAATTCACATTCAGAACAACATTTTTATGCATCGTCTCGTCTGTTTGTCATGTGTCTAACACCTATATTCTAAGACTTTTCTTCGAAAATTCCTTGACTCCACTCAACCTCACTCAAAGATATATGCATAGATAGTTGCAAAATTCTCCACTCGACCCCTTCCCTCACTCGAGGTGAGGAAGCAACTGTACGTCAGGACCAACCTTAAGGAAGTTCATTGTCTGTAAACAGTTACAGAATCTCATTATTTTATTTGATTAATATTTTATTTATAATAGAATGACGTAATTAATGACATGTTACCTCGATTTGACATCACTCGAGTTTAAGATATCCTCAGTCGAGTTGGATTCGAGTGACGTACGAGGCAACGTCTTAGAATAGGGGTGAATATAGATAAAAAGTAGTGTATGTAGTATATCAGTTATCGGGTGTTCATAGCACAAGATGGTAGAGAGTAAAGGAATACCCCAGGATATATATATTTATTTAACACCTGTCTGCTCTGTAATTTAAAATTGGTTTAATATTATGTCTGCCAACCATCATTGAAAATGGTTGACTTCCGAACCGGTAGTAGCTTCAGTAACTTTAAATTTGACCTTCATAAGTGCCTTCCGAGGGTCTCAACTGAATAAATGGTTTTGAATTTTGGTTATGCCAGGTGTTAAGTACATGAGAGGTCATCGATATACTCTTTAGTGGTCTCTTATACCCTAGAAAAAAAACGCCCGGAGGACGCCCAAATATGATGCTTCTTAGGGCACCGCTGTCCGCCCGTTTGTCTGTCAGTCTGTCAGCGGGCTATATCTCATGAACTGTAGCCGCTATAACAGTAAATAATAAAAAAAAATTAGGAGGTCCCACATACAAGAAACGTGTTTGTTCTACGGTCTGTTAAAGATTATACGGTAGTAGGGAAGCATTTTTTTTATTATTTCATATTACATTTTTTACGGACTCTTAGCTCTCACCCTTCAAAGATTCTATGATAAATTATTCAAAGATAAATTGTTATTTTTTATAAATTTACATCTTCCTTTCGTATACGAGTCTGACCCACACTTCGCCAATTTTTTTTTCCATAATTTGAAATCGGTAATTCCTTCCAAGTGGACGACAATGCAATTGCTATCTCTCTCACACGCCAACATAACCACAAATCTATTATGAAATCGGTTTTCATCTTTGAATCCGATAGAGTTACACAATCGGGGTGTCGCTCCGCGTCCGGCCGCCACTCACACCGCAGCGTCACGCAGTCACCGCGTAACATACAAACGCGCGCCGGACGCGCATAACGAATGTCCAAACACTGAATAGCTGATGAACAATTTGCATACGTGAATCGCTATAAACTACTATCGCCATAGATTTTGCGGTTTCGCAGAAAATACTGTTTCAATATTGATTGATTTAGGGATCGAGTTTATCTATACCTACTATTTTATGTTAAAATATTATATTAACTAGCTGTCCCCTGCGGCTTCACCCGTGTTCCGGAGGTCTGTAATGCGAGAACTGTCTAACGCACGCAGTCAAAATAGTCGATATTCTTTCGAATTCACGCCGTTTCTTTTCTATAATATACATATAAACCTTCCTCCTTAATCACTCTATCTATTAAAAAAATCAACCGCATCAAAATCCGTTGCGTAGTTTTAAAGATCTAAGCATACATATGGACAGACAGACAGCGGGAAGCGACTTTGTTTTATACTATGTAGTGATTGTGAAGTGATCTAACATAATTTAAAAATGATAATATTTAAAGCTTTAATCAAAAATTTTTACTAACGCTAAAAATATTATTTTTGGAATATTATCTATGGGACATTTGGTGGTCTATCTTTGCTGTATTTCCTTTTTTTTCTATTGAAATAATAGAGCTCTTAGTGCAGAGTTCGTCCGGGGAAGTACTACCACCTTACCCACATCCATCATGAAGCAGTACTGCACTTGTATTACTGTGTTTCGGTTAGAAACGTTAGTTTAAAGCTAAGAACCACTGTCACCCTACATGAGAATGGCCGTTAGTGCGATTTCATTGATTGAAATGTCCTGCGTTTGAATGCTTGTTTTGAACCACTGTACCTTGGTTTTTGCCTAGCTTCCTATACTCTTTAATTTATTTACCAAATACAGAAATATTGGAAATAAATACCACAATCGGGGATATTCGGCCATGCTCGTTGTGGCTTTCGTGAGCACGCGATAAATAATTTTAATAGAAATACCTAGTATATAGATAAAAAGAATAACAGAACTTCACGTCAAGAATTTATAACTCTCGGTGAATACCATTAACAAATTTTAATATAGCAATTACATATAACAAACCTCTTTAGTTTAAATTTACAATTTAAAAATTACAGGCACATGAGACTTAACAACTTCACGTCTCAGGGTCGACAACGCATTGGCGATGCCCCTTGTGTTTGCAAATGTCTATAGGCGGCGGTGACTACTTACCATCAGGTGGACCGTCCGCTTGTTTGTCGATGGGATTAATATGAAAGAGGAATGAACGCGTCGCTTACACTCATAAATTTCATACTATGCACCCGATAAGAATTACAAACCAAAAAAAAACTGATAATCATGACCATAAGATAAAGTAAAAAAAAGGGGATGTACTATTTTAATGGGAGTAAAAAAAATATGTTTCATTTTCAATTTTATAAACAAGAAATACAATAAATAAGGAAAAAAGACATGTAACACCAATATATTTCTAAAACGTCCTAAAGAGGGGTTTGCTCTATAGAAAATAATACTTTGTCCCCAAAATAGGGGCTCAAATGAGCATTACCCGGGATTCAGTAGACATGTCCACTGAGATTACTCTCATGAAATAAAAAGCCATTACATTCATAATTTCATAAAGAAAGACTTACGTGGACTCTGGTGGTTTTATGGAAGGTTTCATTGCTATTTTGGCCAAATTTTGACAAAGCCTTCAGAGAGTTTGGTTCACCTTTTAGTTCCCGACGTAGAAATTATGAGTACAGCATGGGGTTCTTCAAGAAGGGTGTGATTTTTGCAGGGTCGGCAAGGTGTGAATGATACTCATGGAGTTGCAGGCGTCAATAGGCTGCGGTGACCGTTTGATGGTAAACGGGCCGTCAGCTTGTTTGCTACCTAAGTAGTATAAAAAAAAGAAATAGAACCAATCCATTTTTTTTTCCATGGATGTCGTAAAAGGCCATTAAAGAAATATACACGGGACATAGCAGCGTCTACCTGAGTATCATCACCTCTCCGCGATCACCAACCCGCCTTCCAAGCGTGTAAATATGACAAAATGATGTGTCTTATAACTACAGTGTAACCGATACGGTAGTGCCTAATGACGTCCTTACTTGAGACTTTTGGTCAGTAAATAAAGTATTTTTATTTCAATAGCTGTGTAGAAAATAAATAACAGATATTTTTTGTATATAGATCTTTTTTTTTTCACATTTTCTACGGACTCTTAGTCCGTACTCTTTGAAGATACTTTGATAAATTATTTTAAGATTAATTGTATTGTGTTTTTATAAATTAACATCTTTCGGCGCTTGCTCAGCTCGTTGTTTTGTATATATAGTTCCATAACATATCTTCACCATACATTATTCTTGAAGAGGAAGGTATATTTCTCAATAATGGGTCCCCATTCTGCCGAAGATATTTTTAAGTCCCAAGACATGAGGTGAGGTTTCTAAACCAAGAAACATTCATATTAACCTTGGCCAATTACCTTGGCTACCTTAGCCTGGAAATCGAACCAAGGACCTCTGGATCTCTAGCCCACAAGGTGATTTCCTTTCATAATATTTTTCTTCACATTTAGTTTCGTTATACTTTTGCCACATTATAATCATCGTCACATATTTGAATGAGTGACCGGTTCGCCCCGTGACCTATTTCATTCGGTCAGCCGGTCCGGCGTAATATCCGGCCAGTGAACGAGTCGCGCCGGCCGGGTGCGGAAATTTCATCAAATCTGCCAAGTGCCATGTTGATAACGATGTATCGCGGACTAATGGGGTGTTTTGATTGTATCAACGTTTTGTTAGTTTTAGTTTTTAGAATAGTTGTTTAACTAAAAAGGTTGTAAACACTTTTTTTGTTTTTAAGTTGTACGTCGAATGCCGCGACCAGATTTGTGGGCTTGAATCTTATAGCGAATAAGAACCGTTGCTGATGAGTTGCGGTAGCTGTGTTTGAGAGCTAGGGAACTGGGTTTCAAGAAAAGACTTTTAGGCTTTGAGTGCTTACCACCTTTGTTGTTTTGTTTTGTGTGTATGTTTTGTTTATATGTTTTTAATTTATATAGGTACCTATGTTCCTTTAGTCAGTAAGCAACTTCGATGGAAAGAGGTACATATTGATATGACTTGCCTTCACACTAATTATTGTAGGAAAGTTAAACAAACTACAGAGGTGACAGCTCGATGAATTTACCGACGTTTAGAACCATGTAACATATGGATTGGACCATTAAAAATTTGTGACACAAGTAGATAGGGAAAGTCATTTCTAATCGTAGATGTTTCCTCACGGAAAACATAAAATCAATTTGAGAAAGAATACAGACAATCCTTCGACGAAACACAAGTATTTTTGCCTATTTATACAACTGTAACAGATAACAAAGAAAATAAAAAGTTTCATTTTAATTTCGATGAACTTAGCTCCGATGAGTACTTGAAACAAAGTTCTAGAAGCTTTAAAAGTCCAAAAGAAAATGTCAATATTGGAGTGGGGAACCCTTAAAAAGTACAGTTGGAAGACTTTTGTGGGACTGTAGAAAAGCAAGTGGAGTGTCGGCGGTAGACATAAAAAATGTGAACCAATTTCACTCGCCGCCCGCAGACTGTCATGAATATTAACCATTTTGCGCCATCCCCAAAGATTGTGCTTGTTGCTGCGTAGATAGGACACTTCTAACATCTTGAAAAAGCATCTCAATGCCCGTAATGTTGTTGGATAATAATGTGAATAGATGGTTAAAAACCAATCGTAATCGCCTTAACCGGCGATTACGATTGTCATTTCTCATTTGGAAAAGAACAATTGTGGATTAATTGAGATTCTGCTTTGATCGCGCCACTTCAACATACGATTTATTGAAGCTAAATGAATAGAAATGTCTACACAAGTATGCCATATTCTCCGCCTGGTCACAACTCCTTCAGAGAATGGCAGGCTAATGGCCGAACGAAACCCAAACAAGATTTATACAAAATCATATTTCACAATTTTTTATTCGCTAATAAATCTACTCAAAGCATAAATAGATTTGACCAAAATGACAAGCAAAGCATCAACCACTCTGCACAGAACATTACTCTTTGGAGAAAAACAGTATAACAAAGTATAGTCGGCGTCGATTGCGGCGCTTACGATCCTTTGGGGTCGTATTTCAGCTGAAACTGCCGCGTTACAGATTACGTTCAATTTTCTTTGGTACTACATTGAATACGCTCTATTGGTGGCTCGGCGTGAACTATTGACGTGACGCCTCTGGAGACAAACGATTGTCTTGTGATCTTTGTTGTAAAATAAATCGGATATAGTTAAAAATGTAGAGCAATACTTTTTAATTTATTTGCTTCCTTTAACCGACATAAAAATTTAGGAGGTTCACAATTCGATGTGTTATTTTGTTAACTCCATATTTCCATCATATTTGAACGGATTGGATTTGAAAAAAAAACTTTTTCATAGTAAATGGGATCAGATTTTCTTTAATAATCCTCATATCCTACTTATATTTAAAAATCTAAATTTTGTTAGGATATAATGTATGAATGTTTATGACGCTTACACGAAAATACTACTAAACGGATTTGTATTAAACTTGGCACCTAGATTATAACCTGGATTACGGCATATCCCGCGAAAATGTTACATCACTCAGGAAAGTGGGTAAACTGCTAGGAACAGCTATTAATTTTAAGAGGTTATTGGGCCAAAATTAATAACAAGACAGACACCAGAAAATAACTGGCCCTGGAACACTGTGTTGTATAGATACTTGTTGTTTGGTAAGATAGAAGTTTATTACCACACACATTTTTCTAGACAGTAAAATTATGAGATAAAAACTTGACTGATAAATTCATTGCATAATTTGAATTAGTTAATACTGTTATTTATATATTCCTTGACTAAGCAACAAAATTATCAACTCGCCTACTATCACCTAACCTTTGCATACAAGTTAAACTTTAAAGGGAAACTAATCACCTAAAAGCCCGAACCTACCATAAACAAAACGGACCGGCCGATAAATTTACGCGTCGGATGCCTTAAAGCAGTTAATTTTTAATTCACGCCTCCGCAAGACCGACCTCTTGGACGGTCGATGCACGACTGATGAGTTTCGGCCGCGTTACCGACCGCGCTGCTTAGTTATGTGAACTACCCTCATTTATTGACTATCCTGGTTTTAAATTGGAAGGCAGTCGGCCGGTGTGGAAGTGTTTTCTTTATTCTTTCAGTTTGAGATTTATTGTGTTACAGAATCTGATTTACGAGTATGTTAATCCTTGTCAGTTATTCTACTGACTGGCTGATTTAGTTTTTGCCACTTAATATAATTATATTAAGTGGCTATATACTATACTATATTATACTAAAAAGCTATGGTAGAAATTAATTAATTTCTACCCATAAACAAATAGGGGTTCGATTCTGTAAGGAAATTGACACTAACTCGAGGATGTTTCGTCGCGGCCTCCGTGCTCTGTCTCTTTCGCTAACTACGCTAATACTACTTACTAATCACGTGAGAGATAAGCTCTCCGAGGCCTCCGTGAAGCGGCTCGACGAATTTTGTATTCGCTGAATAAGGGAGCAGTTTGTATGTTTGGATGTAGCAGATAATCTCCGAAAGTACCTACTCATCCGATTTTGAAAAATTATTTTAATGATATAAACGACACTATTTCTGCTGGCTATGCCGTATGGCCATGTTTAAATCCGAGATATATTAAATGCCAAGAGAAAGCGGGTATCATCGCGGGGTGGTAGCTAGTGACATAAACAAAACTTACCTCTCTACTTTACTTTAAATAACATTGTTACAAATAGGCATTTTACAAAATAATTAATTTCTGCCAAACAGCTTGTTTTCTGGTATCTAGTTAAAACAAACATCAAATATTCTAATTTAAGTTTGGGACCTAAGCAAGCGTAGAATAAACTTTAATTAAAATATAACCTAATTATAAGTTATGTTTTAATTACACGGTTCATGGTCGTCGCTAACATGTTATATTATAAAGTTTAAAAAAACTAGAATTAAATTTCTACGAACTCCATTAGGGCACATAAGAATGTGCTGTGGAGCATGAAATAGACTTTTAGAAATTTATACCTAGACCATAGAGCAAATAGACATATTCATGGATACACATATTTTTTCAGTGGAAATCAAGCCCATGAGTTGTGCTATGGCAGTCTGAATAGGTAACTAACCACCATCAAGTTAATATCAACTATAGTTGTAGCAACCGAATCCTATATAAAGTCTTCATCTTCAAAGGAAGTTTTGAAAGAAAGAGCGTATTACAAGGTAGTTCATTACGTTGAAGATAGAGATGTCAAATGCATACAGTTATGCATTTAATTAATATTTTTTCTTGTTATTTCTCTTCTGTATTCGATTACTACTTTTTGTAATGCTTTGTAAATGTAAAATATTAAAATAAGTTTGAAATAATTAAAAAGCGAAAAATTAGATTAAATTTATATAAAAAGGATTTTAAAAAATGTATCCTTGTTGAATTTCTTGCCGGTTCTTCTCAGTCAAAGGCTGACTTCCAAGCCATAGCATCAATAACTTTGACCATCATTAGTGCCCTCTGCGGGTCTAAAGAAAATAAATGGTTTTAAATTTAGTTTTATTTTTTTATTTCTTAGTCCAATTTGAACTAGAAAATAATCGATATTTTGCTTTATTTCTACGTTGATAAAGATCGTATTTGATCGTATATCTTGAGGATGAGCTACACATTGTCAACGAGCAATGTTATAACTTATAGAATTTACAATATGGTATCAGGTCACAAAGTTATTCAAAGCACTAGAAATAACGAAGCGCGTGAGCCACCATCATAAAATTCTCTTTTTTTTTCTAATTCAGATAGGCCGACAATCAGGCAGACGGATCACGTAATGGTAAGTGGTCACCGTCACCTATAGACATTTGCGACATGGGGGCATCACCAATGAGTTTTCGATCCTCAGACGTGAAGTCAACCTGTTTAGAACCCATAATTTCACCAGCCCACTTTTACCATTCTAACCGAAATACAGTACAGTAATATAAATGCAATACTTCGTAATTACTACTGCTTCATGGTGATAGTAGTTCCCCAAACAAACTCTGCACTAAGAGCTCAACTACATCGAAGAAATTATTTCATTAACATTCATACATCACATCCTAATTCAGTGTGCAAACATGATGAAACAATTTTACGACGCGCCACGTCCCCTAAAACAAAAAGTGCGTAAGTAAAAATCCAATGATTTCTCAGAGGGATGTTTGTCAGACTCTGCGCTGAGGCGCCGAACGCACGAGTTAACTTTTTGACCGGGATACCTTTGCCGACGTGATAGGAATTATGGGTGCTTGGTACAAGTCACGGTTACTAACCTTTTAACTTAATTATGCTAAATACTTTGGCTTAGAAACTAATTTACATCGCATGGCACCACTGTCCATTTGAATGAGGCTTTGTAAAAAATGTGATAGAATTTATCCCTTACACTATACCTATCTCCTGTACCAGATCATTTGGTTTTGAGCAAATTTACTATGCCGAGCATAGGTTCAATTCTGAGATCGCTAAAAATCATATACTCCAGTATGTCACTATGCGACAAAATGTATGAAATGTTTTTAAGCAAAGTGGGTCAAAAATAAACCTGAATATATTATGTATAGTTATTTGTAGTAACACTTTTCGAGGCATCAATATTCCCAGGTATAAAACATCCTGTGTTGATCCGAAACATATTCTATCCCGAAGTCAAAATTAATTAAAATCTGTTCTATCGTCTTTGCGCCACTGAATTACAAACATACAAATTTCGTATTTAAATAATAATAATAATCAAGCAAAGATTTAAGCAAAATAATTCAGTTTATCACTTGTACCACGCAAAAACCACGAGAATTCGGTGTGTTTTTTCGCTTCGATGATTTTCAGGCAGATCTCTTGTTGATCTGAGAAAGCCGAATTTTTCGCCGATACGTGCCCGAGTTTTGTAATATTTCGAGTTACCCCACTTTGTTAGGTGGCTGCCTACATTGTTAACAAAAAATCTATGTACGCTATTTTCCATTTCCAGGTTATTTACTAGGTAGTAAACGAAATTTATATATTTTATCGCTACTGGTTTACCTAAAAGGGATAAAGTACTCGAGGGTCGATTGTGACCGGGTGTCTTAACAAAACATGTCCTGCCTTTTGAACTGGCTTCAGAAAAAGAAGGATGTTCTCCGTTTGACGCGTTGTTATGTTATTCCTATTTTACTCACATCCAAACCGATTTCTATCTTTATCAATACAAATTTTGACGTTACAAATTCTCTAAATAGTATAATACAAAGTCAAAATTTATAACTGCCTGTTTGTGGGCATTGTTCTTATAAATTATGCAATAGTTTTTAATGCTGTTTTCATAATAATTTTGACAGTTTATTTCAGAAGTTTTCTGTGAATATTAACTTATATTATCTATATTATTCCTGTTAAGCATTATCGAGCATATTTTTGTATAATATAAAGGATTCCTGAACTGAAAAAAAGACGTCCTATTAGCAAATATCAAATTTGACCGAGATATAGGTACTTATGGTAATGCAAAATTTTATTGCTGACTTCAACAGTAGTATTAATTTAACGGCCCTTATTGTGTAGTGTTTAGATACTCTGACTGTCATGCCACAGGTCGTGGGTTTGATACCCCTCTAGGACAAACATTTGTGTGCTTGAGTATCACATAACCCTGAGATTCTTTATATAGAACTATGCTGCTATTATATTTATTTTAAATACATTTACTACAATATAATGTAAGTACACGCCCTTACAATCTTAATTTATTACTAGCTGTACCCTCGGTTTCACCCGCGTTACCGAGGGATGTAACATTTTTCCGGCACAAAAAGTATCCTTTGTTACTTCTAATACCTCCAAGAATATGTGTACTAAGTTTCATGGTGATCGGTTAAGTAGTTTTTGCGTTAAAGCATAATAAACAAACTTACGTTCACATTTATAATATTAGTTGGGATTATTGTATTCATAATATACATATAATTTTAATCATTTTACACATAATTCTTTACTGCAATTGTAGATTTTTATGCCTGATACACTATTTTCATTTCCGGCAGGATACCATGTTGGTAAAATATTTTTGAATACAGAATCTTGTATAAAAAAATGTGTAACAATTCCAAGGTTTTTTTTTCCACATGTTCCATTACTGGAACGCGGTATAATTTTATTCATAAGCCCCGCTGTAATAGAACTCCGCGGTCCTATGGCATAACTTTACATAACATTATTATAACAGAAATTCGCGCTATAAACGAGCGCAGGGTTACCAGGTGACCGGATAAATGCGGACTTGATCGGACGCAACTGGATCTGACCGGATTCTAGGAAACGACTATGGGGGTTATTTATTGAACAAAAATTAAGGCGATATTTCATGGTTCAAATTGAATACTTTACTTTCGACTCTATAGCCATCGTACTAGTTGCCTATGTATTGAAAATGGCGGCCCAGGGTTTGATTCCTAGTTTGGACAAAGTACAGTTGACATAGTATCAGAAATGATTACCAGGGCTTCGATTCTGTATGGAAACTGATACAAGCTCGAGGATATGAATGAGTAATTGTCACTGGCAACACTCTTCTGGCATCTCTCACTTATGTCAAGTCAATATCGTATAGCGTCTCATCACCCTTGTTTTTCTGAGGTATACTAAAACATTTTTTAAAGTTGTGTTTCTGCGTCCCTGTCTGTGTCCCTGTTTCTACACTGCCACATTTCATTGCACTTGTGCCATCTTACGTCCTTTTTTTTTAATTTTGGAAATTTGGATCACTAATGGCTGCTCTTATTACATTAAATATTCATATTGTGATTACTATCTTTTCATGGTTTTATTATACAGCCCCCTTATTCAGCTAACAAACTTCGTCGGCGAGCCGCTTCACGGAGGCCTCAGAGAGCTTACCTCTCACGTGATTAGTAGTATTAGCCTAGTAAGTGACAGAGACAGAGCATAGAGGCCGCGACGAAACATCCTCGAGTTAGTGTCATTTTCCTTAGAGAATCGAGCCCCTGGTGTCCATTGTATTCTAAAATGATTGCATTTATAATACAAAAATAAATGGTTTGCCAATTCTGTGTTAATTCGAACATTGCACGAACATTGTCTTTTGTTTACAGATACATATATAATGTTCTGGGTGTGATTTTATAATGTAAATGACGCTAGATCGACGTTGCTCTGTCTCTTTCGATAACTACGCAATCACGTGAGAGCTCGAGGCCTCCTTGCTCGCCGGTTGAAGTTGTAATATAGTGCAAGTATGGGCTGGATTAACATAGTATTCTTTAAGCCAGCGGGACAGACAGGAAGAAGTTTCAAATATGGAACTTTGAATATGATTTTGACCCCCTTTAAAACGTCGGATTAACTCGAAACTTGGCATAATTATTAAGGACCGATGACAATTTAATATCTCAAACAGTTAGACCCGTTATTATAGAAAATTCAACTAAAAAAAGAAAAATAATAATTAAAAAAAACTAAAAATTACGCATTTTCAATGTTTTATTGGATTTTTCAATAACTTTTCAAGCCAGACTACATTCGGCCCACGTGCCCAAACTCCCCAACCCCTATTTGCATTAGATTTTTCGATCTGTCAAAACGTACGATTCTGTCTGGTAACCCTACGCGGGCGATACAAAAGATGATTTCCATACAGAGTCCCTCATACTTGTGATCGCACCCGGCGGACCGCAGATACTCGTCTTGAAAACGACATGCGATTATGATTTTATACCCGTTACACACATACGTAGTACCTATATTTTATGTAGTTGCGTTTGGAGTATTTGTAGTTTTGAGGTTTAATGCGACGGTATAGTGGCCAGCTATAAACACATTGTGTTTTAGAAAGGATGATGGAGCTCACTTTCCCGTTAGTAGCCTCTTAGAAACTCTTGTCAAAGCCCCAAGTTATAAGTTTTAGAGATGAGGGGAGAGAATTCCAATCTTTAGCTGTGGGCAGGATGCTGCAAAGCGCTTCGTGCGAATTGGTGGTTATAAACACATTGAGTTTGGTTTGTAAGATGGAGCTCACTTTCCCGTTAGTAGCCTATTCACTCTTTTCTTGAAGAGCCCCAAGTTGTAGGTTTCAGAGACGAGAATATAAGGAGAAAGATAAGAGTGAAAACTCTCCCAACGCTAGTCCGATGACGAAAAGGTGATAGAGGAACTAAATCGTGAAGAAAGGAATAATCAGCCAGTTATTTTGTGGGACTTTTCTATCGCATGAATGAATAATATTGCGATTTGTAGCTACGAATACTACCACCAAAATTAGTCTTTAGCGTGTTGATTAAAGAGACGACTAAAGAGTATAGCGGTGACCACATGCAGTTTATAACTTGTACAAAATCGTACATTCCCAAAGAGGATTGGTGCCCGTAAAGCTCTACCAAATCTTTTATCAATTTTTAAACATCAACTTATCAGAAAACACATATTGCGCTTACTTAAAATTATTACAAACAGGGCAGGCAGATGACGATGAGGTTTTGGAAACAGATGTCTCAGTTGAGGAAGAATTCAATGTTCATTTGCGTTCATACTATTAAGTTTGAATAATACAATTTATAGCCTATATCTATCTCTTTCTAAAGGCCGATGCACATCGTTACCTACTAAACTAACTTACGACATTGTACTATACTTGTAATTGTACTATACTATACGTAATATGTTATTTAAATCTGTAAATATCTCCAATGAACCTCTACTTGAATTATTTCTCTAGAAGGCAGGTACTAAAAGATTTCCCTTATTTTCCACTGCCTGAGTAATGTGGTGATTACAAAATTGATGGAAATCCCCTGGAAGTCATTTATTTGGGGAACGATAACAGCCGAATTTATACGGATATATTACAGTATTTTTTTACATAGCTGGGTATAACCTACTTTTGTTTCGGTGAATCATTGCATTAGAATTGGAAGAGCCGGTTTGAGATATTCCAATTGTGTCTACTGTCCATTTTAATAATAATCTATATATTAACTAGCTGTCCCCCGCGGTTTTACCCGCGTTCCCGTGAGATGTCACATGTATTATACATAAAAACCTTCCTCTTCAATCATTCTATCTATTAAAAAAAACCGCATCAACATCCGTTGAGTAGTTTTAAAGATTTCAGCATACATAGGGATATAGGGACAGAGAAAGCGACTTTATTTTATACTATGTAGTGATAAGCCAAGACAAAATAGTTAAGTATAATTTTCTCTTCTGTTACTAAATCGTATTTTTATATTTAGAAAGTTAAAGTAAAAAAATGGTCGATTAATATTAAATGACTTCAGAGATATACTTTAAAGTTATTTCCAACCCACACACAAATAATTATACCACTTCATGCACAGTTCTGGGTAGAAATGGAACCCGCAACCTGTGACGTGGCATCCAGCCTCTAATCACAAGCCAACTAACCCGTCTAATAGAGCTACCAGCCATTGGGGTAATATCTCACTTTCGCTTCGTTAGATTGAAAGAAATTTGTTTGTTATCGTCCATTAGATCTCTCAGAGACGTGGGCAAAACCGCGGGACGGTCGCTAGCAAGTTAGAAAACTGAATAGGTTTTTACCTACATTAGATAAAAAGACATAACTTTTCAAGTACCTTAATAAAGCTTATTAAGTTTTCTTGGTAAATTATAAAAGTTTTCGAAAAGACCGCAGGTACAGTCAGAAAAATAACTGAATAAAATTTAATTAACAACTATCCATACAAAGGAAAGATAAACTATATAGATAAGTATTTATCTAACCTATATATATGTCTACAAAAACCTTATCTTTAACATTTCTACATTTTGAATAACTTTTAGAGTAGGTTTTAATATATTTGCATCAGTTCATTTAGTGATGTTGCTAGCCATATCTACGGTAGACCAAGTCCTTACAACAAGAAAACTTTGATACACGAAAAAATATGTTAACAAAAAAACTATTTCGCAACGAGCGGGCCGTAACTACCCGAAGTTTCCCTTTTATTCATAAAACTGAAGGTCCGACATTAGGGCAGTCGCCCTCAGGGCGATCCACACCCTAATAATAAACTGTAAAGAATATTTACAGAAAAAAAAGGTGTTATTTACACAAAAAGGTTGGCACATAAAGAAATTTCGCACCATTTGTAAACAAATGTCGGTGATATCCAGGCATTTCCACGGGTTTTGGACGTAAAACGCGTAAAATACAGTACTTTCTTTCATCTTTTATCCTGAATTATGACTTAGGTCTTATAACTTACACTTTAGATTCAGCCAATGGAACGGGAAAGTTTTTTTAATTGACAAAAACCAGATAGCACCAGTTCGTAACGGATAGGGGCGCTAGAAACTAGTCCACTGTGGAAATGGAAGAGGTCCTATCTACTAAGAAGATACCTTCTTTTATAGTATAGGTAACTTACAACATGTATGTGTTGTAAGACAAATCTACCTATGCAGTTTTCAATAATTTGGGGATAGCCCATCATGTATACCCCTCATGAACCCTGGCCTTATTAAGCAAATACATTCTTCATCGACGAGCCGGCACAACGAGACCTCCGAGTACAGACCTCTCACGAGTATTCAAAAGTGACAGAGCATAGAGGCTGTGACGAAATAGCATCGAGCCAGTGTCTTTTACCTTACAGAATCCAACCCCTGGGCACTAAGACTATTCATAAGGAACCAAGACTAGAACATAAACGATTATTTTAACAATTGAGCTACATAATAATAATAGCTCAATGATTTTAACGACGACAATGTTTGAGTGTAGCGCTCTCTCTAACAGGATACGTTTGATTGTATAAAATCGTGTTTGAAAAGCTAATCGCAGAGTTCTCTCTTCAGCTAAAAGAACCTTTGAAATCGGCGATAAAGTCCTACCATTAATAAGAGGCCTTCTTGAATAATTATATTTCAACTCATTAAACAATTAAGAAACAGAAGAAATGCTAATCTTTCACAGTCCGGTGACACGACGGTGACCAGTTACCAGCTGGACCCTGCCTATGCATTGGCCTATTACAATTTAAGAAAACATTAAATATTTGGTCGGAGGTGTTCTCAACCAAGAAGACTGATATTGATAAAACCTTTTTATTGCAAATTCAAAAAGTTTGAAAATTGGTTTTGATTTTCGAATTAATTAAAAAACCCATTCCACATTCAAACCACAAACCAATAATCAGTCATAAAATATGAGAACTAGAGAGATTCAAAACGTACCGATGAAACCACTATACTTTAGAGATTAATAAACTGTGACGATGCTTGACCGGGGACCGTCGACCGGCGCCGGCCGGATATGAGAGCCTTTTGACCGGCCCCGTCCACATCAACGGACCCGCGGATTATTCTGATTACTTTCTACTCGATTCGCTTGCGATAAATCAATTCAGGTGTGGTTTTAGAAGGAATTATTTACCTGAGGGATATTGTAATTCTCCGTGTTGAAAGTATGTTATGAATGAAATTTGGCATAAACGTAATCAGCAGTTACTGAGTTAAGTGGTAACAATCACACAAACACACTTTCTTTTATGCCAAGTGTGCCGACAGACATATAGATGGTCCACGTAATGGTAAGCGCGACATATGGACATTGGCAACACCAGAAGCATCGCCCATGCATTGTCGACCCTAAGAAGTGAAGTTGTTAAGCTGTTACTCTGCCCTTTCTAACTGAAACACAGTAATGCAAGTCCACTACTGATTCACGGCGGAAATCTGTAAGGAGTACTTCCACGGATGAACTATGATAAAGACCTCTATCTATGTGCCTATATTCAGCCGGGCTTTTTGTCCTACAAGGTACATATCGATGGTGTTTAAAATTAAATGCACTTGTCTATGCTACGCCTAGCTACGGTTTCAAATTAAATTGTAATTTATAACATTTTTGGTCTAGCGAGGCCCTCAGGCGAGATTAAGTACTACAAAACTTTTCGAAAGAATTATTGCTCGTAACTGAAAAGTTATAATTGAAAAAGAAAACTAAGCAAAAGTGCTTTTGGTGCTGTTAATTTAAGGTAAACTAATACTCAGCATGATATGTGTGTATAATATATATAGTGTATAATGATGAGAATCAAAGAAGTCGCCTCGAGGGTCGATTGGAGGTCCTAACTTGTAAGTATGTTTCTTTGCCAGTGAGTTCTTATAGCCCGGGATGGCGATGACAAAATATCATCGGAGGAATGTGGACCTTATTACTAAATAGAGCGTACTTTGTTTAGTCTCTCTATGGTCGTAATTCCATTTCGCAAAATTTTTAGTTAAGCCCTTATCGTACTGAGGTTGCGATATGTTCATGCACATAAATGTTTTTCCGTCCCGAAACAATCAGGGTCGACAAATCACCAAGTCAACTGGCCTGTCAAATAAAAGGGTTACATCAAAAATCATTGAGTACGCGGGCGAATCTGCGGGATAATAGCTAGTCAGTGAATAATACGAGATCATAATAAGACGCGACCCAATGATCGGTGTTGCGAGGGTAAAAAATAACATTTCTTCATGCTCCAAATAACTATCGAAGTTATTATGTATGTTTATTTGCCGAGTTTATTTGATTTGAGCCGAATGGAAGTGATATTCAAATTCGATGAAATCATGAACGGTATGAAAATGAAGTGGGTTTTCGTTACAAGTATTTAATGTTAACGGGCCAGTTGGCTTTGTGGTTCGAGACCCTCTATTTGTTAGTGTCTTAGTGTAAATAACAATATAATATAATAGTATTCTACTAATATTATAAATGCGAATGTCTGTTACTCATTCATGCAAAAACTACCAAACGGATTTGGATGAAACTTGGCAAATGCCCCGGAATACCATCGGACATCCCGTCGTACGGCGAGTATCCACCCCTACGTTGTCGAAACTCCTACGGTCCGGACTGAGCGTTTCGCCTCGTCGTTTATACCGCGTACATCGAGGGACTGGAACAACTTGCCTGCTGCGGTCTTCCCGAGCAACTATAATTTGGGTGTCTTCAAGGCTAGAGTGAATAGGCTCTTAATAAACTAGTGCGCCTCCACATCTAAGATTGCATCACTGCTTACCATCAGGTGGGATCGCAGTCAAGCACTAGTTTATATTATTTAAAAAAAAAAAAAGAATAACACATATGATACTTTTGGTACCACCGGGAAAATGAGACATTCTTTGGGAACGCGGGGAAACCGCAGAGAATAGCTAGTAATACATATATATCCATATTTATATATAAGGAAAATAGGCCTTTGACTCACCATCACCTCAAAACTACTGAACATATTGGGATGTGACTGCTACCATTCGACTCGGAATTTTTCGTAGATTCTTATATATTATGATATCGATAAGCGCGAGTGAAACCGCGGGGGACAGCTAGTATAATATATAATAGTATTTAGAAGCACAAAAGAAGAATAAAATAATAAAATAAAATATCTATAAATGTATGTATTTACAAAAATAAAAAGTAGTATATGTAGTATATCAGTTATCTGGTTTCCATAGTACAAGCTCTGCTTAGTTTGGGATCAGATGGCCGTGTGTAAATGAATGTCCCAGGATATTTATTTATTATTATTATTATTATTATATATAGCATTTAGTTGCCTGGTTCATATTTTTGTCTTCGTAAGGGTCTAAGAGTATTTAAGACAAGAGTGAATAGGCATTACTTGATTCCGCGTGTACCATCCTCGACTGCGTCGTCACATCAGGTGAGATCCAGCCAAAGACGCTCAAGTTTTTATAAAAAAAAACGGAGCCATCAGAGGTACACCTCAGTCCCATCGAAAAAAATATAGCCTGAAACACAAGTTTTTCTAGTTCAGGCTTGTATGCTTAACTGTACCTAAATAAAACATTGTAAACAAACAAAACAACCTACTTATTTACTGAGTTATATTATTTTGTAAATTGAACAAATTATTATTATTATAGCTAAACGACTGCAACAATATCGATGTGAAATAGTAGTCATGTAGCTTATATTTCAGATCCTAGACCTACTTAGGTACAATACAATATACTTTATGTGTACAACACATAACAAGAGCAGAAGTAACATAAAGAGGTGGATAATAGAACAAGTGTTTACAAAATAGGCGGTCTTATCGCTAAAGCGTTTGTTCCAGACAACCTAGGGGTAGCAGGATACAGAAGAGGAGGAGAGAATTAGAGAAGAGATTATTAGAGTAGTAGAGCTCTTAGTGCAGAGTTCGTCCGGGGAAGTACTACCACCTTACCCATTTCCGCCGTGAAGCAGTAGTGCACTTGTATTACTGTGTTTCGGTTAGAAAGGTAAGGGGGCCGGTGAAATTACAGGCACATGAGACTTAACAACTTCACGTCTCAGGGTCGACAACGCATTGGCGATGCTCCTAGTGTTGCAAATGTCCATAGGCGGCGGTGACCACTTACCTTCAGGTGGACCGTCTGCTTGTTTGTCAGCCCAAATGGCACAAAAAAAAAAAAAAAAAAAAGAGAAGTAGGTACATAAATACAACTTTCAAAAACCTCAGCCAGTTACGTCAGCAAATTATCTTGTCTCTGGCTCCAAATCATACATCTGCATACCTACATAAATGTAAAATCTATATTGGCTAACAGTTGGATATAAAACCCGGATATGAGCACTGTGCCCTTTGACCGGCCACGTTATATCCGGCCCAATGGAGCTCCCATCGCTTCGGAACAAGTCAAGCGGTATGATCGTTTTTCAGACTACATTATAAAGACGATATTTTCTTTGGTGAAATATAAGTATGTATGACTATAATAATAGAATAATACAAGTATTAATTTTACGGTAGATATGTGTAGAATGTGGAGATAGGATCTAACTACGGAATCCACGTAGACCTCCGTCAAGTCGACCTGTGCCTTTACCATGAGTTTTAAACGTACGTACTCACTAGCGACGGCGTAAAACATTTCTATGCCAAATCTGTACAGCGCCACTAGCGGTCACCTAAAGAACTAAAATCGATAGTACGAGTCGATAGGTAAAAACCTATCGAAATGTAAACACTAGCGAGTAGCGTTTTTTAGCCTTTGCTATAGAAATTCGATACCATGAGTCACAAATTTGACAGTTGCTATCGAGAAATACTGTATCGATAGTAGTTTACTCGCTAGTGACTAAAGTAAGTTTCGATAGCAACTCATGGTAGAGGTACTGGATAGTTCACCTGGACCACTTTGGGAACTAAGGTTTTAGCGGAACTCCTTCGCATATCCGAAATATGACTCGCTATTTTACCCCCTTATTATATAATACTAACGACCCCGGCTTCTCATGGGTGCAATGTAGATACTTATACACATAAACCTTCCTCTTGAATCATTGTATTTATTGCTGAAAACTGCATTAAAATCGGTTGAGTAATTGAAAAGATCTTAGCGCACAGCGGGAGGGATTTTGTTGTATACTATGCAAGGAGACTACTTTCTATAGGTATAAAGGCATACAAAGATCTTAAATAGAGAGAGCGGATTACGTAACTTTGTTTATAAGTAAAGAACTGCACAGATAAAAAAAATACTATTTGAAAAGTCTACAATATTCAGATGAGAAAGATGGCTTTGCTAAAATTAATCCCGGAATCCAGAAACGCTATCTAACGGATATCGCTGTTTCACTATAAAGATATCAAGTAAAATAACTAGTCAGACTCGACATTCGTCAATTGTTTGTTTTTTTAATTCATCAGGTAACCAACGTAAATGAGGACTCCATGAGTTTTGTTGTTTTATGTAACACCCAAAATCAGTTCTATTACAGGGATCGATTTTGCTCTCAAATAATTTATAATTTATACCTATCTAGTACCCACTTACGTAGGTAAAGTATATCTTTAATATTTAGTCTTTGTTAAGTGGTAAAACCTAGTTGACCACAAACTCTACTATGCATAACTCTACCATATATAACTAACTCGCTACATAAGGCTGTTATTAAGAACAGATCAATGAAATTAAATTAAATATATAAATAGGAATTCACAGGCTCTTATGAATGGGTAACTAGGTATAAAGGGAAAATTATTTAAAATTAATATAACATAAGTTCTTAATATAATTTGATCAAATATATTATATTATAGGTAGGTTAAAGAAGTAGGCTGACATAAGTTACATCGCCTAGTTTTTTTTTTTTTTTTTTTTTTATTCCCGGGACATTCTTTTACACACGGCCATCTGATCCCAAACTAAACAGAGCTTGTACTAAGGAAGCCAGATAACTGATATACTACATATACTATTTTTTATTTTTTTAAATACATACATATATAGATATTTACACCCAATTTAAAAAAATACTGCACAACAAATTAAGGTACTACAAATCTGAGAATAACGGAACCTATTTTCAAGTAAGTAATAGTAGTAGCTTCTAATGTATAATAGAGAAGTTCACGAATACATTAACAAATGACAATTGTATACACTATACACATAGTTGCAAGACTAAGCTCTGCCAACTCCTTGGGTATAATGAGGGTGAATTAATACAAGACAAAGGGAGAAGTTAGTGGTTCCATACTTTAGACTAACTAAAGTAAACAAGTCATTTCTTGGTAATTGTGTTAGATTTTATAATAAGATACCGCTTTCAGTAACCAAAATGTCTGATCATAAACTAAAAGAATTATATCCGGAAAGTTATGAAAGAAAAAGCGTATTACAAAGTAATTCATTATATTGAAGATAAAAATGTATGGAAATAGCTACTCTCTGCACAGTGCACCACTAATTTTCTTGTTTTAGTTGTAAGTAATTATTGTTATCTTCTATGTTGTAGTCTTATTATTTCTTGTTTTTGAATGTTACCTATATTAAGTATTTTGTAATAAATAAAATATAAAAGTATATAAAATTGATATTATAAATAGCCAATAAATATGTCAGAATAGATAAAATTTATATAAAAAATAAAAGAGAAAGTGAAGTTTCTTGCCTGGTCTTCTCAGTTGAAGGCTGATGCTTCAGTAACATTAGTGCCTTCATAAGTGCCTTCCGAGGGCCTAAACTGAATAAAAGGTTTAAAATTTTGAAGATATTTACATAATACAAGGTCCTGCTTATTAGTAATTTATATTTAACGACATTCATACTAGCCTCCGCCTTATGGCTTCACCCGGGTTCCAGAGGGATTGAACGAAACCCGTGATTATAACGTAGCTTTTAACTACTTTGAATAATGTAGGTACCATTCAATTAATCAAATAAAAATTAAATTCTAACGCAAATAACAAAATTTTCAAAAATTACTTTTATACGGAAACCTAGACACTATTCTACTTGCTAAATTTCTAGTTTGTAACATTAATACTTTCTTATCATTGAAGAATCAGTAAGCGAAATTTGTCTTTTATATTTAAGTATAAAAATTGGTGTTTGACATCAGTTTGGGTTACGCAAAGTTGAATAGCAATCGAAAATGCGAAGTGGTTAGGCAACTGCTATTTTGTATTTCTTTTTATTTTTTTTTATGCCACTTGGACCGACAAACATTTGCAACACTAGGAGCATCGCCAATGCGTTGTCGACCCTGAGACGTGAAGTTGTTAAGTCTCGTGTGCCTGTAATTTCACCGGCCCCCTTACCTTTCTAACCGAAACACAGTAATACAATTGCACTACTGCTTCACGGCGGAAATCGGTAAGGTGGTAGTACTTCCCCGAACGAACTCTGTACTAAGAGCTCTACTACTCTAGCGAGTGCTATCTCGCTACATCGTTACTTTTGTCATAAATTATAACTTCTTTTGAAACAAAATCATTTCCGTTCAGCCTGTTTGAATTACAAGGAGTAATAATAATATCAGCGCCATCTATACTGTTCAGTGTGAACTAGCAGCACGGTGTATAACATAATGCGTATAGTATAGCGACGCTGTGACTTTTATCCACTGGTTTGCAAACGTTAGTTAGATACACTCTCGGTAGATGGCGCTGTATTACATGGTTATTATATTATAATCATTTTCATAATTATTGTTTAAATAAGTACTGAGACATGTTCTTTGCAGACATGGTTCTTACATTTTAGAAGATTCAATATAAGATAACAAATTACAGTGACTTTTAATATATTTTTTTTAAATCAAACATAGCAAATTCAAAATACTTTAAAAAAAAATGTTTCTTAGTTAATTATTAACTTTATAAATAATCTATACATAACCTCCATCCAAAATAACAATCATAAACTTTTAGTTACAAAAAGTCAAAAAGTTGTTATCATGCGACCGTGACAGGACTCGAACCTGCAATCTTCGGATCCGAAGTCCGACGCCTTATCCATTAGGCCACACGGTCCTTACAGTTGTTGTTCAAATTATAGATCTTATAGTAAATTTTATCGACCGTTCGTTATCTTCATAAGAGATTTCGCGAATCATGTTAATACTACAAAAATCATTGGAGAATCTAAACATGGCAATAACTTCCCTAACTGTTAGACAATTAAGTCTAAAGTTGCACAACGACACAGCTACAGGTAAACGTCAGACATGACTCAACATAATGTAGATAAGTACACTAATTTGTTACGCATACCCTATCATATACGTTGTTCAATTGTTTCTGATTCTGTCCCTTTGTTTAACACGCAATGTAAAGCGTTATGAACAACAGGATATTTTGCTGTTCATTGCGTGTTTTTTGGCAATTTTATATTTTTAACTTATTGATTAGGTCTCCAATATCGTATCATTGTATACCACTGGTTCAGTTACCAGGAGTACCTACCTAGTTAGTTAATCTATTATTATTTATAAGGTAAGTATATATATTTTACTAAATATGTAATTTTTTGGGTTCCGTTCTAACTATTAAATGAAAAAAGGAATCATTATATCGATTTCTGTCCGTCTCTCAAGCCCTTTTTCACAGGAACTCGTGGAGGTATCAAGTTGAAATAAAAATCAAATATCTGTCAAGTCTATCAAGTCTGCAATCCCTTGGATATATATGAACTTTATTATTCGGAACCTTCGGCACGCGAATCAGCTATGATATTCTGCAATCAAACTCGACGATGAATTCACGCAGTGACTACTCCCTGTCTCTGTCTCGCAACTCTGCAATTAGACGAGAGGTCTGCTCTATCCGCGTGTTCACCTGAGCGATAACTCGGCGAGTTTGGCTTGTGAATAGCACTGCAGACTCGTACATATCAACTTATTTGCTTATTACTTCCGCGTTAACGCAAATAATCGTCAGTGAGACTAAACAAATTGTATGTATCTATCTGTATACAACGTGTTACAAAATAATATAATTATAATCAAAGCCAACAACCCTAGTAAGCTGTCATGTCAGGGAACCAGATTATTAAACAGAAAGGCCTACGTACCTATTTTACCTCATAAGTTTTTTGTTATTCATTTATAAAAATCTGTTTTTTATTTTGGAGTATTTTATACAACGTTACTCCGGTTCTTAAATATTGTGAATGGATTCGTTATAAGGCCCCATTTAACCTCATTCTGGCTTTACGGGTATTTTTGTAACAGCCTGTATACTTATATAAAAATGAATGTTTGTCTGTATGTCCTTTATATAGAATCGTAAACTATGCAACGGATTTTAATGCAGTTTTCAGCATTAGATAGAGCAATTCAAAAAGGTTTATAATTAGGATTGGCAGCGGGAAAAGCCGCAGGGCGCAGCCAGTTTAACATAAATGTTAGTTCGTTTTGGAATGAGTAATTGCTGAGTTAATTGCCGGCTCTTCTCAGTAACAACCTTCGTCCCTGTTATTAGAGTTCGACTATTCATATTATTATGTTCTTGTAAAGGCCTATTTGAATTAAAATATATTTTATTTATCTCACATAATTTCACTGTAGTTACAGATTTGAAAATACCTTATACACCAGGGTTTATCATAATTAGTATAATATATTAGTAATATTGTAGAACTAAAATACATTTACGGATTATCATTTTAAAACAGATTAAATTACAACGCCATCTATTGCAGAGTCTATGAACTAGTTAGTTCACAAGCGACGAACTTTTGTATAGTTAACATCTTAGTTCCGAGATGAGAATACAGATGGCGCTGAAATAACCATTAAATATTATTCATACATTTTACAATAGATGGCGCTAAGAACTTTCTTAATACTAACTATTACTTAGCCCTATAGAAAGCTACATAACAAGGTCCATATTATACTGTGTGTTATTGAAAGGTAAGTAACCATCCAACCTACATTGGCTACAACAGTTAACCATATTCGTTAAAAGTACGTGAATAATGAAAGTGTGTGTCTGGTACACATCGAGCCAAATCATTAGCCAACTCAGCGAACCCCAGTTCACAGCGACTTGGCACCACAGTCCGTCTTGAGTGCCAATTTGTCGTTCCCGGGAAACACTCAGACGAATGTGTTTGCCCCTTGTGCCCTCTGCCCCGTTTAGCCGCAACTTGGCAATTTTGCCATTCTCAAGTGGGCAGTTTACGTGGTTCTCAGTGTATTTTGGCAACTAATGACGATTTGGGGTTAAGGGAGCATTTTTAGTGGCCTTGTTTAGGTAACATATCTACCTAATAGATTTGTATGGATAAGTGTACATATCTGGTTACATATATTTTATAATTTTTATACTGGATAAGTTAAAAATCCATTTAAAAAAATTCTAAATTATAAATATTTATTTTTTTTAATTAAATCGAACTTAGATTCTGCTAATACCTATTATCTTGGTATAGGTGCCAGTGCTACTAAGAAAGTTATAATGTTTCAGAATGTAGAAATCACATAGCCTCTCTCGAACTCTGCACTAATAGCTCTACTACTCTAAAAGTATCTCTTATGAAGGTCAAATTTAAAGTTACTGAAGCTACAACTTATTATTGTATTTTATTTACACGTTATTACATGTTCTATTAGCTTATTTAGCTATTAATGTCAAAATCTCTTGTAGTTTAATTTTATGTTTAAACATAAACTGTAAAGATTATATGAGAAATAAAAAAAATATATTTGAAACCAATTTTCGTGAGGAATTAAAAAAAATACTTACTTAGTTGTAAATTTTAAACATAGGTAAGTAGCTAGGTACCTTTGTGTGTAGGTATCATAATTATATGGTGTCCTGATATGTCAAATCAGCAATTCATTATGAAATGTCAAAACGATCGAATAATGGAGTATTGTATGAAGTAGCGAGTGTGACGTCATAATAGTACAGCATCAAATAACATACTCTTTGTGATAAGATCGGTATTTAAAAATCACATAAATGATTTAATTCTGATCATATTTGATGTTTTCGTATATTTTTGGATGTTTAATACACAGGTTAGTGTTTGATAATTTATCTTTAATACAGGACAGTTCCCTATTATAGTTTGTAAGTAGATACCTACCTAGCTTAACTATCTAGCAAATTAGGTAATTATCTAGGTACCTACATATTTTTATGATCTGGAATGTGATACTGTAAGGTGAGAGTAACTCAATGTTGCAGCGCGGCCTCTACGCTGTCTCTTTCAATCGTGTGAGAGATTCGCCGATGTTTTTATTAGAGAATTCATCAGCCTATCTCCGTCCACTGCTGGACATAGGCCTCACCTATGGCACGCCACTGAGCTCGATCTTCGGCTCTTTGTTTCCAACCACTGCCAGCCAGCTTGCGTATATCATCGCTCCATCTAGCTGGAGGGCGCCCTACACCACGTTTACCAAGCCCTGGTCACCGCTCTAGAACACGTCTATTTATAATCTATTTTATCTACAAATTTACTATACAATACCTAAAAAAAAAAAAAAAAATTATATTTAAAGTATTAGAAAGTTGATCAAATAACTACCTTTTAGAACCTGACCACTAAACCAGCAATTAAAGAGATAAGGTAAAACTTCAGACAGGTATCGTTTATCAGCCAATCTGAAAATGCTGCAACCGTTACAAAAACAAAATATTACCTATCAAAAACCATTACAATTCCAACGTCATAGAATCTAAAATCCATCGTCAATGAAAACAATACGTTTCAAAGCACTATTTATAGAGAGCTGTCAATTTAATTCGGATCAAAGTCCTGCCGGTCGATTAAGACCATCTGCTTGAAAATTTCACATCTCATCAATATGAATCTTTATGTTATAGAAAATAGAGTGAAATATCCCTCGTCGGGTTTGAAAGTTAAGTGGGTAGCACGGAAGATACGATCTTTTTTTCAACATTCTTCAAACGGCGGGTGGTCAGTTCGGTGCTCGGTGCATCGCACATTACTTGCGTGACTGCACGTCTCCTCCAATCGTAGGCTCTCGATTGAGATGAAACAATGCCGCCTTTATTGTGGGCGTGGCCGCCATTGTTCCGTACAATGGGAAGACAGAAGCTCCCTTTGTTCGCCTTTGTTAGCCTATTGTTGTCGTGGGTGGTTCTCGCAAGCGAATCTGGTCGTTTTTCCTTTTAGAGGTGTGGCTATAATGCTATGTGCTGAAAATTTATATGTGGTAAACTGGGCTTTCATTGGTGATAGGTTTTTTAGGAAACAATTTTGTCTTGTCTGAAACATATCTAATAAGTATCCATGAAGCTGAATAACAGCCTGTAAAAGGTTAATATTTCACAATAAAGTTCGCCTGTTGCATAATAGGACAATGCTTCTAACCCAAAACACAAAGGTTTACGTAAAATTATTAGATAATACACCTGTAACAGGTTAAAGAACTTTGCACAATAGCCTTACGAAAATTACCTACAACAGAAATTTGAAAGGTGAACAATAAAAATCTGTTTCAAACAAAGCAACTCCTGAGCCAAAACATTATTCAATATCAAAGGATAAAAGTCTATAGGAATTGTTCCAATGTTACGGAAAACTGGGGTTATGTCATCTGAGCCGTTGGCAACAAGTTCAACAAATTCAAAAAACAAAACACGGTACAAAATTTATACCTAATTTGTAAGAAATTATGACTTATGAATGAAGGAAAATTAACTTTAATTTGTTTGAAATAAGGTTCAACCAAACAATTCAAAGATTGTATGATGATGAAACTTATCACGAAGCAATAAGGGTTCAATTTATATGACACTAAGCTTCATAGTTTTCGAGTATCCTATATCCATCCGGAATATTGTACCTTCCAAATCGTAAAAGACTTTTCGAATAAATACCGTGGCTCCTACACTTAAAAAAAGCCTATTAGCAGATAAAAATACCAAAATGTTAAAAAAATAAATTGGAAAGTGGTTTCAAGTTCGAAAATCCCTACTAATATAATAAATGTCAATGTAAGTATGTTTGTAACGCTTTTTTTTTATACCCGTGGGCCGACAAACAAGCGGACGATCCACCTGATGGTAAGTGGTCACCGCCGCCTATGGACACTTGCAACACTAGGGGCATCGCCAATGCGTTGTCGCCCCTGAGACGTGAAGCTGTTAAGACTCATGTGCCTGTAATTTCACCGGCCCCCTTACCTTTCTAACCGAAACACAGTAATACAATTGCACTACTGCTTCACGGCGGAAATGGGTAAGGTGGTAGTACTTCCCCGGACGAACTCTGCACTAAGAGCTCTACTACTCTAACTCCAGCATTCACGCGAAAATTACTCAAACGATCATCATGAAACTTTGTACACATATACTTGTAGCTATTATAAGTAGCATAAGATACTTTTTGCGCCGGGAAAATGTTACATCCCTCGGGAACGCGGGTGAAACCGCGGGGGACAGCTAGTTATGGTATAAATACGAGAGTAACTCACTACACGCACTACTGCCTCTATAAAGGTAATAATAAAATGTTATATAAGTGATATAACAATCGCGTTGTTCGGCTAGACATTGCTATCGATCGCGCAGTCCGTCCCGCAACACGCCAGCTCCAGTCCCGGATGAATACTATCCAGGGATACTTTCCATTTTTAGGGTTCAGTAACACAATTGTTAAATGGAACCTTTGTGAGATTTTTGTGTCGGGATTCAATTAGAAATTATATTGACTGGTAATTGTGTACAGTTGTAGAAAATTTTGGATAACTTTTATCAAAATAATGCTAAATATTCTTAGTCCGTCTTTATTCGGTACAGGTGCCTTCCGAGGGCCTAATTTGGAAAGGGGGTTTGGATTTTGAATTTTTGAATAATAATAATAATGCTTTATTGATACAAGTCCTTACAAAATGCTAAATATCTAGCTCGTCATATAGTCACGAAATAGGCTCTGCATGGAAATTCGAAATCTGAAAGTGCAATAGCGGCTAATAGGGTTTTATATTAACGGCTATTGTATTGATTGGTACTAGAATGCACATTCAAAGTCTAAATACAAAATGACCTACCTAATATATTTTCATTCATATAAAAAATATTTCTTACAATTTACTATTCAAGATACATTTTATTGGATACAAAACAAAGTTGCTTTAATGTTATTATGCAGAACCCTCTTTCCACGAGTGGAACTCGCACTGGGCCGGTTTTTGTTAACGGTTTAGTTGGATTTAGGCACTCTTTCAAATGCTCGTAGCTTGGTCGATCCAAGACGTACTTTGTCGATCTTAAGAAGTAACTTAATTCAGTACTTTATATATTAGCTTTAGGTAAGTAATAGGAACCTATATTTACTTTGACATGATTTAGAACAAATTAGAACAGGTTGCTCGGTATTTCTTTACCAACGTGACTTCTACCGTATTCTCTTTTTTAAAGCACCGTCATATATACCTAGATACGAATTAGATGCGACAATAAAGAGCTCCCAATAACAGTATTTCTCACAAAAGATGTAACTTGAAAGCCTTACCTTCTAATGACATTGTAGCAGTGTTCATTGCCTAAAAACACGGATAAAACGACATTTTCTGAAAATGAATCCTAGCTATATCGATTTAACGCCACCGAAACCCCCTGAATACTAAATTTCATGAAAATCGTTGGAGCCGTTTCCGAGAAAACTCGACAAGTGCCAGAAAATATATGTCACCATGATTGTTATATTTCTAGTGTTTATTTCACTAGGCATACGATTTATTACCTTTAAATAGTCTTCTGTATTTAAAAAGGTTCTGACTTCATACACTCAAAGCATAGGCGACAATGCCTATTCAATCGTAAGCAGGCACTTACGACCTTTTAGAATAGAAAGAAGTTCAAAATAGATTAAAACCAAAATGAAGATGACCGCACACGGAATAGATACGAATGTACCTTCAATCAGTCCATCGACCTATAGGATAAAAAAAAATTCTTAGTAGTTAATTTCAAGGACATTCTTTACACACGAAAGCTTGTACTATGGAAACCAGGTGATATACAACACATACCTACCTACTATATCTAGTTAGTCTCCGCAATTCAAAAACATGATACATATTATCATGAATACGAATATTTAATAAACCGAATGACACCACGCATCAGAGCGTTGGTTCGGGAGCGATGGGGTGATAGTGGGGTAGTATGGGGTCCATTGTACCCCGTTGAATAGGTAATGCTCGCGACAATACACCTGTACGCTGGGTACAGGGATATTATTGATTTGTCAATGCTTTTATGGGGAATGCCTGCTTTATGTTAAAGCCTGTTTAGAACTATTAGGTAACTAAGTACTTAGGACGAAATTACAGGTACATGAGACTTAAAACTTCGCGTCTCAGAGACGACAGATTGGCGATGTTGCTGGTGTGGTAAATGTCAATAACCATTTACTATGATGTGGATCGTCTACTTGTATATCGGTCCATGAGGTAAAAAACTAGGTATAACTAATATTCAATTAAAAACGTTTTTTAAAGCGAAAGAGTTTCGTTGCTCGACTGATGAGAGGTGGGAGTGGCAGTGTGGGCCACGTTCAATTATATTGCGAAATTGAGAAATAATTATTATTATCACAAAATATAGGCTCTTTTAAAGAAAATTATCTTTATAATCCCTTGACGTACCTATATTTAATAGGGAATATGAAAGAGAAAATTTTATTGAAATGTGTTATTCACAATCGAATGAAATGGGCTAGATGGGCTTAGTTAGGTACTAAAAAAATTTGAGAAAACATGTTAAGTGTACAAAATTTCAGCTCGATGGGGGACCTACTCTTATATCCAGTTGCTAGACTTGTCCCAAACATACTTAAAAAAACCTTAATTAAAACCATGTAAAAAGCTTTGAAAGTGCTATGGCAGTGACGTCGTGGAAAGCTTAGGAGGAAACCGGCGCTCAAGTGTTGGTGCCGGATATCTTGAGACACCGGTGGGTGTATCATGATATATTTTAACTCAAGGGTCGTAACCTTACCAATGTTGTGATTACATTCGCCGAAAAGCCAAAAAAGTGATAATTCCATAATGAATTCCTCACTAACTAACACAATATTGAAAACCAGTATTGAACAAGAACAAGCCAGGTTCATAATAAACCAATCAAGAGGCTCCAACTAAAACAAATGAATTAATTAAAAAGCGAAATATCATCGAACGAAGAAGTCGGTCTCAACGATGGTTTTAATTATTGGCCCATTGAACCCCGGCCTGGCTCTGACGCCGGGGTTCCGTACCACAATAAAACTTGGTAGCGTTGAATCGGCCCGCTGTATTCGATATAATTGGCCCCTATTCTGAAGTCCTTCGTCTAGAGGCCAATCAAAGTTTTCCATGTGACAATGGGCCTCCGCCGTTCCTAATTGCCAGCAGGATTGATTAAAAATAAATATCTATGTTTTTTTAATGGCGTTTTCCGATCGGGAAATTTTCTTTAAACTCAAGAGACATTTTAGTTTTTTAAACCTAGGTAACTAATTAAGCTTTGCTGTTTATTTGGCTAATGTATAAGAAAGGGTAATAGGTAGGTAAGTAAGTACTTATCTGACGAAATTTCTGACATAACATAATAATACATTTCTTAAATCTTTAAACAGAAGAGTCATATTTTAGACACCACTTATGAAGTTTGGCTGTTAATTTGGCTATTGGTTGTTAAGTAACGAAATAACTAAACAAAAAAATAAAAAATAAACAATCGACAAAATTACGCCATACGTATACCGAACGAAGTCAAGTAAGACATCAAAAGATGGACACACCTATTTATTTACAAAAGAGGTATGCCGTATAGTCGTAGTTGTAGATATTGAAGCTTTTCTCCCACGTGCAAGTGAAGCCGTAGTATTAAAAATTTGGAAGGAAATGTAAGAAACCATAGAAATTAAGCGAAAATTTTACTTCCTTAACAAACTTGAAAAACTTTTACCAAGTTATAATTTTGTGTTTATGAATGTTAAAACTGTTATGTTACGTACTTTGAGTTTGAACACGAGTTGACAAATACATCTGGAGTTAATGACTTCTTATTGTTGAAGGATGAATTCCAGGGTTAAGAAGCCGCCTTTGGCCCCGGCCTTTTAAGGAAGAGGCCGGGTCTATGTGACAATTTTCATCAAAAACCATCCAGAAGTATTTTCTTAAAAAGTGATCATAGTATGATAGTTGTCCCTTTTTGGCACTAAACTAAGTCTGGAGAGAGTTTAGTGAGTGATCCATGCAGGACAAATATTTATGTGTTCAAACAACTGTTTGTTCTATGTATGGGTGTAAATATATATAACTATTTATATGACAATCTTTATATAAAGAAAAAACATAGTATTAGGCAGTAGGTACATTCGTTATCTTGTTTCTATAGTTCTGCTTGGTTTGGAATCAGATGGGAGCAAAGTATGTCCCAGGATATTTTATTTATAATTATATTATTATATATTTTTCTACATAAAAAAATTGATTTAGTATACTCGTAGGTACAAGTAAGTATACAAGTTCTCTAAGCTACTTACTGCTTGTTACGTAAATAAAATGATATAAAAGATCATCCTGTAGAATCGAACAATTCGTACATTTTTCCTGTTACGTAGTAGTATTTGTTACCACAAAAAAAGTATAAAACGATACCTATTAATCAATCTTGACAAAAAATTCACCCCGTACGCTCTATCGTAAAGCCGCAGGTCAAAAAAGGCGGTGTTCTATAAATGCGCCATTGACAACTGGTTACACTAACAACCAACCGTTTGCCTAATCATTGCCAGCAACTTTATGACGTAACACCTGCCCATTTATTATCGCAATATATTTTATAAATAGAAAAAGAAAAAACCCTTTGACCATAGAGGAAGTGATAAAAAAAACCTAACACTGACACTATAAAACACCTTCAGCTTGACTTGCTTTTTTTTTATTTCATTCACAAAATAGGCAAACATATTTCGAGTTAACAAATTCTATTGGGGAATGCCCATAATATACGCTGCGATATATTGGTTACATTGGAAGTTTTGTGCAATAACCATTTTTGGTGCACAAATTTCATAAGAGTTTTTATTTTTGCAGGTAATTTAAATAATGCTTTTTATTGAGACTACTAAGTCATAACTTTCTTTTGTGAAAATAAGTTATTTATTGATTCCGGAACGTAAAATCATTATAATTATCATAAAGAAATAGTTTTTCTTCTTCCCACACAGAACCTACCATTCGTATTACTTACATATTTTAAGCCCCACACTTCACCATATTTGAACGCATCTTATTTTTTTCCAATCGAAGTGATAATTGTATCTGGCAGGTTATAGATATAAAATACTAATCGTTTGGTCGAAGGAGGTGCAATAAAAAAAAGTCATTCATGGGATGGTGGCAAGGAATGTCTCCGCTCCCATGGTTTTTTGGTGTTTTACACTGGCCGTAACTAAATGTCCTTGTGATGGAATGATTCAGCTTTTTGTTACTGAGTAGGTGCTATTATTTTTCCACCTTGTTATTTGACTCAATTCGAATTTCAAAACTTTAATTTTTTCCTTGTCGACAATCAGTAGTGGATATGCGAGTTTCATTACGTGTGCCACTGACTATTTAAATAAAGAAAATAAATCTCAATTCGAATTTCAAATTCTAATAGGTCAGGTTATTTCTGCCACTAGCCGATAAAATGTAACATAATTTTGTTAAGTCATTATAATAGAGTTATTCTTATGAATTTTGATGTGGACTATTTTAATAATGAAATAAATCGTTTGGAGCTTGAAATAACAATGGCGGAACACCCGTGGCAATGGAAATTTTAAATTTAATTAATGGCAAGTGCCGTCGTCGGCCCGATTATATTATTACGCAGAGCTATTGTGAGCCAGACGTCCCCTCCACCCCCGCCGTACATAAAGACACCATACGTTGATTAAAACGCAGGATATTATTTAAATAAGGTGCAGGTCCCCCCATCGGGATGTGTGAAAGAAATATAAAATAGTAAATTCGGTTTTTTAGCTAATCTGTGACTTTCTATTAACGTTTTAAACATTAGTCTTACTTTAACAATCGTAAATTTTAAGCTAATCATAAAAAGTCGATAAACAGCTTTAGAAAGTTAAAGAAGGAAGGAATTTGGTCATTAAAAAATAAATCTAGAGACACGAGAGTATCTGATAGCTGAGGAGATTCAGGGAAGAGCCAAGTCTTATTTCGGTATTTTCAACATCAACATCGAATCAAACATTGTACAATTCAATTTAAATTGACAGATATCAGCCATGGTTTTCAACGAATGTAGAAAGCTCACTGATGGGTTCCTTAATAAAACCATATATTACTTAATCGAATTAAGTGACATGATTCAATATTTCAAAATTTAATACCTTTCTAATTTCTTCAGTTTAGCTACCACCGGTTCGGAAGCCAGCCTTCAACTAATACAATATCAATGAAGTCTCAGAATAACTGCCAGTGATAGTCACCCTACCAGGCGAGTACACACTCAAGCCCGAGACGCGTTAGACGTCGCATTGTTAGGCAAATCCGAGTCGCCTTGCTTATACTACAGAGCAGAGCTGAATGTAGCCGCCAGCTGCGTGTTGGAAGGTGATAAACTCCTCACTGATAACTTGTGTCTGTGTATTATTAAAAATATAAGTTTTGTTAAGTAAGCCCGACACCACACCAAATGATATGATAGGAGTTATCATTACAACAAAATGATGGAATAAAAGTTGCTCTTACAACCAAATGGTAGAATAAAAGTTGCTCTTACAACAAAATGGTGGATAAAAGTTGCTCTTACAACAAAATGGTGGATAAAAGTTGCTCTTACAACCAAATGGTAGAATAAAAGTTGCTCTTACAACAAAATGGTGGATAAAAGTTGCTCTTACAACAAAATGGTGGATAAAAGTTGCTCTTACAACCAAATGGTGGAATAAAAGCTGCCCTTACAACCAAATGGTAGAATAAAAGTTGCTCATACAACCAAATGGTGGAATAAAAGTTGCCCTTACAACCAAATGGTAGAATAAAAGTTGCTCTTACAACCAAATGGTGGAATAAAAGTTGCTGTTACAACCAAATAGTGGAATACAAGTTGCTCTTACAACCAAATGGTGGAACAGAAGTTACCATTACAACCAAATAGTGGAATAAAAGTAGTTACTTATCATCGTTACAACGTAATGGTGAAATATAAGTTACCATTTAAAACATACATTACAATCAAACGGTGGAATAGAAGTTAATATTGTAAGTTTTTAATATCTTTGTAATATTTTTAAGAAACCATGTAAAGACGATTTATAAGAGCCTGTGAAGGCCTACATCTATTCCGTTCTTCGTCTATTCTATTATATTCTATTCTATTCCAACCAAATAGTGGTTTCAGTAGTAATTTTGTCAGGTGTGGAAATTTATAGTTCCAAATATACCTGTAGCGTTTTTTAATAGTAAAAAAACAAAAAAAAATTGAATAAGGGTTGTATTAGACGGTCACTGCGATTTAATACAATATAAAAGAGTTCTGACTCTGCCTGTAAATATTATATTTATAGAAGTTTGTATTCAGAAAAAAGGTTTATGCAGTACAGTTTCTGGCTTCCTTAGTAGAAGCTCTGCTTAGTTTGAGATCAGATGGAAGTGTATAAAGAATGTCTTAAGATTTTTTATACGTTTTATTTAAATAATCGTAAAATTCAAGTGATAAAGAGCTCTTTAGGCTCACAATTGAAAATCAATTCAATATCCTTTAAGTAACAAGCTGTGCTGTTCATTGTACATCTTTATACAGGATTGTGAACGGTGTAGACAATAGGTATGTATAATAAAGACACAATCAGACAAAGCATCCATTACGCGAGAGCGTTTTGAAACCGTCATCACAAACGCTTTATATCACATTTCAATATAATGTTACATTGAGTTATATGTGCTGGATGGAGTCTTAATATATTTATATACATATATATATATATTTTTTTATACCACTTGGGCCGACAAACAAGCAGACGGTCCACCTGATGGTATGTGGTCACCGCCGCCTATAGACATTTGCAACACTAGTGGCAATACCAATGCGTTGTCGACCCTGAGACATGAAGTTGTTAAGTCTCATGTGCCTGTAATTTCACCGGCCCCCTTACCTTTCTAACCGAACACACAGTAATACAAGTGCACTACTGTTTCACGCTAGAACTGGGTAACGTGGTAGTACTTCCCCGGACGAACTCTACACTAAGAGCTCTACTACTTTAAAAATGTATATCTTCATTTAGGAATGATTAGCCAGATTCTCCTGCAATTTCATCCGCATTACCGTAATTAAATGAAGCCTATGTCTTCCAGGCGTGGATCCAGCCCACCAAAAAGGTTGTAATCACAGCCATCCGAAAATCGGCCAAGTGTGATTTGGTGTAATAACTCATAATAGATATAGTACATTTCTGCAAAGGATTTTTTTTTTATAAAGACATTGGGTATTCTATCATCAGAATCGACCTCAACAGCCCGTGAAGGTGTGACGTCAGAAGAGTATTAGGGTAGTGGGCATGCTCATCGTGCCCACAACGGTGGACCCGTGCTTGATGTCTTCCTCTGTACTACTGAGATACTACTTTACAACATAGGCTATCTGTGTGCCAAATGTCAGTTAGATTGATCCAGTTTAGTCGTGAAAGCGTAACAAACAGCTATATGTGTGAAATGGCAATAATATATTATCAATACAAAGATTTTTTTTATACAACCCATCAATCATGTCTATGGAACGGATTAATTTGGACTTTAGGAAAAGAATACGTGATGAGGCGGATAAACTAACAGGGTACTTGCCTTCATTGGGAACACGAGCTGAACCGCGGAACATAATCTATATTAGTTAATATTAAGCAGAAACAGTGGGAATTTTGACAGTTTATGTGTGGATATCGGGAACCACTGCGACTTATTTGAAAAATTCTGTCACTCTGCCCGAATGCCTGTAGCATTCTATGACAATCTTAGAAAACAATTTCTCCCTTGGATCCACGGATGTAAATGTGGGACAGTAGCTGGTGATCTGATATCAAGCAGTCGACGTTCAACGCTGTGTCTATTTATTTTTGCCTCTTCTCATACATCTTCAATATAGCTCAAAGCTTCAGGAACTTCATAACGGCTTTACCTCATCTAGAGGTTCTATAGTAGCGTTATACTACCATACATCAAACTGGTATAATATCACAAAACTGACAATCCTCCCGTCGTATGTGTTGTATGCTACAATGAGCGGATGTCGGCCGAACACTGGCGTGATACTCGAAAATGTATTGCTCACGGAAACTCACTCTTATTGTCATACACATAAAACCGTTTTCAACCATTATGCTCAGCGTAAGACTGTGAAACATTTTCAGCTCGCGTCGTAAGGGTTGGTGTTCATTGTGTGGAAATTCGGTTTCGGTTTTCGGTATACGATTTGAAATATTTTTTATTCGTAGTTTATGTTCATCGATTGATTTGTGTTAGTCATGACATTTGCTAGAGGCTGTAATTATCTTTCTAACTTTCTATTAATATATTCAGTTATCTATTCTAAATAGTATAAAACAAGGTCCAACAAGTATGTCCCCTTAAATGTGTTAAAATGTAAGTTTTTGTTTGTTACGGATTTCACTGTAATTTATTAAATTTCTTCCGAATACTACGTGTATTTGTATTATCCCACGCAGGCAAAGCCGGGGCAGGTCACTAGTATATTATAAATCCTACTGATTGATAGGATTTTTGACACTTATTGTAATTGCTGAAAGGGTATAGTTGCATCCTAACGCTTGGCAAATCAAAATTAATATTAATATTAATTTAAATTCGTTAAAAAAACGTAATTGGCCCTAACAAAAGCCTATCAAATGAACATTGGAAAAAACTAAACCTTCTAAACATTTCTTCTCAGTTGAAGACTGACTTGTAAACTAGTGGTAACTAAGTAACTTTGACTTTCACAACTGCTCACCCAGGCCGTGATGAGAATAAATGACATTGATTTTTAAATTTCGCCGAATCCCGACTTCTTAAACATCCTACACTAAGCTTAATATTGATATTGTGTCCAAACACAGTGTCGTCAACGTATGTTGCTGGAAAATGGCAAATAGACACATTGTAACTTAGGTATGTACAAAGACTTTCTCATGTATGTGTTACTTTATTTCACTTGTTAGTTATGAGAAGTAGGTATCTGCTTCTTGTAACTTGTAAAATCTTTGTCTAACAATATTATCTACTATGATATTTTCTTTTCTGTGAAGATTGTCGCAGTGGTTGAGTGGTATAAAGCACGGCTAGAAACCTCAAGGTCCTGCTTTCGATTCCCGTGCTAACCAAGGTCGCATTTACTCGTTGCTTTTTACAAGTAGAGCTCTTAGTGCCGAGTATATCCTGGGACATTCTTTACACACGGCCATCTGATCCCCAACTAAGGAGAGCTTGTACTGTGGAAACCAGATACCTGATACACTACATATACTACTTTCTTAAATACATACTTTTACAGATTTTTTTATACCACATTAACCGACAAACAAGGAGAAGGTCAATCTGATGGTAAATGGTCACCGCCGCCAATTGACATTTGCAACACCAGGGGCATTGTTAATGCGTTATCGACCCTGAGATGTGAAGTTGTTAAGTCTTATGTGCCTGTAATTCCACCGGCTCCCTTACCTTTCTGACTGAAACACAGTACAAGTGCACTACTGCTTCACGGCAGATATCGGTTAGGTGGTAGTAACTAATTGACTCAGGCGTACCTTTGCGGAAATCCATTAATTTTCTCCTTTCATTCGATTTTTGGAAAGATCTTTCTGCCCTGCGGTCGGCGAGGTAACACGTATGTGGTGCTAGTACGTCGACTCAGTGACAGCGGGTCTAATACGTCATAAAGATGCTTCATGTAGAAGCGAAACACGTGTCGATTTCCTGTTGACTTTCCTTGACTTAGCAGATAAGGAGATCCAGTGTAATTACACAAAAAAAGTCTAATTACTAATTAGTAATTAGACTTATTTTGTAAAATTTTAAGGTAGTAGTTCTTCCCCGGACGAGCAATAGACTAAGAGCTCTACTACTCAAAAAAATTACATCTTAGACATTAAAAAAATATAATTTAATTTACTATCACTACACAACATCATCAAAACATTCCCCAGTCTCACTCACTACCAAACGGTAGGCGTGATAAAAACGACTTGTAATTAAATAATATTGTGAGCACGTGCAAGATACCAATCTCCACACATAATAATAGGATGGGCTGTCTGTCCGTGCGCGTGATACGGCCGATTGTTGCCGCGATGTGATGGGATGTGATGGACTATTGTGGTAGATGTGGTACTTGAATTATTTCGAATCCGTATAGTTGTTTCATTAAATTCAGTGGATGAATTGTAAGCTATGCATGGGAAGTAAAATAAATACCCTGCGAATTTCTTGATATATGGTTATCTGTACTAAAGTTAGACAGACCTTGATATTAGTATCAAATTATATTGTGCTAGCTGACCAGACAGACGTTGTCTTGTCCTAACAATGAATTTTGAATTCGAATCTTCTGATTAAATCGACTGTGATATGTGCAATAAGAAAATATAAATTATTTATGTTATCAATATAATTCCGTCCCATGCTTCTATTTTAAACGATATTTGCAGCGCGCATTCTGTCAATCGCGCCAACTGTCAAACGACTGATAATAATTTCAAACAGGTTATCTTAAAAAAGTTTATAATGTCAAAAGCGCTAGTAAAGTGGTTAAGTTTTCTTAAATTTTCTAAATTTCCACTCAGCTTTCTTAATTTTTTCATTCATAAGAACCTTCTCCTGACAATAACAAACACAACAAAAAAAGAATTAGAAAAATCGGTCCAGCCGTTCACGCGTGATGCCGTGACCAAGGGAAATAGGGATTCATTTTTATATATAATATATAGATAGAAGATAGACTAGTATACTAAACTAAACTTGCGGCACGCTATGATGGCCGTTTTGACGTATAACAATGACAAAGAAAAATAACCTTTATTCCTTCAACCATAAGGTGCATCTATTGATCCAACAGCTAATTGTATGATGATGGAAATCAACGTTATTCCAAAGCAATACAGTTTCTTTTCCTATGACAATCTGAAACGTCAAAACGGCCATCATAGCGTGCCGGTAGTATAGTGGTAGTATACCACTATTGTAAATATGTATTTAGGTAAGTAAGTATATATTTATACCAAGATATAGAAATAAATTAAGCAGCGCTTTGTATTATACCAGATGCTACATACATTATTTTTTTTTGACACATAAATGTTTGTGCAGAGCGGGAATCGAACCCACGACCTGTGGCGTGGAAGTCAGGTTTAGGCACATAGATAGAGCATATATATTGGAATAACATGTAGGCTACTTTTTATCCCGGGAAAATGTTATATCCCTCGGGGTGAAACCGCGGGGGACAGCTAGAAACAGGTCTAAGCCTAAAGCTTATTATCTTAAAGTACCAAAGTTTACTTAGGTACGTTCCAAATCCAAGACTCCAATTGACGGATTCCACACACCACACAATAACCACTGAACACTTAAAATTACAATTCTTATCTATCTATAAATTGTATAATTGATTAAAAATGTATTATCTCTTACGAGAAAGTGACAACGCTTCGCGGCGCTCGAATTATCACTTTTTTTCACGACTTTTTTGGGTAGAGTAAATCGACTGCATACAAGCTACCCCGCCGCCCGCGCGTGTTATAAATAAGTGACCAGTGAATATTTAAATTTAGAACATAGATAATGATTACGTCACGATTTTCTTTTTAGTACAAATACTGACAATTCTATATTTTAAATAAGTTGCTAGTGATATTTGAATTTAGAACACAAATTATGATTACGTCACAATTTTCTTTTCAGTTCCAATACAGACAATTCGATATTCAAAATGAGTGCATCGTTTGAACTTTTAATCAATATATGTATTAGCAACCCTAAGTAGACAATGATATCTTTAAGAACAAATAATAAGAAAAAAAACTCCAATAGCTCAAACAATATCCTCCATAATCAATATCACAATTGTAAGAGGGTAATCTTTAAGAAATACAGGAGGGGTATTTTTTTAAAGTCCCCCAAGGGTGAACACAATAGGTGTTTTTCATACTCTCTGGCCACCCCCCTGACAATACACGTCGTAACGAGTGACAGCTTTGGGTAAATTATGTGTTTTCCATGAAACTCCTCATATAGATTGTTCGAGTTGAAGTTTCGATTTATTCGTGTTGTTTGCATTTTGTTGATATTGTGAATTTTAAAGCTATTTTCAGATGGAGTTTGTATACAATAGTAGGAAATACTATGTATTCAATCTATAGTTTCAGACTAATGTTCTATAATGTTCTGAAATATTTCTAAACTAAACAGTCAGTTACTTAGGTGTACAATATAACCTTATAGTTATATTGTATAACAAATAACACTGGAGGATTGCACACGTTTTTTTATTAACATTTTATTTTAATAGGACTGGCTGTTTTATCCCTTATTCTATTTCCAAGGTCCTCAATTCGAATGATTTGTCTTTTTTTTCTATTGTGAACCGTTTTTGAAAATTATTTTTTACAATATATCTTTCTATTATATATTTTTTTATTTATATTATAAAAAAAATTAACAAAGTTTTTATTGTTATTTTTTTTTAATTTTTTTTTTTTTTAATTTTGTTTCTATATTACGTATGAACAGGAAAGAAGTGAAGTATTAGTGATAATGGGCGGTTGGTTTGGCGGTTTGATACCTTAATTATCATGCCACCATAGATTGGTTCGATTGCCAAGAAAAACATTGTTTCCATGAACACGTTTGTCTAAGTGTAAATATATATACGAGTATTTAAAATGAAGTTTATAAGTAGTAGTCTGGTAACATATATCAGTAATCTGGTTCCCATACAATCAAGATGTTCCAAGATTTCATTATTATAAACAAAAAAATATAACATGTTTCTTTGTTCTGTGTCTGGGTGTAAATATCTATGAAGTCTAGTATGTATTTAGAAAAAAAAAATGTATATGTAGTATATCAGCTATCTGGTTTTCATAGTACATGCTCTGCTTGGTTTGGGACCAGATGGCCGTGTGTAAGAGAATGTCCCGGGATATTTATTTATTTATTAAAAATATTCCGGCATATTACAAGGCAGAGCTTGTACTATGGAAACCAGACAACTAATATACTGCATTTACTACTTTTTCTAAATATACATACTAATAAAAATATTAACACCCAGACACGTTCATGCACACAAATGTCCATCCTGGGCATCGAACCCACGGCCTATAGCGCGGCAGTCCGGGTTTTTAACTATCCAGCCAACTTGCCCGTCGAACACAATTATCAGTTCAAATTGGCCTAAGTGCACATACTACGAATACCTGCATGATTTACAATAGTATTTAAAAAAATAAAAAAAGCCACTTGTATGTATAGGCATAGACAATATCGAACCGTCTGTCTGTCTCGTTAGTGTTGACAGCATAATGGCGGCCTTATTACATCCCATTGCTTGTATTCGACGCTTCAAAGCACAGTCACTCCTTCCTTCATTAAAAGTATGATGTAAGTTACGTAACGTAAACAAATTCGTTTTCACTTGAGTTTTTGTCACTTAACAACAACTTAGATATATGTATTTTATGGTATAGGTAGGTAAATTGAAGATGGTCGTAACTTCGGTAGCTTTGACCTTCAAATGCCCTTCTAGGGCCTAAACTGAATAGTTTTGGTTTCTATTTTTTATTTTGAGGTGATGTTCTACGGCTACCATAAGGTGCCAATGGGGCCTTATTACTTAAGCTTCTGGCCGTCCGTCTATCTATCACAGGGCATTTTCTTTTGAACCGTAATATAAATGATAGAGACTTGAAATTTTCACAGAGTTTGTACTATGACCGCTATTATAAAAAAATAAAAAAAGTTTAAAAATACACTTAAGAACAAGAAAAATAACACTGTAATTAGCTATTACTATTGCTATTAAAATGCGAGTGTTCGTGTGTGTATGTTTGCTACCACTCAGCGCCACAACGACTGATCGGCTTATTATAAAATTTAAGAACATAGTATTCTTATTCTATCTGAAGCTATTGTTTACATAATTAGAGTTTAAAGTATTTCCTACCACTTTATTTTAATTTTACATACAACAAAAAACACTTTTGTATTACAAATCGACAGTGGGAATAAAATGATCCGATTAGAGACATTTAAATAGCTTTAAAAAATCAAATTAAATTTCGAACAATAACCAACCGAAATCTTTATCGCAGAATGTAACCCACAACCCAAAACACCCTCTAAGTTTGACACGACGCTGTCAAAATCTCCGATAACAGTTTAAAGCGCACGCGTCGCCGCGTGTCGGTGGCGTTTGACAGTTGACAAGCTAAGTCTGAAAGCTGTCAGATTGACACAGCGGCGCGGCGGTCAAGTCCTTTGTTCTTTAAATTGACTTCCCACCGCGTAGGTCAAGTTGGTGACATTAGAATCGTTTTAATTTGACCGGGTCACGTGTAGGTGTTACGTAAAGTAGATAGGTTCTATAAATCTGTCCATTAGTCCACGAATTTAAAAAGATACAGTTCGCGAGAGATGTTGTTCTAAAACAATTGGAATCTTAACTTCGTGACTCAGGGTCGACAATACATTGGCGATGGGCCTGATTTTGCGGTGACCAATTAGCATGAGGTCCCCTGTCTGCCTGTTAAAATACATCATATAGCATCTGATAGTTAATTTGCCTGATTGTCAACGCTTTGCGAGCTTTTGATTCTCTGACGGCGTTTTTGGCTTCAAACGTAAAAAGTACAAATATATTTTTCAAATTTCTTTAGTGTTAAAAGTATTTGGGTATGTACTTTTAAGTTAGTGTAAACAACAATTAAGGCAATATAAAAGAGCTCGTGTTAAAAAAAATATATTTCATGTCTATGATATAGTGGGAAAGTAACAATTCTAAAATCAAAGGAAGTAGAAATTATGTCAATAATGAAAAATAACCACAAACTGTTTCTTGGATAACTTAAATATAACTTACAGGTTTAACTTCAACGACAAAGCGTAACATAGTCGCAATATAGTCTGTTATATGTTATTAAGTCTCTAATTGCAAATAATTACTGTTTTATATCAATTATACACTCTAATTACCTTTAATTAGCACCCGACACTGCAATTTGTATAAGTTGTTGGTATCGTAAGAAACAGAATTAAAGCTGAAACATTTAATTACTGTCTTGCATTTAAAGTGTTGGTGGGAAATTAGGGTAGTAGAAATAGTGTTGCCAGAGTTTTATGTATTATACCATATTGGAAGTTTCCTACCTATTGTTTTTTTTTGTTTATTATTTGTCGGGGTATTCTTGTGTACTTATTTAACTTCCACATATATTTTTTTTCCCTTTACAGGCCACATCGCTCGAGTGGCGACCACGTACAGGAAAACGCCGAGTGGAACGACCTCCCACCAGGTGGACCCACGACCTGGTCAGAGTCGCTGATAGCCGCTGGATGCAGATGTTCAGCAGTGGATATCCCTGGGCTGATATAATGATGATGATGTTACGTCTTTTGGTACAAAAACCACAATTTGGATAGTTATATTCCAAGATTAATATCTCCAAGCAGGCCGTTGCAATTGTCCTACCTTGCTTTACTGTTATGATACGCTGACAGCACTATTACTACTAACTGTTATAGCAATCTAAACTGTTGAACTAAATTGATTTTGTCTCAAAAAAATAGGAACAAAGTGACTTCTCAGAAAAGCAAATCAGAATGTTTCAAGTTTTTCGCTATAACAGGACGTAGAAAGGCTCGTGTCCACGTCCAATCTATAAAAAAGGATAGAAAATAACTGTTATGACACAACAATGTGATATAATTACACTTTAATCCCCCCCTCACCCCTCCAGAGTCCCAACGGGGGCAGTGTAAGCAACCGTGTATTTATTAGTTGTGATTTTGTTTACAATAAAAACAATCGCAGGCACTGCATCCGACGCCGTTGATTGTTTATTTTCATTCGTTTTGTCATAATAACGCTGAGCAGGGGAGTGTAGGTGCTCTGGTTGATACAGAGTGTCCATATTTTAGATGTTCGTAAAATCTGAAGAGGTTTTTCCAGGATTGGCAATGCACGAGTGGTGCCTTGTTGCAAGCGTCGATGGGTAGCGGTCACCGCTTATCTTCAGGCAGGCCGGGAATCTGAAGCTATGGATTAACTTTACTTGAAATTATGACAATGGTTCTACATTTGAATATCGCATTAAACCTCAAACAAGCCATTAGCTTTAAAACTTTTATAAACGGAAAATCTGTATCTTTTGCAATTTAAATATCAATGTTATCATTAAAAAATATAATAGTAAATTTATTTGAAACTAAATCACGTACTTTAGTGAGAAATAGGTACTTTGTGGCCAGAAAAATATTTCAATCAAAAATAAACAATTACTTTTTGAATAAGGTAACTGAATCACGCTGTATATTTTCACCTACCCATTAACAAGAGGGCCCCTGTATTGTTTATGTTATTCCAGCGTATTTTGCCATACAAAAGACAGCCCAGTTGTTTATTTTATGCCAAATCACTACCCCTGAGTCGAAGCGCAATGATATCTATCGAGTGCGCATATTTTATTAAAAAACATAGGGGTGTATTGTGTCGTGAAAACTGACGAATTAACCTACAGTTAATTTTGGATCTTATTTTAACGTATTTGGGTTGAGGATTGTATAAGCATGAGATCCAATCGTCATAATAAAAAATGGTAAAATTTCGTTATTATTTTAGCGAACCATAAAAGTGCAGTGATTATTACTAAATAAATAAGTGATAGTCAATATATTTTATGATATATTTTTTCAATTTCAAGTGTTTAGAAGTGGAATAACTATTTATTTCCATGCCCTTGATATAAGAGATATAAGAGTAATAACTTTTTTTTTTATTATGATGTGCGAAGAAGAATATTGCCAGCTTTTATTTATTTTAACCAGCGTCACAACGAAATACATTTTGGGTAAATTTCTATGCACTAGAGTACCACCTCGATAAATTGGAGCTCATTCTTAAATTCGTCATAATATTCTCTAAATCGTTGGATATAAATAAAAAAACAAAATAGATTTTTCCAAATTATTTTAAATGTAATTACGCATATATTTTTAATCAAGATCTAATAGTCTCATTATTACAATCGACTTTACGCCACTTTACAGAAATTTTACAATTTTTTTTTTATTTATTATAAATTACAATTATTTACTAGTTCGTATTTTTTATGAAATAGAAGCACTAAATCAGTTATACACTGAAAGATATATTATAAAAATTAAAGGAATGTTTAAAAAATCAATATGGCAACACATAAATGCATTGGTTACGGCCTTTTCATTCTAGAATATATTATATGGATGCAGGATTTATAATGAACCTGTAAATTTTTTTTAAGCTGGTTTAATTATTCTAACCGTGTACCTATTTAATGTTGATTTTTTTTTTTTATTCGTCACTGAATTATATTTTAAGTTCAATAATAGGTACAAAGTTAAAATTAATTAAACGGATTTTTGAAAAGGCCCTATGTAATTTTACGAACTTGACATGTAAGCTTATATTAATTAAATATAATAATATTTCAGTTATTTTACAAATGACACATTATACGAGACTATTTAAATAATTATTCCAAGTATATTTACAATATATAGTTACATAGTCGTTGTAATTTTGGACTCACAATTCCAATTTTTTTTAATGAAATATTTGACAATTGTGTCAAATTTGAATCACTCGTTTAGTCCACGACACCAATTTCCAATCGAATAAGACTTACATTATAATATTAATAAAATAACGTAAAAAACCCAGCAGGTATTTCCACATTATTTTCTTTTAAGATTTATTTTTAATATTATGCACTTATAAAATTTTTGGAAATTAGACATTTTTAAAAGAATAATTTACCAAAGATAATTATTATTTCCATACTTAACTATCGATAGAAACAAGCTAAACTTCTAGTATTTTAAATACATATATTTACAATATACTACAATTTAATTAACATCTAAATAATAAAGTTTAAAATTAACTTTAAGTCTATTAATTTAAAACGAAAATCAAGGAGGAACTTTGGGGGACACGACAATCGTGTAAAATAAAATATAGGACTTAAAACGTACCTCTATAAGGTACAAAATCGAATAATCAAAAGTTGATGGTTATCAACAAGTCAGTTCTCTAATAGCGACGTTTTTTTATGCTTTTATATCGCATTCAAACAAAAAAACTGAAAGACATATAACACGTAGTGACACTTTAAAATTACGTACACGGAATTAAAAAGAAAGAATCTTGGTGCAAGCAGTTTGTCCATAAGTGACATTGATATAACACCAAGAAAGATACAAAATAAATAATTAATTGTGATCAAAAGACAACTAAAGCGCAAGCGCAGAGGGACTTGATACAGTGAGGACGCCGAAGCTCAATCATACCATTTTAAACCGTAAAACAATTAAAATCGGATTCCTATTTCAATGCGGAAATCACACAAAGACAAGGGAACTTCACTGCGCCATCCACTACAATAAGAATCCTATTCTGATTGTCTTAAGTCCATTTTCCATTTCACTCCATTTCCTTGCGCTTCTCAAATGACAGATTTTCAAACAAAGTGCGCAATGGTTAGTGAAAATGGGCATTACGGTACACCTATGATTAGTATGGTAGGAGCGAGTTTACGTGTCTTGGGCCTTAAACATTAAATTTATCGATAATATTCGTGTCGAAACAAAACAGCGTACATTTAAACCAGTGAAAAGCTGTACATCCCTAAAACAATTGAGCTATTATTCACTGAGCAACAAAGAAGACATAAAAAAAATCAACAACGACACACTAGGCGTCAGGTCAGAATATGACTGTAAGCGGCCTCCTGAACTCTGAACCGCCTTGTGTACTCTGCGCGTATTGCCCCGGGTACTGTGACATCAGTATACTCGATGACCCCTGGTAGTATGGGAGAGAGGGAGACGGATTCGATCCGGAGGACGAGCTGCCTTCGGCACGTTCCTGGGTCTTCACTGCCATGTCAGGGGATTCGGCAGGAGAACGGGGAGACAGACTGGATGGCGCTGAGTTGACTGCTGAACTTAACCCCGCCATAGCAGCTGCTGAGGCCTCAGAGTACATCTTGCTGATATCTACAGGGTAAGACCTTTGTTGTTGCTGGTCCATGTACATGTAGGCCTTGGATAGCGCCGCAGAATCGAGATACCCACGTGATGGATCAGGATACATGCTGTAGCTGCGATATTTTTCAGCTTCGATTGAGTATTTTGACATATCCATTGATGAGGCGACCTGTAACAAGGAAATCATCTTTAGAAAATTGATAATGATAGCTAGGTAAACCGAAGATATATAAGAGACTAGCTTCCATTCCACGATCCCGGGGGAATTAATGTTTTCCCGGGGTAAAAGCCCTATGTAGTCACTGGGGATGATATTTTTCTGTCAGTGAAATATTTTTTTTTGTAATCGCATGATTATGTCCTATATCCAAACTTCTTAGGTATTCAAATGTTCTTAATTTTACTCTGAGGGACTATTGTATCATTTTTATTGAGTGCGAGCTGTCATATCCTTAAAAAACCACATATATAAGACCGTATACACTTTCATTATTCATTCAGTAAAAAACTGTTATTTTGACATTATAAACAGACACTACAATCTTATTTATTTGTAAGATTATATTTCGATTGTGCGTTCATTTATTATAAAATACATTGAAGGTTGAAAGTTCCAAAGTAATGAAATAATAAATAAATATGATTGAAAAGGCGCATAAGCGATAAATTCCAAAATGTCGAAATATTAACAAGTCAACACATAAGTTAATCATAAACACATTGTCAGTTAACTACGAATTAAAACTATATTCATAACAATTATTCACGAATAACATAACTCACAGAAAATTGAATACAAACTTTTCCTTTGACTAACTTTTAATTAGTGTCAATAACATTTTTAACTTTATGCCTGGAGGTAAAGACTCATAATCGTTAAAATTCCACACGCATGAAAGAGGTAATGCTGTATTGTACTTTACACGTGCAGGTACACAAATCAAATGCTACAATGGAATCGAATAAAGCTTTTCGAATTTTAATTTTTTTAATGAAGTGAGTCCTACACAATATTGTGAAGAAAATATCGCTTGTAGGTGATACACACGGCGAGGCTGTTCGGCGAGCACAGCGCCGAGCAACAAAGCCTCTTAATCCACAACAAGTAACCAGTGAATACAATTTACATGATTTATGTACAATTTAGTAAGAATTAGTAAATCATTTACTTTGTCAGACAATTTATGATGTAGATAGCGGACCAACACATTATGGAGGCTAAAATATGTTGCGCTACGATAAAATTTTACATGTATTGCCACAATTTATAGAATAGGTTCAGGACATATAAAAAGCTTAGTACAAGGCAAATAAAAATACTCAAGATATAAATTATACCATTAGAAAAAAGTAAGATTTTTACTAAATTATTTCTTTAAATAATGTGTTTTGATATGCAATTAAGAAGTACTAAAATTTTTATTATTTATACCCTATATCAGTTATCTAGCTGTAGTATGTAGCTGAGCGTAAAGACCAGAAACAGTACTTCACACATTATTGGTAAAGGTATGCTTGTCAGTTTACTCGCCGTTCTCTCAAGCCTTAAGTGCGTCGGGTTAGCGTATAACATACGGTCGCCGGTCACAGCTATCGCGCTAAATCAGGATTAGTTGGACATCACGACATCATCTACAGGGTTTACTGCCCGCTGCCCGCCCTTACAGCTCCGAGCTATTTTATTACCGGCCAGTTATAACCGACGCTTTTGTACAACCTCCTTTTTTGAGTTCGTTTTTTTGTTAAAAAAAAAGGAAAAAATGTAGTGGGTTGAAATTGGCTGAATGGACGGGTTTCTGGCTAGATACAACACATTCGTATGTATTCAGTATGAGACTACAGTGAAAAAAAGTAAATTGAACTAAGAATTAAGTATGAATCTTTTAGATTACGTTATGAATAAACACTGTGCTATTCATGCTCTGTCTCAATGAACAAATATTCAGTAGAAAATGGTCAACAAAATTTACCATTAATAGAACGCGAGTGGAACCGCGGGGGACAGCTAGTATAAATACAAATATAAAGTAAGATTGCTATGAATAGAAAAAAGTAAGAAATCGCCAAAAACTTTTGAAAACGATCGGATGTATGCTCCACAAATTTAACTATTACCGATTACACACCACGTTACCGTATCGAGTTAATGAGACGCACTAATGAGTGGTGCGCCCCCGAACCGAGCGTAAAACATCGATACATCGATAAATCATCTATCACAATAATCGAATACAGTAACCACAATGGTTCGTTAAAAAACCCAATGCATTTACGTTACCTGTCCACGCGAAAACGCCGTATCACTATTTTTAATACCGCACCAGGTAAAATACGTATAAATAATGGTAGCTGATTATATTGTTTCGTATCGAGTTTAGGGTACGATTCGATACGTTAATCGAAAAAAATGCTTTTTCATTCGATAGTTGGGAGTCTATTAAGGTTGTACAATGGCTGATGGATCGGAGCCCGAGGGGACTGGGATCGATTCCGGATGGCTACCGAATTTTTATTTTCGCCTGGAATATTTTATATTGAGAGTTGATACGGAAAAATGTCATTTGGTGCAGTGGAAAATAATATTTTAAGTTAATAATAAATTTCTCGAGACATTCTTTACACGCGGCTATCTGAACTCAAACTAAGCTGAGCTTATTCTATGGAACTAGATCCACTGAAATATTACATAAACTACTATTTTCTTCCAAGTACATACGTATAAAGATATTTATACCCAGATGAAAATATTTCTCCACACAAATGTATGTGCTGAGTGGAAATCGACCCCATGACCATGTGGCATGGCAGGTACTAAGCCAACTGGCCTGGCATAAGTTTTTTTTATATATATTTATTTTTAATTTAGAATATCAAAACATAAATTTAAGATCCAACAGACAACGGCAGTATAAAATAAAAATGCACAGTATTCACTTACGCTATTATTAGTCGTATATTTCTACAGTGTCAGTGACGACTATCAAAAAAGAAAGTATCGATAACAACTGGATAAAACTCATTGTCTGTACAATGAATTCGATTAATCGTTTGTACACATCGACAATCGTGTGACTGTGATTTAATTTAAGCATTCAGAAGCTGGTTTCTTCAATAAGGATCTTTTGTATCAAAAGGTCGTATTTACACTCACAATTATTGACGAGTTAAAAATGATTCATTTGTTGACATTATTCGAATGAATTATTCGACCTTTTCTTTGCAATTAAGATTGATTGTTCGGTATAATTGTTGCGTAAATTTTATCATTCACTTTTAACTTAACCTACTTAATTGTCTTGAAATAACTTTGTTTGTAGTGAAACGTGAGGTTACATCTTACGTGATTATTAAATCAATTTCAAAGCACCGTTAATTTTACACTTCACACCATAAAAAAGTAAAGCACTCCGTAATTATTCGCGGCCTATTTGGCGCATTGCATAAAATTTTCTAACATTATAAATGAGAAAGGTAATGTTAGCTATGATAATTTTTTTATGACTCGACCACACGAATGCATTTTGATGAACTTTGGCACACATATTATAATCTACTATCTGTCCCACGCGGTTTCCTACACGTTCCCGAGGTATGTTATATTTTCCCGAAAAAAAAAAAGAATCAATGCAAACTTTCATCCAAATCCGTGTAGTAGTTTTAGCGTGAAAAAGTAACAAACATTGATAGATGCTTCCTCAAAAACTTTCTCATTTATAATACAGGATAGGATTTTCATTTAACACATATGACTTTTTGCCCAAAGCAGAACCCTCTAGAAAGCGGCTGAAACCGCGGGGCGGATCGTAGTTCTATAATCACTAAGAGTAATCCAATAAACCAGAAACAAAATCGCCTAAATCGCGCCCTCAAGCACCCTCAACTAGTGTTAAACACATCTACGTCACATCCACGAGATTAAACGTCAAATAAAGGGCACGAGGGAAAGATGGAGGAGTTTTTAAATCGGAGGGAGAGGAGTCGAGAGGGCGCGAGATTGCTTAACTAAATTGTCCAAGTTTGTGTGTCAAGTAGTGTTTTAATCGGAATTATTTTATTTGGGAGTGGGGACTGCATTTGGTTCGGTTGGAAAGTTATTTTGAACGGTTTCGAGCCAATATGTTTGGTGTAATTGCTTTGAAGGGTTGTCTTATTCGGCTGGATATATTGAAAAACAAAAATTTGTACTTTTCTAAGCATCGTGAGCTTACTTTTGACAACATCATAAGTTACTTATAGAGATGGCGATCAAACACAAGGATATTTAAAGTAAAAAAAAAAGATCGTCATTTTATATTCAAGACAATGGCCTGAACATTGGCAGATACTGATAGAGAGATGTTCCTACAGTCATCTTATTCATAATTTTAATAGTATCATTAAAAATGCCGACACTTCCCGCCTTTCATCTACCGATAAGTTCATAAAACGAAAATAGGCTACAACTTTTTTAATATATGCAAATATTAAACAGTCCTAATCCAATAGCCACAAAATGTTCTATAATCTTTTAATCCCCAGTTAATAGGTATCGAATAGCTACCAATTATATTTATATTATAGAAATCGATGAAAATTAAAAAAAGATCGATAATCCCCAATAAAATCGATACATTCTTATATTGATCTACTTTTTAATTTATTAATGGTACATCTGAGAAATTCTTAGGTTCTTTGTGTGATGCAATAAGGTTTTAATCTCACGATAAAAATAATTTTTAAATTAGATTATGGCTGGAAATTTTAACTTCGGATTTTCAAATTAAAAAGAAATGTGTGGGCGTAATATCTTAACCAGTATTCCAATTTGAAATCAAATACAACTATCTCCAACGGTTTTGACAAAATATTCAACTGAATTACTTTTTCTTCAGAGTGGATGAAGAAAAGTGGTCAATTCACAATTTAGTATTGATAGATAGTCAATTTTCGAGCAAGTATCGAGAACACTGACAATGTAATCAAACTAGAATTAAATAAAGACAAAAACAATTTATACAGGCAGACGTAATAAAACCTCACATTGTAATGAATTCATAACCCAAAAATAGGTACAAAGATTAATACATTACAATCCAATCCAATGTCTGCCTACTTTGTATAATACCATTTACACCGAAGCGAATCTGTGCAACCGAACCGAGTGGTCCCTACCGAACTATTGTTTACACTCGAGAGCGGTGAGTCGTCACATAATAATTAGCGAATATCGCAAGGGGTTCTCGTTCCCCTTGGAGATGAAGCGATTATGACGCCATCTGGTGGTGTTGACTGAATTAATAAATGTTCGAGATATGATGCGTATTATCTCAATTTGTAGGTTAGATTTTTTATTGAAAGACAAGCTTCGGTCTTGGTTTTTCCCGTGTTTCCGAATTTAATGTTTCCCGGGATTAACATAGTCTATTTCCATTGGGAATAATGTACCTTTCAAATTGTGTTTTTTTTTATACAGGCTGTTACAAAACTACCCGTAAAGCCGAAATGAGGTAAATGGTGGGATAAATGGGGCCTTATAACGAATCCATTCACACTATTTAAGAACCGTAGTAACGCTGTATAACATACCCAAAATAAAAATAAAAAACTGATTTTTATGAATGAAAAATAGAAAAACTATTAAAGTAGATAATTATTAGGTAAAATAGGTACGTAGGCCTTTCTGTTAAATAATCTGGTTCCCTGACATGACATCTTACTAGGGCTTTGATAATTAATTATGTTATAACGGGGTATTTTGTAACACGTTGTATAAACAAATTTATAAAATCCAGTATCTCTCTCACACTCTCTCTCTCTCTATCTCTCTTATATAAGTATTATTAAAAATAAGTTTAATGATCGGTTTATCTCATGTACTTAGACCTTTTTTTTCTATTTAAATCAGACCAATCCAACAAGCAGTTTTTATTATTTAGGAACACATTTTTTCCTCACCATATGGTTACCCAATCAAGTAACTTATTAAACGCCTATTATTTTTTTCATCAAACGTACCGTCTTAACAAGTAGCAAATTTCATAAAATTAGATAAATTATTTTATACGGTTAATAATGTAGATGCGTCAGCAATTTCTACCTATTCTTCACATCTATTTAGGGATAATATAGAGATGCAAGTAAGTTAAGAATTTCTCGCACGATGTTCCTATTTCACGGTTAGTAAATAATTTATCCCTAATCGACCGCACGATTTCACGCCTCTTCCGCATTTTTACACTCTCTGATAGAATAATTACTGGACATGTTTTAAAAATCGAACTAGCGTTTTATTGCAGAAAAAGAAATACGTATTGTAATTTTTAAACTTAGAACTCTTCGTTGAATGGAAGGTTGGTCTGATATAGCTTCAGAAGATGGATTTCTGCTTTGTTCATTAGGCTTTAGAAGTCCGCTCCTGGATCTATACCTTTACCAAAGCGCCCCTTCAGATTCTGCGTTATCTTTCTCGTATCTTTAATCTAATTGTTCAGACTTCCTTGTGTAAAACTATTAACTACTATAACCTGGGGCGTAATATATAAGCATACTGGTAGATATTAATGTATCAGGCAAGTACGGAACTGGGTAACTTTGATAGCTTCAGTCATCGAACAGCCAATCAGACCTATAAATTCTTACCTGACATTCAAAACCAGTAACCTACTAAAATCAAATAACATGGCGTTAATATGGCGCCTAGTTAAGGGTAAGCAGAATGTTACTCATCTTACCTGAGCATTAGGCGTCAAAGCGGCTGATAAGGCGTTCTGCTGTGCCGCAGCTGCAGCTGCAGCCGCCATGCTGGCTCCGAGAGGTCCATATGCTGCGCCGTAGTACCCGCCCATTGCCTGTCCCATACCGCCACCGGCCATGCCTGTAGGACAAAGGAGGTAATTGTCATCACAGATTGAGCAAACCTTGGTTAATTGTTAAGGCTATAAAACTCCTTGATTTCATTTGAAAATAAAGGTTCCTATAGTTGAACTCCAAATTTGAAGTTCATATAGTTAGTAAAATTCAAACGAATATCCAAGAAATTAAAAGAGGTAAAGACTCCTTGGAATTTCCGTAAACATAGTCTGGATCCCAATTAAAACAACATTTTAAAACTTTCAAATTCCGAATCTCCAATTTCAAAATACCGGCATTCCAAATCTGAAATGTCTAATTCACACCTCGCAGTCGGCAAGTGGCCTCCGTAATGGACAGTGCTCTATTGAGTCCGCTCAGCACAACAACTCATAATGGCGGCCGGGAACTCTGATTCGAGCACCAATTAATTATTTCATTGTGCTGTGAATAATCCGGCGGCTCTCGAGTGCTATTAACTAACGGTCAGTTCCTTAGAGGTGTTTATTAAATACGCCTTAGTTTGGGGTTAGTTTGTTACCAAGTTAGTATGGGAATTTATGGGAGATGAATGAGTTCGTAGTTAGATGTTGATTGTTGAGTTAGGTTTTGTTCTTATTACTTAATTAAATTCTACTGGATTACTATCAGTAGTTACGTCTTTTGTTGTTTAGAACCATTCAAGTTTTTAACGTGTATTAGATTCGAAGTTCTTTTTTTGATAAACAATTAATATTCTATAGGATTTTAAATATAGTAAAGTTGTCAAGGTTTGTTTTATTTTAAACCAACTTTAAAAAGAAGGTTTCAATTATATTGGTAAAAATGTGCTTAAATTTCAGGATTTTATTCAGAATTTGTACGAGCATGAAATTATAACCAGAATTTTCAAATACCGCTCATATCACAAGAACCCAACCAAATTAGGATGTCATGACAATCTAGCACTCGTAATGCTATTAAACGTAAATCGAAATACACTTCATGTCTAGCCGCGTTAAATATTCGAAATATAATTTAAATAAAAAAATATATGAGACACCCTCTTAGTGGCGACGTCAATCGTATCTACAATATATTACAAGCGACAGCTGAGTACCTTGTAGTGTTTTTCGAGGACGAAAAATTCTTTATTACAAGAGGAGTAAGGTTGAAAATTGATGGAGATGTATTTTCGGGAGTGAAAATAAGAGTGGGTTTTTCGAAAGGGACGATCGTGATTTTTTTTATTATATTTATAATTAAATTCGCTGTCATCTCTTGTGGGTATTTTACGACGCCTCTGGTATTGGCGTGGCTCGATGGAAATTCTTCTCAAAGTTTTTCGAGAGTTTTATTTAATTTAAAATGCCTGAATAACAAATAACGATTAGGACTTCAGGTGACGTGTGGAGTGATGGAAGTATTTTATCAGCGATAAATATATTGTAAATTGAATAAATGGACATAAAGGGAACAAAATTGAAGAGATTATGGCTGGAAATATTATTGGGGAAAAGGATTTTAAACTAATTAAGGTATTAGATATAGGTAACTGGACTTAAATGGAAAATGGTAGTCGGCTGGTCATATAACAAGAGAGTTGAGTTGGAAAAAAATAGATGGAAAAAGACAGTGGCTTACGGAAACAGGAGAAAAGGAAGATAGTTGTCTGATTCTTTTGCATCATCTTAAACTTATACACCTCTCGTTCTTATGCTAAAATTAATAAGAGAAAGAGTCCCTACTGAAACACAATGGAAAATAGCTTTACAGGACTAAACTATTACGACAATATTTTGCACTTAACCTTGACATAGTAAGAGGCGTAATTTAGTTTAGCAAAGCGTTTCAGTATCGGCAGAAGTATATTAGATAGAAATATGACTTAATAAGTTTGGGTGGTGCAATATGGCCGGCAAATGCTGTAACAGGCAAGCAAACAGAAAATGCTTGCGGATATCAAAGACTCCGATATACAGAACTTAATATTGAAAAAAAAACATTACTGAGATTAGTAAAAACAATGCCATACATATAGTCAGAAAATCTTTAAATAGCAAAATTGGGCTTTCCAAAAACAATATAAGAACGCATGTGCAATGTACATTTCCAAGATTCAAAATACAATTTCCTAAAAGAATCTTGCCAAACATCACCAGTACTATAAATCCAGCCGATATTAATATAAAAACCCTGCAAAGAAGCCCAACAATAATTGTAATTTCATACACGATTCACCCCTAAGCCATATTCGACTGTCCGTCTGTCCATTCATAATGACCGTCTTCCTACCAACATAATATGTTAATACGTAAATATAGCATAGTTTATTGTACGAAAAGGTCGGACACGAGGGTCGAAATGGGATTTCCATTCGGTCTTCCTATTCACAAGAGTTTTTTTGAATGTGTTAAATTTCACGGAAAAATGGTTATTTTCCGTTACGTCAGGTGTTTTTAGAAAGGTAAGTGATTTATGTTGTGAGGAAGTGACCACGGAAGTGTGGCGTAAAAAGTCGTTAATGCAGGGCGAATTCGTTTCGATAAAAGATAAATACTGGTCAAATATTTACTAACATTAAATCACCAATGGGATAAAACTAGACGGTTGTTTCGAAACAAAAACAACACGGACAACTTCGCTTATTTATCATTTAAAACGACACGAGTTCAGCTCAGTTTATTCTTTTTTCAAATGTCACATGCTTCTCTAACATCAAGTTTAACCTCTTTAACAAACATCAACATTTACAAAGTACACAAAAAAAAAACATTAAGCAAAAAACTTCAGGTTACCAACGTACATTCAAAAAGTAAAACACTCCTTTCCGAACATGCTAAAAGTAACAAAACGCTTATTTTCAAGCCATTCAATGCTTGAAACTTCAAAACTTCCATAAAGTAAAATCAACCGCCAGTTTCCAAAAAATCTAAAACGGAGACTTTTCACTTTTCATCAAAACTTGCTCGCTGTTTTGCTTTTGATTAAAATTTGCTTGAGCGTTGCAACGGTTTCTGTGGTAGTAATTTAAACCCTTTCTTCAATTAATTGAGTTTGTGTTGTCATTGTTGGTACATTTGATCGCAGATTGGTATTTTGGGGTTAATAACAGGTGCAGGTGGCTTTTGAAGTTCTCGTATGGTTTCAGTATATTTGTTTGTTAATTTAATTTACGGCTATTTATTAGTTACTGGCAAACCCTTTTACTGCTCCTCTCGTACATTTATTGGTGCAGTCAAATAAGGTGCAAGCAATAATAGACAAAATGGCACGTTGTTCGTAGACAATTTATTACATTAGTTGCTTGCATTAATTTTAAGGGATTTATTTAATATCTTACTGACGTTACAAGAATTGATCAGATCATTTAAATCTAATGAAATCAATAAGTCTGGTATTCTCATTTTTTTAGCCTTAGATATGATAAAATTACATCAAAATAACATTGATGAAATATAACACAATAAATAAGTTCAAGTAGCCGGTCATCCCTTCTAATTATTTGTCCATTGTACACCGAAAACGATTCTTTATCAACTGCAGAAACCTAAAAAATCCCGCCGCGATTATCCGCGCTTAGAAACGATCCCAACAAATGACGGGCGAAAATTTTCGCTATTTCATAGTCTTGTAGAATACTATACTCAATGTGTGTGTATGTGTCAGTGTGTGCGTACATACGGACCTAACAAACCGTGGATAAATTGATAGATTAGATACAGTTTGTGCAAATCATGCAAGTTATGATTTTTCTGCTACGATAGTTTTATGTAACTACTATGAAAAAAAAAAACAAGTTCAAAGAGTACATTTATATAATATTTGGCGACGAGGTTTTCAAATAACGAATCTCTTTTGTTTTCAGAGAGACCATGTTTGGCAGTCATTCTAGACTAGGTTCCCATCTCTTAACCTAATTAAGGGGAGATTACATTTTTCTCTTAAACTTAGATGACATAAATAAAATGAAAAATGAAGTAGTACACGATAATATTGAGAAAACATAAACAAAAACGACGCATCATTTCCCTTTGCCGTAAACAAAACTTTTACGCTCCGCACGTCCACTCTCCCCGACGTTTCGGTAGCAACTGTCATGTAAATGACGTCACGTGACCGGAAGCAGTTTGGCGGGGGGAGGGGTTTCCGGCGGCGCACGCGATTGGACACTTCCGTTCGGTAACAAACTGCTGGTATATAATATGCTAATCATGATTTGGCAATTTATTGGATTATTGTACGGATTAGCTTAGGGTGTTTTGCTTATAATTATATTAATATAGAAAGACAAGGGTTTTTTTTCACCATTCTATCCCTATCATACTAATATTTTAAATGCAAAAGTTTGTTTGGATGGATTTATGGATGTTCATTTCTCTTTCACGCAAAAAATACTAAACGGATATGGGTGAAACTTCGCACATAGATAGAGTATGGCCTGAAATAACGAAGAATCATTTTTGTCTCAGGTAAATGTAACATCCCTCGGAAACAGGTGAAACCGCGGGGAATAGCGAGTATTTCAAAATACATATCAAACCCGGTTTTACTAATTAATGTAAAAGTGAATCTGTGGGTGAAACCACAGGACAGAAATATCATTAATGTTTTTAATGTTTCACGATTCGTATACATTCTAATTTTTATAGACAATGGGTATAAATCGTGTAATAACTTAGGGAAGACCTTCCCGTGACCACGGCTTGATGTAAGTCAGCCGAAACGTCGGGTTAAAAAAGGTATTTATACCTCAAATTATTACACGATTTAGACCAGCCCCCTTATTCAGCTAATACAAACTTCGTCGTCGAGCCGCTTCACGGAGGCCTCGGAGAGCTTACCTCTCACGTGATTAGTAGTATTAGCGTAGTAAGCGACAGAGACAGGGCATAGAGGCCGCGACGAAACATCCTCGAGTTAGTGTCATTTTCCTTACAGAATCGAGCCCCTGTTGTCTATAATAATTAGGAAGAAATATCATTGTAAAAGGCATCTACGACATCTGGTTTAAATGTAAATTAATTCTTAATTAATTCAAAGATACCCAATTACACATAATGTAGGACATACCAATAATATCTGAAAGTAAAAATGTTTCAGCCGTTGACGTCATTGCATTGTTTTCATCAATACAAGTTTAACTTAAAAGATTTAATGAGCCGTTACTAATCGGTCTATCATATTTGATACGATAGTAGCTTAGACTTGAAGGCCGTGGGTTCGAAGCCTACTGGGTACTTTATAGTACATAGTATACTCATCTGGCTGGCTACCACCCCCATGTTGAAATTCTTTGCCAGTGTATTCTAGCAGTTATTCACTTTGCCATTGAGGCTACTATTCTAAATGGTTTCTTGACTGGGTCAATTGACTGATTTATTTATTCATAGCAGAAAACCAACAGCGTTCATAATAATTAAAACGAAACAAACTTAATACCTACAAACTAGTAACTTCAGACCAATGACAGATAACCTAATTTAAATAAGTACTAAAATATATCTGTGCTGATGATATTTCATTTCATTCTTTGTGAGTGTTTTGTATGTGTGTGTGTATGCTGTACTTTGCTTGTTGATTCAAGATGTTTATCTAATTTCATACAATGTAAACTTGATACATATTTTTTCCAAATTACAAAATCCGTAGCACTTACCTTCATAATAACATAAATACAATAATTACCGGCTACTAAACGCCAATAACAGATTTTCATATTTTTTTTATAAATTCTCATAATGACTATTTATCGTCTCACCCATCATTGCGACTTCTTGGGTAAAATTATAATTAAAAAAACAGTCCGCCTGTCTCTCAACACTCGGGCCACACGCCAAACACTCCAATATAAACACCGAACAAGAATAATCGAGTATTCTACGTCAATTAGCATTATTAATTATATGAAAAAACATGTTGAAATAATATTATATGTACCTACACGTAAATCGTCTGAAAATGCTATAACAATCGTCCCATAAAATTTGCATAACAATTAATACAGTTTAACAAAAACTTTATAATAATGTACAAACATAGAACATGGGCGTTTCGAAACAATGAACTAATTTATGGAACGTGTACATACAATATAATATTATATTGTGCGTATGCGACTACACTTGTTAAAATAATGCCATATGTAATGTAATGCTTGTCACAAATTAGTTTTCAGTTCGTTTCGTCATAGAAAAGTATAATAGCTTTCAGCTACAATAGTCTGCAGAGGCTCGATTCTGTAAGGAAAAAGACACTAACTCGATGATGTTTCGTCGCGGCCTCCATGCTCTGTCTCTTTCGCTAACTACGCTAATACTACTAATCACGTGAGAGATAAGCTCTCTGAGGCCTCCGTGAAGCGGCTCGCTGGGCTGGGTCTCTTATCAATAAGCCCACTGGCTTGTCATCGATATATTGATCCAACGATAACTGTATTGACTTTCCCTTAAAAAAAAACAATCCTGTAATATATTGATATATATTACATCTTATCTGGATATATTGATTATTACGCGACAGGTCATGGCTCGATTACCACTCAAGACTAACATTTGTGTACATGAACATGTCTGTTTGTTCTGTGTCTGGGTGTAAATAACTATTTAAATATGTATTTAAAAAAATAAGTAAATGGAGTATATCAATTATCTGGTTTCCTTAGTACCTACAAGCTCTGCTTAGTTCGGGATCAGATGGCCGTGTGTAAAGAATTTCCCGAAATATTTATTACAGAATGAACCTTTTCCTTAATGCTATAATATAAAGTTGATTTTTTAATGATATTCTTAGCTGTCAAAACAGGCGTTTTAATTACTAACCTAGAAATAATTTAAGACCGCTAAAGAAAAAAAAAACTTTGATTACGAGTAACGTAGACTACGTAACTCCAAATTAATTCATAGCACAAAATGACTTCAAATATAACTTCAAGGTTTCAATTACGACAATAGGCTTTTAATACTTTCCAATGGCCTATTGTGAGGCCTCTACATCAAAGATCTATGCATAGGCCTGTAAAGTTGTATTTCTATTTGTGCGTTTTGTTGCAGATAAATTAGTGATGTTGGCCGAGAGGCGGCTGTAGAATATTTATTGATAGGTTTCACTTTTTCTTGTAATTTTTAGTTATTTATACATATATATGTCAACTATTATCGACAACTGTAGATAGTAAAAACAATATAGGAGAAAGGTCTTGAAAATATTCCATTACTAGCAGTTCGCCGCAGTTTTATCCACGTTCCCGAGGGATGCTACTTTTCCCGGGATAAAATGATCCTATGTTTTAGTGCACATTATAAACTATCTATGTGGCAAGTTTCATCCAAATCTCAATTCATTCATCTATCCATCTATTCTCACAAACTTTGGCATCTATGTTATTAGTTGGATCACTTCTATGCACGGTAAATGGTACATAATAAATGTGCCAATGAATGTTATGCAAATCTCTTCTTTAAATACAATAAAATATGTCTCTATTTCTGTCATTCAGTTTATCCTTTTATGTCCTTTAAGTTTATGTGTTAGATTAATATTATCCCACGGGCGAAGCCGGGGTGGATCGCTAGTTAATTTATTTTTGTTGCAGGCAACTAATTGCAGGGAAAGCTGTTTTATTCACTTAATGTTACCATACCACGTTCTAAATAGTACCTACTCCTTATTGTTATAGAAGCCATAGTATTTTGTGAAAATTGCAACAGTTTAACTATTACAGACGGACGGATCCATGATTCAACCCTTTGGATATAGATAGAACCCATAAAAAGTTTATCAAAAATATTTCTGCATCATAGGATGACAGTTCATAGGCTTTGGGGATGACCATGGCTTCCATTTCATCAAAGAGGTCTAATTAGTTCATCAAAAGAGTTGACACATACAACTCAATGATTTGGAATTTACATTCACGTGGCAATGCCAGCCTTCTTGCACGTTTCCGTAATAAGTTTTGTTTAGTTTAGTTTTTATAAAACAAACTTCCCGATTTGTTAAAAAAACGAACTTGAAATGCTACATTATTGCTTCTCCGTTATTGAGTTTTTAGACAATTGACATAAGGGTATCATGACATACAACTAGTCTGTTTATATTGTTTTTGTGATTTAAATGGATCTGGAATATGTTACATACTTTAAATTTATTATAACATACATTCGATTTCTAATAAGTCAAACTTACGTTTTTTTTTTATAACTTTACACGCAGCTCATTATACTTAATACTACCTCATCGGACCTAGTACATTTTTTTTTTATTAACTCTTCCCTCGTTGTACCATAGTAGGTACTTGTATTCACTTTTATTTTTTATTTTTAACCATTACCTCATTGTACTATGGCAGTAAGTACTTGTATTATATTTTTTTTATTTTTGTATCATTTTTTTTTCATCAAGTATTTGTATCATATTCTGTAGCAGTACAAGTTCTGTCCACCGGATGAATCCCCTTATTCAGCTAATACAAACTTCGTCAGCGAGCCGCTTCACGGAGGCCTCGGAGAGCTTATTTCTCACGTGATCAGTAGTATTAGCGTAGTTAGCGAAAGAGACAGAGGGCGGAAACATCCTCGAGTTAGTGTCATTTTCCTTACAGAATCGAGCCCCTGCTAGTTACAGAATAAAATACCTACACTTCAGAGTAGAAACACGTGTCTATAAACCGTGCTCAGCTCACAATTCGCTTTACGTCATTCGCTTTGCCGATTCAGTCTGTCAAGTTTTCACGGTGCTCACGCGACAATAGACTCGAGACAGCTTGACTTACATTTGACTTTTCAATGATAATTTTCAACGATTTAATTGTGTTTTTTAGTGCTCGTAAATGATGGAAGTGTTAGAAAAGTCGAACGCTGAAAATGCTTCTAATAGAATACCTGGTTCTTTTTTTATAGGTGCTAAGGTGACAAACTAAACTCAGCTTCATTATACACTAGTGCCCGACCCGGCTTCACCTGAATGTATCATAAGAAATAAACGTAGTTTAAAAGAACTAGAACGGACAAACATACTGAAAGTCATATTGATTTTGCTTGGATTCTATTGAGCGATTTTAAGTTTTAAGTAGTACTCAATTTAGTTTGTTTCGCGTTGGAAGTTGCCCTTTATAAAAATGAATGAACCCCTTCCCTTTTTAAGCTGGTTTAAGAGATTCAACGGTAGAAGTCTAAGTTTATTGATAAATAAATATCCTATAACATTTTCTTTACACGGCCATCAGATCCAAAAGTAAACAAAGCTGAATATTCTAAATACTTGGGTATTATATCTACTTTTTAAATATTACATTAATAGATGTTTTAATATTAATTTACCCCTATTATTTGTTAGCGATGAAAACGTACTTGATATAGAGGGTAGGTGCGACAAATACTACCTCCCCAACTCTACTCTAGCGTGTTCTAAGCGACTAATAAGTATACCGATGACCAGGTGCCCTTAACAACATGCACCGAGTGGCCAACAAATGTAATCCCAAAGAAAGTTGACCGCCAATCTGCCAATCTTCTGCTATACGTAATGCACCTAAAATGAACCCTAAAGATCTTCAACAGGACTACCCATCTGCAAATTTACTTTTACTAGTACTTTTGTTCGACTGCCTCCCTTACACAGTAGGAATAACAAACACTTTGGAATTACAGCTGTATTGTCTATCTATATATAATAACGAACACCTGTGTCAATGAGGCCAAGTTAGCTGGTACAATCGTTCACAATCACACTAGCTGAAATACTCTAAATTTAATAAATTTCAGAGATGTACTTTTCCAATACCTTTTAGTAGCCGTCTGGCTGGCTATCATCTTGAGGTTAAAGATCTATTCCCAAAGAGAAAAATAGGGAATAGCATTTTAAAAATAAGGGTATCTCCCTCACTCTCTTAAATTAAATACATATAAATATCCCAAGACATTCTTCACACATGGTTACCTGATCCCAAGATAAGCAGAGTGTACTGCTTGTAGTATGGCTACCAGGTAACTGATATACTACTTTTTAAATACATACTTATATATATATTAACACGCAGATACAGAACAAACAGACAATTTAAATTTATTTAATTAAATTGGACCTGACGAGATATCGTCTTCTTCTCTAGGTACCAAGTTGTTTCTTTTTTTCACCGAAGGGTGTCTATTCTTGATGCCATTCGAATTTGGTTACATTAACACTTTTATATCTATAGAAGATCAGATTTATACCCGAAATTTTAGTACTAGAACTAGTAAATTGGGGTCAATTATTCATATATTTTTACACATTCCGGTTTTTATTTCATTTTAGGTCCCATACTGTCATTGCCGTCTCTCGGGCAGGTTGCCATCCAGACTCAAAGGTAATTATTTCTAAATAAAGAAACGTTCAAATTGCTTTGCCTAACATCAAACCTACGACCTGGTCTGTAGCCAAGCCTTATACCTCTTGACCAGCAAAACGATTATAATATTAATAATACTTATTATTAAACACGAATCATCGAGGCTGTACCTAATCAAAATCAAACAATGTATTGTATTGTGGCTTCATACAGTTTGTTCAATACAGCATGACAATAGCTATCCATACAGAATACACGAATTATGTTGGACATACATGCGTGGAATCCCTTCTGCTAACAATGTTTTGTTCCAACGACACACGGACGGTGTGTTTTATATTTATAGCTGTTGGTAATTAACTAGGTGTCTTGCTATGCAGGTTACGTAATGTTCTTATTTCAAATTTCATATTTCAGGTGTTTGAATTTGGAATTGTTTAAAAATTCAACACTCGTTACAGGCTTGTAAGAATTTTGAATGCTGTGTTCGCCTGTAATTGGCATAGGCATCAGAACTAAAAATTTGCAATGTATAAATACTATGTCTAAATGTGTGTGCTGTTGGCGTCCCATATATAATAAATAAATAAGCCATGCTGAGTATTAAGTATTTAATGCCTTTAGACAGGCCAATTGGCTTGGTGGTTAGCGACCCTGACTGCCAAGTCGAAGGTCGCGGGTTCGATTCCCACCCAGGACAAACATTTGTGTGCATGAACATGTCTGTTTGTTCTGTGTCTGGGTGTAAATATCTATATATGTATGTATTTAGAAAAAAATTGTATATGTAGTATATCAGTTATCTGGATTCCATAGTACAAGCTCTGCTTAGGTTGGGGTCAGATGGCCGTGTGTAAAAGAATGTCCCAGGATATTTAATGCTGTGTTTATTGTCGGCTCTTCTCAGTAAAAATAAACTTCCAAGCCGGTGTGAGATTTGACCATTCATAGGTGTGATGGCCTATTTGATTAATATTTCATTTCAAATCATTTAATTTAATTTCATTATGCTAGAAAGAAAACATTATTTAATAGTTATGTTGCGTAGGTCATTCTTGATTAATTTGAAATAATGCAATAGAAAATCAAACTTATCCACCACTAACATGGATAAAAATAAATAAAACCAGCAGACAATAAGAACCATTATGCAATGCATCTATTTTTTTGCGTGTTTTATTACTTCCAGGGTTGCCATACGATCAGTTTAATCAATCTCATTTTAATCAATATCAGTTTAGTCAATCAATTCTTTTTTAAACCTGAGAGTTCCCCATCAACTTATTATAGTCCTTTCCCCTCTTTAACAACCAAAAATCTTCGTGTAACTTTTCCCATATCGTGAAATTCTCGTACGTCATATCAAAAGCGTTAATAAAACATTCACGTTTATTGTAAACTGGAAAAATGATACAGTTATAAGTACAAAATACCAGTCTGTTGATCTTGGAACTTACGTAGGTATGGATTATTCATTGTCTTTGTGAAATTTGGTGTCTGAGGCGCCTAAAAACAATAATTACAGTTTCCATCGTACAAGCTCTGCTTAGTTTGGGATCAGAGTCATGTGCAAAAAATTTACCAGGTATATATTTTTAATGCCAAGTAGACCGACAAACAGACGGTTCATCTGATGGTAAGTGATCACCGCAGCCTATGGACATTTGCAAAACCAGGAGCATCGCTACTGCGTTGTCGACCCTGAGACGTGAAGTTGTTACGTCTTATGTGCCTGTAATTTCTTATATCTCCTTAATTCATAGAGAACAGAATAACATCGACCCAGTTTCTTAAATATTGGTACTACGTTCCCATAACACACAATTAAGCATCAATGTTGTGTCAACTGACCTCAAAATTGATCATTAAACCATAAACTGACGTCAAACCTATCAATTTTGGTCAAATTACCCATCGCCGATTGGTGGTGGGCGGTGTCGGCGCGTGTGGACTTGCCCTTACAGCCGACCCTTATTCGCAAGTGTGTCCCCGGCTTTACTCCGCACGTGGCCGTCGCGTGTGCAATAGCCCTTTTTATAGGGCTTTTAGACTACATTTACAAGTTCATGTATTTTTATGTTGGATTTTTTGTGTAGAAATATTTCTTGTTATTGAATTATGTACTCTCATAATGGCGAGATAGAATCGAGGTTTGAAAGTTGGTTCATGTTGGATAATGGCTGTTAACTTGTTTTTTATAGGACGTAAATAATTTAAGAAAGACATTCTTACATCGAGGGTCGTATGAAATGGTCTAATAAGAAACATCTATAACATTTCTGTACTAAACATTTAACATTAAATCTCAAAATAGTATAAAATAAAGTGGCCAAAGTCAGTGTTTGTTGTGTTTTTATCTTTTAGACTAACCAATAGATTTGCAATTTTTACCATAGTTTTAAGAATTTATTCCCAAAGATTTGTGTGTACAATAAGTTCATATTATTTCACTTAGTCGAAGCCGGAGAGGGTCGCTAGTGTTAAAAACACCTATTTTCAAAGTTATTAAGACTTTCTCGAAGGAAAGGTATATAAGAGGAACGTCATTGCATTTTATTTATAGTTAAATATTAGTCACTAAAATTTCAAATCATTTAAATTCACAGAAGTACTTACAATTATTCACCCCAATGTTATTCGAACATAAATCCAAAGCGGCAATTAACTTAAAAGCCATGTCAGAGCGCGGTGTGTCACAACCCTTAACTAAGGGCCGCGACACACGTGCCGACTCCGCCTACGTTTAGTTGCGACCGCAATATTGATGGTGCAACTAATAAATCATGAAAATACGCGCTTGTTTTGGAAAAAAACAATAGTATTTACAAAGTCCTAAAATAATATAAAGAGAAGGAAAACAAATTCAAGAAAAATCTAGCACGCAAAAAAGTACTTCAAGACAATAAAAAAAAAGGAATTGAAATAAAAAGCTACGTACATTAAATACTGGTCATTTCTAAGTTCAATCACGATAAAAAACTTAGTTCTTACAATAATTGAATTGTCATCAAAACGTATAAAAAGATCTAGGAAATAAAAAACAACAAAATAATTTGAAAACAAGTCTTTATAAATTCAATAACACCCTTGAAAGCTTGATCTTTCAATAATTTAAATCGCATGTCAATGGCGAACCACCGAGGGATATTTTGACGCACCCTCCAGCCCAAACTATCCCCTATTGTCGCTTTTGCATTGACATCGAAAACTGTCAACTGTCAAAAGCAGCCAAGACGATTTAAACTGTGCGTTCCATTCTCGCTTTTCATAAACTCTTTTGTTGAAGCGCGTCGGGTGCAAGCTCTTATGTCGCTACATGTGTAATACTCTTTATTAAAATTCACATCATTCGAGTTTTAAAACTATAGTTTGGTAAATCATTACTTTTCAAGCAATGTTGATTGCTAAGATTGTAAGATTTGAATTATTGTAAGCCCTTAATGCTACCTAAATAAGGTTCACTATAAAGTTTCAAATATTTCAGAAGTGCAGCCAATAAATAGATTCCTGTTTGGAGTATACGTCTAAGGAAAATAAGTCTAATCTTATTCGCCATTTACAATCATTACAGTACACAATGCTAGTGATCTGACCGTTACGCTAGGTACGTAATTTTGTTGTAAAAAATATTTTTTTTCAAATGTTTTACGTGTAAAAATTTACGTTTGTCGAAGTTTTATTTTAAGTCACGAGAAAAAATCGTGACTGTAGGCGTACTTTTTGTTGTAACTTGTATCAAGGCGGTGACCCGCTCTGTGCTGCGTTTACAGCGTACAAGTGTATTGGATCTAGTACTATTTGTTAATTAAATCCATACAATACAACTTAAGTTAGGTCTCAATTTTTCGTATGTCAATGTTTCAAAAATGGAAGCGCGTCTCTTTCACATTACTGATGATCTTAGGCTACGAATCATATTTATGTTTGCTAAAGTTCTTTAACTAAAAATCGAACCCAGTCATCAACATTTCACACAGATAAGTACCACACATTGACTATACGAGTATTGTACGTTACAGCAACATTTTCGATATAAAAGAACCTAGTAAACAGCAAAAATATGAACTACATATTAAGCAGAATCCATTTCAATATCGAAAGATTCAAACAGCCTAACCAACAGTCATAAATAAACTAAACCAGCCACTCGCACAAGTAGCAACACAGTTCAAACGCACCATCGCAATTGTGTAATCCCAATACGGCTAGCGGATTCGATGACATCCACTGAATAGGTTGATAACGTCCAATACAACTGGGCCCTTTTGTACTGGAGCCTATTTTTGTTCAGCTATTTCGTATTGTATGCTCGCAACAGTTTCATATGCGTGTAACGGAATTATTAAGGCTTTCCAAATGTTTTTGTTTGTTGTTATCGGATGGCAATCAAATTGTATATAATTTTATTTTAGCTTTTTTTATGTTGTGTATGTATTTTATTGGAAAGGTGCATGGGGTTAGGTTAAATGGATTTGAGGGTGAAATTGTTATGTATCCGAAGTATATAACAATTTCCATCCGTTTAAGCAGTGTCGAATTAGATCTAAATCAATCTATATGTGAAACTATTATCAGTTGTTTTTACGTGATAGAGTTCCATGCATCTAAATATCCATGATGACGTTTGTCTCTGGCACCTAGTATCCTCAGAAACAAGTCGCCCATTTCAGTCTCTGTATAGGGTTCTAATTTTAATATAGAACGCTATGAATTCAAATAATAATTTTATTAAACAATTTAGACTTTATTTCTTCTTGATCATGCATATGTTAAATTTCCTTTTTATTGGTCCGTATCAGTAATAACTAGGTAGTAGTCGTATATTTTTATAAAACGTTATAATTCTCGATTTTTTAGTTTGGATCTCGAATCAAATGTTAACAAAGAACGTTACAAAATAACTGTTTTTACAAAGATGACTATCTCAAAGTAAACAGTGATATCGGCCATCATAATCGGCATCTGTGTCACTTAGTTGTGCCTGTAATAACCATCGGTTTTACAATCCATAATGACAGCGCCGGACAAAATGGCCGACATGTTTTTGTGTCACATTTGACAGTGGGAGATTAGTTCGAAACAGGATATTTATAGACTAGTTTACGGCCTACGGTATCACTTGCCATCCCTGAATGTAATGTTTTCCCGGATAAAACTTTTACCACATGGGAATTGTGTAGCTCTTCATCTATGGCAGAATTTTCAATCATGGTATAAAAGGATTTTTTATTTAATTTCCTTCTTGACAATATTAGTATAAATAAGGTATAAAGCGATGATTTTTGACGTCGGATGCCGTGACGATTTCAATCCAAGGTGTGAATCTTCCAAAACCTTAAGCTTTTAGAGATGGAAAATATTATAAGTAAACCTTAAATCATCGTGGAAGGGACTTTCTAGTAACTAGAGGCAATTCTTAAAGCATAACCTATGAAAAGTACGAACAAATTTGTCAATCCCGAAATTCGGTATCAAATGTTACTTTATAAAACTAAAACGTAATAAATGTAAGAAAACGCTGTGTCCGTGGGCATCGTTAAGGGCTGTATAACATTCTGTATTTATTTGATCGGACACTGCCATTGTTTATTATTATCTGAGCACAAATTGCGATTTTCATGGACTGCGAACGAAATTAACCGCGAAATTTCCTAGAATCTCACTTTTTAGATCAACAATAGACTGTCACAGTCATCATCATTTCCTCTTAAATTCAAGGCCAATGACCTTTAAATCATCGATATTGTCATCTTGACCCAAGAATTATAAACGCTTAGCTTTTTACACATTACGTAGCTTCTCTTTAATCCGAAACACTTTTGTGCGTGAGAGTTTTATCTGTGGTGTTGTTATACCATTTTTTTTCTATTTTAAGGCTTCTGGATAAGAAATATAATTGCCGGATTTCTCAAAACGTGGACTTTTAAATTTTCTGCTTTGAAATTCAGTCTACACTTGTTTCATAGAAGATTTATGGCTTCAAAATAAGATAGCTTGCGGTAAGCATGACGGTCTAAATCGTTTGGATTCCCCATACGTCTTCATCGCCTTTCAACCTGTGGGCACCTCAATAATATATAACGAGAAAGAAAAACAACTCACCAGCTCTTAATGCATCCATGGGCACGCTTGGATACGGTATTGAGTAAGGATACCCCTCCTTCCTCAGGGTCTTGGGCTTCCTCCGAGGTCTGTACTTGTAGTCGGGGTGTTCTTTCATGTGCATAGCCCGGAGACGTTTGGCTTCGTCGATAAACGGCCGCTTCTCGTCTTCTGTTAGTAGCTTCCACTCGGCACCTGGAGAAAAGGATAGGGAAAAAGGCTTCAATTAGTGGGTAATGACTTCAGTAACTGCAGTAGTGGTCAAGGGTTTTATAATATCGTCAATAAACTCAATTTCAGGAAGCGTTGAAATTACTCCAGATGATTTAGATTCAAATTTGATTCTGTCTTCATCTACTCAAAGTATGTTTTGGAACCTAAGATTCATGTGCTCTAGAAAAATTTGGTCAAATTTACGTGTAACCAATCTCATTGAAAGTGGGAAAATGGAATTTTAAGATTGGTGTCAAATGTTGAAGTCTTTTTTGGACTCACTTGAGTACATCATCCCAATTGAACTTGAAACATTCATAGGTACTTACTTACGTTGTACATAATATAACAATGAAAGCTTAGGTACCCATTTGTTGTGTTATATACAATAATTATTGCACCTACGCAGCGAAGATGTCCTTTTGTCCTTTAAGAACTGCCTTATGCTAATTTGCATTGGAACAATAGAAATACTACAATAAACCAACTCTTTACCGATGAGAATATTCTTGGTAAATATTACTTTAGTAATGAGGCTCGAGAATAATAACAATGTGTATGTCCGTCTGTATAAAGAACAGACTATTAACGTACAGAAAGTAAAATCAGAAAAGTAATTTGCCCTAACCATCCTTCATTGCATAGACAATACCATTGAATCGATACAATATAATCGAAGGCACGAACGACCTGTCTCCCAGCTCGATTCAAGAGACCAACCCTTTGTTTCCCCCCATTTATAGAAGGTTGTATTCATCCACCGTGGAGGGGCGCCACCGTCCATTGAAACAGACAAGACAATCCCAATTCAGGCGGGTATAAAAGCGAAAACAATGTCGCTAACATAGAAAGGAACAATCCGGCTCGGAGGACCATCGGTTGTCTTGCTCGCTCCCCCGCGGAGTCCCGCTAGGGTGAATGGGACAGGAACAACAATGGCGGAAAGCGCCGCCTAATGACGAATTTGCGCTTTTCATTCCGCAACAGAAGTTTTTCCCGGTTCCTCATTATTCTGTCGATACTTTGGGGTATTCCTCTTTGTCGGTCGGATGATAGGATCGTGTGCTTAGCGACATAAAAGGTATAACAGAATGTCTTGTGACGCGATAGTTAATGATTTTTTAGATTAACCTCAAAGCAAATCTTTCAGTCTCGCTATTTTTAGACGCCATTCTATTAACAGTTTGCGTCGTAAAGGTCGATTAACTCAGAACTTTAACAAACGATCCAAATACAATGTTTGATATGAATCTATTGTGATTGTGTAATAATATTCGAAGTTGATTTAATCAATCACCTATTTTGAAGATAGTTTTGTGATTGTAATTGTTTAATGATTATTTCTAATAATAAAAGGCACATGTGTTAAGTCAATACGGCTTACGTATTAATTATTTTTAATATGAAAGCTTTTGTGCCAATTATAATTATTACTAAGGTGAAAACAATAATTCTGTACCAAAGTAGACATTTGCATCGGACTGTAGACAACGTCAAAAACAAACAGTGTTTTCAATGCGACAATACATTAAAGAACAAATGGTTTGCAAATATTGGCCGCTTTTCAGCAATGGCAACACACGGCTGTCAGTTTAAATAAGGTTTTAAGTGTAGCAACATCGTTGTGTGCGACAGTGACACAATGCGTTCTGTGTCATTCTGTCCGAGAATAAGACGTCTGTGGCTAAGAAATTTTTCCCTGCAACATATTGTTTGTTGGAACAATACACTGGTATAATTGTAATGTAAATATGCATCATGTTAAAGTGACATTGAATGTTTATTATAATAAATTGCTATACGCCCGTTTTGTTTTGTTTTCAAGTACAGCAGGTACTGGGTTAAGTTACACTTACATTTATTAACCTGCTACTTTGTTAAGTTACACTTACATTTATTAAGCTGCTACTTTCTTTTTATTTTTACACGATGTCATTTTTATCGGCATTATTTTTTTTTTTTTAATCGAAGAAACGCGGAGTAGTATAAGAGGCGATTAGAGAGTATACCGATAATCACATGTACTTTACAGCTTGCACTAAGTGATCAATAAAAGTATTCCCTAAGAGGTTTGGTCTCAGGCGGCTGGTAATAAAAAATCTGGTACATGTCTGTCATATGTAATGGATTGAATAGATAGCTGAAATTATTGGGAAATCCCAAATGTTGGGATCAGGACGATGATGATTGTGTTACACACAAAACCCCTTATTGGTAAGAAAATGCACCTCCAATTAAGGCATATTTTAACTGTGAGTATGTTTAATGAATGCTTAGGAAGTGAATAATTAACCTTTTCGATTCATTATTAGGTTCAATATTTTTTTCTTTGGCATAAACGTCAGAAAGTTCCTTAAATTTCACAGACTATAGTTAGTTACTAATTAAAAACAAACCATCTCTTTCAGTCAGTAGGTACTACAAACGATGTCACTTGGTAATTACTTCACCTTCTTTCCATGAAGGATAACATTTCCTGTATCTCTTATAAATATTAATAACAATTTCTACAAAGCAACGACCGCCATCTTTTAGCAGAAACGGAAGCTAAACAACATTCTTTGTGAAAATCAACAATAGCATCACAAATAAAGGACACGTGTCGATACATTAAAGTGTTACCAACTCAACAATAATTATTTCCTCCGACCGCCTGTTCATTAGCGTAAGACAATGCGGCCTGTTGCAACATTGAACAATTGGTCTTCCGGTACTACTTCTACTATTATTGGTATAACTATTATTAATTCTAGACTAGAGTCTACCTCAGGTCTTGCAAGCATGTTGAACAATGGACTTCTTGCTGCTTATTTACATGCAGAGTAAATGTTTTAATTTTTATCTATGCATGTAATTGGTTATGTGGTTTTCATTTACCTTGATGATTGATGGTTGGGGATAATATAAGTAATAAAGTAAAAAATAAGATAGGACAGCTTTGTGTATCGACACATGACACGCTGATCCACTTCCCATATTCAGGAGTAAAAACTGAAATCATTCCAACCGACTTGATTTAATTCAATCATGATCTTTAGATACAGAATTACAAAATTTTTAGTTTAACTACAGGGGTGATAATACCTTTAAAAAAAATGCATTCGTACATCTGTTTACCTTTCAAGTTATTATTCTTAGTCATCAAAGATGGCAAATACTATTTTGACATTATCGTACATATCATAAGATTGTAACCCCACTTGTTTTCATTTTTGACGTGGTTTATAGGTAAACAGTTGTTGTGTTTTATCCAATAAATAAAGAAAATTAATAAACTATGCAGAATCATCGAAGTATAATATTTTAAACCATATTTTATTACTAAGTTAAAAATAGGAATGAGGGTGACTCAATCATCTATCAGAATTACTGGTGGGAGAGAAAGGGATGATATGCCCAGTCAAGATGTTCCAGTCTTAGGGAAAACTCAGGCGTTTAATAAATAGCTAGGTAGAACAAGATAGATCGTAATTACTTTAGAATTATCAAAATCTATGAATCATTAATTGAGAAAGCAAATTGTTTTTCGATTCAGCAACGATTAAAGGAGATCTGGGAAAGCGCGCAATTTATTGTCAAAGATTAACGATTTAAAAAATAGGTATAATGTAAAATTTGAAATTAAAAAAGTCGAGGATAGTCAGTGTGATAGCTAGATTTAAATTATGATTACGAGACAAAAAGCCTAGAGATTGGCCTCCAAGAATTATCACATAATGTAAATTATTGTGTCTTAAGTCTTAAGAAAGCTGAAAAGGAAGAAAAGCTTACAAAGCTCCGGCAAAGTTAATTTCAATGGAACAAAAAATACATTACAGTTCGATTCTATTATAAAATCTAATTTTGTAAGTCCTTTAAATGTTACAAATTTAAAAGAATATATTTTAGTAAAACAGACGTCATTATGGTCCATTATTGTGAAATTGAATTAGCTTAGCAGAAAAAGTTTGCGATCTAGATAGTGGCCATAATAATAGGCACTAAGTTTTTGTCTCAACTAGTCTAGGCTAGTAATTGTCTTTTTACTGCACTGCCATTAGACTTAACTTGGTCGTGACTTAATTTACTGATGACTTGTTAAATCGACTGACGGCTTTAATAGATATGTCTCAGGAGTCGAAACATAAATTCGCACCACAAAGGCTATTGAAGAGTGACGTTCAGAAATGTTTAAGAGAGTAATCTTCTACATAGTGTTGTATTATCGTCAATTGCAAAAACAACAAACAACAAAAAACAACAGAGAACGTAACACACACGTTAGGCACAATACTGGCACCAACAAAGGACCTTCCTCTCTACGTTGTATTAAAGGGGGTATTGTGTTCAGAATCGGACGAAAATGCTCTTCATTACTCTGAAAGCTTGTGTGCTATGCGACAATGGTGAAAAGGGGGGAAGTGCCCCCCTAGTGGGGCATGGAGGGGGTGTAGGGGGCGCAGGGGGCTTTACAAAGACGCATGGCGAAGGAACGCCCGCCACCCTTTCGTCCGTAAAATTGAAATGGTAAGAAACGTTATTTAGGTCATGATTTTTATTAAATGTTAATAGATTTTTTCGTTTATTAATAGGGGCTGAATAGGGTTGTGATTTCGGAATAGTTCATGTACATACTTCAAAGGTAAATTACTATTTTATTATCTAAAGGTTAGTTTCATTCTCACATTTCCAAATGTGCTGTGTGGGCGATAAAAACATTTTAATTTTGCATAAACTTGTTCATTCTAAGATCAAAACGATTGAACTTATTACAATTATTTTAACCATTATTCGATAAATCTAAATTTATTTCGTTTTTAAATGTATGGTTAATTTATTATTTTCAGTGTAGAAATCTAATTACCCGTCTTACCTACTATCGCTTGCACACATTTCTAGATAAAATCGCGTTTAAGATATTCTTTCCAGATTATTTAACACTAGAATGCAAAATATAAGTGTTGCCGTAAGTAATAAATTACCAGCTGACCGTAATGTTTCTTAGCGCGGTGTACTTGAGACGGAGAAAATAATTGGTAAGATTCAAGATTAGCCATTGGAGTTGAGTAGAAGTAAAGCGGTATCTAGAAAACTTGCCCGCTTAGTTTGATGAAGGAGTTCGAATGTTTTTTATTTTATAAAATCAACTCATGAATGCCCTCCACAAAGGTCCTGACGCTTTTGGGTTCTAGGAACAGAAACAAATAATTCCAATCCCGATTAATAATAATTGACAGCACAGTGGTAAAATTTATATTCCTGCTTAAATTTTTAATGACGCAGTATGGGTGTTTTTCAATTAATTATATACAAAAATCATACGAAATGTTCCAATCCCACAGGCTGCTATGTGAAAAATATAGGAACACAAAAAGCAAGTAATTAAACAACGGAGCACAATCCCTTTTTGGTGGCAACACTGGCAACAAACGCGACGATAAAGGGAACAAGCTGTATTTTTGTTGCGTGCCCCAGACAGGCTGCGACACAGCGATAAGGGATGTGTCGTGTCTACCGACATTATGTATTGCATTGTTATGCTAGTGGATGACGAGTTTTAATTATTAAAATGTCGGCTCACAAAGAGAAGAAAAACATAATGAAAATTGTGAATCCACTCAATAAGTTGAATAGCTTAATTTTCCTGTTTAGGTCACAAAAATTGCGTCCAATGAAAAACAGACACAAGAAAAAGGCAATAAAAAAACTAATGACTTACTACGGTAGTTTTAAATTGAACTTATATGTTTACGAAATGCAAATGGAAATTGGAACCTTTGATGTCACCCTACATAGAGTTCTGTGACCTGCCACGAGTGAAGAGTACGTCCAAAAAATGGTACCGAACAGGATACTGCGTACGTGCGTACACACTGAAAAAAAAAACTTAAAATAAAAAACCTAATACGATATCACTTACCAAAATAAAACATCATTTAACGAATACAGCTCCCGACACAACAAAACAGTCTTTCTCCGAATCCGCCGTGCCACAGTACATTTTAATAGAATATTTTACAGCGTCCTACTTATTTGTGTCGAGTCTACATTATAAAAAAGTCTACTTTTATACCATCGACAACGGAGTTCTTTATACCATTATCCACGGTGTTACCATTGGGCATGCCTTTAGGTTATAGTCAAAATACAATATCCAATAGCGATCGACACAACCGTAGTTTAATTACTGCATCTGCCACAAAAAGTGGGGAGCGCTTGAAACAAAAAAACACCGGCGGTGAAAAAACCGTGTATAAAAACTAGAAATGTACGTCAACGGTTGTGTAAGGTGGGGCGAGGAAAATTGTTATAAATTAGGTATTGGACAACAACATATGTCGTTATTGTTACATAAGAGAGGCGTGATTGTACTGAATCCAGCACATAATTGACTCACAATGACTCTGTAGTGTTGATGGGGAACGATGGTGATACAGCTTTTTGTGAGAACGCCCAGTACAGTGTTTATAAATAAGGTTTCTCGTGCTCTTCAATTTACTAAGGAAATCTTTAATGGTACTGTCAAGGAGAATAAGTGATTCTAGCAAACGATGGGGAATTGGGCTCCAAGTAGTAGAGCTTGTACACGCAACAACAAAAGTAACACATCCAAATATACAAGACACTTGTACTCTACATTTATTCATGGAAAAATAAGGTAAACAAATGTTTTGTCAATATATTTGCACAAAAAATTTCATTTTTTTATGTCAACTAGGCCGACAAACAGACAGTTTACCTGATGATAAGTGGCCTATAGATATTTGCGACACCACGGCATCGCCGATGCGTTGTCGGCCCTGAGATGTGAAGTTAAGTTTCATGTGCCTGTAATTTCATCGGCCCCCTTGCCTTTCTAACCGAAACGCAATACAAGTGCACAACTGCTTCACGGCGAGAGGGTAAGTAAGGTTACTATTTCTGTATATTTCTACATTATGGATTAATTTAAGTTTTAATTATTCGATTTGGAATTGAAATGCTACTTATGTTACTCATCACCTTGGGATGTCTATTTTTAAACAGAAGTCTCTTCATAGCTTTTGACATCCAAAGTATCCAGCTAGCATTTGCATCGAACCTCTTGGTTCAGCAACTAACAGACAACTACCATTGTTAATGCTTTGGTGTTAAAGTTGATTCTCCATTAATTTCATTGAGCTAAAACGATCGCGAAAACATAAACATGTGCGCTCAACCTGTTAATAGTTCCGTGTTGCGTACGACCATTGTCTTCGCATTGGCACTAACAATTTGCAGTACAATACGCGTTTTGTTCATGAAATCAATCGAAATGTCGCCCGGCAAATGTCGATGGGAACAAAGGTATTCCGCCTACAATGGACCCGAGGTAAAGTTTTTACTTGGCACTGGATGACACACGGAACGTTAAGTTTGGCAACAAAGCATGGTTCTTGTTGGTTAGCACTTAAATGGCTAAAGTAATAATTGTATACAACGGTTTTAAAGCGTTTTCATGCTTTGTGGAAGCGAAGACAAATACTGTCACAACTTATCTCTAGTATTGCGAGATGCCCTAAAGAATATACTGATGACCAGGTCACACAACGTGTGCTTTACTATTTGCACGAAATTTTGGTCAACAGGAATTTCCTGAATATCTCAGCGAACCAACAAACGGAAAAAGCATACCTACTTATATTATCGGCCGTAAAAAAATCGAAACACAGAAACATCAAGGGTTTATTTTAAAATGCTGAATTGCTAATCTAAATAACTGTTGTAAATTCTATGGTCTATGTCATTCAAAGGCATTATCTCTGAAGGGAAGCCGAACTAAATGTACAAAATGAAACCCCAGCGTGTTGGGAACGCTCGCAATTCTACCTACCCGTATGTATCACGTGTTTGTTTTCATCAGTGTCTGATGCATTCACCTTCCCTTCAATAATTTCTATCCACCAACTGTTAGGGGCGTTGCTTGCATGTACTCAGTTAATATTAATTAACGCAGGGGCGGCTCATTGTAGTTTGTGTAATAGGTTTCTAACGATCAACGCATAGGTGTCGGATTGCGTTGTGCAACCCTAGCACTGTTAGGGCTGGTACGTAGATATGGTTGTAAGCTTGCTTGGGTAGGTTGAATGCAACTTGTGTTATTATGGTTTGTAAGTATCTCGTAATTTTACATATCATATCAAAAGAGATATTATTTTTTTTAAATTGTTTTGTAGGTATAGAAGGTACCTACCTACATACATTTAGATAGAAATATTGAATAAAATTTGAATATCAATATAGGAGCAAAATCAAATTAAGTAAATGACCACAAATAAGTTAAACTAATACTTATTAATCAACTAAGTTCATCTAAGCTCGCTCAATATAAAACCACTAAACGAACTAAACACAATTTTATTCAGTATCCAAAAGACACAGTATGAATAAAACATGTCCTATTTGGGCGGGACAATGGGTGTACTTGCATAAGCGAAGCCTTTCCCACCCCCTATGGGGACGCAAAAAGAAACAAACTTTATTGACTGCCAGTGTTTTCCTGTGAAAATTACAGATGGCGCTGAGTTTCTAAAACAAGCGATATTCAAATCTAAGATATCGAAATAAAGGTGGCCAGTTTATTCGTACTTGACTACAGTTATTACAACGTACTAAGTAAAGATAAACCCATGAAGAGGCGCTCTTATCCTGAAGGAGGACATCTAACAGCTGATGACAAAGATTGCACAGTGGATTGGATAAACGATTCATTAAATCAAAATTTCATGTAATTAATACAGGACTTTGATAAATAGTTTTTTAAGAGTCACAAACATAGCCTTCTGTGAATACTTGAACGCAATGGGGGTAATTCAAGAATAAGGTTATTAAGGTTAATATTGCTGTGTCTTAAATATATCCAAATATCTTATATGGCTTCGATTTAACTCAATTAATAAGCTGCTTACGATTAATTTTGATTATAGTAATGACCACTTATGCATGATACAAATTCTAATGAGAAAAATATAATTGTGTATCGATTATTAATATTTAGTAGCTTAAACCACCAATCTCGCATACGATTTTACTTTTTGTGTCGATAAAATTTCACCGAAATTAATTTTAATTTAAAAACTGCTTTATTAAATCTACAATGACGGCTACATTAACGTTTCAGAATAAAATGAGGATACAAAAAGAGTAGGTACGCAGATAGTCACATTTACACACACGTTCTTTACCCGACAGTATTTACATCTCCCATTCAGTTCACCAGTACCTACCAACCATCAGGCAACTAAAAAACGTTCGAAAAATAGAAAATGGCGTTTCCTCTCGCCGTCACCGCCAGAATGGCGGCCATGGCGGGTTTTTATTTTTCCCCTTTTTTCATACTCTTCCGCCGCTGTCTCCCCCCATTTTCTGAACATTTTTAAATTTTCCGTGAGCCGAGTTTTGCTTACTTTTAGCTGTTGATTAATTCCGCGGCCGTTGGACCGCGCTCCGTCCCGCTTCTGTACGCTGATTGCGCATTATTTTTTGCTCATGCGAGTATTTACGTAAACTTGTCGTTATTTTAGGGGTCAATGAAATTAAATAACGGTTTCGAACAGATTTGTGATATTCCTCAACATCACTATTAATCGAGAAACGTATTTTGTTAAAATCCACTCAATAATTGTTTTTGTATAAGGAAAAGTGGATACAAAAATGTTAGTAGTCACAAAGAACACCTCAAATGTAACAAATATAATACAAGTGGACACAATTATAGTAGCCGACCGAGAAGAATGTGCAAGAACAAGTATTATAAGTACAATGCTATATGAATACTGGCTAACAGAAGTAACTGCAGTACCATAACTGCTTGTTCAGAATACAAATCAAATCAAGATCCAAGAAACCACTCAGACTAGAGCGGGATGATCAATTTGCAATCAAAATGAGCCCTTTTGATTTGATAGAGAGATTAGTAGAACAGCTTTGCATAACAGTGATTCAGTTAAGACGCTCTCAAATTTCAATGGATGTAAGAGAACAATATGATAGAGGTATTATTAATTAAAATATATCAACAGAGGTCTTTGTCTTGCATGAATCATTATCGTGGACGAAAACCGCGGATGGAGTAGGTGAGTTATAAGATTTAGAAACCCTAACGCATTCGAGGATTATGGGCTCGAATGGGTTATCTAAATGACAGCAATAAACATGCGATACTATAAGTTCGTCACAAAGTTCAAAATTACAAAGAACAATAAACTTTTTTAAATGAATGTCATTTTAGTTGGTGATCTTTCGAATAGCTCCTAATATCACAGTTTGGCATCAAGGTCAGTATTCACGTATGCTTGAGTCATGGCAAACAAAGGCAAGTCCGAATATTTGCTGATCTTATTTGAAACTTATAGCAGTAAAGTATTTTCTTCTAGGGATTTGTTACGAGAATGCAGTTTTAAAGAGTGATTGGTATTTTGTTATAGTTTTCTCATTTCGTTTTTAAAAGGATTATGGGGGAGCCCCTTAAGAGAATGCAAGGGTAGCACATTTTAGTAGCACCTTTAGGGTGGGTAAGTACCTACTAAAAAGTTCCTTGTGACCGTCCTATGGTTTCTTCACGTTTCCTTCGCCAAAATCTCAAGTTCATTGTAGGATTCGTACCCACGGCATTCTTCGGTTTTCGAAATATAAGATGATCAAAAAGATTCAAGAAGATCTTTGAAGTCAAACTTTTAAAGGTACCAGCTCAGGTATTGAAATTCAATGGCGTAGTAACGGGCGAGGCTGGATTACCGAGAGGTAGCTGTACTAAAGGCTAGATTTCTTCTAGACTATGTCTGCTAATCACCTTTAGATACATTACTTTGAGGGTTAATGTCTTTCCAGAAATTGCTGAAAAAAAAAGTTTCCATCAATTTCATATTATAGTGATAAATCAATAAAAGACTTACCTAATCTCTTAGAGATCTCAGAGTTGTGCATCTTTGGGTTGTCCTGGGCAATTTTCCTCCTCTGAAGCCTTGACCACACCATAAAAGCGTTCATTGGCCTCTTTATGTGTTCCTCCTGGACCTTCTTCTGTTGGACCTGGCCGTTCATGGCCGAGATCGAGCCCATGGTCCCGATGGCGCCCATGGCCGACATTGGACCCATGGGGAAATGGCCCATGGATCCACCGAAGCCTGTCCTGTCGCACATCGCACCAGCGGCACTGGGGACAAAAGGTTTCAACATGAATATTGTTGTTATTCTATATTAGGTATAGTAAAATGGTGCTTCCAGTTGGTAATGATTGAGGAATCTAATAGAAAATATACCTTATCTTAAACATTTTAAAACAGAAACTAAAAGTGGGATTTCGAGATATATTTTTCAACTGAGCCTCAAAAATAACAGACAGTAATGATAACAGCTTAATTAATAAAAACCAACAAGAAAGTATTGGTGAAAAGATTAACAGCAATTTAAAAAAATCCAATAAAGAACATTTTTGAATCATGAACTGGACAGGAATAATCCCCTCGTAACACGAATACCTTACATAGATATACCAAAGCTAAATCCCCCATCACACGAGCGCATTACACCACGTGCGTTGGCAACAATTGCAACTTTTAATATTTGAGCGACAATTACCGTGCTCAGGACACTGGAAAATATTAATATTAAGACGGAGGGGCGACTGATAAATTGGCTGCTTATGACACGGTTGAATTTTAAACCTGCTTCTTTTCGGTGCGAGTACCTTTTTGTGAGTGAATGTTTAATTATTAAATTGGGGAACAGATTCATGGACCAATGTTTTATGATACCGATATAATACTATCAATAATAACAACAAATATTCAATTGGATAACCACAGACAGCCGAAATACTACATTAATTAACCAACTAAAGCCTTACAAATTAAACGTACGTATAAACAAAACGATACACAAATCAACTCGGAATGGACGAACCCCAAGATAATGTTGAACCCACATGCCCCCACAAGGGGTGGGGTGTTAAAACATAAGTGCGCTGACTCTAAGTATGTATAATTTGGAAAACATATGCGATCGGGATACGGATTGTTACCACTGTAGGGTCGATGTCATTCTATTTTATATTAGGGAGTCTAATAAGATTTATTATCTATGTCCATTTGGTTATCCAAATTCCTCGCAATTTTGCCAGTTAGTTTTGAGTCTAAGTATCGACTCTTTTAGGACTCAAATGTAATACTGTAGTTAGATTAAAAGATACTTGGAAAGTAAGAAAGCTCGAAATATCTACTAGAGAAATGATATATTCCATTTTGTTACCAGAATAGAAGATATTAATCTAAAAGGAAATTTATTTGGTTAATATAGAAAGTGCCAATAATAAATAATTACATTTACTTATATCCTATGCCACTTTTCTAGAAAGATGAAATTAAATACACATTTTATCCTCCTGCTTTAGAAAACATGGACGCTGTATTTTTAGATACCTACCTATGTATGGGTGCCATACATGCATGATATTTAGCTGTGTGTGAAACTCCGGTCACCCTCCTAATTAAATCAAAATCTCGGATTAACAACAAACTTTTATGTTGCGTTCGTTATGTAACTTTTTCACTTAAAAAACTCCGCATTTTAACATTTAGTTCCGGGAATGTTGTATTTGGTTCAAAAAGCGCGTGTTTGGTATGTGTCAATATTTGTCACCTGGCAACCGACTTCTGTCCGGTTTTGTTATCTTTTGTGCTTTTTAATAAAGGTATTTTAGTTGAATAATGGTAGGTAGAAGTAAAAAAAAATAATGTAACATATTACACTATATACAATTATCTGATAATAATAGATGATGCCTCTGTAAGTGATCGCGATACTACAGAATAACTGAGGATTGAGAGCCAGCAATGTGCAATACAAGAAATTTTCATACACAGCATTTAGACTTTAAGTGGTTAGCCAAAGGCAGTTAGTAGTATTTGAGACCTTTACAATAAATTTAATTTTTGTTTGAGAGATACATCTGATTGACACATTGTAATAAGCGCCCCGTAAATATTCTTTGAAATAATTATTCAATTCAATCCAGTTATAGAGATATTTTTAGGCCAACAGTTTTGACCCTAGAAGAGCAAAGCAACTGGTTAAGATGGTAAACATAAATTCATAGAAATCAAACAAGAATGTAGTTGAAATAATAAAAAACAGTCAAGGCCGTAAAATGATCATCTGATCCATAACATCGATAACATTAAGGATACATCGTAAATGTAGCACATCATTTCTTTTACGTTTGTTTAGCAAGAAATAAAACGCAGCGGGAGTCTGGCTACCTAACCTGCTCATCGTACGTAATGATTTGACGGTAGCCCGTGAACTTTAGTTCAAACAACGGCCGACAATCGACATGTGACCGACAAATAAATGTTGAAGCTCGAGAACGTAACATTATTAGCTTTAGTTTTCGTAAGAGCATTGCAGAAACAAAAGTTACATCAATTCGCTGGATTTGTTATTTTCAGACCATTTTCCAAGTACATCATCTTTGTATTAAAACAATGGACAGGTGAAAAACAGACTAATGCTGCCTGTGTTTCATCGGGCTGTCGGGTATTTAGATACCTTAGGGAAGCCAGAAGGCTTGCGCGAAAAAAGTTTAATGGAAATATATTGAGTAGACAGAACATTCCGCCGTTCTGTAACAATTCTTTATTTTATTTGTGACAAACGATATAGTCACCTATATTTATGCTACTATTGGCTGAGTTTCGAGACCGGTGGTAGTTTCAATAACTTTACCCTCGGCGGATCTTTTCTGAATAAATAGCTTGGAATTTTGAATTGCTCTTTTGATAACCCTGCTTATTGTTAGATCAGCTAGGTGGAGAACTTAGTTTAAATTTGTGGCCTCTCTTAAGCGATTGACTAATACCATTAAGTTTTTGTACGAGTTAGTCTACTCAAAGAGAAAACAATGCTCCTCTAAAATCTGATCCATAAGATAAAAATCAAAGAAAGAAAGTTTCATTTGAAACAAAATCTATAACACACGAAGTTAACACACAACTGTCTCAATAATACGGCTATAGAAACCAAGGTACGCGCTAAGGTATACAAATAAGCTACTGTAAACTACTTAGAGGTCGTAAGACATCGCCGATGCAAACAAGAGTCCACTTTGTTTAAGCAATTAACGTGGGGACGTCGAAACGCCATTGGATTTCGCTTGGACGTTCGAAAAAGGCATGGGTTTTGAACGACACCTCTGCAAGGTTAAGGGTTCCGTGGTACCATTCTGTTTTTATATTATATCAGTAAGCTGATGGTCTACATTAGGGTAAGCGGTGACTATCACCTATAGACGTTTGCAATAGCAGGGGAATCAATATGATACCCTCTTATACAAAGCCTATAATAAACCTCTTAAACCCAACAGGGAATACATTCAGCAAAGTGACCTTCCGAACTAGGGTTATAATCCAACGGAAGGCGTTTGACGGATTTTCAACCTGAGGTATGGCATACGGTAGCCTAAGTGCAACTGAGATTATGATAATTCTCCATTAACAGGTGCAAAGACCAATAGAACCTGTACCGACACCAGGATTTCTTTACCATTAATCACTTCTGACTTTTGACACCATTATCCGAATCAATTGTAAATCCAAATGTTCGTATCTCTTGTAATAACACTTTCACAAACACTTACAACAAGTTTACGATTTTAATCTAACTTAATATTGTTTCTAAAGATAAAACTCGAAGGCTTTTAAATTCTTTTGTCTCTAAAACGATCAATTGGTGTGTAAGTGAAATCGACGCGTGAACGCAGGTCGGAGACGCTAATAAGCTGCGCAAGCGCATGTATGATCGATTGTTTGCAATAGCGGCGAGAACACAAGAAAACGTTCTCTTTAAAAAGAAGTACCTAAGTACTGACGACTTGAACATTTGCTATATTTGGTATTTTTTGTCATTTTAGTCTTATTGGTGAGGAGACGTAGGTTTAAAATCCAGTACGATATTGTTTTGGTATAGGTAATTTTAGAAAGGATACACTAATAAGAAAATTTATAGGCGCCGCTTTGCAAGTGAGGTTATTTCATGATGTTTTTATTGACTGTCTTGTCTCAGTTACAATAGGAATATATACTCTACGTACATAATGTGTATGTTGATAATTCATTGAATCGGAAAGTTGGTCAGTTACTCAGATCGCGAAATGTCCTAGGCGGATAATATGTTTTCTAAGGAAGAAGGCCAATAAGTAAGTGATTCTACACCTAAAGTCGAATACTGGTGATTCAAAGTCTAAGCCAAAAATACACTATGAATTTAAGGGTCAAGTTTAGACTCTAGAAGGGTACTAAGAAAAGCCAGAGCTACTAATCTCATTTAATTATCGTATAGTAAATCTAATTGGAATAATAGTAGATATCCTATTAGTAAATCCAGATATAACTAGTTATTGAGTCTATTATTGAGTCAAACATCAAAACATTCACATTTATAATGTTAATAGTATTCATCCGTCGGCACCACAAAGCAAACTACCATTGTAAAAGTGTAAAGGGTTTACAACACGCGTTGTAAAATCGCGGTGATTGTACCTTCATTAGGGCATCAGTGCAATGCCTAATTGGCTTATGAGCCTCTTCGTTGTCGGTGTGAAGTGCCTTTGTTTCTTAGTGCTCGATTGATGACGTCAGAAGAAATATATACCACTATTTGTTCCCTGTGGTTTCACCCGCATCGCAAAGGTAACATTTTAAAGCTTTAAAAGTATCTTATGTTTTAATTCAGGTTTCATACTAACTGTTTGTACATTTAAATCCGTTTTTATGTGATTTTTGCGTGAACAAGTAACAAGAATCCATCTATCCGTCCATCTATGTAACTATCTCACAAACTTTCGCATTTATAAAAGATATTACATGAGATTATATCATATTTTTAGTAATCGAAGATCACTCCTACATTGTCCTTAAAAAGTTGATGTATTTTAAAGTGTTTTCTAGACTAGAAAATATATGTACTACTATTTTTAATTAATATGTACGAATTTAGGGTTTAATTACATTTCATTAACCAATCTATACATACATATTATCTTTTATTCCCAATTGTATCATATTTAAAATCATACTAATAATAAAAAGAAACCCAGCAGCTGGGATCTTTAAAATCTGACCCAAAACAAAAAAATACACTTTAAACAGCCTAAAATATCTCCAATAACTAAAATGTTAAGTGTACAATATTGACAGTGATCAGAGTCTCAAATTAACCCTAAAAATGAATGCCAAATTGTGTGTTTCGCATCGAAATGCATTCATTATGTTGGGCTCGATTTACAATTGTATTGCCCCTAATCTGTTCGGAAATAACATTTTAATATGATACGGACTCTTATAAGAATATTCGGGCTATTAAGAAACGATTTAAATGTAGCGGTGGATTGCTTATAAACAATGTGTTCCATATACAGTGCGTTGTATGGCCTATAGCATCTCAAGTGCAGGTTTAGTACAAATATTTTTTTTAATTGTATATTGTCTTTTTTCCCCAATCTCAACTTGGTAAGTGATGTTACTTTTGGCTGAAGGTAGTGAGCATACGGCTCTTAAGTACAGCTGACGGAACATACGGTAGTAAATGTTGTTTTGCCTATCTAAGTCAAAGTTATGTTAAGTTTTTACCCTGGGAAAACAATTATTCTATCGGGAAGGTGCTAACTAAGCAGCAATTACGAAATACTACGGCTAGATGGCGCTGTCTTATCAAATATTGTGTGCGGGACGTTTTGAAGATAACATACATCTCGCCTTCACTAAATTCGTCTTGAAAATGATTTCAACGCGTTCTCGTTAATAGATTTTTTTATGATTTGAACTGTTCTTTGTAAATGATCTTAAAAAGCTGTTATATTTTTTTTATTATTGTTGATATTGTGACGTATGTTAAAATTCCTCGAAAAATTTCACATTTGATCGTGGTTCCACATAAAGAGGGGTGGACACTACAATTTTTTTTATGTTTATACCACTTGGGTCGACAAACAAGCAGAGGGTCCACCTAATGGTAAGTGGTCACCCCGCCTATGGACATTTGCAACACCAGGAGCACCGCCAATGCGTTATCGACCCTGAGCCGTGAAGTTGTTAAGTCTCATGTGCCTGTAATTTCACCGGCCCCCTTACCTTTCTAACCGAAACACAGTAATACAAGTGCACTACTGCTTCACGGCGGAAATGGGTAAGGTGGTAGTACCTTCCCGGATGAACTCTGCACCTGTACCTGTACTATTTAATATTCAATAATTATATACCTACCTTAAGTACCTACCTGCTATTTAAATAATATTACCTACTTACCTTTTTTGTTACCTTTTTATAAAGCGAGACAGTTGGATTAACCACCTTATTCTAAATTCAGCAGAGCTTTAATTGTATTACTAGTATTAAGTAGGCCAGTAAATTAAAAATGCGACACCGACGGCATTTTTTTTTCTTCTTTTTATGTTAGTTAATCCTTCATAAATAAAATTAAACTTACACAAACGTCGTAACGTACAATCCAGCACCTCTAGTACTATCTGTTTACCTAGGTTTTTAGAGTAGTAGAGCTCTTAGTGCAGAGTTCGTCCGGGGAAGTACTTGTATTACTGTGTTTCGGTTAGAAAGGTAAGGGGGCCGGTGAAATTACAGGCACATGAGACTTAACAACTTCACGTCTCAGGGTCGACAACGCATTGGCGATACTCCTAGTGTTGCAAATGTCCATGGGCGGCGGTGGCCACTTACCATCAGGTGGACCGTCTGCTTGTTTGTCGGCCCAAGTGGCATAAAAAAAAAAAAAAAAAATTGGTAAAGAGTAAGGACCTAGGTAATTACCTAGGTACAAAAAAAGCTTATACCTATTCCTACTACCTCACCTATATCTACCTAAGAATTTAGTGTTCACAAAAGAAATACCTCCTGTATGTAATAGATACCTATTACCACATAAAGGCCGTGTTTTATTGCTAATTATTTTGACCACAATTTCCGTTGTGGTAAAGGTGGTGAGCTCATAAAATGTCGATAATATTTAGACAACATACGCCCCTTAGGTAAGAGATGATGAGCCCTAAAGTCTGAATTTTTAATGTGACAGAAACGTCGTATTCAAATTGATGGTGGTAGCTAGTTAAGCGGGTACTTCGAAGTACCTCCGTTTTTTTTTAGAACATTCCTTACACACGATTTGATTTCAAACTAAGCAATGCTTTTACTATGAAAACCAGATTACTAATAAACCTACTACATATGCTATTTCTTTTAAATACATACTTACCTACTTAAATAAATATTTACACCCAACCCCTTGATTTCTAACCATGTTTTTCTTACCATATTTTCCTTTAACAAAAGCTGAAGCTGTAGAATTCGAAAGTTTAACTTTATTCAAAGCCCTCACCCAGATTTCTACCTAATAGTCTTTATTTTAAGACTCTTTCTTCCCTGTAAAAAAAGTTATGTAACTAATAAAGTGCAAATAAAAAAAAATCAAAGAAAAAAATTTACGAGACATTTGACGATTTCATTTACATGAATAAAAAAAATTTATACAATACCTAACGGTAAAATAAATCAGTTTATTAAGTTAATTTAATATTCCTGTAAAAAAAGTAATAATATCAAATCATTTTTAAATAGCACCAAAGTTATTTATGCTAAAAAAAAAAACAACAAACTAACCTTAAACATAAATCCCAAATTGTGGGTAACAAAATTTATTCTGAACTTGAATTAAACGGTTACGTAAGTTATACGAAACAAAAACACAAGAAATCAACAATTGTAAACGAACAAACAGCAAAACAAATCGATTCGCCACAAGTTCATTGACACTTTACAAGAGTTCTGACCTCAAAACAGCCATCGACGCCGAACAAATAGGCACTTGATCTTTTTAAAAAGTACTTTTTACATATCAATTGTGCATTTTTACCTCATAAAGTGACCGCTGGCACGTTGATGTAAATCCAGCTCCACGGTGATGCCTTTAAAACTCACGGATAAAAAGACTCAGTCCCGCCGGCACTCACTCACTCACGTTTCGAAATAAAAGAAATAAATTAGTTTAATACGATTGTTGTCATTGTATGCAAACTGTTACGTTACACGATCGATTTAATCAATTAGCGTTATCGTAGTGTTGCGAATCAGGCGACCACGAGAACCGCGCGTCCGTCGCTCGCTCGATACAATGGCGACTATTGGCGACAATCGACAATCGCGCGCCGCGACTGCGGTGACGGCACTACCGACAAATCGAGAGATAAACCCGAGCGGTTCGGCCAATCGGCGCGCCCCAATACGCCCACGAGTGCGCGCCGCGCCCCGCCATTGGCCAAGCAACTGCCATTGCCTTACGGATGTTATTATGCAGAACGAGACCAACAGAAATAAGAATTTAAACGTTTACTAGCCGGGCGTACAATGCAAATTGGTTGCGCGCGTTGTGCGGCTCGGTCTCTCTCTTCTGTGTTGTTTGTCTTCTTTTTTTGTTTATGATGGGTTGCATGAAATAAGAATAAATTCGTGTGACAGGGCTGTGGTCGTTCCACCTGAGACACTGAATGGCCACTTAGCCGTTTCGTTATACAGCTCATTGAGAGAACAAAATAAATATTTTTCATTGATTTAAAGGGTACGAGAATATTTTATCTTACTTAATACCGAGGATACAGGATAAACATTTGTGTGCATGAACATCTGTTTGTTCTGTGTCTGGGTGTAAATATCTATTTAAGTATGTATTTAGGAAAAAAAAGCAGTATATGTAGTATATCAGTAATCTGGTTTCCATATTACAAGCTCTGCTTAGTTTGGGATCAGATGGCCGTGTGTAAAGACTGACAGACAAGCTCACGATCCACCAGATGGTAAGTGGTCACCGCCGCCTATAGACATTTGCAACACCAGGCCATCGCCAATGCGTTGTCGACCCTCAGGCGAAAAGTTGTTAAGTCTCATGTGCCTGTAATTTCACCGGCCCTCTTACCTTTCTAACCAAAACACAGTAATAGAAGTGCACTACTGCTTCACGGTGGAAATCGGTAAGGTACGGTAAGTACCTTCCCGGATGAGCTCTACTGCACTAATAGTCAAGGGTGTAACGACAAAGACTCTTTTAAGAATATCTTATCTTATACTTCACCGGACGAACTCTACACTAAAATTGTGTTTATTGTATTTGTTTGTTCGTCTATTGATAAATTACTTTCATCGGAGTATAAGATAACTAACTAATTAGTTTTCGTCTCGCGTTACCTGGGTATTAAATATTTTTCCGGGAGAAAAAGTATTCTCAACTAATCCAGAACATAATATATCTGTAAAATTTAGATCAAGAACATTTCTACCGTCTAGTCGTGCTATTATGTTTATTATTATGAGCAAAGAGATTAAACTCTAAGAGTGTATTTTTTGAACTGTCAGTACCAAAAATTGTCACCATTAGCTGAAACTAATTCTTTTAGTATTAGTGACAGTTATAGGTACCTATATGAAGCAGTCAAATCTACTGGGGATACCACTGGCTTACTGGCTGGTATCGCAAATAGTCAAATACCAGGAAAACTACAATAAAAAGAAGGCTGCAATAAAATCCAAGCTGACTACAAATACGTAGATAAAAAGAAATACAAGCCATATTTATACGTAATTTCTATTTAATTTATTCATTAGCTATAAGCTTAAGTAAATCTAGAACGTATTTCTACTTGTTTGTAGAATGTCTAAAATTCGAGACTTAATAAACGATTATTAGCTAACACGATAAAATTAACTAAAAATGTCACTATAAACATATTATTTTTATATAAAAATGTCAAACTTCGCGAAATTAAATGTAACAAAAAATACTTAATAAGCAGCTTAATCTATAAAATGATGAGTTTAATGCGCTTAGGTATTTATTTGTAGAAAAAAAAGGTGATATCACATTTTTTCTCAACTATTTTAGTTAAATATTAATAAAAATCGTAGTGCCTCTACAATCGTAGCAAATCTCCTCCACGTATAAATTACATCTGAATAAAATATTTTTTTTTTCATCTTTTCCAATGGGGTTATATTAATGCAATATCGATTTCTCCCAAGACCGTTGGAATACACTTAAGGTCAAGAGCCAATTCAAAGAGCTACTGAATTTTTCACATCAATAGAAATCATAACGGAAGCTAGATTAAAGAATAACATTCTTCATCGAACCTTTATCAAACTAGGAATTCAATAACTTAACGGTTGGAGATGTAATAAAAAATTGTATAAGAAATATTAACATACGTCCATCACGTTAGATATGATCCAATAACAAAACAAGTTACATGCAAATTTGTAAACGATACTAAAAAGACGTTCCAAATTCAATTCCTAAAAAAAGAAAACACAAAAACGTAATGCCATTGGATTCGATTCAAATTCAAATGTGGAATTGTCGCAAAATCGACATGGCCACCGATAAATGCAAGGCCGTTTAAAATTATGTTTATGAATATATTACAATGGAGGCGTTGGATAATTGAATTGTAACGTTGTGTGAAATGTTGGCGACACGAGGGCAGCGGGTCGCGCCCTAAGGACTGGCTGACGTACACAGAACATCACAATATGCGGTCTACAATGCTGCATACGCAAATTAACTGCGTACGCATTCAATTTTTATGGGCAATAAAAAAGTTCTATTCATTGATTCGCAGCGCTGTACCGTACATGTGCCGATGATAAAGAAATTTTAACTGTCGATAAATGATTTTTGCATATGACGGGGCACTGCTTGTATACTCATGTAGATTTCGTAACATGTGTAAATGCAGGTAGCTTTGTTAGTTTTATTGCTTCGTCTACTGTGATTTAAATCAGAACGTCGACTTTACAACGGAACTTAACAGACCGTTACAAATTCGTTTATTGGTAAAGTGATATAAATACTTAGAATTAAATTAGAAAAAGGCGAATGGCCTATTATGTTTAAATGGACCAGAATGTTGAGACTTGTGTTAAATTGTAGCATTGTCAAATATTCATCTGTTTATTTCGATATTCATACTTTTCGGATTTAGTTATTATTATTTATTTTTTTGTATTTTCTCTGTCTATACAGTAACAAATAAATTCAATAAACTTTTTAATAATAAGCAATATGCTACAACATCATTAATGAATAACAGACCAGTGATCAAATAAAAACTTGATTGATTTATATATCACAAAAAATACATATTAGCTTATGCATTAATTAGCCACGCAATTTAATTAACTATATCGAAAGTCACTCATTCAGATTTCATAAAAACTTGCATGATTACATATAATTTCGATGCACAACACCCGTCATAATAAACTAAAATTTGCATATTTCCGCATATTGTGCAGCATCATGCACAAATAGAATTCTAATGCGATTGACGTTACAAACGTATCACATTTGGTGAATTTGTCGCGCATTATGCCTCCTTTTTGTACCGTGCACAAATCCGTTATCGATATTTTCATGCAAATTTAATTTATTAAAATCGATATTCCGAATTGGTGCATTGTTGCATGAACGGGCGTGAACGATTTAAAAACGATCGTTCCTATTTAGAATTTTATGTTAATTTTCGAATTTCGAAGGTAAAGTGATTGACAATACTACTTTTTTTTTATATAACTTTATGCAAAGATGCTGAACAAGAGGATCTAATCATTTTGACAAGCGATCGCTGTATGACATGACACCGATTGCTACCAGATTTATTCATATTTAAATGACGGCGAGATGTAAGAAGGTTGATCAATTTCGCGATCATAAAAACATTTTCATTCTTATTTCTAAGACAATATAATTTAAATTATAACGTTCGGTTTAAAGAATTTATTTCCCAAAAAGAACATTACATAGTTCACTTAGAATGAGAAACTTAAAATTATAATATAATGTGAGTTTCATCTACCATATTGTGTCAGTTATTACTGAGGTACACGATGGTGTACCTCAGTAATAACTGATAAGGTGTAAAAAGAGACTGATGAGTCTCTTTTTAAAAGTATTCGCCGAGTGACAGTCTTTTACATTTTTTAGTAATTTATTATATAGCTCCCTCGTACTGTATATTGTATTTTCCATACATGGTTCCATTACAGGTAGTTGTTCTATATTAGCTCTGTTTCTAGTGTAGTGATTATGCGTTTTATGTTTGAATGTGATTTGTGAGTGAATGTTATTCGTTAGTATTTTTCTTATTAATATGCATGTATGGTAGGTATAGAGCTTGTTTATGTTTAGTAGTTTAGTTTTACAATAAAGGTCTTTGGTGGGTGTTAAATATTTGTAGTGGAATAATACTTTAATTAGTTTGTTTTGTGTCACTTGCATGTCATGTAGATTAGTAGGAGCAGACTGCAACGTTTGTACAATTATACTTATAAATAAAAAATTTAATACGTCAAGTAACTCTAGTTCCAATAAATATAAATATAGTCACTAGCTTTCGTTTTATTTAAACTCGCGTTCCCGAAGGATCCAATCTTTTCCAACAAGCAGAAGTTTCACTTATGTTTGTCCCAAAGGTTTTCTATCTGTATTCCAAGCTGTATCTAAATCCATTCAGCCGTTTATCCACGATTGATTCACAAGCATCTTAACAACCAAACTTTTATATTATTAAAACCAATAGAATAGCAATGCTTATTATTCAACTCCAAATTCACAGATCAAGTTACTTGAGTCAATTAGCATTAGAATAAGCAAATATAATATATATTAATATAGTCATAAATCCGCTATTGGCTTGGATCATCGATGGTTTCAGCCAATGTTGTCTTAGCATACCGATGCTTAAGTAAACCTTTAAACTATTTTAAAATACCTGTGTAAGTCTTGCTATATGCACATCAATTCGTCGTTTTATTGTAGCATAGACGCCATCATTCATCATACAATTTTCGCTTTTCCCCCTGAATTGTGTAACTCTCTCGGCTTCTATGTTGAAGCCGATTTCTTCTTAAATTATGGTACGGGGGTAAAGAGATAGCAGGCATCAATCTAAAATCTACTGCATCTAGAAATTCTCAGAAATACACAAACATCCTCAAAGGCTTTGTGTGCTGACCGCCTTCAGCCATATCGTCTATTCGTATTCACTACATTATATTCGCTACAGCCTACTTCGACGGGCCAGTTAGCTTGGTGGTTTGAGACCCTGACTTCGTGGGTTCAGTTCCAACCCAGGACAAACATTTGTGTGCATGAACCAGAATATGTCTGTTTGTTCTGAGGCCGCGTGTAATGAATATCCTGGTTTATTCATTAGTGTATCTTTTTCATCGGTTGGAAATAGAAAGAAAGAAAGAAATGTTTATTTGTGACGAATATTACATAAATAAAATCACACACATAAAAAATCATTAATTAACCTAAAAAATAAATATTATATGAATAATTTTACATGTTAAATCAACTGATGTGTCACAAAAAGGTCCACCAACTCAGCATGAAGCTGGTTATACAAATGCATAACCAGCGCTGGTCTTCCGTTGTAGTGAAGTCCAGGCAGGATAAGATGATAACAATTATATTAAAGAGAGTAAGAGTAAGAGCAGTGAACAGTTAACAGTGACAAAATAAGGAAGTGAAAGCAAGAAAACACAAAAAAATAATAAAATAAAATTAACAAACTTGATGCCATGAGTAAGTACCCTATTTTAGTAACTTAAGAGATTTTTTTTAATATATATTACGTATGTACGTACATTTTTTATTATACATTCATTATATTTTATTTTCATATTATAGCACTTGTATAATGCCGCTGCAATTCTTCTATCTTTTGATGATGAAAAAGAAAATACATATTTCAATTTGATTTTAAACCGTTGTGTACTTTGCAGGTTCCGTATCGGCGGTGGAATATTATTCCAGCATTTGGTTGCAGCGTAACAAAAACTACCTCTAAACGTAGCAGAGGAATGCTGGTGCATGGACAGCTGTCTCGAAGATTGTGACCTTTGGCTGTTGACCCAAGATAACCAACTACTGTATACATAGATCCTTCCTCTAATAGGTCTACTGATGCCAGAATGATTTTGTCTACACCATGTTTGCAATTGTTTTTATTACCTGCTATAACATAAAATGTAGGGTATCATTCAAGACATGTCACTATTAAACCTTATAGGGTTTCACATGGACGGTTGCGCTGGTATCCACTCATGCGTCTGTGTGCTACCGGCCTAAGTAAATTAACTACAATATAACAAAATATTAGTCGGTGAATGACGCAAATCATTGTCACAGAGCTGATTATTTGCTTTTCTCACAAAATAGGCATGCCGTGTAGTGATGTGGACACATGTCGATAATCGATTGTCGATATAATGGGGTGTGGTGGTGGCGTCGAGTGGACGTGCAGATGACGCTTCGTCGACTCGTCGTGGACGCTTGTCGGTGAAGTGATGCTCTTTTTGGAAATGATAACCATTTTTGTAATGTTTACGTTTTTAAGGAATTATTCGAGATTCTGGCATGGTTTCTAATTCGATTTGTTTCACTTTAATTTGGCAAATTGGAAACGATCAGCCCTCTTATTCAGCTAATACGAACTTCTTCGGCGAGCCGCTTCACGGTGTGCCTCGTAGAGGTTACCTCTCACGTGATTAGTAAGTAGTAATAGCGTAGTAAGCGACAGAGACAGAGCATAGAGACCGCGGCGAAACATCCTCGAGTTAGTGTCATTTTCCTTATAGATTCGAGCCTCTGATATAAGATTACTAGTGTCTTGCACTGTTTTTGTCTGAATATAATAACTTAATACCTTTGGTTATTCTTTACAGCCAGCCAGACGACATAGACATAGAACACAAACTAAGGAAAGCTCTTACTTACTACGTAATCCAGATAAATTATATACTAATTCTTATTTATTTTTTCTAAATAAAAACATTAACAGACATGTTCATGCGCACAAATGTTTGTCCTGGATGGTATTTTCCACAGCCTGTGGCGTGGAGGTCGGGGTCTCGTAACCACCAAGCCAACTGGCCCGTATATAATATACATATATCGATGTTTACGGAACATCATTATTAAAAACTTCGACCAAAACCCACACGCACTACCGCTAATTCAATTATTACACAACATTGTCAACTGACAATCGTTAGCAATGGATGCGTTGCGTTGCGAAGCGCCAACTTTTTGCGTCACTTTAAAATTCATGGCGCTTTTGTCGCGGGTTCCCTTTAAATTAAATACCTTTTGATTGTCGACCGAGCGGAAGAGCTGAGCCTTAATCTCGGTTGATCATTTACGTGGTTGAAGGGACCGGGGTTCAGTCGCGGGATTCATTGTTAGGTGCATGATGTACGATGTTTGCGAGTTGAATATAGTCTGAAACAATTTCATGTAATGGTAAAATTATATTTCCTGTTCGTTACAGGGTAATTTTTGTGATAAACAGATGTAGAGTTATGATAAGCGATGGGAAAAAATATATTTATTTATTACAAATTGAAAATTAAGTACAACAGTGTGTTCAATCGAATAGCTACAATAATACTACTTATTTATTGTAAAAATGAATATTAAGAAATAGTGCAATTATATAGGCATAAAGTGTATCTGCAACGTCGGCAACTTTTAATTATTTCCTAATGAGGATACAATTGTTATTGTGTTATTCCAGGGCGTACTCTAGGTATGTTCCAAGTTTTAATCGAAATTTGTTCTGAATGACAATTAAACTAGATGTCCCCTGTAGTTCACCCGCGTTTATCGGTATCTCATATAGTGTATTATTCGCGCAATCACATGTTCTGGCTAGATATATACTGTAAAATCATTCATTATTAATAAAATGACAAACAGAGAGACATACAGCAAGACAATGCTTTACAATTTGATAAAAAAAAATACTGAGATGTAAATTTAAACAAAAAACTCGCTTATAACTTGCACCAAAATTAAACTGAATATACCTAATAAAGATTAAAGAACATAATTAAAATTACAGTTTGCGGTACAAAACAAATTACCAGTCTATTTTGACCTCTATCCCCAATTAAATAAGATCGTTAATATAGTTTCAAATTAGTTTAATACACATAAAAGTGAACCTTATTTATTTAGAAGGATTGGTTTACTATGCGTTTGTATGGTATCCATTATAGATGTTAAATTCTGCATAAAATTGTCGTGTAGGAAACCTGAAAAGTCGTGGATTAGAAAGGGATAACCCAACAAGTGTTTAGTGTTTATATTTATTTTGAATACCATTTTTTGTGTCTCGTACGATGTACAGGATCACGGTCTACTTGATGGTAATTGGTCACTACTGCCAATGCTCTTGTTAGCCTTGATCATCAAATTTGTGAAATGAAATGCAAATCGAGGCCCCATTAAAAATTTGGAATCGCTCCAACATCCTGAGGGGGGGGGGGGTTGACTAGACCATACATACTGGGGTGGGCACGGTCCACCCAGCCCCCATATACGCCTATGCGTGGCAGTTAGGTTCCACCAAGCGTAACAAAGTGTTTCAAGTCGGTTAAAAATAGTTTTTACTATAAATAGCTGTACCCCGCGGTTTCACCCGCGTTCCCGAGGGATATCACATTTTCCCGGGATAAAAAGTAACCTATATGCTATTCCAGGATATGCTCTATCTATGTGCCAAGTTTCATCCATATCCGTTTAGTAGTCTTTGCGTGAAAGAGTAACAAACAAATCTTTCCTCTTTATAATATTAGTATAGATAAATATGTACTTAAAGTAGTTTAACTTTTTCACATCGCGCATCTGCCATTACAATAAAAAAAACTTCCAAGTACCAAGTACTTACTAAACCCAAAATTATTGTCTACACAATTCGTGATTAAACTCTTTCTTATGACCACCATTTACTTAATAACACACAATATTGATCTTTATAGCACTAAAAATACGACCCCAAATTGCTTACCTAAACTTTTCTCGACCAAAGATCTTTATAAAGTTGTTAATACCACTTCGGTATTTATATTAGTTCATGAAAAAAATCTGAGCAGATGATACATTCTTAAATACCATAAAGCAATGAGTTTTGAAAAGCTATTCAATTAAGTAAAGATTAACGACAGCCCTTCATTATAGATCATTATAAAGCACTTACTTCCGTTTACCTTAACATAAATTAAAGAAAAACTCCTATGCCAATCGTCCATAGAGTAAATTGCCACAATAGTGTTACTTATTAACCGGTTCGAACCGGATATTTAAAAAAAACTCGTCACATACAACCACATTAAAAGAGATAATGATCTTAAATCAGAATGCAGATTTGTGGGATTGCATTCTATGCAAACAAGACATAATACTACAATAGCTTTTACATAGCACATAAGTAGGTAGTTTTTATTTATATTACCATAAAGTCGATATTACCACTCGACCTTATTTTTCCAATGCATAAATAAAGTTGTCATTCGGGTACTTAACTTGTTCATAGGGCACTTAGCTATTCGGTAAGAGAAAGTCTTATTTCAGGAAGGAATAAGAGTGTTTTTGCAATGAATAAAATGGTGAATGTTTAGTTCTTTATTGAGAGGATTATCGATGTCCGATTTTCGTTACGAATTCCCATCGTTTTGTTTGTATCAGCCATTTTACTAGTACATATATACATGGTGATTTACAAATGTATAAGCTTCTTTATAAAAAAAAAGTTCAACTGTAAAAACAATAAAAACCCTTTGGAAGATTTACCGATCTTTAAATTTAGCTAATTATTTGAAGTACATATATTAAATAAAATTTAGCTATTTAATAAAATGTTCTAGTAAATTATATAAAACACACAATTTCACTTTTTCTAAGATTTCTGTTTTCACACGCCAAATATTTTACCTAAAACAAACACCCCTTATGTGATGAGAATATCGACAACTGAACTTTAGCAATCATGAACAATTCAACAATCTCTTTATAAGGCCCGCCACACACTGTCGGCACTTTATTAACAAACCACTCGATGGATAAATGTAAACAGAACGGATTACTCGGTAAACCACAATACGCGGTAAAAAAAACTGGAACTACGTGAAAAAAGACGGATGTCCAAATTTAACACTGATCCTTCGCATGGCATACTACAAATGATTTTCAACTTTACAAGCTTCTCAAATAGCTCAATTTCTCTTGACACCACCGAGATATTTTTAAAAAAGGCCACCGTTGTAAATTGAACTTAAGTCCCGAATTTTAAGGTTGGGTTTTAAATGTATATCGTGGGTTACTTCAGAAGACTCTTCTCATAGGCTTTATGAAGTAAGGAGAAATGTGATTGTGACCAGCGATTAGTATTGCGCCGTGAACGGAAGTCGGCGAGGAGATACAAAATTGTTATTAAGTCGACTAGAGATGACACAATAGTGTTAAATCCGTTCGTGTGTACGTTGCATACAAATGCCGGGCTCTTGATGTTCGAGATTCGAATTATTTGGAATGGGATTTTGAGAGAGCTGTGTTTGTTAAGTTGTAACATGAAAGGTGCTTTAAGTACTTAACTATTATCAATATATGACCATTATAACTTAAGAACGCATTCTCGAAATGTCTCATTCCATTGTAACACATGTCATTCTATAGAAGTATTTTCATAGCCATAGAAATGTTCAAATTTATAAAATAACTAGTGACGTTCTCGACTTTGACCGAAACGGAAAATAAGAATGAATTATACACATAAACCTTTCAGAGTAGAATCTCTAAAATATTGTAAAACCATTTCAAGATTGTAGGGTAGTTATATTTTAGACATATGGTTGTAGCTTCAGTAACTTTAAATTTGACCTTCATAAGTGCCTTCCGAGGGGCTAAACTGAATAAATGGTTTTGAATTTTGAATCATGATTACTTGTAGCCCTTGGGGTGTATGGAGATGTGTGTCCCGAGAGATAGTCACAATTATCGCAAATCAATGTTGGGAAATCTCCATCTTCAAATATCCGCGGTGCAATACGGGTCCTATACCGAGACGATTCCCTGCTTCTTTCGGAATAAGGGGCGCGAAGATATGTACGAGTATGTTTGTGTTAAACCAGCGGCTTGCTACGATGACCATTTTAAGGATTGTCCGCTTATAAAGTTTCAAAATTACAACTGCGTTTGAAGGAACAAATTACTATAGTTCTATCGGTAAAATATATGCTTTGCTGAAAAACCGACTTTAGTTGATGCAACTGTAAAGTATTTTTAACTTACATAGCTGTTTTTCGTTACAGAAATAAAAAGAAGTAGCTATATCTGAGCAGTTTCTAGTGATTAAATTGAAATATAGTAAGCTGGTTGCTAATTGACGAAACTTGTAATTAAAATTGCTACGACTGTATAATGCCTTAAATTGCTATCGAGGACTATATATTAGGAGGATATTACTAGGACAATCAGGATTACAGCGGTCTAAAAAATTAAATATAAATAATAGTTTTTTACGCTTTTTTTACAATATTTTTTTTTTCTTGTTTACACTATTCTTAACCTTTAATTAGGCGCGCCAAAAAACTAACATTGTTAGTCGCGCGGGGTCTGCAGTTACCAAATTGATAGGTGTGAAATTAGAACTACTGGGGATTTAGGAAGACTGGGACTAGAGAGTTAGGAAGCTAGCAAGAAATTCGGATTGACAGCGTTAATAGGTATAAAAATAGCTTAACTTGAAGATCACTTGGGGTGCTAATTAAAGGTTAATTAAAATTTATTTTCTATTTTTTAGTTGGATTTTCTATAAACGCGTGGTTTTTAGTTTTTTTTTAAACTATTATTTTCTTACCACTCCAGAACGCTTTTTTGAGCCCAACAACCGATGTTAAGACTTCCACATTTTATTCTGATACATCATTGAAAATACCACCTACCATTTATCAATGAAAAAGTTGTTTACACCATTTCTTTGTTTACTTGTTTTATGCTACCCAATTTATCCGATTACCTGTCACGGCTGACGATCATTGTCCGATCCGTTTCGGTCGCTAATCGGCTATTGTCGGTTACACGAAACAGAAGCAGGTAATTCCATGTTGATTAATTTGGAACGAGTTTTCTTTGTTTCATTTCAGCAGGTGATTTTCCATTGAACTTTACGTTTTTCCTTTGGTAAAGTTTCGGTTTTAGTTTTTTGTACTCGCCGGTTCCTGGAAAGAGATATTGTCAAAGCGGTTTTCCTTTAAGAATTACCTACCTGATAGTGTAAAGTATAATTATTAAATATATACCATAAATAAAATCGAATGGTCTGCATGTGATTTCAAAAAAAATACCGTAGGTATTGTGAAAAATGCTTTTATAATAACCTATTATATCCTTATATAGTATAAAACATAGTCGCTTCCGCCGCTTGTACCTACACTAATATCTTTTAAACTACGCAACGGATTTTGATGCGGTTTTTATCAATAGACAGAATGTTCAAGAGGAAGGTTTATAATATATATGCTTCTATCCCTCGGGAACGCAGGGTACAGTTACAATTATATAATACCCTTGTCCACGTAAGGGTGGAAGAACCTCCAGAGGCTAAACACCTTCGTCCAATCCAAAAACAAAACAAAAACGCTGGTTTTACTTTGCTTAATCATATTAGACCGATTTTGTCTCGAATGAGTTGAGAAACGAATGAACTGATTGAATATTTTCTGAATTATACATTTTTATCGTGAAGAATATAAGATCTTTCGAGAGCAGGTGAAACCGCAAGACGCGAGGTAGTTATTAATTGTATTACCTTCTAGTGTAATAATAAATCGCCTCGGTTTTCGAGTGGTATCCAGCTCTGCTAGAGAACCGGAGGTCTCGGATTCCATTCTCGGGTCGGGCAAGGTATCTCATAATTATGTTTCTATGTTTAGAAATGATAATTTGTAGCTCGGGATTGGTAAAGTGGTCGAGAGATGGCGTCAATTCTCACCACGTTTCTTGGGACTTTAAAATATCTTTGGCGGTATGTGGGTATCATTATTGAGCTGAAACGTCTCCATATCGCTTCTGGCCATTATGGGTATGGTGATATATGTTATCTCTGTAATACTAACCACCGGTCAGCGGTTTCACCTATATTCAGGAAAGGTTGAATTATTTCGCAATTCGAGTAGCTTTTTATCAGTGAAAGAATTTCCAGAATTGGATCAATGTTTTATAAAGCCTTGTTTTTTTAAAGTTTTCTTTTAATAGTAACAAAACAAATCACAGATCCGCCTGTCATCGGTTCGTTTTAGATTTCTCGTAGGGTTATCAGCTGTACTGAAGGCATGACATCGCAATGAGGCCGGTTCTCACGAAACTTACTGCGCATGCTCGACCCGTGACCTGTCACGCCGATTGTACTTGCAATACTTGCTCAGTACATGCGTATGCGCATTGGCGATAGGGTTGTTACTAGCCGGTTTTTAAATTTAAATTTAATTTTTACATTTAATCATTTATGGAAGAGCTTTGAAATTCTGATTCGCAACCTTCTTGTGTGACGAAAATTAAATCAATAATAAACACTGCTATTCGTACAAAATGTTTTCCGGTAATACAAAGGTCTTAACGACAAAACCTGGTTTTCATATTTCATTTAGATATACCTTTTTCTATACCATTCTTATACTATGGGCCGGTTGGCCTGGTGGTTAGAGGCCCTAACCACTACGCTAAATCGTGGGTCTAAATCTATTCTTATCCAGGACACGTGGATTCCACAGTACCTACAACCTTTTTTTTTTTTTTATGTCAATAGGTTGACAAACAGGCAGGCGGTCCACCTCTGCTTTATTTGGGATCAGACGGACGTGTATAAAGAACTTTATTTATTTTGTATTAGTTAAAAGTTTTAATGATAAATCTGAATAGGGATTGGAATTTCTGTAAATGATTTATCAATGAATTTAATTACATGATAATTTATAACAACTTCTTCTTTTCAACTTAATTAAAACAATAATTTTATAAATTTTCAACACAATATCATTAGCATACAATAATTGCTTCTGTCTGAATGAATAAATTTAAATAAAAATATATCGTTATTTAGTATTGACAACCCTGTAATCTTAAAGCAGGAAGTACAGGGGTGTGAGTCGATGTGACCTCAAGTTACCCATCACGCACCCCAATCGCAAACTTATTTTTTTCTAATCTCATTTTTTCTTTCAACCTTTGTCGAGATCTGGAGCATTACACAGCAATGAATTGAATCGATTGCAAAAAATCGCAATAAATATCATTCGATTGTATTTAGAAAGGGTTTTAAAATTTAATATTGGATCGATTGGGGACCGATCTATTGTATGAAAAACAAGAGCTCTAAATTCGGGAACGATTTTCTGCTTGTATATTTTTTTTCGCTTACCATTGTCTTGGGACATTCGCTGACGGATCATCTTTTGAGTACAATCGCATCTGTCCTATTTTTCGCTTTCATTTCTATTTAAAAATCGAAGAATTGTCATCATTTTTTTATGTTGTTAAAGATAGAGGTATCTCGTTGTCTTGAAATCGGAACGGGAGTATACTACAACTAGCACGACATACGTTTTCAAATACTTTTTATTATTATATTATTATTATACTTTATTGTACACCAATAATTTACATTTAAAACTTACATAAGAAATGTCATGTACATAGGCGAGCTTAACTCAAAATTGAGTTTTCTACCAGCAAACCTTTGAGTGATAGAGATAACTACATATATTGAGGGTAAGAACCAGCGTACAATTTATTTATTTATTTTTTATTTTTTTCATCTCCACAAGTTACAATATTAGGGATACAAAAATTGAGAGAATACTGTGCATAAACCAATTTAATACAAAATAAATATACATACACAAATAAATATATTAATAAATAAATAAATTTATACATAAATAAATATCTACTATGTTATTTATAGAGGTAATGGTCCTTTATTCTCTTCTTGAACACGTTCAGGGAGGGGCTGTCACGTAGTGAGTGTGGGAGAGAATTCCAGAGACGCACTGCACTGATAGTAAAGGAACCATCGTAACGGCTGGAGTTGTGACGCGGAGTACAAAGAAGAAGAGAAGAAGCTGAGCGACAGGCCTGACCCCTAGGAACGAGGTACTCAAAGCGTTCACGAAGATAGTTTGGAGAGTTGGGGTTATGTAGAATAGTGTAAAGTAGGGAAAGGATATGGATATCTCGACGACGCCGAATTGGTAGTCACTTTAATTTGGCCCGGAATTCCGACACATGGTCGTACTTACGGAGACCAAAAATAAACCGGATACACAAGTTCTGCAGTCGTTCGAGTTTGTTGAGAAGTTCCTCCTTTGCATCAAGAAAACATACATCCGCATAGTCTAAAAGCGGTAGAAGAAGAGTTTGCGCAAGAGTGACCTTAGTTTGAAGTGGTAAGAATTTTTGGAGACGTTTCAGAGACTGGAAGGAATAATAGACTCTTCTACTCACTTCTGTAACGTGAGCATCCCAGGAAAGGTTGGAATCAATAAGAACACCTAGATCTTTGGCGGTTTACTTTACAAGCTTTTGCCTCCCAGATCTACATGCGTTTTCTGAAGAGGAACCTATTCCATTGTTTAGTCGGGTGCTAAGGTCGAAAAGCCCATTTTAGCGGGCCCGCGAGCCCAAAGCCTAATAATATTTTATATATATATTAAGTCTGCTTAGAAAAAATCAAGAAGCTCCTTCATAACGACTATAATAAAGGCGAAATAAACAAACTTATTCGAATTTATAATAATAAGTAACGACCCATCCTGGCTGTGCCAACTATTAGTTAAAATGTGCAAGTGACTTTTTGTATTTTTCACGGGTAAGCGACATAATCGATCTTTCGAAATCAAAATTTGCCAAACACGTATCCTATAGTACGGAGAGAGACACAATCATTGATTCTACAACAATATACAGAAACTTTATTACTTCTAAGAGATATAGGACTTTTTCTTACTATTCCTACTTGCCCCCTTAATCTAAGGAAACTTCTTACAAACAACCAAAATTATTTTCTATACAAAAAAATGATATAAAATATTAACACGCGTAAGAATCTCATAAGCTGAATAACAAATGGTCAGTTTTTTTAATCTCTCATTTAAATGACAATTGAAAATAAGTCCATGTACTAACTTTTACCCTTTTTAAATACAGGTTTAGGGTAAGGTATGTCCCCACGGTCGCCCGATGGTCAAATCACTTCCTCAAACAAACCGGTATTGGACATCATATACACTAATCCCTGTTACGTTAAACTTAAGTTCAAATCTCAGCTCAATCGAAAATAGATAACGAATTTTGATAAAATATTTTAAACATTTTGATAAGTCGACCGCTTTTGAGGATGATTTGTGCAAGGCTTGTTGGCGAAGGAAATAAAATAGTGACAAAACATTTTTTTTTACATAATCTAAACGTAATGGGTACCTACTAATATTATAAAGTGACCGCATACCGTGTCTTTGTTTATCACGTTCTCACGGTTAAATGGCTGTACCGATATAAATTAAATTTTGCACATACGTAGCATATAATACGGAGTGGAAAGGCTACTTTTTATCAAAATCAGGGTGGAAGTTAGTTGTATGTTTTTTTGTATTATGAAGTTACTAAAAAGCAAAAATGTATATGTAGAAATGGAGTGAAAATAACTAATTGACTCAGGCCATCCGGCTACTATAAGATTATACAAAAAAAAAATATCTAGCAACTAATTCCGCTGGATCTCCTTCTCTGTCAAGTCCCAAATAAGGAAACTCAAAAGGAAATCCACACGTGTTTCGCTTCTACACAATTAAACTTGATGGGTGTTGACAGAGAAGGAGAACCAGCTGAATTAGTCACTAGATATTTGTTTTAATCTTATGGTAAATATATTAAATTTCGTTATTTTGCCGTTGACTAAATGATTTGTGATACTATGCCTGAATAAGGACAGAAATAAAATAAAAAAATAAAGTGTCTGTCCGAATAATACAAACAAGCAAAGATTCTAAAACCAATCAACCGTGTAGCTTCAGTAACTTTAAATTTGACCTTCATAAGTGCCCTCCGAAGGCCTAAACTGAATAAATGGTATTGAATTTTGAATTTTGAATTTTTGATGACGGCATTATAATTATTATTCACTTTTAAGGTTTTAGTCACTTTTCACATTAATTGAGCAATTTTTTATTTTAATTCGTAAAACTGAAAGCAAAATAACGATTTTTTTTTATTTGTCTTTTTAATTATGAAATTATAGGCACATGAGACATAACAACTTTAAGCCTTAAGGTCGACAACAAATTGGCGATGCCCCTGGTGTTGCAAATGTCCATAAGCTGCGGAGACCACTTTCCATCAGGTGGAGCGTCTGCTTGTTGTCGGCCCATGCGGTATACAAAACATATATATTATGTTTAAGGGACTTATATTAGGACTTTGATAAATTATTCCTATAATAATTACTGTGTATAATTAGTTAGTGTTTATTATTTTTGAATACTATTATGTTAAAATGTGTCTGGTGCACCGTTAATAAAATTAATAAACAACAAATCAAAATAATTTTATTGATAGACATTATTACAAAATGGTCATCTTTGTTAATTTTCAATGAATATTAATATATTTGGCTACCTATTTAATTTAAACGTGTTCAAATTAGTTCTATGCTTTCTTTGGTTGTTTATTGGAGAAAGTAGATTTTGTGGAATTGTTTTAGAATTAAGACTATTATTCATATTTTTATGTGTTATGGACATTTATTATTCGTATAGAAAGCGTTGAAAACATATTATTATGTGGCGCATAATATTTTTATTGCATTTGATAAATTTATGAGACAAAATTTAGCCTATGACATAAGATTTGTTTGACAGCCCAGTTGGCTTGGTGGTTAACGCTCTGACTGCCAAACCGAAGGTCTCGGGTTCGATTCCCACCCAGGACAAACATTTGTGTGCATAAACATGTCTGTTTGTTCTGTGTCTGGGTGTAAATATCTATATAAGTATGTATTTAGAAAAAAAAAGTAGTATTTGTAGTATATCAGTTGTCTGGTTTCCATAGTACAAGCTCTGCTTAGTTTGGGACCAGATGGCCGTGTGTAAAGTCCCAGGATATTTATTATTATTTATTATTATTTATTATTATTATTGTTTTTGATACTGATATGTAGACTTAGTGCTGTAGCGGGGTACTTTGGAGTACCCGACTGTCCTCAAAAAGTCACAAAGTATCTACCGGTTTACTCCAGCAATTATACTAAGAGCCAGTTGCCTTCTATAGTTAATTTAATGAAAGATTTAAGTTAAATAATGTTATTGAAAAGTTAATCTTTTTGGTTTATAATAATGTTAATTTTCGATATCATATAATTAACCATTGCTTTATTCATAAACCTTATATCAAGGTAGATGTAGCGCATTTTTCTTTGACAAGCATAAACGTCTAATTAGATCAATAGATGAACCGTATATCAAACTCGATAAAATTCTCAAACCTCGAAAAAAATATTGCATATTTTATTTATATTCGAGGGGTTATAGGCTTTGTTTGGATCGGAAATGTTGTCATTCACAGGTATTGCTCCTGTCTGTGGGCGACGGTGACCACTTACCATCAGGTGGACCGTCTGCTTACTTGTCAGCCAATCTGGATGATGTTCAATCAATCAAGGATGTATTATATCCCAAGATAATAATAAATACCCCAAGTCATTCTTCACACATGGTTACCTGATCCCAAGTTTAGCAGAGTGTACTGTAGTACTTGTAGTATGGCTACCAGGTAACTGATATACTACTTTTTAAATACATACATATACATATAGATATTTACACCCAGACAAAGAACAAGACATGTTCATGCACACAAATGTTTGTCCTGGGTGGGAATCGAACCCGCGACCTTCGGTTTGGCAGTTAGGGTCTCTAACCATTAAGTCAACTGGCCCTGTATGTATGTTTGTTAATTTTTCACGCAAAAATATCAAGGGGATTTGGCTTAACTTTGGCACATATCTACATAGAGCATGCCGTAGAATAACATATAGGGTCATTTTTATCCCGGGAAAGTGCATCATCTCTCGGGAATGCGGGAGAAACCGTGAGAGACAATTAGTAGTAACAAATATACAAAGCAGAATGGTTTATTTCTCCTTTAAGATAGACCAGCTATCCCCCGCGATTCGCCGAGATATGCTGTATCTATGTGCCAAGTTTCATCTAAATCTGTTCTGTAGCTTTGGCGCATCATCTCTCGGGAATGTGGGTGAAACCGTGAGAGACAACTAGTAGTAACAAATATACAAATCAGAATGGTTTATTTCTCCTTTAAGATAGACCAGCTATCCCCCGCGATTCGCCGAGATATGCTGTATCTATGTGCCAAGTTTCATCTAAATCTGTTCTGTAGCTTTGGCGTGAAAGAGTAACAAACATCCATACATTCATATATCCATCTTCAAACTTTCCCATTTATAATATTAGTAAAATAGGAAAGAACTATAAAATTACTTGGATTATTGTATTGAATTTGGAATTTGACAGTTTTGACAGTTACAAGGTAACATAGCCAAAGCACATGTCAATATCGTTTGAAACATCTGTAAGTTACAATTATATACTCTATGGCACAGCGAAGTGTAGCGACGTATAACTTGTTTTCAACTTTTTAATACGACTAATGAAGCAATTTATAAATTGGTTGCTTACATATCTAGACGAGAGGTCACGCATGCTCGCTCGCTAACTTAACAGCAACTTGAAGTTATTTAAATGTGTATCCATCATTTAATATTTTTTAATATTCCACCGAGAAACTTAATGTGTCCAGGTCTTTAAATATAAAAAAGTATTTGTGATTATTTAACATTTAAATTGGGTATTTAACTTGGTTGCCATTTTATTAAGTAATTTGAAATAAGCTGGATTTTGTTTTTTATTCGCTTTCAAATGGAAATGTATTTTTAGTTTGTCTGTGCTTTTTTTATTTCATACTGGCTGTCCCCTGTAGTTTCACCGCGCTCCCAAAAGACGTTATATACCTAGTCCCGGAATAATAGTAGCATATTTGTTATTCCAGACTAGAATCTATCTCTGTGCCAAATTTCTTCCCAAATCCGATGAGCCAAACATCTAATCTTTCGCATTTATAGTAGAAGTAAAATAGCAAAATTATTTGAGTTTACAAAAAACATAAGTCATTTATTTTTTAAGTTTTTACCCCGCTGTTTTATAAGCGCTTTCCGAGGCTGTAATCAAAAATATTACGCGCGTCATTGAGGCACTAATATTCTAATATTCACATTTATTAAAACTGTATCATGACAATAATGTATGTTTGTCGGTTTCTTCTCTTTTTTAAAAAAGTAATTATTTTCTCTTTTTTCACGTGAATAACAATATATTACTCAATTGTAACTTCTTCTTACCAAGAGGGGGAGCCAGGAAGCTCATAGCACAGGGTAACCTAGTTTGGGCTCCTGTCTCCCACAACTAAATGTACCTACCTGTTTAAGACAAAAAAAAATGTTGTATTTTTTTTTATGTGTGGGAGAAAAATAAACATATTTTTATTAGAATAAAATAATAGATTATTGACAGCATAAACATAGCATAAGAATATAAAGTGGGATTGATTAGCAGACAATTAAAAGAAAGAAAACATAAAACAAACAATAAAATAAATTCATTGAGTTAAAAAAATATTCTTCTATACTATTCAATAATCAAACGATCGTCTCTGTACATTGAAAATCTGATGGCGTCGGATGTATTGAGTGTAACAGAATACAGCTAGAACATTTTTGGAAACTTTGTCTGTATTTCTGTTTGAATACGCTAAACTCCGAAATAACCACAGGAATTTTATTGGGGTTTTCACAAGAAACTGAAATAGCAACCTTACTCAATCGAAATCAGCTGGCAAAAATCAAAGCTTCAAAAAATCAACCTTTATTTTAAAGTTATTATCCGTAAGAAGTTGCGGGCACAGCTAGTTTGTAATGTAATTGTAACTACTAAGAAACAAATATGTGTTAATTTATATTATATACCACACAGGCCGATAACCATGTAGACAGTCCACCTGATGGTAGGTCACCACCGCCTATAGACATTTGCAACACTAGGGGCATCCCCAATGCGTTGTCGACCCTGAGGCGTGAAGTTGTTAAGTCTATTTTTTATTAGAGAACAAAAAAAAAATACGCGTCAAAAATCCGTTAAATAATAATTATAACGTATGTAGATAAATAATAAATAATCGCACGAACTACAAATATAGAATCAAATCAATTCTTTTCCATAATAAAGCATATAGATAGAACTAATGATCGACTATTGTATAATTTCGCAATAAATGTCAAATTTGCGAGATACCGATGACAACTTTATTAGTCACTGTAGGGTGTTGCCTATTGTTTTCTTGCTCACTCGGCTCTTAGAAGAAGGAGACGGAAACAGTCGAAAGGGTTACAGGGTGTTCGGTAAATTTGTTACGACTTTTAGGGTTGAAGTAGGCGTTACTTTAATGTCAATTTTAACAAATCGTTCGGAAGAATTGATGTTATTGATGATTTTCTTGTTATTTATGTTTTTATTTCTTTTATCCCTTACTTTAGAAAGGGAAATAATAGCAGTTGACGAATTTTCGTCTACATAGATATAGCATTTAAAACTCTTTCTTCTGCTTATTAAATTCGTGACAATCAAACAGGATAGCTTAAAATTACAAGGTAAAATCAACTTTATTGCTTATATAATAAGTTTCATCTAGATGAACCTTGAAATAAAGCCATAGGATTGATTTTTCTATGATATTCTTAACTGTGAAAACGGCTTGGAGGTGATGATCTCAGTGGTGATGGAGAATGTAGTTGAGAAGGAACCCACGGCTCGAATCCTACAACGAACTTCAAATTTCGATGAGGAAAGACATCGAGAGAAATCCATAGGACGATGGGAGGGTACTTCGCATAGTGTGCGCATGGCTGGATACTACCCTCAAATTGAAATTCTGTCGCCTTAAATCTACTGGTATTAATAGTTGTACTTACTTGAGAGCCAGTTACCTTCTTGACTTTAAATAAGTCGCTACACATTGTCATTGCTATTGCCTTTAGGAGACAGTGGCTAAAAATACAATTATTGAAAAATACTAAAGTATTAAAAAATATATATATATATATATGACATTGTAAAACTTTCTAGACCCTAAAAAACTGAATATAATATTTTTATTTCAAATTGTGTGAAAAAATTATAAAAAAATAATGAGTAAAAATAACTCGGTAATCTTTCTTTAATATAAGAATTCACCAAATAACTTTGTAAGTAGTATACCATAATAATTGAATAAAACCAACCTACCTCCAATTAGAAGTACTTATTTGACGAATACAGGTGATTATAATTCGTTCTAATAAGATGTAAATTAGAGTAATTACTTGTAATAAAATTCTATTACAAACATTTATATAAATGAGGCATTCAAAGCCAATTTTCATTTGCCATTTCTGTTTGGACAAATATATTTATTTATGATTTAACACTACTCACTTACTGAAATAGAGAAATAGTCTACCATAGCGGGTCGAATGTGACTTTATGTTTCCTGCTTGAATGTTCGAAATATGGTTGTTAGGAAGGGAAATAAATAGTATAATAACTGTATATTAATTAGTAAGAAAAAGTCATGAAGTCAAATGTGCAAAAGCAATAAGATGATACGTGCATTTTCAATGTTTAAAATGAGTCATTTGACCCGGTTATGTTCAGGATGAAAAATTAAGGACATACGGAGAAACTAAGATGGTTTTAAAAGTGTGTACAGTATCGACAATCAAATGGCTTAATGATAATATCCTGTTAAATAAAACTAACTAATAATGACCTTATAACGCTACAAATAAAGTTAAATTTCATTTGTATGATAGTTAATCCATATTTTTTGGAAATCATAAACAACTGATACTTTATTATCTTGTCCCATAAATAAAAACCAATGTCGGCGGAGAATGTGAAATATTTTTTTAAACGCTGTTCAAAGCAAAGGTGATGAGCGGATTTAAAAAAAAACTGTCTAAGGAACTATCCCAAGCACTGATATAAGTTACTAGCAGTCCACCCGCGATTTTCCCCGCGTTCCATCGGCCTAGCCATATTGGAGTCCATAGGGAACATACCCACTACATACCTCGATTTATATGGCTTTTTTGATGTGTCAATGTTTATTCTAATATCCTATTAGAAATACAAGTACATTACTTGTTAGTAAGTAAAAATTATAAAATTAAAAACGAGGTTTAATAGTAAAGATCTATTATTCACTTAAAGATTCAGTTGTACATTCCAATTTCGACTCTTTAGGATGGAGAATAAGGTTCCTAACACAGTGTTCCAGTAGAATTTCGACATGGGGCTTTAAAATATTTGGTCGACATTTGATAGGGATTTTCCCTAGTGTCATAACATGCACCTTATACAATAACCAGAAAATATTACTGAATGCAAAATAATTACCCCCATACATTTCTAGATTGCTCTCAGGAAATATTATATGGACCTTTCACCTCGCGGTTCTATCCAGAGCTCCATGTTTTTCCGGTATAGCATTAAATAATAAATAACCTGGGACATTCTTTTACACACGGCCATCTGGTCCCAAACTAAGCAGAGCTTGTACTATGGAAACCAGATAACTGATATACTACATATACTAAATACATACTTATGTAGATATTTAAACCCAGACACAGAACAGACAGACATGTTCATGCACACAAATGTTTGTCCTGTGTGGGAATCGAACCCGCGACCTTTGGTTTGGCAGTCAGAGTGCTAACCACCAAGCAGCAAAACAATGACAGGATATGTCATTGTTTTTATCTCTCTGCTAAATTTCATTCAAATCCGTGCAGCCGTTAATTCGTGATTGAATCACAAACATATTATTAACATGCAAGTTTTCGTTGGGTAAGCGGTACTACCTAACTTTTTTTTAAATCCATTATTATAATTAAAAAAGTTTCCTTCAATCAAGTTTCGATACGCAAAAAATAAAAAACAATTGTAAGGGGTGTATGCCCGCTTTGAGGTTATAACTTAAACTAGAACATAATTATTAAAACACTCCGTATAATTGGTAGCATGTCGTAAATACGACACCAGTCAACGGGCAGACGGACGGTAGGTTTCGCCGTTTATATTATAACAATATTTAATATTATAAAAATCTTGACTTGAAATTATGTAGTAAGAGCACTTTCTTGTTTGACATTTTATGTTTTTAGTTCGAATTAACTATCCTGTTTTCGAGAAAGCTTTGAATGTATTTGTTTAATATCATATACATTTAGTTTGAAGTAGTAGAGTTCGTCCGAAGAAGTATTACCGCTATACCCATTTCCACCGAGAAACAGTAGTGCACCCGTATTACTGTGTTGGTCAGAAAGTTAAGGGGGCGGTTTATTACAGACAGGTGACTTAACAACTTTACGTCTCAAGGTCGACAACGCATTGGCGATGCCCCTAGTATTGCAAATCTCTACAGGCGGCGGTGACCACTTACCATCAGATGGTCTATTTTAATGGCGCTACTGTATCTTTACCGTACCTTTCATTACGTCATAGTTGATAATGAAATGCTAGATTAAAAGAATTATTTTGCTCCATTTCCATAATGCCCCTTTTGACAGTTAAGAATGTCAAAGAAAAAACTACTTTATAGCTATCAAAATAAAGTTCATCTATTAATAAAATGTGTATGTTAGCTGTATGAATATGCAGATAGACCTTATTACAAAGCATTAGGGTTAATCTTTCTTTGTCAAAAGGGGTATATTCGATTGTGATTACTTTAGTAAGTACTGTTTGTGAGTAACAACAAGGAAAATTAAATCTAAATTAATCCACTAATCCATAGTGGTGAAGGAGAATGCCGTGTAGGTTTTGGGTTTGATTCCAACACTTTGTTATACAACATACTTTTGTTAAAAAAAACATCGTGAGACAAACATAGCAGATGGCTTGGCATGAGGTACATTTGAGTGTTCTACAATACTATCTGAGTTCATGATACAATAATTCCTTTCTCGTCTACATTTGTAGACAACTCAATTATTACAACAACTCAGACGCTGTAGTAACAAGTGCTGATGCAGAGGTAAATCGTTGGCAACAGTTCCTTCCTAACGGTAGCCGTGGTTACATAACTTTTGATATAACTGATATACACAAACTCAAAACTCAGTTGGCCTGGTGGTTAGCGCTTTCACTGCCAAACCGAAGGTCGCGGGTTCGATTCCCACTCAGGACAAACATTTGTGTGCATGAACATGTCTGTTTGTTCTGTGTCTGGTTGTAAATATCTATTAATGTATGTATTTAGAAAAAAAATATGTATATGTAGGTAGTATATCAGTTATCTGGTTTCCATAGTACAAGCTCTGCTTAGTTTGGGATCAGATGGCCGTGTGTAAAAATGTCCCAGGATATTTATTATTATTTATATAACAAATGAAACAATAATGGAATGTAGCGTGATGCCTGTAGTAAGTCCCGACTCAACATAAGGCTAATGCTAGGTCACCAGGTAGTCTGCTGGTTTTCAGACGTCCATGACTTCACTAAGAAACAAACAATTTTAACGTCTCCATAAAGTTCCTACAGATACATTTATACAGGTATTACAAAACTACCCGTAAAGCCGAAAGGGGGTTAAATGGGGCCTTATAATGAGTCCATTCACAATATTTAAGAACCGTAGTAACGCTGTATAACACACCCAAAAAAAAAAAAACTGATTGTTATCAATGAAAAATAGAAAAAACTATTAAAGTAGACAATTATTAAGTAAAATAGGTACGTAGGCCTTTCTGTTAAATAATCTGGTTCCCTGACATGACAGCTTACTAGGGTTGTTGGCTTTGATAATTAATTATATTTTTACGGGGTATTTTATAACACGTTGTATAGATACATAGGTACTATAGATTTGGACAACACTAACCTACCACTTAATCCTAAAATAGAAGTGATTCTTACCACAAAATAATAATGACAAAGAAGAACGTCCATAAGCCGATACTCGGAAAAGCTAGAACATCCATAAAATTAGGCGATGATTTAACACTAGCATTTCCATTACTTAGGGTAAGTTACAATACAAGTAAAGGCGTACACAGACCGTATCTAATTAAATTGCTCAATACAATGTCTCAACAATGATATAATGTGTTGAACTTATTTATGGGCCGTGTTTTTAATCTTATTTTATGGGAACTGCGGTCGGCCGGGCTTAACGGTGATTTGCAGGTGAGGGTCCGGTCCGGTCTTGGCCGGTCTCACACTACGAATAGATAAATCATTAGGGGACTTGTCTGTGTTTTGCTAGGTCATTTATGCCGTTAGCCGAGTTGGTTTTGATTTAAAATGTAATTTTTGTATGTTAGAAATAACAGGGAACTGTCCTGTATTAAAGATAAATGATCAAACACTAAACAGTGTATTGTATATCCAAAAATATACGAAAACATTAAATATGATCATACTTAAATCATTTATGTGATTTTTAAGTACCGATCCAATCACAAAATGTATGTCATTTGATGCTGTACATGTTTCATTTCATTTCATTTCATTTCATTAGGACATTTCATAAAGAATTGCTGATTTGACATGTCAAGACACATCCCTATTTCATTTAAAAATATTATAACACTTTAAAGAAATTACTGGGACATAAGACTCAAAAACTTCAAGTCTCAGGGGCGAACAACGCGTTGGCGATTCTCCTGGTGTTGCAAATGTCAATAGGCGGCGGTGAACACTTACCATCAGGTGGGCGGTCTGCTTTTTTGTCGGCCAAAAATTTGTGGTATAAAAAGGAAACTTTAGGCCATAGAGACGGGCCAGTTGGCTTGGTGGTTAGATACCCTGACATCCAAGCCGCAGGTCGTGGATTCGATTCCCCTGGACAAACATTTGTGTGCATGAACATGTCTGTTTGTTCTGTGTCTGGATGTAAATGTCTAAATAAGTATTTATTTATAAATTTGCATATGTAGTTATCTCAGTAGCTATATCAGTTACCTGGTAGCCATAGTACAAGCACCACACTCTTCTTAACTTGGAACCATGTATGAAAAATGTATGTAGGCTACTTATGTATTCTTTAATTCCCAAAATCGCATAAACCCCTCATGAAATAGTTAATGGAATATTTCTAACTATTGAACAAATCTTTAATATCAAAATAAACACAAGCTAAACCATATGTTTAGATTTAATATTATGGAAAAAATGTAAGAGTCACTTCAAACAGTTCCCACGTCATGCTGAGGTGTCCGGGAGCAGAGCAGGGAAATAAAAATGCCTCCGCGGCCGAACCTTCTTATGCATTAATAAAACATTTATTAAAACGAAGTTCGATCACTTCGCGCTGCGCGGGCGCTGGTTGGCATAGTATAGTGATGATTATCACATAAAATTGTAGGAGAAAAGAAATGGTAAGGAGTATATGTTTTTATATAATTTTGTATGATATGATTAGGTACTGAATACAGTATGGATGTGACTGCATTACATTAAATAAAACTAGGTTAAGAAATCAAAATTTAAATCCATAATTGGCTGTAAGTATTGGTGTACATATATGTAAAATTTTAGTAACTAAGAGCTGTGGATTTTGTTGTTGAAATAAATAAATAATTATTATGCTTGGTAAATAAAAAGCTAGAAATTTAAAAAAGTTTTGACTTTGTAAGTTCGAATGTAATTTTTTTCGCGAGTACCTGATACTTTGAGCCCTTCTAGATCCATTATATATTTTTTATTAATGGCAGCTCTAGGTTTTGAGAAATTGAAAACCATGTTTTCGCTTGTTTCAAAGAATGATTTAACAATTTCATGCTGTGAAAGCTTCCGACAAGTGTTCTGTTCCGGAGGAGTCACATGAATACCATACTATACTATACTATTTTCATATCTACAGAGCATCTGATAACCACAGGTATACTACATCATAACACTCGATATATTCAAGAAATATCATTCCTCACACATTCAAAAAGGTAAAAAGAAAACATTAAAAATATATCCCTCATCGAAGATAACACTTTATAATGACGTGGGTCAGTTCGGGCGGCTAGAACAAACAAAATTGTACGCGCGCCATGTTTTTTCAAGTTTCATTCAAAGGGAAGGAATGACATATACCTGTCCCTTTCTCTCTTACTACTGATACTAATGAAAAAATAAGAGAGAAGAGGGATTGGAAGCAGGTAGGTGCCTCAGTGTCTGCCACGGCAGACAGAAAGGCACCACGTATTTTGAATAATCTACTTTTTTGGAGGCTAGGATTTTGTGAATAGCAATGCGATGATATTAAGGTTTTTTGATAATATCATGAGTATCGTTTTGTGTAACAAAGGCGTTGTTATCATAAAAGCTTAAGGAGCAGAAGGAAGTTGGAACAAATCTTGCATCTTTTACAGAAGACAATTTTTTTGTCTAATGGCTATAGGGCATCAAAATTTAAAACCATTTATTCAGTTGGGGCAGAAGGAACTTATGATCGCGTCACTGTATCGGTGGCGCGAGGAAGAGGCGGAGCGGGGCGAACGACCGATGCAGCGTCACGTCGAGCTGCGTCGGTCTCAGCTCCGCGAGGTCCTGGTGGCGGAATGGCGGGACAGGCTTTCACGCCCTACCGCCGGCCTCGACATAGTCGGGGCGGTCCGGCCGGTGCTCGAGCGCTGGCTCGGGAGGAGGCACGGCTCCCTGTCGTTTCGGGTGACGCAGGTACTCTCGGGGCACGGTTGCTTCGGGAAGTACCTGTGCCGCATAAACAGAGAGCCGGACGCCCGGTGTCACCACTGCGTCCATTGCCGGGAGGACACGGCGCGGCACACGCTGGCAGAGTGTGCCGCTTGGGAGGAGCCGCGTCGTGCCCTCATCGCCGGAGTAGGCCCGGACCTCTCGCTGCCGGCCGTGGTCGAGTCGATGGTCGACAGCGAGGAGGCCTGGGACGCAGTGGTAACCTTCTGCGAAACTGTTATCGCGCAGAAGGAGGCTGCGGAAAGGGAGAGGGAGATCTCAACCCCTCACCCGATCCGCAGCAGACGCACCGGGCGTCGGCGGAGGGCGGACAACGCCCTCTTCCAGCCCCCCTAAATGGGTCCAGGGGCGACTGACTCGGGGACGTCCGTCGCCCCCCTACAACATCAGGACCCGAGGTGGCGGCGCGTGTGGTGTTCACGTGCGCCCCTCAGAGAAGTCGGGGGGGGAGGAGTTAACACCTCACTCCCCCCCCTCGACCAGACGGGGCCCGCGGCGGCGGGCCAGCACCAGCCGGGGGTTGCGGAAGCTGAATTCGTGCCCGCGACCCTCGGCGCTTAGGTGTGTGAAGGAACACCGGAGGGGTTTTAGTGGGTATACCTCTCGGGCCCCTTCTCATTTTGAGAAGGGGAGTTTGCGAGAGGGAGTCCCACATAACCACCGCGTCTCCCCGGGCGCGGTGGTATGCGCAAAGCATTTCAGTATTTAAGGAATAATCCTATAGATAGAAACTGAACAATTTTTTTTACAGGTAACTGTACCTAACTGTAACACCTACTTTTGAGCAACGATCATGTTTGAAAACTTTGACTTCAGTTCTTGATAATTACCTACTTTTCATCTAAATAAGCATTATTTTACACACGACCATCTGATGTCAAATTAAGCGGAGGTTCTACTATGGAAATAAGATAACTGAAAAGCTGCATTTTCATTTCTAAATACGAAACAATAGGAGAATAGTTAAACCCTAGTTGTAAAAAGTTTGACATATGACAGGCCAATTGGCTTGGTGGTTAGTGACCCTGACTGCCAAGTCGAAGGTCGCGGGTTCGATTCCCACCCAGGACAAACATTTGTGTGCATGAACATGTCTGTTTGTTCTGTGTCTGGGTGTAAATATCTAAATATATATATTTGTGTATATGTATTTAGAAAAAAAAAATCGTATATGTAGTTTATCAATTATCTGGTTTCCATAGTACAAGCTCTGCTTAGTTTGGGATCAGATGGCCGCGTGTAAAAGAATGTCCCAGGATATTTATCTATTACAGTAAATTTATCTTAAAATTTACGTCACTTCCTGATAATTCAAAAATAATTTCGTATGTCAAAATATAACCTATAGTTCAAACGTAGCGGAAGCGCATACTGTCCTTAAAATCAAATTAATATACATTTAGAGGGGAGATCGCGACACGGCACATATGGCTCTGTTTACTATAGATAGAATCGAACAAATGTCTTCATTTGATGTGAAAGTTTAATTATTTACCTACTATTGCCCTGCTTTGCCTTTTAGCCACGGTCCAAAAAGAACTAACGAATTTACGGAATTAAACCGTATAGCCTGTGTCATAAGTACCTATATGTGTTTCATTTTGATCTGAAACTCGAAGGATTCAAATTATGGTCACTATCTTCGCAGAATTGCTTAACACTGAATTAATTAATTAAAATGCGTAATTGTATAAATAATTGTTACTTGCTTACAATTAACTATACTAGCGTAATTAGACAAATTAAGGAACAATTTAAAAAATATAATATTTTTCTTATTTATTGTTGACTCAAGGAATCTCATAAAAGAGCATTAATAAAATTTTCCAAAGGATAAATATCAGCAAAAAGGCTAAACCAACCGAAATATAAATAAATCAATGAACACACAAACATTCATACAAGCATAATTCAATAGGCCCCTGCGATAGAAATCAAAGCCGAACTCAATAAGTGCCGCTTTAAAGCTAAGTGCCTTTCCCATAAAGGCTTTTGATCTATGGAAAATATTCCATGGGTGTATTTTTGGAACAAGCTGCCTCCCTTTGGCAGAATGGTTGAGAGTCCTCGAGTTATATTTCCCTGTAGCGTGCTTGTCCACTCGTTTGTGGCCAACGGACCGTTTGATAAGGTGTAATGTCTTCAAAGGTATTTAGAGGCTATTTTTATTAAGTAATTAGGTGAAGTCACACGCTTGAGGAGTAAGGAGTATGCTGGAGTAGATAAGTGCCGACCAGTGAGGTAGAAATCTAGAGCAACCACAGTAAATTGCTGAGCTAGATGCCGTCAAAGGTCTGACGTCCTCGTTAAAGGCGCTGGTAACTCGAGGAACATTTTATACGGAAACAATAAAGATTTGAGGGTCTCCTCTTGGAGTAAAAACTATTCACACTTTTTTGTGTACTAAATAGCTAAGGATTAACTTCAACTAAATAATAGTCACTCGTTTCGGATATCACCCTCCCGAACCAGAAGAAACGAATTTAAATGAAATTTAGCCGTCAAATGGAATATATTAATCAATACTAACAATAGCCTCTCGGTTTCACCCACGTTAAGATTGATAGAAAGTTGACTTCATACCATAAGCTATATGCCTGCCTGATTTCATCAAGAACCGTTAAGCCATTTAGCCGTGAAAACGTAACAGACAGACAAATACACTTTCGTATTTATAATATTAGTATGGATTAACACATTCCTACCTGGTAACATAAAATGCCTGAGAGTCTCGCGAAAGCTGGTAAAATATATGAAGTTAAAGATTTCACGATAGTTTCTAAGATTTCACAATTCGAAGGTAAAGGTGATAAATATATAAGCTTTTAGTATAGTTATTTACAAAGTCCAAGTAATAATAATTTATCAACCGATTCCTTCCAGAACGCTTCCCAAGTCATTTCCTCGCTAACAATTGTGGACTACACTCACAATGGCACCCACATATCTTGTTAGAACTTGTCAAACGGGTAACATAACCTGCTCTAAACATCTACCGTCTCTTTCACCCCCAATATAGATAAAAGAGGATAGACGTACCTGTAATTTCAAACTAGTTTAATAATCGTTGCCTCGGGACATTTGGTTAGGATTCGTCATGGTTCGACGCCTAACTCTTAGGGGGTGACCAGACATTGATAAATTTGATAACCAACCCTTAGTTTACCTTCTTTACTTAACTTTAATCGTTTACAATAAGTCTGTTGGATTAAATAACAATAGTTATTGACCGTTTATTGTGTTTTAACATAACGTTCGTAACTTATGGGATAGCTGGTTTGGTTTAGATCGGGTTGTACGATTTGTTTAATTTTGTATTTATTTATAGACACCAAACTCTATGATTAGGAACTTTTCTATTAATAGAAACACTGGTGTATCGTTCCAATGATTTTATTTGTTCAAAAGAATTAAAAAAAAAAGGTTTTATGTCATTGAATAAAATAATTATAATATCATTTTACGTATACAATAGGATGTCAGGTGTAATATCTATTGTGAGCGAGCAATGTATGTATGAACTATTTTGTGTTTAGTGGGTGTGACTGACACCGGATGTGTTATGGTAATGTGATATTATAAAGAAGGCTTTCAATGCTCGGGGTGTAGATTCACACCCTGGCTTTAAACCATTTTTTTTTTTCGTAATTTTTAAAAAGTTAGTCAAAATTTTTTATCGATTGATACTCATGCAAAGTTCTCTCTTAAGAATCGCTAAATATCCTAATAATGATAAAGTAAAGTGAATCGTATTGAATAATAATTGTAATAAAGCATCTAATTGTAACGCAAAAGGATTTGAAGAGGCAACCAATCATAATGAATGCAACTATAAAAATGTCACAAAGATGCTTTTGTCAGAGGCTATATTCCACTATCTAACGTCCACACACTTTAAACCGTCCATAATGATGAATGGAAACCATCCTTAACCACCATTAATACAGCGCGATGTGTTCCAGACTCACTGGAACCAACCATTCATTCCAACACATGAAAAAAAAACATTATTTATCTACACAGATTTTGTCGTGTGTCCAACGCGATATTAAAATACAAAATACGAACAAAAGCTCGCCATTGTTGAAAGAAGAAAAAAGTTATGAGGAAATTTATATCCACTGCCCTCGTAGAGGACAATGGACCGCTGGGCGGAGCTGAACGTCCAAAAAAAGCATCAATGAACGAATGCGACAATGTCGTTCTTAGAAACATCTCGGTACGACTTTGGATTCATAAGCTGGCGTGAAATTTGCGCTTTTCTCAGTACCACTGATTCTTATTACACTACATAGACAAACGGCACAGAATACAGAAATAGCGGTAGGCAGCCACTGAGGCTCCATTGTCATACTTTCTATTGTGGTACAAGATGAGTTTGGAAATTGAAATTTAATGGAAATATCAAATGAAACTCCGCACAAGAGGCCGGGTTCTTTGGCCGACGCTCACAGCCGATAATAGCATTTGTTACATGAATCGAAATGAAGTTATACATTGATGGTCTTCGTAAATTAAACTTTGTTTAGTTATAATGGTTCGCCTTTTGTGAGTTTAACGTTTAATTTGATAACGTTTGGGGTATCACTTTAAATTTGCATTGGCAGTTTTTGCTTTGATTCGGTGGGCGCACTTTGTCGTTGGTAAGTGATTTTATTTTCATCCGTGAGGTGATCGAATTTGATAATAAGCTGTATAATAGTACGATGTGTGGTGTAGCGAATAGTCCGACACTAATTCATAATGGAAAATCTAGAAATGGACGCTTTCAATAAAGATTGCGTTATACAAACATTTCTTTATATTCAAACCCGGATGCATTCGAAAATCAAAGAAGAGAAGTAAAACAGTAAAAAAAAGGCTTAGTATAAAAAACAAATACCACGCTGACATCGGAAATAGTGGTACTCTCAGTAGTTTTGACCTGCAGGTGTCCTTGCGAGGCCTAATTTAAATGCATTATTTACTAATTTTGCGTAATTTTTACTGTAGTAGTTTATTGATATCAAAAACCTTGTATAGAGGTATTAGTGTTGAAGTGACAACTACAATCACACTACATTTCACACGTAAGTAATAAATAACTCCAAAGATAACAATTTATTTATGACATGTATACTTCAAATTGTTTGGTTAAAATTTCTAATAAGAATCCAATTTGCATATTTTTGTTAGTTTATAATATTTTTAATGTTTGTTTATGTTTTGGTAGGCAAACGAGCAGACGTGTCGCCTGATGGACACCCGCAACACCAGAGGAACCACAAGGGCGTTGCCGTCCTTTTATAATCCACTGTACAGATATTAAGCTCCTAGAATCTAGCTCTTGTAAATATGAAATGATTTAAAAGACAATTTAATAAAATAATAAACGATATTTGATTTGTTTAAAAAATAGAAAAAGACAGACAAACTTTGTAACAATGCTGTAGTTTTTATTAAACAGAAAACAAAACAGCCAAAGAGGTTTTTGAAAAGAGATATTGACAACCAACAATTTCAATAATAGATGTTATTCAGTAAGTTACAATCTCTACTAGTGATTGAGAATCGATGTTGTTTAGACTAGTATAGCACTAGCCGCGCCATATGACGCGATATTACATGTGTTTTGATCCCTTTGCAATTTGAAATAGCCTTTCAAACCGAAGCTTTCACCCCAAGAGTTTTTCACGAGCCAATAAGGAACATTATTTTCTGAAAAAAGAATAAATATAAATATTTTTACGGTCGCTTACTACATTATTCCTTTTGTTTTATATCAAGAGTGCATACATGCAACTATTAGGGAATAAATCTATGGATAGAATAATTTTCTGTCGGTACAGTTCCCAAAATCATTTGGAATCAGCGCAATATGTATTCTTGGACCTTTGCCATTTGGCGCATTACATATAGATAGGTGCATGACACCAACTCTCTTTTGGAATACTTTAATGAGAACTTGGTGCAGAAGTAAAGTGCACATGGTCATCGGTCTACGTACAGAAACACACTTGTGCACTATAGCTATCTATTATATGGAAAAATAAAGTAACTCGATTTTCTGTAAGGATGTGTATAGTAATTAACACTATTACATTTTTGATTTTGTTAAGGTACGGGTGTTTTTTATTTTTTTTATGCCACTTGCCTACAAACAAGCAGACGGTCCACCTGATGGCAAGTGGTCACCGTCGCCTATGGACATTTGCACCGGCCCCCGTACCTTTCTAACTGAAACACAGTAATACAAGTGCACCACTGCTTCACGGCAGAAATGGGTAAGATGGTAGTACTTCCCCGGACGAACTCTGCACTAAGAGCTCTACTACTCTAAAAAATTTGTTAAATTTGGATCCGTACAGCTACTTATGTTGCTACTTGTATGCTTCAGTCTCGACTAATAAGTAAGCCTAGATAGGAGTAGCATTATTCGTCGCGGCTACCTTATAGCAAAAACCAAAACGATAAATATGAAAAATAATCCACTTTTGAGTTTTATCATACCAATTCCATATCCAACCAGCAGAACTCCGTGATTGACAGGGTCAGCCGGACAAGTGTTAATATTCAAAATACCGCCATGGTAATGTTGGAGAGGTGCAGCACTCACACCTGATTTAAAGAAATAAAAGCATTGATAATTCGCTGGGGATAGATAAACACCAATAAATTTGCACATTAAAATTGAGATGCCGCAACTTTGATGTTTTTTTTTTTCTATGTTATGTAGGCCTTCTACCAGGCATTCGGTCAACTCTAGGGTCACAGCCGTCTATGGATATTTGTAACACCAGAACCAGAGGCGTGAACTTCTTTGTCTCATGTGCCTGTAATTTCACCGGCTACCTCTCTAACGGAAACACAGTCATTCGAGTGGTAATACTTCCTTGGACAAACGCCGCAATAAGAGCTATTCGATTTAAAAAAAGCGACCCTCGCAGGCCTAAGCTGAATATTTGCTAACGATGTCAATGGAAAAGCCATCTGACATCTAATACCTCAACTTTTTGACTGTCAACAAAAAATTATATTAATACCAATTTACCGATAGAGAGAGGTCCAACCGTATACAATGTCGACCTCATGTTATCCTCTTTAGAGAATTTATAATGTACGCAGTCGGTCAGAACAGCGGCAACATTGTTTTTCTTGAATTCACAAGTCTGCTGAGCTGCCTTATACGGATAGCTGGCCTCGGACATAATTCCACCCAGGTTGACCAGTGCTCTGGAAAAAGTATTTCATTGAAATAACTGTGCTGCAAAATACAACCTGCTGAGTTGTATATTGCAGCTGCATTGATATGAGCTTTACTTGGAACCTACTTCCAATTGCCCGATCGATTTGAAACTTTGTAGTTTTTGAAGTACTTATTTGAGATCCGAAAGGAAATACCATAATTTGATGCGATCGAGTTGATCTGATTGTGGACCCACTACTAAATGGCTACTAACATCAGCTACTCGAGTCTCATATACGTTTGATAATGAGGGTCCGCGGCAAATATATATTTCTTGGAAATTTTGCTTATTTTAATAATGAGTTATATTGGTACTTGAATAAACTCTGCAATGGTTTTAAGAGATCCGTAGCTAAATTGCCAAATGATTATTTTAAATAATGTTGCATGCCTGAGGGTCTGTAGGTATTTTCTATGAACTATACAATAGTTTGCGTAGTGTTGTCCGTATAATTCATATTATGGACTAAAGGGATATTTCAACATAGGATAAAGTACAGAGCTCTACACGATGTGTTCTGCCACTCTCATGTTATGTTTTCACTCTTCAATTATTTCCTTTTAGGCTTGCTAGTTATCAATTCAACCACCAGTAAGCAGCATAGAACTGGACTAAATTTAATCACAGGATTATCGGCTATTTAAACATAAAATAAAGTACCCATATAATCGAACATCATCCGCCCCCTGTTTCATAATAAACCAGAGATATATACCATTTTGTTTGTTATGTACTAACTTATACATTACTAATATTATAAAGAGGAAAGATTTGTATTTTTGTATGTAACGAATAAACTCAAAAAGTACTGGACCGATTTTAATAATTCTTTTTTCATTAGAAAGCTACGTTATCACTGAGTAACATAGGCTATATAAAATTTTCAAAAAGTTAGGGATCCATTCTAAAACTCCAATAATGTAACCCAAGGTGTGAAAAAATTACAAAACATTCTTACATCGCGTGCGCTGCGAAAACTATTGATGATAGAATGAACAAAATAATTTAACATCCCTCGGCATCGCGGGTGAAACCGCGGGGGACAGCTAGTACATTATATGTTTACACCCTGACACAGAAAATGTTCATGCAAAAAATGTATGGCCTTGGTGGGAATCAAACTGACGACCTATGACGGGGCAGTCAGCTGACCCCTCGTTAAAGTACGCCTTGATGTTTCGGTATAAAAAATTAACTAAAAATCAAAAACCCTTGATAAGGTTACCTCATGCCGTTTTCCATTAAACCTCCTGAACATCCATAATCAGTCTTGTCGCAATCTACCAACTCTTGCTCGGAAAAGGACACTAAGTTGTTGTGTTTGATTGCGTACTGACCTTCCACGTTGCCTGTAAAATGTATTACAGTGTTTAATATTTCACCCTCTAATTATTTAGTTCTATGTCATAAGCAGCGGTAAACAGCAAGTAGTAATGCTGCAATGCACCAAGCAACGGATCGAAACCGATAGAGGCAGCTGGTTCACAAAGTCAGAAGGAGCCACGATCCTCAGCAGTTAGGGATACGACTAGAGAGTGAGAGAAAACAATAAGCAGTAAGCAGAAATTAAAAACTGTTGCGAAAATATAGTAAGCGGAATACAGAGAGCATACCACAGTACACATTAAGCAAATAAATCAGAATACCCACCTGTAATACTAAAAGCCCAACAAGATCCACATTGTTGTTGGTCTTTAACATTTGTGACTGCATTTCTTGTTCGCCAGTCGAATTGAGCCGGTATGTCTCCTGGTAAGGGATTGTCGTCGATAATTGCTCTACATGAGCCGTCTCCTACCGTTTGCAAATTGTTGAACTTGAGAAACTCTTGTGGTGTCAGATCGGAGAATTTGGTTATTCCTGTAACGGGGTACAATTTTGTATGATCAGCTAATGTTTTGACTATTTTTCACATAAGGGGCCGCAAGAAAAAATGAGAGGGGAATACATGTGTATTTATTATTCATCTTCTATTTACATAAAAATGTATGTTTTTATGTTTGTACCCTATGCCAATAGTGCTGAAACTATAGTAAGTTGTTCTGCGTACGCCTGCAAAGGTCCATAAGAAAAAAAATATATTACAATATAATTGTATACAATTTTGGACAATTACAACCTAGGCACCAACATTTTTGCAGGCTTTTATTTAGCTTGCAATATTTGTTAGTGTCTGTAGGTCACTTCCTCGGAGTTGAATTTTTATACTTAGGGTCAGTTACAACGACAATTTTATGGTAAGCATGACCTGATTCTACAGCCAGGATTAATTTTTATACATATATAGATATTTACGTCCACAAACAGAACCAACCGGCATATTTATGTACACAAATGTTAATCCTGGATGGAAATCCAACCCACGACCGGTGTTCTGGCAGTCAGGGTCTCTAATCACCAATCCAATTATCCCGCCAATTATAAGGAGACCCATCAACTTATATACATTTATTACATAGATATAGAAACTTACCAAAAACAGTATGTTCGCTTTCGGCGTTTTTCTGATTGATCTCCTCTAAATTCTGTTTAAAAATTTCAAACCTCGATTGTTTTTCGAGTTCCGTTGCGTACTCTTTGCTGTGGCGTTTGATGAACCCTTCGAAATGCTCTTCAGCTGACTCTATATCGTAAAACACCTTTTCATGAGGCATGGCAGCAGCCAGCACTCCTGCGCAAAGTGTTACAATAATAACTAACATTGTTAGTAGTTCACTAACAATTGGAAATGTAGTTATTATCTGGCCTCCTCCTTTTATATAAGTGGTTCGGTATTTTTCTTTTAATTTTTATTGGAATATTTTTTTTAAGTATTTTTTTATTGGGCTATAATTATTTAACGTTCTTTCAAAGAATTCAACGTAGGTACTTTAATAATTATACATTAATATATTCTTTTAAGTGTACAGAGGCGATTGGTCGTCACAGAAAAAAAAATTGGAACACAATTTTATCATCATACACTTATAAAAACAAGCGAAACGTCGCGAATTTGAGTATATATCTCGAATTCGTGTGCTTAACTATGATATTGTTAAACATTTGAAAAATAAAACAGCCACATATGTCAGTTTAAAAAAAAAACAATCTTGGAGGTTCTCAGTTGAAGGCTGGCTTCCGAACCAGTGATGGTAAGTGCCCATTGATGGCCAAAACTGATTGAATGTTTTCTTTTTTTTAATACAAGTTATCTTTTAAAATGTAATCCAAGTCACTAATTAAAGTGAATACGAATGACATGGCACTGTAGAAGTGCTGTAATAAATATATGAAAAAGTATAGTGGTAAAGTTAAGATCCTAGGAAACTCGATTTGAGACACCTTTCTTGTTGAGGTATCGTTATTTTTCATCCAAAAGCATACAGTGTATTTTAATTTGTACTATAAGACTTGTGTTTCACCACAATCTATCTATGATGATGTAGTAGTCGAAGGTAGGTGTCGGAACACATCGGCAGGCCCTTGGCGACAGATTTTCAACTTGAGGGTTGTCGTCAATCTACCAACTATCCAAATAAATTCTATGTTGTTTATTTCTTACGCTTTCATAGCTAAAAGACTGAACTTACCTTGGCTTAATTTGGCACACATATAGCCTATGGTATAGAGAAGGACATAGGTTACTTATTATCTCAGAAACGTGGGTAGTTATATTTCAATCAATATGATAAGTACTTGCTTAGTTTCGATTTTAAAAAACATTTAATTCAGTCACGTATTTTCCCCCCTCTCTCTCTTTTATTTCGCCTTTATAAGCTAAAGGTAGTTGATGTTTTTAAATACTTCAGGATGATTTTCCTCTTCATCAGCATAATATTTGGCGAGAATAATGTTTTTGCCATCTTCGAGTTTATTACTCTCATTGCGGATACGAATTTCAAGATCGAAAAATATGCTTGCTAAAGTCAAAAGTAACAATTTTTCAGTGATTTCAACAAAAAATATGTCACTAAGTTTTTAGCAGGGCATCGATTCTGTAAGGAAAATGACGCCAGCTCAACGGTGCGTCGTCGCATTCTCTATGCTCTGTCTCTTTCGTTACCTACGCAATGACGTGAGAGGTAAGCTAGAAGAGGCCTCGTTGCGCCGCGACCCGACGTTGTTTGTACTAATTGAATAGGGGGTCTGATCCTACACAAAATTTTCTCGAACGTTAATATTAATAACAGTTATTTTTATATCTATTGTAATGTGAGGGTTAAAAACTTGAAATGAATATGAGCAATTATTTTCTTATCTTCATGAAAAATATTGAATTCTTTAGATAAGCTTAAATATTTTCAATAGATAGATACTTTTTATTTTATAGCATTCTAAGAATTTTTATTTCTGCCTATTCGAAATTGTTTTGTAATGTAATGTTCATAATATAGATCAAACGGACCAGTTGGCTAAGTGGTTTAAGAACTTGACTACTACACCACAGGTCGCGAGTTCGATTTCCACTCAGGACCAAATTTTTTGCAAGAATGCAGATATATAGACTCTGTGTCTGCGTGTAAATATCTAGTTACGGAATAATTTATTTAAATATAGGTAGTATATGTAGTTAAATTTAGGTTTCCATAGTATCTATAAGCTCTGTTTCGTGTGGGATCCGGTGGCCGTGTGAAAAGGATATTTTCATATTCAGACTATTACCTTAATTGGTTATCGATCTTTTATAATCACCCCGAGATTTCAGTGACGCTCCCTAGGGATTTAATATTTTCCCGGAATAAAAAGTACCGTATGTGGTTCAGAACATATTCTATTTGTGTGCAAAATTTTATCATAATCTGTCCAGCCGTTTATGCGCGATAAATTCACAAATATGTATTCCAAATTTATCTTAATTCATAATACGATCCGGTTTCATACATACGAGTACATACATTTCCAACAATACCACAAGTGTGTCAATAATTATTATCCAAACAATTGTTTTCTAATGCAAATATTTGTCACCAACATTTTATATTGATATCGAAATTCTTTTTCACAACCACAATGCAGTGTTGCCATGATTACGTTTATAAGCGTTGAAAGCTATACTCTCACGGGCGAATAATTGGACGCAGCGGGTACCAGCTAATCCCGGTCTCTATTCCCGTGCAATATTGTCCTCATCTCATGTGTGCACCAGCCTTTGTGGTGGGTTTAATCAATTAATTTTATCGTGTGGACTGGTAATAAGGATGATGCGCATGACTTGTTCTAAATACGAACAACGATTGAAGTGGCAGTCGCACTCATTCGGTATATTTCGTGTATCATTGTCACCGGCTTTATTTGAGCTGAATCGATTTTGTATGGCTGATGGATTGGAGGTTTGATACAGTTTATACAGCCATTAAATGAATTTAGAATCATCATCATCATCATCATCATCAGCCTATCTCCGTCCACTGCTGGACATAGGCCTCACCTAAATTAGAATAATAAAAAAAAATTATAGTGAGATAGTTATTGAAAAAAGAACACTAATGGAAATCAAACCGTCGCGTCGTATGCAATGAAAACGTACAAACCGTAATACAAGTCCAAATCAATTAGGTAGCAGACTTGACATTTTCGGCATCTAATAAATAGGCCGTTTTGACAGCGTTTTGAAGACTTTGAACAAAAAATATCTCAATTGCATTACAATAAGGTTTCTCAGCATCGTGGTGAAACGTTTCTCAAAAGTAATTAATATAAATTCTCTATGACATACTTAGCTTCTGAAACGGGGCTTTTGGACCAACAATTGAAATAGATTCCACATGGAGTGTTGCGGAAAAATACACAATGGTCTATCCTTAGATCTGCAGCAATTAATTGTTTTTGTCACAAAATTTACATTTTATTACCTTTTTTGGTAATAAAACAATTTCTTTTAAATAAAGCGTAATCCAAGAAGGATTCTTAGATCCTGAACATTTAATTGTTTTTGTTATTGCAAGTTCTTTTTCTATCGTTTTTGATATTTCTTTTTTTTTAAATAAGGAACAATTGTCGGCCTTTCAAACAAGACCTAACTGTTATCCCTAAAGCTACGGACATTTAATCCGACCTAAGACGAATACACTACAATACAAAGTTTACACTTCAGTTGATACAAAAAAGGTTGGAGCTACCTCCTCGAGTTGTTAATGAAACTCTTAACAAAACAGATAATCCTGGTGCCTTCGCGTCTGGTAATGCTCTCGTGTGTATACAGAGGTTCTATTGCTTATTGAAATTAAATTTCGAGCTACTGAAGTAGATAAGTCAACTGTCGGTTTAGAAGTAAAAGAATTTTTAATGAATGAGAAATTTGGAACTCTTTGTTGGAATGGAAACGAATGAAGTTGGAACTTGACGACAAGTACCTTGTATAGTATTGTGGAAGAGGTAAGTTTTGGTAATGTTAATTTTAACGCTTCTTCCGTTTCCTATTATGGATATATGTAGTATTAATAAAATAAGGAGAGTTATAAAGGTGGAAAGGAAGAAACGTGCCTGTTTGATTACAAAGGGATGTGGAACAGTGGAACGTAAGTAAATTGTTGCGAATGAAAATGCAATGAATGATTTTGATTTAGAATCTACCTTTAGATAAATGCAATATTATATACTGGCTGTCCCCCGCGTTCCCGTGAGATGTCACATGTATTATACATAAAAACCTTCCTCTTCAATCACTCTATCTATTAAAAAAAACCGCATCAAAATCAGTTGCGTAGTTTTAAAGATTTAAGCATACATAGGGATATAGGGACAGAGAAAGTGACTTTGTTTTATACTATGTAGTGATAGTACATATAGTAAGTACTTCTTCATGCGCGATAAAGGACCCACAAGAGCTAATTATAATTTTTCATATAATATTTTTAATTATATGTAAAGAAAAATATATAATTTTCTTTAATTTGAATTTTCCTGCGCATCAAACCTCATTGAACGCGCAGTGACATAACAAATGAAGTATGTGAGCTATGAAAGATAACCTATAAGCATCTCGTTATTGTCATGAGAAAACAATAATTTATAATATTTAAAATGTTCTTATAGTGATGTAGGAACAGGCATAGTTAATAATAACATTAAATGTCGTTTCTTTTATTACAGGTATGTAAGTTTATGTTAAGTAGTAACTAAGTAGCGACTCCTAGCGACTCTGACCAGGTCTTCGTCATGTAATTGCTTTTTCGCTGACTTTAACTACCTTAATGATTACAGTCAGATAAGAGTAACCAAATTGATACACTTTGATTTGAGCATACATATATCCTACTTTTCAAAATATTTGAAAAAATTATGAAATAAATCAGTTAGGCATTTTTTTTTACCACGCCTTACAAACGTATTTACCGTTGGTTTCAACGGCCTATTTATTTAATCACTAAATAAACCGACAGGAAGATGCACAAACTTGAAATCTCAGATCATACACCAGATAGCGTTCCAAGATACAGAAAACGACAATATATTTGTGAATGAACTAACAAATGCCGAGTACAAAGCGAGGATTACCGAGTAAGCCACATCTTAAGTACTGGACTAACATGAATGAACCATTTATGAATGGACCCTGAAACGAAGCGGCGTTCTCTTAAGCCCAAAGCTGCAGTTGTAAATATTTGTGAATGAAAACTATAGGGACCTTTAAAAATTTAACTAATTGTGAGAAGCTAAGGGAGAATGCTGTGGTTACAAAAAGCTTTTCAGACAGTACGCAAGATCTCAGTCTATTGACAAGTCTCAAAGATTTCAATATGTTTGCTCAGTTGGCAATGATCTTAATAAACTCCCTAGGACTCCGTGTTCACACGGCTATCTGATCTTAAATGGACAGAACTTTTACAATAGAAACTAGATAACTGATATATGTACTACCTAAACTACTGTTAAAATATATATTCGCATGTTTGTGTTTATATGTATAGGACATAGGGCATTAGACTCTTGATATGTGGTATGAAAGTTTTAACCGTCACGCCAATTTTCCCTGGCTAGTAGGTATTGTGTAATTCGTGAAAAAAAATGCGGAATAAATTGACATGACAAATATTAAATCGGATAATCAACAAAACTACATAAAATCAAAGACCACCTATATATAAGCTAGAACTTAGTGTAGAGAACAGGGTAGCTTACAACTAGCCCATAATTTGCTCATTCATTGCTTTAAATGAATTATGATACAGTCCCTCAGAGTTGTTGGTTGTCGATATCTAATAAGTGACTTTTAAGAGGTAAAAGCAAAAGATATCTTTACCCTATGGCGTTATAAATAAATAAATAAATATCCTGGGACATTCTTTTACACACGGCCACCTGGTCCCAAACTAAGCAGAGCTTGTACCATGGAAACTAGGTAACGGATATACTACTTTTTTTTTCTAAATACGTACTTATATAGATATTTATACCCAGACGCAGAACAAACACACATGTTCATGCACACAAATGTTTGTCCTGGGTGGGAATTGAACCCGCGACCTTCGGTTTGTCAGTCAGTGCGTTAACCACCAAGACAACTGGCCTGACAGTTCATTAGTATAACCTTACAATGAAACATTGAATCAATAGATGGACCATATCTTACAAGCAGCAGATAGTGTACCACATTCTTAGCTGTCTATGACTTTAATTAAAAATTAACGGAGTACTTTTTTCCTATGCGACTGATGCTTTCCATAAATTCTTCTCCTATCAATCAATCAATGATCGTAAATACTTATAGATGAATAGAAACATCTTGCAAAGGTATATGCTTCTCTAAAATTGAATGACTATTGTACCATTTTATTCTGCAGTCATACGAATAACCACCGCTAATTCATCACACAATTCCAATTCTTCATCACCACTTGATTTCCGGTTAAAAGGTGTTACGTCTAAGTTGTGCAAAATCTAGGAAATTGACCGGATGGTCTCTCATTCCATCTGTTACGACATTATATTGTATGAAATAGGGTTGAGAATTGAATGCAACTATTTAGTTGGGAATGATAGAGTATGAGATGCAAACAATCAAAATTGTAACAGCCTGATGAATGGCGAACAATTGTAAATATAAAAGTTTTATGGAACCAATATTGTATGGCGATGTATGGGTCCGGATGTGTCGTGCCACGCCAAAGTTTGCGTTGTTTGTCTGAAATATCGAAGATATATGAAAGGCATGTGGGGACAGTTTCGGATTGCAATAAATTTAAGGCGTAGGTGGAATAGAAAAATGTATGGAGAAGATGTTGCTGTCTTAGCCGCAACATTTTTTATCCAATCGTTTTCCAGTGTCATTAATAATATTCTATCATACTAAACCTAATAAAATTATAAAATTAAAAGCGAATGATTGTGAGGATGTTAGTTAATCTTTCACATTAAAATACTTATCGAATATGGATATAAATTGGCACATGCCCTAAAATCATATCTTTTTATCTCGAGAAAATAACTACTGAAGCCGCTGAGCGGAAGGCAGTGTAAAATAATTACGAAAAAACGTGTTTTTGAATTTTGACCCCCTTTATCTAATGTATTGATTTCAAATAGGATTGATTTTTAAATTTCTCATATTTATCAAAAAATGCTATTAATATTGACGACTCAATGCCACCCACTATCTATCGCGGAAGATGTCTATAGTTTCATAATATTAAAATGTTTCGCATTGATAGAACCCAACAAACGCACGAACAATCACGACAATAGGTATAGGTAACAATGACAACTGGCAAACATGTGATACTCTGAAACCTGCATTAAAAAAGACGTAAGTGCAATATTCCCAAAAAAAAATAAACCATTTTTCTCATCTCGTTTTAAGGTTCAAATTCGAACAGATCCTTCGATAGTTTCAGGGTGTTTTAGAGATTCGTAGATGGTTATTGTTAGTAAGCAAAGTACTATTGTGCGAAATAAAAGAGTAGCTAAGGATGGGCGCATTGTAGTCCATTGTGGCGGGTGTGTGTGGACAAAGGACCTGATCACGTTTAGAAATTTTTGGACAATCTTAGTTTTTGCAACGGGTTGCACCTTTTGTGCAGGGGCGGACTAGGGCACACTGAGTTGAATATTAATTTATCAACTATTCTCATTTTTATAAAAACGGTTATCTGATCTCAAACTTAGCAGAGCTTATGCTATGGCAACATAATATGTAACACATTTCATGTAATATTTTTTTAAATAAGTGCATAATCTAAAAAACACACTAATTCACAGAACAAATAGACGTTTTTATGCATACAAATGTTTTTCCCGGGTAGAAATCGAATCCTCGACAGTTATCTAACCACCAAGGCAACCGTCTGACTGTATAACCTAGTTTTATCGTAATTTCAAACAAACAAGCCTTTCTTTCAGCAAAGCTATTACATAACATTCATCGCAAAATATCTGATAGGTAAATAATTTTAACCTACCGCAAAAACCACAATTTAACACGACAACAAGTTTATTTCTGAATTAAAACTCCAAGGAAGTCGTATGAATATCCAGTGTATTGTGATTAAGAAAAACTTTAATACCAAACGAAAAGAAGTTAAGAACAAGTTAACAAGGCAGGTGCCTTTAAAAGTTTCCTCTTTATTTGTTTTAAAAATAAAAATGTTTTTTCATTTTCATTAGTTCAGGTACCTAATTCTCGTTTATTTCTTTTACTTTTCATCAACAAATATCTTGGTTAAATGTATTTTTTTCAGAAACAATCTTATGAAAACTCACTTGCTCATTTCAAATAATTCAATTAAAATCAGCTTAATAGAAGTTAAAATAACAAAAGAAGCATCGTTTGAAAATATCTGCGCCACAAAACTAGTATTACGAAATCATAAAGTTTTCACATAAATCCTTTGAAATTAGCATTAAACTACGGTATAAAGTTGTGATAGCCCCCCTGAATGCGTCCCTGTACAAATTAGTACCAGTAACAGGGTGGTATATTTCCCGAAACTACTTGTCATGTGACAATGGGGCGATTCGAGCGAATCGGCGAACCACCGCCGACGCAGCGGGACAAAACTGGGCCATGGGCCTTACAGCCAACTTTTAATGCGATCCATTCATGGCTGAACAGGGCTTCGATTCCGTAATGAAAATGAAACTAGCTCGAAGATGCTTCATTTCTATGGTCTGTCTCTTTCACTAACTAGGCAATCACGTAAGAGGGAAGCTCTCTGAGGCATCGGTGCGCCCGCTTGCCGACGAAAATGGTATTAGCTGAATAATGAAAGAGCAAAGAAACATCGTCGAACAAGTGTCATGTGAATGGCTCTTGTTTCATAATACATCAGAATATGTGGGGAAAAAAGTGACAGAAAAGCCAACTAGTTTGGGTCAAACTAAATAGCACTAAGAGATAGGGGTAGAATGGAGAGAATCGCAAAGTATGGAACTACTAGATACCGCCACGCGGTTTTAGTCCTACTAAATTGAAAAGTACTCTATGCCCTACTTCATAATTTAATGTAACTGAAACCTTTTTTCGTAAGGTTCCGTTACGCCGTACAGAAATAAGTGGTATCAAACATAAACACACTTTCGTTTTTATAGTTTTAGTAAAATAAGAATTACAAAACAGAGGACGATTTAGTTCATGGACAATAATTAGGCAAAAAGACCTACTTGGTAACAATAACAGATCATTTATTGCCTTTTTAGGGTACAAGACTCATCTCACAAAGGCTGGGCTGTTAAAGAAACCTATATTTTCCCTTAAATCGGTTTATAAAATTCATTAACAATAAAATGAACATAATTTTTACACAATTACTAGAGAAATGTTTTACACTGTCTTATTGTGTGTCAAAAAATATGATCTGCGTTGAAAATGCCATGTGTATCGCTTCGGGCGATTCTGATAGAGTGGTTTATGTCATAAGAGATTAGCGTGTAACGATGCAGATGTTAATATACTGATATACAATATGTACATTAGTCCGGCACCACTTAAGTATTGACATCAATGTTAAACATAGTTTTCCAAAAATAAAACTATATGTATTTGTAAATTATCAGTAAGAGCGACCTTCCGAAACGAAATTAAAGTCTGACCATTCATGAGTACCTGTGAAAGCCTATTTGAATAAATATGTTTCATTACTAATATGTTATATTAACCTCAAGCTTGGAAAATGATAATTTAGTCTTAATTTAGTTGTGTGACCACAATCTCACCAAGGTTATTGAATATGCGGCCGAAGTTGTTAAAAATACTGTATGTGTTTTTTATGGTGTCCACTTTCTACAACTTACACCAAAATAGTCTGGTCTAATTCGGATCGCTTAGCTTATAAATGCTACACAAATAATAAAAAAGTTATTTTTAAAGAAATTTGCCGATATTAGCACTTTATTATGTTAATAAGAAAAAAAACAGGAGAAACATCCCATCACAGTTAGCAAGTGCAGCAGCTTTTGTAATGGAACATACATACCATATATATTTATAAGACGCTACCGCTTATCGCTACGCTTACCGCCTTTCTTGTAACTTGGACCAGTCTCATTGCCGGACAATAGCTTATACAGCAATTTGGGTTCACAAAGAACAGTTGAAATGTTTTTGTAACAATTGTTACACCATATGTGTATATTTGTCTCGCTAATTCTCACCCCGGGCTATCTACTCTTTATCTTTTGATTTTAAGAAAGTTATTGTCTAAAATTTATTGTGTATACAAGAAATTCGAAATATTATGACTTAAACATAATTGACAAAAACCTTTTATTTTTCAATGCCATTTTTAAATGCTAACTATGGGTTATGGTCGTTTCCTATACAATGTCCGTCTCATTATTTCTTCCTTTACTTATAAGTAACATTGCAAAACAATTAATTTCATTTATGTACACATATATATTGTTTTCTTCTCTTAATAAGATATACTTTCTATTTCTTTTAAGATAAAAATAAATTAATGTTTTTGTAAAAGAGAAGTGTATTAAAATTGAATAAAAATGTTCATAGATAGTGACAAAACAATAATAACAATAGCACAGCTGACTTATCATTATCAGTTATGAATCAAAATCAAAATTCCCATACCCAAAGGACGCATGTCGTAAAAATGATAAAAATTCCAACAAATCTTCGTTTTTCCATGCCATGTGACCTCGAGGCGGCGTACCGCGGATTTAGTTTATAAATAACGCACAAATGAGTCTCGTTGGTCGCGGCGACTAATCCTGATTTACCGAGGTACCTGGGGAGCGAGTGTGGTGATATCGTGTACGGGAGCGTTTATATCGGACACGACAAAAATATTAATGGGAAAATTAATCAGGGAACGCGTTTTTTTACGTGGACACAAAGTTGTTTAATAATGGAGTTCTATTTTTGAATGTCCTTTGCTATAATAAACGTATGTTGTTTCCAGTAGCTTATGAACAACTTTATAATCGGTACAGTATCAAATAAAAGAAATTGCGATGAGGTTCCTTAGCTAATGCTTAAAACATTCGATAGACTAAAGTAACAAATAAATATTAAAATCATATCAACTGTTATTGGAACAGATTTGATAGTAATTTAAACCGTATTTTTAGAATGGTCTGCGCTAATCCTTTTGCTAAAAGTGGCATTTATGCAAAGTTATGTGACAGAATTTTTCCAAGAGATATAATGAATCCAAATCATAAAAAATACCCCACCAATTTTTTTGCATCAGTTTAATCATAGAATTCTCTACTTACGTATCATCATAATAATCATTATTTTCGTTTAGCTGTCCGTAACTAAGCCATCAAGAATCAATAGGAAGCGAGTCCCCTAGCATAAGGTACTAAACCAATTGAAACCATCTCTCAAACCCCATAGTTTTCTTGCCTTCTATTCAAATTAAACATTTTTTTTTTCATTCATCTCCATGAAGAAAATGTGTTTTTAAAAGTATTCTTTTTACGAATTCAAGTTGTCTCTTTTGTAAAAGTGAAAATACTTTCAACCCTGACAAAATTGACACATAATTGAAAAGATTCCCCAAGTAGGTATTGCCAGTGTGACTTAAACTTTACCTCACAGAGATTATAGCTCATGATATAGAATTAAATTTTCAATTTCTAAAGGTGTGTGCACATTAACATAAGGGCAACACTACACCCAAGTTCATGATGTCAAAAGCGCGCTGAGTGAACTGCAGTTGCATGATAAATGTGACAGCGGTGGATATTAACGTCGCGACTATAAATAATATCGACGTTCAAGTAAATATCTATTGAATTTATATACTTGCCTATGAAGGTACCTAGCTTAAAGCTGCCACCACATTTGAAAATAATTTTCCATAAAGCAATTTATAAAAAATTGCATAATTTATGAAACATATTTAAATTTGGAACTTGTACCATTATCGTATTACTTTTGGGATTAAAATATACTCGAGATAAAATTCTCGCAATACCATAACAAAACTTGCATCGTCTTCAAATGACAAAACCCCTTAAGGAGTACTAATTCATGTAAAAACCGCTTAAACTCCTCACAAATCAGCCAGCACACATGTCCTGAAATTGTTATTGATTGTATATTGTACAGTGGAAGGGACGCCTGGGCATAATTCAGGATTTCGTCGCGCTGTTTGGACTCTAACGTCGCGGTGTGTCTCATTATTTATTATTCTATGGTCGAGGCGTGAAGGTGTGACGTATTGGAATGAACGATCACAATTGCATTGCACGATTTGTTATCATTGTATAATGATCTGCTTCTTTTATGAATAGGGTATCGGGTTTGATATCGATTTGTATAAAAGAGGTGAGCATTATTGTTAAAAAGTCTATGTTACTGAATATTTACACTGATTTTAGCGATTGGTTATCACTTGTAATATCCTACAAATATTACAAATGCAAATGTTTGTATGTATGGATTTGTGTCACTCTTTCACGCAAAAGCTACCGAACGGATTCGGATGAAACTTAGTACATATATAGATGGGGCATACCTTAAAATAACATAAAGGAGGTAAAACCGCATGGAACAGCTAGTGTAGCTATCTTTTTTTACGTTTTCACGGCTTAACGGATCTTTATGAAAGTTGGTAAGATCAATTATATCTTGAGGAATAGCCACCGTTTGTCTCGAAAGATAATCTTCATCCTTTATAACGCGGTTGAATCCGAGGTCTGGAAAATAGCATTTTCATAATAATAACAGTGAGCTTACAGTTTATTTTGGTGTACGTGGTCAACGCAATTGGATTACATAGTTTTGGATCGATAGAAATATTACAATTTCAGAAACGATTTTGTTGCAATCAAGTACTGGTGCATGCAGCAATCACAACGTAAATATAATCGCTCGGGCTTCAAATTGAAACTACTTGCAACAACGTTACTAGACCCGAATTTGCAATGCAGGCCTGTCTCCTAAATTGACAATGCGTTACAAACCAAATCCCATGTAAGCATGCCAGAATAAAATTGTTGCGTTAGAAATCCACTTATTTTGCGACGTAGACAACCATCACCATATCACGGCTTTAACCTTATCTGCTAAAATTTAAATCAAGTAGGTTGGTCAAACTCAAGAAAATATTAAAAAATTATAAAAATAAGTGCTCCTTTGGACGAAAGACCCATTTTCCAAGATCCCCTGTGTCATACAATTTACCAATAAAAGGCTTAATTTATTTTTTTACATAGTAAAGGTTTGTAGTTGACCACGATCTCAACATGCTGAGTGCCAAAGGTAGCACAGAAAGTCTGGAGGGAACTGGCTCTCAAGTGTACAAGTCGGAATGCTCCGAGAGATGCACTGTGGCAGATTTTTTAGTATTTGAGAAAATCAAACTAATCAAAAAAACAATATGGTGACCCTTACCAAAATTAACTACATACTTACACTAATACCCCTAAAGAAACAAAAGCTTCTTCCCACGTCTTGCCACACCTTCAACCCCGGGGCGCTGCCACCTTTACCTGAGAACTGTTCCGTGAGGCGGGGCGGCACACGCTGGGATGCCCGCCCAGTACGGAATGTGTGAGGGAATTTACAGACGTGAGGTTCTCACGTTTAAGAGAGTTTTTGATACTATATCGAGTTCCCATTCCCAAGTTTTTGATATAAATATCGCACACGATATTTATCGAAAACTACTAACTGTCATTTTAATACATTTCTGAAATGTTTTTTGTAAATATTGAGTATTAATGTGTGAGAATTGATCTCACGTTTGGGCTCGGTTATATACATTTTCATAAATAATATTATTTAATGAAGATATTGAATACATTTGTAGAAATTTATAGTTTACCAAATAGATTTTTTGCTTTTTTCAACGTACATGATTTTTTTGCGGTTTTGCTTTAGTTTTATAAAAGTCAACTGACCATAACTGTAAAGCCTACAGCTGTAAAAATCCGGTGGTCATATATTTTTAACGGCATTTAAAAATAAATAAATTTCATTCATATAAACAAAATATTTAAGCACAATACATTATTATTAAATGTATACAAATTAGACGTTTAGAAACTGATTACATATTACAATACTATAATCTTAAAATATGTTTTCAAACTTCATTTGTTCAAAAATCCTTTACATTAAATCATAACCACAAACACAGCTTATAACGCCTTTCTAATAAAAATGGTGACACATCAAAATTAAAAAAAAAGTACAATAAAATTAACTACTTAATCCCACCACTAAATCCGTCACTCTGACGCGTAAATATCATTCAAAAACAAATTCCCATACACTGCAAGAAGTAAGTGCACCCCTTTACAATAAAAAAGACATTTCAGTCATAAAATTACCATCAAGTATAATTAGGTGTATTATATTGTAGTTTGCACGGTGGGCAGAGGTGGTCGTTCTATTTGTCTATGGTCATAGACAAATAGAACGACCATAGTGCAGTGAATACGTCATGTTTACATTGTAAATGAATGTATAATTAAATAAGAAATATTGCAGACGTCATGAGAAGATTACCGTTTCGGAACATATTTGAATATTTATAGGAGATTTTGTGGGTTTCCTTGTTAGTCAGAATTATTATGGTAAGAAGAGCGGTAGGGAGCAACACTAGACGGGAGAAAAGTGTATTTTATTCAGAACTACCGAAAAATTTGTGCTTTAAAATATTCTGTCTACTACTATATAGTTTTGATTTAATTAATTGAGATTTTTTTCAACCGACCACGAAAATGGAGGTGCAAAGTTTTGATAACGTTCTTTTTAGTTTTTATTTTTCAAAGTCCATAAAGAAATAACGGTATTTGTCAAATGTAGATGCGATTTAAATATTTTATTCAATATCCTTAGTCATTCTCAAAAAATCTTTTTTATCAAACCCAATATAAAATCGATTTCAAAACTGCACAAAATTATTAGCCAGAGCAAGAGTATTTGCATCATTATTTCACGCTTTTCAGTGCATTTACCGAAAAGTTATTCGTAAAAGTAGGTACTTGATTTAGTTATTTTACTAAATATGTATTTTATATCAACTAAGTTTTAAATTGAATATCAAATAGAGTAATATATATTATTTAATATAGTCTGGTTGAATTAAAATCGATATTAGTGTAAGTTATTGTATTATACATATAAACAAAAATTCTAATTATGACTTTATTAACGTATAGCCTGTGATCTAATTGACCCAGGACAAACATTTGTGTGCATGTTCATGCATGTCTGTTTGTTCTGTGTATGGGTCAAAATAATTATATATGTAGCTATGAATTTAGAAAAATAAAAAAGTTGTATATATGTAGTATATTAGTTATCTGGTTTCCATATTACAAGCTCTGCTTAGTTTGGGATCAGATGGGCGTGTCTAAAAAGAATGTCCCGGGATATTTATTTATTTATACACTAAATCCCAAACAACATTTTGATCGCACAAATTTTCAATAAACAATTCTCTATATAAAAAAAAATAAAACGAATTCATCGCTCATTATTCAGTATTAATAACAATAAATTAAATTCTGATTCATCTAATAAGTATTACAAAAGGTATTACATGTTCTTAGGACAGCGGGGTGTCGAGTACCCTTAACTACCCCTAGTTGACTTCTCTAGTCGTGGGTCGTACCATCATGCTGCGAAGATTGAAGACTTTATGTGTCAACTTAAAATCACAATGAGTTAAGTCATGAGAAAAATGGGCGTAATAGTAAAATTTTACAGAAAATAGGCGTAGCGTAGTCTACAGAAAAAGGTGTGACTTTTTAATGCTAAATGAATTTGTTGTAGCAAATTACAGGTTAAAGGGTTAGTTATGGGAATTTTATCATAATGGGATTTTAATTTTAAACGGTGCTATTATTATTAAAACATTTTGAGAAATTCTACGTTAATTTGTTTACCTGAATCGACTTTGTAAGAATTTTTATATAACTAGCTGTCCTCCGCGTTCTCGAAGGAGTTTACATATTCCCGGCCTTATATCAAAAATATCATAATAATATATGCTATTCCAGACTATAATATATCCCTGTGCCAATTTTCATCAAGATCCGTATAGTCGTTCTGTCGTGATTGTGTAACAAACTTTTTGTTTTTGAATGTTACCTATATTAAGTATTTTGTAATTGTAAATATATAAAATTGTTATCATAAAAATTTATAAAAAAAAATCTTAAATAAAAAATTCACAATAAAAAATAATGTAATCTTGCCGAGTTCCTTGCCGGTTCTTCTCAGTAGAAGGTTGACTTACGAACCGGTTGTAGCTTCAGTAACTTTAAATTTTACCTTCATAAGTGCCTTCTGAGGGCCTAAACTAAATAAATGGTTTTGAATTTCGAACAGTCATCCATCCAAACTTTTGCATTTATAATAGTAATAGGATTTTGAAATTGTTTTAAAAATACAAAATTCGTGTTGATATTTACAAAAAAAAAGAAAGATTGCATCCGGGCTTACCTCTTCAGCGCAAACCTGTCAACAATAGGAATAAAATTGATCAAAGTTCCAATCCCTTTCAACCAAAAGGGATGTGAGATTCAGGTGTCAAAAATTAAAGACGAAAAATTTCACGTCAACAATTCCATTCACGAGTAGATTCGTCAGCGTATCAAATCTCTTTGTTGGGAAAAAAGAAAAGGCTGTGACAAAGGAATAAGCACGCAACCTTCAGATCCAATATCGTATTCCATTATTTGGATTTTAGATCTGTTATTTTAGGAGCAAAAGCTACTGTGAGATCCAATTATACATTCAGTGTTGTTACAATTCAAATGAAGATATGGATTTCGATGCAATTGCTTAAAATAATAACGAAATCAGTTGACGAATGATTGGAGTTGCGAAAGATTATTATAATTGACTAGCTGTCCCCCGTGGCTTCATTTGTATAAATGTTTATAATCTTTAAAGGTTACTAGACCAGGGTAGAAGAAGCCTTTAAAAATAATAAAAAGTGAAAAAAAATAATAGTAGGATGAAACCCTTTACAAATGGAGGGGAGTATTATAAAAATGAAAGGAAAAATAATTTACGGGCGATCTGAGGTCGGGAAGGGGTGGGGGTGAGGTTTTAAGGGTAAAAAACGGTTTTTATCGATTTACGGTAAAACTAAAAGTCCTAGGGAAAAAAGTTAAATGGCAAAGTTGTAGGTAATATATGTTAGCATAGTAAATCTTCTCCGAAAATGCAAAGAATGGAAGAGATAATGAATAAATATTTGTGCTATGTAGAAAAACATTACGCAGCATCGAACTCTGGAATATTGTCTAAGGTTTTTCTACGACTACGTTCTCCTCTTTTAGTTGAAGTAGCTGCTGGTACTGTTGTGACACTAACTGATTTTTTAATTTCGGGATACCCATCAAAGACAATATAGCTGCTTGCTGCGTAATGTTTTTCTACATAGCGCAAATATTTATTCATTATCTCTTCCATTCTTTGCATTTTCTGAGAAGATTTACTATGGTAACATATATATCTTTTTCACCATCAGAAAGTAGAGATTTCAACGAACAGAAAACATACCAATTTTTTGAAAAAAACTGATATTGTGACGGGTGAATTTTCGATTGAAAATTAGTGTGCTTTTTCGATATTAATTCAAAATAGTTTTACCGTAACTCGATGAAAAACCGTTTTTTACCCTTAAAACCTCACCCCCACCCCTTCCCGACCTCAGATCGCCCGTAAATTATTTTTCCTTTCATTTTTATAATATTCCCCTCCTTTTGTAATGGGTTTCATACTACTATTCTTTTTTTTGGTTTTAAAAATTATCGACCCTGGTCTATACGTTTCACATACGCTTATCTGATCGCAAACTAAAAATTCAAAAAAATTCAAAATTCAAAACCATTTATTCAGTTTAGGCCTTCGGAGGGCACTTATGAAGGTCAAATTTAAAGTTACTGAAGCTACAACCGGTTCGGAAGTCAGCCTTCAACTGAGAAGAACCGGCAAGAAACTCAGCAAGGTTACATTCTTTTTTATTTGTTATATAAATTTTTATCTATTCTGACTTTTTGGCTATTTTATAATTTCAATTTTACATAATTTTATATTTAACAATTACAAAATACTTATTATAGGTAACATTAATAAAAACAAAACAAAAAAAAAATATGACAAGACTACAAAATAGAAAATAACAATAATTAGGTACTTACAACTTAAACAAGAGATTTAGAGGTGCACTGTGCAGAGAGCAGCTATTTCCATACATTTTTATCTTCAATATAATGAACTACCTTGTAATACGCTTTTTCTTTCAAAACTTTCCTAATATAATTTTTAAATTTATGATCAGACATTTTGGTTATTGAAAGCGGTATCTTATTATAAAATCGAACACAATTACCAAGAAATGACTTGTTAACTTTAGTTAGTCTAAAGTATGGAACAACTAACTTCTCCCTTTGTCTTGTATTTATACTATGAATATCTAATTTTGACTCAAACATTCCTATGTTTCTACGTATAAACATTATATTTTCATAAATATATAGTGAAGGTAATGTCATTATATTTATTTCCCTAAATAAATCTCTTAATGATTCACGGGGACCCATACTGTAAATTGCACGAATTGCTCTTTTTTGTATAATAAATATTGATTCTATATCCGCTGCTGCTCCCCAAAACAAAATACCATAGGACAAGAGGCTATGAAAATATGCAAAATAAACTAATTTGGCCGTATCAACATTCGTCAATTGCTAAATAGACCTAAACAGAGCTTATATAATGGCATCATATATCTGATACTAGCTGTCCCTTGCGGTTTTACCCGTGTTCCCACATCAATCTAACATTTACTCATTATACTTAAAGTTATTTCAGGGCATGTTCTATCTATGTGCAAAGTTTTATCTAATTCCACTCGGTAGTTTTTGCGTGAAATAATAAAGAAATATCATACAGCCACAAAATTTCGCATTAAATAATTAGTAGGTTTTTTTTAATTATAAGTGTATATATTTTTGTTTTCAACTGTCTTCAGTTCTCTATTGCATGGATTTGAGTCTCATAGAGTCTTACTATTTCTACAAATAATGTTTACAAAGAAATAGTAACCATAGGTTATTTATATAATAATACAATTTTGATTCGTGGGTTTCTGGATGTAGGAGGTAATTCCCGAAACGACTCCTCCGATGTCAAAAGTTCTTACATTGATAGAAAACTTCCCTATATACCACACATATACCTATTCTTGTATTTATATAATTTTGTATGATATAATTAAGTATGGATGTGACTGCATTAAATAAAACTAGGTTAAAAAATCAAAAATTTTAATCCATAATTGGCTGTAAGTATTGGTATATATATATGTAAAAAATTTTTGACTAAGAGCTGTGGATTTTGTTGTTGAAATAAATAAATAAATAAAACTACACTATTCTCGAGCAACATAGTCTATGTTATAATCGTTAGATACATTTACGTTAGATCCGTTAGATCTCTCGGGAACTCATGCAAAACCCCAGGATGCGGCTAGTACCTAAATAAAAGTATTGAAGTGCAACTTACTTATAAATTTCTACAAATAGGTATAATAAGAAATGAGTCACTTTAGTCAATGCCTTACTTAGGTCATTGACTCAAACAGCCTCTATTATACTTGAAATTAATACAAATAATACTAATATCCAGGATGTTCTCTAAATAGCCAGTGCTTACAAATAAAGATCGAGTTAAATCAACAATAGCTTTGGCAAAATCGATTTTATACTACAATTTACAATTGGATCTATTCGTGATTCAAATCGATTATTTAATAGCCGCTGAATGCAATTTTTCAAAAGATTTTTTATCCCGTACAGGTTCCACCAATTATTCTAATAGCTGTTCAATGACTCTTTCTGAAAAAGGATTGTAAACGTTTCGTGAGTTTTGAAAATAGTTTCTTATAAAAACTGGTTGGTAGCATTGCTATCATTGATTGAAGTTAATTCTAGTAATATAATAAATAGATTCTTCTTGAATACTAATACTACAATGGTAAACTTAATTCAGCAGCGGTTATTATATTCTTTATGATGATTACATTGAACTAAACTTCTATGAATCCTCTCTTTTTCTGAAGTTGAAAGATATGAGATAGAAGATTTTTTTTTCTAATTAGTTCTATCAAAACTATACTTATATAATATTACCTTCACTATACTTCTCCATTATATGATATATTTATATTATCAGAGATGATTTGCGATAGCAAAAACGAATATAACAGGACAATAAAAAAGTTAAGACTTTATTTAAAAAGTAAATAAAAAGGAATGGAAACATTTTGTTATTAAGTTTTAACAGACCTAAAGTATTTTCTTTCCAATTTCACATTAATACGTTTTGATAAAACTTCGCCTTTCATCTTTTACAAACATTCCATTTCAATATATTTAATTCCACTTTCTACTATTGTCCAACATTAATACATTTCTTCATCCAAAAAAAGTTCAACATAAGCAATTTGAAATCTAAATTACAATTTGACAATCATTTTTATTGTTGTACAAAAAGTGTCGGCTGGCCTCACGCGTTTCAAAATCCAAGATGGCCGGCCGGTGACAAGCTGTATTGTTCAAACAGAAAAACGACACTATCGTTTTTTACCTTTTTTCCCTTTATCTTTTATTCTATTCGGCGGGAACAATGGTTGCGCTGGGCCCGTGGTATTTTACTTACCTATGCCTTTTTACTTTGCTTTTTGGCGGGTACATATTTGCTGTGATAATTTTAAAGCCTTTATTCTAACCATCGACTTTATATAACGCGGCTTAAACATGGGCTGCCTGTTGTTACTTGATAAAAATAATTTTCAAAATTGTGACAAAGACTAACATTTTCTGAACCTTAATCTTAGAAGATACTCGTTTTTGACCCTCCTCACAATAAAGAGCAGGAGGATTCTTTGTGATTTTAGGACACAAAGGGTCAGTTTCGGTTCTCAAACACCAAACGACCATAACCGACCAATCGAGTGTCTAATCTCGCGATTGTACAAGCTCAAGGTCTCGATTCGCTGCCATTGTCGTTCCACAATAAACACAATAGCGACTCGCATATTATCCATTCATATCATAACGATTATAAATACGTTTCACGGTAGCATTGTGGACGCTGTCTCTCTCCCTGAGGATATCCCGAACAAAGAATCCGTCATAATGGCTGAAAGTTCGGCTCGCACAAAGCCGTTCGCAACCCGTCATTTTCGTACCTATTGGCTATTTTATGACAATAACTCTATTGTTGTCGGATGGAATTGTGTCGGTGCGTATTGTACTCATCGGAATTCGCGAAACTGGAATTGTCTCAGAATTGGTGCGCTAACGAAGGTCGCCCCGAGCTCTGGACAGGATAATTTCCAACTTGAAAAACAACATCCATTGTTCGGTCCACGCAGATGTTCCACGCAAGTGTGAAGACGTGGTCTTCATAAAAACTAATTGGGCAATTTTAAAATGACTTACCGCGGTACAATCTGAAACAAAAGAGGGTACATTATCATCTCGTACTCGTATTCACCGTATGGACGATTGTTCTCGGCCTTCGGTCGAGTCAAGCTGTGCGTGATAATATTTAGTTTCTTCCCGACCTGGTCGACCATTGTGCTTGCTGGTCGGGCCGGCCACTTGAGCACAGCATTCTTTGTGTGGACAAGTAAAGAAATTCTAAGGCCTGTTTGTTTAAAATCTCCTTTTCGGCTTCTGTACGTTTGTGAATGGCTCCTGTTATATAAACATGACCAATTATGACAGTGTTGGTTATGTGTATTTCTCGGGATGCTCATGTTTTTTGATGACCATTATGAAGCATTTCTAAAGTACATACGCTTGTAGGCAGATGATGATGCGTAAGCGATTCATCCTTGTTAGTTAACCAGAAATGAATGAATGAAAATTGGAAAAAAAAACACCTTGACATCGAAATTTATAGGTAATTGTATTACTATAATAAGCTTCTGACCTGGTGCCAGTATAATAAGAATAATGGCAGGAACAATTGTATAGGTGTTACAGTTGTCCCTGTGGGAACTGATACTTGGCAAATCACACGAACCTCTATTTGAAACTGTAGTATCATTCAGGGAACGCATTAGAGTGGAAATATTAACTGATCCTATATCTCGAACTGTACCCAATTTTATTCCTATTTCAAATAATGTTTTTCTTGTAAAAAAAATCAGGTTAGCTCTTATATCTCCACTATAAGGTCCAATATCGTCGAGCATGTTGTTACGAATAGCAAATTGTGTGCGGTTTAGAATGATTGTTTATCCATTGTATGACACCCTTTGCTTTCATAGAATTAGCCTCTCTTGTCTTACGCGATGGTGGTCAGATAACAAAAGCTTTGAATGGATTTTTAATTTGGACTCTGGGACTGTTCCTTTACTTGCAATAACTGACGTGAACACAACCATAAAAAGTTTACCAAAGTAGCATCGACTGAATAGATATAAAATATCATTGAAATTAATAAAGTTATTTGTGTATTGTTGGTTTGTCAAAAGGGAGTTCCTGTTATTCTTATATTTGACCCTTGTGTAAGTTTTGATTTGATATTGTTCTTAAAAAGTCATAATCCGGAGTATCCACGAAGAATAATACCATCCCAACCGACCTCTAGGGTATCGTTAAAAGCGTCTAAAAATGAATTTCGATGACCGCGTGCACTTGACACCTTCATAATCTTTAATGAGTAATGCACTGAATTGTAAAAGGGCCTTAAAAACAGGGCAGGCAATTGCTCTTAAAAAGCCTTTATTTTTTTCATGTAATTTAAAATCTCAGCAATTTCTTATAGTATCATAAGAGGCAGTTTTATTAGAAAAATAAGTAAGTATTTCTCAATCCAAGCTACGAACAGTAAATATAAAAAGTACCACTCTCTCTTAAAATAAAAAAAGCCCAATAAGTTAATATAATCATCATCATTAATTTGGAATTGTTTAATATGTTACTCTCCTTTAAGCCGTTCAATCGAGCACATGATTTCTAATAAAAAGAAATCTTGACTTCCAATTATATTGACTTCAAGTCTTCAACTGTTTCAAGTATCATTAAACCTACTACATGCATACAATTTAAGACATTAATTGTACAATTATTTTTAACCATTGTTACGTGGAACGGTAGTTAGTTTCTTTGTGGACCGCATTTTAGTCAATAGTGCGGTCTCTGTCTCAAATCGATAGTTTGAACAGTAGTTTTCATATCTTCAATTATTACTTCCGTCTTTGAAATTATTCTCAGCTTTTTTTTTTATTGAAGACTATCTTTGCGACCTGCAGTTTCAATGAATTCCAGGGGGATCTAATGTTTTCTGGGATTATAACATGGCCTGTGTCCATCCGGAATAATGTACCTTTTTAACGGTGAAAGAGTTTTGCAACTAGGTGTCGTGATCCGAATATTACCCTCCGCATATTTATATACAAACTCACAAAATTTGCTCGCTATTTATAATATTAGTCTAGATAAGCTTTTCGTCCTGAGAGTGGTAACAGTTGAGCACTACTCAAGATCCTTTCACTGTGCTATGTTTTTCAAACGATGTGCCAAAAGTTCAAGGTCATTTTATGATTTGACCCGACCTTAAACTCTGCACTTAACTAAACTATTACTCAGCAATCGCATAAATTTTGTCTTATAATGTCTAAGCATCTTTGTGTCTGTTTATTTTGGTCGAATCCGTATACCCAGATCCAAGCTTTATAGTAACTGATCGGTGCATGACTGAAGTGGTTTTGGGAGTAATATATTGTTACGCCAAGGTTAGACGCAATAGTAACTGTGTTATCTCAAAAAGACATTTAGAAATCTTTAACAAATAGTATATAAACTAGTTTTATCGATATCGATAGATTATGTACGACACTATCCCAGAGTGGCACGTGGTCGTACAAAAGACCACTTCTTAGACCACTCATTACAGTTTAATGGTCTTACTTTAGAAGAAAAAGTCTTGACACATACAGAGGCAGACAAACTTAACTTTATACTTGAAGATGCGCATAATAACTCCTATACCAATTAAGTTAAAGGTGTGTTTGGATGTAACTAATTATTTGGTTACTGTTCTGATGAAAGATACGTTATTTAAATTCGACGTTTAAAGTGTCAGATAAATTGTCGACCTCAAAATTGGTTGTTCGGATTCACAACCAGTAATTACTAAATTATGTTTGTTTGGTATTTTAATTTGATTTTTTCTATACTCATCTTTATTAAGTGAGTGACGTAGTATTTTTCGTTGGTAACCTTAAGGATTTAAAATTTTGGATCAGCGATAAAATTAGAAGTATAATTTATCCATGAAGGATTTTACAAGCCCTTATAAATCGTCATTACTTTTCTTTTTTTTATTTTACAAACAATAGTAACTCAGACATTATTAGTAAATACCTATAGCCAAGAAAGTTAAAAAAAAATGGATTAAGAGCAAAATCATAAAAAATATTACAATAAACCTACTTTAGGAGCATAGCATTATACAGTAAACATATACATTGACGCAAAAGGATAGGTAAAGAGACTGGAGGCGTGTGTGTGTGACATGTGATGCTGGAGGAGGATGAAGAGGCTCAGCTGTTTGAAAGAGAAACTAACCAGAAAATACTATAGAGGGCCAAATAGAAAAGAAACAATAGCAAACTGAAAGAGAAAGATGTTGGCCATATTGTTTACACGACCAACTTAAAAATCATAAAAGTAAAGATAGAAAGAGACTACGTAAGGGTAAAAGCAAGGATTCACTAAATGGACTAAGTAAAAGCGATAGTAGACGTCGTCGTATAACAAGGTACAGGAAGTCGAAGCCGCAAATAATAGATCAGATTGGAAAATGTCAAGAACACCGACAAACAACCAGACAGTCCACCTGATGGTAAGTGATCAACGCTGCCTGTGGAAATTTGCAACATCAGGGGCATTGGCATTGTTGTCCCCTAAGACGTTACTTGTTTCCTCACATTAATATTTAATATCTGATTTCCATAGTATAAGCAGTTAATAATCTCTATAATAACAATAGTCTTTTCGACTCAACATGAACTGTGAATTATTTGAGTATCATAATATTTCTGAATGGAAACAAGTGACTCAAGTGACGTTTGACAGAAAAGTAAATAAATGAAGGTCAAGCCCAAATAGCAAAATAGAATCGCAATAAAAGGTGGTGGGCCACGATATTTGATTTTTTTCGTTCAAATAAGGATTACCAAGATATGATAGGACAAAACAAATTTCTGAAGTAAAATCATCAATTTCTTATTGAATTTATTAAGTTTAAAAGGGCCTGGTAAATTACAGGCTCATGTGACTTAACAACTTCGCGTAGGGTCGACAACACATTGGCGATGCCCCTGGTGTTGCAAAGGTCCACAGGCAGTATGTAAGTACCCATTCTTTTTTTTTCTATATGATTATTTGTATTGGTACTAGCTTCTTCAAGGCTAGAGTAAATAGGCTCTTAATAAACTAGTGCGCTTCAACATCAAAGATTGCATCACTGCTTACCATCAGGTGGAATCGCAGTCAAGTACTAGTTTATATTATAAAAAAAAAAAGCTGTTCCCCCACGTTTCCGAAAGATTTAACATTTTACCAGGATAACAAGTATGTATGAATTCAGGTTAGTTATACTATCTATGTGCCGAGTTTCAACAAAATCCGTTCAGTAATTTTTAATCAAAGATTAACACACACCAAACCACAGATTACTTAATAGTTACCAAACCATCCTCACAAACTTTCGCATTACTAGTATTAGTAAGAAAACCAAACATGTTCATGCACACAAATGTTTATCCTGGATGGGAATCGAACCCTTGACCTGTTACGTGGCAGTCAGGATCTATCCACCGAGCCAACTGGCCCATCAATTATAAGAACTTGTAGTAAACGCTGATATAAATATCCGCTATGAGTCAGTCAGAATACTTTTTTATGTTCATTATCTAAGAACATCAAAGTTCAATGATATCATGCACTCGTGGACTAACAAAAAAAGGATCAATAATGAACCGCTTCGGACACTTCGATCACTGGCATTTGGGAACCAGTTTGGTACCGAGCAGACACGATGACGCCGACTTACTATGGATTAAACCGACTTATTTGAAAGTAGTAGTAATATTTGCTACCTGCAAAGGTTTTACTAAGGCCCTACCCGACACGTGTGGATAAACGTGACTGGCTTTTGGTGTTTGGATATTTTAGGACTTCTTCACAGTTTTTAAAGTATAAATTTCTTTGCTTTCCAAATTTAAGCTTAGCGAATTCAATGTAAGCTAAATAAAACAAAATGTAAGTTAATGTTCAAAAGTTTGTGTTTTTGGTGATATGAAATTCAGCTAAACAGTTGCCATCGCGTAAGGTATAGGGCTTTCATCCCGGGAATAAAATGTCAATTTATTTAGTATTTGATAAAAGGCTTACCAATTATTTACTTAAAGTGCATTAAACAACACACAATTAAATGAAAAACATAGATATTCTGGCAGAATGTATAACTTTTAATCTAATATATATTTTTTAAATTATCTAATTATAAAAAATGTGCACGTATTAAGTTTAGTGAAAAATGTATTAGTTTACATTATGGTACATCATTATTACATTTTTGTTCAAAAACACTTTCAGACTTTCACAGTCAGAGATAATATATACATTACAATTTAGAAACAATTTAAGATATTTTTTATAGCATTTAAATGTGTGTTATTCTGTTGTAACGTATAAATAATGACGCTAAGGGACAGGAAAGCAACAAACGTTTAATATATAGTGATAAGGATCAGTTGCACTGAGAAGGAAACAAATCGCCCAAATAGAAAAGAAACATAATTGGGTTAAATCCCTAGGCGGTAGCATGTCATTTATAAAATAGGTACTATAGTACAGATTTTGCGTTATCATACTTCAAAAGTTTTCAAAGGCTTATTGATGATTATAAGTGATGATTTTGTAAGAGAGGTACCATTCGATTCACCAAATAAACAAACGCATTTCAATACAGAAATCAGTGAAGAAATAAATGATCTTACGCATTGTCGAGCATGAGTGCGTTCGGAAGCACACTAGACCTTTCATTGTCATTAAACTGCATAGTCATTTTAATCAAATTTCTGAACGTTATTTATCACCCCCCCCCCTCTCTCACTCTTTAAGAAATCATTTTTTAAAATAAACACAAAGAATGCGTTCGGAAGAATGCGCTACAAAAATACGTAAAGGATTTGATGGTGTGTTCGTTTTTTAACAGGTGTACAAAGAACCTTCTGGGTTGCCGCTTTATAGTCTATCGGCTCTATGACCTCATGAGTTATTATACATTTCTAAACCTTATTTGAATAGAATAGGGTTGATTTTCAAACGATTATAAATGCGCGATTGGTTGTTTTATTTGAGTTAGAGGTGTCCAAACTAAAGGCTTACTCAATGAACTTTTTTTTTGCTGTCTACTTAATGCCATTTTGTTTTTATTCGTTACATACACATGTTTTTTCTATGAGGACGCGCCGCGGCACATTCCGTTTGATTAATATGCGAGTATATATTGTACAGGGTGTAGCTAACTTAGATATTATGCGATACTGTTACTGGATGAAGAAAAAAATAAAAATACTATAGGTCATTTAAAAATATTCATTAGTTACTACTAACTTCTTGATCGAGTCTATGTCATTCTGCATTTTTATAATATTACTGTAAATAATAAGTACATAGGTGAGGTCTATGTCCAGCAGTGGACGGAGATAGGCTGATAATTATGAATAAGTACATATAGTCATATTATCACGCCGCTTATCCCCGAAGTGACTAGTCTGAACAGACCCACCCATCATGACATGTGATGTGCATTGTCGCTGTCTCTCATTTCTAAACAATGAAACGTTTATATTACCTTGCCTGACCTGGAAATTGAACCCAGGACCTCCGAGTATGCCGAGCTTTATACCACGCGACTACAGGGGTGAATGGAAAAATACATTCCCAATTTAACCATTTATCACAGCGAGTATTCAGTTTAAATGTGTTTTATGAATGCAATATTATATACCTACCTATGTAACTGTTTTATATAATTTCAATACGATTATAGCGACTGGTATCAATAAATATTAAATACATAACTCCGCCCAAACAATTGAACGTGAATTATGTAACACGCTGTGCATAAAGTTGGATTGATCGTATCTCAAAAAGGGTGTTTTGAAATTTCCTAATAGACGGCTTTATACTTTGTTTTTGATTTATTCAAGTTCCATTGGTAATTAAAAGTGTTCGCTGTTGTTTCTTTTCATTTTGTAGGTGTTGTTCATTGTTGAAGTTATAAAACGATTGTGTAAAGTTTTTATTGTGGTGATTAGGTAATAGAAATGTGTTGGAATATGATATTTAATTTGAGTACAAAAAGCTTAGAGTGATTTGTTTCTACCCACTAACTACTGCTACTATGCTTAAACCTACTGTTATTTTGTTTCATTTTCGAGACTTAACTAAAGTCAGTCCACACTCCACCGGCGGAACAGCGTAGTAGCGTCCAATACCACCATCCCAACTCATCTCTAGCGTATCGTGAGAGACGACTGAAGAGTTTACCGATGACACTTACACCAAGTGGTCCACAAAAGCATTCCCAAAAAGGATTGGTGTCAGGTTGGGGAGCGACTGTACAAAATCGTACAGAAAGCGTACGTATTGCGCCGATCCCAAATTATTGGGATCAGGCTTTATGATCAGGGCAGGCAAATTATGAGTGAGGTTGCCAAAAAATCCACATTGCCAGGTCATACCTAAGATTGTACAAAAAATCAAATAACTAGTAAGTAATTCCGCTGGATCTCCTTCCCTGTCAAGTCTCAAACAAGGAAACAACAGAAAATCTAGGAAACGAGGTCTGGTGTGGTATGGTTTTACTCTAAAGTTGAAAGTCTGTCGACAAGCACTTAGTCCTCACTTGAGGGTCATTCCTCTTCAGCTACTTCATCACTTGCCACTGTAAGATTGTCAAACACAATGAAATTAGCTGTTAAAGGCTTCTAGATCTCGATACGTTTAGTCGGCCTGTTCGACTCCCGGATCACCCAAAATCTGCATTACGGATTTGATTAAAACTTGGCACATAGGCTAGGGTAGGCGCCCCTGGTTATATAACCAGGGGCGCCTACCTCGAGGATGTTTTGTCGCGACCTCTATGCTGTCTCTGTCGCTTACTACGCTAATACTACTAATCACGTGAGAGGTAAGCTCTCCGAGACCTCCGTGAAGCGGCTCGCCGACGAAGTTTGCATTAGCTGTATAAGGGGTAGGATAGAACACATAGGATACTTTTTATCCCGAGAAAATTTACCATACCTTGGAAACGTGAGTGAAACCGCGGGGAGAGTAGATAATTGTGCAAACATGTAATTTAGAATTCAATAGCACAAAGACTTGTAGCGCCGATACACTTCTGACGCACAAAAAAGAGGAAATAAATAATTTATTTATAAAAAGAGCTGCTTATTCCCATAGAACGGATGTACCATATCATATCCTGATACTATTATAGATATCTATAACACAGATACCCCACTTGTTTTCGCTTCACTTGATTTGCGCAAAAGAACCGAATCGTGATCAATAGTGCCGATAAAGCACCGCCGATATTTTGACAAAAAATATTGAATGAGGTAAATATGTCTATTATAATAATTGATTTTTATATTTTCGGGGTCTTGAAATGTACTTTGTAAATGTTGTGAGTTAATTTCAGATTTAAATGGTTGATTTAATATCATTTTATAATAAAAATTTAAATCTCGCTGTACCCGGCATGCGTTGCTGTGTGACGTTGTTTTTTCTTCTTTTTTTTAGGAAACTTCACAGGCTTACACAGATGGAATTTTACTGAGTTGTTCTCAGTAAAGTTTCTTCGCTATCAGATACACAGTATAAGAAGGCGTAGGGTACAGACATTCATCTTTATATAGGTATAGATAAATAATCCTAAGTAAACATGACAAAACCGAAATGACAGCTTCACAGCTAAACTGCTGAAGCGATTCGGTTGAAAATTGGCGCAGAGGCAGCTGGGATTGCAGAAATAATTCTTATTTACTTATCAGCAAACCAAAAGCTCAATAACTAAACTACTAATAAATAAATAAGATCTAAAGTATGTACGGAACTCCAAGTTTTATTCTCCAACTTTGCCAACATATGTAATAATCCACTATTATCTATAATTAAAATAATATACAAACATTAAATCAATCTTCGACAAATAACGATAGAGTTCAAAATTACGTGAAAACTCAGATCATTGTTACTTCTAAATCATTAAGCATGGTTCACATGCGCGGGACGAACTGCCGGCCGGTTTAATACCGCCCCATTAAACCGTGTCGAATTGTAAGTTTGCACAACAATCGTTCTTTTACTCGAATCGGCGTTTTTTCACGATTTTTAACGCGACCGTATATTACAATTGTCATATAGATAATGGTTTACGCAGTGCGCTTTATACTTGTTGTGTGTTGGTGTGGAAATTTGATTAGTTTTGTTGTGCAGTTGTTAATGGTGGAGTTTACGCGTTTTATATAAATCAAACGTTTGCATTGTTGCTAAATAAATGTGCTTTATTGGAATAGAGTGGTATATTTACTTTTTTTTACGTTGTGACGCTTCCAATTTTCTTAAAACATATTTCGTTTAGCTCGTCGAAGTCACTTTTTATGTGAATCTTCATAAAACAAGAAATAACGTACAGTCACAGTATATTTCTTTGAAATTAAAAGAACTACGCCACTTTAACAAAACCGAAAGTCGTTTATAAACCATTCTTCACGGCGAACAACAAAAGGTTTTAAAAAGCAAAAATATTCATATGACTTCGGACCCGATTACCGGATACGAGGGCGACATGATAAAAAACCCTTTTTCAAGTGTTAATGCCGTGACAAATGTCAAATTTATGCGATGGTAGTGGAAGCGAGCCACCCCGCTGCGCGTGTGTACCGCGCCTTAGGACCGCTCTATACCAAACTGACCCATTGCGACAAATAAAAAACTGAATTAAAGAGACCGCAGACTTGTGCTAATATTAATAAGTGTTATCGTTACGCTTATTTCTCGATAACTATTAAATAAATATATATTGACCATTATCCCCGACGAGGTTAGATTTCGATGCTGAGGCCCACAATACACCGGAGATATTTTCAGCCCCAACGTGACACATAGTAAGCATATAGTTGTCTTGCAGGTATGTTATCAATCCTAAGCTGCATGTACATAACCATTTGTGAAAAAAAAACGTAAACTGTACCATGCCCTGCCCGGGAATAGAACCCAGCATATCCAGTCTCAAAGCCGGCTATACACTCTTCGACCACCGTGGCTTGATTATTATTTAACTAAATTCTAGTTCAGAACGGATATCATTGACGCCTCCACGCATAATGCTAAAACAGCCCGTTCCAGGAGAATCATAGGTAACACATAACATAACATTATGTATCAGATAACTGCTCCATGTGGAATAGCCCCAGCAGCTAAGTGTGAATATCCCTTTACAATATAAAGTCAAAATTCATATATTTTACGCCACATCTGTTTAATGATACGGTTAGCTTTAAACCTTACAGTGGACAGGGACATATTAACAGGTTGTTTTGTGTTCGCTCAGCCTTACGGTGACGTCACTCTTGATGCACAGTAGCTGTGGAAAAGGCATAATCGAAAGATTTTGTTCCTTCTTATTATTATTTGTGGCCGTGGTTTTCCCAAGGGAGTACAGCATGGGGTTCTTCAAGAAGGGTGAAAAGAGATTTTTGCAGGGTCGGGAACGCGTGAGTTATACCCACGGTGTTGCAAGCGTCCATAGGCTAAGGTGACCGTTTACCATCAAACGGGCCATCAGCTTATTTGCTACCTTAGAAGTATAAAAAAAAATCTTAATGTCAATTAGGCTGACCAACAGGCACACGGTCCACCGGATGGGGATTGCAGTTCTTCGGAATTCGTCCTGGAAGTACTGCCACCTTATACACTTCCGCCTTGAAGCAGTAGTGCAGTGTTTCGGTTAGAAAGGTAAGGGGGCCAGTGAAGTAACAGGCACATGAGAGTTAACAACTTCACATCTCATGGTCGACAACTCATTGGCAATGCCACTTGTGTTGCAAATCTCCATAGGCGGCGGTGACCACTTACCATTAGATGGAACAACTGCCTGTTGTTCACATGTACATTTTTAAGAGTTAAGGCTACCTATACTAATATTATAAAGAGTGATTTTTTAAGTTTGTTTATATGTGGCAGACAATATCCAGAACTACTGTACCTACCTATTTCAAATATTCCTTCACTATTCGAAAGGTAAATCTAAATACACATTCATCATCACACACCCCCACACAATTACTCATACTTATAGTTTTTATTGTTTAGATTTAACTTACTAAATTCTCTAGAAACAATTTTTCTAATATTTAAGAAATATTTGTCGCTGATACAATTTTTTTTTTGTTACGATGTCCGTGGGGTGGATACATGGTGTCCTGAAATACAGGGTTTGCCTAACATAGGCACCAATCACCCGCCATTTTGGTGCTTTCGTAAAATTTTGGTAAATTAAGTTGTTCATATATTTTTTTAGTAACTTGTTCTGGGAGATAAATAAAAAAAATATTATTATTAGGTACATTATTCCAGATGGATATAGGATATATTTGAATACTGGGATACATAACATCCCTTGAGAAAGCGGGTGAAGTCAGTAGGACGGAACATAGTAATGAACAAAGTGGGGTTCTAGAACCGTTAGCTATGGAAATCCCTGGGCTGGTATAATGATGATGACGACAAATATAGAATATTTTCTTCGGCGGATATGACTAACAAATTGTTTCATTTTATGACGAGATTTTTTCCTTTGTATTATAATTATGCGCGTATTATATATCACCTGTTTCATCTGCTCACGTCTGGTCGGTTTCCTTCAGCCACATTTTGGATTGTCGAATTAAAAGCTAAAGCCTTGCCTCAATATCACAGCGGGACGTAAATCTCTAATCACACTTATGAACAAAACAACATTATTATATACGTTGACACCTAATATTCACCAATTTAAAATTTACCATCATATCAGACGAACTTAAATCTTATTCTAAAAGAATTAAGGCTGTGTTAAAATGCAACTGTGTGTTGTATAAATCTTGAAAACTAATTTAAAATTCACCTTCACTTTAAATAAATTTCAACTCTATCTGAAAGTCGTTAAGAGCTAAATATCTGTTTGAGATGCAAAAACGCCACAGCGAAACCAGTGGCCGTATTTTTTTTAAAAGGCAATACTTCGCGTTAATTTAATTTGTATACGACCTTGTATTTTGATTAATAATCAAAAGAAACTGCGGCGACATTTTTTGAATAACTCTTTGAGGTTCAAATTGCGGCCCATCGTGAGGTCCAGTTTAATTTATGATGCATTAATTATGAAGACGATAATAAGAAATTTATTTCTAACAGGTTACTTTCGGGTGATTCCAAATATACACAGCGTTTAAATTATCAGCAGATACGGTAGTACTGTCGAGAGAACAATTTGGAGACCAGCTAAGGTACTGTCAACATCATAAGCATAATTTTAGGAATTTATAAAAAGAAGGAAATGGATATTATTGTGTGACTTCTACAGTCCCTTGCGGTTTTCGCCGCGTTTTCGAGGGATGTAAATTTTTTTCGGGATAAAAAATCTAAGTTACTCCCTATAATACTTGCTATCTGCCAGTGAAAGTCCCGTCATAATCGGTCCAACCATTGCGGAGATAAGCCGCAGCAAACAAACACAACAATAAAAAAAAAAATTTTGTTATTTAGTACCTACCGTATCCTGTACTGTCATAGATTTAGTAAAAGCTATTATTTGGACTACACAAACATACACCTTTATTGTATTTACTTGTATAAATAATGTTTAATACTCGACCAACGTACCAAATCTAAGAACTAATAATTTCAGACGATAATATGAATTTCAGCCTTTATCCCAAATTGCAAAATAAATCGAAAGGGGCATACTCGTGTGCTAAACATTGTTAATATTGTAATCCTTCAGGACACGTCCGTACTTTCAAAAAGCTTTATAATTTCTCACGCTCAAGACTGTGGCTCAAAAATGGCATTTTGACATTTACATGAGTCCCGCTGGTCCGGAAGCCATTTTGGAATGTTAATTGAATAAGATGGTATCTTATAATAAGTCATTGTGTCGCAAACGGGGCGCATTATCGCTGATGTGCTCCTGGCTTTATAAGTTGAGATATTAACTTTTGTACACCGACAAACAACGGTGTGGTAGTGGTACTGTGGTACTCATTTCAGTATTAATATTGTTATAGTATGAGTGTATCTATTGCTTTATAGAACTGAACTAGGAACTTAACATTCAAAGTCATTGTAAAATGTTTGGTTTAATTTTCCTGGTGATAGGGATGTGTACTGATAAGTCAAATCAGCTTCTTTTTTATTAAATGTCAAAACGTATCAAAAGTCTTTTCTATGGAGTTGTGTATGAAATCGCAAGTTGTGATGTACAGCACCAAAAAATCTACTCTTTGTAGTCAGATTGGTACTTCAAAATCATATTAATTATAAAATTTTGATGATATTTGAAGTAGTCGTGTATTTTAGAGGTTCATATACGCCGGTTATTTTAATTTTATCTTGTATGCAGGATAGATCCCCATTTAATTATATTTTTGATCATAGCTGAATACACTTTTAATAAATATGAAATATATATGTATATTAAACAGAAAATAATAATTATTCAGAATTACTTACTTAATCTATTTCAATGCAATTCTGAGATGCCATTTTTTCAGTTAAATGACTTTAGCACTGTTTGGTGGCAACCTTTACTTTGCGTTTACTTTGTCTCTTTCGTATCTACGCAATCACATGAGACGCCCGCTTTCGGAGGCCTCGTTGCGCCGGCTCGCTTGTATTAGCTTAATAATAAAGCTTAAGTCACGTAAAACAAAAAAGAATTGCAATTATAAATATATAGACTGATTGTTAGTTTAGTATTAACAAGATCGGCACCAAAATCCGGTATTCTGTACAAAATGCAATAACAAAAGAAATATTATAATTTAAATAAATAGTATAAACATTTACAGCTAGGCATATAACAAATGTTTCACAAGTTTATAGCTGGGCTACTGTGGATGAACAATAAAAACGTTCAGCCGTCCGGACGGTCGGACAGGCGGACAGGCGGACGGCTGGACTGCATGATATATTGGGACCAATTAAACTGGTGTTGTAAGTTCGCAGAGGCTTCTAATGATGAGCTACTGGCGGTCCCGCGGAGGCATAATAATGTATCAGAGATGGCATGCACAAAAAATATATGAATTCTTCTGGAAGTGCAATGATAAGCCTACTCTAGGCATGTTACGGTTTCTGTGCCAGTTCCATTCTGCGATGGCGTGTTACTATCTACTCAATCTATCAAGTCTGCAGAACCACTACCTAAAATGTTAGAGTCTGACTATCAATAAGAGCCTGTGAAAGCCTATTTTATTTCATTTAATTTGATAAATATTAGAACTTTAAAATACTTAAATACTATGTAGTTCCTTCTAAAATTCTCTAAACTATGGTGAAATCCATATAAAAATCTATTGCGAAGTTGAAAAGTGACTAAAATTGTAACATTGTAAGAATTAGTGATTTAACAAGTGTCATATTTCATTATTGTATAATTAATAAACACATTATTTATATTTCTTGACAAATCAAATGTAATTATTACAAAATTTTAAAAAGAAGTCGCTATTGATTTCACTAAATAGTATATTAGTATAAGTTTTTATTCATTTTCAATATTAATCAGCCAGTTATTTATTATTTTTATTTGTCAGCAACACTAGTAAACCAGTTATAAACCAGAACTTGTATAAAATATTCATATTTCATTAATTAATATTTCCAAAGTCTATGTATATTTGTATAGATTTATAGTCAACATAATTATTTTAACATGCCCATTCTATTGCATATTACGTTCATAAATCTATATTTAACATTCGGACACGTTTACAATGTCGTAAAGTGTTTTTAATTAAGGTAAGGAATCACACGATCATCGGCAGAATACGTTTATAACCTTAATAGTGTACCAATTAGTGCAAACACCATTAGATCTAACATTGAGAATCGAGTATCAATCACTGATTTCAATGTGATGCTTAGTTTTAGTTGTAATGACAAATAAGTTATAAGTTTGACAGGCCAGTTGGCTTGGTGGTTAGCGACCCTGACTGCCAAGTCGCAGGTCGCGGGTTCGCTTCCCACCCAGAGCTAGAGTACCCACCTAGAGCATATCCTGGAAATATATCTCACGCCATATGTTGGACGTGTACTTGGCGCGAGACACGATTGTGTCTCCGGATAGGCTATATTGTTATCCCAGGATAATGTAATATCCCTCGAGAACGCGGGTAAAACCGCGGGGGACAGCTAGTATCTATATATGTAGGGAATTTAAAAAAAAAGTAGTATATGTAGTATATCAGTTATCTGGTTTCCACAGTACAAGCGTTAATGAAAAGTACGTTTAATCTTATTATTATAAATGGTAACGTTTTGATGGAAGGATGTTAGTTACTCAATCACGCCAGAACGTATTATTTATTTATACTCTTAGGCTTTACCTTTTTATACCGATATAATTAAAAATTGTCAAGAGCTTATTTTTTTTTAAACCAAATGGGCCGACAAACAAGCAGACGGCCCACCTGATGGGAAGTGGTCATCGCAGCCTATAGACATTTGCAACACCAGGGGCATCGCCAATACATTGTCGACCCTGAGACGTGAAGTTGGTAAGTGTCATGTGCCTGTAATTTCACCGGCCTCCTTACCTTTCTAACCGAAACACAGTAATACAAGTGCACTACTGCTTCACGGCGGAAATGGGTAAGGTGGTAGTACTTCCTCGGACGAACTCTGCAGTAAGAGCTCTACTACTCAGATAATTAACTTTCCATATCACAAGCTTATGATATGGAAAGGGACATAGGCTACATATTATCTAGAGAACGCGTGTGAAACCGTGTAGGAAAGCTAGTCAAGCATATAGTACATAAATAAGTCATGCGTTATTTGACAGATGGAGTGTTTTAAGCGTGGGTAGTTCATGCTATAAAAAATTACAACCATACCATGTACAGAATTGCTTTACTGCCTTAACCATACATACAATATTAATATATGATATTTATTTTATTTCTGTATATATATTAAATGGAATAGCTTGTTTTAATGTGTATTATTGTGGAGTTTATTGGCGTTTTTATTCATTGATATTATATTTTGACTATGTTAAAAGCTGTTTGTTAAGTGTTTTTTGCTAATAACGTTACAGCCCGCCTTATGGTAAACGGTCACAGCAGCTTTTCTATTTCTTTTGGATGGAACGAAGGTATTAGCTTCTGATAGCTCTTACACCCTTACGCAGACAAAAGATCACAGCAGCCTGACGTTTGCAACACCAGGGGTATCTAAATCTACTTTCTGGAAAATATCTCTATTTAGGTTTAAGTAACCAGCTGGTGCGCAGCGTATCAAATAGTTAATGAGTAATATCAAGACAGACAATCAGACGCCTTCATTTATCCCCACTGAGGAATAAAAATATGTACTTACAACTGGCCCTGACAATCATTAGTTTTCCTGCGGATTCACCCTGGTTTCTGAGGCATGTAACGTTTTTCCGGAATAAAAAGTATTCTATGTGTTAATCCAAGTTATACGCTATTTATGTGCCAGGTTTTATCAAACATCCATTGATCTATCCATCCATCCTTAAAAACTTTCATTTTAATTAATAATATTAGTCGGATATGGGCAATTTTTCTTTTGGTCGTCAACTTATGAGTTTAATCTCAAACGGCGAATATTAATACGCAATACCGATCGAAAATGTCAAAATTCTACTTCAATCGCAATCTCGTCCGAAATAAAAATAAAAAAAATAAATAAAAAAAATAATTTCGGCCATAGCATATCTCTTATTTAAAAATGATTCAGAATAAAGCACACTGTTTATTTCGTCGTATTTATTGACCACATTTGTCATTATCAAAAACATCACGTTTTTCGCGAGATCATAGACCGTTTAAGTTTATTTGCGTTTTATGACTATCTTATTGGTTATTCGAAAGACGAACATTGTAGTCGAGTAAAATCCCTCACTTTGTAATCTTCCTAGAATTTGAACAGTCATTTGTTCATGATTTGATTTTGAACTGTCACTTTATAATAAATTCAAGCAATTAACTGGAATACGGTCAAATACCACATCCCGATCGTCCATAAACGTTTTTTAAACACTAAGCAGTGTGGAACCACATACTAAACGTCGCCTATAAAGATGGAATATAATAAAAAATAATTGTTAACATAACAGGTCGGACATTCTTCGGATGCCACGACACCTTTTGTTTGGAAACACATTTGGAATCACCGTGCAAATGGATTCTGGATGATTCGACACCGAGTGATATGGAAGATTAATATTTTAAGTTAAAACATTCGTTGAAAACTTCACATAGAGTTGATAATAATATATCATTCATAGAAGTAGCTCTTAGTGCAGAGTTCGTCCGGGGAAGTACTACCACTTTACCAATTTCCGCCGTGAAGCAGTAGTGCACTTGTATTACTGTGTTTTGGTTAGAAACGTAAGGAGGCCGGTGAAATTACTGGCACATAAGATTTAGCAACTTCACGTCTCAGGGCCGACGACGCATTGGCGATGCCCCTAGTGTTTCATATGTCCATAGCCAGCGGTGACCACTTACCATCAGGTGGAGCGTCTGCTTGTATGTCGGCCCATGTGGTAGAAAAAAATAACAAAAACTTCACATAGAATTGTTAAATGAAAGTATTAACTAGTAGAGGTATTGCAGTGTTCGTCCGCCCGCACTACCATCATACTTATTTCCGCCGTGAAGCAGTAGTGTACTTGTATTACTGTGTTTCGGTTAGAAAGGCAAAGGTAAGGAGGCCGGTGAAATTACGCTATTATTCGATAGCTTCAGTAGCTCTGGCCTATACAAAGGCCCAAACTAAAAGGATTCATGTTTTTTTCTTCTCCAAGATGATCTAATATAAAACGGACTACGGTTAGCATTAGGTTATAAAGATTAAAAGAGCACGTCATAAAATCTGACATGGATACAACTCATAAATTTCACGAATATCCAAATTCGCTTCGTTATACCTTACATTTAATAATGTAAGATTAGTTATTAGAATTCGAGGTCTTTGCGGTTTGTTTGTAGGATTAAGTTGGAAAAAAATCCGTGAAAAGGGTTGTCGTTTTGATGTTAGACGATAAATCGATTTATTATTGTTATCCAATTTGTGATATATGGGTTTCCGGTGAGGGATATAAAACAGCGGGCTGATTACGTGAGGTTGTTGCAATCAGTTTCAATTTGAATCAGAGGAAAAGTATGAAGAAAACAGATGAGCGAAGAGTTATTAAATAAAAAATAATTTGGGCTGGGCTTTTACATAAATAGATGATAAAATATAGTATAGGAAGGTGTTAACACCTGTTCGAGTGAAATTTAGAGCGCTATTTAGCAGGGAAGGGCTTGAGGGAAGATTTACAGTAGCACCTAAAGTACTGATACTAGATATACTTGGGAAGAGGTTTTGCCTTACCATTAACTCTTATTACTTAACCTACCAATTATTCGTATTCTGAACTTTTGAGACGACGCCTGACAGCCAAAAGTCTCAGCAAAAGTTAGCGCCATTGCTTAGTATTAATTTGAAACATTTCGGGATTTCTATGGATTTGAAATTGTTGCAAATTGTAACTCATTAGAATAAAATAACGTTATCCTCATACTGGTATCGAAATAGCGAATATATTTAAATAAACATAAAGAAATAAGTTGTAAAAGAAGTTTAATATTTTAATTATGATAAAGAACACTGTCAATCACTAATTGCCATCAATTTATTATTGCCTCGAACCAAAACTATAACTATATTAATTAATTTAGGCTTGAGAGTTATTTTTGTATTGTTCCCTAAAAAAGGAGCCTTTTGACGTACAAAAATTTCATAGCCATAATTTACTATATAGCTTCTGAAATTCATTTCATGAATGTGCAGTTGAACTTTATAACAAAGACATAGGGTTAATTTTCCAATTACATTTTAAATATCAAAACGTTTATCATCGTCAAAATCATGAAACTAGCATCAAATAATCGTGTTCTCTATAACATTTCCGAGATATTTGTATACCAAAACAATACAATACAAATAACAAGCACAAAACAAAGACAAAACATTGTATAAATCATCCGATACCGGCGATTACTTATAAAAATGACGGTGTCTGGTAACTTATTACCCCGTCACGCCATAATGGCGTCGCGGCAAAGACAAAGATGCCGCGCGACAAGTGTACTTCTTGATTAAACTTTTATGGTTCTGTAGGATATCAAATCCGGGCTATATTGAGCTGTTCGGGTAATGAGTCTATTGGTTCTTTAACCGAATCGAACGACACTATTTGTCATTTATCATTTTCATTTGGCAATGAGGCAGTCGATCAGTACAGTTGTAAAAAGTGATAGCATCAAAATTATACTTTGCGGAGTTTCTTATCGGTTATTCTCCGTTAAAGGCTGTATTCCGGACCGGTGAATTCAGTAGTTTTGGCCATTTCGAGCTTTAACTAAATAAATGGCCTTGAATGAAAAAGGCTGCGACGAAACATCGTCAAGCTTGTGACATTTACCTTACAGAATTAAACCCCAGGGTGTTTTATAGAGGATCTCTAAATTATGACAAACGCTAGCCCGCCGCGAGGTCTTTTGTCAACATCAGGGCGTGTTATCGGCAACATCTTAAAAGCGGTCAGATTGGGAACAATAAGTGAATCTTAAACGTTGTGCTTATCACAGCTATCACGGATGCGTTAAGGTATGGTTTCTTTAAATTGTAGCTTGTTTTATGAATGCATAGAATATCTCTTATTTATTTAATATTAACTGTCTCCCGTGGTTTATATTTGTATTTGTGTTTGTATCACAGATCCATTATGACATACTGTAATGAATTGGCCTATGGCGAAAACTCAACTCAACGAATTATCGATCTGTATTTTGGAAGTCTACCCAGAGAACTGTAGATATAAGTACATGATTATTAATTCTTTGTAATCCTAACTAATATTATGAATATGAAAGTGAGTTTTTTTGTAAATGTATTACGATTTCACGGTTAAACGACAAAACCGATCTTGCTGAAACTTGTACACACATTGCCTATGGTGTCGAGAGAGACATGGCCTACATTTTACCCCGGAAGCGCGGATGAAACCGCCGGGGACAACTAGTAATGACTATAGGGTCATATTTGAGGATAAGCATTTTTTTCTAGGCCAAATTGCTTGGAATACAGGCTCAAGTAAACTCCACCTTAATAAAGATCAAAAGTTACACCGAACTTCGAAACAGTCAGTTCCCTCGCTTTGTGATATTTTCGTAAATATTTTGCGTCTCGATCGCAACTTCGATCTCCATTGAGTGAGATTCGTGAGATGCGACCGATACAATCGAATGACAATCGATTTTATTTCCAAAACAATCGCTCGAATCGGTTCATTGTGACGTGTTTTAGTGATAAGCATTTTTTTTGGTTATCGATGTATTTGAAAGTGAATCTTTTGACGTTTATTTTCAATACTTCAATGTGATATGTTTGTTGGACGAAGAAAGAATATGCCTAATTTATTTTTTTAACTTAATGTCCAGACATTAAAACAACAATACTATTAATAAATTAATTTAATATAATCTATTGAAAAATTATATTTGAAAAATAAATCAACTGTTTGAATGCCATGTTTGACAAAACCTATCTGCCTCGCTATGTTTGTTTTCGTACAAAATGTGGCTTTTTATCCAGCGGCCCCCAGGGACACAGACCAAGTCGTCGTGTTATTTATAACCAACACTATGCTGGCTGCAAGGAGTAGCGGTGGCTGCGCGGGGGCACACGCGGCTTTCTCAAAGCCTCCAGGGTCAAAGGTTCTCGAGTAGCGACCACTAACTGGAAAGTGCCGAGCGTGACGACCTCTCACCAGGTGGCCAGAACTGGTCACCATGGAAACGCGGAAGAAATTACGAGAACCCTTATAATAATGATGAGGTAAAACATTAAACCTACACTATAGTGTCAAGAATGGGTATTTTATTTTATAACCCTAAGACCTAAGTAACGACATTGCATCTATTTATACTAATACATAAATCTGTAGAATCTGTCTGTACATTTTTTTGCAAACTATGTGATCAATATTTGTTTCTATGTCCTTTTAAAACTCAAGAACGATTTTACCGATCTTGATGAAAATGATTACAAAGTGAGGACATGTTAATATGATATCGATAAAAGCGGGTGAAACCGCCGGGGTTAACTAGTAGTTTATAAGTTGCCTTCCTAAGTTCCTAATACACTATGGACCGCTAAATTACCTATAGATATACCGAAAACATGAACAGATAAAAAAAAGTTAACTTTTATACTTTTTAACCAAAGGCTTTATAAGGTGAGCTGAGGCTGAATACACATTGTCGTTCTTAGACCGGTGATCAAACTACAAAGAGGTTTAAAAATGTACCTTAACCCACCAACATAAGCATGCTATGTTATTTTTTTCTAGTGCACCTTGTTATTGAGGATGTAGAGTTTAAATTGCCATAGTATTTGGTTTCTAAAACCGATTTGATGTTGGTTAAATGTGGTTCTCATAATAATGTTATTATTTGACGCTTTGAATCGTGTGGGTTGATGATCATAGCCTATTCTGTTCGTAAAGAAGTAAGCATACAGCTTTTATTGTAATAATGACATGAACGGTACGCGATTTTTGAAGATGATTCCGTAGGTAAGTAATTTAATTTATTTTTCCTTTTTTCCAAATTATTTTCTTTTGATTTTAGTATTTTATTTTGATTTAAAATTCGGGTCCGTAAAAGCTATTTACATTGTTTACAAATCTATATATATATATAAAAATGTTATGTTGGTTTGTGTACGCTTCAAAAACTCATAAAGTTCTGCAGTTTAATATTTTGTTTTAAAAAATAAGATGTCGAATATTAATGTTTATAGACCTATTTTAAAGATTATAGTCAAAATAATGAATTCATAATTTCTATGTTCTATGGGTTCTTAAGCCAATAACGCCAACGGGACCCTAAATTTCACTAGTTAAGCTATACAAATATTGTTAGTGGTCCAAAGAATAGATTAGAGCTGTAACGTAGGATTTTGTTAAAAAAGCGACGTTTGTTAACGGACATGATCGCGGATATTATAGCTTATTATTATAATAGATTAAGTAATGATTTCCAATGTGGGTATTATATGTGACACTATACCATGAATACCTTATAATTTATCATGGGAAATAAATAATAATCGAATGTATGGAGTTCTGTATGAAATAGCAAGTTGTGACGTCATAATTGTACAGCATCAAATAACATACTCTTTGTGATTAGATCAGTACTTAAAAATTACATTAATGATATAATTATATAATGATAATATTATAATTTTCGTATATTTTTGGATGTTCAATACACTGGTTAGTGTTTGATCATTTAGTTTTAATACAGGACAGTTCCCTATTATAATTGGCGTTGGTTTTGGAAAGTTCCAACCAGGAAAAGATCCGTAACAAGGGCACTGTTTAGTGGAACTTACGAGACTTTGTTTTTGTAATTAGAATTTCATAATTAGTCTTTCTAATTATAGAGTTATAACACGCCTCAGGGTCGACAACGCATTAGCCCGGCAAATGTTCAGAGTCAGCGGTGGCAACTTACCGTCATGTAGACCGTCTGCTTGTTTGTGGGTCTACTTGTCAGAAAAAATTGTATGTACATATTTTTGTCTAACACTAACTGCTGTTATGTGATTCTAATTAATTTCTAACAGATCCTATATAATTATTTTCTTCCAAATAGTTTTCTTTTTTTTGATAAACTTGGAACGAAGGTCTGGAAGAAGTCTTGATACTTGTTAATTATTATCCAGACCTACTTGGCTTTTGAGGCAAAATTAGGAATGTTACCTAAAAAGTACATTGATTTAACTAATTAACAATTTTGAAAATATTTGATCAATTATAAATAACACTGAACCTTTTGTTAAACAAATTCAAGATTAAACTCAGAAACAAACCAAAAAAAGTCAAATAATTAAATTTATTTATAACTCAGGATATACCTTTTCGAAACAAATGAATAGACAAAATGTTCAATATCCCAAGACCTTTTGCATGATCATCAAAACAAAACCATATTTACTCAAACAACAGCACCGTACCACCTGCTCCACCACACCTCAAAACTAAAACAGGTGACGTTCAAAATTCAAAATTTACGCCCACAACATCGATTTACATTTGTTCCCTTGATTTGACCTATACTATGGAAACTCACAATTTATTCACATTCATCTAGTTGGATTACTGTAATTGTTCTTCGCGATTGCTTTTTATTAATGTTCAGCATCCTCATGTAATTTTTGTGACTCTCGCAAGTTATTTGTGTCTTGTTGAACAACACATGGAATTATCAGAAACATCGAATAATTTCAATAATTCAATTTAATGGAATGAAAGGTGCTGTTCTCTGACGGGCGTAAAAGCATACTTTTATGCGGACAATGCAATCGAGTTGTTCTTACGAACCAATAGTAGCATTCTTTGAAACAGTGACTTGATCCGGAGCTGCGCCCGCGCCACTCTGGACCACATTCCAGTGCCAACGCGGCAGACGAAGCGTCGCCGACAATATAAGACACACACACAGATAAACATATGTGGATGTGTGTAGGGACGGGGAAGGGAATGCTATGTTCAATTTCTAATTATTATCGAATGGGAAGTTTTTAATACTATTCTGTAATAAAATTTTGAAAAGTTTTAAATCAGAACCGATAAAACTTTTCAAAACTCTGTGTTTCTATGGGAAATTTTCAAACCGATTATAGAGTATTTCAATTAAAATAAAGAATCAAGAAGATAATAATTGAAACGATATAACCGAACGATCAGTCGAAACCAATTCTCCACACCCCCCTTCAAAATGAGACACATAATAAGAATGGACAAATGAATAAGTAAGTTGAAGCATTTATACCACCGATATACAGCTGCATACATCAAAATTATATGACGCCTACGCAGCCGTTGCATAAATATGCATTTACACGCATAATTTGAACGGAGACGTGTCGGCATTAAACATGGAATATGCATTAATGTATTGTGGACGTCGCACGCACAGAGACTTCAGCTAAAGGTATGTAGCGCTTAACTCTAAATATAGAGTAAGAAAGGATTTCAATCAGGGAAAGGATTAGAAGGTATCGTAGAAATTAATGATAGAAGTATTATTGTGATGATACAAACATAAAGAAGGTTAGTCAATTGGTGAAAATAAAATGATTAACATATAATTAAGGCTGGGTATATGGACATTTGTTACTCTTTCAAGTGCAAACTACATATTGGATTTAGATGAAACTTAGCGCATAGATAGTTTATAATTTGGATTAACACATAAGATACTTTTTATATCGGAAAAATGTAAAATTCCTTGAAAACGCTGGTCAAACCGCATTTTGGGTGCAGTATGGTTCCAACTATAAGCATGAACTACGTGCAATAAAACTGTAAAACGATAGTTTCAATCCTTGAGTTTTATTACTATAATTTTAATAATTTTAGAGAAGTATTGAAACAAAAATATGCCTTTAGTCCTTTTTTACAACTTTTCACAGATTTATGATCTCGGTTAAAAATTAGTTCCATTATCAAGCAACAAAAGCAAAATTAAACACAAGAGTACAAACACGGGCATTGGTCCTAAAACGCATCCCGCAGTGACGCCCGCATCTAAAGCTTTCACCACAAAACTAAACACTGTAACTAAGCAGAAGTCAACCTATTGTACAATTACACAATATATTGTTTATGTATTGATGTGAAATACAAACGATACAATCTACCGTATCCCAAAAATGGCAAAAATCATTGTCTATAACCCCCTGTGGATCACAATTCGTAATGACAAGGAAAGGTGTGGTGAAATCGATACAATTTTATCTTCCCCCATCAATTGAATAGATATTCAACGCATTCTAACCTTTATCACACCGAAATATGGTAGCGATAAATTTAAAAACGAGATCATAGTATCCTTGTCAAATGACAAAATTGTCAATGCACTTTAAAAATGCAACATTACATTTAACATTTGAAATAGAGTTCAAAATACAACAGCAAAGAAACGTAAGCCCGTGAAGCATTGTGTACTTATTTTTATTTTTTCGCTTGTAAAGGATCATTACCGTGTATTGTTGGATAATTTCACGCGTTTGGTGACACTACAGGCGTTTCGGGAGAGAATTTAGCGGGAATTTCGCTAAGAAAGGATCGTATGAATAAATGTTGGCATTGGTAGACATAATTTTGGCTTACAGTGGCATTTGGTGACTGTGAAATTTGCAAAAATGTATGCAAACATAAAGGGTCTCCATGGGTACTTATTTTGGACCACTTTTCTTTGTAGTGTTTATGACTGGACTTTCTATTTGTTTTTCATTAAATAACGTTATTTTTAATATCACTATCATAGAATACATATATAATAGAAGTCTTATTAAAATACTAGCTGTCCCCCGCGGGTTCACCCATGTTCCCGAGTGATGTCATACTTTCCCGGAATAATAAGAATTCTATCTGTTAATCCAGGTTGTAAACGTTTTATCAAAATCCGTTCAGTAGTTTTTGTGTGAATGAGTAATAAACATGCATAAATCCATCGACAAAAACTTTAGCATTTATAATATCAGTAGTATTCGCTAAATCCGCCTATACAAGACGATCTATTGAGTCACTAGGCAGGTGTTCCATTTGTCCCCTAAATAATAAATCTACAACAATTAGCCTGACAATGGGATGCGCGTGAGCAATATCAAGGTGTGCCCAAACCGATTGTTGACCAATTGAACGCGTTGTGCAATGTTACAGTTTCACTTTTGTCATGTGATGTTGTAATTCATATTGTGCTAAATAGGAGTGCCGATGTTGAATTTAAATTTTGTTTTATTGTCTCATCCAGTTTTTTTTGTGTCACAATCTGGGAATATTTTTAGTGTATAAGCTACATTTGTATAGTTCACATGTAACATAATTGATAAAGAGTTTGAACCTGAATTATATCTGGGCCTAGGTGGCTTGGTGGTTAGAGACCCTGACTGCCACGCCGCAGGTCGTGGCTTCGACTCCCACCCAGGACAAACATGTATAAATATTTTTATAAGTATGTATTTAAAAAAATATTGTATGTCATTTATCTGGTTTCCATAGAAAAAGCTCTGCTTAGCTTGGGATCAGATGACTGCGTGTAAAGGATATTCCCAAATATTATTTATATCAAAATATGTATATTAAATCCCTGATTATTTCGTCTATCTAATTTCACTATTTTAACAAAACGAGAACACCCTCACTCAGGAGGAATAACAAGTAAAAAATCTATAAACTACAATAAGATTTAACAAGCACGAATAATATATCGACTTAGAAACGACCGTAATATTATTTGACCATTTTACTCTGATCCTTACCTGACTTCTCCGGCTCACTCTTGTTAACGTAACCACATTCACCACTTACCGGCTCGCATGTCTATTTAAAATGGTTGGTTATACAATCTAAGTTATTTACATCGAAAGGTTTTTCTTACAATCGAAAACGGCCGATTCGAATTGAAAATATGGGACGTCCGTTGGGAAAACTGTTACCGAAAGCAGGGGCGACAATAATCCGATTTCTTTTTAGGATTGTTATTTGAATACATTAACAACCATCTTGAATTATATTCCTTACCTTACAAACTATAATTACTGTGTTTAGCCTTCACCCCGCAGTTACAACCGCGTTTCCATGAAGTAATATTTTGGGATTGAAAGATCTAATAGAGATGTTGACTGACAGTTAGCAACTTTGTCAAAACGAACGAATGTATGGAGTTTTGTATGAAATAGCAAGTTGTGACGTCACTGTACAGCATTAAAAGATCTACTCTTTTTGGTACGATTGGTACTGAAAAATCATATAAATTATAAAAAATTTATCACATTTGATGTATCCGTGTATTTTTGGATGTTCAATACACTAGCTAGAGTTTGATCATTTATCTAGAATACAGAATAGTTCTCTATTCTATCTAGGTGCTTTAGTTTTATCTAAACTCAACCTTAGTCGATACGAAATTAAGTAAAAGAAAAACTCGAACACAATTTGGCAAATTTATTAGTGGAATTAAAGTTAGTAAAATAATGATTATAAACAAAAATGGAAGTTTAATGAGTGACCATCAACTTTTATTTCAAAAATTAAACTGCCGTGAAATTCTTTGATAATATCAATATTAATTACACATCAATCTTAAGAAGCACAAAAGTAATTTTCCGTTGTTCTGTTATTAAAGAGTAAGTATTATATGCGAGCTCTTTGCATATAATAATAATAATATGTACATTACCATACAATATCGTCCTGACCTTTTCCCGAATAGATTTTACATTTGGGACTGACCGTTACTTCTGTTACGGTGTGTATATTTACCTCTAAATATCAAATTATTGGTTATAAAACCTTCATATAAAATATTATGGGTTACTTTATGTAACTATTTCAAGTTGCATTTTTAGGGGTCCATACTACTATGGTAAAAATATAAACTCTTATTGTGAGACTTCGTTGTCTGTCTGTCGGTATGTCACAAGTTTATCTCAGCAACTACAAATGCTTTTCACTTGTAAATCGCCAGCGTGTTACCATGGTCATCTTAACGTTAAAGAAGTCTCAACTCAATAGTATTCTCCTAATTACCATTTTCATTTAAAAAAAAAGCACTGCACTTAAATCTAATCAAAGTTTTATAAAACATAGTCACCTTTTCTGTTTATCTATTTGTGCACTTAGTCATAGGCTTACTTATTTCGATTTTCATGCAGTTTTCACCATCATTCAGTGAATTCTCCCAGATTTTATAATATCCCATTATTTACTGCACAGTTACTACATTATCTCAGACATATAGCTAGGTAGTGTCACCACTAAAAAAATAAATTCAGTAGCCAATACGCCATCCTAACCTAACGTAACAGATTTTCAAGTAGATTTTTGATAGAATCAACACTGGGCCTCGTGGAGTGGTGTCGAGACGTCGATAATGCCCCCCCTCTTATACAGACCGCATTTGAATACCAAGTAAAATTTAGTTTACCAAAGTTCCCGCTTTCTATTCACCAGCGGAAAAGTTATAGATTGTTATTTTGTCAAGGGTTTGAAACGCGGCTTCTGTTTATTACTATTTTTAACATCGTTATATCATTGATATCGAATCAAGTTGGCGAGCTGGTTTGAAAACTGAGTGGTCACTTCTTCAGGGATTCAATCTATTTGATGATGATATTTTAACAATTGTTTGCTTAATTTTCATTAACTTAGCGTCTTGCTTTGGTGCTACTTAAAACACGAAACCTTCTCTAGGAATCATCTAGTCCCTTTGCTGTGGGTAAGTCTAATACAATAATTCTTTTCCCTTTTGAAATTTACGAGCATATCATTGCTCATTTAGATGTCACTAGAAAATATTCCCAGTACACTAAATCATGTACAATTTAAAGAAACAGGTTCCTCTTACTTATTGTAATATCGTTGTCTCAACCTTTAGCGGGACATAAACATTATTATAACAAAGAACACTTGACTTTGAATCTACTCGAACCACACGCGGTGCCTTTTCGATGATCCATGATCGTTCATAAACTCTTCTAAACGATAGCTCAACTGTAAATGGACGGTTGACGCCATACCTGTATAGAGGTAAATTTATAGTACAGATATTGTTATCACGTAGGCTGAGACGTCGTTACAAACAATAAAAGTAATTTTTACTACTGGCAACCCTTTGCGTTAATAAATTAAAAAGTTTGCCGAGGGCTAGGGCTGTGAAACAATGCCACTTCACCCTGTAACCCAGCGATCTAAGTTTTGTCGCCCCTGGTTAATAGGAATACGATTCAGGGTTGGGATTCCAGTATTTTAAAGACACAATGAGCCTCGCGCTACAAGTTATTCTTATCAAGGGGAATTCAAATCAAAACCATTTCTTTCATGCTCAACAATTTTAATCTTTATTCTAAATGCCTTGCGACTCCTGAAATTGCATTTAAATACTATTGTTAACTTGGAGTTTAGAGAAACGAGATAACGAAAGAGACAACTAATAATATAGAAATCGGCAGAAAACAGCTCAAGAAACAAAAAAGTCAACCAATTTTCATGTTTTCTTTTCACCTCAGACATACATAAATGTCACTAAAATAGAATCCGTTCAACCCTAACGCATAGGGTTTCATCTGATTGGGTGCGTACACTGCAGTTTTGTCGAGTACCCCAAATTAATTTTTGAGAACAAAATCCATTAGCGAATGATGTTTTTTTCTACTCATTGTCTAGGGTTGTCCCATAATTTACGCTAGGAACTCGATTGGAGTCGTTTTAAACTACAGGGCGGCGAATGCGCTTTGTGTGCACAGAGTGATGCACAATCGTTACTATTGACTCGTATCTTTATAGGTTTCAACATAAGGTTGTTATTTGTATGCATCTTAGTTCTGAAGGTGAACAAATAAGTTTGTATTTAGGTGTTTTCTTGTCAACTCTTTGATTTATACCATCCAATTGTCTATATTTGAATGCGTGTAAAGAGAATATTTCTATTTGTATCGGTACAGTGCTCATTGTAGTTTTTATGTGCGGGTTTACATTTAATTTGGCATTGTGCGTTTTGTGGCATTTATGGCTTGGAATTTATGGGTACTAAAGGGTACTAAGTTTAAGGAATATCAGAACGTTTTGTAAATAAAATATATATCTTCACGCCTATTTTATCCGTATTTCACTTACAGTTTGACATTTTAAGTGATATGTGAGCAATAGTACTGATAGTTTTATGTGATTAACAAATTATCTTTGATCCATTCCGACATAGGAATCTCCAATGAGAACTCCGAACTCATGATACATATCAGGGTTATCTCTTCATCTGCCTAGCCTGTGCCCATATGAGAAGAGACTAGGCGCAAACCCTTGAGAATGCTTTTATTGACCACTCGGTGCAAAGTGTAAAATGCACATGGTCAGTATGCTCTTTAATCGCCTTTAACTGGCCAGTTGGCTTGGTTGTTAGAGACTGGTGCGACAAGTTGTGGATTCGATTCCCACCCATGACGAACATGTCTATTTGAAAAGTGTGTCCTAAGATATTATTCATTTATTATCCTAGAGAAAGACTGGGCTGGGGTAAGTCTTGCTGCAACCGTAATATAAACATTACTTTACTATAATACCTAATGTAAGTATGCAACATTTTAGAAATTGACAGTAACATTTGACAAGCATTTACTTATAATAAATAAGCTCGATTGCAGATAAGACACTTATATTAAGAAATTGGTTCAGAAACCCACATTTAACATAAATTGTTACACTATCAAAGACTGTCGCTATCAAACTATATTTATTAAAAATAAAAAATTAAATGCATCGAGCACAAAAGCGTTTACCGGCAATTCGCAAACATCGAAAATCTATTGTTTCGAAAAAGCATCAGCTGTGTACATCCGAACACAATAACGTAATACCCCATTCTGTATTCATGTAGGATAATCCAAACAATAAACCGTGTGTGCGACGATCAAAATAACTATATAAAAATACAATAAGCAGCTTATACGTGTACCCGTAATGTGCGCGAGTGTACCTGAAAGGGACGGCATTATGTGCGAAAAAGATGGGAACAGATGTGTGCGTTTAACTTTTGACTCTAATTTATTTTATCATGCGTAATCAAAATTGAGATTCTGATGTTGAAAATTGAGTTTAAATACTGAAAACAATAAATAAAAGAAACTATAATTAAAAATAGTACATTTCAGGCATTTTAGTAAATGGAACTATGGTTTTTATTAATATTTAATTATCCCACCAGTAATTAATGTTACAAACAAATAATATATAACATACATAACCGATTTTATATAAAACTTTCATGAAAATAATATAATTTTAAAAACGAATGAGAACTTTTATTTAATTTTAAAATAAAACTTGTGAACTTATCTGTACATGGAAGCTTGGATTTTAAATTTTGAATTCCAAAATGGCGGTCTATTGTTACCAATTAGGTGAAGTGTATAGGCGAAGACTTAATCCTATTGGTTGCATTGTGCTATTCGATTATTAAATTGCGTTTCTGTTATATTGTGCTCATAAACGTATAGAAATTTGTATTTATACTTTTCGTATTGTATCGCTCGAATTGGGTCAGAAATCCATATATGGGACTTCAGGCCTTGATTGTATTACGTTCATTTTGCTAATATTTTATGCTAGTGGTCTCTGTCACCCAATATTTCAATATTTGAGGTCCAGGAAACCTTCTGTTGAAAGAAACCTGTGGTATTCAAAACAGGTCTTTTCCTTAAAAATAAAACAAATATTTAGAACTTAAAAAGTAATTAAATAAAGCTGTCGTGTCCAAAAAGTTTTAGAAAAAAATAACAAAAATCTTCCGGAACTACTCTTCCGTAAAAATGACGTCAATTTAGGGCCGCCTCACACACAGCTGCCGCTTATCGTGTCACCGATCTTAAGCCCTCCGTACACTTAGCGAAAATACTTTATTTATCTTAAATACGATCTGGATCTTCCCTAATCTGTCTTTTGTGTGTTTGTATGTTTGTTTTGTAGCATAGAGAGGGATGTTTTTGTACAATTAGCGTTTGTACGCATTAGGGTGTGAATGTAGAGGACCCATTAAGGATCTGTAGGATTGATTTCTTTTGATGGATACGTTTTATGGATTCCCAAGGTTACTGAGGGTAGATTTTTTTCATATTTATCCACGAAAGAGTTTCAAGGCTCTTGGAAACTCCAAGATCACTTCCTAGTCCAAGCTTATGAATATATACTGACAGAATGACTTAAAAGAAAACAAAAACCCGTTTGACTCAACCACGTCCCTATTTAATCAAACAACGGGATCAATAATCAATGATCTGAGAATAAACCGTCCGATTATAACGAACATCTTTGTCGAACTTGGACTTTTATCCACTCGCCCTTGGCTCTGCATCTGACAGTTCACCTAATTGATTGTTTTTTTTATTCCCTCCCTCGTCTTCGCGGAAATTTAAAAATCGAACGCTTTCGCAAGTCCGTTCTCAAAGTTATGATTGGTGATTCAACTATTTAAATTGAGAATAGATTGAAAATATGCTAATGAAAATAGATTTTGTATATCTATAGATAAATTGTTTTGGAGCGAATTGACTTTATGGAATCATGGTGAAGATGGTTGTCAGGTGACGGTTTAAATACTAATATAATGAAATTCAATTTCTGATACATAAAAAAATATAGAGAAGGCAAATATTCACCACAAATTGTATGCACTTTAAAAAAAAATCATTTCTGTAAATTCTGCTACGACACTCATATTTTTAAAATTGCATGGTTGGCGCTATTTTTAAAATAGTCACTTTTAAAGTAGTTAATATTTTTTTACGGTTAGCACAGTATTGACTGTACAATTATCCAGAACGAACTGCAATTATTCCTTTTTGTTTTCCACCAGACATAGTCATCGTCTGGATACTATTATTGATCTTTTGAAATCGTTATACAATGCTCATTACTGCGGTTCCGAAACAGCATGGCATGTTCCAATGATCAAGCTAAATTGATCCGCATCCCCAAAAATTAAGATACAAAATGCATTGGAGTCACCCCAAAATGTACGAACCACTTGTAACCTCAGAAATTTCAAATAGACAAACAGAAATCCAAATCAAAAGAAATGTCCACAAACAACTTTGTTATAAGACAATGAAGCTAGTAATGCAGTTACGGCTCATCGCAACTTGCCAAGAAATTTGAAAGACACCCGTGACCGTACTATATGAAATACAAAAGAAATATCACAGAGAAAACCCTAAAACAACAGTTAAAACCATAATGGCTGAAGCAGAAACTAAAGAATGTGTCTTTTCTTTTATAATGCATCTCCATTGTTGTATAGATGTCATAAAATTGACTTTAGAACTATCGGCGAAAGCTTTTTGATGGTAAAAGATATTGCCGTAAAACGTCCAACGGTTAATGGTTTTAACACTATTACTGACTCTGACTAAAACAAACCTTATTGATTTTAGTCATAGTTCAAAGTTCTTTGACAATGGTAGTTCAGTTATGCGTTGTAAAGTCACAGCTAATTCCTTTGTCTAAACAATTACAGCGTGTATTGTAACAGGCATTCATTTGTGTTTCTTGTTCTATTGATACACGTTTTTGTTGCTTGGGTGTCCGAACCACATCATAAATCAGACGTTACTTGCTAACAAACTCGCTGGTACGTTTGTATCTATCTTAGTTAATGCGATTTTGAGCTCTATTATTATGGTAATAACATTTTTGGGTATGTATAACAAGGCGGGTAGCGCATACGGTTTGCGCGCGCGCTGCCAAACGACGATTACTATTGACGTATCTATTCACATAACGCAAACTGATGTTTTTATAAACGATAAATTTTCAATTGTCAGCCACCATTGTGGATTGGCACGTCTATACATTAGTACCACTTTCTTTAATGCTATTAATTACACTTCATTAGCTTCAAAAGTGAACTCTATATCTTAGGGATTGCAAAGCTCTACCGTTTTTGAAGCGGCATTTTTAATGTTGTTTGAAGAACAGTCATGCCCTGTTTGGTATTTTTATAAATCTGAATGCTGATTGCCTGGTTTATGTGGAGTGGAATAAAGATGTGGCTTTTGAGGGACGGACACTGTGTCGGGTGCAGGAGTAAATTGCCTATTCATCAGTTAGTCATGACTGGTCAGGTGGAATCCGGAACAGTGTGTAATCATACAGTTATGCGTGTAATGGTAGGTATTGAAGAGGTTTTGTGGCTTTATATTAAATTTTAATTCGCTTGCAACATATAAGGCTTTGCCATTAACTTTACGAATAAACATTTGGTTTCGATTTGGTTATATTTTGAATTTTTCACTTTAATGGTTTAAAATTGTAGAAATCCAAACTTGGGAATATGTTTATAGGTTTCATACCTATAAGAAAAAGCGGTCAAGTGCTTGCCAGTCGTTGCTTAAAGAGGGTTCCGTAAGTGGGGTTGATGGCTAAAATTAATTAAATATAATATAAAATATTTAAGGAAAAATCGGTACTAAAACAGTTGTTGTTTCATGTTATTTCTCAATGACAATACAAGATCAAGGATCTGGGGCCGCAATTTTTTTATATCTTTTATGTTAGGTAGGTTAACAATCAAGCAGACGGTCCACCTGTTGGTTAGTGGCTGTCGCCGCCTATGGACATTAGCAATATCAAGCTAAGGCGTTGTCGACCGTGATGTTAAGTCTAAATTGCCTATAATTTGTCCTAACCTTTTTAACCGAAACACAATAAAGCAACAATGTGTATGGTAGTACTTCCCCAGGCGAAACCTACAACACAACTCTACTAAATCTTACAGAAAATACTTGAACTGAAAATATCCTAAACATGCAAAATTACAAGTCACTAGCATATCCATATTTGCCGAGAAACTGTATCATACAAATAGGTAAACAGAAACCGAAATGTTACATCAACCCCCTTTTTGTTCGTAACCCTAAAAACTCACGTGACTTAAATGACTGGATCAACCTACCAAACAACCGAAAGAGTTTAAAACTATTGCGTAACAATGTTTCACAACTGAAAAGTAACTTGATAGGTACGGGCCATGAAAAATTTGGTAACAAAGAATACCTAGAAGTGCAGTTATGCAAAGTATTGGGCAGCGGTGGGTGGCACGTGGTTTGAACGTAATAGCACCCGGTTCGCCGGTGTAATAGGTTTTTAAAACGACTTTTTTCACGATTACAAACACATACAGACAGCCTTTTTTTCTGATACTATTTATTGTATATTTCTTTAAAACATGTTTTTTATAACTTTTCTGCTAATTATATTAGGTAGGTGACTGAACTCTTAAATATAAATTAAATCAGGAGAACGGTCTAATTTATATAATATACTAGCTGCGCCCTGTGGCTTTGCCCACTTTCAATCCTGGTTATAAACTTTCTTCTTGAATTACTCTATTTATAGCTGAAATTTGCATCCAAATCCGTTGCATAGTTTTCGATTCTATAAAGGACATACAGACAATAATAATATTTAAAATTAACTTATAATATACAAAAAAGTCGAATATTATTATTAATAATTTATCTGCTAATTATGTAATATATGTTACTGCACTCAACATTAATTACGAGTAAATAAGAAAACAATCAATAATATATTTAAAAAACAATGAATATTATTAAAAAACGTGACACAAGGGTTTCATTGCGTGAGGTAAACCCCACCAAAAAACATAAATGTATAAGGAAGCAAAGTTTGTAACAAAACACTTGCAAGTAAAGTAACTCGGATAACGGCTTCAGTACCTTTAACAGAAAATTTGTTATTTTCTTACTACCCAATAGTGCGACTTAAAATCATTCATTTCAAAATCATTGATTTGGAAAAAAAAGTTGTTTTTCTTTGAAAAAGATAGAGTCATTCAAATATCTGAGTAAGTGTAACGGAGTTAGGGTGTGTGAATAACTTGGTAGAGAATAATAACTCACTATTACCTCATTATAATAATTATATTATCTAAAAATATATTGAATTACCATATATGATCACGCGTACGATGTCGTGGGCACAGCTATCGTAATACATGAAATATCTGGATCAACTAGTAAAGGCTTTGTCTAGTTCAAAATTCAAAGCTTTTTATTCAGCTTAGGTCCTAGAAGTATCTATGAAGGTCTATACTACCAGATCAGTTAGTTTGATTAGTATAGGTAGGTACGTAGTTTCGAAGTGGTTTACATAGTACAAGCTCTGCTTAGTTCAATACAAACTTAGTCGGTGCATCGAGGCCTCAGAGAGCTTACCTCTCACGTGATTGCGTAGTTAGCAAAAGAGGCAGAGCATAGAGGCCGCGACGAAACATGCTCAAGCTAGTATAATTTTCCGTACATAATTGAAGTCCTGATTACATCAATGTCTCGGTGAAATGAAAAACTGAAGAAACAAAACAAAACACGAACGGTAGTGTCGTTGCCAAGGACTATTCAAAAAACACCCAAACAAAGTTACATAATGAAAAAGAAATACTTGAAAACTCCGCTCATTGTACCGAATTTCTCCGTTGTATTACATAACCTGCAGTAAAAAACATTGACAACTTTTTTCATTGCTTTTTAAATTTCACAACGATAAATATTACGTTGACTACGTATTTTTTTTTGTTTTACTACCAATAGACTGGCAACACAATGTGTTTGTTGGTTTTGGATTCATTGTTCAAGTTTAACTCTCGAGTTTGTGATTATTTCATAATACATTTTTTCTTTTAATTATGTCAGATTTCGAATTAATGAGTTATTGAGTAATCGAGACTTTATTATTTACTCGATATTAACTAATAATACTTATTTTGTTTGTGTGTTACAAAAAATAAGAAAACTTAAATGGAACTAGACTGGACACATTATGAGGACTAACAAAGAAAAATGGACTAAGGATGTAATAGAGTGGTATCCGAGGAACGGGAAAAGACAACGAGGAGGTCAAATTAAAAGATGGAAGGACGATTTACCAAAAGGATGGAGAGGGTTTGCTAAAGATAGAGAGACGTGGAAACAATTGGGGGAGGCCTATGTCGACAGACAACCTGACCAAAGTGGTTGCTAATAAGTTTATATCTTTTGCTATGTAAATTAGATTTAAGAATACTTCTGTTTTATAAGAATAGCATATAAGTTAAAAAGGTCAGCGAATAAAGGCTTTTATTATTATTATTATTTTATTATTATTAATAATAATACTTATTTTGCTTCTTCAATAGAAACTTGTATCAAACAGTATTCAAACGGTTGCTGCCCGTGTATCAAAGTACATATTTCGGTTGTTACGAGTGACACATCTTTTTCCCTGGTGATTTCAATTGCCATTATACTACTAATAGGGATGTGTCTTGACATGCCAAATCAGCAATTCTTTATGAAATGTCAAGACGAATGTATGGAGTTTTGTATGAAATAGCAAGTTGTGACGTCATAATTGTACAGCATCAAATAACATACTCTTTATGATTAGATCGGTACTGAAAGATCACATTAATGATTTAATTTTGATCATATTTAATGTTTTCGTATATTTTTGGATGTTCAATACACTGGTTAGTGTTTGATCATTTATCTATAATACAGGACACATCCCAATTATAAATGCGTAAGTTTGTGAGGATGTATGGATGTTTGTTACCAGTGTTGTAACCAGTAATATTTGCGTGAAGGAGTTACAGTAAAATTAGTGGTTTTGGATGAAACTTGGGATATGGAATTATGGAACCTTGGAATATATAGGATGCCTACTTTTTAATCTGGGAAAATGTCGGAGACATATTATTTATTATATTTGAACAACTTATTCAACAATTAACTATTCTTCACTTAAACTTATATCAAACTAGCTATCCCGTTACACACAGCCATGGGGTTTCACTCGCAGCTTCAAAGGATGTTCCATTTTCCCGGGATAAAAAGAAGCCTATTTGCTATTCCATGGTTCTATCGATGTAAAAAGTTTCATCGTTTTTCAAAATTCAAAACCATTTATTCAGTTTAGGCCCTCGGAGGGCACTCATGATGGTCAGTAGTATTTGCGTGTAAGAGTAATAATCAGTCATATATACACACATACATACAAGCTTTCGCTTTTTATAATATAATCAGGATAAGATACTTAACATGAAAGGTACCTTCTTTAACTCACACTGTCCCCCTCTTTCACCCTCAACGCCTAAAACGCTAATCGCTTCAACTTTGCAAAGACGCTCATTTGGCTTTTCAAGTCATCTTTGTTCGAAGCCAACGGTGCAATGTCACTTAGCCGAAACTCTCAAACATCCCTCGCATCTTATGTAACTGTAGTGACTTTATTTCTTAAGTGATAAGTTCTAGAATCGCGTGTAAAAAATCCTTTGGAAACTTTTGACGCGATAAGAGTACAAATTCAGAAGCGTCGTGTTTAATTAGAAGTTCTTTTGCTGAGATGTCTGTCTCTGCCGACCTGGATAATGTAAGGGCTCTCCCAATTAGTTAATGGTTAGATTGTACGATTTTAATGAGATTGTATCACTATGAGGGCCTTGTGAATGGTCGTTTTGATTGAAGGACAAGATGTGTTGTTGCCTTTGAGTTAAACGTTGTTTTAATTAAAAATATCGTTGGAACTGTCTTGTTTTACGTATTGGCCTTGTAAATAATGATTTTGTTATTCCAAAAAAAGTTTCAGAAAAAAAAGACACAATATAATACCTACCCCATCTCCTTATTGGACAAAACATAGTTACTATTTCTGTCTGTCGGGGCGTTTAACTATCTTAAACTGCACAAAAGATTTTGATAGGGTCTATACCATTATTTGAAGATACATACATATGAGAAACAAGTTTATAATACATTTTTATTGTCCCACTGAGTCGAAGCCGGGGCGGATCGCTAGCGATAAAACATTTTGTATAAGAGTTATTTTGCAATAAATAATCACGGCATGTGCTTACCTTCAAACACATCTACACCTCCCAGCCAGACATTAAATAAAATACTTATAAAGTCTATGCATAATCATTTGATCCTCTTTTGTGATTCTTTCAGAGGCGAAATTTTAATGACAGTTCGCAATTAAAATTTTGGCTGTATCCTTAAAAAGATTGTAAAGAGAAATGGTAACCAAAATTACGAGGTATTGTTCAGTCACCACGGTTGGCCGATCAAAACGATTCATTGCTAATTAATTGCATAATAAATTAGCACTAACCAAAAGTCGGGGTTAAACTAAGTAAAAAATTAAACGAGTAAAAGGCTTAATTAACGCTGCGGCCTCAACTTAATATCAATAAATTTTTAGTTTAAGACACCCTCTTTGCTGTCGTGGATGTTGGAAAACTTGTGTGCAAAGTTTGTGTGCTTTATGGATGTGCCAATTAAGGCTTTACTTAACAGAAGCTGTCCGTGGCGCGGTTTCACCTGAATTTACGAGTGAGGTAATGTATCAGGGATTATAACATAGCCTATGTCTATCTAATAATGTATTTTTCAAATGGTGAATGAATATTTAAAATTGATCTTACATTTTTTTTCCCCTCTCCTCCCTCTTCAAGGTTTAAACTTAAATCTAAATAACTGTAATATAATTTCTATTATCATTAGGAAATCGTGATTAGTCAGTGCTATTTCGCTTGTATATAATTTCTTTTTCGAAATTGGGTTAAATTATAAAAAAATTATTTCCATCCCGCGGTTATACTCAATTTCCCGAGGTATCTTATGATTCCTGGAATAAAAACAGCCTATAGAACTCGGGAATAGTGTAAATTTGTATCTAAACTATCCGGCTGACAGGCCGGAAGGCAGATTTCCGAACCGGTTAAACTTCAGTAGTTTTGATCCTAAGTGCCCTTGCTTGGTCTAAACTGAATAAATAGGTTTTTTCTTTTTTTTATTCGACATCTAATTTTCTCTACCTTTAGTAAAAGTACGAATTCTAGAGATTACTCATTTTTACAATGTATAATAAATAGATAGAAATTTTGACATGAGTTTAAGAGGCTAAATACAAGTACGTGAATGTAAAAAAAAAATGCGACTCAAGAATTGAACGGTTTGATGACATAGAATATATTTGAGTGGGTTATAGTTATAAGTTTTTCGACATATTGTCTACAGCTAATAACAATTTTTCAAAATCCAGCCCTTACCTCAAAACCAACCAAACGAACAAATATTCTTCAATCGCGGCGTAATATTGATTACGTTGTATTGATACTGCATAGTCCAAAGTAACTGCTGAAAAACTGGTCAAAAAAAAACCTTAATACCTTCTCCACCACATGCAAGATCGTCGGCAGAACTACTCAGCGCCATAATTGCACAACGCGCGAGTAAGCGTCGGCGGTAACGCTAACTAATTGCCATTGAAAAAAGGCGAAAGCCCGACTGAAAACATTTCCCGGCCACCTTTGATGTTTTTTTCTAAAACCAGCTTTTTACCCTCAAAGCCTGATAAGCTACACTACGTAAAAAACCGGTAATAAGGCACTTTTAAGGCAGGTGTGACGTGTGCATGGTGCATAAAGATGAGTGTCGAGTTCTCTTTGTGCGTGCATCTTGTGTAATATGAGGTTTTCTTTTAGGGCGTCAAGGATTCGCTGGATTGTATGGTGAGGGAGTCGAGGTATTTACGTCGTTATGTGGTTTCCGTTTTTCAGGCTAATTAAGGAGGCTTAGATGATGTTGGTGGTGATTAGGAATTAATTGGCTTTTATTTTCGAAAATTATGATCAACTTATTTTAATTTTGTGTATGTTGTTCCAAATTGTTTAACTGTATTCTTTGATATTTAAAAAATATATAATTTATTAAAATAAATATATATTTATTTTATTAAATTTATTTATATTAGGTAAGACCCTACAAGGGCACTTATTAAAATTCGATAAAAGAGTTATTAAAATATATTTAGGTATTTTCCTAGATTAGATAGATGCGGGCAAGCAAGATTTACAGTATCGAAAGCTCAATAGTTCATAAGGGTTCCTTTTGTTCCCATTTTTGGCATATTTTGAATTCATAAATTTTATGAAATACTGGCGTGCCCAACAGTTCATTCTTTATCCCGATTTTTTTAAATTTTCCGTTGAACTTTTTCCATTTTTTCCTAGCAATAATCTTTAAATTAATAATGAAAAATCATTCTTTAAATCAAGCTTTTTCGTTCCCTCATCGGGAGCCAATCTGGGTATAGAGTCAGGTCATGGTTACTATAAACATTCATTGTCATTGAAACTGAACATGTTAAATTTCAACTCCGTAAGATAAAAGGAAGTAATTTTAAATCAGCTTGCAAGTATTTATCTAAGCAAACTAACTAAGAAATATTGCACCATAAATATATATCTTTTTATTTTAATTTATTTTAGGCTACACAATATAAGTATTATATCGCCTAATTATATTACAATCTAGTCTAGGTAGTCTAATAAGTAATTGAAATCTATCATAAGCTTATAATTTCAATTAAAGGTAAATAAAAGCTTGTAAAATGGCCAGTTGGCTTGCTGGTTAGACACCTTGACTGCCAAACCGAAGGTTCGCAGGTTCGATTCCCACCCAGGACAAACATTTGTGTGCATGAACATGCCTGTTTGTTCTGTGTCTGGGTGTAAATATCTATAAAAGTATGTATTTAAAAAGTAGTATATGTAGTATATCAGTTACCTGGTAGCCATTCTACAAGCAGAACACTACTTAACTTGGGATCAGGTAACCATGTGTGAAGAATGTCTTAGGAAAAAAATAATAAAAAAAATGTCATTTTCTATAAAAGCATGTATCAAGAAAAAAACGTACACATTTTTAAACCCTAAATACATGACCTTACACACAAGTCCTTCACATCTCCTATAATCAACACAGGTTCCGTCAATCAATATCGAAACAAAAACAATTAAATCGTCATATTCAGGTCACTTGTGGTAAGAGGTCCTTAACTTAAGAACGTTGACTTGAGCCGAGGTCATGTGACCTTAAACAATGTGTGGAAGCCAATGAAGTGTTGTAATTGTTCGTGTAACATACATGTGTTTGAATGAAAGATAATTTGCTCAATTAACATAATATATAAATAGTTGTGGACTATATACCAATATCGACTTCACATACGAACATTATTTATTTGCCTTATGTACATACTTTAACTATTTATTGAAGCTTTGAAATATTTATACTATTTTGATTGAACTTTTTTTCAAAGTCCAAAGTAAGATGTGTTATATAAATAAATAAATATCCCAAGACATTCTTCACACATGGTTACCTGATCCCAAGTTAAGCAGAGTGTACTGCTTGTAGTATGGCTACCAGGTAACTGATATACTACATATACTACTTTTTAAATACATACTTTTATAGATATTTACACCCAGACACAGAACAAACAGACATGTTCATGCACACAAATGTTTGTCCTGGGTGGGAATCGTACCCGCAACCTTCGGTTTGGCAGTCGGGGTCTCTAGCCACTAAGCCAACTGGCCTGTCAGTATATAAAACACGAGGTATATAAACGAGAACTTAAAATAAAACTTAAAACAGACTTTGTGACTATGACTAAGATCAGTGAGGACCTGCAAATAGATTTTTGTAAGTTTGTATTGGTCTCTAAAAAATAGTAAGTATCAAAAGCACATTTCCCCTTCGTAAGCAAGCCCTTCTAGTTCCTCAACCTCTTTCAAAAAGAGTTTCTTAAAAGTCCTTATAAATTTGGTCACGTGCGCAACTTCATCCAATTCACATGGACACATTTTTGACCATGCTAATTCTACCTGCCATTTACTAGCTTTTCCAACATTTTTTTATTCGATACAGATAAAACATTTATGAAGTGGCCAAGCCTACCAAATACCACGTCACTGGCATTCTATGTGATACTCTATGATGGAGCTAATGAGCATTTGTGATGTAAAAATAAATAAAAAACCATAACCCCTTTCCTCTTAAGTCGGCTAACAATATAGATGTTAAACGCTTCAGAATGCAAAGTTAAAGTAGAGCTATTGTTACATAATGTCATTATAATTAATGTGTCTAGAGTCCGACAAAACACGTTCAAACAATAGTTTTAACACCTCACTATTGTAAAACGGATGCTAGCTTGTCACACCTCCACATTGTATGTGGCGTACCAGTTTTTTTAAAAATATATTTACCATTATACCATAGAGCAGGGAGTCATATAGAATGTCCTGGTTACATAAACTAACTTTTAATGAAACTTTTTTGAAAATTTTCGACTTTCATAATTTACTTTATACTACAACTGTGACTGACATTACTGAAAGTAATTTTAATAAACTTATTTGATCTAAAAAAGTATTAACATAGTCCCTTTTTTGTTAGTCTGCTTGTCCACTTATAATATTAAAACTGCTCAATGGATTTTTATAATGTTTTCACAATAATTTATTATAGAAAATTTCATCTAAAACGTATTATATGTTTAAGACATATATTTATTACATATTATCTTATCTTAAAAGACGTGATACATTACTTAAAAGCTCTACCTTTTCGTTTTAAATAACAAATGATTTACATCAATCATCTTTAACTTTTTAAAACTAGATATTTTCTTTTTTTTTTTAAAAAAAAGGTTCGTACATTATTGTAATAAAATTTTATATTTTTATTTAATTTACTTAATTAATGTAAATGATAGCTAAAAAAAAAAAGTTTTCTTAATTAATTAAAACACATCAATTCATAGTTTACTCATGTTGCAGCTGCTACTTATCTCACTTATCACATACTTCTAAATAACCAAAAGATAGAAAGAAAATAGTATATCAGTAGTAGCATCGCGGAAGTTGCAACAAAGGTCGTCTATTCAAATCTTTCAATGACCTTAAGGCTACTTTGCAGTAACCTACTTACCAGTATCTTCCGGCAGTTGCACTTGATAGATAGCTTTGGGCTAATGGCATCAGAACCACTGATCAGGGGTTTCATTCTGTAAAAGTTAAATGGCTCTAGTTGGATTATGTTTCAGCGGCCTCTATGATCCGCTTTCGAAGGCCTCGTGGCGTCGTGATCCAAGGAAGTTTATTAGCTGAATAGGGCAGGATACGCAGTTGTGTCAGCCTTTCATCTTAAAAAAACGTGTGTGTACTCATATATTGCTTTGGTGTAACTTCTTCCCGCACCAAAAGAAGTAAAACTTCAAAAATTGCAATGTCCCATAGACCTGTCTACTTCAATGCGTAGAAATGTCTGTGACTTCCAAGGTCTACCGTCTAACGCCTACATTACCCTAATTATGAAAATACCTGTTCCGGCTACCTACAGTGTGCTGGTATACCACCTCACACAATGATACATTGTTTCTAAACACGACCCGCGCTCAATACTATGCGGTGTGTATTGAATAATTTGTTCTCTCTTTCTGGCTACTGTTGATGGTAACTGTTCGAAATTTTTAGGACTATGTGAGTATCATGTTGGCCTACGGACATGGTAAGATACCGTGCTTGCCTCTCCGAAGGTCGGGATTGAATTTCCCATCTTAGACCAAAATCTAGAGTATGTTTCTATATAGGTCATTTATTCCAATATATTATATCAGGTTAACATGGTACAAGCTCTGCTCAGCTTGTGACTAGATTGCCGGATGTAAAGAAATCTCCCAGGATATGTGGTCATAATAAGGAGTCATAATTGTAAAAATGAAAAAAACATGTTAAGCGAAATATATTTTATCTCATATATTGAAAACTATTACAAGCTTTCTGCAGTAAATCAAAATGGTCTCCTACTATCGACACGCAATCTTAATTTTAGACTAATTATCCCGCTTTACAAACCCAATTACTTGATAGTGACGTAATTTAAATAGCAATTTATAACCACAAGGAGTATAAAGTGCATGTGTTGTTTTTTTCTTTTACCTTAACATTTCAGTCCAATTAAATATAAAAAAGTGCTAATAGCAAAAAACACCTACGCGAGCATTTATCACTTCCATCATCGATTGAACCACAAAAAAAGCCTGTTTAGAAAAAACAGAGCATGAGTTGCGTTCCATAGCTTTGACTCGCCGACTAGCGCTAGCGGACCATTGTTTTCAAATCGGTAAAAGATCCAGTTCCGCCACTGGAACACACCGCATTAATTACACGTAATTGAATTTCGAATTGGTACGATGACATTTGAATTTTGGCGGGATCCGTTCACTCGGTAGTGATGTGCAACAAAGAGGCCGATTGCCACAATCGAGACCTCCCGCGGTTATGCATAATGGTACATTAGAATCGACCGACAACATCGAATAGTGAAATGTGTGTAATGAGAATTATCTGGATTGCTTCTGTTGTATCGGCAGGCTTGAGACTGATAGACGATTTTATTGTACCGTGAATAGCATTCTTTAGTGCGCCCCTCTATTCTAAAAGATTATTTTATATTGTGTTCCCTTTTATGAGAGGAAAATAGTAATCAGTAACTTTATTAGGTGCGTTACTTGCAGAAATGCTTGAGAAAGCCTTTAGTGTTGATCAACAATGCAACAATATATACTCTACATAATTAATATCACGTAGTAATATAGTATATTGAAATTGAAAAACAGCTCAAATAATATTAAAGATCAACTTAATCCCAGCAAAAAAATATGAATTCCCTGTCCACATACCTACATCACAAAATCATACAAGTTAAGCATTAGTTATGCAATTAACTTAGTACGTTTGAGGCATAAAAAACATGAGTTTTAATACTTCAATTTAGAGTCTATAATCGAATATCATTTGTCAAGTTATTGGCAGTCACTCGATTCTGCACCAATGATTACATCCCTAGTTGTCGAGGTGATGGCCACGTGTGACGCCCCGCGGCGACGTTGATTGCAAACGAGTGTCGTTTTATGCCGATGTGGACAGCACTAGTTCTTAATTTGAATTTTGAAATTATGTTTTCAATATCATTATAATCAGTTTTCTTTTGGAGACAATATCTTTTTTAATAATAATAATGTATTTTTTTTAATTTTCGTAATTTATTTTCAGATGGAGATTTAGGTATTTAGCTAAATCCTGCGACATTCCTTACACACATAAATAAAACATATAATTATCATTTTATAAAAAAAATATATAGAGCAAACATCATTAAAACAAAGACACATGAACGCAAAACGTTTTTTATTAAACTCTTAATATTCCATTTTAAAAGTTAAAAAATAAAACAAAAAAAATATGATACGTATAGTTTCTTCAATTGATATTGATATACGAGTATATTTATAAATTGATATGTTCCTCACACGGTTTGATTGCTTCTGATGGTGCGAAACAAAACTAATTTGCTACCCCTCACCGAGGAGGCGTTCACAAATTAACAGTAACATGATGCACTCAACACTCTGCATGACTCATCATTTTATAATCTACTAGCATTTACCTGCGGCATCACTCGTATCTTTTTTCTAATATACATTTATTTATGTGTGTAAAGAGTTTTTAATACAATAAGATGCCAGTTTAAAATACTTAAAACAATAATTAGGTAACGTAAAAAAAATATTACTCATAATTATTAAATAATTTCAAGATAGTAATTGCATACGAAATATAAAAAAATGCATTTTTATACATTAAAAAAACATAAAACCTGCCGAAAATAATAAAAGCAATAGTCGTCATTCAAATATGAAATAAAAAAATACACCGGCGCTTAAAGCTTTGTCAGACCTTGATGGCGATATAATTCGCGTGAAATTATATATCGCTTGCTAATTATCGAAAGTATAATATATCAGAACAATAGCTGGAGCGGCTAGTGTTGCCTCGTCATTGTCAAAGGGAGGTGCAGTCATTAGTTTTTTTTTTTTTTAAGTTTATGTGTTAATTTTTATGTTTTTGCCGGTCATGATTTTTACGTTCAATATGTTAATTAAAATTTATGAATAGTTATTTTCAAGTAACAATAAAATATAAATGTGAAATCCATTGAAAAATATACCAAATAAATAAAAACAATAAATAAAAATCCTGGAAAATTATTTTTTTCTGATCCCAAACTAAGCAGAACTTGTATTATGCAAAACCAGATAACTGATATACTACATACGAGTGCTTTTTTTTCATATACTTATATACCAATTTAGATGTTTACACCAAATGCAGATATGCATTTATATAGAAACTAGTTGTCCCCCGCGGTTTCACCCACGTTCCCGAGGGATAAAACATTTTCCCGGTATAAAAAGTAGCCTATATGTTAGTCCAATATATTCTCTATCTATGTGCTAAGTTTCATCCAAATCCGTTGTTGGGTAGTTTTTGAGTGAAAGAGGAGCAAACATTCATACATCTGTACATACAAACTTTCGCGATTTTAATATTAGCAGGGTTATACTTGAATCCCCACACATAAAACATACGTATGAATTCATAGACAACCATACAAGGTTTGAAACTGCTGAAACAATTGAGTTTCCCATCTTTCAATCAATCACGTTCCAAATTCAAACTTGGAACGGTCCATTGGTAACCGTACGCGTCTAATCTACGAACTATGAAGCGTGTATCTCCGAAAACGTTGTTTAGAACCGAATCGAGCGAAAGACGACGTATGAATATGAAATTATGTAACGGTATGCTGTAATGCACAATAAAAAATATTATCGAGGTTTTTTTATACGGTAATGAACTTACTCTTAGGCTACGTTGTAGGCAACGTATGTTTACATACATTTTTTTTATCAAAATAATAGAGACTGTAAGAAACATAATAACAAAACGTTTAATACCAGTAAGTTAATATTTCTATAAATTTAATCCAAAAATTATTTATAAATTTTCAGGCTTTCATTTTCAATGTAAAATGTCTACATTATACATAACGTTTTTTTTAATAAAAAAAATTCCCAATACATTTAAATGTCTGCCCCACTACCGGTTCATACCAGTTCAGAAGGTTAATTTACTGAGAGAAGCCGGCGGCAATAATTAATTACATAAAATGTTCATGCTATTTCTGCACGAAACAAATCAAAATAATTCAAGAGTCACTGAGTAAATTAAGCCATATTACTAATTTTATTGCACCCATTTCTCATTAAAGTCACTGCTCCCCTTCAACATAACGCCGTCCCATACATCCCACACAGTATTCAAACATCGAAACCTAATTTCCTGTCTCAGATACATCGAACGCTAAGCCCGAAGACAAATACATCGTACCTGGACCACTGACACATGAACTACCTCTCCCGCCTTCCTTACCACAAAAATGCCATCCAGGGAACATGCTATAGTATCAAACAGATCAAGTTACATTGGTTTTGTTGACCAAACGTTGGAAAGCAGAGTTATGAAGGAGGTATGAAAACTGAGTTTGATATATTATGTGACGAATTTGTCTCTGTTTTGATTTTAGTACACTTGTGTAGTAACCCACACTGGTTGAAGTTTGACCATAGTCATGAAACATATGTACGAGTATATGATTATTTGCATGTTAAAAAAAATCAAAAAACAAAAACTCGTTAAAAAATATAAAAACGAATATGAATTTTTTTTATATATATAGGTCTAAGAAACATTATCCATATATAAAATTCGAATAAACAGACATATGTATGTCTGTAAATTATTTTTCGGCTCCTGTTGCTCTGATTTTAATGAGATTGGTTCAGTGATGGAATAAATTTAACGCATTTAATTATATTCGCAAATTATTTTATTATTTGTTTTGATAGTCCTTATTTGTATTACCCAGGATTATTATGTATTTTTTTGTTTACATACTTTTTCGAGAATTTCCTTTCTTTTTTTTACATTTAATTTTTTTTGGAAATTCAAAATAATAACACATTTTCTGTAACAATAGAGTTTCAACCGATGACCTATAACAAAAGATGCAGCCTTGTAAAGGTAGGACAGACGACGATCACCTCGCTAACCATTTCATTGCCAAATCTGCAAGGAAGATTTAGGAACAATGGCGAAGATGATATCAAGCTTGTAAATTTCTATTTAGATACAGTTCATGAGAATTGCAACTTCCCACCTTCCCCCTGTTACCCGCGTTCCTGAGAGAGGTTACATATTCCCGGAAAAGAGAGAACCAGGAAGTAGAGTTTAATCCAAATCCATTGTGTCCAAAAGTCCGTGAACAAGCATCCATACATCCTCACAAACATTCACGTTTATAATATTAAAAGGACTAGCTGTCCCCCGCAGTTTCACTCGCGTTCCCTCAGTGATTTTTCCGAGAAAGAAAGTATCCTGTGTTAAACCAGATTAGGAACTATCTATATGCCAAGTTTCAGTCAAATGATGAAAGAGAAAAAAAACATTCATACATTCATCCTCAGAAACCTTCGCATTTATAATTTAAGTAGGATTAGATATTCGCTTGTAAAAATTTCTGATAAACAATTTTTTTTTCTGGTAATTGAATGTACAATAACAGAAGCAGTTGGATTGATTACCCGTTATTATGCAACCTATTCTTTGTTGCCCTACGAAAATAAATCGAATTAATAAAATTCCATCGCACAGGCCGGCTGCAAAATTTTACCTCTGTTTTAATTTTAAGCCCAATCTTTTGTTTAAAAAAAAATTATCGTGGTAAAAACATTTTGAACTGTCACAATGGCGTGGAAGCCTTATCGGAAGTTCGAAAAGTTCTCCTTCGAATTTGTTTTAAGACAAACTTTTTTCCCTGCGATTAATTACAGCGTATAAACACCGGGTTTGTTACAAACGAAACGGGAAGTTGAAACTCTTTTCAGTTACATCATTAGTTTGCCGAATTTGTGGTGGACTTCTTTCTGTTGGAGTTTTGCTGTGATTTCGTAAAAAAAATGGTCGTCGAGCCAAGCTTCTAGAAAAGATCGGGTAATGCCGACTTTCTACGGAGTTAATGTTGAATACGGACGAAAAGATACTTTGGTTTATGAAGGTACAACTTCTCAGTCACTTTTTTCTTGTTATCACTATCGTTTCCTATCTTACTAATATTATGAATGCGAATGTTTGTGAGGGTACATGTATTGATGTTTGTTACTCTTTCGCGCAAAACCACCGAACGGATGAAACTTGGCACGTAGATGGAGCACATCCTAAAACAATTTAGTATACTTTAGTTATGATTTCGAAGATTACTATTTAAAAGCTTCTATTATGTGACAATTCTGTTATATTGCCGACAGCTATCCATATCTGGGTTATAATCTAAAATCATTATTTTGTTTAGTTTCCAGTTTATGAAAAAATAATTGTTTGCTTTTTCAAGTCAATCCGTTCATTAAGATACTCTCACATTTTTTTTTTGAGCACATAATACTATGGTGATTCCTTCCCATACATCCCCAACTAACTTATGTTAAAAATATTTAAAAAAAATGACATGGGTTCTCAAATTTGACTGACGTAGACGCACTCTATTGAAATTTTTGATGTCCCAAACAATATCAAAGTTCATAGGTTACTTTGAGACATTGTATGAGTCGACCTTCTTTTGTCACAGTCAAAGGAATGTGACATCTTTGGACGAAAACAAAAAAATACACAAAAGATCTTTGTAGTTCCCGAACTTCCCCTTTGCAAATGAGCACCTATATTGATAAACTCTTGGCGATTTTTCTCCTTCTCTATTATCATATTGTTAGAAAGAGATGAAAAGAGGTTGATTGAAGTCCGAATTCGTTTCTTGTCATTTCGCCTTTGAAATATGCGACAAAAGAATTCATTTTCAATGAGACATGGCTGTGATAATTTTGACCATTCAAAATGTTTTGTTTTATTTTCTTTTGTAAAGATTTGTTAAACTTTAACACAGATTAGACATTTTAATTGTATTCGGTGTAATTTTCTTGTGCTGTACATGATTGTTAATATTCTAGTGTTTTGTTAGCTATTTTGTATACTACTTTATGGTTGTAGTGTTGTGATCAATTTCCTTTTGTTGTTTTACTTAATGTCATATACTTTTTGGACTATTCAGTAGCTATTTATAAGTGGCTATAGCTTTATAACGTCGAATGGCCTGACGAGCTCGTGCGTTCGATTAGTACAGTAAGTTTGATCTTTCCACGAAGGAATATATCAAGAAGGAACCATAGTGGTTACCTAGGTACCACCATATAGTTGAAAATCTGTCACCAAACATTATAAATGTATGCCAGTAGTTGCATTTAAGAGCTAGATGCTAAGCTGTGTATAGGTCAACCATACATTGGCGATCCTCTGATACGGATGTTTTTTTTTATTATTATTAACTTTTGTATGCCATATCGGCTGGCATGTAGGCAGTAGGTCCTCCTACTGGTAAACCACCTCTGGGGATTTGCAACACGCGGGGCATTGCCAATCAATTGTCGTCCTTGAAACGTTGTGAAATTACGGCCTAAAATATCACCGGCCATCATATCATTCTAACCGAATGCAAATTAACAGTAATGCAAGTGCATGACTGGTTTGTGGCGGAATTAGGTAAGGTGGTAGTACTACGCCGGACGAACTCTGCACTTAGAGCTCTACTTAAGTTTTCTCTGGTAAGCCACAAACTCCTTGAGATGTATCATGTATCTAAAGTGATTATGCAACCGTCCATTCTTAATGAGATGCCCGTGCATCTGCAACGGTCATATGCTGGGAACAAATCCTGGCCATAAATAATATTAGTTATCATATAATTATTATACGCCATAAATCTACAGAAATAGGAGTGACCTCTTATGAAGCACTCAAAATAACATTAGGCCGTGTACCCACCGCCTTTTATTGACTAATAATATGTACCACAAAAAAGCATTGCATATAAATCTCCTAATTAGTACAATTCAACGTGCACTAATCTCAACTACGCTTTATGCATTTGCATAGTGTTACGAACAATTGGATGTGATTTAGGGGGACCGGAATCTAGTGTGGTGACGTCATTGAAATAGAAGTGTGGATAGAGAGTATGAGATCTATTTTGTACAGTTAGGGAAGAAAGTCATTAATTAAATAACAAGGGAATTTATTTTATATACGGCCATTTTGGCTCCAATTCTCCCGTCTTAATGTCAGTTACGATATTCGTTGAAAATAAGGCAGATATACAAATATTGAAATGTATTTCTCAGATGATCTTTTTCGGCAAATGTTAAGTTCCACAACTAAAAAAAAAACTGCAAAAGTGTTTCTATTAAAACCTTGAATTTTTCAAATAGCCTACTTGAGCGAACTTTTTAAGGATGATTTTTTTTATCATCAGACAATTTTTTTTAATTTTATAAAAAGGTATACAATTAAAATTTAAAAGATTAATTAATCAACAATTAAAAGTATATCAAACATTTTGTACGCGACAGTATTTAAAAAAAACAACCCACCAACTGCTCGTGACACGCAATAAAATGGATTAGCGCAATTGAATCTCCCTTACAAAGCGCCATGGACAATTCCACGTTGTGCCCCCGGTCATTCCGGCATTCACTCACGAATTTATTATATTAAATAAAAATTAACATATTATTACTAAAGTGAGGTGAGGTGAGAGCGTTTTGTTGCCTTTGTACTTGTTTAAAGATTTATATATGTAAACATAAGAGTACGTGAGACAGTAAGTGGCATCCAACATTATTGTACGCGAAACTTAACTATTCACTTTTTTTTCTCCAACTTCAAAGGGAAGTCTAACGAACTATTGTTACTATGATGAGTTATTTCTTTTTCTATTTTGTGAACTAGATACTTTGATGAGAACGCATTTGCACGCAATCAAGTTTTGAGTGATTTTAATTTTAGCTTGTGTGGAGTTTTTACCTCGGTTGTACAACAATGTGTAGCGGTTGCTTTTTATGTATTTACTTGCAAATTAAATTATTTACTCACTTATAAAGCTGATCAGTTTATAAGCGACAGCCCTAACCGATGGCCAAAACCAAAAGTCACCTCATATTCTTGATATTCATATTAATCAATACGCAGAATATTATTACGTAATCATAACTTTTATGAACTGCAAAAAAGGTTGATATTTCACAATAAACTGAAAAATGAAAAATAACAGGGCTGTCCCCATAATAACCTAATAATTTTACAATACCTGCAAACTATAATTTGATATAATCAATTTACAACAAAAACAAAGTCGCTTCCGTCGTTAGCACGCTTAGATCTATTAAACTACGCCACGGATTATGAGGCGGTTCTCATCAATAGACAGAATCACTCAAGAGGAAGGTTTATATGTATGCGAGATGTACCCTCGAGAACGCGGGTGAAACCACGGGGGACACCTAGTTAATTATAAATTCGATGTTTTTGTATTGTTATGTTATTTATAAACGCCTTGAAAGTTTGTAGTGATATAAAAAAACACATTTTCATGTTGGTAGAGTAATCATTCAGAAGCCAGCAGACTGTTATCGAACCGACTGCCCGTCGCCGGAGAGCTCTTGACACGATCCCTCAGTATAGAAACCAACATTGTGCACAATTTAACCGACAATAAAATCAAACACTGAACATTAGGGGTGTTTAGGATAATCCTACATAATGGCAGGGGATGGCGATTAATTTTATCACTGGTACTTTGAACAGCCGGCTTGTTGCGTTATGAAATACAATGACTCCACGTATGATATCTTAGTTATTTTGTTAGGTTTTGCTTACTTAATTGACTTGAAGCCTGAAATGGTTTATACGCCATCGCAATTACTAATAAATATGCTTGGGAAATTTTACACGTAACTATCGGAATCAAAACTAAGCAAGGCTATTATTGAAACCAGATAACTGATATACTTTGACTTCTTCTTTTAAATATGTGTATATGTGCTTACTTATAGGCACAAAAACACAGTATCGACATTTTGATGCACAAAACCAATATGTTATGTATATTTTCAATGAATTACAATTTTTATATTGCAGTTATGTAATTTTACTGTTACTTACACAAGAGAGTACATTTAAACAAGAATGGTAAGTGGTCACCGCCGCCTATGGACATTTGCAACACCAGGGGCATCGGCAATGCGTTGTCGACCCTGAGACGTGAAGTTGTTAAGTCTCATGTGCCAGTAATTTCACCGGCCCCTTTACCTTTCTAACCGAAACACAGTAATACAAGTGCACTACTGCTTCACGGAAATAGGAAAAGTAAGTACTTCCCCGGACGAACTCTGCACTAAGAGCTCTATTACTCAAACTAACTTAATTTTAACTATTTCCTACATTATTCCACATGTTTTTACCTATTATTTTAGTTATTATTATAGATTGTTATAATGCAATGACATAAATTAAAAAGAAAATGAGAAATGAAAAAAAATACTAGCAAGGACTTCGTGCAATAATAATGCCTATTCTAGTTCAATCCTGCAGTAACCACCGCTAGCGCGCAGCAGGCCTATACGTTTTCTGCGACGATCAGCGACAGTGTTGGAATTTACGCGAATTTCTCGTGATCGCCCCCGGCGGATGTGGCCGGCGATATAGTGGTGATACGCACGAAGGGGCATCCATTAAGGCTGTAGCTTAAGGAATAGGTTTTTAAAATGTGATAGAGCAGCAAGTTTTGTGTGCCTGCATAAATAAATAAAGCAAGGCGAAGCTTTGGAGCAAGACCTATCTATGCTTCTGATATTTGATAACACCCGAAATTGACATATTACAATGATACAAATATTATAAATGCGATAGTTTGCGAGGATGCATGCATGGATATTTGTAACTCTTTAACGCAAATACTACAGTTTGGATTTCGATTAAACGAGGCTAATAGAAAGTTAATAACCTGGATTAATACATAGGATAAAGATATCCTAGGATATTGTAACGTCCCTCAAAAACGCGGGTGAAACCGCATAGGACAGCTAGTCTAACATACTTTAAAGATGGCTGTCAAAAGGGTGTACTTTAAGTACCTACCGGTATACGAGTATAATAAGTAAAATTTCATAGTGGAAAGTTAGTCCGGGGAAGTACTACCACCTTAACCATTTCTGCCGTGCAGTAGTGCTCTTGTATAACTGTGTTTCGGTTAGAAAGGTAAGGGGCCGGTGAAATTACAAGCATATGAGACTTAACAGCTTCAGGGTCCACAACGCATTGGCGATGCCCTTGGTGTTGCAAATGTCCATAGGCGGCGATGACCACTTACCATCAGGTGGACCGTCTGCTTGTTTGTCGGCCCAAGTGGTATGAATTCTTAAGTACTTAAAACAAAAATAAAATGGAAACCTAAACTATTACATAAATATGTATAAAATAAATGTTACAACAACACAATTTGGTCATAACCAGGCTTATCAAAGCTCAGCATTTGGGGTCTACGCAACCAACTTTTTCTGACCTCCCCTGCTTCTTTGAATGCGTGAATGGAAAGCGATTATGGGGCATTTTATGGTGAGTTTGGAGGTCTTTATTGACTGGTATTATGAACCCTGATATGTGATTGTTTAATAATAAAACACAATAGATTTCTGAATGAGCGTTGGTGCATACCATCTGTGTATGATTTTCCATAGTGTAATGTATATCATTGCTGGCTAAAAAATATTTGATCAATAAATACCTAAAGAGATAAAAAATTTTAATCAATAGTATAGAAAGAGAGAGAGAGAGTGGATTTTGTATGTATGTTTTTATTGGCACCTTTTTGAAAAATTCTTTCACCATTTGAAAGGTACATTTATCCAGATGAACATAGGGTTGTCACAATACTGAGATACATTAAATTCCTCGAAATTGGGGGTAAAACCACGGGAAGGTAACTAGTAAACAATAAATGAATAAACTGTTTTTAGAATATTTAGTATCAATACAATTTTTAAATTAAAAGTAATCAACAATTACTTTAATAAAATATGTACCTAATGGTAATTTGTGTTATTGTTGTGAAATGACAAGCGTAACAAAAATAAACGGTTCTTTAATAATGTTTTAAATGCCTTAACTTACAAGTAGACGGAGAGTCCGGATGGTAATAAAAATTTGTGTTATAAAAATTATTTTCCTGGGTTATTACTAAAGTATTGTCCACACAACTGACAGGAAAAAAACTTCAACAACAGAATATTTCACATTACAGAATCACATACAACACTACAAATCTTCACAACAGAAGTATTGAATAACTAACATGGTAAGTTTCAGCTGCGTTTACCTCAAAAAAACATACAACCTCTCATGCTACATTACTCTGTACCGTAATACATTCCCAACAATTGGCGCTGTCGGGACGCGTTAGTGTCTCGTAAGGTTTTAATTTTATATTCATGATCATGACGTCACGCGAGATACGCTAATCCTCTTCCCATGGGCAGTCAGGAATAGGGTTTGCAAAAATATTTAAAATTAATATAATATTTGAAATCTGTTTTTTGTAACTATTTCATGGCATACTACAGTTCAACTTATTGTGATTAATCTTTGCCAGCTTATTGTTTGCAATTTTGTGGCAGCAACACGCCGGGTACCAGCTAGTTTTAAATAATTGAGTTTTAAATATTTGTCCTTGTTTCAGAACGACATTATTTTTATATATAAATGAAATAAAATACATATAAAAAATACTCATTCTAGTTGTCGCGTGACTTAAATGCAGTAAGAATTTATCCCATCTAAGATCTTCCGGTATCTGTACCAAATATTTTTTGCTGACGGTCCAGAAGACAGTTGCAATCACCCTTATCTCCCCACCTTTGTATAAACAACACTATTCATGCATCATTGTTGCAGAACATAAACTTAAAGCGCATCCATTGTTAGGCCTAACTTTGAGTGACAGCTAAACACAAGTCCTATTGTCATATGAATCCAACTCGCACGTTTGCGTTACGTCGTGATGAAATTAAGCTCGGAATTATTGAGTTAACCGAAAGAGAATGTTACGTTTAATATGAGTGGGAAGTTAGTGTTTACTAAGATAAGAGGAAGTCTTTTGGATGGAAGAACTAGATACATACTTGAGACTCTGTGAAACTTCAGAACATACTAGTCTTTGAATAACTTACTTATAACTACTATAAAGTAAAAAGTTACTTATGCTAATAGACTTAAAGCTTACAATGCGACAAACTAACAAGTGAGATATGTAAAACTAAATTGTAATTCAAATAAAATAAAAATTATTTCCGCAATACCAAATTGACTCAAAAACCCAACAGTAAAAGGATGTACATCACACCACCGCTAACAGAACACACACATACAACAAACAAGAACAGCACAGAATTGAGATGTACAGACACAGTCACTCATTAATTTTCAAAGTCAGTAACGAACACAGCGTTGCTAACTCTAGTAGCGGATGGTACAAAAGAAAGGATACCAAAGGCTGACCAAAGTGATTGTAATGACAAAGAAAGTTAATATGCTGAGCCGTGTAACACGCTCACTGTAGTATTGTCATTCAAATTGTATCTACATAACACATGAATGTTAACTCGGTGAGACAATTGGAAGAGATGCGTGAAAGCCTTTTTCATGTGTTGGATTAGTGGCGGATTCTAAAATATTGGAACGTCAAGTCATATTTTTAAACTACAAACAAATATTGCTTGTAAAAGAGGGAAATAAAAAAATTCAAGGACATTGATTCAGTTTTGGCCCTACAAGAGCATTTATGAAGGTCAAAGTTACTAAAGTTATCACTGGTTCGGATATCTGGCTTCGACTGAGAACCGGCGAGAAACTCACCAAGGTTACATTTTTAATCTGATTATTTTGTAATTTTATTTGCTCTATATCTTTCTCTAGACCTTTATCTATTATTATTTATCATTAAGTTCATTTTGGAGTATATTTAAGCCTAATGTAATTACTTTAAGAGACCCTTAACTCCTCATCATGCTCCTTTTGACTCATTGGGAAGGGAGCCACCTTAAGAGATAAACAGATTTGCTCAATATTCAAGTTTCCAGCAGATTCGACAGCGAGCATTGTGGCAATTTTTCATGAACATTTTTCATGGCTTCCTAAAGTAGCAGAGTGTTTTGCAATATACTAACTTATTAACTAACTTACTAACATAAGCATTATATTCAAATAAATTTTGTAACGTCATATAAAACATTACATCTGGGGCATTGAACTTACGAATTCATGACTTATAATCTTCAATTCACCCTTGAATTATAAACAGTAATTATCAAATCGAAAGTATAAATTCCATAGCAATTATAAGTCTCTATTTAAAAACACTAGTGAAATCTGAAAGTATGTTCAGTGCAATGAATAATAGAACACAAATTTGAATGTATTTATAGCTCTAGAATTGATGATGAACTTACACACCTTTTGCGTCAACAAAAGAATATGACCTTAGGTAATACTGTAATTTTGGCTCTCAGTTTCAATATTCCCAAAATATTAAAGGTTATTGAGAAACTCTTCTTTAGCAATAATTCATATAATCTTCTGAGTTAGTAGAGCAAATGAAACAAAACAACGAACGTCGCTCATTATTCATAGCCTTAAAGAACAATACGTGTCAAACTTCTGTCACGGTAGTTGCTTTAATTAGTACACTGTCTAATAATACTAGTTCACTACCGTGCACACTGTTTTGTTCTTTATTGTCATTGTCAATAGTATCTACAATACACTGTATGTTTTTAAGATTATGATGTATGTCTGTATGTACAGTGTTGGCTAAAGGACTTGCTTCTGGTTCACAGTTTCTTCGTATTTATTACAAGCATTGTTTTTGTGTTACTCAAGTTGTCACTAGTGTTGTAAGTAATATTTTATAAGAGGTTTAGTAAAGAAGTGAGTGATGATGGAAATTATGGAAAAACATGACTGTGGAGTACAACTTAAGTATCCTTGGAAATTTACAACCATTTTTATTAGTTTAGGCCAGCTGAGGGCACTTACGAAGGTTAAAGTTACTGAAGGTAGCACGTTATTCAAAAGTTAAGTTAGCAATTAGTAGGTCCCTTACGGGAAATCTATTTATGTTTATCAATTAAGGCCGAACAACATGCAGACGGTCCCCTTGAGGGTAAGGGATCACCACCACCTTTGCAACACCAGAGGTGAAGTTATTACATGCTAGGCCCCTGAACCTTCTAAAATAATACAAGTACACGTGCTTCACGGCGGAAATGGGTAAGCTGTTAGTAGAAGAACTCGGTACCCAGACAAACTCTGCACTATAAACTACTAGAAGTGGTTTAGTGGAACCAGTCGATAACTAGAAGCTTTTGAACTTTAATATTTTCTCATTACTCACCCAATACTCTTCAGGTATCATTAATGGCCAAAAAATAATAATGACAGAATATAGCAATATACTATTCAACACACCAGCTTAAAGCACTTTTCTCTTATCGTCGGTAAATTGCAATCGTCGTTCAAACAAACACAAGAGCATATTACACACAAAAATCGCTGGAGGGTCATCAAAATCAGTTCCAATTGAATTTTCACCCCTAAAACGGATTACTGATGCACATCCCATAGGACATGGAACCCTAAACCGTTTTGTTACCACGCGTAGTACCGGCTTGCGATCGTCTCAATAATGAAGTAACCATTGCTGCTTTTTAGGAGCAAGCTATTTAGAATTAAACGAATCCGTTGTTTCTAAACGTACTTTTCAAACTGAACATCATCATGTTTTGCTTGTTAAGATATCATTGGTTTTTCATAATAGATACGTCATCATCATGTTTTATTACCACAATAATGCTTTGTGAAATAGTGTTAAACCATCAATGGATACAAAACTAATTGATACTGTTGTGACTTAAAATTTTACATCACCCGCGACTGATAAAAGGGGGCACAGACATTCGAATCGCTGTGTATTATTGATGGTAACTTAAACTATGGTTACACAAACAATATGCTTCGAGGTTCGTTAGGTTTTCGAGTAAAAATCTCTGTGGGGTGTCGCGGGGTGAGGCATGAGGATTAGCATTAAATGAAACAGGGTTAGATGTTTTGGACTTTCATCGCGACAGTAATTTAAAGTAGCAGAGACGAGTTTGTGCGGGGAAGTGTTACCAATATACTCATTTCTGCCATGATCCAGAAGTGTATCTGTATTATAGGTAGTGTTGGGGGTAGAAAATTAAGGGAGCCTATGAAAATATAGACACATGAGACCTAACAACTTCACGTCTCAGGGACAACAACACATTGGTAATACCTTTGGTGTTGCAAAAGTCCATAGCTGGCAGTGACTACTTGTATACCATCAGATGGACATGACAAAAAATGAAAATAAATTGAAAATCTTATCACCAACACCTTTCTGTGAGTTCAAGAAGCTGACACGACCAGTGGCTTGATTAATTATTTCATATTTATACATTATTATAATTTTTTTATGTCTGTTATGCGGACACCGAAGGAGTGGAACTCATTGCCGGCGTCAGTTTTTCCCGATTCATACAATCTCGGAGTCTTTAAGGCAAGAGTGAATAGGCATTACTTAAGTTCGCGTGTACCATCCTCGACTGGATCGTCACTTTCCAGTCAAATGCGCTCAAGTTTTTATATTAAAAAAAAAAACAACAAACTGACTGTTCACATGATGATAGGTGTCATCGGCACCTATGGACATATGCAATAACAGAGGCATTGCCAATGTCTCGTCATACCGAGACGTAAACTAATAGTTGTAATTTCACCAGCGCCCTTACCAGTCTAACCGAAACACATTATTATACATGCACTACTGCTTCACGGCGGTAATGAGAATGGTGGTTACATATAGTACATCCTCTGAAGAAGTCTGCACTAGATCTAAAATATTCCCTATCTGTAGCCTAACTCGATCAACAAAGATGAAAGTAACTAAGGACTATTCTAAGGAATAAACAAAATAGTTATTTGATTGTTATCATTTGTTTTGCTTCGTTAGATAATCTCAAGCTAACAAAACCGTATTTAAAACAATTCACATTATAATTAATGACCGAAACTACACAAAAATACACTTGTTCAACAACAATAGACGGACAAAATGCAATCCCGTGCCTTGTCGGTATAAATCCTGGCAAAAATACTAACTTTGTACTTTTATTACTCACATAAATAATGAAGAAATGACTCAACTACATTTCCAACTGCAATGAATACTAAACTGTATCTTTTACACAAAAGAGTATATTTTAGGTAGAGTATTATTCGCAATTGTAATAAGTTATGACAAAACTTTTAATAAATGCACAATTAATCAATATAATGAGGTAACAAGTACGAAATAGGTTTGTCTTTTGTGTTGGATAAATCGTAAAATGTTTCGGAAAATATTTTTGTACCATTTTTATTAGCCTAAGAAACTTTCCTTGTATTATTGCTACTTTACTTGTACATCGTTGAATTTTCGATTTAAAATGTTATCAATGTAAGCAAAATGGGGTTCCTTTGACGCACCATCACTACGAAACTACTGAACAACTCGAGATAGGACTGCTACCAATCGACACAGAATTTTTTGTAGATAGGTTATAGGCTATATATATATGATATCGATAAACGCAGGTAAAACCGCGGGGAGAGCTGGCTATTATACATTTTTTTTTTTTTTAAATAATATAAACTAATTACATATTATATAATTTTAGAACACTAGCGCCATTTATAAGTAAAGTAAGGATCGAGTAACGACGCGGCTCTGTGAGGGACCCAATATAAGATGAGCTAACTTAGTGTATTAAAGTCTGTAACATTTACCATAATTTTGACCTCTGGCCAGACATTGTAATAAACCCCCCTTTCAAATCACTTCATATCCCCACATACGAAACCCATTGTTTTCCTCTATTAAGGCAGATCCTATAACTTTGCGGTTAAAAATATCCCTTCAAAAACACCAACATACAACATCTTAAATTAAAAAATTAAACAAAACGCAACCTTAATCCGCACACATAAGGAACTGTATAAAATTGCAATACGGCAAATTTAAACAGGTCCAAGTATATCGAAGTCAGACAAATGAAGCCATACGTCAAATACGTCAATCTTGGCGCGGTCGGTTAATCCCAACGAGCCAGCACTGAGTCGACTTTTACGAGACAATATTTCAATATACTTACGAGAGATGGTTACGTTGTCCATTTGTTTCGACACGATTATAAAAATCTATGAACTATTGCATCATAATATTCTGCCAAAAGTTCACTGCTGAATAATTCCCATAGATTTCTATAACGAAAGGTTCTTGTATCGCTGACTCCCGAGAGACCTGGCTTAATTGGTTGATAAGACGTCCTCGGAGTCTATCCTCTCTTAAGCTGCTTACTTCTTCTACCATTATGACTTTTATTTTGACCCATTATGAAACTTATGTTTTCAAAATCTCTTTTGGAATCATAATCGTATAACTGGTCTAACCCAAAAGACACTGAAACACTGTAAGATAATTATCTAATAATTATAATATACCTTAAGAATATATGTACATATAACTATGTGCCAAATATGATTCAAGTCATAATTCAGCCGATAATGCAGAATTCAGTCGCAATATTTTTTTCTTTTTAATAAATAGTCTATAAGAAATTACAATAAAGGGTTATATCAAAATTGTTATCTTTATATAATAAACTAGCATGCGTTGCAATGCGCCTTTGAATCCCATAGAATAATAAATGGCACATACATTTTTTCCCGAACATTTAATTTTTCGAGGAACTTTTCTATTTTTTAGCTAAAAACCTATGAACATAAAAAAATCAAATCGGCCCAGCCGTTCCCAAGTGATCCACTTACCAAAAAACAGCGTTTCATTTTTATTTATATAGATGGAACAAATGGAAAACAAGCTCGGTTTTACACACAAAAGCCACAAAGCGTTGCGAGTGAGGTCTGCGAGAGACAATCTTAATGCAAAACGTTTTTTTATATCTCATTCTATACCCCTTTGTACTTGCTTTGCGATGGGAATGAGTATGGATATCTACAAATTAGCTTTTACCTCAGAAAAATCACCACCTACGAAAAAAAAACTTACAGTTGTCAAGAGAGCAGACAGTCCACCTGAAGGTAAGTTGTCCAATGTATTGTCGACCTTGTGGAGGAGAATTTGGCGCACCAGTGCAACTATCAGAACACACCAGTAGATGCATGAAGACAGAACTTCAACTCGAAAAAGAGATTAGGTAGATTTTTTTTGTTGACCACTCATTTATATTCTCTGTTATTGCCTCTTATGTCACTCGAGCGTAGTTTTCATAGCTACTAACACCCATCATACAATAAATAAATATCGTGGGACATTCTTTAAACACGGTCAGTCCAAACTAAGCAGAGCTTGTACTTTGGTAATCAGATAACTGATATAGTACTTCAACTACTGCTTTTTTCCAAAATACATAATTAATTAGATACTTACAGCCACTACACATTGAAGGCAAAATTAAGTTTGTTTCATCACGTCTGAAATGAGCCACAGATTGACTAAGAACAGTCCATCCCTTACCCTCAACATTGCCATGCTTATACCTTCTATGTCTAGTGATACACAGCTGACTGCTTGAAACTTAGTCCTTATGAAAAGGCAGCATAGTAACAATATTGCAAAAAAGTTACCATACGAACTAAACTAATAAATTTCAAAGACCACCAAATCAAGGTCATCAGAAACCCAAAGCTCATCTCGACAAGGAGCTGTCAAAGCAAGTGGTTCACAAACGGCCACTAAATCAGCGCACTAATCCGAGCATGGCCAGCCCCCTGTCGTACCAGCTTGTTTATATTTCCACTCAGCAAAATGACTGGGATAAAACAAAAATGCTGTGAGGACTGATTGAACTGTACTGGATTAATCTTGGTTTATGTTTAGCTTTGGATTTATTTATTTATAAGAGGAAGATCTACAGCTAATTTAACAAACTAGAATTGTTGCATATGTAGCATGTTATTTTCTTTTATTAATTACTTTAATTTTTAAACGTATTCATTGCAAATAAAAATAGGAACATACAAAAAAACATATCTTTTCTCATTATTACATTAATGTTGACGTAGATTTTCCATGGGATGATAGGATGAATTAAGTCGACAATTTTTTATTTTCTATATTATATTCTATATCTATTCAAAATTGATTATTCTGTACATTCCTGTTACTGCTGAATTATTTTGAAAAGGTACCTGAAAAAGTTAATATTTTTTTTGACAGGTATTGTTTTAAATGAAAAGTTAATCGAAACAACTGTGTAACCGGGCCCGCGAATCGTACCGGGAAAAACAGTCAATGCCTCCATAAATTCATACACCTATTGTTACACCCAGTCGCGGACAACGGCCCTTATAAACAGTCCAAAGGCTTTGTCACGTAGTCGTAAATAGTGGTACAGCAACGTAAATGGTACAAATGAATGGCGATGGGGCATTGATCACTATAGGTAATTTGTTTGCGGCTGGTATGCTGTTTCAACTATTTAGATAATCAGTTGTCTTCAATATTATCATGAGGCAAGAAAATTTTATTTAAAAGATCAAACTCTAATGTCAAACTTAATATTCGATCCCGAATTTATATCTCTATGAGAGAAAATAATGAGAACTTTAATGTGTAACAAGGATGCACAAAACTACAAGTTTTCAAAATTATTTGAACAGTAGAAGTCGTAAAAGTAGAAGAAGATCGAAGAAAGTATAGATGGACTATGTGAAAGGTGACATATGTTGAAGTGGAGTGATGACTCAATTTACGGCTGACATGGAGAAATGGAAGAGACATGCTACTGAGACATAACATGCCTACATTTGAAAGCGTAATAATGGACGGATGAGAGTTATTCTAATGGTATTATGAAAGTAGTGTACGCATAGTGTTTTGACGCCCCGAGAGTCAGCTTTAAAATGGATAATCATTAAGTACATTTTTAGAAGCATATTACTATCACCAGTTAGTTACCAGGCTAACATATCACCCTTTGAAAATCTGTTCCCAAATTTACTACTTACTGTATTTAAGCAGTTGTCTGTGGATGGCTGTGGCAATTAGGTAGACCATAGGAAAAAACAATCAAAATATGCTAAACAAACAAAATGGAAATAAAATACATATTTTTCAAATATTCACAGGCACTTTTGGTCAGACTCTAACGCTGGTTCAGAAGGTTGCTTTAACTGAGAGGATCCGGTAATAATCTCATACTCTTTTAATAACTAAATGTTATACATAAATAGAGAAAAAGAGCAAGCGCTACACCCAAGCATTGTCATCATAAAAATTCAGTTTTAATATTGATAATTTAAGGAGGCAAATTTTATTGATTCAGATAATTGACGAATGGTATGTCACAAACCTTGTAGCCCTTGCTCCTATCATAATAATGAAATACTCAATCACTATCCACAATCGGCAATCCATGTTGGTCCGCCAAGCGTTCGTCGACAACGAAAACCGCAGAGTTGTCGCATATTTATTAACCCAAAGCGTATCGGTCTCGATAAGTTTCATTATTTATCTACCATTGTTTGGTTCACATAAAGAGCGTAGTTTTACGACTGACGGGTCTGAGAGTATGTTTCTTAACAACTGTTTAGTGGGTAATAAACGCTTTAGGGCTTTTGGAATTAAGATTTTAGTGTTCACTTCTCAGGTGCCCTTAAAGGCGTTATTCCTATATTATTTTATGGTGTGCTAAAATACTGACGGGTCGTTAAAATTCTTTATAAGAAGGACTGGGGAGAATGTGACAATTGTTAAGTCTAGGTTGGAACGCGTTTTGTTGGACCTTAGGCTTTGGTTTATTAATTGTTTCTTTTGTTGTTGGAGATGAAAATATTTTGACCAATATGAAAAGACTGGAATGCTACCAATTATTATCGCTATTTTAAGATAGATTCATTCAAAAGTTGTGGGAAATGGAATTGAATCCAACAAGTCATTAGATTCCACGGCTATAATAGATAAAGCATTTCGTACAATCGACAGCACATTACAGAGAACACTACCAGCATAAGGTGAACCCTCTTCAGGATCGCACGACTGGTCCATAGATCAAAATGCTTCCATCGATGCATGAGACATAGATCTTGTTAATAAACTTACAGAAGAAAATATAAATCTCATGTACTTTCCCGATAAGATTCAATTCATAGCCATATATTCAGTTTCGAAACGCGAAGGGCACTTATGAAGTTAAAAAGCTACTGAAGTTACTGGTCAGTCAGCTTTAAAACTAAGAAGCAGCAAGGAATTAAGCTAGGTTACATCTATATTAATGAGCAATAATATTATAAATTTGTATCTCTGTGCTATCTGTTTGTCCCTTTTCATGGCTAAACGGCTGAACCTATCTTTCTGAAATTTGGCACACACGTAGCCTACTTTTTGCCAGTTCTAAAGCTGGTAAAGCCGCAGTCCGGAAGCTAGTCATTTATGATTTTTTCATCATATTATAATCACGGTCTGTTTCCTATCGCCAAGAAGGATTTCTTCAAGCGTTTCCCAAATAAATATAACAAATGTTTGTTTGAGTGTTTAGTTAATAAACATGTCACCGAAAATAAGCCGGCAAGTGTCAGCTACACATTTACCAATGGGAAAGCATCGTGATTTCCTTTTTGGAGGCAAGTTTCACGGCTAGGGAGGCATCGGGTATTGTTGTACATGGAGCTTACTTTGAATCAACAATGCGTAAGCATTGAGCTTCGAATGTAGTTGAGAAGCGACGCTGTTGCGATACTATACCGTTACAAAACTTTTTTGTCATAAGGATGTGGAGCAGTACAATTTTATTTATTATTTTCTGTTTTCCCGAAGTTTACAATGTTTTTTTTTTTGTAGCTAAAATATTCAAATTGTAAAATTGCTAAGTTTCCAAACCAGCGAGTGGTAAGTCAGTATTTTAAGAACCAAAACTAAATATAATGAATGATGGTATTGTGTTCATTATCAAGACTGTTCAAAGTATTAGTTTCGGAAATTGAAACAGAGATATAAAGCTTCGACTTGCTTCAAACATGGGCATCCATCCTACTCAGATGACGTTAAAATGACAGCATTCTAATGTCAAAGGGTTTAAAGATATCCCCGAAAGCCGACCACCGGGTCTTGCCAACAATAAAGTGTTAGGCGACTAGTAATAATTGTACAAAATATTCAAATAAATATATCGCTTCCTGTCAAAAATACAGAGTAAATAAAATATATGAACTAAACTGGGAGTAAAATATAATAAATATAACTTACAGTTTTTTCTTCCTTGGATAAATGTAGATAGCATTTGTGTTATATTTTATTGTGAATATGAATCACATTTATACATATTAACCGTCATCGATTCCAAACATTTGGTGAAACAGAAACCTCTCATATCATGCTCATATTATAAATGCAAAGTTTATGAGGATGGATGTAAAATTCCTCGGAAACTTGCTTAAAACCGCGACGGACAGCTAGTAAGATCACATTCGTTTGACTATTTATACCAACTATTAGGTAATTTACATTCGTAAATTTTTCAAAGTATGAAGAGAGGCGGTAATGCGTCATTGATTTCATAGCGTAGATAGGCAGCGTTGTACATGTATGGAAGTGAAATCTTCTGAACTTATAAATACGCTCAGCCAGGTCAAAGTATATACTTTGGTCTCGCCAATATGCAACACATAAACTCAAATGAATAAATTATGCACCAAATTCATTCCTTCAATCCTAATAAAGACTTTTCCTCAATATTGTTCCTACTCAAAGTACGGGAGCAGACAGACAGTCAAACAACCCCACGTGGGTGTAAAGTGGTGCCACTACACACAAACCCCGGTTTGTTTAAGTAATGGACTATGCCAGGAGCAACGTTCCTTGGTTACGGAAATCCGTGGAGTGGCCTATTTTTAATTGTAGTTAAACCTAAGGCATGGCAGCCATGGAATCAAACCTCCACTCCAACCAGCCCGTCAATACATAAATTAAATATACACAGATATTTGACAGTTATTTTTAAAATATACTGTTGATGAGTATGTCAATGACATACCATCATAAATGTGATGAAGTGCCGGTATGCTGTTCACTTTAAAAGGTTGTATGCTCGTAAAGTAGCTTGCTGGTATACACCTGGCAGGTTCACGGAAAATCATATCAAGTATCAGGATACTTGATACCTGTCTACCTTGTCTGTCTGTGTCGACGGTCCACCTGATGGAAAAAGGACTTTTGCAACACCAGGAGTATTGCTAATGCGTTTTCGACCCTGAGATGTGAAGATTTTAAGCCTCATGTGCCTGTAATTTAACCGGTTCCCATAGCCTACCTTTCTAGCCGAAACGCAGTTATACAAGTGCACTACTCATTCACGGCGGATTTGGGTATTGTCGAATCCTGCACTTAGAGCTCTATTAGTTCTAAGTTTGAGTAAGCATCTACCAGTGTTGTCCGGCAAACTGTGTATAGATAATATTGCATTTGCATTGCAGAACTAGCAATTTTGAATTATTTTTCTTTTTATCTTTCACATTACAAAGACTCTCCACATATTTATCTGTTCCACAATAGGCGCGTACTACAGGAGTCGTCTTTTATTTTCATAAACTACCCGCAGTGTCCTTCTAAGAAGCGTCACACACGCACTAAGTGGGGTTATGATCATTATTTGACCAAATTAACACTTTTAACCAGGGTCGTTCAAAAATACCCTGTTTCTTTGAGGTAGTTATCGCGTAGTTTGAATGGGAAAGAATAATCAGTTTATTTTGTATCGCTTCTGAAATACGTCTGGATACTGTCTTGGAAAATTGGAGAGAGTGAAAAGTCGAATATGCTCTTTTAGGAGAGTTCTCGAAAACTGTGACAAGTGGTTTGTTGTATTTAAAGTTTATACAAATTAAGTAATGAATATAAAGATTGAAGATATACCAAACATTTTATGAATAATCTACCTTAAGAATATTAGAAATTAAAATAGAAATTAAAAAGCGTACTCCTTTGAAGAAGATAATTTTGACCATGACGTTATTGATAGATAAGATTGTAATACTATAGTAATGTAGCGGGATTGTATGACGTCCCCAATCCTTTTATATTCCAAGAGAAAGCCGATTATAGACAAGGTTCCTGGACCATTCATAAATGTCACTATACGGTCCTTTTAAACATGTTACTTCTCATTTAACTTCAAGTCTAAATACAAATTTAAATTCCTTAATAACGCTTAAGAAAGCTCCTAACACGCCGTCAAACAAACGAAGAATTCTAACACACAAATAACGAGCGCTAAACCACTACAGCCGATCTAATTCCACTCTTTATCTGACCAATTATCACCACTAGAAACAAGGCTGGCTCGAAATGGTGTTGCCAACTGAAATAAATTTCAAATTCAATGCCACTTATTTGTTTTAGCCCTTGAGAAGAGCCTTGTTTTTGAATATGGGCCCTAAGAGCAGTCGCAAAACAAAATCATCAACATAAATTAAATTTATGATTTTTTTAGGCTATTCGATGTGTAAACTCAAATATATAAAGTACAGTCCTCATTAAGATACCAAGTATATTCCGCCGAAGAAAAAACATGGTACGTACATAAATATAAGTAACATGATTCAAGAAGTCATCTGAGGAGATGCGAAGCTACCTGAAATTAGTTTAGAGACAGCAATGATTAATTTAAGCGATGGAAGTGGGTAAATTTTGAACTATAGCTGGCAACACAAGATAGCTGAAAAATGCAGCATGTTTACCGAATAATGCCTTAACAACCGACGTTAAATGAACGAACAAACATACAATTGGATCTGGTTTGTGTGTAAGATTGGTAGCTTTTGTTAGTCCATTGTTTTCGTGGAAGTTTGGAGTTGTTAATTTAACCTCTTATTATCTTGAGATGAGTGTTGAATGCTGTGTGTATAAATTCCTTTCTTTCTTCACGTTCAACTGAGTTATATAAGACCAGCTTTTTGTCGTGGCTTCGTAGATTTCTGGATTTGGTAAACTCGGATCACCCGTCCGTACTAGTACCTTCTTCGTTTTCGCTTTGCGTTAATTCTGTAACTTTTATTTTAACTTGGCTCTTGAGCAGGGTCGTAGCGTGATGTTAAATAACCTAATAATCTTCCTCATAAATTGGGCTATCAAATGTAAAAATATATTTTCAAATCCAATTAGTAAGTAGTTCCAGAAGTTTGTGCTTTTAACAATCTCTTAAGTTTTATTATATTAGTATAGATTTGTACAGCAAGAACCTCAAAATTCATAGAAAATATTTAAAGATTTAGAAGTATTCTAAACAGTAGTCCGTGCACCCAATTTTCAATTCAACGTTGTTGCAAAACTAATCTGATTGAATGTGAAAGCTAGAGCGGTATATCTATACCTATAAATGCAATTAAAGAGTCAGTCTGTCATTTTATAATAATTGCAATTTTTTTTACTAGAAATTGCTATTTAGAATTGTTGTCTGAAATGAAATTTTGAACTTTATAGAAGAAAATATAAGTTTCAATAAAAAAGCATGGAGGTAGTTTTATTAAGAAATAGGAACAGCTTCCTCACAGTTATGTTCCTTAGTCTAAGTTATAGTCCTTACAGTTGGTGATCGTATTGGTTGCTACGCACTACGCAATTTGAGAGACTTTTGTATCTAGAACATACAGTGTATTCATTCGCCTTTATTAACTAAAAAGTATATTCCGATATTTTTATCTCCACTCGCGACATTAATCTTAAGCAATTGTTTCGTTCTTTCATCTTCGCCATTGTATAGAACGATTAATGAGAAATGATTACCGAATGCATAGCAACGTTTTGTGACGAGGTCTCATTGAAATGTCACAATGGACTATTTTGTGGTACATTACTGCACACACGTCTGTTTGTTACCAGTTTATAAATAAACCTAGTTATGCAACGTTGGTTTATTTATTTCGTTTGATGTACGATAGAGAGTGTAGTTGTCGAGGATTTTGCTCGTCTCGGCTCGGGAAACTCATGTACAGATAGGTATGTAATTGCATCCCTAAGAGATTGAACATTTTTTTTGTTTATAGAGCTCTCAGTGCAGAGTTACTTATTTCCACTGTGAAGCAGTAGTGCACTTATATTACATTGTTTAATTTAGATACGTAAAAGGGACCGGTGAAATTAACATGAGATTTAACATATTCGACAACGCGTTGGCAAAGTCCCTGGTGTTCCAAATGTCAATATGCGGCGTTGACCACTTACAGTAATGTGCACGTCACGTCCATATATCGGTTTAATAGTCTTAAAAAAAGTATATCAAAATGAAAGGTAAGAGAAATCCTATAATAAAGTTACACGTGACCTCTAAATATTATATTCCTCACCGTTCTGAGCCGGCTTGTTGTACTTGTGTTGTTGGGCTTGTGTACGCTCAACGATTTTCACAGGATTGATTGGACTTGGGGTGGATTCACCTTGGAATTTTGAGAATTCTCATGCCTGAGAAATTAAAACATTTGTACAAAGTTTCCGAGTTAGACAAGGGCTCGTGTCCCAACAATGTACAATGATTATTTGGTCAAGAATGCCAATATGTTTATATAATTGTGAAGTTTATGTGTTTGTTTGCTGTGTCTGCATTTATTTAGGTCACAATTTAGGTCTGGAAATGAAGATGTAACTACGGAATGAATGTTAGTGTTATATTAAGTTGTAAATATTGTTATTTTCATAGGTCAATTTTCAATCTCAATAAACAAATCTCCCACAATAACTGAGAAACGATATTTGTGAAAAATACCGCTACAAAATTCCCGATACATGCCCGAATCACATAGCCAGGGTTGTCAATCAACGTAAAATAATAATAAAAACTGACATATGCCCGTCAAAAGTTGTCCCAAATCGCATCGGGCCGATGACCCGTACTAACGACTCAGACCAAAATCCCTAGCAATTTGTTTTGTCCCATTTTTCCTAACGCCGACACCCGTCTGTCACAATGAGTCTTGACCGGCCCTAAAAACGGACGTAACCCTTCAAAAATGACCGGACAAAAGCACCGAAAGTTTTCTAAGATGTCAAAATACAATACCTTCTAAAATAAACTATCATATAATATCAATAATGTGTGCAAGCACGGACACATGTATTTTAAATACTTATTATTAAGAACCAGTTGATAGATTTCTGAAGGGAAGGGTTCGTATGGCCATTGTAGTCGGCTCACTGTTTTTCTATGGTGTTTTATTGAAATTCCCATGCTTCTATGTTCAGGGAACAATACGCAACTGTATCGATTTGTAGGGTAAGTGAAAGACAGTCGAAGTAAATCGTTGTGACGTGTTTTCTTAGTTATGACGCGAGCGTGACGTGTTATGAGAACTTATTTGAATTTAAATAGATTTTTATTGATCGGAACCAGTTAGTTGATGGACATTCTTAATTCATATTTACGGCCATCTGATCTCAAACCGTAATGAAATATATATTTATCCAAATAGGCCTTCAGATCGCTAAGGAATGGTTAGACGTTTAACCTATCTTTTGGTTAGATCAGCTCCCTTATTCAGGTGATACAAAGTTCGTCAGCGAGCCGCCTCACGGAGGCCTTGGAGAGCTTACCTCTCACGTGTTTGCGTAGTTAGTGAAAAAAACAGAGTACTAGAGGCCGCGACGAAACATACACGAGCTAAACTTCCGGCACGCTATGATGGCCGTTTTGACGTTTAACAATGACAAAGAAAAATAACCTTTATTCCTTCAGACATAAGATGCATCTATTCAACAGCTAATTGTATTATGATGGAAATCAACCTTATTCCAAAACAGTACAGTTTCGTTTCCTATGACAATCTGAAACGTCAAAACGTCATAGTGTAATTTTCCTTACAGAATCGAGCCCCTGGTCTCGTGCCTCACGTATGGCGACCAGACTACATATATTATACTGTTCCATGCATCTACCTATATAGGCTGACAAACAAGCAGTTATCACCATATTAAAATATAATATAATTTGCTTAAAGTATCACAAGAATCTGTGCGAGTTTTATAGTTGTAGTTCATCCCAATGGTATAAGACACCCATCCCTTACTTGCTTTGGTCCCAATAACTCATACCATTGAAGCAAAGTTATTAAATATCCTTCAATCAACTTTTACGAGTTATATCCCATAAAAATATTTAACTATTTGTTTGCACATAATATTAACGGCGAGTACGATTATTCGCAGTGTTAAACACGAATATCGCCTTTAAGATGGTAGTAATAAGAGCTAATTAGTGGATTGAAATTGTTACGCGGTCTTAGCGACCCCTATGCGGCATTGTAGCGGTTAAATTAATTAGTATAAATATTTGCTTTATAATTTATAGTGATAAATATGGTTTTGCGCGTGCAATGGGGTATGTACAAATTGAAGTAAACCTGGAATATGAAATTTAAGTTTATGGCGAAGTTGCATCGAAGTTGCCCGACTGACGAGAAAAGGGAGTGGCGCGGTTTAGCAATTTTTCTTTTGTATATATACTGTATTACAGCAAATTATTCACATAATTATATAACGTATTTAATAGCTAACATGGGAAATAAAATTATATTGAAAGCATTTATTTACGATCGAATGAACCATTTTTTACCCAAGACGGATATATACACATTTAAGGCTTGTACCGGCCTTCATTTATAATTACAGTGTAAACTCTTTATAACGTTATCCTTTATAACGATAAACTCCCTATAACGTTGAAGTGAGCCCAAGTTGGTTGGTTTGTTCACTTTGTTTTGTTTTTTTTTGTTCACTCCATATAACGATAACTCTCTATAACGACAAAAAATGCTCAGTCCCTTGAGTTTCGTTATGAAGAGTTTACACTGTATATATATAACCACGGCTATCCTCTGAACATCACTATGAACAGGTATTAAATACTTTAAAATATATTATGTGTGAGTTTTTTATTTAATAGACAATAAATATTGGATAGTTTGTATATAACAATTTCACATGAGAATATTTTCTTGTTTCATACTTTTTAAAGCGTAATTTTTCGTAGTCGGGTTTTAGTTTTTGAACTTATTCACTTAGCAACTAAGCAACATATCCACGTAAATTTTTGATGGACATATTTTAGGACAGCTAAAATACATATACTAATTACCCCGAGCTATTACTTTTAGATGGGTCAAACCACGGAGGAGAGCTAGTCATTCATCATTTTACAACTCCCCATAACAATAAAGCGATTACGATTGTCCATTGTCTGCCAAAGGGCAATAAGACAATAAAGGTAATCTGATGAAGAAGCATCGTCTTCGGATGATACTTGTTGAATCGTAATGAGCGCCATTTGCTTGTCACATATCCAGGGACGGAGTTCATACCTTAAGAAGCAAGGAGTTATAGGAAAATAATATTTAAGTTATATTTAAATAGTGCTGTTAATAGTGTGGTGAGACCTAAAAGGATCGAAAAGAATAAAGCTACAATTTCTATATTATGTAAGCCGAGAAACAGGCAGACCTTCCACCTGATGGTTATTGGCCACCTGCTTGGACACAGCCGATATATTGTCGACTCTGAGACGTGAATTCGATGTCATTGCATCAGCTCCATTAGTACCTTTCTAGTTAGTAGAGGACTGTATCTCATGAACCATAATATAAATTTCAACAGTACACCTATGAAATTTTTAGAAATTTTTAAATTTTGAGAGAGTGTGACTATTGCCGCAATATCAACAAATACCTAGTCAAAATAAAATGAAATGAAAATATTTTATTCAAATAGCCATTTACAAGCACTTATGAATAGTCTGACTCTAATAATTATACATCCATATAAGAAACATGCTTTTTCGGAATCACGTAAAAAATGATACGGTGGTACCTTTCCTGTGCAAGTCCGACTCTCAAAATTGAACAATATATTTTAAAATGAGAATTTTAGAATGATGTTTCATATTATATTCAAACAAGTATGTAGTCAGTAAATGCTAAAAATCAAGTTAGTATAGTAGTATAATAAGTTAATTTTGTAGCACAATGAACCGCCATAAGAATCAAAGCTAATCGCAAAAGCAATCCAAATCCTCCCCTGCACAGATCGACTTAAACCCAATCATTCAAACAAATCCGAAATCCAACTACAGCACAGAGCGACAAAGTTCCAAACTATCTATTACTACGTCAAAGTTGGAACCATTCCGAAGTACCCTAAAGGTGGAACTTACGTCTTTACGCGTGAGAATGGACATAATCTTGATTCCGATAAGAGAACAACTCGCAGGAGTCATGAGGAGTGTCCTTTTGTCCATCTGTCAATCATTGATCGATTGAAACGAAACTTAATGTGAAGTACGGTGCATTATAACTTAAGATCAGATCTTGCAAAGTGGTGATAAACAAAAGGTGTCGGTAATGTTTGGTCCTAAGGGTATATATTTCTTTAAGTTCTTGCAAATCGAGAAACTTGTATTTTACAGGTTTCATATTGAATCAATTTATTAAAATTTTTATTTCACGGTAAGTCTTTTTTCTCAGAACTAGATCTTTATTGGCCACCAACGAATGGTGTACTATAAACAATACAGCGCGTGTTTTTTTTATTTCTTTGAGTTCCTCATAGTTGCGGCTTTGGCCATCCACGTCTAAAATTCACGGAAAATCCATATAAATAACTGTATATATTTACATAATTTAAGACTAAAGACTTTTCATTTGAGTGTTTTTGCAAGTGACGGTGTTTCGGTTTCTGGTAATAAAATATACTTAAATCATTGTGTAGTAGAATATCTATTCCAATAATGGTATCTATGTTCGATCTATTTTGCGACTTTTCTTTTACATTATCATTGCTTTTGTCTACATATTTCTATTGAGGTCATACTAAAATTCATTGAAAATAGTCATGGTAGCTTGAATTAGAAGTTGACAATGCGTTAACAAATGGATAAGCCGATTTTAGTACAATATAGTCAATATTATACTTATTAATTATTCTTGCATTCCTTAGTTTCTAACTAAGTTCTTTAAAAGTGATGGTGGCACTGCTTTTTAGGTCCAAGTAACCTTGCATTGTCGGCTCCATGTCATAACGAGACTGTATTCACAAGGATAGTCAAACGTATATCAGCGTATTTCTTTTAGACACCAGAAGAACACTTATGAAGATTGATACTGTTACAGTCACTTTCGCATCAGCAAGATAACATTTCTAAACTGACAGTGAGAAGCCACACAATTTCACTATTATTTGAACTAAATCGGTCTATTTACGGACTGTGTGGGTAGTCTGCAAATGACAACATTGACAAGGGCGAGGGTGCAGTTTCAATGACATATTTGCCTATCGAGTATGATGTAGGTATTATTATAAGGCTTGGTCTTGTATGTGTTCTTATTTAAACCTCCTGATCTCCTCTGATTATCTACTTTATTTATAGTGACAGTAGGTTCTATAACGATTGAACTATCTCTGGTGACGTAACAGTTAAAAAATCTATCGGTTTACTTGATTGTGAACATTGTAGAGAAGAATAATCTTTAAAAGAACAACTAATACTAAAAAGATTGTATAAGTTAAATTAGACCTGTTTTGACGGTTAAGAGGGTTATAGAAAAATGAACACTATGGCTTCAAGATAAGGTTAATCAGCATCATTAGACAATTATCAGTAGACGAATCTAATTCTAAGAGCAATAAGGATGATTTTTCTATAACACATTTAACTGTCAAAACGGACTTTATCTCGACGTTTAGCAAACCAAACAAACTGTTTTGTGAATTACATAACCGGGTATGTGACAAAATGACAAAAACTGACAATCATGTTAGACATGGTGTGCTAAATGACATTGTCGCTGTGTGTGCTTTTGTGCCAAACAACCCTATTATTGATGTGGCTCCTGCAAATCGATGGATAAAAGCAAAGGCTTCGATGGACACGACAGGCGGGCAGTCTATGTTATATGTGATAGCGGGACATAAAATTTATATTTTTATTATGTTTTTAAAAGGAGTTAATTGAATTATTTTGGATTTCACACCTTTATGCAGATGGTTCGGCTGGCGTTGAGTCTTAGTAGACGCCAGCTTTATGCTAGCAGTTTTCAAGATTTCGTGTTGATCAGTAACTCTTGGATTGAATTATTGAAAAAAAAACAAATTTTATTATATTAAAACCTACTGTTCCCGGCATGCGTTGCAATGCGTCACCGAATCGTGAGTTATGATCTTGAATTCATATAAAAATCTCAAGGAATAAAAATGATTTCTGGAGTTTACTCATATGTACTTCTCCTTGATTTTTGCTTATCTTAAAAACCTTATAACCAATACATGATGCATATTAAAAAAAATATATTATCAAGCGGTTTTCAAGTGATGCACTTACCAACGCACTGTATTTAATTTTAATATTTAAGTAGATGAATTGACATTTTTCAAATGATTGTCCTGTCCGAATTTGGTCAAAGGTATTCAAAAAGACATTGGAATTGAATTGTATGATTTACAATTGCAAAATAAATTTAATTACTTATTTGCATAAAAAATTGTGTCTATTTTGAAAATCCAACAGAATTCTAACTACAGTGTAAACTCTTTATAACGTTATCCTTTATAACGATAAACTCCCTATAACGTTGAAGTGAGCCCAAGTTGGTTGGTTTGTTCACTTTGTTTTGTTTTTTTTTGTTCACTCCATATAACGATAACTCTCTATAACGACAAAAAATGCTCAGTCCCTTGAGTTTCGTTATAAAGAGTTTACACTGTACTAGTGTTTTTTTTATTAGTGACCTCAAGGGAACTGATAAATAAAAATCGCTTGACGCTCATGAACTAAACAGCGACCAATGGGTCAAAATAAAAATTGTCATTCATTTGCTTTTCGTGTTCATAAACAACGAACGCTAAAATGTCTATCGGATTAACACTTTTCAAGATATTTAATGTTTGACAGGTGACAATACACATAAATGGAGGTGCAAGCATATGTAACGTGTAATGAAAAAATCTACACGGTTTTTGTAAAAATGAAATGACGATTTTAATGATCTTGTTTTGAGGTAACAGAAAAACGAAATACCTTTGAACTTAAGCATAAAAGTTACTTTTATTATAACTTATTCTCACACCCTTAAAGGTAGTTTTGTCTTAAATAGATTTACTTTATTTATATCTCAAACATTCAATTATTAGATCAATATTTTTTGCTTTAAGGCCTTATCATTAATAGTTAAACGAGTCCCTCGCCTCAACTTTATGTAACTTCCAATAACAACATTAATAACAAGCATATTTTTGACACAAATTGTCGTACACGCTTCCAAATAACCACACCAGAGGTTCTTCTATCAAGACCCTAAGCATTCAAATATGAACCTTATTCACTGGAATTAGTCATTTTCCCAATATCATCGATGGTAATTTTAACATTGTCAACATATGCTTCTGTAATTAGTGCGCTAACTCGGTTGCCACGAGTTTCATTGTCAAATGCTTTGTGACATCCGTCTTCAGCTTTTTCTGAATAGTATTTGTCGATTTTTCAGTCGTGTACGTCTCATTTGTGATTGTGATCATTCTCATCAACCACAAAGGACACAATATTTTCGTTGGCAACATTACCTTTGAGTGAGGTTTTGTAATCTTTTAGCCTCAGTACGTTTTGAAGTCACGATGTATTTTCTTTGAAAATATTTTAGAGCATTTCTTTTCAGAATACAATATCAATTGTAGGTATTGTCAGTTAGAAATGTGACTTGCTTATATATTATCACCTTAGGGAATTTGTAAACCATAAAAAGCACAATAATCCACTAGCTAAACTATCTTCTTACACTTCCTTCTGTGTGCATTTCTGGTTTGTGAGAACATTTTCACACCATTTGTAGACAGTATAGAATACAGGTATATTTTCACTTTTCTAAGGGCGGGATTTCATCAGCAGTAGCCACATAATACACTTAGCATACACTTCATATAGAAAAGATGCTCTTATTCCACCCAAGGGCGTCTTAACTCACTGACCAAGCGAATGCTTTTAAGAAATTCGCATAATCCTACTGAAATAGCTTTGGACGCGTATTCAAACGGCTATTAGACAATCAATCTTGTCCGTGACCCTTTTTGCATATGGATATTATGCCCACGGTACACCACTACGGCTGGTTTATTGTGGCAGTTCTGCTAGAGTTGTAATCACAGTCTACATATTCTTTTTATAAAACAAAAAAAAATCGTATGTGCAAAATTTCCAGCATGTACAAGGGTTATATAAAGTTAGCTATCTAAATGAGCCATGTTAAGATATAGGAAAGGTGAGAAATGCTGCTCATGTCCTTAACATGCTTTTTTGCGGAAGAAAAGCGTCAGTATGTTATATGTTATTTACAGTCCAATAAACATACCTTTAACAAGGATTGACTTGGCATTAAATATGAAGTAACGATTGCTGTGACCCAACGCAACATCTGAGCGGCTCTACTATTCGATTAAGCCGCTATAGTGTGGTACAAGCATTTAGGTAAGGGATAAACCGGCAAGTCACGCGTCCAGTCTCCAGGGATACTACGGAACCATTTAATGCATAGTTGGAGATTGTTAGGGTGTGTGAAACATCGATTAGGATCAGAGAGATATTGTGAGATAGGGTTGGGAAATTGTTTGGCAGATTTCACTTGTGTTGACGTACGCGTTTCTGAGTATTGTGTTAACAAAGCACTCTTGTAGAACTTCAAGAGCATTTGCTATTTCTACTTGGGATATAGAAGCCTAAGTTGTTGACTGTCACATTCATCAAATTCTTTCTCTTTTCTCGCATATTTCTTTTGTTTGGCTTCCAAGTTTATCTTCCTGATTCTATTTATTTATTTTATTCTTTTTTGACCACTATTTTGATCCCTATGATTATTCGCTCTAGCTACCTTCATTCTTATTCTAAGGCAATTTTTCTATTCCTTCCAATATAATGGTTGGCTATACCTAACGCAATTTACTATAAGAAATATTGCGCATTTATCCCAAATAACAAAAGCAATCAGGCACTTAAACTAACACAGTGAGGTATCATTTACAAAACGGATGTGGCCACTTCAGAACCTTCAAAAAGCTCGTCTTTGTAACTGAAAATCATAGATCACTCTAAAACCGACCTTATAACAAAGACTTACGATATTAATCCAATTATTAGAGTAAACAATGGAAGAATGAATGGAAGACCGAACCACTCGAGAACCGGATAGTTCCGCTCAGCGTGCGCGCACGAATGATCATGAATGAACCACTAATATACATGGTATATATTTTTAATAACATATGAATGATATCAGGTCAGGAACAATGGTTTCATAAAATAACAATGATACAAAGATGTGCTTGAATTTTAAAGAATTTGGAGTAGGCATGTGTGTTGAATCCTTTGTCAGGTTACGTAAGAGATATTATACATGGCGAATCAAAGAGGTCATAATGGGGACCGACTTTGAGATAGCACAAATCGAAATTGCAAACCTGTTCTATTTTCAAATCTTATCATTCATATAAATACATTTCTTTTTAATATATATTGTCTCATTAGGGCTGTGCTGATTCGCCATTAGTTTTAAAAAAAATAAACATAAATGATATTCTCGATATTACATACCAAGCCTTCCGTTCCTACATAGTATATGTCAAGCGATACGTTTAACCGGCTCGTTATATTTAGTGGTTCTCCACTGTGCCCTTGAGGACAAGTCACTCGTGCTCAATTTGCGGTGTGCTCCCACCCCGGATCGTGAGCGTGACGGTAATACGCATTGTCGATCAATTGTCGCTAATGAGTCCTCGGTTATATATACAAAGTTAGGCTTGGAAGTGAAGCTTAAACTTCAAGTGGCGAGAGAAGTCACAAAATTTGAATAGGATGATAAACAAATTAATCTCAATGAAGACGATAACCATGTTTTTTGTGACAACCATGCAGATACTTATAAATAATCATAACTCTCCTAATAATAAAACCAGTTGATGAATTGGTATAATTCCATCCATTCTTCCACCAGCTTAAATCGACCACTCTCTCCAGACCGTGCCAAACACAATTTAGCAAATAAACACAGATTTACATATTGAAAGTGACAACCGGAGGGTCCCGCACAAAGATAATAGTTATGCAAATTAATCCAGACCAACAAACAGAGGGTGCACAATGAATGTGTGAAAATAGCAATAAAAATTATTGTGCAAAATGAAATTAGTGTGACAGATATACCAGCCATTAAAAAATAATTCAATGGTTATGTAAAATTAATAAGTACATATAATAATTTGTTTGCTCAATAATCTTGAAAAGATTTAACTAAACACAATTAGTTGTAGTTTAGTAACTAAGAAATCCTTCAATGTACATAAAATACACAATTCAATATAATACAAATAGTACGTACTTACATTGAAAGTTCATTCTCGCTCTATAGAAGTAAAGGTACCTGAAAAACACAAACGTAATTAAAGCATGAACCATATAATAATTATGAACTAACACAATACACTAAAGGCAAAATCAAAATTGAATATGAATTACAAACAATGTACGATCAAACAATATTATAAATGTAAAATGAAACTCATTGTAAACGATACTTGGCACTCATAAAAGTAACGTACAATAATCATAAAAAATCACACTAATTATATTTCGCCAGAGCGACCGCAAATTCAATAACACAACCACTCGAAACACATTAACTTTCAAAACGTTTGAAAAGAAAAACAAAATTAATGATCGCCACTAATTCGCAATAAAAATGCCACATGCGAGAGCAAATATGAGATTGGGGGGGACAATTATAACGAATTAATAACGCACACTACCCTTAAAACTCGAGTAGACATTTGCATTCAATGGTATTCACGTTTTTGTTGGTTATACACCACCGAGCTCAATCAGAAATAATCTTTATTACTATCGCATTAAAACATAAAATCTTTCCATGTCCTTACTTCTGCTTGTACCGTTTTAGAATCTGAGTGATCCTGAAGGGTCATCTGCTTCGAACAAAAGAATTCCTACTTTATCGGCGTTGTATTAAAATACTCTTTCCATTGTAGATGGTACCGTACGAAATCACTTCAATATTAAAAGTCTTGGTAATTATTCAGGAATCCATCCATCATTAATCACACCCGAGGGTGGGATGCAGGGAAACGCTGTAAAAATTATTGTTGGAGTGATAAATTATATAAGACACGGTGGTTGACGTGTATTCGCACATCTCCGCGGACACGTGGTGATTTTTTATGTAACACATATTAACAAAACAGACGTAAGCACACGTATTGTTGGCGAGATTTATTGCCGACATTATGATGATAATTGTGGAAATTTATTTGAAGTACTTCGAACAATAGTCTCCATTGCAAATGATGATAACTTTTAAGTAAGGTAATAATTTAAATATGTAATGAGAATTAACAGTACTCGATGTAAACACGTTATAAATCTGTGAAGCCTTAAAATACGTTTTGGAATTTAATTAAATATTAAGACTTGGTATTGAAACGTCCTTCACAATATTTTTACAAGAATTGTATTTTAAATTAGGGATTTGATAGATGCAACAAATGTGTGGTTAGGTATTTCTGGTCCACTCAATTGTTGCAGCTGCTTTTGAAAGTGATTTTGTCTGCTCTACATCAGAATACCTGTTAGTGGAGTATGTAGTTCAGTGACATTCGAAATTGTTTAATAGAATAATATCACAATAATTCTTAGGTTGCACAACCCTCGATAATCATGATAACAATATCGATTTATAAAACAAAACAATTACAAAGCACCAAAATTAAATGCTTGAACCCAACAATTGAAAATGTAGAGGCATACCTTCGGACGGTCAATCACACCCAACTTTATTAGGCAACGAATGTAGTACGAAACATTCTAGACCCGAGAATAACAAACCTTTCATCCCAAAACACTGCAACAATAGGATAAATAACCATTGAAACACCGCATAACCATTAACTCGGCGTGTAACTGTCAGCCGAAACTTTAACAATTAATACAAAGTCCAATAATAGAAACTAAAGTACAATAGTCGACACTACAAATTAATATATTCATACTGAGGTCAGCACCCGAAAAATAGACTTTACAAACAAAATTGAACGCAAAACCCTCACTGGCAATGTTGAATTTCAAATAGAGGATACAGATGTAAAAGTGGATGAAGTTGACAGAGTAATGAATTTTAATACAATGACTGTAGATACACTTTTGATCGACGGCGTTTGTGCAAAGGGAAGTGCTCGCGAAGTTTTTTATGATAATAATTATGATGTGTACAATGATATGAATGCAATTTATAGGTACGAACACCCGGAGATAATGTGATTCGAGACAGTCTAATAGATCGTGATTACAAAAGAGAGCTTAATGTTGAACTGAAAGCATTACTAGCTATTGTGGCACGTTCAAATGTTCGTAAGAATAATAGATTTTAATTAAATTTCCATTTAGATGATTTCTCTATTGATTTATTTAATAGGAGCTTTTGTACCGTTTTTTGACCCATGTACACTTTCCGTCCTTTAGTTTAACCCCGTGATGAGTGATCAATTATTTTCTCCCGAAATTGTACGCTTGCTTGTTTTATGTTATAAACAAAATACTATACGAAATAAGGCTATTGACTATTGGTCCACGAAATAATAATATAACAAAGTAGCGAGCTTATCTTTTCACGTGGGACAAATTCAAATAGGTTCCCTTTGACATTAAAAGGAAAAAATCGAAGGTATTAAATTCAAATCACATGTCTCGAAATAAGGGTTTTCCAGCAAGAAAAATACACAATACAACGTATGCCTTATTTGTATGTGCTTATTGAATGGCTGTGTTATATTTCTTTTTTTTTATTCTCATTTTAGGCACACGTTCGTTCGTAAGGGGAAAATAATCCCTCACACGATTTCAATGTGGAAATAAATGTATGACGTATTTTCTTCAGATTAGTATTCGAGGTTGGTTTTCTTATATTAATTTTATACTAGCTTCCGCACCGTGGTTTCTACTGCAATCCCAAATGAGCCTTTATACTACTCTATTATTATCTATCCTCATGCCGAAATCGAGGCGATCCATTGCTCTGTTACGACGCGGAAGGAAAGAAAAATTTGATTAAATAACTTAACTAAAACATGATTTTCATTTTCCGATTTTCTTGGTGGTCAACCGGCAGAAGAGTCTGCTTGACTCCAGAAGCCCTAGGTTCAATACACGAGTCGGGCAAGGTACAATTGACGTTTCTTTTAGAAGTTCTCTTTTTAGAAGTAATTATTTATAGTCCAATATATGTTATGTGAGAGGAGACATAATGTTGCACCATACGTGATAAATATATTTTAATTCTTTATCCAAATTAGTTGACGAATCTCAGTATACAATATTAAAATGAAAGACAGCTTGACTGAATGAAAAAATTATATTCAAAGATTTCGAAATATAATGATTGAACAAACAGTGTACACAGAAATCCAAGGCTACTAATAACAAAGCATTGATAAAGGTACACAGCTCAATGCAATACCTTTTTATAACACAAAAAGCTACTCCTTCTTAGTTGCCTAACTAACTATTTAACCAATACTTTAGCTTTAATTAATCTTGACAACACCATTGTGCATTATAGAAATATCATTTATCACTTTCAACCATCGAACTATCGAAGCAAGAAATTTCGAATCACGATCTAACAGAATAACAACGGGAAAATACTATTGCATTCATTTTATTCGACTGGCAACACTAAACAGAAACAAACCATTATCAATGCCTTTGTTTTGACCGAGTTTTGTTCAAATATCATTATTGACGACTGAAAATTGGTTTTTATTGGCTTTGGGTGTTGTGAGCGCGAATGATAGATGGTTCATATTCATTCAAAAGTATTTTTAACTACAGTTTTTTTTTAAGACTGAATGCTATTGAAGTTCACATAAAATAATTATAGGTGAGTAATTTGGTCGTAAGTATTCAAAACTATTATCTTACCACATGGTCACATTATTATAATACTTTATAGAGTCCGCATCATTATTTATTTGAAGACATGATTTAGTAACACAAAACTAAATTTTTATTAGTTTACAATTTTGTAAAATCATTTTATGGGAGACTGAAAAATATATGTTCCACTAGAAAATATAGGTAGTTGTGAAAAGTCAAGTATACTTCAATATACATATTGGCAATAATAGCAGAGGCTGGATTTCAATTATTTGCCAATCCGTTACCTGTACAAGCCACTATGGCACTGACTCGATTGCCTCCCGTCTGGCCGTAGGACGGAATCGAACTCGGGTTCGCTCAATGAAATACATCTAAATAAATAACACGGACTTCGCATTGTAATGCCGCCTCCATACAAAATATATTTTCTGTACAATACAAGCGCTCGGAATGGGAAAAATGGGGCACACTCGAATGGTAGAAAATATTCCAATGGGCTGGCAACACTCGAATACGATTCGAATTTTCAAATTTTGACGATATTACGAGTCAATTAAAATGATATTTACAAGTTGTATTTTATTTTTCGGTTTATAACTGGTGTAGCTCACGAGACATTTTTTTTAACAGTAAATGCTTCAACAGTAGATACGGTTTCCATATTATTATTTTTTTCACCAAGCTGCATTATTGACGTATTAAAGTAATATATGCTTAAACCTCAAAAAAACTTTTAATAATGTACAAATTAATGTATAAATGAAAATAAATATCTCTATGAGATCTGCCACCTACATTTAAAAGCCTATTAATATCAGTGTTGCTAAGGAGCTATCAACTAACATTAAATTCTTCATTAAATGATAAATTAATTTACTTTCAAACAGATAAATCCACTTCATAAATTGAACAAAGAAAGCACCAAAATCCTTTAAAGATCGCAACTCCAAACAATGACCTACCGAACTAATGATTAATTCAAAAGTCGTTGGATTCCTTTAAATACAAGGCCACTAAATACGCAGGATGTTACACTGATAGGATAGAGCGGGTACTAATAACCTTCGATATTCTAAACTCATTCCACTCTGCGGTTTCACCTGCGTTCGCGAAGGATTTAAGTTTTTCTTGGGATTAAAAGTAGGCTATCTGTTATTTCGGGGCATGTTCTATCTATGTGCCAAGATTCATCTAAATCCATATAGTGATTATTACGTGAAACAACCCTCACTAACTTTCACGTTAATAATATTAGTAGCTTGTAACCGCCAACTATAGGCTAAACCAATATTTCTATAAATTAAATTGTGGTAGGTAAATTGATGACGATGTAGAAGTTACAGTATAATACTATTATTATACCAGCCTGTTTTTTAAACGTTAACCTACCAAAGGTTCACTGTTAAAACATATCTGAGAGAACAATGTCAAATATTTTTATTCATATGGGTACACGCCGATATTATTTGTCATTGAATGTAACATTTTATAATGTAATATCGCAAAATCTCTTTCAAAACACTACGCTTATCAATCCGCTACTTTCCGAGCCTCGTCTGAAAAGCTATGAAATAAAACAATCGAATTGAAAAACGCCCCCCCAACAGAATAAGGGTCTCGTAATTATTAAATTGAAAACCGTGTTTTCTGTTAACAATCGAGGGTGGGGTTGACATAATAGGCCTCCAGCCAACTTCTCGACTCGAAACTAATCTGAACGGAGGGGGCTAGTACCTATTCGCCTACATATATAGTGTAGTTATTTCTTTCAGTGCTCACTGATATGGAAAATTTTTAAAATTTGTTTTTGAAATTAAAATTATTTATTAAGATTTTATGTATTTACAGTATGAAAGAAGTTTACCTATCCGTTCTCAAAAGGATAAAAAGTAACCAAATTTTTTTCCGTGCCATAAGTTGATGAAACGTAGCCTATCCCACTCCATGAAATATGAGCCGTCCGAAGAAATTTCATCAAAATTGGCTGTACAACTTAGTCGTGAATAGTAATGACTACTTCGATATTTCGTGCTCTGTCCCTTTCGTTAATTACGCAGTGACGTGAAAGGTCCGCACTTTGAGGGATCCTTGCGTCGCGACCCGAGGAAGTTTGTATTAGCTGAATTGAGGGCTGAATAGCTTAGCCCTTGCATTTATAAAATAAATGTGAATAGTCTAGAGGTATGAATAAATATAGATAAATAAATTTGTTGATGATTGACCTAAAATAGAGCCCTCAGCTTCGTCCGTGCAAAACCCACCAGAGGCAAACAAACATCTTCCAGTACATAAAAATTATTACGAAGTATTTTGTTTACCCCGCATCACGTGTAAGAACGGCTGACGGTGTAAAAACAGAAGTAAATGTAATATTTAGCGCTTACAATACATTTTTTTTATAGAGTATCCGAAACCACTGTACCTATTTGATTAATTCTTTTTTATATTTGAAAGGTACATTATTTTAAATGAATATAAGATATGTTTGCCTTTAATTGTATTTGCACTATGATCATGCTTATTTTAATTGTGATTTTCACTATACGACATTGTGTAATATACGTTGGTAAACCGAATATCAAAATGATGAAAAAAAAAACAAATTAATGATCCCGTTATATTAAAAACGGGAGCTAATTAAACATAAAACGGTTATTTTAATTATCTTAGCAATTAATGCATACAATGTGCAAACACAGCTGTGCCAGAGAACTAATTGTAAAGCGATTTTGTTCGATATTTACGCAGAATTTTTCACTGGCTTGAACCAGTAGTGACATCTGGCGTTAAAAGCGACACTTCACTTTTAAATTTAAGATGTACTTTCCTATTATTTGATAATGTTTCTTATGGTGATAAATACTTACTACCTACAAATATATATAAAATCCCATTATGCCCAAAGATGTAGACAGAGAACTCAGTAATAAGCTTTATATTCCACCGTAGATATCTTTAAGTTCAAACGTGACATGTAATGAGCATTGTCACCGCCTACTTGCTGATTATTTTAGATTTGGATGTTCATAATCAAGCACACAAAAAAAGCTTGCACTCACTAGGAAAACTTAATTGAATGGTTTGATGGACTTACTATTCGGGCTACAAAATAAAATAATCATCCTGTGTTTTAAAACAAAGAACAAAGGCTTAAATATTATCAGGTATTCCATGGGAACACAATTTTTTTCTGTTTTGTTGTTTTTCTTTTGTTCTGTGTAATTTTTTTGCAGGTTTCTTGAGACCCATTAACTTTGTATACAGAAACACTTTAGCGATTCCTATGATAGCTCATGTCTCCAGGCGAGGGTAACAACTAACCATCAGCTGGACTGTCTAGTAGTCAGTCCTTTAACAATACTAGTTGTCCCCCTCGTGGTTTCACTCTTTTTTTTTTATATAAAAACTTGAGCGCATTTGACTAGATCTCACCTGATAGAAAGTGACGTATAGTGTATGTAGTCGAGGATGGTACACCGCGTTCCCAAGGGATTTTAAATATCTCCGGGATAAAAGTACCCTATGTGCTAAGCCAGATTATAAACAATAAATAAATTATAATTATTATTACTAATTAAATTGGAACACTATACATATTAACATAAACAAATATATACATTGAAAAATACAAAATCACTTAAAATTTGCTTTTTTATAAACTATAAATGTGACAAGTTTACTTGTTTTTGCGTGAAAGAGTAACTATAAATCCATACATCTTTGCTCGCTAACTACCGCTTTTATAATATTGGTAGGATTTATTAAAAAAAGCGGCCAAAAGTGATTCGGACTCACACATGAAGTGGTAGCGGACAATATTCAACAAAACGCCGTAAAATATATAATAATTCTCTTGTATGAAGACTGTTTACAGTTGTTATTTCAATTTCATAACTTGTTGTTGTAGTGGCCATAGAAACTGTCAAAAAAAATTTCTACCTAAGGTTTAAAAGATACAGCCTTGTGACAGATGGACGGACAACAGAGCCTATAACATATTGTAAAACATGTCAATATACTTAACATGTCTCATTAAATAGAAAAGATATCACTTGGAAATAAATGTTCTATTTTGTAATATGAATACGCCATATTTAACTATCATCTAAAAACCTTCATCAGATTATTAAAAAAAATATTGGAAATAATGCTAATAATTCCATTTGGTTGAGTTCCTTCGGCAATTGAATTAAAAAGTTATTTGATTATTTTATATTGTTGCTAACATTATCTTTAATAGGCACGAATTTCTTTTCCATAATTTATAAAAAACGAATACAATGAAACTCATATTGAACACTGTTGACGTTAGAATATCATACTCTATAATTTAAAGAGTAAAGTTCAAAAATACTTAAACAAAATAATATAATGAGCTAATAAAATATAGCTCCCATGAAATAATCTGTTATGTTGATCAATGAATAAACGAACAGCAAAACTTTTTGAAAAAGCTTCAAAGTTTTCTAAAAAGTTAAAAGAAATCAAAATTCAAACAATATAGAAGCCATGTCTACACTTTGTGTAAATAAAACTTTTGTGTTTGAACGTGCTTTTAAAAATAAAGTCCTTTAAAGTGGGTTATAATTTCCCACTAAAAAGTAAATAATTATAAAAGAAGTTAACAGTATCATTTGGATGAATACCGCCGGTAGGTTGAATGGTAATAAAAACGACAACATTTAAAATAAAAACAATTTAGTTTATTTGTGTATGGCATTAACAAATTTCATCTTTCATATACTATTTTAATACATCGTTGGTACTCACATCGATTTTTAATTAAACACTTATATATACAATTTAGATGTACGTACTAGTAACTTACAATGTAGACAACTAATTTACTTACACGAAAGATACTACAATGAGAATCAATAAATAAATTACACATTTAAAAGTAAAGCGAGAGAACCCGAAGATTCAAGGTACAATGAAACAATCAAACTCAACAATCAAATTGACGCAAGAGACAATATTAAAACGAAGATACAGAATTCACAGCAAGATTCTTAAATATTTAGCTAAATGTAGAGACAACTATAGAAAATAATCTCTTTTTGGTACCAATCTCACTTCACAAAACTAACAATCCGGTGCTACATTACCTTATAATATTTAAGACGTATCGAAAACATAAAATCACAGTTTGAACTCAATCAATCACCCACGACAGTGGATCTATCTGACTCCTCCTCTTCCCTCAACATATTTACAAACCACCTGATATGAATCGCACTCGATTTACAATTCTCAATTATAACTCTACAAAATCAATAAATAAAGTCATTAAGAATTTTTTCACAGTCTGTAACACTTAAAACTGGAGCTTTGTCTTCTCTAGATTGCCGAACCTCAAAAGATTGGAATCCTTCAAGGCAGGCATGTTGGTCTTCAATATATAACTGATACTGGTCGCCTCAGCTGGTCGTCGTGAGGGCTGTGCTGTGTTGGCGTGACAGGAGACACTGGTGACGATGGTGCCATTCCATACTGATGGAATAATGGAGAGGAGAATGGTTTCGGTTGTGCCACCGGTGAAGTGTACAGCGACGAATAAAACGATGACACAACAGCTGCGGCGGACGACGACACCGTCGGCATTTTCTCTGCCGATGGCGCCATTAATTTGGAGAATTGTAGGTGATCCAATTGATGTGGGAAGTACGGTGACACTGCTGGGTAGGACAAAGCGTCTAGGTGGCCTACAGATGGAGCCGGTCCAGCGAAGTACGGTAGCGGGAAGCTCGGGAATGCCCCTGCGCCGGGAGCTCCTCCCTGTGTGGGTGGTTTGGGCTTCCTGCGCGGCCTGTACTTGTAGTCCGGGTGCTCTTTCATGTGTAAAGCTCTCAGCCTCTTCGCTTCGTCGATGAACGGGCGTTTTTGCATTTCTGACAATAATTTCCACTCCGCTCCAAGCCTCTTTGAAATCTCTGAATTATGCATCTTCGGGTTGTCTTTTGCAATCTGGCGTCTCTGCAGTCTGGACCAAACCATGAATGCATTCATCGGCCTCTTGATATGCCCCTCGGACTGAGGAGATGAAGCCGGCAGCGGCTGCGGCGCGCTGGGATACTCCGGCAGCATACCGGGATGCATGGAGAACGCGTACGGGTGATGACTCAATGTAGACATGGTAATTGAACGTTTATTACTAAGTCGTTACTGTAAGAGCATTAGCTCTATGGTGTTCTATGGCACAATGCGGTGAATGAGCACAAGACGAGAAACGATTGTGTCGCGTCGAAGTCGAGCGATAGACTGACGAGCTTGAGCGTCGCTCATGTGGGTATCGGAGAGCGGGAGGCGCGGTTTTTGGGCGTTGTGCTTACCGCCAATGGGTGGCACGTGAGTAAAGCCTGCGCCCCTCCTCGTCTCGTGTCGCTGTCTCTCTCCCTCTTACAATAGTTGTTGTTCGTCTTGCTCACTCGTAACAATAGAACCCCGTGCCGTGGCGCGGTACAATAGTACAGCTGTTTGGAGCCATGTCGCGGACTCAATGTGGCTCAATGTATGATGTAACTGATGTAATAGAATACTCTCCTACGATCAAGATTTTTTAAGATACCTAAACATATTGACCTCTAAGCTGAAGCACATTTAAAGGTTATAGAAATATTGATGTCGGTACTTTACAGTTATAACTAACTTGTTGTAAGGGATATTATGCATGTGCCTAGAAAAACTTTCACCCCAGATCTGGAATGTCGAGACCTTATAGTTTTGATGCTCCAATATTATTTTGGTGTAAATATTGAAAATAAGTAACTACATCGAATAAAAATTAGTATGTTAAGGTATTACAATATTTTGTAGGCGCGTAAAAGCCCTGGGGTGTTTGTTCCAATTTTTCGTATAAAAATCATTAGTTGTTTGTTATACACCTACACTTTAATTTGATCAATTTGATTAAGGCTATTGATATAAATTCTATTTTATTATAAAGAATATACGATTCAAATTATAAAAAGCTTTAAATAAGAATATATTTCGGATCAAAGAAAAACGGATAGTTGGTTTGGTAGTTAGAGACCTTAACTGCCAAACCTCAGGTCGTAGGTTCGATTCCCAACAGGGCAAACATTTGAGTGCCTGAACATGTCTGTTTCTTCTGTCTGGTTGTAAATATTTGTATAAATATGTTTGTATCTATCAAAAAATATCCGTTATATGGTTTCTCTGCTTAGTTTGTGATTAGATGGCCGAGTATAAAACATGTCCCAGGATATTTATGCATTAGTTCATTCGTAATGGTGATAAAAGTGAAGCATTACGAAGTAAAATAACTATTTTAATGCAATAGGTACACTTTGTAGCTTGAAAATCTGGTTCTGTTTTATCCCCTTTGATATATGTAAGTTTAACATATATAGGTACAATCATTACATTATAAATAGAATATAAATTACTATTATTTTACACACATTTTATGTGGCGGTGAGAACTTAGAAGTGGACCGTCTGCCCATCGGAATACTTGATAAAAGAAACACGAGCTTTATCAGATCCTAAACTAAGCAGAGCTTGTGCTATGGCAACTTAATAACTGATATACCTACTACATTTAACCTTTATTTTATAGTTGACTCTGACTTTAAAATAAAAGCTAAATATATATACATTGCATATCTATACAACGTGTTACAAAATACCCCGTAAAAATATATATATTCATTATGAAAGCCAACAACCCTAGTAAGCTGTCATTTCAGGGAACCAGATTATTTAACAGAAAGGCCTACGTACCTATTTTACCTAATAATTGTCTACTTAAATAGTTTTTCTATATTTCATTCATACAAATCAGTTTTTTAATTTTTTTGGGGTATGTATGTTACAGCGTTACCACGGTTCTTAAATATTTTGAATGGACTCGCTATAAGGCCCTATTAAACCTCCTTTCGGGTTTACGGGTAGTTTTGTGACACTCTGTATAGTATATTAACACCCAGCCAAGGATCACACAGGTATGAGGAATAGTATTGGTTATGATCGAGGAATAGTTTAGATGTTCTAGTTTTGACTGAAGCTTTATAAGTACACTTCTTACGTAGATACAACAATGAAGTAGTCCTTGATTTTATTTTATACTTAAATTAAACGGAAACAAAGGAGTTTATTCAACTTTACTAAAAACGTTTGAAGAAAACTTTTGTTTTATTACCGTAATTTCTTTTAGCGTCATTATTTTTCCCTTTATTTCGACCGCCTTGGTTCAATTGGATCGTTGAATGTTTGTTTTACTGATACTATAGAAGTCGTAGTATTTTTAAACTGTGGCCGATTGTGCTGGTGTACCTAGTGCTTCATTCCATTGTTTATTAGATATCTTGGGACAGTCTTGACATACGCTGATCTGCTCCCAAAATAGCAAAGCTCGTACTACGGAAACCAGATTATAGATATAGCAAATACTAACATTTTAATATATTCTTGCTACACATAGAACTAAGGGATATTTTCATGCACACATATGTTTGTCATGGGTGAGAGCCGCACCTGTGATGTGATAGTCAGGGTATCTAGTTACCACGCCAGTTGGCTCAGGTATAAGATATGACAAAATAGAAGCTATTAAATTCTCTTGGTGACCTAAGAGAAGACTAAGCGAATGGGGTGCCCGCGCATCTCCGAATATCCACGATTATCAACGGATCTCATTCTACATTTGTAAATCCCAACTGAAAACGTAATTAATTATTATACTACTTAAGACGAAAAACGAAAGCTTATGTAATTCCGAATTATTAAACTTTTGGGACTACACCCCGCTGTTATATGGGTTTTACGGACTGTCGGTGACAAATTACGGTGTTTCGTCAACTTCTGGTTTCCATAACAACCGTGGAAGTATTTGGTTGGTCCTTAAAAAAATAAAGCCTTTGTTTAAAAACAAAACAGATTCGTGGTCATTATGACCATTGTCGTGTCTAACGGAATGGTCACCATAAAACTATTGAGAAATCATAAAATGTCATTATGAGCTACTCAGACACAAAAGGAAATAACACAGCTTTGTCATGATTTGAAACTCAACTGTAATTTTAATTTAATAAAGGTGATTTTTTGTGATGTCGCTACAATGGCTAGTTTTCGCAAAGGGGACAGTTCCTTTAGTATTTTTCTTTGAAATTCCTCGAGTGTATTCTTAGAAGTTATTCTTCAAACCATAATAAAATAATTACATCGTCTCTCTGTCAGTTAACTGCAATATTTCTCGTCAATATTTTATTGCTAACTTTAATTTTGTTTGCGTGCGCTTTATGTCCGCCATTGTACATTTTATAGACCATCAAAGTTAACAATAACTTAACATTTATTAGAAAGTAATCGTAAAATCAAATGTTTTATTGCACCTTTTTGTATTTTATTTAGAATTTTGATGTTTCCAATGTGTTTCTAATGTTTCAGACATACCTTGATTTTATAAAGTATATTGTTAGATGTGACCTGTTACGCCATCTATCGGAATTCTTTGGCACTTAAGGTTCAGTGATTTAAACATTGGATTAAGAAATAAATATATTTTTTAATTTACATGTGTGACATTTGTAAAAAAATCACAGATCGAAGAAAGACAATTCGTGCTCCTTACGACTCCCAAATGACTAATTTTTAGACCTAGCAAGATATTTCGATTTTATAGTTCTTCTTAGATTATTTTATAAGCTTTTCTTAATTTAAAACTAAAGCTTTTCTTAGCTTTAGTTTTAAATTAAGTGAATGATTTTAAATTACTGTAAATCGATTGATATGTCAGTATGAAAACACAGTATTAGGAATACATTTTTGTAGTAGTTACTATCCTTATAAGAAAGATATTGTTAAGACTAACTGAAAAGCAATCCCAAAGATTTGTCACTATCCAATGACGGAGCAAAATATTTTGAAACAGTTTAAAAAATATCAAGAGCTTCCGGCCTGCGGTTACATCCACGTTGACTTACACGTGACTGAAAGTAACTTAGCGGTGTAACCATGTGATACGAAACACCTTTTTTAATATAAGTCAGATTTCCAGAAAATGAATAATTTAACAATCATCGTATAAAAATTTGCTATTTTAATAATTTATTAACAAAACCATTGTTTCGACAAAAGATATTTTGCGTTTATTATTTAACTTACAAAGGTAAGTCGGTTTTTTTTATTAAACACCTAGTAAAGGTATTCACTTTGACACCCGCCGACGAAGCGTTATCTTTTTGTCACGCTTTAAAACTATTACTGTTAACAGTTGAACCATTTTAGCCATAAAGCTATAAAACCTCTTGTAAGTCGAGCTCAAAGTCGCGTGCCGGTTCGCCTTTCTTAGAAAATATAAATATTTGTGAACTTTTTTTCCGGATTACAGAAGACATAACAATCGTAATGCTTCATTATTTAGACAAATATAGGAGGAATTAATACCAATTAGAGTATCTTAACGTCTATTCCAATTGGAACAGAGATATATAGAACGCATGTCTAAATTGTCCGCATAAGGATGTACAATACAACTGAAAAAAACACGTATCTCATAATAGCAAGACTCAACAAACGATTCACAAGTAAGTTCACATATGTCTTTTTAACCCCAAGCAGCCATTATCAGCTATACCATTTACTCATGTCGAGTTAATTATAAATCCAGAAAAATCTACTCCATCACAGATGTATATAACATTTAAAACATACGACATTAATTAAAATACAGTATATAAAAAGTACATAAGTATATTTTTACATAAAAAGAAAATTATACAAAGAAGCATCGCACCTAATTACTTATTCCTCGACACCGCAACAATGGCAGCAGGCGCCTGCAGTCATATGACCTGTCTATCGCCGCCTCGCTCCCACGTAATGTCATTAGAGGAGGACGGGTGTCTCCACTAGCTAGTTAGTCTCAGCAGAATGGCGTTGAGCTCCCAATGGTGACAATGCCAGGGCACAGCACAATATCAGCTGGCTTAATGCCTATTCGCGCCATCTTCCTATTTTAATTTACTCAAATTTCCCATGACACTTCACCCGACATACCATTATGGTTTGGATTTTTATAAAGGGCTGCTTTGACATAAGTTTGTATATTTTTTATTAAACTCTGATTAACCTACTGCTAAATAGTAGGTCGGGGTTTAATATATTAGTTTTGTCAGTTTCAATAAAGACCTTGTGTTTATCATTTATGACCACTACTGAAGATGTTCTGATATAACTCAGGTATTACCCAACAAATTTGATCAAAAGTTTGTTTATGTCAAAATACAGACATAAAATTTTGTCTCTACTCCATTAACATCACAGAATAATTCTTTAAATACTAAAATATTTATCAAGCATAGTTAGTTTGTATATTTCCGAGAAATCATCATATTTCCGATATTCCCAAGCGTGCTGCAGCACCTCAGAGAATTGGACCCTCTATACTTTATAAGTACTTACACTACAGCTATACTAAAGTAAGTAACAGTTAAACATAGACTATTATCAAAGATAGATATTAATCAAACTTTCGAAAATAACCGAATCATTTGAGTCGTTCAAGCGGTCCGCGGTGCGCGGTGCCACCTGCCCTTCCTGCCTCCTATATCCTCCTATACGACAGAGGGACTGAGGGATCTATTATTTTTCAGCTAGAATGCACTCAGTTAATGGGCTCCCAATGATAATACCCCATTGTATATGAGCCGGCTTGCGTAAGGCAATCTGTATAATGCGAAAGTATTGTTTCAACGAAATTCTATTTATATGGTTTGTATTTTTTTTTAATAAACTAATGAAACGCTATGAGATATTTCAATTTTGGAATCAGTGATGTGAAAATTAGTAATACGAAGTGAAGGTTTTTGCGTCTACTTAATGATATTGGGCATCGAATGAACAAGTAGTAATTTTATTTATATAATAGAAAGAAAATTTTCGACATGGAAGGTTGTATATAGAGTCTATACAACAGATAGAGATAGACAGATATAATGTGTCTAATTATCATTGACGGGTCTGTTGGCTATTTGGTAATTATCAAGTATGCCGACAAACAGGTAGACGATCAACCTGGAAGCGACTCACCTGGTTGACTTATGTAAGTACAATGAGGACACATTAAGATCTCTGTCCCATAATCATATATGTGATTGTGACCATTCACCAGCTGGGCCAGGTGAATCGCTTCCAATATCTCAAACGAAACAGACTGATGTTCAGGTCACGCAATTAAATTCTAATCCATCCAATCCTACAGTCACAAAGACAATTGTTTTTTCGGATAAAATAGGATCTGACTTTGGCTCAATAATCAGTAACCAAATAACTGATTCAGTCATGAATTATTGTATGCCAGGGGCATCATACAAACAAATAGTAGATAAAATTTTGCATACAAAGTTTGATGAACAAACCATAATTATAATTTTAATTGGCAATGCTTTAAATATCAGTAAAAAAGATTTGATAAATAGTCTCAACTCATTATCAAAACTAGGGGTAATGAAAATAATGTTATGTGCTTTCCCATACTCTTCAAACTACTCAGATATGGAGAATAATTATATTTGGCATTTAAATAACCATATGCATAATGTTACATGTCATAGTGCTAATTTTATATATTTTGATACTAACAAGTTTGTTAGTAAGTTAAAATTGAAACAGGATACACTGTTTATTCCAAAAAAGCTTAAGAAATTGATTGCGTCACTTGTAGCATATAATATTAATAGGATACGGGATAACTCAGTAAAAATAAGTAATTTTAACATTAATATTCAGAATAGTTCTTTAAACAAAAACTTTTGACAACAGAGAAGCTCAACAGTTCGATTTTTGTAATACATCAGAATATTAATCGCTTCTTTGGCAAAATTCTAGATATTCATTTATTGTTAGATAAAATAACTATAGACATATTATGCTTTACAGAGACATGGTTGAAACCGGGCACTATGCTTTTTAATATTAAAAACTTTACAGTTGCCAGTATATTCAATAGATTATCTGCAGAAGGTGGCGGCACAATAATTCTTATAAATAATAATATTAAATTCAAGGATCGGAAAGATATTTGCAGCCTCTCTGTTGAGCGTGTTTGTGAGGTGTCTTGTGCAGAGTTGCAGAGCTATATTATTGTATGTGTTTATAGGCCACCGGCATCAAATTTTTTATTGTTTACCTCTATAATAGAAGAGATTCTTCGTAAGTTATTTAATAATTGTAACAAGTCAATAGTTCTATGTGGCGACTTTAATGTAGATACTCTTAGTAATTCATCTGAAAGTCGGAATTTAGTTGCCTTATTCAAATCATTCAACTTAGAAATATTATTTAATGAGTCAACAAGATCTACAGCCACTTCGGCTACTTGTATTGATAATATATTAACTAATAGTAGTATACTAGGGAAATCGATTATTAGTGGTGTTCGCTCGGATCATAAGGCTCAATTAATAGAATTGCCATTTAAAAGACAAGTATTTAAAGTAACGAAAGTAATTAGACCTACTACTAAGGCAAGACTAGACAACTTTAAGAATAATTTAGAACTGAAACTCTGTAATACAATATATCATAGTAATGAGCCCAATGTCTTGTATGAAGGTTTATTGTCCGGGATTTGCGATAATTTTAATAGAGCCTGTCCTACTAAAATAGTGAAGGTAAATAGTAAAATGGGATTTAGTGACTGGGCTACTAAAGGTATTCGTAAGAGCAGGGATAGGTTGTATGAACTTTATCATTTAAAATCTCTAACTCATAACGAGGAATTTCATAAATATGTTAGAAACTTTTCAAAAACATTCAAGTTAGTGTGTAATCAAGCTAAATCTCACTTTATATGTAATAAAATAGGTAATGCGAATAATAAAATAAAGACAGTCTGGAATGTTATTAATACGGAAACTGGTAAAATTAGAAATAATAATGAACAGGTAACTCTTAAAATTAATGATAAAATTTTAACGAATAATTTAGATGTAGCCTGTGCTTTCGAAAACTTCTTCACGAGTATACCTGGTAAAACTACTAAAAGCCTTAAATCATGTCCTATAGTAGCGGAATCTTTACTCAAACAGCATATTCATAATATATTTCCTAGTTTTAAATTTGAGCATATTAATGCTAGCGATATCTTAAATACTTTTAATTCGCTCAATATGAAAAGTACTGAAGATTTATGGGGCTTATCAGTAACAATCGTAAAATCAATAATAACAGTGATTGCACCGGTTTTGTCAAATATTTTTAATGAATGTATTGATCAGGGTTGTTTTCCTGATTTGATGAAATACAGTAAAATAGTACCTATTTTTAAATCCGGTTGTAAGGAGAATCCTTCTGATTACAGACCAGTTTCCGTTCTGCCAGCACTTAGTAAAATTTTTGAAAAACTGCTGCTTAATCAAATGTTAGGTCACTTTACTAAGCATAAGATATTGCATGGTCATCAGTTCGGTTTCACGAAGGGAAGATCTACATCCGATGCGGCAGCAGCATTGCTGAGACACATTTATGGCGCATGGGAGGATTCTCAGGATGCGATTGGCATTTTTTGTGATCTATCCAAGGCTTTCGATTGCGTTGACCACCGTACGCTACTTCTAAAACTTGACTACTACGGAATTCGTGGAACTGCTCATGATCTTGTTTTATCTTATTTATCAAATCGTCAACAAAAGGTAGGGATTACTGGCACAACATCCAAGGGCTCTTTAGTCGAAATGGGGGTACCCCAGGGTTCAATTTTAGGTCCATTTTTGTTTTTAGTCTATATAAATGACTTGCCATATGTTGTAAATGATCTCACAGATATTGTCTTGTTTGCTGATGATACATCATTAATTTTTAAAGTTGATAGAAAAGACAAAGATCTAACTAAAGTTAATCATACTATGTCAATTGTCTGTGGGTGGTTTGCTACAAATAATCTATTACTAAATTCAAAGAAAACTAAATGCTTAAGGTTTTCTTTACCGAATGTAGCACAAGTAGATAGCCAAATAATAATAGATGGGAGCCATATTGATCTTGTTAATAAAACGGTATTTTTGGGTCTTACATTAGACAATAAATTGCAGTGGGGACCTCAGGTTGATACTCTAGCTGCTAAGTTAAGTTCGGCTGCATTTGCTGTTAGGAAAATTAAACAATTGACGAATGTTGAGACGGCCAAATTAGTTTATTTTGCATATTTTCATAGCCTCTTGTCCTATGGTATTTTGTTTTGGGGAGCAGCAGCGGATATAGAATCAATATTTATTATACAAAAAAGAGCAATTCGTGCAATTTACAGTATGGGTCCCCGTGAATCATTAAGAGATTTATTTAGGGAAATAAATATAATGACATTACCTTCACTATATATTTATGAAAATATAATGTTTATACGTAGAAACATAGGAATGTTTGAGTCAAAATTAGATATTCATAGTATAAATACAAGACAAAGGGAGAAGTTAGTTGTTCCATACTTTAGACTAACTAAAGTTAACAAGTCATTTCTTGGTAATTATTTTATTCTGTAACTAAGTACTACAATTATTTAATATAATAAGATAATAATTCTTGGTAATTGTGTTCGATTTTATAATAAGATACCGCTTTCAATAACCAAAATGTCTGATCATAAATTTAAAAATTATATTAGGAAAGTTTTGAAAGAAAAAGCGTATTACAAGGTAGTTCATTATATTGAAGATAAAAATGTATGGAAATAGCTGCTCTCTGCACAGTGCACCTCTAAATCTCTTGTTTAAGTTGTAAGTACCTAATTATTGTTATTTTCTATTTTGTAGTCTTGTCATATTTTTTTTTTGTTTTGTTTTTATTAATGTTACCTATAATAAGTATTTTGTAATTGTTAAATATAAAATTATGTAAAATTGAAATTATAAAATAGCCAAAAAGTCAGAATAGATAAAAATTTATATAACAAATAAAAAAGAATGTAACCTTGCTGAGTTTCTTGCCGGTTCTTCTCAGTTGAAGGCTGACTTCCGAACCGGTAGTAGCTTCAGTAACTTTAAATTTGACCTTCATAAGTGCCTTCTGAGGGCCTAAACTGAATAAATGGTTTTGAATTTTGAATTTTGAATTTTTGTCGCCTATGGACGATTACAACAATAGGGGCATCGCCGTAGCGTTAAGTCTCATGAAGCTGTAATTTCACTGGCCCTCTCACTTTTCTTACAGTAAAACAAGTGCACTACTGTTTCACGGCGGAAATGGTTTAGGTGTAAAGAGTGTCGCAGGACATTTATTAATAATAAATTTGTCGTTTGACAGCAATAAAGCGAATGCACATTTATTATCTTTTTCTGAATTTTACATTTTGATTTAAATAACAAATTTCCAAAAAGATTTGATGTTTGTATCTCAATTACCCATAAATGGATCTGGAAGACATGTAGAACATTTACTGGAGTAACAAATATACTAGGTTTTTCTTTTTATTTCGGGAAAACATCATATCCCCCGGGAACCGTAAAACCGTAAGGCAGAAGCTAATATACAATTATATATATGTAGTATATACAGTGAATTTATATAAACGTTTGTGGACAATATTTATTGGTGGTCTTTATTAGAATCTTTTGTTATCTATTATGAAGTAAATAGGAATACAGTCCCTTAGATCAGTCGGAACCTTTCTACAAAATCGAAAACGACCCGCATTACTAAAACAAAAGAAAGTTAACAATAAACAAAGGACAAAACAAACCTTGGAAATTATCCACAGTAAATACCGACAAACGAAAATAATTATGTTGCTTAGATTAGAAAAACAAAATGTCTTCATTACAGCAATAAACATTTATTTTTGTAAATAACGGTTACGTTACAAATTGAAAAAACATTCGAAAAATAACTCTAAAGTCAACACAATAAGAAAGAGAATCAATGTCTTTGAACAACTGTCAAAGCAACCGTTTATTTTTTTTAAACGCAAAAGAAATGCCGTTCTATTCGACGAAGTAGCAACTTTGTTAAACAATACTGAGGCATTAGGACTTATTGTAATTTCTAGGACGAATCTTTGTGTTTTGGAGGTCATATCATTTTCGAATAAGGGACATTAAGTATCGACACAATACAGAATGAGCTTTAGTTCGTGTTTGAGCTTTAATTTTGTAACTAGACCTCTAAACTAAGCGATGTAACAAAAGCAATCAATTGACAAAACATATGCCTACAACATAAAAAAAATAGGGTTTCCATGCGAGCTCCATCTTCGGCCTCATCTTCACTTACCATCAGGTGAGATTGAGGCCAATCGCAATCCCGTCTGAAAAATAAAAAAGGGCTTCCACAGACAAGTTAATCTACGGTAAGATTATAAAAAGAGAATGATAATTTTGTGAGTATATGTGGAGGGTAAAGTCCAAAACGTACGCTGCTTATTTGAAAATTTCTTCCATCATTTGAAAGATAGTTGATTCTGAATGAACAAATCGCGGGACATATTAAATTCCTCGGAACAATAAGCTACTGTTCATTAAAACTTTCTGTGCAAGACAATAGTACCGAAATCCAAACTATTATTATAAATGCGAAATTATGTTTGATTGATACCTCTTAATTCCTACTGGCACCACCAATCGTGATGAATATTGGCACGCAAGTCTATGTTATAGAGAGAAATTGATAAAATATGTTTAAGTAAATATTAGTAAGACCTTTTGTCGGGTAATTGTTTCTAACGACGACCTAATGGCTAAACTGGGTACGAAGGCATATAAATATATCATATAATGATATATATCATAACATACATATAAGATTATCTATGTGCCTAAAAGTACCAGAAACTAGTATCTATATAGTGAAACATTTTAAAGGTAAAACTAATTTGTTTGCACTAATCCTGTCTTATTTACCTCATATAGTCACGCTAAACAATAGAGCTTGAAGATTTTGGATAAATTATGAGATTTATCTAGTAGTAGAGCTCTTAGTGCAGAGTTCGTCCGGGGAAGTACTACCACCTTACCTATTTCCGCCGTGAAGCAGTAGTGCAATTGTATTACTGTGTTTCGGTTAGAAAGGTAAGGGGGCCGGTGAAATATACAGGCACATGATACTTAACAACTTCACGTCTCAGGGTCGACAACGCATTGGCGATGCCCCTAGTGTTGCAAATATCCATAGGCGGCGGTGACCACTTACCATTAGGTGGACCGTCCGCTTGTTTGTCGGCCCAGGTGGTATAAAAAAAAAAGTTTTTTTTTAATATACTTGTGAACTTGTGATGATTCCAATAAAACCGTGTACCTCATTGGGTTATTTCTCTTGAAATCTAAAAGAGCATTATTAAATAAATAAATTATATTCACCGATCTTTAGCCAAAGCTACTTCATAGTAACTTCAACGTCATTTTTGCACGAGAGAACTTTCTAATTAACCCAACATAACAATACAAAGTGTGCGACACATACAGACAAACAGACCGAGGGTGACAAGAAGTGTTACTATTACTTCCTATTTATTAACAAACCAAGCTAAATTCTTCTCTATATAAACCAGCATACGCTTCAAAATCCAATGGTAGAGATTAACGTAAGGGTTACCACATAATTCGAACTATGCATTCGAAATTTAACTCTAAGATGTGAGAACAAAGTTGAAATGGGCGTGGTTGGTGACGGCATCGAAGTCTCGAGTCTAGGGCTTGCACAAACAAGTTCATTATACACTTAGACAATTAGTGTACGCCCGCGGCCAACTCTCCATTGTCAGCCCTGAGCCCTTCCGGTGTTTCTTTGCCGAGCTGTAGTATACCTATGCCATTTTAACGCTAGTTAGTGGATGCCTTGGGATTTCAATTAGTTCAGTTCTATACCAACCAAATGCTTTATTTATATCAGAATTTCAATGGAATACCTAACAGACCAATTAAGGTGGATTATCTTACTTTTATTATAAAAACAAAAGTCTGATTGTTATTTTATGAGTATCATTCGGAATGATTGAAACACAGGCATTTATGTCTTAGAATAACAATATGGAAAAGCCTCATTACGCGAACTAGTTGTCTTAAATATGAGCTATTAAAAATACAATGAAGTTGTGAGTTCTTTTGCAATATCTTTCTTTACGAAAGAAGTTCTTCAAATAAGCTTTCTGTAAACCTAACAGATAAGTTTGAAACTGAAATATCCTCTCACAAACATTTCCTAGAAATCTAAACACAGACCGCGTACATTCACTTGTCCGTGACAAAGCTTCGCGATGTTGATCCAGCAAACGGATTCATCCGGTCCGAGCCGGATTTCAGCGGATTTTGGACCGGTTACATTCGATTTTCGCCTGGATAGATACGTGGCGGTCGCCGGATGTGCAACGGCCGTGTATTTGACCACGTACCTAAGCGTGTCGTGTTAGAATTCGAAGCTTAGGTACCTGTTTTTAGGTGCATGGAGATTTTGTAGGAGTATTGCAACGTTGACATCTATTTTAAGTGTTAGACGAAATGTTAATTATCAATCTAAAATAAGGGGGATGTCGGAAATGTTATCATTTGAAAACTTAAGAGGCAACATTTTCCCTATTGATGATTTCAAATATTCAGTTTTGTAATGTGGAATCAAAATATATCTTATATAATTATTATAAAAGGCTATACCCTTTATAATACTGATTCGGAAAAAGTGTCTTCTCTTTGCTTGATTATAAGTACGCTGAGACATGGCAATTATTAAGTCTCATTTGTCTGTAATTTCACATTCTATCCATAATTTACGTACTTCCAAAAGTTATACAAGTGCAGTACTGCTTCACAGTGAAACTAGGTAGGTATAACAGTTATTCATCCTCAGGCGAACTCTGTACTAAGAGGCGCAACTTCAATATATTCTAACTCTACTGTATAATTTTTCATAAAAAAAACTGAGTTCACTTCTTAAAAATATTCTCACTCCACTGTAAGATTTTGGATTTTAGGCCTCAATAAAAAAACAATGAACTAAATTACCTTAACAAGTCAAATCCAAATGTTACATCCGAGCCAATAATGTGCTGATCCCGCCCAATCCCGCTAATCCCGCTCGCTAATATTGGCAACAAATCAAACAGCGTTGCCGTTCATAGCACAAAGGTCGCGCGACAAAATTGCTTGTTTTCACACGCGCGCGCGCTAATGATTACATGTTGGTAAACGATGTTTAGAAACGCGGTTCCATTGTTCACTGGTACGATATTGAAAATTCTTCACGTATGAGCTGCAAATCAGTTTAGCTGACAGACAGTATCATTATGTTAACCTGATGGCGGCTAAAATACCAATACTTATATCCACAGTTTTTTGCGGAGGTCTATAAGGCAGAGGGTCCCCCCGATGGTAAGTGGTTACAATTGCCGTCCCCGAGACAAAGTTCAAGACAAGTCTCACGTGCTTGTAATTTTACCGCACCTCTTATCTTTTAATCTCTATGCTTTACGGCAGACCGTGCGGACCTCTGCATTATGGTTTGTCATCTTTCGACCCAGGGATGTCTACTGCTGAACATAGGTCAGTCCCACGGATTTCCATAGCCTACGGTTCTGGGACACCTGCATCCAGTTTCTTCTAGAAACTCTGAACAGGAGTCCTGGTCCAGGATATTGGTCCACCTGGTGAGAGCAAATCCCGCTCACCACTTTCGTTTATGTGAGGCTCTACTACACCTAAACCTTACTTAATCTTAGTAACTGATCGATATTTTTACATAACAAATCGCAATATCGTGTCGTGTTATAACCAACAACGGACACGCGCTCCGGTGGGCGGGTGTTAGAACAAATTACTACTTGCGGTGCAGACGTAGTACAATCGCGAATCGTCGTCGATTCAAATTAGCTGGTGTGTTCGGCATCATTGTTTTGTGCGCGGTTAGCTTTATGTAATCGTGGTTGCTGTGTGGTTAGCCTAATGCTTGGTTTCAAGTTACAACCATTGAATTTTTTAAATTGGTTTCTTTGAGGATGTTAAAGTTGGTTATATGACAAAATTCATTGTGTTTCAAAAAACATGAAACCATGATGCAAATAACTTTTTTTTTCGGATAGTAATTAGGCGCGCCTCTGCCGTGGCCGGCTGTAAATCGTCATGCAATAGACGGACGAAAAAAAATTAAGCGATGGATAAAATGTTTCACTTTAATATGCAATTGGACTATTGACATTTCTCAAAATTTTAAGGATATTAATCCTGAAGTCATATTAAATCATTAAGAGTTGAATCTGAACTGCTTTGTTTAACTATTATCTCATGATAAAGCTAAGTTTTAGAGAAGAAATTAATATGCCTTCAAAATTCACACAGCACATTTCTATTTTTATGTTTTTTTTTTAATATTTCACCGTGGTGACAAACATGCTTTCGGACCGCCTAAAAGTAAATTTTGTATAGTAGTAAGTGTTTCATTTACATTTTGTACAATGATTGCATAAAAAGAAAGATAAACCTCATGAAAATCCCAAAACCGGTCTAAAATAAAAACTTTGCCGCATAAAGCATCAGATTCCAAAGATTAAACTAAACAAATTACAATGTTTACAAAACATCAAAAACCGAGTCGCAAATAAAGGAATGTTAACATCAATGTTATCAGATCGTTTAGTTTCGAATCGAATAAAAATCGTTAAAAGAATCGAAAACAATAGTCGAGTCGAGTGCCCGCCGGTTCTCAGCGAACATTGGGGTGAAAATGAAACGGTATGTATAGTGAAGCCCCCTCATTTCGAGTGCCACTCGACTACTGGTATTCATGTAATCGATATTTATGATTATAATTTATAACAGCTAAATAGAAATTATTTATTTTACGACGTTATTCATTTCTTTAATGAGTTCTTTGGGAATTCTTGCGGTGGTTGCATGTATTTTCATTTAAGCGCTTTATTGAATGTGAGTCATAATTTGCGTGTGTTTTAAGACATGTTTTTATTATTTTAATAAAGTGGTATTTCACTTTATATGCTTTTACTTCTTTTTCTGTATATGTTTTAGTTTTAATTTGATTCTTTTAATTAGCAAATGTATGTATCAAAAAACATTACGACATATGTAAAACAATTCGCTAATTTCCATCGCTATCGGATAATTAGTATAAAAAGGCATTGCGTACAAATACAAATATAAATTATGATACAAAAGAAAACAATAATTTATTGATATTCTTAAGTACATATCTACAAATAAACATTTGCAAGTCTACGATCCGTAGCACCTCGTAGCACACATTCGTAGCAGCGCCTTTGTTTGAGTAACATGATTTTGTAAACCTTATTATTTCGAAAGATTTGCTTTCCTATATGTGACATATTTACACAGTAATAATAATGAAATAAATATATATAACAGATTAAAATTGAAATCATGTTGTTGGATTGCCAAATAAATAAAATAAATGAACAGTATTTATATATAATTCTGTTTATAAAAGTAATTTTATGTCTTAATAATATTTTAGATTGCAAAATGTCTTCAAGCAGGCTGACGGCCCCCTGACTGTATTTTGGTGACCGCAGCCGATAGACATTTGCCATGCAATAATATAAGTGCCTATATTTCGTTTAAGAATTATCCTCCTTACATTATGAAAGTACTAGCTAAAAGGTATCTTATTTGTTAATCCGGATAATAAACTATCTACGTGCCAGGTTTCAACCAAATCAGTTTAGTAATTATTGCGTCAAAATGTTACAAAATTTCTTTCCTCCACCCTTTCAAACTTTCGCATTTATATTAGTAGAATATCAGGTATCTAGTTTTTAAACTAATTTCTCGTTTGCCAAATAGTCTCGTCCAAGATTATAATAATAAGAACATTTATAATATTGTAGGATATCTATAGTCTAGATCATATATGGGCCACAACCGGCCCGCTATAAGATATGATCCGTACGGCCCGCGAGACATTTTGAAAAAACCTAATTAAAAAATATTACATTAGGTACTTATACTCACTAAGTACTGCAGTTGAAATGCTTTTGAAGTACTTTTAAACGCGGACCGCAAACGGATTTGCACGCAAAATTTTGGCCCTCAACATATCAAAAGTTGCTCATACCTGGTCTAGATATTTGTGATTGTATAGTTTGTCTTGCATCTTTACAAGAAGGAATGCGGTAAGGGGCGCGTACTTAGGTAATAATGGTTGGTCCACACGGTCAACTGACCGCTGGCACGTCAGTCGGGGTGCAAATCGAATCATTACGCCAAATTGAGTGCTAATTCGCGGGGCAACACCCGTGGGAGCCGATCGCTGTGTGACTCCGTTGCTTAAGTATCGAGACCATGGCTCTTGGCTGTAAAGTTGGGATATTTTTATTTTGAAGTGCGTGAAAATTTACTGTTTTTACGATTAATAATTATTTTATAAGTAATATTTAAAAATGTCTGCTTTTTCTTTGCGGTTTTTATTATGCTTACTGAGTAAAGCAGCAAGTAATACATGTAGACATACATAGTCGAATTTTCATTTGTTTAGTGTATTTCCAATTAAAATGGATATAAAAAAGGTTTATATTAAATAACATTAAAGGACAATTAAAAATAAAATTAAAGCTTATTAAAATATCCCACTAAATCGTTGTTAAATGATGTACACACTACAACCATGGGCTCCCTCTAGCGTTGGTACCAAAACATAGCCCCATGAGAAACCGCCGCCACTATTCGCCACTTGAAGATTTAATCGCGCCATTTTTTTGTTTTCTCTTTTTCAATTCCGAATCCCGATTGTTTTTTCTATGGCCAGTATATTTTTTTATAAAAAGGTTTTTTTCATAAAGAGTCTTGAAGTGTTTTTTCAAGTGTTGACGATATTGAGCTCTTTTGTGGCGTGAATATGAAATGAAACGTAATTAGGGCTGTGTTGGGAATGTGTGGGGTATACAAGTAAGTTGGCAAAAATGTTAAAATACCTAGAGTTTAACTCAATAACAACTTTTTAACTTAAAATACCTATTTCAGACTTCAACAAATACCAGGAACTCGACACTAGAGCTAGAGACTGAGTTAAAGACGTGTTAAAAAATTAAAACACACGCCTAATTTGGCATTTTACTGTCTTTTTAGAATTTTAGTTCATTTCCTCCGCGTTTCCAACGAATTTAATGTATATATTTGCAGCCCAGTTGGCTTGGTGGTTAGCGCTCTGACTGCCAAGCCGAAGGTTGCGGGTTCGATTCCCACCCAGGACAAACATTTGTGTGCATGAACATGTCTGTTTGTTCTGTGTCTGGATGTAAATATCTATTTAAATATGTTTTTAGAAAAAAAAGTAGTATATGTAGAATATCAGTTTTTTGGTTTTCATAGTACCAGCTCTGCTTAGTTTGGGACCAGATGGCCGTGTGTAAAGAATGTCCCGGGATTTTTATTATTATTATACATAGCTTGTGTCCATTTAGAATGACTCTTTCATTTTGAAAATGAGTTTTTTGATTTGGTCTAGTGGTTCCCCCGAATTACCCTCTTTATATGAACAAACTCACAAAATCTCCTCTTTCTTTATATTCTCAGTGTAGATTTATAATTCTTAGTGGTCGAAATACCTAAATAAATGATACACTTATATGAATTAGCGCAACATCATCAATAACTACTAAACAAAAAGAAATTATCGGTTGACAAATAAAAGAAAAAAATGTACTCATCTATTTTGTCTTTGCCTATGTAAGTACATATCCACAAGACTATCTCTATATATAGATATAACACAATTTAAACAAGCATTTATCGAATACAGTTTCCGATTAAAAAACACACGATTCGACGGGAGACATCAAACGGAAACGATTGAATGAAAGTTAAAATGAAATGAGGTACGGCATGAACGAAATCACAGCTCCCGGCAGTTGGAAGATAAGCCAACTTTTGCCAATACAACGTATACTCACGCCGATGGACAAGGGAGGCGAGCAGAATGAATAAAAGTACCCTATCTGCTTTCAATTTAAATAAGCGACTGTTTTTCTATAATGAATAGTCGCTATGATTGGAATTGATACTTTTCATGCGTATTTTTTATTATCTAGCCGAGTTTATCGAGTTTGCTGAATACCTAGTGGGGTACACGCACAAGTATTTATAAAAGGAATATTTTTATACTTTTTATTTTTAGGTAAGTTATTTATAGTAGGCCTGCTCCGTTCCTTATAGTGACCAGTACATTTGAGTGTTGGAAACATTGACTGGAAGTTATAAAACCCTAAAGAATGTTTTTAAATGAGTTAACCTTAATAAGTTGTATATATACATTTATAAATTTTGATAGAGGTTTATGTCAAAAATAGTTTGAATATTCCTGACTAGTTATTCATTACTACGGACATGTCTCGACATTTATTTATCTTCGGAATGCATACATACTAATGATAAATTGAATTACCTGTCTTTACAAATTATAAAAAAATCATTACTAGATTAAAAGTAGCCGAAAGCGATTGGGGCTCGTACACGCAGGGTTCTGTACCACACCATATTTAACAAAACGCTGAAAGGATTGCTTACGGTTGAATGTTTTTTCTTATTATTTGTAGTATTAAGGTTTAAAAGATACAGTCCTGTAACAGACGGATGGACGGAAAGATGGAGCCTTAGTTATAGGGTCCCAGTGGCATCCTTTGAGTACGGCACCCTAAAAATCAAAACAAATACGGCTATAAAGTCAACACAAACATAATGGCACACAGACACACCCGCGCATATTTTTAGCCCAAGTTTCAAAAAGATGCTATTGTATTTATTCACCATTCTTCATAAGCCATATTTCGGAAGCATACTTCATGATGATATTAAGCTTTATGGCGTTAGAAATAGGGCATAAAGAGGTGTGTGGATATTGTTGCGATGTTGACAATGACCGTTTTCTGTGGGCGGATGCAGGTTTTTTGACAAATGGCCAGCTGGACGATTTGTCTCGTGTAGGGCGGCTCGGGCAAAGATTGGTCGACTTGGAAATATGCAGAGCTGCTATACAGCAATTTCATCTGTAACGAGGGAACATTTTTAGACTTACACGTTTTATTAACAGAACGGAAAATGGATAGTATACAAAAAAAAAAGCACAATTTTTTCACAAAGGTTTCGCGGTTTCAAAAATCAAAGTTATTTCATAGACATTGATGGACTTAACAATCTAGTCATTCGTCAGCATAATCAAAATGATACTTGCAAATGGTACTTAAAAGAAAACACAAAATTTGTACACACTAAAGGTTTCTATCAAACTAACACAATCATTGTTTAATATCTTATGCGACAGACGTGGGTGTAGGCAAAGAATTTATTTATACAAGCATAGTGGAACAACTCACAATGTTGCCAGGGTATAAAATATTAATTACTCGATACACAGTGCTTTAATTTGGACTATAAATATATGAAATAAGTAATTACGTAAATAAATTTTAAATATTTGTAATCAAATTTCCCACAGAACAAATACAATTTGCGTTCACTTCGTAAAACTTAAAGTATTTTATGGTTTAAATAAAATTCAAAATACATAAATATTTTTTAATTTTAATCAGAGATCAAATGCTTAAAAGTAGAATTCCGAGTGAAGGTGCTTTTTTCCATCGCTAGCCTAGTCGCCACGGATGCGTGATAATCACTTATGTGTCAGAAGTCAGCTAATGGTTGAATTAGTGCATCGTACAACCCCGTTGCTAAGCAACGATGACGTCATTTCCTTTCCGCCCGCGCCGTTTTACCCCATAATACATATTTTTATTTTCTGGGCAGCCTATTTATTTTAATGGCGGTTATACTGACTTCATTCTTCCAAGGGACATAGCTATTGTAGGCATATAAAAAACTCAAATCTTTGTGACTTCTCTATCTTCGTTATTCTTTGCCGCGGCAGTATAGGGCGGGCAAGCCCAGTAATGGTCATGAAAGGATGTTATGATATTATATCATTTTTCCTCGAGCACAATACTCAATGTGTACGCCGCCATTTCCGGCCTCTAATGCGTTCCGTGCCGCATTAATATAATGTCGTTTCTTTGGATTATTCTATATTTTCAAAGCTTTACGTGGGGTTGATTTTTGACGGAAAATGGGGAAAATTAAGACGCGAATTGGTTTGATTTATTACTCTCTGCATTAATTTAAATAATTTCAAGGATGTAAATTCTAAATAAAAAAAAGCTCAGTTATATTGTTAATTGAATCATTTTCCAAACAAAGCTCATTCATACAACAGCGGCCATTTAAAATCAAAATATCGCCCACAATTCAGACCAACTTTAAATGTAATTAACCAAGTTATAGACAGTTTTACATTAACTTTTATAACCGAACATTTCGCAACAAATACATAAAAGCTTTTAAGTCGAAGTGGTCGCGTTTTAGAGGCAATCTCTCCTCATTCAATCAACTCGGTGAGTCGTTCAGTTCGCATTACTATGCTAAAGTGCGAACAGTGGCACAAAGTTGCTTCTTCCAGCTCAATCACTTTGTTTCTATGACTCTACGTTCTTTCATCCAGTCAACTTGGTTTGAAATGGTACGTTTGTATAAGCAGTAATTAGCAACCCGCTTATTTAACTAATAATCATCGAGGCCTCGATAAGCGAACCTCTCACTTGATTGCGTAGTTAGTAAAAGAGATACACCACAGAGACCGCGACGGTCTACTCATTACATCGTGTGTTTAATCTAAGTCCAGGTGCTTTAAATGAGATCTGATGTGTCAAAAATCGTCATAAATGTCTCATTGAGACATGTTGTTGAAGAATGAAAGTTACGCTGACAGTTTTAGCTGAGAGCTCCAACTTACCGACGCATCTTGTGCACTGTGTTGTGAGAATAAACTGTTGCTTGGAAAAAAATGCAATTAGTTCCAAAGATTATTTTTCTACCCATCTATGACTTCTTATTGTTTTTTACATTGAACCTTCATTACAATAATGTAATGAACCTTATAAGGTACTGGCTTTCTATACATATAGCTGCCAGAAAATACTGGCAGCATACCAAGTGTACACAGGTTACAACAAAGGGTTCTGAAGTTGTTTTTCTTCATTGAATGCTAATTAGCAGAACTAATTACAGAGAATATACTTGATCTATACAACGTGTTACAAAATACCCCGTAAAATATAAATCATTATCAAAGTCAACAACCCTAATAAGCTCTCAAGTCAGGGATCCAGATTATTTAACAGAAAGGCCTACGTACCTATTTACCTAGTAATTGTCTACTTTAATAGTTTTTCTATGTTTAATTCATAAAATCGTATTTTTTGTATAATATATAGGTACAAAAATTTATGCGAGTATGTTCCCTAAACTCCATCCATTTAGAGGAGACTTTCACTGGCATAAAGATTATGTTATAAGGACTAATTTATATTAAGGTTTTATCCCCGACAAATGTAACGACCCTCGGGAACGCGGAGGAAACGTTACTAAAGTATTTAATATTCTTAATAATAATGAATAAATAATAATATATAATTTATCATTTATTTTTTGAAATGCCACAATTCACACCAACCCAACTACACGCTGTCTTCTACTTTCAATGTCTGAAATGGTCCTCTGAAGCCGATATAAAGTGGCAATAATATGACACTCAAGGGTTTATTTGCATTTAACAATTACATAAAATAGATTGTCCGTATGTACATTGTAGGCGTTTAATTGTGCACTAGCTTTGATGAAGTTAAGGAGTTGAAGGATACACATAGAAGGAGATGGTGGATTTAAAGAGATTTTTTTCAAACTTCTGTACCTTAATACACAACGTATATATAAAGTGGAATTTAAGCTGGAATAATATTTTGGGTTAATTTTCTATTCGATTATTTGATTCTTTTGTTCTTCTGTTTGAGCATACACATTAATATAAAAAACAGCCCAATATATTTATAATTAATAAGTACCTACCTGAGTGACTGCTTTGATAGCTTTGCTAGGGGTCATTATTACGGGGGCCGGTGAAATTACAGGCACATGAGACTTAACAACTTCACGTCTCAGGGTCGATAACGCATTGACGATGCCCCTAGTGTTGCAAATGTCCATAGGCGGCGGTGACCACTTACCATCAGGTAGACCGTCAGCTTGTTTGTCGGCCCAAGTGGTATAAAAAAATATAAAAAAAGGAATATTTTATAAATTGGACGTTTTATAGTATTTGATATAGAGAACCTTTTCTCTATCGTATCTCCGTCGCGTTATCGCTTATCCAAAATCCACAAAAGTTTTGGCATTTATTTACCTGAAATATAACGACATTTACATAAAACTTTTTTGTTCACAAAGAAAATTATTATCAAAACTTCTTTAAGCATACCATAACATTATACAAAATATCATTTAGCATCTGTTTATTACTTCACAAAGATGTAAACGACCCATTAGGACTCAAACTACAAACGGACAAACTGAAACTATTTCATTCATACATCTACTAACATTACTGTCAAAAACATAATGGAACGAAAAGCTATATTACTTTGTTACAAAAAAAACCTAGTGGTCCGAAAGCTTAATGTTATGGAAAAATGTATTTTCATTTGATATATTGTCAATATTAAAATAAGTGTAATTTATGTTTCCTAACTATGAGGGTGTGAAGTAATTATAAATAGGTTAATTGAAAACATTCTGTAATGTGATTGATAGAATTACACTACTATTATTTGAACATCTGCCGCATGACAGGGCGGAGCGTATGGTGTTTAATTCAATTGTGTTTGTTTGTTCAATAAAGAGTTGCGAGGGTGGCGCTAAAAATGTGTTTTATTGTTTACATAGTTTTATTGATTTAGGGCGATCTATAATCAAGATTTTGGGCTGGCTGTTAGGTAAACTTTGTAATAAAAAATATTTTTTTTTTAATCAAGCTTTTTAAGAATATTCTTTCCTGTTTCATTTTATATATACACACAAACTAGGATTAGCAAAGTGCTAATATTAATTTAGTACGATTTACAAAAATTTTTGTGAGAATTCGAAACATTTTGCGGATAATGTGTTGAGATAACTTATTTTTTTTTTGCGTCAAAAATAAAAGCATCCGTAGTAAGCTAATAAATATAACCATTGTCATTCCTCTAAGTACTGCGTAAACATATAAACAAAACTAAATGACGCACAGTGATACGAAGCACTCTTTCCGGACATAAGTTCCGCGTCATTTGACTCTGCGCTAATACGTATCCGTACACAATTCATTTGGCACATTTCAACTACGATTCGGCCCATTGTGCGAGCCATTTAGGGCGGTTATTATTTGAAGGGAAAATATTTATAATATTTATACGCTAAGTTTATATGACTGAGGACAAATCGGCATTTATAGCAGTTTTATGATAATCAGTTTGTTAAAAGGCGGGGAGTTGAGTGGTTTTAATGGAATGGGACATTTTCATAGCGAATTACGCTGATTTGATATAATTTTTGGTATTCTACAAGGAACTTACATTTTATGATTAGGCATTTGTATATGAAACTCAATGCGTCTTCAAATCATGAGGTATGGTCATGAGCTCATTAAAGATCCCCTAAAAAGAACACTCCCAATTTCCTGAAGGTCCAATCTACCGGATATTTCGAATTATTCTGTATTCTGTATTACAAACAGAGGTTTTAAAGAAATATCGGTACGTCAAGATAAATTATTTTAAAGAATATGTCATTTATTTTTTAATGATGCTGAAAATTATTGCTACGATTACATTCAAACTCAGTATAAAAAGGTCCGAAAAGACAAAAAGGAACTGAAAACTCTTTCACACATCAGTAAACAAACAGTGACAGAGGTTTTTCAAATAAAACCCTTATAAGTTTAACTGAAAACGGCGGAAAACGGAGGGATGTTGTTATATGGCCGACAAATAGGTAAAAATACCCGGTAACGGCCAAAGTTGAATATACGTGAACGCCCAAATGTCATAGTGACGTTACTTGAACCGTGGAGTAAGTATTTGAAGTTACTAGAAGTGGTTTTTAAATTTACAGGCACTAAGGGATACATACAGGTATTAGAGTCTGACTATTCATAAGTGCTTGTAAAGGCCTATTTGAATAAAAATATTTGAATTTGAATACATACAGGCCAGTTGGCTTAGTGGTTAGCGACCCTGACTGCTAAGCCGAAGGTCGCGGGTTCGATTCCCATCCAGGACAAACATTTGTGTGCATGAACATGTCTGGGTGTAAATATAAGTATGTATTTAGAAAAAAAATAAAGAAAGTAGTATATGTGGTATATCAGTTATCTGGGTTCCATAGTACAAGCCCTGCTTAGTGTGGGACCAGATGGCCATCTATAAAGAATTTCCCAGGATATTTATTTTATACAAATTCTAAGGAGCCAATAGAAGAAGTAGATCTCTTAGTGCAACGTTCATCCGGGAAAGTACTACCACCATACCCACTTCCACCGTGAAGCACTTAGTAGTGCACTTCTATAACTGTTTCGGTTAGAAAGGTACCTAATGTGGAAGAGAAATTACAGTCACATGTGATTTAACAATGTCACGTTTTAAAATCGACATTCAAAATCTCGAATTCAAAATCTGATGTTGAAATTATTCGTCAGCGGCGGAACCATTTACCATCAGATGGACCGTCTGCCACTTAGTTGGCTTTTGCCAGCATTAGCTGCCTATTCTGTCCTTGTCTCCTCTCGATCTATTAGGAGGATCAAATTAATAAACGTTTTGTTTTACGGCAGGCCGCTTACCTTCAACTTTATTTAGGAATGTTTTTGTTGACAACTTGGTGCAAGGTGCAAAGTGCGAAGTGCACGTGGTCATTGGTCGCCCTTTACGATAACCTAGAAAAAAAGCGGGTGGTTGAAGATTTCTTTACAGCTACCACAGGTACATTACCTTTACAACAAGGACAACTCTTCTATCAGTATCTAACTAACTGATTGAATGTACTATCCAATTATTTACCGACTTCAGGATTAGAATATTATGAATTATCTGAAATTGTATGCGGAGGGTCACCAGGGTTGCAAATTGTCGTTATTTGAACAATTCTTTCACGATTTTAAAGGTACATTATTGTTACTTTATGTTATTAAAAAAAAAGAAAAAAAAAAAACCTAATGATAATTATAATCGTACCCTACCTTATAGGGCCAAGAACTCACTTTTTCCTCTTCAGTTACTTGAAAAGCTTAATCTTTAAGAATGTTCGTGAATATTAATCGTTTAAAAAATTACTATTAAGGAGATATTGGTTATGCTTTTGGCTATGCCTACCTAAACCTGCTCTTTTACCATTTCAATCGATAGGAACTTACTAATTATATATAATAAACTTCAATTCAAAAGATGTAATGAGAGTAGCAGAGTTCGTCCGGGGAAGTACTACCACCATACCCATTTCTGCCGTGAAGCAGTAGTGCACTTGTATTACTGTGTTCCGGTTAGAAAGGTAAGGGGGCCGGAGAAATTACAGGCACATGAGACTTAACAACTTCACGTCTCAGGGTCAACAACGCATTGGCGATGCCCCTATTGTTGCAAATGTCCTTAGGCGGCGGTGACCACTTACCATCAGGTGAACCATCTGCTTATTAGTCGGCCCTAGAGGTATAAAAAAATTAATATATTATTTATATAAGTATGTTTTTTCAAAGAAAATAAGAAGTATATCTATTTTCAGTTATCTGGTTTCCATAGTACAAGCTCTGCGTAGTTGCGAATCAGGTGACAGTGCGTAATGGGAGTACAAGATTTTTTTTTTTACTTATATGGAATTTTGAGTTCCTTATTGATTTGGCACGTATACTTCTGCATAAGAATACTCTTCTAGAAAGCCAGTTTATGTCTTCGCTCGTCCTATATTCAGCATACAACTTTTGGCCCATTTGCGACTCATATGAATATACACAGATATCAACTGAACAAACTTAATTCTGCACACGCATATTGTCACATTTCACCCTATTCCTGACGAGATACGGTAGAAAGTCCCGTGAAATTGCATTTGTATAACCGTAAGGATATTTTGGCTCCATACATGGAAAAAGCTGGATCCTCGCAGTGCGATTCATCCATCATTCATTCTTCGTGTGCGGTGTGAAAGACGTCTATGACGATTATTACGTTCGCTTCGGTGTGACGACGGCTGTGTGCCGTCAGCGTCGCTCTTAATCCTATTGTGCTAAAAATCTTTTTTGATTGTGCAAATACTTTGCCAACTTTGCTTTGCTTTGAACACTTTACTACGTGACTGTGATAAGAAAAGAACGCAACTGACTGACGCTACATTCTATTTTCAACTTTCGCTACTGAATGTTACAAATCAATATTCATTGCAATTAGAACAGACTAGCGCCTTTCATGAATTGCAAAGTAAATGTAACGAAGCTTTGATAATACGTACTAGTGCATCTGACGGTCTAGGGCATTACATCTCGACTTTATATGTGTGGTATAGGGTTTAAAATCGCGCGTAACTATTCAGGTGATACTTAAACGTCAGATAGGTGTTAGACAGTTGTCTAGCATTGTTCAAGACTCTTGCAGGGATGTTTTGGATGAAAGCTCAGCTATATTGAATGACATGAGACGTGTAACTCTGTTTTTGACAAAGGGATTCGCGCTTTATGTGAAACTATCGAGTTTGGTTACGTATCAGAAACGTGTAAAAAAATTTATTACACAGATTTTTTTATCCTATTGATTGAATAATACAACGTGTTACAAAATATCCCGTAAGAATATAATTAATTATCAAACCCTAGTAAGCTGTCATGTCAGGGAACCAGATTATTTAACAGAAAGGCCTACGTACCCATTTTACCTAATAATTGTCTACTTTAATAGTTTTTCTATTTTTCTTCATAAAAATAAGTATTTTTATTTTTTTGGGGTATGTTATACAGCGTTACTTCCGTTCTTAAATATTGTGAATGGACTCGTTATAAGGCCCCATTTTACCTTATTTCGGCTTTACGGGTATTTTTGTAACAACCTGTATAATTTGGGCAGTTGGCTTGGTGGTTAGAGACCCAGCGGCACACCCACAACCGAGCTGGTTGCTGGCTGGATATGCCTGTTTGTTCTATTTGATCTGGCCGTAAATAAACTTTAAGTTGGAATGTATTTAAAAAATTGGTAGTGTATGTAGTATATTAGTTAACTGGATTCCATAGTACAAGCTTATTTGTTTCAGCTTAGTTTGGGATAAGTTTTAATTTTTTATTAATAGTGGTAGCTTAGAAGTGCTATCAGCAACACACAATTGTGAGGATTAGATTCAAATCATTGTTTTAATTTTTTTTTTGTTTATATAAAATATAGGTACCAAAAATGGCTTAAAAATAAAATTCAATAATTTTAAAATGAATGCACCCTTATTTTGTTGAGTGTACTATATTCTTTAAGAATATAGCGTCAATTCAATGGCGCCACACGTGCTATGCCTTAAATATTTTGTGTGTTTGCAAAAATATTGTTCTGTTACATTTTCCCTCTAAGGTTTGACTAACATTGTTTATAATAAAATGCTAATTTATACCCGACTTTGATGAGGTTTCATTAATTACTATTTAGTTATTGACACAGTCTCGTGTTTCTTATGGAAGGATATAGAGTTGATAGTGTAACGATGTGGCCCTCCTTGTGACGTTATTCCTTACCTCAATCGATCCTGCCCCCTTATCCAGCCAATACATAATTTTTCGGCGAGCTGGTGCAACGAGGCCTCGGAGAACGGATCTCTCATAAGATTGCGTAATTAGCAAAAGAGACAAAACAAAGAGGTTGAGAAACTTCGTAGAGCTAGTGTACGTCGCGCAACTGGCCGAAGCTAATATTGTACTAATTGTCTCTTATTTCAAAGTCAACTTATCGTTAGCCTTTTTGTCATTATATTGAAAGATAGAGTCAAAGATTTTTCAAGAGGTGCCGTAGTTTCAGAGATTTCCCTCCGCATATGTACTAGCAAACTCACAAAATTCACACTCTCTTGAAGTATCGACTAAGTGCCGTTCCCCATGTTTCCGTGGGATCTAATCTGCTCATCTGTTTGTATGTTTGTACCCTACCTATGGCGTCTTATACTATTTATCCGATAGCGATCAAATTTTTGTGAGTTGTTCTACACACGCTTGCAAAGTTTCCTTAAATAAAATGTTGTCTTTACCAACTTCAAGTAAGGTTACGTTTTCTTTGTGCAAATCCTCTGTTTTCAAATATTACAATCAGAGTACCTACATGTCATTATTTTATACTTTCAGTGAGTTACTATTTCGGATGGTTGAATATGATAAGCCAAAAAGACGACTTCTTGTATGGGACCGTTTAGCAAACGTAAAAGAGGATGTGCGGCCTAAAAACGCTGATTGAACGAGATCTAGCATAAAGCTGGATCACGTAGCGAAAGATAGATAAATCTGGCATTCTTTAGTTTTCTAGAAGATTTTCTGTACTCTTTAATTTCAGAGGCTGCATATAGACAATTAAAGCATTGAATTTAATCAAAACCTATAATTTGTTTCCTAGTTTGATTATTTAATAAAATATAAGGTAATTCTGTACCTAGGCTGTCTACTTTCTCTATTAAATATGTCATGTCATAACATAGCCCTTAATATGTGATAATATATGTATAATTATTATATTTACATTTACTGTGCTCTAAAATAAATAAATAATCTAGGACAGTCGTTACACACGGTCATCTCATCCCAAACTAAGCGGAACTTGTCTTCTCTACCAAATGCTAATCTTAAGTATCATTACAGTAGCATCCAGCGTCCGTACTTTTAATCTATTCTCGCCTAAAAGTCAGTCTTAGAGTAGTAGAGCTCTTAGTGCAGAGTTCGTCCGGGGAAGTACTACCCATTTCCGTCGTGAAGCGGTAGTGCACTTGTATTACTGTGTTTCGGTTAGAAAGGTAAGGGGGCCGTCTCAGGGTCGACAACGCATTGGCGATGCCCCTAGTATTGCAAATGTCCATAGGCGGCGGTGACCACTTACCATCAGGTGGACCGTCTGCTTGTTTGCAGGCCCAAGTGGTATAAAAAAAAGACAGATTAGTATTGTAACCAACAAGTCGAAAACTTCCGTAGTCAAGAGGGGACCGGTATAGTTTCGCCATATCCGTCTGTCCCCGGTTTAACTCAGAGACACTTTGTTACGCTAACAAAGTTGTGATATAAAATAATGATAATGGTTTTTCGGGTATCGGGACCGGCTGATTTGAATAGCTTGGCAGATTTTTTAAAATATTAAACAACGTAGTATTCAGCTGAAACGGTGGTTATAATCTCCTACTAGATTTATTTACAGAAAAAGCTCTCAAGCTCGAATTATCATCTCTATAAACATATTGTAATCACAACACCAAGTTTTCAATTAATGGAAATCTTATTGTAGAAAAATCGTTTCGCTCTCAACGACAGAATTTACGAAACAGGAGGATGGGGGAAAGGTTATCAATAATAAGTTTGATTAAGCCCCCCACTTTGTCACCTCTGATCTTTATTAACTTCGATTAGATTCCGTCCTACTTAAACGTAAAGGCGTTTGTATGAAATCTAATTTAGTGTAATTAATGTTTACTGTGATGTTATGGTTAATTTAAATCAGTTTATTTACCCGTGTGTATGTCAAAGGTAATGTTCACAAGATTATAAATATAGGTTGCCTTTAATCGAATATTTGATAGCGATAATTGATTCGTAAATATATTTGTTATTTTAGTAAATTAAATAAGAATAACATGACATATCTAAACGCCCAATATTTGTACACATTTCACCGAAGATATAGCAAGTCCCAACGTGACCTGGGGCCAGCATGATTACTCAGACAAATAACCAATCCCAGACTACAGGGAAGCTATCATTTCTATACAAAGAAATCATCACATTAACTTACCCTACCTGAGAATCGAACCCTGAACCTATGGGTCGTGCCGAGCTTTATGCCACTCAACCACCGAGGCAATAACCATACTTATGGTAAAATAAATGTTATATATTCATGGATAAAGAAAAGGCTAGGATTTAAAAACTATTATCTTTGTAATCAATCATTTTCATAAGAAGGCGAAACGGTATTTGGCTTGCCTCAGTCCAAACCTGTTTGGAAATGCTTTTATCGATCACTCAGTGCAAGGTGTAAGTGCACGTGGTCATCACCAAGACCCTAGAGCTGAGTTGGGATGATGGTATTCGTCACCTATAACACACTGTATCGCCACCACATAGCACATTGTTTCGACAATAAAAAAATAATGATTAAAGCATAAGTGAATTAAAAAACGATCCAGAAAATAGGCCTAAATAATCCCGATCTCCAGAAAACTCGCGACAAAATATTGTCCCCAGCGAATGAAGCACCCTTTCTGTAAACATCCGAATCAATTATGAAGTGACGTGATCATCAATCTGTGAGAAACAGTCCTATCATCATCCGTACATTATTTCTGAGCTTCCGACAGATTTCCTTTTAAGTCTGGTCTACACTATCCTACTCTTACTAATATTATAATCGCTGAAGTTTGTTAGGACGTTTATAACTCATTAAGGCAAAATCTTCTAAATCGAGTTTTACCTTATATTTGACTTCTTCTTTAATCCCACGACTCTCGTCACGTCATCCGACATCAACAACTGAGCTAATATCGCCTAAAATACACAAGATGTGCAGGAATCTAGAAACTAATGATATTACTTAAGGTTATTGGTATCGAAAAGACATAAACTTACCTGCTGGACAAACGAAGGACTTGACAATGTTAGTAATATTATTAATACAAAAGTTTTATAATATTAGGACATAGGGCAGAAGAATCTGTTCGTCCGTTTGGAATTACGAAGTCACAGACAATAGACATAAGCGTCAATCTTATCCCCTTCTTTTTTATTAGGGGTAAAAAATATTGAATGCGTTAGTGTAGACGAAGCTTTACTTCTAATAATTCAGCCCCTGTGTGGAAATGACGTGACAAAACTGAAAGATATTTTAAATTTTTATGTAATTTAGATCTGTGACAGACCATTTTGAAATCTATTTTTGGGATGTTTATTCTGCGAATATTATGTTCAAAACACCTCTGAACTCGCTTGTCAACCTTTATGGTATTAGGAGTTTTGAACTATTTTCAAATTAGGATCTTAATGCAGTAACAATAAGGTGCAAAAACATCTACTTACAGGGTACGAGATTTAAGAGCACAAATAACAATACAACATTTTCATATGACGAATAATTCCTAGTATTCAATAAACAGGCTCAATTTGGCATCAATAAAATAACAAAGACAATTACAAATTTCAACATCAATAAATCTACTGAACACCGAATGGATAATGATAGGATATCCTAGCAACATCACCGGGGACATAATGTAGATCCTGGTAAGCCTTCACCATCATCTGCTGATTGACCACAGCGAATGGCCGAGGTGAAATACTTTCTATCGACGGCAGTGGCCTCAAATCCAAACTAGACAAAGCTTCGTCTTTTGGCCTCATCGCCGTTGGCACAAACGATGGTTGAGGTATAGATGGCACAGTGTAACTGATCATGTTATTATACACAAACTGTTCAGGGTAGCTTAGTGGTATCTGGTAATTAGTATCCGCTCGAGGCTCGATCTCCACAAAGGTATCTCTTGTTGTATACATCGGTGGACTCGTAAACGCTGTCGTATCTATCCTGTTCTTTCTTCGCGGACGGTACTTGTAATCTGGATAGTCCTGCATATGTTTTATCCTTAGTCTCTTCGCTTCGTCTATGAATGGCCTTTTCTCCGTCTCATCCAAGCTCTTCCATTCCAAGCCGAGGCGTTTGGAAATCTCCGAGTTGTGAAGTTTCGGGTTCAACATCGATATCTTCTTCCTCTGTAGTCGTGACCAGACCATGAAAGCGTTCATTGGTCGCTTGATATGGTAAGGGTTCGTGTGTCTCGATAGCTTCGGTAGCTGCTTTGGTTGTGGATGTTCTATTTGGTATGCCATTTGGTTGCTGTTGATTTACGTCATCGGAGCACTTTAGCGAAAACTTTCTTGACTAGTCCTGTGTTTACTAGCAAAGCACTAAACTAGCGTCTTTATTCAAACAACATGTCACAAAAAAGTAGAAACTTCACCGACATTCGTATTAGTTTTTTTGGACGCTCCAAAAACCCGTCAGTCAGACGTCCGAGCATGCACTGATGACCAGTTACGAAGCCAACTAAACCTGAATGCTGTCATTAGACCAACAAAGGACAGATCACAATTGGAATGACAATTTTCCATGTATTATTTGCCGGTGAATAAAGAGCGGCGACAATGCACTGATTGCTCACAAATTGTCAAATGATACTGGTATGTTTTGTGTACGGCGCGCCTGCTCTGCGATCTATTAAAAGATGAAACGGTACAGCTGGACAAAAAAGAGTTGAGTAGGAAATTGATTTATAAAATCGATAGGTGTTAAAAGTGATTATAAGTAGGTAGGTATATGTTCTTACGGAAATAGTTGAATAGAGAGTTTGAAAGACATTATTTAGATAATCGCTACCTCAGACAATTAGAACCTGCCATATTCATTAACATGTGGTCGTAATCACAATTGGGGCATCAAAATCTAAAAGTGTAATTAGGATCGTAAATTGACTGAGAAACCTCTAAGAACCGATGTGGATATATCTAGTTAGTAACTAACACAAGATCCTCCATTATAAGGAATGTATACTATAATTATCCAATTTTTTCTCATAAGTAAGTACAAAGTTAAATGTACCTATAGGTATGATGTCATACATGACACATGCCATAGAAATTTCACCTTTCATGTTTTGCTAGGTTATGAGCTTAAATAAGACTGAGGTAGTCTAAATTCCTATACAGCTCAATTTCAAATTTTAATGTTAAATGTTAAATTCTACAGGAATTGTCCACACCTCTCATTTTGCAATTGAATTCTGTATGTCATTGATAGTATACTGTTTTGATTGTGTAGAGACGTTAAATGTAACTTGGGAGTGGTAACGTCCTTGGAAACATAATCAAAACTATTCTTAACAATGGATTGAAAAGATGAATCAATGAAACAAATTGTAAAATAAGTACCATTATGTCAATTTGCTTTACTTTTGCACCTACTAGCGCCATCTATTATGTAAGTCATGAAAACATGAATTTAAAAAATATTAATGAATGAGTGTTTTATATTATTAAAATGAATGCTATTAAAATAGTATATAGCCACATTAGTCACATATAACTTATAGCATTTGTATTAGTTTTCATTTCACAGAATTTAATTTATTTATCTGTAACAGCGCCATCTACTCACGTAACCTGACATTGCTGCCAATTTGATTTCGCTTTACTTACGACAAGTTAGCATGTACTTTTCATAGATGGCGTTGTCATACTTTCTTTATGTTTTCATTGAGGTTAATAAAACTTATTGAGTTTCTAGTTTTCTTTTTTATTTATTGTTAAGAAATGTGTAACAATATTAAATAAAATAATTTATTTGATTTTTTTGTTTCTTAAATCTTAGGGTAACATCGGAACTACCCTGCGGCAGTTATGTTGACAATCGACGAGGAAGTTTCTAGAGATTTTACATAGATGGCAGTAGTAGTCGCGAAACTCGTAATTAATACGTCCTTCCTTTCTATGCATTGGTAGTCAGGTTATCTACCATGCCAACCAGACTGATAAACTCACAATAACATCGCAACAAAAAAAAGAGATAGCATAATAAAGACATAAATTCTAAACAGCAACACATCACGGGCGAAGATAAGGTCCACAAACACGGGGGCACTTTGTAAATCACGCACCGACACATAAAGGGAGTATTTAAACCGGCATATTTATGAAAATAAGACGGTATAAAGTCATAATGGGAAATACAAAAAGCCCCGCCGCGAGACGGTCGCAAGGCGGGCGGGATACGCTTTTAAGGGAGCACGATACGGATCCGACACGACGTTCTGCCTATTATTCAGCTAATACAGTCACACCTTCATCGGCAACGCCTCCGAGAGCAGATTTCACGTATTTGGGTAGTTAGCAAAAGAGACAGAGCACGGAGGCGACGATATGTAGTTTTACCGTACAGAATGAACCGACTGGTACCGGCTTTTTTTAACTAGATAGTGTTAAGCCGATTATTCAACTTATTTTATACTGTTTAGAGATACTTTGAATCCCGAAATTTCCTCGGTAACGGGAAATACCATGCCATTTACGAACATAAATAAAACACTACTAACGATTATACATATATGTAGGTAGCACATTTGCAAATGAATAATAATAATAATAAGTTATACCTTTTATATAATTAATAGAAAGAGTAATATTGTGCCTGTTTTTTTTTTCAATACATCCAGATACAAAAATGCACAATGCATATCCAGGAGTAGAAACAGAAACCATGCTACATCCTCACGGACCGTACCTAAAAGTATCTAAAGAGATACATAAAGATCTATATAACAAGAAGTAGGATCAGCAGACACTAGGACAGCAACAAACATCGTGCAATATAAATGCACTTTAAGTCCTAACTTATTGTTATTGCGGGATTTTAAGCCTCAGTTTTATGTGCGGAGCCGTCGAGCGCCTAGCCGGCCGGCCGGGTGCTATGCATGCATGTATTTATGTTTATATCGATTTATTCCCTGTATAGTTACTGCTGCCAAGAAAATGGCGCTGGCTGGAAGGTAAACACCGCTTTTATGTGCTCTATTTTATGATTTGTGGGTACCGTTTATTGTTTTGGTTACCTAATATAGATTCGACGGGTTTGGCTTAGTGGTTAGGGACCCTGAATGCCACGCCATAGGTCGTGGGTTCGGTTTGATGAAAAAAAAGTACATGCAGTTTAATTAAAACAAAATCGAAATTCAAAATCATTTATTCAGTTTAGGCCCTCGGGAGGCACTTATGAAGGTCAAGTTTAAAGTTACTGAAGCTACTACCGGTCGGAAGTCAGCCTTCAACTGAGAAGAACCGGCAAGAAACTCAGCAAGGTTACCTTGTAATACGCTTTTTCTTTCAAAACTTTCCTAATATAATTTTTAAATTTAAGATCAGACATTTTCGTTACTGAAAGCGGTATCTTATTATAAAATCGAACACAATTACCAATAAATGACTTGTTTACTTTAGTTATTATATTATAGTATAAAGTATGGAACAACTAACTTCTCCCTTATCTGATATTACAAGCAGTAAAGGTCTGCTTAATTTGAGATAAGATGGCCGTATGTAAAGAAAATCACAGATATGTATACACATATCTATATATTATATCTGATTAACGATTTTTTGTTAAGATATGATTACCTGCAGTCTGAAATAATTTATATGATTATGAGACAAACGTCTCTTATCTCACGGTCACTTCAAATCTTTTTCATATGTCTCCGTTTAAGCATTGAGTGAGACTGTGTACCTTTTCGCCCATAATAGGCGTGAATATTACGTCACAGATAACACCGTTTCGATTATTTCATAAGAGCAGTAAGGTTTAGTAAACAGTAAAGACCTCTCATAACCTCGAGAAGGCGACATATTCAAAGCACGAGTGTCGGTGACAAACAAACAAACAAATACAAATAAAACCGAGATGTAGAAAGGAATGAAATGTTATTCCTCCTCCGCGTATAATAGAACGCCTTGTGTTGGACGTGGGGTCGCACAGGGGATTGCTGACCTTAAGATGCATCTGAAGATATTTGCAAAATTTTCTAGGTCAAGGTATAAATCACCAAAATTATTATAATGAAACAACGATCCTGGAGGATAAATAACACATTTTTCATAAACTTATTCCATTATTATACATTTTATATCTATTTAAACAAAAATGAAATGCTGTGCATTAGTAAGCGAATCACTTCAAAACAGTTGTACCGATTTGCAATTGACTCTTTTAAAATGTTTGTAATACGAAAAAATTGGAAATTTTGCTTGAAAACTTTGGAATTTTCAGAAAAAAAAATAAAGTCTTTTTTTCTATAGGGTCTTTTTAAGAACTCCAAGACTTCTGTTAAAAAAATGACACAAGCTCAACGATGTTTCGTCGCGGCTTCTAAGCTCTGTCTGCTTCGCTATCGCAATCATGTGAGAGGTAAGCTCTTCGAGGCATCGGTTGCACCGGCTCGCCGACGAAGTTTGTTCTAGCTGGAAAGAGGGCCATAACTCATATTGAAGACACATTGCAACGTACGCCAGGACCAGCTAGTATATAAAAAATATCAATAAATCATATGTAATACACTCGCAGTGTACCAAATGGTAAAGGAACAACTACATATATGGGGCCGCCCCCAAATGATTGGGAACAGGTTAGTAGGTTTCCTAGCTTTTAAATCTCTTGTTTAAGTTGTAAGTACCTAATTATTGTTATTTTCTATTTTGTAGTCTTGTCATATTTTTTTTTGTTTTCTTTTTATTAATGTTACCTATAATAAGTATTTTGTAATTGTTAAATATAAAATTATGTAAAATTGAAATTATAAAATAGCCAAAAAGTCAGAATAGATAAAAATTTATATAACAAATAAAAAAGAATGTAACCTTGCTGAGTTTCTTGCCGGTTCTTCTCAGTTGAAGGCTGACTTCCGAACCGGTTGTAGCTTCAGTAACTTTAAATTTGACCTTCATAAGTGCCCTCCGAAGGCCTAAACTGAATAAATGGTTTTGAATTTTGAATTTTTTGAATTTTTATTAACTATTGCTTATTATATGTTTATCTTTGCTTTTGTATTAATCATATAATAATAATGTCCTTGTATGTTCTTCTGTCACAAAAAACATAGCCTAACACATATCTACATTTGCTATATTCTACAGTAGCTACATCACTCGAAAAACCATTGGGGATGTAAGGCTCTTTATCGACTTAACAAAACTTTGAGAGTTAATGTAAGAAATCTATATCAATCAAGAGATTTTGTATTTAAGAAGATAACCGATGGGAAGAGCTCCAGAAAAAAATACCAATGTTAAGACTAGCCCATTATTTATCACCACAACACATTCTCATGTAGAGCCGACGTCTCGCGACTCTTTTATGTCGCTATTGAAATGATATTTTTATTTCCCGCTCAATACAGAAGGCGCCGGGGGACGCGGATCGGACGGCAGCGTTGACGCTCCACTCGCGTTTTACATAAAACCTTTTACAATATATACTCTGCTTCAAGGGTAACGAGAAGGGTTTAGAATATCGAGTTTATATAACTAGAGTTACAATGCCTTATAAGTGTAAGGATTTCATCACGTGGTCTAAGGTGACAATGACTTCGTAAATGACCTTGAATGCCGTGGGAAAGATCGTGGGTTCGAATCCTACCATGCGGTTTAGGTTTCGGTGAAGGTAAGCGGTATAAGCTATACCTTACAAAGGTACCTAATAAGTGCAAAAACTCTTTAGTGTCAGTTTACAAATAGCTTGTTACGAAACACAGAAACATAGCCAAATGAAACTTTAGGATTTCAAGTCACACTGACACTGGCGAAATAAACACATGTATGTTAAATGACAAGCCAGTTGACTTGGTGGTTAGCGACTCTGACTGCCGAGCCAAAGGTCGCGGGTTTTATTCCTACCCACGACAAACATTTGTGTGTAGGAACATGTCTGTTTGTTCTGTGTCTGAGTGTATATATCTATATATGTAAGTAGAATATATTTAGAAAAGAAATAGTATACATTTTACATATGTAATAAATAAATAAATAAATAAATAAATAAATAAATAAATAAATAAATAAATAAATAAATAAATAAATAAATAAATAAATAAATAAATAAATAAATAAATAAATAAATAAATAAATAAATAAATAAATAAATAAATAAATAAATAAATAAATAAATAAATAAATAAATAAATAAATAAATAAATAAATAAATAAATAAATAAATAAATAAATAAATAAATAAATAAATAAATAAATAAATAAATAAATAAATAAATAAATAAATAAATAAATAAATAAATAAATAAATAAATAAATAAATAAATAAATAAATAAATAAATAAATAAATAAATAAATAAATAAATAAATAAATAAATAAATAAATAAATAAATAAATAAATAAATAAATAAATAAATAAATAAATAAATAAATAAATAAATAAATAAATAAATAAATAAATAAATAAATAAATAAATAAATAAATAAATAAATAAATAAATAAATAAATAAATAAATAAATAAATAAATAAATAAATAAATAAATAAATAAATAAATAAATAAATAAATAAATAAATAAATAAATAAATAAATAAATAAATAAATAAATAAATAAATAAATAAATAAATAAATAAATAAATAAATAAATAAATAAATAAATAAATAAATAAATAAATAAATAAATAAATAAATAAATAAATAAATAAATAAATAAATAAATAAATAAATAAATAAATAAATAAATAAATAAATAAATAAATAAATAAATAAATAAATAAATAAATAAATAAATAAATAAATAAATAAATAAATAAATAAATAAATAAATAAATAAATAAATAAATAAATAAATAAATAAATAAATAAATAAATAAATAAATAAATAAATAAATAAATAAATAAATAAATAAATAAATAAATAAATAAATAAATAAATAAATAAATAAATAAATAAATAAATAAATAAATAAATAAATAAATAAATAAATAAATAAATAAATAAATAAATAAATAAATAAATAAATAAATAAATAAATAAATAAATAAATAAATAAATAAATAAATAAATAAATAAATAAATAAATAAATAAATAAATAAATAAATAAATAAATAAATAAATAAATAAATAAATAAATAAATAAATAAATAAATAAATAAATAAATAAATAAATAAATAATATCCTGGGACATTCTTTTACACACGGCCATCTGATCCCAAACTAAGCAGAGCTTGTACTATGGAAACCAGACAACTGATATACTACATATACTACTTTTTTTTATTTTTGTAAATACATACATATATAGATATTTACACCCAGACACAGAACAAACAGACATGTTCACGCACACAAATGTTTGTCCTGGGTGGGAATCGAACCCGCGACCTTCGACTTGGCAGTCAGGGTTGCTAACCACCAAGCCAATTGGCCTGTCTTACTGTAGTACATAAGATAAGTTATTTTCTGGTTTCCATAGTACAAGCTCTGCTTAGTTTGGGAAAACAGTGTCCCAGGACAAAAAAAAACACACATAAACTATATAAAGAGAAAAAAGAAAAGAATGATAATAAAAATTTAAGATGATTTGTTGGTTTCTTTATTTCCTTTTTACACAGATCGTGTGACATTATCTCAAGATTGCAGCCTAACAAGAGCCTTAGTAATGGTTGCATTAAAGCCGGCGCCCAGACAATTAACTACAGTTGTGCTACAACTTTCACAAAGCTGCAATAAAGGGGCCATGTAGAGGTGTTATAGTGGAGCTAAAGATTTCATTAAGGTAATTTGATACAGAAATATGTAATAATAAATTCCTAAACGGCTCGCGTTTTTTAAAGTTAAAAAGAAACTAATACGCACTAAAAAGAAAAAGATAATTGCATTATTAGAATACTTAAAAGTCAATCAAATTATTACGATAATATAATGTAGTTACAATTATTGTTATTTTTGGAGGCGGTGTCAGCCAACGTAGGCTTGAAACTACATACATAGTTACAGGTGATATGTGCTTGTGTCGCACCCGCGACTTTACCAGGCGAGCCAGAGGCGAATCGCTTCGCCCAGTCGAAAGTTATAAGGTAACAAACATAAAAAAAATACAGACGAATTGAGAACCTCCTCCTTATTTTGAAGTCGGTTAAAAAATTTGCATTAAGCCTTTAATCATTCACACAATAAATGTTACCGGGTATAATACAAACCAATGAAGGATATGGACACTTTGATTCTTTACACATGGAGTGTTTTGAATGCGGACGGATAATTCTTACAAAGATGCGCTCAGCGGAAGATGATATCCCTTACTCTTATTTGTAGGACAATGAGAAGTTTTATTTTATTTATTGAGTTTTAAATTGTTTTTTATCAGATTTCGGATAAGACGATAAAACTGCCTTGTAAAACATACCTCTAGAGTATATACTCTTAAAATTCACTTACGTTAAATGCAACCAATTTGATTGAATTGAATAATTAAAAAGTTGTATATCACATATCTGGTCTATCCAAAGTACAAACTCTTATCATACTTACCTACAATTAGTTTGGGATAAGATGGTCGTGCATAAAGAATATTCCAGGATATATTTATTATAAATTCCTAAAATTTAAACACATAAAAGAACGAGACATATATTAACAGTTTTATCATCGATTTACTTCAAATATTAAACATCTATTATTACAAACATATTCGAGTAGAAGAGCTCTTAGTGCAGAGTTCGTCCGGGGAAGTACTACCAACTTACCAATTTCTGCCGTGAAATAGAAGTGCACTTGTATTACTGTGTTTCGGTTAGAAAGTTAAGGGGGCCGGTGATATTACAGGCACATGAGACTTAACAACTTCACGTCTCAGGGTCGACAACGCATTGGCGATGCCCCTAGTGTTGCAAATGTCTATAGGCGGCGGTGACCACTTACCATCAGGTGGACCGTCCGCTTGTTTGGCGGCCCAAGTGGTATAAAAAAAAAAAGATACCAACTAAGTTGATATCATTCGATTGGGATCTCTTCATGTAGCTTGATAAACATAAAAAGAAATACTTCTACCAAACAGTATGTAAGAAGATAACAATACAGTATATACCAAAACATTAGTATCGAGCACCAATAGACGTAATTTGTTTTGTCGCCGCACGCATTCACTGTCACGTTCTGTCTTCTATACGTTTACATTAACACTTCATGGAGCTACGAAGATTGATATAGAATTCGAATGAAAACCTAATTACATTAAACGTTCTTTAATATTTATCTAATAACTGATTTAAGAGGGTATAAACCCTTGTTTCCAAATGTAATGTTACTGATTCATTAAAATAATGAGCCTAAGCTCAAGGAGTTAACTAGGCCATTAAACAATTCCACTATCCCCCTTGTTCCATCATTAGACCTTCGTTTCATTAAAACTAAACATACTCGTATGAACCCCAACTCGAGGGTAGTAGCTACCATCCACCTCCTAAACCAATTTTTATATTGTCATCCAGATCCCACATACTTGCATAGTAATAGAAAATAATGAGAAAATTACAAGTATTTTAAAAATAATTTCTTAGATTTCATTACATAAGTATTTCTTTAGTAAAATTGTTATAAATGAAACGACTTAATATTATAGAGAATTATGTAAAAGAATGAATCTTTCACTATTAAAAAATAATTATTTAAGAAAAACTATAAAAAATCAGTTTTCAAAAACTCACACCCTTCCTCAATCCTTACCCCGCAAAAGCATACCCATATTTACACGTACTACTCTGATTCTTATACAGTACAAAATCTGCTGACATTTTGATTATAAGATTAGTCATAATATAAATTCTTATTTGACCAAATTCATTTTTGATATATTAGATAAGAACAGCCCCCTTATTCAGCTAATAAAAACTTCGTCGGCGAGCCGCTTCACGGAGGTCTCGGAGAGCTTATCTCTCACGAGATTAGCAGTATTAGCGTAGTTAGCGAAAGAGACAGAGCATAGAGACCGTGACGAAACCTCCTCAAGTTAGTGTCATTTTCCTTACAGAATCGAGCCCCAGTTTTAGCATAAAATAATGTAATTAATGAGTTTAGCGTGTCGTAGCGCGATGTTGCTACGCCGTAGCCGCTGGCTACAATAACCGCTACAGACACGCGCCGTCTGCAGCCTACGGGCTACGGACGGGCGGGGATTATCTTTTTGTTTCTATTCTATTACCTTTCGTCCCTACTATATATTAGTAAATTATTATAGGGTAATGTATAATGTATAGTAGTGAGTATCAGATTGTTGATAAATTTATAAAAAATATGATATTGTAGCGACAGCAAATCGTACATAATTGCACGTACTTTGATAGGTCGTACGCACGTAGATATTGAATAAGCAATTATACACACATACCATGTTAGTTTATAAACACCAGCTGTATCTTAAATAAATAGGACTTGAATACCACCTCGAGTCTGAATATACTCCTTGCCAAACTTTGGCAAAGTATAATATGTCTTCACTATATAGTATAACACAAAGTCGCTTTCTCTGTCCCTATATCCCTATGTATGCTTAAATCTTTAAAACTACGCAACGGATTTTGATGCGGTTTTTTTTAATAGATATAAATGATTGAAGAGGAAGGTTTTATGCATCAGTAGCTACATTGTACCCGTGCGAAGCCAAGGCGGGTCACTAGTTATATATAAAACTCGGTGTGTGTGTTCGTAATTCTCCTCCACCTAAACGATTTTGATGTATTTTTTTTATAATTATATTTCCGCCTAGATTTTCAACTATAGTTGGATACAGTAAATGGCAACCTTGTCGAGAACCACAATGAAAGTAGTACCAATGGTGACCGCTAGTAAGTATATCAGTTGAATTTTTTATGTAAAAAAAAACATGTAGAAAATGGTCTCAAATAATAAATAGTTCCAAATATAAGAGTAATTCTTTAAAGAACAAATTTTGTTTAGAAATTAAAAAAGAAATTGTTTTCGGTTTCAGTATCAAAGACCTTTATTTCTGAGTCCAACCGGTTCAGTGTCCGTATTTTGCATAGGTAGTACAGTATGCTTGACAATATTGGCCTTTATTTTCTAATGTTTAACAATTACAAACAAAACTAGAGTTTGACTAAAGTAAACAAACGCAAACGTGACATTTAGAGCTGTTATCCGTAACGTGTGGTAATACGTTTACGTTCAGTAACGTGGAAGGTACGTTTTACCGTCATCGATGACAAAACGTAGTTAGTTACGTTCGAGACAGAAATGTGGTATTTTTTGAAAACTTTATCGTTATTTTTATTGGACCTTAGAAAAAGCAGAAGGTTCTCATTTTTAGTGTTTTAGAAAAAGTGAAAGTAATTTCGGAAACTATTATAATAATTTCAGAGAATGAAAACATATTTTTCTGTCTGTTGGTTACGTATTCAGGGCTAAACGGATTTTGATGACTTAGTAAGGAGATAGGTTGTACTTTGGAGAAGGACATAGACTACCTTGTCTCAAAATAAAATCTTTGTCTTTTACGATGCGCTAAAGTTGGAAACTGTGGAGAACCTAGTATTATTTATGTAGTTTAGTGACTACCCATCCAAAAATGTTAAAATTTCTGCCTTAACCTTTAAACATTTCTTTTCTAAAACCCATTTAAATATATTACATTATTTCCACATTTAAATCTATCAACTATTCTCCGTAAACGTCGGGGGTGTCAAAACGGCACATAACGCGATATTGTCGGAGCCACGCAGAATTGTTTCGTGTACACTTGGAAACAATATGGGTGGGGAAATAAGGATTGTTGTTATGACAGATATTATCTTAAAAAGTTTATAAGAAATAGTTTTGTTGGGCTTTAAGCGGTGCAGATAGAATGAGATCTTTCACTAAGTGTCAATAAATAAAATATATATTTGAATATCTTTTATACACACAGCATTGTTTTTTAATCAGGCTTTTAGGGAATCGTACCCTGAGTATGTCAATCTAACTACACTTATATATAACAGATTTAAACATTTTTATTTCAGACCTCCAACATTTAAGCTGATAAAATATTAAACAGAACTATAGGCTACTCGTACTAGGTACCTGTTTTCTAAATACGGGTACTTTTTTCTTTTTTTTTTTTTAATGCCACTTGGGCCGACAAACAAGCAGACGGTCCACCTGATGATAAGTGGTCACCGCCGCCTATGGACATTTGCAACACTAGGAGCATCGCCAATGCGCTGTCGACCCTGAGACGTGAAGTTGTTAAGTCTCATGTGCCTGTAATTTCACCGGCCCCCTTACCTTTCTAACCGAAACACAGTAATACTAGTGCACTACTGCACTACAGCACTACGGCGGAAATGGGTAAGGTGGTAGTACTTCCCCGGACGAACTCTGCACTAAGAGCTCTACTACTCTAGAAGATTTTTTATATATACCCAGAATCAGAATTAGCAAACATGTTTATGTACCAATGTGTAGGATACACATTTGGTTGGGAATCGATCTCACGATCTGTGCCATAGCAGTTAGTGTCTAAGTACCAAGCCAACCAACTCGTCAAACAGTGAATACAATTCACCATTCGAATATAAATAATCCAATAACATGAAGAACATTTACGAAGGTCAATGCTACCAATGTATATCTGAGAAAGACCGGCAAGGAACTCAGCAGTGGCATTTTACATTTTTTGCAGAAGTAGAGCAATTTGTGCTAAGTTCGTCCAGTAAATACTTATTCCGAATTCGGCCGTGAAGCAGTAGTGCACTTTAAGTGAAAAGAATGTTCTATATTCATTTGGATAACCGTGTGTCAGTCAAAAAGATAAGAGAGCCGATGTAGTTACAGGCATATGAGTCTTAATTCCATGTCTCAGAGTGGATAATGCATTGGCGATGCCCGTGGCATTGCAAATGTTCATAGCTAAATGTTCTAAGGTTCGTAGGTTCAATTGTACTACTGTAGTAGTAGACTAGTACTGTTCGTTAACTTGTAAACTTATACGGGAGAGGTCCATGATAAGCTGTGAAATTATGAAATGAAAATATTTTTATTCAAATAGACCTTTACAAGCACTTATGAATAGTCTGATTCTAATACCAGCTCGGATGGTTGTTTTTTAAAAAGCTGAAGAGATTACGTGTACTTTGGACTTGTTAGGGTCAAAATTCTTAGGGAGCAGGTGATTAGTTGAAATATTCAATTCTATACCAGTATACAGAAGGTAAGTGCTAGTTACATTTCGTGGTTTGAAAGTACTAATAAATACGAGTCCTAAAATTTATACCTTAAGGGCCGACAAACAAGCAGACGTCCACCTGATGGAAAGCGGCACCGCCAATGCGTTGTCGACCCTGAAACGGTCAGATGGCGACGTGGTAGATGTATTTATTTTATGAAATATTGGCTAGCAACTGTAAAATAAGCTTGAATATCGTCGAGCGAGTGTACCTCGGTCGGTCGCAGGTAACTGAATCATTGCGGACGCTCTGTTTCAATTTCACGCTCGCTTGCCAATCAAATAGCCGGCGTCAACAACCAATGTACGAACAACCATTTTGTTTTGACGTTCAATAAAATGCGGTATTGGAAGCACTTTTCCCTCTCTGGTTTTTTTCTCACCTTTATAATCTTGTTTGACCACAATCTCATTCTCTCATGGTTAGTAGGCCGAAAGTGGTAAAAGCAAGGCCTAGAAACTCACTTTCAAAAACAGCTTTTAGAACACACCGACAGATACTTGGCGACTTATTTTCAATTGAAGGGTGATAGACAGCCTGTTTACAACTAACTACGACAATGTAGCTTTATAAGTCTGGCAGAACACACATATTATAGTGTTATCAATCCAAATTTGTTTTAAAAAGGTTCATTTTTCATTATCAGTTATTCTCATAATCGACCTTACGAATCTAGAGTAGTCTGACTATTCACAAGTATCGGTGAAGGTCTATTTGAATGAAATAGTAATAATAATTAGTCGTATTGTTGGGGCACAGTTTTTATTTACAGCGGCGGAACTTCTGCGGTTCTTGCATTTTGACGGGTCAGTTGGCTTGGTGGTCAGACTGTTACTATGACTGCCACGCAGCAGATCGTGGGTTCGATTCCCAACCAAGACAAACATTTGTGTGCATGAACATTCTGTGTCTGGATGTAAATTTTATTTATTTATTTATTTCTTACACATCGTTCTTTAGCATGCAAACATCAAGCTCAGAAGAGAACAGAGAACTGGCAGAGTTTAACAGCGGGTCCCAAACTAGGCACAGCCTGTATCTTGGTGACCCAGATGCTACACACGGTTTACAATTACTGTGTTCTGCTAGCACAGTTAAATTACTTAGAACAGAGAATAAACAAAATCAAATCAAATATTTAGGAAAATTAAATTAGGATAAAATTAAATAAAATATGGTTACAGAAATGACGAAGCAAAATAATTGTTATTGACGTTGATAAAATAAAAATATAGGTTTCCAAAAATAATAATGAAACAAAAAAAAAATACAGTTAAGTGCTGTGAGTAAGTGTTGGGTTGGGGGTATGTGTGTATGACTATATTTATGTGTGGGTGTGTGCGTGTGAGTGTATGTGCGTGTGTGTGTAAGCGATTGTGATGGTTTTATTACCTTGTAGGGTGTGTGGGTATTAAGGTTGTGTTAACACAGTAAACTCTCGGTTTCCTCGTAGGTGCGGCAGAGCAACCATTCTTTTAGTTTAGTTTTAGCCTCAAAGTAATTGTCGGGAACACTGAAAGTTTTGCTTATAGTGTTAAATACTCTTATAGGTAAGTGTGAAGTTAGCCGGCCCGCAAAAATGGTCTTGGTCTTTGGAAGAGGGATCCTTTCCGCCGTTTTTCTGCCTCCCCTACTGCAACTAGAGCGGTTTCTGTACACTTTTATGAGGTTTAGAAGTGTGCCCAGGACGAACAGTTGACGTACTCGTAAAACCCCAGCCTCCTCATACAGTTCATCCGTAGAAAAACGTCGCGGCTTCCCCAGTAGTACCTTGAGGACGGCCCGCTGGGCCCGTTCCAGCTCCAATATTTAAAAAGAAATAGAATATTTAGTATATCAGTTATCTGGTCTCTGCTTAGTTTGGGATCAAATGGCCGTGTGTAAAGTAAGTCTTACATTATTGGTATAGATTTCCCAAGTCTTCAAATGCTAAATTGGTCAAAGAAGCCGGCTGTACCCCACTGATCGCGGGTTTGATTCCCCAGAACAAACAATTGTGTTTATAAACATGTCTGTGTTTTCTGCATCTAATTATAAAAATCTTTATTTAAAAATGTTTTATGTTCGTTAACTCATCATCTTAGGATCAAATAGCCGTATGTGTCAAAAATGATGAAGCAAATTTCGATTCTTGCACAATCCATGATGATATTCCACTTAAACTACCCTCTGCACAACACGATGCTTCGTATAGCCCCTTCTGTCTGTTGATCTATATTCTGTGGCGATAGTATCCATCTCTCTCGATGATCCCTTTGAAATGGACATTATCCAGTGGATAACGCATTATTTTTAGATTCAAACTTGTATCTTATTATAAATGACAAAATTGTGTATGTGTTCCTTTTTACGACGAAAAGCTGTAACGGTTGATCGATTTTGAATGAAATTTGCCATAGAGATAGAATATTTCAACTTTAATGAATGAAATAAAATATTTAATGTGTAATTAAAAAAAAAAAGATTTATCTTAAATAATTACGTCTAAACAAACTTCCCTCCTCTAGTTGACAAACAATTAAGATTATTTTTAAATACTAAAATAAAACGTAAAAAATATTTCTAAGAACAAATATCGACATTTATAAAATGGCATACTCATACAATCTTTCTTCCTATACTTTTAACCCTGGTTAGGGATATTTTCAGTAGAACCAGACTCTTACAATGGTATATCCGAATGAAGAGCTTAGGAAAAACTAAAAGCATTTACAAAATACATATATATTTGAATTGGTTTGTCAAGATTACCAACGTTGAACAGTTTGACTTATTCACGCAGTAAACTAAAGATAACTTAAATGACTTTTCAAAAAAAAAATCAAAATTCAAAATTCAAAACCATTTATTCAGTTTAGGCCTTCGGAGGGCACTTATGAAGGTCAAATTTAAAGTTACTGAAGCTACAAACCTTTTCCACCACAGACCTAGGCCAGATTCTAAGAAACAATAAATACTGGCTACTCCAAATGATAATGATGGGAAGAATATAGGGCAAACGCATGATTGCATATGCCTTCTTAAACTATTTGTTTGAAAGCGATGAAACTTTAGTAAGCTGGTCTAACTTAAGTCTGCTGGCAAAAAGAAACTAAAATATCGGATACGCATGCCGGGAACAGCTAGTATAGCATAATATTCATTCTTTTCAATCTAAACACTGAATATCAATTTTCGAGCATTAATCCATAGACAATCAAAATGGGAGCCTTGTGAAAAGTGAAGCAGAATATCTTGTACGTATGTGTGAGTTAGTGATATCACTGAAACAGAAGTGTCAGCTAACTATAGTGTATATCTATGTGTAACGGACGCGTGTATTTACAAGACAGCTGACATAGTTTTGTTGTAGAAGAAGTAAAGTTAATCAATTAAATTTATTTTACTGATAGGTACACTATTCCTGAGTGACATACACCGCGGGTGAAACCGGGAAGCGTTAGCTAGTCTATACTAATATTAAAACGAAGTAAAGTTTGCAAATTTGGAAGCCCGCTAAAAGATACACTATTCCCAAGTGACATAGGCTACATGATAATCCCGGGATAGATAAAATCGCTCGAGAATCGCGCATGAAACTGCAGGACGGTGGCTAGTGCTAAAAAACGATATTTTTTCATAGAAACGTACATACCCTTTTTTCACCTTGGGTAAAAACACTACATCAACTTTATTTTTCGCTTTTTTTAAGTGTGACGAGTTTGTGTGACGAAAAATTAATAAAAGATAAAGACAATCTTTAAATAAAAAAATATCCCGGGACATTCTTTTAAAAATATCCCGGGACATTCTTTTACACACAGCCATCTGGTCCCAAACTAAGCAGAGCTTGTACTATGGAAACCAGATAACTGATATACTACTTTCTTTTTTTTCTAAATACATACTTATATAGATAGATATTTACACCCAGACACAGCACAAACAGACATGTTCATGCACACAAACGTTTGTCCTAGGTGGGAATCGAACCAGCGACCTTCGGTTTGGCAGTCAGAGTCGCTAACCACCAAGCCAACTGGCCTGTCAATCTATGGTATTCAAAAGTGGCTGATGAATAAATAAAACGTTTCCCTGTAATACAGATGTTTTACTTCTATCGTGTCTTTACGACCCATCAATTTCATTTTTAACACGTACTCTCTTGCGCACTAAACTTAAGATATCCTCTAAAATGCATGTTCCTATGGTCAGTGGTTAAGACTATGTGTTGCTCCCCGAGTAAAATGCATGTTCCTATGGTCAGTGGTTAAGACTATGTGTTGCTCCCCGAGACAGTCAGAATTAAAAGTGCTACCTTAACTTAATTAAGATAAATTACTCTAGTAACTCTCAGTAACTTTAACAATTCAATTTATCGCATGCACAAACCTACTATACTATATACTAACATTATTAATGTTAAATTTGGCATAAAGAAAGAATATATATTTTAATATATAGCTGTCCCCCGCGGTTTTACCCGCGTTCCCGAGAGATATCACATTTTCCCGGCATAAAAGTAGCCTATATATTATTCCAGTATATGCTCTATCTATGTGCCAAGTTTCATCCATATCCGTTCAGTAGTTTTTGCGTGAAAGAGTAACAAACATACTTACATACAAATCTTTCCTCTTTATAATATTAGTATAGATATAATATATATAAATAAATGAATACTATAAACTAAATAAATATTTTTGTATCCTAATTACTAATTAAATCCTTCGGAAACGGGTGTATAACCGCGGGGCAGAAGCTAGTATGATATAAAATACCAAATAGTATGAGGTTTACCAAACCCAACTGGAGTGGTGTAATTATGAATGGAGGTGCCCATTAGGGCCCATTCACGTGGCGATTGTTTGTGGCACCGCAATCCTGTCTCATGCAAATGCGACCAACACATCGTACAATCTATGCCCTTAATTGTACCCCTAATATATGCGATAGCTGTATTTTTATGTTAGCTGTCAAAATAGATTTTTCGATAGAATTATCTCAATATTCGGTTTTTTATTTGGATATGCATTCTAATTTTGATATGCTCATTTTATTTTCATTTAAATAATCATACGATCCTAGAAAATTAGATAAAATAAATAAAAATAAAAAGCGAATAAAAATATATACAAATCACAAGTAAATTTTATTACAACGAATTGATATTATTAAAACTAAGAATATTTTAGAATTTAGGTAGGTATAAGAAAATTTACTAACTAATGACAAAGAATATAAAGAGTCTAATGGATAGTAAAATTTGTAGAATTTTGAATCAAAGTAAAAAAGAAAGAATAAAATAAGAACGACTTTCAATGGAAGTACAATGTTGAAAATCACCAATAAAAAAAGTATTGAAATATTTATAATAATTGCAAGGAAAATTGTTTATATATTTAGTAGATTAGCTTTAGTTTTAAATATTATTGGATTTCATAAATTTTCTTATATTTTAAATAAACTTAGTGTGTAGTCAGCCTAACATGTGTGTGCCAACAATTAATTTGCGCAAACCACCGCTCGCTATCAACTCATACGTTCCAAATTGAATCCCTATTCGATTACGGACGAACGCGTTCTTTTTACCCGAGCCAAGATTGTGGTTTAAAAAGAAATTTAATCTTGCTAATAAACATGCAAACAAGAACACACCGGCTACCTGTTGCAAACGCGCGAGACAAACGATCCGCCAGCCAATCAGAAGCCAGCGTCCGCCCACGGCGGACCCTGATTGGCCAGCTATTTTAGAGGGGGGAAACACCACGGGGGGAACGTGGCAGAGGTCTCGCCGTTAAACATGACACTGGCAAGAAAAGCGCCGCATTGAGCTTTCGGGAAGCTTTTCACGGACGCGCGCGGGAATTTATTTTAATCGTACTTTCCATATTGTAATAAGGAATTATTATTAAATTATTTTGATTTTTACGGACATGTTTTAGCCATTAAATTACGAGACATTTGTAAAAGTAGAAAATTATTGGTTTAAAAAAAATGAATTGGCAAAAAAGTGTTTTTAAAGAAGTATAAATATTTGAATTTCGAGTCGGTTTTTCGCTGAAGGAAGAAATTGAAAATCGAATCATGTCGTTGGGGAAACAACCTAATGAGCACATAAAGAGGCCAATGAACGCGTTCATGGTTTGGTCGAGGGGGCAAAGAAGAAAAATGGCGCAAGACAACCCAAAGATGCACAACTCGGAAATTTCCAAAAGATTAGGCGCGGAGTGGAAGCTTTTGACAGAAATGGAAAAACGGCCGTTTATTGATGAAGCGAAGAGGCTGAGGTTAGTAGTATAATAACTTTTTTTTTATAAAAGTCCTCAATGAAATTATTGTATAGTTATGCCCATCTTATTCTGTCGTAAATTGTTTATGTCTGTTTCGATATATTTATTTCCATTTATTTCAATCAATATTTAGACGGTTAAGTCCATTTTCAAAATTTTATTCCATAGTTAATATTTGAAAAGTTTCCTTTCGTAAAGATTAATTTAGATTTGTAGTTATAAATATGTTCCTTCTATTTAGGATTTTAATTTAATTATGCAACAAAATAGTTTTGTTCTTTATTATTTTTCTTTTCCAACATTTGTTTTTACCAGCCATCTGAGACTAAAACCCATTTCATTTAAATAATCATTTAAGTTGTGAAATAGATGTTAGATAAAAGTATTGCTAACAAATTTAATATCAATATGTTTTTTATAAAATACTTTGGTAAATAACATATTCGGACAAGGTTTTGAGCTGCTATTTCTTTGATAAGTAACCGTCATTTAAACCGTTTATGCTTTTAAAAATGGTGGCCGTCGGTCACGAAGGCTTTATTCATTAAGATTAATTGAACAATTAAAACCGAATGGACATAAACTTTTTGCAGGAATCTCCCGTATTTTATTTTTAAATTACTTTTAATTCTTATTAAATTTATCGTTTACCAGGATGAAATCTGTATGATCTATTTGTGCTTTATATTTGGTACATATTTTATACAGATTTCATGTATAGGTTTTTCAGTTCGGCATATAACTGATCATGAAGTTATTATTTTTAAAATTAGGTACATGGTAATATTTAAATTATCGTTCACCAGTATGAAATCTTATGCTGTATGTCCCTCGCATATGGAGGTAGGTGTACCAATGAAAAGAAGCAAGAAACTAACCGTGTCATTCTACTTTGAAATATTAATAGGTATAGCTTACCTAATAAAAAAGTTGAATCAATTATTGATTTATGAAATCTTTAATCATTTTAGATTGGCATTTTTACATAGAACCTTTGTTCATTATTATTTGTTGCATATTTTTTTTACTTTTAGTTTATTAAATTATTATTTTTAAGATCCGTTCGAGAGAACAAGTTTCATGACTAAATTTAATGTTTAGATATGATTTTATTCGTTTTTTTTTAAACTCAAGTGGGCCGGAAAATAGAAAGGCAGTCCTGATGGTAAGTGGTCACCGCCGCCTATGGATATTTGCAACACCAGGGGCATCGCCAATGCGTTGATGCTAATGAAATTGTTAAGTCTCATTAGCCTGTAATATTGATACAAATCCTAACAATATTGTTAATGTAAATATTGGAACGCAGCTAACTCTTAAATTTATAAATAAAAAATAAATCTTCGCTACAAATCGAATATCACCAGTAGGGGTGCGGGTACGGCTTTTCGCATCACATAGTTACATTCTATGAAATTCCTATTAAAAGATAATAAATTAAAGTTAATAGGAACCTTTTGAAATAGGCGCCAGTACATAATCAGTTATCTACACACTAACTTCAATTGTAAGATAGCATAGATGAACAAAGACTGTGTCTACTGGATTGGCCTTTGTGGCCATTATACGTCCGTGTAAAATGCACTCCATGTGCTAAATGGTTGTTGTAAATGTACACAGTAAGTATTTGTACCTTTTCAATTTGTAATGTACATGCACACCTGGCATTTAAGATTTTGACCTCAAGGCATACATCGGAAATAACACCAAGGTTTTACTTCATTTTTAGCTTTCTTGTAAGAAATGTATGTGCCTTCTTGTAAGATATGAATTAATTGGCTACTTACACTTACAATACCATCGTTGCACCTCAATATTGGGGACCGAAACTTTTTTTTAAATCATTTCGGCGCAATATATATACTCGTCCATTCAAAATATAATATAACAAGATATTTTACTGAATTAACACGATCGCCTGCCCGATAATGCTCTTCTTTGGAATTGATATCATTGAGCATTTGTGCAAGGTGTAAAGTACATGATCGTATATAGGTATTCTTTAGTTCTCCTTACCTAGACCTTTTAGAATCTAGAGACAAGTTGGGATGAGAGTATTAACAGGCTGATAACCATAGACCTACAGTATAAAAAATCTGCCAAGTATGAGTAGAAGTCGCACACGCAGGCTGACGTACCTACTACCGTACAATATATATAACCCTAAAAAAAACACAAAAATGTTTACTTTGTTATTTTTTTTATATTTATTTTTAAAGCGGCCATTCCTAGTACACGTCATACACACACACCCCACTGATAAATAGACGAAGACAACCACGAATACCTTGTATTATGTAAGGGAATGTTTCTGCGTGATATTTTTACCACTATGGAGTTGAACGATGAGGATGAATTTTCATAATATTTTGTAAATCGTTAGTTACTTTAGGACACAGAGTAGATCTCAATCAGTTTGACATTTAAATGAGTTTTATAAGCACACATATTGGCACCAACTACAAATTATAGAGCACTCAACACCCGATGATTGCAGACGCATTCATGAACCACGTTTTATTGATTAAAACTATACTGCCCTTTCCCTTCTCGTCTAAGTTGCAGACATTTCAGGCGGAATCATTTTAAGCTCTTCCAACATAATACCTCCCACAGTCAACGAAACCAACCCAAAAAAGACTATTTAATCAACCACATAGCGTCCATTATCACTGTTAATTTTATATCAGAAGGTAAACATTTAACAAAGCGCCTCAACACACCTGCCATGGCGCTATCAGTGCGTGAGACAAAAAGTTTTATTTATTCAGTACAGCATTTTTCTAGGGGTGTTCACAGGTGTATAGAATGCACAGTGGGACGATTAACAAGACAAACATACAAATAAAAGGCCGCCGGATGTTTGATGCGATTATCTTTCTACTAATTATAAAAAGATTTCTTCTTTCAAACCAGTATGTTGACGACAAAGTCAATTCTTATCTTTGGTACCCTTTACTTGCTCTATTTTATTTGCATAAGTTACATGCAGTTTTTTTATGGAAATTGCTGACAGGGTAGGAAATAATAGGCTTCTTTTTATCCTGGTAACAAGTAAAAAATAGATCTTTAATGTAAGGAGATTTGCAGTTATTTCTAGAAGAGGTCCAACTGTAGTTCTGAATTCTACGCATTGTTCATGCTCCTGTATTTAAACTGTTTTGTATAATTTATTATGTCTTTTAAGCTGACTCTAAATACTAACCCAATAACAACAGCCGTTTAAAAGTACTTGCAAACGCAATGTTTATTTAGTCTAAAACAGGTTTTAACTAACTTTAAAAACATGCGTAAAAAAACCTTACATCAAAATTCTAGAAACTGAATTGTCCCATCAATAAACCAAGAATTGTCATCAAAACGAATGGCCTAAAACAACAATTACTCACATATCAATTAGAAGCGTCACTGTGGACGTAACCCCACACAAAGTGCGACAATTATGTGTTCCTCATAATATCTTGCATTGTTGGCAGCGAACGCGGGCCATCGCGTTATCAGGGGTCGGCAGGGCTATAAAAATGAGCTTATGCCTCCAGTCTAACTCGCTAAAAGATTGACTCTATATAGAGATGTTATTACGACTTTGCTGGTTTCATTATTGTTCATTGTTTGTTTTGTATTTAAGCTTTTAATTTGGATTTTCATTTTAAAGCGATGTGTTGCCGTCCCTCTTTATCACTAGGGTGTTAGATTAGAGTATACCGATGACTACGTACGCTATGCAAAATTCGTCAACACCAGCATTCCCAAGGGAATTGCGTTGAAAAATTAAGCAATTTTTTTTTTTTAAAATCACTGTCATTTATGAAGGAACAGATATTAGGGCGACGTCAATTGATATTTCCAGCGCATAATTGTAATGTTCGTATTACTATGTTGATGTTGAAAAGTTAAGTCTTAAATTTTAATAACGGAACAAAAAGATTAAGACGAAATAAGGATTAAAATAAGAGAAATAATCTAGTCGGTATTATCATCTCTATATGATGCCAGTTAGCTAGAATTAATTTGGAAGGGTTGAATTTATTAACGGGTGGTTGGAAGCCGCGTGCGCACTCCACTACACGTCCACTTTTATTTGTTATATCTTATTATATTGCCTATTGTTCAATGTGTATCGAGTTACTGCGATTTGTTCACATGATAAATTATGAATATGAAAACTGTGGGGTCATGCAGTAATACCGTGAAATTGGTTTTTGAAGACTCTTCAAAAAACTTTTTTTAGAAACTACAACTAGCTATCCCTTATAAAAAGAATAGCACCAGCATTCCTAGGAATGTTAAGTTTTCCCGGTATACAGTCAAAATTAGCCGTTTTGGAGATTAGCCGAATTAAACACACAGAGAGACAGAAATGGATAAATGTTTTTTGTTACAGCTACCGTATGTAATGCATGATGCATTTAGTAAAAATCTATTTATCGGTAAAAACAGATATTTCAATCTTATTTATAAATACAACTAGCATTTTAAATTTGTAAAACTGTTATCCCTAGAGAGTATCGTAAAGTATTCTTGATAATAGGTTGGGGAAAAAGGTCCTTCGCATTTTTCAAAAATTCAAAACATTTTTAATATAGTTTTTTTACATTTAACTAAAGTATGTAGGTACCATTTTGTTCGATAACTTTTTGCCATCTAGTAGGTAGGGACATGATCTCATTGCTATAGAAATTTTGGGACTTCTGATCAAAATACTGCGACAAGTGGTTTTGACAGTCCTCTCGTGATGTTAACCTGACACTGCTTAAAGAATTCTGAAGATACCGAAACAGGTGGAAATATGAAGGTGCAAGGTCTATAATGCGAAAAGACTTTTTCCCCAACCTAATATTACTTAAAATACGAGCTATACCTTTCATCAGAGCTCTAAACAATACCTACAACAATCTTAGGTTACCCTTAATTTTTTAAGGGAACTTATCCAATTTCATGCCAGTACAAGTACAAGGTACGTCAAGACGTAGAAGTTATCATACCTTTCTTCAGATCATTGAATCTAGACAATAACTACAATGTTAGACATTCATAATAATCCTGTAAAACCAACAATGAATCACACGCGCATACAAACAGACATTCTTTCAATAGTTATTGTATGAAGTACTCGTATCACAACGAGTATCATTGTATTGCATCTCTTATTTGCTGGCGATAACTTGACAATGTAGCACTCCCATAATAACATTGAAGGGTGAATAAATATCACAAAGGTGACTGCAATCTGCGGTACATGCCTTGATCATCATATCTATACTAATAATATAAAGGGGGAAAATTTGTGAGTTTAAACCCTACAGGTATTTGTAACTCCAAGAATTTGTCATTGCGTTGTCGACTCTGAGACGTTAAGTTGTTAAATCTCATGTACTTGTAATTTCACTGGCCTCCTTACTCTTCGTACCATAATACAGTAATATGACTCCATTACTACTTCACGGCGGAAATGGGTATGGTGGTAGGTACTACTTCCCAGGTAGAACTCTGCACTAAGAGCTCTACTAGTACTAAAAATACTTATGCGATTTCAATTGATATTCTCGTGGACATGGGCTATGTTATTATCTCGGAATACATTAGATCCCCGGGACCTCGTGTAAAACCGCAGAACGGCAGCCAGTACTTTATAATAAACTAGAAACACGTACCGGCTTTACCAAGAAAATATATATATAGTATTGGTAATCCTGCTGATATTGCAAATATCCATATACGCCGGTGATCACTTACAATCTAAAACCTAAAAATATCCGCTTCGTCAGCGAGTCTAGCGCAACGAGGCCATGGAGAGCGGACCTCTCACGTACTTGCGTAGTTAACGAAAGGGATGACATAAAGACCGTGACGAAACATCGTCGAGCTACTGTTATTTGCCTTACAAAATCATGATGGTGGATTTGCCTGCTTGTTAATCTTCTTATATTACACACCGACAATCTAATAAAACAATGTATTTTTGTTACTGTTTCACCACTAAGGGGCTGAACCGATCATGAGGAAAGATATAAAGTTGCTTTAGGTCATGAAATGGGGCATGGGAAAAGTTGAATTTAACAAAACCGTGAACCTCTCAGAATGCAAGAAATATCTGAAAAAAATATTACACAAAGCCGAGGTAGTTTAGTGGTTTCATTATAATCAGTGGTGCAGGTTGAAATCGCTTATACTACCGAGTTTTTTTAGCAGAACTTTCAGAAACAGAACAGCCTTTTTTGGAAGGAAATATTGTGGGAATTCACCGAAAAGGCTAAATACCTTAGATAACCTTGATTAGTTACTGGCTCTAGGATTATAATCCTTATAAAAAGGCAAAGAGCTTCAGTAAAACACAAGAACACAATCTTAAGCAGTTTTTCTGATTCCTGAACTAACGGCTCAACATTCTGTCAATAGCTCTTTGAGCCAGTACTTTACCGACTATTATCGATAATTTATCATTAAGAAATAAAAACGTGTAATCAATGTCTTTTTGTGGTTAAAAGATGGTATCGTAATTACTACGATGCCAGACTGAAATAAATTGCAAATTGAGTGCACTTACTGCAAACAAAAGAGTTAAACGAGCTCAAGTAATAATGACCCTTATTTATAAAATTCTAATTAACTTAAAAACGTTTTAAATGGTCCTGAATGGTGAAGAATGGTCACATTCTTTGTCAATTATACGGGGGTGGTCTATAAATATGTGACGACAAAAATTATGATTTATTTAAATGACGTTTTGTTATAAAGTTTGTTTTTGCGTATTCATAATTTTAAAGATATCTTTATTTGTTTCACCATAAACAAACAGGCTCGTTAAGGAAATAGTAAGTAAGATGGACAACTCTTCTAACTTTTGTTGTAGTATGCAAGATTTTATTTCTCGATTTTTTTTTATGTGGTTTTTTTTCTGTATAAAGTTTTTAGAATTGTAATGGTTAAACTTTCGTGCTCTAAAATATTAAGACTTTTTTGCCAATAATAACCAAAAACCGGCATTTATTCTCACTTCTAAGTTCCATTATCTTAACCATTGCAACATAAGCTACAATCAAAATTCCCATGTTTACATTACCCGTATCGTCAGCTCCTTCCAATCGCCTCGACATATCTATTTTTTTCTACTTTTCATTCGTTGTTTATTCTTATACCCATCCGTTGGCTTATCGGTCAACACAATGGTCAAAAAGGCGCACCAATGTTTGCCAGCATACTTATTTTTATCGTCCAATATTTGTACGTTTGATATAATCGTCTGTATGTAATGTTGATTGAAAAAATATTCGATAGTGTTGTCTGGGGCTTTATCGGTGCTTGTTTTTTAAGATACATTAGAAACATCTTAAGTGATTCTGTATTGCACATGCGACTTAATAACTACACGTCTCAAGGTTGATAACGCATTGGCAATGCTCCTGGTTTTGGAAATATCCATAGGCGGCGGTCACTTACTTTCAGATGAAACCTCTGCCTGTTTGTCACTCTAACTAATATGAAAAAATCTTACAGCCAGAAACCATGACGTCTTGGATTTGATTACGAGGTCGCGCAAATAATTTAAATAATTGGTAACGACCAATCCCGAGCTAAATTATATCTATTCAACATGGCAATTCTAACATGTCACGTTGGGACATGAAGTATCTTCGGTGAGGTCGCTTTACTCTTCAGGAATTATAGGGGTGAATATATGATATGTAGGTTTTTTAATCCGATTGTTAATAGTTTTCTCCGCTCTGTTAGCTATCCCGGTATAAAAATCATCAAAATGGTTGCTCCGTCAAGACAACCAACAAACTCTCTTAAATATATAAAATAAATTATATATAAATATCCTGAAATATTCTGTACACATGGTCATCTGATCCTAAATTAAGCAGATATTGTTTTATGGAAACCAGAGAACTGACAAAATATTTTTACACTCTGACACAGAGCAAACAAGTCCTGAAAATTGAACCGCCGACCTGTGGTGTGGCAGTCCGAGTCTCCAACCGCCACGCCAGAACTCAGTTTATATGCCATATGACTTTGATTTCAAATTGATGATGTAGATAAATCGATAAGTAAATACATATATTAAAAACTAACTTTCCATGCCCCAGTTTCACCCGCGTTCCCGAGGGATCTCATGTATCCAGGGATTATTACATAGCCTATGTCTATCAACAATTATGTACCTTTTAAATGGTAAAAGACTTTTCCAAATTGTTGCCTTCCGGATACATTCAGACTCACAAAATTCGCACTTTCACTTCATAATATTAGTATAGATTTAAAACCGCGGGGGGAGGTTTTAACCTGAAGTCCTATTTTCTATATCCTACAGGATTTTTACCTGGTATTGCAAATGTCCATAGGTGGTGATAACTTACGTGGATCGTCTGCCTATTTGTCAGCTCATTAACAGTAGTCAAAATAACATTAGACAACATAATATTAGTACCCCATAATAAAGGGTTTTTCAAACTTAAGAGGGGAGTCCCAACCTATATAATTACTGAGCTTGTAAAGTAATAAAGAAACTGAGATCTTTTTAATATGTTTTATTTTTTTATTCTAATAATAAAATATTTTGGATTTGGACTTAATAATAAAAAGACCATAATAAATACCAATGTATTTATTGACACATCAATTTCAATATCGACACATAAAGCAGTGGTTCATATCAAGAATCATATCGACATATCGATGTTTACCGAATTCGATTAACTCCATACAAAAATACGCCAAAAATGCTCGATAAAAAAATGTGAGATACGTTTTTTTCGTTAGACGAGATATTGTGTTATTTTTCCTTAGAGTTATCGTGTTTATTTGTACAGCAAATAAAGTAATGAAGGAATTGATAGTGTGGCGGTCGACGACCTCACTTTTTTTGTGTGTTTCGAAGATATGGACTTTACAAACGACTCTGACAATGTTTTACTGTATAGAATTATGAATGGGCTATCGATATTTTTTGATATCAATTTTGTGGAATTATTTTAAATAGGTACAATATGTTAAACCAGAATTTACATATGGAGTAACTCATTGTAACATTTCTCTTATTTAAAGATAGGACAGAATCATCAGAAATTGTATATAACAAAAATCTTCGTACTCTGCCTATCCTGTTCCTCAACCATTTGGGTTAAAAAACGAAAAGTTATATCATGTATCCCCTATGTCAGTTTGTGGTTTCCAAAGAACAAGCTCTGCTGAGTTTGAGGTCAATACAGAATATTTATTTCCATCGATCATTGCTTACAAAATATTTAGACGAATTGACACAGTCATTGGAAATGATTTCGTTGACCAAATCCTGCAATGACCACGTGGTCATCGGCATACTCTTACTCCAACTCTAGAGATGAGTTCAATAATTGAGCTAAAGCTGTATTTTGTCCTAAGAATTGCATGTGAAGTGTGAACATAATTTATTAATACAGTTAATAAAATGTTGATTCTGTAATAAAAACATGCTAATTGTACCTGTGAGTTTTAGGGTTAAATTAACCAGCACCACATTTGATGGAGCGTTATAATTATCATCATCAACTGCCTGCTCAGTTCCCAGTAATTTGGGGTTGGCGTAATATGTTAATTTATTGCCAACTCTATTATTTACGCCTTTCTTAACCATATCATCCACATCCATCACACAATCCATACATTTCTTCTTAAGTCTTTCTCTAGACAAATGCCCATCTTCTTTCAAATTCATCACTCCTTTAGTCACATGGCTTTCATCCCTACTCATAACAAGTCCATACTATTTCAAACGATTCCTAATTGGCTTCAAAGATTAGTATTTACTCATTAAGTTAGCGTTATATTTATTAGAGACGTAAAAAATCCTACAACTTATTCTTAAATAACAAATCGGCAATAGAATTAAACAAACAGTACGCATTGAAAACCTCAGCGCAGTGACGAACTATCATCCCTCGGTCCACTCGAATAATTACAATCGACTCGCTGACAATCGCGCGATTCTATCACAAAGCTCGCATAATCGGACGCCGTGTCGAATGCTGTAGCAACACTAACGTCACATAATTTTATATAACACAGCTGAATTTGGACTTTATAACGAAACAATAGAGTTCACAGTTGTACAGCTTTTGTGCCGACATAGTGATGGGACAGCGAATGATACCCGATTGTGCGAGGGACAATGCAATAATCCGCGTATTGTTGAATCGACATTGTTGTTTTAAGGGTGGTCGGGCGTTCGCGACAATTGCACGCTTTATTGCATAAATAATAATGTTATATCGCCCAGCGGCGTTTCATTGTAGCATTTTGTTGCTAAAACTTAGTATTGTGGGGCGAATTGAGTTATTTTTGGTTCTATGTTGAAAAACTTTCCTGTATGCTATAAAAATATTTGTAATAGTTTCCATCTCACGGTTTCACCCGCGTTACCAAAGGATCTTATGCATACCGGTATTAAAACAGAGTCTATGTTACATCTGAATATAGTAGCTTTCTAATTGTAAAGGTGTTGATAAAATTGGTATAATATTAGTGTAGATATATAATTTCACACAACCTAGTGCTTTCTTACGAACTATCTTTTTTAGATTATGTCAACACTTCAGACATTTAATAAAGAAAGTGCTCATTGTAACTCATCTAGAATACCTATCAATGATGCCTGAATTCGAAACCCACCAATTCGCTTTTAGGCTTTGTGTGCTTACCACCAACGGCTACATCGTCACTTACCACGATGAAAAGTGACAATAGATACCATCGTATTTTTTTTTTATACATACAATGTAATAAAATTCGCACTCTCTCTTTATAATTAGTTTCTCGATGGCCGAGCATTGCTCGGGATTTCTTTACTAACGTGACTTCTACCGTATTCTCTTTTTTAAAGAACTGTCATAAATACCGAGATACCAATTAGATGCAATAAAAAAGGGCTCCCAATAACAGTATTTCTCACAAAAGATGTAACTTGAAAACCTTGCCTTCTAATAACATTGTAGCAGTTTTCATTGCCTAAAAACACGGATAAAACGACATTTTCTGAAAATTTATCCTAGCTAGATCGATTTAACGCCCCCGAAACCCCCTGCACACAAAATTTCATGAAAATCGTTGGAGCCGTTACCGAGATCCTAATTATATATGCTTGTTTAAAGGTATTAGATAAGTATAGATAATTTGACAGTAAGGTGAAAAGAGTGAATGGTCACTCAATTATGGGCGTAGGTCCAATTCTACAAATGTTCACTTTGACTACAAAGTCTTACTTTTTGTAGTTTTAGCGATCAGCTGTGGTCATTGAGACCATAAAAATACGAAATTCATAGCCCTATGCTACATAAAAACCTGCGTGACAGACGGATGAATATGAGAATAATCTTTCACAGTAGATTCAACCAAATCTTCTTTCCAGAGCACTTCACATGAAAGAGCACCCAGACTACAAATACCGTCCGCGACGGAAGCCGAAAGCCCTTGTCAAGAAAGAGCCGAAGTTCGGCTTCGGCATCAGCGGCCTGATGGCTCCCGTTCCAAGGCTCATGGGACCTTCCGTGCCTCATCATGTTCCACAGCTACCTGTTCCGCATCACTTGTTACAAGATAAGCCGGACTTGAGCCGAGCGCTGTTCCCACCATTGCCGTACCCATTCTATCCCTTTGCAAAGTTGCCGACTGATGATGGGAAGCTGGCGGCTGAACTGGCACATTTGCAGGTAATCTAAAGCAGTTTTAAATGGTAACGGTATGGATTACCAGGCCTGGTCTTGCAAGCACCCAACAGCAAAATAGATCCACAAAATTGTGTTTTGATCTTGAGGTGTTGTATGTTAATTGTATGTGTGACCAGTATATCAAAATAAATATGATTTTTAAATTCTAAGATTTTAAGCGTGTGCCATATTTAATATTCTGCTAGTAATCCTCCAGGTCTGTTTTTTCGGGTTAACACACAATAATTACGAGGCACACCATGCACATTCAACATTGTAAGATGCACACGATTATTTTTTGTTTTGCGGTAGATGAAGGATGAAGACGGATCTTAAACTATTGTCTTCATATCACCTTTCTAACCAAAACATCATAAAATTTGTCTCAAAAGGTGGAATCTCTAAGAATGATGCTTAAATTTATTTTTGTACAAACAATGCCTTAACTCCTTCTCTCCCTCCAGGCTCTATACGGCGGCGCTCTCTACAGCTCAGCGCTATACAGCAGCGCTCTATCCCCATGCGGGTGCCCACCACGAAGAACGCCATCCCCACCAGCGGACGTCAAGCGGCCAGTAGCCTACGTCCTGATGAAGAGTGACGAGGAACCGCCCCAACATGTTATATGAAGGCCAGTGCCGCTCCCTGCGCGGGCCTGGCCGGCGCACTGGGAGCGACCTTCGACCTCTATGCAGGATCGGGAGACCAGCTCGCCTGATAGTGTTTAAGACTGATTGCGGTGGGTAGGTGAAAGACTGACTGTGAGTTCGGCATAAATTGTATGGGTATTTAGGTGTTCGAGAACTAATGACTTTTGAGTGAAGTGAAGTGAAGTGAAGTGAAGTGAAGTTGAACTGGTTTTTTTAATTTATAAGTATGTATTTGACACTTACAAGCCACTCTTGACCGTTCCTCCATGGAGAAATTAAATAGCATGTTATTCCGTACCACAACTTATTGATTTTCTTAAGTAATTTTTTCTTTGTGTCTAATCTACAAGAAGTTCACATTTCATATTTGTGGTGCTTTTTTACTATAAACTACAAATAAAGGACTATAAAAACTTGTGCAATGATTGATATCGTTAAGGCATTAAGCGATTAGAACCCTTATTAAATATTGTGTAAGGTCTAACAATGCCAGCAATATTTAGCATAACTAGTAAGATTTCCGAGGTCCAGCTCGACATTTGAATAGATAACATATCATAAATAGTTTTTAAAATTGTAATTGAAACTAGGTTTTAGTTAGTAAAATTTACGTCAATTTTGTATGATGAATTTGACTACATTGATTAAACGACTTAATTAAATGAGCCAATCATCATCATCACATCAGCCCAGGGATGTCCACTGTTCTCGTGTGGCGACCACGAAAACGCCGAATGGGACGATCTCCCACCAGGTGGTCGGACGACCTGATCAGAGTCGCTGGTAGCCGCTAGATGCAGGCGGCTCAAGACCGTTCGAGGTGAAAATCCGAGGTGGAGGCCAATGTTCAGCAGTGGACATCGCTGGGCTGATATGATAACGATATGCTGCATGAAACTCAAAAACAAAAAATATAAACAAAAGAAAATACTTTCTACTTTCTTGATGCTGGTTAAAAAGTAGTCGTCTATACTATACTTACTACGTAGAAAAAAAAGGAAATATCAATGTAGTCCGATCTCTAACAGTCAAATTGTCACAGATTCTTTTATAATCACGTAGTTTATCTTATTAAAACAGACACTGCTTGTATGTAATATCACATATCGTATTGTAAATAAATATGAAATAAGTTGTAAATACCGAATTTTTCGAGTTATAATATAATAAATTTGCACTCTTTAAATATTCTCGAATAAGATTTTTTTTTTTGTAATATTTTGGGTATATTCACAACTTTGTTTTTTTTTAAATTACTTTTTAAATCTTTCCACGAATACATCCGATATATGTATTATCAAAAGCCAATCGATGCAAGTTTTAAAAGTTTTATTAGTTTTAGAAAAGTTGCAATATTCACGCTTCCAATATGATTGCTGTTACTTAAGTTTTGTTATAAATTAAGCACCTAAGTTAATTTTTATTGAACAATTTTTCGAGAGCTCAGTATGACAATGATTTTTATTTTAGTTATGTATTTGAGTATTTTAATGTAATAACTTGAAATCAACTTTAAAAATATACAGCACAGGATTACCGCATAAATTTGAATAAGGGCAAACTTAAATCGACATTTTTCACATTCGCAGACTATGAAAAATTTTATTAAAATTTAACTACTAAAATAAAGCTAAATTATAAAAAAAATATTAATTACACATAAAATAAAGTTACTTTTTCGTTTTTTATATCCCTTACTAGCTTATAAGTAATCTGTTTAGTAAGATTTTCGAAATGCCTATAATCCACAAAAATGTTGAAAATTTACTGACAATTATAAAATCTTTTCCATAATTTCCACAGTTGTACCAAAAAATCTCAATAAGGTTTTAGCTTATAAGACTGTTTGTTCGGTTATTATTGTTGACATGAATTATGTTTATTGTTGTTATTTAAGTTTTATTGTTTCTCTAATGTTTTTAAATTGTAACATTAATACGCGAATTAAAAAACCATATCGTTTAAGTTTTATACTTTTCAGTTGATATAAATATTAAAGAAAATAAATAATATGACAATGATTTCTGTTTTTTTTTTCCTAATTCCTAATTAGTTTAATAACTGTGAAATGGGAGTGAAACTTAGTAAAGTTTTGACTCTATTTTGGTGGAGAAGTACGCTTTTACCCTAAGCATAAGCGAACTCTTAGCGACGAATTTTTTAACAACTTTTTTTAGAGACCACTTTCATATTCTCTTTCTTTGAAACGAAACTCCGCAAAAGAACGAAATTTCACATATGACCCTACTTTAAATCTTTTTGGGCACGGAAATTTTCGTGAACGAACGAAATGAACATTGTATGTCATGTGACTTTCATCAATTTGTGGTTATAATATTTGTCCTAGGTGGGAATCGAACACACAAGCTGTGTTGTAGTCAGGGTATGTAGTCATGGCAACTGCCGGCCCATGAATAGTATTAAATGTTATAGTCGAAAGACATCGCAGAAATGGACATGTGTACCCTCACCCCGCGATCTCTCGAGACTCACTAGAAAAGTCAACGGAGCGGTTACTTCTTTAAAAACAGAGGGGGCGGAATTTAATCGGGAACACACTCAATTATCAGCGAATAAACACTTCAGTGTCGACAATAGAGGGTGCACATGTCGATTGTGAAACAGTAGTGGAAAAATACACCTAGTATTTTTCTGATGGTAATTTTAACATACAAAGGGATGTGAATGGAGATGAATTAGGGATTCGATTAAACTAGTTTAGTCCTGCGGTTTTATCCGCGTTTTATTTGTACCAAATTTTACCCCAAAAGAAGTTAAAACTGCTGTCATTGAAACGAACACAAGCCTGCACTTTTACGTGCGTTCCCGAGTGATAGCATATGTCGCGGGATTATAACATAGCCTATGTATTTCGGGAATCAAAAGTTCCGGAGATTCCCTACTACATTTAAAATAACGGATCGTATTTATAATATGAGAAAGAAGTAAGATACTAATCAAGAGTCTAAAATAAATTTTACATTGCTCTGGAACGCGGGTGAAGCTGCGGGGGACAGCTAGTAGGACTAGGAACTAACAGGTTTAATAATGGAACAAAAGTCACAAAAAAATACTGTCATAACGTCTTTAGGGGCGTACCATCATCTCTTTAAGCACCGTCATTATTAACTTACGTAATAATATTATTGTTTTAGCAATTATATTGACTATACTTCAAATCGTTTTGTCGCATTTTTGAAAACTTAATAAGTTTGTCGTCTGCGGAGGAAAAATATTTATTTTGCCAATTTATATTATAAAAATGCAACATCGTGTCATTTAAAGTAAGTAAACCGTATTTTATTTACGTGAAATGAATGAATCATAAATAAATATACTGGAAAAATCTTTATCTGATTTCTAACTATGCAGAGCTTGTTCTGTGGAAACCAGATAACTGATATACTCTTCATTCCTCTTAATACATATATATTAATATGGATATTCACAACACACACCACAAACATATGTTCATGGCCAAAAATGAATTAATCATAAATAACTACACATACTGGGAAATTCTTTATCTGATTTCAAACTAAGCAGAGCTTGTAGGTACTGTGGAAACCAGATAACTTATATTAATGTTACACAATGTTTATTATAGACATATTATATCAATATGGTATGCGATGAAGTAGGTACTTATGTACCTATCTCAAAGAAATTTGTAGCTTTAGTAATTTAAGGGTTGAATAAGTCATTCCTCTCATGCACCTCTGTGGTTTTTTGTGAATGATTTTATGTTTTATTTTCCATGTATCTATGTTTGTTTAATAATAAATATATAAGTAATCTTGTTTTTCTCTTCATATATAATAATATAGATATTTACATTAGGAGACACAACAAAAATACAAGTTTATGCATAAAAAAAATTGTACAGGGTTGGACTCGAAGAGTAAGGGTTTTAACCAAGTCAATAGGCATGTAATTTTCATTTGCTGATTATTTATTATTGATATCACGCGATCTACATAACATAACTTAAAAAAAGACTAGGGTATATGTTGAAATTCAAATTTGGAGTATTGATTAGGTAATAAAAATACATTTTACGAATCAAACAATAATTTTTTTATTCACACTCCAATAAAAAGACAATAATGACAGTTTATGTATGAAATCTCCCGTTTAGAGCGATTAAAGGAGCTATGACCGAGCGACGGGGGTCCGTTACGCCCCGGAGCTGTGACGCCGATGTGGGGTCACCATGAGTTATGGTATGAGTGCCTAGATCTTCCTTTAATTGAAAATAAATAATACTTTTTTAATAATTCAAAGATAAGAGAATAAATAATTTAAATCTATCACTAACACATAGATTACCATAAACGTAATCCGAAATTACAGAAATAATTATTATTAACTAAAATGTCTGTGGTGATGATGTAGCTCAACCTGGTAGCTTCAGTAGGTACCTTTAACATTCATAAGTACCCTTCTGGGACCTAATCTAAATTTATAGCTTTTTTTAAACAGATATTTCCTAGAATGCTCCCACTACCTTATGACAGCAATCGATGATGTCTTAAAAAAAGCAGTCCCACAAGTAAGCATCGATATGGCCACCCTTAGTTAACCCTCAAATAAACACCCTTTAGCTACTAATTGCAGAGGTGGCGTCGATCGAGCTCTATTACAGACACCGTGACACCATAAATCTAAAGATTTACCACCGATCGTGGTTTATATCAGATTTCTATCTGTTAACGACTGTTTGCGGATTTTTTTTATTGTTGAGCGGTTATTTTGATATTTACTTTTATTTTGAGTATCTATAGATAAGAGATGGGTTTTAGATACGTAAATTTTATATATCACGAATTCCAGATTGAAAGGTTTTCTACTGATGGATATAATATTAAATGAAAATCTAGATTATTGTAATTTTTGACTAAACTCTTGGACTTGATTCCAATAATTTTGGACCAGGATCGATCATTACCGATCATACCGTTATATAAAATCATCTCTTTTAAGTATTTAAAAAAAAATAGATCAAATAAATAATAAATCAAAATGAAAATGTATCGATATCCACACATAAATGTAAAATTGCTATGATTTTTGATGGGGAATTGAGCCTTGTAAAATAAAATAAATATTGATCTAGTAGCTAGCACATACGCAGCACAAGAACGTGTTTGCTTTAAGAATTCAGTCTGCATTCAATCACAATCTCACCATCGCAAGTGATGGGACCGATGATAAACTACTTAAAGCGTAAGTAATTTTCTTATAATTGTCCCCTTAAATAATTACAGAAAATCTTACCCAGAATTTCTTTTAAGGTAAAACCTTCTGCCTTTAAAATAATATCACTGGCTGGTATCAAAACGAATTTATTTTTAACACAGTTAAGCGCTGAGATTAAAAAATAAAACAGTAAAAGTACGCAAATTCGCTGACGGTCTCCCGGCGTAATTGGAATCCGCTCGCGGCCACAGATGGACAGATTGAAAAATAATAAGCAAAATAAAGTTACATAGTGGACTAGCCTTGGCTAAAACCTTTTTTAGATACCTAAAAGATAAATTCATTACAACATCGAATTTTAAAAGCCGTCTAATTATTTTTGGCACTTATTTAAGATATTGATTCTGATTGATGTATGGAAATAGCTGCTCTCTGCACAGTGCACCTCTAATTTTCTTGTTTAAGTTGTAAGTAATTATTGTCATTTTCTATTTTGTAGTCTTGTTATTTCTTTTTTTTTTTTGTTTTTTGTTTTTGAATGTTAGCTTTATTAAGTATTTTGTAATTGTTAAATATAAAAATATGTAAAATTGATGTTATAAAATAGCCAAAAAGTCAGAATAGATAAAAAAGAATTTAATAAAATAAAAAAGAATGTAACCTTGCTGAGTTTCTTGCCGGTTCTTCTCAGTTGAAGGCTGACTTCCGAACCGGTAGTAGCTTCAGTAACTTTAAATTTGACCTTCATAAGTGCCTTCTGAGGGCCTAAACTGAATAAATGGTTTTGAATTTTGAATTTTGAATTCCACTGGTTTTGAAATCAGCCTACAACTCAGAAGAACTTTTAAGAAATGTAGTACGGTGTTTGTAAAAGATTTTTTGTTAATCTTTCTGCCGGACTCAAATAATTAGGATCAGGGTAGGAAGACGATGATGAATGCAATAAATCGTATATTCGACGAGTCGAGAAATATCAACAATGACCCTGAGCCCTGTGATATAATAGATTGGGGAAAAAGATTTTTCGCATTTTTTAAGAAAATTCAAAACATTTTTTAATATAGTTTTTTTACATTTAACTAAAGTATGTAGGTACCATTTTGTTCGATAACTTTTTGCCATTTTGTAGGTAGGGACATGATCCCATTGCTATATAAATTTTGGGACTTGTGATCAAAATACTGCGACAAGTGGTTTTGGCAGTCCTCTCGTGATGTTGACCTGACACTGCCTAAAGAATTCTGAAGAGACCGAAACAGGTGGAAATCTGAAGGTTCAAAGTCAGGACTCTCTTAATTTTTGCTGAGTGGCTAAAGATGTGTGAGGTCTAGCGTTATCATGATGAAAAACCATACCCCTTCTGTTGATTAATTCCGGCCGCTTTCTTTCAACTTCTTGCTTTAATTTTATCAGTTGTTCGCAGTAGAGTTCAGAATCGATGGTCCTGCCTGGTGGTAAAAGCTCATAATGAATAATGCCCTTCCAATCCCACCACACACACAGCATCACCTTGTTGCGAGTTAACCTGGGTTTCGCCAGTCTGTGAAGCCTGACCGGCCTTTAACCACGACCTTTTTCGCACGTTCTTGTCGTACGTGATCCACTTTTCATCACCAGTTATCAGCTTCTTCAAAAATGGGTCGATTTCATAACGTCGTAATAAAGAATCACAAATGAGTACACGGTTCATTAAGTTTCTTTCAGTGAGCTCGTGAGGTACCCAAATATCTACCTTTTTTGTGTACCCCGTTTTTTTCAAATGCGCCAAACTGTTTTGTGGTCAATTCCCAGTTCTTCAGCTACGTCGTAACTACTGATATGCCGATCTTGCTCCACTTTTTCAAAAATGGCATCCATTTTATCCGTAATAGGGCGACCAAAGCGACGTGCATCTTTGCCATCAAAATTACCGGATTGAAAACGCATAAACCAAATTTGTGCTACTCTCACAGACACTGCACTAGGTCCATAAACATCGCAAATTTTTTTCGCGGCTTGCTTTGCATTTTTACCTTTTTGTAGAAAAATTTTAAAATGTATCGAGTTTCTTTATTAGATTAATTCATCTTGACGGTACGAAAAACAATTGAAAATCACACATTGTCCTAATTTGAATTTGGAATGATGTTCTTTAAAATTTAAACTTTCAATGATACCAAAACCAGCCAGATACAAATAGTATAGCCAAAGAGATTTTATTGCAAGTTCATACATACTATAATGCGAAAAGGCTTTTTCCCTAAACTAATATGTTGACCTTTAAAATTTAAAAAAATATTAAATTTAAAGCCAAATGAAGGTCAAAGCTGACTGAAGTTACCACGGCTTCACAACCAAGCCGTCAACTGAGAAGAACCGGCAAGAAACTTAGCAATGCTACATTTTTACAAACCAACACTTTCAGATATGTAAATAATTAATAGCGAAAACATATCACAGTCCACAGCGACATTTCAGTCGAAATTCCCCGAACTAAACAAATGCAAATTCCCAACAAGACATATGGGCGGTCGCAGGTCCATATACCTACGTATCACCCTTATACAGGCTGCTACAATGAGTGCCATTTACTCGGCGCGATCGCACCCTGTGAACGCGGCAATTTCTATCGCTTACCCGAACATTGGTACTATTCACTGGGAATTGGGATAAAATGACCATTGACTGGATTATGGGATTCATTCTGTATTGGTTAGTGTTTTAGAACTGGTATTTTAGTACCTAGTGTAGTCTTGGTCGCACACCAAACTAGGCTTCGATTGAGTGGTCAGTACCTCATGTAGTTATTGCTCAATGATAACTATGTATAAATATTTTATTGTAAAAAAATCGTGGTGTGTGATAAAAGCGTGTTTTTTAGTTTTTTTAACTATTATTTATTTAGCATTTTTATTAAACCGCTAATCCTGGTCATTCTAGTAAGATGACGGGTCTAACTGATTAAAATATTGAATTGTCATCGGTCCTCGATAAATCTACAAAGTTTGAATGAAATCTGACCATTTAAAGTCGGGTCAAAATCGCGCCCATAGGTGGCGGTTACAAACATACAATACAAGTGAAGCTAATATAAAGCGTGTAAATAAATGCGTACCTTCTAATACCCATATTCTAAGACGTTTCATCGAAAATTCCTCGACTCAACTCAACCTCACTTAAAGATCATCATAGTATGCATAGTTGCAAAATATCTCCTCCACTCGACGTAGAGAAACGGAGAGAAGTCGATAGTTCCAAAATAAAATAAAGTTTTGATGTAGCTAACAAGCAGTATGCTCATTTTCAGAAAACTGTGAGGAACCTAACGCCTAACTCTCTTAGGAGACTTAATTCATGTCAAAATGACAGTTTTTCAAGTAAATTTATCAATTCAACTAATCTAATTGTAACCACTAACCGATAGCGAAAATGGGCTATAGAGTTTGTCCGGAGAAGTCTCTCGTTACTACGTTTGCAATTTTTTTATTATTATAGTATTTTTTTTTTCAAAACCACGACCTTATCTGGTAACAGCTTTGAACCTGAGCTATCGTTCTTTACATTTCGTGATTTCGCTAAATAATAAATTAGGTATGTCCACCTCCAAAAGTATTATAAAAGTTAAATATATTGTACCTTAAGTCCCTTATTTTGAAGAGTCTATTTAGATTGCTTATTTAATGTGTCGCTGTTTTAAGAATGTTATGATAATTAATATCTTCGATATATTATAGATACCTAAAGTAGATATCTTTATGATTTTAATTTACCTACTTAACCTATTATAAATCAGAAAGATTGTTAGGGTGGATGGATGGGCGTTTGTTTCTCTTTCACATAAAAATTACTTAACGAATTTAGATGAAAGTTGGCACATAGATATTTTATAACCTGGATTACCACATAGGACACTCGTCATCCCGGTCAAATGTAACATCTCTTGGGAACGCGGGGAACAGCTAGTGAATAATATCTTGGTTCTGTAACTGAAGTGAACGTTACTCCGATCCTAAGCACACCGCAAAGCGAAGAAATCACAAAGTAACTCTGTGATTTGATCCTGAACCCTTTCATTCGGATTCCGGACCACGGTGACGGCCGCTCGGGGCGTCACAAACAAATAACCCGACAAAGTGACTACAGAAATCGCTATGATTGAAAGCTGATAGCCATTACGTGTCGTGATGGAATATGATAGCAATGATCCAACTAATATTATTGATGCGAAAGTTTGTGAGGATCGATGTATGGATGTTTGTCACTCTTACACGCATAAAGCACCAAATAAATATAGATGAAACTGGTCACATAGACAGAGCATGTACTAAAACAAATGGAATACTTTTTATACCTGGAAAATGTAACCTTGGGAAGTCGTGTGAAACCGCGTAGGACACCAATTTTTTATAAAAGCCACCTCCTGTGGACTCAGTTTACAAGTATAAAATATGTATAATTCTCGTTCTCATGCAATAAACCATTGGATCAATGGATGAATCATATTTCAAAGGCTAATAAGTCCAATTTTCTACCAGATTCTAAGCTGTCAAGGGCCTCTTAGATTGTGACGACTTAAATCAGTCACCTCTTTATATTGCATTAATTATTCGGTTTTCATAGATTATCAGTTAAACAAAAATCAAAATTTGTTTTGTTGAGTACGTGCGCTCTATTAGCCAGAGCTACTTGCTATCATACCCAATATCAAAAATATGATAGCAATATAATGACTATACGTAATAAATGAGCTAGCTAACAAATGCGGGTCACGCCCGGGAGTCGGACGACACAAAGGCGTCAAATTTGCACGTAGCACTCCGTTTACGCGACATCTCGCATTCATTGCATTCACGCGGCTGTATACGAAAAATTGCCATTATGCCTCCCCCGGCCCCCGGCGGCCATGACACCCCGCGTACGTTGCGACACTAGCTTTATTGTTGCCTTTATCAGTTTTTGTTAGGTTATTGTTTTCTATGTCCTTTCTACTCACAACTCAAGACGCCAGCAAACTTTTCACTCGCACATTGTCCGACTATGATACGCTACGCAACCTTATTTCTTACGTGGTAAGGTTTTCTGACACCTAGAACTTTTTTATGCCAAGAAGGCCAATAAACAGACAGATGGTCCATCTGATGGTAAGTGGTCTCTGCCGATTTTGGACATTTGTAGTACGAGTGGCATCGCCAATGCGATCATTTGATATGAAATTCTTAATTCTCTTGTTTCTGTCATTTCCCCGACCCCTTATTCTTTCAAAACTAAACATTATTACAAGCGCACTATTGCTTTACAGCGGAAATATGTATGGTGGAAAAAGGTATTCTCATCTCTAAGGTGTCGAAAGAGATGATTAACAAGAGTATTCCGCTAACAACGCACATTACTAGCAAGTACGTTGTTCAATAAAAGCATTTCTATTCTAAAAAGACTATGCCTTACTTCTGAAGACACATCCTTAGTCTGAGAGGTTGAATCTCTTAAATCTCTCTCTAAATCTCTAAGTAGTAGAATCTCTAAACTCTGACCATCATTTTTCTTAATATTTGACTCCCTATCTTGCATGGCTTATGAATCATAAATAAAAAAGGTAAGTACATATATGTGATGTATTATATCATTCAATGCAAATAATAAAAGAACATTGATACCTAAATAATATTCCATACAAAAAACCCCAAAACTTCGGATTTCACCACAGATAAAATTTATTTGCTCTAACGTCTACAATAATCTTTAGAAAGGAAGCGGTTGACGATCCGATACGATACTGTCACACAAAGAAGCTTATTTCCGCTCCAAGTCTGCTTATAAAAACCCATAATACCTCATCTTATGTAAAACAAAACGTCATGCTATTATAAACCTTATTGCCTTGAAATAAACGGTAGACACAAAAGGAACGAGCGGTAAAGTACTGCTTGCCTAGGTATATATCGTAGTGAAAATAAAAACTGAACAAATATCGCGATAAGGTTTTGTTAGGGCGCGAGGTCGACAGTCAATGACAGAGTGTGAATGGCTATTTGTTTTACGAATCAAAAGAATGGGGTCCTATTTATACCTATTAGGTAAAGGCTTCAGAGATGACGACTTCATAAGGAGAGCCTATGTATTAAGTAATCTAGCTCCGCTAGTCAATAGTAGCTGTAACATTATGATAGCTGGTTTTGTAAAAAAATTATAAATAATTCACGACTGTCTAAATATAAGTCCTTGCAAATTGAAAACCAATAAATCGTAAAACAAAACATAAGCTAATGAAAACATTAAAATCATTCGTTGCCTAGTTGCAGTTCTGTATCAAAAAATCATTGACAAACGGAAGAGTGCCGGCAAAAACCGACGTCGGGCGATAACAGCAGACAATGGCAGCTAGTGTCGACGACAATGCTTCGTTTGTGACGATTCTTCGCATAATAGCGGGGTGCAAAACGCTCGGTAATTCGATAAAGGCTTCTTTTATTATGAATTGTGGGCGTGTAATTGAGTTACTGCCTACTCAGTGTTTCGTACCTTCTGTTTTTGTTGTTTGCTCTTAGGTTTTTGTATAGTTTTGGGTTGGTTTTAATTAGCTCAATGTGTGAAGTGGAATAGGATATTTATTAGCTAACATATTGAGATTATATTGGGAAGGCAAATCTATGTTTTGGAACATTTGAGAATGTCGATAACCTATCTTCAACAGCTATGCATTGATGTAGTCCTATATTATTCAGGCATTATCAAAAATAATATTCGCCGAGCATATCTACTTATTTCAATTCTGCGCTGACAAACGTTCCTACACGTTACGCGTTAGTTCAAACTCTCGTCAATCAGTGCGAACTTCTCACGTGGTTGCGGTGTAACGATAGGGATAGAGCTAAGTTCCGCACTAATTCATCATTGAGTTTTTGATATTTACATTACGGATTCACCCCTTGAAAAGGATTAGCGTCTCTTGATGTCGAAAGCCAAGATCCGCTTTAGGATGCCGAGGCGATGAAGTAAGCAAGTCATACATATTCTTTTACATAAAAATCCAAAAGAAAATGATGTCTAATTTCCATCACATTGTGTCCGATACAAAATCGATATAAACTGTGTATTGTGCGCTGGCTTTGAGAACGCCTAAGCGTTTCCGCGCGGGAGCGCACAATCGCTGCGATTAAACGCGTACAAAAACGCACAAAGAGCTCATAAGCATATATGGGAACCTAATCGGATGAACGTATAAAAGTCTCGCGTCCATACTCCCGTTGTATATGCCATTGCTCTAAACCAAGATGGAGGTATTACTGGATGGAGCACAATTTATAAATGTATTATGAGTGTCTCGTTATCTGTAGATCATATAAATATAAACATAATGTACGGTTGGTCCTATAGTAGGAAGGTTTGTATATAAATATGGCATATTTTATGGCTGATCTTACAAACTTAAAATACAACAATTTTGTCCAATAGAGGACTAACATTATCAATTCTTTGTCCCCTAGTATATATATATGATTCGGTAAATAGGCGTATGCAGAACAATATTTAAGGGTTTATTGTGAATAATATAATTAGAATGACAAAATACTACTTGTAGCTTCAGTAACTTTAAATTTGACCTTCATAAGTGCCCTCCGAAGGCCTAAACTGAATAAATGGTTTTGAATTTTGAATTTTTTTTTTAATTTTTACCCGATTTAGAAGTGATGCCAACTCAAAGATATTGAAAGTAATGGTATTGAATCCTACAACGATCCTGAAAATACCTGGCAAGCCTAATGTGGAGAATCTGTGACCAAATACCTACCGGTATGGTCCAGCATTTGAGAGCCGGTTCTTATCTAGACATCAGATAGGTCTATAACATACCAACTTACTACTGACTATTATTACCGCCACCTTAAGAAGAAGTACCTATCACTTCACTCCATCTTGTTTACTGACATAAAAAAAAGATCCCCACACCAGAGCACTTCCAGTAAAAAATCTAGTTTGAATAAAACACAACAGTGGCGCCACAAAGTGACCAACACACGCCACAACGGACATGAAAGGACGATTCTGTCTGAATAAAAAAGGTATCAGATCAGACCCAGTTGGGACGCAGCTTGGCTTTTACAGGCTTTAGGTGCTTTTGCGTGAGCTTGAATGGCGTGCTCATTGTTGAGACAGATGTTCCTTTTCTTATAAAACGTTGGGTAGTTGGAGGTACTCTCTAAATTTAGCTTTTCTCTAGCCTACTTTTATTATAAATATGAAAGTTTGTGAGAATGGATGTTGGTTACTCTTTCACGCAAAAACAATTTGATAAATTTAGATGAAATTTGGCACATAGTTAAAGTATTTCCTGAAATTACATATAGGCTTACATTAGGCTTTATTCCGGGAAAATGTAACTTCACCCAGGAACGCAGTGAATTATTCAATTCAAAATTCAAAACCATTTATTCAGTTTAGTCCCTCGGAAGATACTTATGAAGGTCAAATTTAAAGTTACTGAAGCTACAACCAGTTCGGAAGTCAACCTTCAACTAAGAAGAACCGAGAGAGTAGCTATTTCCATACATTTTTATCTTCAATATAATGAACCTTGTAATACGCTTTTTCTTTCAAAACTTTCCTAACAAAAATATAATTTTTAAATTGATGATCAGACATTTTGGTTACTGAAAGCGAACACAATTTCCAAGAAATGACTTGTTTACATTAGTTAGTCTAAAGTATGGAACAACTAACATATCCTTTTATCTGGTATTAATATCATGGATATCCAATTTTGACTTAAAAATTCCTGTTTCTATGTATAAACATTATATTTTCATAAATATATAGTGAAAAAGTATTTCATTATTTATTAGTATAATGTCATTATATTTATTTCCCTAAATAAATCTCTTAATGATTCACTGGGACCTATTTTTAATTATTTATGAGCGTTTTTGGGACGATAATCGTGTCTAAAATTTCATATAGTCGCATTTCTGCCATTTACTTAAATGATATTTTTTTTCAAACAGAACAGAATAATATATTCAAGCTTCGACTGAACAAACCGAAACGCAATCAAAACAAACATAAAACCCAAATCTCTAAACCCAAACAATATAGACGGTCTGTTTCCCGCGCAAAGAATGCCTCGACATAAATAATCGCAGTAAATAAGAGTAAAATATTGAAAAGTGTCATGGCGGGCAGAAAGGCGCGCGAAACTGGATATCCTCCGGTTTCCGGCCGCCCGCGCGCCAAAATGGCAGAACGGATATTCGAGTATCGGGATACTGGCTATGATCACCGTTGTGTATAAAAAGAATTTGAGAATAGATAATTATTTTGAATGCGTAAGAAAAACGTTGATTCTTTAATTAGTGGAGCCCAACGTGGAACTTTTTTCTTTTCGTTTGTTTTTTTTTTTTTTTAAGTAATGGTCGATTAGTTAATTGTGTGAATAATTTTGATTCCACAGTATTGATTATTATCAATAAACAAGAATCCCATGTGGTTGTTTCAATATCTAAAATATCTCATCTACTGTACCTCTGTACGTGAAGAGGTTTACCCCTCTCTATTTCGGTCGTATTGATTTCTTCCATTTTCTTTTTCGGCTCAAAGCCAACAATTTTTATTTCTGTTTTTTCACCATTCACATTCTGCGGTCTATCCAAATTTCATTTGGCCAAAAGCTTCACCTGAGCGGTTTATGTCGCAAACTGAGATGAGAAAACTGTAAAAAATTTAATTAAAAAGTTTTCCTTTACTATTTTTCAATTTTCATTGCTCACTGGCCGTAATTCGAATGTCATTTGCACTTAAAAACAAAACGCTATTATCTTTGCCCCGTTCTCGGTGTCCGGAACCGCAGGGGAGCGCGGCAGATTTGAAATTGGAACCAAATAGGCGTTAAATGGCGGCGTGCGATGTCATAACGTCATTTGGCGTTCATCAGCGAGCGAAACAGCATCTCCGTTTGGTGCACGTTTTATTAGCGTAAGGAATAGCGGGGCACAGTGACTCGGAAATTCAGATTTGCATCGGGGTATATGCCGGGCGGTGATTGCATTTTCTTTCCAACTGCAGCGTCATTTAATTTTGCTCGGAGGCTGAGACTGGGGCGCTTGGTCTAGCTAAATTGTACCCTGTCTCTCAGTTATTTTACCCACTATGAGATAGTTTCAGATAATCTAGTTTATAGAGGCGGATCTGTGCCTAAACATTGGGTAGCTAAATCGAGGCTCTATTTCAAACTATGTTATGCTTGAAGATGTAAGAGGACATGATAATGATATTCTTTTCATGTTATTTTAGGATAATCTAGCCCTTCTAGGCTATTTAGTAATGTAAACTTATCTTAAGCCGTTTTTTTTCAAAATTCAATTCTAAATTCAAAACCATTTATTCAGTTTAGGCCTTCGGAGGGCACTTATGAAGGTCAAATTTAAAGTTACTGAAGCTACAACCGGTTCGGAAGTCAGCCTTCAACTGAGAAGAACCGGCAAGAAACTCAGCAAGGTTACATTCTTTTTTATTTGTTATATAATACAATTATGTAGTCTGTCAAAGAAAGTGACTATTGCCTATTCTTTTAGGGGAAGGCACTATGTTAATCTTGAAACTACTGTTTTCAACCAAAAAATAATATAATAACATATCTTTGTCACTTAAGACTGAGCTCTACACCCAAGAATTGACGTAACTAAAGTAATCGTTTATGTTGTAGAACACCTTCAGACTAAAGTAAAAGTAGTACATTCAAAATTTTTTGCAAGAACTTTTTAAGTTCTATGTAATTAAATTGAGCTATTTTTATCCAACTTTGTATAGTAAATTAAATAAAACGATATAATTATAGACACAATTCGCCGTAGAATACGCTTAGAGTCGCCGTCGTCTAATATCGTTCCTTAGACGACTTGTCGGCAAGATCAAGTGTCGTTAGAGTGAAGATGTTTGCCGACAATTTGTCGGATAATCAACTTTTTAATACCATTAACGTTGAATCGATTCGGTATTTACACTTGCGTCGGTATAAATTGGATGGTTCATTCTAATAAAGTCTTAATAAGGAAAATGCTTATATACAGTTTAATTTTATGTTAGGATTTTAGATAATATACAAAAACGAAATTAGTGGGATTAGTAGATTTGTTTCAGTTTGTAGTTTATTTGCAATGTTACTGAAAGCGGACTGGGGGACACACCGGTAGGTGCTTGGTAGCAGATGGAAGTACTTCACAGGTGAAGGCTGACTTCCAAACCGGTTTTAAGTGCCTGTAGCTTTCTTTTAACTTTCATATGTGCCCTTCTAGGGCCTAAACTGAATGGCTTTGATTTTTGTAGCCAACTAAGCGGATGCTACGTGTAAAGTACCCTTCCAATATGTTTTCCATCACCGAAAAAGCACATTGAAGGTTTCGAACTCACGACCACGTCGTTCGACGACAATTCTTTATGCAAGTAGTTTTCATGCGCAGTAAACAACACAGAATATTTATATTTATCAGGGTCATCTCATCATAACCACCAAAATATATAGGTACCTCAGCTCTCAGAGACCATAAGAGAGGTAATCTATCTCTCTTTAACGTTTATTTAAATTAAAAAATCTATAACGCTAAAGAATAAATAGCAATAAAATTGCCAAGGGAGCGGTATACCTATGTGAACGGTGAAAGGTGAGAGGGCGCGTCGAGGTCCCAGATTGAAGTCAATTTAATTTGTACAAAATATAAATGCCTTGCCTGTCTGCCGAGGGGTAAGTTTCGGTGTAAATAAAATATATTCTCCGATGATATAATATTTGAAAATCACTTCTTTTAATTAGGTTACAAATACGAAATTAAGCTACCTATTAATTTTAGACTGTACTTCTCCATCTTATCCTAAAGTTGAAAAGAGTACTAGAGATATTGAGTATTGTCAGTTTGATTAAAACCATTCATTATTAGTATCTACATGATTTTAAATCACGCGTCTTAATCACCAATAAGACTCTTGAGACTAAAGTCTTCCTTTCCCTTTTCATCTTATTTAAATAGAAAGAGAAGTTTATAAAATTCAACATGCACATAACAGAATCGACATAAATATGAACATAACTTAATTAGATACGATCTACTTGAACACAGGTTTCAAAGCCAGAGAAGCAATATTACTTTTCATCCGATATTAAATTGACGTGATATAACAGGTAACATTATAAGTTAAAAGTAGTAAGTCATTGCGATTTCACTTGAATATAGTAGAATCGACAAGTGAGAAAATCTAATACCTAATTTTCATTTATATGGTAGATACCCACGCAAATTTTCAGAGTTATATCTAAAATCAAGAGGTACTTGTGCTAGAGTAAATGTCTAGCGTAATTATTACACAACCTTACTCGTTTTCGTGAGCTCAGATAAAAAATACATAAAAATCTTAGGCACATAGTAAGAGTCACATACGAGTGGAAAAATAAATCCAATCCAAATGAAATTTAGAAGAAAACCTCGCGGTATCACGTTTTATGCGAAAAGTAATGAGGTTGGCTGATAGATCGGGGGAATTCGCTTTATACCAATGGTCGTTCTATTTTGAATCATAACCGTTTGAATTTTATTTAGAATCCACAATTTGATGGCAGTGACACCGTATTTTAAACTTAAGGAGTATCGATATTATCACTTTATTACATTGGGCTGTTAAAAAGAACGTTTGCCTACTGGTCCAAATTGAACGGTTAGGTAAACCGTTATTGAAAATTTAATGAAAACAAACAGGTATAAATTTGTATGTTAAAAATAAAGAGAACTGATTCCAATTTCTTTTTTTTTTTTGGAAGCTACAGTATAGCTTGTAAATAAAAAAGAAAATGTGCTGAACTATTTTATCTTTCCCTTTGTATATATACAGAAATGTAATCTCAAATAGATTAAAGTTTAAATAAATTCAAAAGCTTCATATATGAATGTTAGAAATACATTGCACAACTGCAACTAAACGTTAGTTTCGCAATTATGAGCTAATCTTGCCAAAATTACATTCAATGAAATAAATTAAAATGAAGCTATGATAATAAGGAGGAATCACCCCCCTGCTTGTTTTAGAATCAAAAATAATTCCATGTTTATTTTTCTTAGTATTGGCGTAATAAATTTGTCGGTAAGAATTTGATTTATTTGTATTCAAATAGGAGAGTAGGTAGTTAATTATATTAAAGGTAAAAATGTATGGAAATAACTACTCTCTGCACAGTGCACCTCTAATTTTCTTGTTTTAGTTTTAAGTAATTATTGTTATTTTCTCTGTTGTAGTCTTGTTATTTTTTTGTTTTTGAATGTTACTTATAGGCAATAAAATAGGCAATAAGTCAGTATAGGTAAAATTTATATAAAAAATTATTTAATAAAAATAAAAAAGAATGTGACCTTCCTGAGTTTCTTGCCGGTTCTTCTCAGCTGAAGGCTGACTGCCAAAAATGAAAAAAGGTATTGAATTTCCGTCGCTTTGAATAAATAAATAGCATTTAGTATTTAGGTACAATTGGCAAATTGTTTAACCACTCCATAATAAACTAGATGATAATGAAGCTTCTTTTCAGGAATGCACCTTAGATTAGAAACTCAACCTTATCAATCAAGCGGTATAAAGCTCTGTTAAATTGCGGTAATTTCAATCCCAGCCTACAATATACAATTTATATTATATCATTGATAGAAACTGAATTGGTAATTTATCAAACTAAACTATAAAAAAATGCTTATCACATGTCACGTTGACACTTTAAAAATTGTTGGAGATTCCCTTAGTAGCCATAACCTCTACCTACCAGTATTCGGAAAGAATGGGCGTAATTATACATATTTTATAATTCATACGTTTAGGTTTTTAGGCACTAAATTAATTGTAAATCCTATCAAAACATGTTAATATCTAAAAGATAATAAAATAAAACGTAGATATTTTATAAACTAACAACTAATCAGAAAGAGACATAATTAAAACAAATCTATAGAACACCACCGCACTTACCCGACCGAACATTAACAAAGCGTATAATTTTCCCTTCTGTCTGTTTGTTAACCACACCGATCTCAGATTAAGCTCGCGATAAATAAATACTTAACGTTTTAATCCATTTGCGGCGAGGAGACGATCTAATTCACAGATATATAAGAAATGGGAAGAAAGGACGGACAAAGACATCTCCAGACTTGTGTAAGCGGATTTGTAGGACTTGATACTTGAATAAAAAAATAAAATGCGATGAGGTTTTTCTTAAATCTTGTCTCAAATGTCCCTTAGCCCCTGGACAACATTGAATCAAAATAGTTTATTGTCAACAAGGACTCTAAATTGTTAATAAATCAAAATTTTTGGGTAATCTATACCATTCAACGTTAGATTCTAAACAAAGACATTTCTTGCTTCACCATTGCGTCCCTATTTATCCGTTTAATCGGTATTCTAATCTATTATATTATTCAATCCTGATCCAAAATCTCCAGGTTTATGTAGATTTCAATACAGGTCGAAAAATATATCAATACGAGGTTTATGGTTCGGGAATGAAAAGTCGTTGCACAAATAAAACAATTTATTTTTATCTACAAAGATCACGAGGCATTAAGGCTAGAATACTATTGTCCGACGACCACAATGGTAGCAGTGATCAATTAATTCGGATTATTGAGAACTCTACCAATACTGGTCTGTAATGAAACAAAGCTATTGAGTATAAAAATACAGTGCATTTCAAGAAAATGCAATAAACCTTAGTAAAATGTAAGCTAAATTTAAGTAATTTGAAATCTTAATCCTACTGTAATATAATAAATGAAACGAATTTGAATAAAATTGGGACTAAGAAAGAATGTTCTGAATTTACACATATGAGATCCTTTTCATCCTAGGAAAACATTATGATCCTCAGGTAACTTGGTGAAAACAATGAGGTGGAAGTTTCATATTCTTAATTCTTATTAAAAATGAAAAGTCAATTTTGTACCAACATATTTCCTCCTTTAAAAAAATTCTGACAAATGCACATATCTCGAAGTCAATAGTCGAATTTCTACCGCAAAAGAAAACCAACGAATAACCGGAATGAAAATGAATACAGTACTTGAGCTCATTTCCAACAAAAAAAAAAGAATTCACCAAACCGCCACCAAGAATAAGTAATAAGCAGTTTTCTTTCGCGCCAAAATTGTCGCCCATAATAGCGTCGGCGGGAAGATAGCGTTCCCGCCATAAAAAGAGATAAACGACCGTTCTCTCTATTATTTTTGCTCTTTAACAAAGGCAATGTGTGCACCTGCCTTTGTCTCTTTCTAGCGCACACTATCGTATATATTCTGTCTTGGATGTGAGTGGAAAACAAAAATTTGTCGTTGGCCTCCCACCCTCGCTAATGTTTCGCCAAGCGAAGGAAAACGGTTTGCTTGCCTCCTTTGTAATTTAGTTTGAAAACCTAATACGTGTCAATTAAAATTTTATTAAATCGTTATAAATTGAGGACACTTCAGTGCGTATGATGGTGTTATTAATATTTTAATAATGTTTCTTAAGCGCTTTATTATGAGATGGAATTTCCAGGAAAAATCTTACAATTAACTATATAAGACCAGACTCTTCAGTAATTATAATTTTTGTATGATACGGTGATTAAAGATTACTAACCCGATGGATTACACAAATAAACTTTATTTGGCCTGATGATGGCGATGAAATACCTACAGTTTGAGACACTGTGAGTTCCTTTTGGAGAAAGAAATGGAGTCTTGAAATTTTATAACATAACCTCCCCAACAGTGCGATTATTTCAAGTCACAAGCCGGTTCATGTTTGTATATAAGTCTCTTTTTTTATATATATTCTTATTATAACTATTAATTCCCGATAAATATAAGTATTTTCCAGCAAGTTATTTCAGACACCCAACCGTAAAACTGTCATAAAAGGCGTGAATAGACTACAAAAAATTTATTACTCTTCAGTGTGAGTGCGCCCTATTGTGTTGGCAGCACTGGCATTGTGTCGGCATTCTGACGCGACAATGGCGCGGTGTTTTGGCGGGAGAAAAAGGCGGGAACCGCGTTATCATCGGGCGCCATTATGGCGGCTTATCAGCGACGCTTCCGGCCGCAAGACTTCGCCCCTTTTTCTTTTACGGTCACGTCTGGGGCTCAGGTGAAGATTGCGCAAAATGTGTTTGTTTCGCCACATTTTCTTAACTTTTTGTTTAGATTTTTTAGTGCCAAATAGATGTAACCCTTTTGTAAAGAGATATTTGTAGAAAGAAAATAAATTCAAACACCGAATAAGAGTATCTAACGTTCAAATGTTTTATTTAAGCCCTAGCTGTCCGCCCCGCGGTTTCACGCGGGTTCTCAAGGGATCTACTGTATCGCGGGGATTATGAAATATGGTACGTCACTGGAATAATGCTTTCTATAAGTAAAAGAATTTTTATAAATCGGTTGATTAGTTTCTTTATAGTATTTGTAGTTTAAAGAATCTGAGTATAAAAAGTAAAATTTACGAATCAGAGCGATGAAGCTACATCGCCTTATTACAGTAATCAAAATGTACCACGCAATTTCACAAGCTTATCGCTTTTATTTTGATTGCACGTGACTTATCTATTTGTACCCTTTTAAACTTTTACGTCATCGTATTGACATAAAAAATCCTGCCTCCCCATCCAATAAAACATGTTTTTATTCATACAAAAAAGCCTTCATCGAACCTTAAGTATTCACTAAATACTCCATTCGACTTGGAAAATGAAATATAAAAGTGCTTTCAATAAACAAGATAATTTGGGGGGTGAGGCGGGGAGGAAGCAAGGGGTTCGGGAGGAGGGGGCGTTGAATGAGCTAATTAAGGCACCAAACGAAAGAAAACGCGAAGAAAAGCTGAAGAAAACTCAGGGAAAACAAGAATATTCCGGGCATCGAACAGGGCCGAATTTGGATCTGCAATATTCCTATGCAATAGGTTATACCTATTTGTTATTAAGTAACAAATTGTCTACATACAGTATACATATATTTTTGTTTTCTCTCCTTTTCTATTTTAGACATAACGGAAATTACAGTTTATATCTATTTGATTCGATGTTTAGTTTGATGATTTTGCAATTGTTTTATCATGAATATCATCTATATTTAAAACAATTAAAATCATAAAATTATAAAAGATATTTTTTATTTCTTAAAACCCAAATTTACTTCGTACTACGACTAGTAAAATTGTGATTAATATTGCTCATAACCTGATTTCAATAACATAAAACTGGTAGGCAAATTCCGAAAAATGTAAAGTAGTCATGGTTTTGGCACTGCTCTGCACTGCTACCTATTCAAACAAGGTTTAAGTTTCACACCCTTGCCATGGAGGTTGTGGTCACAGATCTGGCTAATATACACTTTTTTTTTAAAACTGTAGCCCAAGCCCGTCCCTGTCACAGAAAGCGTCCGCGTTCTCGCCTCTGAATGGTCCGCTAACAAACTCTTTTACAAAAACACAATAATTACTTTAAGCTGAATAAAAACTGCTTTCTTCGGGGTTCCGGACACAAGGGCCCTAATTTCACCTCGCCAGTTGGCACCCACTTCTTGACTTTTATTATATTTTTTCGTTATATCCATAAAGGGATGCTTTATTATGAGAATATCTTGTGAATACTGATTTGTTTTAAACTTTTTGTTTTTATTTCAGATGATATTTAACAAATGGTGTGTGATTTATAGAGCTTTTGATCTTTTTAACGCAATTAAGATTCTTATTTTATGAATAATAAATTATGTGTTAATACAAAACAAACTTTACATAAATATTCTTCTCAATACATACTTTGATAGATACTTACATCCAGACACAGAACAAATAGTCATGTTCCTGCACAAAAATGTTTATTCTAGGTGAGATTGGAACCCACAATTCAGTTTCGGACGAAAAAAAAATGGTTGTTTTCACTAAAATACAGAATATAAGTTTTAAATTTCCTTCACTTATTCAGTAAATATCCAGCTATAGTTCATCAAGCAAAGTTGCGGGCTAACACTAGTTATGTAGTAGTAAATAAAATTCAAATGGCCATTTCAATACGCTTCATTTAGAAATAAATTCATGCCAACTAGTTACGCCGGCTTCAAGTAGAAGCTTTTATATTTGAAAGTTTAAAATAATGTTGGCTCGAGTTTCATAGTTTTAAATCTGTTTGTATTTAAATATTCAATAATCAGTAAAATTATATATATTATATGTAAGTTTCGGGTGGAAATTGCTATATGAGGAGATATTTAGAAAAAAACAAGTAGTATTGTATGTCTATATGTATATGTAGTATGTCAACAACCTCAGTATTGTTTGGGATCAGATGGCCGTACGTATAGAATGACTATCTATCTAATAGGATATTCATTATTATTATTGATTTATTTATTATTACATTATTCCACTCAAGTGAAGTTGGGACGGGTCGCTATAACATATATAATTTAGATAACACAACACTTTGGGAGCTACGAAATTCGTAGCAATGCTACGAACGATCCACTACGAATATGTTGTACCATCCAGTCTAATGATGAATTTGCCATGATCGTAGTCTACTGGGCGCGTCTAGGACATCAGTACAAAATAAATCGTTCACCATCTGAAGCCAACACTGCACATCATTTTCTAAGTAACAGAGTGGTCTGGAATTGGAACCGACTATCGGACGAAGTAGTATCTGCTACTTCAAATAACTGATTTAAAAAAAATTGTACCAGGACTAAATATCTTCAAAAGTGAACTATAAAGTGCGAAGTGACTTTCAACACTGTGTGATATAGACACATCAGCTACCAAGCTGCACGTCTATAAATAAATAAATAATGGCAATTTGTGCCTAGAACAATCTAAATCAAAAACAAAACAAAGTGATAAATGTGTCTACGTAAACCGACACAAAACAAAAAAGTTTGTGTTCACTAGGAAAACTTAAGATATTTTATGATTCTAACAAAACACAAAAGCTTTTTAATAATTAATGCTATCCTGTATAAAAAAGTACTATTTGAAGTATCTAATAAATTATTATTGGTGTGTATTTATATAAAAAGATTAAATATTAGAATCTAAAGTTATCAGTTGTACCAACTAAGGCAAACTTTTTTGTTGTGAGATATTATGAAATTATTATGAATTACTTTCAACGTACCTGCCTACTGATGTATGCTTTTGAATCAGGACAACTCCACATGTTGTATATCATCTATACCTACGCTAATAAACCCCATATACCTATTTCTAAATTCAAACTCAATTAAACTAAACTAAATTCAGTCAATTCAAATTCCAAATTCAAAATGTTTTTTTATCAATACGAGAACATCAAACGAGTGGAACACCGTTGTAACTCTGTTTCTTGACACTCCCCACTGAAAAGACTCCCGAAGGTCTCCAATATAGGTATTATAACATGTAGGGACTGTTTTTACTCACGTGTTCAATTCGCGGGATCTAGAGCTCAATTCTCAAGTTTGTACAGTCTATATTTATCGCAGAAATGTATGAAAATTACTTTTTTTTTTATGCCACTTGGGCCGACAAACAAGCAGACGGTCCACCTGATGGTAAGTGGTCACCGCCGCCTATGGACATTTGCAACGCTAGGAGCATCGCCAATGCGTTGTCGACCCTAAGACGTGAATTTGATGTTCATGTGCCTGTAATTTCACCGGCCCCCTTACCTTTCTAACCGAAACACAGTAATACAATTGCACTACTGCTTCACGGCGGAAATGGGTAAGGTGGTAGTACTTCCCCGGACGAACTCTGCACTAAGAGCTCTACTACTCTAAAATTACATTTGGTTTCGATAAATATCGAGTAGATTTTTAAGTTATGTGTGAAGTACCATCATAACATATTAGGTCGGGGAAAAATTCTTTTCGCATTATAGTATGTATGAACTTGTAATAAAATCTCTTTGGCTATACTATTTGTATCTTGCTGGTTTTGGTATCATTGAAAGTTTAAATTTTAAAGAACATAATTCCAAATTCAAATTAGGAAAATGTGTAATTTGCATTTGTTTTTCGTACCGCCAAGATGAGTGATCTAATGAGGAAATTCGATTCATTTTAAAATTTTACTACAAAAAAGTTAAAAATGCAACGCAAGCCGCGAAAAAAATTTGCGATGTTTATGGACCTAGTGCAGTGTCTGTGAGAGTAGCACAAATTTGGTTTAAGCGTTTTCAATCCGGAAATTTTGATGTCAAAGATGCACGTCGCTATGGTCGCCCCATTACGGATAAAATGGATGCTATTTATGAAAAAGTGGAGCAAGATCGGCATATCAGCAGTTACGACGTAGCTGAAGAACTGGGAATTGACTACAAAACAGTTTTGGCGCATTTGAAAAAAACTGGGTACACAAAAAAGCTAGATATTTGGGTACCTCACGAGCTCACTGAAAGAAACCTAATGAACTGTGTACTCATTTGTGATTCTTTATTACGACGTCATGAAACCGAACCATTTTTGAAGAAGCTGATAACTGGTGATGAAAAGTGTATCACGTACGACAAGAACGTGCGAAAAAAGTCGTGGTCAAAAGCCGGTCAGGCTTCACAGACTGTGGCGAAACCCGGGTTAACTCTCAACAAGGTGATGCTGTGTATGTGGTGGGATTGGATGGGCATTATTCATTATGAGCTGTTACCACCAGGCAGGACTATCGATTCTGAAGTCTACTGCGGACAACTGATGAGATTAAAGCAAGATGTTGAGAGAAAGCGGCCGGAATTAATCAACAGAAGGGATGTGGTTTTTCATCATGATAACGCTAGACCTCACACATCTTTAGCCACTCAGCAAAAATTAAGAGAGTTTGGCTGGGAGGTATTAATGCATCCGCCGTATAGTCCTGACCTTGCTTGCACCTTCAGATTTCCACCTGTTTTGGTCTCTTCAGAATTCTTTAGGCAGTGTCAGGTTAACATCACGAGAGGACTGTCAAAACCACTTGTCGCAGTATTTTGATCAGAAGTCCCAAAATTTCTATAGCAATGGGATCATGTCCCTACAAGATGGCAAAAAGTTATCGAACAAGATGGTACCTACATACTTTAGTTAAATGTAAATAAACTATATTAAAAATGTTTTGAATTTTCTTAAAAAATGCGAAGGAACTTTTTCCCCAACCTATTAGTTCTATGCAAATTGTATATCCTCTCCTTACTAATATTTGAAATGCAAATAGAAGTAGATTGTTTTTTTATTTCTTTGTTTGATACGCTTACACGATGAAAAGACTGGAACCGATTGCTCAAATTTGGTTGACACAAAGCCTGCCACAAAATGGAGAAGGACATATGATTTATCCCAGGAACACTGGTGAACCTTTGGGGTACAAGTAGTACCTAATATAGATATAAAATTATACAAAAACTGCTCTTACTTCAAAAATATTTACCAAATTTTATTGAAAGTCTTATTATTATTAGGTACCCTAAGTGTAAGTATTTAACTTATCTATCCCACAACAGCGGTGAACTAGTGAAACCTAATCAACGCTGCGGCGCGAGCTGCTGTAAATTCGGCTTTAATTCATTAAACAACTCGTTATAAACGCGTATTAAGCTATTAACTGAGACTCAAACTTTACAAGATGGCGTGCCAAAGATGTAGTGGTAATAATCACCGCATATGCTAGATGTGACATTGATTTCACTGTTTATTTATTTCCTACAACAACTCCACCATAATTACCATGTTAAACTAAGGGATGTCTACAGCATCTCATCGTTTTTCACTGTGATCGACGTTTTTCAGTGCATGGTCATCACTCAAACGCCTTTCCTAAGGTCAGTAGATAACGACTTTAATTTACATTAGTTGACGACATCAAATCCTTTAAAGAGTATTACGGCATTAAAATCTGTCAGGTTAGCTTACCTGGACCAGGCGAAGAACAAGTTTGATTGGCTTACACATGCTATTAAAATAACTGCTGGAAATAATTATATAAATGTTATGCTAAAATTGCCTAAAAAGTCCCAATCTATTGAACCAGTTCCAGCGCCAGCTTCCATTTCCAAACTTAAATCAGTGTAGCGCAAAATTCCGCGGGAAGCGCGCGTCGGCGGGCGCGTTCCAAATCACCGCTCAATCTAAATTATTGTACAACTTACGAACTAATCTTAATCAAAACTGCACGAGCGCGCTTAAGTTTTTCAATAAAACACGCTTATCTGACGTGGAGTAAATAATTAAAAGTTAGGTTATACACATGCAGTAAGTTGTATAAGTTCCCTACGTTTTACTCATTAGTAACTTATAAAATTGAGTTCCAAGAGCAATAAAATTCAAGAATGATATTTAACTAAAAAAAACAAATTATACCTTGACCAACTTTTATGGCGATTTGTATTAAATGTAGGTACTTTTATGGTCGAAGTTTTGCAGGTTTTACAGGGTCTTTAAAAGCATGGAATAGCCAATATAGGTAGTATATGACTGAAAGTGTACCTATCTACTATTTATTAACATAGTAAAACATCAGGTATCAATTACTACACCTACTTACATACATTTGATAAGTAGGATCAATGTCAGAAAAAAGAGAGCACTGAAAAGTTTTACATAGAACTTGTACGAAAAAAGATTATGATACTGTTTAGGAACAATTCAATAATATTTTCTCTCCTTAACTTAGTCTGTTATTTCAACTACTAGGACATGGAGACCTAGGTACCATTTCAACACGAGAGCCTGGTACGGAGTTACATTTCATACCGAAATTGTCAGAACGAGTGGGTCGTTCTGACGCGGGTAGTCCCAAATAACTTAAATTTAAGCGTTCTCACTTCGTCCTTATCGTCGACTGAATAGAAAAACTATTCACATTTTGAATCCAAGCTTAATCGAGCTCCCATCCGAGATCACAGAACTTTGGCCGTCGGTCTGCTTTTCTCCCTCGCAAAGTCCAAAGTCGCTGTATCTCCTTGCACGGAGAATGAATAAGCACTATAATAACACACTCACTAAGGTCCGAGAACTTTTGAACAGTATTCATTATTTATCGGATTTATTTATTTTCTTTTATAAAAAAGCGCGGGACGACACGCAAAAAATATCAACTTAACTTTTTTTCGAAGTGTATTTTTGTCTATGACGGATTCTGTATTCAGCCTTCCCATTGCTCCGCTTAGGGACCGCGCGTGTAAGCATCACGAATAAAGCTCGCTGATTGGTTCATTTAAAAGAAAAGAAAAATTTGAATTTTGTAAACCAATTTTGTTTGCGAACATAATTTTTTTATTCGATCTCAAAATCATCCTAATCGCATCGAAAACTTTAATATGCACAGCAATCAATTAGATTGTATCATTATTCAATCTCCTGAACTCGCAAACTTGCTCTTAATTACGCCATGTTCAACGGCGCCATCCTATTAGCGGGGTTTGAGATAAAAGTTTGCCCATCAAATGCTATCATTACTGGTTCATTAAGAACTAGGCTCTGCCGCGCTGCTTTACTTGCGTTTCACTATGCAAATATAACTTAATTTTTCCTCGACAAAAATCGGCAAAATATTAAATAGGTACATACTATAAGCCTTTATCATTATATAAACTGCCTTAATTTAAGGGAAATATTCAACTAATTGTAAGCTTAGAGATCATTAAGAATATTAAGCCAGCTTAGGCTTAATTGTTTTTATTTTCAACTGCAGTTCTGCAAATTTATTCTCCACGTGGATAAACGCCCTTAGTAAAGAAGCAACTAGTTATTGCATCTTACATTCCGTGTTTTATCCATTTTTTTTATCAACCTATCGCCAACTTTTGGTAACGAATACATAAACATACGGCAATGGATCAGATTCATCATCATCATCATCAGCCTATCTCCGTCCACTGCTGGACATAGGCCTCACCTATGGCACGCCACTGAGCTAGATCTTCAGCTCTTTGTTTCCAACCGCTGCCAGCCAGCTTGCGTATATCATCGCTCCATCTAGCTGGAGGGCGCCCTGCACTAATCAGATTGCGTGGTAATAAATACCCTGATTTTTCGTCCAGTAAAGATTATGGTTTCGGTTATAAGTAGTATGCAAGATATTAGTTAGAAGAGTTTCCATTTGACAAGCTCTGCTTAGTTTGAAATCAGAAAGCCGTAAAAGTGTCCCAGAATACAAATCTTGTTGTCAAGTTCAATGCAGTCTATAGTTTTATGAAACTCCCTCATCTTTCATGGTTGTTTTTTTTAAGTTAAGTACGCCGACAATCAGGCAGGCGGTCCACCTGAGTGTATGTGTTCGGATCACCGCCGCCAATAGACATTTGCTACATCAGGGGCATTGCTAATACGTCCGACCCTGAGACGTGATGCTGTTAAGTCTCATGTGCTTGTAATTTTATTGAGAGGACACGGAGCTGATAATAAAAATCCCATTTAAAAAACCAAATTTATTTTCGTAACAAATGATAAATAAAACAAGATATAAAAAATAGCAACAAAATATACAAATTGTGCACTTAAATAAAAATTATTAATACATTACACCGTTCAAAAGAATGTAAAATTAATTGAATCACAGCAATAACCTTACCGATATAATGAAACTAATTGCACGCTACGATATTTTCAAACCACTCATGAAGATTAAAAAATATACTATGTTTTTACGAACAATTTCAAGTCATTCATCTAATACAGACTTTATCAGGTCGCAACGAGGCCTCGGAGAGCAGACCTCTCACATGACTGCGTAGTTAGCGAAAGAGACAGATGAAGCCGCGATTAAACATCGGCGATTTGTGCCCTAAGCACGAACATCTCTCATAAGCGTATCGTAATCGGATCGAGTGCGCCAAAGACCAATGCATTGGAAAATTTAACATCACGCAACGTCACGGTATGCGCGATATTCAAGTTTTCATAGAAACCAGCTTTTTGGCGCACTCGATACGATGTTCCTACGTTTGGGATAGGTGTTCGTGCTTAAGTCTCTGGTCTCTTTTTTCGTACAAAATGACACTCCTTATAGTAGTGTCGTAATAATAAAGAACAGCAATTGTTACTTCAAATGCAGTTGTCAATATTTTTGAAACTTCATGAACGGCCAAAAGTCAGATGGGAAGAAGAACTAAAGGTATTACAAATAGTTACAGCAAACTATACCGTATCTTGCCTTAGGTTTTATCCGAATTCCCGAGTGATTCTACATATTCTCGGGATAAAAAGTATGGTATATGATATATTATGATATGCCTATATATATAAGACTGATAGATATGAAACATGAATTGAAATTGATAGTTTCAATCCATTAACGGCAAAATTAATATGCAATCCCGATCGAAATTCCATGGATTAATGAACCTTTTGACAGTAATTTTAATACACGTTATGTCAAAATTCTACTTCAATCTTGCGATTTTAGATCAGGATCGTATATTAGTTTTGGCCGTAAGTAGTTTATGCGTGAAAGAATAACAAACATCATGCATCCATCCTCGAAAACTTTCGCTTGAATAATATCAGTACCAAGGACTATCTGTCACGCTCATTCCAGAAGAAATTCATCTGTTACCGTTGAAAAGAACATATTATTTTAATCTAAGGTACGGTCTACCTACGTGTCAAATGTCATCAAATCCAGAAAGTAATGTTTTTGGAAATGAAGGAGTTAGCCTCTGATGGCTCTTACACGCTTACGCGGAAAAGTTTTAGGACAGAGCCGAATGTTTTAGATTTAAGCAACTACTTACTGATGGCGCTCTGTGGGACTAGGACCTCGGGCTCAGGGCGTTGTGGAAAGGGCACAAGACGGTATTACCTAATTACATCACGCAGAATTGAGTCAATATAAACATACACACTAACATCTATACATTTGAAAAGTTTAAGAATATACCGATGACCACGTGCATTTTACACCTTGCAGGGAGTGGTCAACAAAAGCTTATATCTAGGTAAGATAATGTAATGCACCGAATGTAGAAAGCATACGTTGCTATAAGGAACAGAGCAAGCAGATTATGATGATTAATAATGAATATAAAAGTTTATAATAAGAGTAGTATTAAGGTCGATACTGACCGGAGTTACTGGGTGTAATGTATTATTCGCAGCGACCATGTTACGTTACGCCGTGGGCTAAAATCCGTGTATATCCGCTCGTAGCTCGCTGCGAGCGCCATCTTTAATGGGGGGACCGTGCCCACCTCAGTATGGTCTAGTGCCAACCCCAGGATTTTGGACAGATTCAAAATTCTAGAATAGCTAAATAGCTTCACACAAACGAAACTTTTATTTTTTAAGATGGCCAGACACACTTGATAAATAACCCCAGATACGCCAATGATGTTTCCCCGTACTGACAGCACGAACGCTCAGTGTGTAACACGTTACATTACACCCCGTAACACCACTCAGTACCCTTTATATATAAGACATACCTTATATTGTCTTACTTGTAGAACTTATAAGTACATGAGCTACACTTGCCACTTATATATGTTCCTGTTACCTAAAGGCCGCCTATATAGTTCTTTTTAATTTCACTGTAACCAGATAAGGTATGTATATGGTGTACAATAAAGTATTTTTTATTATTATCTCCTAACAATGGCTATGCTAAAGTAACTCTTTGCTTCTGATCTTCACCTGCAACCACTCGCTGTTCCGCCGTCAAACTCTCGCCTCGGAATCTCTTGTAGCTGAAAACAAAAGCAAACCAAAATTATAAATATATTTATTTTATATTGTATAATTGATGTATAGCGGAGCGAATTAATATACCACAAATTGATTAATCAAGAAATGTCAGAAAGTATTAATTGCCAAAAATAAATTGCAGGTACATTCCTAGTAGGACGTAGGTGTAGGCAGAAGAAAGGCATTTTCAAAATTCAACCCCTAAAGGGGTAAAAAGAACTCGGGAGCGCAGGAGAAACAGCGGGGCGAAAAGCTTGTATATAATTACTATATTTAAGAAACATCAAAAATAATTTAATTTTCATATTATAGTGCCTACAGAACCATTTCAAAACATATATTGTCATGTACAGTGTGGAAAAAATAGATATATTTTATTAATTTATAAATAATAGCTGTACCCTGGCACGCTTCGCTGTGGCACATTGTGATTGAATGGTTGAGAAATGAGAAACAAAACAAAGACGGTCGCGGATATGTGACTGATGCAAAAAATAGATAAAAACAATTCTTGCGGATTATATATCATGCTAAAATTTCAGCTCGATCGGCGCAGAACTTTTTGAGTTTTTGAAGCGTACACAAAGCAACATAACATTTTTATATATATAGATAATCTTAAGGATATTATCATGTTATTTATCAATTAACTAATTGACATAACTGTAATCGGTTATACAAATATGACATTCATCTCAGTAAAACAACTACCCAAACAAGATAGTTTCGGGCTTCCTATAAGTGTTTATCTTTGCCTATTTAAAAAAGAACATTTATTTATCAATTTCTCTTAACTGAATGATTTGGATTTTTCCTTTTTTTGTGAAGTTGACCAACAAACAGGTCCACTTGACGGTTAGCCACCCGCCCTTGGACATTTGCAACACCAGGGCCAATGCGTTATCGTCCCTGAGGCGTGAAGTTGCTTGCTCACGTGTAATTTCACCGGCCCCCAAACCTTTCTAACTGAAACACAGTAATATATTCACTACTGCTTCACGGCGGAAATAGGTAAGGTAGTACCTCTCCAGACGAACTCTGCACTAAGAGCTCTACTCATCTTATTATAAATCTAATTGCAACTCACATCATATCGTAGAACAGCCTCTGCTTAACTGACAGCGAAGGTTTAGTTTCCTCTAAAGCGCTTTGTATGTCTTCTTTGAATACTATCACAGATTCCATCGTTTTGTCTTCGCTGTTCGCCTGTAAAGTATACAATTTTAGATCGACATATAAACCTGTTATTGCAATAGATTAAAAATACCCAACGTGACGTAGCTTAGGGTTCGGTACCAATAAAGGAAAAACAGAACCTATTAAGATCACTGCGTTGTCCGTCTGTCTGACGGTTAAGACCCTTTTCTCGTGGAGGTATCAAGGTGAAATCCATATTAAATACATTAGTCTACGGCCCCTTAGAGCTGAGGTTAAAAGAGCATTTTAATCAACGCTATAAAAAACTTAAAATGAACTTTATCTCAATAGCAATAAAAAAAAATCTATGAAATTCTTAGGTGTCAAAACTTTAAAGCATCTTCAAAGTCCTTTCAAACTATCAACCTTATAATCATAACAATAAAACACAACATACCAATTGCTTTTCGAGCCTGGTCAGCTGTGCAGTGACCAGTAGCGACTTGAGGTCAGCCGGCGAAAAGCCTTCGGTGACTTCCGCCAAGTCTTGTAGCCTGACTTCTTCATCAATTACTACGCTTTTTACGAGTGTTTGTAGAACATCCAAACGGCCGCGCTGCTCGGTACAAAAAAAGAGACGTGAATACATAGAGTTGGATCACATATATACCAAAACTAGTTGTACGCGGTTTCACCCGCGTTCATCGATATCATATATTATATAGCCTATAACCATCTAGGAAGAATTCCGCGTCGAATGGTAGCAATCACATCCCGATATGTTCAGTAGTTTTGAGGTGATGGTGCGTCAAAGGTACCCTATTTCCCTTATATACATATTTAGTTAGAAGATAGATATATGAGATGGATAAACTTCAACGCCGATTAACCGAACACCTTGTTGAGCAGTTGGCACATCCAAGTGCTTACTCAGATCCTTGAGATCCTTGACATTAACAACACTTAACCTCGTCATTACATTACACCACTACTAAAACGAAAAATCTATTCACAAATAAAGAAGAAAATGGTATTTAACTATATTTTTTTACTTTTTCATATACATATAGATTTTTCTATAACATTCTTTACAATAAAAAATTCACATATAAAATTGCGACAACTTTAAGCATCATCTCCTTACTTTATAATGAAAATGGAGTCATTACAAACCTGATCAGGTAGTGCGCAGTAGATATGCCGCTGCAGTCTCCCGGCCCGCAACAAGGCCGGGTCCACGAGGTCCGGCCGGGAGGTGGCCACCACCACGGGGCCCCTCGCGCCGCCCTCCGCCCCGTCTAACCGAGCTAACAGCTGATTTACCACTCGGTCTGTCACTCCGGTTGAATCGTGGCCACGTCTGGAAGTAATAATTTATTTTTAAAGGTTACAATAATTATTATGTCAATATCTACGAAGCTGTATTACAGTTTGACGGCAGCTAATTACGCATTTTTTATTTAAAAAAATGTTTTGTAAAATAAGTTAAGCATGACAAATCTAACCTTACTGTATCTGACTTCCAAACCGTTGGTAACTGCAGAAATAATTACCTTTTTTGTTAGATACTTAATAGTTAAACATTTAATGATTTTTTTTTTGTTGAAATATTCAAATAATAAAACCAAATGGAGAAATGCTGAGTTTCTCGCCGGTTTCTCTCAGTAGACATAACGTGAGACGTGACATAAGTGGCTTCGACTTTTACAAGCCTTTTTGGCGCCTAAACTGAATACATAGCTTTGCATTTTTACTACCACTAACCCACCTAACTATCATGGCTCAAGATTTTTTTTATTATAACTTAGCATTAGACATAGAAATATCTATCGCCCCTCATAGAACAGGGTTTTCTAACTTGAGCGGTTAGGCCTCAATTAAACATATTACTTATTAAGATGTTTAGTATCTATAACGTGAACCTACATACCTGCGTGTATCTTAAAAATATCGTAAAAGCTACTATTTTTGAAGCAAATATATATATATTTTTTGTTTGAATACTATAAAATGCAAATCATATAATTACTAACGCCCATGCATCAAACATATTATATTAAACTAAATAAAAGAAAAACAACTGAAAAAGCCGGCAAATAATTAACTTTTTTTTTATATCATGTACCTAGACTGACAAACAGGCAGACAGTCACCCAGTTGTCACCGCTACCTTAGGGCATTTACAACACCAAGGGCATTGCAAAGGCGTTTTCGACCCTGAGACATAATTATGTTAAGTCTCATGTGGCTATACATTCACCGCCCCCCTTAGTTAATAACAAATGTGTTAATAAACTAAATAAAAGCGCGTGGACACTTACAATACGCACTTACTTGGGCGCGAGACTGTCGAACTCGTCAAAGAATAGAATGCACGGCCGTTTCATGTCCGCCCTGGAACAAAACAGATTAATTTCATTTAAAAATATAATTCTAATCTATTATATAGTTGGTAACAGATGATATAGCCATAGGTAGCACAAAACACCGAGGAGTAAACCGGTTCTCGAATAAAGGATAAACAGATGTTTCACGCAAAAACTATTGATGGATTCGGATGAAACTTGGCACATATATAGTTTATAACCTGGATAAATACATAGGATACTTTTTATCTCGGGGCAATTATACATCCCTGGAGAACGCGGCTGAAATCGCGGCGTCAGAATAAGTAAATAAAAAAATGCCCACATACTTGTCGAAAATATCCCTTACTGCCTTCTCGCTCTGGCCTATATACTTGGAGAGCAGTTCGGGACCCTTGACTGTGATCATGTGCATGTTGGCGAGGCGCGCCAGGCACGAGCCGATGTGCGACTTGCCCGTGCCCGGCGGCCCGTACAGCAGCACCCCGCACGACTGCGCCGGGAACAGCGCCGGGTACTGTTGGGGAGCATTACTTCACATCAATATTGTATGGGAAGCACTCGTTGCACTTAATAAGGTAGGACCTCTTTATATACCACATGGGCCGACAAACAAGCGCACGGCCCATTGATGGTAAGTGGTCACCGCCGTTGTTTTATTAGATTAAAGAAGATGTAGTAGAGCTTTAGCTTAGTGCAGAGTTCGTTACGGGAAGTACTATCATTATACTAACTCAGCACTACGGAAGATCAGCGCTGGCTAACTACCAGCATCATGCTGAGTTGGGACCATTTTATGACAATCCTTATGTTTTCTTTTTTTAGATATATGTATTAATTTATATTATTTTTTTGTTTTTTTTATATTATGTTTTTTGATTGTTATTATTTGCTAATTGTCTTAAATGAATGTTTTTTCTTTCTTTCTGTTTTTTTCTTTCACTACTGTATCACGGTAAAAATAGGTATGGTACCGGTGTACAAGTGTACAAACACTACAACAATCCATAGTATGAAAGACAAATGGCACTGTAGCATATAAACTGCTGTAACATTCAACTCATAGTCTCAAAAATATATATATATATATACACAGTGAGAACAATGTCTACCGGATTTTACTAGTCTCTATCCCTATTAATTAATATTGTAAATGAGAATGTAAGTTTGTCTGTTATACTTTAAAGCGAATACTTAATTAGAAGTAACATAGGATACTTTTTGTGCCGGGAAACTGTTACATCCCTCGGGAACGCGGGTGAAACCGCGGGGGATAGCTAGTATAGTATAAAACAATGTCGCTTTCCGTCGTCTGAAAGCATCTTTAACGCTACGCAACAGACTTTGATACGGTTTTCATAAATAGACAGAATGATTCAAGAGAAAGATTTATATGTAGGTATTAGTATCTACATCGCACCCGTACGAAGCCGGGGGGGTCGCTAGTATAGAATAATATAACTTACCATAATGGGCCAGAATATGCACTCGGTCAATTCCTGCTTGACTTCCTCCAGTCCACCTACCGGGCCCCAGATATCAAAGGCGTTGGCTTTTTCCACGTCCTTTGTTACGTCTTCCACCAGTCGAGGTTTCGGGTCCTCAGGTTTTTCTTCTGTAAATATATTTTGATAATTATATCAATTGTGTTAAAAAATATTCATAATACAGTGGTGACATTATTTGTTACTTTTTCACAACTAAATTTGTAAAAAAAAATTGATAAAATTTGGCATGCATGTAGCTTATAGGACGGAAATGAATATAGACTATTAGTGTGGGACGGAAGCTACAAACAAAATATATTATCTGTTCATGAAAACTTTCAGACAGACAGACAAAAATTCAAAAAAGGTAATTTATGATTATGCTTTGTATGAGTCGAAGTATTTATTTGCATATTGGAGACACAGAAACCGCCAAAATTATAAAACGGTTATATTTTTGATTACGCATCAGTTCACCTAGAAGTTTTGTACTTGGCATTTACTATCAAATGACAAACAGGCATTTCAATTACATTTAATGGTTGGTATTGACGATTTATTCCACAATCACTTACTTTTCTTTTTAACAGCTTTAAATATCTTCCTATTGAGATAATCTGTGATGTCTCTGACACTGCTGCCCGCGGTGTCCATAGACAACTTTATGACGTCATCATCGTCGACCTCAAACTGCTCCCGTATTTTATCGTTCAGCAAGTGCTTGAACAGTTCTACTCTTTCATCCTGCAAGTTTGAACTGTGTCAAAGAAAACCCTTCTATAATTAAAATTTAAAAAACTTATATCAAATAGCCCTTCACAAGCACATATGAATAGTTTGACTCTGATGAGCCGGCAGTTTATTCACCACCGTCAATCGCCTATATCACTAGAGAATATTTTCTTTTTTATACCAAATGGGCCGACACACAAGCAGTCGGTCCACGCGATGGTAAGTGGTCACCGCCACATATGGACATTTGCAACACCAGGGGCATCGCCAATGCGTTGTCGACCCTGAGACGTGAAGTTATTAAGTCTCATGTGCCTGTAATTTTAGCGACCCTTAGTAACCGCAACTCAGTAATGCAAGTCCACTACTACTCTACGACAAACTCTGCACTAAAATCTCTACAAATTCTATAACGAGAAGCTTTTGTACTTTAATATTTTTTCATCAACAATCGAATATCCAATCTACACATATCATTAATACTTTCATTCATTCATTCAATCATTAGTACTTCCCTAGACGAACTCTGCACTAAGAGCTCTACTGCTCATAATGTAGTATTCTAACAGGGAAAGAATATTTGAAATCATATAATAAGTTCAGGCATTTTCTGGGTAAGCGTGCTACATCCTCGGCCTCGTCGTGACTCCTTCTGGAGTCAGTCGAAGGCCAAACGCAAGCCCATTCCTAATAAAAAAAAAAAAAAAAAAAAAAAAAAGACATTACCATCTACTTACGAACTTTACCTCTTTATAATATAATTATAGATTTTACTTTTTAAATAAAAATACATGTAAAATTTTAAACATACTTGTTCAAATTCGGGTAGATCAAAATGCGCTGTGAACAGTGGTTTCCCACTGAAATGGCTCAATGTTGGATGTAGAGCCTTCACGCTCAGAGACGTCATCAGCACGCACACACCCGAACATGTTTGCAGTAGATGTTTTATTACTACTGCTAACCTGAAAAGTAAACAATAAAGTAATCATATAAATTGAAAATTATATGCGTCGAATATAGAACCTTTTTGTTTTCAACTCTTTTAAAATCTGCAAAATAGCGAAGAGTTAATATAAGTCCTTCGCTCTCAATGCTACTATTTATACATACTAATCTAATATACATTATGATTATTTAAAACCTACTTCAACAGTTTTAAAATTATAGGACAATCAAATATAGGATAAAATCGTCTTCCAAAATATTATTTCATACTTTGTTACAAGTCAAACAAAATCGTGTTTTTTTGACGATTTTGTTTGACTTGATTGTTTGATCTTAAAATGTATTTTTAATGTAAATGTATATTTAAATATATTTTAATATAAATGTTAAATTTTAAGATCAATCACACATTCCAGAAAATCATCTTAATTAATATCTAGGACCATTCTTTACACACGGCCATCTGATCTCAAATTAAACATAGGTTGTACTATGGAAACAAGATTTGACAGGCTTGGTGGTTAGCGACCCTGACTGCCGAAGGTCGCGGGTTCGATTCCCACCCAGAACAAACATTTGTGTGCATGAACATGTCTGTTTTATTCTGTGTCTGGGTGTAAACATCTATATAAGTATGTATTTAGAAAAAAAAGGAGTATATGTAATATATCAGTTACCTGGTTTCCATCGCACAAGCTCTGCTTAGTTTGGGACTAGATGGCCGTGTATAAAGAATGTCCCATGATATTTATTTATTAATGATCAATTTTATATTACATATAGTATCTCTTTCGAAATGCCTATTTACCCTAATTGAAGGTAATTTGATAATTGTTGTGTGGATTACACTTCATAGTAGGGTAGTAGCTTCAGTAACTTTAAATTTGACCTTCATAAGTGCCTTCCGAGGACCTAAACTGAATAAATGGTTTTTAATTTTGAGTTTTTGAATAGAACAGGGACGTAAATGTCAAGGCAAACCTTTGATAATATGCGATGTCCTGCGGCGAAGCCCCTTCCATATTAGGTGGCACCAGTGAATCTACGTCATCGCAAATCAGCACCGCTGGACTGTGCTCCTGGCACATCAGTATAGCCTTCCCCAGCACTTCAGGTATATCCTTACGACCCTTTAACGATCGACAGTGAAGGATGTGTGACCAAACAGTGAGTTCCTTTTGAATTATGTGGCAGAGTGAGGACTTGCCTGTGCCACTTAAACCTGGAAAAAATGTACTTTAAGTGGCTGAGAGTGGTGGAGGGATCTAAAGATTTGGGGATATAATATTGATTCAATAAATAAAAAACAATAGCAATTGATTTTTTAGAAAAGAATGCTTCACGATTTTAGATCCATATTTCATTATAAAGGTTGCTGAAATTATTTAATAGGGTCTTTACGTTTATTAATCTATAGGTATTAATAAAATAAAGGTGCCGCGATTATTAATTTGAACGCGCTTATCTCAGGTACTACCAATAAACTTTTTACTATTATTTTTGCATTTGATTGGCCTCTTCTTAAGTTATTTAACTTATGAGCCGAGACCAATGTAATAATTACAGAAAAAATGGTAAGCGAAAACAAAGGAATAGCGCGGGTGAATCCGATCTTTTGCATAGACATATTTCATGGGCCAAAGAATACATGGGCTACTACCTAAACTGCGGGGAATATATGAACCAAAGTTGATTCAACAATATAACAATATTTTAACAGCTACAAACACTTACCGGTAATCAAAACATTGCTCTTAATTTCCGAAATGCCTTTGAAAGTAGCCTCTCTATGTATCTCAAAGTACAAATGCGAAGTAGCTTTATCAACTAACTTCTCTATAGATTTCACTGTTCTACAGTAATTCTTATAATCATACTCTAGATTAGATAAAGCAGTCTTTGGAAGCACTAAATCTGTATCATTTAAACATTTAGCTGCAAGAGTACATTGTCTAAAAGATTCCGAATTTAACATTGTATACTTCAATTTGTCTGGTTTCAATTTAAACTGTAAGAAGCCATTGGTTATCTCAGCATTTTGCTTCACAATTCCATTGTTTATTAGAAACTTTTTACCAGAATGTGTATATGTAATTACACAGTTCTTAAACCTTTCTAAAACATCAATTTCTGCCTGTACTTGCTCTGTATACGTCACAACTTCTATATGATCTGGTTGTTCTAAACTATCACCAATTATGGTAAATATTATTCTCATTCCATTTTCTATATTTATAATAGCATTTAAAGATTTTGGTATTAATGCTGTTGGAATATTTCTGTTATATACTTCTCTACACAGACTTCTGAATATAACATTGTCTATAGGTACTATCTCCACACACAAATCATTAATTTGATTATTATTATTTTCAGTATCATCTTCATTATTGTCTTGTATAATAGAAGGTATATTCTTCATTGTTGCTAGGATAACAGTTAAATCTTTGTACTTAGCATCTATTAGGTCTTCATGAATGAAAACTGTGTAGGGATGTATCAAATTCTTTTTGCCATCACTATCTATAGGTATTGCTCTTAGGAGTAATTGTTTCGGTACGTTTAAGTATGGACGTAGCATTCCATCATTAATATGACCTATATTATGAAACTTGATGTCTTTCTCTGTAGAGGTGTTTAGAGGAGTTTTTTGTAAAGAACCATGAATATTATTAAATGGATCGACTTTAACTATAATTCTGCTGTGATTGACGAGCATGCCGGTTTGTTTTGGTGTGAATACTATAGGGAGTGACGCTGATATCCAAACAACTGCTCTTTGGTTGGCCACTACAAGCCTCAATTGATCTAAGATACGCATTTGTAGGAGTTCCACATTGAGTTCCTGTAATCAAGAAATAATATGAACTCTATAGTGACTAATCTCTGATTAGATTATTTGTTTTAAATTTCATTTTTCTATAAGATTTTGTCTGAATGTTTTATGTATAATTTGTACTACTTTCTATTCCGACAATTTGATATTCCATTTACTTACCAAAATCTCCTGATCATCAGGACTGTCAGTATCCACATAGAGATCTTCCAGCACCTTCACATCACCATATGGAGACACAAATACCTCGCTACCCTCTTCCAAGCCCAATAACCGGCTGTGTATGGGATTAAATGCTATGTGACCTTCTGAAATATTACCACTGAACACTGCCCATAGTAATAGATGCTTGTCTTTTGATAATACTTGAACTGATTGTGTCTGTAATATAAACTATGTATTAGTACATATTTTATAGAACCTAAGAGATATTTTTATATATGGTACCTAGGTATATCAGTAATCTGGTTTCTGCTAAGTTTGGGATCAAATGGTTGTGTATAAAGAATGTCCCAGTTAATATATTAGGTATATGGTTAAGTTTTTTTACACAGCTTTACAGTTGTGACCTAACTTATTTATTGATACTATTCATGTGTAAATGGCAGACAATAGATATACTGTCAAACCCTTGAATGTATTTGGAATGTCAACTTTGATGGTACATAAGGGGAGTTCCAACTATAATAATTTATTATGAGCTACATTAATCAATCTCTCTAACGTAGTTAAAGGCCAAGTGAAATTTACTACCATTTATTGCATAAAAAATACCTAAAACAACAAAGAGGTAACCTCAAAATATTGTATTAAAGTTCTAGATATCTAAAACAGCCTAATTCACACCTATGAATTTCAAAGAAAAATACTCTTTATTGCTTCTATGCTAAGGTCCATCTATTGATCCAATGGTCAATTATATGATGCTGCTGATGAACCTTATCACAACGCAATAGGGTTCAATTTTCTATAATACTCTTACCTGTCAAAACGGGTCTCTTATTTCGACAACCTTAACCAATATTCTATGATATAAATTACGTATTAGTTTACTTAAATCCAGCCAATACTTGGTTGGAATAATTATCTATTAAAATTCTTACCTGATCATTGTTTGTACTGTACTTTGGACTGATGTATGCAAAGCAAGTTTTTTCATGGATTAATACAACTTTAAGCCTTACACCACCTAACATTTTTATAGACAGATAATTTGGAAAGTAATCTTTCTAATGTTATTATGTCCGTTTTTATGAAATTTAACAATATAAGGAATCATATAGAAATATTGCATGAAAACAAACTGAACTCGCTCAGTGACTGACAATTCATGTTAACTAACCGTGGTTCATAGACTTTTCATCAGCCTAAATTTAATTTCAGCATGAGTTTTCTGAAACTATAATGAAACGCTTATAATTTTCCTATACTAAATTAATTTTTATGTAAGCATTTCGATTAATTAGGGCTTATTTTTTTTATTCAAAGTGTTATTTGATTTTTATTTACTCAAATGCTATTTTATAATGTTAATTAATTTTCTAGTTATTATTTCCAACACAAATATTTTTGAGCTAGCTACGAACCACCTTATTTTAAATAACAGTTCATTCTGCGTAAGATGTAATTTTATTTTTAGAACAATAAATGCCTTATTAACCTACCCCTAAGCCACCTACGAGAAAACAAAATAATCTTTATAAAGCATTTATACATTATAATCAATTATACATTCTTCAATTTGTTTTGATAGAATATCAAATATATTTTTTTATTCTGCAAACCGTTATTCAATCAACATAGTAAAAAGGAACGCAATCCCCTCCATTACCATCATTGGACCGTTCACGGACCAATAGCATTTCAAAGCAGTTCAACGGTTTTTGAAGACGTTCATAATCCGGTGTCTTGTTGAATTTATCTAAAATTTGGATGTAATTTTACATTGTTTATCCATTATCAGGCCGTGCATCTCGTAAAGTGACCAAATTATAACTAAAAACGGCACCGGCCGTCGTATAAGTGTGAGTATTTTCTAACGTTAGAAAACCGTTTGACGCCGTGTCGATGTTCGCTTGTTTTGCCTCCATTTTTGGTCGTTAGACGTGAAGATTTTGAAACGGCTTGTTTACGTTTGCATGGTATCTCGTGTGTATATGTTATATTAACGGCAAGAAACTGATGTAATTTCACCACGTTGATGCAGTGCACGTGATAGTAACTGATTGTTTCAGTACCTCTCGCAATGGCGCCAACAAGGTTGGCATCAAAGCCGATCGGCGTCAATGAGAACCTAAACGGCATATTAGGACACGGAATAACGACGAGGAGTAAGCAGTTGGCTTCTCTGAAGAGTCACAAGGATAGTTTGAAAGTTCCAAACAAGAGAAAAGCGGACAGCCCTCTAAAAGATGTGACAGCAAAAAGAGCGGCGTTTGGTGACATCACTAACGCCTTCAACAAGTCCTGCGTTCCCCATGACAAAGACAAGGTCATGGTGGTGAAGAAGGTCACCGTTGAGACCAAAATGCTTCCCACAGTTAAGGTTGTTAACTTCATTTTTTTTTACTAAAACATATGAGGGTAGCCTATTGATTTCATAATTGTAACTATAAGTTCCCTAGGTAATCATCATCACAGCTCGTTAGATGTAACCTATAGCTGGTGACCTTAAATTTGCCTAAATAAATAGGTCATTGAACTTTCCCCCCAAAAAGTAATAATGCCCACATGACTGCCAACTCAAGACAATTTTTTTATTGCAACATATACAACTCCTTCATATTACTGTTTGATTATATACATTAACAAGCATACTCTGGATGATTGGGGGTTCATCATAACATAGAAGATATCATAATTTTACTTCAACATCTCAGCCATATTTCCCTTAGATTGATATAACAGAGGATACATTTTGAAACAGCCTGAAAGCTTAATTATATTGTCAATTGAGTTGTTTACTTTTAATTTCCCTTGACCTATTTCTTTTAAATCTTTGTAATTTGTGCTACATTCATTGAGTTGTAACTACTGATACTGACTTTTATCTTGTATAATTGTCTCTTGTTAATACTTATTATTAACAAATAATTTTGCTTCAGTGATATTATTTTTAAATATTATCTGAGAAAATCCACTGCAAAATATAGGTATCTGTGCTACAAATGGAAGTATACATTCTTTTGGAGAGGTAAGGGTACAAGCAGCGGATATGCAGGCTTTATTACTAGCATACTTTAACCATTTCAGTCTTAATGGTTAGTATTAGTGTCACTGACCACTGTTTTTCAGATGGTGTAATTAAAAACAGTGCTTTCTTTCAATTGTTGGTTGCACTTGGTTGGTTGATAATACACATCTTCTTTGACAAAGACTGAATACAACATTTCTCTGCACATCATAAAGTCATTACTAAAATATTAGTATTATTATGCATTTTACATGTATGATATGTGGAACTGAAAGAGTTAAATGCTTAAATTAGAAGGGTAAATTCTTCTGCAGTAGGCATTGATTAACAGTTAATGATATAACTTGAATAATTAGGCATATTTATGTTATCACTTTGTAATTGTCCATATTTCTTATAACTGTTATTTTTATGTAAAACTGTCTTCAGACTACAATCTACCTTTATATAAACATTAACAATATGATATTCTGGGACCAAATGTCCCAGAATATCATATTGTTAATGTTTATCACACATGGCTTTAAGTTTTTAAACTATGTAGATCTTATGTTAAGGAAAATGTTTAATCTTGATAGTGTAAATGTTGCTATACACCAGTTATTTCATGGTTAGATAATATTTAACATGAGGGGTAGTAGCCTCCCAGAAGGACAATTGGGTAATCTGCAGCTGGACTGTATCAACTGTGGTTTTCCAGCTAAAACCTATGCTCATAATAGCATTCAAACTTACTTTTATTACAAAATGCCATTTTCCTACAGACTACTTTGATGGCTAATTTACTGCAATTTCCACATCTTAAATTTATATTTGTACCTAACATTGAAGACACATCAATGTGTTCACAAATGTGTTTTGTGTGTGGAACAAACCCATAACCTATGACTTGTCAGTTATAGTATCTATCCCCCAAACTAACCCACCCTCTAGATGTCTCTTGTTCTCCTGTTTATCTCTCATATGGAAGAGAAAGATTATCAATCAGTTTGAATGTACATATTCTGGAATATAGTATTAATTCTTCAATAAACTTAAAGTGAAGTAAAATAACTTGTTCTTTAAATATTTGCAGATGGCTATGTTATGAAAAAGGTTAAAAATCAAAAATTTTCTCATAGGTACACCATAACTTTGTAATGAATAACTTTGAATAATTTTAGAGTATCAAACCTCAGACTACACTAAATGGCAAGACTTCAAAAGCTAAAACATTTCAAAGAGTTGCAACAAATGCTATTGAGACTGTTCAGAAGCACTTTGCAAAGGATCCACCCAAGCCGGTGGCAACTAGAGCTCAAAATGGCATCCTTAAGAACATTGAAAAGAAAGACAAGACTCTTAAAGAGCAGAACCAAAGTCAGACCTCTGTGAAGTCAGCGAGGAGTGATGTCTCTGGGGAGCCATCACTTTATATGACTGCTTTGGAAAATATGTTAGTATTATTTTATATGTATAGAACATCCTTGCACTGCAAATGGCACTTAGTAATTGATGATGTGTCTAATTGTGGTAAGCTCACAAAGCCTGTGCAGACAATATATTCTCAACTATGGGGTTCCTTCCATGCTACTGTATACATTTTGTGAGTGTCCTAGGAATGGAGAAGCTAAAGTTTTAATAACTGCAAACTTTTGAGTAAAAAAATTTGCTTATCTATACTAATATTATAAAGTGGTAAAGATTGTGAGGTTTTAGGGGGTAATCTCTACATCTACTGAACCCATTTCAAAAATTAATGCACCATTAGAAAGCAATTTAAATCTTTGCTGTGTAACAATCTCACATTTTATTCCCTTGTCTTCACTGGAATGGAGACTATGTGGAAGAAACCACTGGGTCTTATTTCATACCTACTTGCAGAAGTCCAGCAGAGACTACTAAAGATGGATACAAGACAATCAGCGAGAAGCTAGATAAGGTTAATTTAGATGACTCTGTCAAGAAGTCTCTAGATGATGAGACTGACACACCACATAAGACTCCTGCCGGAGTCCCTGACTTTGACCAAGAGAACTGGACTGATCCATTCCAGGTGTCCAACTATGCAATGGATATATTTAACTATTTGAAGGGTAGAGAGGTGAGTTCAATTATTTTATAGTATATGTATTTTATTGTTCACTAGCATTACTGGAGTCTAATGTTCCCAGGAATAAAAAGTATCCTATGTTTATCAAAAACAACTATTCTACTTTTCTTTATAAATCCTTTAAATCCCTCAACTGGTTACAATCATATAAACACAAACTAGTAGATTTTATTTTGATGCTTAAATTCAGGCTCTCCATAGCATCTGTCTTATTGACTTGACTGAGTCATCACATTCAGTTCGCTACTAATTATTCTAGCGCCTCTTCCCAATCGACGATTATCTCCAACGCATGGACGGCATCACCACATGGATGCGGGCTCTTCTCGTCGACTGGATGGTGGAGGTCCAAGAGAGCTTTGAGCTCAACCACGAAACCTTATACCTAGCCGTCAAGCTGGTGGACCTGTACTTAACACGGTCTACCAAGAAGCAAGTGCAGTCGGATCAGCTGACGAAGGAGGAACTGCAGTTGCTCGGAGCCTCTGCGCTGTTTATTGCTGCTAAGTTTGATGTGAGTTTGTTGGAAACATAAAAGTACATGACAGAAACTACCTATCGAGTGTGATTGCTGATTGATAGACTAGGCCAGTGGTTCCTAATTGGTGCAACGCGAAATTCAGGGGATCCCTGGAAGGGTCACCAAACAATTGTATTCAACTGTCGTACATCAAACCTAATTTTAGTGTTTTAAATTATAAAACTTCAAAAATAAACATAGTAAATCCCTTTAAAGAGATGAACAAAACATACCGTCTTGTGTGTTTTATGACATTATTCTGCAAGCTAGACTACTTGGTTACAATACAACACAAGCTTCAATGTAAAAAAAATAAGGTATTTGTTTCCAGGAGCGCATCCCACCCCTAGTAGACGACTTCCTATACATCTGCGACGGTGCGTACTCGCTCAGCCAGCTCCTCAAGATGGAGATGACCATCCTGCGCGCTGTGGACTTCGATCTCGGCATACCTCTCTCGTATCGATTCCTGAGGAGATATGCGAGGGTGAGTAGTGTCTTTCACTATCTGTTGTTTAGTTCTTTTTTTATGAAAGAAGTTTTACAAGCACCCAGACTGTCTTAATAGAACAAAACAGTCTTAACTCTTTCCTCAAATGAATGTCATGTTGAAACTAAAATATCAGAGTCCCATGACCCAGAAGTATATTCGAGACGCAATGATACATTAATTACGAAGATAAAAACTTAAATGTTTGACGTGTGTACGTCAGTGTGCGCGGGTGTCGATGCCGACGCTGACGCTGGCGCGGTTCGTGCTGGAGCAGTGCCTGCTGGAGTACTCGCTGCTCGAGCACTCTGACAGCAAGATGGCGGCCGCCGCGCTGTACCTCGCGCTCAGGATGAAGTCGCTCGGCTCTTGGACGCCCACCTTACACTACTATACAGGTACCTATTCCGTAGGTTTTTCTGTAACGTTTTCGTAGCTCGAATAAGTAAAGAAGAATTTGATTCCTAGCTACAGTAATCAGTATACATCAGTCACCTTTATTGTAAATTTTTTTAAGTACATTTAGTCTCCTGCAAAACATCAGTTATCTGATTTTTAATGTACAAGCAAAATAGGCACTTAATTTAAAATAAAGAAATCTTATACATTGATTTATAAACTCAATTTGTAAGGGATGATGTAAGTATATGTCCAGAAATAAACTATCTAGTGCAGTTGCTGAAGCGACCGTGATTGTCGGAATTTAACTGAAATAGTTAGATACTATAGGAAACACAGCAATACAAATGGTCTACTCCTTCATGGTGGTCATAGGTGCTGTGTGGTAGTACTTACCCGGACGAACGCTTCACTAATAACTATACTACATACTACTCAACAACTACTGAAATAACAATAATCTCTTCTCAGGTTACACGCTCAAAGATATCCTACCGATCGCGATAGCACAAAACGCGACGCTGCACAAGAAACCCAAGTCTGCGATCAGCACCGTAAGGAACAAGTATTCTCATACGATATTCTTTGAAGTAGCCAAAGTACCTCTAATCGACGACTCTGTATTAAACAGCTGAGATACAGCGCGTGGCACTTTACATACTGTAAAAAGCATACTAAGGTGGGTCCAAATCATTTAAAAATACAATTTTGTGTGTACCGTGAGTGAGTGGACAAGCGACGATTTGGTATTACAAATTACAGCCAAGTAATCTGTCAAAATAATTGTGTTTGACGTTTTTTGTTTCTGACGATACGTCGCGCCATATTTATCGAGTCTTCAAGGCGTCTAACTCATCGCAGCTCAAAATAAGTTACCGTGGTGGGAGTTAAACTGCGTGAATTACGCTTATAGTTAAATGGTGGCTAATGACCGTGGTCGCACCGACACGGTAAAAGAAAGTTGCAGTCACATTGTTTCATTGTTAAAAAAAACCCCTAAACTGAATATCGAGATCGAAATGTACTGGCCACTGATACAAGGTATCTTGTGTGGAATACGGAAAATCGGTACAAAATATGCTGATTTTATGCTACCGCCGCGGCATAGTATTTTCAGCTGCGTGCTTGGTTAATTTTGAAATTGAGATGTTAGTAAAAGCCACAATTTTACATAATTATTTATGTATTTTTTTATACTTAATTGCTTATTATTTATTTTTTTATTTCAACATGTGTCGCTCGTCCATGAAGCTATAGCCAAATAAGAATTGATAGCTTGTGTTACTTAATTATTATTATTGTAATGTTGCTGTCGATGTTACTGTGTGAAAGAAAGATTTGATGCTTGCAAGAGTCCTTATAGTTTGTATAGAAATTGTCGACCATTCTTTGGAGTCTAATTACCACAAAGTTACAGTGGATCAAATACGTAATAAAAGCGATGTTTCTAAACAAATTATATCAAGACCCCAGATGTAATGTAAGGTGCCACTTTGGCATGTTAATTCTTAAACATAAGTAGTTTGTTTGACATGTAATGGTAGACAAATTAGTTCTTGCGGTTGGGTAACCGATACCCATGTGTAGAATGCACTGCCAATCTTGATATGTTAGGTAGTGAAGATCTAGATCAATTAAGTATTAATACGAGCAAACGTTGCGCGATTGAAAACGACTGTTAAACGTTTATGCGAAGTTAATTTGAAAATTTCGATGACACGAAAATATGTAATAAAGACTGATATGTTTGTTTGCACATGACGGAGGTAAACTTGAGGATTTGTTACCTCATACGTGAAAATTGTCTCGCTATATCATAATTCGATATGTGCCATTGTATATTTATGGCATACAAATTTGACGGAAATTAAATTGTATCCTACAATACAACATGAATTTTAAACACGGCGAAACTAAGTTTCCTTAAACAATTTTGAACAAAAAAAAAGTGAAACCAAAATCCTTATATTATATAATTATCAGCTCAAACCTCAATAGCATATTGTACCAAAAAGCAATACCTTATAAAACCCACATTCCAATATTGTTTTCCCGCATTGTCGCTTATTATTTTAAATGCAGTCTTCCTATATAGTGTTATAGGTAATTTAATCGGCTAAAATGTAGCAAATTTATTGTAACGACTATTTCTCGCTTAGAATGTGTATTTTGTACACTATTCTTGCAGCGTTATGCTTAATATTTGTACATTGCTAAGTAATTGATAATACTTACGTGTTAGTTAGGCTTATTATTACGAATTTTAAGGTAAATCCTTTAATTGTAATGGCTTTAGAAACTAAAATATGGTTACGATATTGTGCTACCTGTCGTTAATTCTTTAGTTTTATGTGCAATTTGTCTTAGACCTCATATTATGTGTTATGCAATGTGCCAAAAATACATTGCGAAAATTTAATTAATCTATTTCTTTTCATGAAAGAAGCTCTTGCTATGTTCACGCCCAGCTGCCTCTTATGTGGCGTCTTAGTGGCTATTGAGGTTGGAATATCAGTTATTGTTGACTCTTAAGTACTGGGAATAAACTCAACGTGGCCAATCAGGCGTTAGATTTTCGCAAATAATAGTACGCATAGTACATAATATCACTTCAAATAGAATACGCTTATTAGTGTCCGTGCAATTTCCGACAGGTGGTACCAACAAATTAATTAGACGGTATAAAATGTCAACATGCGCCGGATGTGAAACGTCTTTATACATCAATATGTATTATTAGCAAGCTTTGCTAATATTCTTTTAATTATAATTATTATTATTAATGGATTTTTTGTAATGTTTTAATATAATTAATTTACATAGTAATTATTGTGAGATTATTTCATCGTCATTGTCTTATGTTTTGTAATTTATCACATTTTAAAGAGTACAAAATATTGGAATGTTATTATAATGTTGTTCGTTTAATAGTAAGTTTTAGATTAATTATCACTTTGAAAACTGTTTTTTCTTGATAACATTTGTCGTCTTAATTATACAAGGTTAATGTAAACTCTGAAATGTAAATAAAAGTGATTTTGGTTTGGTATTATGGGGTTTTATATTCTAATTTACGACAACTCGTTCTATTAGATGGGAATAAAATAATGTTATTTCATCTCGAATGGTACGATTTACTAATCGTACTAAGCCTAACTAGATTAACGGATCTGTACAGTTTAGTAAATTAAGATCTGTTTCGCTACTTATATTGCTGACCGTTCCAAATGAGAAATTCTTAATTGGTTACGATTCTGTTAATGAAAAATTACAATCTGTAACCTGAGAAGACTTGCACACGTCTAAATATTAACCCTGAAAAGTGGCGTGAAACGAAGGGTTTTACTTAACACTGAGTGGTAAAAATTTAAAATCGCACGGAGGGTTCTGTACTATATCAGTAACTTGTATGCAATAAGATTAATTTGTGTAGCCTAACGATATGAGCCATCTTTAAACGTTTTTGATAAATAAAAAAACACTTTATAGAAAATACAACTAAAAAATAAATTGAAATTAAAGAATAGTGTAAATAAGAAAAAATGTTATTTTATTGTAAAAAAAAAGCGTTCGGTGCATGATGTCAATAGTTAAAAATATTTTATTGACAGATATGTGTAGAAGGATTACCATTTTGATAATATCTTAAACAGCACCTCATGCTTTTTTTACAATATATATTTTTTTTGTTATTAACACTATTCTTCATTCCAATTTTTTTTATTTATTCTCAATAAAATCGTGTTCCTTAGTTTTTTTAACTATTTATATATTTTTTTAGTAAATCGCTAATCCTGATTATCCTAGTAAGGATAACGGGTCTAACTAGAAAATATTGAATTTTCATCGGTCCTCGATAAATCTACAAGTTTGAATGAAATCTGACCGTTTAAAGTGGGTCAAAATCGCCCCCAAAGGACTCTGTTACAAACATACTGGTGAAGCAAATGAAAAGTGAGTAAAAATAAATCGTTTTGGAACGATGTGCGTTCATGACAGTACTTGTACGCTTCGCAGCGACGCGCCACATCCTGTTTATTACCGTTGTACACTAATACCTACACTACTGCAAAACGGCACATCAAAAACCATTTTTGTACAGAAACTTCTGCAAGAGTAAATCTCACGGGGAAAAATCAAAACAAAAAAGGTTATTCATGTTGTGATTTAATCACATTTGAAAACAATTTATTTTCTGTAGTCACAAAATCATCAGACTCTATTTGCGATATACATACAAAAATTACAAAACATACCTACTGAAGATCCATAGGTACATGTAGTGGGACAAGAAATTGTTGGCTTAAACAATGGGACAAACTTGTCCTTAACAAATTTCATCAAAACATCGAACTACAAGTATTAGTTTCTTGTAACACTAAAGACCAAATTCGTCCGGCACTATTTGACCAAACTCTGTTTCCATAAAATAAATGCTCTATACAGCGAATAGATCAAATATAAATTTCATTACGCTGTCTACATCCGTAAAAAATCCAAAGGGTCATCCAAATAATTTACAGTCGATAGAAAACGAGGTAATTCCTCAAAATGTTCGACTTCAGATTGATAACGACCATATTCATAGATACAAATACTTGTAGTTTGTTCATTTCACTTAACATTAAAAAAAACTATGTACACAGCACAAAATACATAAAAATGCACGTAACAGCTCAAATGAGTTTAATTTCATGAGGTAATCAAGGAATCAAACATGTTATTTGTATTATTTTCGAGCGTATAAAAATAAAATCGATAGCTACTTTACAAATATTGTTTGTATAATGTTATTATTATTTTAGATGTATAGGTATACGAGTGGAAACATAGAAGTTCATGATTCTAAGCTAAGTATGCGCTCAATTGGAGAAGCGGAGAATAATCTCATGTTTTAACATCAATAGTTGTTTGTTAATTGGAATTTTATGCGCTGCTATACCGTTCATTCGATTTCAACAAAACTTGATCAACTAATTGACTGTACTTGCGCGAAGGTTATAGGCATAGTACATTTAACTTACAGCGGGTGGCGCGCGTTTTGTACCCGCCAATGTATTTGAAAGAACATTTCAAAATTCTTTATTTTTTTGCCTTTAGATATCATCAGTTTCAATAAATTTATACACACCAAGAAAATAAATATCGTTCTCTCTACTAGGTAACACTTTCAAAGTCTAAGTCAGACTGTTGTTATATCTTTTGCGGCAGCAGCGCGCCAGCTACCAGCTAAATACTAAAAACCCTCGTTTCCAAATGTACAATTTAGTAATTATCAAACAAATAAAGGAGCCCAAACTCGAGTATTAGCCATGGAAGTGTTCCACTATTCACCTCCCGAGTCCATCATCAGATCAGCTCGATGTTATCAAATTATTTTATCGTCATCCGAATCCCACATATATGCGAATTTTCAAATCGAGAGGACAATTAGAAGTATCAAATACACTTCCAAGATTTTATCACATACATTGTTAATTACAAGTGAAGGTTGGCGTGTTAAATAAAAAAAGAAAGCATGGTAAGAATTAAGTCTTCACTATCTCCATCTTTATTTATTGAACTACAGAAAGAGACAGAGCAATCAATGTTTTATTGTTGTCTCTGAATAGGGTAGAATTCTCAGCTACATTTACCAACCATAACAAGATACAAACAACATTTGTATGCACAGCCTTTAGTTATATACAAACAATACCTCATTCGCGGAAAAACCAGTGTTATAAGACCTCAGGCTCAACCCGAGCGTTTCATTACAAACTTACATAAAATCGGCGGATATATTGCATGTTCAGTCAGCAGCATACACGCCCACTTGACCTCTATCGTCTACGCAATAACTACTATTATCAAATATAGTGTAGATCATCAGATATGCTGGCTATTGTCTATTATTATATATGGAAGTACATTACTTTGATGAGAATATTATTTAATTATAAGACTTTTCCTTTGGAGGTTTGTTTGACCACAATTGCGCCATGGTAACTAATGTGGTCGAAGATGGTAAACCCACACACAATACATTAAACACTAACTGGCTCTCCTAAACACAGTTGCTTGGCGACTGGTTTCTAATATGGGAGGTACTATAATGTTCTCTAACCCCAAGTCAAAAACATTATGAAAGTATCATTTAGTAAGCTTGCGTAGGTACGCTTGATAATTTTGCATTCATTACACGAATGGAATTTTAGTCTTACATTAAAGTGGTGTATTATTACACCCGGAATATCATAATCATATAATGTTATAAATAAATAATTCTCTCATCGTTATCTATTTATAAATCAAGTTATTTTCCTTTTAGGTCAGCCCTTTTAGTTGCGATTATTAATAAATTGTAGAATACCATTCAAATTCACTGCGCACGGGGCCCCGTTCACACCACGACATGAAAAAAATTAATTATCAACTCAAAGGGATTTCTCACAATGTCCATCAATTTATTTAAAGCCGACTCACACATACATACGTAATGGTCAAAGGATCATTTCAGTGGCAAAAAGTACGTAGTAGTCAATCAAAGGGAGTTGCAAATACCCGATGGCTACTACAGAATTCCAACCTTAACAGCATGTACTTTAAGTCTATTATGGTTCATCACTGCAATGCCGTGCAGACTCGGTACAGTCTCGATGCGAACAGGACCGATGCAATCAAACAATCAGTAATGATTAAATAAATCAGACAACAATTCCGCGTGTACCAATAATACATGACACGCCGTCGGCATAGTGTTACAACTACTTAACATTATAAATTATATACAATACAGCGTCCGATACATTGGACCGCGCCTAAATTATATTTACAATAAAGTTTTGTATGCTTTGGCTATCGATAGGGTACTAGGCAACTGTTCATTCCTATACTAAAACTACAAGTTCATTCTTTAGGAACTATTTGCTGTAGGCTACATCGTGTAAGTATTGGAACAAACCCGTGCGTATTGCACCCTATAATGAAATAGTAGGTATTGTGGCCTCAAATTGTCACATTCATGTAACAATTTGATTGCCATAATCAACCTATATGAAATTGGGATTTCGATTTGTTGTTACGAGGCATCCGCATTATGATATTCCGACGAGAATACAATTAAAATTAATACATACATCAGAGTATTAAATTTAATAATAATCACCTAATCAATATTGTTATCGAAATTAAACAATTTTGATCATAAAAAGACGCCGAAACAATTTTTAAATTAGCAATCCTCGTAATCCCAAATCAAATTCCCCGCACCACCACACAAACAAACTATTAGCTAGGATTAGGCGATTTGTGATTCTCCTGTGTGTCTTGCGATTCGTGTGGCGACTCGTTCATTGGCTGAGCTCTGGGCGATACCGGCCTGAACGTGCACTCGAGAGAATCCGAGTCCGGCGTCCCCGGCGTTGACGGCGTTAATCTGTCAGATGTGCACATACGTTTGGAAAGAGGTGAGTCTGATTCGTCGCACCGTCGCTTCCCGACGAGCATGTTGGGTCTGCTAACGGGACTGAAGCTCGACGCTCGGATGGCAATGGGTGACAGGCTCCGCCGTGTCGTGTATTTCCGCGTCGGTGATAGTGATACTACTGGTGAAAACCTGGTTGAGAAAGGACTTGAATTAAATGGGTGTTATCCCCTCTGTTTACATAATGGCAATTTTTTGAGAAGATACTGATAGAGCTCTCTCAAATGTACCTGTCGGAATACACTATTTAGTGCTTGGGAACTGACATTGCACTCCATATTACTGTCGAGATAGTAATTGGTAGAGTTTAATGCATTGCATTTCGTTTCAATACCATTGAATGCAGACTGCACTAGTACATCCACATTTCTCGAAAGAGTTAGGTGAACAACCTTGTCACCGCATCTGTGGCTCAGTACTTGTATTTTAATTGGTACTACATATGAGTAATATATTTTAGACTGGCTTCCATCCCGAGTTTCAGAAAGGTTTTAGCGACCAAGTAGTGTAAAGTAGTTTTAAGTATGTATAAGAAAACCGTAAATTGTTATGTTAAGATAATGGAAATTCGCGTGTCGCCTTTATTTTTTTTATTTTTATTTTTCTTTATTTGGGACAGCAACAGTCTTAAACTATAAAAAATTACATGGTTTGAACTTATAATTATGAGACCAATTACAGCTATCCACGTACTAAAATGGAATTCTTACCAATATCTTACATAACACAAGTTTGAAGCAAACAACAAATATAAGTATGAATATTATACGAAAAGAAAGAAAAAAATACAATAATAACAGCTACATGCTTTATATTTATTTATGTGAGTGTGTGTGTGTGTGTGAGGGTGTGTGTGTGTATGCAGGGGTGTGAGGGGTTTATTATATATAGTGTCCGTTCGAACCTTCGGCTTCGGCTAATTTCTGTCCAAAAATCCACCACATTTTGGCCGAAGGTTTCTGGCCACAGCCGAAATCGAATGAACTGTTACGAATGCACGCGAGCGCGATTGAAGTTGCGACGTGTGGGGCGGCAGGGGACACACTGCGTTGCGCCGGCAGGCACTTATTATATTTGACGAGTTGCAAGGTAATTTGAATGTTCTACTTAAATTCTAAATGCGAAAGTTTGTGAAGATCGATGTATAGATGATTGTTACTCTTTCAGGCAACACAACTGAACGGATTTAAATGAAACCTGGAAAATAGATCATTTAAACCGCGATTAACACATAGAATACTATTCATCCCGGGAAATGTAACGGAATACGGGTGATACCGCGGGGGACAGCTAGTTGTTTATTTAGTCAACATAAACTTGAAAAATAATCATTTTTAGCCAACCTGACGAGAACCAATTATGTGATTTCGGACACTAATTACATCAGAAACTACAGGCTACAGCTAAATCTAGAAAACAATTGCTTACCTAGGTATCCTAGTAGGGGAGTTAGCGAGTCCGGACACAATAGTCAGGTCCTCGTATGACTTGTCCATCTGCATAGCGGTGTGTATCTCCCGCTCGTGAGCGACTTCACGCGTGTTGCTGACGTCCGCGCACTCCTCGGCGCGAAGTTGATTCACGCGAGGTGCCATGCGGGGACCCCACGCATTCTGAAATGATAACATACATAATATTATGATCGCATGTCCCCACTGTCTGGGAGCGTTTACAAGAGATATACGCGTAGATTATTGCCAGTATGCTTCTCTATATCCCTATACAATGCATGTTTAAGCACCAGATAGTGTACGGCGGAGTAAAGACAACGATATTTTTAAAGGGGCAACATTAAGTGTCGACTAATCGCGAGACTCCGAATAACGTCTTGATACATTTTTTTATTCCATGGAGACTTTATAACAATAATATTAAATATAAAAAAATCAACATCAGGTACTGCTATGAAATAAGCTTCATCTGTTGATCCCATGGTTAATTATATGATGATGTGAGTAAATGAAAGGTATCATTAAAGAATGAAGTTAATTAAATTAAAGGTCAAAAGGTATTTCTTAAATTCGGCAAATTGTAATGTAAAATATTGTATTCATTAGTTCTAAATTTACTCACAGCTACATTACTGACGTGTGGCGTTAGTGGACTGTAGCTGCCGCTATGCCGGCGCGTGCGAGACGCGAGATTGTTATTTGAAAACATGCTGAAGAACGGCGTATTCCTGTAACAATAGAATATTAATTTTCAATATGGGCATATTGAAAATTATAACTAATAAACGCGTTTTAAGGTAGTAATCACATACAAATCTCTGTATCTCAATTTTTTAAGCTATACATGTTGATCAACGCGAGCTTAGGCAAGATAAGTCGAGTCTACATGTTGACCGCATTTAGCCGAGTGTAGGCGATCGCCATTGACTTGTGCGAAAAAACTGACTATGTTCCGAAGTGAGACGAGTCGCGTCGAATGATCCCGAGAGCCAAGGCACACCGACACGTTTGACGACGAGCAATGAGCCAATGACGAGAATTGGCGAGGCTAGACCAAAGTGCTAGTTAGCGTTGGTACTCGCCTTCGCTCGGCGACCTCTGGCCAACACGTATAATATATTAGGGGTCAATTCTCAACATGAGAATATTACAGTCGGCAAGAAAAAGCTGCACAGATCCATGTTTACAGAACACCTGTACACTAAAACTAATCTGCCTGCCCTGTTCCCAGTGATTTGGGATTGACGTATGTTCATTTCTTCCAATTAACCTCTACTTGCCATCTCATAATTCACTCCCTCCTTATTATATCATCTCTCATACAATCCATACATTTCTTCTTCGTTCTTCCTTTACCCAAAAGCCCATCTACTACCATATTCATCTCTCTTTTAGCCTTATGTCTATAGCATGACAAACGGTTCTCTCATAGTTTTTCAGTCAGTGGCAATAATTGTCTTATACTCATTGCTGATCTAATCCATTCTTGTCACTCCACAGCGTTTATCATCCGTTCCTTTAAACTGCCTAACATTCAACAAGGAAGAAACGACGAAGAAACTCAAACTATGTAATTGACAATTTATAAGTTTTCGCGCACATTTTTTCAAAACACTTGTTTACTATACAGGGGTTTCGTAAATTTGATACAGTTTAGCTATTTATGTTGCCGGGTGTACAAAAGCAATTGATAAATCAATGAGTATTAATCAACCATCCATAGCTTACATAACACTCATAGGTGGTTATACCAACATTAATAACTATTGATAAATATGTTCACACATGAAATGTAACAATAATAAAATTTGAAATGGCATGGATTTATTTATATAACAATTTGTTTATTTGGATTGTCTACAGCAAAACATTCGCAATTGTGATATCTTCATCATGAGCAAATGTGGTAAAGTAGTAGTCTAATATGCCCGTTTTGACAACAAAAATGTTATAGAAAAATGAACCCTATGGACATAATAAATGGTTCATTATACCATAAATTATCGAATCAATAGATGAACCATATCTGAGAAGCAATAAAGATGACTTTTCGATGACATTCTTAGACGTCAAAAAGGGAATTTTATATCTCGACCACTTTAATGTTCCAGCCTCCTTTTAAACAAGGGAGAGTGGTGATACTCTACCTATAGAGATAAGATGACTATAATTAAGATTCCTAGAGCATGTTGTTTTCCTGGCATCGAATAAAGTGTCTGGTTGTTTTTACTAATTTTGACAAAGTTGTTAGTTTGTTAGTCAGATACCTACTCTTCTTCGATTTCCGTGCCACTGTGAGTTGCATACTAGACTACTAGAATAGAAGACTAAACACGTTTGTTTGATTCTTGATTGGTTGTAAATTGACACCAATATTATAAAGAAGTAAGTTAAGATCCAGGAGGTAATCTGCAAAACTTTCTTCCAATTTAAAAAAATCCTTCACTGATAAAAAAACTTCATTATTTTTGAGTGATAATAAGCTAACTATACCCTGACGAAACATTAATTTTCTCTGAAACATAGGTGACACCGTGAGAGGAAAGCTAGCATCTATATAAATATGTATATGTAAGACTAGGTATATTAGTTATCTGGTTAGCATAAGCTTGCTTATTATGGCCTCACATGACAATGAAAGTCAGTAAAGATTGTCCTAGGATATATATTCTGTGATCTAAAGTAGCAGTTGCAACTTAAATTAATGGAAACATAATACAGTGTAAACTCTTTATAACGAAACTCAAGGGACTGAGCATTTTTTGTCGTTATAGAGAGTTATCGTTATATGGAGTGAACAAAAAAAAACAAAACAAAGTGAACAAACCAACCAACTTGGGCTCACTTCAACGTTATAGGGAGTTTATCGTTATAAAGGATAACGTTATAAAGAGTTTACACGGTAACTAATAATATTGAATAAACTATTATTACCAGGCCTATTGTTAAGTTAAGCACTCCACTGTTATTTGCATTGCATGTTATATGCAAGTCACATTAGGATATTATATGAGTGATAATTGTGGGTAATGCTATAGACCTAGGGCTGCCATGCATCTGGTTTTCCCTCTATTTGTCCTAGTTTAGAGGGTGTCCAGGGAGCATCTGGAAGGGGTTTACATAGAGAGTCTGAGTGGACAATTTTTGTGTGTTAATTAGTGATATGCAGTGAAAAATTGATTCGTAATCGTGAACCATTAGAATGTAAATTATAAGTGTATAAATTTTTTAAAGTATGTCCAGATAAAAAACCCAATGTCACCTAAATGTCCAGGGCTTTTTAAGATTTTTGTCCAGTGTTGGCAATTTAGGTGATGGCAGCCCTAAATAGACCACACCTTATAGTCTATCTACTTTAAGAAGTCTCTTTTGACGTTTAAGAACATCATTGTAAAATCAACTTCAACTGAATATAAATAAGGTTCACCTATTGACCCCACAGTTAAATGTATGATGATCTTAATGAACCTATCTTAAATTGAAAGGGTACATTATCCTGTAACATTCTTATACGTCAATGGGGACTGCTTATGATGGGACTATAGTCATCAACTTAATCTTGCATCAATGATTGAATCTTGATTGTATCATTGAAAAAGAACATGTATACCTACATTATCAATTGATAAAATAACTGGTTCTATTAATAAAGAATTAATACTAATGTTTGCACAGTTCTCAGCATCTAACTGTTGTGGCGGATAATGGTATAAAAACAAACTCTCAATTTGAATCTGAAAAAAATAACTTGAGAGGTGTCAAGGGACACCCGGATGGAACGAAGATACGCATTGGAATTGACCAAAATGCTGAGTTTAGGTCCAGTGTTGAGAAAAACTTGCAATCTCGTCTTTAGTATTAGGTGAAGACCTATAAAAGATCAAGACTGTGCTAATAATTACTAATTTATAAATGGAACAGAATTTTAAACATGTAGCCTTTAAATAAATTATGAAAAAAACAAACCCAATAATAAACCATATCATTTAAATTTCGAAAAAAAGTGTCGTTACAACATTTCGTATGATTTTTTTCCGTCTAGCCCTTTCACGACGTGCGATAAGGAACTTCGTTACAATATTCCTTTTGAGAGGTTTTCGCGGATTACAGCCTCCCAGAATGCAGGTGAAACCGCAGGGGACAGCTAGTAATTTATATACCCTTGCTGATTAGAATACAGCTTCATCAATCAACCTGATAGGTGGCTTAGTCAATTTAAACTTTTTTCAACAAATCAGTTGGTGTAATTATACAAATATACCTTATTGTTCATACCACAGAAAAGAAAATAAAATAGAGTATTCTACAAACATTATCAGTGCAAGCAATTTAGATATACTGAATGTCACCTGTAAGGTTGTGGCTTCAATACCCAGGACAGCCATCTATCTGATTCACCCAGTAACAAATGAACAACATCCTTTTAAAATACAAAATTCATGCTATATTTTATTCTTTGAAGCCCCAATGAAATATTAAGGTGATATATCATTCTACTATGCGAAGATTCATTTATCTCTATAGTTCAATGTACAGTGACAGTAGATCAACATTTATCACACAACAAAATAATTCTGATATCATAGCAAACAAAGTTGATATAAAGATTTGAGACATTTTAACAAGATATACCAAAATTTCTTGATAATATTGCAGTAGCTAGGTAAATTTACTTTTCATATATATTTTTGGATTGTTGATAGCTAACATACTTTTTAAATCATCATTTCTCTCATAAATTTAATTCAGTATCAATTTTAAAAAAGGTTTTACCAATCCAAGGAATATTGATTAGCAGAAGTTTTATAAATGACTGGGGACCTAATATGGAATATAAGCTGTCTTAATATGAATCTGCCTATTAAAAGAAATACTATGAACTTATTGTTTTAGAGGTTCAATATACTTATACTTGTAATGTATTTAGAGGCTCAAGAAGTATACAATTCCACAGGATTATTAGTATAGGAGTATAAAATAATTGGTACTTATGTGTGAATCAAGATATTATTCTAATGCTAGCTTATGTGGAAGGAATTAAAATACCATATTCAATCTTGGAACATTCCATCTTAAATGAACTTTGGACAGTCAGATGTCATAGAGTAATAATATGTAGAAGTATAATTATGTATTATTATGATAAACAATACTCTATTTTTGTAATTATTCAAAGATACAATTCTAAAGAGCAACACAATGTTAGTATTTGCTTATTGTACAGTTGTTAGACATTTCTACATTTACTAGGAAATACCTAGTTATGTGCTTGAAAGCCTAATGTAGGTAGTTAGTGTTTTACTTAGGTACTATTAATTGAATAATGATTCACTTATTCAGTTGTTAATGTCCTTTAGAGCCATCTGATGATAAAATTAAACATTTATTGTGCTATCAAATTACAGCACAAAATGATGGTTAAACTCAGTAGAGAAATGATACACAGAAAAATACCTTGCACAAAATGTCAATAAGTTCTAACCTGGAGCTCAGCACTATCTAGAGAACAACACTCAGCAATAACAACGAAAATCGATGCCACATCATATAATGTCTGATAGTATCCATCATTCAAAATATTTATTAAGCAATCAATAACAAAAATAATGCTTGCACAGTGCTAATAGTGCACAAACACCGCTATATACGGACACGGCACCCACTGGCGACCTCAACAGCTGTCAAAAATAGGCAATCAGCGTAGCAACAACCATAGCGAAGCCTGCGAATAACGTGTTATTTTCCGAATACTATACCTGGGCGTTGTGATAGTCGTGGGCGAGGTAACCACAGTAGAGGCTGCTTCATTGATCAGAGGTGCGCTGCTGCACCTTTTCAATATGTTAGGAGCATCCACATCCATTATCATAAACGACCACCATTCGTTCACTGACGTACTATGTAGTTATATGCATCGGGCTCGCCGATACGATTAGCGCTATATGTTTATGTAACACTGTAAGTGCACTTACAAACGTGCTAAAAAACTAATCACACTACCAATACGACTACATACATGTTACTTAATACGCGTAAAATAAAGGATAACACAAAATAAAATTAAAATACGCTATACGGAAAGCTAAAAAAGTGTCTCAAAGCTGACCTGTCAAATCGCCGAAATATAGGAGCGTTCAATTTATTTACTCAGTATAACGAAACAAGTTTTAATCTGCTGTGATTTACTTCATGAAACCAATGTTATTATTATACTGGAATATACTGGAAAAATGGACCACAATAAATCGTTTATCTATACATCTGTCCATGGCTTTACTTGTAATACCAAAATATAACTCTTTCGTATACACAAATGAAACATAAAGCTTTTAATTAAATTGAATGCAATAAAAACAGTAGCACGATTCTCAAACTCTCGATATATTTTTATTTTTTTTTTTATGGCAGAAATTTAATATATGTAAGTGACAGTTGTTTTCGATAAACATCGATTAGTATCTTTGTGATTTTAATATCGAAAACTAAAGGCTGTAGCGAAATATTTGAAAATGCTGCCAGCATTACTCAGACATTATTTAATGTAAAATTCATCTCATTCCGATTGGTAAGAAAAAGTTACTGTAATAAATTTATGCTAATGCTGTGGTAGGCGTAGTATTATTTAAGCGTAGTGGTGTACCGATTGAGTGCCTCAATCTAAGTTTAAATTAGAATTGATCAGCCCTGGATTTCTGTCTACGCCTACAATCCACGGGATAGGGGCCCAGCAAGTCTAGGGCTCACTTTGCTAGCTATCCCAACCAGGTATCTTGCCTACCAGACGGCGGCATAAGGAAAATAAATATAATTACACTGAGAGAAAAGAAATATTCCCAAGAAAAAAAAACTTCATCAAAGTATTAAACTTACTTGAATAGTATGGGATATAAAGTAATATATAGCAAGTATTTTCTTCAATGAAGCTAAATAATATCTTGGTATAAAGATTTTAGCTAACTTGTATAATATTAAGAAGAAAAAAAGATTTCGTTTGAGGGTACTTAGGATCAACTACAGAATAGAACAGGCTTAATTCTCACAAAATAGGTTGTACTGTGCATAGAGTCAGAATTAATGTAATCTAGTGATTGAGTGGCTTAAAGTTCAGCTGGAAAAATACAGCAATAATATCTATTTTATTATGTATTTGTGTCTGCATACTATATTTATGTTGTTTCTTAGTATGTAGATTTAGGATAACGATGATCCCCTCAATATTCCAACAAAAGGCTACCTTCACAAAATCCCCCTAATATCGGAATATCAAACAAGCTTGGCAGCACTGCTAAAGTCAAATGTTTTGGTTTTGTAGAACGTTCTGTTTATCATAATTGTTACTTGTTGCGCTTCGATCTCTTTAATAATAATTTTAATACTGTTTATTTATTTGCAATAAGTATTTAGAAACTTACATCTATTATATCTGTCATGTGTATGTAATTCATGCAGTATTTTTTATTTAATGTAATAATCAAATTTGCCGAACCTAATTAATTAAAATAATTTTATCTTTAATCATTGAAATGAAAAGGAAAACCGGAACTCATATGACATTGTTTTTCTTTCAGATTTACAAAGATGTGATTTTATTCTTCGATGAGAATTTAGATTTTTGTTATTGAATACGAAGTAAAGAAGCCGTTTTTTTACAAATGTATCTGAGACGAAGGTAATTTAATTGTACTGTACCATGTAGTGCTACACAACATTTGATTAAAATAATTATTCAAGATGTTCCAAATTTGTTATCATGATCGTACCAAAGTACTACCAATTTATTAAATTATTACAGTGCGACTGTGAAATATTTTATAGCGGGACTCGTTGGAGCCGTCCTATACTGCGAGTGGGCTATATACCTGATCCAACCTCATTACTGGCATGAAGTGGAGTGTAATCCAGAGGACACAACATGTACCAGGATATTGTTCATAGCCGATCCGCAGATTCAAGGAGACTTGGCAGTTCCACCACCTTTGAACTACCTTTTCAATTGGGATAGTGACAGGTAATAAATCATTCTACAAGAACATTTGATATGTATATAAAATATTACCATAGACAACTCATGTTTAAATAAAAGTGGTATGAAAGTTAGTAAGATCTAAAAGGCCCATTGTGATAGCCCCTTTTCATAACACTATAGGATTAATTATTCTATAAATACTCCTAAATCTAATACTCCAAAATAGGCCTCTTACTAGATCTCATTAACTTTATCTACTGTGTCTTTATTAATCTTATTTCAAATCTTTCAAAACTGGTTTTCATTATAAAATATATAACAATTGTCTGACTCAAACACTATTGAGCAATATTCAAAATTCAAAACCATTTATTCAGTTTAGGGCCTCAGAAGGCACGTATGAAGGTCAAATTTAAAGTTACTGAAGCTACAAAATGTCAAATTGAAGTGCATTAATCAACTTTTCAAAACAGTTATCCAGTTAAGTTTTATAAGTTTAATTTTCGATGTAAGGAAAAATGTATGTATGTAATCCACAGGAGAAACCAGGGGGGACAGCTAGTAAATTAATAATGTAAAGAATATAAAGGTTGATTCACTCAAACATAATTGTTCAAATTATTTCACTTTCAGGTATCTAAAGTCAACATTCTCAGTGGTCCTAAAGCACTTTAAGCCAGATGTACTGGTATACTTGGGTGACCTGATGGATGAGGGCTCCATATCAACCATGGTGCAGTTCCATGGATATGCTCTGAGGTTGTCCAATATTTTTGAAGTCCATCATCATGTTGTGGTACACTATTTTATTTTTTACCTTGGTTGCAGCATAACACTACTGTAAGATTGCGGGCAACTATAAGCCTATAAGCTATCTAAGACTAACACATTGATTTTTTTCTTTATGGCTGTTCATTGTGTCTAGACCACTTATTGAATTATTTTCGTAATAAATAAGGGTATGCACTGGGGGACTGCTAAGGGGACTTATGGCATTAAACTCTGGGGTTCTGCTAGCTCCTTGAGTCTGAATATCCTTCAGAGATTGCTGAAATCCATCCTTAAATTATATCAAACACTTTATGTTTTTGAGTAACAACTAGGAATACTATCTTATTATTATTATTTTATTTTTTTTGGTATAGTCTTGACGGTATTCAAAATATATACAGGGTGACAGGTGAGATACCTTCAATATTTGAGGATGTGATTGTTGGCGATCATATGTGATGAAAAAAAATAACATTAAAAATAAATATTAAATTACTTCTTAGTAAACTTAGTAAACAGTACTCTGAGAGTCCCATATTTACCTGCGCAATTTTTGGATACGCGCAGCGCGCTATCAACACAGAATACATAGGTGCGCGCGTCATTGGCGCCCCATTAATACATTCAGAGGTTTGTTCTCCCGTGCGATACGTATACGCATATGCATCTATCCGGAACACACCGATTGACGTGCTTCAACTTATTCACCATTTTATAGCTTTCAACTCTGTGTTTGAAGATATAACTAGCAAGTGCTACATCCCTCTTTACCCTCAATTCGTTATATCCTACCATACACTTATATTATACATCTAATATATTATATATAAAATTCTCGTGTCACGTTAGATACCGTACTCCTCCGAAAGGGCTTGACCGATTCTCATGAAATTTTGTGTGCATATTAGGTAGGTCTGAGAATAGGCCAACGTCAATTTTTTATCCTTCTAAATGTAAAGGGTAGTCCACACCAATTCTTTTTTTTAATTTTCAGAGAATTTTTATTTTTTTATGATACGACATTGAAAAATAAATACAACCCTGAATTTTCAACCCTCTACAATCAACCCCTATTTATTATTTGTAAATTATAAATCATATACATTTATTTCTATTTTGTCATGACTTGGAATAAAAAAAAAATATTACTCTTAATTTTCCACCTCTCTATGATCAACCCCTATTTTACCATCGCGATTTAAACTTTTTTTTATTATTAATAATTACCTATAATTATGATTTTTTTCTCAATTCTTTTTGATTTTCCGCCTTCGCCGGTCGATAACTGATCGATTGATAGTTGACCGTTGTCACCTCTCATCCAGCAAACATCACTACTGTCTGACTGACGGACTGACGAAATGACGGACTGCCAGACTGATGGACTGACGGAATGACGGACTGACTGCCTGACGGACTGACGGGCTGATGGACTTACGGACTGACTGACTGGCGGACTGCCAGACTGATGGACTGACGGATAGATGAAATGAAATGAAATATTTATTTAAATAGGCCTTCACAGGCACTTATGAATGGTCAGACTCTAACACCGGTTCGGAAGGATGCTTTTACTGAGAAGAGCCGGCAATAAACTCAGCAATTACTCTTTTCAAAATAAGATTTTGTACATAAAGATGTGTCCTGCTGGAGCGAGCGCTACACCCAAGCATTGTCGTGAGTCGATGGACTGACGGACTGACGGGCTGATAGACTGACGGAATGACGGACTGACTGACTGGCGGACTGATGGACTGGCGGACTGATGGACTGACGGACTGACGGGCTGATGGACTGACGGACTGATGGACTGACGGAATGGCAGACTGACGGACTGATGGACTGACCGACTGACGGACTGACGGACTTACTGACTGACGGATTGTTGGACTGGCGGACTGATGGACCGACGGACTGACAGACTGACGGACTGATGGACTGACGGACTGATGGACTGACGGACTTACTGACTGGCGGATTGTTGGACTGACGGACTGATGGACTGACGGACTGACGGACTTATGGACTGACGCACTGACGCACTGACGGACTGACGGACTGACGGACTGACTTCTTCAAATTCAACTTAAAATTTTCACCCTTCCTACGATCAACCTCTGTTTTTTAATCGCGATTTTTATATTATTCTGTTGCATCCACAGATTCGCAATAGGGCTAGATGACAATCGAATATAATAATTGTAGTACGATAAATTTTCATGTACTCGTATAGTTTATAATAAAGTAAATGTGGCAAAACAACGTTTGCCGGGTCAGCTAGTCTAATATATCTTAATATATATAAATCTCCTGTCACGATGTTTGTCCGCGATGGACTCGTAAACTACTTAACCGATTTTAAATTAAATTGGCACACCGTGAGCAGTCTTTTTTTTTTTTTTTTTTTAGGAGGGGATATGCTTTGCGCATACCACCGCGCCCGGGGAGACGCGGTGGTTATGTGGGACTCCCTCTCGCAAACTCCCCTTCTTAATTAAAATGAGAAGGGACCCGAGAGGTATACCCACTAAAACCCCTCCGGTGTTCCTTCGCACACCTGAGCGCCGAGGGTCGCGGGTACGAATTCAGCTTCCGCAACCCCCGGCTGGTGCTGGCCCGCCATCGCGGGCCCCATCTGGTCGAGGAGTGAGGTGTTAACTCCACCCCCCCCGACTTCTCTGAGGGGCGCGCGTGGAACACCACACGCGCCGCCACCTCGGGTCCTGATGTTGTAGGGGGCGACGGACGTCCCCGAGTCCGTCGCCCCTGGACCCATTTAGGGGGGCTGGAAGAGGGCGTTATCCGCCCTCCGCCGACGCCCGGTGCGTCTGCTGCGGGCCGGATTGAGGGTCAAAATCTCCCTCTCCCTTTCCGCAGCCTCCTTCTGCGAGATAACAGTTTCGCAGAAGGTTACCACTGCGTCCCAGGCCTCCTCGCTGCCGACCATCGACTCGACCACGGCCGGCAGCGAGAGGTCCGGGCCTACTCCGGCGATGAGGGCACGACGCGGCTCCTCCCAAGCGGCACACTCTACCAGCGTGTGCCGCGCCGTGTCCTCCCGGCAATGGACGCAGTGGTGACACCGGGCGTCCGGCTCCCTGTTTATGCGACACAGGTACTTGCCGAAGCAACCGTGCCCCGAGAGTACCTGCGTCGCCCGAAACGACAGGGAGCCGTGCCTCCTCCCGAGCCAGCGCTCGAGCACTGGCCGGACCGCCCCGACTATGTCGAGGCCGGCGGTAGGGCGTGAAAGCCTGTCCCGCCATTCCGCCACTAGGACCTCGCGGAGCTGAGCCCGACGCAGCTCGATTTGACGCTGCATCGGTCATTCGCCCCGCTCCGCCTCTTCCTCGCGCCACTGATATAACGACGCTAACATAACGACCATTTTAAATTTTCTAATGTAACCGCTTTTGACATCGTTTAAAACAGAGGCATGGGTCGGAATTATATTGATAAAATAATAAATTTATCATTACTCAGTGCATATTTCACAGCCTATTAAATCGGAATGTTTATGAACATTTTTACACTTAGTTTTTGAGAAGTGTGTGTTCATCACAGTTAGTTCAGAGCAATCACGCCTCATATTAAAAGTTCAATTGGACGTAGTTACGCAAACTAGAACCAAGCCACAGAATGACAGTTTTGAGATAATTAAGATTTTTTGTAAAAGACGAGTTTCAAGCCATAAGTTGCTGAATGTTTTCATTGAGCTTTTTCTTAGCGTGCTTAAAAATACAGGAGCCTACTTCTTGAGCATATCTACCAGCTTCTCCTTCAACCCACACGTTAGAATGTGCTATTTTTAAGGGACAAAGGTGTTAGCTTCTGATAGCTCTTACACCCTTACGCGGACAATTCCGGCGAGCGCTGGGGGCTCACAGCCGAAAATACATTTAGATTTTAAGCAACAAGCACACTGAGGGTGTCCCCTGTGGGGCTTGGACCTCGGGATCAGGACGTTGCGTGGGGGGATCAAAATCCCATCCCCCTTAATGTAAAGGGTAGTCCACACCAATTTTTGATCTTTTTAATTTTTAGATATTTTTTTTTATGATACAGCATTAAAAAATAAATACAACCCTGAATTTTCAAGCCTCTACGATCAACCCCTATTTTTTATTTGTAAATTATAAATCTGAATTTTTTCGGCAAGACTTTTATTCTCATTTTGTCATGACTTGGAAAAAAAAAATATATATTACTCTTAATTTTCTACCTCTCTACGATCAACCCCTATTTTACCATCCCGTTTTTATTTTTATTTTTAATAATTACCTAAAATTATGATTTTTTCTAAATTCAATTTCATTTTCCGCCTTCGCCGGTCGATAACTGATCGATTGATAGTTTACCGTTGTCACCTCTCATCCAGCAAACATCACGGAGTTGGGATGGGAACGAAGCCATTTCGGCCATTTTTCTGGAACGCAGTTCCTTATCGCGCGTTGCTAAAGGGGGCAAAAATTAGGACCAAAAGTTGTAACGACACTTTTTGCTATTTATTATTGCCAAGACTTAAACTATAATACTTCACACTATTTTCACTAAGTTTCTTTTTACGAATTAACGGACTGACGGACTGATGGACTGACGGACTGACGGATTGGCGGAATGACGGACTGATGGACTGCCAGACTGACAGACTGACGGACTAATGGACTGACGGACTGATGGAGTGACGTACTGACGGACTGATGGACTGACGGACTGACGGACTGATGGACTGACGGACTGACGGATTGACGGACTGATGGACTGACGGACTGACGGGCTGATGGACTGACGGACTGACGGAATGACAGACTGGCGGACTGACGAAATGACGGACTGCCAGACTGACGGACTGACGGACTGACGGATTGACGGATGGACGGATGGATGGACTGACGGACTGACGGACTGACGGACTGACGGACTGATGGACTAATCGACAGACGGCAAGGGTAAATTAATTTGCCACGTGCCTACGGAACCGAAAATATTTGTTTCTTTTGTACGTTAGTTTTTACTACTAAGGTGGCAAACAAGTTGACAGCCCGTCTGATGGTAAACGGTCACCGCAGCCATGTTTTATTTAAATAGTCACAAAAATTATACTTTCTCATATTATTTATAATAAGGAACTTCGTTCCTATCCGGTGTCCCAAGACACCATTTTTTTTTGTTTTATTTGTGTATCGATCGTAGCAGTGACTGTTATACGTATTATTTTTTTCTCATGTAAATAAACACGTGTTGTGAGCGTATGACGTAGTGAGAGTACTTAAATTTTTTTGGAAATAGTTTTAAATCAAAACGAAACGTGTTAAATAAATATACTTGTTTTATTATTGTGTAAGGTATGTCAAATAATAAGCAAACGAATACAATATTAAGTTACTCTTTTTACCAATACACTGATAGAAGGATTTATTAACTATTAATAATTAAATTTATTTGAAGACAATCCCAATCCCTACTATCATTGAAATTTGAAGGACTATCTTGGGTCTAGGCACGGGTAGGTAGTACCAGCCCCTGCATGGACCTAAATAGTAGGTCTATGTTTGTTTCTGTTATGTTTTGTGATTTTTTTTATTTTCTTTATAATTTAATTTTGTTTCTTAGTTTTGTATACCTTAATTTAACTTTTTTAATTTTTGTTTAATTTATAATAGCGGTATAAGTTGTTGGTGTTAGCTGTGATTACCTATAATTAAGTGAGCACAAGGCATGTTATCTCTGTAGCATCTTTTTTTGTCCTAGTTATGTGTATCATTTGTTGGTGATCCTTAATAAATAAATAAATAAATAAATAAATAAATAAATCATATATTTTAAATTCTCATGTCGCGGTGTATGTCAACAAACTCCTCCGAAAAGGCGCAACCGATTTGTATGAAATTTTGTGTGCATATCGGGTAGGTCTGAGAATCGGGCAACGTCTTCTTTTTATACCCCTATGATATGGGTGACCCACCCCTAAATATATATTTTTATTTTCTTGACAACATTTTTTATTTTATTTTATTATGATTTATCATTAACAAATACATAATTCAACTTCCAATTTTCACACTTATACGATCAACCTCTGTTTTTTAATCGCGATTTTTATATTAATCTGTTCCATTCCAAATTCGCAATAGGGTTGCTAGATGGCAATCGAATATAATAATTGCAGTACGATACATTTTCACGTATAGTTTATAATAAAGTAAATGTGGCAAAACAACGTTTGCCGGGTCAGCTAGTATTATTATAATATTTATGTGTGATGCTGTGCTATAAGACTGCCTGCTCCTACACGACCCGAAATGAGAGTAATCGCGAAAGAGCCTTCGCAGTTCGCATACATGGATATGGCAAGCAAATCCAGCAAAAGATTACATTATGATACAAGTGATATGAGTTGGTCATTACCGCAGACATGTCATTACACCGGAGATTGGATTGCAGTCCTAACCAATGCTCATGCGTGGAAAGAGAGGCACTTGCGATGCCGCAAAATAGTCTAATATAAAAAAAAAATTACAAACTGAACATTACGTATTTATAACATAATTTTATGATAGGTACCTGGGCGGATTTACTTTTTATTATTTAATCGTTCCTTTTCGGAGAAGATAACCTAGATATTGTACCTACATAAAAACAATTTAATTTAAAGTAAAAAGCACTCGACTTTAATAAATCATGCATTATTAATCTAAAGGCCTTGCAATTAGAGCCACATTACAAGCAAGTGTGCTGAAAGAGTTATGCATCAAAGCTATTTCCTTCCATTTTAATTACTTAACTGCGAGCAAAGCGAAAAGTTGATAGAATATTTGGAGTGCAGAATTGTATAGAACGGAGAATATAATTAAACATTATTATTTCACAGCAAGTCTGGGTACCAGGAGACAATGACATTGGCGGTGAAAACGAGCCGATAATGAAGGAGAAAGTCCTTGAATTTGAGAAAGTATTCGAGCAAGGCTCTGTGATACAAACTCGCAATATATCGTTATACAAAGTAAATGCTATCACACATACATATCCGAAGAAGCCGGAGGGAGTTGACGATAGGAACTTAAAAATGGTCGTTTCACACTATCCGGTCACAAGTAAACACGTATTTGGTCATCAGGTAAGGTTTTCTTGTTACCGTAATCAATTACTTCAATCTTGTTGTGTTTGGACTAACTTTTAACTGGCTCGGCTTTGGTACCTGTGTGGAAGTCAGTCTTCAACTTCTTTTACAGTTGTAGTGTGTGTAATCTAGTCTAAATCTAGTGTAATCTGTCTAAATTTATTCATAAAAAAATCTCAAAGGGGAGAACAATTTCATTCTATATCTTATTCAGACAGATTCGAACATAAGATAAGTAAGAAGTTATACCCGAAATTATAGTTGAGAAAAACTGCACTAAAAGCATTTTTTACTATTCAGTCGTGAAATTGTTGTGTCCAAACTCTGCACCTGATTGTAGCAACGAATAACAATTTTTGCCCTTGTTAGATTATTATTGACAATAACATAATTAGTCACTCATTGGCACTGACAGTTGGGATTTGTGCGATGTTTCGGAGAGACCGTTATCAGCTAACTTCGTCCGTGAGAATTTTGTGTTACACTGATGCGCCCGCATCTATAAACTTCACTATCATTTTTTTCATAAGGCGCCTAAAGAACTATAACTTCAAAAAACACAATTGAGAAATCGGTCAAGCAGTTCTAATGTGATGGCCTTACCAACTAACCATTATTATTTATTTATATAGTTTTTAGAACTTGTTGGGTGGATTTCGCATGCTTATATCTTCCAGCGTCCATTTTTCATCACTATAACAGCCAATAAATGCCCACCAATAAACATAAACCTCGGGCCCCTGGCAAACACAAAACATTCCTATCCCACTAATATTATAAATTCAAAAGTTTTCGAGGATGGACGAACGGATTGTTACTCTCACGCAAAAACTACCGAATGAATTTGCATGAAACTTGGCACATACATAGAGTATTCCCTGGAATAAAAGATAGGATACTATCTTGGATAATACCCACTCACATTTAGGTTATACAACACTGTCAACAAAATTACTATAAACACTGACTGGGGATCATAAAACGATTACTGTACTTACCTGCATCTAAAAGGAAATATCACTTTGTTAAACTATTGTACTTCCTTATCTTTCTTATGTATGTTTCATTTCTGCTCCTTACTTTTTACTTTTTGTATTAGTTAATCTAGGAAAACCTATAATTGGCTTATGATAAGTTATATTTTTTATTGTAAACATGTTCTGTAATATGGCTGTTGGTTTTCTAAATAAATAAAAATAAAATAAAAATACTTTTTATCCAGGAAAATTTTACATTACTCGGGAACGCGGGTTAAATCATGGTGGACAGCTATTCATACTATAAACTTGAGCTTATGGTAAAGTAAGACATTGCAGTTGCCATTTACCTAGACATTGTGCAGTTTGGCAACATAGGCAATACCTCTAGCATTTAGCAACACATCTTTATGTACAAAATCTTATATTGAAAAGAGTAAATGCTGAGTTTATTGCCGGTTCTTCTCAGTAAATGGAACTTTCCGGTGTCCTGACCATTAATAAATGCCTGTGAAGGCCTATTTGAATAAATATTTTATTTCATTAGTAAAGTCTACAGGCGACCTTCACATTCCCCAGGTGAACAACGAGATCCGTCCAAACATCTACTTCTGCGCTCATGACCACGAATCGAAGTACGTCATACAAGACAAAGACCTCTCAAACCGGGAGGGCACGCACTGGATCCTGCCGAGACACAAACCGCTCAGCATATCCTTCAACCAGGAGAAGCTGTATGAGATATATGTACCGACCTGTTCATATAGGATGGGGACTAGTTCTATTGGGTATGGTGCTGCAATTTTAGGTACGGTTTCTTTTTTTTTATACCTACGCCTATGTAGTACAATATAAGTGTAAAAATTTTCCGTCATGACTAGTGGCGTAGCTACCAGAGGGCTAGACGGGGCAGTGCCCCGGGGCTCCCAAGTTCAGGGGGCCCCTCGGACTTTGACTTACAAACAGTGGCGCAGCTACTAGGGGGCTAGACGGGGCAGTGCCCCTGGCCCCCAAGCTCTGGAGGAGGGGCGGAACAAACGATTTTAAAAAGTTTAGTTGGGGCCCTAATTATTTATTTTGCCCCAGGGCCTTTGGTTATCTAGCTACGCCACTGGTCACGACCGGGTTGTATTACATGGGTCAACAAACAAGCAGACGGTCCATCTGATGGTACTTACCATCAGACATTTGCAACACTAGGAGCATTGCCAATCTGTTGTCGACCCTGAGATGTGAAGTTTTTAAGTCTCATGGGCTTGTAATACTTTTGAATCTGATGATCATGGGCGGGGTAATATTATTGATTTATAGCTGACTATTAGACTAAAGTAACTTGACTATTGACTACAACGCCAGCTATCTGTTCCTAGATTCAATAAAAATAACTAGATAACTGAAGGGTACTTACATAGACTTATTTATAAATACATACTTAAAAAGATATTTACACCCTGACATAAAACAAACTGACATGTATATACACACTAATGTTCTCCCATGAAATGTGGGGGCTTAACATTTCTTTGGTGGAATTCGGGGACTCGTATTTCAGACCTCTGCCTACCTCATGGTAGATATAATTTTTTAAGTATTAAATCCAATTATCAGCAGGACATATAATAATAAATTAAAAATAATTAAATATTCTGGGAGTTTCTTTACACGCGGCTATCTGATCCCATGCTAAGCCGTACAGTGGAAACCAGTTATCTTATATTCTACATAATATATACTACTTTTGTAATACACACTTAATTAGATATGTATTGACATCCAGACAGAGCAAAGACACATGCACACAAATGTTCGTCCTGGGTGGAAATCGAACCCACGACATGCGGCGTGGAGTCAGTGTCTCTGACCCCCTAGACTGCCCCATCTGGATTGTGATACTAATTGTATTTTTAATACGTGACGAAAGCTAATTATTATTTTATTTTTACAGAAAACAACAACGAGCGCATGAAGTATACAGTGTTTTGGTCGCCATCGAGGTTTCCGTATCTATTTTTATACTTAGCAGTGTTGGTGATACTTATAATTTATTGCATGGTTTTCTGCGCGGCCAGGATTTACCATAGATTAAAACCGGTTGGCAAGAGTTCGGATAAAGTGCCACTATTGGATAGTGTATAGTCTTTGGTTCAATGCAGTGTTGCCATATCATATAAATATAAATAAAAAAATGCTCAACCATTTTAATTCCATTGTAAACAGCCTTCATTGACCGTCGAAGCCCCAGTATTTCTAAATCGTGTTCATTCCTGTTGTCTTAATTTTTATACCAATGTTAGAGTTTATATTTAGACGAACTGTAACTAACAAACATTCCAATATGATCTTTATGTCTTTATTATTAAAATCGTTGTTGTAATAACTGCACGTGGATCATTATGATGAACTATAAGTGATTAACGGTTGTCTGTAGAATTATTTATTTAATGTCAGAAATTGAACTAACAAAAGCAATAACAAAATAGATTTCACTCATAGAGTATTTGTACACCGATTTTGGTAACATTTCGTACACAATGTATTCCCTTTTTGTTTATTGAACGTTATTACTGCAATTAAGGCTGAATTTTGCTGAGCAAAATTATTTATCCGTCACATATAATTATTGTGGTCAGTAATATACTAGCCGAATAAATCCCCGTACTTTTATAAAACTAAACTTATCAAAAGTGTAACAGTACTCATACGAGGTTCCGTCCCGCGGCTTTAACCATGTTCTGAGTGAATTAATTCGCGGGGTAGAAACTTAGCCTATATCAGTCTGGAATAATGTAATGTAAAAGAATTTTTGAAATCGAATGAATCCTTCGGTGGCTATCCTGAATGATACCTTCGGTGATTACTTCCTATATTCAAATTAGACTATAACTCTTTAAAAAAAGAATTATCAAATCGGACTCCTCTATAAAAAGTTAAACGTGGTTATACACCAAAAAATATTTTCGCGTCGACTTGAAACTTCCACCCTATTTTTTTTTTAATAATTTTTTACAAAACGATTTCAAATTTAAAATAATTACAATAACATGAAACTAATTTACATTTGAAATTGTTATCACTAGTATTAATTAATAATGGGTCACATAAACCTTAAATCTTGTCTATAGTCAATTGTTTTTGCATTCGCTTTACCACATTTGACCACAATATCACTTACCATTGTGGTCAGACAGGGAAAGAAAATACTTACAGGTAAACAATAACATGACAAACATAGCTTTATATTCAGTAATAGCTACGGTCCCGCGGCTTCGTCCGCTTTTCCGAGGACTTAATATATTCTGGGATTATAACATAGCCTATGTCTTCAGGAATAAAGCACCTTTCCAACAGCAAAAGATTTTTTCAAAAGAGTGCCGTGATTTCCGTAAAATATATTTTTCCTAATTTTCTTTATTTTTCTACAAAAATCCTTCTTAGATTCTTAAAAAAGAACATTCTTTTTTATTATATACAAAACGGAAATTTATGTAAATATCTATGTATATAAAAAGCAGTCTATAAAATATATCAGTTGTCTGATTTCCATCATACAAGCTGTGCTTAGTTTGGATTAGGGGCTCGATTCTGTAAGTAAAATGACACTAGCTCGAGGATGTTTCGTCGCGGCCTCTGTGCTTTGTCTCTGTCGCTTACTATGCTTATACTAGTAATCACGTGAGAGATAAGGTCTCCGTGAAGCGGCTAGCCGACGATGTTTGTATGAGCTGAATGGCCGTGTGTAAAGAATGTCCCGGGATGGTATTTATTATTATTTTATTGGTAATGTGTCACACGTAAATTATTTCATATGTGTTAATTAACGTACTATTAAATAAATATATTGTTTTTACGTGCATAATATATTCATGTTATTTACCTAAGATCAGAATTTATTACAGCAATATTTCTCATGACAAATTAATGTAAATGCTGTGAATTTAACCTTAGTAGCTCAATAGTTGAGATGTTGCTGCACCGCTAGGTTACAGGTTCATCACTTGCGAACGTTCTCTTGCCATAAGCATACGGCGCATGCCTTATTCGAAAACACAGGAAACATAATTCATCACAGCTTAGCTAATCTACTAATTATTGTCAAAGAATTAAAAAAAAATATGTTCAGTATAAGACTGTAGGTATGTAATATGAAAAATTAAGAAGATAAATATTTTTATAATCATTTAGCTTGTGTATTATCAAATATTAACATTTTTAAAGATATCTATGCTATGTAAGAAATTTTGTCGAGAACTAAAAGGTCCGTTTTAACAGATAAGAATGTCATACAACTATAATCTTTAAAGCTTTGAGTTAAAGTTCTATCTATCAGTTCATTCTATGATGTAGATGATGAACCTTATTAAAACGCCATAAGGTAAATTTTTCTATAACACCTGGTTGTCAAAACAGTCCTATTAGATCTCCACATTTTTGTCGAGCTTTGATTCTTTATCATCACACCTCCTGTTTATAACTTTGTTGTTTATTAATTGTTATTCTCTAGCGTGTTCTCTTTAGTTTTTTTTTAATGTTTATGCTTCTTAAGCAACAAAATTATTTTTTAAGGCTCCGGCGAACATCTCTTTGTAAAATGTCAGACATTCTACCAGTGATTTTACTAATACATTTTATAGGATTTTTGTAACTTGAGAAGTCATAATATTTCAGTTACCTTCACTTGTATACTTGTAAATGAAAATATTTTTTCAAATAGGCCTTTACAGGCTCTTATGAATAGTCTGACTCTAATAATTATTATCATGTATAAATGTTAAAGAATAAAACTCCACCGAAATTATTTAATAAAACAAATTACTATTAATTTTGTAAAAATATAACGAACTTTGCAAATTGAGCCAAAAAAAAACTAATACTGCATGTATTTATTATCTAATAAAAAATTCATAATATTTTCGTTTGCAAATTTTTTTCATTTACCTTTTCTTATGGACGATGATGAAACTAAAAATATAAGTTCTGAGTTATTTGTTTGATTACCACTTCTAACCCTCGCTTGTCGCTTGGTATAAAGCTAGGCTTAAGAGGCTGGAGGTCCTGGGTTCGATTCCAAGGAGTAAGTAAAAGTTAACGATTCTTTTATAATTTTTTACTAATAGTTAGTACCAGGCGCACGAGAGACTCCGACAATGCTCATAAAGTTGGGTCTGAATATATCTTACTTGGAATTATTTAGTAACCGTTAACATGCCTAACTCTTCAGGGGTAATGGGTGTGAATATGTGAAACAACATGTTAAGTACATCAATATTTTTATTATGTAGATGACACATAGTAAAATTTTATATTGTTATTAAAAACATACATTGATATATCAGAAAACACTTACGTGTAATTCATTGATAAGTTATCATCTACAAATACATATAATTTATCGATATATCTAATAATATTATTATCAAACGATTAGACCAGCGTGTCTGTACATTAAAATGTGCTTATCAATCACTGATGAGAGCTATTTTGATTGGGTAACAGTGTAAAAATACAATTATAAAATTTATGACTGCTGTCACACTAAACTACCAAACTACTGAACGGAATTTCAGGGGTTAATGAAGCAAAGCTTGGACCAACATTGAGGCTATGCCTACCCTGTCCAAGAACATCCACTAATGGAAAGATATTCCATATCCTTATTTGATGAAATATGCCCATAGCATTGGACACATCATCAAGTGTCCCTCTGTTTGTTATATTTTCACCATTCCAAACTAACGATCCGTGAAGCGAGAGCATTCTATTGTAGCTTGGACCACAGATATAAACTAAGGATATTCTATATCCCAGGAATGCAGATCATACAGCAGGGGACAACTATCCTTTAAATTCCAGTCCATTGTATATTTAAATTCTTAAACCATATGTCCTTAAGTATACAGTGAAACATATATTTGCTATCATATAGACATTTAGTGTCACAAATGTTACCAAACTGGATTGCAAAAAGGTCCTCATAGACAAATTTATGGCACCAGTTATCAAATTGGCCGCTAGGAAATACAATAAGCCATTTGAATTTATATCACTCAAAATATATGGGGTTTCAAAAAGTAATTTGTGATCATAAGATATTTCAAAGAACAATAAAATCATTAATATAGTCACCAATATAGATTCCAAATAAATACAATAGCCGGCATTCGCTAGAGTCCTAGATGTGGGCCTGTAGGCATGTACAGCAAATGAAAGAGCCCACAAGGATAGAGATCCAATCACAAGTAAAACTTGATTCTTATAATCACTAAAATTATAATTACATAATAACTTTTTCAAATATGCAGCGAAAAAATACAATGACACATAGCCCAGGCAAGATGATATTCCTTCTTTATTCGCAGTTATCATATTATCACGGGGTGACAGTCTAAAAACCCAATCCTGTAATCCATTATACAGTATCAATTCATGGAGTATTAGCGTAGAGAAACTTAATATACAAGCATGATTGAAACAGAACAATGCAATATTTGACAATAATTTACAAACCGCTAATGTAAAGAAAAAATTCCAATGTATGCCATACTCTGTAATATGCACTTGATAATTTAATTTCTCTATTGATATGAACCTCATAACGCCCAGTACAATGAGAAGAACTATAAATTTAATATTTCCTTTAATAATATCATAGAAGTTATCCCTGTTTATATCCTTATGGACTAGACCACTCATTAGCACAAATAATCCTACACCAGTGTCCATTAAACTGTACCCATATTTTTCAGTCTTAGCCAAGTATCTTGGAAAATCATTAAAATCCACAGCTAGTATACAGAAAACTGTGATTAAATATGTCAGTGCTCTTAAACATGTTATTGATTGTAATCTATTATCTGGTACCTTCCTTATTACAAATGGATTATGTTTTTTAAAATGTGTTACAAATGAGATCAGAATAGTGAGCATAATATAGTTAAAATAAAAAATAAAATTAGGAATTATAGTATGGATCATGATGAGTGGCAGTACTAGGACTGAATACTCATAAACATATTGGATGATACTGTTTTTCTTCGGTACAATACACGCGAGTATGGTGCACAGCACAGTCGATAATATTGAGAAAAACGTGTGGATTGCTGATGACCCGTGATTGTCCAGCATTAACGATTCATGATACATTTTATATTCAGCAGCGGTCAGGTTCGAAAGATCGTGAAAGCCTTTCATTTCGATTCACTGTTTTAATATCTTTCTGTGTTGAAAATTGATTTTCTCGTGATACTCTTCTGGCCACAGTATTTATAGGTACTTGTTACATCTATTAAGATGTTTTATCTTCGCAGTTTTGAGTCATAAATTTATTATTTTTCGCTAAACCGTCTTGCTCTGCGACATGCAGACAAATAAATAATTATTTTAAAAGGGTTACCATTACCATTTGTCATATGTATCTGGGCGATATGTAACAATCGGAAGTACTTAATCGATTCAATAAATTGTAATCAGAACTCCAAGAATTGTTTCGATTAACAATATGTTATGTTCATTAGTATGACAATAGCAACTGGCATCTCCCTCTTGACGTTATTATTTATCGTATATACTACATATTTTCTATTATATATATATTTTCAGACGATTTTTTCGTCTTAATTTTAGGTACATACGGGAACCAAAACCACTTCTTTCAACCAAGTGATGATTTAACATTTTGAAGTAATACTTCTTTAGGTGCGTTATAAAAAAGAATGAGAGTGACATTGAAAATGAACGCTGTTATTGTAAATAAATGAAAAGGCCATTTACATTATTCATAGGTACTAAAAGTGTTTAATTAGTCGTAATACGATAGTTTAGAAATAAATTAGATTGAGTTAGATTTTACATATACTCGTATATACATATATAGATTCATTCGATTTCAAACGATTAAGAAATCGATATTTTTTCCACACGAACTTACCTACTTGTTTTTATTTCTGTCAGACATTTGACACAAAGCTTTCGGCGGGAACTTGCAGTGACATGGCGTTTTGGTTTCCAATTTATTGGTGATTTCATTCCGCATTGCCACGTTATGCCCTCTTATTCAGTTATCACAAACTTCTTCGGCGAGCTGCCGCACCTCTCACGTGATTGCGTAGTAACCCAAAGAGAGAGCATAGAGGCCGCGACTAAATATCATTAAGCTGATGTCATTTTCCTTACAGAATCGATACCCTGGTGATGTTATATCTACAATTTGGACTTTCCATCGTTTTTATTGTTTGTAATTAATTTGACTAGTAAATATGTAATTTTGTTGTTCAAAACCGGTGTTTTATTCAATAATATTAATATAAGTGCGCCGTTCAGATTATAATTACTCCACTGAAGTGACGAGTGTGACGTAAAACGTATGTAGAGTTTTAAAGTGGTCTCAAAAAGCCAAATAATTTTTTGTCGCAGTAACGAATTAGTAGTAATAATAAAAAAATTATTATTTGAACATAAAAAAATATAAGTAACTCAACAGTATCGGCTAGAAATAAATAGGTTAGTACCTACTTAGTTTTAAGTACAGTAGGTATTAGGTACCTGCTGTAGGTGTATGAGTAAGAGACCCGAGGCAGAGACCCACAGGGGACCACACCATAGTTGTTATATTATCCTCCGTTTAGAGCCCTCGGCACTCGACAAATTGTTCGCGTGAGGGTAAAAAAGCCGCCAATAACACCTTTAAAGTAATTTAAAAAAGATCTACATACTGCACAACACCTCCTTTTGATTCCTCTCATAAAAAATATTATGTCTGTTTACTTCAACCCATTGATTTCCATTTAATTCATGAATACACTGAAATAATGTAAGATGTGTACGAATTTAAAAATCTAATTATAAATTAAGTAGGAATGAGAATTTTAACCAGTTCAAATATTTCGTTTCCAGTTCGATACAAGGGCTATGTGTTTGTCAATTAAGACATTACTATTGTAGGAAAGTTGTAGGTATTGTAAATCAAGAAATCAGTATTAATCAGTAACCACCAGATATTAATTTTTAAAGAAATGTAATGGTTTATAAGGACAGCAATTTTTCTGGTTCCTCTAATCAACCAAATCAGCACGATGAAACTGACGCCAGTGGACAATTGTCTGTTGGATCGTTGGAACAATGGTCTGGTATATATAAATATGAATATGAAAAGACTGACCGCAATTCCCGGCCTAAAGCTATTGGTGGAAGTGTAGGTGAATTCGTTAAAACTGTTAAAGAGAAATATAGTGCTAGCGTCACAAATGTGAAAGTATATTTTGCTGCTAAGTGGTTATCCAGGCGTGTGAAACAGCCTTCTCAGAATAATTCTGGGAGTCCTGAAACAAATTTAGATGAGAGTAAATTGCCAACTATAAAAGATGAACAATATGAAGAAAACACACAAGAATCCACTCATAAATCATTCGGTGAAAAAGTGAAAAATCTTTTTAAAACAGTTAATAACCAAAGCAGGGCTGCAGTCACAAAGTTGAAAGCTTATGTCGCTTCTAAAATATTGAACAAGCAACAACCTGTTCCGATAACACAGGTATCTTCTGAACTGAAATTAGATGTAAGTGAAATAAACGATTCGATATGTGAAAGTAATTTTAAAACAATTGTGTAGCTGGTCGCAGTGCTGTAACTAGTGTTTTATCAAATGTAAAATAAAATTACTTCTTATCTTTCTCAGAGAACGCGAGAAGAAGAGATCAGAGACACCGAAAAAATAATTAAATCAGAGAAAACAAAAATAGAGTACGAAAAAGATAAGCAAGGCATGCAGGAGAAGGAAGATACAGAAAAAGGTAAGCAAGGCATGCAGGAGAAGATAGATACAGAAAATGATAAGCAAGGCATGCAGGAGAAGATAGATAGAGAAAAAGATAAGCAAGGCATGCAGGAGAAGGAAGATACAGAAAAAGATAAGCAAGGCATGCAGGAGAAGGAAGATACAGAAAAAGATAAGCAAGGCATGCAGGAGAAGATAGATACAGAAAATGATAAGCAAGGCATGCAGGAGAAGGAAGATACAGAAAAAGATAAGCAAGGCATCCAGGAGAAGATAGATACAGAAATGGATAAGCAAGGCATGCAGGAGAAGGAAGATACAGAAAAAGACAAGCAAGGCATGCAGGAGAAGGAAGATACAGAAAAAGATAAGCAAGGCATGCAGGAGAAGATAGATACAGAAAATGATAAGCAAGGCATGCAAGAAAAGATAGATTCAAAAAAGGATAAGCAAGGCACGCAGGAGAAAATAGACACAGAAAAAGATAAGCAAGGCATGCAGGAGAAGAAAGATACAGAAAAAGATAAGCAAGGCATTCAGGAGAAAATAGTTACAGAAAAAGATAAACAAGGCATGCAGGAGAAGATAGATATAGAAAAGGATAAGCAAGGCATGCAGGAGAAGATAGATACAGAAAAAATGAAGCAAGGCATGCTGGAGAAAATTGATACAGAAAAAGATAAGCAAGGCATGCAGGAAAAAATAGATATAGAAAAAGATAAGCAAGGCATTCAGGAGAAAATAGTTACAGAAAAAGATAAACAAGGTATGCAGGAAAAAGTAGATACAGAAAAATTGCGTGATTCAGAGGATAGCGATAAAAAGGACAAAAAAATTGAAAAGGAAAACGATATTAAAGGGCAAAACGCAAAGGATCAAAATGGAATTGATCAACAGAAGAAAGGCTCTACGTATTTATCCAAACCTGATGAAGTCAAACCATTGCAAGGAAATGAAAAAATAATAAACGGTAAAACGGTTGAAAAAGATGAAAATATTGGAAATAATGAAAAAGATAAAGTTAAAGATAGTATGGAAATAAAGCCTGCTGAAGTAGAGGGAATTAAATTGAAGGAGACAATAAAAAGTGAAGCATTCACTAAGGTGAATGAATGGTTCAAAGCAGAATATACAAGACAGATTGGTGTCCCTCGCAAAGAATTGAGTAGTGAAGAAAAGCTTATAAAAAACTCATTAAAAGCTCTTAAAAAGCAGCAATTCCAATTGATTTCAGAACGATGGTGGTACTCTAAACCGGTAACTAATATTATTATCTTCTTCTTTTATATTGAAAAGTTTGTATTTGATAATAATCACAGTATTATTAGTTATGTGGCAGACGGTGGTAAGCTCTCATAGCCTATAATGGAACTGTCTCTCAAATGCTGCTAGTGGAATACAGTGATAGTTATATGGGAACAGGTTTTTAACTCGAGGGTAGTGTGACGGGTCTTAGATTAAAAGTATTTCACCGCCCTCGAGTCTATAAATTCAGAGTATGTAAAGGATTATTTAAAAAAATATATTAATTTCCTTTGATGATGTTATTATGGTTTCCTAAAGATATTCTCCTTTACCGAAATCTCAAGCTCATTGTAGAATTTTAGCACACGCGTCAGGGTATTCCATGTAACTACTTCTAAGCCATCAGCGTCTTAATATCTAATAGTAACTAAACATAAAACAAAAATTAAATAAAAGGTATATAATTTAGGTACCTTACGGGCCAAATGTATTTAAATATGTCTGGGGTGCACCACATGCATTAAAGTGCACATGCCCATCAGGAAGCTGCACATGTGCTTACAAACGAACCTTGATGCTGAAGCCAGCAAATGTTCCGAGCGGTAAGTAATAGTTATAGCTTAACTTCCAGATGCGGTCGACTTAAAACTGATTAACCGAACAAACAAATTTCATTGAACATTGAGTATTGAGTATTTTAAGTTTGTGAGGGGAGTCTAGAGTACATCTGCGATTAGAGATCAGTCCCTGAGCCAGGCATCGAATCCAGGTTTCCACTATCCGAGCTCTATAAAGTAGGACCACAAAAGTGATTCCTTCTTAAAAAAGATATTTACGTTAGACGACCATGTATACTGATTTCTTTCCTTCTTTTGACACTTAATCAGTAGATCCATAATATGCAGAACTGATTGTCATGCAATCAGAGAACCGATGAACCTACACTTCTCAACTATCGGTAGGTAACTTCTTAACTAAATTTCACATTTAACAGTAAGACGCATGGACGGCTTTCCAAAATCTCTAATTTGGAAGATACCGAAAGTAGCATCTGCTAATCCATTGGGTACTCTTTTACCCAAGCTCGAGGACCAACTTCGTGATGATGTCGCAGCGTACAACACACCGGCATTGTGGAACAATAGTAAGTTGTGGTAACTTTAAAACCGATGTTAGGCAGGGATTCTCAATTATTCGGGGTTGAGGCATCTATGCATTAAGTGTTACCTACAAGTGGTTTGGCAGATTTATAAAGGCCGGCAGCTGCCTGACGACAACACTTTTAGGTTATGCGTTTCTTGACCACTCAGTACAAGGTGTTAAGTGTACGTTATCGGCCATACTCTTAAGTCGCCTCTTACTAATCCCGATTTTTTATTTTATTTATACATCTTGGGGCGACAAGCAGTCAGACGGTCCACCTGGTGGTCACCGCCGCCTATAGATATTTGCAACACCAAAGGCATTGCCAATGCGTTTTCGTCTCAGAGACGTGAATAGTTAAGTCTCATGTACCTGTAATTTCACCGGCCCTCTTACCATTCTAACCGAAACATGTAATACAAGTGCACTACTGCTTCACAGCGGAAATGGGCACGGTGGTATTCTCCGTACAAACAATGAGAGAGATATGCTTCAGGTGACTATAAACCCCTTTTTAGGGTGTTATTTATACATGTGTTATACCTTATTTCAATTCACTGCTTACTTATTTTCCCTCTCCAGTAAAAAACGAAGGCCCCGAATTCTGTCTGTCTGGATGTCTACAGAATATCATGTCAGGAAGAAGCATGAAGTAAGTTTTTTTTGTAACTATCTAACGCTGGGTAATTGAAATTTTATCTTTCTCTTACTAATATTCAGTTTATGTGTCATGTCTTTTGTGTATGTGTGTGAATAACAACACCCTTAGTTGTTATTCACGTTACGGCTGAAGGGATTTAAATGAGAATATGAGCAACAGATGGAATATGCTAAAATTACTTCTTTAACTTTTTGTTCCGGGGAGGAGTAATCCTTCAGGAATGCGAATAAAACTCCAGTGGATCTGCAGAAAAAGCTCCACATATATACAATTTTCACTCTCCGTATATAATGTTAGGTAAGATTCTGTCAAATATAGTAATTAATCCACAGAATTGAAGGTTTAAATCCGGCACCCATGACTGCAGTGCCAATAGCGACTGAGAAATCAAAAAAGAAAAGAAAGAAAAAAAAGATGAGGAAAGGAGAAGATGGCGATACACGAGATGAAGAGGTTCGATCAAAGCTTGTTCGGCTATTCTATTTTCACTTCAGTAGCTCAAACAAGAAGGTTTTGCTGCCTGAAAAAAATGTGATTGTGAGCAAAATGCGATTTTGCTCACTGAGTGAGACAAAGTAACTTTTACATTTTTGTTTTCATCAATCATACAATACGAAACATTCACACTCTATCTCTTTCTCGCCATTAGAAAGAGAGAGAGACAAAGACCAGCCCTTTCGAAGTTCCGATTTTGAATTCGACCTCAAAGCCAAACACGTTCGGAAATGCGTACTAACTAAAGAAATTTTGCAAAAAGATAATTATGTCTTTTAATGTAATTTTTTGAATTTTCAACTTATTGTTGTATTTAAACGAAAACAAGTATTTACTGCAAATAAAACTGATATTTAACCTGAAAATATTTATTTCTAGTTTCAATAATGTACGTAATATATTTTGTATAATAAAATATCATGGGTGCTATTTCCGAACACGCCAAAGAGCGGGAATAAAATTTCGTGGCTGGCGTAAGAGTTGAATAAGTTAACAAATATTAAAATAATCGTAAAATATGAGTGAAACTAGCGACGAGAACAGTATTTTAACACCGGAAGAGTTAAAACAGTTCAGTATAACAGTAAGTTCCTGTTTATTATTTTATCTCCTAAAGTGTTCTCGCTGCTGGAGTGAAAAATTATGTGTGTTACACGAGAGCAAAGTTTTTTGCATCTTGTGCCTTTAAACACTCAGGATTCAACTTTAGAATCACTCGCTACGCCCGTGATTAAATCTTTAAATCCTTCGCTTGCTCAGGATTCAAAATCAGCACTCGCAGCAAAAAACGACTTTGCTCTCTTGTTGCACAAATAACTATTGTTTGTAACTATGTACAACTCGACTATATTCGAAAATAAAGTAAATGGCAAGATAAAGATTTCAATTTCAAACGCACAGTTATTATTCTTAAACATCAAAAAGAACTGCCAACTTCTTCACTTCGGTACTTTTTTTTAATATTTTACTTTTTAATATTTATATAGGCTGTTGATGTGGAGGAAGGTGACGAAGAAGATGATTTAGGTCATTATGATGACGATGTAGAAGATGAGGATATTGATCATGCAGCAGTCAAGATATGTAATCTTTTCTATTGTTCAGGTAAAGAATATTTATTATTACCTAGAGAGCTAAATAACTGGTTCAGTAATGCACATTTTCACTAACCTGTTAAATACCTTACGCATGTCTAAAAGTCAGATTTTCATAGAATAAGAATAAAATGTTACTTTTAGAATTTACAATTGATATTATCTAATACTCGTATATAAAATTCTCGTGTCACAGTGATAGATACCGTACTCCTTCGAAACGGCTTGACCGATTCTCATGAAATTTTGTGTGCATATTGGGTAGGTCTGAGAATAGACCAACGTCAATTTTTTATCCCCCTAAATGTAAAGGGTAGTCCACACCAATTCTTTTTTAAAATTTTTAGATATATGTTTTTTTTTATGATACAAAATTGAAAAATAATTACAACTCTGAATTTTCAACCCTCTACGATCAATCCCTATTTTTAATTTGTAAATTATAAATCAGATTTTTTTGGCAATACTTTTATTCTTATTTTGTCATGACTTGGAATAAAAAAAAATATATTACTCTTAATTTCCACCTCTCTACGATCAACCCCTATTTTACCATCGCGATTTTAACTTTTTTTATTTTTAATAACTATCTATAACTATGATTTTTTTCTCAATTCAATTTGATTTTCCGCCTTCGCCGGTCGATAACTAATCGATCGATAGTTTACCGTTGTCACCTCTCATCCAGCAAACATCACGGAGTTGGGATGGGCACGAAGCCGGTCTGCTGTCTTACTTACTATACAGTTTTCGGCCATTTTTTTGGAACGCATATTCTTATCGCGCGTTGCTAAAAGGGGCAAAAAGTAGGACCAAAAGTTGTAACGACACTTTTTGCTATTTATTATTGCCAAGACTTAAACTAATTATAATACTTCACACTATTTTCAATAAGTTTCTTTTTACGAATTAACGGACTGACTGACTGACGGACTGACGGACTGACGGCAAGGACGAAGATGTTAGGGTAAATTAATTGGCCACGTTACTACGGAACCGAAAATATATGTTTCTTTTGTTACTACTAAGGTGGCAAACAAGTTGACAGCCCGTCTGATGGTAAACGGTCACCGCAGCCATGTTTTATTTAAATAATCGCAAAAATTATACTTTATCATATTATTAATAATAAGGAACTTCGTTCCTATCGACACCACTTTTATAATTTTTATTTTTTTCTCATGTAAATAAACACGTTGTGAGCGTATGATTTAGTGAGAGTACTTAACATTTTTTGAAAATAGTTTTAATTCAAAACGAAAACGTGTTACATGTTTAATAAATATATACCTGTTTTATTATTGTAAAAGGTAAGTCAAATAATAAGCAAACGAATACAATATTAAGTTACTCTTTTTTACCAATACACTGATAGAAGGATTTATTAACTATTAATACCTATTAATCCCTACTATCTAATATTTAAAATTCTCATGTCGCGGTGTTTGTCAACAAACTCCTCCGAAACGGCTGAACCGATTTGTATGAAATTTTGTGTGCATATCGGGTAGGTCTGAATCTGTAGGTCAACATTTACTTTTCATACCCTTAAATGATAAGGGTGACCAATCCCTAAATATTTATTTTTATTTTCTTGACAACATTTTTATTTCATTATGATTTATCATTGAAAAATACATACTTCAACTTAAAATTTTCACCCTTCTACGATCAACCTCTGTTTTTTAATCGCTATTTTTATATTATTCTGTTCCATCCACAGATTCGCAATAGGGCTGCTAGATGGCAATCGAATATAATGATTGTAGTACGATAAATTTTCATGTATAGTTTATAATAAAGTAAATGTTGCAAAACAACGTTTGCCGGGTCAGCTAGTATTAATATAGGATTGTGAAAATAGGCATAGCTGTATTGGCATGTTGTGTGTAGTGAGAGCACATTGACCTCAAAATCACCCTCAGGCTTTTACCTGATATCATAGATTAGGTAGATGTTCCTGAAATACAAGTTACAGTACTGATGAACCATATTTATGAACTTTCCATAGTGCCTACGCAAACTGAGGTAGACGAACAGGGTCAAATTATGTACGGAAACGAAGCCCGAGTGCTGTATGCAACAGCTGGGCAGGGTGTCTTCAGAGACATATCTGGAACAAAGATCGATGTATTCTTCTACGAGAAGTAAGTCTTGGTCTTTTTGTCTCATTCATTTAAGTACCGCGGAAACGAGAGACATTTATTTCGTCTTTCTTTGTACTGCTAAGGTAGTTAGTACAGTAGTAAATTAGTACAAGCTGACGACCCGTCTGGTGGTAAACGGTCAGTGCAGCCTATTGACGCTTGCAACACCGTGGGTTACACTCGCGCGTCGCCGACCCTTTTTTTTTTTTTTACGAGTGGAAATGCTATGCGCATACCACCGCCAGGCGCGGTGGTTATGTGGGACTCTCTCCATGTGGGACTCTCTCCCCGACCCCTTCCCCTAATGGGATGGGACCGGGGAGCCTACCCACTAAAACCCCTCGAGTTCCTTCTCCGCCGTTGACGGGGCTGCAGGACCAGACGAGTCCTACGACCGCCTGCCCCGTCGGCGTCGCTCGCCCTTTCGGGGCGAGTCCTTCTCTGGGCGGGGTTTGTCATATTGACTTCCCCGCCCCTTCGCCGAGGCGCCCAAGGAACTATGGGCGCCTCCAGCTTGGGACCTTTAGTGCAGGTGGCGGATCTGCCCCGATCCACCACCCGCAGTCCCCGGCTTACGGCGGCATCCGGGCCGCGAAGGCCAGACGCCGTCTGCCGCACCTCCGGCGACGGAGCGGGGCCGAGTTGATATCGTCCTCCCGCTCCCGCTCCGCCGCCTCCTTCTGTGACAGTACAGCGTCACAGAAGGACGAGGCCGCCTTCCACGACTCCTCGCTGCCGACCATGGCATTCAGCAAGGCCGGCAGCGACAAGTCCACCCCGACTGTCGCGGACAAGGCGGCGCGAGGGACCGCCCAAGCTGGGCACTCCTCGCGCGTGTGACGCGCCGTGTCCGCGAGCGTTGCCGACCCTGGTTTAACCCTTGAAGCCAATACAAAAATTGGAGATCCTTGTAATTTGTTCTTGTTTTTATTTTCAGATTCAGTACATCGGCAATCAATGAATCAGGTCCTTTATTGTCCTATGGAGGGTAAATTTATTTGTTTTCTTTGTTATGTATGATTGTTGTATGAGTTGATATATGTATGATCTCCATTTGTAACAACAGTAGAAGCATGCTGATACTCGAGAGCTGGTCGGGTTCTATCGATCAATCGATTTACATCGAGTAATTTCTCAGAGAGCGAAATTTTTGGCCAGGTCCCCTATCCTATCAAGCTGAAAAGCTAACCACCAGGATAAAACAACTACAGTACAGGACCTAGGTTAAAATATACTGCGTCTACTTTACCACAGCATTACCATACAATATTACTACCTATTGGGGTGCCGACCGTGACAGTATTTGTATTTTTGTAGTTATGTTAAAGTTGTCATGATCAAAAAGGCCCGTTTTGACAAATGTCATAGAAAAATCATCTTTATTGCTTTAGAGATAAGGTTCGATACTGATGAATTTTATCACAACGCCGCTGTATTTTCCGTTAACCCTCTCAGCTGTCAAATTCAATCCCGGAGGCTAGATCTCGACAACTTAACATTTTTAATACGCTTTTATTAGCTTCAGACGTATGTATGTTAGTATGTAACGGAATCTTTGAACATGATTTTGACCCCCTTCAAAACGTCGGATTAACTCGAAATTCGGCATACTTATTAAGGACCGATGACAATTCAATATTTTAAACATTTTGACCCGTTATCCTTACTAGGATAATTAGGATCAGCGATTTTTGTTTTCCTGAGACCCGGAAGGTCTGCGTCAAGACCAATAAAGGAATCTACCAGGCGCGCCGATCACCTATTCCTCGGACAAGTTACCGACTGTGCTTAAAATAAAATTTTCGGAGAGGGAACCTGAAAACCGCCTATCTCATCTAAGGAAGGCACCAGGCACTCGATTTACTTATTTATCGGATGATTACAGACTTAGTTTTTTAAAACTATTATTTATTAATTAAAATATCATTTTTTTCCATTCCAGTATCAGACAGCGGATATCAAAAATGTCTAGTAAATTGACGTCTATATTTGAAGCGATAGGTTTGAATTTGCTAATTATCCAACATCTTAATACTTAGTATTAATGATAACAATTTTGTTTAAACCAATATTTTTTACATTTTCAGATGAAATTGAAGATGAGTGAGTATATATCAATTTAAAATTACTAGATACCAACCTATATTATAGTATATACGAAATAACTATTTAGTATATACGTTTTTAATAAATTCACATATTTTTATGATTTAAGCATTCGCATGCTAAGGTGGCTCATAACATTCTTATGTAAGTACTAACATAACTAACCACGTGGTAACTAAGTAAATTTATTTAACAGCACACCTCAGGATATCCACAAGAGAAAACACATGAACACAAATGGACAAGGAGATGTAAATGAAAGCGAACAGAAATATGAAAGTGAAAGAAAAGGGGCAATTGGACTACTACATCAATTAAAAGACTCAATTCTGTCACTCTTCAAGGAACCTTTATCCAATAGTGATCTACTAAAATCAAAATTAGAATCTCAAAAGCAAGGTAATATTACTGGTGACGTCGTACATCCTGATGATATCAAAACATCAGATAGTGTCGCAACTTCTAAACAGCCCGTTACTACAGCTATTCCACCTCCCACCGCCAAAGACGCGAATGAACCAGCTGAAGCAAATGCTACTGCACCTGAATCAAATTATAGTATAAATGTTAAATCCAATGAATTTGAAACAGGTATCAATAAAGTTAATGAAGAACCTCGCATAAGCGAACAAAAAGAAACTTTAGCGTCTGTAGTTAATGATAAAAGTAACACGCATAGTGATGTTGTGTCTAAAGTCAATATGAAGAATAAGAAAAATAAAATAACCTTTGATAAAAATATTAACACTGAATTAGAAAATGTGGACACAATAACTTCAAATCAAGTAAAATCTACTAATACTGAAAATGTGATGCCACTTGGTGAAGTATTTGTTAAATGTGAACCTTCACAAACTTCTGCGAAAGAAGAAAAACACGAGCAAGTAGCTCAAACAGAACAGCCAATTAATATCGAAATGAACAAATCTGGGCAAATGCCATCATCTGTACCAAATGAAAATATTGAACAAACATCTTATAAAACTGTATTCGATATCAACACTAAATCTCATATAAGCGATCAAAACGATACTTTAGCATCCACAGCAGATGAGAAATCCAAACCAATATCTAATAGCCAAAATAAGATTAAGCTTGAAGATACTGAAATAACAGCATCTAAGGTCACTCTGAAATCGAATTATATACATATTGATAAACCAAATACTGCGCATGATGGTGCTGTATCAGAATCTGTGGTTAATAGAAATGTTAACATAACCTCTGACAGTAAAATTAAACCTCACGTCTCATATCAAGAAAATAGATCTGAAAATATGGAAATTGTGCCGCCACGTGGTGTAGAGTCTGATTGTCGAGATCCATCAAAATCTTCGTTGAAGAAAGAAAAACATGAGGAAGAAGCTTTGCAGGTAAAGCCTTTCAATGTCGAATCAAATAAATCTCAAGTGTCGCAATCATCTGTAAATAAAGATACAATATGTAAGACAAAGGTCAGCAGCATGACAGAAAATATTAACCCTGTTAGTACTAACATAAATAAGTCAAAAATATCGATTTCTTTTGAATTGAAATCAGATAATATCTTAAATGAAAATCTTCAAGGTGTCGAAACTAATATTATATTGAAAAGATCTAAATTTTCCGTAAGTAAAGGGAGGGGTGAGCAAATGGCTGACCATATCGTTACTGACACATCATCTATTATTAAAAATAATTGTGAGGAAGATATAAGTTCTCTCAAATATAAAACATCTTGTGAGCAGACATTTGATAGTATATTAAAAAAGAAGTCAGACAGTATTCAAGCAAAGGCATCTGAAACATCACGATTATCTGTCTCAAAAGAAAAACATAATATGGGAAATATAAAATCAAATACATCTAAGCTCTCACAATCTTCTAATTATAAACCTGTTGATGAATTAAAATGTGAGCCGATGAATAAATCATCTGAAATCTCAACGAAAGACAACTGTTTTAATATGGATATTAATATTTCATCCGAGCAAGTTAAGCCAATAAATGTATGCAGTAATGAACTTATTACTGAAAATGACGCTCCAAATTCCTTAAGTGTTGAAAAAAGTAAATCTGGCCAAAACGCTGAGTGCTTGAATACAATGGGTACCTCGGATAGTGTTCAAAAGGCTGACAATTATGAAGATGTTCATACAGAAGGTGTAACAGTCAGTAAACATGTAGAATCTGTAGAAAGAACAGACCATGAAGAATTAAAAGCTGAAGGAACTGATATGTTATCTCAAAAACAAAATCCATCTCATACTAGTAATAATTGTTTATCGTTGGAAAAATCAAGCAGAAATTCCAAAACAAGCGTTAAAGGAGTCGCATCACGATTTAAAGATAGTAAAGTCAAATTTGAAACAACTAAATCAATAAAATTTATTCATAATGAGGATGCAGAACAGGAGAAAAAGTCAAGTAATATTGAATTTAAAGAGCAGCAAAAGTCTACACCTGATAAAAAACCCGAGGCAAATTTAGCCAAAAAATATAGGTTTTATTACTGATACTATAAGATCTATACAAATTCGAAAATCTCGGAGATATAAATCAAGGAGAATTATACTGTGTTGGCTATATTGTTATAACTTCTGTCACATTTTTTGGGTTTTTTATTAATCTATTTAGGAATTTGGAAGAGTATGAGCAGACATGTTTATTTGTATATCATGAGAGTAAAGCATTGTATTTTTTTTTGTAAAACTTGGTTGTTGAATATAAACTCTTTGAAATATTATGATTTTTCTTTTTAATTGAATTATTTTGACATAACTTATATGTGAAAACGACACATCAGTTTCTGTTATTTATGATTTTTTTACTTGTAATAAATTTTGTTTTGTATATTTTAGTGAATATTACTAATTATGGAATACCAGAAGAAACGCATTAAATTAACCTTGACACATTAATTTCTATATTTATCAAGTATCAATTTTGAAATGATGGAAGCAATACGAACAAATAATATACAAAACATGTTTAAATTGTATACAAATGTGAATTGCGTAAAATATCGTTGCTGGAAGAGTCCCATGTATTTCAAATTACGCGATGAGTTTAATTTGAAAAAGTTAAAATCTACTGCCGCCTTAACTCTAACAACTGGTGTTTTTTTCACATATTTCTATACCTTATCATTACTTTTCCGTCATACTCACTCCCATTTACTCATAGTTACATTGAACAATATACATGTCTCAACTTGCTACGAATATTTAAATATTCTTCAATTCTTCTACCTTCTTCTTCTTGCTTTTGTGTCTGGAAAACATAAAGCTACGAGTTCTGAGCCATTTTTGCGAAAGGTACGATACAAATACTATTTTGGATGTTTAAATGTTTGTAACTAAATCACGAAAAATCTACTTATTTAAATTAAACTTTGCGAACAGAAAGAACATGTTCTGGATAAACGCAGAGTTAAGTTACTTTAAAAATACAATCACTGTGTTACGCAGGTAAAACTGCGGGGTAGAAGCTAGTTACTAAAACTAAAAGTCATAACTTTCTGTGATGTTTAATTTCCATTATTATTTTGTATTTAATTGACTTTCGATGACGTTACGTCATTACTAATTTAAGGGATGTAAAAAGACAATATTTGAAAAATGCTACTCGTTTATAATTCTTACTAAGGGTTTTATTAAGAGAAAAGTTTGGCTCCTGAAGAAGACTGGAAGATTATTTACCAAAATATATGAAAATGGAAGACATTTCTATTGTAAGTGCCATTTCAAATTATGAGATTGTTAAGGTTATATGTAATAAATATCCTGGGATATAAATATCCTGGGATATAAATATCCTGGGACATTCTTTTACACATGGCCATCTGATCCCAAACTAAGCAGAGCTTGTACTATGGAAACCAGATAACTGATATACTACATATACTACTTTTTATTTTTGTAAATACATACATATATATATATTTACACCCAGACATAGAACAAACAGACATGTTCACGCACACAAATGTTTATCCTGGGTGGGAATCGAACCCGCGACCTTCGACTTGACAGTCAGGGTCGCTAACCACCAAGCCAATTGGTACAGTATTTATTATCATGATATGTTATTTCAGCAACATCTGAAAATATAATCACAATACTGGATCCTTGTCATAGATCCAATGCTTATAGAACTCTTGAAGAAGTACCATCTAATATAAGTCAACTTTATGGTTATAATGATACTAAGTTTTGTGGAAGTACCAAAGAATACATAGAAAGAAATACACCATACGAATATAAAACAAAATACATACGAAAACAAACTTTTTTTCAAGTGCATAGGAAATGGAAAAGGATTAAACAGATCAAGAACAAACGACACTTATTATTGTACGAATTGTTGACACACGACTGTATCATGGAAGAACGCAACGAAAATACTTCTATATGTACAACAAATGATTTCAGTGCTATTTATGTATGCTCTGTAGACTTCAATTATCTTGACGCTAAGAGATTCATTCATGAGGAAGGAAATTCAGATGGAGCAGAACAATATAATAAAAATAATATGTCCACTGATGAATTCGATATAATTGCAAGTCAACTAAGCATTGCAAGTAGAAGTTCTCGTGATTGGGAACTCGTATGGAAGATTGCCAAAAATAATTTTAAAATAGAAAACGAAAACCTCATTAAAGTTTTAAAAAACAGCAGAAGCTTTATATCTTCGAAAAGGCATTTGGTTTGGCCGAAAAAAAAGCGTAAAGTCTACATTGTGTTTGATGCACCACGCATAGAGAGAATAAAACTTGACGAGAGATCCTGGTCTGAGAAAAAATGGTTTAAGAATGAGTACGAGAAGCAGATCGGTAAGCCTCCGGACAATGCGAATTCGAAAACGAATCTCGACGCAACATCGGCAAGGCTGAAAAAAAGATGTCGAATGTACCTTAGAGAAAGAAATTATTATGGGTTCCCAGTTAGTACATTTCTGTACTTCTATCCCAAAAGTTACAGGAACATGATTTTTATACTCAAGTCCGTCATTATAAGTCAAAATTAGAATTCCGAGGCGAAAGACGTGGGTTCGAATCTTACAATGAACTTGAGCCTTCTGTGAAGAAAAACATTGAAAGGAAACCTTTCGCCAAGCAGTTACTGATGGCCTAACAGCTAAAATTGAGAGCTTATTCCTTTACAACCTTCGACCATCTTATCACTTGTCGTATTGATATTGTGGTAAGAAACCCTACATAGAAATTCTCTCATATTATTTCAGCGTATAAACAGGCCACCGATCCAGCCAGTGAAATGGAACCATGCCCCCCTTAGTAAAAAGTGTGTGTGCCCATCTGGGGATGGCTCATGCCAATGTAAAGGCAATACCTTGCTGCCTAAGGAGACAACGCCGCATGGTGAGCCTTTAACATCACTATTACCCGTAGTTTATTTTTCCCACCACTTTCATTTTTAGAATTTACAATTTCTAAAAACTTTGTCAGAACACCGAGTCACTTAAGATTTTAAATATCAGATTTTATGCGTAAAGAAGAGGAAACGAAATATTGTCAACTTATTACTACATTACTAAATTTTTTTTTAATATTTATGGATAAGAAGAAAACATTTCTGAGTTTAATTTAGAAAGGTGATCCGGAACGGGATCGGTGGAATGAAAGGCACATGAGACTCAACAATTTTATGCCTCAGGGTCGACAACGATACCCCTGGTATTGCAAATGTCCTTAGGCGGCGATGAAAACTTACCATCAGGTGGACCGTCTGCTTGACAGAAATAGATTATTATAGATTAAATAATCTTATGTACTTATCCGCCCTCTCTTTTATCCCCGCATTTTAAATTAAAGTTGTCCAGATCAAAAGCCCGCTTTGTCTATTAAGAATGTCACAGAAGAATCATCTTTATTGCTTTTTATGATAAGGTTTATCTATTGATCCATTGGTTTTTTTTTTCACATTAAAAACTAGTGCTTGACTGCGATCCCACCTGATGGTAAGCAGTGATGCAATCTTAGATGTTGAGGTTAATTGTATGACAATGATGATGAACTTTATCATGAACCCATAGAGTACATTTTTCTATACTACTCATAGCTAGAGATTATCGTTCTAGTATATCGTCGCGACTACTGCAATATGCACGTGTGGCTCTGGAGGCTGTTGCGGTATAAATTCGAGCCATCAGGGACGTTCATACCGGCTATGGTTAAAGCTGCTAAAGCTGAGTCTAAGTTCTACCGCAGTCAGAAAGGAAGGGAGATCTGTAAGTTTTCCCATCTCACCACTGTTGTTAGTGACTAAACGAATATGTATATATTAATCGCATTTTGTGGATATATTGCAGTATTTTGTTAGCTACTTTGTTATTGAATCGATGACTATTGCCATAGTCTGTGTTGCCTATCACTTATCTATCATACTTTTATTTATATTTTGCAGTAAAGGAACGAGGACCTGAGTTTTGTATATCAGGATGCCAGAAATTCTTTCAGTCGAATGAAGAAACCGTAAAAAGACGCATACAGTAAGCCAATTATTTCAGTCAACATTTAATACTTACATACATGTGATCAAAAATATAATGCAAATGTGTGTTTGTGTATTTCAGTTTAGCAGCAAAAATAAAGGCTTACAGAAGAGAAGTACAGAAGGAACGCGATGAACCTGTGCTGGTAATAGTTCCATTTGATTATGCCTAGCTTCAATGTTTTAATATCTACATGTAATATCGCGTAGGTAAACTAGCAGCACGGTATGAATGGCTTTCTGCATCTTTTTTCTTTTCTTTTTTTTATGTCAACTCCGACAAATACATAGACGCCTGGTGGTAAGACCGATGCTAAGTAGTCACAGCTGCCTATAGACATTTGCAACACCAGGTGCATTGCCAATGCGTTGTCGACCCTGAGACTTTAAGTTGTTACGTCTCATGTGCCTATAACTTCACCGGTACTCTTACCTTTCTAACCGAAACATAGTAATACAAGTACATTACTGCTTCACGGCAGAAATGTGTAAGGTGGTAGTACTTCCCCGAACGAACTCTGCTCTAAAGAGCTGTAATAAGTTTAAAAACAAACCTTATGACTTTTGGACCACAAGATGAATCTTATAATGAAAACCGATAACGTTCATTTTTCTATAATATTCTTAAATAGAAAGAAACCGTGAGACGTGATAGAGGTGACCCCGATGTTTCGAGAGTTCGTGTTGCAGTGTCTCCTGTACCTTACGTACACACCTCCGTGCTTACAGGCGCCTATCGTGGTATTAGATTGGGCAGAAGGGGAACTAGTAAGTTATCTAACAGTACTTAACGTCGAAAAAATATCAGAAACCTATCGGAGATAATGAAATGTGTGAAAATTCAGAACATATATTGTATGTGTGCCAAATTTCTTTCGAATCCTATCAGCCGTTACTTCGATTCTTCCAGGAAAAATATGAATGTGCATGAGCGTGCCTGGGTGTGTGTCTATATTTAGTATGTATTAGACTAGTATTATTTAGTATACAAGGTTTGCTAAGTATGGAATCAGTCCACCGTGTGTGGACTGTCACAGGATATTTATCTATTGTTTTTAAATATATTTTACAGCATCAACTCAAACCCAACTTAATGAGAGCGGAGAGTTCATGATTGGAAAACATTTTCATTTATTGTTTGCGTCCACTAACGAACTAGTAATGCATGATATAGATGGTTCGAGACTGCAGATATCTACTGTATATCCGTAAGATATTACCACATTCTTTTTTAACGTTATTTACATATCTTCCCGCCCATTATCCCCGAAGAGGAAGGCAAGGAATTACAGGCGCATGAGAGTTTACAACTTCACTTCTCAGGAATGACAACGCATTGGGGATGCTCCTGGTGTTGCAAATGTCCAAAGGCGGCGGTGACCACTTACCATCAGATGGACAGTGTAAATAAATAGGCATATGTCTCAGGCGTGAGATCGGTAGAGTGGGTTTTAGTACTGAAACCCCTGCATATATTGGGAGATAAGGATGTGAAGATATTTATGATATTTTCTGTGACTTAAACCAAAAATCTTATTAATCAAATAATTGATTCCAGAAAACGTCCCGATCCCATTTCTGTGCAAAAAATACTACATATACCGCAGTAAGTTGATCTTAGAAATGATTTTGAGTAATATATGAGGAATCCCTCCATACTGTTACAATTATCTCATTTCAGAATGAAGCAAAATATGGCGAAAAAGAGAAAAAATATATTAGCCTCTTTATATAATGTGAAACGTATGTAATTTTATTATTATATGAATGTTTTAAATAGCTATTTACTAACTAAACAGAAAAGTAATTTATTATTTGTTTTATTTTTCAGAGAAAAAATTCACCAAGTAAGTCATATTTTGTAGTTTTCTCCGATATAAGGCTTGGATTTTGTATTATTGTTCATATAAGAAATATCATATTATAATTATTGGTTATTAGGTAGGTATTTCATAGTGATATGTAGTGTACAGTACAGTTAATATAAATGCACTTTCAGAGAAACTCAATACCATTGCCCGGACGGGAGTGCGGTGTGTGAATCCTTACAGTCCATAATGCGTAAGAAGAGACTTAAACAATGGGCGAGCAGAGAAGATATGTTTAAATGTTGTTTAAAAGACAAATGTTGTCAACCTTTCATTGAACCTATACCAGAACTTTTGTATGAAGGCGACGCAAAAGGAGATGCTTTAAATGAAGCAGTAAAACAAATGGATAAAGAAAGAACAGATACAAAACAAGAGGACATCAAAATTGAACCAGAAGATACGAAAGTAGATCTTGTTATACCGAATAAACCAACACCAGAAGATAAACAAAGTAAACTCGGTCTACAATGTGATATATTACAAATAGGATTTCTCAAATCAAACGTCATAATACAAGGTGTTCAGTCAGAAGATACGAAACTAGATGAAACAAAACAAGGTGAAAGAGATCAAAGTGTCAAACCAGAAGACACCAATGCAGGTGCAGTTAAACCAGAAAGGATCAGAAATGATCTGTATCCAGAATACATACAACATGATTACCAACTAGATTATGTAAAATCCGACGAGCACAGTAAACTAAAACAACTTATAACTAAATCACCATTAAGAAGGATACTTGGATGGGTTGACGAATTTTATAAACGTCTAAACAGTCATACTCCTTCCAAATATCATACGAATATTGATTTTTATAAGCCTACTTGTCTCGGGAAGGTTTCCTCAATGAAACTTTCTAAAACTTATAGTGGAGAATCCGAATTACAAAGAAGTAAATCAAAATCTGTTAAATTATTAAACACATATCCTGCTTCGGAAAAAATTAGTGAATATGGAAGGGACCAAATGTTAAAATACTATAAACCATACAATAGTGATAAAACTGTAGATGATTTAAAAAATGAGATCCAAGGCATAGTAAAACCCGAAGCTATTGTAGACACTATGAAGTCTTCAATTTATAGTGTTGAAAAACTACTAGATATGAATGCAAGTAGTATATCCAGAAGTACTTCAATTCAACAATCTAATGAAGATAATAATATTACACTGCAAAAAGAGAATAAAAAATCGACTCTAAGTACGCAAGTAAGTACGATGGGTAATAAATCAAATTGGCGATTAAAGCTTCTGTCTCAATCTAGTGAAAACAAAGATAAACAGTTTTGTAAAACTGAAAGCGTCAGAAGAAACTCCGTAAACAAGAAATATGGCAGCATCAAGTCTATACTCAATGAAATTATTAATAAGATGTCGAAATCGAATAACCTTGACAAAAAATTAAGTGACACTTCATCAGAGAAACTTGAATTGGTAACATCATTTACGACAAACAGTTACCCAGGAAGCTCATATGAAAGATATGCATATATTGAGATGAAGTCGCGAGATATGGAAGACTCAACCAGTTATGCTCAAGTCTTGACTTCAGATATGGAGGAAAATAACTTAAGCCATAATATTGAAGGTATTGAATCAAAATTTTGTAATGTACATTCGTCTAGTAAACTTGAGAACGGCACTCCTGTGGTGGAGGCCGAAGGGAAGGTATCTATTGTAACTGATAAAGCAAACGACATTGTTACGATAAGTAATGAAACAGTAACAGCTTTGAGGGACGTCAAAATTCAAAAGGTATCTAATGAAATAAAAGACCAACAGCAAGAGAAAGTGAATAAAGAATCAAAACAAAGTGACAAGGCTATATATAGCATTTGATGATTTGAGTGAGTATCTTGAACACATAATTGAAAGTAGATTATTTAAAAATGAGCTATTTGTTCTGTCAAGTGACCATTGTAATATTGAGGGCACACTTTCAAGTGAAGTAGAACAAAAGCAATCAGAAGACATAATATATAGAAATAACTATCTGAGTTGAATATAAATTTAATAAAGCAGTTTTTAATCAATCTTGTTATTTAATTGTATGTAGTAGAGACGAATTCGATAACTAAACCAATATGACTCAACGATAAAAGTAGGAAAGTATAGCCGAGCCAGTTGGCGTGGTGGATAGATACCCTGACTATTACGCCGCAGGTCCTTAGTTCGATTCCCACCCAGGACATACAATTGAGTGGACGTGTATATTTTGTTCTATGTCTGGGTGTACTCTTAAATGTGTAATAGTGGGTATTTGCAGTATATCAGTTATATTGTTTAAATCATTTGTCCAAGTTCTGCTTAGTTTGGGAGCAGACAGCAATGTGTAAAGTTCCCAGGATGTTTGTTCATTTATTAAAGAGCCTCCCTCTTTGAGAGGACGAAAAAACCATATACCATATACCCTGCATTAGGATGGTCATGCGTAAATTAAATAAAAGATGTGTATTCTAAATAAGATTTTCACATTTTATTTTTATCTGTCTTAACACAAAGACTAGCTTACAACTAATTTGTAACTTAATAAGCTTAACTTTATCGTACAGAAACATAAATAAGTTTAATTAAACTTAACTTAAACTTACATATTCTGATTGGGAGTATTTAATCACTCGTACGATTAACAGTGATATATGAGCAACATACAAAAGTGAAGGATATATTTATGTACAGGGTCACCTTGAATGACGCAGTGAGGTTTTATCTAGATCGACTAAACAATCTTAAATTGGCAATGATGTAATAGTTTTTATCGACAAGTCTTTCTATTTCTTTGCCCAAAGTAAATCAAGTATTGCTCAACTTCTTTTCTATCTCGATAAAATCTATCAGTTTGAAACGCCAAACAAGCGATGGCTAATAAGGTGGATTAAAAGTCGAAGTCATAGGGGCGCTGTGGACGTCTTTGCACTAGAGGAATGTTGACCTCCTCAGCTGAGCGGAAGACCTGGGGCTGTTGTTGTTGTTGCTGTTGCTGCTGTTGTTGTTGAGGTCTTTGGTTTGGTCGGGGCTGCAGTTGAATCTGCTGCTGTTGGGGGTGACGCCTTGGTGCCTCCTGAAATTTTAGAACTGAATATTAATATTTTGCTTATTTAGTTAAGATCAATTTATATAAAAGATTGTTGGTTAAGGGCTAGTTAAGAGTAACATTAATGTCAGAATATTGAAATGCTCATGTGAGGTTAGAAGGATAGAATGATGAATGAAGATCTCACCTCTTCTTCCTCGTCCTCCTGGTCAAATCTGTCGTCCCTGTAAACCTCAGCGGGGTAGTAACGGTCGGAGTACTTGAGGGACACGTTGGGTTTCCTCTGGACCTCCTCTTCGTTGATCGGTCGGTACAGGTAATCATTGACGAAGTGGTACTTCGATGACTTCTGGCAGATGTTGTCGTGGGTAGGTGGCATGCAGATCAGATGGACCTATTGGAAATGGATTATGAGATATTAGTTATATTTGTGTAGCTTAAAAAGTAGTGGAGCTAACAGTGCAGAGGCAGTCCGATGATTTACTTGAACATTTTTTTACACCATGGAGTGGTAGTGCACTATTGTACCGATTCAGATAGAAAGGTAAGAGGGCCGGTGAGAATATAACACTGAGGATATAAGACTATACTATTGCTCTCAGTGTCAACATTGGCGATGCCCGTAGTAAAGCAAATATCCATAGGCCGACATCAGGTGTTTCTCAGCCTACATGACTAATTGTGCAAAGGTCTCAATGAGTTCTTGACAGGCAGTCTTTCTATCTCATACGCTGATTTATATAGGATGTACATATTTACCATTAATTTATATTAGGTTACTTACCCAGCGCCTATTTTTAGCACAGAATCTACAGTACAACTAACCTGGTGGAAAGTAAATCCTTCGGGACAGATCCAAGAGTGCTTAACACTGTCTTGGCAATAATGGAACACCTCACAGCTGAGCTCCTCGTCAGCATAGTAGCCAGTGTTTTTGCCAACGCAGTTGAACTTGGACTGCTGAAGGAGGGTAGATAGACGGTCGGGTTCTTCCTTCTCTTCGAGCTCTTCCTCAGATTCCTGGAGTTGCTGCTGCTGCTGTTGGATCCTGGCTGGCCGTTGATCCGGTTGCTGAAATTTTGAAATTATTTGTTACCAGCTACCGTTTATATAACTATAGATTGCTATAATATATGAATTTCTTATGCACTGAAGGCACCAAGAACCACCAAGTTAAAATTATCCATGAACCAGAAAGAATTTACTGTTAATTGATAGCCACATATTAGGCTTTTAAATAGACTGATGAAATAACTACCTTCCTCTGCGGAGGTCCTCTGGAAGGTGCTCGTTGTTCTTCGACGTACTGCTGCTGCTGCTGCACCGGCCTCGCGGGCACTATATACTCCTGTTGTTCTTGCTGAGGCCTCTGGTAACCGGCGAGTTCCGCCAGTGAGGGTGTAGGCCTGAAGCCGCTCGGTAATGTGTTGTAGGCCGTTGGTGTGTATGCTCGGGGCCTTAAGTTGCGGGTTTCCTGTGGGTGATGAATATTAAATTAGTAATGAGCCCTTAGCGCAGAGTTCGTACGGGGAAATACTAACACCATACCCGTTACTGCGGTGAAGCAGTAGTGCAATGGTTTTATTATGTTTTGGTTAGATAAGTAAAGAGGTTGGTGAAATTACAGGCACATAGGGCTGAAAACGGATTGGTGTTGGTGTGGTAAATGTCCATGGGCGGCGGTGACCACATATTTATTATCAGGTAGACCGCCTGCCTGTTTGTCGGCCTTCTTGACCTAAAACCAAAATTCCTGAACATGTTCTAACATTTTGCTTGGGATACTTTTATCCCCAGATTGATTTAGGTACCTATATCACGAGTCAAAGGATGTACCTCATGTTTTAAAGTCTAAATTGTTGTTATATTCATTCCTATTTGAAATATCCGTATTTATTGTGATTTGTTAAACTGTAGACAAGCCTTAATAACGCAAATCGATAGCTATTTAATTCAATACCGCATTATATAATTTTAATAATTACTTTATAACTTCCGATACTTTAAATGCAACGAAAGACATTGTAACTTTAAAGAAATAGTGAAAAAAATGTCAGAGCTGTGAGCATTCGTGCGGGACGACACGTTCAATGTAAATGTGTAATTACAGCGGAATTATATCATCGTGTTACATGCATTACATTATCGGTAGATCCGGGAGAGAGGTCTAGTGTTATTGATTTAATTAACAACATGAATCGTTAAGTTCCTGGGGTGTGATTTAATGACATTACCTCGACGACGTTTCGTCACGACTCTATGATCTCTCTTTCGTTAACTACTTAATCACGCGAGACATCCATATCCGGACTCGAAGGATAGCGTTTTTATGGAATATAGGGGAGAGAATACATAAAACATTATTTCAAAGATTTCTGACAGGTTCTTCACGTGACGTCGGACTTTATTGTGTAACTTTTTAAAGAATACGTTCAAATTAGACTACAATTATCTATCACTTATAACCTTCTCTAGCTTGTCTACACAGCTTTTTCTGCTAATTTCCCTTTCGTTTGGTTTCTTTGCACACGTGTAAGCAAGTTGTTAACATAGCAATACAATACAATACAATGGCGATCTCTTTAACTTTTTCTCACGCGATAATGTGAATGAAATCGCGTGTGTTCTGAGTAGGACTGTGGATCATTGGGTGGTTTACTTGGTCAATTACATGCTTGATACAATATGCATTTAATATATTAGTAACTAGCTGTCGCACGCGGTTTCGGACACCTTTCTCTGATATAAAGTCACTCTCCACACCATAGGCTATGTATATGCCAAATATCAGCAAGATCGGGGCAGTCGTCTAGCCGTGAATAACAAACAAATAAATAAAGAAACACACTCACTTTCAGATATATAATTAAAATAAGGATATCCTTTCTTATGTCCTGATTAAAAGTTGTAACAGTAATAATTCTAATAATAGTAATAATAACTCTAAATCACACTTAAAGTTTCTTTATTTTAGGTATCTTTATATATTTTTCAATATTTTATATACTTTAAATATAAACATATTTGATGATGTCTGCATGAGTAATAATATTAAATTTAATTTTACATTGACATAAATATAAAGCAATTCTTCTTCGGAAAACGTCTTTAAAAAGGTTGATAATATGGCATTATAATATGTGTAGGTACATAATTGTTATACGCATTATATGCAATTAAATTGTATCTATTTTAAAACACTTTAATTTTTTGTCAAAAGTTAATTTAAGCACAAATTTCTACAGTACCTAGCTGACACATACTACGTTATTCTTATTTCATGTCAATTAAACAACCCCGTAACATGACACAATCTAAACAAAACTCCAAAATAAAAAGAAATGTAATAAAATCTAATAGAAGGGAATCATAAAATATCAATTTAAAACAGCGAACGATTAGGAAAAAACAAATTTAACGCTACATTTGGTGCTCATTAACCAGCCGTCTAATTATTTACACTTTCGCACCAAAATAATAAACATGGCGGCAACAGTTCGTTCAGAAATTGTGTAAAAAGTGGGGAAATTAAAATAAAAAATCTTACGCGTTGCTTTCGACTTTCACGGGTAGCGGCCTTGCTTTACGGCCATTGACTCCAAATGGTGTAGAAAAATTGCATTTATGGTTGTTACTCGCTTTTAAATGGTAACACGGTTCTTGATTTCGGCCAGTAAGCTACCATTCCAATTAGCTGGCAAATTAGATCGAAGTTTTTTTTATAGGTTTTTAAACAGTTTTCTTTTAAAGTTTTTTTTTCTACTTCTGTAATTTAAATTAGGCACTATAGTTTATTGGTAGAAGCTCTATTTATGCCTCCTTATTGAATGGGTCCGAATTCTGTAGATTACCCGATTGGTTAATTTATCCGACCAACTGATTCCAAGCAAGCTTGTACTATGGAAACCAGATAACTGATATACTATATATATATTTTTAAATACCGAAGGTCGCGGTTTCGATTAATAATGTATATTATATAGATATTTATATCCAGACACAGAACAAACAGACATGTTCATGCACACAAATGTTTGTCCTGGGTGCGAATCGAAACCGCGACCTTCGGTTTGGCAGTCAGGGTCTCTAACCACCAAGCCAACTGGCCCGTCATTTAAAACTATTATGTAGTTTGAAAAATATTTATGATAGATAGATGTCATAACACCTGAATTCACAATTTATGACATAAGTTTATCAAAAAATAAAAAATAAAATAAAAGACTATTCAATTGTATGTTAGATATTTTATTCGCTCTATAAAATGCTTTAAGGAAACGTAACAATTTAAAGTGTCTTATCAATAAATCTAAAAATGAATTGCATTCGTTCAATACCTGAATAAAACGCAGTTAATTGAAAGTGTAGTGAACTATCTTAGTTTCTATCTTTGGTATAAGGCTGTGTTCACATACTGCGAACGATAAGAGGCATTTTAAAGCCGCGTAAATATAAAAATACTGCTAATAATATTTTCTGTGATTTATCCAAGAATGAACGCAAAATTTGACTTGAGTTTTTCTCTCTTTTTCTCGAAAGGAGTCTTTTGTTTATGCTTAAATTGAATATTTTTTTAAACAAATCTGATGTCTTTATGAAATGTTTTAAATATATCATCAGACAATTAAACATTGGATCTATAGCTGAATCTTATTTCTTAAGCTATAGAGTTAACTTTTCAAATAACTACGGCTGTCAAAACTGGCCTATTTTACAGTGACGACTAGTATTTAGTAGTAGTTAATTTAATATCCTAACTAATATTATAAATACGAACGTTTGTTTGTAACCGTTTGCTTCAAGCGCAACTAATCATGAAATAATCTTATCTGCGAAATCATTAGATCCATCAAAAACACAGGCAAAACCGAGGGACAAATATCCCCAAGACCTTATATTCAATAGCCAAATCACGATCGCGTTAAAGTGAACGTATTCTAACTATCAGAATGCGATTCAGATTTGATAAAAAAACAGTGTCAATATCTAATTGCCGGACGTTGCTGAGATCCGTGTCTTGATCAAATGGACAGGTATTATACGGGCCGGATGGCTTGTTGGTTTGATACTAAAAGTGCTACGCCGTTAGATTCCTAGTCAGTAAAACATGTAGTCTTCCTGTAAATATACTATCCAAATCCAAATTAATAAGCAGAGTGGACTGCTATGGCAACAAGATAACTGATATACTAAATAAAGGTACTTTTTTTCATCTTAATATATACTTATATATAGATTTTAATAATTATATAAGATGGTACGTATGTATAAAGTATTACCTATAGCTATGTGGTGGTACAATTATCTGGTAACCTTAGTACATGTTCTGCATAGTTTAGGATCAGATGGCCGTGTGTATGTAGAATGATGCCAGGATTAAAGTAATTTAGATTTTTTCAACAATATGTAATTTAATTTTATGAATCAGCACAGCCTTTATGCTCTGTGTCTTTCTGTAATCTACCCGATCACGTGAGAGGTCCTAGTTTTCGTAGCACCGACTTGTCGAGACTTCCTGTCAGTATTTGATCTCTTATAAGTACTCTTACCTCTTCATTCAACGCCAACTCTTCGCTTTCGCCATCAAATTCAGCATCAGGGATGCTATCTTCGTCCTCTGCCGCTAGAGCTGCGCTGAGTAGCACCAGGGCTAAAAGATATCTCCACCTGTAACAATGCAGAATAACACGTGAGAACAGTTAAGGTCTTTAATAGGCCAGCTGTGGATGGACATTTATTGCGTAAGTTTAATAGTACACTGTGTGTTGAAGATACTGGATTGAACTCTGTGACTGCGTATGCGTAATACTTGTTCGGTTGCTTTTCCCGGTCTAAGATTTAAGCACAAAGATTACAGTTTGACGCTTAATGGGACAAAATAATTGGCCACATGGATCATACAAGGTTTTAGACACTTTAGAATAATAATAATTTATTTTATTTATCTCCACAAATTACATGTAATGCTAAAATATATTGGGAAAAATTGCAATTTGAGGGAGATCTGGAGTCCAAACTAAGCCTGAGCCTGTATTTTGGAGCTCCAGGCCCCCATTTCCTTTAATTACAGTTGTCAACGTGGTGCGTAAGTGTGTATAAATGTGTGAGTAAATGAGTAAGGGTTTGTGCGTGTGTGTGCTTGCGTTTTCTCAGTCTAAAAATTATTGGTAATATTAGACAGAATATGGCCCACTTTGATTTATTGATTGATATTCTGACTAGGTACTCCACTTAATGTTTGAGTCCTATCCAGAAACAACTTGGTGTGGATGAATGGCTGTTTGTTTTGGGTCTGGGTGTGTGTCTTTATAAATACCTATGTTACGTTGTATAATAGTGTAAAAGTAGTGTGTGAGATCGGCAAATGTGTGTAAGGAATATCATACAATATTAAATTTTAATAAACTCAAGCGAAGTTGCAAAAGATTTTAATTATGCTGTTAGATGACCCAATATTAAATGAAATTGAAATTTTGAATTAAAAAATGTAAGACATCATAATTTTTTACACATCATTGTCGAAGCCAGACTGATAAAAAATCATTTCATAAACTCATTGATTGAAACGGATTATTAAATCCACGTAATTTTTCCGCAATATTTATAATTAAAACCGGTAATAGTGTAGCGTGCGTCAAGATGGCGGCGTTGTTACGTAATAGCTGTAATTTCTTCAAAATGGATAGTGAACTGCATGCAGGGCTGTTGTGTAATAAGTGATGTTGTATCCACACTGATTTAATTCGATGACAGTTAAACTGGTTCCAATATAGATATACACTTAATCCATACAAATATTCGACGTGTCTCTGTTTTTCTATTTATTTGGTTTTCATGGCTAAACAGTTCTAATAAAATTTTGTAAGAGTCAGATTGTATATTGGCAAAGGACATAAACTACCTTTTGTATCAAATATTATCCTTATCATTTTTGACGCGGGTGAAACCGCAGGGCATTATATATCTCTGGATTATAACATCGCTAATGTCCATCCGGAATAATGTAGGTACTAAATATATTGAAATGCTTAGTTAGGAAATAGAAGGCTGTGTGTAAAGAATGTCCCTGGATATTTATTCTGTACGGCATCAATGCTCTGTCTCTCTTGCTAACAATGCGATCACGTTAAAGGTCCAAACTCCAAAGCCTCATGCGCCCGGCTTACAAAGGAGGTTAATCTTAAAAAATGTAGGGCTCCTAAAAATAAATCATTCGGTACGTCAATACATCGATCACTATCTAGTAATGGAGAGACGACCGCGACAATCACAACTAAACGGTTGCAATATTGTCAACAGTCACATTACTCAATTTCTCGACAGATTGCTATCTGCGGTTGCGTTGCAGTAAATGGTTCCTTCGAGATAGTTAAGGTTTACTTGCATTTAACACTATGAAGAGTCATTGGACTAAATAAAATTAATACTTTAATGCCTGCCAATTTAAAAAGGCCATGTAAAAACTCAATAATCATTCTCGTAAATCCCCAAAACAATCAAAGGATGCAAAAGCATAGATTTCCCATAATTATAAGTAATAAGCTGATACTGCATTTAAATTAAGAAATAGTATTAATTTTTATTGCACTACGTAGGTGTCGATTCAAATAATTGTCGGCTGTCTGTCTCTTTTGCTAACTACGCAATGACATGAGAGGTCCACTCTCTGAATAAACGCTGTTCAGCTTAAACAAACGAGACCTCTAAAGGTTATGGAACAAACTGAAAAAGGTAAGGGGCCGGTGAAATTACAGGCACATGAGACTAAGTGCTTCATGTCTGGGTCGACAAAGCAACAGAATCCCCTGGTTTGCAATTATCCATATACGGTGACCGCTTACTATCAAACGCAGAGTTCGACGTACATGACTTAAAAAAAATTAAATGTCAACACACTCAAGACCATAAATTGTCCGAAAACGCCCCGAAAACATCAGGAAGACTGTCTTGTCCATAAATGATGACATTCTACCACATTATGTAGGTCATCTTGCATGATGTACTTAAAAACTTGCTCTGCACCGCGTAACTCCAGGGTGTGGTTGGTATTCATTTGGACACAACGTACGACGTAATTAAGAAAGTTGTTGTAACATTATGTATTTTTACGTATGATTACAAGACGTTACGAATAAAGGTCGCAAGAATGATCGATCAAAAGCGGCCGGCAAGGTTTCACTTCGATCATTATTTGTTAAGCGATCAGTGGCCTAAAATTTGCTGAGATCATACTATTATGACGAAGTTTCTGTTGTTTATTTTATTAATGGATACACCAATAGTAGACACATTAAAACATATGAGTAAGCTGCTAGATAGGCACACAATGACTTGCATCTGATGTTGCATAATAGGTGCATGACATGATCAAAAAAACACAGTATCGTTTGTCGAATTCAACTTAAACTTGCGGCACGCTATGATGGCCGTTTTGACGTTTAACAATGACAAAGAAAAATAACTTTTATTCATTTATCCGTAAGGTGCATCTATTGATCCAACAGCTAATTGTATGATGATGGAAATCAACCTTATTTCACAGCAATACAGTTTCTTTTGCTATGACAATCTGAAACGTCAAAACGGCCATCATAGCGTGCCGTTAGTATAATTTGTGTAAAGTTGAAACTAATTAGTATAGTTTTTAAAACATCTGTAATGCAGTTGAGTTTTTAACGGTTCTCGTCAATTGAGGAACTTCCGAACCACCGGTAGCTTCAATAGGTTTGACCTTTTTAAAAGAGTTTGAATATTAGGTTAAAATGGAATATATTTCCGTCTCCTCTCAGCAAGACAATTTCCGTTAGAGTCTGTATAAGCGCAAAGTCAAGCCTATTTCAATAAATACGAGTATATTCATGTAATTTCATAAAGTAATCTAGTCGATGATGGTTCTCCTGTTTGTACTAATGCTGGAACAAAAAAAAATATGCCTGACTTTTCAATGGCTATTTACACAATATCTGACCGTTAAATTGATTTTCTAGACTATTGGCTCTATTAGGTAGAAGAATATTATGAATCTACATATTTCAGAGCTTTGAATAAGTGTTAAAAATAAAAATCGAAATTTGATTGAAGCAAAGAACTTGTGATGCTTTCCGAGATAATGTATTCAAAATGCATTTCCCATTAGCCGTTTTCTATTAGAAAACTTAATCACATGTCTTGTTATAGGAAAATTACATTACACACTGAACACGGAAGTGTATAAAAATGGTATAATAAGGAAACAATTATACGAAAATAAATGGTAATTGTTTTGCTGAACTTTCATATTTTAAGATTAGGTATAACACTTGCGTAGTGATTCTGTAAGGTAACACTAGTCCTCTACGCCCTGTCTCTCTCGTAAACTGCACAATGTCATGAGAGGTCCATTCTCAGAAGTCTTGTTGCGCCGTCTTGCCGTAGTGGTTTGTATTAGAGAATGCAGGCTGATAGAGATCTTGACCTTACGATTAAAGCAAAAACGTGTTAAGCTGTTCACTATACGCATTTATGATTCGTATCGCTTAGAGAATAATAGTTTGAACAACTTTTAATACCTACATGAATTGAAGTCATTGAAACCATTGCGTCACCACTCTTCATTTCTGTGGTCTATTTAGTTATACCACAAGGGAGTAGAGTTTTTATTGCTGTACTAGTCTAAAGGGGGAACTTAGGAATTATTATTTACCATTATTCCACCCCTAAAAGGCTTGAATGGGGGATGAAAGCTTCTATGGAAATATAAAAAAAAATGTGAGTTAAAATTACTTGAAACTTTGCATACGCTTCATGCGTTATCGTAGCTCTGAGATAGCTGGAACAGCACAGGACAGGTGGAAAAGCATTTGCCAAAAACTGTTTGCGGCTGCATACAATCAGACCTTTTTTGAAAACGATGTCTCTCCGCTTCCTCCCGGAACTACCAGACAAACTTTAAAAGGATTTTCACAAGTAATTTAAACCGAGCTTGGGTCAACATAAAGGCTTTATTTATTCAAAATCGGCTCAGGAGACGCAAAAATACCTTACTTAATTGATCATGACACGTACGAAGTCGCGGGGACAGCTAGTTGTTCCATTAGACTCGCTCGCTATTTACATTCTAAGCACTACTTAACATTTTTATACGGTCCAGATATTTTGTTCTTGAAAGATTTTGTTTCAGCATCAGTTGCTTAACACCTAAGAGAATAATATCTATATTAGTTTCAACTAAGGTGTCCAATGACTAAAATTACCCAACAAAACTAAGGTCTGAAAACGTAGTTTTGCATCAAACGCGTATCATTCGAATGCTTTCTCCATCGAAATCATCGAATCGTGAAATGGAAACTTGCGTATTGACCATTGCTGATACCACTTGACCGTCGCAATAATGTACCTTTATAATATTGTTAAGTATTTAGTCCGTGACGAACGATTGGGTTAATACCATTTTACTATGGAACACTAGATTTTCGTTCTGTGGTTTCACTCGCAATTCAACGAAATACTCATACAAACTTTCGTCTCCTTTTAAGTTCCACAGTTTTGTTTTCCTAGCGCTTACCGGCTCGGCATGATCGGAGATTATTTTGCCAACTCATTTTAACCTTTTTTTCATCTATCTTTTTAACACGCTTTTATTAACGTCTCTCTCATCCATCTTCCGTTCGCTGTGTAGTAAATGTTAAAATTTCCATAAAATCTAAAGTTTTTGGATAGTTATTTTGGCCTTCAGTTAGTCTAAAATTCAATCATAATTTGTTCGTCTATATTTATAGAGATATAAGTTGGACTAAGCGCTACGGAATTTGTGGTTACCAGCTACAGGGTCTTATCAGCGGCAATTTAAATGGTTAAGCTCGGATTACGCATTGCTGAAATATCTACGGCAGACTTTCACATTCTATTCGGCTGTGTATATTTTATTTTATAGTTATGTATTACAAAGACAGAAGAATTCTTATTGCAGGCATTTGTGTTGGCATTAGAATGTATTAAATATTAATGAATGTTCCGGGACATTCTTTACGCACTCCATCGAATCCCAAACTAAGCAGAGATTATACCTGATATAACTACAATATTACTTTTTCTTCTTTAATTTAAAATACAAACTTATATAGGTATTTACATTCTGATATTTTGATGCACAACTGTGGTTTTCTAGGTGGAAATCGAACACGACCGCGAGTGAACTTGCCCGACTTATATAGTAGTAGGTACGTTTCACATATTCAACTTAAGTGTTAAGATACAAATTCCAATTCACTGACAAGTAAATCAGACGGTTCACCTGATGATAAGTTGACACCCCTATATATACAATGCCTTAGCAACTGACTCTCAAATGCAACTACCGGAACACCCTGGTAGATTTTCGGCGACAGTCTTTTAATTTAAAGTTTGACCGTTACCTATAAGCAATATGTGTAAATATCTATTTAATTATGTATCTAGATAAAAAAAAGGAAGTAGGTACCTATATGGAGTATATATAATCTGCCCGGTTTCCATAGTCCAAGCTCTACTTAATTTGGAATCAGATTGCCTTACTTGAAGAATGTCCCACATTTTTTTTATGATTATTTATGTGACTTGTAAATAAATACGTAGATAAACTAAAATGAACTATTCAAACGCATTAGATCAAAAGTGATTTATAGAGATACATTTGAAACATGCTAATGACTTGCAAATTGCTTCTTTCGTAATAAGTATCATGAAATTAATTACAAGTGACCGTACATCAAAGGTCATTGGTACAGAAATGGGTTGGTTTATTTCTATGCGCAGGCGCAGGCTGCACGACGCCTATTGTCGGCTCGAGTTGACATCAATACCGTGACACTTTGGCCAGTGTTTCATTGTCAATAACGCAACGTGAGGCCGCTTGCGCCAGTTTTAATTGCATTTCGTGTACTGCAGCTCTTAATAAAGCTCTTTTCTTAGCAAACATTTTTATGTTTGAGCGTTTACTACAATTCTGCGTTTTATAAACAATTATTTCATATCGTTGCGTTCGACTCGTGCTGAAATTCATTGATGAAATACTATGAATGTTCGTGCTTTGGTTTTTGTAACGAAAGTGCGTTTTTAACTATTTGTTTTGTATCTAGTTGGTCTATCGGCTTTTCAGCTGCTGTGTAATAGTTGCGTTTATCGCGTGCTTACCACATTCGGTCACATTATAACTAACCATGAGATTGTGGTAAAAAAATAAGCATATAATAAAGTAAAAAACTACATTACAATTACAATTATAAATTACAAAACAACGAACTGAGCAAGCGCGGAAAGATGTTATAAAAGCACAATACAATTAATCTTAAAATAATTTATCGTAGAATCTTCAAAGAGTACGTACTAAGAGTCCGTAGAAAATGTAAAAAGAAATAATAATAAAAAAAATATACTATCAGTTATCACACAATCTAATGAAGAGATCTAAAGTATTTCGAAATGAGGAACAATATTACTTTGCACTGAAAGAGTAATTATTCTAAGTATAATGTAATGTGATGGAATCTTATAACTTTGAACATAAATTCCACTTTTTTAGGGCTGCCTCAATTCGGTTTATTTTTGAAATTGAGCTTATTATTTGATTTAGGTTTTAACTGAATATATGTATAATATATATATGTGTTAATTTTTGATAATTTATTTAATAAATAGCGTCCCACCCCGGCTTCGTCTGAGTAATATGTAATACTGTAAATTTATTATACACATAAACCTGATAACATGAAATGGTCTAAATGATAGTGATAACCGCCATAAAATATATTTGTAGTTTAAAAGAGAGAAATAGTTAATTTATTTATGAAGGATGTCATATTTTCCGAGATAAAAAGTAGCCTATATGTTACTCCAGGATATGCTCTATCTATGTGCCAAGTTTCATCCAAATCTGTTTTTCCAAAGTAGTGTTTTGCGTGAAAGAGTAACAAACATTCATACAAACTTTCGCATTTATAATGTTAGTAGAATTAATTCCCTGGAGTTCCAGAAATTACACGTAATTTTTAAGAATAAAACAGTTGGTAGCCCTGCATTTATAAAAATCTTCAATGTTGCAACACCAAAAAAAATATAGTCAGCTTCAATTAAAATTACGCGTTCATGTATTGATTCCAATTGTACAGTTGTAATGATATAGCAGATTCGTGTTGGGTACATAATCATTAGTGATGACTTTCCCCAGCGGCCGGCGTCTAATCAAAGATGATTAAATCGAAATTAATCGATAAATTTACTGTCCATTCACCTTTGATAATATTGTGTAATATTTTTTTTACAATATAGCATAAAATTTTGGTAAAGAAAGTATGAAAAGGCGTAATGATGTCATTTTAGCTGTCATATTAGAATGGCGACAAAACAGCAATTAAATATTCGTGCATAGTTTTACTACAGTTTTTACACTAATATTATAAATAGGAAAGTTTGTCTGTTTTATTACTATTTAACGACTTCACGCCTGAACGACACTATATAAAATATTATAAAGATGTTGTATGTTTGGTGGTAGGAGATAATCTCCAAAAATACTTTGAATTTAAAAATCTTTTACAAATCGATAGCTTTACTATTTCATGTTATAACTTTTATTCCGTTTAGGCCCGCGGATAGTACTTATGAAGGTCGAAGTTACTGAAGCTACCACCAGTTTGGAAGATAGCCTAAGGCTGAGAAAAACCGGTAAGGAACTCGGCAAGGATATTTTTTTAATTTTATGAATGGTGTCTTTTTGGCCATCTTATTTAAAAAATGAAAATATTTAACGTTAACAAAAAACTAAATTTAAAACAAAATGAATAACCTAAACAAACACGTGAAAGGTGCACCTGAACAAACTTGCATCCACATAACAGTAATTTTTAATCTGTTACGAGTGAACTTGATCAAACAAAAGCTGCGTTGTATTTACGGGCTATATAGCGTGCTGATGGCGCATTATATGTTCCGATTTCACTTTCGACTGTGACGCAACGTTTCCTAGACGCAGCGTCACGTTCGGCAAGGCGACGCGTCGCGACACGGACGAAATACGGAAAAACATTTGCACTCCTTTACGAGGGAATTTACTTAGGCGAGTTTGACACACAATTGTTGCCAAATATTTGTTTTCTCGCGGGCCAGTGACATAAGAAATCTAACTATGTAGGAGCAAGGAAAAGACAACCTTCCGAGCTGGGTTTAGAGTATTCTTAAATTGTGAAGGCCTTTTTTAAGCAGAATATTTTCAAGAAATACGAAGAATAATGCAGTCTAAAGGTAAACAAAACGCTGTGTTTGATTAGTGTTCTTGTAAAAAGTTGTAATTATTAAAATAAATACTTAAACAAAATACACACATAAAATAATTAATTACTATATTAGAGATTAAAGACTAGCTGTCCCAGCGGTTTACTCTCATTCCCGAAGGAAGTTACATTTTCCCGAGACAAAAAATATTCTTTAACGTAATCTAACTTTTAAGCTATATTTTTGACAGTTTCATTCAAATTCGTCCGTCAGTTTTTGCGTGTAAGAGTAACAAACAACTATGCATCCATCCTCATAAACTTTAGCATTTATAATTTTGTAGAATAGGATATGGATTTTTATGATTATTAGCTACTGTACTATTTTATATGTTCTACGACACGAATGCTTGATGTCCAAGCCTCACTTACATTTGAACCGTGTCGTGTACTGGCTTGCTTGAGATAAATTATTTAAAATATTATCGTGATTACCCTGATTAGATAGCCGTCTCACCGTAGGATACTATGTAGGCAATCAACTAATAAATAAAGTGGGTTTAAGACATACATATTCTAAGTTTGGAAAGTTAATATTATAGCTTAGAGGACGACGGTTACGCGTATTGGAGATAGCGCCTTCGGATAGAAAAAAAGTGTCTAGGATTGAGCTTTACGAGCGTACTATGAAAAAGCACCACTGAGCGCGCACTTTAATTAAGGTAGTTATTTAATGTGTGTTTTATTTATGTTTTATATGTTTTATATATTAATTTAGTGAGAGTTTTGATTACCATTAAGCTTCTTTTAAGTGTGGATTATTTTATTTTTTCTGTATCAAACATTATTTTTAGTAGCATATATGGTTGTGCTATTATTGATTTTTTTTTTATTTATTTAAATACCATTATGTCATGTTATGAAAATATATTGAAATCAAATAAAAAAAAAAAAATCACGGATGGAAAGCTACACTATTCCCTAGAGCCATAGGAACACAGATCAAACCGCGGGACGATATCTAGTCAATGATATTTGTCATTTTAATAAATATTTGATGACCACAACTCTAAACCATTATATTTATATTGTATCGCAATAAAAACAATCGAATGCTCAAGCAGACATGAGGTCAAACTATTTGATTGTTCTTGTATAATTCACCGAGAAGGTTAACGTTCTTTAGCCTCTATGATCTATGGTTAGTGCAACAGAGTGCGCGGGCGCACCTATGAGCGTCGATTTGCACGTGTGTTGGTAGTAGGTAGCTGATAAATTTGTTTATTTAGGTCATTAAACTTCGCAGTTCAACAGCTGTGGCTTGACATGTTATTACAAGGCTATTACAATTACATCGAACTTTTAGTGTTGTCTCTATACTGCCTGATAGATCCTTTCCTACTATTGTAGTGCCTGAATGCGAAAGTTTGTAGGGACACATCTATATGGATATTTGTTACCATTCCACACAAAAAACAACGAACGGATTTGGATGAACCGTGGCACATAGATCCTGCTGAGCACCTGGATTATCAAATAGGGTACCTCTAATCCCAGGACAATAGCGAATCTCTCGATAACATGGGTAAAACCAGGGACAATTAGTACTATCTATAAGACATAGTAAGAATTGGTACTCATCGTTGTATCTATAATATTAACACCCTTAATATCCGACGAGGTCAACAGAGTCAGTACAGACACTCGTTTTATTAAAGGTAAGTAATATACGTGACATGTGTTTAGATTTGTCGTCGCCACTCGGCCACTCTACCATAGGGTAGAGGTCATAATTTCTAAACAAATGAACGTCTATTAAACCTTGCCCAACCCGGGCAGCAAGCCAGTAATCAGTTTATTGCTAATTGCTTTAAGTATTACTTCTAAAGTCTTCTCTTCTGTACAAACATCAAAACGATTAACTAATTAAAAACTAATCATCTAATGCCGGTTGTAGTTGAATGCTGTTTTCGAGTTTCTGTTAATTATTTTTCACTTCCAATCGGATAGCACAGAAGGGTCTTCCGTTTTGGCTTGTTTTAGTGCATTACTCATAAGTATAGTTTATGTAGATGTTATGAAAAGCTCAATTAAATTTTGTCGGTAATCATGATTTGTCATGGTCAAATTTTTGGAGAAATCATGTAATCTCTACTTCTAATCTAATTGGTTTTAGAGGCTAAATAAACTTTGTATTATATTTTGCAAGTAGGTAAGTATATATTTACATAAATGAATATATAGTTCAAGATTATAAAATAGCTGTACCTGGATAAAAAGTTCGGTGTTCATCAAAAAATATTCTATTGAGTTCAGTTAAGTGTTACCAAACGTACCCAAACATTCCCATTTATAGTACACTAGCTGCCCCCCCCGGTTCTACCCGCGTTCCTGACGGATGTCATATATTCTCGGGATAAAAGTATTTCAGGATATGCTCTATCTATGTGCCAAGTTTCATCCAAATTTGTCCGGTAGTTTTTGCGTGAAAGAGTAACAAACATCCATACAACGTTTGTAACGTTCGCATTTATAGTATAAGTGCGATAGGCTAAGTACAAGTAAGAATAACTTGTGAAAAACAAATTTACTTCAAAAACGATTCGCTTTTAAATCAAGTAGAAAACACCTGTTGCAAGTTATTACAGAATACGCCATAAACGAGTGAATGCATCGGAAAACTTGTTCCCATCGCAACTGCGCCGTTTTCACCGCAGCCTGCGCGTGCGCACGCCCTCAATATGTGACGGAATAAGTATTATACAATTGCGTAACACGACCTCAGATGTAACGGAAGATACGCATTGAATATTACTTTAAGTTTTTAAACAAAAGAGAAAAACAATCAACGACCTTTTGAATATGTCCCATAAATATGATAACAAACACATTCAAAAAAATTACGCATAGAAAGAATTGTTTTAGAATCAATAAATTAGATATAATATAAATAATGTATACAGCAAGCAGTAGTTTAAGATCCAAATTCACAAATTATTATAATTTAATCTAATCTATTTATTTATATTTAATAAAACAACATTACAAAACGCCTTTTAACTTTATCTTTCCACTAGTGACTAATGTGTGACTAGTGGGTAATTTATGGGTAATTTATGGGTAATTTTTAGATAGCAATATAAAAGTTTCCAACCATACACCCAAAAGTAGTTTAAAAGTAGTTTAAAAGTAGTTTAAAAGAACTAAGCGCACAAAGAGACTGCAATAAATAGTGACTTTGTATAACTTACGTCTATCTTTACAGGCAAGCCTAATGCGATGCCTAAGAAGATATTAGGTACTGTGTACTTGTACAGTAGTACAAGTGTTATGTACTCTTATTCAACTACATATATTGCCTAGACCTTACTTAACAGCATAGCCGGTAGCTAGACGATAATCAAGACCTGCATGCCTTAAAAGTCAAGATTACGACAGGCGATGACACTATGAAAGATCCAGTTCCACCCGTCCCGTGCCATTTATGTCAGTGTCACCTGTCAGATGTCAAGTGTCAATTGATCGCGTGCTGATTGACCAATTTAACCAACAAGTGGTAAATAGAACCCAATTGTCAATTTGATTCACACATGATCGCGAATAGGTTAGATTTATAGGCGTTTCGAAAGGATTGTTGAGGTCTTTATTCTTGTTTCGGGTTAATCATTGAGGTTACATTGCATTTGTAACCTTGAGCTGTTTGGATTTGATTGTGATAAAGAGTACTAACAAGTCGAAGTGACGTAAACAAATAAGTAATAACTTGGGACATACTTCACACACGGTTGTGGGCTCCTAAACTACGTAGAGCTTGTACTGTAACTAGATAATTGACATATAATAGAAATTTTCAAGCACACAAATATGTGTTCAGGGTGAGAATTTAACTTATGATTTAATTTTCAGGGTATTTAACGATATCGCGAAGCTGCCAGACTCTAGTGATCGACCTTTATTGTTGTATTATTTGTTGCCTTTACCTTCTGCGTAAGTAGGACTCCATGTGTCAAAGAATCATATCTTTAGTTGCTTAGAATATTAACTTGGTAATTTTGATAGTGTTTGAATTTTAGATAAATGCATTCATATATATATTTGTAATCATCAGAAAGTTTCTATTTAGATCAATAGTATTTTTTTTGTAAGCGTATCAAATTGTGGAGTTACCGAATCTAATTTAATTCATAATTATATAACAGTTAGGTACTGGTAATAAATATAAATAAATATATAAATCACTTTCCATCAGGTGAGATCTAGTCAAATGCGCTCAAGTTTTTATATAAAAATAAAAAAAAAAAAAACTAAATAATGGTGGCTTATTAATTACCAGAGAGAAAGTCTCACAAAACACTGACCATCCGAATTTTAATGACCACCCATTATAATTTGGAATCCGGATGAAATGTATTAATGTTTAAGCGTATTACGTCCACCGACACAATCCTCCGTCGACACGCTACAGCGATGCGCACGCACGTAGCGGATACATTCTGGTATACTACGTCCAATATGTCAATGGAAAATTAACCTTTTTACCCAAAGGTAGAACGGGGCTCTATTACTAAGACAACGCTGTCCGTCTGTCACAAGGCTGTATCTCATGAACTGTAATAGTTAGACAGTTCAAATTTTCACAGATGATGTATTTCTGTTGCCGCTATAAAAACAGAATAAAATAAATATTGAAGGGCGCTCCCATACAACAAATGTGATATTTTTGCCGTTTTTATAGATAATGGCACGGAACCGTGAGTCCGACTCCCACTTAACTGATTTTTCTTTAAAATAAAGTTTGTTTACCATACAATTGACCTTTGGATCAACTGAAGGTAAACTTTATGACAAAAGCTTCGTAGTACCCACCTGGCTAGTTACTACCTTCAATTAGAAAATCTATCACCACAGTGTTGCTAGCCAACATTAATAAATAAAATAAGAAGTCCACTAGTGCCTCTAGAAAACCATTTCATAACTAACAATAAAATATGCAAATTACTAATTGTTTAAAATTCACCTTACGGCACTCATTAAGAGTAGATAATCGCATGTAATAATATGCATACAACGTACAGACAGACAATAGTTAAGCTTGCTCGGATTGCTAAGAACAAGTTTACATGCGGCGACAGTTCGTGAGACAAGACTTGGGTAATATCAACTTTAATTATTGAATTAAAGGGTTCATTTTAGGTTACTCATTCCTTAAAATTATCTCAGGTTGGCTTAATATTTTTAGCCAATTAAAATCTGCAAAAAAAAGTTGCACTTGAGAGACGGTCTGTATATTACAGGTCGATAATATATTGTCATTATCAGATGAAGAAATTTATGACACCGTTTTTATATAGATATATGAGGAAAATAGGATTCCTTTGATGCTCCATCACCTCAAAACTACTGAACGTATCGGGATGGGATTGCTACCATTCGACGCAGATTTTTTTCCTAGATGGATATTATTTACACACGGCCATCTAATCTCAAACTAAGTAGAGCTTGTACTATGGAAACCAAATAACTGATATACTACTTTTTTCCTAAATTCTTAAATAGATATTAACACCCAGACATAGAACTAACAGACATGTTCATCACATATAAATCCCGGGTGGAAATTATATCCACGACCTGTGGTGTGACAGACAGGGTCTCTAACCAAGCCAACTGGCCCTTAGGGGCATCACCATTGCATTATCAACCTTGAGACACAATATTAAGACACACATGCCTTTTAACCAAAACAAGTTTACTTCACGGCTTATAAACTAAGCTACCGTAAACAATCGTCGAATTATCATCGCTAATTAAACTTACTGTGGCGACAAATCAGTCGGCTGTCGGCTCGTGTGAACGTGGCGTAATGTTGTTATCGTATGCAAAGTTGAACTTGTTACGAGCTGTTACGCAACGTCTGGGCACTTTCCTCATTGAGGCTCCATGCATATTACAAGAATAATGAGTTAATGTAAACTTGTGCTGTGGAAACGAAGATAGTGACTACAGAGTATACCGATGACCACGTGCACTTTACACATTTATTATTATTATGATTATTACTTAAATTATATGTATATATAGATGTCAATAAAATAAATTACTGAATTATCCCTATGTTTTATTTTATAACTCTGGTTTCTTATAGTCTAGGATATTTTTTTTATACATTAAAACCTTCCCAGATAAATTTACAATCAAACTGCAAAAAAAAATATTTGAAAAGTATTATCTTACATACGGGTCAAATAGTGACCACTATTTTCGAAGTCGGTTGAAAAGGGTTGACGTCAGGCTGTCAAACTTCAATAATGCCAACGTCAAATGATTGGAATCAGGGTTTATTGCTTTTGTTTTAATGTGGCACTTTTAACGATAAAAAGAAACGAAGTTCTAATTGAATTATTGCAAGATACCTGTAACTTGACATAATTTTTTTAAAACAACTTTTTAATCATTACTAGGTCAGAGCTTTTCTTCGCGACCCACATCGTTACATCGATATTATACATCACACTTTTTGCCCAACTATTCAATATCTAAATTAGTTTTTTTCACGTATTTTCTTTATTATATTGTACCTTCAACCTTGACTGGAGTCTAGATCTGAGTTAACAATGCCTGCGAGACTGGAATTTCACAATTTTCTCGCTAATTTGCTATGCTAAATAACACTGAGATCCGTAAAATGAATTACGCAAATGTCGCAATAAGTTACGAAATTTCTATCATTAATAGATTTTGTTGATTAATTTAGTGACAATTGTAGTAAGGTGTATTTAAATTTTAAATCCATACAAAAGACTTCAATGAGCGTAATGTTTTGGTATAGTTAGATTGGAAAATTTATACCTAAAAGATGAATACAGTGCTATGATGTAGAAATGGAAATTTAATTGTCGTTTAACATGCGAGTACAATGGTATCTAGTAAAATCGAAAAATGAATATAAAATTCTTTTTGATTGATAAAATTACTATAATTATCCTTTTTGATTGATAAATTAATTATTATAATCATCCTTTTCGATTGATACTTTATCAACGTTTGATGTTGTGAATATTCATATAAAAAAGATATCACCGAGATCATATTTTTGTTAAATAATTTAATAAAATTAATGACTTTACATTCTAATTTGAATAATGTATAATAACACCTGCATATAAAGCAAACAGGTGTAGAAAAAAATAAAGATATCTCATTAAAACATTGTACGATAATTTACTCAAATGTTATACTTTTTAAATTCTTTAGCTTTTTCAAAACAGAAGAAAAAGTTTTAAAACCCAAAATAAAGAAAAGGACCTTTGTAAAGGTACACGACCTTTTTCAAAAGGCAGCCGAAGCCGATTCGAGTCGGTGTAAGATAAACATCAGGTTTTAGGGATCCAAAAGTGCTTAATTTTAAGGATTAGGGATTTTGTGTATTGTATAAAATTTAAATAAACTTCTTTTCGTTTTATTTTATTTCTGCTCTTTTTTTAATTAACTTTACGGTTTTTGAGCATCAGAAGTTCGTTAATGAAGAAAAAATACATAAAATATCAAAAACTTTTATTTAATAATCTTAATATATATAAATCTCGTGTCACAATGTTTGTCCTCAATGGACTCCTAAACCACTTAACCGATTATAATAAAATTCGCACACCATGTGCAGTTCGATCCAACTTGAGAGATAGGATAGTTTAAATCTCAAATTATAGTCGCAATTTTAATTTATTGCTAATTATTTGTCTGTTATTATTTGACAGTCACAATTATCTGTTAACTCCAAATGATTCTAAGAGATGTCGATACCTTTCGACTGGGTTGAGTAAGTCATCAATAGATGGCGCTGCTATGGTAAATCTACGAACGTGTCATATAAGCTACAATTCAATATCATGATTACCACGTGTTATTGAGGCTAATGTATAAATTAAATTTATTTTGTAGTAAACGAAATACCGTGAAATTCAATTATTTCTTCTTTTTTAATACGGCTGGACCGATTGGAATGTTTTTTTTTGTTTGCGTTTGGGTGGTGCCCTGGATGGTTTAGATTCACAATTGGACCCGGTAGGTGGCGCTGCGAGCGAATTCCTGCATTTTTGTATGGACTTATTTCGACAGAACGACGTCTGTCCGGGCAGCTAGTTATCTTATATAATTGAATTAATGATTTTTGTTGAATTGAAACTTATTTTGGGATTGCTTTGAAATTCTGATCTCCAACCTTTTTGAGTGACGTAAAATACATTAATGATAAATACAATCTTTGCTATTCAAAAGTGATTGATGAATAATCAAATTTTTTCCCTGTAATACAAAAGTTTCACTTCTATCGTGTGTTTACTACACACTGTTTTTTTGAATACTACACATTTACTTAAAGAAGACATAATATATAATAAATCTTTATCCTAAAGAGAGTAGTAGGGCTCTTAGTGCAGAGTTCGTCCGGGGAAGTACTAAACGACAGAAATGGGTAAGGTGACATTTCTGCCGTGAAGCAGTTGTGCACATGTATTACTGTGATTCGGTTAGAAAGGTAAGTGGGCCGGTGAAATTACAGGCACATGAGACTATACAACTTCACGTCTCAGTATAAAAAAAAGGCTTTTACTTTTTAAAGTTGCTTGCTGAATACTTTTATTTTGCATACAGTTCTAAAATAATTTATCATACAAATCGAATTGTAAGGACCATATATTTCGAGTTCCTTTGTCCCATGAAAGGGTTCGCATATTTTATGGCGCATTCGTTTTTTTTGGAGATTCGGATAAGGGATTGTCATTTGGTAATGTATTTTTAGATTTATGTGTTCGTGATTTTGAAAATGCATTTGATCTGTTACATTTTTTTAAAGGTATTCGAGGTTAATAAAAATACTTGAATTTATCTTCAAAGAAAATACTTAAATCAGATGTTGAGTGTTGATTTTAACCCATAACCATATTACAATAGTAATATTATAATGTCAATGAAAATCTGTTCGTTTGTTTTTTGCGCTTTCATGAGTAAAAGGATTTTTCTGAAATTTGGCACTCATAGCTTGTGGTATGGACATGTTATGTCCCTCACATTGACTACTTTTATCCCGGGTACGCGGGTAAAACCGGGGGTTACAGCTAGCAAATACTAAATAAATAAATATTATAATTGCAAAATATAATCTCTCTATGAACCGATCATGATATTTGGTATACAATAACTTTAACTCATGGAATAGGTCATAAGGTATTTCTTAGTCCAGGAACCCGAATAAATCCACGGGGCTAGTATAACTCAATGTAAGCTCATTAAAATTCATAATCAAGATTAGATTACGCATCCATAGGCCGTTACGTGAATGCGACATTACTCGGCGATGCTGTAACCGTGTAATCGTTAATTGGTTATGCTAATGGAATAGCTCAGTTAAATGATAAGTAAGCATTCATAAATTAACGGATTATTGACTAGCTGCTCTTATTTGGAAGTATAATAATATAATTGTTATACTACATAATTGTACTACTTTTAAATATATTAAGATAGATATTTTCTCCCAGATGCAGAACGTTCATGCACACAAATACCTGTTCTGGGTGGGAATCGAACCCTTGACTTGCGGCTTGGCTGTCAGGGTCACTAACCACCAAGCCAACTGGCCCGTCAATTATAACCAATACATACTTAATGTATTTAGAAGTATGCATGTAGAAAAAAAGGAGTATGTGTATTATATCAGTTATCTTATTTCCAAAGGACAAGCTGTGGTAAGTTTGGTACGTTTACTCGGTAGTGTGTGCTTATCCATAATTTTTTTTCTATAATTTTAATTGGTGTTTGCAACTTAGAAAATAACTTTTTGGCATTAAAGAGGGTAAATTATGGCTTTCAATTACTAGGTAAGTTAAGTTACGCTATTGTTAAATTAATTCACGGTAAAGCCTAGCATTTAAGGTTGTTACTTGAGAGTTACTCAACTCATTGTTACACTCTAAAATCAATGAAATGGAACGTGTCAGTGCATTTTTATTCTTATCAGACAAAGCTTTTAATTCTTTACACATTTAAATTACTTTTTTAATGTAAAAATGGAAAAAGACTAATAATAAATTAATGTATTTCGATTTATCGTACACCTCAGTTTATGTAACTACTAGTCTCCCGCGGTTTCACTCGTGTTAATCGATATAATTAAAAACCTAAGAAAGTCTAGGAAAAATTATGCGTCGAATGGTAGCAGTCCCATCCCGATATGTTCAGTTGTTTTTAGGTGATGGCGCGTCAAAGGAACCCTATTTTCCTTATAGCAAATGCAAAAGTATTCTTCAAAATATAGTCTTAGTAAAAGAGGTAAAATACACTCGCTGTCTCAATTATAGAGGTAATTTTGATAATAAAATCGAAAGAACTAATCCCTGATATAGAGGTTTGTTTTGTTCCACTAACAGAGAAAATTCAATGCTAAAGTGTCGGGACCTCACTATAAGTTTCAGTTATAGAAGTTTCTCTCAGGTTTCACTATATACCTATAGAAGAAAAGGTAGTCTGAGTTATCAAAATAAACCAAAACTTTTTCATTACATTTACAACATAAAGTAATCAATATAATAACTGCGTGCACATGTCATGTTCTAAGTAGAGTGATTTTATAGAAACTGCAACGACCACACATGACCACATACTTATGAAATATTTACTTAACTTTAGCTTGTGAGAAAGTTGATTGCTCATGTCCGTTATGTGGTGACAGAGAGACAAATAAATCTAAGTGATTTATATCGTACGTAATAGAAACCGAACTTAATTATGTTTCTTTGCCACATATTCCCTGAGGGGATAAACAAAAGCTATCTCATAAATATTACATCATTACGTATTTAAAATTGTTGTGTTTACTCTTTGTATCTAGTTTGGCTATTTTTGTGTGTAGTGGGTACTAATCTAGTTTACAGTAGGTAATTAAATAGACGATATCTTTTTGATGGATAAATTATTCAGTAAAAAAATAGACTTAATAAAATGTAAAATTACTTGCTATTTATTTTAATACGCTGATAAATAAATATTTCTAAATTTTTACTAATTTATGGTTATTTTTTTACTTTTTTTATGTACGAACATTATGTAAATAATAATTGTATGCAATATACTTTAAGACGTTGACAAATCAATATTTCTAAATCGTTACTAATTTAGATATATTTTTTGTATTGCTTTTGGTTTTTTATGTATGAACATTTTGTAAAGAAATACTTTGAATTTAACGATGTGTAAATATTTTTTATTAGTTAGTAATACACATTAAATCTAATTTAATTAAAAAACCTTACCTCATTTCCATTATTACACGCACAGTTGAAAAAAAAAATCCGTAAATTTGCAACACTCAAGTGCACGTCAAAAAAGCGCGCGAATCGACAGGGACAGCGACAATGGCCGCACAAGACGAGACTGATCCACGCGGTGCTTTCTCCGCGCTTTATAACTTGTTACCAGCCCCACCGGCCGCGGGACCGAAGAAATGAAACCGTTTGGCAATGGTACGCGAATCGAACCGAATTATCGTAAATCAACACTATAATTCGCCAACAAACAGATGATACAGTTAACCTACGGTTAGTTTCGGAAGTCGACACGCGATGACTCGCAGAATAATCGATTTAATCGCTCGGAAAACGAAAGTTTACGATCGGTAGTACAAACAATCGAAAGTTATCTTCATTGACGACTAGTCTAGATTCGCAATAAATAAATAAAAATACTAAAACTGCAGTTAGTTACCAAAATGTCTAAAGCTGCATGTAAGACATTGTCAGAAAGTGAAAAAAACATAAAATATAACATTTATTGCATCTTGCGGCAACTCCTTTCAATTTATCGATCAATAAAAATGATTTGTCATTTCAAAATGTTCGCTTATATTCTGTAATATAAGAAAAAATACAAGTTACGTGCTTATACCTACTGCGTTCAAAGAACTTGGCTTAGGAGCTGATGTAATTTTTACCTGAAAACCGGAATGTGAAACGCGCGTGGGTGGGTGATATCTTAAGGACATGGGTCTTGTACCTACCTTTTCTCCAGAATTCAAAATTATTTTGGTAATACAATAACGTCCTTTGAATAAATTTCCTCCACAATCATTAGCCAATAAATAAGACGAAGTAAAATGTACCTAAATCATGAAATAAAAAGACGTAGTATCAGATAGCGGCAGAAGAGACCTTAAGCCTGCTGCAGAAAATATAAAATAACGTACATATTTTGGAAAAAATAAGCACCACAATCATTAGCCAATAAATAAGACAAAGTAATATAAATAAACAACGGAATAAGGGGACATGGTATCAGTGATAGCGGCATAAGAGACATTATGCCTGCTGCAGAAAATATAAGTTAGACACCAACTCGTAAAAAATATCTGCCTTCACCGTTATTCATCAAAAAGACCATTTGGTCACGTATTTATTGAACACCACTTATCCTCATCATGAGCTCCACTGATATAGATTAAACTTGTAACACAGATAGAAGAGGTACTGGATTACGCCTTAGGATACTTTCATTCCCAGCCAATCATTTGATCTCACAGAAATGCAGGTAAAACCGCGGGGAAGAAGTGATTATGTATCTTTACTAACGTTATAAATGCGAAGATGAGTTTGATTGTTTGTTACGCTCTCAGAGCTAAAAGACTGAACAGATCTAGCCGAAACTTGGCATACATATAGTCCATGGTATTAAGAGGGAAATAACTTTTCACGGAAATACGGAAGAAAACGCGGGGGACAGCTAGTATACAATGTAGGTATGTTAGTTACATTAGTATAATCACGTTTATATCTGTTGACGGTAACTGGTTACTCACCGTCAGCTGGACCGTTTGGTAGCATACCTATCAGCATACTGACATAAAAAAATACAAAAGGTCGGTCAGCAACATTAGTAGCTGTACAGTTCCAGATTTAAAAAAAACACCTGTGGACTAAAACAAATTAATAATGTAGAAATGTAATAGTGCAATTAGTATTAAAATTTATTAAATACCCTGTTTTGATTACTTTTCCATATCATAGATAGTTATGGTACTGCAGTGTATCTAACTAGATACTTGACACTGCAATACCTAGAATAACATATAGTTATGTTACATTTTCATAGGATGAAAACTATTATATGTTTTAACCTGGTTATGAACTCCTAGCTGTCCCCTGCGGTTTTACCCGCGTTCCCAAGGGATATCACATTTTCCCGGAATAAAAAGTAGCCTATATGTTATTCCAGGATATGTTCTATCAATGTGCCAAGTTTCATCCATATCCCTTTAGTAGTTTTTGCGAGAGAGTAACAAACATACTTACATACAAATCTTTCCTCCTTAAAATATTAGTATCTAGTATTCTATAGTAAATCTAGATTTGTTTGAAAGAGCAACGAACATCCATCCTTTCTAACTTTCTGATTTATATTATTACTAGGATCTGCCCAGCTACTTATGTTGCGCCAACTAAGTATGTAGTTCATAAGTCTGTCTTGATCAATGTTACAACCGGGTTACACATAGTGCGTAGGGTGTAACATAAACATACTTGCCCCGTGGGCTCATGCCTCACACGGCGACGCGATGCTTGCTACTCGATATGCTACAACTACATAATATATCATATATTTACTTATCTTAATATATAACACAAGCAAATCTTTGCTTAAAAGGAGATACCAAAAAATCATATGTAAACTAATATAATTTTTGGAAATAATATTATTATTATTTATTATTATTAGTGCCTGGATGGTCGAGCTTAGCTCGGGGTTTCTTTATTCTTTTTTAAACTCTGTTTCCTGAACGGCTGAGAATTTGATGTATTTTTTGTGAGTATTGTGGATTCGAGAACGGTTTAGATTCATAATTGGATCCGGTAGGTGGGGTAATTTTTGTATGAACGCAAAAATTTGGATGAAACTTGACACATATATAGTTAATAACCTGGATTAGCACTTAAGATACTTTTTATCCCGGAAAAATGTTACATCCCTCGGGAACGCGGGTAAAACAGTAGGACACAGATAGTACATCATAAAAAGAAAGCATAGGCCACTCATTATCCCGACAAAAATTAGAGATAATACCACAAGTCAGAATCTAGTTACAAAACCGAACGAGATGCAGTCACGATTTAACAATTGATACAGCCTGCCTACTCGAAGTCCTTCAAAGCTATTCCGAAAGTGCGAAGTGATCAGACGAAATTCATTACTCATTATGATATCAACATTCAGTGCCAGATATACCGTTGTGAAATCACTTAAGTTGCTCGTTATAAAAGCCTGGGGTACTTAGAAAAGAGATCTGATCATGAAACTTGTTAAATATTTTCCTACTCTAGTAATCTATATATATAAAAATGTTATGTTGGTTTGTGTACGCTTCAAAAACTCAAAAAGTTCTGCACCGATCGAGCTGAAATTTCAGTATGATATATAATCCGCATCAAGGATTGTTTTTATCTATTTTTTTATTTTGTTTCTCATTTCTCAACCATTCAATCACAATGTGCCACAGCGAAGCGTGGCAGGGTATATTATAAATGCGAATGTTCCATATGAATGTGTGTTACTCTTTCACGCAAAAATTACTTAACGGATTCGGATGAAACTTGGCACATATATAGCTTATAACCTGGATTAACACTCACAATATTTTTTATCCCGGGAAATTGTAATAGCTTTTGGAAACGTGGGTGAAACCGCGGGAGATAGCGAGTTTTAATAATTTGTGAGGACATAAAATGCTTTGGTGGTCGAGTGGGATTAAGCTTGGCTTAATTACCATAGGATCTGGGTTCGACTATTAACGGGGAAGGTATAGTTTACGTTTCATTGTTTGAAGTGATTGTCTGCCCGGGATGGGTAAAGTCCTCGAGAGAGGGCGACAATACTTACTTCACATTACGTAGGAACAATAAATATGATCAGGGAAATTAGTATCTCATTACTGAGAGTTCTCCTTCTTTAGGGTTAATGGGCGTGAAGATATTTATTATCTTTTGTAACCTGGGAAAAGAATTGAAACCACTCGGGATTGAGTAACAGCCAAATCTCTTAAACACGTAATATCGAATGTCAAAGAACTAAACATTAACGTTACGGATTGTTCCGAAAAAGTGATTGGAAACTGGGCAGGCCGATGATGATGAATAGGCACTAGGTAGGTGGTTACACGTTGTAAAGAAAGATAGAAACAATCTATCTAAATATATTTATGTATGCTTAAATCTTTAAAACTACGCAACGGATTTTGATGCGGTTTTTTTCAATAGATAGAGTGATTGAAGAGGAAGGTTTTTATGTATAACACATGTGACATCCCTCGGGAACGTGGGTAAAACCGCGGGGGACAGCTAGTAGATCAATATTCACATGTATGAAAGACTAATCACTCGAGAACGGTTCAATCGATTTGGCTGATTATTTAGTTGTTGTGTTTATTATAATAATTGTCAGGACAAGGTTTGTAGGAAAGTATTTTTTTAAATCCAGTGGAAAGTTCAGATATTATGATGGTATTGTTGTGTGTAAAGCTCGTTTAAACAAAATATACTTTTGAGATAGTTCTGCTGTCATAAGTTTTTATGGCGTCATCGGGCACGACCAGCTATATAAAATAAAAACGGTTCAAAACAGTTTCATGCTTTTAAAGAATATTGTCACAAGTCGGACCGCCAGTTCAGTATGATGTTGCTTACTTGTACATAATAGGTACCAAACGTGTAATATTTTCAATTTTTATAAAGAGAGAGTGCGAATTTTGTGAGTCTGTATGTATGCGGAGGATAATTTCCAGAACCACGGTTACCTATATTGAAAAATCTTTCGGTATTTGAAAGGTACTTCATTCCAGAAGAACATAGCCTATGTTATAATCCCGGTATATTAGATCCCTAGGGAACGCAGATAAAACCACAGCATGGAAATAACATATCTATACTATATATGTCACAAAACTACCCGTAAAGCCGAAAGGAGGTTAAATGGGGCCTTATAACGAGTCCATTCACAATATTTAAGAACCGGAGTAACGCTGTATAACATACCCCAAACAATTAGAGAAACTGATTTTTATGAATGAAAAATAGAAAAACTATTCAAGTAGACAATTATTAGGTAAAATAGGTACGTAGGCCTTTCTGTTAAATAATCTGGTTCCCTGACATGACAGCTTACTAGGGTTGTTGGCTTTGATACCTAATTATATTTTTACGGGGTATTTTGTAACACGTTGTATAAACTAGGTATGGTAACATAGGTAGGTTTTAACAAGGATTAGACCATGGATATAACAGCCCCCTTATTTAAGTTCGTCGGGTCACGATGCAACGAGGCTTCAGAGACCGGATCTCTCACTTCATTGCATAGTTGACAGGCTAGTTGGCTTGGTGGTTAGCGACTCTGACTGCCAAACCGAAGGTCGCGGGTTTGATTCCCACATAGGACAAACAGTGCATTATTAACATGTCTCTTTGTTCTGTGTCTGGGTGTAAATATATAGAAGTATGTTTTTAGAAAAAAAAGTAGTATCTGTATATCAGTTATCCGATTTCCATAGTACAAGCTAGTTTGGGACCAGATGGCCGCGTGTGAATAATGTCCTGGGATATTTATTATTATTAGTATAGTTAGTAGAGACAGGGTATAGACACCGCGACGAAACAACGTCAAGCTAATGTCATCTTACAGAATCATAGCCCAGGGTGCGCAATCTTTATAAAAACTGTGACAATTGCCGTGGTTAGATAATTTTCTTTTGTCCACACGTTCGTTCTGCTGTTGATACAATATTCTGCTTTAAACAGGATGCTAAGGTGTCTTGTAGACAATGTCTTGGGTTGCGCGATCCAACAAGGCACATAGGAATACATTAACTTAACGCGCTACTATTTGTACCGAAACTTGTAGCGTACTGTTGCAAAACCGTTTAGTTATATACCTACAAAGGTTCTACTGTTTTACTTAGATACTTAAAAGCAATTAGGATAAAGATTTTTTTATTCTGTATTGTTTTCGGGTTACGAGCCCAAAGGGTGCAAATCGGATGTTACTATTGTGCCTACGCAGTCCGTATGTCTGGCAACAGGCTGTATTTTATGACCCAAAATAGGTAGAGAGTTAAAATCACAGAGTATGTGGCAAATATTAAAATACTATACCTAGCTAGAAATTTAAAGGGTTACTCATACAAGAGACGTGTTTATTATGCGCTTTGTTAAATATTCTACAGAACCCGTCGTATGCGAGTCCCACTCGTACTTTATCGCGTTTAAAAGACCCTTAGTCAAAAAACAGCGCTCTTAAAAATCCTGTGCATGTAAAAAATATTTAAGGTTGAGTTATTTTATGTTTGAGTTCAACGACCCCAAAAAGCCCCAAATCATAACTTTGTATTCCTATAACTTGGTACTGGGATCTTATTGTATTTGTGTAAGATAAGTACTTGGTCGGCTATTCAATCTACGGCTAATTGTGGTTAGGTAAGGTCGCCGGTTCGATTCCCACCCAGGACAAACATTTGTGTGCATGAACATGTCTGTTTGTTCTGTGTCTGGGTGTAAAAATAAAAAGTAGTATCTATATGTAGTATGTCAGTTATCTGGTTTCCATAGTACAAGCTCTGCTTAGTTTGGGATCAAATGGCCGTGTGTAAAAGAATGTCCCAGGATATTTATTATTATTATTATTCTGCAAGCCGATTGTGCAATGGTCTCGCAATCGAAATACAAGGCGATTTGCCGATACATTGACGACCCTACTATTGCTATCTCTATCTGCGCGTAGGTGTTTGAATGAGATTGATTGATGATGAGATGAAATTGCGAGGCTCCGGGCGGCAGGTCATTGCGAGGCCCTTTGTCCTTCGTGAAAAGTATGTGATGCGAAAGTAAGTCTTGTTGTTTGGTTTAGGTATTTGTCATGTTTGAAAAGAAATGCTAAAGTTATGCAAATAAATAAAATTTGAAATCCATATTTTTTTTTAATTGCTTGGGTTGCGCGAGGCCCCTGCAAGAGCGAGACCCCGGGCGGTTGCCCCGTTCGCCACCCCCTAAAGCCGCCTCTGGGTGTCTGTGAACTCTAGTAGCTTTGTCTGTGTGTGATACAAAGATATACTAAAAAGTGATATTTTTTTAAAAGTCTCCTGAATAATAAATATAGACTCTGTAGGTACATTATGTCAGGCTAATAACATGCAGGTAGGCGGTCCACCTGAAAGTAGTAGAGTATACAGATGTAGTAGAGCTCTTAGTGCAGAGTTCATCCAGGGAAGTACCTACTACGATGGGATGTATGGCCGGGGGGAACCCGGTCCCTAGAGCGTCACACGAGGGACCTCACCCTCCAAAAAAGGAAAAAAAAAATGGAAAGCACGAACGGAGAAATTAGTACCCAGGAGGGTCCCAACTTTGTTGGGGAATCCCTTGGTGCATCGGCACTCAGCCCTATCGTATCTGGGGGGGCAACCAGTCGTGTGGAGTTGGGAGAGAAAAGGAGAGGTGTAGACGTAGCATGAGGGCGTGTTCTGCGCGGAGACTCTTCGTCTACTCTGAGAAAGACGTCAATCGGAGTGAGTGGCGTGGGAGCTCGGGTTGATGCGATGGAGGTCGCGCCAGTGGCACCCGTCGCCACCGAGAGAAAAGGAAGGTTGTGGAGGAAGCGGTCCCGGTCGAGAAGTCTTTCGGGGCCCGAAAGCGGCTCCAGCTCGGAAATGAGGGGGAGGGGGAGGCCCCGAAAGGTGCCGACTTCTCAAAGAGGCAAAGCCCGCAGTTCCTGCCTGACTTTGAGACGACGACGGTGCAGGATCTAAGCGAGAAGATGTTGGATTCCGTGGCTATCATCAACAAGGTCGACACGAAATCCAAAAACCTGAAAGGCACGTTCTCGCGTGGCCTTAAGGATGCGGCCTCAGCAATAGTGGAGACAATGCAGGACCTTCAATCGCGCACTATAGACGAGGAGAACAGGAGGTTGTTGGCCATGAATGCCGGCCTTAGATCGGAGCTCGCAGAAATGCGGAATGAGTTGGCTCAATTAAGAGCCGACATACAAAGAGCTCCGACCAAAACGACGCAGCCGCAGCCTCCGTCTGCTCCGTCTGTAGATGCAGAGGAGCTGGCGGCACGCATCATGAGCCAAGTAGGGCTCATGGTAAGCGCTCGACTCGAGGCACTCACGCTGGACGGGAGGTTTCTCCCGGAGCGCCGAGTCCGGCCGCCGCTAGCCGCGGATCGGGTCCATGCTGCTCTCACTGCCGGTGTACCGCGAGAAGAAAGAGTCCCACGCGAGAGTGGGCCCACGGCACCCGTTGGGCAGGGAAGGCGTCGGGGAGGAAATAAGAGGCGGGGGGAAAAGGCAGGTGTTAATAGCCTACTCATCCCTGGGGAGCCTCGACCCCTACATCCAGGACATTGGAACAGCCGTGGAGTGTCGTCACGCGTCGTGGAGGTCCGCAGCGGCCATCTGCTCCTGCTGAACAGGGGAAGCAGCCGCGGCCGCAGCAGAAGCCACACCGACCGCAGCCGCCGCGAATTCGCGTCCCTAGCTCGGCTGCAGTTGTTTTCAAACTGCAGCCGTCAGCCATAGAGAGGGGCGTGACATACGAGGCGGCCATCAAAGAGGCCCGAGGCAAGATTGACCCTGCCAGCTTGGGCATCCCCGGCCTCCGATTTAAGAAGGCCGCTACGGGCGCCCGGATCTTTATAGTTCCGGGTGCTAATAGTAGTGAGATGGCAGACTCAGATGTGGTGGTTCCGATGTCAACGGAATAACGGTCACCCTTCGTTTACTGCAGGCGAACATCAACCACTGCGCCCGGGCTCAAGACCTCCTAGTCCAGAGCATGGCGCAGTGGAAGATATAAGTGGCTGTGGTTGCTGAGCCGTACGTCGTCCCCCCAGGTGATGCCTGGGTTGGGGACCGGGATGGCCTAGTCGCCATTGTTCGACGGGGCGCCGCTGGCCCCCCTTTCGAAAAAGTTGCGAAGAGAAGGGGATGCGTCGCGGCTCTGCTGGGGGAGACTATGACCATAGCGGTCTACTTTTCTCCCAACAGACCCCTCGCCGAGTTGGAGACCTTTCTCGACGAGGTAGGGGCCCAGATTGGACGGAGCCACCCTCACCCCGTGCTTGTGGCTGGAGCTCTCAACGCCAAATCTGTGGCGTGGAGATCTCCCGCAACAGATGCCAGGGGTGAGTTTTTGGAGGATTGGCTTTTGGCGAATGGGCGGTATGCGGTATCAGGGCGGATCTATCGTGGACGTTTCGTTCGCGAGCTCTACCCTGGCGCGCCGTGTCCGTGGCTGGGAGGTACTGGAGGATGTGGAGACTTTATCAGACCATAAATATATTCGGTTTGATGTCTCCACTCTGCTCCAGGGTACCCCAGAAAGGCGAATCCGACCCCCAAGGGGGATGGGTACAAAATGGCGGCTCAAGGCCCTCGACCTGGATATGGCCAGAGAGGCGGCGATGGTTCAGTCCTGGGTGTCTGCGCCTGAAGGTCCTGCGGTGGTTGAGGATGAAGCGGGCTGGTTCCGGGAGGCGATGACGCAAGTCTGTGACGCGTCTATGCCTCGGGCCAGGCATTGTCCTTCAAGGGAACAGGTGTACTGGTGGTCCGCGGAACTCACACAACTACGTGAGTTCTGTGTCGAGGCGAGACGTCAGTACACCAGATCCCGCAGGAGAAGGCGCAGAAATGAAGCCCAGGAGGCTGTTCTCTACGCCGCCTACACGGACTTAAAAAGGCGTTGCAGACGGCGATAGCCGAAGCCAAAACGCGTGCGTGGGAGGAATCGCTGGAGGACCCTTAATGGTGACCCGTGGGGCAGGCCCTACAAGGCAGTGAGGGGAAAACTTCGCTCCTGGGCTCCGCCAGTCACCCAGAGTCTCCGGCCTCATCTTCGGGAGGAGGTGATTTCGACCTTGTTTCCGCACAGGGACGAACACTTGCCTCCGACGATGGCTGCGCAGTCTGCGGCGCCACCACCGGACGTGACACAGGAGGTCACGGAAGTATCCCAAGGGGAGATGGGTGCAGCCGTCTTAAGGCTTCGTGCCAAAATTTCGGCCCCCGGCCCCGATGGCATTCCGGGACGTGTTTTGGCCCTAGCCCTGACCGAGGACGCCCTGGAGCTTCGTTTGAGGGGGCTATTCCATGCCTGTCTGGCTCAAGCCATAATTCCACAGAGGTGGAAGACAGGCCGTCTAGTCCTCCTCCGGAAGGAGGGGCGTCCAGCGGAGTCTCCCTCCGCCTACCGGCCTATTGTGCTGCTCGACGATATCGGCAAACTCTTCGAGAGAGTTGTCGCGGGTCGAATCGTCGGGCACCTGGAGGGGATCGGTCCGGATCTGGCGGAGAACCAGTTTGGGTTTCGCAGGGGTCGGTCGACCATCGGCGCGGTGTTGCGGGTAAAGACCCAAGCGCAGGAGGTAGTGGCCCGGGGTGGGGTTGTCTTGGCGGTATCACTGGATATCGCCAACGCATTTAATTCCCTCCCCTGGAGCTGCATACAGGAGGCGCTCCTGTATCATGGAGTGCCACTGTACCTGCGCAACGCTGTCGGGGCTTACCTCTCGCAGCGGTCGGTGGTCTACCCATGCCAGGAGGGCTGGGGCCGCAGGGAGGTAACATGTGGAGTTCCACAGGGGTCGGTTCTGGGTCCGCTCTTGTGGAACGTGGGATATGACTGGGTCTTGCGGGTGCCGTGTATCCGGGGTGTCGACGTAACGTGTTACGCCGACGATACCCTGGTCACGGCCCAAGGATCCAGTTATCGTACAGCCGCCTATCGTGCCACCGCTGGAGTGGCACAAGTAGTGGGCCGGATACGGCGATTGGGCTTGGAGGTGGCCCTCAATAAGTCTGAGGCCATGTCCTTTCATGCGCCTCGACATGCGCCACCTCGGGATGCCTATATCGTCGTGAGTGGAGTCCGCATCGACGTCGAAGCGTCGATGAAGTATCTGGGCCTCGTCCTAGGTAGTCGATGGGACTTCACCGCCCACTTTGGGCGCCTGGTGCCAAGGGTGATGGGTGCGGCGTCTGCTCTCGGGCGACTGCTGCCGAACACTGGCGAACCGAGCGCCCTTTGCAGGCGGCTGTACCTGGGGATCGTGCGATCGATGGTGCTGTACGGAGCTCCCGTATGGGCGGACACCCTGAATCGCCGTAATATCACCCTCTTGCGAAGGCCGCAAAGGGTGGTGGCGATCAGGGCGATACGGGGATATCGCACGATCTCCGCCGAGGCGGCGTGTGTTCTGGCAGGTTCCTTGCCTTGGGACCTCGAGGCGAGAGCCCTCGCGCCAGTGTTCTTCTGGCGTGAGGAGGCGCTGGCCCAGGGCCAGAGGCCAGCACCACGCGAGGTGGAAAGGTGCAGAGCAGAGTTTCGTGCGCTCGCCATCCAAGAGTGGAAGTCCAGGCTTGAGCAGCATAGTGCAGGTCTAAGGACCATCGAGGCCATCCGTCCAGTGTTGGAGGAGTGGCTAGAGCGGAAACACGGCACGCTGACCTTCCGGTTGACGCAGATCCTCTCGGGACACGGTTGTCGGATTGCCGGAAGGGAGCCGACCGCCGAGTGCCACCACTGTGATGGATGCCTCGAGGAGGAGGCCCAGCACACGCTGGAGGCATGTACAGCCTGGACTAGCGAGCGCAGCGAGCTCTGCGCCGTAGTGGGGAATGACCTCTCGTTGCCGTGCGTGGTCCGCGCTATAGTCGATAACGAGAGGTCCTGGGGCGCACTCCACTCCTTTTGCGAGACTGTAATGCTCGCAAAGGAGGCGGCGGAAAGGGACAGGGAGGAAACAACCACCCTGGCCATCCGCCGCAAGAGAACCGGGCGCCGGAGGGTGGCATTTTTACGCCACCTTCCCCCCACTTGAGCCCAAGGGTGGCAGACTCGGGGGAGTCCGCCGCCCAGCAAGATCGGGCTCGGGTAGTAGTGCGTGTGTTCCCGCACGCTACTTAAGGCGAGGTGGTGAGGACGAGAGCTCCGGTCCTCACTGCCGCAGACGTCTTCGTCATCAACGAGACGTGGCCTCCACCAGGCCGTCGCTGCTGGGTACGCGGACGAATGCCTCGGCGCCCCCGTATACCCAGCCAGCAGCGACAGATAGGAACACTGTGGGGTTTTAGTCAGTAGGAGTCTGACATAACCCGGCCGCTCCCCCCGGAGCCGCCGGGTATCCAACAGAGGATTTCCCCACATAAAAAAAAAAAAAAAGGGAAGTACCTACTACCACCATACTCATGTCCGCCGTAAAGTAGTAGTGCACTTGTATTACTGTTTCGGTTAGAAAGGTGAGGTGGCCGGTGAAATTACAGGCACATGAGACTTAACGACTTCACGTCTCAGGGTTGCATTGGTGTTAGACCCACATGCCATTAAAAACAAGAAATAAATACCTAGAAAGCAACTGGAACATAGAATAGGTGCTACTGTGCGAAATCTTTGTTGGAAAATTCTTTGCTGTCACACACTTAGAACAAATCACCTGCTTTCCAGAAGGATCTAATGTATCCTAGCCGATGTTACTTTTAGATTAAGTAGCTCTCTAGAAGGCGACCGCTTCCGCAGATAAGCCCGAGAAGCGTCTGTGGGAGTTATATAAATTGTATTTTTGTGTTAGTGGTGACTAATTGATAAAAAAAATTTTAAATCGGTCCAATAGTTTGTGAGATTATTTAAAAACATACATACAAATATCGTTATATAACATTAGTACAGATTAGTGTAGATTCGTGAAATAACACTAAAATACATCTCATAAATATATATAAAAAAGTCGTAAAGAGTAGATATACACTGATTGAAATTAAGAAAAACACACATATTTAAAACATTATTTCGATGACTCCTAAGTATACCTACTGAGGAAACGACATACTCGCCATATGATTTTTTTTACACAGGTGTAGATGTTACAGGAAATTAATTGATTGTTGTTAGTATAATAAATGGTGAAATTGTCGAAATTTGTTAGTTGACTTAGTATACTTTGGAGCCACTGATATGGTTGTTTACAGCAGAGGCGGCCTTAGGGGGTGGCGATCGGGGCAATCGCCCGGCCTCGCTCTTAAAGGGGCATTGTGCAACCCAAGCAAATCAAAAAGGATATGGATTTCAAATGTTATTTATTTGTATAACTTTAGAATTTCTTGTCAAACATGACAAATACCTAAACCAAACAACCCGACATACTTTCGCATCACATACTTTTCACGAAGGACAAAGGGCCTCGCAATGACCTGCCGCCCGGAGCCTCACGATGGGTAAGGCCGCCGCTGGTTTACAGTGTAGGCACCAGGGTTAATATACTACATCATATACCGCCAATCAATAGTACTAATTTTCAGCCGCATGCTCGCTTAAAATAAATTCGCTGACTTCTAATGTCAAATGGAAAGTGATGGTAAGCCAGGGTCACATCTTGGGAGTGAGATGTCCACTGCCTTTAATGACAATGGTTGCTTCACGCTATTTTTTATATTAATTGGCTGTAACTCAATGGCATGTCGAATCTATTTTTACTTAGTTAATTGCAATTTTCGGGGAAAAGTGTGAACTTGGCGATACGTACCTACCGAATTGTTGACTGTTTTGATCATCTTTAGTTGGTCGGTGAATTCGATTGTTCGAAATTGAATGTTTCTAATCATACTTTAACATTATCTGTGGGTTTCTAAATGTATTAGGAAATTGTTTAACTCTAAAGTGGAATTTATTTAATAAATAAATAAATATTTTACTGGTCCTAAATTCAACTTTGAATAAATAAATAAATTTCCTAAACCAAGCAGAACTGTGCTGTGGTAACCAGATAACTGATATACTACATAGAATAGTTTTTTTCTTCTAATTGCATACATTATTGCTTTTAACAGTTTTATTTCTTACATAGATACAGCTACACTCAGACACTGATCAAACATGGTCATGCAGACAAATCTTTGTCGTGGGTGGAAACCAGGACCTAAGGCGTGGCAGTCAGGGTCACCCATCAACCCAACTGTCCCCTAAACAACACACAGTGCCCAAAGACTTGAAATCCGCTACAATTATAAAATTGTCGTAATGTCAACTATTACGATCATAAACTTTGTTGTTTTTTTTTGTGTTTACTTAACGTTTTTACACTAATTGGATTATTATTGGCACGAAGAGCTGTTACAATTAACTGCCAGGAAATTAGTCTACTACCACTTAGTTGACAATCACAAAGAAAGTTTTTTTTTAATCTATGCCTTCTTAAACTTTTTCCGATGGCGACGGAACTTTAGTGAATTGTTCTACGTAGGCCCGTGAAAGTTCCTGCTACTAAAAAGAAAATAGCATAGCAACGCATGCCAGGAACAGCTCGAATATACGTAAATGCTCGATAAAAATATGTCCAAATATAGGTACTATTAGGTACTACTAGGTACCTACTTATCTACTAAAAGTTATTGATGCCTTACCTTAGTTATGTTTAGGTAAGTATTAATTAGCAGATGCAACTATGAGTGCCATTAGACATTGTGATACCTACTGGACTATTTTTCTTTCCAGGGTATTCTTTGTACTACACGATCTTTTTCTAGATACCTACAAACTTATAGGTAACTTAGCTAGCGGTATCCGCAAACAATAGTCTATGTGTGTGTCAAATTTCAGCAAGATCAGTGCACTCACTAAGCTGTGACAGCGTAATAAACAAAAAAAATTACCTTCGCACTTATAATATTAGTAAGGATTTACGCCATGCATGACACATAATGTATATATGACATGTATGACGTACTTAACGCCTACATCTTCTGAATAGCAAAAATTAGTAAAACTCCAAAATAAATAATATTCTTTATGCAGAATGAAAACATCACAGCTTACATATTCCAAAGTACGAGTCCCTCAAGTTTTCAGTTGCTCCTTCGCTGCGCGAAATATACTGAAGGATCCTCTCGCATTGTTTCCAGTTCATAAAGACAAGTGCAACAAGGACAGAAGTACAGTCGCAAGAACTTCGCCACTTTAGACTTCATATTTGGCTTTGAATAAATTCCACTGTCATCAGAACTGAATTTCTCTTTATGCTTTTGATGGCTGCACATAGCTTCATAGTCTCGGTAAAAGTGTGTAGCTATATCATTAGATGTCTTATCCTCTACAACTTCGGCTTTTGTCACCGGCTCCTGGTTTTCCTGCTCCCAAGATGTCAAAGGTAATAAGTACTCTTCAATTAGGCTGTGTTTTGATGGAGGTTGGGACTGTATAATAAGTGTTGCTAAGTTGACCATGGAAGAACTATCAGGTAGGTGAAGACCGTCCCCTGGTATAGCGTCACCTACCTTCTCTTTCATGTCGCTGCTAGTTAGACACAGCTTCATTCTCAGTACAGTGATATCCGAATCACTCGGCCAAGATATCACTTCAGGCAAAGGTATTTTGGCACGTTTGGACCTTAATTTCTTAACTTTCTTCTTGTAGCTACTATCAGATTTAGATTTAACCAGACCTGATTCTAAACTCTTAGCTGTATTGGCCGATACAGTACTTTCATCTTCCGAAGGTAGATTAAATGCCACTTGACGAACGTTATAGTTTCCATTTGCTTTTTGTATGTCTATTATATCCTCTATTTTCCTAATATTTTCATTTTGAGGGTGAGTATTGAAATCCATCATAAAAAATATTTTTGCCCATTTATTATTTTACTAGTTTTTTATAATTATTTTGCCAATCAGGATGGCTTTTATTGACAGGAACTTGATAATTTTCTATTTTTTCATCCGCTACTGTCACTTTCTTAATGTAAAAAGTATACCTACAAGTAAGGTGACATTTGCTGCGTCCACCGGAACGCATTTAACCGTTTATAAACATAAATAATAGTTAGGAAAAATATTTGTAGAAAATATTAAAAGATTTCTTATTGTTAACTCATTCCAAGTAGAAAATAAGAAAGATAAACTATTATAAAAACACAATATAAATTTAAATGTTTTGTATAACTTAAAGAAAACAATACACAGTTCAAACGTACAACTATGCTAAGCTACATGAGTTTTTGAACATGACGCAGAGGTGGTTTTTGCGAAATGTCATTTGTCCTGTCATCACACCGCCCGAAGAAAAGGATGGTGTAATGTTTTCGCTCGATTAATTTTTAACTTTCTACCATGGATTCTAATAATAAAGACGCCGATGTCGGCGATAAGTGGAATTTAAATGGTGACTGTTCACCGAACGATATAAAACAACCGCTCGACTTGAATCATACTAGAAATATTGATGACATATCTACGCCTTCCGAGTTAAAATTTGATCAAGGTATTGTAAACAAATTTAAATGTCTTTTTAATCACTTCCTCTCCACATAACTTCCTCATAGAATGAAATCTTATTTCAATGTACAACTAACGTGTATTAATATTGAATTATATTTCAAGATTGAGGTAAAATTTGTGGGTTAATTTGTCCATGATATCGACTTAATTATTTGCATATAGAATTCGACTACGAAGACCCAGAGGTCGTGGAGAAGCGTAAGGAGATAGAGAAATGTCTTGAGAATCCTGATTTCGTCAATATAGAACAATGGCAGTACTTTGCCAAGAGTAAAGCAGGACTTATTTCTGGTAAGTTGTTTACATTTTGAAATCAAGGTTACTATAATGTTCAGGTCCAAAGCACACACATACGTTAAGAGAAAGGTACCTACTCACTATTAACAGTTATTTAGAGTCAGTTTGAAAGTTGTATGCTGTATTTTGTATGTGTATATTTTATTTAAAATTGTTATCTCTGAGTCAGGTTTATTACAGTAAGATATTTCTGTGTCTTCAAAGTAATATAGAAATATATATCATGTAGTTTAATATAAATGCCTGTTTGGTGCTTGCATAAACCTTCATAGGGCATAGACCATCACAGGGTCTTATAAATTCTAATTAGTAGAACTTTAATAAAATTAAAAATTAATATTTCGCAATAATTACATAGATTGCTTGTCAGACAAGCAAATCATTGCCAAGTGTTATTGTATGATAATGTAAATTAACCTTGTCTATAAGCAAAAAGCCTAATTTTATTTTTAAATGGCAATAGGATCTCCTTAAATTGGACAAATTAATTGACTGAAAAAATTCCTAATCTTTGATCTACCATTTTTAACCAATTACAAAGTGTCTTATAATGGGTTAGTGTGGTGTTTAAATACATTGACTTCCACACTACAAATTGTGGGTTCGCTTTCCACCCAGTACAAATATTTGTACACATGAACATGTTAGTTTGTCAATATATAATTACGTATTTAAAAGTTGTATGTATGTCTGTTATTCAGTTTTCTTAGTGAAATCTCTGCTTAATTTGAAATGTGTGATATTATTATATCTTCATACCACCAGGCTATTAGAATCAATTATGGTTTAAATTATGCTTGGTATGGCAATACTTGTAGACAATTTAGGTTGGTAATGGTAGTACTACTCGAAGGAATATGCAGCAGCCCACCCATAAGGTGTTGAAATAAAAGGATTAGTAAATGCTACATTGAAATGCTGGACAAGACTGGCCAGTTAGAAATAAAAAAATAAAAATGGTTAGTTGGAGGAGGTTCTTGTAAAAAGAGGCAAACAGATGTCAAGGCCACATTTGTATTGAGTGAATTAAAATTGTATACAGTAGTTGTGTACTGTACATAGAATTTGTCTTAATTATGGTTTTTATCATTGTTACTAGTACTAAACTACCATCCAAAGAACTTTCTTAAAATACTATCCAATGGTGTGATAGCATAGGTTGTATATTAAAAATGGTTTCATTTTACAGATGACTACAGGAGAAAAATCTGGCCATTACTAGTTGGTGTGACACAAGATGAATTAACTGAGGCTCCGTCACTTGATGAGCTCTCTACACATAGTGAATATAACCAGGTAATATTTATTTAGTACAACTAATATACCATGGGTTGATTGTTCTAAGTCTAATATCAATTTAAGAGCCTATATAATTAGAATTAAAGTAGTATATCAGTTTTCTGCTTTCCATAGTACAACAACCAAGGGATCAGTAGTTATTAGATACCATTAATACCACAACACATGTTGTGGGTTACAACATGTCTGTTCTTTATCTGAGCATCAATATGTAAATAATTAAATAGTAAATCAGTACATAATACATCAGTTATCGGATTACCATAAATGGATTGTTTAGTTTGGGATCAGATGGTTGTGTGTAAAAAAAAACAAGGCTTCGATTCTGTAAGGAAAAATTACACAAGCTCGAGGATGTTTCGTTGCGATATCTATCTCTCTGGGTGTAAATATCTATATATGTATGTATTTACAAAAATAAAAAGTAGTATATGTAGTATATCAGTTATCTGGTTTCCATAGTACAAGCTCTGCTTAGTTTGGGATCAGATGGCCGTGTGTAAAAGAATGTCCCAAGATATTTATTTTATTAATTGTTTAACTATTTTATTTATTAATTAACTATTTTGTCTTTGCCCATTTAGTACCCTTAACTATTTCCAGGTGGTGCTAGATGTAAACCGATCCCTCAAACGGTTTCCACCCGGCATACCTTACGAGCAGCGAGTGGCGCTCCAAGATCAGCTCACGGTGCTCATCCTACGTGTCATCATTAAATACCCGCACTTGAAGTATTATCAGGTGAGGACCTTGAGTACTTACACCCTGTTTAAGAGTTTAAAAGGGGTATTCGGTTAATGGTGAATGGTTCTATGAAAAATGAAAATGATTTATTTGCAGCGATTATCATTTTAACAGAAGAATAAACTTACAAATTACGTTGTTTCTAACACCATGCTAATCACTGGAAGAATTTTACATTAAAATTATATCTATGGCCTTCACACTAGGCAACATGCCTGTATCATGGTGTAACTCCTCTAGCGGGTTAATGCTATGGTTACCCTTTAAACATTGGCTGTGTAGATTTCTGACAAGAAATTATAAAAGGTAACCCACGGCTTCACTTGCGTTCACTACATTTTATTTTTAGAATATAATAGAGAATTTTCATTTCACGAGATCAAAATATGCTAATGTACTAATCCAGAGTAATCCATATCCAAGTTTCATCGATGAGCTGTTCTGGCGTGATTAAGTAACCATCATCCATTCAAACAAACTTTCGCATTTATAATTGGGATGTGTCCTGTATTAAAGATAAATGATCAAACACTAACCAGTGTATTGAACATCCAAAAATATACGAAAACATTAAATATGATCAAAATTAAATCATGAATGTGATTTTTCAGTACCGATCTAATCATAAAGAGTATGTTATTTGATTCTGTACAATTATGACGTCACAACTTGCTATTTCATACAAAACTCCATACATTCGATCGTTTTGACATTTCATAAAGAATTGCTGATTTGACATGTCAGGACACATCCCTATTGTACTAAGATATTGAAGCCCCATTGTAATTATAGTAATTCGTAAGCTGAGTGGCTTATAAGCCGTTCGGAAAGTCTTAAATGTAGTCGTATAATAGTGTAATTTACTGTTTTAATTACCTATTGAAAATGCATTTAACCACAACGAAATTGGTCTTAGGTTTTGATGGTTATGACTCAATCATGGATAAACAAACAGTTTTACGGAATTTGGATCGCAGATAGATTAAGTTTTGGAATACGCATATGGCTTAGATGTTTTCAGTATGTAGGTCTATAGTAGTATACGTTTATTGTCATTAAAATGTTGAATTTTAAGTATTTAATTGTTTTTTTTTTTAATGTCTTATATTAATTTCATTTTGACCTCTAAGTAAGACTGTGGCATTATTTTAGTATTAAAGTATTAGTGTGATTTTATACTATATAAAAAATATAAACATGTTGGTTCATGTTTTCATTTTTTTTTACAATTTCGAAGCCATTTGCGAACAGATAATAAATATATATATAAATATATAAAGATATCAATTACAATATATATCCTGGAAAAATAAGAAATCCCTTGGGAACACAAGTTAAACGCAATACATATACTAGTACTTAGACATTCATTTCATTGCATTATTGAACTTGAGAACTAGAGACATTATCAGTGTCATATTGTGATTGTGAGTCACTCAAGCGTACAAACAGAGCTATTTGATTACTAGGTGTTATCTCAATTGTAGTTCTGATTGATTTGTACGACTACAATGTCCCACTAATCATAAACATATTGAATTAATGATTTGAAGTCGAAACAGGAAAAACAAACATAATACTTAATCGGAGTAATGATTTATTTCTAAAATTAACTTAACCGCAAACTCGTGTGAAGTGTTTAGACACTCGACATAGCTCGCTATACGCAACAAAATTAGCCTTCGAACCCTAATAAAGAAATTCTATAGGTTCAGAATACTCCTGATAGTGTGAGACAGAAGATATGAGTGTGAAAATAATGTTCCATTCAGTTGATTGGTTTTATGTTTTGACGCGGTTACACTCGCGTTCTCGAGGAATGTAACATTTTCTCAGCATTAAAAGTATCCTTAGTTTTATTCCTGATTATAAACTATCTATGTGACAAGTTTTCGGCAAATTTATTAGTCGTTTTTGTGCGAAAGAGTTACAAACATCCATACACCCAGCTTCTCAAACTTTGGTAGACTTTAGCTATATCTCTCTCCGTGCCATACGCTATGTGGGTGTTCATCAAGATCGGTTATTTATCGGATATTTAAGAACCGTAGTAAAGCTTTATAACATACCACAAAAAAATTTAAAAATATATTGTTATATGTGGGACAAGCTTTAGCCTTACATTTGTAACGTGTAGACCAGGGTCGATGGTGGACAGTAGGATGAAACCCATTAGAAAAGGAGGGGAATATGATAAAAATTAAAGGAAAAATAAATTACGGTCGATCCGAGTTCGGGAAGTGGGTGGGGGTGAGTTTTTAAGGGTAAAAAATGGTTTGTCTTAATTTCTGGCAAAACTACAAGTCCTATGAAAAAAAGTTAAATGGCAAAGTTGTAGGTAATAAAAAGATCTATAACTTTTGTATTTACAATTTTTTCACATAACCTCAAAATTTAGGTGAAAAATTCAAATAACCAAGTTTTTGGTGTTTTATTTATATCGTTTCGAAATTTGGTGAAAACTTACCTTAGTATGTCCCAAACACACTGTAATTTATTTGATTTAAAATATAAATTTTTTCGCCTTATTTTAACTTTATATATAAAAAGCACCCTAATTTTCAATCGAAAATTCTGACGTCAAAATATCAGCTTTTTCCAAAAAGTCTGTAGTCTTTTTGTTCGTTGAAATATCTACTTTCTGATGGTGTAAAAATATACATTACTATAGGAAATGTTCTCAAAAAATGCAAAAAATTGAAACTCAAATTCGACATTTTTTTTTTAATCATTATGTACAATTTAGATGTATTTATTAAAATTTATTTACCTGAGTGACCTTCGGTAAATTTTAGCCCTTTTCATGAAATCTTACTAGTTTTTTGAGTAATTAAAGTGTAAATTTTAATAAATACCTCAAAATTGTATATAAGATTAAAAAAAATTATTGAATTTGAGTTTCAATTTTTTGCATTTTTTGAGAACATTTCCTATAGTAATGTATATATTTTTTTAAACCATCAGAAAGTAGATATTTCAACGAACAGAAAGCCCACAGACTTTTTGGAAAAAGCTGATATTTTGACGTCAGCATTTTCGATTGAAAATAAGGGTGCTTTTTTGATATTAAGTTAAAATAAGGCGAAAAAATAAACATTTTAAATCAAATAAATTACAGTGTATTTGGGACATAAAAAGGTAAGTTTTCACCAAATTTCGTAGAAAAAATAAAATTTTTGAAAAAGATATAAATAAAAAACCAAAAACTTGGTTATTTGAAATTTTCACCTAAATTTTGAGGTTATGTGAAAAAATTGCAAATACAAAAGTTGTAGATCTTTTTATTACCTACAACTTTGCTATTTAACTTTTTTCCATAGGACGTGTAGTTTTGCCGGAAATCAAGATAAACCATTTTTTTTCCCCTAAAAACTCACCCCCACCCACTTACCGAACTCGGATCCACCGTAATTTATTTTTCCTTTCATTTTTATCATATTCCACTCCTTTTCTAATGGGTTTCATCCTACTATAATTTTTTTTCATTTTTTACCATTTTTGAAGGCTTTGGCCCTGGTCTAGTGTGGATGCATGAGTTAATACCCTTCGTCGGCACGCCCTCAGGGCTACCACGACGTGGCGATCACGCTGCTGCTGGTGTGCGGCGACCGCGCGTCGTTCCCGCTGCTGTGCCGCCTGTCGTGCGGCCCGCGCGCTCCGCTGGCGCCCTTCATGCAGGTCACCATGCAGCCCACGCAGCACCTGCTCAACTACATGCTGCCGGTCCTCGCCCGGGCCGACAAGCAGCTCGCCGACTGCTTAGACAAGTCAGTACTACTAGTTTTATCCTGCTACTCCTATCCAGGTGGACCGTCTGCCTGCAAGTCAGATGTCTGACGTAAGAGAAGATAGAGAAGGACGCTCAGCACAATATTAATAAATTATTAAATACAGTTCTATCCGGGCAGTGCGAGATTCGGGTAATCTGTAATCTCTTAAAAAGTTTTAGTTAAATAGTCAACTGTATATCTTAGTTAAATTTGCGTTATAAGAAGAATAAAAGAAAAATAAATATATGTATTATTATTATTCAGTGCATAACCAGAGATGTGCTGTTCAAAATTGTTAAAAATAAACACATCATTACTGTCTACGAATTACGGATCTTAACTTTGGAACTCAGTCGGCGTCGGTGCGTGTTACCGTTGGATTTATTTGAAACACAACAAACTCCAGGGCATCGGTGGGCACCATGTTCGCGCTGCCGTGGTACCTGACGTGGTTCGGGCACAGCCTGAACCGCTACACGGACGTGGTGCGGCTGTACGACTACTTCCTGTGCGCGCCGCCGCTGTTCCCGGTGTACGTGACGGCGGCCGTGGTGGTCCACCGAGCCGACGAGGTGCTCCGCTGCGAGTGCGACATGGCCATGCTGCATTGCTTGCTGTCCAGGGTGAGTCTGGGTCCAAGTCTTACTCAATTTCTTATTTCTTGAGTGTAAACTTTTTGAACGATGGTTTATAGTGGCAAATCGTATGGGTTTGCGTCACCGACATGCAAATGTTGCGCTAGACTTATTCATTAATGTATTTTGAACAATAAATGTAATTAAAAGTTAAAAATTTCAGGGTGAACAACGCCCTGCCCTTGGTGTTGCAAATGTCCATAGACTATGACCACCACCATTTGGTGGACCGTCTGCTTGTTTGTCGGCGTACTTGTCTTATTTATTGATTTCAATTCCAGTTACCGGATGACTTGCCGTTCGAAGACATACTGTTGACAGCTCAGAAGTTATACGAGGAGAATGACCCGATTGATCTCGAACCAGAAGTGGCGGCTCTTGAGAGGAGAGAGTGAGTTTTTTATTAATAGAATAATTAAAAATATTAAGTTGTAAAAATAAGACTAACCGTCATTTAAATATTCACAGTACTATAAAATGATATGCTCATACAATATATACTATAGCACGCCGAAGTATCAGACCATTTTTGGCCGAAACCGAATCAAATTTACGGTAGGACACTAATCGTATGCCATTTACATTACATCAAATAAATTATTATTCAAGTTATTTTATTTATTTAAACAATTAGAACGGTTTTCACCAATAACATTAATTATATTTAATAAAAAGGATAACAATAATACTACCGGCACGCTATGATGGCCGTTTTGACGTTCCAGATTTTCATTGGAAAAGAAACTGTATTGCTTTGGAATAAGGATGTTTTTCATCATCATACAATGTTAGATCAATAATAAATAAAATAAAAATCCCGGGACATTCTTTACACACGGCCATCTGATTCCAAACTAAGCAGAGCTTGTACTATGGAAACCAGATAACTGATATACTACATTTCTTTTTTTTTAATACATACATAAATAGATATTTACAACCAGACCCAGAACAAACAGACTTGTTCATGCACACAAATGTTTGTCCTGGGTGGGAATCGAACCCGCGACCTTCGGTTTGGCAGCTAGAGCACTAACCACCAAACCGAGTGGCTTGTTAATAACCTTATGTGTGAAGGAATAAAAGTTATTTTTCTTTGTCATTGTTGAACGTCAAAGCGGCCATCATAGCGTGCCGCAAGTTTAGCGTCGCACAGTACCTAGCATTCCAAGTATCACTATACATAAAACTGTAACAGAGAGGAGCAGCGTCGGCTGGACGACGAGCGGCTCCGGCGGCGGCAAGTGGCGGGCCGCAGCGCGCGCTCGCCCGCGCTCGCGGCCCGCGTCCAGCGCGCGCTGCGGCGCTGCGTGCCCGCGGCGCGCCACGTGCTGCGGCCCGCGCCGCGCGTGCTGCTCGCCGCCGCCACCGTGCTGCTCGGCGTCTACGTGTACTACCGCCCGGAGATCTGGTTCACCAGGTAGCGCCACGCCTATCAGTTTGTCTTTTTCAGGTACTAGCCCCCCGGGAGTCAGGGGAGGGGCTGTTGGATTTGTAGCGTTTGGTTTGAATGCGAATGTCAATTACGTTGTTAATGATTAATTTTTCGATGAAGCTTTGCTGCGAGGAAAGTAAAACGTGTGCAGGTTACTCGCGGTGGAAGTTAACCTTCAGAAGACTATGCCTATCTCGTTCTCTCGCAGGCTTAACCCTTTATGTTTTCTCTCATTTTACTGTCACTTTTTAGTTTTATCGAGTTTCAAATCACAACGGTGCTAATGAATGCTTTTCAAAAAATATTCTCCTTCTCGCGCTTGATCTCTTAATTTTACTATCGTTTATCGAAAATCAATCGTATGTTCCGAGTGTAGCGTTCGAAATCCAACAGCCCTACGTTTATCGGCCTGAAAGTTTACACTTCACCCAAAATCATGTTTCGAAATGTTTCTAGGACTGCTTTATTTTATATCAAAAATCTATGTAAGTTGATTGTTAACAAGCGAGAGACTGACGCTTTCTAATACATTAACCTGTTAAATATTGTAAGTTGACACAAGATAGAAGTTATATTAGAAATTTTGATTAACTGACATACGAGTATGTTTCAATCTCTTGAAAAATCAATATTCTTTACAATTTCAAAACTGCTCTTATTACTAATAGCCCAAGGTTGAAAACCCCTGAACCAGAAATAATTAGAAACTGAATGAATTACAGTTTTTAAAATAACAAGAGTTTTAATAATTTTGAGCCTTTACCACTAATCATAAAGTTCAATATACATAACTTATATCTTATGTCACCAAAGTACTGGCCATTCATTACCATTATCATGCTACGAATAACGCAGTAAATATGTACTCTATTGCATCGTAATAAGGAATGAATTAAAATGGAAAGACATGAATAGTATTATGGAATTCAGAACTGACGTACTAACCATTAAATAAAATAATAATATTTATTTATAATAACTATATCTATTGTATCAATATGGCACACAATATTTAACAAATCATCTATTTATTATAATATTGAAATTGATCAAAAATTTTTACACTGGTTCACGATTATAGTCTAAAATTCTAGAGCCTAGAAATTTTGTAAACGAAATTGTGTGCTTATTGATCTTTAAGTTGAGACATGGTGCTTGGGATGGTGAAACGACAAACTGATGTGGTATTAAAAGGAATAAGAACGTATTCCTAAGTGCATGGGGATCATTATTGCGTGTCCCGCTTCACTGTATTGGATATAAATTATAGTTGAGTATGGTAGATATATGTATATTGGTTTATGGTACGTTTGTTATTGGCAGGTTTGATCAAATATTTGTGAAGTTTTAGACGGCCTAATATAAACGGCATAAACTCACATAACATAAGGTATGGCTTGTGAAATTGGCCACTTTAGGTCTTGTATGAAAGGTATAAAATCAAACTCACTCAAAGCTATCACAATACTTGCTAAAATGTTGCGAGTAAGAGATAAGATTTGATCAAATGTTTAATCAAATTCGCCAATAAGACTTAATAAGAGCGCAGTCATGCTAAGACTAATATAAATATTTTTTAAAACATGCCTTACACGGGAAATGCTAGTTGGAAAAATGTGCGAACGAAAGTGAGTCAAAAGGATAGAATAATAAAGTTAAATTTAGAAATTGATGTAGTTAAAAGTTACATGTTGCATCTGTTATGTAGAGTTTATGTTATGGGCAAAATTAAATGAAAGAAAAATCGTTATTTAAGACCATTTATTCAGTTTGGGCCTAAGTAGGACATTTTAAGGCAAAGCTCCGGGAAGAATATCAAAGCTACTTTTTTTGTAATTTATAATTTTATAATTTAACTTTGGCTATTTGATATGTTTTCAAATGTTCAATAAGTTAAAAATGATATATTAAGCATGTCCAAAGCTTTATTTTATTACTAACATCCGCCCCGTGGTTTCACGTGCGTAACCGTTTTTAAAATTCCTATATCCCATACCGTGATCTGAAGTAACTATATTAAAATTTTCACTAAGATCGGTTTAGCCGTTTAGAAGTGAAAATATAACAAACTAACAGTTGCTATCAGATGTTCTAGGGATACAAAATGCCCAAATCCATGTCCCAAATTAACTAAATACCGAATTTCATCAATTCAAAAAAAATCAAAAATTCAAAATTCAAAACCATTTATTCAGTTTAGGCCTTCGGAGGGCACTTATGAAGGTCAAATTTAAAGTTACTGAAGCTACAACTATATACAAATATGGGTTCAGTCTTGAAAAGACAACAAACACACAAGAGTTACACATTTGTAATATTAGTAGGAAATAGATTTCAATTTAAAAAAAAATGTTTTGATGAAATCGATTGCCTGAATAGTATGCAGATTTTGCCCGTAACATAAAGCGAAGTCACAATTAAAAAAAAAATCACAATCCCTGCGTTAAAAAGTAAACACGACGCCATCTTTGTTGTTGATGGTTCATATATTGTTTTAGTTTTTAGCGAAAAAAAACCATAACAAAGTAATTTATTTCATTATGAACTATGTTTACTTTTGAGTATTGTGAAAAATACTATTAATTTAATAAATTATAGCCGTGTATAGAATGTATTCTAGTTGTAATTCGGAAAATAATGTAAGTGAAAAGTCGATCAATTGTTTTTTTATTGTCAGTATGAGATATCAAATGATTTCTATATCAAACCAAGAATTCCTTTGACTATATAATTGGTTTTAACTTGTCTTAAAAGAATATTCTCTATAAATTATTTGTGTTTGTATATTATGTTGAACTTGTTTATAAAAATGTGATATTTTGTTACTATTTAGTTAATGTGTCATTCATTCCTCGAAGATCATATCTATTGTAACATCACGGCGGTGGCAAGGGTGCCGGGCAGATAGATTATATGTCATTAAATGGCGTTACTTAACTGAGGAAATGTTAGCATTTATTATTATTTAATTGTCATGCATTGTATGGGTATCAAACGATGTTTATTTGTTTTTTTTCTACTACGTTTATCTACAATCCTACTTTTAAAATAAAGGTACAGGATAAGACCTCAAGGTTCATTATCATCTTCACTATCCAAGATCGTTTTGACAGCTAAAAGTTTTATAGAAAAATGAACCCTATGGCGTTATGACAAGGTTCATCAGCATAATCATACAATTAACCATTGGATCCGTGCTAGAACCTTAAATCACAAGCAATGAAAATGATTTTTCTAAGACTTCTTAGCTGTCAAAAAGGCCTTTGAAACTATGCCGCGATTGTCAACCATTTTTATTAAAAAAAGGTTAGTTGTTCTTCAATCTGTTAGTTTTTTTATTTAAGAAAATAAACGTCGCTTGATTTAACCTCATTCATTTCAGTTATTCACATTAATTATATCATATATAATATAAATAAAAGTAGACTGTGTAAGCTTAATATTTTCATTTGTATAAATTCATTTACTTGTGTTATTAAAAACTTATTGATAGCAAATGTGATTGATAGATCTTTGATTGTTAAAGTGTGTGTTGAGATGTGAGTTTTGTTCGAGATTAAGTTATAAGTACTCTCCTAAAGTAATAAATAATGATGTAAAAGTTTGAGAAAGATAGCCGTTGACTGTCAATAAAATAGCTGTCAGATTTGTTCTCTGAAATGGGATTAAAAGGTCTTGAATCCATGTCGCACCTTTATTACTTCCAGTCTTAAGTCAAAAGACTCAAAGTTCATTGTGCAATGATGTAGTCGGCTGTTATAAAAATTAGTATTAAATGAATAGCTTTATTATAATTGGGCTGCGTATAATAACCAATATTTACTACTGAAGTTTGCATGTTTGTAATATAACTGTTTTAAATGAATGAATGTTACATAGATTGCTATGTAGGGTAAGCTAATATAGAAGTCGAGTTCGTGCCGGCAATACGATTGAAAATGTTTAAATTACATGTTTATTACTATATTGTGTTTTATTAAAAATTAAGGGTACCAGTTATGTTGACGGTCCATGTGGTAGTGCCCGACCGCGCTTATATTTACGCCCAAAATTAATATTAGGTGGGGGAAAAAGTCTTTTCGCATTATAGTATGTATGAACTTGTAATAAAATCTCTTTGGCTATACTATTTGTATCTGGCTGGTTTTGGTATCATTGAAAGTTTAAATTTTAAAGAACATAATTCCAAATTCAAATTAGGAAAATGTGTGATTTTCAATTGTTTTTCATACCAAGATGAGTGAATCTAATGACAAAATTCGATACATTTTAAAATTTTACAACAAAAAAGGTAAAAATGCAACGCAAGACGCGAAAAAAATTTGCGATGTTTATGGACCTAGTGCAGTGTCTGTGAGAGTAGCACAAATTTGGTTTAAGCGTTTTCAATCCGGAAATTTTGATGACAAAGATGCACGTCCCTCTGGTCGCCTTATTATGGATAAAATGGATGCTATTTTTGAAAAAGTGGAGCAAGATCGGCATATCAGTAGTTACGACGTAGCTGAAGAACTGGGAATTGACCACAATACAGTTTTGGCGCATTAGAAAAAAACTGGGTACACAAAAAAGCTCGATATTTGGGTACCTCACTGAAACAAACCTAATGCACCGTGTACTCATTTGTGATTCTTTATTACGACGTTACGAAGCCGAACCATTTGTGAAGAAGCTGATAACTGGTGATGAAAAGTGGATCACATCCGATAAGAACGTGCGAAAAAGGTCGTGGTCAAAGGCCGGTCAGGCTTCACAGACTGTGGCGAAACCCGGGTTAACACGCAACAAGGTGATGCTGTGTGTGTGGTGGGATTGGAAGGGCCTTATTCATTATGAGCTGTTACCACCAGGCAGGAACATCGATTCTAAACTCTACTGCGAACAACTGATGAGATTAAAGCAAGAAGTTGAGAGTAAGCTGCCGGAATTAATTAACAGAAGGGGTGTGGTTTTTCATCATGATAACGCTAGACCTCACACATCTTTAGCCACTCAGCAAAAATTAAGAGAGCTTGGCTGCGAGGTATTAATGCATCCGCCATATAGTCCTGACCTTGCACCTTCAGATTTCTGTTTCGGTCTCTTCAGAATTCTTTAGGCAGTGTCAGGTTAACATTACGAGAGGACTGCCAAAACCACTTGTCACGGCATTTTGATCAGAAGTCCCAAAATTTCTATAGCAATGGGATGATGTCCCTACCTACAAGTTGGCAAAAGTTATCAAACAAAATGGTACCTATATACATTAGTTAAATGTAAATAAACTATATTAAAAAATGATTTGAATTTTCTTAAAAAATACGAAGGAACTTTTTCCCAACCTATTATTTGAATTCGATTCGAAATCGTTGACTGATTTCGATTTTTAATATTGTGGTGTTAGTATAAAATATATCCAGCCAGTGATTTTTTATCGGGTTCGAATATTAATACTGGCCGTTTATTATTTTCATATAAAACCTACATGTACCGTCTTATTGTCAAATTTGAGAAACCTTTGTTTTAAATGTCATAGAAAAATGTACTTAATAATTTTGCAATATAAGGTCTTATATAAAAAGAAGATATAATACAAGCAATAAAGGTTATTTTGCTATGCGTTTTTAAACTTCAAAGGGTATTACTTATTTTTGACCTACAATAGTTATGAATGAATGAGATATGTTCAGATACACTTTCAGAGGCATTTATAAATTTTTAGACTAACACCGGTTCGAAAGGTTGATTGTAAAGCAGTGTTTATACTGATAGTCAATTTATAGTCTGATTTTTGATATTTCAGAAGCAGCGATGAATTGGAGCTATGAAAGCGTAGGGACCTTTTGGGATAAGCTGATTATTGACAATAAAGTAACATATTATTTCCAATTTTATTTATTTTCTTTCAGGTATTGCCACTTTTTAACAGGTACATAAAGTAAATTGCTTAGTTGATACATTTTTGTTCCACTTATTCCAGTAAAAGCATTTTGGAATCGTTGTTACGATAGGAATTTAAAATTGTAAGGTAAAATAGACTATGGAGAATTAAATAAATAGCTTTATAAATATTGCACTTTGTGCCACTATTATTACTTATTCAATCATAACGAGGCCATTTTCTAAAGTACAATCTTATGTTTTAATTCAGCTGTATTTAAGAGAGAGTTTTATAATAATGGCTAATATATGGTAAATATTCTTACATGTAATTACTTTATACAACATAATCATAATTTAACCTTAATCAACTAATGATCGAGCTGTATAATGAGCTTGAGACTCTGGAAGTACTGGATTCAATCCCAGGTTGGACAAACTACAAATTTCCTCTTTTCAAAAACTGTACAAACCCGGGTAAACAACCCGAAGCTCGGGATTCGTGGCCAAGAGGCGGCGACAAAAATCACATGTCACGTGGGGACTTCAAATTGATTTGATGGATCTGTGTCTCTGTACAGTCCCTACCTCATTCTAATGGGCGTAAAGATATCTCACTTACTTATATTCAATCCTAAACCATATCTTAGACAAATTCATTACAACAACCAATAAACCAAACAATATTAACTATGACTACCTTCATAAAAATGAATGTAAAGTTTGTAATATAACAAGTAAATACATATTTTAAACATCATAATTAAATAGAGAGGAAATTTACTTTTGCAAAACAATATTACAAGTTGTAGAGAGAGTGAAATAGAGAGAGAAAGAGTGTAGAGAGATAATTATCACAGCCGTAAAAGCTTGGCTCTCAATAATGAATGAGGCATCATTAAGAGCTACTATTATTACCAGATATTCAACTAGCGGCACGCTTTGATGTTCGTTTTGGCGTAAGAATATCATAGACATATTAGGGAACGTACCCATACTACGTGACCCATTCTTTTAAAATTTTTACCCCCCTCCCCCCCTCGGTGACCACGCGTAGTATATGCCAAGACTAATTTGTACATAGTAATTTATAAATACGGCTTTCAACGATTTTCGAAAATTAAAAAAAACGCTTAATAAGGCAAGCCATATTTGAATAAAGCTAAAATGCGCGAGATTTCCTTAGAGGTTATTGACTACATGACTCCCCGCTATGTGACTAAGCGTGGTATTCTGAAGATCTCCCCCCCCCCCCCCCCCCCTGAATGGGTCACGTAGTATGGGTACGTTCCCATTGAAAACACGCACCATAGTTAAAAATTTTACTTCATTTTTCTGGTTAATAACTTTCCTAATGACTATTGAGAATATATTCTTAACTTACACAATACTTAAGTGTAAAAATTTGCTATTATTCTAGTTATAATAAGAAGAGAGCATTATTATTATTGTTTTAGTATTAAAATCTATCGCTAAGGTGGATTTAGTGATCCATAGTTGCTAAATGAATCCGTTAAAAATTTCAAACTAATACTATAATCTTTTTCACATAGGATAAGTCGTGACAGCTGAAAGTTTTTTGAACCATATCTTGTGAATTAGCACACTACACTAAATTCTTCATGACACTTTCTCTGTTACGGTATCTCCTTATGATGTTGAAATAAACATAAACTATTGAGAAATCTTATAAATCACCATGTGTCACCCAACTCATGCTATTTGAAAAATACTATAGTAAGTTATCTGTTAGTTAGCTAAGCAAATATAAATAAGTTATTGTAAAATGTAAGTGTTAAATTAATTATGCAATTTTTATTTCAGGGGTATTCTTTACACACGGCTATCTGATGCCAAACTGAGCAAAGCTTGTAGGTACTGGAAACCATATAACTGATATACTACTTTTAAAATACATATTTATATAGATACTGGCTGTCCCAACAGACGTTGTCCTGTCGAAATGAGTCCATAAAAAAGTTCCCTAAAAAATTAAACGTTGGTACTTTCAACACAGCGCCATCTGTAAGAATCTTTTGGAGCCAACAGATAATTGTGACTGTCAATTAATTATAGACCAATAATTTGCAATAAAATAAAATTGCGACTATAATTAAAGATCTAAGCTATTCTATCTCTTATGTTGGACCAGACTGCTCACGGTGTGCCAATTTAATTTAAAATCGGTTAAGTAGTTTAGGAGTCCATCGCGGACAAACATCGTGACAGGAGATTTATATATATTAAGATAAGATTAATATCAAGACACAGAACAAACAGACAGTTTAATTAATAGTCACAAGTATGAATCAATAAATCCATCCTAAAACATTACAATGTAAATATCTTATGTAATAAAAATAATTTGGAAGTATGTATGTAGATAATGAAAATGCAGATTTACAAAACAAACAAATATTAGAGAGAATAGTCTTAAACAAAAATTAATAGATTAACACCACCTTATTTATTATAGTGAGCATTAAATCTATCAGCCTTACTCCTAAAACGCTATTTAATGTAGTCACGGATTTATCGACCAACTTCCTTTAATTGACGAATAGTGTGACGGTATATACGTGACCGCGAAAGCCTTTGGCAAGAAACTGCCTGTATGCAATAGCTATGATCAGGTAGTCGATAGAATTTGCCTTCGGTTATTCTCTTATATATGTCTTCTGATCAACGCGGAATAGAAGGATAAGTGTTTGTGATCGTCCCACTAACGTCCGGACCAAACTGTTTCCGCCAGAATTTTGCACATGAGGAGTTCCTTATCTAACCTAAGTGAGCACTAGGAATTTTAGAATTTACCCTAAAAGGTAAAGAGAGGCCGAGAGTTTGTAGACAGAATTTTGAAAATATGGTAAGATTAGTTTGAAATTTTGCTATAGTGCTTCTTGATTTAAACATGTGCCTCGTTCTCTCGCAGGCTAAATTTAAATTATTTAAGTGTTGCTTTTTAGTTTCATCGAGATTCAAATCACAACGGTGCTAAAAAAGCATTTTAAAAACGGGCTCAAAATGACGTACATATATTGTTTGCACGAAGACATATACCCCGAGCGGTGGGGCCGTGAAGCTAGTTCTTCATGACCATCTGCACGTAGTCGATCATGCGCTGGTCGTGCAGTATCTTGAGGTGCTCGGCGCCGGGCAGCGGCAGCGCCTTGACGGGCTTGGCGCGGTTGGCGGCCGCCTTGCGCCAGTACTGGCACGCGGCCAGCGAGCGCGCGTTCACCGTGCCGTCGCCGTCGCCGCTCGCCAGCGTGGGCTTGCCGTCCAGCCACGTGCCCGCGCTGTACACCAGCCTGGGGACACCATCACATTTCATTTTATTATTAAAGAGCTGTTTTACTCGCGTTGCCGGAGGACGTTACATATTCCCGGAAAAAAGATTTTAAAATCAGCTATATGCCAGTGAAAGTTCCGCAAAATCGATCCCGCTGTTTCATTTTAGCCGGACCGCACCGACATAAAAATATAAATACCGCATGTAGGTACTTTTGTAAGAATTTAGTAAAAAGCTGTTATCTTTGACATTACAAATCGACACAGTAATTTTATTGATTTGTCTGTATACAAAATTGCACATTCAAAACCATTTATTCAGTTTAGGCCCGCGGAGGGCAGTTAAGAAAAATAAAGTTTCTAAAGCTGCTGAGACGAACAGGCAAGAGACTCCCGACAGTAATCTTGCTGGGTCTTCTGTATGCAAAAAAAACATTTATGTTATGTTGTCGACTGTCCACAAAACCTAAAGTAACTTAACATACACGTCAAATTGATAAATAACACAATTGTTCGATAGACTGGCACTGGCCGTCCTGAACATAACTTTTTTCCTTTCTGTTGTCAACAGTTTACCATACTGATGAAACTTTGGGGAGTTGTTATGGAAATCCTTGGGGAGTTATTTAAACAGCCACAGCTATTTCGTGAAGATGTTACATTTTTATTTAATTTACCTTTCGACAGTGGACATATTGTATCCGTATATGCAGTGCACCTCGACGCCGGGCGCCCCGAAGTCTTTAGTATACTTCTCGGTGTCTTTGCGCATCTCCCACGCGTTTGGTAGCTCCATGTCACTGCAAGAAAGTAAATATTCTAAGGCATTTCTTCACACACAGCCATATATCAGTTACCACAGTACAAGCTCTGCTTAGTTTGGGATCAGGTAACCGGTATACTGGATATCCCAGGATACAGTTCAGAGCCTGAATGTATTTGTTAGGTTAGTAGCTTGCGTGTATGGCGTAACGAGAGTCGTGGGATTCAATACTAGAATGAGCTTGAGCTATCGTAAAGGATAACTTCGTGAGGAAATCATAGCTCGGTGGACCGTTGCTTTGCATTACCCGCTAGGCCGACTATACCCCTTAAGTCGAAAATCTGACGGAAAGCACAACAATGAGTTCCGAGCTGGACTTGATAGCCTGTTCCCTTGTACGACACTTACCCTTACATAGTATAAAAAAGCGGTGAAAATGTGTTGGATAAACTCACGAGAATAGTTTCTGGAAGTGTTGTATGGTGTAGTTGAACTTGTCGGTCTGGACGAGCACCTCATGCGGCTTCCACAGCAGCGGCGAGGGCAGCAGCCACGCCAGCGACGGGCACGTCACCTGCTGCGTGCGCATCGTGCTCTGGCTCAGCATCAGCGACCCGAGGTCGTCGCCTGGGGTACCGGGTACATCTCAACTTACTCATAATATAAACTAGCGGTTCGAACTTTTAACTGCGTTTCCGAGGGATCTATTGTATGTAGGTACTACAACAAAGCGTATGCCACTCGAGAATAATGCTATGAAAAAAATATTCAAAACGGACGAGTAGTATGCTGATGAAAAATGTAATAACAACAAAACGTTTTACAAATTAGTTAATAAACCAATGGCAGAATAAAATTATATTATAATAAATTAATTTGAGTTTGGAATTCCCAGCCATATAGATAAAAGGGTCGATTTATTATAAAGGCAAGTAAGCATATAACGTAATCTTAGAAGTAAAACTGTAATGTTATCTCTATACATATAGACTTATAGTTCATCGATAAAAACATGTTCACACATCATGCTTGTCTATCTTGCTGTTCGACTGAGTGATCGATTACACAGGCGAAATCACGGGTAGCCGACGTCTCATCAGATTGCGATGTTCGGGAGGGAGACAGATAATTTTCTTTTATGGACTTGAACTTTTAAACGTGGACAATTCGTCGAGTGCCTCTTATGGGGCTAGGGCCTCGGTTTAGGGCGTAAGACTCACGTGAAATGATTATTTGGGGATCGATTCAAGCCGCACTTACTATGCGATACTGAACGAGACGTCTCGACGCTTCATAAATATTTAAGGCCAGACAGAACAGAAACAAATGCACATAAATGTTAATCCTGAATGGGAATAGAACACGCGACCAGCGATGTGACAGTCAGGGTATGTAATCACCACGCCAGTAGACCTGGCCGGATGTCTCATTCAAATTGTGAAAACGGATGCTCAATTTGTGTATGAAAGTGTGTGTATACAACATATTTGTTGCAATTCGAACTTCCTCTGCGCTCGGTTATCGGTGCGAGAGAAATGTACTTATCGACTGAATCATTTTGTTCAATTACATAAGTGAATATACTTTTCACACGGCCATCTGATTTCAAACTAAGCAGATCTCGCGCGTCCATATGGAATTGTTGCGATGTTAGTACAATAAAGAAGAAAACTACATAACCGATTAAAAAAAATATTTATCAATAGAAGACTATTGTCTAACGGCCAAAATTAATATACGATCCCGATCTAAAATCGCAAGATTGAAGTAGAATTTTGACATTACGTGTATGAAAATTACCGTCAAAAGGTTCATCAATCCATGGATTTTCGGGATTGCATATTAATTTACGCCGTAAGAGGCTGTTATATATCTGGGATATATTAAATCTTTCGAAAATGCGAGTGAAACTGCAGGATTCTAGCTAGTAATCTACACTTAAAATATAAAGAGGTAAAGTTTGGATGTAGGCTCCGAAATTACTTCTCCGATCCCAAAATTTCTTCACTTTCATAATCTTTCAATAATAGAGAGCAACACAATTCCTGAGTGACAGGCTATGTTATAATTTCGGGATTCATTAAATCTCTCCAGAACGCGGGTGAAACCGGAGGAAACTAGTAATTTCCGAAACTATCTACTTCTCCGATTTAATAATTCCTTCACTGATAGAAAAATACACTATTTCCAAGTGACAGGCTATGTTACAGTACCAGAATACATTTAATCTCTTGGTAACGCGAGTGAAACCGCGGCACGGATAGCTAGTTAGAAGAAGGGTACTTTATCACCGACCTATTACTTAAAAACTTAGCTATTAATTTTTAATATTAGTTTGTAATGTTTTTAAAAAACATGTAAAGATGATTTATAAGAGCCTGTGAAGAAACTATATTCTATCCTATTCTACCGCAGTTCACTATATAGAAACAAGCTTATCCGAAATAAAAACAAAAACTTAACATATCGGTACAAAATACTTTCGAGGACAAAGAAATAGGGCCGTTGAATTCCATCTTTATTTATCAATTCCTGACCCTCGTGGCGTGATTCTGTTAACCAATGCTATTAATATAACTACACATCATTCATTATTTAAGGAGATATAAAAGGTACGTTTTGACAACACAAAATGTCAGAGAAAAAACATCTTTATAATTTCGGATATAAGGTTCATTTATTGATCCAATGGTTTTGTATGATGATGCTGATGGACTTTATTATAGCACCATAAAGTTCTTTTTTCTATAACACTCATAGCTGTCATAACAGACCTTGTGGACCTTAATAACTTCAGCATCCACTCTGCGATTTTGTGTTAAAAACCCGAAAGTGAATATAACACTGAGAAATTCGAGTCTCTAATTGTCTCAGCTGATAGCTTATCTATATATAAAAAGACATCACACACACACACCCTCACACACACACTCACTCACATAAATAAATATAAAGCATATAACTGTTATTATTGTAATTTTTTCTTTCTTTTTGTATAATATTCATACTTATATTTGTTGTCTGCTTCAAACTAGTGTTATGTAAGATATTGGTAAGAATTCCATTTTAGTACGTGGATAGCTGTAATTGGTCTCATAATTATAAGTTCAAACCATGTAATTTTTTATAGTTTAAGACTGTTGCTGTCCCAAATAAAGAAAAATAAAAAAAGAAAAATAAAAAATAAAAAGCCAGCCAAGTTCGAGTCGGACTTGGGCACCGAGGGTTCCGACCAAGCCTGCAGGTATAGCTGTTTCTTTGGATTGCGTTGAAATATAAATCTCATATTGTTACAGCTTAAAGGTATTATAGACCAGAGTATATGATATGAATTTCAATAATATTAGTGGAATTTAAAGGGCCTTAATATTCATAAGGGTTGAACCAATGTGTGATCGCCAGTGTAATATAAACTTTAATTTAAAGAAATTAGATACATATTAACGCAACAAAATATAAGGTTACTTTACAATAATACTTCCGCAATAATTCAATAAATAACACTTACTAACGTCATATTAGTTGATAATAAATCAACAATATTTATTAATGTAGGTCATTCATATATTTGTTGTATTCCCTTGAATTACTGTGTTGTCTTTCTGATTAACAAGCTCAAATATTTTTTAAGAAGCCTTGATTATGTTTCTTGAAATACTTAAAGGTTGATTCAGGGACAGAAGGTGTAAGTTCGATTGGTAGATTTTTCAGACTGGTGGTAAAATTTACGTACGATGGACGAACAACAAATAGGAATTTAAACCCTATTGGATCCTCTCCAGCATGGTGCAAACCATTGGATCTATATTTGTTATTTTTAAAGCAATAAAGTGGCTTTACTTCGACATTGTTGGACGTAAAAAAGGTTTCATAATCGGTTCACATTCAAAGCAAACTTCTTACGTGCCACTGATTATTTTATATACTAAATTAAGGCTTACTTACCGATAGCAAACACTTTGACAGCCTTCATAGAGCCTCCCCAAGGAGTGGAGAGTGAGATTAGTCTCCTGATGTACTGGTCCTTCCACTGCTGGGTCTGGTACCGTAGGAAGTGCATGGCCATCAGTCCCCCCATACTGTGCACTATCAGCGACACTGAAGTCTTGTTGTTCACAGCGTATGTTGTCTCCACGAGGGTTTTTAATTTCACGAAGAACTCTTCGTTTTCGTCTGTGGAATATTGGATCTTATTACTAACTAGTTCGATGATGTTTCATCACGGCTCATGCTCCGTCTCTCTCACTCACTACGCTTCTTGTTAATGGAACTTTTAGTCTCTGGTGGCTCTACACCCTAACGCGGACAACTCGGCAGTTGGGAGCTTTCTACAAAGGGTAAATTTAGGCAACAGCTCTGAGGGGGCACCCTGTGGGACTAGGACCTCGGCTCAGAGCGTGGAGATTAAGGTTTTAAGGAACGCATACAGAATTATCAAAAGAATAGCTAATCTGAGGTTTATTCATCCATTGCAATATCAGCCTCAAGGAAAATGTAACCTTATGTACACACATCATTATGTTACAGAATGATTTTCCAGGAAAAAATACTTATTTAAGCCATTGAACTATTATAGTGTTGAAATATTTCCACTTAGCCAACAGTAGTTAGTGATGAGTTAATTGTGTATACTTAGCACATAGGTAGACATTTATGAAGTAAAGATAATTTACTTGTAAATTACATTACCTACATTTATGTGAATGAATTCTATTATCATTGCATCACTGCAATGTATTTAATGTTAGTACATATAATGTTTATATTAAACTATAAATTAATACGTTTTTTTACGATCTTTTACTGCAATCGAGATTTGCTCAGCGAAAGCAAAACCTTGTGTAAACACAAATTTTCATACTAGGTATAATGAAATGAAATTAATTACCTAATACTATTTAACAAGCAATTCTGACTCAATTTTTTTGAAGTGAAAAAATGTGTATAAAATGTTAAACTCGCGTCAGGAGACGCGACCTATCCCCTTATTCAGCTAATACAAACTTCGTCGGGGAGCCGCTTCACGGAGGCCTCCGAGAGCTAATCGCTCACGTGATCAGTAATATTAACGTAGTTAGCGAAAGAGACAGAGCACGGAGGTCGCGACGAAACATCCTCGGGTTAGTGTCATTTTCATTACAGAATCGAGCCCTTGATCGAAATTCGTAAAACGGTAAAAATGCTCAATGTTAATTTCAAATTTCAAATTCATTTATTGCAAGTAACACGACCCATACATTAAAAACATTAAAAGCAAAATTACACATAACAAATAAATAAAAAATAAATACAGAAAAATACATAAAACACACACACAAATATACATAATATAGCCGCTTTATCCGGCACTGCAAGTAGTATGCCTATCACAGCAGTGCCGGATATAGGGACAATCTAACTTATTACCTATCATGGCCAGGACGGTGTTAGAGCTGGCCCGCACCCTGTGTACCAGAGACGCGCACCTCTTGCGCATACTCGTGTGGAAACAATATGTTAATGTTCAAGTTTTCACTCCTGCTGGTACTCCCGGAGAGCAACCCATTGTTTTTTTTAATCCATACTTATATTATAAATTCAAAAGTGTCCCTTTTTGGTAATTAGTATGATGTTGATGAAATTTGGTAAGGAGATAGATTGTATCTTGGGGCTACCTTTTGTCTCAAAAAATTATCTATATTCCTTATAAGGAGAAAAACGGTGGCAGAAGCTAGTATTCAAATAGATGTATCAATAATGTATGATTACTTACTAGGTGCTTTCCTAAAATCATATGGAGCTCCCATGATGGACACATTTCTTTGATAACCCATCTTGACCAGCATATCAGCAATACTGTTGAAATAAGCCCCAGTCTTGTCATGCGAGGGGTCAATCCATTCCACCTGCTCCGAGTTCCCCCACCCTGGGATCCTGGTTTCAACACCTGGTGGATTCCTGGTTGTTCTTGTAACATTATCATATTCCAACCGTAAATTGTCCACCCAGCAGTCAATGATAAAGGGCACAAGTAACTCTAGATTCAGCCAAATATTAAAGTATTCGGCAGATGTTTTGGTACAGACATAGTGGACAACTGATGACCGGTTTAGTCTTGCTTCAATTTGACAGCCTCCATCACCTGGTACTGTTGAAGAATCAGTAATAAGTATAAAAATATTCACAAGGTCACAGTACTGAGGCTGTATATTTATTAATATATTGCTTTTTAATAGCCAGGAATAGGTTTTTATTACACTTGGTTACCTGAACTTAGGCTGAATCTATTCTAGGCTATTACCACTACAAGTAACTTGTCCAACCTAGGAGTTTTATCCAGGGCCTACAACTGCCAGCCAGTATCTGTACTGAATGAAGGTGAATAATATTTTTTTTCAAATTCCTATAAATTTATAATATTTTTTTTTTATCAAATTCAATATAAAATTTACAAATTCTATGTTCTGATAAAAGTAGCCAAAAGGGAGAGACTTAAACTCGGTACTTCTAGAATTATAACAGATATTTTATGTAGGTAATAGGAAGTGGAAAAAACAGAAACAAATATATAATAAGTACATACATTGTAGCACAAAAGGTTCTATACCTGTTCAACATGAATAGTTATTTCATATGTTACATACTATTTATATTTAATAAACATTATGTAAATACCCATAATTAAATTACAAAGGAAATTCTCAATAAAACTAGCAATATGAACTTGTCCACATATGCATGAAGGTTAGGTTAGAGCAGTTAAACAAACATACTTACTAAAAATAACCGGTGAGAGTCCGCAAGAGTTTTTCGCAAGTATTCCGTAAATAATTAATATTACAAAATGTATCTTCATACCCGACATTATGTTTTCAAATATAACTAAATACGAATTGTGCCCTCACTCGCCAAGCGTTAAATGTAAACAGTTTCATAAAAACAATTTCCTTTTGTTTTACGTAATTTGTAGATCCGTTCGATTCATGTAAATAAATCACTGGACTGAACGGACCGCGGGGCAAGCAGCGCAGTGTTTTCGTTCGAATGACGTAGTAATCGTAAGATGATACGATTTAACCACTTGGCGGGGGTAAACATGCGATTGATAACAGTAATTAAGCGGCGGCAAACACACTCAGCTGGTCACTGTTTGTGTCAACACACTTCAATGAACTTTAAAGATAAAATTAATACGAAATCAGGAATACGATTACGCGTATCGCTTGCGGACAAAGTTCCAAAACTAAGTTAACGTTCCATTGTACGTACAGTTCAGACAGACAACAATTAATAGTTATTTCATTTATTTAAAAATGTTCTGTTAAATTAATGAACACATTAATATTTAAATTAATCCATCATATATTTCAATTGAGATTTTTGAGAATAAGAAAGTATTGAAAAATGTATTATATTTTATAATTTTACATATAAAGCTTGAAATGGAATGTAAACGTCAACTATGATTGTGGACTTTGATAATTTCGTTCGGAAGCAAAACTATTAGTAGGTACTTTCTGCAAACAAAATAATTAATTCTGTTGAAAGAAGTTGTTCGTATATAACTTTCATTATTAAAATCCAAATTAATGCGTAAACTGACTCAGTATTGTTGTATAGTCTTAATATTTTAATGTATAATTATAAATTTATATACAGTACATATTCTGATTTATAAACGAAGATAAAGAAGTGCGCGCAGGCGCGTTGTTTGAATTAAGAAAATGACAAAAAATGGAATAGCTAGATTTCATTTGTAATCAAGTATTTTACCGTAGTTAACTAAGATTTAAGTAGAATTGTATATTAAAAAAACTTAAAATGTTAGGTATACATTGTAATAGGGGAACAAAAATATGCGTTTTTCGCTTTTGTGTTAAAAATTGAAATGTTTCTGCAGGTTTGTGGCACAGAGTTTAATCGATAGTCCATACTGTTTTTTTAAGAACATATGGTAGCTAAGTCTTAACACAAAATGTTTATTACAGGGTCGTGTTATAATTATTTGGTTATCTTGGCTTGTCGGAGGTATTTGCGGTGTTGTTATTTTGTTAATTGTTGTTTGTTACTGTCGCCTAATGCCGCGCCACCAGAAATCGTTTGGTAAGTTATGGTTTTAATGTATTTAATATTTAAAGTCAGAATATTTGCCTTTGCTTTATGAGAAGGTTTAACTGCAACACCAATAGATGAATTTCATATACAAAGCAAAAAAGTTAATTTTTCTATGACATTCTTAACTGTCAAAAATGTTGTATTAGATTTAAAAAAAACCTTAGATCATAAACAAACAATAATTTATACATATATTTTTTTCTAGACGAGCAATATCTCAAAGAGAACTATTCAATCAAGGAAAATCATGCCTACACTAGCCAGGAAAATTATAGGATGAAACATGCTGAGGTAACCATATAACAATTTAATAATGATGAGTAAGTTAGTTGGATACTTGACGTTGATGTTCATGACGTAGAATCGAACTCACAATATTTTTTCACTTCAATAATCGATTAATCAAAAAGTTTACACTGGAAAAATATTTTACGCGTGCATTTCACACGTGATAGATGGTATACCTTCAGAAAACTACCTTACTTATTCTCCCGTAGGTTAAATGATATTCTTTCTACTAATATTATAAATGCGAGTTTGTGAGTAGGTATGTTTGTTACTCATTCTAGCAAAAATGGCCAAACGGATTTGTATGAAACTAGGCACATAGATGGTACCTGAATAAACACAAAGGCTCCTTTTGATCCCGGGAAAATGTAACCTCCCATGGGAATGAGTGAAACCGCAACGAACAGCTAGTAGATCTATTTGTCTCTTTTTTTCGTTTCAAATCACAAAGGTGTTAAAATTATAGTTGTAATGTCAGCTACATTATGTACGTTCTAGTAGATTAAATCAAACAAGCTAAGTTAAAAAAAACATAATAGATATGTCAGCTACTTTGAACGGGCGTAGGTCCAAGTTCTGAGGCACAGTCTACCTTATGTACGTTCTCGTAGGTCCAAGTCCAAAGGCACAGTCGTCCTGCGAGCTACGCTGGCGACCGCGAGCGCGACCGCGACAGGGAGCGCGAGGCCGAGTACCGGCGGCAGCGCGAGCGCGAGCGCACGCACCACGGCTACGTCAACCGCGTGCCAGACACCAGGGACCAATGCGTGCAGTATGCCTCTAGTAGCAGTTAGTATCTACCTTAGTACAGGGCTTAATAGATTGCTAAAATCTTAAGACGGTGGTAGGGTCTATAGTACCCTTTGGTTGGTTACCACCATTGGTTTGAAAATTGCTGCCACCCCAGTGTGTTCCGATCGCTCGTTCGATCCCTCGGGAACGCGGGTAAAGCTACTAAAGAATATTATATCATCATTACAGTGCTGGACGAAATAGACAGCGCTGCGAACATGGAGGCGCTCAAGACACGGTCGCTACCGGCCTTCCTGCGGCCCAAGCCTCGGCCGCTCTCCACTGAGGACGACCTGCACCAGCTGTATGCCAAGGTATCACAAACTTGCTATAGTAGAAGAGCCAGTTGGCTTGGTGGACCCTGACTGCCGCGTCACGGGTCGTGGGTTGGCCCACCCAGGAGATATTTGTGAATATGTTTGTTTGTTCTGTGTCTGGATGTAAATATCTATGGTATAAGTATATCTTTAAAAAGTTCTACCTATATAATGTGTATTCAACTGCCGTAGAACCGATAACCGTTGGGGTAGACGTGTTCTAGAGTGGAGACCACGGCTCGCTAAACGTAGTGTAGGGCGCCCTCCAGCCAGATGGAGCGATCTACGCAAGCTGGCTGGCAGCGGTTGGAAACAAAGAGCTGAAGATCGAGCTCAGTGGCGTGCCATAGGTGAGGCCTATGCCCAGCAGTGGACGGTGATAGGCTGATGATGATGATGATATGTAGTGTATCAGTTATTTGGTGCTCAAAATACAAGCTCTCCTTAGTTTAGGATACGTGGGAAGAATGTCCCTGGTATATTATTTGTGTATTTCTGGAGCTTTCGGACCGAAGTCCTGTCCTTTAGAAAGGCTTGCGTCACAGATCCATCACGTAGAGCCTCTCGAAGATACGTCTCTCGATTATTACTTCTTTCCATAGTCGAATTTCTTATAGTAACCCAATGTTCTATTCCTCAGGTGAATCTAAGTAAGAAATACAAGAACCGCATGCGCAGCGAGCACGCTGCCATCATCGCCCTGAGCAAGTCTCACAGCCAGTTCTTTGACGCTGACGCAGTTATAGTATACGACCAACGAACTGCACTGTAACTACTACTGGACTACCGTTAAGTCCCCTACTTGACTATGGTATGGTAAGTCCCCTGTGTAACTTCATACCGGTGCTTGCAGATACATAAACATGATATTTATTTCTTTTTTTTTATAAAGAAATAGCCTTATAAAAGATATTCATTTGCCATGTTTTTGATCAGTTTTTCTCTAAGGCAGATATCCGAGCCGGTGGTAGCTTCAGTTACTTTGACCCTCCAAATTGCCGTTCTAGGGTCCAAACTGAATAAATGGCATTGGTAATGAGACCGAGAGACACAATCAGTACCTACTTAAACCCCTGCCTGTCTCTCGGGGGATAATGAGCGTGAAATATTTTCCGATATCTTGCAAGACATTTTTGTGTTTGTCAATACCGGTATAAGTTCTTACAATAATTTTGACTGAGAAAAGCAGTTTGTTTGTTGTTCTGTTTTTCTCTCGCAATTAACATCTTTATACCATAAAATTACGCCCGTGCTAGGACATTCCTAAGGGATTGTTCAGATGTAACGGAAAACAGTTCGCAATTGCATCAGCATTACCACTTTTAAAAGTCATTATCATATTCAAATAGAGTTGCAAATACATAATTGTAACTCTTTAAACGTGGAGAATTCTCGAGCAGCTTTCCTGTTTGAATTGAACTTGAAGAATACACAATAAATTACGACAAATTACACAGTTGTGAAATAGCGACTTATGTAGTTTCTCTGCAGTTGGTATAACTGCATCGGAGCTGCCAACCGACAGCGCAGCTAGCATTCAGTTCTAATGACTTGATGTTCGTACAAACGTGCTACCCTGAAGTCGATTGGCAGTACCGATGCAGATCTGCCAACTGCACAAACATTGCGATTTTGCGGCTGTGGTGCAGTTTAAATACAGACTGCTTAAACACAAAGTAAGTATTATTGCAACTACACTGACATGACAGTATATTACAAAACGAAACCAAACTTCCCAAGTATTATGTATTTTTAAATATTAGCTCAAAATTTTTATGAATTCACTTTAATAATATATTAAACCCTTTCCCGTATGTGTCCATGTACCTTACATATCAATATCAGCTGTAACAGTAGTTATACGGTCAGCAACACATGGAGCGTCACAGATTCAAATTTACACCACACCTGCTCGCAATCCATAATGTAGATATGTAACAGTAGTATAAATGTCAAAGCTTTCACCCGCTTTGTCCATGGAACTAAAATATCTGGGATTCTAACATAGCCTATGTTACGCGGGAATAGTGTAGCTTATTATCATTGAAAGAAATATTGAAATTTGAGGAGTAGTCTCAGATCCATACTGCTAAACCAACAAACTTTATAATATTAGGACCTATAGATAAAATGGATAGTTGCAGTGTACAGGTGTCTTGTTAATTTGTATCTAATCAGCTTCTTATGTTGCTGACTGGACCATTAGATATAAGTCCAAACGCACAGCTAGATCTATGACTGATTATTATAATCCGAATAAAAACAGTAACTAATAAATACCATATAATTCTATTTCGATTCTTAAGTATTACAAATTATGTGTTGTTTTTCGGAAACATGATGATTCGAGATAAGAAAAAGGCGAGTATATAGCGAAAGAGAGCATAGAGGCTGTGGACGAGATCCTCTCAGAATCGAAACCCAGGAGCCCGATTCTCAGGTGTACGATATTAATACCATACTAGATAACAGGGATCTGTCCTGTAGTGAAGATAAATGATCAAATACTTACCAGTGTATTGAACATCGAACAAGATGCGAAAACATCTAATATATTATGATCAAAATTAAATAATTAATGTGATTTTTAAGTACCGATTTAATTACAAAGAGTATGTTATTTGATGCTGTACAATTATAACGTCACAACTTGCTATTTCATACAAAACTACATGCATTCAATCGTTTTGACATTTCATAAAGAATTGTTGATTTGACATGTCAGGACACATCCGTTTAATCGAATATAATTAAAATTTCATACGTTGATAATTGATGGATCGTTATGTAAAAATCAAAAGTATATGAATAGTTCCCCTGATAGATATGAATTAAAATAATTTCCGGAGGCGTCAGAAAGCTTTACAACACAGCAATGGTACATGTTTTTATTCGGATTCTTATCAACTAAGCATGCAGTTTGATCGTTCATTAGTTGTTTTATAATCATAGTTGTAAGATTGTTGTACATGTTAATAAATAAATATATAAAAAAAGGCAAAATTGTGATTGTTAATCATGTGATAATAAAAAAAAACGAAATTGTGGCCTAACTCTAACTTTTATAAGTGACTTGGTACAGTCGCGTACACAATTCTTAATTGAGTTTATTTTAAATATTGGCTGATTATGACAAAAAAACGTCGAAGGAGAGCTACTAGTATTAATTATGTTAGTAAATATACGGCGACACGGTAACCGACAAAGCTGTTCATTACTAAATATTTACTAGAAGAATTATTATAAATGAATGTATATTAGATGATAATTATTGACCCAGTCTGTTGTTTGAGATATTTAAAAACGTTAGTAATTAAAAATTGAATTTTATTACATGTTCTTTTTAATAAGCCTGTCGAAAATAGTTCTTTTGTTTTGAGTTTTGTACGCGACTGTACACGATGCTTGCGTGCGCCTGCGTCTAAATGAAAAATATTTGGATTAGCTCTTCCGTTAAATTTATACTGAAAACGTGTCAAATTTTATATCAATCAAAGTAAATTTTTGATAAAAGTAATGAAAAATACAAAGAATATCATTAATGATATGAAATTTGATGTTTTAAGTGCTCAGAGGGGTTAGCAAGAACATATATCGCAAGGGTAGCGTCATCGTATTGAGTGCACCAAAAAGCTAGTTTGTATGAAAATTTAAAACCTCGCATACCGTGACGTTGCGCGATGTTCAATTTACCATTGCATTGGTATTAAGCGTTCTCGATACGATGACGATACGCTTGCGATAGACGTTCCTTCTCAGGGCACTGTACTTTTAATAATCTATTACTATATAGTGTAATTTATCTAGTAAATGAAACCTGTTTGTGTAATAATAAACGTTTTGTAAGCTGGAGTATGTATTTTATTTCACTATACTACATTATTAAGGTTAAATAAAACGAAATATAATCCTACCATAAAGTAATCCATGTGAAAAACTAGTGTCCGACCGAAACGCTACCAAGAAAACCACCATCGGCCAAAAAGTTTACCCGAAGCCGAATGCCTCTGCCATGCGCTAAGATTGAATCCACTGTTGTGATTCTTAAATTACTTTTAAGTAATGAAAATTTATAATTGAAATTGTTTATGTTAATCAACTGTTAATGAAAAAAGTGCATAAACCCTATGATTTTTTTAAGTATAAACTTAGCACTAGCGTAGAACTTTTAACCAATCATTGAACTGAATTTCTTGTAGCTGGTGGGTTAATATCCCTATTATTAAACCTCCAGAAATCGCCCTTGGGTCGGAAAAAAAAATTCTTATTTTAAACTCATAATATATATATATATAATTAAGAACTAGTTTGTACCATCTTGAACCTAAAATCACATCTCTTAGGCCGGCCTCAGACTTCTGGATTGTTTCTAAATTCGGAAACGGAATTTCTGAATTACAGTAATAGTCTCACACATAATACACTGTATGGGCTGGTGCTGCAAAATGCCATTTAGCAGCTTTGGACTCGGTGGAAAGGCGTGCAAAAAGGCTAATTGGTGATCCAGGTTTGGTTAAATCCAATCTGCAAAGCCTTGAGCACAGGCGTAGGGTAGCCAGCCTTTCGGTGTTCTACAGGTTGCATTTCGGAGAGTGTGCGCGTGAATTGCATGACTTAATTCCGCTAATGACTAATCACCTTTCCACCATCGGACATCCCGTCGTACGGCGAGCATCCACCCCTACGTTGTCGAAACTCCTACGGTCCGGACTAAGCGTTTCGCCTCGTCGTTTATACCGCGTACATCGAGGGACTGGAACAACTTGCCTGCTGCGGTCTTCCCGAGCAACTATAATTTGGGTGTCTTCAAGGCTAGAGTGAATAGGCTCCTAATAAACTAGTGCGCCTCAACATCTAAGATTGCATCACTGCTTACCATCAGGTGGGATCGCAGTCAAGCACTAGTTTATATTATTTAAAAAAAAAAAAAAAAAAACTGTTTAGCTATCCTTGCCTAAGATTTTAGGTTAAACTTTAAATAACAATGGAATTTAACGCTCACAATACATCGCCGCTAAAGTACACGATCTAACAGATGGTACGGAAGCTAGCCAGCGTCGGATATGTCTTCAGGCGAAGCAGTTCCAACTCAGTCTGCAGTAGAACGATGGTGGTGTGGTTGGCTTGCACCTCGCGGATTAGCTTGCCGCGGAACACCAGGGTCTCCATCCTGCAAAGGGTAATATAACTAGAAATACTTGCGCAAAGTATTTGGTAATTAGTGACGATGTAGCCGGTAAGAACTCAAAGCCTTCAGGTAGGGTTGACTGCTAGAATTTCAATAATCCTAAGTTATCTTAGGGTAAGATCTGGATTATAGTGGTAATGCTTAACAGTGGCTATGAGGAAATTGCACAGATTACTTTCTGATCTGTTCCATTACCTATGGACATTATATGCTCATATGTAATTTTACCGGCCACCTTACCTTTCTAACCGAAACACAGTAATATAAGTGCAATATTGCCTCATGGCGGAAATGAATAAGGTGTACCTAAATTCCCGTGCGAATTCTGGACTTAGAGCTCTAATACTTCTATCTCACTAAGTTCAAGTTTGTAACATTACTTCTTTCGGAGATTTCGTGATTTATTAGTGAGTGGTATTTCGCTTTTAAAGAAGAAGGTAGAGAGAGAAATTAGAGATTGTCTATGGTCCATACCTGTTCTTAAATATCCGTCGTATACGAATCGGCTCGAGCGGGTCTTCATTGATGCGCTTTTCCGACACTTTGATGTTGAGCGATAGTATCAACTTCTCAAGTTTGGCCGAATGAACTTCGAGCGTGGCCATTTTCATCTATGACACACAAACACAGCTTTAAGATTTTAAGAGCCGCAGATGGTCTATCGTAAGTTTTAAACGTACTATTCGGTAAACTCCGGGGGAGACTACCTGTGGGTATCGGACCTCGGCCTGCAACGGTTAATTGGGGCTTGGCACTGACTTATTTCGGGATCGGTTTGTGAGACGGTTTGGGTTTGCTTACCGTTCTCGCTGTGCGGAGATATCGGTAGCGGTGGGTAATATTGTGGTAAATGGTTTCGTTCCAATACAAACAATGATGAAATTTGGCATGTAGCCTTGGAGAAACTATTTTATCTCAGAAAACATTCGGTCTCTCGGTAACGCAGGAAAAACAATGAGGCGGAAGATATACTTATATGTTATTTGACGTCTACCCCTTTTATACTGGCAAAAAGTAGCGTATGTACTTTCACCGTACATATTACGCGTGTGGCACAGTTCAGCAAAGATCAGTCCAGCTGTAACAAACAAAGAGGGAAAGACACTTTTGATTTTATAATATTAGTGGAATGAACTAGCCTCGAGGTCTTCGACGCGGTGCACCATCTCGTCGAGCACCTTGTTGACGGCCACCTTAGAAGCCTCCATCTCTTTCTCCATGCGCACGTAGTCCATCTCGTCCGTGTAGCCCAGCTCCTTATTCTTCAGGTACAGCTGCAGCTCTTTCGGGATCTGACCGATCGTATTGCGAGATTTTATTTTAGATTGTCTAACTGACCTGGGCTTGCCAATGTGTATCCAAGCATGCGGTCGTAGGATAACCAAATTTAATGTTACGAGTTCCGAACAAATTTTTATCTCCGCAGTAAGACACAAACATATTAATAGTGAGTCCAATACATTTTATTTATTTCGTTGAGAATGGAGTAATTGCCGAGTTAATTGTTGCATATACTCAGAAAAAATAACCTTCCGAACAGGTGTTAAACTCAGACTATTTATAGGTGCCAAATTGAATAGTAAATTATTTAAATTTTATGCTATAAATATGGGATACCATTGAGGATTTTTCGCGATCTCCCAACATAGACAGGCCACCCTTGTAGCTTTAAAAACAACTTGAAAGACGAATACACACAGAGTCCATACATAACATATGAGATATTTCGACCGCAGCTTGTAATCGCGGCTTGGCCTTCAGCTGCAGTTTTAGTCGATATCTTGTAGATTTTTAGAAACAGGATAGAATGTTGCTAAAGGATAAGCTTTAGCCATAATTTATTTCAATGCACAGTAGACTAACTGTTTGGTTGGACCTGCATTGTAAGCAAACAATAGAAGAACATGATCACCTTGAGCCTGCGGTAAGAGTAGAGCTCTTGTTCCATGTGCCTGAGCTTCATCTTCATTTGCGCGTGCTCCCACTCCTTGGCGAGGATGCCCTTGCGGAACTCCATCTGCTTTCGCATCATACGCAGCTTCATCTCCCCCACTTTCTGCGGGACATGCACAACAGTTACACTTAGGGTCCACACTCACTTAATATTTCAATGGTCAGCTTATTTAGTTATACCTACCTAAGAATTAATAAATATCATATCTCTACTACAAAAATGATAAATTTGAAAGTATCTATGACTGTTTCTTACGTTTTCAGGATTATAGTTTAATCCCGAAAATTTTAATAATTTAAACGCGGGTTGAGCGCAAAAGTACCATTAAATATAGTCTTCATCTTTCTGCATGCTGCATCTTCTCATGAGTTTAGGCAGATATAGTATCTACTAGGTGTACATATCCTTTAAAAGGGGCCTCGACTTGTTGGATTTATGTATTATATGTATATCCCCATGCACGATTTCCCAAAGGGCCGCTTTAGGCTCTAGGTTACTTTACCACGTGAGCTGTCAATGTCTTGGCAGTTAATTATCAAAACGGTGGTAAGAAAGACTTACCAATATAACATTGTTAATTTTCTCGATGTCCTCACGCGGTATGAGCGTGGCATCCTCATAGTCCTCCATGTGGCCGGTCGTCATTATCTCCACCTGCCCCGCTGGTAACACAAGCTACAATCACATACCATTAATATTAAAAGCGTATTACCCGTGGTAACACGGATACGCTATCTCATTCTAAGTCTCTCGAATACAGCTTCATTGACCATTGAAAAGCAGGCTCTAATTGCCTAGGTGAAGTGTTATAAGCTCTCATTCGTAACTAATGTTATAGAAGGATACAAGAAAGGAATGCATCCTATTGAAGATAAGGATGGTGAGTTGACCTGTATAGTCTTGTTCCTGGCGGTGAGCTCGACAGTGTCCCGATGCTGCAGTATGTGGTGGTGCGTGGTGGCGAGACGGCTGCGGCGCGCCTGCACTGACTTGTTCCATACGCTGTTAGCGCTCTCTATGTACGCCATTTCCTGACCTACTGCTCGCATCTTCGAGTCAATTTAAAAACGAAATCCTTGGATTTATATAATTTCCGACGGAACTTTCACTGCCCGTAATACAATCTACATGAGTCTAGTGATTTTGGATCCGGATAGAATATTAAATTTTGGCTGTAACTCACTCGGATTTCGTTCTCAATCTTGGCACGACGCAACTTGCACATCGACACCCAGAGCCCCTCGTCCATCACGGCAGGCATGTTGCTGATCAGGTCCAGCTGTTCCACGCTACATGGAAAATACATTTCTCAATTCATTTACTCATTCTTACTCTTACTCACACTATCTACACCCTAGTCTAAGGATCCCTCGGGGCTGTAACATTTACCACACGGCGGTCAGCGATATTTGAATAAGAATACTGGGTTACCCCTTGTAGTAGTCGAGGCAGTCGGGGTGCAGCAGGGCGGGGCGCTGCGCGGCGAGCACGGCGGCGGCCAGCTCGTACAGCACGGCCGGCGTCCAGCTGCCGCGCTGGTGCCACTTGGGCCGCTTCCTGCACCCAAGTGCAGGGTTAAGATCGAATGGATCACTACTACGATTTTGCTCGCATTCCCGTTTTCAAAGGAATGCGTATATTATAACTGGAGAAGTAGAAAAGCTTTTAGTGCCGAGTTTGTCCAGGAAATTACTAGTATCATACCTATTTTTACCGTGAAACAGTGGCGCACTTATATTACAGTGTTTAGGTTAGAATGTCAAACAAACAAATACCACCTGGTAATACTCGTAGATCCCTGGATCTTTACTTTACCTAATACTCATAAAATACAGAGGCTCTCTCTAGATAAACAGTAAAAGAATAAATATTACCTGAAGAACTTATAGCATTGATCGATAATAATCGGCGAGAGGTCTGCGAAGTGGTTCTTGAAGGTGCGGTCCATGTACCTGTCCTTGGTCGCCAGTGCATCGTAGCTGGCCTGGCACTCCGCGGACTGCTCCTGGATGAGCTGCAGCTCGTTCACCAGGTCCTCCACTTCACCTTCGTAGCGCTTGATCTCATCTCTGCACATGGCACAAGTATAAATATTGTTATTAAAGACTTTTACAGGCTCTTAATTCGTCTTTACAAATGATTCTTAAAGGTAGTCAATGAATAGCTTGCCAAGGCTTGTTATACCCCAACTAATCCGATATATCATTGTCAATAAATAAAATTGAATTGTCTGAATGATTGTCATAATTTTTATTTTGATGATGATGATAATGATGAAGCTTGGCTTGAATAGGCTCCAAATACTGAACGGATTTAAATGAATCGAGTTCTCATGAAAATGACCTGTTGATGCAGTTTCTAACTCTCACTCTAACCATACTACATATAATCGTATATTGTACTAGCTTCCGTCCCGCGATTTCACTCGCGTTTCCGGGGACTCTAATGTACCTATCCCGAGATAATAACAAACCATATGTCACGCAGAAGTAGTCTAGATTTCTATCTGAGAAAGAACTAATAAAATCAGAAGAGTAATTTCGAAGATTACTTCCTACATTGAAACTTGACGTGATCTTACCATCACGCCATCTGCCTTTAACCTTGACCCTATATTTACCTCATGCTTTCTAACTTCTCAGCCATCTCGACGCGATCCAAGTTGGTTCTGCGAAGGCGCATTAGATTCAAATTTTCTTGTCCTATAACCGAGTCGACTTTCAGCTTCATCAGCCATGTTTCTTTTACCTGGTGAAGAAAAAATGAAACCATAATTTTTTGTTTTGAAATATGTCACCGATAACCACTATGTTTCGACGAATGCACTTGAAACCCAGTTCCCTCTGCAGGAGGTCGGTAACGCATTGGTCATCTCCATTTATTATTTCTACTGTATATAGGCGGATGTGGTGATCCTGTCAGCCACGTCCCAGAATGTGGGTTAATTTTCTTCCAAACAAACATTGATGTGCATACGTCTGAACGTTTATATTTATATTATGTTCAAGAAAAAGGAAAGTAAATTTAGTATATCAGTTATAGAAGAACTGTACTTAGTTTGAAATCAGATGGCCATATATGTCAGCCCAGTTGGTTTAAAAGAAAGAAACGAAAGTATAGTCACCCTTAAGTTAAACTTGACAATGCCTTCGTTAAGCAGTTGCGCCAGCTTGGCGTACTCGGCATGCAGCATCTTGCGGTACTTGTCGCGCTCCTCGTTACGGAACGCGACTCGCGTCTCATAATCGAACACTAGACGAAGGTCATCCTCATTGAAGTGCTCAGGATCCTTGTCCAGCTGGGGAAATTAAATTAAGATATTATTCAAATAGGCCTTGAAAAGTACTTATAACTAGTCTTATGCCGGTTCAAATGGTTGTTTTTACTGAGCAACTGGCAATAAGCTGAGCTATAACTATTTTCAAAAAAAGAACTTGGTGTGTTTTGCCGGATTTTTTATGCCACATAAGCCTACAACAAATATGCAGGCAGTCCACCTGATGGTAAGTTGCCTATATATACAACACCAGGTGTATCATCAATGCATTGTTGAACCTGAATGACAAGTACGTAGGTAGGTTATATCTGAACAAGCTATTAAAATGGAGTTCGAAGGGGACAACAATGTTTCTTAACCCACCATACACTGCGGCATGTTTATGGGTTTCTTGATCTCCTCATGCCACAGCTTCTCGAGGACTCCGTCCATCATATCGATGAGCGCGCGCTCCTTGAAGTCGTCCTTTGGTCCCGGATCCGGGGGCACGATCACTATCTGGCTCGGGCTGATGTACGGTTCGATTGCGCACTGGGAATATACGAATCTTTTATACTAAAGCAGCGTTTCAACTGAACAAGCCAACTGATGAACAACAAGACACATAAAACTGAATGCTTGATGGAATTTATGAATTGGCACGCTTTGCTAATTATACAACTTACTCTCTTGAATGGTCAGCTTCGTGGGTTTTGATAGATCTCATGTCACGTTAGGACTAAGAACATCTTCGGTGAAATGGAGATCCCAGTACATAGCAGTTCGGAGCAGGGGCGTAGCTACCTTCGTATCTACCGTATTAATGATACGGGGCTCCCGGGCTACAGGGGCCCCGAACGTAAGCAAAAAGTTGTAAATCATTATCCATAATCATTTAAAACTTTCATTTGGGCCCCCCAACAAAATTGAATACAGGGCAAGTCTAAGGCAAGCTACGCCACTGGTTCGGAGATAAGAAGTCAGAAGATATAAACATATATTTCTTTTTATAGAGACCGCTTTGAGAAGCGACCGCTTCGTGTCCCCCTGATATTTGGATCATAGATCGTGTTTTCTTTTATTTTTGCCATCTCTTTTTCCCCATTTCCCGCTTTTCAGAAGATATTATATATTTTTACCTATTAAACTATAAAAATATAACCATTACATAAAACCAAAAACCTAAATTATTTTGAGAAATATCGGGTTAAAGTAAGAGATTATATTATACATTCAGAAATTTTGTCGTTTAAGATTGTACTTTGTTGTAACAATATTACCTCTTCGGGTTCGACTTTGATGAGTTTTGGGGGCTGTTCCTCCTGCTGCCACTCCGGGTTCTTGATCTCTATGTTGAGGTGGTGGAAACTACCGCGCAGATCCGACAATTTATTCAATTCTGGAATCAGTAAAAGACCATGATGTTTCTAAAGTCAATCGCAGGTTCTTTGCATAGGATCACTCCCATCTATGTCAGTTAAAAAACGTAGAATTGAAAACAAAACATAATGCAAACCTAGTGCATAAAATAAAATGAGAGATTAGATTGCCATCAATTGGGCCAAGCGTGCTTAACTGATTAAATGGGAGACAATCTTGAATTAATGGTGCTAGTGACTGAACGGATACTCAGTAGTAGATTAACAAATATCCATTAATAATAATTATGACTATCTATGTATTAGTAAATAAAGGTTATATATAATCCAAACCATAAAACAGCAAAATAATATCGAATAGAACAGATACCCCGGGTTGAATTCAAAAGTGTTCAATCGCCAACACTTTTGCATTGCAAATCCTCGAAAGATCTTCAAATTCTCAGAACAATTCATTTAGGCCTGAGAAGGGCAGCTATAAAGGTACAACTAAACAGTGCAGTTGCTCACCGTGGGTGCTGTAATGACAGTATTGGCAACACGGTAGAGTTTCCAAATGACTACTATCTTTGCATGAATATTAGAATATTCTTCAGAATACTACTTTATTAAATGTTTTACTGACTATGAACATTGTGCTCCCAAACTACTTCAACCAAAAGAGTGTTATTAAATAAAACCTTCAATAATGAATCTAAGCCTCGCGTTCCTCTCCTCGACCAGACCAACTTCCCTCTTTTTCTGGTTCATGAGCTCATCGAATTGTTTATTGAACCAGAGCCGCATATTTTGAACGTTCAACTGAAATTACCACAATATTATGTATCTTTGACTGCAAATGATGAAATGAGGATTTCCTAGCATCCATCTAAAAACAATGAAAATATGAACCGCTGGATAAATTCTGTGAAGTGTAATGTGACAAATCTATACCTTGACGATGTGATGCAGTTGGTTCATTTGCAGGAAGGAAAAGGCGAGGGTCTGCGGGATCATGTAGTCGGGTACGGGCACGAAGCGGTGCGCACCAGTGCCGGCCAGCACGTGCGGCTCCGCGACGGCCTCCGGGCCCTCCTCCTCGTCCTCCGCCCCTCCCGCGGCCAGCGCAGACGGCTCCCTGCTGCGCCGCATCGACCCGATTGAGCTGACCACCATGCTGCACACCAATATTTATATATACTATACCATTCTGGATCACATAAGCGAGAAGGCTTAAGGAACTCTGCATACCCGTTGAATTCAAAAAAATTCAAAACCATTTATTCAGTTTAGGCCCTCGGAAGGCACTTATGAAGGTCAAATTTAAAGTTACTGAAGCTACAACCGGTTCGAAAGTCAGCCTTCAACTGAGAAGAACCGGCAAGATACTCAGCAAGGTTACATTCTTTTTTATTAAATATTTTTTTATATAAATTTTATCTATTCTGACTTTTTGGCTATTTTATAATTTCAATTTTACAGTTTACATTTATGATCAGACATTTTCGTTACTGAGAGCGGCATCTTATTATAAAATCGAACACAATTACCAAGAAATGACTTGTTAACTTTAGTTAGTCTAAAGTATGGAACAACTATCTTCTCCCTATGTCTTGTATTTATACTATGAATATCCAATTTTGACTCAAACATTCCTATGTTTCTACGTATAAACATTATATTTTCATAAATATATAGTGAAGGTAATGTCATTATATTTATTTCCCTAAATAAATCTCTTAATGATTCACGGATACTGTAAATAGCACGAATTGCTCTTTTTTTTTACACGCTTTATATTAGCTTCATCTGTATGTATGTATGTATGTAACCGACCCCTTTGAGCTCGATTTTGTCCTACTTTGAACAATCAGATTTAATTCAAACTTTGCACACCTGTCAAAGATCGATGACAATGTCATAATCCGATCAAAGCATCCGATTATCCTAATTTGATTCGCCAGGATTAATTAATTTCTTTCCGCATCCTTTGCATGCGAGTAAGAGAGATAGAGCTAGTGCGCGAACTACGCATGCGTGCAGTTCCAGACTTACTCTTTCGGGCACTCATAATGTTTTTATTAAAAAATGAAAAATAAATAATAGTTTAAAAAAACTAGAAAACACGCTTTATATAGAAAACTAAACTAAAAAACAGAAAATATTTTTTAATAAATATTAATTAAGAATAATGTAAAAAAAATAATAAATATAAGTTATTAATAGTTTGAATAAGCAAAAATGTTTTATTGTAAAAATCGTGGGGTGCATGGTGTCAATAGTTATAAATATTTAATTGACAGATATGAGAAGGATTATCATTTCGATAATATCTTGAAAAGCACCCCCGCTTTATTAAACATAAAACATTTTTTTCTTATTCAAACTATTAATAACTTATATTTATTAATTTTTTTTATATTATTCTTAATTAATATTTATTAAAAAATATTGTATAACAAATATTGATTCTATATCCGCTGCTGCTCCCCAAAACAAAATACCATAGGACGAGAGGCTATGAAAATATGCAAAATAAACTAATTTGGCAGTCTCAACATTCGTCAATTGTTTAATTTTCCTAACAGCAAATGCATGAATGATGACGCTTGTGCAATTGTTATTTAAAATTTCACAGTATAAATAAATATCCTGAGACATTCTTTACACACGGCCATCTGGTCCCAAACTAAGCAGAGCTTGTACTATGGAAACCAGATAACTGATATACTACAAATAATACTTTTTTTTTTCTAAATACATCCTTATATAGATATTTACACCCAGACACAGAACAAACAGTCATGTTCATGCACACAAATGTTTGTCCTGGGTGGGAATCGAACCCGCGACCTTCGGTTTAGCAGTCAGAGCGCTAACCACCAAGCCAACTGGCCTGTCCAGTGTATGTTACTGGGACTACTGTTAACGATATATTTTATAATTCCCCATGAATTTAGTATGGACGATGAGGAAAAGAGAGATTACCGAATATATTTTATGACATGAATCTGTATATCTCACGCGAGTTGGCTTCTGTCGAAGATCCTGGTCTTCTCTCTCGAAGTGTCCTCATGGACAGGTACGATCTCCTCCCAGGGACGGAACACATCCGAATCGTTTTCCATCTCGATACTTCGCAAAGCCTCTATTTGCAATAGCTCGGGCCATTTGTCCCGCTGTGTCGGTAACACTGCGTAGTTCTCCACCTGAAGGGGAATTTCAATTCGTCAATTAAGGTTGAAAAGAAATATAGCTGCACATTTTGTTCGGGATGTATACCACAACATCACATGCATTACTGTGTGTCGGTTAGAAAGGTAAGGAACCCGCTAAAATAACAGGCACATGAGACTCTATGTATGCGAATGAGAATGCAGTGGCGATGCATTGGTTTTGCATATGTACATAGGAGGCGGTGACAACAAGATTTTAAGTGGCCGGGCTGACACTAAGCAGCGCAAAAAGAAATTTGAAAAAAAAGATTGTCGGTGTAATACGTATGTCTGAACATAGACGCATAGCCAAAGATTTGGCAGTATTTTTAGGGCTGGACACCTGCTTGACGCCAATTCTCTTTGTTCGTTGACCACTTCCAGGCTTCAAACTGTTAACGTATGTGGTTATTGGTATTCAAAATATTTCATTTTAACGCGTAAGTGTTTAACATACTAGCCAGGCACAAGCCTTCCAGCCTTGCTTCCAGGTAGAGCAAATCTTTGTACTAACCTGGTAGTGACTGAACATAGCGAAGAGTTTGATCCTGGGCGTTAGCATCACGTCCCAGCAGTGCTGCTTGATCCACAACGTCACCTTATCCTGCGCCCGAATGCGGGCCTCTGTCTGCAGGCGGATGAACTCGCGTTCTTTCTCAGCCTATACAAATTAAGAGTTATTTAACGTAAATCACTTTTGCCGGGAAGCTGGTCAAAGTCAAACTTAGTTCGAGATACTGTTCACATAGGGACTATTTTATTCGAAGTTACGATTGCTATCGCGTTTTAAAAAAACTCATTCAATGAATTCGAAGAGCTGGTTAGAGTGGGGGCCAGAACAATAAATTTTATTGCTTTTGAAATAAGGTGGGAACTTTAGAACCTTAGACTAAGTGGGCCCAAAAGGAAATTCAAATGAACTTTATTATAAATCAAATGGGTAAAATTTTTGCATGACTTTCTCAACATCTTTAATGGAACTGAGTATAGTACCCGGTACCGGTACCGGCGGTACCTGTTTAAGTCTCTCCTTCTTGTTCTCGGCGTGCAGGTTGAACTCGGCGAGGGAGAGCTGGTGCAGCGGGGGCGCGCGCAGGTTGTGCTCGAGCAGGTCGACTAGACGCGCTTGCACGCTATCGAAGGCGCGCGCCAGCTCGTCGCGCTGCCGCTTGTAGTCCATCGCCTCCTCATGCACGCGCTTCTCCTCAACGATCTCTAGGTAGTTTTCTACAAAGTGGATGGGGAAGAGGGAATTGACAGGAAGATATCTTGATTTCTTGATTTTGGATGAAATCCAATACTGAACTATATAACTATTCCCGAATGTTAAAGTCAAAAAAATATTTAACAATATATAAAAATGTAACCTTACTACGTTACTTACCGGTTCTTCTTAGTTGAAGGCTGACTTCCGAACCGGTGGTGACTTCAGAAACTTCGATAAGTGCCCTAGTAGGGCCTTAACTGATTAAATGGCTTCGAATTTAGGTTAACTTTTTATCTCGGAATCATGAGATCCTTCGGGAACGCGATTGGAAGCGCAGACCGATGGCTAGTCTTAATGTAAAACGCGATACTCACTATCGTTTTCGTCAAACATGTTTATAGTATTCTTGTCCTCGTCGAGCATGTGTTCCTCTGGCGCCTGGTGGCGAGGCTCGGCCCCCGGGGGGTTCCCGCGCAAGTACACGCACGCGCACGTGCGGTTGTCCCCCGCGTGCACTACACACCTGCTGTCTCCGTCTACCACCGCTTGCCGGATGCCGTTCTCGTACCGGTGGCTCATTATGTGCTTTAATTCTGGAATTTATTCAATAGTGGGCACATAGGACAAATTTTAGCTCACTGTCTTTTGGGAAGAAGAGATGAGAAGCGCTTATGTTAGAATGATAAATGGGCCGGATGTGATGGCCTCTCCGGTTTGATTTGCATCCAAGACTTAGCTTACTTTTGGTTCAGATAACTGTATCATCCTCTTGTCGTAATATTTTTTTAACTCAATTCACCAATAAATCAGATACTCCACAAGTTCCAAAGCACTATATATTTATAGTCTGTTCATCAGATGGTGTCCCGGAAGTTTAACAATGCCATACAAAGATTGCTTTGCAATTAGCGCAATCAGTACCATCATACAATAACCTTTGATTTGATTGATGAGCCATATCGAAAAGTGGTAAGGTGAATTTTTCATTGAACAGATTCAGTTGGGGTATGAGTCATACCGTATGACTCTAGCTTGACGATGAATCAGCACGGCTTTTCTGTCTCTTTCGTTATCTACACAATCACACGAGAGGTCCGCACTCGGAGGCTTCATGCTCCAGCTCGTCGACGAATTTTGTATTAGCTAAGGGGGCTAGATAGTAGAGTTACCATATTCCTCAGGGGCATCAGGCTTCCTGATGATGACGGCTCCGTCGAACCCGTACGTGAGTAAAGCACCGAAGTTAAAATAACCGTTGAAGTACTTGATGTCGTGACCACTCTCTATGATAGGGCCCATCTTCACCGATACTGTTACACCTTTCTGTTGAGACACGGTCAGCAACATAAGAACTGATCCTAATTTGTTGTCGCCGATACGGCCTCTTTTTCTACTTAAAAATACACATGCCTCAAAGTTAGATCTAAGGTTATCTAAAAAAACCCTTTTGTATATTATGTATTACTTACCTCCCCAGAAAGCTTCAGTATATGGTAGTGCTTGGAGAGATGCGGAATACCCAACATGGTATCTTTCACGCTGAGAGGCAGCAGTCGAGCGTACGGGCCCTGCATTTTCCCCGCGAATTTGTTGTCTTTCCCCGTCTCAGCGTTTATGCAGATTATACGCTCCCCTTGTGGGAAAATAATTACTTATAGTGCTCAAACTTTTCGAAAGTATTCGGTGCTTAAACTATTCTACTGCGCGCTAAATGCGTCCGATAGTGACAGGGCTTGTTAAAGTAATAAGCGAATATTATAGAGATGGTATCAAAAATCACTTGCCCGATCAATGCAGAATTGGTCCTTTAAGCCGGATGAATTATCAAAATATAGTATACTCACCGATAGGATATTTATCAGAGAAGAGGACGAGGTTGAAGGAGCGCATGACGTCCCCGACCTTCATGAGAAAGCAGTCGGCGAGCCCGCGACCCAGCTCCGTGTACTTTACAAGTGTGAGCTTGTAGTCTTCCGAGACCTAACAAGAGCGATAGATCATACCAGGTACCATTCTGTGCTACTGAAAGATCTTAAGTTTTCCCAGGAAAATATTTTTTCCTTAAACGGTATCTAACGGTTAATCCAGACCATACTCTACCTGTGTGCTAAGTTATTTTCATTCATCTTCGATCAGCCGTTTATGCGTGATTAATGGGATTACATTGTTTTAGTCGACTTTATTACTAATTAATATCTGTATATGTATATATATCCTTCTTTAACATGAAGATTCATGCTTTACTCAGCTAATCAATAATACCTCCATATTAAGTCACGAACAATCAAACTATCTCAATCATAAATAACAAAATGGACATGTTATTTTTGCCTGTTCCTTGAACGCGTTAATAACATACCTGGAAAATAAAAATATGTCCAGCAGACATGGCGGCTGCTACTACTTCCCTACCAGTTGGTGAAAATACTACCTGGAATTATAAAAAAGAATTAAGAAAGTTATACATAAGCATTATTATCTTTCCGTAGTCCCCTTACTAGCATAACTTTATAAACGGACAACCTATTTACAGCCTGACATAGAGAGATTGATTAGCAATTAAAATACTCTTCATTTATGTAGGCTTATGGTACCACCAAAATTTACTTCAAAGCTCACATGTACGTATCGCCGGCGATGATAGCTCACTTGATAGTGACGTCGAATGTCGTGACAAAAATGGTGGTGGATTCAAAACTGTGATGTGACCATATCTACGTGACCTTTTAAAGAGCTGTTTAGGTAGTTGTAATGAGAATTTCAAGAGAATGCCCTGTTTATAACCTGGGTAATTTATTTTACACACGGCCACCACCATTTCTTATCATGATTTAACTTGACTTAAACTTGATTTCCTATCCTGAGATACGTCACATTTTTTCGAATATTGTGAAATCCTTTGGCGCTAAAATATTCAGATGAGACAGAATTGGACCACAATGCAGCTGATTCGAAAAGAAGTATCGTAATACCTCGGTTAAAATCTCATAGTATGTTAAGTTTTACTTACTTGCGACACGATCTGATGGGTCAAACACATCTCGGAGGCTTTCTCGAGACCGATCTTGGGGTCGAAGCTCAACAGCTGCATGCCGTAGTTCAAGCCCACCTCGCCGAAGACGATAAGTAAGGGCTCCACCGGACTCGCTTGAAACGACACGTCTGTTGCGCTTATATGCTTCATTAGTACCTGTTACAATATGAGTAACGTCTTATAAGATAAGGGGTCTACCACCACCTCTTATGGCGGTTCAACTGTGCCTCAACAAAATTTTGCTAGATTAGCCAAATATAATTTCTTAATTATTTTATTTCATGTTTCCTGCTTTATTTTACCCGCGTTTCTGATGATTAATTTCGATATTTTTCTCTGGATTAAACGTGCGTGTTCAATTTTGTCACGTTTAGTCTTATCCATCAACTCTCATTGTGAACCAACTCCGCTGAACTAAATTGTTTTAATGTCAAAGCACATCAGAATCCGCGGATGTGCCTTTACAGACAGAAATGCTAATCAGTTTTGATCAATTTGAATCGCAATAAGAGGTGGTAGTAGACCCCGAGGTGTCAGAATTAACAAACATACCCTCTCTCGTATTTATAAGATGTTAGAATTATGATTGCAAACTTCGTATACCTACACTCTAACGTATTTTCAGCGAGCCTGCTGTTCAACTTTAGTCTCGATATTAATATCTGTGATAAGATAATATCTGATCACAGCTTTTTATCCTGCTTAATAAATACAGCTATCCTTTGTCCTCATGCCCACCAAACGAAGCATTCATTAGGTATTCCAATTCAACTCATTACCTCCATATTTTTTATTTAAACCTTAATGGATAAAAATGTTTGAAATTCTCACCAACTTAGCAGTAAGGACTTCATAAATGCACATGACACCTGATCCATTGATTGTTGCTAAATGGGTGTAGTCTGGTGCGATCAGCTGAATCTTTGTTATATATCTGAAAAGAAGAAGGCGCAATAAAATACCAATGAATTTCTACACTAATATTAAAAAAGAGAAAATACTGATATTTTTGTTTGTTTTGAATAAACTCAGAAACTACTGGACTTATTTTAACAATTCTTTCACCATTAGAAAGCTACTGTATCATATAACATAGGATTTGTTATAATCTCGGAATCCATCTAATACCTTTAAACGAGCAATTCTTGTATATATGTATGTATAATCAAGCCAAGTTAAATAGCGTAAGTAAAATTTCTACCCAAGATAACCATCCCAAATATAGATTGCTAATCCCCCTATATTGTAAATGTTCATAGCCGACCACTTACCAGGTTGAGCATCTGTGTCGACCTTTGGTCATAAAGAGAAGGTTGGACCACACACTCTTGAAATCAACGTCACTTTGCAAAGTTCACGTCAAAAGTAAGAAGTACCTACGTTGTTACACAACTAACCTCTGTTTAAATGTAAACAGCTGCATGACTACGTTGTCCTCGTCGCCTGTGAGCTTGTACACGAACCCTTTGTCAGTCCAGGCGACGGCCACGTCCATCGTCGAGTTGGCCATCAGCCGGACTACATCGTCCTGCAGCTTATGGACACTCGTGACCTTCCATGTTGTCTCGGCTTTCTTTAGAGCCTGCAACCAAATTGAGTAACGACCTGGTATACAAAGTGAATGCTGACGCACTGGGTGCGTGGAGAATCATTGGTTTTATCAATGTAGTAAAAACTATAAATTTGATTCCGACAGCATTGCATTGTTGAAATCCCGTTAAAATAAATGGGTATTATTGTTCTGTCTTTAGTCCCTTGTTTTTTTTTAAATGTTCAACAATTTTTAAAAGCCTAAAAACAACATTTCATAATACCCTGTGTCTACAAGTAAGTAGTTTGTAGTGTCGTGCATAAATAAAATCGGTGAGTACAGCAATCACAAGAGTTTACGAAATATCACGAGCGGACAAACATCAAAACCTCTATCATAGTGTCTAGCTAATTATTTATCATCATCTAATAAGGGCCGAAGGTAAACTTACCCGAATACATCTATCAGGTCCATAAATAAGGAGTCCGTTACCGAAGGCGCAAATGCATGGCTTACTCGAGCCATTTTGTTCTACATAATAGTCTAAGTTGGTCACCATGCCTATGCCATCAGAAAGTACCTGTGAATCATTATTTAGGCACATTTTCATTTGAGTCAGTCGTGCGGATACAGGATTTCGTTTAGGTGAGTAGATAAGTGATGTACCTACTAAGTATTCCAACTGTCCAAATTAAAATAAATCCTAAACAAAGAAAAAGAACGCCTGCGCTCGTCTACCGTTGTCTTCGTAAAAATAATATACTATTTAATATAGCAATCCGAGATTATCATTTCAAGGTCCATATCGCCGGCTATTTTAGTGAAGAGGCTGACCAATCGAAGCAAGAGTGTGTGGTCCAACTTTCTCTTTATGACCAAAGGTCGACAGACAGATGCTCAACCTGGTAAGAGTTCGGTTATGAACATTTACAATAAAAAGGGACTGGCAATCTATATCTGCATGGTTATCTTGAGTAGAAATTTCACTCACACTATATAACTTGGCTTGATTATCCACAGCATAGAGCTGCCCCTCGCTGGACCAGCACACGCCCACTAGAGGTGGCTCAGACACCTCCCAGCCAGTCTTCTCCTCCTTACCCCTCCTCATCATCAGGCAACGTTTGTAGCACTGTGCCACCTCCCAAACGATGAGGCCTTCGCCCCAGCTTTCACAGACTAGCATGTGGGTGCGGCTTGGCCTGAAGAGAATGAAACCTTATTTTTGTAGATCCACCTAATGCTAAGAGGTCATAGCTGCCTATTACGTCGTTGGCGTTCACAATACTAGGCGCATTGCCAATGCGTTGTGGATATGAAGTTGTTAAGCCTTATTTCCCTGTAAATTCACCGAACCACTTACGAAATGAAGCTTTGATTTTTTTTATTACTTTGAATTCAGGCTAGAAAAGTATAGAAACGATTTTCATTTTATCACAAGTACATATGGATTTTGTTTTTTTTTGGAATTTTTCATAAGTTAGTTGAATAAGTATCAGATGGCCAAACATCTTCCCTTGCTGCTCTCTATTGTGTTAATCGTGTTTATTTTCTCTCTTAGTTACTCTCAAGCATCGTGTAAATAACAGATCAGAATGAAGGAAGCTACAATAACATGAAACTAGCCAAATATATCATATAAGTTTGCTCACATATAGATCTGATTACGTCTTACAACGCCCGTAGGTATCGACAGCAGGTGCTGGTTGGTGCGCCAGCTCCACACAGACACCAGGTAGTTGGGGAAGCCAGTGAATCCTACGATCAAGTCGCACTCCATCATGCACAGACCTTTGTAGCGGTTTACGCTCTCATCTGTAGACATAAATATTGTTTACAATCTGACCTCCAGGTATAGGCTTTAAAAGAAAATAAAATATCTTCAACTAGAGCAAACAATGACTTCTATAAATTGCTTCATAAGTATATAAGAATAGCTTCCGTCCCGCAGTTTTATCCACGCTTTCGAGGGACTTTTCCTTGTAGAAGTAGGTAGAGGTCTCAGGCAGAATTGCGACCCACGTGTATTATGTGATGAGCATTGTCGCAGTCTCTCGGGCACAGTACCAAATAACGGGCTGCAGATAATGATTTTTGTCGATAAAACGTTAATTGTACCTAGCGCGAATTCCAAGAATAAAACCAATAATCTACGATCACCGGATATTGTATCAATTGACTACCGAAGCAGTTATTGGTATCCAATTTGGTAATCCAGATTATCTATCTGTGTTACATTGGCAATATTAGTAAGATTATATTTTACCTACCCTTCAGTTCGGCCAAAATGATGAATGTTGGATATGCTACAACAAATATCCGAGCATGTTTAACTTTTTCAGCAAACGCAAAATACTGAGATCTGTGACCTGCAAAAGAGATATATTAATATTCTGAAATGTATTCTATGCAAGCTCCTGTAAAATATTCAACTTTAAAAATAATGTCTATCATGGGTTCTCGGCAGAAATATTTCAATCGTTTATTCAGTTTCTTCTTCCTTGAAAAATGTATCAATTTTATCCAAATAGCTTAAATTATGTTTGTAATGGATTTACAAAGCAGCAGTAACAACGTCTTTATAAGCGTGGTGTTCCACAAGGATCATTTCTTGGACCAGTACTCTACATGCTATGGTAATAGGTAAGTAGGGTCTTATCGAATTAGTAACTGAACGTTTCCAAAAGCCAAATCAAAGTAAGTCTATGATGACTCTTTTGCCATCTTTATTCATTACTCATTGCATTCAGGCTTCTACAAACTGAGGGTAGTGAAAGATATAAAGAAGACATAAAATAGAACAAACCTGCAACAACATCAACTCCATCCCCTCTCATCTCGTTGTTGGCTACATACACCAGTTCACTATTGTTCTTCAGGTTTAGGAATGTAATGTAAATATCATGAGCCACTGCGAGCACATCCTTCCCAACAAACGTCATGGAATCCAAACTGTGTGGAATGACCCATCTGGAATAATTTGTGTGTATGCAAGACATTATTTTTAGTTCATGATATTCAGCTTAGCTATAATGGCTATTGCTGTATAACAGCTGTGCACGCTATCAGCAGGCCTACGTTTAGACTACTCGGGAGGCCTAACAAAGGCGTTCAAGTAATACTGCTGAATGAATTCATTTTCCTAATTCACAGCAGATATTAAGCAATTAATCGTTTCATAATTTGATACTGTATTTAATTGTACTTATAGATATATTACCTAGAATAATAAAGCTTGAGTGGCTCTTTTAGACCCTGAGCTGCTAGCAGCTTGCGGTCTTTTAATCTCTAAATTGTAACATAAGCCAGAAACCAGAAACATTTCCAGAAACTATTTAACTTTTTACGGTACGCATAATATATTTCTTCAAGTTTATAGAATTTTATAAATAACGATTAATTAACACTTGCTCCATGTTTTGTACCATAATTTCGTAAATCTCCACTCACCTCACTTTAGGGTTGAATTCTTCACTTTCAGTTGTTGGTATTTCAGAAATTTCACCCTGTGCCTCAGCCATGACTAAAAGTAATCAAATTTTATTTAAAATTAGTATAAAGTATTTAGAATCATCATAAATTAGAGTTTTATGATCACAAATAAGTCAACTAAATTACGCCTTGCACCTACAAATGTATTACTTAGCAACAAGCAAAACAATCAATAGGAATGACAGATCAGTGTCTCCAAGGAAGATTTTCTCTTTTTAGACAGTTAACTTTTTTAATAACACGCTAACTTTTATGCTTGGTACTTTTGCAATTAATATTAAATTAGTTTTAACCACATTATACATATACTCCGTAATGCGTAATAAAATAACGCTATTACTCCAGGGATTTGATTGAGTAGGGTGTAATACACTAACATGCTGTCATGCGTCGCGGCTTTTATGCTTTGTCTCTTTCGGTCACTGAAAATATACGTAATCACTTGAGAGGTTTGCTCTCCGAGGCTAGATTGAAGACTCGTCGACGAAGTTTGTTTGAGTTGGATAATGGCGCGTAATGCTCACAATCCTTTGCTGGCAGCTTGCGGTTTAATAACTTGAACTGAAAATTGGTGTCAAAAACTTTTAAATGTATGGTATGAAATCTAGTTGAGACCAATTTTCGATAGAGTTGTTTTTTAAAGTTCCTAATAGGACCCAATTACAAAGACTCCACACTCCGTCCGTCCGTTTGTATGTCATCGAGATGTATCTCATAAACCGTAGTAGATATACTGTTGAAATTTACTTCGAGTGTGTACTACTATGACCGCTGTGACAATAAATAGTTAAAATAAAATAAAGTTACAAATTAAAGGAAACCCCCCTTTATTTTGACGTAACTTTATTTCCCATATAAGCAACGTGGTTTTTTCGATTTGTTAAAAATTGCTAACAGCTTAATTCTTTTTATACTTTTCAACCCCATAGTTAGAAGAGAGGGACAATACTTTTTATGACTTCAAAAGAGCATGTGCCACATTTTTTTAACTAATTGACCTCAACACTCGTTTTCTGCAATTTCGAGTTATTGAATTATTGAGTATGGAATTATTTTTTTAATGTTTTTTTACGTAGGTACTTATGTACCTACTTGATCTATACTATACTGTATAGCGGTTCGTAAAAAATACTAGTTAGGTAAATAAAATTACTGTGAGGAATGAAGAATGTGGACGAATGTAAAGGGTTTCGTGTTTCGCCATTTGGCTAAGGAACCCTAAAAGTCGGGTAAATAAAGTTAACATCACTTAATTTTGTGATTTGCGGTATTATTACTGCGCAGCATTTTTTATATATTCAATTTTAAAAGTTATGGTGACCAAATAATAACAACAATTTCTTTTATTTATATATTGGTATATACTGCAAGGCATTTGTTTCCTAGTCAAATATTCAATTGAAAATATGTTTCTCCATGTATTTTAACACAAAGGATGGAATAAACGAAAATGAAACGTAACGACCTCAACTCAATCTGTCAATAACCAGGCTGCCAGCGTAAAGTAATTTACCCTCGATTCAGGGAAAAAAGAAAATATGCCATAACAGTTATTTTCTTTATACCTGAGACCTGCTATAGCTGAGCTTGATGCAATGCATGATATCCGATAAACAATTTGAATATTGATATGTCTACTATATTCTTTTAAATATCTATTTAGCTTAAAAAAAAACAATATAAGCTTATTCTGTCCTACTCCTGATTATTTTTAGTCCTTGAAATGTGTAGGTATGCTTTAGATCCATTTTAAGAATTATTGGTCGACACTGACGACACCTTAATTCCAGATTCACTGCTACCACTATAAAAGCATTTGAGATCAAAGCTATAATTGTTTAATGATATGGAGGGGACTTAGATTAGAAATTATTTAGTAATAAATCATTAATAAGTTGAAGTATTGGTAAGATATAGGAAATAAAAATAAATACAAATCTGAGGTAAAATAAGGGCGAGGAGAAAGCAAAATCAAAAGCTAGCAACTCTGCGACCATCTGTCTGTCTGTCAAATGATTTAGGTACTACGAATGGGAAGTGTTCTATGATTAATTGATAGAAAGATCATTGAAAAATACCTTAGAAATATGTTTTTAATTAGTAAATTAAGGGCTATCCTATTTCTTAAAATGTGAAATGTGTCAGTGAAGATATTCACCTTCCATCATGTGAGTTATAACGTTTTGCGTAGCCCCAAATTAATCGTGTTTATATTCGATCCATTCGGAAACTCAGAATACACAATGGTTTTAATGTATGATATTGTGTTCAGGGATAATTACACCGGGTCGATGGACGATCCGGTGGCGCAAAGATGGAATTCATCATCCATTGCTGCGGATTTTGCGGACATCACCATGGATCGGAACTTTGCCCTCTTGTTGGTGTCCCTAATTTCGGCAGTTCTATGGGTCGTTTACATAACTTACTATAACAGTCGTGTACTTGGATATGTACTGACGAGGTTGATAAACAAATTTTATTTTCAAGATGAGAATTTCAAAATTGGTAAGTGATCTTATTTTACATTGTTATTTACAAAGTACTCATGGAATAGGGAAAACATCAATGCTACCCATATATTACTCATGGATATATCTTTTCTCTATCCACACAGGTAAACTTTATTATTTGATTGGAAGTCAAATGTTTCTATAATGATCTCTGTCTAATTTAGATTGGCAGGAATCATTGACTTTCTTCAACGCTATGCACTAAGTTTATTTATTTATTTTATTTGGATGTCCGACAAAGAATACACCTCACATTTAAAACAATAATAACAGTTGTTTTATTCAATGGCAACTGATGATTCTGCCTCTACTATTAACTAAATAATTATTACTAGTCATCAATATAAAGATTCATTATTAATTCTATCAACATTTACATATATATTTTTTTTAATTCAAAGAAACTTTTAGTATTTATTATTTGTGCTTTGTGTTTATTTATAAAGTTAATGTGCATGCTATCTATACATATATTTTGTTTTAAATATGTGGTGAGTTCTCAAATCTATGTCGCTGTACATAGAAGATAGTAAGTAAAAACTAAAACGAAATGACTGTAAGGTTTCTAAAAATAATTCTGAATTAACCCTGATCAAGGTAATTATTGAACTACTAGGCTCTAGGTAATTAACTTAGCTGAGGACATAATAGTTAGTGTAATGTATTGTACTTATAACATTTTTAAAGGTAGGAAATTAGATAGATAAATAGGAGTAAGTGATAGACGTTCAAAAATTTAAAAAATGATTGATGGAGAAGTAGTTTAATTTTGAAAATTTGTGGAACAATTTCTTTGTTAATTTTGTAGTTATCAAAGTTGTGCTGGTGTGTCTATTATTTGGACCCCACCTCACTTTCTTGTACTTATTATTTATTATGAATTGCTCATCAGTCTGTTTTACAAAATTTCACTCTTGTCAATGAATTGTTTGTCAATCTTGTGAAAAATAATAAATATTTCTAAACATGAAAATGAAAGATATTTATAGCATTCCTACAAAAAAAAAAACAGAACCCCTGCCATAATTATAGTATACACAGATATTAAAAACATTACATGGATTCATTAGACAATGCTAAGCCCCATCCAGTAGACACTAATAATTGTCTTTCATCTTAGTTTAAAGGTCAGTATTGAGGAAAACTTAAGCTAGCTCAAGTTATAAGTCATTTTATGTACAATATACAAAGCATAAGTTATTAATAGGTTGGGGAAAAAGTTCCTTCGCATTTTTTAAGAAAATTCTAAACATTTTTAATATAGTTTATTAACATTTAACTAAAGTATGTAGGTACCATTTTGTTCGATAACTTTTTGCCATCTTGTAGGTAGGGACATGATCCCATTGCTATATAAATTGTGGGACTTCTGATCAAAATATCGCAACAAGTGGTTTTGACAGTCCTCTCGTGATGTTAACCTGACACTGCCTAAAGAATTCTGAAGAGACCGAAACAGGTGGAAATCTGAAGGTGCAAGGTCAGGACTATACGGCAGATGCATTAATACCTCCCAGCCAAACTCTTAATTTTTGCTGAGTGGCTAAAGATGTGTGAGGTCTAGCGTTATCATGATGAAAAACCACACCCCTTCTGTTGATTAATTCCGGCCGCTTTCTCTCAACTTCTTGCTTTAATCTCATCAGTTGTTCGCAGTAGAGTTCAGAATCGATGGTCCTGCCTGGTGGTAACAGCTCATAATGAATAATGCCCTTCCACACCACACACCACACACACAGCATCACCTTGTTGCGAGTTAACCCGGGTTTCGCCACAGTCTGTGAAGCCTGACCGGCCTTTGACCACGACCTTTTTCGCACGTTCTTGTCGTACGTGATCCACTTTTCATCACCAGTTATCAGTTTCTTCAAAAATGGTTCGGTTTCATGACGTCGTAATAAAGAATCGCAAATGAGTACAGTAAAAGCTCCGTATTCGCGCTTCCTTCATTCGCGTTTTCACTATTCGCGGTTAAAAAAAATGCGACCCAATTCCTATATTCGCATATAAAGATTTCTTTATTCGCGGATCTAATCGGTACATACATATGTATTTAAAAAGGATTCGGTATCCTTTGTAAACGCGTCGTCAAATGGACTAATAAAAAGCTAAAATATACCATACAACTACGCCTAAAGTATGTTGTTAAATGATTCGCCCCTGTATAGACCCGGCTTTTCCCTTGACATAAGCCGCCATCGCCGCGGTCGGTGTTTTTGAGAATGTAAACAAACAGAATGTTTATGTAATGCAACTTTATTTTTCAATGTATAAAGTATGTTGTTAATTGCTGCCACATATTAGACGTTCACTATGGTCAAAAACTGCAATCAAATACTTTTTTTTATAAATATATTTGTTTTTTATTTTGTCACCCAGGAACGTATCCCCTATAATCCCATATAAATGACCATTCCATATTCACGGTTTCTGTATTCGCGGCATATTTGCGGAACGTATATACCGCGAATAAAGAGCTTTTACTGTACACGGTTCATGAGGTTTCTTTCAGTGAGCTCGTGAGGTACCCAAATATCTAGCTTTTTTGTGTACCCAGTTTTTTTCAAATGCGCCAAAACTGTTTTGTGGTCAATTCCCAGTTCTTCAGCTACGTCGTAACTACTGATATGCCGATCTTGCTCCACTTTATCAAAAATGGCATCCATTTTATCCGTAATGGGGCGACCAGAGCGACGTGCATCTTTGACATCAAAAGTTCCGGATTGAAAACGCTTAAACCAAATTTGTGCTACTCTCACAGACACTGCACTAGGTCCATAAACATCGCAAATTTTTTTCGCGGCTTGCGTTGCATTTTTACCTTTTTTGTAGTAAAATTTTAATATGAATCGAATTTCTTCATTAGATTCACTCATCTTGGCGGTACGAAAAACAAATGCAAATCACACATTTTCCTAATTTGAATTTGGAATTATGTTCTTTAAAATTTAAACTTTCAATGATACCAAAACCAGCCAGATACAATTAGTATAGCCAAAGAGATTTTATTACAAGTTCATACATACTATAATGCGAAAAGACTGTTTCCCCAACCTAATATAATTAGTATTAAACATTCTTAACTCATTACATGTCCTAATGGAATGACCCACAACAAATACAGATAATACAAGAACCTTTATATAAATCATTGCTTATCACATAAAAAAAACTATTTTGAAATAATTTTTCCATGGCGCTATTATCACATTCGACATTTGATAGATAACAAGCCAGAAGTGCATATTGCTGCAGCCAAATAAATTATTAACCAAGTACTCTATTAATAATAGTCTTATCAGCTAATTAGTACAGTTTATTATGCTATGTACACACATATGAATGTACAAACTTAAATTGGGTATTGAGATGAGAGAGAGCTGCTAGAGGGATATAAAAATATTAAAAAGAAATATCGTGTTTGTTACAAGTACTAGTAATGTACACTTATATTACAAAGAGGTAAAGTTTGTATGTTTGGATGCAGGTATAGTATGTACTAGGCGCTATGTATGTGATAAAAAAAAAACTATTAGAAATCTATACTACATTATCATCCTGGGATTAGATCTAGGGAAAGCAGTTGAAGCCACGGGACTGGAGCTAGTATGCTAATAAAGAAGCTCTAAACATGGGAGTAGAGCAGCTCAATTGAAAAATTCTAACTAATAACTGTGTGACATAGACACATCAGCTACCAAGCTGCTTGTCTATAAATAAATAAATAATATTGTCAAATTGAGTTTGTTACCTCTTGACACTTCAATAGCAGAACCAATTGTGATGGAAATTGGCATGCATATAGCCATGGACAGGAAAATAGTATAAAATTCAAAACCATTTATTCAGTTAAGGCCCTCGAAAGGCACTTATGAAAGTCAAATTTAAAGTTACTGAAGCTACTACCGATTCGGAAGTCAGCCTTAAACTGAGAAGAACCGGCAAGAAACTCAGCAAGGTTACATAATTTCCATTACAGAAAACATTATTGATCTGACAATAAAAACCAAAGTTAATGACTTAAATAACAACTTAGATAACCAATATAATACCAAGATTATCATTCTTCAATATTATGACAAGTTAGGTATCTATTTTGAGTATTCAAACTACTGTGCTCTTTCACGTTTGTTCTAGTATATAAGTTACTGATTACATATATAATATTAGCTGTCCCCCGCGGTTTCACCCGCGTTTGTCGGTATTATATACTGTAATCATCTACGAAAAATTCCGCGTCGAATGGTAGCAGTCCCATCCCGATATGTTCAGTAGTTTTGAGGTGATGGTGCGTCAAAGGAACCATATTTTCCTAATAAATATATAGATAGACTACCTGCCTGCCGCGGTTTCACCCGCGTTTATCGGTATCATAATACTATATCCATCCAGAAAAAAACCGCGTCGTATGGTAGCAGTCCCATCCCGATATGTTCAGTCGTTTTGAATTGATAGTGCGTCAAAGGAACCATATCTTTATATAGTTAGATTAGCGACTTGCCCCGGCTTCGCATGGATAGGATAATATAATGTCACATAAACCTTCCGGAGTTAACTTTCTAAACAATGGTAAAAAAACGCATCAAAACCTATTGCGTAAAACGGCTGTACGACTGTAGTATGGAAACCTGGTAACTGATATACTACATATACTACATTTTTATTTTCTAAATTCATACTTATATACTTACACCCAGTGACAGAACAATCAAACATGATCATGCTTACAAATGTTTGTCCTGGGTGGGAATCGAATCCGTGATTTTCGGCTTGGCAGACAGAGTTGCTAAGCATCAAGGCAACTGGCCTGTCAAATGTTATATATTACAAAAACACACTACAGTAAATGTTATTACTGCAGCAAATTATTATTGACATTAATTTCATTATTGAATAGTATCATATTGGTATAAATAAATACAAAAAACTTCCTCATCTGAACAATGCATCTAAATAAAACCAATCTGGCAGTATCTCCTATCATGGGTTATTTCTATATTTGTTTACATATTGTTTTCCATACTGGCTTAAATGTTTCGGAATATAAATCTTTTAAGTTGCCTATTAATCTATCTACCTACCTACCTATCTACTTATCTACCAGCCTACCTAGTTGAATCCATACTACTAGCCTCCTTAGATAAAAGCCAATTTCTATTAGCATTCACTGGAAATATACGCTATATATATAGCTATCTGTCTAAAGAAAACGTGACGTAAAAACACACACAAAATTGGCCAAATTTAATTAAGCAGTTCAATCAGAAGCTTTGGTCATGAGTCAGGAGAGGGCAATTGTTCCCATTACCCCTATATCCACACCTTGCGATGACACAAGCGATACCGCACGATTATTGAATGATATAGTGATAAGAGAGACGGCGACGCGGTATTGTTTCGATACCGAGCAAAAAATTCGTCGCTTATACCGACAAGTCAAGACAGAGATTTACAAATACTCGAACATTTACCTTTATAATAATACTAGCTGTCCACCGCAGTTTCACCCGCGTTTATCGATATCATATATAGCCTATAATATATAGGAAAAAATCCGCCTCGAATGGTAGTAGTAAAACTATTAGGATGGCCCGATAGTAGCTTCAGTAACTTTAAATTTGTTAAAGTTACTTTTTAGTTTTTTTTTTAGTTTTTCCTATATATTATAGGCTATATATGATATCGATAAACGCGGGTGAAACTGCGGTGGACAGCTAGTATTATTATAAAGGTATAACCTTCATAAATGCCTTCCGAGGGCCTAAACTGAATAAATGGTTTTGAATTGATATGTTCATTAGTTTTGGTGTGATGGTGCGTCAAAGGAACCCTATTTTCCTTATATATAATATAGATAGAAGATAGATTTTATAGCAACGAATGATGAGCCTACACAGTTGTAGAATGCATACTGCCACCTTAACTTATCTCTAGGGTGTCGTAAGAAGCGACTTTTTTGCATCAGGCAGGCGGGCAGCTGTTAAAAAAATCTTTTGAATCTCTCGTTATATGTGTTGCACCGAACCTAAGAAATTACACATAACTACGCGGACCCTAAACAATTGAGAACGGAGCAGCCAGGATGTCAAATACTTTATGGGTGTTTGTTTGTTCGACTCATTACTTATCTGTAGCATTACTCACATTTATCTCATGTGTCATTAGTATTCATTCCACAGCCTAAAGTTGAGAGCTTATAGGCCCGTTTTGAGCTTAGAGTGTTATAGAAAAGTTAACCCTGTGACGTGGTGATGAGGTTCATCGGCATCTTCAAACAAATAACCATTGGATCAATTGATGAAATGTATTGTAAAAGCAATTTTTTCTATTAAATTCTTAGCTATCGAAACGGGCAAAGTGCAATTGGGAGTAGGTACTACTTAGGTCTCATTTGTGCTATCTTGTTTATTTACACTCTATTTTGTTTGAGACTTATTAGACTTAATGATCACTTCAGTTAAGTACAGCTTGTTTCGTTCGATGTACTGGCTTTTAATTAATCAACTCTATAAGACTACTTGAGGAGCCGAGAGGCAATCATCACCCGGAATTGTGTAACTCAGTCGGATTCTATATGGAAGCCTATTACATAATAGATTGATGGGTCGACGCGCGAGCAGCGCGGGACAACGGTCGTAGCCCCATCAATGTAATACAAAATTATTTGTAACGACGGTTCCCAGAGCATTACACAATCGCCCTGCAGGTCTTATGTGTTTGAGACCCTAAATTTTACCTGAGAAGTTTATAATAAAAATAATAAGCGTAGCTATATAAATTCATAAATTTAAAAAGGTGGTAAAGAATACCTTATATCAAAAGGGTTTTTATAGTATCTCTGATTATTTAGAAGATAATAATCTTTGGCTCTTAAGTATTTTTATTGTGAATTTATACATTTTTAATATCTGTGTATATTTTTAAGAAACCATGTTAATATGATTTATAAGAGCCTGTGAAGGCCTACATGAATAAACAAAATTTATATTCTATTCTATAAATTCCCTAAATATAATATATCTATAAGAGATAATGGATGTGAATCTCATTTTATGAAGGGTGATGTTTGTATGAAAAGTGTGAATCCCGAGATGTCGAATACCGCCGACCCTAATTAATAATGAAGAACAAGTCAGGCAAACGATGTTATATGTGTTTTCAATATGATTATTTTCCAGGTTCATTCACTCTCAACGCTCTATCCGGCAAGATAATGTTCCGAGACATTGTGTATATAAACTACGACTATGCACTTCGAATTCAAGATGGATATCTCATCTTCAGATGGTGGCGATCTTACGTTCCCAAAGACGTCTCGGAAGGTACATTTGAAAAATAATCTATCCTACGTTCTGAGGTGCTTTAAAGTATTTGTAGTCAAGAAATGTAAGTTCTATGTTAAAATGTTTGTCTCAATACTGATTATGATGACGATGATTAGTCACTTTTAAGTACCTCCATAATATATTCTGTAGGTGAAACACAATCTCCATATACTATGGTTACTCAAACGCAATGAGGCTGACTGAATTATGTAAATTGGCATGAGATGTCACAAAATCATGAATATTTATTATGTTTATTAAATATTATTCACGTACTCATATTTCATTGCTTTGTTCGCAATTTTTGTATAATATTATCGAATAATCATGCGAGTCATTAGTAAAATACAAATTTATTGCAGATTTATCTCACTCGGATACACGGCTCTCGATCATGCTAAACGGCTTCGAATTACACTTCTACAACCGATGCGACCTTTACAACGAACTCGAAAAAACATTCGGCCTTGAGCCCGTTATTAAACAACAGAACGACGACGATTCCACCGACAGGGACAAGGCTATGAATGATGCGAACGAGAAAAGGAGACGGGCTCAAGATACGGTGAGGTCAGAAGCTGCCATGGCACGAACATGGCGAGATCTCATACCAGTTATAAAGATAGATATTTGCACAGGTAGAGTTGTTTTCGGCAATCGCTTAGTACCGACCACACTGTCCATAAATGTCGAAGAGTCACATCTAGTCTATAGTACTAAGCCTCCAGCTTCAAGCTTAGACCACCTGATGCATTTCGTTAAAGCCAAAGCTGAAAACTGCAAAGTGATGCTCGCTCCTAGTCCAAACTACACATCAATGGTGGACGAACCGCCGAGGTACATGGGGGAAGGGTTCGTCATCATGAGCTCCAACTATATCGAAGTATATTTCTACATGGATGAGCCAGGTTTAGTGCCAGAGCAACCCGTGCTTCTGCAGCTAGCCAATGGGGATATAGTGGAATCGGCCCCTCCCATTTGGGGCGTAGATATAAAGTGCGGAAAGGGAACAGATTTCAGCTATGGGCCATGGGCAGACAGACAAAGAGACCATCTCTTTAGGTTTTTCTTCCCACCAAACTATAAAAATTTGGAAGTGACACCGCAACCGAAGCCAGGCGATAGGAGACAGATGCAGTCTTTTGATATTAGGCTCTCGACCCTCAATGAAGCAACGATCGACATTTTGTTCACAAAGAATAAAGAAACGAATGCCGTTCATATCAATATCGGAGCTGGTTCGTATCTTGAAGTAACGCTGCCCTGGATTGTGCTGCAAGATGGATACACAACGAAAATTACTGGTCAGTTACTTCATTTGGAAGCAACGACGAGTCTTCAGTACAGAAGCATGGCTGAGAGTGAGACGCTAGAGTACACGGTCAAGTGCCATTACCCGCTCGTTTGGAATCATCATCAATGTTGGCAGCTGGGACTGACAGGGTGCAAGGCGACCGCACACCTCGTCTATACTCACATAGATTTCATCCAAGATCTCATAAACGACTGGTCGAGTAAAGCGCGACCAGATATTCTTCACTTCGTTCCATATACGTGGAAAATTACTTTGCTTCTGAAGGAATGTGAAGTAGTAACAGTGAGTAACCAATACAATTGGATTGACTGCAGTTCAACCAACCAGGAAAATAATCACGTCGCATTCTGTGGCGATCTTTTAGACGTATCATTCGATTTGCCATTCGTCGATTTCTTGCCTGACGTGATTCCTCTTAAGATCTGGGTTCAAGGTGAAGCCGTGGACATGAGTCTGTACTTGCCAGAAGTAAACACATCCAGGTTACTTCTGCTGTCGATTGACAAGAATATGAAATTGGTGCCGTGCCGATTAAAAGCTTCTAAATGGAGACGGAAGTGCGTGAAGTCTCAAGGCTGGGTGGACTGCTGGTCTGTGCCTATTGTCGCGTTGAGTGTCAGATACAATTATCACCCTATTCCCCCTCTGGGGCCGGAGCCTCAAGCGGACATTACCACACCAGAAAAGGAAGAAATTCTCTTATCACCAATGAGAATACCAAGAATGCGAAAGCAGCCCCAAATTAATTGGGCCATAGATGGAAACCAATTCGACCGCACATCGCTTCCACCGGATAAAGTGAGCGTGGAACTAGAAGTAGGACCCTCTATTCTTCTCGCCTACGGAACCATAATAACGAGTTTCATGAACCTGTTAGAGAATATTTTTGGAGAAGATCAGACTTTTACGGATATGCAAAAAACTCCGAATAAAGAATCGTTTTATTGGACTCCAGAAAACAATTCAAAGTTGAATGACAAAAGCAGTATTAATCAACATACAGAGATATCAATTGACGATTCGACGGATTCGAGCAAAGGGCCGTTTGACCCGCGTCGCTGTCGGCCGCTAGACGTAACCGTGTCAATTATAATACACGATATTCAAGCGCATTTAGTGAAAAACTGCAGTGAAAACGAACCGCCGTGCCCTGTGATACTAATCGAGAGGTTTGGATTCGAAATGGACAAAAGCTACAAGGAGACAAAGCTTCAACTATTGCTGAGCCCCTCAATATTAGTATCTTCCAACAATTTATCGCGAACCAATCCCAATAATTCAGGAGCATTATATCAGGGACATCTGATGCTCTCATCTTTCCAGTTGCGAGGGAATGGCTTCTTCAGTGATACAAATCGAACTGTCGAAGAAGAAACTGTGGAATATGCCTGGATGATGGAGCTACAATTGGGTCAACTGACAGGCCGGCTGACATTGCCGCAGCTATACCAAATAATATCATCGTTGGAAACTTTCTTGCTGCTAATATGTGACAATGAGAATGAATTAGTCCCACCAAATCCAGGCAAGCTGTGCCATCACGGCTTGAACAACGTCATGTGTCCTGAGACAGATCTCGGCTTGAAATACCGGTGCCCCACGCCGAACGAGATCAAATACCGAATGATTCGAGTGGCCATAGATCTTGTCGATATTTACATTGCCGACTCGAACACTACGCTACAGACTTGGATATCTCCCATAAGACTGAGCTTCTGCAACTTGCACGGATCCGGTTTCGGAACGGGCGTGACCGGTTTACTGCCGAATATCAAATTAGCTTTATATACACAAACGAACATGCAAACAAATACTCATCACCATTCCAATGGCAGTAATAATAGTCAAAATAAACTTCCCGACAGTGAAAATTGGGTCGGTGTAGGCTCAGTAGCCTTAGGGCCTTTGTTGATTGAAGCGGCGTCGTCGCTGCCTCAGAGCCCGAAGAACCTACACTTTGTCCAACAAAAGTTCCTAAAATTACATGACGAGAAAACGAAAAGGCTGTGGTTCTTGTGGCCGAACGAAGGCAAGAGCTCCCAGTGCGGTTGCACTGGGGGATGTGCATTTTTCGGCTCGAATAGAAACGGTTCTAATTTCTTGAAACCGAATCCCTCTGATCTCAACGATGGAATTAATATTGCCATGTTCAATATAATTGAGAACGCTCCAGGTGAATACGGATACGGTCAGAGCTTACTGCATCCCGGACAGCTCGTGTTCCACACGCCGCCCTACAATAGCTTGAATGTCTGCTTGCAACCGACGAATGTCTCGACGTTGATACCATCACCGTTGCCGCAAAACCTGAATAAGTCTCCGCAAAGTGCTGAGCGCAGGAGCCTAACCCGAAGATTCTCTTACACAAGCATGAGTAAGGGAAGTAATAACGTTTTAGTTTCGAGCACCAAAAGCGACGTTCCATATGCTCGTTTAGTCGATACTACCGCACCTTTAGGAAGCTCCAAAATCGACAGTGATTCTAAACTAAACAAATGTATTCTCAATGTTCCTCAAATGGAAAGTAGCGTGTCTGATTCAAAGTTAGCGCTGAGCTGTGCAGTGAAAGACAACTCTAAAAAGTCTGCTGACGATGCCTTTGCCCCACCAAAAGTACCTGTAAGACCGTCCGTAGCTATATCAGAGTCACACTATTCACTGAACTCGCAAGTACCTCCAGACGACGCTAATCCTCAAGAAGTGCAACGGACCATGTCTATTACCAGTGAAAATCATTCCGAGGCTTTCTTCTCGGCGGATGAGGACATGTTCCCGAGTCGGTCTTCGAGCTTGAAACATTCCTTTGGCAGTCGACACAGCAATCCTAAAGACAAGAGTTCGTTCGGTGTCAATGACATTACAAATGAGAAATGGACAAACTCTATACCCAGATCGCACAAGGAAGATGCCCCAGATACAGTAAGCAATTTAAGTACAGGCGTCCAGCCGGATTCAGAAAGTGGTTCTGTATCATCGACGTCGTTCATCTCTGCGATTTCGTCACAGGAGGACATGACGTTAGTAAACCTGCATATGCAGACCAATAAGCCTATAGTGGACTCTCCATTACTCATGGCTAGTTACATGCATAATCTACCGCAGTATAAATGCTCTAATTGGGCGTCATGCTCCTTGCCGAGCGGCAGCGATGTCTTCACGATACCACTCTTCAAAAGAGCCGACGATGGCACTTTAGTTTACGTTGGACAGAAATATCTCCCATGTTTCGAGCAGCATGGCAAAGTGAATATACTGAAATTAATCGCAAAGAAAGATGGGCATAATAACCAAAATCAGCACGGACCATTCTCAAATTTGACGCCGCATTTTAATTCTCAAATCAAAGCTCATCCTTATCCTCAAGGATGGTGGGATGTGCAGCAGAATGTACAAGAAAACCTGGAGAACACAACAGAAAAGAGTACAACGTCAACAGCGACTACTACAAGTGACAGCAAAAGCGGTCTGTTCGTGAAATTACGCGGAGAAATCGATATCATGTTGACACCACTTGTTTTGGAAAGCACTCAGAAGTTCGTCGAGTCCTTAACACCGGTTCTAGCTAATATACATCCAATAACAGTAATAAATCATTTGCGTTTACTCTGTATATCTTCTGTGGAGAGTGCCAACGTCTTGAAACAGAAGCAGTATGTACAGAATTGGATGCCACAGATGCAATCTCGCAACCAATCCAGTATATTGGCGGATAAAGATGATAAATGCAAACTGGCGACTATTCCACATTCGAACATTTACGAAGAGACCATCTGTGAACAGCTTCAGGCCACAGTAACTGTCCCAAAAGTGAACATAATCTTCATACAATCTTCAGTTGTAGAAGACATGATTTCCTTCTCGGCTTTGGATAACATTCAAGACTTAACGTGTGTCTCGCTATTCGGCGTTTCAATTGACAATATCATAGCGAAATACGTCAGTTCAAAGAAGACTCTAGAGTCTGTTCAGTTGTATTACCGACCAACGTTGAGAGCTTTGGGCAGTAAGAAATCTTTCGGCATTATGAAAGGTCCCCGGGCGTTGATCTCGACTCAGTCTACTGGGAGAAAGAGAGGGCCAGAGAAAGGCGAGCCAGTTTATATTGAGACCTCGCAACAGCAATGTGAGGATACTACAATCACTTTGAACGTTGGTAAGTGAATTGTATTTTAAAATAATACTACATTATTATCATAGATAGCGATTCTCATTTGTTAATCTTTTCTCATCTTATTTCACAGGTAAAGTCCACGGTCAGCTTCGGCGAATACGCAACGAATCGTCTCAATTGAAAGACGCAACTATCACTGGTATTCCATGCCAACATTCCAAGGTGTCTTTTAAGTTCATCAGGGCAGAATCATGTGCAAAGGGATGCGAAACTGTAAGATTTAATGAAGCTACTTATCATATTTTTCTCAAGGGATATTTAAAATATAAATTTATTTATTTTCTCCATAGGGTTGTCAAAATGGAGCAGCGGATGCCCAGAAAGACAACGCCATCGGTTACATTATGTTTGAATGTGGCCTTGAAGGAATATCTATAAAAGTATCCAAACACGCACAGTCTCAAAAGCCGAACGAAGAGAAGAAAACCATGCGGTCGGATAACGAGAGCTGTAGAGAATCTGTTAAATCAGCCGAAGAGTTGAAACCTGAGAAGAGCGCTAAAAGTCATAGGACGTCAGGGATCGAAGACTTATTCCGAAAGAGGGACTCGAATTCGAAACCCAGTACTCCGAACTTAGGGACGACTCAGCCCCCACCGATCCCTCCCGAGCCGTCGACTCCAGGTCCTGAAGAGCCCTCGCATGACAGTACCACGACTGTAGTGCCGGCGAAAGACAATGGGAACACATCATCATGTGCCATAGACTTGAAAGTGATGTGGTTTAATTTTGCTGCACCGCCGCGTACTCCTATTACAAAGAAAATTGATTATACGAGGTAAGTTAGAATAATAATAGATGCAGTAGAATTTTAAAAGTAGAAACGCTCTTAGTGTATATTTCGTTCGGGGAAGTCGCAGCAATTAGTACCTATTTTCGCCGAAAATCAGTAACGCACTTGTATTAGTGTGATTCGGTTAAAAAGAAAAGGGGGCCGGTGAAAGTACAAGCATTGCCGCTGGTTTTAAAAATGTGTATACGCGGCGGTGACCACTTAACATCAGGTGGACCTTTTGCCTGTTTGTCGACCTTCTTGTCATAAAATAAATTCTAGGAACGTTCAGATTAATATATTAAGATCACTTACGAATGCTAATTCATTATAGTTTAACGACTGTCTATGCAAATAATATCTGCTGTTTAAGTCTGTCTGTCCAAGGGACTGTGTGTCATAGCTCCTAGGTTTCTTTCGATCCTAATGCAATGACATTTGCCGTGACGAGAATCATGGGTTCAAATCCTACAATGAGTTTGAGTTCTGGAAGAAAAACACCGTTTACCGTACGTATATCTTTGAAACATCGTATAGATTGGATTGGAACCTCCTGAGCACAGCTTCCCCAGCTATAAACGCTTGGATGAACCCGTGCAACCGGCTGGGTATCCGCGTCGTGGCGTTATACCGCGCACACGCACGTCGCCTCACCGCCACCGCCGCCAGCCTCATGGCTGCCGCGCTCGACCTGGCCCCGCATCACACGCTGCCCAAGGTACTTACAGACAGATACACTGCACCAGTGATTCCTGATAGGTATTCCCTGGCTCATAGGGGTTTCGAGAATATGCCGACACAAAAGCTAATACCGAAGTATAGATGCCACTCCGGACAATCGTATTTAACTGACATCAATCGTAATTTGAGTGCTCTATATTATTATACTGTGATAAAAAAAATTGTTGAATTGAAGGTCCCGAGGAAAAATAAAATAGGAACCGACTACTCCAAAGTTTGGTTGACACACCTGCTGGAGAAGTACCTCTAGGTTCATAACGGTTTGCTATGTAACCCACGCTTGTTATGTTTGACTGTTTCAAAGATATTTATTCATAGGTGGATGTGTATTATAATACATAAATCTCAGCCTAACTACTCAACCATGTGCTTTAGAAACACAATTGCTTGTTTCATTCCGTATGATAATTAGGTGAGATAAAGGCACACTTTTGTTTACTGATGCATTTTTTTCACTTTTTCAACCTTAGAGCCGCTACGGGCGACATACGCCTATGGCGAAGCAACTCCGCGAGGAACCGTCGCTGCAATTGTGCGCCGTACTGTTGCGGTACGCGCTGCAGGCCGACGCGGCGGCAGTGCAAGCGGATCTGGCTGAGAGGCATCTGCCTTCACTATCTACACTTAGACAGGTTAGATACTCCATTTTAAAAGTAGTTTCTGACATTGAAGTATGTTTCACAAAAATGTACTTTATTGGATTTTAAATTAAGATCCAATAGAAAATTGTATGATGATAACAGTTTAACCTTATCACGGCAGTCTTAATTAATATGTAAGTAATACTATCATTTATTATACAGGGAGTGATAGTCCTGAGTCGACAATGGAAGAACATTCTCTATACACCTCTGTTGCTAGAACACAACTATAAGAGCAAAGTGATGAAGCCTTTAAACGTCACATTTGCTCTGCCAGATTTACTCGAGGTAAGCTTTTAATTTTACTAGTCAGGATGTTAGCCAATCATAGCTTTTATATCCTTACGCGGATAATTCGCCGAACGCAAATAGCTTAACAAGGGTAAATTTACAACTGCGCTTCAACTGGTTCCATGTTATTAAATATTTGATGAAAGTTAAATTGTTAAAATAGTTAGATTCACACTCAACTTATCATATATTATATAAAACTGTCTCTTTTTTAAAAAGAGTGACGTTAGTCCTGTTAGATTGAATAAAAACATACTAAAACACTATGGGAAAGGAGGATTTGCTTTGACTAACTAAATTTAAAACATTCCTTTACTTTTCATCTAACATGCACAATATAATCTGACCAATATGTATAAAGATAGAAAAGGATAAGATATAATAGTATCTAGCCAGTTCGTCTTAGTCATAGACGTATTTCTGACCCAATGGTAACACCAATATCTTTAAACTTCATAAGCGCTTTTAAATAACTGCGGTTTTGGTACTTGCATTTTATATTTTGCTACTACTACCTATTGACAAAATTGAGTATTTTATCAGGATTCGGTGGAAGGTTGGCAAGAGTACCAGCTCGACAATGAAGTATTGGACGAGAACTGCCTCCTTCTCAACATGGATGTAGACAAACTCAACAACTTGCCTGGTGAGTCATTATGTCCCTAAAATAATAAAATTGATGTACTTTGAAAAATTATAATGTGGTATATTTTTTTGTGATGAGACAAAGTAAAAACCAATAATATTATGTTTTTTAGTAATTTTTTTTAATTTGTTTTCTTATTATGTGTCTGAACGGCGTATCCAGGATGTTTGTTTTATTGTCGTATTTAAAACTTTAACACAATACTAATGAAGCTCATATCTTAAGGATTTTGTTCCTGGCTATGCCAATGTTGTATAAGAATGGTATAAAAGCGTTATATTAACATGTGCTCGTTTGTGATCGAAGCGCCGACGGTGACCGCTAGCACGCGCCCGCACTCGTTCCCCTCGACGCCGCCCTCGGGTTCGTACCATGTGACATCTCGCACACGCACTAATGCGATGGGATTTGTAGTCTTATATCCTTCCTAGATAGGGTGCTTAATGGCTAGGAAGACAAATGAATGTTTATTTAGAAATTATCATTATGATTCTAGAGATGGTTTGAATTAATACTGTTTAATCTAAAACAGAGAAATTTTCACATATTTATCGTACATTTTTCTATTACTGTACAAACATCTGGAATTTATTGGCGTAACCTACTAAATATTATTTAAGTGTCATATCATACTTTATCCAAACCCTGAATCTAAAGGTCAAAAGAATAAAAAATAAAATCAATTTGGGCTACATGGTGGTGTATCTCTGTTTTCATAAAATAATTAATAAATCCACATCAGATATGTAGAAATGGGTAAAAATTAATTTATAGACAATACTATGAACTCTATGTACAAATCCCAACGCGTTATCTTTCAAGTCGTTTAAAATTGAACAATTTACATCATTTCATATAATGATATTTAATTGCAGTATTATAGTATTCGAGTTTTCCTCATTGTAAACTTAAGTAATAAAATATATCTTAACGACTTGAAATTGTGTTTGTTGCGTATAAACGTTTAGGAATTGTGATTAGAAGCATGGAGTGTTGCGTGTTGCTCTTATTATCCTGTTTACCTTTGAATGTTAATCCTTGTCTCGCTCTATGAATGTTACGTGTATAATTGTGTATTCTATGCTTGTTACAATATGATTGAATTTTGGAATGCAGAGTCGGATTGCTTTAATACTCTTTGGGAATGTCGATGTCTCTTTAGGTTTTGTTCATTCATTTTTTTTTATGTTCCATAGATCATTATAAATCTTTATTCATGGTACTCATCTTCAGTGTGTGTATCTTACTGCTACAAATGCCTTTATGTTTAAAAAAGGGTTCTTTTCAATTTACAAACATATTACAACATGGTAAGGATAGCTTTCTATTGAAATTATTTGTTACAATGTCCTATTATAAATGCTATTAATTTTTTTTTATAATATCAAACAGTAAATTAAAAAGGTGATCCAATAATCAATTATATACATAGTTAGTGCTTACATGTATACCCAGTTTATTTTAGCAAAAGATTTAATATGTGGCGACACCTATTATTTATTTATTTTTTTTGAACGAATAGACATTCAAGAATTTTACATATACAGTTCGAAGTTTTCTTAGGATTTGACTGTGTATACAACAATCCAACATCAACAGTTGAACAGCGGTTCCAAGCATGATCTCTGCAGAAGATTTTCCCTTTTATGCTCTGCTCCTCCATAAATAGAAAGAAATCATATCTAAACGCGAAAGTTTTTGTCGGTGTCTGTTTCTATATTTTTACTACTCGGTTCGATTATAGCAGATCTAATTGAAATGTGGCACAATTAAGATTATCTAATTAGAAACATAATTGTAAATTATGTTTCTAATAGTTGTAATTTAGTAAAGTTTACAAGTTTAGTAAAGTTTTAAAGTTAGTAATAAAATATCAAATGCTACAGAAATACAGGTAGGTATACTAATAAATGATAGAATAATGCATGTTAGTTGACACGTTACCTAGATTTTTTATAATTCTTCCTTGTTTACAAATCCGTATAAACTCTGTCTGTATTTTCTTTTTTTTATGGGATTATTCGATTCGACCACAGTTTTAAATGACTGTTTACGTGTATGTTGTATGAGCCATATTATATCTCTTATTGCTTACCTATTTAATCCTTATCATAGTTAAAAGATATTTTTTACCAATCTATTAAAACAAAAGGTATAAATTAAGATAACTGTGGAGTCGAAAACAAATTACTCAAAAATATACTCATTTAATTCCCACGGCATTATAGGACCCTGGTTTTTTACAGAGTGGAAGGTTACATTCTAGCTACTCCAAGGGTATAGCACTACTCTCATGTTCTTTACCGGGATGTTGCCTTCCAGGCTTAAATTAGTAATAGTAATAATAATTTCTTAAAAAATATTTGCTAATACTAGCTTACATTTATACTTGCGTAATATTTCCACAAAGGATGCCTAGGGTGGCTGACACACATTAGCAATTTCCTTATTGCTAATGTCTATTTCCAACGGTTTCCACTGATGACCGCCAGCTTACTCTTGACATAAAAATCATCCATGATCATTTCAAAGTATTTCCATCATGCCATCTCATAGTCATTAGTACCCCTGAGCTAATAGCATCCCACACGTCATGTGACAGTGCGAGCGGCGCAAACCGGCCGCGCCAGCCTCGTGTTCCCGTCGCTGCCCTTCTCGACGAGGAAACCGGCCTTCCAGGATGATGCCATTGCTAGTGAGTGTTCCCATTGTGCTTCTAACCGAATGCAATGGCACCTATGAATACGTATGATTTTCAGGGTGTATAATGACTTTACCATAGTTTTGTTCTTTATCGTTCACATATACAGTTGTGGCGTGTCTGGAAATATACTAATACTTTGTGTTGCACTAGCTATGCAGGTTGGACGTAACGAACGATATTCCCGGATACAGATGGTGTAGCTTCTACCACTGACTAGTTACAACTTGTTAAAATTTAATGCAATTTACGCGAAATATAAAAAGCTTCGTATATCAGCCACAGTGAAAGCAAAAAAAAACATAACTAATAATAAAAAAAACAGTTTAAGTAATCCGACATTTTCGGGAATGTCCGTTGTTATTTCCTAATCTGTATTTGTGGAGCCACAAATGAATATGTGTAACTGTCAAACCGCTGTAGATTACGGTACATTGAAAGAGGACTTGCCGACCGTGGGTTCGAATCCGTCGCTGTACTCGCCGCACGGCAGCGACGAGAACATCAAGAATGACCGTGCAAGAGAAGACCTCTACCAGTGGATGGCCAAACAGGAGCCTATTAAAGTTGTAAGCATTAATTAACCTTCTTTGATTTATTAATTTAAAAAAAGTTGAATTCATTTATTATTATTCATTTAATTTAGATGGGAGCCATATTGATCTTGTAAATAAATTGCAATGGGGACCCCAGGTTGATACTCTAGCTGCTAAATTAAGTTCGGCTGCATTTGCTGTTAGGAAAATTAAACAATTGACGAATGTTGAGACGGCCAAATTAGTTTATTTTGCATATTTTCATAGCCTCTTATCCTATGGCATTTTGTTTTGGTGAGCAGCAGCGGATATAGAATCAATATTTATTATACAAAAAAGAGCAATTCGTGCAATTTACAGTATGGGTCCCCGTGAATCATTAAGAGATTTATTTAGGGAAATAAATATAATGACATTACCTTCACTATATATTTATGAAAATATAATGTTTATACGTAGAAACATAGGAATGTTTGAGTCAAAATTAGATACTCATAGTATAAATACAAGACAAAGGGAGAAGTTAGTTGTTCCATACTTTAGATTAACTAAAGTAAACAAGTCATTTCTTGGTAATTGTGTTAGATTTTATAATAAGATACCGCTGTCAGTAACCAAAATGTCTGATCATAAATTTAAAAATTATTATTATATAAGGAAAGTTTTGAAAGAAAAAGCGTATTACAAGGTAGTTCATTATATTGAAGATAAAAATGTATGGAAATAGCTGCTCTCTGCACAGTGCACCTCTAAATCTCTTTTTTAAGTTGTAAGTACCTAATTATTGTTATTTTCTATTTTGTAGTCTTGTCATATTTTTTTTTTGTTTTGTTTTTTAATGTTACCTATAATAAGTATTTTGTAATTGTTAAATATAAAATTATGTAAAGTTGAAATTATAAAATAGCCAAAAAGTCAGAATAGATAAAAATTTATATAACAAATAAAAAAGAATGTAACCTTGCTGAGTTTCTTGCCGGTTCTTCTCAGTTGAAGGCTGACTTCCGAACCGGTTGTAGCTTCAGTAACTTTAAATTTGACCTTCATAAGTGCCCTCCGAAGGCCTAAACTGAATAAATGGTTTTGAATTTTTTGAATTTTTTGAATTTTGAATTTATCACACAAAATCACAAATATTTTTTTATTACCCTATTTAAATTGTATGTTGATTATCGTAAAATTTATTTTGTTGTAAATTTTCGTTAAGGAAATAATGCCGAAATATGTTTTTACGTAATTGGCGTGAGGTTTGTGCGTTGTGATAAGCGGTTAACCGAAAATCAGAAGGTCAATTTTGGTAATAACCAACTTTTAACTAATTAATTGAGCGACTGACCGAGAATCGAGATTGATTTTGGACTTAACAAAAATTTCGGTATTTTGCTTGGAATTAAAAAGAACTAACAATTCTGCGAATGAATTGAATTGTATAAAATGGTAATACACCCAATGAATTTTCTTTATCCAGGAGCCAAAAAGCAAGAAGCCAATAATCCCCCAATCCAAGATGAACCCACTGGCTATGGCGGCTGCAATGCCAGCCTGCAGCCTGTACCCTCTGCAGGGGTCGCTGATGCTGCTGGACGCACACCTCGTGTTTCAGCCCTTCTTGGCGGCTTTGGGTGTCTCACCGAACCAGGTCACACAAGGTAACATCAGGAGTTCTTATTTATTAGGTCACTCCTTAAAAGGACTGGTCAAGGAATGATTCGGGGTGTTGGCTTTCATTCTGTTTTGACTGCACGTGCGCGTTTGGTCGCGCGGAAGAGGCATGTCCGCAAAAATAAGGTATTTAAGACTAGTATTGGAATAGTATTAGACTGTAAAAATACGACTTTTTCGGCTTGTGGTACTTTTAAATAAAAACTAAATGGTCTCACACCAATGGGTCCTGATTACGAAGTCTTAGTTCTAGTGTCAAATGTCCTCCTTAGAGATTTAATAAATTTTAACTGAAAGTTACTTCAAATTTCATCTCCGACTTCAACGCGTTGAGCGATAAGTTTTGGGTCCGCAATGACAAAAACTATTAAACAAACTACTTACAATCATAAATACGCCTCCAGGAGAATCGAAGAACAAGAGCGGCGGGACTGAGAACGGGCCGCCGGCGCTGGAGTCGCTCGGCTCGAAGCTGTCGCTGGTCGCGTGGATGGACACGTTCCGCATCGACATCGTCGTGAGCGACCTGGCCGCCAGGGACCGCGACCGCCGGCACAACGCCAAGGGGAAGGGTATGTGACTTAATATATCATATACCCACAATTAAAGTCCGAAGTAGTACCACCATATACATTTTCACCGTGAATTAGTAGTGCACTTGTGTTTGGTTAGAAAGGTAGGGGGGTAGTTGAAATTGCAGGTACATGAGTCGTAACTTCACGTCTCAGGGTCGACAATGCATTGGAGATACCCCTGTTGTTACATATGCCCATAGGCTTGGTGAACACTTATCATCAGGTGGACTGTCTGTCTGTTTGCCGCCCTACTTCACATAAAAATTAAAAGTCTACAAAGTCGGCGCTCCGATTGCAGTCGGACGGCACACCAACAGCAGCGTTTATTTCACAACTGGTCTAGACCAGAATACCCCCTTAATACCCTTTATACAATAGAGCTTCATTCTTGAAGGAGGGCTTCTAAATAAAGAACCAAAACCAGTCCTTTGTGCTTGATTAAAGCATTGCGACCATTTCTATAAAAATTGTGTATAAAATCCTTATAGGCAACCCGAACCACATAGACATACCATCGGAGACACCAGCGTTCCTTTGCGAGAAGGTCTCCATAGACGTGGACCTGAAGAAGGTGGCTGACATGGCGGTCGATGACCTCATACAAAGACAGAACGTCCTGTACATATCTCGCGGCCAGCTCAAGAAACACATCAGCACTATGCTCAATTTCAATATCAGCATACGGTTTATATCGCAGCAGGTGAGCTTAAAGGATTTTATTTGATACTAACTATTATCCCACGATTTTACGCTCTAATATATCCTGGAATTATAACATAGCCTATGTCACTCAGGAATTGTGTAGCTTTCGATCAAAATCTGTTTATCGAATACAAATCCGACGTCGAAAACATCTTTCATTGATCGAAAGTTTATTAAAAAATATTTTTTTTACACTCGGTTATCTAAAATGAAATTAAAATATTATACTGCCCCAAAACTAACATAAAAGAACATGATCCACACAACGTTCAAAATTAGGACAAAGTTTACATTACACAGGAACAGATCATAATATAAAAACATTATTTCGCAGACAACTATATGTCTAAAGTCGCTAATATCTTAAGGATTCCTCACTAGACAAGCCCGTATTGTATACCCCTACGTATCACAAACTATTCGATTATGATAACCAGATAACTGATTTTATTTAAATAATATTTAAAATTATTGTTTTCTGATAGAAACAACACAGTTCCTCATTGGAACATGGCGTATTTTACATTCGAATATAATATTTACACTAATTGTAAGTAGTAGATGTTATTTATACGACTATTACTACTTTGTATATTTATATTATGTTGTATGATGTCGATAATCTTTTATTCTATTCTATAATATATGTTTTTTGCGATAGGTGAACATGCCACTACTACGGCTCTTGCATCAAATCAGCAACATGTACCAAAATGTGAAGGACACGCAAATCGAACTGAGAAGTCAGACGAAAATATCTCATCGACAAAACAAACACACTTCTTCGTCAGGTAAGAAAGTGACGTCATTTACGAAGCACCAAGTTTAGATGAAAGGAGTAAAGCGTTAATTATGAAGGAGGCTTTAGATATTAAGTAAATTCAATTGATACACATATTTTTTCTGTTTAATTAATTGTGAAACTCTAGTATTGAAAGTTGTACCTAATAGTATTATAAATTGATAATTATACGCTAGCAGAAAGAATCAGCAGTCTATATGCCATAACGTACCACAAATGCTCTACACATGAGAGAAAATCAAATCAGAGAAGCTCAAAGATTCGTGTTGAAGATTCTTAATGTTTTTGATGAAGTATCATGTGTGACGCTTCCATTTAAAAGATCAATCAAAGAAAAGGTTATCATGCCTCAGGACCGGGAGCCCACGTTTGATGTTGGAAGCTTGGTATACATCTGCCATGCCGTGAACGAACTATGCTAACGCGATGCTGAATGTTACAAGTGGCTTTTCCTTCATGTGGCGCCATCTATGTATTGGCTGTACAATCTGCTTAAATTATGATCTTTATAAAATGTGTCTCCAGTTTCAGATTTTCGCGAGAATCTTGTAAGCATAACATCCCTCGAAAAAGATGTTCAGTATGCGACTCTAGAACCCAAATGGGACTTGCTGACTCCCGCGTTGAACCCTGAACTGGGGACTGCGCTGCCGCAGTCTCTGAGTCAGCAAAAGCTGAGCCGACCGGCCAGGCCGCGGCCACAGTCATTTGCGCAGAAGCTGAGGTCTACCGGCAAGAGTGTTAAAGGGAAATTAGGTTAGTACATGTTTTTAAAAGAAATTGAAGAGTCAAAAATTAAAGAATTGTTCATGATTAGTTTATCAAATAATGTGAAGAAGGTGAAATGATTTTATTCCATAAATTGAGCCAGTTTTCGAAGTGATAGAAAAGGCCCAGTTTTAGGAAATTGTTGCAAGTGCAATCTATTATCTATCATTACACTAAACATATGTTTATATAATAATGAATGTTTGTGTGTTTGTAGCCTATGCTTTCTTATAAGAACTATTATTTTTTCTACATATGAATTCGAAGGTTCCTGACACAAAGTAAAGTAGCATGGCATACTGGGAGAAGTGAATTCATATAATAGCGTTAAATTTCCAAGTAGTTTCAAAATGTTTTTTATTGTATATCGCAGGCTACAGCTCATTGAACGAAGGCGCGCACACGCCGCAGTTCCCGGCGCAGACACAGACACAGACACAAGCTGCGACACAGACACAAGCGACGGCGGCGCTGGCGGGACACGTGTCGCCGGGCGGGTCGGCGGCGGAGGGCGGGCTGGCGCCGCGCTGCTGGCGCACGCTGTACCTGCTGCTGGACCTGTACGCCAACATGCCCGACGCGGAGACCATCACGCATCGGTACGTATACGGATATATTTCAATCCGTACACCAATAGATCACTACGAGATTGTTTTCCCCGCTTTCTTGAGCGAGAATGTAGATACATATTTTCATCCCGCCAGTTCTCCCCTAGAGAGCCGGGCTCTAACTAATAGAACCGGGGATGTTATGGAGCTCCGTAACCGTAACTATCGGATAAAAGTATTCATATATCCGTATCCATATCCGGATCCGAAATTTCTTACCCATAACATCTCTTAACAGAACCTTTATACCACTCGACCACTGAGGAGATCGATAAATGTTATACTCGATTTAATATTATCCCTGTGCCCATCTGAAATATATTCTTTGTGGGTGTAAAATAACTATTACTTTAATAAATATATTCATTTTGTATTAACTTAAGAGGTAGGTACTTAATTACGTTATTTTGTCTATTTTAACAGATTTTCGGTAACAACAGACATCCCGGAACATTATCGACACAGTAAAACAGCTCGTCCAAGTTCTAGGGAGCAGAACACTAGTAATTCATCATCCAGCGCTGCCAATATGGGTATCGTCGTCGTCGGGGTGGCCAGGTAAGATACTATTTTTATATTACGTGAAAACATAAAAGTATGCATTCACAATTAAATTATAATATTCTTACGGTCGACGTAAAGATTTCTTTAAATGTAGAAATTATTTTACCTATCTTCAAGCAGCTATTTATGGGATGTACAGTCTAGTACATGAAATTATTAATTTATAAATTACAAATACTACAAAATGTTTAGCTGCGTGTTACTCGTCTAGATTCTTCGTTATAGATGTACACTATACTATGCAATACAAAATCAAGGTAGGAGGCATTATAAAATCACTAGTTGCCGCGGTTTCACTCGCCTCCCGGGATAAGAATGCATACGTCCCTCTCCATACCATAGACTATGTGTAAAGCGTAACACTGATCCACGCAGGATCCACCGCACGCGGGTCCTGGCGTCGCTGTCGGGGCTGAAGCTGGAGGCGGAGATCACGTCGCTGCAGGGCTCGCTGTCGGCGTCCCGCGCGCGCCAGTGGGCGCTCACCGGCAACCTGGGCCGCACCGCCATCCTGCTGCTCGAGGGCGCCTCGCCCACGCCCACGCCCACGCCCAACCATCAGTAAGCTCACTCTATGCCTATTCAGACAATTCAACATGAAAACTATTGAAGTAGCTGGCTTTTGAAAACATGTTCACCTATTATCCTGGGACATTCTTTACACACGGCCATCTGATCCCAAACCAAGCAGAGCTTATACTATGGAAACCAGATGACTGATATACTACATATACTACTTTTTACCAGACACAGAACAAATAGATATGGTCATGCACACCAAATCGATCTAATGGTTAATTATATGATACTGGGTTAATTTTTCTGTAATACTCTTAACTACCAAAAAGGGCCTATTAGATCTCAACGACTTAATGAGTTCCAGCTTTCATAAAGAAGATATCGTTAATAAACCATAGCTACTGTTAGAAGTATATTACATAGAAGTAGTAGAGCTCTTAGTTTAAAGTTTCCAGGGAAGTACTACCACCATACATATTTCCGCCGTAAAGTAGTAGTGCACTTGTATTACTGTGTTTCGGTTAGAAATGTGACTTAACGTCTAAGGGTCGACAACTCATCGGCGATGTCCCTGGTGTTGCAAATGTCCAAAGGTGGCGGTGACCACTTACCATGGAATGGCTGACTGTTGGTCGGTCTAGTTAACGCTAACAAAATTTACCAAACATTTCGTACTTGGCCGCTTTTTTGACATAGTAAATAAAAACCTTTTTTATTCATAACTAGCGGACCCGGCAAACGTTGTTTTGCCATATTTACTTTATTAAAAACTATGCAAGAAATTTGATCGTACTGCAATTATTATATTCGATAGCTGACCCGACAGCCGTTGTCCTGTTTTAACTATGAATATTACAACTGGTATGATTAATAAAAAATAATCAAAAAACATAGTATTTATGAATCTAATGCTTTAAAATACACAAAAAATTAGCTTTTAATATGAGTCGTGATGGCTCTGAACAAACTGTGATGAACACACACTTCTCTCAAAAAACTCAGTTAAATCGACGGTGAATGATAAATTAATAATTTATCAATACAATTCCTCTGTTTTAAAAGATATTGTTAAATGACTGACAGTGAAACCAAACGCCATATGGTTACATTAGGAAAGTTTACATTGTCAAAAGCGGTAAGCTTACATCAGAAAAGTTAATATGGTCGTTGTTTTCTTAAATTTTCTAATATTCCATGCAACATTCTTATTTTTTTCTTCCATAAGAACCTTCTCCTGACAATGAGAAGTACACCAAAAAAAGAATTAGCGAAATCGGTCCAGCCGTCCATGCGTGATGCCGTGACCAAGTGAAATAGGGATTCATTTTTATATATTTAGATTTCATTCATTTTAATTATAACTTAATAAGCGTCACGCTTTGATGGTCGTTATGACGCATTTATAGGAACAATTGCTCAATCATGATGGACCGGAAGTAAGGGATTAACAAAAAAATAATTATTATATATTATCAATATTAGTAGTCATTTTAATTAATTGCATTGCATTTACACCATAGACTACGATTCGACTTAGTAATTAATTAATTGCATTGCATTTACACCATAGACTACGATTCGACTTAGTAATTAAATAGAAAATATTCATCAAAATAGTTTGTACAAAATAAATGGCGAAACCTAATGCCACATATTGTATCATTTGTTCGAATCTTATTACTATTATAAAGGCAAGCAACATCAAAGCGCCGCTCATTACAAATATCATGGTTACTAAAAGCATTCGTTGTATTATCTCCAAAGACCTTCCTGTGTCTGTACTTTTTAACAGAGCCGACACAACCCTAATATAAATATATACATTAATAAATAGTGGCAAAAACAATATTATCGAAGGTACTATGAAAACTTCAAATCGATCCATGATCTGTACTCCATAATACTTATCTAAAATTAACAAATGCACAAATATTATTATCGATGATATCAGAGGAACGCCCCATGCGAATAAAGCGCTCTTCAAGTACCTCCTGGTAACGTTACCACTGTACACTTTCACAATTTGAAGGTAAAACACAACGCACACTACGAGCATCCAACAATTAAATGATAGGTAAAAGAGAAATATTAAAGTGACTATAAAATAGTCATACAGCAGTGATATACCATTGAAAGTGTAACCGGCTATTATCAATACAATTAAAGAAACAAATCCGGCGAAAATTGTGTTGAGGAATATATAATTTTCAAAAGTTCGGAATTTCTTCAATCGTATCCAAGTACAGGAGCCTAAGATTATGCTGCTTAAAGATGTTGATATACTGGTGATCAGCAAGGTTAAGTCAATTAATATGATAATATTGCCCATTTCTTGACTTTCTCGAGATGAACTTGAATTTGATGTGTTCATTTTGTCCGAAAACTTTATCCACGGCCTGAAACAGGAATTGGAAGGAAACAATAAAATAAACGTAATGTGTTTAGCAAAAACTATTCAAGGTATATGCATATCAAAAATTGTTTACAGGAGTTACATACAAGTTGCCCCAATTGAAGTGAAATTGATTAAAATGAACTTATTTACAATTGAACTCGCGACACTGTTACCGACACCTCTGATGACATTTGATGTGAAAACTTATTTAACCGTTGGGGATTTTTTGAGATGGGTAAATATTGAGGAACTAGAAGGTGTTAGTCTCGTATGGATTTCACACTTCTGGAGATAATTCGACAAGCGCTGAATGTTCTCAACCGAGTCCAGTAAATCTTCCATTTGGACTTATTCAGATTTGTACATCTCAGGGACAAGGCAAGAGTGAATGATCTCTTTCTGACATTCATTCTTCAGATAGGCTTCCGCCACCGGTTTCCGGAATTATTAGTACCCTCTTTACTATTCCATGACCTAAAGTAACTACCTCGGTTCAGCCGTTATGAAGTTGAGTAGTCACCGATCGTTTATTCTAGTACTAAGACAAATTAGGAATATGTAAATAAAAAATAACACACTTGTTAACTTATAAAGCACTTCCGATATAAATAAATTAATAATCTCAGTTAATAGAGACACCGGCCCATCAGAAAAGATATTCTAGTTTTAGAGTATAATTTAGTTGAAACACATTTATTAATAACACAGTATTATATAGAATATACTTTATTGTTACACCACTTGAGATCAAAGAAGCAAAGCACATCAAATAAATTAGTGTGACTGTGAGTCGGCTGTCAACGAGGCGTGAACAAGGCATTGCCCGCGACTCCGTCCGCGTATTGCCCCTATTTCATGCAACAGCGATGCAATAAAAAAAATATCATAGCTTTATTTCGGAGAAAAGTGAAAATGGTGTCATAAAAACGGTAGAATGTTGTGTGATCTTTGGTTTTGTTGAAGATTTTGTCATTTTCATTAAGATGCGGTTTTCTAAAGAAAAAAAAAGCAATAATAATTTGTATATATGTAAAAAATATTGCCACTAGTAAAAAAATACTTAAATACATTTTTTGGATACACTCACGACGGATGTGAACGTAATAGAAAATTGTTTATTTTTTATTTTAAAATTATAGTGTGTATCCTTAGTCGTGGCCCTATAATTTTTTTTCTTGTCAGGCTTTACAAATTAAATAACAGACGGACAAACATTCTATTCAGAAATCTAGTGCATTTTATTTAAAAAGGATAAGGATAATTGGACAAGAATTAGCTCAATAATTTAAACTATATTGTTTCCCTAAATGTAGTTTACTTCACATGTTATAAAATTTATTACCTCATACGTGTAAAGGAAGTTCATAAATTATATTAGTTGGGGATTTCGAATTCCTAAGGTTATATTGTCCTCTGATCATCGATAACCTTCACGGTATGAGAAAAGCAAGGGTGAGTCCGAACTCCTCCGAGGTCCGCACAGTGATGGCCTCAATAAGATGACCGCTCAAAAATTCACAAAACTATTTGGTATATCAAAGCTTTTGAAGTTACCACTGCTTCGATTTTGTTTTACTTTTTTATGACAACTAATTCTACAAACCATCTGTGGACATTTGCAACTTTATTTTAATTATGTTTCTAATTTTCCTACGATAACTACAAACTGCGTCAGTGTATGTAGGTACAAAAACCAACAGGGTATTTTGATCAAATAAAAATGTACAAATACAGTATTTCTCATGAAACAGGACGGTAGTGCGAGTGAGCGTGGGCAAGTCCCAGGCGCTGTACTCGTGGGAGGTGGGGCGGCCGGGCGCGGCGGGGCTGGTGAGCGTGGGCGGGGTGCGCGTGGACCTGCCGCAGCACCCCGTGGCGCTGCACGGCGTCATGACCAGGTCCAGTCGCCAGCTCTCCTCCACGCTCCAGGTACGTGCACGGTACAGCCGTCACCCATCACCCATCACCATCAATGAATAGCCACGGGGACCTCTGCGATTATATCCGATCTCATGATTCATTCATAATTTTAGGGTTCTGTGCCCAAAAGGTGTCAATGGGCGCCTGTCTGTCTGTCAGCGGATAAACGATCTTGTATCGTAACCGTAATAGGTAGATTGTTTAAATTTTCACAGAATGTGTACCTACTACTCTAAGTAGGGGACTTATATCTATGGATATTTTCTGTTATATCCGGCGCTTTAATTTTTAAAATATTATTATTTATTGTTATTGCAGTCGTAGTAGTAGGTACACAGGATAAGAGTCGACCCTTTGGTAATGTATGAGTTCGTCTCACACTTGTTTCATTTTTAGACAGCTACACTATTATAAAAACATTGTCGCTGTAAGTAGCAACAGTGCTGTTGAATAATGTGACCTGTCAAATATTATTTCCAAACTGTCCATGGTTAATATTTATGCTCGTGACTGTACATATACAAAACCTATGTACACTGCGTGTGTATCTATATAAATAAATAAAGAATAATAAAGAAATAGCTTCGTCTGTTCCGCGCCGGTCAGCTCCGTAGTTTCACCCTCATTCAATCAATAAGTATCAATAGTTAGTAAACCTAAATAAATAAGTAAAAAAACATCCTTATTAATAAATAAACGTACTTATCGTGCAGGAACTAGGTGTGACGCGCACATCGTCCCGTCTCTCTCGCACGGGAGGCGTGAGCGCGGCCGGCGGCGGCGGCAGCGGGGCCGGGGGCGCGGGCGCGGTGGAGGCCTCCTCGGAGGAGGGCAGCCCGCCCCCCGTGCCCCGGCCCGCGCCCCCGCACCACGCGCGCCACCGCGACCCGCTGCTCAGCCCGATGCACCTGCAGTTCTCTGTCGTTGTTCAGGTGAGACCGGTTACTTGGTACGGATTATAGCTGGGTGTCGTGACTTTGTAGCACCACTAAAATCCTACTGTTTGACTATTTGTCGGCCAATAAATTGAAATCTGTTAGAGTTGTACATGGAAACAATACACTTGTAGAGTCTGAGCATCACGGCAGCCCTCCTGCCCTCCCTGCAAGCGCAGTACAAGATGGAGCACGTGCACAGCTCGGGGGTGACCGGCAATAAGGCGCACTTCACCGTCGACCTGCCTCAACACTCGCTCAGCTTCGTCACAAAACTTCAGGTCGGTGACATTTATTTATTCAGAAGCTATACATCGCTGCAAAGTTTAATCTTAATAATATAACAGCTTTTTTTTTTTTTTTTTTTTTATTTGTCCAAAATTTGTTAAACACTAAAATTGTTGTGTAACACATGTTAAAATTATACATGAAATCTGCCAAACTGCATAGCTGATGTATCGTCTCGTTGGTCGAGTGATATAACGCTCGGCTAGAGACCTGAAGGTCCTCGGTGCAATTATTGGGTCAGCCAAAGTTTCTTTGTTCAGATATGATTAAGTAACCCTCGATGTGAGAGACGGCGACAACGCACACTACATGCCAAGTTTGCATATGATATGTTTTCAGTGGATTGTGGATATTATTACTAAGAACTCACGTAGCCTATCAAATTCTTCGTTTGCCTGGACAAGATCACGTGACCGGCAACCAGCCAGTTTTAAACTCCCTCATAATAACTGCTGGGAAGATTTGACGCCGTCAAGGGAGTTAAAATAATTAGTCGTAACCTGGGCAGGTGTCGGAAGCGAACATACCGGCGGCGGCGATGGTGGCGCTGCCCGGCGTGCACGTGGCGGGCCGCGTGGCCGAGGGCGGGGACGGCCCCGGCCCCGCGCCCGGCCCCGGCCCCGGCCCGGCCCCCGACCGCGACGGGGCCGTGCTGCGCGCCGGCCGCTACCTGTCGGCCACTGCGCACATCGGCCTGTTCGAGCACACGCTCTCTACCGACCTGCTCAATCATCTGGTCTTCGTGCAGAAGGTTTTTATGAAGGTACTAACCACTGCTACAATACAGTTCATTAATACAATCACACCTAGTATGTGACGATGTGGTAGAAGGTGGTAAGCACGGCGAGCCTAGACAGACCTCTCAAATACAACCACCGTATCACACTGGGTGCTACGAATGACCCTACTACCGTGCTATGGATTTTACATGGTGTATTTTTCATTTCACATAGAATTTCATTCGAAGTACATTTAACAACACATTTAGAGTGAAAATGACGTCATTGGTCGGTTTTGTGTTATTTGCCCAAGTTTTTGTTTACTGAAGTTTGACAGTATAATTTCATTTATAGTTTACTGATCTAGTTGTTAATAAAAACGTCCTTTAGGCATAGAAAAAAAAGACATTCTAAATGGAAACAAAAACACATCGTCAAACCGACTATATTGATACTGAAATCTAAACATTGAATTATGCTCATTTCTATGTATTTCTTTAGGAAGTGAACGAAGTGGTACAAAAAGTGTACGGAGGTGAGAAACCGGTGCCTCTCTGGAACGAGGAAGAGGCCGCTACCTCGGCTCTGAGCAGGATACTGTTCTCGTTAACAATCAAAATCAAGGTAATTCTTATACCCTCTGCTCATATGACAGTATTTTATGTGGTTGAATTTTTAAGAGACAATTTATGTCTACTAAACAGTCCACAAACATCATCAACACGATATGGTACTACAATTGACGCAGTATTAACAAGGCTACTAGATTCCGTGGAATGTAAAATATATATTTCATATTTCAGCTGACATAAACCATTAATTCCAAAAATATTGAATAGTGACAACAATGGCAATAATAATGCGACCATAATTGATGAAATACGATAATTATAATAAAACCAATGATAAAATGAATAACTCATATTATTTGTATGCATGTCTATAGTAATTAAATAGTTTTTATTCAATACGGAATTTGAACTGAAGTTAAATCGAAGGCAGTAAATGCCCACTCAACACCGAACAACATTCATCAACGCTAATCCTTGTCAGCGATACCCGTCTTCCCTACTATCCAATATTGGCTACAGGCTGAACAGTCGGTCGATTGTGGTCAGCTGGTTGCGGTTGGCTAGCCGTCCTTTCCCATCCCAGAGCGTGTCACTCCCCTAGGCCACGCGCTCCTCGGTGTATCCATGGCTACTCCGATACAACTATTTAGGTACCAGTTGCTATAAACTATATCAGTTGTATCGTGGCTGATGCTTGAACGGTTGTATAGGACATGGGTCGGTCGTTGTACTGGCTGAGTGTAGTGCTTAATCATCAAATCATCATCAGCAATACGGAATTTGAACTGAAGTTGTTAATAGTAGAAATATGATGTCATATTGATGTCTCACTTCTTACCTGTGTACTCTGGTGTACACACATATTTTTTATGTATATTACAGAATAATTCATGTTTTCTTCAAATTTTCGATAATAATCATGGACGAATTTCGATCAAGGATGTAATCAAAAATTGAATTTCATCTCATAACTGTGGTGATGTCTCATACTATTATTTCTATCTTGCAGCGTATACAACTAACAGCCACAACGCCGAGCAACTCGGCAGTGAGACTTGAAACGGGTGCCGTAGAGTTCGAGATCTCAAATCGCGTACAAAACGTGCCGCAGCCGACCGAACCGCATGGAGTAAGACTCTTCGCCAGAGCTCAGGTAATATTGTAATGAATTAACCTTATGCTAGTTTCCCCATAGTATTTTTTCCTAGCAGCTATCCTCGAGTTGAAACCTTTTGACTTTCATGCCTATGTTAGTTAGAGATATAGTAGCTTATTATCAGCAAAAAAAATATTTTTTTATTGCTTCATGGAGTAAATAAACGAATTTTATCTCTTTATAATAATAATGTAAAGAGAAAAAAAATAGGAATAGGCGACAATTTTATTGATTTATAGCATTCCACTTTCTTTCCCTTTAGAATCGCGTGCCCATCAAAGATAATTGAAAGATCAAACATGAATATTTAAATAGTAGATAGTTTTATCGTGCCGCGTTTTCATCCGCGTTCCTGAGGGATCTAATAATCGGGCATAATGTACCTGCTTACCTTTTAAACGGTGAAAGGGTTTTTCAAATAGGTTCCATAGATCCGGAGATTACCCGCCGCTTACATACAAACTCACATAATTCGCTATATAATCCTAATCTCCTATAATATTATATTATATACTAAAATGCAAGAGTTTGTGTGGATGGATGGTTGTTTGTTTGCTAATCTAAAAAAGTTACGTTTTTAGATAAAACTTGGTATATAATGAAATGAAATGAAAATATTTTTATTCAAATAGGCCTTTACAAGCACTTATGAATAGTCTGACTCTAATACCGGTTCGGAAGGTTGTTTTTTACTGAGAAGAGCCGGCAATAAACTCTCTCAGCAATTACTCTTTTAAACAACAAACTTAGATTTATTACATAAAATATTATTTAGTCCCATTGACAATACCTGTGTGTTATGGCAATATTGCAGAATTATTTAACGATAATATAATATTATAAATATTTAATGAAAAAAAAATATAAACAAACTAAAGCCGACCAGCCCCCACAAGCAGCACCTGTTCACAAGTATGACGCTTGTGGCAGCCATCGCCCTCCTCGCCATATTGTAGGGAAGTGAGCGACCCGCCACACGACGCCGCCACAAGCAAAGGCATTAAAGCGAGAATGACTAACTTAAGTATAATGGCATAAATAGTTTATACCCTTGATTAACACAAGTTACTTTTTATTCTGGGAAAATTAAATATCCCTTGGGAACCCGTTTGAAACCGCGTTGGACAGCTAGTATTAGTATAGATCTAAACGTTTTCCTATGTCTGACAGGTGGACGTAAACCTGAGCCTCGGTCAGCTGATCCGTAACGCAATGTTCGAGGAAGCCGAGCCGGAGTTCCAACAATACGCCTTTTTCAATACTAGAATTGGTAAGTACGATTAAATTTTAATTGAACCTCCATCTGATGGTAAGTGTTGACCGTCTTCCTTTTTTAATGGCAAGTAGCTCGACAAACATGCAGACGATCCACCTGACATAGAAGTTTTTAAGTTTCATGAGTATCTTATAGTTTAGAATCACCGGCATCTATTAGATCTCAACGACTTAATGAGCTCTAGCTTTCAGAAGGAAGATATCGTTAATAAACTACAGCTACTGTTGAGGTACATTACATAGAAGTAGTCGATCTCTTAGTTCAAAGCATTTCCAGGGAAGTACTACCACCACACCCATTTCCCCCGTAAAGTAGTAGTGCACTTGTAATACTGCGTTTCGGTTAGAAATGTGACTAAACAACTGCACGTCTTAGGGTCAACAACACATTGGCGATGTCCCTAGTGTTGCAAATCTCCATAGGTGGTCCACCGTTTGCCTGTTTGTCGGGCCAAGTGGTATAAAAATTAAACTTAACTATTAATTCTTTATTCCAGCGATGCGCAACGCCTTCCAAGACGAGATGGTTTGCGGCGAGGACAAGGAAGTAGTCCTGATAACCCTCAAACGGCCGCTGATATACATCCAGCCGGTGGCCGTCGACAAGGCAATACTCGTGTGGCTCAACTATAAGAACGCATATGAGTACTGGAACGAGAAGCGGCTCAATTTGAACAAGGAGGTCCTTACTGCAACTCAGCAGGTCTTTGAGAAGGTGAGTTGTTTATTTGGAAACTTTTAAAAGAGGTTTTTCTGGTCCCAAAGTAAAGCTTGTGCTATGATGTCTTCTACATTATATGCTTTAGGAATACATACTTATAGATATTAGCGCCCCGGATTTGTCTGAGTGGTATAATATACACATAAATCACCTAGGAGTAAGTGGTCTGGACGGTGAAAACCGACATGTGGCGAGGTAGTCTGAGTATCTAGTTATTACACCAGCCGACCCGGGAAATATTGAAATAAGTAATATAAATATAAAGTCCAATTTTAGGACCATTTTGTATCGATTAGGTAGTTGACTCGATTATATTCAGCTCAGTACGGCATACAGGTGATTAATCGATTGGATCAACTACAGAATCGAATGGGGCAGTCGATCGGTACACGACCGCAGTTTATAACTGTGATGACCGCATCAGCATATATTTTATACAATAAAATTGTACCGATCAAACTGGCAATCATGTCAATCTTAATAATTGGAAAAATAGGTAGTGTGCCTAATATTGAAACTACATTTGAATTCTTGTCTCATCCGCGAATATCTGTTATTTAGCGAAACTTTATGCCATATTTCCTCTCCTCTTGCTCATCAACTTGCTAGTTGCGATGACAATTTTAATTACTTAGTTTCCATTAAACATTTCTAAGCGTTTCTTTCGCCTTGTGCCTGTACTAATCGGTTGGCGAACAGTTACATTAGTTAAAGATTTCCTTCGGCAGGTGTTAGAAGTAGTAGAGCTCGTCCGGTGAAGTATTGTCATCTTCTTCATTTCCGCAGTGAAGCAGTATTGCACTTGTATATAATTTTAATTGTAATATGTTTCGGTTAGAAAGGTAAAGGGACCGGTGAAATTACAGACACCTCGTCGTGACGCAGCGTTCGAGAGCCCAAACTAAGCGTGTACTCTACCCGACTAGATACGTTTTGCAATTGTATTGATTTTTAAACTGTAGTGAAATGATTTATAATATTAAAAATCCTCTATTTTCAGGTACAACTGACATCGCAAATAACAACGCCGCACCTGAGTACGTTGTTCCTACAGCTGAATGTGGATGATATCGGTATATGTCTGCCGCTCAATCAACCTCCTATGGTGAGTATAAATATCTTAGGACGTTCTTTATACACGGTTATCAGATCCCAAACTAACTGACTTTGTACTATAGAAACCAGATAGTTGATATACTATTATATTATATGTATTATACAGATATTGGGCGGAACCAGACACGTTCATCCACACAAATGTTTGTCCTTGGTGGGAATCAAACCCAAGACCAGTAGCATGTTAGTCAGGGTCTCTAACTACCGAGCAAGGCCAGAGGTGGAAGTTAGGAATAGCCAGAAATCACAGATTTCCAGTTGCTATGGCTAGCGAGGTCTTTTCAGGATATGGTACCACAAAATTTACGAAACATAAATAAAATAAATACGTTACAAAAATATACCGTACGTATATTTTATTATTTTTCAAAAAAAAATCAGAATTCAAAACCATGTATTCAGTTTAGGCCCTCGGAAGGCACTTATGAAGGTCAAATTTAAAGTTACTGAAGCTATACTCATAGTTATATAGTTTATATTCATATGTATAATAATTTATATTTCTTGGAAGACTTGCCGTACTGACATTATATATAAATGTATCTTAAATAAAAAGTTACCTAATGAGTAATGTAATTTTTTATTAAGTTATCTTCATTTTTATCCCCAAAATATTATTTATTTTTCCATATCTGTAATTATGTCGGGGGATTCAGTTTAATGGTTCAGCTTGTGGTGGCAATCTCATAAAGCCGCCGAGTGAATGTGTGCGCAGGCGTCCTGGGGCCGCGGCACGGGCACGGAGGGCGAGGGCCGCGGCGCCGTGGTGGTGACGCTGGAGAGCACGAGCATCAGCGCCTGCAGCTCGGGCGCGCTCGTCAGCAAGGGCCGCTTCGTGGGCCTCTGCTTGCGCTTCGCCGACGACTTCGAGGCCTCCCTGGACGACTGGAAGCCGCCGCCGGACGAGCCCAGCCTGAACGTGTGCTGTGTCTCCGAGGGGACGTATGAGGTGTGCAGTAGGACTACTGCCGCTAAACACACCGGTAAGTACCTAATCCAAATCCTTACTAATAAAATAATTCCGCAAGAAGTATATCTCTTTATTTTTTTACGGATTAACCGATTTAATCGACAACAGTATGTTGTATGCCGTAAAACTGTTCATCTACAAATATCATAATACAATTGGTTTTGACGTGTTTAGTTATTTTTTTATATGTCTTAAAGTTAAGAAAGGAGGGATTATTTGTCCGAGTAAAAAAATATTCAAAGAGTTTGAAGAAACTCAAGTTTATATGCTTTAATATTACTAAAAATAAAAGCTAATGGTAATAGACGGGTTATAGCAATTCATTATAACTTCTGTACCACTGTAATATGACTCTTTTCTAGAAAATGCCAAGTGGTTCCTAAACGTGTCGTGGCAGATGGAAGGCGTGGACATACATTTGGACGTCAACGTCGGCAAGCAGCTGTCGGCTTTAGGTCACACGCTCACTATGTTGACCGGTAAGACATAATTATTCTTCCATATTTAAATTGCGACTTTAGTTCAGTAGAGTTACAATGTGTTTTTGTATGGCAGGTTTCGAAGAAGAAGATCCTTTGAAGATGGACTACGAAAGCGATATGGATGATGAAGCAGATAATAGTAAAGATTCGCAGGTGAATTGAAAGAAAACAAATTAACTATGATTCAGTTTAGGGCCGCGGAGGGCACTTATAAATGTCAAATTAATCAAAGATTCCAGTGAGTACGGTTCATACAGTTATCGAGTTTATATAAAAAAAGACTGACATATTTGTCTTTTTAAATTTTCCAAATTAAATATCCCGGGACATTCTTTTCTTTACAACCGGGCCATCTGATCCCAAACTAAGCAGAGCTTGTACTATGGAAACCAGATTAGTGATGTTTGTAATACATATACACCTTTTTTTTCAAATGCATACTTAGACTATAGATATTTACGCCAATATTTATCAATATCTGCTATCTATGTGCTACATCATGCGTTGTGTCCAAAATCATGTATTGAGAAGATTATTTACCGCCTTATGTAGTAAGTACTAGACGTATACTTATTCGAATGCAATAATGCAGGAGAGCATAATCCTCCGTCGCAAGTACACGGAGCAGCTGCCCGCGTTCGTGTTCGACACGAGCCTGGACGCCAAGAAGCGCTCGAAGCTGATCGAGAAGGAGATGAACGAGCAAGCCAAGATCATCAACGACTTGCGGACCCTCGGCGCCAGCCACGCCACCGTCGAGTACGAGATGAAGCGCCTGCACGACCTGGAGGCACTCGTCTTCAAGGACTTCAGGAGGTAAGTCCCACTTTTACAAAGGACAACATTTTCTGGGACTTAGGCAATTCACACAAAATTTTCTGACTGTGTCATCTAATGTGTATGGTTAGATTTATCGAAACAGGTAACAAAAAGGGTTACTAGGCTTTTGATTTCATTATAGACAATGCACAATTTTGGTCTAATCCATCCAGTTTATACCCGGTAGAAGTGAAACATTCAGAAAACTACAGATCACATTCTCTCGCAGGCTAAATCTTAAAGATGTATATGCTTGTCTCTTTTTAGTGTCGGGTTTTCGTTTCGGCGAGTTTGAAATCACAACGGTGTTAAATAAGTTTTAAAAAATGCTACTGTACAACATTGTACGAGCTATCAGTACGTTGTCGGCTTTTCGAGTATGTGTATAAGTGATCGAGTAAACCGTGAAGTTGTTCCCCAGGGACATGATACAGAAGCTGCGGCGCCAGAGCGTCCGCGCGTCGTCCATCACGAAGGGCAAGTTGGGGCTGGGCTCCAACCGCAGCCGCTCGTTCGTGGCGCCCACGCCCTCGCCCACGCCCACGCCGCCCGGCGAGCGGCGGGACTTTGACGGGTCAGTCGTGTCGCCGCATCTACACACGAGCCCACGATTCATCAAGTTATACACTTTCTATTTTCTTTCTTATTAAAACTTTGCTTGTAGTATCTAGTAGACGCGCCAGTTGGTGGTTATAGACCCTGACTGCCATGCCACACGTCGTGGGTTCGATTTCCAGCGACAACAAATATTTGAGTTTAATTCTTACAAGGAACATTATGCCAAATCATCTTTAGTAAGTTCCAAACAAATGTCACAACAAGTCACTTATGTCGTAATAAAAATTATGAGTTACTCAATTCTTTTTTCTTCACTTAAACTAGAGTCTCCTTTCTAACATCATCCAATTAATCATTAAATGAACCATATTTCAAATGCAATAAAATAGATGTTATAAATATGTGAAATTGTTGAACGTCAAAAATTACACCATTAAACGATTTTGATGTTTATGTTCAGCGTGGTAGAGTCGAACCTTGGTATGTCCGCGTGTGGCACGGGCGACTCGGGCGAGACCCTGCTGCTGGGCGACGAGGACACTCGGCTCGCCGACATCATCGAGGGCGGTAGTTGGAGTTCCCTTGAGAGTGATCCGCTTACTGGAGAGGGTATGGGACTTAAACTGATATAGATCTTCCCTATTCTAGAGATAAATTGACGACATCAAATCTCTTCTCCAGATTACTTTAATGTTACTATCTCTGTTTCAATGTGCGCTAAGTTTTTTAGCTATTTTTATATTTAGAGAATTTCTTTCGGATAAATTATATTGTTTCATACTTCATTTTGTATTTACTCTGGCTAAGTCGGGGGGAGCTTGATATTTTCTTGGATTCAGTCCATAAAAGATATTTTCTCTCCTTAGTTTCATTTAATTTTAATATTTGTTTTAAGAGAGTAACGACCTAGACCTAATTTGAATAAAAAAAACTTGAGAGGTGTCAAGGGACACCCGGATGGAACGAAGATACGCATTGGAATTGCCCAAAACGCTGAGTTTAGGTCCAGTGTTGAGAAAAACTTGCAATCTCACGTCTTTAGTATTAGGTCTTCAAAAAAGATCAAGACTGTGCTAATAATTACTAATTATACTAATTTATAAATGGAACAGAATTTTAAATATGTTGTATGTAGCCTTTAAATAAATTATGAAAAAAACAAACCCAATAATAAACCATATCATTAAAATTTAAAAAAAAAGTGTCGTTACAACTTTTCGTATGATTTTTTTCCGTCTAGCCCCCTTTCACAACACGCGATAAGGAACTTCGTTCCAATAATTATAGTTCTGAGTATCTTACCGGTTTTCTTGATAGTTGACATTGGAACCGGTTACCTCATTCTTGTTCGTTCTGGTCCAGGTCCGTCGCGTTCGGCGTCGGTGCGCGGCCACATGTCGAGCGGGCGCGCCACGTTCCCGGGCGGCGGCGGCGGCGGCGGCGGCGGCGGCGGCGGCGGCGGCGGCGGCGGCGGGGGCGTCCAGCGGCAGAGCTCGCTGCCGGCGGCGCCCGACCACTGGCCCGACGACCTGCGCCACGTACAGCTGCGGCGCCACCACGACCGCGACCACGAGTATGTTATACTACTATAATTTTTTTGGAAAATAAACACCTAACCATATAAACTTACGTACTAGATAATAGGGTTTGAGAAGCCAGAACAGATTTCACCAGTAGTCCAGACATTTGTGTCTGGTTTCATACATCATTTTAAATATTAGTATAATAAAATAACAATGTAACAAAACTTGCATAGAATGAGAGGTTAAATTAAATTGAATTCACTAATAACTTACTTACTAATGTTATAAATGTGAAAGTCTGTCTGTTACCCCTTGGCTCCTCAGCACAGTTGATGTAATTTACACTCTCGCGGCTCACACATTCCATAAGGCATGGGATATCTTTTTATCCGTCTGCCGAAGAAATGTAATTTTTTGAAACATATTGTATATGTCATACTTTATAAAATTACAATATAACGTCCGCGAAAAAAAAATGTCAAATCTGTTTAATTTTTTTATATTGCAATTGCAAAAAGCTACCACAACTTAAGGCATATAATTAAATGTCTAAAAGAAATGAATGTGTTTAGGGTACCGCCATCCGAAGGCCAGAGTTCAGAAAGTAAGCAGAGCAAGGCGAAGACAACGGAACCCAACATTGACTTCGAACTGGACGTCAAAGTGTACATCAATAGCGGGAAGTGTGTACTACACACTAAGGAACCCAGCCGAGATGATGACATGAAAATGTGAGTCTTGCGTATTATCTTATGTACCTTTTAAATATAATAAAGTGATGGTGACGGTATTTTCCCAAACAAATCATTCGATTTCAATAATTATTCCACTGATAGAAAACTACACAACTCCCAAGTGATGTATGTTATAATTCCAGGTTACATTAGATCCCTTAGAACGTGGACGAAATGGGACGGTAGCAAGTGTTTAAATAATACGATTCTTAGCCATATTAAGCGTATTTTTGTGGCTTTGTCTCTCATATTCTAAAACATGGTTTATAATCCTACTAATATTATAATTGCGAAAGTTTGTAACTCTTTCACGTAAAATCTATCAAACGGATTTGGATGAAACTTGGCATATGTATAGAAAATGCCCTGGAATAACTAATAGGATACTTTATGTGTCTAGAAAATGTTACATGCCCAGGGAACGCGGGTGAAACCGCGGGGGATAGCTAGTCATAAACAAACACAAGCTTATTTTGCTATGCCTGCATAATTAGCTTGGTCAATATCCTTTTTAGGCGATGAATTTTAGGTCGGAGTATAATAAGATTAAATAGAAACATATGACTATGTAACAAGCAATTGAACATCATGCTTTTTAGGGTAACGTTTACTTATTTCTATAATATATTCAATATATGACAAGCATCAAGCATGATCAGTTTTTAAATGTCAATCAATGAGTCAAAGATCCTTTAAACTATTGATTTATTACACACATATTATTTATACATAAAATGCAGTCTTATGTTGGTCATACTTGAAGTTTTCCCACTGTACATCACAAATAACCATAAATGAGTTAGTTTCAGTCTTTAATTCCGTCCTTCCTGTGGAGAGTAGTAATAGAGTGTGTAATTATCTTGTGCAGCGGCACCCGCATGCGCGTGGGCAGGTCCGCGTCCGGCGGGCTGGCGGAGACGGGGCTGGTGGGCGTGGGGCTGGGCGTGGGCGCGGGGGCGGGCGTGGGCGTGGGCGTGGCGGGCGGGTCGGCGGGCTCGCCGCCGGGCGCGCGGCGCAACAAGGCGGCCCACGCGCGCCACCAGCCCGTCCTCGACCTCACCGTGTTCCGCGTGCCCGGCCTCGACCTCAAGGTACCACTCACCTGTACGACCCGTGTCAGGGGCCGTGATATTAAAAGCTTACACGAATAAGTAGTTTGTGTAATATCACTATTCTTATTTCAAACATTTTCTACGTAAGAATTTTTCCAAAATTAATAATTTTACTCACAAGTTTGAAATGCCTCGTACATAGTTTATTATCATACATTATAACGTTTTGTATTGTAGTGTCTTTTTGCTGTATGAATAACTTTATTATAAAATAGCATAAAAACTATCAGTAAACTCCACCCTCTTCCATCCCTGGTGTTGTGTGCCACCATGGGTTACAACCCTTTCTACAGAGATGTGGTACTTAAACACAAGTTTGTCCATATTACCATGAAATATCATAGCGTAATAAAGAGCATGTAATTACCTGACACCACAATTGTTTTATTCAATCTTAGTGATTCTTTTCTGAATTTAACTACCTCACTAACATTAGCCTTACATTGACAGGTTCACTACGAGTCCAAAACGCTGCCCGAAGAGGCAACCTCCCCACAAACAGGGCACACCTTCCCGCTCCACCTGCCGTCGCGCAAGGTGGGCATCAAGAAGGCCGCGCTGTTCGCCTGGATCACGCTGCAGAGCATCCCCGAGGAGACCATCATCAGTCCCCACATACTGGAGTTCCTGGAACAGACGTTGGAGCCGATACCCACAAAGGCTTCGTTCTCTACACCAACACCTGGTGAGTTTGTTGTTCATATTTCAATATACTGTTAAACATTGAGCTTTAAAAGATCTTAAAAAAATTCAACAAGTAAAATTAATGTAGTTTATGAATTAAGTTCGAATTTTGGTTATGTATCCTTTACACTACCTTTCATTTATCACTACATAGTACAAAAAAAGTCGCTTCCGCTGTCCCTATATCCCTATGTATGCTTAAATCATTAAAACTACGCAACGGATTTTGATGCGGTTTTTTTTAATAGATAGAGTGATTCAAGAGGAAAGTTTATATGTATAATACATGCATAATATAGTAGAGAAAAGGCGAGAATTTAAATGAATTGACATGAAATGAGCGCGTTAGTCAGTTTGTCCGACAGAGAGTTGAGACATTACAGTCCTCCGGAACGCGGGTGAAACCGCGGGGGTCAGCTAGTTAATTATTAAATTACAAATGGAACTCTGTTCACTCAGATAGTCTAAATCTTATAAATGTTACTCTCCATTTAGTGTCGCTTTTTCATTTAATCAAGTCTCAAATCACAGCGGTGCTAAAGAAGTTTTCATTAAAAAACAAAAATTATGGACATATGACGATGGTCAAACTTAATAAATATTAAAACAACCGTCGCAGTTGGTACTGTGTTTATCATGTTTGGTTTCGTTTGGTCAGAAGCGGAGAGCGGGTCGCGGTCGCGGTCGGCGGAGGGCGGCTCGTACGGGCAGTACGTGTATGCGTCGTTCCCGGTGGACGTGATCGTGCAGTTCCACATGCAGCCCAGCACCTTCCGCTTCAGCTGCCTGCCGGCCTCGCGTGTCGAGTGCCTGCTGCAGCTGCCCAGCCTGCAGATCGTCTTCAGCTCCAAGAGGGCTGGCGACGAGTTAGTATATATTATACACCTTAGGAAAAACATTATTTTAGTTTAGTCCCAACAGGGCACTTGTAAAGGCCCTGATGTTACCACCAGTACAGAGCTCAGCCGGCCGTTTAAATATTGACTTTTGAAAATAACATGGAAGAAAGAACTGTATTGCCCTACAATTAAGTTAATTATATAAATTAAAATTGATAGGGTGCTAGATTACAGGTTAGGTTTTATAGTTAAAATCACCTGAGAAGATAGCCTTATATACATACTTATATACAAATTGTGAAATCCAAAATTTGACATAATTTATTTAATTAATAAATTAATTTAATGAAATTTACATTTATTCGCTACCCAATTTGACCAAACAAATAATAAACTATCCTATACTATCAAATAAATTTTCTTAAACGTTACTTAAACTATTATTCTCCAGAGAAATGGCAGAACCAGCAGTAGCTATGGGAGGTCTCAGCGTCACGGGTTGTCTGGCTGACTTCTCAGTGTACATCTTCCATCCGTACGGCGGCAAGAAGTCGAGTCTCAAAGAAGCTCAGTGGTCCCCGCTCTCGGACACTGAGAGGAAGGACTCGCTCAGTATCAACGTGGAGTTTGTCAAGTTCCATCTGTCAAGGTCCAGGAAACTTGACTTTCAGACAGACCAGGACCAGTCGAAGGCTACCGTTAGATTTTCAAGTAAGTAGTCATTATATCCGTGCCAGGCGTGAATAATTAGGTAAATAAGTTGACTAGCATATATTTTTTTTCATTATAGGAGGCATTAGGGTTGTTTAATTTCTTTATGATAAATACAGTAATTCCTAGACTTATGTTGCGTGAAATTCCAATCAAATTATTTATTTATCCTCACTTACAACTACTTTTACAGGATACTTACCTTATACAGTAGTGTCGACAACTTATTTTCTATATTTTAATTTGTAATTAAGAATCATTAAGATAGAATCGAACCCTTCGGTTCTTAACTGAGCTTTATACTGCTCGGTCGCCTTAGTAATATCTATCTTATTTGACGGCCAAAATGATAACCTTTGAATCGATGTAGTTTTTTGGTAATAAAATTTAATCTGTACTGATTTTGGATCTGTATCTATAAATTGAGCCTGTAAATATGGTAAACTATGTCCCCAGCAATCGTGGACGTGGGCTCGGCGTGGTTCAAGTACGACATGCGGCGGCTCGGGGAAATCCTGGCGTTCCCCAAGGCGTGGTACCGCCGCACCATCGTGCGCCGCATGTTCCTCGGCGACCTCAGCCTCGACCACCCGCCGCGCCCCCACCCGCCGCCGCCACACCCGCCACACCCGCCACACCCGCCACACCCGCCACACCCGCCACACCCGCCACCGCATCACGGGTATATTATTTTTATATTATCATCATCATATCAGCTCAGGTATGTTCAATGCTTAACATAGGCCTCCCCCTTGGCTTTCCATCTCGAACGGTCGTGAGCCGCCTGCATCCAGCGGCTTACAACGACTGACCAGATCGTCGGTCCACTGTTTTTTTTATACCACTTGGGCTGACAAACAAGCAGACGGTCCACCTGATGGTAAGTGGTCACCGCTGCCTATGGACATTTGCAACACTAGGGGCATCGCCAATGCGTTGTCGATCCTGAGACGTGAAGTTGGTAAGTCTCATGTGCCTGTATTTACACCGACCCCCTTACCGAAACACAGTAATACAAGTGCACTACTGCTTCACGGCAGAAATAGGTAAGGTGTTAGTACTTCCCCGGACGAACTCTGCACTAAGAGATCTATATATTATAATTTTTTTTTTATTTATGTAATGGGTTTGCTTACGTATATTACATGAGTTGATAACTTCCCATCATCTCACTTCAGCCATATTTGATATACAACATTACACATACATTAAATATAGGTATATTAAACATTTAAGTGGCCATCATACGGTCCGTTTGTTTTGTAGCCCTTACATATCATGGTTTATTAGTGTGAAGTAAATTTATACAATTGCTTTTATTTATTTTTTCAGCCCTACAAGCAACAATGTACCTATATCCCCAGTATTACCACAGAGAGAGAAAACAAAGACTGTTGATCATCAAAAATCCAAAGGTGAGTGTTGTCATTTAAGCTCTTTCCATGTGTAATTGTGGCATTTTTCTATTTAACTTCTTACTAAATGCAATAGTTTCTGTTTCTGTAGGTATGTTTGTTTGGGAATTGCAATTTAACCCATGATAAAACCGTTACAAATATAAAACACTTGTTGCCCCAGCCCAAATTGCCCTGCAATTTCACTCGCAACCTGGAGGAACCTTTATATTATCTTGGGATATAATGTGATAAAATGCTATATGTTATTTCAGTGCATGCTGTATCTTTATGATAACTTATCCATATTCGTTCGGTACTTTTTGCGTGGAAGAGGAACAAACATCCACACATCCTCACAGACATGTTTCAGTAATTTATTTTATTTATAAAAGAAATATGATATGTAATTAAATTATATGACAAAAAAATATAACTTTTATTTATCTGTAGATAGTAAAAATGCGGTCCCAGCGATGGGCGCCGCGTGGGAGACGCTGGTGCTGTTCGCGGTCAACTTCACCCGGCTCAACGTGCACATGAATATGGGCAACGTCATGGGGAATGTCAGGTTGGTAAATATGTATTGACAAAAATAGCTATTTATATATTACTGGTCGCATAGCGATCGAAATTCGACCGTAATTCTATATAATAATATATTTTGAGTATGAACTTTATTGAGGTTTTTCTGTCTGAGTATGTATATAACCTTTATGATCATTGCTTGATCTTATTTGAATTCTCTGTTTGACATTAACTGTATGGGCGTCAGCTGTTTATATTGTAAACTATGTGTGTGAGTCAAACGTATGGAAGTGTGTGTAATGTTTATTTTAATTAATTTAATGTGTTTGTAACAATATTTTTTTTTATTTATTTTTTTCTTTTTAAATTTCTATGGACTCTTAGTACTCTTTGAAGATTCTACGATCAATTATTTTAAGATCAATTGTATTGTGTTTTTAAAAATTAGCATCTTTAACAATAAATATTTTAAAATTGAAGCTTTCTGCACTCCTTCTCCATATAAACTTTAATTATGTCAAATCTCAGTCCCCTCCGTGTGCGCAATATGCGTATAAAGGAGTCTTAAGTTTTCGCATCACGTTTTAATATAAAGATACTAGCTGACTCGCCAGACATTGTTCTGCCCAGTAAACTAAGCTATGAAATAAACTAACTTAAACACAACGCGTCGCGTTTATGGAACTCAATCGCAGAGCCACCTAGCCAGTCTAATTATGAATTAAAACCATTCTCGAATCAACTGAATAACACACACAAAATCAAAAGTTTGTGAAGATGGAGGGTTTGGATGTTTCTTTCTCTTGCACGCTAAAACTTAAGTTTATATTACACATCTAGTTTATATCCTAGTTACCAAAGTTATGTTTTATCCTGGAAAAAATTTACATCCTTCGGAAACGCGAGTGATACCACGGGGGACAGCTATTATTCAATTCAACATTGAAAACCATTTATTCAGTTTAGGCCTTTGGAGGGCACTTATGAAGGTCAAATTTAAAGTTTCTGAAGCTACGACCGGTTCGGAAGTCAGCCTTCAACTGAGAAGAACCGGCAAGAAACTCAGCAAGGTTACATTCTTTTTTATTTGTTATATAAATTTTAATCTATTCTGACTTTTTGGCTATTTTATAATTTCAATTTTACATAATTTTATATTTAACAATTACAAAATACTTATTATAGGTATCATTAAAAAACAAAACAAAAAAAAAATATGACAAGACTACAAAATAGAAAATAACAATAATTAGGTACTTACAACTTAAATAAGAGATTTAGAGGTGCACTGTGCAGAGAGCAGCTATTTCCATACATTTTTATCTTCAATATAATGAACTACCTTGTAATACGCTTTTTCTTTCAAAACTTTCCTAATATAATTTTTAAATTTATGATCAGACATTTTGGTTATTGAAAGCGGTATCTTATTATAAAATCGAACACAATTACCAAGAAATGACTTGTTAACTTTAGTTAGTCTAAAATATGGAACAACTAACTTCTCCCTTTGTCTTGTATTTATACTAAGAGTATCTAATTTTGACTCAATTATATATATTATTATTTTATTATATATTCAATAACTACTCATAAAGTCAATACCACCGAGCTATCATCGCCTTAACCATCTCATTGGCCCCCCAGCTGGCAGAGCCGCGACTTCAAGTGCACCGGGCGGCTGAGCATCGGCAGCACCGGGCACCGCAACATGCTGGTGGCGCTGGCGCTGGCGGGCTCCTCGCTGGACGCGCGCGGCGGCATCGTCGGCGGCGCCATCTCGCTCTCCTCCATACACACATACGGTATGCAACTGTGCCAATGTTCAAAGCTATTCATTCAGTTTAGGCCCAATTTCTTTTTCAATCTCAAAAATGATGTACCAAACGGTGCACATTATTTCTTTATTATAAAAATCTCCTGGATCAACGCATGCTACGCGCAATACACATGTGCTAGACAGTTAGCTAAAGCCGCAAACAAACTTATATAAACCGTATTGTTATTTATGAATGATAGTTTATTATGTAAGTTGTAGTAGAAAAATCAATCAAAATAAAGGCCTGTTTTTTCTAAATACATACTTAAATAGATATTTACCCAGACACAGAACAAACATGTTCATGCGCACAAATGTTTGTCCTAGGTGGGAATCAAACCCGCGACCTGCGGCTCGGCAGTCAGGGTCGCATGTCAACTGGCTCGTCAAAGAATATCATAAAATAATAAGCGTTTATTGCGTTTGTAATAGATAGCATCTCTTGATCTAATGATTTATTTTATGATGATGTATCTTATAATATTTAAATGTGATGTGTCTTTAGTTATGTGTAAGCGATGTATGGATTGTAGGGAAACAATCTATTTATTAAATACTAGCGATTTCTCTGGCTTTGCCTGAGTGGGATAATATAAATGTACTAGCTGTGCCGACAGACGTTGTCCTGTCGAAGTAAGCCCATACAAAAGTGCCATAAAAATCTCATTGCGAACTCGCGTTGAGATCACTCGCCTCGCTTTGAACTCGTACGCAAATCGCCAGTGGGATAAGGCCCTAAATGATGTTGAAATCCGAATCCAAATCTATTGCGTTGTAAAAGATAGAAGCGAACATTCACACAGACATAAATAGTGACTTTGTCTTATACAGTATACAGATACAGGATATAGTTAGTGTAAAGATGTTTGCTTAAACAGAATTCTAACATAAAATTGTTCCAAAAGTGTTATTTTGGAGATATGACAATCAGTAAACACTGCAGAATGCATTGAAATATTAATACGTAAGTATTTAACTGGCCTGTTGGCTTGGTGGGAAGAGACCCTGACTGCTACGCCGCAGGGCGTGGGTTCGATTCGCACTCCTGACCATGATTTGTGTTTACATTCTATTATTATTTTTTATTACAACATTAACATGTATGTTTGTTCTGTGCTTGGCTATAAATCTATTTATGTAAATTCAAATTCAAATATTTTTATTCAAATAGGCCTTTACAAGCACTTATGAATAGTTGGTAGTATGGTTCGGAAGTATGTATGTATGTAGTATATCAGTTAACTGGTTACCATACTACAAGCTCTGCTTCGTTTCTGATTAGATCTAGATCATTAGGGATCAGATAGCTGGGATAATTAACTATTATTATTACATAGCAGCAATTTTGCGTGGAGCGAGTGCAGACTTATGGCTGAAAATAATATTCGATCCCTATTCAAACTCAGGTGTTTTGTCGATTTTTAACATAATCGGTTTTAAATTAATATTCGTTTCCTATCCAAACTCAGGGCTGCAGTAGATTTTTGACATAATCGGTTTTTAATTAATATTCGTTTCCTGTCCAAACTCAGGGTTGTTGTAGATTTTTGACATAATCGGTTATTAATTAATATTCGTTTCCTATCCAAACTCAGGGTTGCTGTCGATTTTTGACATTATCGGTTTTTAATTAATATTTATGACATAATCGGTTTTTAATTAATATTCGTTTCCTGTCCAAACTCAGGGTTGTTGTAGATTTTTGACATAATCGGTTATTAATTAATATTCGTTTCCTATCCAAACTCAGGGTTGCTGTCGATTTTTGACATTATCGGTTTTTAATTAATATTCGATCCCTATCCAAACTTCGAATTGATGTCGATGTCTGACATTATCGTTTTTAATTTTTGTAAAAAAATGTGTGCATTACTCAAGCGGTAGAATACTATATGTCTCATTCTCGCGCAGGCAAAAGATCATATGGATGCATATGTTTGTTTCTTTTTCGTGTCGCATTTGGTTTTATCGAGTTTCATATCACAACGGTGCTGCAGTTATATATTCTTTTTTTTGGGACTCTTGCCGGCTAAAACTCCAAAGTGGTCGCCATCTGCTTTACAGAGGGTTGTAGGATTCTCCGTTTACGGGTAACGCTTCTGTTGCTCGTCTCGGGTGGGCATAATTTGGGGTGAACGAGACATGACTATGTCTCAGTGGCGTTTTCTGTCTGTGCGGGATCGGCTCACTACCGATCTCGCTCATTGGCCTCCTTCAAGGCCATGATTTTATTTTTTAATTATATTTATTTTTAATACCGGTTATGGGTGAGACCCAGGTAGTTATTCGGTTTTTCACACCGCCCACGCCGGCAAGATAATCAGACTCAGTAAGTCTTATTTCGACTCAAGGCGTAAAAAGGACATTAAATCAATGATTTTGGATAGGAACTGAATATAAGTTTTGATTGCAAGTCGTGCGGTGTGGGTTGTGTGTGTACTGAGGTGTGTGCGTGTGTGTAGTGCACATCGAGGAGGAGCCGGGCTGCAACCCGGGACACGTGTGCGGGGTGCGGCTGGCGGCGCTGGAGCTGCGCCTCGAGTACATGGGCACGCCCGTCCTGCTCGCTCGCGTGTCCGCCCTGCGCGCGCGCCTCACGGACGAGTGGCTCGCGCGACACGACCACGCGCCGGGGCCGCGCCCGCCGCACCGACCCACCACCAGGTAACTGACTCTACCTACTCGCTCGCGTGTCCGCCCTGACAGATTTATTAGTTAAGGTCGAGTACTATAAAGTACTTTACGACCATCCTCCTTCCTACATCTTGAGGGCTTACCACATACGGCCACACCATCACGTAACATGGTAAGATTATGGTCAGAAACAAGCCTATAAGTAGAAAAAGGGATGGATTCATCTACTCCGTCTCTTTTTTCTCATTTATATTTATTCATTCCTCACGATATTTCTCTTAACAAGAAACAGATTGTAAATTTTGTGTTCACGCTCTGCCACGGTACTCCCACAGGGCTGTAATTGCCTTTAAACGTGTTATTTATTTGATATCAAGTAGCCAGGCATAGAGGCAGATAGTCCACCTAATAGTAAGTGGTCACCGCCACCTATAGACATTTGCGACACCAAGAACATCGCAACACGTTGTCAACCCTGAGCCGTGAAATTGATAAGTCTTATGTGCCTGTAATTTCAACGGCCCCCTTAAAATATGTCCCTCAGGCCAGCAATAATCCTTACCCACGGCAAACTGAGTTGGCATCAGCTGCAGATCCTAATGAGCCGCAGTACTACCCCCGACCTGCTTAAGATGCAGCTCAAGCTGGAGGAGTTCTTCACGCAGCAGTTCAAGTCTAGCAAGCGCGTGTTCAGCTCGCTGCATCCCAACTACACCAACGCGCGGAGGGACAGGAGAGAACGTGAGTATTTTCTTTTTTCTGGCTTAAAATAATCTTTTTAAGTATACCTGTGACCTTCGTGAGCACGGAATTAATAATTAAAATATAAAATGTAGAGAAACAAAAATTTATTTGTCAAAAAAACATATGGCAATAGCGCAAATCACAAGAAACTTAACTTCATGAATCCATAGAGCCCTCGGCGAATGCCATGTACAAACTTTATGTAACAAACCTCTTTAGTTCACTTTTAACTACATATTTAATAATCATATACGATCGTGGGATAAGACAGGAAGAGGAATGAACGCGTCGCAATACCTATGTGGCACTTGTAATACCAGAAGTAATATTTCCCTGCATCTATCCAACCGAAGCACAGTAATACAAGTGATATATGGTAATAAATATTCATTATCGGACTAAATCTCCGCTAACATATCTACGTTTTTTATTTTTTTATTTATTTCTTTTTACATTTTCTTCATTCATTCATTCATTTATGTACTTTAAAGATTCTACGATAAATTATTTTAAGATATATTGTATTGTGTTTTTATAGACGCGCTTGCTCAGCTCGTTGTTTTGAACTGAGGCTAAAGATAACTACTTTATTGACTTTCAATCAATAGGTACTAATGGACGTTAATTAAAAGTAAAGGAAGAAAAAAAATCTTTATTATTTTTGTTTTTCAACGTATATTACACAACAACATAAAAAATAAACTTCATAAAACTAAATTATTATTAGAGTGCAAATATAAGTGAATGCGAACACAGCGTGCTATTAAGACTTAATTAATGAGAGAAACTCTGGTATTGGTGTCCCAGCGGCCCCGCAACCGACGACGTCGGGCGAGCCCCAGCAGCAACAGCAGCAGCACCAGGAGCTGCGGCACCACCGGCACTGGCAGAAGGTGTTGCGTCTTATCTCAGGAATGCAACTGTCCACGCTGCCCACACCATTGCCGGCAAACGGTTAGTTTTGCTCCTTTGTAGTTTAGTTGGGCTAATTGGCCAGGAAGCTACTATATCGCCGGTTTCCCCACCCAGGTCGGACATTTGTGTGCATGGAATATTCAACCTACATATCGCACCCTCAGTACGATAAGGTCTTAACTCACAATTTTGCGAAATGAAGTTACGATCATAGAGAGACTAAACAATGTACGCTCTATCCCATGAATAGTAAAACATAGTCAATTTAATGATAGAATAAGCATACCGATACTTCAGCCTCTTTAACACCGGGACTCACCCTTCCCGCTCAGGAGATGCGTTCAGGAGCATTAAGCTATTGTTTTCGCAACTAGGTATAACAACGCTTTTCATAAAAATCTTTTTTGTAGGAACTGTACTCGGCGGCACGATGGAGCTTCACGGCACGAACATATCGCTTGCATGTTTCCATGGCAACAGCTTCAAGTCCAAGTCTTGGGCGCTGTTCAGCCTCAAGGACCCTTGCATCAGCTTCGCCACTGAGGCGCAGCAGGCGGCTAAGGATGATGGTAAGTGTAAATATTATAAATTAGTGTTTTTCATTTGGGTTCGATTCCTGTGTGGTACGAGACGCTAATAACGTTCACTTACATAGGAGTGATCATTTTTAGTCCGGGATCGGTAATGTTTTCGATAAACGGCGACAAGATATGTCACATTGGAACCTATGTACTTAAACTCTTTTAAGAGTTAAACGGGCCCTATTGACAGCTAAAGGTGTAATTAAAAAAAACATCGACGAAACTCAAGAGTGCAACAAGAATTACAGATGAATCAATAATCCCCAGGTGACCTGGAGGTGCACGTGGTCCAGAGCCTGACGGCCAGCCTGGGCAGCACGCCCCCCGGCGGCGGCGGGCCCGGGGGGGGAGGGGGGGGAGGGGGGCACCAGTCCATGGCCACGGTGTGTCGCATGACGCGCGCGCTGCTGTTCCCGCCACAGTTCAAGACCCTGCAGGAGTGGTTCCACTACGCCTTCGCTAACAGTGAGATCGACGGTCAGTACTTCACTTCCATAGTATATGTAGTTTATAATTAATCTGGTTTCCATAGGAACAGCTCTGCTTAGTTTGGGATCGAAAGGCCCTGTGTAAAGAATGTCCCGAAATATTTATTAATTATTCATTTATCTCCCGCAGCAATCGAACAGTTCCCGTCACTGGAGAAAGAAACACCGACCGGCGGAAACACGAACAGCACCGAGCGAGACAAGGAACGCAACAGCACCGGCAGCGGAACCAGCGCCAGCTCCGCCGCCAACGCCAGCACCAGCGCCAACACCAACACCAACGAGCGCAAGGGCGCGGGCGCGGACAAGCACGTGCGGGAGGTGATCTTCGCGCTGCCCTCGCTGCAGCTGCATCTCAGGACACAGCATCTGCAGACCACGCACACGCCTACCGAAAATGGTACTATCATTGTATAATAAACCAAATTGATTGACGTCGTTTTGTAATCGAATAATATTGAGATTAAATCGTTACGTTGTCTTTTATAGATGAGAAACCGGTGGTCGAGTGCAGCTTCATCACCGAGTTCGAGGACCACATATTCGTGTCGGTGGACGCGGAGGCGTTCCTGTTCCTTCACGATCTCATATCTTCGTACATCAAGGAGAAGGACCGACTCGTGAGTGTTATTCTAATCTCGCTAATGAATGTATGAACGGATTTTTTATTACATTTTCTGTCCTATCCTGCTAATAGTACTGTCCTACTAATACTATAAATACGGAAGTTTCTGAGGCCATCCTCATATATACATCAGATATTATACATCCATATGTATAATACGGATATTTGTTACTCTTCACGCAACTCTTTCTCATATGGTTTTACCCACGTTCCCGAAGGATTGTACATTTTCCCGGGATAAAAGGTGTCCTATATGTTATTCCAGGGGATACTCTACCTATGTGCCAAGTTGGGTCGAAATCCGTCCAGTAGTTTTTGCGTGAAAGAGTAACAAACATCCATCAATCCTCACAAATTTTCCCATTTATAATATTAGTAGGATTATCATGAGGTATTTTTATTGGCCGGGAGCGCGAATATAACTGGTTTTGAACATGTCCAGATGCCGGGCGGCCCCCGCGCGGCGTGGGGGGAGGGGGGCCGGGGGGCGCGGGGCGGGGGCGCCGAGCCCGACGCGCTCGTCGACACGCAAGACTACCGGGACTACCACTGCATCACGTGGCACCTCGAGCCCACCGTCAGGTAATGCTGCTCATGTCACTTACCGGATACAATATCCGAATTGAAGTAAATAACTAAATATTAAGATCCTGGCACATTCTTTACACACAGTGATCTGATCCCATAACAAGCAGAGCTCATTCAATGGAAACCAGATAACTGATGTTCATAAACAAATTGTTCTCTCCCTAATTATACTTATATGCATAATATATTTACACTGAGACACCTGATTTCCTGGTTGGAAATCTAAACCACGACTTCTGGCTTCCAACCAAGGTTACTTACCACCGAGCCAACCAGCTCATCAAACCGCTAGTTGAATGTATATCAACATATATTATCTACATGGCAGGTTACTGTCGTGGGCCGGCAAGTCCATCGAGCCGTACGGCGTGGACTACATCCTGCAGAAGCTCGGCTTCAGCCACGCGCGCACCACCATCCCCAAGTGGCTGCAGCGCGGCACCCTGGACCCGCTCGACAAGCTGCTGGCGCTGGCGCTGCTCCGGCTCGTCGCCATTGTACCACATAACTCTCACCACTAGACCACACCACACCACAACACGGCACGACGGCTACTAATCGTTTCCTATATCATTTTGAGTAAATCTAAATAAATAGCTGTCTCAAAACGTTCTGCCTTTACCGATAGGTGGCGCTGTAGTTGAGTTATTAGCACAACGCTACCTACCTATATGTTATGTATTTTGATAGAAGGCGTTATCGGATATAGCTATAAACGCCTCGACAAAACGAGTATACTCGTATTGTGTGATTACCTACATTGGTCAAGTTACATGTTACACGACCACTGCCAGTTACCAACGATTATAAAGAGAATAATTTAGTTGATGTTCCATCCAATAAAGATTAATAGTACACCACTGAAATGAATAGTAACTTTTTAAATTGCCTCTCAAGGCTGTAAAAAGTTTTGTTTTGAGTTTGTGATAGTGTTCATTTACATGACTTGAACATAATAACTTGACACTGGCAAGAAGTAAGTCCTAGTCCTCAATTGCCATAGTTAGAACGAACAAGAGCGGTCGTCCTCTTCACGTAGAATTTTTTGGCAGATGTAACTTTCAGCGATGTCTCGCTATCTCCCTCTGTTGGAGCACTTAGGATATGTTGCCCTCGATGCACAACAAGACACTATTGAATTTTGATTCCTGATTGATAGATGCAGAATAGGAAGTTTGGTAATATTAATACGAAACCCTGTCCACGTTTCTCTTCTCTCTACTGTAAGTGATAAACACAAGAGTTCGCACGATGCAGCTCTATATATATCATGTCTCTACATAGAACTCTTTGACTAATGTGATAGTTGTTGACTTCTTAGCTGTCTTCTAAGATGGGTGTATTTTCTGGTTAAATTCAATAGTCCGGTCAAACGAAAGTGACCCCTCCAGTACACTCAATAGGGTTGTACAAAATTGGCCAAATTCATTTGTGATTTTCAATTCCATAGTTTGTTTTATGGACAAAATAAAAAGGAAGTAAACATCCATTTTGTGCAGTACAATGTTAATAATGAGATTAGAGTACCGTTAGAAAACAACTATTAATAATATTCTAATATAATTAATGAAAACTATTGTCCCAGATTTTACCTAAAAACCTCTATTTACTTTACAATTCTCTGTTTTCTTCAAAACTACTTGTGTTAAGTTACATTCATAAGTCGTTCCCATTCAATGTTCATTCTACTATATAATGTTATGATGAAATTATATCAATAGATTAGTAAATAAATATAATCAAATCGATGTAAAATAGAATTTAAATAATATGGTGCGTATGAGACATGTCAGATAATTATGACGTTTTCAATTTAGGTTATAGACAGAAACTTTTAAGTTTTCAAGACACCGTAGTCAATTTATTGAAGCTTTGTCAATATCCTTTAAATTTGGCTTTAATTTAAAAACGTTTATATAATTTTAAAATAAGCGTACATTTGTTCGCAAATGTAAAAATGGGATAGTTTCGGCAGTTCGCGGTGGAAGAAACGTTTTTATTACAATATAGATATTATAAGCGGTGTAAAGAATTGAGTAGGGTTATTGGACGTGATTCATATTTTGTTTATTATCGCGTTTTATAGACTGATGTTTAAAGTATCGGTGAAAGTACAATTTTATTTCTCTACATATTTTTAATTTCCTATTCGTCCATTTTATTTCATGATTAATTGAGGTGAATGCTTATTTGTGTACACTATTTTATATATTGTATTTATTGTTTTATTTAGTTAAGTAGACAATTTGTAAAGGTGTATATTTTAATCATAGATGTTAGATAGTATTTTTGTGAGAGGGATCAATGTGTATTATCTATTTACGTATAGGAATGGTGTTAAATGGTATATTTTGTATAGTTCATTGGTAGATTACTTTCTCATCGGAAAACTAACTATCCTAGTTGACAAAATGATACCCAAAAGGCCTAATATAAACAGCATATTTTATTTTTCTTACTTATCCTGTATTATATAAAATGAAAATATTTACCCAATGTCGTAGCTTTAATATCTTTTGTCTATCTTCGGGGATGGGCGTCAATATATTTATTTAAATATTAGTGAGAGTTCGCATTTGTCCCTGTTAAGTATTGCAATTTAAAATGGTATTGTTATAGTTTTGTTTACGGGACATTAATCTATATGTACCTGTTTAAAAAGTTGGTAGCTAATTTATTATAACTATATTTTTTTTGTGAGGAAGAAGTATACTGTGATTGTTATGGGGTAGTTAGAGCGAACGGCCAGTGAGTGGCAAATGTCTTGTTATATTCATTTGAGTAGATGACAAGTACTTCGGCAAGTACCTTTTGCACGATTATCACAAATTGTAATGTTATTAAGGTTTAGTTTAGATTGTCAAATAAATTTTTGGAAAACCCATAATTCATTTAGAAGTTTCTGTCGTGCTACATGAATATGGATCTAGATATCTTATTAAATCCAGTGATTGGATTCAGACACCAAACAAATATCTAAAGATTTCTTTGACAATGTAATGGAATAATAAAAACTAAGTTCGTTTAGTTTTTTTTAATATAATTTGCAATATAATGTATTATTTTGTATAGTAATGTAAAAGGCGCGTGTAGCGTAGTTAGAATTGTAAATTGGGCTTTATTATGCTACGTACTGATTATATTTTTATTATTATTGTATAACGGTGATTTGTACATAATGTATGTGATATGTAATCAATAAATTATTAAATGATAAAATTTAAAATTATATTTTTTAATACCTTTAGAGTAAATATTACTGGTTTCCATAGACCAAGCAGACTTTGGGATCAGATGACCGATGTAAAGAATGTCTATATTACTGTATACTAAATTAAATAGAATTTTTTTTATAAAGGTGCATAATACGGTATATAAAAGTATGGATTTTTTTAAATGCTAGGTAAAGTGAGAGGAAGAGGTGCTCAAACAGATTTAAAAAGAAACACTTAATAGCAAAATAATTTTTATATAAATGAAAATTCTTAAACCAAAAACATTACACGATTACATCATGATATTTGTGTAAAATTAAAGATTATTTAATACTAACCATAGCACGGATATTTGATGACAAGTACAATGACCATGGTTTTGCAGATTTCAGCACAAATGAGATGTGATTTATATTTATGCAGTAAAACTTGGTTGACGCTGTCCTGCCTGTGTTTATTATTTCTCAACATCGATGGAACGGTTTACAAGTTGACCATCTAATGATGAGTTATAGTCAAATGAAGAACGTATAAACCATCTTCATTAAAAATACAAATACAAAAAAATATATTTGCCACCTCTCATGATGAGCGATTAATCTGTGTTGGAGTTTATCAATCTCATTCCGTAATCTATTTACTAGTATATTTTGTCTTTATTATAATAAATCTGTCGTGTCCACACTTTGAACTGCTAAAAACTGATTGTAGCATGCTGTAGAAAGGTTAACAGAGTTCACACTATTTTTGAAAACTTGTTTCAACACAAATCTCCGAAACTACAAGACGTATCATTTTGAATTTTTTACAGATCCAAATCGACACACGATTAAGATTCCTTTATTTAAAGTTATCACGCATACGAAGTGGCAGACATAAGATTAGAGAGTCTAACAGAATTTACGTGTAATATACCAAAAGATGTAAATCTAATGTAACACCATTATTGAGATAGTCAGAGACTATTCCAAATTACCAGAACCATATTGGCCATTGTACTATATAAAATGAGCGTATATTATCATAAAGCTAAACAAAATAAATATGAATACATACATATGACAAAAATATATAAATATATCATAAATTTTAACACTCCCATGTTTCTACAATAGATACAAAACTACTATGGCATATTCAGGAATGTTCCCAAAATTGTACTCGACTGTCTTTTATAAGGCGAACGATAAATTGTAGAGATATTTTAATAGTTTGTGCTAGTACTGAAATAATTGCGAAAAAGTCATGAATAACTCATCAGTGCGATTAAAATTATGATGTGCATTTATTCCTTAAATTTAATAGATAAATAAATTATTTTCAATTTTAACAGCGTAAGTTTGTCTCTCTGAAGCATAAGACTTTAAATAGCAAAAGTAAAATATGTACATTATATAGTGAAACCTTTAAAAGACTACCTTTCTCATTCTCGCAGGCTTAATCCTATAGATATATACGTTTGTCTCTTTTTAGTGTCTTTTGTTTCATAGAGTTTCAAATTACAACGGTGGTAGAAAAGTTTTCACTTCAAAAAACATTACGTACGCGCCTCCGGTAATGATTTTGAAAGACATAATATCGAATATATACCGCATAACTAGCACCGGTAAATACCGCGTAAGTCAAATCGAGATTACGTACTAGTGGGCTCAGAAAAACGATTCTTATAAACCCTCTTAAAAATAAATGTTTCAGACACTAACGCGGGATTTACACTTACGTGGTATTGATATTGATAAATTGTGGCAACATTGTTAAAACAAATTTTACTGGCTTGTGCCAGCTATAATATAATGATACAAGCATACATGGCTTAAAATGTGTTTGGAATTTACGATTACTCAAATGTGTCATGTTAGAAAATGTCTAAAAATTACCACAGACTTAAAACTTAAGAGCGCCAAACTTACGCATAGACAAGACCCAATAATTACAAAACACTATGGATAAATAAAGGGGCAAGATATTATCGCTTTATTAAACAAATGCAGCATTAAAGCTTAGTGTTTGTTTACAATCAACAATGTATTTGTATAAAACTGGCCTATGACACTGATTGGACGCGGCGAGGTACTGGTTCAGAGACATTTAATAATTTAAAAACGTAGTAAATAAACTGATATATCCAGAAATTTTTAATATTATATGTGATAATGTAATTTTGTTATTGTTTATTGTATCTATCTATTGTTTGAATAAACAAAAAAACATGAAAAATCGATTTATGAAACATAAATACCTAGAGAATACTCCTTTAATAACAAATCATCTAGAATAATTGTCAACAAAGCAGGTTGGTTAAAGGCAAATTTTATAAAAAAAAGGTCGCGTTTACCAAATTTAAAAGATCTAGATAACTTAAATTCTCACATATCCTTTGAATTGAACAGTCTTTTATAATGCCGCCTACCTTATACCAAATAGAGGCCATTTTATCACAATTCACCGAGCCAAAGTTAACTTTACGCCTTTCTCATAAGGCATATAATTGACCGTTCACTCAAAAGGAAAACCTAAAGGCCTGCCGCGTCCCATACAAAAGCTATACAATTTAAAGCTAAAACCGAGCTCCGTGAAGTTTAATTCATTGAGAAGTTCTGTGTGAAATCGTACTCTATGGTTGGAATGACTGTTTGCACGAATTTGAGGAACACTATGAGGTACGAGTGAACGCCCATTTCGCCGCCGCTCTCCGTTACTGTCTCGATTATTTTCTTCATTACTTCTGCGTGTCTGGAAATGGAAAAAAATATATAATCTTTAGATTTGGATGAAATTTAGAACGCATATAGATCACAACCTGACTTAACGCATAGAATACTTTATATTCCGGGGAAAATTTAACATCCCTCGAGAATGCGCGTGAACCCGGTGAACCCGGCGGTAGCTTGTAAATAAAAATACAAATAGACTCGAAATTTCGGCAGTAAGGTTATAAAAAAATAACGATCAAACAGTATGATTCTAGTGAACAGCAGAACAATTGTGTAATTTTGGGAATCGTCGTTGCAGTCAATCTGTTGCGAACTGAACTCATACATCACCTTTTTGGATTTTATTTTGTCTTCTAAATTCAAAAAGTACTGACAGTTAGTTACACTAGAGAAGTTCGTTGGTTTTCTTATTGGTCTTGTAAATTAATTTAAAATATAAACTGTGGCTTCAATTCAGTGCCCTCTTTCATTTCATATAGTTACGATCAGTAACACAATCTATTATGAAATAGTGTTACACACTATGGGTCCAGGTGTGGCGTATACTACATACCGGCAAGGATGCACGGAGGCCATGGACGGCCCCGAGAGGTGAGGGTGGGACTCCATAGTGACGGTCTTCTTGGCGTGGTCCTGAGACACGTCCTCATACATCTGCTCCACGCTCAGCAGGATACGGTTCTTGGAAATAAACATGAAAATTAATATCCTAAAATATTCTTCACGCATAAATCCCAAACATAGCAGTTATGGTAGTTTATAGTACTGTTAAATAAAACACGCTGTTCTGGGTTGAAATCGAACCTCTGACAAGTTGTATCAAACTACTACGCTACCCGGTCCGACAAATACATTATAACAATAATTCTCTCTTGATTACGAGCTGTTGCTCTCCAGTTAGTCGACAGTGTGAAATCATCTGTATTCAAATTTTGGATACATGAAAACAAACAGATTTCGGAAAAATATTCGCTTAGTACCGTTAGAATAGCACCTTACCCATTCCCGCCGAGAAGTAGTAGTGCACTTGCATTACAGTGTTTGGATAGAAAGGTAAGGGTACCGGTGAAATTACAGGCACATGAGACTTAAAATCTACAAGTCTTAGGGTCGACAACGCATTGGCGATGCCTCGGTATTGCAAATGTCCATAGACAGTGACCACTTACCATCAGGTGGACCATCTGCCTGTTTATCGGATTACTAATACCGTAAAATAACTGTATAAGAAAACGTTAAACATTATGTATAGTTGCCATTAATTTCCAGCCCAAGAATAACAACGTCTTACCTCATCATAACCAATGAGCCAAAGCCTCGGGGTCTGGTAGTACTTGTCGTAGGTGATGTGCAGATCGTAGGTTCGAGTCCGGATGATGTCATCGCCGTCGTTTTGTTTGGACTTCTTTTCAGGTTTAGGTTCTTTGCGCGGCGCTAGGTCCGTTGACTGAAAATAATTGTTATAATTTAGATTACATAACAATAGTATCTACTATATATATTATAGTATCTATGAAAATAGAAAAAAAATGTATATGTAGTACATATAGTTATGTGGTTTCCATAGTACAAGATCTGGTTTGTTTGGTATCAGATGGCCGTGTGTACAATCATGTGCCAGGATGTTTAATTTCAATTTAAATTGTTGGGCCGGTTGGTTTGGTGGTTAGGTACAGGCCGGGATACATTAGATCTATCGGAATACATGTGATATATTTATTTATTTTTCTATAATTTTAACTTTTTATTGAGTTGTCGCATTTTTTCTGGTTTGTCTTATTTAATGCATGCGGTCGCCACCTCTTATTGGGACACTACTTATGATTAACATTTTATTACCTGTATTTTTTAATGTATTGGTGTATATATAGTGTATAATGTACGAGTATATCTAAATAAATAAAAGAAATATTTTTATTCGTGTTATGAAGCTGAATAGGATTGCTATTCAGCTTTATATAACACGACGACAAATACAAGTACAGGACAAAACTAGAAAGGTGTTTGACTTCAGATTTGAAAAACATTATAAAAATAACAAATTAATTCTCAAATCAAACAAAGTTTAAAATAAACCAGATTCCGCCGAAATGGGACGCTGCAACTGTATACAATAACACACGATAACACTTATCAATTAAATTATGTCGAGACAACAGCGACATTGACTGATAAGCTGTTTGAATAACTGTTAATAACTCCCAGTCGAACTGTATTTAAGTATTAAGTACTAAAATAATTTCATAACAAAACCTACTGCCCCAATAAGAGACAGGCGTGACAATATTCATGTTAAACGCCGGCTTTAACGGCCGGATTAAAAGTAACCAAAGGAATCAGGGACGTAGCTACCGCCGTATCTACCGTATCAATGATACAGGCCCCCGGGCTAAAGGGGCCCCGAACGTAAGCAAAAAATTGAAAATCATTATCCATTATCCTTTCCACAAACATTTGTGTGCATGAACATGTCTGTTTGTACTGTGTCTGGGTATTAATATCTATATAAGTATGTAATTAGAAAAAAAGTAGTATATAAGTTATCCTTTTTCCATAGTACAAGCACTGCTAAGTTTGGGACCACATGGCCGTGTGTAAAAGATTTCCCCAGGATACTTTAAATCTTTCATTTGGGCCAAAAAAAAATTAGTATAGAGCCCGTCTAAGGCAAGCTACGCCACTGGTATGAATGCAAAGATTTATGAATATAGAGGAAGCGGAAAGAACTGATTAAGATGCGTAGCAAAAGGAAATCTGTGGTTTCCTCCTACCGCAATGAGGGATGTGGCGTGACTATATGTATTATTACCCACGTAATACCTTACATCTCTGGATTATAATGTTGTTATTATAACTAAAGTTGTAGAGCGCAATAGGCGCAATAGGTTTAGACAGCTAAGAGTGTTAGAGTCACTAACCACCTTTTCCAGATGTTTTTAATTCAAAGCTGCGCTTTCTTTCTGTTGTTGGTTGCACTTACACGATAATACACATGGTCTTTGACAAAGACTGAGTGTTACTTGTCTCCACTCATCGGTCATAAAGTCATTACTAAAATATTGGTATTATTATGCATTTTACATGCAAAATATGTGTGACGGAAGGAGTTAAATCGTAGGTGCCACTAAACGTTATAGTCACAAGGTGTTAATGCAGTAATAAATGAGTTTTCTTTCTATAGATCCTTATCACTAAAACAATAAAGATGATTTTTCTATGGTATTCCTTACTGTCAAAACAGGCCTTTTATATCTGGACAAATTAAAAAATACGGCTTTTGGCATATCTCATAAATATCGCTATTTCCTGGGGAGATAATTCCCATGGAATAAACGAGTTAAAACTATAAAAGTCAAATCTACCGGGTCGACTTCATCCAGCAGTCCCGACTCCTGGAACTGCTCCATGTCCTCGGCCTCGCCGTCTTCGTCATCGTCGTCATGGTCGTCGGCCGCGCCCTCTCCGTCGCTATCGCCTGTGTCGGCAGCTTCCAGAGTCATTTCACACACCTAGACATGTATATTCGGGATTATTCGGAGCTGTTCGCATGTCTGAATTGAATGGCTGTTTTTGTCATTTCAACATTACTTTTCTTTGTTTGAATATTTTCCTACTGTTCGAAATGAGAAGTAGATCAGATGTCAATGCGATTTTTTGACCCCGTCCCCTAATCTCACGTGAGAATTGTTACTGCTACTTTGGCGCTCGCATGTACGCGATAAATATCATATTTTTACTTAATTTAACCCTTTGCCTTACTAAGTCGCCTCACATTTGGGTCAGTGTAGGATCCCTAAAACATTGCTGGATTCTGCTGCCTGCCTCGTCATAAAGTTGGTACGAAAATTACCTTCTCTTCTATAGTTGGTGAGCCAGCATTATCATAGTGATGCGTGTCTACCCAGCCACCATCCTCATCCTGCTCATCTTCAATCACTTTCTCCTTGTCCTCGCAGTATTCAATCTGTAGAAAATAAAAATCAATACAATGCTTATTGAAATGGTAGAGCTTTTAGTGCAGAGATCATCCAGAGAATGGCTACCTTACCAATTTCCCCGTGATCCAAACTGAAATCATAGTAAACTTGTAATACTGTGGTTCGTTTAGAAAGCTAAGGGCTTGCTGAAATTACAGGCACATAAGATTAACAACTTCATGTCTCAGGGTCGACAATGCAATAGCGATGCCCCTGATGTAGCTAATGCCCCTAGACGGTGCATGGTGGTAACCACTTACTATCTGGTGGACAGCCATCAGGTCCTTGTTTCCAAACCATAAGAAAAGAAAGATTGCAACTACATAACATATTCTAAGCCCCTTTAATTTTATATCAATTTACAGGCCAGTTCACTTAGTGGTTAGATACTTTGCCTCAGGTTGTGGATTCAGTTCCCACCCAGGGCAAACATTTGTGTGCATGATCATATGTCATCATATCCCAATGATCCGTGTCTAGGTGTAGATATACATACGTTTAAGCAAGTATAAATAAAAACACATTTGTTTATAATAAACGCAGATGCATAGGTCCCATGTTAAGACTAAACAGTTAATGATGCATTGTAAGTGTATGTCCGTGTATGGCATTTGTACGAAATATATGTATATGCATAAGTGTTTGTAATACCTGCTTGCATCGCCTATAGCATGGCACATTCCTTGTGATGAGGAACTGCTTCTCAGCAGGAAGGTAAGGCCGTATCTTGGCCTCCTCACCCTTTGCCCACTGCCAGGTTGGGCAATGATGCACCAGGTGCTCACCAGCCGCTACAAACTCTTCAGGAGTAAGGACTCCCGTCTCTTGGAATTTCGACTCCTATATAACAAAATGAAAAAAACAGCATGAAAAGGGGTCTCTTATATTGGACAAACTATTGTCAGATTTATGTAAAATTTTATTCTCACTTTTTTTATGAATTTGTTTTTAGCTCATTACTCTCTCATATATTCTAATTACGGTACTAGTAAGTAGGCCAAAAGGTGGCCTACATTTTCCATGATAAAGATTTTGAATACTCAGATGAACGCCGAAGGCCACACATAAAAAAAAATACAATGCAGTGTAGTTAACTATTGGTCATAGTTTGTGAGGAATATACCTATATTTATAAAGATTTAGTATGTAATTGTTTTGTTACAAAAATAAAATAAATGGAGACTTTATTAACAAAGAGGGTTGATGATAATTAACCTCTTTAGATATGGGTAATTTACACTGCAATAAATCAAGGTAATTTTATTTACATTGTACGTATAAGTAAATATTGGTATGACTTGACAATGGCCTGATGATTGATAGTTACTTTTTACCTTCAAAACCGGTGTCAAATATCCCGCCACGCCGAGGGCAGTGCCTTTTACTGTGTTTATAACACTCTGCATTTTAGCTCCTGCACCACAATAGCTAATCAGCAAGATAGAAATAAAACCACGATTCACAGAAATTAATTGAATTTATTATTCACGAAAATCCTGCTCACTGACAGACAAAGAAACTTCACAATTCTACTCTACAGCTGTTTCTACAACATAGCTTTGGAAGATTGTCCCTCTCTTTCTTCCCTCCCACCTCAGATAATGACATTACATTAGCAGTGTAGCCAGAGTAAATATCCGATATGACACTTTTATTATCAAAACAGTACGGTATTGGCCTTGCTACAGCCCACCTATTGTATTGCAGCATGTTTTTAAGGTTTCAATAGATATAAGTCTCTTATTTTTTTTAATATTATAAGAAGGATGCACCAATGACTAAATATAAAAAGATAAATAATTGATAATTTTGGTAGATGCATATTAAAAAATTGTTACACCGAGTCAACTGCTGCCCTGTCATTGGCTGCAATTGTCAACTGTCAATTTTTTTATTATCATCGACCGCACGCGCTGTCAGTGAAGTGAATCAAAGAAATTTTCATTTTATTGTTCTCGTGAAATTATTGTATCGTCTTGAAATTTAAACTAATTTGTCGAATATTTGATTAAAAATCACAATAACCACATACGCATTAAAATGGAGGATGTTTTGGACGAAGTAGTGTCGTCGGAAGACCTGCAAGTAATGATTACTACTGTTTTGTATTAGTGACTCACTACTGTATTGCATTGTAATGATTTTTCTTGCGTGTTTTTGTTTAGAAGTTCGAGAGAGTGTTCCACGAGCAACTACACCAGGGAAAGGTGACGCATAAGGCGCAATTTGAATACGCTTGGTGCCTGGTTAGGAGTAAATATCCTACTGATATAAGAAAGGTATTTCCAGATATAACAGCATTATTTTCCTGTTTTGATATTGTACCTACGTAGTTGTTGATAAAATTACGATAAAAAGATGTTTTTCTAATTCTCACTGGGTTCCATAACAATAGGGACTGTGTTAATTTTCTTAACATTTTTTTGTTCAAAAATCATGTAGACAGATATTTAAACATCCAATTTAACATCTATATTTCTGGTTTGTTTTCCATGCACAAGGTTTATAGTCTACCAACAGAAAGTAATAACCCATTATTTATTTAGGGAAATAAATATAATGACATTACCTTCACTATATATTTATGAAAATATAATGTTTATACATAGAAACATAGGAATGTTTGAGTCAAAATTGGATATTCATAGTATAAATACAAGACAGAGGGAGAAGTTAGTTGTTCCATACTTTAGACTAACTAAAGTTAACAAGTCATTTCTTAGTAATTGTGTTCGATTTTATAATAAGATAGCGCTATCAGTAACCAAAATGTCTGATCATAATTTTAAAAAGCGTATTACAAGGTAGTTCATTTTATTGAAGATAAAAATGTATGGAAATAGCTACTCTGCACAGTGCACCTCTAATTTTCTTGTAGTTGTAAGTACCTAATTATTGTTATTTTCTATTATGTAGTCTTGTTATTATTTTTTATTTGTTTTGTTTTTTAATGTTACCTATAATAAGTATTTTGTAATTGTTAAATATAAAATTATGTAAAATTAAAATTATAAAAAAGCCTAAAAGTCAGAATAGATAAAATTTATATAAAAAATGATTTTATAAAAAATTAAAAAGAATGTAACCTTGCTGAGTTTCTTGCTGGTTCTTGTCAGTTGAAGGCTGACTTCCGAACCGGTTGTAGCTTCAGTAACTTTAAATTTGACCTTCATAAGTGCCCTCCGAGGGCCTTAACTGAATAAATGGTTTTGAATTGAATTATCTGTTTTTCAGGGTATCTTACTCCTTAAAGAGTTGTTCAACTCCCACCCAGAGGGCAAACGTGACTACCTTTTCTACCTTGCCATTGGCAATGCCAGAATCAAGGAATTCAACAAAGCATTACATTATGTCAAATCCTTCTTAGAAATTGAGCCTGCAAACCAACAAGTTTTGGCTTTAGAGGTATGTATAAATATTTATTTTCATTTTTATGTCAATTATTGAAGAACCTTTGAATTGTGAAAGGTTTGATCCGCAGTAGGAAGTCTTTCCTTCTCGTAAGACCCATCTTGAGTTGCGGTACTAAACAATTATGAAATAATTGTTTCTCATTGCTAGTAACACCCTTATCCAAAGTATTTGCCCTCCCAATATATGCTTACCTTACCCTCATTAAGAAGAGCCTTTAGTGCTCACCAAATTCAATGTGTATGGGTCAACTAACTGATTTGCAGAAATCCATGATAAGATTATACAAAAAACGAGTATCTAATACATATTATTATACTATATAGGACATAAACATTGTTGTGAAATGGTTCATGTAGAGGTGAAACACATATTGATTTTCCTTGTTTAAACCTCGACAGAGAATGAGATCCAGCAGAATTAGTTACTACATATTTATATAAACTATATAATGTGTGATTTTCTGTATATCCTTATAATTGTATGGTGGTGAGTAGCAGTTAGGAAGTTGAATAAGTTATTTGCTCATATCCCCCTTTCATTGATATCTCTATTATCAAGTCATTGATCCCCAGATTTTGTTTGAAATCACTGATATAAGGTATTTGGTCAAATTTTCAAAATGATCTCTATTTCCTTATTATAAAGAGCTATGGAAATAAATATAAATTAGTTTGTATGTCATGATTGTACTATCTTGTTTACATAATATTTCAATGTTATCGGCACAAATATTATTTGTGTCAATGGAAAACATAAATACTCTCACATTTATTATATGTAGTATATGTAGTATAGAACATTTTTTTCCCTCTTATGTAGTTGGTGTAGTTGATATGACTTAGTAATTGTCTGTAAGTCAAAGTCTTCTATTCAAAGATATGTTTTCCCTTTCCTTCAAGCCCTAAAACCCCAATTTCTCGAAATCTCAACCCTCGTATTAGTCGAAATAATCAGTTGGTACCAAACTCGAAAAAATAAATTATACCTCTGTATCTCCAACAGCATGTTTTTTACAACCTTTACAACTCGATCATTTGAAACTAATTATCTCTGCCAAGAACTAGTTAGAATAATTCTTAACCTCTACAAGTCGAATATCATCATCATAGTCACAAATTCCGCCTCTGTGGAAAACTCCATAACTTGATTTTTTTGGCGTCTCCCCTGTAGTTCGACTTACAAAGGTTGTACTGTAAATCTATTAGCTGTCGCACAGTTCCATCCGCGGTCCTGAGGGTTTTCACATTTTAATTTGTCAGATCATTTACGGCCGGCCTGCTGGAAACTAACCCTCTACGCTTTTATTAAACTAGCATGATTATATTAACTTAATTTGTAACTCTTCAGTTTTGTTGATTGTTGTTTACACATTTGTATTGTTATAACGAGTCGTTTACATTTTAGTTTACATGAGTTAACGAGAATCTGATGATGGAGCCGGGTGGGAGATAGACAAATGAAGCCAAAACTCTTAGCCCTTCGAGTTTTGGCTCATTTGTTTGGTTTTACAAGGGCCAATAGTGTTGTATATTTTTATTTATCTATTTACCATTTTTCACTGAAATTTATGGTTTGATACCGTGGTAAGTGACGATAAGAGCGAAGATAGCACACAAAACATAGATGGGAACTCCTCATGTGGAGCTGCTGAAACACACTAGTTGGTGCATAGCCACGGGTTTTTATCCGGTGATAGGGAAATCATTTCATCCAATTGAAGTAATTTATTAATCAAAGTGAAATTTAATAATTTCCAGCGTCAAATAAACAAGCGTATGGAGAAGGAGGGACTGATCGGCATCGCTGTCGCCAGCGGCGCCGTGCTCGCGCTTGGGGGCATCGTCGGGCTCGGCATAGCACTTGCTTCCAGCAAGAAATAGCATATGGCCTTCATGTAAGTACCACACACACTGTATAAACGTTGAGTAGATGGTGATGAGGTTATAGAATAGAATAGTATAGATTAATAAACATATAGGTTTAAGCCGGGTTACTATATACTATCCCGATCGAAAATCCATGGATTGATGAATCTTTTGACACTAATTTTAATACACGTAATGTCAAAATTCTACTTCAATCTTGCTATTTTAGATCGGGATCGTATATAGTAACCCGGCATTAGTTTGCCATTTGGTATTATTTTATATATTGTAGGTACTTTATGATATTTCGCAGAAAGATGGCATGCAATATTTTGATGATTAATGGTTATTATTGGATTTTTACGGGTTTATAAGAATTATTCATCCACAGAATAAAGACTTTCTTGCTACCAGTTATTTTGTTCTCTCGCGTTCCCAGTGATTTAAAGTACCATAGGCAGTTTTGGTAGGTTAGCCGTGAAAACGTCAGACAGATAGACAGATCTTCTCACTTTTCATTTTTTTTAATTCGTAATAATATTTTGCACTGACAGACTCACTTTAGCTTCTTACATATTAGTATGGATTGTTTCTAATATACAACTTATAAAATTACATGTTTATTCACATAAATATCTGTACAGGACGGGAATTGAATCTACGACTTATGACTCGGTAGTAAATGCATGTAATCTCATCTCCATCAATCTCTCATATTAGAGAAAATAAGTTGAATTTACGAAGTGAATAAATGATAGGCGTTTATTGTTGCAGAATGAACGCAATAATGGGCGTTCATTATCTGTTTTCTAAGAAGAAGCAGCTTAAAGAGGACTAGCGGGAGTAAGCGACCGAATAACAAAAAAATAATAATTGTATGTACTTTTAGCACTTTTCCACAGCTTAACTATTAGAACTTGTACAAATGTGTCACGTGAAATTACCAAAAAAAAAGCAATTAAACATCTAAATACTTATTTTAGATACAAAAAACAAAGTTTGTGTTTCTATATGTAAGTAGTTTAGTATCTCTATAAGTAAATACTAGAATGTAGTTAGACAAATTACCTATATGTGATAATTAAATATTATGTGTAATTTATTCCTCTACTAGTTTTAGGCACTATTTATATGTAAGAATAATGGTTTAATATATAATTATTAAATTTAAATAATGTTGTCAATGCAATTCCATTAAATAAATACTTTTTGTTGTTTTTCGATATATCTTTTTATCATTCAACATCATAATATAGTCTTACATTTATGGAACTTAACCAAAAAAAATTTTTTAATTTTTTTTTTATAACAACCTCAAAATATTCTACTATAATTTCTTTACATACAGCCAATGTACAACAATGTATACTGAGTTGGTACTCTGGAAATCATACCTAAAATCAAAATCAATGGTTGTTTGTTCGTATTGTATGCATCCCTATACCGTTATTCGATTGCGATGAAACTTTGTCAAATTATTGCTAGCATTTGCGAGAAGGTTATAATCATAGTACAATTACCTGACAATAAGTGGCACGGGTGTCGTACCGGCCAATGTTTTTTAAAGAGCAACAAAGCGCCGGATATCAGCTACTGACTGATCTATATTTTCAACTAGATAAATGTAGAGAAAAGTATGCCTGGGGTGAGAATCGACCCAGCAACAGTCAGGGAATTTTAACATTAAAATACTGCATCACGGTCAACTAGATATAGGATACATATTTAAATAAGCATCAAGATAAGCCGGAGATATAAACAATTATTAATAATTAAATAACATTTTCAGGAACTAGTTTTTAAGCTATGTATGAAAATGAATAAAGTTGACGGTTACTTATCTTAGTTGGCACACCCTTTCATTTGATACCCATAACAATGACTTGACAGCCAGGTCCGCTTTGACAGCTAAGTGTGTTTTAGAAAATATACCTTATGGCGTTATGATAAGGTGCATCTGCATCATCGTATCATTAAACTTTGGATTAATGAACTTATTTCAAAAGGAATTAAGTTAATTTCTCTATGCTTTTAAAGAGGGCTAGTGACTATTGAGTTAGTTTTATGTATCTGTTACTGGCTGGTAATAATGTTTCGTAATAAGATCTAATTAATCGGTTATGTAAGAGTTATTACTGCATTTAGGAAGTAGGGTAAGAAATTTGAGCAATTTAAAAAAAATATTTTACGAATGAAAAATAGAAAAACTATTAAAGTAGACAATTATTAGGTAAAATAGGTACGTAGGCCCTTCTGTTAAATAATCTTTTTCTAATCTGTTTGATAATTTATTATATTTTTACGGGGTATTTTGTAACACGTTGTATAGAAAATGCCCTGGAATATCACATAGGATACTTTTTGTAAAATGTTACATCCCTCGGGAAAGTGAGTGAAACCGCGGGGACAGCGAGTAAGAAATAAAATAACACAATTAAAACAATTATTTTATTCTTGTATAATAATACAGTGATGTGGCATACATTTAGTTTACTCAAGTACATTGGCGCTGGTGTGGTAATTATTTAAAAAAATATATTGGATCGTAAAATATAAATATTCATCATTATTATAGTTAATATATTTGCAAATGATGACGTCATTTCCTTTCACGTGCGCATTTTTTATGTATAATTGTTTTTTAATATGTAATTCTGTAGCAGTTCCTTAATAAATAAATAAATTTCGAACCATTTTGTACGTAACTATAATAATGATAATTATTATTTGTTTTTAATCCAGCCATCGCACAGCGCCCTCTTTCGGGCAAAATTAATAATCGATCCCGAACCATATCATCAGCTTTTTGATCATGATCGATTATTAGTTTTGGTTTTTAATAACTGAAAACGAAATCGTTCCGTATTAGCTTATACGGGCTGAGGTGACCCCTTCTACGTTCAAGAATTTCATTGAAAAATGTATTTTATTGCTTTTGAAATTAGGTGCATCTATTCAACTAATAATTGTGTGATGATGCAGATGAACCTTATCATATGATAATAGGGTTCGTTTTTCAATGACAGTCTTAAACGTTAGCTGTCATAGTTTAGCTTGTAATAACTTTTACTAACTTGTGGTCCATAGCAAGCGCGGATCCACCGTTGTGGGCACGATGGGCATGCCCACAACCCTAATAGTCTTGTGACGTCACACTTCTACGGTCTATTGAGGTCGATAGGCTGATGATATTATATCCAATCTACATGTTAACGGGTTTACAGCGATCACGTAAACGTGTAGGTTGTATGAAGAAATTTTTCATGAACTCTCCCCTGGTGGCTCTTTTTATTTCTTCATACTCATTAAATGACCAATATTAAATGACAGTGATTGTATGAACATAAAAAATATTTTCATGAATACTTTTTACTGCTTTTTGCGCCAAAACCTTTTTGTGCTGTCTTTTAAGATAACCTATTTTCAGTTTAGAATTATAAATAGACGATCTATGAAATAATTGAGACAAATTAATGCTATTTGAAACTCACTACTATAACATTTTGTTTTCTTGGTGCTAAACATTAAATATATTCAAAATCATGAAAAGAGGATTAAGTTTTCAATAATAAAGTAACGGAAGCAGTTGGACACGGTTTAGATCATTTTGTAAATGTAAGGAACAGGGAGAGGTATGATAAAATGAAAAGAAAAAACAAAAACTTTATAGGAGGATTGTATTTAGTGAACGCTTGACGAAAGCACTAAAGTAATTATTTTCATAAATCGCCCTCACAACATGGCATTATAAGACCATACAGTAAATCAACATTTGAGTTTAACTAATAAAAACGTTTTACATGATAGGTCATGCTAATGAGGTAAATCGTATAATCAAACAAAGAAAAACACAAATAACGAACTTCCAAAGTTCACAAGGTAACTAAATGTAAGTATCATACAATAATCGAGAATCATTGACTTATAGTCCTAATTTTATTTATTTCCATTCACTGGTATATAATTCTGAATTAATCAACAACTGTACAGTGCTATGGTGAAGGTACATCGGTTATTTTCCACTGAACCATTCAAGACTTTGTGTCATTCATAATAGAGTCGAGAACTCGGAAAATATACGATGTAACTTAATTTTATCGGTTTGTATGAGTTTTCTGAAAAAATATATAACAATTTCCCTTAATTACAGTCTGGTAACTGGCTATTGGTTGTGTTTATGCGTGCAATAATCTATTATCTAAATGAATTATTATGAGTAAAATTATGTAGTCGCAGATTAATCTAAAAAAAGATATTTGTTTCTATTATTAATTATCAATTAAGTATTAAGCACTCAATTTCTCTAAACAATCAAAACTTATTTTATATACAGTCGAAAATAATTACTCACTATGGCAACACTGTTAACTGTCAACAAGGTTATATATACGCAAACCAAACTGACGTAACTCATCAAATCTCACTAACACACTAAACAAAAAATTATGCATTTTTATATTCAATCAACCCGTAGAACTTATTCTAATTTACCTATGAACTTTTTTTGTGATAACCACACTTCTGCAAGTGTCAAAGTGACAGCTCGTATACAAGCCCCCGGGTGGCAAAGTGTGATATCTCAATAAATTCATAAATGTGTAATATCTCTCATATAAAAGATTAAATGCTTCACCTATTGCTCTAAATACTTATTTTATGTGAGTTCTAACGTCCGGGGAAGTAAATATACTTTGTGACTCGCTTACAAATATACTTACGGTATACTAAATAACGTTAACATTGTACTCTAAAAAATATGTATAAGTATTGAAGGCTAACATGAGATTTTAATCACAGTAATTCTTATTTAAGTAACGAGCCCACATCATTACTACAAAATAAACCTTCTCGTGTACTCTATAAGGTTCATTATACATGTCCACAAACCAACGCAAATCCTTCACTACCCACGACGACATACATATTTACAACAAACTCGAAGGCAACATCAAGGTATACTTTATTTATTGCTTTTTGTTACTATTTTATTATTATGTACTTTATATATCACCCCAGTTTATATACAATGCAATATTATGTCTTATTTACTTTCAGTTAAGAGTCAAATTTGAACTTTCACGTTACGCGTAGATAAACGCACCACAAAGATTATACCCCTTGGAAATTAATATCAGTCTCAAGGCAGTTGTAGTATACATTGTTTTATATGTGTTATATTATACTTGACGTATGTAATAATATCATTATAATTATTATTATCGCATTATATTGTGTAAATTGCGAATCGTTATACTCACGTATCAATTTATATTTTTATTAATTTATTTAATAATAGTCGATTGTAAGCTCTGTAATATTTGTTCGTATACAAAGATAATATTTAAACTTTTTAATATTAGTTAGTGTGCTCATTGATATCAGAGGTTGTGCTCACTCATTGCACGCTACGGTCGTGACACAGTCTAATGTTTCTCTAGTGAGTGCGTAATCTATACAAAAATAATATTATGGTAAACGAGTGTCTACGGGCAGCACTAACAATGACCTAATGACTTGCATATAATTACCTAAGATATACTCTATATAGTATATATATAAATGCAATCTGCAAAATGCATAAAACAACAGTTATTATATCTATAAATTGTATAAAATATTAAATAAAATCTATTGAAGTGAGGTAGATGGATGGAATTCACAATTTGTGTGGATATTTTCATTATTATTTTTCACTAATTTACGACGACGTGGCATTGGCCCAAATGCTGAGGTAGATGGATGGAATTACAATGTAAAAGGCCCTACTAACGTGACGGGGACCTTACATACAAAAACACTACTCACTAGTTATCATTAACTACTAAAACAATCTCACATTGTGTGGTGAGCGGCTGAACTAAAGTGAACGCGGGTTAGGCGAGTGAATTGTGTGATAACACATCGGGTACAAAAATAAACGTCTCACGTACATACAAAAACGAATGGCATTGTCGTAAAACCGGAGCCACTATAATCGGAATTTATAACTTAAATGTAGCCTTTTATGAATTGAGTCCACAAACCTATATCGCGGAATTAAAGTTATCTCGACACTTCATGTTGATTCCATATGAATCCAACAAGGAACGTGGCTTAGTCACCCTTCATTGGAGGATCTTCTCTTTTTGCTGCGCTAATAATATACCAAATTATACATTCCTTCTTGGCCGTGTCAGATTAAAAAATAACCGACTCGGTAGAAATATAATCCTAATTAATATAAACGAATTTTATATTACATGAAATGGCACCGACGACATTCCACGGGTCAACAATAAAACGAATCAGCTAATGACCACAAAACATAACACTCAAGCACCTTTTAAGAATACATTCAACATAACATTGTCCTATCTCGTGTGTAAGTCTATGCGACTAATGCAACACATCCATTCTAATTATACCATTTCATGACGAGGCTTTATTGTGTTCGTCCTCCGAGTAATCACCTTCGTCATGTCCACTGTTGTCATGGTCCTGTTCCGCGATGCTCATTCTATTCCGGTCATCATCATTGTAGTCCTTATTGTAGTAATCCTTGGCCGAATCCTTCTCAGCGTCATGTTTATCAGTGTCAGTCTCGCTGATGCTGTCGTTCCGCTGTCTCTCCTTACCGAGGTCCAATGGTTCTTCGGAGTCTCTCATAATGTCAGGTTTGCCCATGTTCTCGGTGTATTGCCGTTGCATCTGTTTCAAGAAGCGCTGATGGGCAAGGTTTGTCGGTGGTGGGGGCAGTGATCCCATTTGGGGCGATGGTTCATCGTAGGTTTTTCTGTCCATGTGTAGAGCGCTCATTTGTGCAAGTTTCGCGTTCATACCTGGAATTAATAATTACTTTAGCTAGAATTCTTGATTACACTTACTTAAGGAAAAATATCGGGGCATACTCAGTGATTTGAACAAGCAAAAGCCATCATGAACAGTAATTTACATTCATGAGCTTACTCTAATTCTTACTTGTTTTCGTGGGCAGAAACTTACCAAACATATTCTCACCAATGTACTGCAGATAGGTGTCCAGAAGAGCTGAGCTGCCTCCGTAGCCAGGTGGGTAGTCATCGTGCTTCATTCCTGCTGCCATCCCGTGAGGAATGTTCTCCACGGTTTTGGCAGTGATGGCCCGAACTGCTGGCACTTTTGTAATTGTTGTGTTCGCCAAGTTGTTTATGTCTGGAGAGATGAAGACTAATTTTAAGAGACTGTTACAGCTTCCCTCAGACGATGAATTGGTCGCCACTAATATTCAGGTTCTCCAGTATTCTTTCGGATAGGGTATCAAACGGTTTTTGTGGTAAAACTTACGTGGTGGGGACACAGGTATGCTGTCCTGGTATCTGGACTGGCTGAGATCATCGTTATCATTGTCTCCACAGATGGAACTGCTCTCGGAGGCTGCCGACTTTGCATCAAGCTTGATATCCGAGCGTCGCGGTCCGGTAGGTGACGCTCGGGCCCTCAGTTGCTCAGGAGATACTTTAACACCTGCTTTTGCTAGTAACCTGTAAATCATTTGTGTTCTAAGTTTCTTGTGAATACTGCATATTGGCAGCGGTTATTATAAGTGCACTGCAGTTCTCTAAATCTCAGTCCTAATAGTCTCATAGCTTTTAATTAGCGTGAGCATTTGGTAAAGGAAGAAACCGTAAGGAATCCGTAGCACGGTAGTAGAGGCACGTTGTAGTCCGCACCTAGTTCGGCGTCATCCTTCGAGTAAATCTGTCGCCAATAACTTACCTGTGTATTCGGCACTTAAGGGACAGGTTCCTTCTAGGTTCACTAATTCATCTTTTCTATGTGATGGGTTAGAGATCAAACAAGCCTTTTTAAAGGAATTGAAAGAGGGTTAGAAAAAATAGCTATACTTACTGGCTAGCAAGTTCTGGGTCGAATCGAGTCGGCATCTGCAGCACCGGCAAGTCCTTGGTAGAGATTCCGCGATGCTGACGTGACATGTGAGAGTGTAGCGAGTTGCGAGACTTGGCCACTGTTCCGCACAGCACACAACTGCGATAAAATATAAGATAGGTTTGAATTAAATAACACTAATTATTTTTGGACGATTATTAATTTGGCACTTCATCGAATCTTGGAATATTCTAAGGAATGTATTTTTGTTTCTTACCGATATCCTGGGCAAACGGTGTGTTTGTCTTCAAGATGTGTTCTCAGGGTGTGAGCTGATCGGTAAATCTTCCCACATTTGGGGCAGGGTCGGGGGTCTGTTGCTCTCACGCGGAGCAGATCTTGAGTCCTTCGGCAGCCTCCTGTTGAAGATATTAGCTTCTAAGTCTTGGGTGTCAAAGTAAAAAATCGGTTTACATTTAATTGAGGGCCTTACCTCTATTTTTATGTTAATTATGTTAGTACTGTTTAGTTTTTTGTTTGTATAGTATGGATGGAAAAAACACTGTTTCTACTTCGTAGTTTTTATTGTTTATGTATTTATATAAGCAGACACTTTTCTTCGGGTAAAAATTAAGTTATTACGTATATATTGTATCACTAATACAATCGCAACTAGAATCGTTTACTCACATTGAACATTTGGTTATTGAAATGACTAATTTACATTATTATTTTTTATTTACGCTTAATATTATTTTATTTATAAGATATAAGACATTGCCTCTCAGGCGTCAGGAACAATTTCATCTACTCGCTAATTTAACCAATATTTATTTTTCATTCTGGAGATCTATGAAACCTATCCGATCCCATCGCATATACTTCAAGGCATCTTTGTATTTATTTACATTTTATATTTCAAATCGGACTTTTGCAGCTATATACTCAAAAGCATTATGAAAGAGAGTATTTTATATATTTTTAGATTAAGGATTAATATTTTGAAAGCTTTTGTCTTTAGCAACCAACAAAGCCTTAATAGATTAACGATATGTATAAATTGTTAAATAAAGAAACTTTAAAATAATATGCCTATTGCTGGCGGCATTCATAAATCAAATCTGGGTCCAGATTGACCCGTGTATAAAGAAATGTCCAAAGATACGAGTATATGATAACTAATTAGCAACTCCTAGTTGAGTTATTTGGGAAGCTATTAATCGCTTACCTTATCACTGTTGAAAAGCCCGTTTTGATATTATTGCACAACATCACATTCTTAAAAAACTTTTAAAAGAATAAATTCATTTACTTGGTGTATTTCCCTTTTTCAATACAAAAATATATGCGTATGGAATCGGCAAACATTTATATACATGTTAAATAAATCCTTCATGTTAATATATCTTGTATGTTTGCCTACATTGACTAGATATGTTTAGATTGTGCACTTTACGTACAGGGACAACACGAACAAACTTCATTTAGAAAATAAATACTCTATTGATTGGAAGTGAACGTATCCTTAACTATTGCGTTTCAAAGGCATTTAGATTTTCATTTTGTAACTCTATTTCGTATTGTCTTATCTATGGTCGAAAGTATACGTTTGTTTAAGGAGCGAGTACCGGTACAATAGCTTAAAAAAACCGCTATACTTCATAGTTTACATAAGTACTAGTCATTAAAAATACTAAACACTATATAGATTAAGATCATTACCTTAAAACTATTAATATAAATTGTAAAAAAATGAAATAACAAAAATATTCTGGCAACATTATTATGGAAATTGCAACCAGTGCACCGGCCTTGCTAGGAAATGTAGTAGAAAGTAGAAAGAAGTTTGAAGAATACATCGTTAATATAAATATACATATTTGATTGTTTAGAAATAAATTATGAGACTTAACACTATAACGACTATTTGTAAGGATATCAGAATCTAATACAAATATTCCGACTAAAATAGAAATAAAAAATAATCTGATTTACTTATGAACATTGTCTCAGGATTACAGACAGTGACTATTTGATAGTAACCCGATCTTAGGCCTTTTATTGAATACAGTCGAAAATAGTTCAAAACTAATTTCTATGCCTTTCTAAATAGGTCGAATTATGTGTATCCCGTACTATGTTCATAAGTAGTCAGAGTGAAAGAAGCAACAGTAGAAGTTACAGACACTCAGGAAGTCGTCAGAATGGTCAACATTCATTTAGTTGCACTTCGTATTCTATCAATGGCACCAATCATCACATGTCATAATGCGCTTAATTATAAACCTTACTTAAACAATATCAGTCTATTCTACTACAAAAATAATTTTCAGTCGATTTATCCTACAGCTTTATACAACGTTTATGAATATGACAGCGTTATATGAAAATGCATCCGGGAGATCATTATTCTCTGGTTTATTATTACAAGCCCCACTTTTCAGTAGTTCCTTTTCACAGCCGTTTATACATTTTAAACTTTGGTTAGCCGATTGTCCTGCGAACGAGTTGCGATCCTCTCAATAAAATTTGTCAACTTCAGTTGGCCCAGCCACAGCTCCATTTTAATGTTTTCATCTTTTCCCATTGTCGGCGGTGTTTTATCCGCATGTGATTGCGCACAGAATTGGGATGTGCGAAGTATCTGGCACAAGATGCCACAGGACAGACTGGGCTATCGCGCGGGTAGTGCGCTTCCAAGTGTCTCCTGGCCGACGCTAGGGAATCTAAGTACACGAAACACAGTGGACACTGCAGCTGCTCCCCTCTCAACATCACCTTCTTCGCGTAATCGCTCTCCTCCAGGTACTTTAGCAACTCGTTCCCTCGGTCCTCCCCCTCACATGGGACGGTATCGCTAACCGCCAGGTTTGCCAACTCGCCCCGCGCCGCGGCATCTGCAATGCCGACAGCACCATGTTACTCAAACTATCAAGCGGCAAAGCTGTTGGCAAACCCGACGGTACGTTCGACACCCCCAAAACTTTCCTTCGCAATAAACTTTCTAAAAATATTACGTCATATTTAAATACAATATATCGATATACATTCCCGCTAAGTCTTCGTCCACGTAAGTTCATTGGCACATCTATTCCTATAATTACTGTATACCAGAGCGCTGGGTGGTTCCGAAGATGAGCTTGCAGTTCGGAGGGCAGGGAAGGGCGGGTGGGGATGGGAGGGAGGCGGGGGATCACCACCAGGCGCCGAGCGGCGGGTGTAAGAGGGGCGGGGGGCGCTCGGCGTCGCGCCGTCTCTAAGAGTTCTGCCGCTGGCGGATGCCATGCGCTTGCAGCTGGTGGTTGATGAGGTAGTGCTTGGTTTTGCACTTCTTGCCGCAGTGCTGGCACGGGAACCACTGGTCGCGGTCGGTCTGCGAGTGCACATTGAGCATATGCTGGCGCAGGTTGGAGGTGGAGGAGTACACACGGCCGCACAGGGGACACTGCGGCCGGTAGCCCATCGCCGCCCCGCCCGCGAGAGCCGCCCCTGTAACACAGAGGCGGCGGTTAGACACAGTACGTGGAGCCGTATTTCGTTTAAGCGCTATTGTGAGTGTATCGGTCGCAATACTCTGCGGACGGGGCGGGGTCGCGCCTCCTCTGTTTGACGCCGTGTATGGAGTTCATGTGTATCTGCATGTACTGGCGCGTCTTGAAGGCCTTGGCGCACACGGGGCACGAGTGCGCCAGCTCGCGCGCCGCGTGCACGTTGAGGCGGTGCTGCTTGAGGTTGCTGTTGTTGCTGTAGCGCTTGCCGCACTCGGGGCACGCGGGCTTGGCGCCGTCGGCGGCCGGCTCACCGTTAGCGTAGCCGCCGCCCAGCACCCCCGGCGAGTACTGCTGGTAGCGCTCCTCGGCCATCGAAGCCGGCTTCGCTTCGCCGCCGCCCGGCCAGGTCGCTCCTGGGGCAGACGGAGTTCTCGTTCAGTTCTCGCTCGTGCCGATATAACTTTCTTTCGACGGGACGTCAGTGGTGACCGTTCGCAACGTTACTTCTATAGTTGCACAGATTTTTTATCTAATTGCTTTTATGTTTTATTGCATTCGGGGGCGAAACGTAATGTTTATTTAACGGTTTTAATAGAGTAATTAAGCGCTTTGGTGTCGTTCTCGTTATTTAATTGTTAGTGTTATTACTTGCATTATTAGTGTGATACATGACTCAATAATGTTCAATTAATGATACAATTGCCTTCTTTTGTTCGGTGTCATTAGTTTATAGATTTTGGTCAGTAATAACAAATTATTCCATTATGTGATTGTAAAAATTGAAACAATCATTAAGTCATGTTAGTAGTAGTCGGGAAGTATTAATACAGTATGAGTTGTTTTTGTACTTACCATAGTTATCTGGTATCCCTGATGGGCCAGGAAGTCCTGGGAATCCTGTAAATATTAAACATTTTATTAGCTGCCTCGTTCAATGTCATCAATGGCAATGTTCAATTGCCCATGGAACTGACATACCCCTATAAAATTCCAAGCTGAAAATGTTGTATCATGAAATACCTTGTAAGGAAAAGCACACTATATTTCGTTACGGATCAGTATATGGAAAATGAGATTTAAGTATGGATTCTGTTTGTCAAATAAAGTTATATATATGGGGTTGTTATCTACCTGGTAAATTTAAAAGTCCTGGGAAGTTGTGTGGCAGTGCTCCGTTTGTGTTGGCCATGGTGGCTGGGTCATCGTAGTCCAGGGGTTCTTGCTTGGCTCTGGTCTCCCCTTCGGTGTCGCTCGCTCCGGCGTCTGATGAAGACTCTTCTCCGTCACCAGACTAAGGAATTTTTAAATTGATATAATTAATTCAAATGTACTTTGATATTTTCTGAGATGTTACATTTATGCAGTCGGGTATTCGCTTGTAGAAAAATGAATATACTTGCCATATTATTGGATACTCCAGACAGGTGAGGGTTCTGTGTATTATCCAGGACCTGGCCGAAGAGCCCAAGCTCGTGCCCGTTGGTCCCCAAGCGTTCGGGACTCGCGCCCTGCGTGGCCAGTAGCTGTTCCGTCCTACACCAGTGTGGTGAAAATAATACGATTAAGTTCATGTCACAAAAAGATGATGATACCACAAGTATAAGTTTTTGTACAACTTCATAGATAATAACTAATAAATGCGAATGTTTTAAGGGATAGATAATTGTTGCTCACGCCAGAACCGCTGACGCAGTGCTAGATTTACACATTTGCCGCCCCAAAGCTAATCCAAATTCAAAAATATTCCTGCCGCTTCGCATCGCATTACAGGCTTTTCGGACGTTTACGTGTTTTTGTGGTGTAAATTTTTTTTTGGGCCAGTTTTGCCCCCAAAAAGCTTCAGCTTTTTCAGCTTCTATGGTAACTCCGGCACTGGCTGAACGCATCTGGATGTAATATGGCTCAGAGATAGATTATAATCTGGAATAGCACATATCACTACTTTAATCCCGGTAATATGTAACAGCCCTCGAAAAGCGGTTGAATCCGAAGGGTAGAGCTGGTTGTATAATAATATTTACACGCGGTAGTCTCATCTCGATCTAAACAGCTTGCGCTTTGGGAACCAGATAATTGATATGCTTCTGATTTATTTTTATAATACTTACTCCCTATAGTTGCTTGCATTTAATATCGTTCTTAAAAAGATTACTATCGCGAAATAGCTAAATCTATATAATCTGTCACAATAGTCACCTAGATTTCATTTGAGCCTGGTACAGGTCCGATGACCTGGCTCTTTTTGGTGGAGGCGTATTGGCTGCGCCTTCTTCTGGCCTCCGCATTCTTCTGCCCTCGCGTTGTTGAGTCTCCCGCCCCTCCCGCGAACCCCCACTCCCAGTTTCCGTCCACGATGACGCAGACTGTTGACAGTATAAAATCTGTGAAATAATCTAAAACAACTAATTGTTATAATACCACAAAAAAACAAAAAAAGCCGATTTTTATGTTAAAATAAAAAAAACAATTGGAAAAACAAAACTAGTAGCCATTAGACATTTTAATCAAATGATACAGTTTAAGGTTAGGTTCTCAAATGTACGCCAGTCCCACGTTGGGCGCCAATTAATCAATGAAATCAATGACAAACTTACCGGCGAAGCTTTCTGGTCAATCGTAGGCACAGGTGCTGGTGCCGGCACATCCGTTAACCCTCGCACTTGTAAAAGTTGAGCTGCTCTCAAGAACTCCTTCAATTGCTCTTGGCCTATGTGCACTTCCCCTTGATACATGAACCTGAGAGAATAATGTTACTTATATTTGTACTGCAAAACAACTTTCCATTGATGAACAGCTATATTGTCCATCTAAATTGAACATACCTGAGTAGACTTTCCATGTCTTTGTCTTGAACGTCTCTTAAGATAACGATGGGATGTTGGCAAGGATTTGCCTTCAGTAACCTCCGAAAATACGGACTGCATGCTGATAGCACCACCTGATTATAAAAATGAAGACTCTTTACTAATAGTCCATGAGATAATACACGTCGCCTTAAAACATTGATGCCACTCTCAGTGTTGCCACCAAAGTGCGTCTCAAGCATCACAGCCGGAAGTCACCGGTAGGTGCTTGGCGACAGAGGTAGCAAGGCAAAAATTACAAAGTATTCCAACACCATTAAAAAAAGTGATCCGTGTAATGGGAAGAATAAAACTACCCTTTAAAAACGAATAATCAAAAAGAAACAATACTTTCGGATTAAATAAAATAAATTACCTTATGCGCGGTAAAGGTTGCGCCGGCGCATGCGAGCGTGACGTCGACGAAGTCCTCTTCGTCGCGGAGCCGCCGGAATGACGACACCATCGCCGAATGGAAGTCGTTCCAGCGCAGCGAGTACTGTTGTTCGCCGCCGGCCGCGGCGCCGCCTGCACACACAAACACTAGATCAGCTGATTTGACAGCTCTTAGATGTCATAAGTTAAGTGACGCAATTGGGGGGTGACCAATAAGAAATATTCTGAATTCATTATGAGTCACTGGAAAGTTTCAATTGCCTAAACGTTTATTTATTTTTTGATTTGAATCCTAAAAAGATATTATTCACATAGGTATTAATAGATATAATATTAATAGATTGGTGTCAGGTAACCAAGCATACTTTTTGCACTGATATCAAATGATTGGGAACAGGGCAAGCAGATGATAATTATAATACTTGATACTTGAGTCCAGACGCGCTCAATGTCGCCGCAAATGTTAAAGCATCTCAAAATTTTTAAGTGCGATATAAATCTTCATTATCATGTATTCGACCTTTTTTCTAGACATTAAGATTACAGTAACGGTAATTCACACGATAAACAACTAAATGAGTAATTATTTAAAATAGATGATCATTCGGTTACATGTATAGGCAGGTCGGTAATAATTCACAAAATGTCAAGGATTCCGAATAGTAAAGTTGTTATGACTAAGAATATGATACGTTCATTTATCTGCAAATCCGAAATTGAGAAATAATATAAGTATCTCATATTTCCTTGAATAGGATGTAAGGTCTAAGACGCAATTGGTTTTTACGTCGGTGCAAAATATTTAGGGAAATTACTCGAATTAAAAGCAATGATAGGGAAAACGCTTATATTCATATATAACCGCCTCTTTATAAGATTACTAAAGGTTCTTATTGCTACGTTGAAAAAAAAATACATTTAATTAAAGAGTTCTGAGAAATGAAATTAGGTCAATACGGTGGCAGCTTAGTTGACGATCGTAGGAGCTAGTGTATCTGATTCTTCATAACTGAAACTTCCTACACTTATATCTGTAGATAAGTAGATAATTCTGTATAAGTACCTGCACGCGCCAAATGGCTGTACAAATTAATATAACTTGAAATCCATTTCAAGCAACACAGATGTTGTTCAAGAAGTATATTGAATAAAATACATTATGAATTCGCGCACGACCGCACGTAAAGGCAAAATCTGAGAAACAACGGGAGCGATTTTAAAATTAAAATCGTGTCTTGTAAGGCTAAAGAGATCGAAATACATAATGTATTGTGGATACTATTTAATGCAAAATGTTTTGCATGTGTCAATAACTCCGCGCCGATTTTTAGCGTTATTTTTAACCTTACAATACAATGGAGTTGTTATTTTGTCGCAGGGCGAAAGGGTGAGCGAGGGTCGCGTTCGTAAGTTAATCTTTATGTAGAATAACAATGTAAGTATGTATAAATACTATGTTGTGATATTTTAGTCTTAAATTTCTGAGTATGTTTTTCTGTTATTATATTTTCAATGGATAAAAAAGAAAGGGACTATTATTTAAATACATTAGCAACACGAAAAAGCTTAACATTTACTGAAGTTTGGTGTTCTATCGTGTTCGGATTGTCGCGGTTCGGTTACAAAGATTTAAAGACCTAATTAAATCTTCGGATTTCCGGTAAATGTGAAGGATTGAATTTATTTCAAAGATGGCGTCGGTAATTTATCGTTGGGAATAATTTTAAGGATAAAATGGCGTTGGAGAATTAAATTTGTTTCGCCATGTTCTAAAAACAAAATGAGGGTTTAAAATTGTGATTTAAAAAAAATGTGTCACATTTTTCTTAAGAGTGGCAAAACTAGTAAACTAGTAAACAATACGCAAGTAAAAACATACGCAACACGAAAACTATCTCGTGTCGCGGAATAATCTATTTTTAGATTTGGAATTTATTTTCATGTACCTAGGTATAATATGGTTTTCTCAATACAAATCTAAACAACATTAAAAAATTAATTGGCATATTTCAAAACGATTCTAGAATCTTTTTGCAACAAATTTGCAAACTGATTTCAAATGGATTTACTAATGTCAGAAACTAGAATGAGGTTTTATCTTCTAAAAAGAACCCATTCTGTATTATTCCACCCTCTCTGGGATAATAAATGAGTTCTACCAAAGAGGTTATGATATATTTTGAGTGTGAATGCATAGCTCTTGATCCCCTGTCTCAGAGTTTCGTCACCCTATTTCTACAGGGGTGGCGCAAGTGCGTATCGAAATATGCGCTTATTAACCGACTGGCAAAAAGGGAGGATGATGATTTTATTATTTAAAGTGGACATTGGTTGACTGGCATGTATGCTTTTGTGCATGCATTCTTTTATTTTATTTTTTTACACGCTTTATATTATTTTAGTTATTACTTTGTGGTTTGAAAGTGAATCAAATGTTCTCCTGTAATGATTTGTATTAAGGAATTAGAAGAGATTACCTGCTTCAGTGAATTAAATTACTTATTGAAGCCTCAAATCGTATTTAGAAATTAAAATTTAATGATATTTTGTCTAGACGCATACAACGTTATTAAAAACCTCCAGCTTTATTTTACTCCAAAAAAATATTGCATTGTTCAGATAAAACAGCAAGCGAATAAAAAATCCTCCCTAATCTTGAGTAAACGACGGCAACATCATTAAACAAGAACCGCGGCGATTCCCACCCCGTCTCCCGATCCTGGGGGATGATCCTGCGTGGGGGTGGGGTGGGGTACGGGAGGGTGGGGACGGAATATCAACGAACTCATATACCGTACGTGCTGGGTGGACGGCACGACGTGCGTAGGTACGGTATACATTCTGTTGGTAAACAATTCACTTGTGTATGCGTAAATATTTTGGGGCTGGGTATTTTTTTGGTTGGGATTCCAATTTGGCTTTTGTTTAAGCGTCGGTACTTAGGATTGGAGAAATTACGTAAAGTTAAAAATTAATACTCCGTTCAAACACTTATCGAAAAAAAAAAAAATTATTCAATCTTGTTTTCAAACTAGAAATCCAATTTTAAATTCAAGAACGGCGCGATAATGGGATTCCAGATTTAAAATTTGCTTTTTAAATTGCGATATGCTCGATATGGGTGAAAGACCTCTATAAATACTCGCAGATAAAATAATATAGTTTGGGACTTTGAATAGAAGTAGAAAAAAAATGCAATTTATGGTTTTTGTATTTAGTCACGCCCAAATTTTGAGCATGCAATGTTTTGATGTTGTTTACTCTAATGATGGGAATAATGAATGGTACTCACCAGTTTCGGTCGCCATGGCCGGGTGTTCGGAGGGCGGCACGACTGTGTCGGGGCGTGCGCGCGCGCTAAACGAATCCAATCCCGCGCATTCCAACCGCGCGCTCAGTGCCGCCGCCACTTTAATGCCTCTTGTCACTCTTTATTTAAAAAAACTTCTCTACTCTACTCTATGCTCCTCTGGAACTTTTAGCAACTTTTATTTGTTGCCAGTTTCTTATTATTTTTAAATAATGGAAGTATTTTTAAAGCTTGATGGTTTTTTTTTATTGAGTATTGCGTTTTGATTCCTGAAAAAAGGTCCGTTGTATTTAGTAAAATGAGAAAAAAAGATTAAATTTCAAATGTATCGCGTTCGGAAAGAGCGGTGACATCGTCTGATTTAATTAATTTAAAACGTGTGTTTGAATTTATGATTTCTGCACGCGGAGAAGGGTGGCGATGGCGGTGCGGTAATAACAAATATTTATCATTTATGTTCAAACAGAACTTTTTTGTTAGCAGTGAATGTCTGATTGTGAACAATAATTTATTTTTGATTCACAAATTTCATTTAAAAAATTATTACAGCTGTAGTAAATGCAACGAAGAAGTAACTCTCGTTAATTGAGACTCAATATGAATTGAAACACAATTTATTTCGAATTTAATTAATTGCAGAGACAATTATAATGCACTTAAAATAATTTAAAAACTTAATGGTCGTTACCCATAATTAATTAACAATAACGCTTTGAGAATAATCGTAATAACTCACGTACTTTTATCCACGTGACGTAACAAAATGAGAACTCAATTAACACAGCATAAATAATGACACGCACTCTAACACTGCAACGCATTTATGGCGAGCAATAATCGGCGGGCCGGCAATCGGTGCCGACATCACGGGGTGTTAGATTAAAAGGGCCGCTGGTGCAACAATCGATGGCGCGCCCTGCACCGCCACAATAAGGGAGGAGCGGGCAGATAGAAATCAATACGATGTCCATCATCGCATGCACCCTCCCCCCTTCCCCGCACCGCCTGCGCTTTGCACCCGCCGGGAAATGCATTTTCCGCGACACCGCCGCCCCGCACCCTTCTCGCGTTATTGACGTCTAACGGTTCCGTATATCCGAATGTGTCGACGAGTGGATAATTTTTTTTGATGTCCGGTGTTCGGATGCACCGCTCGGTCCGTTCGCGAGTAAGTACCTGACGCACGCGTGCGTTCGGTAGCGCGTCACGCGGTCGACTGTCGCGCGCCCCGCCAGTCGGGCCGAGAATAAACAGCGTGGGGCGCGCGGGGGGCGGGGCGGTGCAGCGCCTGCACGCCCACAGGCGGCCGCCCACGGGCCGGACGCGGCCGGACGCGGCCGCCCGGCCGGTCGCCGGACTATAGCCGGACGGGAACGCGGACGAGGACCATGAAGCATGGACTTTCAGGACGTCAACGTCATGGAGTGACACATAACACTACAGACTACTGCGGCGACCTATTACGGCGCGTGCCCCCGTAAATTGCATGGGGGGACGCGAATTTCTCCTGTGTTTGGTTTGTAAGTGTGCATTTTAGAATTGGCCGTGAAAATATTTCTGGAATATGCATGTTGTATGCGACTGTACTAAAATAAACTCGATAACCGCCTGTCTCACAGGGCGGTTATCGACCATGGACAATGTGCTCCATCTTTAATCGAGTCTCTTTCTACAATATTTATGTTTTATTCTGATCACGGAATCTCTACCATCCGGCAACACTCCTTTAAACACATAACGAATACTTAGTGATTTCTCTGGTATCTATTAATCACTAATTAATTATGTTTATCTATACATCACAGTGATGAGTGTGTTTCACAAGTGACTATTCTGTGATTTTTTATCTTTATGTTTATATTTAAAAGTTGAATATAGAAGAAAAAATACATTTTTATTTTATTTCTTAACATAATTAGAGCTTTTCTGCACAATTATTGAAAATTGATTGTTTTTTTTTTAGTCTATTCATTCATAAGATTTTAACGCGAGATTTATAAGTTAAGAAATCTACATAGAATAAATAAAATAATATGCAAGTTTTAACAACTCAAATTAAATTTAAGCTGCACCAAACACACTAAGGAAAATTATACTTAGGTATAACGTGGTAGGTATGAACTTAAAAAGTCTATTTAAATATTGATATTTTAATCAACTTTACAACATTTTTATTTTTATAATTAATTCGAGCTTTCAATCAATGACACATGTTTGCAGGAAGCTCAATTCATTTCTTATCAATCATCAATTATTTTAATGAAAATATATTTTTTATTGTCTCACGACAGATCAGATGTCCTCATTTGCATGATTTCTTATTGCGATATTGTTTTTAATTATTTTGATAGAAAATATATATTTATGATATGCAAAAATATTGTTAAAATATTCAAAGTTAATGTCAATAATAATTTATGAGCAGTATGTTTAAGGCCTATTTGGCATCTAGAACAAGACATAGATTCAGTCTTAAACTTCTATGGTGAAACCAATTTAATACCTTAATAAGTTAAATGTTACTGCGAGCTGTCTATCAAAATTTCTATTAAGGATTTAAGAATAAATCTTACTTCCCATTCCATTCTATTTAGTAATAATAATGCGAATGTTTAAGGGATAAATGTATGGGTATTTGTTACTCATTCACGCATGAACTACTGAACGGATTTGAATGAAACATGTCACACAGATAGTTCATAACCTAAATTAACATATAGGATATTTTTATCTCGGGAAAATGTAACAACCCTCGGGAACGCGGGTAAAACCGCGGGGGATAGAAAAACAGCAAGGTAAAGAAGCCACGCACGTGTAATAAATGCTGGCCAGTATGAAACCGTTATGAGACTGCAACTATAACAATAAAAGGTTCTATTTAAAAAAAAAGCTCTAGAGTTCGTAATATAGTTTCTTTACTAGTCGAGTTCAGCTCTGTGTATTGGGTAGTCAAGTCAATCGCAGTTTGGGTCGTGTCGTGTTGTACAGGGTTAAGTTAAAGACGTCATTCGGTTACAGCTTTAGATATGGTAACTGGCTGGCGAGATTTTAAGCGAGACCGTATGGGTAAGCTCACCACACTTCATTTCTAGATTATAAGAACTAAAAAGTATACCAATGACCACTCGCACTTTACACTTTATGTCATAGAATGTCACCGACCGGCTGTAAAAATCGACTTGTTCTGTTTTATAATGTAATTTGCTGAATGGACTGAGCGCGGTGTGTTGATCCTAAATGATTGGGAATAGGGCAGGTTGATTAAGGTTTTTCGACGATTCTTAAGGATTGCCAATTTTTTTTTAAAACGAATAATGGACCTCCTTAATTAGTTATCCTACACTAAATAAAGTGCACTGGCGAGGGAGTACTACTTTTTTTCCTCACTTAATTTAACACTAAGTGTCGTCTCGCGGTTTCACCCGCGTTCCTGATGGATCTAATGTATCCTAGCATTATAACATAGTCTTTGTTTACGTCTGGATAAAGCAGCTTTCTAATTTAGAAAGATTTATTAAAATCGGTCCAGTAGTTTTTGAGTTTATTATTACAGACAAAAAATATAAATATTTAATTTTGTTTTTCTTTCTGTATAATATTAGTGTAGATATATTGCACGTTTAGCATTACAGCCCGTATGAACACATGTGGTGTGGTTCAGAATCGCGTTAACCTTTAAACCAGCCTTGAAGGTTACAGACAAATACCAAAGAGTACCAAAATGTGTGTCAGGTAAAAAGAGTATTTAATAAACGTCCAATTTAATGGCGCTGTCAAACAGTTTTGGCGGGTTTTTTAGTGTTAGGTAATGTAGTAAGAAATATTCTATTAGTGTTGCTAGGAAATTGAATTGAGAACCCAACAAATGGGAATGGGTTTTTCGACTCGCCCAAAAGAGGTTCCATACAATAATAATAAAACCAACTAATTTTGTATGGGATAACATCAATACTGACAATCAAAATATTTATTACATTTATTATGAAGGTGTTTTTAATATTTAGAAAATTGTTTAGTTTAAAAACTTAATTAATTGTTTGCTTTAAAACATTAATAGTTAATATAGTTTTACGGTTTCAATTATTTCTGATTTTGCTTCTAAACTTGATAGTTTCTATTTTAGATAAAAGTAAAAAATACAACTACGTAGTGGGCAACCCCCACAAAATTCTATTCGCTAGCGCCTGCAGTTACTGAGAAATACAGCTGAGGTAGACAGACAGTCGAAATCTCAATATTAGAATTTCTATTCGCCGCATAACCCTCAATATCATAAACGACGAAAATATAGAAAATATATAATTTTACTTTTTAATTCGAAAACCAAATCAAATTACACATACGTTATCACTTTGCCGCCACACACCCACCCGCACGACAAATGTATGTATTTTGTCCCCAACCTACTTCCGCGATATTTATATCTGAGCCAAAAACGGCCAAACAAAACAATCCGTAAAGCCTTCCTGTTACAACGGACGGCGAGCCAATCATTCGTCAAACGGAACGGCCCGGCCGGTTGTAAATCTTTGCAGGCGCGGGATGGGGTGTCGGGGTGTCAGGGGGGGCGAGGGGTCCGCGAGGGGGGCCGGGGTGTTACGTAACATCCGGAAGTGCGGATTAGGAATCAATAGTGCGCTCGTAATGATAGTTGTAGTGTAATCGCTGTAACTGCGCTGTGTTTCGTGCGCGCAATGGTCGCTCGAATATATTGGTGTTACTATTGGGAGTTAGAGATATTGTACGGATTAAGCTTTATGAATGACAAGTTGACTGTTGTTTATAGAACCTTGTCACACTTAAGCTGATATTCTTTACGCAAATCAAGGCGGTTATGTTGCCGTGGTGATTGGTAGAGTCTATATCTAAGGTCGTAGGTTTGATTCCCATCCAGGACTTTTAAATAAGGTTTGAAGTACTATATCAGTCATTTGGTGTCCATAGGTAGTACAAGCGCTTAGTTTGGATCAGATAGCCGCGTGTGAAGAATGTCCAGGAAAAAACGCTTTTATTTTTTTACCAAATGAGTTGAGTTTTAGGCTGCGTGTGCTTACCACATTCAGCTACATCATCGCTTACGTCGTTGCTGAGATTGGGGTCAAGCGAAGGCCTATATAGTCTTTTTAAATAAAACCTCTGACCAATACATGATAATTGACATCCAATAACAAAAGGGTAAAGCTTTAGCGTTTATGGTGGACGTATAGGTTACTTGCATTATTTGGTAAAATCAATAAAGGTATATCATCATCAGCCTATTATACTTGAAGAGGTAGACATAGGTCCCACAATTCAACGTTGTGACATGTGATGAACATTTTCGAGGCTTTGAGGGCATACCATCCTCGGACTAATATACTATGCTATCATTTAATCGTATATCATTTTAAAACAAAGAAACGTTAATATTATTTTGCCAGACCCGGGAATAGAACCCAGGTCCTCCGGATCTCTAGCCGAGTTTTTGAACACTCGACTAACGTGGCGGATTAGCAAATAAAAATGTTTTTTTTAATCCAATAATTATAACTGCAAATTCAATAAACACATTGTTAATAATATTTTTATATTTTCTTGTAGAGTTAAGTTAGATTTATCGTGAACATTCCTTATATTTGTTTATCAATAACAAATTACAAACGCTCTACCATGGGACGGATAAAAATTGGCAATTTTAATATGTTCTCAAATTAAGTGACTGTGGGAAGACATTTGTCAGAGGCACCAGTCTCAGTGACGGATGAGCTGGCAATGACAGGGGGTGGGGGGGAGAATCGGAGGGGCTATCTTACTCTCCATACAGCCCCTATTTGCAAGACTTTTGTCGCCTTATATGCACTGGCCACACGATTAGCTAGTCGTGGGTTACAGTTATTTAACCATCACACATTCAAAAACCATATTAAGGATGTTTTGAAAGAAAGAGCGTATTACAATTATTGAAGATAAAAATGTGTGGAAATACCTGCTCTCTGCACAAACCTCTAATTTGCTTGTTTAGGTTGTAAGTAAGAATTGTTTATTTCGATTTTGTAGTCTTGTTATTTCTTTTTTGCTTTTTAATGTTACCTATATTAATTATTTTGTAAATGTTAAATATAAAAACTTATAAAATAGCAAAAAAGGCAGAATAGATAAAATTTATATATATATATATTTTTTAAATGTTACCATGCTGAGTTTCTTGTCGGTTTTTCTCAGTTAAAGTCGGACTTCCCAACCGCTAGTAGCTTCAGTACTTTTAACCTTCATAAGTGTCCTCCGTGGCGCTAAACTGAATAACATATGTGTCGGTTCATCTTGATTGTTTACTCACGACGGAACTAAGGCGGTATATGCCTTTCGGTGTATTTGTAACAAATATCCTCATAGACTATAAAGGTACTGGTACGATTTGGATGTGGTTTACGCACACTAGTGTTCGCTCACTAGTTGGAATTCGCATTTGATCATCGAATCATTATTGAAATTTTAAGGAAAGTCCTATTTGAATTTGTATATTAAAAAGAAGAGAAACAATTCCAATGTCTTTTTATTGATCATACTAAATATGGTCAGTATCTAATAAACAAAAAGGGAAATACGTACACTTAAATGACTCTTGTCTTCAAATAAAACATAAGATTTGTGAGATAGATCGTGACCAAATAACACAAAACAAAACCAAAAGAAAGTGCGAAATTTCAGCTCAAAAAGTTAAGGGAACTGGCTTAAAATAAGCAGAATTTGACCCACACATACTAAAAGGTCAAGCCGATAGAGACCTTGTAAAAATACACGTAGAGACAATTCTCGGAACGTAACTAAGTAAATTCACCCCTAAATAAGGAAACTCCATTACAAATAAACTTTTCCCTTCCGCATTCTATAACATTACGACGAACTAAATATAAAAAGAAAAGCGTATACATCTACTATTGTTGTCTTGTGTAAAAAACGTCATTACTTCCCTCCCCCTCTCATACGTGACTTGTCATTCGGGGGGGAGAGGGGGGCGAACTCTCGAGACGCAATAGTAAGCTGTAATGAGCCCGGCCTCTTCCACACAGCTCTACCGTAAGTTTATGTGCATTTCATGTATGTTAGAGTGTGTTGAGTGAGAGCCATTTTGGTATTTATTTTTCACGACTTCGCAGGTTTTTTTAGGGATCCGTATCCAAAGGGTACAACGAGACCCTATTACTAAGACTCCGCTGTCCGTCTGTCACCAGGTTGAATCTCATGGACCGTTGAAAGTTTCACAAAAACAGAATATAATAAATAAATATTTAAGAGGTATTTTCACATACCACAGGCACGATTTTTTTTTCGTTTTTATAGATAATAGTACGGAACCCTTCGTGCGCGAGTCCAACTCGCACTTCGCCGGTTTTTTTATCTCTTGAAGCCATTTTTTAACCACTTGATATTGTTTTTGAGGTAGTACAGAGTAGATGTCGGCCAGGGAAGTACTGCCTTACCCATTTGTGGCGTAAAACAGTATAACAGGTGTGTTTCGGTTTAAAGGTAAGGTGGTCGGTGACATTGCAGGCACATGAGACTTAACCATAACCACGTCACGTTTCAGTGTCTACAACGCATTGGCCATGTCAATAGGCAATAGTGACCACTCACCCAAAGGCGACGGATCACCTGCCTGATAAAAAAAAAAATATAGGTATAACAATAATTATCCTGGGACATTCCTAACACAATGTCCTCTTTACACGCTGTAATCTTATCACACACTAAGCAAATTTAACGGATCCAGATAACCACTCGCATAAATTTTATTTATATATATGATCTACTGTGGGAATTGAACCTACGACCTATAGCGTAGCGGTCAGGGCTCTGACCAGCAAGTCAACCTCGATGTCACCTTCTATGCCTCTCGTGTCTATCAGAGGACCTTATACTAATCCAAACGATGAAGCTAAAATAAGCTCTACTGTCTAGAGAAAAAGATTGTGTCTAATATAATCAAAAATCACGGCCCCAAAGGGATGAACTTCTGGTGTGTGTAGAAAGTAGCTTAAACTGTTAATCAAAATATGCATAATTTTAATTCAAATCACATAGGGATATAGGGACAGAGAAAGCGACTTTGTTTTATACTATGTAGTGATAATTGAAAAGAGTAAGGAATCTTTTTATATTTCTGTTTTAGATTTTGATTTTTTATAGTTTGACGGTGTTGAATGGTTTTGGCATTACGCGATTCTAATGCACACATGGCATTTCTTTTTATTATACCTAAAGCTAGTTTTGTTTCCTCTTCAACATATTAAACTAGAAAGAGATGTATATATATTTCTATAAATTTAGCGATGCAGAATAAATCCGTGTAAAATCTGTAATTGTCTAGAATAAACCACAGACAGGTCAGGTCAGTTAGTAGTCTGTATTTGTGTAATGTAGGTCAGCCCCCTATTCAGCTAATACGAACATCGTCTGGTCGCGCCGCAACGAGGCCTCCGAGATCCGACCTCTCATGTGATTGCGTATTTAGCGAAAGAGACATAGCATAGAGGCCGCGATAAAATATCGTTGAGCTAATGTTACATAATTTAACCCTAGATATATTTTTGTTTGTGAAAGCTGCAGCCTATTTTGTAGTGCATTCGGTCAATTGCGTCATTCAACCCTTTCCTCGATGTTCTAAAATTAAATATTTATGGTGAAGGCATTTATCTATACTATATGTATATGTTACTGTAAAAGCTAGAATTACGGCAAATCATAAGATTTTACAGTAACACCTAAAATCCATCAAGTATTGCCTGTAATTGTCCGAATTACTCGCTAATAAATCTGAAATTTCTGATTTTTACCAGGATCTTGGGAAATTTTAGGTTAATTAGGTTAGGCTAAACTAACCTAGTTTAGTATGAATCCTTGTATCTATCTACAAAATTATGTTAGTAAATCTTAAGCTTTACCAGTAAAAAGGCTAAGTTTTATCTCTATTCGTGCTTTTACAGTAACATATACCTAGGTGATATTTGAAGACATTTGAAAGGTAATTTCATTTGATATCCCCTCGTTAGCCGAGTATGATATAAAGTTCGGTTTTAAAGTCCGGTGATCCTGGGTTCGATTCCCTTATCGGGCAATATTATAACGTTACCTTTGTTTCTCGGGCGCATTTCTCGGTACCTCGGAAGATGGCGACAAGCTCACCACATATCTTGTTGGGAGTTAAAATATCTTTGGTGCAATGTGGGTTTCATTATTGTTTCATTACTTCTCCCTACCTCCTCAGGGATAAAGTCGTGATATTTGTTGGATTTGATTCAGTCAGATTTGTGAATATACAGAATGTTACAAAACTACCCGTAAAGCCGAAAGGAGGTTAAATGGGGCCTTATAAAGAGTCCATTCACAATATTTAAGAACCGTAGTAAAGCAAAACAAAAAAAAAACTGATTTTTATGAATGAAAAATAAAAAATCTATTAAAGTAGACAATTATTAGGTAAAATAGGTAAGGTTTCTGTTAAATATTCTGGGTGCCTGACATGACAGCTTACTGGGGTTGTTATATTTTTACTACCCTACCAAAATAGTTGTCTATAGACAAAGACATGTGTCTAAAAATAGAACTATAGGTGCCAAAAATGTTTGATTATTTTACGCTTGAGTAGTAATCTATCGGTAGCAGGCATGGGGACGGGAAAGAAAGGGGGGCAATGGGTCATATTACCCCTCTGACTCACATTTGACTGACTCACAAATTTAACATGTATTTTTCTGGAATATATGTTTAATCAAATTAAAACTCCCTGATCTTTAGTTGGGTAAAATGTAGTGAAGATTAAGTTTAGGTATAGATGGTTTAGTTGTTTCTACTTATCAAATGGCCGTGTGAAGAATATCTAAGGATTTTTGTTTTTTTTTTTTACTTATATTAGAATTTCTTATTTCAAAGAATAAATATAGTATACATTAAAACAAGAAGTCAGATTGAAGATTGTTTATGGTTTTTCAAAGTTGTTGAAAATGAAAATATTTTTATTCAAATAGGCAAGCACTTATGAATAGTCTGACTCTAATATCGGTTCGAAATTTTGTTTTTTACTGAGAAGAGCCAGCAATAAACTCAGCAATTACTCTTTTTAAAAAGGATCTTAGCTTTATTACAAAATATTTATTTAGTGTTACTGACAAAACCTGTGTGTTATCGCAGAAGTTAAGTGTTGTGTCTAATAAGCCCGTTTTTACAACTAAGAGTTTTATAGAAAAATGAACTCTATACCATCAGTTTCGTCATACAATTAAATATACACTCAAACGATGAACTTCATCTTGAATGTGATAGAGATGATTTTCTATAAAATTATTAACTGTCTAAAAGGGCACTTTAGATCTTGACAACTTTTATCACTGATTTTCCGAGATAATTTCCCACAATACAGTATATTTTTCCTTCAGTCCCATGATAAAGGGAATAAAATTGGTGTTCAAACCACTAGAATAATTGTAAATTCCATGTATTTACCAGTTCTTTCATCTTGCTACATCGGTGTTATTTCGTGAGAGTAACCGCAGCGCCCTGTTTACCAAAACCTTTGGGTTTCAACCATTATGCGTAGTTGGGTCAGGGAGAGGGGGTTGCTCTCCCTCTTCGGTCCGAGGGGGGGTGGGGGAACAGGGAAGTCCAGTGCAAATGTTATTGATGACGATGACATCAAAATTATTTTCGTTACTATTTTTTTGGTGATATTCCATTTTATTTGCTGTGGCGCTGAAGGGCATTTTATTTACTCATTTTTGTGTAAGTCTTGGCCCTTTTTGTATTTCTGTTTAAGTTAATTTATTTTAATCATCCTGCTCTGTTCTCAATTAGTTTCGGTATGTCGCAATTATAAGGAATTTCGCAGTATTTTTCAATCGCCCGCCTGTCTAATGCCACGCTTCTTTGGAAATGATTTTTTTCGTTGACCACTCGGTGCAAGGACTAAAGTAGGTATAGAATTCTTTAAGTCGCGTATTTCGATACCCTAAAGATGAGTGGTGGTGATTCATCGCCCTTCTAAACTGATCTATCTAATTCGGAGTTTTTGCCCACTGCAGCTCATAATCACTTTTAGCATACAAGTTTCAGTCATGTACCAATAGAGCCAGCTACTTTCCCGTTACAGTTACGCTTTTAACTATAGAGGTATTGCAAAGAAAAAAATTTTAGACTTGTGAATGGCAGAAATTTTAACATGACAAATGATGATTTGGCCGAAAGTGGTCACCACATAAGGACGGAAGATAATGCTCTCAGTAATGTCATATATCTTAAATTATTGTACTTTCATATGAGGAACTCTATTTTTTTTAATAAATATCGCGGGACATTCTTTTACACACGGCCATCTGATCCCAAACCAAGCAGAGCTTGTACTATGGAAACCAAATAACTGATTTACTACATATACTACTTTTTAAACCCATACTTATAAATATATTTACATCCAGACACAGAACGATCAAACATGTTCATGCACACAAATGTTTGTCCTGGATGAGAATCGAACCCACGACCTGCGGCGTGACAGTCAGGGACTCACCAAACCAACTGGGCCGTCTAATAAGCCATGATTTTCTATGATTTTAATCGAGCTACGATTTCGAGTAAGCATTTTGCCTTAAATATCTTTATTAAGGAGTGTTTACATTGTGACAGCGAAATAAGCTTCGTACAGAAAGGTTCGCTTTGTACGACTGTGCGCTGGGTCAGGGGGGCTAGGGGAAGAAGGAGGGGGCGTCCAGTGCAAATGTTATTGATGTATAGTGGTTATTATGAGATACTAGCTAATATCGAGTGTTGATTCAGTGCGAAAGGGACGGTTATATTATCCCTATTTATATTTTATGGTACTTTTTTGGATCTAACTGCGAAATCTATTTAGGATTCTACTGATATTATTAATGCGAAATGTTTTGTGTATTTTTGTATAGATGTTTCTGTCTAAAAGATGCTCGAATTTCGTTGAAATTTGGCACATAGTGAGACCATAAATAAAATCTAAATATAATTTCAAATTAGGTCCTAGAAGACAGACTTCAAGGTCAAAGCTACTGAAGTTACCACTGATTCAGAAGTCAGCCTTCAACTGAGAAGAACTGGCAAGAAACTCAGCATTAGAATAGAATATAACTTAATTATCATAAACTAAGCAGTACTGTAAACATCATCAGTTAACTGATTTAGTACAATACTTGAAGATCTTAAGCTTTATAATAAAACTATGTTGTATGAAACATACCATTTGACCTACAAAAGAAAAAAAAAATTTAACAAGAAAAAAATGCTTAAATACCATTTTCAGTTTTTCCAAGAGAACGCAAACTTATTTGTTGGGAGAATAGATAAAAAAGACAAAGTCCAAACATCCACCTCTATAAGTACATTATTATACAACAGCTGTATACCACTTATACCACCTCGGCAAAAATTTGCATACAGATAGCTCATCTAGCGAGCCTTGCGGTGACGTCAATACATTGAGCAATGAGGTAGAAGTAATCTATAAGAAGGCACATTAGCGCTGTAAGCCGGATACAGTAGCCCTACTACCGTACCTACAGTAGCGGGCTTACTTATAATTATAATTGTGAAAATTTGTGCGGATGGATGTTTCTTACTCTTTCACGAAAATAAAACGGATTATATGAAAATAGAGCTTCGTTAAGCATCGATAGCTCTTTAACAACATACATACATATAATATAAACTGCCCTCTAATATAGCTGTCCCCCGCGGTTTCACCCGGGCTTAGTTTAAAGTTGATTAGATTAAGAAAAAACATTGTTTCATGCAAATTTTGTACCCCTGTTTTACCCCCTTAGGGGGTGAATTTTCAATTTTTTTTCTTATTGCTCCTTTACGTTATAAAAGGAACTCCTGTGCCAATTTCAAGTTTCTCACCTTTAGAACCCACTACCTGCGGCGTGGCAATCAGGGTATCTAACCACCATGTCAACTGGCCGGCCATTTACGACACATTATGAAACAAGCGGTAAAATGCGAACAGGACGCGCACACGAAGGATTCTGTAACACTATACTATATATAACAAAACGCCAAAAGAAACACGTTACTGCGTGGCCTTTTTAATTTTAATAGTACTCATTAAATTTAAACATTTATTATAAACAGGGGACAGAGGACAGAGGACAGGGGAGTCTTAGTAATAGGATCCAATTCTTTATTTTTTTTTTTATTACTACCACACAAACTGACTCCATGCTGCCTGATGTTAAGCAGTCAATGAAGTCCCCTTTGGGTTCCTATAAAAATGATTTTCAAATTTTTGAAAGATACGTTCCATCTGGTCCTCACACCGCGATATAGGTAGGGTGTCAGTGAATCATACATAGCTTAGCTGGTACGTATTACCCACTATGACTCATATAGATTGATGTGTAACTTGCAAGTAGGAAGGTGATTTGCGAAAAATCGTGGCTTGAATTTGATTCCACCGGGCGGGGTGGTGGTGCACCCAGACTGCCGAGCTGAAGGTCGTGAGTTCGACAACCATTCCCAACTACGGCAAATATTTGTGTATTGGATATTCTTGTTGGTATGGCTTATTATCCTCGACGAGGTAGGTAGAGGTCTTAGTACGTACGACTTATATTTTTTATTGTTGTACCTATATCTATAAGTACTTAATATTTATCTACTAATATTATATATTAAGCTAAGATATTTGTTTTTAATTTTGTATTAATGCACTTATTTTTGGATCAACAAGAAGTTTTGGAAAACAATTATTGCATCTGGGGCTCGATTCTGTAAGGAAAATTACACTAACTCGAGGATGTTTCGTCACGGCCCCTATGCTCTATCTCTGTCCCTTACTACGCTAATACTAATCACGTGAGAGGTAAGCTCTCCGAAGCCTCCGTGAAACGGCTCGCCCACGAAGTTTGTATTATCTGAATATGTGGGCTGATAGCCCAATTATTTAGGGAGGTTATAGGCTATTTGACATCAAGCTACGACTCTTTAGACCCGAGCAAAAAGAAAATTGAGTGTTGCGATCTTTTGCATAGACATACTTTATGGGTCGGAGAATACATAGGCTATTTTTACCCCTAACGGAACGCGAGTGAAACCGCGGTAGACTGCCAGTGTAATATATGAGTAATGAAGTTCCTGCTAAGTTTGGGATCAGGGCCATGTGTTGTAGGTCTGAATTTAATGATATGCAATTTAATAACTCATAGTAAATACGACATACATCCGTTTTTGCATACTTTGCCTGCATGAGTATTAGCACGTAGGTCAATTACTCAAAGCGAAAGTGAGTACTTAAGCAATAAATAAGATACCGGAATTACCCGCCGCGTACATGACTCACCGCGATCAGCGAGACCTTGGTGTATCACTAAGTAAACGACTGGGGAAAAGATTTCTGGGCATTTCTAGCCATGACTAAATACATAATTGGGCTGATCTTGGTGTAGATTTTAGTATATCGTGTTTTTATTGATGTTGTAATAAAATTGGCCACTTGGCTTGGTGGTTGCAGAGCCTGAATGCCACGCTACAGGTCGTAGGTTCGATTCTCGACCGAACCATTTCAAAGGTACATTATTCCGGATGAACATACCTTATTATCTTGGCATACATTAGATCCTCTGGGAAAACAGGTAACACCACGGTACGGAAACAAGTAACAAATAAAATAAAAATCTAAATTTGTTATACTAGCTATCCCCCGCGGTTTCACCCGCGTTCCCGAGGGATGTAACATTTACCCGGTACAAAAAGTATCCTATGTTACTTTTAATAACTCCATGAATATGTGTACAAAGTTTCATGATGATCTGTTAAGTAGTTTTTGCGTGAAAGTAACAAACAAACTTACATTCACATTTATAATATTAGTAGGATATAAGAATTACATCTTGAAGGCTTATATCCGTATCTATTTCCGATTACTGACACTGTGTAAAGTGAACAGTTTGTACGTAGAAAGATAGGAATGTTTGAGTTAAAATTGGATATTCATAATATGAATACAAGACAAAGGGAGAAGTTAGTTGTTCCATACTTTAGACTAACTAAAGTAAACAAGTCATTTCTTGGTAATTGTGCTCGATTTTATAATAAGATAGCGCTGTCAGTAACCAAAATGTCTGAGCATAAATTTAAATATTATATTAGGAAAGTTTTGACAGAAAAAGCGAATTACAAGGTAATTCATTATATTGAAGATAAAAATGTATGGAATTAGCTACTCTCTGCACAGTGCACCTCTTATTTTCTTGTTTAAGTTGTAAGTAATATTGTTATTTTCTATTTTCTAGTCTTATTAATTCTTTTTTTTTGTTTTGTTTTTGAATGTTACCTATATTAAGTATTTTGTAATTGTTAAATATGAAATAATGTAAAATTGATATTATGAATAAGCCAAAAAGTCAGAAAAGATAAAATTTATATTAAAAATTATTTAATAAAAAATAAAAAAGAATAGAGCCTTGATGAGTTTCTTGCCGGTTCTTCTTAATTGAAGGCTGACTTCCGAACCGGTTGTAGCTTCAATAACTTAAAATTTGACCTTCATAAGTGCCCTCCGGGGGCCTAAACTGAATAAATAGGTTTTGAATTTTGAATATTAGGTGTAACTAGTTACTGCCCCGGTTTTACCCGCGTTCCCGAGGGTTCTAAAGTATTCCAAGATAATAATAGTTCATATCACTAAGGAATAGTGTAGCTTCCTATTAGTAAAATATATTTTTCTAATCGGATGAGTTGTCTCGGAGAATACCTGCTACATCCAATCTAACAAACTCTACCTATTCATAATATTAGTATAGATTTTATATAAGTATTTTCTAATTTAGACATATATTTTTTTTATACGAATCTTCATCATAATTCCTCACTGTTGAGTTAAAAAAAGTTTGTCGTAGTGATTTGTATTAACTCTAAAAGTATTTTGTAACTAGCTGTCCCCCGCGGTTTTACATATGTATATCAAATATAGTTTAAACTTTAGTTTGTTTGTATTTTTTTTTCATTAGATATTCATAATATTATATTATTTTTATATAATTCTGCACTTTATACATAACACACAGGTATTGTCAGTGAGACTAAATAAATTTTATGTAATAAATATAAGTTCCTTTTTTAAAAAGAGTAATTGCTGAGTTTATTGCCGGCTCTTCTCAGTAAAAAAACCTTCCGAACCGGTATTAGAGTCAGACTCAAATTCAAAGTCAAAGTCAGATTCTCTATTATATTCATAAGTGCTTGCCTATTTGAATAAAAATATTTTCATTTCATTTCATATAGATATAGATGACTATAGCTCTAAAATTACAAAAAACTGAAGTCTGTCTTTCTTTTAACAATAAAACGGAAATACTAATGCACAAAGCTGGAGCATTTCACCTTTTGATAACAAAGCGATGGGTGAAACGGCAAAGCACATTCAAGTTAAGTTCAAAATATAGGTGTAAAGAAAGCTAAGCAAGAAATAGACTATATCTCTTTCCACGTATATGAATAGGAAGCAAGAAGGCTGAAAGGGTGACTTACGATGCGTAAGTGCGCACCTCGCGCGGTCCTAAATATAAACCGGGCTCCGAGGGCGGGCGGGGAGGGCGGGCGGCCACTATCTATTGAAATATATCACTACACTGCCTTCCGCCCAGCGGTTTTACTCGAAGACTCGAGAAATCTTATTTTTACCCGATTATAATCAATTCAAAATTGTTGTTCTCTAAAGTGATAATAAAGGTATTTGTTTGTTTACCTGGAGAATCATTAGATCCCCATACGTATGAAACTGTGGAGTGAAAGCTAGCTAGAAATATAATGATAATATCTCACCCCTTACCCCGATGAAGTAACCGAAGGTTATAAGATCTCGCATGTTCAGTATTTCTTGCTGTGATACTGACTCTCAAATAAAGTGACCTGGTCGGGGTCCCTGAGAGACTCCTTATTACGCTCATTGATAATTTTGCGATCATATTACTATAAAAAAAGAAATATTTTTCATTAAGCATGGGCCGACAAACAGGCTGAACATCCACCCTATGGTAACTCCTATGGACATTTGCAACGCCAATGTATTGTCAACCCTGAGACGTGAAGTTGTCAAGTTTCATTGTGCCTGTAATCTTCGATTTTCTTACTATTCGTTTACAGCCGACTCCTTAACAACTAGCATAGAACTTACACGTAAGTCAATATTACCTCAATATTTAAGTATACGAGTATGTTAGAAGTCTGACAAACAACTGGACTTGATGGTAAGTGGTCACTGTCACCTAAAATTTGCAATACCTTAAATTTCTTGATATGCTTCAGAATTTACAGACCCTTGAAGAGAACAGAACTATCGATAAGATTAATGGGTTTTTGAAGATTTGTTTATGACTTCCGAAGTGGTGTGACCGAGTAAACAAAACGATTTGTCGTGTATAAACAACACGAAATGGTGGGGGATTCTTGTTTACTTTTTTAACTCTATGAATCATTTTTTATTCAAATAGGCCATTACAAGTACATATGAGTAGTTTGACTCTTATGCTGGTTCGGAATGTTAATTGTTGCAAGAGCCGGCAGTAAACTCAGCAATAACGGACTCATTTTAAAAACAAGTATATTTTTTACATAAAAATTATTTAGTCACTCAAAGTAGTAGCTTCAGTAACTTTAAATTTGACCTTCATAAGTGTCTTCCGCGGGCCTACACTGAATAAATGGCTTTGCTTTTCCAAATACTTCTGAATAATTATTATTAAAAATTATATTATAAAAAAAACCACAAACTAAAGCTGACCAGCCCACAAGCAGCACCTGTTCGCAAGTATGACGCATGTGGCCGCCGTCGCCCTCCTCGCTATATTGTAGGGAAGTTACCCACCATACGATAATTCCTATAATCAAGCTCATTATTTAGTATACTGACTAAAGGGAATAGTAAATAGCACGCCTCGCCGACTATGCGGAGTCCAAAAACGTTTAGGTCTTTAGTAGATAAAAACTACTGGACTACTGCGAAGAAACAGGCTAGTTGGCTTGGTGGTTAGCGACCCTGACTGCCAAGTCCCAGGTCGCGGGTACGATTCCCACCCACGACAAACATTTTGGGTACATGAACATGTCTGTTTGTTCTGTGTCTGGGTGTAAATCTACGTAGCTCTGCTTAGTTTAGGATCAGATGGTCGTGTGTTAAGAATGTCCCCAGAATATTATTATATACGGCGATCACTTACCACTTGCCAATCGTTTGACGTTAGGTAATGTCACCGCACGCAGCGCGGTGGTAAATAAAAGAGAAGACCGAGCTGATTCCAAATGGCAGATTATCGTTTTTTTAAATTGTATGTTTTATAGATACTTACTGCATTCAAACTGCCAACCGGCTGCAGGCTAGCTGCATGTTTGTAAGAACGTCAAGTCACTAGAACTGCACGTTGGCTGTGTAGTCGATTGGCAGCTCCAATGCAGTTGTCAACTGCGATTTTGCTGCTGGAGCAGTTCTAGTGCAATCTGCTTAGACACTTACGGCTGAATAGATGTACTGAAACTGTATTTCTACCATACATATGATACTAGTCACATAAATACGTCCAATATTTATTATTTGCCACAATTAACTTAAATGCAAAAGTTTATGTTTTATGCTTGCCCCAATCACGCATAAACGTCTGAATGGATTTGAATGAAATTCGGCCCACAGATAGAATATATTGTTGATTATTATATAGAATACCTTTATTAAAAAAAAAATGAGGATCCCTCGGGAATACGAGGGAAACCGGAGAGCAAAAGATAGTTACCAATAAAATTGCCAATGCTCTACAAACAAATAATATACCAAAGTCAAACAGTTGAATTAATGTGACATTTAAATGTAATAACAATTCAATTACGCGATTAAAATCGGCGGTTGCGGTCGGGACTTAATTACAATAATATTAATTAATAATGTCAATTATTTCACCATACAGAAATGTAACAATGTGACGAGCTACTGTTCGTGTGATTTATTGATAACCGTTCATTATTTCTGTTTTGACAATTTATTAAATGAAATCCTACAAATATTTAAAATGCGATAGTTTGTGAGGAGAAATGTATGAATGGATATTTGTTAGTCTTTTACGCAAAAACTACGCAACGGATTTCGATGAAACATGGGATAAATATAGTTTATAGACTGGATTCACATATAGGATATTGCTATCCCTCGGGAAAGCGGGGTGCTTATGGTACTTAATATTACATGAAATGATCAAATAATTGTTTCGGATTTTATTTCAATATCTTATTTATCACGAAGGTCTGTGCCCTGACGTAGAATAACGTAAGTTCAAATCTATACTAATATTATAGAGCTGAAGAGTTTGTTTTTTTTTGGTTGAACGCAGTAATCTAAATAGAAAAATTCTTGCATTGTTAGATAGCCCTTGCATTGTTAGATAGCCCATTGATTGAGGAAGGCTATAGGCTACTTTTTATCCCACTGCTGGGCACGATATAAATGTAAATCAACCGGGCGAAGCCGCGGGCGAAAAGCTAGTATTACAATAAAAAATGAGTTTCTGGTGAAGGAAAACACTCGGAGGAATCATAGCCTGAAATTGATTTATCAGAAATGAAGCTAAAAACCAAAAAATACACTTCAGGTTATTGTGAAAACAGCATAAAAATGTATAGCACAGTCAAAAAGTTATGACCAGATAAACAGACTTAGTGACTTTGTTTTATACTTTGTATTTAGAAATGTTCACTAACGATATCGTTCAGAGAAGTTCAAATAAACTTAGTCAATAAAGCCCTGGTTGTCGAAGGGTAATTGCAAGCTTGCTGCCAGCCAGGCCCGGCGTCACGCAGTAATTACTGGCGTGGGGCAATAATGTAAATTGGTGCGTGCCCCCGCTTGTAACCAGCTTGGGGCTATAACTAGCCGCCTCGTTAGGGTTCTGCTGGCTTTCTTAACTCTTCAAATAAACTCTAAGTGAAAAAAAAAATACAGTGTCATATACATTTTTAGATTATAGACTTATATTTAAAAAAGTAGTTGTAAAAGGGTACATAAATTAAAAATACTGTATAACTAGTAACCCGCCCTGTCTTCGTCTGAGTGGGATAATATCAATGTATCATACACATAAATCTTCCGGAAGCAATTCTCTAGATGATGGTAAAAACCGCATTGAAATCTATTGCGTTGTTTAGAAGATATAAGCCCACAAACAGATAGACAAAAATATTAACAATTTTACACTATTAGAGAAGCTCTGTTGTAGTAGCGACATATTCCTTCTTGCTTACATAAATAACACCCTAATTTGTCTCTAGGGTATCGTAAGAGGCGACTAAAGAGTGTACCAATGATTCCGTGCGCTTTACATCTTGCACCGAGTGTTTAAGAAAGGCTTTCCCAAAATAAATTCATGCAACTGAATATTAATATCTAATATAACTAAACCATATTATACCATATTAATATAATATATTCGAAAGTGTCATTATCTGCTTATTACATATCCACGGCTAAACTAGTGAACCGACTATGGTACGGAGACGGATATGCCCTTTTTATGAATGGCTTTTTTTCAATTTAAGGCGAATGTCACTGTGGGTTCCAAGCTACTAGAAAATAATTCACTAGTGCATTTTCTGAACGAGGTCTAAAAACTATTAAAAAAAAGTTGAAGAACATAGTAAAATAAACTAAAATGCAACCGTTCGAGTGACATAATTTTCACGAACGTAGATTTTCCCGAAAATATTTTTTATTTTTGTTTCTCATGAATTATGTAATGCTGTCAATGCAGAAATCTTTTCCATAACAAATAAATAGCTAACTACGGAACTAGGCAATAGGCTAGCGTGACACAAGCGTTGGTACCCGCGCCGTGCGTGACGATGGAACACGCGCTGGTGCGCCGATTGCTTATAACATGACTCTTGTTTACTTCCGCGAGTAAATTACTCAACAAGCATTGTTATTGAATATCACAGCTTTGGTAAACAGTGGTATGGTAGAATCAGAAAGCTCTTAGTGGTGAGTTCGTCCGGGGAAGTACTACAACCATACCTTTTCCTCCGTGAAACAGTAGTACACTTGTATCACTGTTTCGGTTAGAAAGGTAAGGGGGCCGGTGAAATTATAAGCACCTGAGGCTTAACAACTTCACGCCTCATGTTCGACGTCGCATTGGTAACGGCCTGGTGTTGCAAAGGTCTATAGGTGGCGGTGACCACTGACTTTGACGGTCACCTTGGCTAATAATGGATCAGATTTAGCCAGAGCTGGAGCTATTTCTAAAAATATCGCTCAAACTATATCCCTCAGTATTATTCTTTTTCCGAACTCACAAGAACACAACCCATACACACATCTTGACCCCAAGATTTGTCATACTTATTTAATGTTCCACCCATTTTTATTGCTAGCCGTCCCCCGCGTTCCCGAGAGATGTACATTGTCCCGAGATCAAAAGTATTCTATTTGTTAATCCTAGTTATAAACTATAGATGTGCCTAATTTCATTCTTGTCCCTTTAGTTGTTTTTGTGACAAAAAGGAAAATAATTGTCACAAATTTTCACATTTTTATATTAACAGGAAGTAGAATGGTAGGATTATCCTAATTTTCTGCGCTTAAAAACGCATAACTGACAACACTGCATAGGTTATTTGACGTTATATTACTAGCTTCTACAACCGAAACAAATACCTACCGATCATTCAATAAACCAACTCGTACGAGCCAAAATTCACACGCACATAAACAATACAGTCGCGCAATAAAGTGCGTACAATTACTCTAGGTGTCCGCGGGATGAGCCCTGATTAGTAACGGTCAGGTGGGCAACGGAGGGCGGTCGATAACTCACACCCGGCCCCCACGCGACCCTAACTACTCCCCTGTTTATTGCAGGGGGGCGATCGCCTGAACTTAAGTATTGATTCGCGCGAAACGTGATTTGTACGCACTCATCTAGAGGTTAGCTTGCGGCTCACCCGAAAGTTCATTGACTGTTATTCTCTACGCTACGTCGTACATTACCACTTTTGGTCGTGAGCTTATACGAATCGTTGAAATGGGAGGTCGATGTATGTGTGCCATTTCGAAAGATTTTTCCGGGTGAATCCGGAACTGCGTCCGTATTCCGTAGTGGTGTTTACGCGTAAACCACGGTCAATAGGCCCCCGGCCGCACCTACCGTTGTCTTCGCTCGGTAATGCGGCCTCGTCACGACATCTAGCGACTTATTGTCGGAGTGAAGCGCTTTCTGTCGCTATGTTTTATTTGCTAAGTGCTTTGATATGGTTTAGGAGCGGTGAGAGGGGGCCTAATTGACGTAGTGATTATAAACATGATAGCTTCGTGCTTATACCTATCGACATAAAATTATTCAGTTTTTTATGGCGTCTGGTTTTTTTTTGTGTTTTGACTGGACTGCGGCAGATATTATATTTATTTTTATATAAATTTACCGTTAAAAAAATACACACCAAGTTATTAAAAATAGTCTGCAGCAAAATAAATTAAGTACTAAAATATTTGTTTTCTTATTTTCGTAATTACGAAGCAATAAGCATTCGATTAGTTCATTCGACTCATAATATCGACTAAAAACATATTAACTCGATAAGTTAAAAATAAATTCTCAAAAATCTCCAAAAAAATCCAATCAGTACTTAATATTAAAAATGAATTGGTAACATTTAATTCTAATGAAATTTCATTACCAATGTCGTCATATCTCACCGGATGCATATCTCAGGTTTAATGTGTCTTCTTTAATTAGTGGTAGTGGTCATACAAGTTTTGAGAGACCTTATTACCGACCCATGGCCCGCACTGTGCGCATCTTTAACTCGAATTTTTATTATTGTAACGGATTTCTTTATAAATTATTACTATTTAATACTTATCTGCCTTATTATTCACCTTTAGAAGATTCATATTTACATTTATATGATTGTGGACTTGCAATGTAAATGCAATTGTATAATAGATCGAGCAAGGCACATATTAGCATGGATCGGTTTTTGATTCTTTCTGTTCTACAATATTTAGAAATTGGCAACACTAAGTACTTATGACATCTTATTTTATTTTATGTACGAGTATGTATGTAACAATGTTTTTTTTTGTACTGTAATTTTCAATAGTAAATTTGGTAACCATATTGTATTTCTCTATAGATGTGTAATTACTTTAAATTTACTTTTAATATTGAATGACTAGAGTTGTCACTTGACTGCATGAAATTCTGCCAACTTCTTTTATGCTGTAAACGTGTGTAAGTGTAAGCGTGGGGTACAAAGTGCCCGGAGCACTTTGTCAAGTGACCCCCACTGTCGTGTCGTACCGGACATGCGCTTAGGTGTATAATATAAAGTCGCTTTGCTGGCATTTTAGGGTTAAAAATTGAGAATATAGACAGACTATAACATCCTCAGCTTTTACCGTCATTCAAAGTAAAATCGATAAAGAAAATCCTTGTTTAGATTTTATTTAAAAGCAATACATCTCTATCAATGTGTAAATTTTTGTAAAATTTTGTGATACATTTTCGTTTTTGACTCACTGACGACCATTCTACTTTATAATTGATTTTCTATGTCTGTATGTCCGTCTGTGTGTCCTTGTTTAAGTCTAGAACGATTTATCCGATCTCAATAAAAAATGGGTATGCAGTCCGAACATGCGATTTCGTGAATGATAGGATTATAGGATAGGATATTTGATCGATAAACGCAGGTAAATCCGCAGGGGACAGCTAGTTCTAAATATAAACACAAGGTAATTTACTCATGAAAGTTTCTCATTCTCATAAACAAAAGAAAAACATTTCCATTCGTCAAAATAATACACTAACGCTCACGTACAACAAAACCACATTTAATTAGTAAAAACGGCGTCGTATTCCATCAGATAGCCAAGAATAGCCAAGTCTGGTCACGGGTGGCGCCCCCCAGTGGGCGGCGGGGGCGAGCGGAAGGGCCGCAAATGAAAAATGGCGCAATTAGCCCCACAGACAGTGAAAAACAAGTGCACTCGATCTGCCCGCCGACATCGTCGAAGCGTTAACTCATCGATAACGCTCGATAGTAAGAATAGGGATGTGTCACTTTTTAAAAAGGTAAATTATTTATTTATGAATTTATTTTAATGCATGCGCTTGCTTTTGACTAGAGGAACAATTTGCAATTTGTTGCTGTAAATGTTATTCTTTTAAATTCATAAGGTTATTGGCCCTTTGGTTTAAATCTAAACACAAATCTATATACTATACACATTTTTTAAACAAAAAACATTTCGAAGCATTTCAATAGTTTGTATTGTACATTGTTTTACGATACAAGCTTGTGTTACACCATAGAGTAAGTGATGAGTTGGCCGAAGCCAAGAAGGGAAACGGCTCTCATCAGAGCGTCGGAACCCACCGACAGTTGCACGGCCTGGCTATGGTTTCTTACCGCTTTCGTCGCAGCATTCAGTATTGATTCTCCCCAATGAATATTTATGATGCTATATGGTATGGGCGACAAATATCACCACCCTAAAACATCTCTAGGGTGTCGTAGCCGTCTTAAGAGTATACCAATGACCACGTGCACTTTGAGGCTTGAACTAAATGTTCAAAAGCAAGTAAAAATTGTTGTATTTTCTTGTATGTAATGCATCAAATAGACAGAATGTAATCGTATTGTAGCGACCCCAAATGAAGTTTTATTTAATCAGAGCTTAACGGCTAGACATACCGAATGAATGCCTTTAAGGTTCATGAACTGAGTGCAGTTGCCTCTGGTATCCAACGTGGGCGTGAATTTAAAACAGAAATTTGTCATGAAAAAACTTTGTAATAATTGTGGAGACATCTGTCATATTATTTTGGTGCAGGAGCATCTGCTAGATAGCACGAATTTTCACGACAGACAGTAAGTAATAGGTAATATAAATCTAAAAAAGATATATTAAATTACTGTCTAGAGTAGAGTGCGATTAAGAAATGCAATAATTAGCTGAACTCCATTCCGCTATAATGACGTTATTTAGTGAGTTCTGTTGATTATTGTACATACATCATATTTATCAATGGTAACCTACAATTAAAGTTGTATGTATTTATCGATGGAGTATAGAATTGCAATATTATGTAGATTGGATGTCGGAAGCTTGTGACTGTGCTGCAGTTTATCATGGTTTTCGGCGCTGCGGCATAACCTATTTCTGAAATTATTAATAGCCTGTAAATAGCCTAATCTTTATAGGCTGAAACGAAACCGACTTGACCAATCAATCTTTAATTTGGCTTGCAATAAATCAATATATTTGCCATTAATTTCGCGAACCGCACAGTCTCAGAGGCTGCTAAATAATGGATAGTTATCAGCTGTCATTAGCGCCGAGCGGGGGCGCCACAGGCGACCGGCCGCCGGGCGCCGGCCGACGCCACCCGATCAATACCGCAGGAAAGCACACGAGCGCCGCCGAAGCACCCCGACTATCTCCGACGATAGCCGAACGGGAGCGAGCGCGCGCCGCACATGACAAATGTCACCGTGATACTGCCCTGCAGCCTTCAGGCCTCCCTGAAAACCGTGAAAATTGTGCAAAAAGTGCATTTAATTCAGATTGTGATAAACTGTACAGTGCGGTTGATGTACAAAGTGGATTCTGTGTTATAAAACTGAACGCTACCTCGTCTACAGAGTGAGTATTGTGACAGTTCATTGTTGAGGGTAGATCTATGCATATTTAAGTGAGAAAAATCTACATTTTCACACTCGAAAAGGCTGTTTTATATCATAATTGAGCTGTGTAGTCCACCCTTTGGCTGTTTTGAAAGTAATAAGCTTATTTTCCGGTGTTTTTTTCATAATCAGTGAATGTTTTAAGTGCTCTCGATAAACTGTCCTTGAAGGCTAGCTAGAGTGCATGTGCATAATGCTAAAATCGATCGTAACTTATTAATATTACAGCAAAGTGAGTCTAAAGAAAGATACTAATACAATTAAAGGGTCGTTGTTAGTGCGCATGCTCAGTGTAGATCTGCTTTGCGTCATACGCCGCATGTTTTTATGCACAATTAGGTATCTATTTAAAAAACATTCTAATTTCAAAATAAACCATATATTTAAAAAAAGATGCCAAATTTAAAATTTATTTATAAAGATACTAGAGACCGTTGTTGCTGGTTTAAGTAGGTATACGTTCATGGGAGGTACGAACACGCAGAATAGACCCAAGAGATTAGATAACATAGTCAATAAAAACAGTTACGAAATTAAAAAAATACGCGGTTGATCACGGAGACAACGGTGATCTGTTTTGGCTATCTTAAAATAAACAATACGTTAATTGATTATGATAAAGATATTAACACATAGTTTTTTAATAACACCTAATCGATTCATCTTTTGGAGGTAAGTGGATATTTTGATATCTTCTCTGGCCTTGACCAATTTACATAAAAGCCTGCGGGAGACGCTACAGTAGCGCCACCCGTGTCCAGTTAGCTAAGACCCTTTCGATTGTATGGCCACCTCCTTTTGGCGCCCAACATAAAAAGGTAAAGGGGGACATGAAGGCCTTCCTACACTGGTCAGTTTTGATAACTGTCACTGTGACAGTTAAAAGCTCTCAGCGGGTGTCAAAAGGATGAATTCGTAAATAGAACGAGCCTCACCTTAAAATATATATTTATTTATTTATTTTGTTGATAATGATTATTTATTCCAACGTTACTTATTTCCTTCAATATCTTGGGCGGGACTCGCAATGCGTCGTGAGTTCGATTCCCATTCAGGACAAACATTTTTGTGCTTGTATTATTTGTTTGTTTGTTTTGTGGCTGAGTTTCTGAATAGTAAATGTTTTATCAGTTATTTAATTACCTTATTACAAGCCTAGATTATGATTAGTAGGAGATAATGTAAAATGTCCGAGTTTTTCAAAAGCACCGGATTGTATGGTCTGTGGTAGTCTTTTTGACGTTTCTGAATATCATAGAAAAAATAAATTTTAAGGTTATCCATATAAGGTTCATATTTGAATGTAATGGGTAATTAAAATGTGGTGCAGATGAATTTTATCTTACATTACCTGGATTCGTTTTTGGAACGTATGACTTTTCTTTGCAATCTGGTTTTCATCCTCTTGCTGGCGTTTGATTGACCTCAAATTTGGCAGTACTTACGTAAGTATGTAAGTTGGGTGAACATCAAACTAATCTAATAAGAGTAAATAAATATCCCGGGACATTCTTTACACACGGCCATCTGATCTCAAACTAAGCAGAGCTTGTACTATGGAGACAAGAAAACTGAGAACCTACTACTTTTTAATTTTTCTAAATACATACTAATATATAGATATTTACAACCAGACACAGAACAGACATGTTCATGCACGGAAATGTTTGTCCAGGGTGGGAATTAAACCCGTGACCTGCGACTTGGCAGCCAGAGTCGCTAACCACCAAGCCAACTGGTATGTCATAATATAATGTTGTTATTATAACAAAAGTTGTAAATAATAAAGTCGAAAGGTAGTTGTAGGAACTCCTAATTTACCTTTTATAAATATATATCCTGGGACATTCTTTACATACGGCCATCTGTGCCCAGGGGCTCGATGCTGTAAGGAAAATGACACTAACTCGAGGATGCTTCGTCGCGGCCTCCGTGCTCTGTCTCTTTCGCTAACTACGCTTATACTACTAATCACGTGAGAGATAAGCTCTCCGAGGCCTCCGTGAAGCGACTCGCCGACGAATTTTGTATTAGCTGTATAAGGGGACTGAGCACGAACGTCTATCGCAAGCGTATCGTCATCGTATCGAGTGCCCCAAAAAACATTGCAATGGGAAATTGAGAATCGCGCAATGACATTGCGCATGTAAAATTTTCTATAGAAACCAGCTTTTTGGCGCACAGGATACGATGACGGTACGTTTGCGATAAATGTTCGTGCTTAAACCTCTGAGCCCAAACTAAGCAAAACTTGTACTATGGATACTCCAGACACAGAACAAACATACATGTTCATGCACACAAATGATTGTTGGGAATCAAATCCACGACCCTTGGTTCTCTAACCACTAAGCCAACTGGCTCGTCCCTCGTATAATAAAGGATTGCTTATTAAAAATAATGGACGTGCTTTTATTATTGTCATTTAAAACGTCAAAAATTACTTCTTTAATTTGACAGACATTTCAGCGATGTCAGAAATATAAAAATTAAAGAATGTAAAATATAGTGAAGTTAATAATTCTGTTTATATGTGTTTTATATTAAATTTGATATATCTTTAAATTAACGATACTTAATATTTTTATGTGTTCAATCCCACGCGCGCCAATGCTCGGGAATGTTCGTAATTCAAACGAATCATACCGATGTCACTTTTATCGCGTTCGAAAACCAAACGTATGTTTTTTCGTGAAATGCTTGACCCCATAATCAGAGATCACGGCGACAAATCGAGATAGTATCGTACAAACAAGCGGACAAACTACTTTCAAATGCTTAATACATAACAGGCGGATCATCGGTGACCCCTTGGTGTCAGTTCGATGCCCAGGCCAGTGCGTCTTCGAAGGCAATTTGTATAAATGAACTATGCTTATAAATTATTTTATACATGTTTTTTTATATATTTTTATGCTCACTTTCTTTTATTAAAGTCAACAAGAAGTGGGTGGTGTCGTGAAAGTTATTATTTTTTAATATTTTTATTTGTAACTTTCGTAGCAATGCAATATTTGATTGATAGTTAAATTATAGGCTGTAGTTCGTAAGCATAAAGATCTCTTTAGATTATAAAATTAAATTTCCCTCGAGATTATATTTGCGAAATCTTCTTTTTTGGATATGCTTATGCTTCTCCAAAATCACAGCATGGTAGGGTCAGGCAGGTACTTCAAAGTATCCTTCTACCGTGCATGAATCCTCGAGTTTGTAGGATTTGACAACATGTCATTTCAATTTTATCATTTATTTTTAAATCACACTGTTTCTTCAATATCATTTATTAGTATATAACTAATATGTGTCATCTAAGATGTTAGCAATACCTGTGCCTAAACCGGTGCCTATCTACCCCAAGTTGGGCATCTCTAGGGAAGTATATTGTTAAGTTGTGACGTCACTGGTGTTTCTTCCACAGCGCGGGCGGCAGGGCCGTCTCGGGCATGCGCCGCCCGCGCTGAGGGATGAGCGCGGCGCGCGCGCCCGAGCCCCGCGACCAACCGCGCCACCCGCAACGCACCCACCCGCATCAGGTGACAACTCTTTACTACTAAATAAAAAGAAAATACAATATCTTGTCATGGTGATGACTAGGTTAACTCTGTCACACGTTTACATGTGTAATAATACCAATTTTTTAGTAATGACTTTATGACCGATGTGCGTAGAAATGTAGTACTCAGTCTTTGTCTAAGAAGATATGTATTATCGTGTAGGTGCAACAAACAGCTGAAAGAAAGCTCTGTTTTTTTAAATAAAACCATCTGGAAAAGGTGGTTAAAACACTAACCACTAAGGCTGAAAGAGTTTTCATATTTATTAAGTCGTCTAATACTTCTAAGATCCGTTTAGTGGAACATATAATTATACTGGCACGAATGATCTCAGAAAAAAAAACAAAGTAAATCATAGAAAGGACACGGATTCGCAGTTCCGTTTGTTTTAATTAACAATAAATCGATACGCAATTAGAGATGCCTGTGTAGACATTCATAGAAGTGTATAATTGTGAAGTGACCAATTCGCGACACCCACTCTTAAGGGGATGGAGATTGTTTCGATAGTCTTTTATATTGAAACTGACTCATATTATGTCTGATAATTATGTTAATTTACACATCATTCATTGCATTAAATCTTGCATCTAATAATGTTATCCTCATTAGTTTTTCGAAGAATTACCAGTTCAGTTGAAAATTTATTTTTAAATTTTAGGATTTACCAATTGTCAAAAGTTGAATTATGAGATTTATGATTTTCTCTTATTTTTCTGTGATAAAATACATGTACAGACGCGTCCCAAGGACTTGTATTTTTGTGTTATGTCTCATATATTCGACAAGTAAATTTTATGAATTAATTTATTGAGTTTTTTTACAAGACTTCATCAACCTCTTACTAGATTTGCTTTACTGAATGGAGTTTTTGGGCCATATTGATAATAATATACGTTATAATTGACATTTCTGAAGCCATGTATGTAAAGAGATTTAGTCCAGGCGCTTAGGCTTTTTTTATCTGGTTTAATAAATGATAGGAAAGCTTTTACGAGCGTGTCCTTCTAATTTAATGTTCTTATTAATGATTTATTTCATTAAAAAAAGGATAGTTACATAATATCATAATAAAACAAAATTAATTAGTTATGTCAGGATTTTTTTTACAGAAATCAATTGGGTACAAAATTAATGTAATTTTTGTATTCTTCGAAGAATCAGTATGTGTTTCGAAATTCTAGCGTATACAGCAGCGCCCTCTAGTGAGCGGTGTCGATGAACACTATACAAGAACCTGCTCTAAAGACTTATTAAGCGATTGCTAAAATTATATCGAAATAGGTCCAGTAATTACAAACTTACACTTAAAACTTAACAATATTTTACCCTTATACCATAGACCTTCCATCGAAGGTAAAAAAAAGTAGTCAACTTCGCTTTAACCACACGTCACCTTTCCGGCATACAAGCAATTAAGCAAATCCACGCAATATGCGACTTTTCGTCCAAGTAATTACTGCATATACGGGTATATTACTCACTATAGCTTATCCAATGTAACAAACCCCTTTAATATTTAAGAATTGTATACAAAAATCAACCTTTTGGGCTGTATTATAAGGTTTATTTACGTCAACATACAATTAACTATTACAATCAATTGATGAACCTTATTTCTATACTTTCAAAGTCACTTTTTCTATAAAATTCTTAAATGTTAAAAGGTTATTCTTATACTGGACGGACTATAATAGCCTGCAAGGACGATGACACTTGGTCGGGCCACAATCGAACGTTTTGATTTAATTATAACCAAAATTAAACATTTAACATATAGAAAGTCGGATGTTTTTGCGGACCCTTTAAATAAGAGCAGCTTCTCAAAGAAAATCTTGATTAGTGAATAATATTAATATATTAAATTAAGCAAATACACGTGATGTATCTTATCAATGAAAACCTACAATTAACCAAATATTTCTACCATAACCTGCCATAATATTTATATTAATTGTTATTTTGCGTAATACTAAAAAAAAAACATTATATTGGTAAATATTAGAAAGAATAGTCTAGTGGTAGATGTCGCTACTATGCAATCATAAACTTATTTCTACCTAACTTTATTCAATACATTTCTGTTAGCTTTTGAGCTTTGAATAAAATCAATGCCCTTATTTCCACGGTCTAGCAATAGAAAACAGAACCACGATAATTAAAAAAAAAACACGTATGATTACTAAATGTACATGGATGATTGATTCTGTTTAACAACAAAATTGTAATTACAGGTTATTTCGTCTTTCGTTAATATTACAAGTGTGCAATCAATATAATAATATAAAAAGTTTTATTTAATGTAATAAATCCTCTATGTAATGATTATTTGTTATAATTGATACCGGCCCGTGTTTGCTGCGCGGGCGCAGAAGGCGTGGCGAACCATGCGCCAGTCTTTCCGTGAATCCTACAAGGCCGTCTGACCTACTGATATCATTTCTTTTTGCTTGAATGTTTCGGTTCTGTATGTATAATACATCGGAGACTCATTAAGGAAATCTTTGTGAGTTAACGCTTCATTTGGTTTCGGCTAACGGATATATATAGTTGTGTTTTATTGTATAATAGCCATTTATCTTCTTTTTACGTTAATTTTGGATATACCCTTCCGTCTCTCTCTCTCTGGCATTAAATCCTTTATGATATTAATTTTTTAATAATTTTCGGAAATATTGCATAACTACTTAAGTCCAAGTCATTGAGGATTTCTTTCTAACCACCAACTGTGGATTAATTCTAGAAGAACCAGTGCTAATAAACAATACACTATTTTCCATGTTGTGCTAATCCAGAGGAAAGTCTTACCCTATGAGTTACTCTTCTATGCTGACCCCAAATTCAAAAAGTCTCAGATGTAGAGATAGACCAGGCATTTCTAAAGTAAATACAAATAATAACCAGTAATCCCAGATAAACACCCCATTATTTTTCTTATCTCGCAATCTTTTTTGGGTGCTGGTTGCGTAAGAATAGCGAACATAACTGTGCATCGGCACACGGGAACCGAACCCGCATACCGCGCCATCGCTGGCGAATTATTCAGTAGCTTCTCGGAAACATTGGCGGCTTTGTAATAAATTTCGCGTGACTTCGGTGCCTTCATTATGCGGTACAGCCTACATTCCATAGAGTTACAGTTTGTCGAATAAAAAGTTTGAGATCCACTATTGTTTTGGTGTGTGCAGTGTTATTGAATTTTAGAGGAGTCATTGTTTTGAAGGTGGAATTGTTTTGGAAGCTCTAGATTTAAGGTCTTCTGAATCCAGTTGGATTCCAGTTTCTTCAGTCAGAGATAGATAATTTAAAAATCTGTATACGAAGATAAAATCACGCCAGTGGAGTCGCCTGATAAAAAATAGTTTTTTTTTGTGTTTGGCTGGTCACCAGGTATCATAGATTTAAAAAAAAACTCAGAAATTAAGTAGATTCTAAATTCAGTTTATTTTACGAGATTTACAGTTACTAAAAGGAAGTTACTCGTAATTGCAACATTAACACAAGACTGAAGGATTTACAAAAAATATCAAATAACTCAATTCGAAGTCGAAGAGAATATCCAGTAAACTCTAATTTAGAGTTAAGAACAGCTCAGCAGTTGGTAAAACTTAAATTGAAAGAAAACATTATGACTGCCCGCTCTAATGTTTCTTCAGGCTCCAAAGATAATTCCACGCGGAAACAAAGAGACGCTCATATTGGTGAGTGGCGACACAAAATAAAAAGCTACCCATAATGCTGAGTATTTTCTAAGTCAATTAAATTCGCCCGAAGATGGCGGCCATGACTCAACCGATGGTTTTTTGGCGTCGATTTAAATGTTTTACTGTTATTAGTTATGCTATGTAGCGGGATATTTCGTCAACTATTCCTTGTTTGTTTTAAGAAGAAATAGTTATTTATGTTTGATTGCGAAATAGTTTAATTGTTAGCTGTAAATGTGTTCCGCGAATTTCCTCGAAAGTTACCATTTCATTGTTGATTCTTCATCATGATCTGGCCTTATTCCTAATACTTTTGGTTAATTGCAAGGCTTGTTGGTTCATTTATTACATAGCATACAAGAGATTTTATACAACCTGGCAGCCTGGTTGACGCCAGCCTTCTTTGGGAATGCTTTTGTTGTCTCAGTCCAAGGGGAATATGTATAATGTGCGCGTGGTCATCGGTCAACTCTTTAAACACCCATAGATAAATGAATATTCTAGAATATTTTTAATTGTTTCTATGACCTTGATGGAAGTTCAAATCACTGTGGTTTGCCTCCGAGTTTTAAACATACTTACAGATTCATTACTGGCTTTTCAGCGAAAAGAGGGTTAGGAAATTCAAGAAGCCTATTAAAAGCAAGTTGTATCTGTCAATCCGCGTTGGACCCGCATTGTGGACTTTGGTCTCAATCTCCCTAGTTGCTATGGGAGGCTCAAGGCCCTGCAGTAGGAAGGTGTATATACTGTTGATGATCCTCGTGCTCCTAGAGTGGGTCAAGTATTTCTCGTTGCTGACGATGATACCTCAATAAAAATCAAAAGCTTTCGCATTCTTAGGCCCACTGCTGCTGCTTTATTAGAGGCCTTAAACCTCTTTTTTTTTTTTTTTTTTTTTTTTTTATGCCACTTGGGCCGACAAACAAGCAGACGGTCCACCTGATGGTAAGTGGTCACCGCCGCCTATGAACATTTGCAACACTAGGAGCATCGCCAATGCGTTGTCGACCCTGAGACGTGAAGTTGTTAAGTCTCATGTGCCTGTAATTTCACCGGCCCCCTTACCTTTCTAACCGAAACACAGTAATACAATTGCATTACTGCTTCACGGCGGAAATGGGTAAGGTGGTAGTACTTCCCCGGACGAACTCTGCACTAAGAGCTCTACTACTACTAATATAATCTTCTAAATAACTGTAAGTTTCTTACTAGGTATAGGATTGCCCTTGACTACAATCGCATCATAATAAGTGATGATGAGGTCGCTATAGTTTCCGGAACACACCAATAGGTGCATTTCTAACTTATGGTAGGTACCCAGCCAGGCGGGTTCTATAAAGTACCCCAGTACTAAGAATATCGGTGAAAAGGAATAAAAAATGTAAACACCATTTATGTGGTACGATCATAAAGGTGCCCACACACCGGCTAATGAGCCGCCGCAGATTTATGGGCAATAAATAATGTTACTTACGGGTAATGACCATATGGGCATGTGTACCTACACGAGGCGTGGACTGTACTCACTGCGTAACGTTGGAACTTGGACACATTTTGTTTTTGGTCAGAATAAACTGGTTAAGGAAGTTGCAGCAGCCAATATAATCTGCAATTCAGAACATAGACTGGTGTTCTTAGTCACATTTATGTGTGATGGTGAAAAATAACAAATACATGTGAGTGAATTAGTAGTAACTGCACAATGATTTTGACAAAACATTCGGATAGAACGGAGTAATATCTTTGTTATAAATTAAATTAATTGTCAAAGTGATCCATTAATTTTTCTCCAAAAAATATACCCTATTTTACTTCTTAACTTTCAATTGTTAGATAAAAATTTCAAATGGATATTTGAAACACTTCGTATTGGTTCTACCCTTTTTATAAAGAAGGTTCAAAGTTGTCGTAGCGTTACCAATACGTGCTAAGACGGCTAATTATCGTAACGCAGTCATAGTTAAACGCGCGAACTAATAAATCCAACCACGATAACTACACAACGTTTTACATACCCACTTATGGCAGAACATGTCCCATAAAACCTCCACGCAATAGTGTACTTATTGGGGTTTATTATAAGGTTTATTATACACATTTTAGCTGTGTTTCTGACTAGCTGTCTATTGCGGTTCTGCCCGCGTTTATCTATATATATCTATCATAAACTCCTATCACTTGCGTTATCTGATATTCTGAATAGTTTGTCCGAGTAAGGGAGTAGGAGTACCAGAGGCTAACACATAAGTCCAATAAAAAAAAGGTTCTAAATATATACCAATTTTCATAAAAATCTGTCAATAATTCTTGAGTTATCACAATAGTATAAAAAAAACAATGTCGCTTTCTCTGTCCCTATATCTCTATGTATGCTTAAATCTTTAAAACTACGCAACGGATTTTGATGCGGAGTGATTGAAGAGGAAGGTTTTTATGTATAATACATGTGACATCCCACGGGAACACGGGTAAAAGCGCGGGGGACAGCTAGTATATACATAAAGATAGACAGACCGACGATTAAAAATATTAGAATTGCCGTCAGCGAGTAATAAAACTTCAATAAACTATTAAATAAATCAATAAAGGTACTGACAGATCCTACAGACTCATACAGTAGTACCTATAGAGTATAGATAATCTTAGTGGTAATGTGAAGATGGTCTCACTAATACATAATTGACTACTATATAACGATTAAAAAAAAACAACAGACCAATATTGCTAATAGTAATTTACTCTCGTTACTTTAAGTCACGAGTATCGCTACAATTTTATAGCTCCTATGATCTTAGCTCACATTTAAGTCACAGAAAAATGGTTTACTTAAGTCACAGGGAAGCGTGACTTAAGTGCGGGTTTAGATCATACATTGCTATAAATGTAATTAAATGCATTTCACAAATTTACAGCTAATTCTTAGTCACTCATTTCATATTCATAAATAGATATGAAATAAATATAAATTATAATATCCTGGGACATTCTTTACACACCGCTATTTGATTCCATTTCACTGACATAGTCAATATATAACTCGAGAATAAATTTCCATTAACCAATATTTGTATAGTGCCTTTCTGGTTGACAAATTTGTATCACAGGTATCTAATAGCGCTAAAATATCTTGGGAAAGTCTTTTCTTCTCACTCCTAAACGAAGCAGAGCTTATTATGCTACGAATACGGCGCCGCGGCGTGTCAGTTCGTGTAATTACCCTGGTCATGCCAATTCCCAATCATGACAAATATTAATCATATATAGGTACTGACTAAGGATGCATAAGAGCTGAAGATCGAGCTCAGTGGCGTGCCATAGGTGAGGCCTATGTCCAGCAGTGGACGGAGATAGGCTGATGATGATGATGATGAAGGATGCATATCCAGTCCTCTGCTTTCCGTATTACAACCTCAAATACTGTATCTGAAGATAATGTCCCAGGACATTTATATTTAAGTATTGTATAAACTTCGTATTTAGTTAATAACTTAAATAGATAATTACCTAATAGATTAGTCGTCGAAACTAGTTGCACAAGTCTGTAGCTCCAACCATTGCAAGTAAAGTATCCGGTCCAGTAAAACCATATCAATATGGGTATCTTTAATTATAATATTATACAGATAAATGATTTGGATCAAATGACTTTAGATAAGTCACCGAATGAACGTTTTAGTTATCGTAGTAATTTGAGTTTGTTGTAATTTTTAATTATCCATTTCATTTGTAAAATAAGTCGTGAAGTAGAAGTAATAGAGCTCATTGTGCAGAGCCATACTACGTCTTCAAGTATTTTAGTAGTAGAGCTCTTAGTGCAGAGTTCGTCCGGGGAATAAAATAGCCAAAAAGTTCGAGTAGATAATATTAATATTAAAATATTTCAGAAAAATTTAACTTTGCTGAGTTTCTTCCCAGTTCTTCTCAGTTGAAGGCTGATTTCCGAACCGGTAGTAGCTTCGGTAACTTTAAATTTGACCTTCATAATGTTAGGTTTCGAATTTTATGAATTTTTAAGTACTACCTTACCCAAATCCGCCATAAATCAGTAGTGCACTTGGTTTCGGTTAGAAAGGTAAGGGAACCGGTGAAATTATAGGCATATGAGACTTACCAACTTCACGTCTCAGAGTCGACAACGTATTTGTAATGCCTCTGATATTGCACATGTCCATAGGCGGCGTTGACCACTTACCATCAGGTGGACCGTATGCTTGTGTGTCGGGCTTTGCGGTATAAAAAAAAGCTTTAGGGCACTTGTATTACTGTGTTCCGGTTCAGCAAGGCCGGGAAAAATACAGGCACATGAGAACAACCTTTCGCCTCAGGGTCGACAAAGTATTTGTGATGCCTCTGGTATTCCACATAATTGTAATAAAAAATCTTTCACAAAGGTATTGAATTATGTTAGATATACAGTTGACTTCTTACCAGGCTCTCGCCCTGACCGGGTAGCACAGATTTTTGGTCTTTCAAGCACATTTTTATTGCAAATGGTGGCGGTGACTACTTACCATAAGGACCGGCTGCTTCTCAGTTTACTTGATATCTTAATCAAAAATCATTTATAAGGAAAACTGTGTTCTTTCACTCAAATAATATTTAATTTTCTATGAAATATGATAGTGTGTATTACAAATCGCTTCTCGGAAAACATATGGAAATATTAAGTATGTCAAATATATATTAAAAAGGTGCATTTTTAGTTTCTCACAACTCATCATTGTAATTAATGTTTTTCTTAAATTTTTATAGAATCTTTTGAATTCAATGTACAACCGCAGGTTAGTGGTTTTTATTGGAGCTATTCAATTTAAATAATTTATGTAAACACTTTAAATGATGTTTCTTGCCGGTTCTTCTCAGTTGAAGGCTGACTTCCGAACCGGTGGTATCATTAAGTAGTCAGTCAGTAAGTAGTAGTAAGTCAGTAACTTTAAATTTTACATTCATAAGTGACCACGATTTTGAATTGAATTTTAATAAATAAATAGTTGTCAAGGCTATGTAGCTTTCTTAATGAAATTCTGCGCTTTTTAGAAGGTCCGTTACATTTGATAGACATTTTTTTTTTATATTTATATGACAACCAACAAAACATACACTGATACATGAAAATAATTTTAAGACAATACAGAAATTAAACTTGAGTGTTGCTTTAGTAACAGGTTGCCACTGCATGCAATGGACTTGGCAAAGGACAACAATCTCACTGAGGTAGTTCATGTGACTGAAGGTGGTACGTACACAAAGCATTACCTATAGAAGTTACCGACAACATATTCCACATAAATTCGGATGTTGAATCGTAACGACATTCTAAAAATGTCTCATTACAATTCTAAGAAAGATCAATACTACAGATAATTCTTCTATGCCATCCAAACCAATTAATGCCATTAAAAGTATGTAAATTAATTACGATTAAGTATACTTAAGTGTTTGTAAGGTTGTTGAACCGGCGGACAATAATTTTATTGCTTTTGGTATAACCAAATTACTTTGAGGTACAAATGTGTGAATGACTATACAATGACTCATATGCGGCCTGTTTTTACAAATATTTCCTCAATAATGCTAATAGTTTGGTGTTTTTGGCAGTGATGACGCTTTTGGATTTCGTCTTTGTTGAATCTTTGTTTGATTGAAGCGTTAGGTCTCTTACTGTTGCCACTTTACATTGAGTTAGTTATTCTTCTTAATTTTATGTAATGGCAACTGTACTTTTCTGGGACAAAGTTACAGCCAGTGTCGAGTTTTATTTGATGTTAAAATCTAGTAAATTGACATCAAAGTCGAATCAGTCACAGAAAACTAAATTTTATGAAAATTATATAAATTGCAACATCACTTTGTAGGTAAGTTCCTGCCAAGTAGCCATAGAATTAGTTCATTTCATATGCTCTGCGGTCTCTTTTTTTAAAGGGTAAATAGAAATGAGATGAAACAAACATAAAGAATTTCGTTTAAAAATTGCCCTGCCGTTTTTTTTTTATTTTGATACTATGAAGAAGGTTGTATTTTGAAAATAAGTTAAGATTGTGAGTTTTACCTTGCTGAGTTACTTGCCGTTTCTCAGCTGAAGGGCAACTTTGACCTTCCTAGGCCTAACTTGAATAAATACATTTCAAATTTGAAAATAATATCGCAAAGGGACTCTTCTTGAGATTTTTTTATTTTTTTTACAAATGGAAATAAACGAATTAAAAACATATTTATGTAATAAGCAGATGGTCCACCTGATGGTAAGTTGTCACCGCCGCCTATGGACATTTGTATCATGTGCCTGTAATTTCACGGGCCCCCTTACCTTTCTAACCGAAACACAGTAATACTAGTGCACTACTGCTTCACGGCAGAAATATAGGAGAGTAGTACCTACTTCCCCGGACGAAAATAGCAATAAAAGCTCTGCTACACAATACAAAATACAGAATCATATATAAATAGTAATATACTACGAAAGGAACTTCGTTCCAACCGAGTGTTCCGCGAGTCTCACGCATATTGGTAAATAAATGAATACCCTGGGGCATTCTTTATACACGGCCATCTGAGACTAAGTAGAGCTCAGACTATGGAAAACAGTTAATTTAATTAATTATTTTTTTTATACATACATAATTATTTTAGATAAATATATAGCATATTGTGGTTATTACTGTATTTTTTTCTTTCTTTTTGTATAATACTCATACTTATATTTGTTGTTTGCTTCAAACTTTTGTTATGTAAGATATTGGTAAGAATTCCATTTTAGTACGTGGATAGCTGTAATTGGTCTCATAATTATAAGTTCAAACCATGTAATTTTTTATAGTTTAAGACTGTTGCTGTCCCAAATAAAGAAAAATAAATAAGATATTTACACCAAACACAGAACAAACAGACATGTTCACACAAATGCTTATCCTGGATGGGAATCCACCGGCGACCGGGACTTGACAGGATCGCTAACCGAGCCAACTGACCTGTCTATAATTCTACATAAAAAATATAAGATATACTTTAATCTACTTATGGTTTATTTAATTTGCAACACTGCATTTGCTGTATGAGTTCAGTAATTAGGAATGTCTCGACACATTTAACTCGGTACTTTGATGTTAATTAAACATCGCATTTGAGCGAATGCTTTATATTAATGAGCGTTTATTTATAAGCTCGGTGAGCTATTGGAGCTTTTAAGTTTAATTTAATCAGTTTCATGGATAAGTAAATGGTTTGGAGTTAACTGTTAGAGCTAATGGAGTTGTTTTTGGGTTCCGTAGGTAAAACGTTGAAGTTAAAGATCAGTTTGATAAGGCCTTAGACATTAACTTACTTTAATTAAACTTGAAAATAATAGTATATCAGTTATCTGTTTATTATATAAATTGCTACTTAGGTCATCGTACAGAACCCTACATGTTGGTGGTGGTGTAAGATGGTGATAGACATACGTTTTCAAAATTCAATGACATTTATTCAGTTTAGACCCCAGAAGGGCACTTATGAAGGTCAATGTTACCGCCGGGTCAAATGTCAGTCTTCAACTGAGAAGAACTGGCATGAAACTGAGCAAGGTTAGATTTTTTACTTATATGAAAAAAAAGTAAAAAAAATGGATTGTACTACATATATTGTTCTAGATATGCTCTATCTATGAGCTGTGTTACATCTCAATCCGTACAGCCATTACCCCATATTAGACACCTTAGGTTACTATAGGACAAATAGACACAAAAACTTTCGTATTCACAGTTATTTAATAGGATGATACTACCATATTTGCAAGAAACGGGAATTCCTAATTCTTAGGCTATTTTTAATAATATGTTTATATATTAATATTATAAATGCTTTATTTTACATTGTAACATGTTATTCATTAATTTAATAACAAATTTACGATATATATTATGAATATATATTTATTTTTGGTATATTAAGCTACTAAATAAATCAACTAATATTAAAAAAATATAACCAATTAATGCTGGACATAAATAAAGTAAATCCTCCTTCTATAAGAACTCCATAAAGGTTAGAATTTGTAATAAAAAAAAAGCACGCAATGAATTTTAAAGTTTGTATTTCGAACTGAAAATCTTTGAGCGCACCATAAAGGTGGAGAGCAGACTGCGTATTTGTTTGCGTGTGCGTGTACGCGATGCGTAGAATCCCGAGGGAGCGACCGGTACGCAACGGGATCGTGCGTGCGCGCGTCGTGTTTTTTTTTCTTTTCATTTTCATTTTGAAAGCGAACGTATTCTTATAAAGCTTTTATTCAACTTCACCTGTTAGTATGATTTGGGCAAATCTTGCAACTGAAATTTTGCACACAATTGTGTTGTTGACATTACACGATTAGCTAAGTGACGTCATTCTAAATCCAATATGGCGGACGTGATAAGATGGTAATTTATTAATTCATAAGCCACCTCCATGTCATGGGTATCGAATGAAAGGGTTTGCCAAGCTGCATTTTTGACGTCTGTTTTATTTGCTTTCTGGCATAAAGCTTGTTTTAATACGCCTTTTTTACTGAATATTATCATGATAAATGATTTGTCCCGTGGTTTAGATGTATTCTCAAAATAATTTATGTTTTTCAGGGTATTTCCAGTCCTTTTCTATACCCTAGGCTATGTAGGTGCCCAATTTCATCACGATTAGTGGTGTCATTAACGCGTTAATAGGTGACAAGCAAACAAACTAGCTTTTGCAATTTGTTGTATCTATTCCTCCATTAATTTTAGATAACTATCTACCTGCAGGTTTTCAGGGATAAAGAATAGGCTGCACCTATCAGCGTGTTCCGGCAGCTTCACTTGAGGGGCAGTTCTCTTCAAGGCTTTATCTTTTTTGTGGTAGATAAACGATTTCCCATAAAATAGTGATTAATAATAAAGAAATATCTGTGTAAATTGATAATTTATTTTAATCACAGTCATTTCTCAATCGGTTTGCGCATTTCAAGTGGTTTTTTTTGGCATTATTTTACGATTATTAATTTTGTATAGCGAACTTGGGTAGAAAAGGTACTAGCGTTGCATCGGTGATTATCATTTATACAGCTGGCACTGAAAACCAGTGCTTTGTCGAAATTGTTTTTCGGCACAGCAAAACGCAGAGTTGCCAGCCTCGTTTGTAGGGAATGTAGCGTACAATTTCCAAATATATCTTTATTATTTATTTTTCGTGTCGTACCTATAGTTTATTATGTCCTTTATTATTTTTCAATATTGTTTTGTCATAAATGTTTTTTTAATAATGCTAGTTTTATGTATAGTGCTGTCTTTATGTATATGATAATGTTAATCTTCTTTGTGTACATCCATTTCTTATAAATATGTAATCTCTAATTCTATTATATTCTATGTCTTGTTCGCAACCATTGTGGGCGCAATATGTATGTCTTCTTAGAATTCGGTATATTACATACTCCTTCCCGCGGTTTCACCAGCATTCCCGAGGGATTTAATGTATCCCGGGGTAGCATGCACTATGTCCATTTGTAATTGTCCATTCAAATTGTGAAATAATATTGTAGTTCCGGAGATATCTCTACACATATAAACAAAGTTACAAAATCCGCTGTCTCTCTCTCTCTCTTTATAATAAGTACTTTGGTAATACCATTGTAGATTCCGTGAGAGGTGTAAAGTGCACGTGGTCATCGCATCGGTATACTTTTAAGTCTCCTACAACACCCTAGAAATGAGTTGGTGTGGTAATACAGGTTCGTTAACCATATTTAGGTACAGTTTTTTTTGTATAATACATTCATCATAATTCTAGTGATATTATGTCGACTACATTAGGCAGGTGCGGCCGATCAGCGGGGGTCAATATAAATCTAAAGACAATATAAATCTAAAACAAACAATACGAATATCGTAGCGTTTCACAAAAAGTTTCGCGAGTAAATATGAATAATTCAACGGAACTATTGAAATCATCCGCCGGTTTGTATTGGGACTGATTATTTGAGGGTATTGGAGCCAACGTTTGGACAAACATTGTTTTTTTTTATTAGCTTTGAGGAAAATTTTATAAGAATATACAAGCAGCTGTGTTGTTTAAGATAAGGAGCTAAACAAATTGCGGTTATTTTGCCAGTGATAGGAATTGAAATTAAGTGATTTGTGAACAACATTTACGTTTTTTTGGTAATATATCTACTGTGAAGTGGTGACGCGGTGTGGTAGGGCCGACGAACACCAACACTCCAACTTATCAATAAGGTGGCATAAGACGCGATTAAAGAGTAGGTACGCCGATGACCATGTGGTTAATAAAACCATTCCTAAAGAGAGCTGGCGTCAGACAGGCTGTAAAAATATACCAACTCTCCTGCGATGTAAAGCTCTATGGGTAGTAACCATAGATATTGCGCCGATTAAATGAATAGGAACAGGGCAGGCAGATGATGATGATAAGCTACCCTATTTATTACCAAAAACAAAATTTTGCTTCGTTTTAATCTTAATCATCAAGGTAAGTCTTAATTATATTTTGCTCATTAATTTGTTTGAAATATAAATCTTTTGTGATAGACGTCTATATGTCCAAAGGCTATTTAAATGACATAATGTAGGTAGGTACAGCTTAATCCACAGAGTATCAAATCATTTCTCGACTCTAAATGATTTAAAATAATCAAATAAGTTAACAAATGTAAATGGTGGATATAAAACAAAGTCACTTTTTTGTCTGTATGTTTGTGCACTAACTTCTTTTAAACTACGCAATCTATTTTTATGCGGTTTGCACAATTAATCAGAAAATCTCTTCCTCAAAGTTTATGTATATTTATATTATTATAGTTAACTAGCTGCCCCCCGGGGTTTCACCCGCGTTTATCGATCATATATAGCCTATAGCCATTTAGGAAAAATTCCGCGTCGAATGGTAGCAGTCCTATCCTGATATGTTCAGTAGTTTTGAGGTGATGATGCGTCAAAGGAACCCTATTTTTTATCTTACTTAGGCGAAGCCGGGTCAGATCACTAGTTAAAAACAAACCAATTGAAATATAAAAACATATTTACATGTGGAAATAACATTATTGAAAAGAATATTAATTAAATACCTTTTTATAGTATTACCGTTACGTATTAAATATAAGCTTACATTTGCCAAACCATATGCCCATTTGTAATAACCAACATTGGAAGAAGCGAATAAAATAAACAGATGAGCAAAAGAAAGTCGCATACTGCTACAAACAGGAAATTTATAGTCTAATATTATATTAAAATGTAAATAGTTACGCTCTTACGTTGGTACAGACAGTTTTTTATTTAAATGATGTAAAGTCGTCACTTATTGGATAAACCGTTACTCGATTTCAAATTTATGTATTTGGAAATGAATATTCTTTTGACCAAGTATTTGTTATTTGTGTGACATACTTGAATATTTAGAGATCCCTAGTAGAGCTGTTAAAACGGTCTCATAATGTTCTGTTGTGAAGAAAAGCTGTGTCTGTAGAGGTAGTAGACATACTATGATTGACAGGCCAGTTGGCTTGGTGGTTAATGCTCTGACTGCCAAACCGAAGGTCGCGGGTTCGATTCCCACCCAGGACAATCATTTGTGTGCATGAACATGTCTGTTTGTTCTGTGTCTGGATGTAAATATCTATATAAGTATGTATTTAGAAAAAAAAGTAGTATATGTAGTATATCAGTTATCTGGTTTCCATAGTACATGCTCTGCTTAGTTTGGGAACAGATAAGATATAAGATAAGAAATTGTATAAATTAATATAGAGCATTACTTTTTGCGCTGCTTCATGTCCTAAGACTTTTATAAAACCCAACAAACAGGCAGATGTTACACCTGATTGTAAGTGGTCACCGCCGCTTATGGACATATGCAACACCAGGTGTATTGCCAATGCGTTGTCGACCCTGAGACGTGAAGTTGTTCAAGTCTCATGCCTGTCATTTCACAGTAAAACAAATGCCCTACTGCTTCATGGCAGAAATGGGTAAGGTGGTAGTAATTCTCCGGATGAACTCCGCACTGAGAGCTCTACTACTGCATTATAGATCCACCGGACTCGCTATCAAGCTCAAGATGAAAATCTTGTTCGTTTTTTTACTATTTAAAAGTAGCTGAACACATAAACCTGTCGAAAACAATATTAAAATTATGGTAAAAACTGCATAAAAATCTATTGCGTACTTTAAGAGAATTACCAAACACCAACAGACAGACAGATATAGTAATGTTTTATACTATTCATACACTTATCAATTGGAGATAAATATAAATACCTTATTCATATTTCCTTTCATATTATAATTCTAATTTTCGATATAGATTTCTGCGTCACTGTTGTGTCACCAAATATTGCGCCCCTCTAATGACACAGATGGAATATAACATTTGCTTGATACAATAATATATGTATGTATAATAATCGATGCCTCTGGAAATCAAACTTTTTAAATCAATGGCTTACTACTACTAATATTATTAATGCGTAAATTGCCATAACGGCTGAAAAGAATAAAATATGAAAATATATTTAACACAATTAAAATATTATGGTCATACTTTTTTTCACGGGAGAACGTAAGATCCCATAAGTGCGGGTGGAATCGCGGGTCTGGAGCAAATCTTACTAATATTATAAAATACGAATGTTTCTGATGATGGATAATCTTCCACCCAAAATCCTCTCAACGCATTTGGATGACAGTTAACACAGTATATTTTTTATCCCAATAAAATGTAACATCCCTTAGGAATGCGGGAAAAACCGCGGGGGACAGCAAGTAGTATATAAATTAGGTAGCACCTGCTTTCCGACACGTGCGATCGCGTGGAAGGCTGCGCAGGAAGTGGGTCAGCGTGCCCTTGGCTCGGTGCGCAGGCGCCGACCAAATAAAAAGAGTGCAGACCGGCTGCGCCCGCGCCGCCCTCCGTGGCCTTGGCCATGGGCCATGGGCGGGTAACTATTGCGATTTCTGAGCCAGGCTCTTAGTATTTTTTATTGCGCTGGCTAATGATATTTGAGAACCTTGTTTAAATTGGGTTTCTGTTCTGCTACAGTTAATGTGTTGGTCCAACGGTGGACCTAGATTTTGAGACGTGTTTTTTTAGGTTTGTCCTTCGTTCCCACTAAAAGTATTTATACAAACCATGCGCACAAACTTTCGCATTATTATTAGCAATGACAAACTTAATTATGGCGCACGTTACGAGGATTGTTTAATTTTCATCACTTTCCTCTTTGGTATTTACTTTACACTAGTAACCCGCCCCGGCTGGGCCTGAGACAAACTTTCGGCATGAAATTGTCTCTTGAAATAATCTAAATGATGATAAAAATCTTATCAGTATCCGTTATGAGGTTTAAAAGAAAAAAGTATCAGTCGAAATTAAACGGGCAGACTTTAATTTATACCTACTATATAGATACAACCAACATTGCACCTTTAATCAAATAGGGTCGACATCACCAGATAATCATCCACAGTGTGTCAAAAGCTTTTCCATCTCTGACTTCCGCACATTTCTACTTCAAGTTCCCGTTTATGTTTGCTAACGGACACGCAAAAAGAAAGACCTCAGAGGGTCACCTTCCGTCGGCGCAGGCGCACGCGATAATTGTTATTATTAACGATCAAAGCGACCGGCAGGTGCGCTAACTGATTTATGCGCAACTCTTGCTCTCGCGCATCCTGTCCTATACCGCACTCCTTGCGATGCATTTGCTTCCATGTTTCATTCTGTCACATTACTTATTCTATGGTCTTTTTTATTTTTGCAAACATCAGCAAATTTGTGAAAAATGCTGCGTATTTATTTGGAAATACCTAGATACGTAGACTGAAAGAAAACGTAGTGACAAAAATTTAAAGGAACATACATCGGTGAAGGGTCATCTCTGAAACCACTGCACCTATTTGAAAGGTACATTATTCCAGATGGAAATAGGCTAAACTTAATCCCGAGATTCATTAAATCTCTCGGGAAGGGGGATAAAACCGCAAGGGACAGCTAGTTCATAATATTTGGTATTAATCCACATAAGTGTACAAGCAGCGACGTGGGCAGCCCTTTCGATTTGTTTTTTTTCTTTTACGGTCTCAGTAAAGAGATTTTACGAGTGCTTGCGTTTTTTATTGCTCAGTACTTAGGTCTGAGTTACGAAAAGTAAACCTGATGTGTATGCATTTTATCAGCTTTATTAATTTGTTGTTTATAGTGTTTTGAGTCATTTATTGGTGGAATTAAAGAGGGGAGAGATTGTTACATTGTATTTTATAGCATTTTGCTTTGTATGTGCCGCCTCGCGGTTTCACCTACGTTCCCGGAGGATCTTACCTTTTCCGGGATAAGAAGTAGGTGTGCTATGTGATTCCAAGTTTCATTCAAATCCGTTTACCAGGTTTTACGTGAAAGAATAACAAACGTCCTCACAAACTTTTGCGTTTCTTCTTGAACATTTTTCAAACACGACTATGCAATTCCAAACTAAGCAGAGCTCGTACTATGGAAACCAGATATCTGAAATATATCTATAATAAATATATAGTACACATTCTACATTTTTCTAAAGACATATTTATTTGTATATTTACACCCAGAAATAGAAAAACTGATAGGTTCGCATAAATATTTCTTTTGCCGAATCGAACTCACGAGCATCACCAACCCATACCAAGCTGACTTCAATGTAAAGGTGTCCAGAATTGGTGCATACGTTCCGAAAAAACTATATAGGAGTTATTAGCTCTTATCTTAATTTTACTGAATTCTCTATTCAAATGCACTGAAGATATATAACGTAGTTTGTAGCCTGAGATAACAGGGTGCAAATTGTTGCGCCTAAATGTCATAAAAATTCAAGACCTTGATTTGATTACCAGGTCGTCTAACTGTACCTAGAGAAAGAAAATGTGCCTGAGTGACGCCTTCACGTCACGTTCGGACCTCAAAGTATATTCGGTGAAATATGGGTCCCACTACTGAGTTTTGCCAACATTTTCGGGGATAAATGGTGCTAAATTTGTGTGAACATATCTGTGTGTTTTGTATCTGGATGTAAATATCTAAATGTAGTAGATGTAAATATATCAGTAATCTGGTTTACATACTAAGCTCTGCTTAGTCTGGGATCAGATTGCCGTGTGTAAAGAATGTTCCGGGATATTTATTATTATTTATTAAATGCCTGTTGATAGTATGTCGTTTGAAGCCAAATAGCTGTATTTTTTTAATTGATCTGACAACTCTTGCAACAACGCTGCAGAGTGTCAAACTTATGTGAAAATTTTAATTGTAATGTAAAAATGAAGATCTCGAACTGCAAATATATTCCCTATTTAAATTCCATTGCGGTCCAAAAAGCATTTACCGTAAACAATTCACTTCTCGTTGAATACAAAATAGTATTTTCACACAAAAATAAATGACATCACCCTTTAATAAGTTAATCTTGAAGCTCCTAATGAAATGTCACGCTGAGTCAATGATTAAGCTTTGTACGCCACCACCGTGTTATTACTGCACTTGTAGTGAGCTCTAACTTTATAGCTATAGAGGTTATTATGGATTGTTTAGAGGGATATTTAATTTGGTATATGATTGAAGGGAATAAACAAACCGAGTGGAAAGATGGCGCGATAAGGATGTACCTGAGTAAGTTAGGGTTGGCACTTGGGTTTTGGTTTTGAAGTGATTTTGGATTTTAAATATTTTATACTAGCTACTGACCCACGGTTTCACCCTCGTTTCCGAGGATCATAAATATCCTGAGATTATAACAGCCGATGTCACAGGGAAGAGTTTTTTTTCCCTGTCCGGGCGCTATCTGGCCCGGTCCGCGAGCTATCCTCTGACTCAAAGGTCAGAGAAGTTGGTCATCATATCATTATATGCTAAAAAACATTAAAAGTCTTTATATTCGTCACTTATTCTAACACGTTATTCTTAATTACGTTATATACAAAGAGAGTTTAAATATAAAAGAGTCTCAAAACTTAAAAATACTAATCTTAAGAACTAGGTTTCAATATACACTTTAAGTACAGGAAATAGTTTAGCTTTCTATCGGTGAAAGATTTTACTCAAGTTCCCGAGGTATCGAATTAATATACCATCCATATACATACTAAATTTCACTCGGCGCAATCAGCGCGGTTGAATCACAAATATCAGACCACACACGTGATCATTCTCCAAGCTTCCAAATTGATAATACAAGCTATTCCCCACGGTTTCACCCACGTTGCCGAGGGACGCTACATTTTCCTGAGATAAAAACTCATCATATGTTTAATCCAGGTTATAAACTGTCTATGTACTAAGTTTCATCCAAATCCGTCAAGTTGATTTGAGAATGTAACAAACAACCTCTATTCATTACATCCATCCACATATTACCTACTAATTGTCTCCCGCGGTTTTTTCCGCGTTTCCGGCATAAATTGTTGCGAGTCAGCAATACCGTTTTGGCTTAGCCGTGAAAACGTAAAAAACAGGATTAGTATAAAAGGATTAGAAATGGTCCTCACTTATAATATTTGAGTGGCATCCCTATCAACGCATGCGCAAAAACCGATACGGATGCATCAAAATTGATATTAACATTCCTACCACGCGCACGGCTGCCTACCTACCCTACTCCAGGGCTTTATTATATCTCATTATTATTAAACAAATTATTGTAACAAGCTTATTATTATTATGTTAAAATAAACTTAATAATTAAAACACACGTTACATTTATAAAACCGTTCTGAAACACTCTTCCTTCGTCGGTGGTTAAAAAGTAAATAAAGGGGAAGTAACTCACGACTAAACTTGCGGCACGCTATGATGGCCGTTTTGACGTTTAACAAAGAGAAAGAAAAATAACCTTTATCCCCTCAGACATAAGGTGCCTCTATTGATCAACAGCTAATTGTACGATGATGGAAATCAACCTTATTCCAAAGCAATACAGTTTCTTTTCCTATGGCAATCTGAAACGTCAAAACGGCCATCATAGCGTGCCGGTAGTATAGATGAAATTTCGTACACTCGTAGTCTCTATGTAATACTTTTAACAATATGTCTATATTGTAGTAGATATATAACTATATAATAAATCTGTGCATAAGAATCGTACCTTAATATTTTCTACACAAGAACGATTACACCAGTGACAGAATCATTAAAAAATCTAACTCGGTATGATGGAATAATTCTTTAATACTACACGACCTGCAATGAGGTATAGGAATTGTTCTTTCAGACGCAGATCTCAATTTTTACGAAACTTCATGAGCGAACAAAAGTCAAAACGGCCATTAAAGCAGGCCGCTAGTTTCGTCAACCTTCGCAAACAAATCCCTTATCCAAAAAGTATTCCTTCTTACAAATATTACACCTTCGACCGAGGGTTCTCACGTATTGTATGCATCGTAAGTTATAAAATTTATATTTTTTCAGTTACTGTTACAAAAGTTAATAGAAATCTTGACAGGGTGTTGCGAAGTGGAATCCACCTGACTCTAACACACGTTCCTACACACACCTCTCGCTCTGACTCACACACACACACGAGACGGCCACACCGCGAGAATGCACAAAAAATAATATCATATCTCGTTACCGAATCTATCTTTTGTTGCATTAAAGTCGCAGCAGAGCTAATATATGTTTTGGATGTGGCATAATTTATTGTAATAATTTTTTAACATTAAATTATAGATTCCTGAACTATTAATTAATGTTCTGTGAAATTTTAAATCAACGTTTTAATCGTCAGCATATAAACGAATGTCGAAGCGTTTGCTTTATTAGAGTTTTCTAGTGTGATGTCATAACACTTCAGTGTCTACACCCCTTGTGTTTAAATTAGTTAAAAATCATACACGCAGAATATCTCAATATTATTTGATTCCACTTACGTACCACCATGTATTTATCAATTTATTATAATAACGAAAAATAACCTAACCTAGCAAAAGTAAACATACTTATTAAAATAGTAGTACCTTCTACCAACCCCATAAGTAAGATAGAATAAAGATGCCGCATCCAAACTCCCCATATCATCTCAGAGTTGTTCTCTGAATTTACTATACCTTCACGCACTTTCGTTTTTATGCAACCCTGGTATCCACTTTAGATTGGTCGTCGCAACCTGTGGCTTTTTTTCCCAACTTTATATTCCATTTATCTTTAAAGTCATGCATTGTCCCGGGCGTAAATAGAGAAAGAAAAAAAATCCCGGGAAGGATACCCGGTGAAAAAAACATGGAAGACACAGACGGTGTAAAAAAATGTGTAGTTTTTAAAAACGTACGTGGATTTCGGATTTGACTTGCGGTTGGACATTGTTGTATTTTTACGAGTTTGTAACTTTATCTATTATGTATGTATGGGTAGAATGTTGTAATTTAATTTTAAATCTGAACGAAATGAGCTGATATATTGCAAATGCGTTTAGTATTGGTGACCATTCGTGAGATTAGCATAGTGACGTCATTCTAAATCCAATATGGCGGACACTACAATATGGTTATTTCTACTACATACAACCATTCCATTGACATGTGTATCAATTGAAAGGTTTTGACGTATAGGTTAAGATAAGATAATCTAAATTTAATATGGCAGACCCTCAATATGGCTGACTTAATTTTTTTAACTCTACGATTTTTATTTATTGGAAATAACAAGAAATAAGCTGCAATAATATAAAAAGCCTTTCTTTAAATATGTTCACCTAACAATCACTAACCAATCAGACCTACATAAACAATTTGATTAATTAATAAGTATAGCTCATAGTGCGGAGTTCCTCCACGCTATCACTTATACGTGTATTATTGCGTTTTGATTAGAAAGGTAAGGGGGCCGGTGAAATTACAGGCACATGAGACTTGACAGCTTCACATTTCAGGGTCGATGTACCGTTGACGCATTGGCGATGCTCCTGGTGTTGCAAATGTCCTTAAGCGGCGGTGACCACTTACCATCAGGTGGACCATCTACCTGTCAGCTTCATGGATATGAGACTATTCTCGTATTATGTTAAATAGATAAAATATGACCAAATTTACCTCTCGTCTAAGTAGAATACCATTTCGAGTCCAAATGGTTAACAGCCATAAACCTTTTGTAGATATCTTAAGTTATTGCTGTGTACAGTTAGAATGTACATAAATGTCCCATGGAATTAACTGCAGCCTCTATAATAGTCACCTACGTACATGTAACGGTGCTATATGTACGGTCGGCAGAGCTCACGATGGAGAATTTTGTTTTCAGGCGATAATTTTGCTCATTAGAAGTAAATTTTCAATGAAAGACAACGGCTTGGTAGAAGAGATATATTTTCAAAACTACTTTTTACAAACATTGAAATAACTTCATATGTTTAGGACTTATAATTTATAAGTTAACTAGCTGTCCCCCGCGGTTTTACCCGCGTTCCCGTGGGATGTTTCCTCTTCCATCACTCTATCTTTTAAAAAAAACGCATCAAAATCCGTTGCGTAGTTTTAATGATTTAAGCGTACAAGATTTAAGCGTACATAGGGATATAGGGACAGAGAAAGTGACTTTGTTTTATACTATGTAGTGATGATAGATTTAAATTACTTATTAGCCTACTTAGGCTAGATTGTAATATAATTAGGCGATATAATACTTCATTGAGTATCCTAAAATATATATATATTGAAACTAACTTTTAAACCAGAGGCCTAAGCACGAGCATCTACCGTAAGCGTATATACATTGTATCAAGTGCGCCTAAAACCAATGTTATGATAATAACGGTATGCGCAAATTTTAATTTTCTTTCGACAGGCCAGTTGGCTTGGTGGTTAACGCTCTGACTGCCAAACCGAAGGCCGCGGGTTCGATTCCCACCCAGGACAGACATTTGTGTGCATGAACATGTCTGTTTGTTCTGTGTCTGGGTGTAAATATCTATATAAGTATGTATTTAGAAAAAAAAATTTAGTATATGTAGTATATCAGTTATCTGGTTTCCATAGTACAAGCTCTGCTTAGTTTGGGATCAGATGGCCATGTGTAAAAGAATGTCCCAGGATATTTATTTATTATTATTATTTATTATTTACACAACCAACATACATAAACCAGCCTTTTGGCGCACTCGATACGACTGGCCCCCATCCGATCAAGCTGAGGTTTTTCACATTCAATTGTTTTCGTTGACATTCCAAGATTGGGTAAGTGACGTCTTCTAAATCCAAAATGGCCGATATGATAAGATGGTCATTTATTAATTCATAAGCCATCTCTATGTTATCTGTATCTAATGAAATGATTTGCCAAGCAGAATACGTGACGTTAGTTTTATTTGATTTATGACTTAAAGTTAGCTTCTTCGTGCTACTCTTCAGTTTGTGGAACCCTAATTTAAAGTATATCTGTCACTTTCATTGACGAATTAAATGACAAAGATGACAATGGTTTTGATAATAGATTGACATTGATTGGGTATTCAGAAACTGGGGGTAAGTGTTCGTCTAACACTTGACAACCAGCCCCTGTATTATCTACTGCAAACCTCGTTGGCGCGGGGAGCGAACCTCTCTGTTTATTGTATAGTTCACAAGAGAGACAGAGTCTTTTTTGCTAATACAAGTCCTAATAAGTTGAAAAGTCCGCATACGTTTCGCATACGTCATGCAACGTTTATTTGTTATTTCGATGGCTTGTAATGCTCCCTAGCTTTCTCTAATATGTCACCACGAAATCGGTTGACCGTACCTATGTATCGTGTAACATGTGAAAGGTTATTGTAGAATCAAAAAATAGCTTGTTTCAAATTGAAAAGCCTTCATAGAACTTCGTAGCAGGATACTAAAATTGCATTAGTTCTGAAAATATTGTCTTTTTTAACATAACTATGTAAAGACAAACGAAAATGAACATTTTGTGCTTTAAAGTCGTTACGAAAAGTTTATATAGAACGGCCACCATTTAACAAAAACCTAACGGCGACTGACTTTAGTAGGCAAGGGTCGTAGACCATACAGCCTTATGATTATTGATGTCACTTTTTTAACTGTTCACCGTTAGATTACCACAGTGTTGTTGCTAATACAGATGTGACCAGGTGTCACCATAAAATAGGTATAGCACCACATACGACCATTGCACCAAAAACAAGAATAATTACGAGACCGTCGACCCCGAATTATCACTGATTTCGTAGTTTTCATCTAGAAGCAACATTATTCCAGTTCGGATTTGTTATAATGTATGCGAACATTAACACAAATACTCAAGCTCAAGTAGAGATGATACTTGGCTATGTCGCTGCCATAAATTACGGATATTCAAATGATTTTGATATGGATTTGGTACCGCAATTAACGCGCGAACTGGTTTCGTGCGAGTGGTGGGCTGTTGTCGAGTGTGTTGTGTCGTATTGTCGATTGTTTTTATTTTATTTGGAAATGACAAATGGAATTACTTTTGTTCCAATAGGCAAAGCACTTATGAACAATCTGACTATAATACCGGTTCGAAAGGTTACTAAGAAGAGGCTAAAATTACCAAAATAACTCAGCTCGAGTTTTTCTCCAGGAACTCTATTTGTTTGACATACTGCCAGAGTACCAATACTTACTATACCACAATTTGTCTCTAGGGTGGAGTAATCACCTAAAGAGTGTATCGATGACCACGTGCACTTGGCTTGCACTCAAAATACTACCGATCTCATTCTCTCGCTGGCTAAATCTTAAAGATGTATTTGCTTGTCTCATTTTTCGTTTCATCGAGTTTCAAATCACAAAAGTTCTAAAAAAGTTTTCGGTTTAAAAAAAAATCTTTTGTAATTTAATAATGCAGCGTGATAGAAGGCATACATTTATTGCTTCTGAGCCTGTTTGCTGAGGTATGACTGCCCGACATTTGTGACGTGATGAAGGGACGCACTGCTTCTTTTCGGATGAGATTGGGATGCTCTGATAACAGCATACTCCAAATGTTAAGTGCAAGCTTTAACAGTTCGATTTACCAATATTGTTAATCCGTGCACTTGTTCGGTAACAGAATGTGACAAACAAGGGATGATGTTGGATATTAATTATAATTTACATTTAATTATTTGAATTATACTTTTGCATAAGAATGGCCTTTTTGATGGAGACAAATGTATTATTGTCGCACTGACTCTTAATGATTGAGAACAAGGCAAGCAGAAAATGATATAAATGAGTACCTAAACATATAAAAATATTACTAGATACCTCCTATGCGCGTACTAACAATAATATGCGTGTACAATTCGCAATTCATAAAAGAGTTTGTATGTGTTATTTAATGAGTTTAAAATGCAAATGTTTCGAGAGATAAGGCTAAGTTTTGTTCTTAAAATAGACGTGAGAAACGATCTATGTAAGCTGTCACCACCGCGTATGGATATTTGCAATACTTTAGGCATGGCTATTGCGTTGTCGACTCTGAAATATGAAGTTGTTAGGGTTCACGTGCCTGTAATTTCACCCTCCCTCTTACCATTCCAATCGAAACACTCTAATACAAGGGCACTACTGCTTTATAGAAATAGTTATAAGGATAATAAAAACTTATTGGGCACTAAAAATATTAATAAAATAGTGTATTGATGTTAAAAATTTTAATCGAAATAATACATCGATAACTGCTACATCACTAGCACCTTACAAAAATGGTTTTATTCGTTCTCTAGCCAATAAGTGTGTAATGAATCTCATGAGTACCTACACAGATAATAACCAATTCGCCTAAGTGTGGGCACGGCTTGTGGTGTTTTTAAAAATAAATTTATATAATACCGGTTTATCATCTTGTCGCCATAATATCGTTTTGTATTATTTGTACGTACCTAGTGTAGGTATGTGGTAATTGTCGCTCTTTTTTTTTTGGACGATTACATCACTATTCAGAATAACAAATTTGGTATTTCGTTCTAAAATTGTAGACCAAGAAGGTTGACATCAAAAGAAATAATACTTTTTGATCATTCATTAGTTATTATTTTTTATGGATACATATTAAGTAACAGTATAGTTATTTAAATTGAAGATTTCAATATGGTACAGTTCTATATTAATTCATCAAAAAATTCAAAATTAATAGAAAATTAAACTCAATTCCCATTTCCGGTAATCGATTTCCGATTTTTCCGATTATTTACGATCTCATCGAGTTCACATAAAATATGATTAATAATATACTATCATGTCAAAATTGAGACTAATCCGTAGCATTCGTTACGCCCACGCACATTCTAGTTATTAATTATGACGGAAACTTACATTTGAATTTGGATATTCAATGATTCACAAAATATTTATCGAATTTGTCTCGATTCATTGACAGTCCTTTGGTACCATGTTCATTAAAAGGGTTCCTTTTATAGGGTTCTTTAGTCTCTTATGTAGAGATCTTTGTGTTAGTTTAATTAATGGAAAATGTATTTAAGTAAATTAATCGTACAGATTGATTTAATACGTATACCTTTTGCACTTTGCTGTTATCACACCGCAGGTTGACCAATTTCGAAATGAGAAAAAATATATTTTTTTTCCGAAAATATTATTAATAAAAATATATTATATATCCGAATGGTATTCATAAACTATTGTATATTTATGTAATTGCATTATATACTAGCTGTCCCTCGCGGTTTCACCCGCGTTATCGAGGGTTGTAACATTTTCCAGGCACAAAAAGTATCCTATGTTACTTCTAATACTTCTAAGAATATGTGTACAAAGTGTCGTGATGATGGGTTATGTAGATTTCGCGTGAAAGCGTAACAAAAAAACTTACATTCACATTTATAATATTAGTAGGGATAATTACTACTGATATAATTTTGGTACATATATATAATGTTTTAATTATATCGACACATATATTGGTATAGGTATGTATTTAGTTGGCTGGTTATCATAATACAAGCTCTGCTTAATTTGGGATAACCGTGTTTGGAGAATGTCCAATGATCAAGTTTTGTTATCGTTTCGCTAACAAAACAAGCTAGTTTTTTAATAGTATTTTTATCGTATTTAACACCTACAAATAATTTATTTTCATACATCAATTTGGTATTTAAAATGTTATTTACCATTATTTTGCATGAAGCTGATAAAATGGTCTCAGGTCGATTTTGAATTCAAATATAATTATTCGATTGTTAAAATGTTATATATTATCATATCTATTATTCTCCGCGAAATTTTAACGATATCGGGGTAAATTTGAAGTTAAAAACAAGTTATATAGTAGATTACCATCGGACATAAATTTACCTATCAGAATGAATTGATTTTTTATTGTGTCTACAGAACCAGATGGTTATATAGTTCGAATTATATGTAGTCATTTATTATCTACATAATTAGGTATTCTTTAGCTTGATGGCCGTAAACGGTAACGGTACAATATAGATTTGGACGAATAATAAAAATGTTAGTTATTTTTAAATTTGCCTTTACAAAAATCGTAGAATTAAGAGTGTTTTAATTTACACAATAACATTAAAGATTATTTTATAGACGACCATAGGCGTATATAGGAGGGGGGATCGTGCCCACCCCAGTATGGTCTACCATTTATTCAGTTTAGACCCGCGAAAAGCACTCATGAAGGTTTCCACTGAGAAGAACATTTTGTTACTTAGTAAGGAACTTTCTTTCCCGTTGCAAAAAATTAATATAAATAATTTCGATGTCTATATTATAGTGTAAAATGAAGGTCCCGGGATCGATTCCCGTGTTGGCAAATAACTGATGATTCTTTGCATAGAAGTGATAATCAAGTCCACCAGCCATGACATGTTGGGACTTTATTTTCTTCTTATATTTTTTGATAATTTAAAAATTGACGTACTGTTTATTTTTAACAATGTATATTATAGCTAATAGTTGCTTTTTAGATGCTACACGATCACACATTTCGATGCTTCTACTTCACTATACTTAGCACTAGACGAAACATCTTGTCTTCATTACTATCTGCATGCACCTTCACCTGGTCTCCATACTTGACTAGCTTGTTACTAGTATTCCTAGTATTATTAGTATTTTTTACTAGAACTACTACAGATGTTGGAGTGAAAAAAAACCCTGAGAATCGATGCTGCGGAATATAATTTGTATGTAGTTGTGAACTGAATCCTTCTTATCCACGTGTCAAATTGTTACATTCAACCTTAGCATCCAAAGAAAAAAATAATCAGAGGCCAAATTATAATGTCATGTTTAAATGTGAAGAATTTAAAAAGATAAGCATCAAACTTTTGCATACAAATGCACCTATTGTCTTAATTCTAGATAATAAACCTGTCCGTTAGCATAAATTGTTTTGATGAGTCCACAGAACATTAATAAATTATCAAATGTAGTAACACCTGTAGTTTTGACTCGAATGAATCGTACCACCTTTGACTCAATAAATGACCAAACGCAACTGTTAGACAGCCTGTATGAATCCTCAATCATGGCACTACGTTCTGGAAAGGGCCGGTCTCGTCGACTGTACCTTACGTCTAGGTGAAGCATCGAAGTGTGTGGTCGGCTCTGGGTGACCAGGCCTGGTGCGCAGGGTGGCGAGCGGCGCGCGGTGCGGGGGAAGCGTCCATCGGGCAGCTCCACTTCGGGCTCCTTCGGCCGTGGCGCGCTCTCCGATCCTGATCTACAGAGCAGGCTGCAGCCGAACATCACAGCATTCTGGGTTCGTATTTTTTTATCATATGATTGTCGAACAAATATCTTGCGAAATAGGGGGTTATTGGATAGTTCTACTCAAAGTAGTAGAGATTTTAGTGCAGATTTCGTTCGGGGATGTACTACCACCATACTTATTGGGTGAAGTAGTAGTGCCCTTGTATTACTGCATTTCGATCGGAAAGGTCGTCGAAACGGGGTCGGCGATGTTACGGGCACAAGAGACTTAACAACTTCACGATGTTCCTGTAATTGCAAATGACCAAAGGTGACGGTGACCATTTACCATCAGGTGGACCGCCAGCCTTGTGGACCTACTTGCCATTAAAAAAAGATACAAAATGAAAAAAGGAGGCGGATCTTGCTCTATTGTACCATTATCAATTGTTGGGTCTTTAAGGTCATATAACTATCATGGAATAGAGAGTTGGTATTCGAGATATAGGGTAAAGAAGACGAAATAATACAATTTTATTCGCTTCTTATAGCAACTAAGAGTTTGTTCGATAATCATTTAATAATATCTGTTCACTGTATTTCATATCACATCTTTTCTTTTCTTTCTTTCATATCTAGACAATGGCATTGTTCGTCTGGACATTTATTTGCTTTATTAGCAGCACTGCACTGTAGAAACTAGACTATGCATTATATTTAAGTCTTACAGGCAAATATATACTCTATTGCTTCAAACTCTAAGACGATATTACAAAGTTTGCAAAAAAACTTTTGAATTCTGATAAACAAGATAATTGACTTATTTAAACTATTCCTACGTATAAGTAAATCGATTTGCATATTCTTTAAAATCATTATGTCCTTAAACTTTGGACATGATGATGCACGTCTTACCAAATACTAACAATTTTTATTACGTATAGTTACAACATTGCGTTATATAAAAATGAACTCTACGTCAATGGTTATAAGAGATATCGTTTCATTACGGCCGGGCTGTCCGTTCGATTATTTATTGCACATTGCGTAGATTCTCGTTTCCCAGACGTTATTCTAATATAATTCGTATATCGAAATGCCGAATGAATTTAATAGAAATCACCGACATTGTTTATGTTGGAGTACCGTCTTCGGTGCGATGCTCAAACTTTTATTTACATTATTAGTTTATTATTTTTTTGTAGAGATTTCTGACCGGGCTCCCAATCGAACTTTAAGAGCTTACGGAGTCTTTCCACGTAAGTCAAAATCATCTGAGGTTAACAACACCTACCAATAAAAAATCTTGATTTAAAAAATATGAGGATTGCGCCACAGCAAGGTGGTAAGAACTAGTCAAGAAGAAACAGGATCTTAAGTACAGGTAATGAAACACATCGAAAGGTTACTAGGATAGGATTTCATAGAAGCGCAAATACTAAATGATTTCTTAAATCTGGCATCTTTTATTGTCTTAACTAAACAAAAGCTATTAAATTCAGGTTACACAAAAATACACAAATACATGATATATTTTTTAATTAGTAAAAATTTAATAATTAATGAAAAAAACACAAAGCGAAAGCAAAGCTACGATACGCTACGACAGCTCTACGAAACCGCGTAGCGGCCGCTACGAGCATCGCTAACAGTTTGAGAAACGTATTCGACACTCCGAGACTCGTGTTTTATGGCGCATTATGCTATAATAATATTTTTTACTTAGCACATTTGTTTATACCTGCACGTGTGCGTGTGTGCGTGTGTGCGCGACGCGTGCGCATGTGTGCGTGCGTGGAGATGCGCGGGCGCGGCCCGTTCACTTCAAAAGTATAAAAATGTCGTTTGCTTAATACCAAACGCTGAATCTAATAGCCAACCGTATTTTATGTTCTTTCGCGGTACGGGATTGTGTTACTCGGTGGGCTTTAAGTCCTCTTTTTTTGTTCAAATCTCTTTGTCGACGGAATTGACTTTTGTGTTTCCAATATGGCGGCCCGGTTTATGGTGACGCCCAATTAGCGATGGGCTCTGCAATCGGTATACCGTACGTCTTTTGTTACAAATGATTTATGCCTATGAGCGGTTTTTCGGTCGTTCTCGCAATAGCAATTCCGTTTGAGGGTTAATTATATGTCGAATATTAAATTTCATTATTATATCGCGGTTTTACAAGTTGCCACAGAATTAGTAGCTTTGTTTTTGCTTAGTTTGAAATGGGATTCGCTTGTGATATGCTTGTGTGTTATTATAGGTGCTCTTATTCTTTGATGGAGTTTAGAGAGGTTTCTTTCACCTACAGTACCTACTTAATATAGATTCAAATATTTTACGTTTAAAAAGTAATGGGTTTTTTAGTAAATTTTAATACCAAAAGAAGACATGGATACTTGTAAAATAAATAAAAAAAACTACTTAACCACATACAACCAACTTCGAAAACGATGAAATTGGGTGTAAAGTAATCCTAAAGTAAAAATTTACAGACACCCTAATTAACCTATGCACATTCGTATATATTATTACAGACATTCCTTTGACACATAGCGTATTTTAATGTCCTCAAAAGCCAATACAGTAGACAAATTTTTCACTGGCGTGTAGAACCCACAAGTCACCCGACTCGAATTAAACTTTATATCGGAAACTTTTGTAATTACAAAGTAACAGGAAACTAGCGCATAATGTACCGACAGATAAAATTTAAAGATATCGTCTTGAAATAAATTAGTGTAAGTTTTAATTGGTGGACCACACGCGAGGGTACTGCGGCTCATCGGTACTCTATAATGTGTCCCATTCATTAAGTGGTCATTTAATGTGGTCGTTTAATGTGGTCACTTAATGTGGTCGAGAGCTCTATTTCATTATGGAAGTTATAGTCTGAAATCCTTTGACGTTTATGAATGTCACCGAAAATAATACTTTAATGTGATGATGTAAATGATCCTTGTTATACAGGAGAAAGGTTAAGTTTTCTTTAAAATTTCTTAACGTCAAAAGGGACTTCATATAATAGACAGACTATAGTTGAAATTTAAATTATAATAAACTTGTCTCATTGTCATACGTTGCTAAATATTTCTCTTTACCTATTGATATTTGGGTGTTTTTATTATTTATAAGTATGTTAGTTTTGAGCAAAAAACTTTTGATGTATCATATTAATATAATTGTACAAGTTTGAATGTACGTATTGATTACTAAACGGATTTGAAAGAAATTTTAAAAACAGAACTGTAGGAGACGGACCGCCCACCTGATGGTAAGTGGTCAGCGCCGCCTATGGACAATTGGCATCACTATTCCGTTGCCGGCGCTGAGACATGATGTAAAAATGATCCTGTAATTTCACTGGCCTCTTTCGAGCTGGTTTCCATAGTACAAGCTCAGCATAAGGTTTAGATGGCCGTGTGTAAAGAATGTCTCAGGATGTTTATTTATTATTACATTCGTCTATCCTTTTTATATATTAAAGCATTCCGTGATGCGGTTTCACGCGCGTTCCCAAGGAATCGAACATATTCCAGGATAATAACATAGTCTATGTCCAACCGGAATAATGTACCTTTATCCTCTTACCAAATAGGTGCCGTGGTATCGGAGATGACGCGCGTAAAGTTTTGAGTTCGTCCGGGGAAGTACTACCACCTTACCCATTTCCGCCGTGAAGCAGTAGTGCAATTGTATTACTGTGTTTCGGTTAGAAAGGTAAGGGGGCCGGTGAAATTACAGGCACATGCGACTTAACAACTTCACGTCTCAGGGTCGACAACGCATTGGCGATGCCCCTAGTGTTGCAAATGTCCATAGGCGGCGGTGACCACTTACCATCAGGTGGACCGTCCGCTTGTTTGTCGGCCCACGTGGTATAAAAAAAATTCGCAACCTCTATAAAATTTGTAAAGATATTATATCCGAAAGTTATGCCTAGAAGTTTGATGATTTACGCAGACACCTATTTGTTCTATTGATATAAAATTCTTTGTTTTATATCACGAATAAAACAGTCAGTCATAAACTCCGCTAACTGCAAAACTTTCACGAATTTCTGTAGTTCGAAAAACATACGTATTTTCTTCACGTTCAACACACCGATGTCCAACTTTTAATATCCGCGATAATAAAAAGTACCTTTGGAAACACTATCAAAAGTAATTTAGTATTTAGAACATATATCTCCCCCTCATATTAATAGCAGATTTATGAACACTTTGCTAGTTTTATTAAACTTTTAACGAGTAACGATTTTTATTATAGTCGTTTTATACGTAGGCCTAGTTGCGTTAATTAGATGGAGCGATTAAATTGTACGATCTATACTTTGATTATGTGGTACTTTGTTTAGTTAGCGATGTGGGAGTAGATATTGCTTTGTGGAGTAGATTCTGTACATTTTATTTAAATTTTTGTGAACTAACTTCAAGGATTTGTTATGGCGTCTGAATACTTTGATAAAGTCCTGATAGTATAAGAGAATCATACCCGTTACTGTGAAGCCGTAGTAAACCCGTATTTAAGACACGATACTTCGGTCGATAACGCATTGTCTATGCCCTGGTGTTGCTAATGTCCATAGGCGAAAAACTAACCACCAGGTGAACCGTCTGTGATCGCTGCTGATCTGCCTGTTTGTCGGCTTACATGACAATGAGTTAAGGTACCATAGAACGGTAGTAGACACTTTCTAGTATCCGCCTATCTGACATCACTTAAGTTGGAAAATCTTGAGAGCCAGTTAGCTATTCCCTTGGATTCCAACATCAGATTGACCGCCTACTAACATTTTGACAAAAATGTATTGGTATTGTATTACCTGCATCCCAATAGTATAGATCTCTCGGAATCAAAATTGAAGTCGATTTCGTAAAATGTCGATTTTTCAAAATTCAAAACCATTTATTCAGTTTAGGCCCTCGGAGGGCACTTATGAAGGTCAAATTTAAAGTTACTGAAGCTACAACCGGTTCTGATAATATTACATAATTGCCCCGGTGACCACCCAAACCAAATCACCCCGCGTAACCCTTAAACAGTGATCATAAAACTTACAGTGGGCAGGCAGCCACATCTCTTGGTAAACAATTTTTATTTGAATGTAACAGTCTGCTATCAGATCCGATTGTCTTGCGGCCGGGGCTCGTACCTCGTAAACGGCAATCGTACGATGTTTATTGTACTATAATAACCGATATAAAGTACATTTTTATTTGGTTTTGATGCGTTACTGTTTATCTTCGTATCTGGATTGGACTTTATTGGGTCGGTGAAGTGGCTCGTCGGAATAGTTATTCGAGGTGGTTATTGGTTGTGCTGTTTGCGTAGATGAGATTAATGAGTTTGGGTATCATTATTTTATTAGTCCTTAAGTGTATGAAACTGAATATTGTTAATAATAAATCCTAGGATATTTTTCACTTACGTCTAGCTGGTCCCAAACTAAGCAGTGTCAGAACCAGATAACTGATACAGTTCTTTCTAAAACTGGCAATATTATTATGTGGCATTGCCACGCGTTGGATGCCACTTTCCTAATTCAAATAATGTATGTATATTTGCACCCAGTCACAGAACATACATTAGTTATTCTTGGATACGACTGTTTGTCCTAGATCGGAATTGAACCCACAACTGGCCATCAATATGTTAACGTTAGTGAATGGTGAAAATTCCAAAACAAGTAACAATTTTTATTAGTTTACGTAGGACGTCTTTATCGAATAAGATTTACATTTAAAAAATATCTCTGTCTGTCTAAATCAATATTTAAAAAAATTGTAAAATTACTTTGAGGACGGGGTCGATTAGGGTGGATTATCTATACCTACCAATATTATAAAGAAAGATTTGTATGTAAGTATGTTTGTTACTCTTTCACCAAAAAATACGGATGAAAATTGGCACATAGATAGAGCATATCCTGGAATAACATATAGGCTACTTTTTATCCCGGGAAAATGTGATATCCCTTGGGAACGCGGGTAAAACCGCGGTTGACATAGATATTAAAGTCGAAGAATGGTAATTAAGTGTATACTCATTTATTGTGCCCCGCGGTTTCACCCACGTTTGTGAAATAAAAACTATGTAACTCCATACCATAGGCTGTGTGTGTGCCAAATTTCAGCAAGATCAGTTATTAAGCCGTGAAAGCGTAACAAACCAACTAATAAACAAACTCCCTTTTGCATTTATAATTTTATTTAAGAAGTTAGGATTTGGATGACAGAGAGATCGGTGTTGCAAGCACAAATGTTAAATAATACCCAAATAAATGTTGTGCTACTAACAAATAGGCTGTATTCAAAAGTTTTATATTTATTATGCTTTGACTTGATTAGTATTAAAATTGTTTTAAATCTAACAATATTTTTATGGTTGAGCTTCTGGGTCCCCTGCTGGGCCGCCGAAAGGAACGGACAGTTCAGGTTTGACCGACTCCATGTAGCAACACGTGTCCACAACTCTACACATAATTCAAATAAATAAAGAATATATATTACTTCCTTCCACGTTCCCGCGATTAAAATGTCGTATGTTCTTATCTATATCGTAGGGTTATGTGTGTCGCAAATTTTAACAACGTCGCTTCAGTCGTTTCTGAAGTGAAAACTGACTTTCGCATAGTAAGGTAATATTGAATTAATAAAAGTATCAAAAAAATTGTTAACTATATTAAGTTGTCAAATATATTAAATTATCAAGATTATTTTATGCGTAACAAAAAAAGAAGCAAACAATTTATTTTCGCATACTAAGGATTGAACTAATAATAACATTTAGAAAAATTTTAACTAAGTTTCAAACTTAATTTTACCTTTCATCGAAACTATCAAAATTATGTTAAACTAGATGATCCCAGTGTTTCCTAGGATTGCTACATTTCCCTGAGGTAAAAGTATTCTATGTGTTTTTTCTGGGACATGCTCTATTTATATGCCAAGTTTCATCCAAATCTGTTCGGTAGTTTTTGCCTGAAAGCGTAACAAACACCTATACATCCATCCTCAAAAACTTTCGCATTTATAAAATTTGTAGGATTTTATGAACTATAAGTATGCTGTTGGTGTTCCTTAATAAACAAAACACTGTAGGTAATACAATTGCAATAAAAATAAATCGGTGGTATATCCCTGAACAAACTGCATATAAGTGCACGCCTTGTTTTTGAAATAAGGTACATCTATTGATTCAAACGTAAATTGTATGATGTGGCATATAAACCTTATCATGAAGCTGTAGGGTTTATTTTTCTTTGACAATATTTAAAGCCAAAAGAGCTATCATAGAGTGACGCTAGCCTTTATTATTTTTGCATTATAATTTATTAATCACTAGCTGTCCCCCGCGGTTTCACCCGTGTTCCGGAGGTCTGTAATACGCGTAATAGTCATAATTCTGTAAAATTTTCGCATTTTCTCAATTATAATATGCGTGTATTATGTATACATAAAAACCTTCCTCTTGAATCACTCTATCTATTAAAAACCGTATCAAAATCCGTTGCGTAGTTTTAAAGATCTAAACATACATAGGGACAGACAGATAGCGGGATGCGACTTTGTTTTATACTATGTAGTGATTTCAACAGTATACATTATTAAATTCCTTATGTTATACAGCTCTAAAGTGACGTAGAAAGAGACAGAGTAGAGTTAAAGAGCTCTACTTACAAAATCTAGACAATTTAACGACATATGTGAACTATACATCGTCCCACGCTCAAATTCAGGCTTTATTATAGAACCAGACAACATTTATACAAAATGATCTCACAAATGGAAAATTACACCAAACAATTATTATTCCATTGAAAAAAAATCCTAAATTCTTAATACTTAATGCTCATTATAAGTAACAAGTTGTTCTCTGTGATGACAAATTTATGTGTTGGGGCTTTCGTATAACTTGTTTCAACTACACGTAAGTCGTAGGTATCAGCTTTTTGGGCACATCTCGTTATTTCTGTTTTATTGTGTGAATACGTAATGACAATGTTGCGACACCGCCAATACATGGGGCTTAGTACGGTAAAATTATCATAGATTAGATAAATGTCGGCTAAGAGTATGTAGGTAAAAATTACCCTTTTAGGTGTAAGAGTTGTCACATTTCAAAGAACAGTGAGTGTGAATGAATCGATTGTAATTTCTAAAATAAATATCCCAAGACATTCTTCATAAAGCTGAAATTATTTTTAGTTCAATATGTATTAATGTTGCCCTATATAATAATTTTTAATATTACATTTCGATCTTCAACTTTGATTAACGGTGACACATCAATTTATGACGTACACAGATAATTTAATCTGATAAATCATTAATGTAATAGTGATGGCAGTGCCTCCTTGATGTTTATTGCGCAATTTCAAAGAGACGACTTAATGAATTTGACATTAGGAACTAACAAATCGAATGGATTTCAATTTTTATGCTAAAATATAATTGACATTTAGATTTTTATGTTTTACTCTATCCGCCATGTTTGTACGAACAATTTAAATATAACAAAGTAAAAAAAATACAGATTGATATCGTGTTGTCTTTATTATCATTATAGATCGGTGTAAGAATTTCAATTGTTATTGTATTCTAATGATGCGGACGTCTTGTAATAAAATCTAAAATGAATATTGATTTGATTTGTCAATTTTTGAGCTTCTTTTTATTGTTTTCTCAAAGAGGCCTTCTGTAAAATATCGTTAAGGTTGAAGTTTACTTTTCATTTGCTACTTTCTTAAAACTACAAGGTGGATTATCTCAATCACGGTCCATGATCTCTTCATTCCTATACAGTTTTTGACAAATCATTCTATCCTGTCATATAGAATCTATAATGTTCATTCTTTGGTGTAGATATATTTTTTCTTTTCATTATATTTATCATCTTTTATATCACAAGCGACTGAAAATTAATACATGGTTTTTTTCGTGATATATGTGTAACTTGATGATGATAAAGCACGTAGTACTCTATTACTGTGATACGGTTTCCTCACGGTTTAACTTTTGCTTATAGTTTTTATTGTTATTATTTTCTTTTCTTAACCTCCATATTGTATGGCCAGTTTGAAATAAAAGTATAAGTGCTATGTTACCCAAATTGAAAAGAAAATCTTTTGCTGTTCAGTAAAACCTTAACCAATTAACTGACAAACAGTTAAAAACATAACCGAGGCTCATTGCACTTAGGCATAATTAACCACCAAACACCGACACTCACATCTGTGCATTGCTTCATCTTTATCACTATTAGAATTGAAATTGATAAGTAGGTATGTGGCATATGCTTGTTTATGAGGACCCCATATCTTTATTATTCAAATCTCTTTACAAAACCGGTCGCACTTCGAGTTAATTGCGTGGTTGATACATACATCGCTTCACCGAGATGTTATTCTTTCCACATTAACGCTGAATATACCCAATATGTATATTTATATCGTTAATTAGCTGTTAACATAAGCATACAGAGCTGTTGGACAGTGAATTGATACAGCATTGTGTTTCGTTATCATATAATATATCTGAATTGTTAATTTTTGACTTGCTTTGATCGTTATCAGTGATATAAACTATTTTATTGGTTTTGGAATAATTTTATTATCACCCTGTTCTTTTCAAATGAGTAGTGTAGTGACCTTTTAAAATCGATTTTCTTAAAGGCCTTACCAGATACAATGATTAAAATTTATTTTACATATGATGAGTTTTGCCAGTCGAAGCCTCTTCACCCATACCTTACATTACCGAGCCAGTTGGGTTGATGATTAGAGACGCTAACTGCCACGCTGCAGGCTGGGGGTTCGTTTCCCATCCAGGACATACATTTTTGTGCATGAACATTCTGTTTGTTCTGTGTCTGGATGTAAATATCTATATAAGTATGTATGTAAAAAAGAAATATAATATGTAGTTTATCAGTTATCAGGTTCTCATAGTACAACCTCTGCTTAGTTTACGATCAGATGGCTGGGTGCAAAGAATGTCTCAGTATAATAAATTTTTTTTTTTTTTTTATACTACTAAGGTAGCAAACAAGCTGACGGCCCGTCTGATGGTAAATGGTTATTTATTTACCGTATGAAAAAGCACTTGATTAATTTGAGATACTACACTAAATACTTCATGATACCTTGCTCTGTTACGGTATCGCCTTATTATGTCGAAATGAACATAAACCATTGAGAAATCTTCTAAAAGACAATGTTTTACACAAATCATGCTATTTAAAAATACTATACCTACATACATTCCTTTTTTTAATATTAGTTAAGATTTTCCGATATACAACCCTTATAGGGGGTAAAATAGAGCATGCTTGTTTGAAAATTACTTAAGAACGCGGAAAAAAGTTCGATGGCTAGTAAATGTATCAGACACTAACACCCGACCCGTGGTTTTGCCCCAAGTATCCCAGTATAAAAATATACCCCAAGTATGACAGGGCATATAGTGGTAGCTTCAGTAACTTTAACTTTAAATTTGACCTTCATAAGTGCCCTCCGCGGGCCTAAACTGTATAAATGGCTTTGAATTTAGTTTATTTTTATTTGTATTAGGAGAAAAGGATTGTTCAAATTGTATTGTAGTTTTTAAAATATATCTCTACTAACAAAAAATAATACCATTTTAAAGTAATAAGTGCCGATTTAATAACCTCTTGCAATGATACTTTTGACATTTCCAAAGGAATTCAAGGATGTCCACATCAAACTTTGTTACAATGTAAAAATGTAAATTTAAAAAATATTTTGTAACATTTGTTGTTATTCATAAAATTTTATATAAAAGCCGCGTCTAATAAAAGTCGCTAAGTGATTATTGCCTCCTATAAATGAGTCTAACTCATGGTATTCTTAATTTTTTTTTTATACCACTTGGCCCGACAAACAAGCAGACAGTATGGTAAATGGTCACCGCCGCCTATGGACATTTGCAACACCAAGGCATCGCCAATGCGTTGTCGACCCTGAGACGTGAAGTTGTTAAGACTCATGTGCCTGTAATTTCACCGGCCCCCTTACCTTTCTAACCGAAACACAGTAATACAAGTGCATACTGCTTCACGGCAGAAATGGGTAAGGTGGTAGTACTTCCCCGGACGCACTCTGCACTAAGACCTCTAATACTCAAATTATTTCCCGTAATTTTTCTATACATATCAGACACGCAGGTTTCATCCATAAACGTTCAGTAGTTTATGACAGTTTTTTGCCCTGTGACAGACGGACGGATAGATGAGCCTTAGTAATAGGGTCCCATTGACACCCTTAAGGTACCTAGGGATCCCCAAAAAAATACCAATATCTAAAATTTTTATATTTTTAAAAATGATAAAAGAATTATGTTTGCATTGTTTTATTGTTGAATATAAAAATATTCAAAGATTCTATACATACATATATACATTTCCGCACCCAACAAAATCAGATAAAGCCTATAAAGAAATGTTCTTTACATAATTAAAAATAAATACGCGATAACATATAAATATGTATATATTATGCATAGATGTCATTTGAAATGGTTTAACCCGACATATAGGCAGTTGAAGCGAAACGTCTCCGTTACGCTTAACGTTAGGTAATGTAACATTGCTGGATATTTATACGTTTTCGATTCGAAACGTAAGGTATATTCATTATGAAATATAATTTCTAATTTATTATCTCTATACGTAAAGTTATAAAGTTGATGTGTTTGTTTATTTGAATTTAGAACTACTCGTCGAAATTTAAAAAATTATGTTTGCTTTTTTTTTTTATACTACTAAGGTAGCAAACAAGCTGACGGCCCGTCTGATGGTAAACTGTCACCGCAGCCTATGGACGCTTGCAACACCGTGGGTATCACTCGCGCGTTGCCGACCCTGCAAAAACCTCTTCACACCCTTCTTGAAGAACCCCATTTATCATTTTGAGAAAAGATATAGGCTTCATACTAAACTTCACGCGATGGCCTATAAATACCAAAAAAAAAATAAAGAAAGTCAGATAGAACGCTAAGAGAAAACGAAGCAATAGCGGGCGATGCAATGCTGTGTCAACTACGGGGCAGAGCTATATAAATATAAAAAAAGAAATTAACTCACTGTAAAGGAATCTCTACGTACCAAACCTAAAATCTATGTGAGCGAAGCCGCAGGCAAAATATAGTATACAATATATTTAAGCTAATTAAAGGGCACTGTCACAATGTCAGCAGATTCATTGATAGTTTTCCAATCAAAGTTTGAAGGTTTAAAATTATTATTACATATTTGTAATATTAAATTTATCGGCGGTTACCCAATTGATCGGTTAAGGTATATTGTAACAAATTAAATATTGATCCCACGCTCTTAATGTATTAGATATAAAGGTCAAATAACTCTGAAAATAAACATACATTGTAACAGATATCATTAATACAGTAAACGGGCCAGTTGACTTTGAGGTTACATCCTGAATGCGACGCCGCAGGATTCGACTCCCACCCAGGACAAAAATTTGTGTGCATGGACAAGTGTTTGTTTGATATCTAGGTGTAAATATGTTTATAAATAACTATGTATTTAGGAAAAAAATTATAGTAATATATATTTTGGTGTAAGGTTTTCTGGTTTCCATAGCACAAACTCTGGTTAGTTTGTGATCAGCCCCCTTATTCGACGGCGAGCCATTTCACGGAGGCCTCGGAGAGCTTACCTCTCACGTGTTTAGTAGTATTAGCGTAGTAAGAGACAGAGACAAAGCATAGAGGCCCCGACGAAACATCCTAGAGTTAGTGTCATTTTCCTTACAGAATTGAGCCCCTGGTGGCCGATTGTAGCTTCAGTAACTTTAAATTTGACCTTCATTAGTGCCCTCCGAGGGCCTAAACTGAATAAATGGTTTTGAATTGTAAAAATGTCCTAGGACATTAACGAAAAATAATAATATCATAAACCATGAAACAGCGCTCCGTGTATATTTAGAAATAACACATGCCACGTTCACCGACGTGGATTAACATAAAAATGGCCATATAAAATACATTCATTGTTGATTTCATAGACGCGTTCGGATTGTTACGAAATATCACAATTGGAGCGGCAGTGGGACGATCGCTTATAGACTGAATACAAATGGTGTATATAATATTTGTGTATCATTGTTCTGCATAAATCACGTGGATGGCCATTGAAAAACTGTTTTTTGGGGTTCCGCACGTATTATTATTAAACCTGTATGGTGATTGGAAATGTACGTTGTTTTTACGAGAAAGTATACACTACTGATTAACAATATGTATAACTATGGCAGGCCAGTTGGCTTGACTGCCAAGCCGCAGGTTCTATTCCCACCCCGGATAAATACTCGTATTTATGTGCATAAACATGTCTGTCTGGCTGAAAATTTCTATAAAATTATTATGAATTTTGAAAACGTTACAGATTGACAGGCCAGTTGGCTTGGTGGTTAATGCTCTGACTGCCAAACCGAAGGCCGCGGGTTCGATTAAATGGCCCAGGACAGACATTTGTGTGTATGAACATGTCTGTTTGTTCTGTGTCTGGGTGTAAATATCAATATAAGTTATTAGAAAAAAAAAGTAGTATATGTAGTATAATAATAATAATAATAATAATAATAAATAATAAATAATAAATATCCCGGGACATTCTGTACACACGGCCATCTGATCCCAAACTAAGCAGAGCTTGTACTATGGAAACCAGGTAACTGATATACTACATATACTACTTTTTTTTTTTTTTTTTTTCTAAATACATACTTATATAGATATTTACACCCAGACACAGAACAAACAGACATGTTCATGCACACAAATGTTTGTCCTGGGTGGGAATCGAACCCGCGACCTTCGGTTTGGCAGTCAGAGCGTTAACCACCAAGCCAACTGGCCTGTCTATCTATGGCTAGTATATCAGTTATCTGGTTTCCATAGTACAAGCTCTGCTTAGTTTGGGATCAGATGGCCGTGTGTAAATATCAATATAAGTTATTAGAAAAAAAAATGTAGTATATGTAGTATATCAGTTATCTGGTTTCCATAGTACAAGCTCTGCTTAGTTTGGGACCAGATGGCCGTGTGTAAAGAATGTTCCCGGATATTATTTATTTATATATTTATTATCTGGTTTTCATAGTACAAGCTCTGCTTAGTTTTGGATCAGCTGGCCGTGTGTAGAGAAAGTCCTAGGATATTTATTTATTCTTCCTTATAAAGGAATTATAAAATGTAAAATGGATATATCTATAAATAATTTTTACAGTTTTAACGTGTTATTTCATTTAAAAAGAGTTAGTGCTTTTCTGGGTACTCTGTAGCTGCTGTAGCTTCAAAGTCGAAACAGTTTTACCTTCTGCACCTAGTACGATTTCTGTCTGTACCTTTAATCAAGTTTCCTCATCATCATCAAGGCATTATGTAACGTAAAATTAAAAAGCCATTATTCCGATGCAAATAAACTCAGTGTTCTACTGATGATATGTAGTTCTCTGTCATGGCATTAAAGCTTCAATATTTATAATTTTTTTTATGTTCTGTCTGCGACCTAGCGATCTTTGTTGACACAATCAGTCAATAATTTGGATTTAAAAACGTTTCAAAAAAAATTCAAAATTCAAAACCATTTATTCAGTTTAGGCCTTCGGAGGGCACTTATGAAGGTCAAATTTAAAGTTACTGAAGCTACAACCGGTTCGGAAGTCAGCCTTCAACTGAGAAGAACCGGCAAGAAACTCAGCAAGGTTACATTCTTTTTTATTTGTTATATAAATTTTTATCTATTCTGACTTTTTGGCTATTTTATAATTTCAATTTTACATAATTTTATATTTAACAATTACAAAATACTTATTATAGGTAACATTAATAAAAACAAAACAAAAAAAAAATATGACAAGACTACAAAATAGAAAATAACAATAATTAGGTACTTACAACTTAAACAAGAGATTTAGAGGTGCACTGTGCAGAGAGCAGCTATTTCCATACATTTTTATCTTCAATATAATGAACTACCTTGTAATACGCTTTTTCTTTCAAAACTTTCCTAATATAATTTTTAAATTTATGATCAGACATTTTGGTTATTGAAAGCGGTATCTTATTATAAAATCGAACACAATTACCAAGAAATGACTTGTTAACTTTAGTTAGTCTAAAGTATGGAACAACTAACTTCTCCCTTTGTCTTGTATTTATACTATGAATATCTAATTTTGACTCAAACATTCCTATGTTTCTACGTATAAACATTATATTTTCATAAATATATAGTGAAGGTAATGTCATTATATTTATTTCCCTAAATAAATCTCTTAATGATTCACGGGGACCCATACTGTAAATTGCACGAATTGCTCTTTTTTGTATAATAAATATTGATTCTATATCCGCTGCTGCTCCCCAAAACAAAATACCATAGGACAAGAGGCTATGAAAATATGCAAAATAAACTAATTTGGCCGTCTCAACATTCGTCAATTGTTTAATTTTCCTAACAGCAAAAGCAGCCGAACTTAATTTAGCAGCTAGAGTATCAACCTGAGGTCCCCATTGCAATTTATTGTCTAATGTAAGACCCAAAAATACCGTTTTATTTACAAGATCAATATGGCTCCCATCTATTATTATTTGGCTATCTACTTGTGCTACATTCGGTAAAGAAAACCTTAAGCATTTAGTTTTCTTTGAATTTAGTAATAGATTATTTGTAGCAAACCACCCACAGACAATTGACATAGTATGATTAACTTTAGTTAGATCTTTGTCTTTTCTATTAACTTTAAAAATTAATGATGTATCATCAGCAAACAAGACAATATCTGTGAGGTCATTTACAACATATGGCAAATCATTTATATATACTAAAAACAAAAATGGACCTAAAATTGAACCCTGGGGTACCCCCATTTCGACTAAAGAGCCCTTGGATGTTGTGCCGGTAATCCCTACCTTTTGCTGGCGATTTGATAAATAAGATAAAACAAGATCATGAGCAGTTCCACGAATTCCGTAGAAGTCAAGTTTTAGTAGTAGCGTACGGTGGTCAACGCAATCGAATGCCTTGGACAGATCACAAAAAATGCCAATCGCATCCTGTGAATCCTCCCATGCGCCATAAATGTGCCTCACCAATGTTGCTGCCGCATCGGATGTAGATCTTCCCTTCGTGAAACCGAACTGATGACCATGCAATACCTTATGCTTAGTAAAGTGACTTGACATTTGATTAAGCAGCAATTTTTCAAAGATTTTACTAAGTGCTGGCAGAACGGAAACTGGTCTGTAATCAGATGGATTCTCCCTACAACCGGACTTGAAAATAGGTACTATTTTACTATATTTCATTAAATCAGGAAAACAACCCTGATCAATGCATTCATTAAAAATATTTGACAAAACAGGTGCAATCACTGTTATTATTGATTTTACGATTGTTACTGATAAGCCCCATAAATCTTCAGTACTTTTCATATTGAGAGAATTAAAAGTTATTATGATATCGCTAGCATTAATATGGTCAAATTTAAAACATGGAAATGTATTATGAATATGCTGCTTGAGTAAAGATTCCGCTGCTATAGGACATGATTTAAGGCTTTTAGTAGTTTTACCAGGTATACTCGTGAAGAAGTTTTCAAAAGCACAGGCTACATCTAAATTATTTGTTAGAATTTTATCATTAATTTTAAGAGTTACCTGTTCATTATTATTTCTAATTTTACCAGTTTCCGTATTAATAACATTCCAGACTGTCTTTATTTTGTTATTAGCATTACCTATTTTATTACATATAAAGTAAGATTTAGCTTGATTACACACTAACTTGAAAGTCTTTGAAAATTTTCTAACATATTTATGAAATTCTTCGTTCTGAGTTAGAGATTTTAAATGATAAAGTTCATACAACCTATCCCTGCTCTTACGAATACCTTTTGTAGCCCAGTCACTAAATCCCATTTTACTATTTACCTTCACTATTTTAGTAGGACAGGCTCTATTAAAATTATCGCAAATCCCAGACAATAAACCTTTATACAAGACATTGGGCTCATCACTATGATATATTGTATTACAGAGTTTCAGCTCTAAATTATTCTTAAAGGTGTCTAATCTTGCCTTAGTAGTAGGTCTAATTACTTTCGTTACTTTAAATACTTGTCTTTTAAATGGCAATTCTATTAATTGAGCCTTATGATCCGAGCGAACACCACTAATAATCGATTTCCCTAGTATACTACTATTAGTTAATATATTATCAATACAAGTAGCCGAAGTGGCTGTAGATCTTGTTGACTCACTAAACAATAAATCTAAGTTGAACGATTTGAATAAGGCAACAAAATTCCGACTTTCAGATGAATTACTAAGAGTATCTACATTAAAGTCGCCACATACAACTATTGACTTGTTAGAATTATTAAATAACTTACGAAGAATCTCTTCCATTATAGACGTAAACAATAAAAAATTTGATGCCGGTGGCCTATAAACAAACAATAATATAGTTCTGCAACTCTGCACAAGACACCTCACAAACACGCTCAACAGAGAGGCTACAAATATCTTTACGATCCTTGAATTTAATATTATTATTTATAAGAATTATTGTGCCGCCACCTTCTGCAGATAATCTATTGAATATACTGGCAACTGTAAAGTTTTTAATATTAAAAAGCATAGTGCCCGGTTTCAACCATGTCTCTGTAAAACATAATATATCTATATTTATTTTATCTAATAATAAATGAATATCAAGAATTTTGCCAAAGAAGCGATTAATATTCTGATGTAATAAAAAAGTCGAACTGTTTAGCTTCTCTGTTGTCAAAAGTTTTTGTTTAAAGAACTATTCTGAGATTTAATGTTAAAATGACTTGTTCTTACTGTGTTATCCCTTATCCTATTAATATTATATGCTACAAGTGATGCAATCAATTTCTTAAGTTTTTTTTGGAATAAACAGGGTATCCTGTTTCAATTTCAAATTACTAACAAACTTGTTAGTATCAAAATAAATAAAATTAGCACTATGACATGTAACATTATGCATATGGTTATTTAAATGCCAAATATAGTTATTCTCCATATCCGAGTAGTTGGAAGAGTATGGGAAAGCACATAACATTATTTTCATTACCTCTAATTTTGATAAAGAATTGAGACTATTTATCAAGTTTTTTTTACTTATATTTATAGCATTGCCAATTAAAATTATTATTATGGTATTTTCATCAAACTTTGTATGCAAAATCTTATCTATTATTTGTTTGTATGATGCTCCTGGCATACAATAATTTATTACTGAATCAGTTATTTGGTTACTTATTATTGAGCCAAAGTCAGATCCTATTTTATCAGAAAAAACTATTGTCTTTGTGACTCTAGGAGAAGGATTTGAATCTAATTGCATGACCCGAAACGTTAATGTTATAATTGTTGAGAACCCTTTACATTCTTAAATCGAATCTCGTGATTAGTGTAGGGGCTTCAGAATTCGTATAAAATTATACGGAACCTCCTGTTAGATAACGCAACGCGCTTAACCATTTTTTCAATGAAATATAGCATAGTATTAACGTCAATGAAATAAATAAGTAAACTGGGTTTTTTTTTATGACGTCATATAGACCAAAAGTAATCTAGCTCATTGCCAAAATGGTTTGTTGGAGGTTCTAAGCATATTTAATTGAATGTGTAATAGATATGCTGTTACATGAAGTCCGTTCAGTTGTGGTTCTAGAAGTAGCACACAGTACTGCCCGGTATGGAGTGGTGGTGAAGTCGAATGTCTTGACAAGAGTTGCCTGTTCGAAACTTTCCATTAACTTGAGCTAAACGAAAGAAAATAATAACAAAAGCCGATCTATGGCCTTATAGGGTACTTTGTAGTACCCTAGTCTCCGCCTCTATGTAGTAGGCATAGTCTGTCGCCTAATGCCGGGTAATGCCTATACGATCTCGATCGAAAATCCATGGATCGATAAACCTTTTGACAGTAATTTTAATACACGTAATGTCAAAATTCTACTTCAATCTTGCGATTTTAGATCGGCATCGTATATAGTAACCCGGCGTAAATTAACCCAGCAGGACCCTCAAAAGACTAAAGTACCACTGACAAATCTAGATACTTGATCTGAAAATGTTAGGATATTTTATTGATAATCTTTCGCCATTAATATTTAGAAATCTTAAGTTACTAAAATATGCCAAGTAAACACGAGAAGTATCACCGCGTATTTCATGCCACCACTTTCTACCACACAGTGAGATGTGGTCAAATCACTATCCGATACATATTGTCCATTTCGTCATAGCAAGAAACCGTTTGGATTTCAATTCTTGCGACACAAAAGCGTGTGTACATTCTGGACATCTCGCTTATTTATTACCCCGTATCCACTCGGTTCGGTCCGATATCATGTCCCGGACCGGTCTCAATTACAATTAATATCATCCCAACATTACGATTTGTCTGTTCTAACGTTGCTTACGGCTATGTTTTATTTATTACGCCTGTAATGAGGTTTGGTGTGCGATCATTTTTTTTTCTGTCGTTTTATTACCTAATGTAAGAATTATGGGTATGTGATGTCGATGTTGTACTTATAAATTTCCTACGGCAAATAGCTTACAATAATTTGTCATGGAGACGACGGGCAGACGGTCCACCTGATGGTTAGTGACCTATAGGCAGGCGTGGTCCGAAGGGGAGGGTCACAGAGGACATGTCAAATTGAAAAATCTTCTAAAAAATTGCAAAATAAAAAAGCATATTGTTTTATTATTAGTGACCCCCTCCAAAATAACAGGCTGCTACCGCGCCTGCCTATAGGTATTTGCAACAACAGACGTGAAATAGTTAAGTCTCATGTGCCTGTAATTTCACCGGCCCCCTTAGGTACCTTTCCAACCGAAACGCAGTAATACAAGCATACTACAGTTTTACGGCGGAAAAGGGTAGTACTTCCCCGGATGCACTAAGAGTCATTTTATGTTCGAAATACTGCACCTATAATTGATTTCTGAGTTTTAATTCTACAAATTTGTGTTGCATGTTAAAATCTATTATTAATTATTCGCTCTCGATATAATGTAAATATTTATTTTTCAATCTAAATTAAAACAATATATCACTGTACCTTTCACTAAACTTTCTTTTTTTATTGTCTTGTACTAGCTTCTTTAACATCACCATAAAACCGACTAATAAAACATTTCAATACCATTTTAATGTGACACTTGAACTTACCTTTTTCGTTGGAATTTACACCTTAGCTCACTAAAAATAAAGTATAATTAATATTTCGTCGAAGCTAATGGTTGATCTATAAATTAATCACCGAGTTTGGGTGATTTATTGGATTTAACACTTCAATAGCGGCCGATGTCCATTTGGTAAAGTTTTTTTTTCAGACGGCTAGTCTGTGACTGATCGACAACAAATTTAAATATGCTGTCAATTTTAAATGCTGTATCTTTATTTGGAACAGCTTAAGGTTTAATTTGGAATATATATAATTATACAGCTTTAAACAGTTGGTAATTGGATGTCTCGGGCTGTTACCTAACTGTCAATTGGCTCATCCGAATATTCATCAGCTTTATTAGGCAGTAGTTGCATGCTATTTCATTTTTCGATTTATGTCAATTAATAGCGCATAAATAATTTCATTTTTTTTGGCTTGCGCAATACTGTTAACGTAACGTTACTATTTATTATAATTTCAAACCGTGCCTTAGATTAAACTTAATCACCAACAGTTTGGTAAATTATCACCAGTGAGTTTGAGGATCAATCGCGTATAAAAGACAGACAGGAATTGAATAAAATTTGGCACACAAATAGGATATGTTCTGGATTATATCATAGCATTGTTTTTGTCCCGGGAAAAGGTTAGACCCCTGGGAAACACGGGCGAAATCGCGAGGAAGCTAGTTGTGTATCATGGATGACGGTTAAATAATAAAAATGTATTGATACATCCCTACTAATATTATAAATGTGAATGTAACTTTGTTTGTTCCGTTTTCACGCGAAAACTACTTAGCCGATCATCATGAAACTTTGTACATATATTCTTGGAGGTATTAGAAGTAACATAGGATCCTTTTTGGTCAGGAAAATGTTACATCCCTCGGGAACGCGGGTGAAACCGCGGGGGACCTAGTATACCATAAATACCTATAGTTTTTTAACAGAAAGTAGTATATTAAAAAGGTAAGGCAAGGTAAAAAAACATTTCATCTCAAATATTTTGCAATAAAATCAATAACATAATATTCCGCATATTATTATGTCCAGTTTTAAAATAATAATATCGATTATTTATTTTTAAATCAAACGGATTATAAAGTTCGTTTAATATAAATTATGCAAATCGATTCGAATATCGATCAATTGAAATAATACCCATTAGCGTAATCAGCGTTTTTGAATCTTTTGCACAAAATAATTACGACACTCGATTATTATTTGAATTTTGTAAATCTTCAAATTAAATTAGATTTGAAGTTAATAATATGTAAATAAAAGGGGGTCATGCCATTTGATAACTACATTATGCTCTTGTGAAATGAGTAATATGATAAATAAGTAGAGTTACTCATCTCTATGACACAACGAGAGAGCGTAGTTAAATCATTTTTGTCCGCAATTTTTTGCATCGAATTTTCTGAGTATTTCCTAGTATTGAGTTCACCCGGAGATGTACTAACACCATACCAACTTCCGCCGTAAAGCATTAGTGCACTTGTGTTTCTGTCATTCTATTAGAAAGGTAAAGGAACAGTGAAATTACAGCCACATGAGACGTAAGAGCTTTGTGTCTGCCTCTGGTGTTGCACTTGTCCATAGGCGGTGACCACGTACCATTATGTGGACCGTCTGTCTAATAGAATAATAGGTATTCGATGCTAAGGAGGCCCTTAGTATCATCATCAGAAAGCTGCAAGAAAGTGTACCTAATGGTAACTAGCCATCATCGTCTTCTGATCCTTTTTTGGTTTATACTGAAAAATGCGAAAGTAACTCCGTAACTGTTTGTTTGTGATGTTTTCATGACTACACAACTGAGCCGATGTTTACGTTATTTGATGTATAGTTTACATGGTATTTTATAGTACTCGCTTACCTGCCTACCAAGTTCAATTTAAAATCGCCACGCACATGAGAGCTTTCTAGCTTTTGTATCTCTATCACTTACCATGGTGAAAACAAATTGTCAAATAAAATCAAGTAAAAAAAACCGTTATCCCGGGAAAAACAGGCCAGTTAGCTTGGTGGTTAGCCACTCTGACTGCCAAGCCGAAGACCGCAGGTTCCCACCCAGGACCAACATTTGTGTGCATGAACACGTGTATTTGTTCTGTGTCTGGGTGTAAATATCTATATAAGTATGTATTTAGAAAAAAGTTGTATATCAGTTATCTGGTTTCCATAGTTTAAGCTCTGCTTAGTTTGGGACCAGATGGCCGTGTGTAAAGAATGTCCCAGGATATTTATATATTATTTAAACCTCATACAAACCCCTGTTCATAAACACGTTGCGTAATCAAACAAATAAAACAACCAATAAACCGTTGATTACCACAAAAACATCTTTACTGATCACTTGTCGATAAATATACGACATCGTTTAAAATATTTCGTAATTTCCAAACTAATCGCGTATGTCAGTAGTTGTCTGAATATCGAATGGTACCGGTTCAATATTGTACTTTCCAATTTTATATCGGACATAAAATTTATGTACATTTCATTTATATGCTGATTTCTTAGATACCATTCGTTGTGGCGGAAACACTTGGCTATTACGATCGTATTACCGGTATAACAGCGTCTCTGTGTGGAATATACGGCTTGTTATTTGGTGCGGGCGCGCTGCGTTTGATTGCTTTGAGGTTGATATGTGAAGCTTTTGTGTTGTTAGGTTTTGAATATTATATCTATAATTTGCAATTATCTGCGTTTCTAAACGGATCTTGCAATTTTTATCGCGAATGATTTATCATGTTTTATGCGAAAAATTATAAAATAGGCATGTGTTGTTTTTCAAGTTTTTAACAAAAGTTGACTTTAACGCTGATATCTACCTCTGTAATTGCATTGTTTCAAAACACTTTTACTAGAAAATGATTGCACTATGACAATTATAAATTTATTATAGGTTGGTACACTTATTTACATTGTGTCGGATTTTTCAATTTAAACCAAGTAAAGTCTTAATGTATTTCTGTTAGTTGTTTAGACAATTATTTTTGGGATGTCATTAAATAATTCATTTATCAGGGGAATTCAATGTGAATTTAGAGAGATACGAAAGTATCTCTTTATAATCGGGTTCAAAAATCCTCTGTATGAATGTACCTATGTGTCTTATTTTTATCAAAACCGTTATTTATTAATTTAATAAAATGCAATAAATTTATTAAAAATCAAGGAACATTATAAATTTTGCTAATGGTCCATATTTCATATTCTAGCAGATTTTTGTCATTTTGGCTTAGTTGTCGAATATAAAGCGTATGACGGCTTCGATTCCCAAACGGGGCAAAGTACACTGGACATTTCATTTCAAAAACCTCCTATCCTATGCTCATTATCCTTAGATAATGGGCGTGAAGATATGTGTTCTTCACAATGAGAACGGGAGCGTACAAAATAATAGAACGTGTGTTTTAACACCACCGTGGTTTATTGGCTACGACTAGCTATAATGTATTCAGATTGCAGATTAAATGATTTTAATTAAGTAAGAGAGTTAGATTTATATCATTTGAATTCTTCCACTTTTTTTACGCGGCCTTTGGTAACGGTAAGTCCCACTGCATATACTCGAGTTTAGGTCAACATGGGACTAACTACCATAAAATACTGAGATAATGTATTTGTTAATGTTCTACCATGTAAATGGACGGTTTTAAACACCTACGCAGCAGTCGGAACTTTGTATTTCTATAACTATATGCGGAAAATTTCATAAGTGCGATTTGGGCTTGATTAGTTCATTTGATAGTCGTTAAGAGAAAGTATTTGTATCATTTTTAAACGGTGACACATTATATGGATGGTTATAAATCAATTGGAAGTGGATTTCTGGTTATAATTTCTGATGAGCATCGTTTGTCAATAGATTTTGGAGGGGGTTTGATTCCCACTTAGGACTAATATTAGTGTGTAAGTGTGTGGCTGTAAACTAGGTATTTAATTAGTAGTTAAAGTAGTATATCAGTTATCTGGTTATTATAGTAAACTATAGCACAAATTATGTTTAGTTTGGGTTCAGAAGCACGAACTGTACGCACGAATTATAGTCATTGTATTGAGTGCGCCAAAAAGCTGGTTTTAATGCAAAATTGCACATTGCGCATACCGTGACGTTGCTTAGCATAACCGTGTGTGAAGAATGTTGCAGAATATTCAATTATTTAAACCTATGTGTTTAGAGCTGGGAATACAGTTTTTTTTATTATCATGTAAAATCTCATGTGCCTGTAATTTCACTGGCTCCCTTACCTTTCTAAGTGATACACAGTAATGCAAGTGGACTACTGTAATACGTCCCCGGACAAATTCTGCACTATGAGATCTGCTAGTTCTATTCGAAATTCAAAACTAATTACTCAGTTTAGGCCCACGGAGGGGCACATGAAGGGTAAAATAAATGAAGATCCAATACGATGTTGGTAGTAGATTTCTCTGTTAAAATGTAAATAATAGTTATTTTCGGCAAAACAAAACAAAATCACAGAAATAATAAATGTGACTTCCTCAAATCCTCTGTAAGTAGGTAGCGATTATTTTTTGTGACAGACTAACAGATGTACGGGCAATGCTCGGATGTTGTTACTACAAATGTTCAGCACATGCAGTTTGAAGTACACTTGGCATTGAGCTGATTTAGGGATCCTTAGACAATTTATAAATCCTCCTTTGGGTATTTTTATCGTAATCAGTTCTTCTTTCTAGTTAAAATTATATAAAACAGACAGAGGGTCTCCTATAGACATTTGCAACACCATGGGCATCGCCAATGCGTTGTCGACCGTAAGACTTGATTTAAAGTTATGTGCCTGTAATTTCACCGGCCCTTTCTAACCGAAGCACAGTGGAAGTAGGTATGGTGGTACTTCCCCGGACGAACCCTGCCCTAAGAGCTCTTAAACATATCGTATATTTAATTAATTATGTAAAATATATCTGAATGTTAATTCGACTGATAAATTTAGGGCCGGTCTTACAACCAGTCTCATTATGACGCTTACTACTGTTAATAATTAGAAAACGTTTGGTGAATAGTTTAGAGTTATCCAAAACTAAGCGTTGATTTTGTATTCAATGTGTATGTCGATTATATTATGTATAGCTTACCTATACTTAATCACTAAATAGTATAAAACAAAGTCGCTTTCTCTGTATCCTCTGTATCTACCTATATCCCTATGTACGCTTAAATATTGTACGCGACTATCTTTAAAACTACATAAAAATGTATAATACATGTGACATCCCACGGGAACGCGGGTAAAACCGCGGGGGACAGCTAGTATTATATATAAAGAGGAAGGATTGTTTGTTTATTTGCATTAAATAGGCTCCAAACTACTGTACTGATTTGAAAAATTCTTTCACCCATAGGAAGTAACAATACCCCCGTGTGGCAAAAGCCATTATTATTCAAAAAAATGTAGGCATCCTTACTAAAACTCCAATAATGTAACGCAACGTGTAAAAAAAATACCTAAATAATTCCTTACATTGCGTGCGCTGCGAAAACTATTGAAAGAAAAAAATAATATAACATTTCTCGGGAACGCGGGTGAAACCACGGGGCTAGTATAGGATAGCTAGGATAGCTAGTATTACAAATATGTAGTCAAAGTTTAAGATGTAGTAGAGCTCTTAGTGCAGGCCTCTTAGTGAAGTACTACGATAAATTTCCGCTGTAAAGCAGCTGAATTATTGTTTCGGTAAATAAAAAACAACTAACGGAAGAAGGGTTAGAACAAACTATGTATTTAGTAATCAAACCAACACTTACATACCTTTTGATTTACAGCATGTTACAACCTGCTTATTCTATCAATAGATGGAATTAGTAATTACACTGGCCCATAGACACACAAAATAGTTAATAGTCGTGTTATGTCTTCCCGATCAATCCAGAGACTGGATTGACTGACCGACTGACAGGTCGAAGCACTGGTCAACTGACTAACTGACTGCCAGTATTTGGTGACACAGCTTTTAGCATTTTACATGAAAACACAACACTGCGGAACCCACTAAAGTATAATCTGGAATACACTTTATTTTTTGCTCGTAATGTCTTAAGCACCCAATTTTTTTTGTAAATTTTCGGAAGTATACGGAGCGTGCCATCTGGCGGGTCATGTTACATGCGACCTTCCTTTAACCCACTATATCCTTGAACTTCAGTTAACCAAACATTGTTCAATGTTAAATTCATGATATTATCTATACCAATAAATAAAGCTGATGTGTATGTCTGTTATTTCTAAATACATGCCGAATGGTGTGTATTCTAAAGACTTAGCATTAATTACCGCTTTTAGATTTTTTTTGTACACCGGTAGATAACCATAATAAAAAGATTCTAAAAAGACTATCAGAAAAAAGTAAAGGCAAATGATCACGATCTAGTATTCCCCAGCTGGTCTAAATTCCATGCCAAAAATAAGAAAAACTGTAATCATTAGTAAAAATTTGAGGAAGTATAACAAGATTTTCATATTAAAATAAAGCTGTTTAAGTTTTTAATAACACTAAAGCTTACAAAACAATAATATAAAAAAAAAACAATAATCGATTCATAAATAGATGATTTTTTTTTACTTTTTAACTACATGGTATGTCTTTGCCTTAGGAATTTTTAACATGAAAATTATCCTTTATTTTTCCTTCTTTATAAAAAATATTTATGCCAGTATCGTGTACCATCGATAATTATAAAATAAAAAAGAGTAATGTTCGCATCGCACAACATAGCTTAATTAAATAAGTTTAACCTTTAAACAAAGTAATAACACGTTATAATTGCAACAAAAACCACAGATAATTGTCGGTTTACAATCGAAACAGGTAAATTTTGAACTGTTATTGGTATGTATTGATATGTGTTTGGTACACGATATTCATTTTTACGATGTGCCAGTTGGCTTGGTTGTTAGAGACGGTCGTGGGTTCGATTCCCATCCGTGACAAACATTTGTGTGGATTAAAATCGATGTTCTGTGTCTGAGTGTAAATATCTATAAAAGTATGTATTAAAAAATATGTGCTGAAGCTAAGTGGTTTTCATAGTACAAGCTCTACTCAGTTTGAGATCAGATAGCCGTGTGCTTGTCCCAGGATATTCATTTATTTAACAAAAAATATACAACCAAGTAATGTAACCAATTTTTTGATTTATCATCTACAAGTGACCCGCCCCTGCTTCATCTAAGTTGTATATTAAAGTTACTACTGTAACTAAATCACGCAAAAACAGCTAAACAGATTTGGATGAAATTTGGCATACAGATAGTTCATAAATTGGACTAATTAATAGGATACTTTTTATCCCGAAAAAATGTGAAAACCCCCGGGAATGCTGGTGATACCGTGGGGGTACGTATCTAGTAGACTACGAAGGTACGTTATATATAAGACCATAGTATTTACTTCCAGACAGAACAAACATCACGCGCACAAATGAAAACGAGCTATCTAGAGAGCATTACACTTTTACAACTGTACGTCCAGCTGTGGCAGTTATAATGATTAATTCAATTCAAATGAATTGATTTGATGTTTAAGAACCTAGTAAACAAACCGGACTGCAATTTGAGCAGTATAAAAACCAATTAAACGCCTCAATTATGATAATTGATGTATGAAAAAGTCATTGCGCTATTGCGAACTTGAAACACATGTTTATTGATATATTTTTGGTAAGCGTGAGTGGATTCAACTTTATTTAGGTTCAGTACAAATTTCCATACTTAATTTGTTATTAGCACCTGAGTCTGAGACGGGTTCCCGAGTGATATAGTGTTTTGCGTGTGTACTATTTTTGAGTGCAGAGTTCGTCCGGGGAAGTACCTTACCCAATACAGCCGTGAAGCAGTTGTCCACTTATATTACTATGCTAAAGGTTAGAAAAGGAAGTAAGTAATTACAGGTACATGAGACTTAACAACTTCACGTCTCAGGGTCGACAACGGATTGACGATGCGACTAATGTTGCAAATGTCTATAGGTGGACCGTCTGCTTGTTTGTCGGCTCATGTGGTATAAACAAAAACGATGTGTTTTTAATTAGTTAAGTTGGTTTTCTCCTCGAAGGCTGATACTGAAAATCTGTATGCATCCAGTCTTAAAAGACTTAATGAGTTTTTTTATTTATTGTTAAGAATTTAGGAATAGTGTAGGTGGAAGCTATAGAGTAATGGCGCGAAGTTTATAGGGATTTTTTTATAGTTGACCATAGACGGATTAAAATTCCAAAATGTCTCATGTCATCTTCGCAAACCTAGCACACTTCAACTTCTATCTACATTCTACAAGGAAAGTTCATCAAATCATCATGCATTCTTTTTTATACATTCCAAATTCAAATAAGGAATCCCAAAACAGCCAGTATCAGTCACATTAAAATCGCACAACAATAAACAAAAAAGAGCCCAATAAAATTCAAAGTACGTGTATAACGAATACTCGCTAATAACATCATGTTCCAATAAGCATCGATAGGATATAAATATAAAATCAGACAATTACTGGCTAGCCGGGCGTCTCGATTGTAAAATTTTACAATCGATACCGAATACCGATACCGATACTTTGGGATATACGAGAATTTAATGGATACATAGAATATTCTTTGTATGGTAGATGCGTCCGTGCATAAGGTAACACTCACAAATAAACAATAGTTTTAGTTGCTTTTTTTTCATGAGCGTTATACGTTAGCTGGCCTACAATAAATAATATAGGAGTATAAAAAAATAATCTATTTTTTGCTTTTTACTAGAGTCTGGAATTGCATCATAAATCAACGTTGCCGACTGAAGTTACTTCTTTCCTAAAGATAATTTACCAACCTATAGTGTATTTAAATATATTTTTACTATGAACTACAAGGAACATTATTCAGGTAATTTGCACCCAATAGCTTGATTGAATAACTCTCTAAGTATTGCCAAGTATATTTCACACACGCATTTCTAGGCACCGTATAAAATACATCAAATGTGTAATTATCACGGAGTGAAATGGGCAGAAATGTTAAGCGTACAATGCTACGTCAGTCGGGACAATGGCTAAAAAATTGCCACTTTACCCTAAACGTGTACCTGCGTCGAAATTATTTAATTTCCACCTTCATTAATCATATTTTTTGTGTAAAAGTCAGGTACGAATTGCGAGCAATGCTTTTAACTTTTTTTTTCAACTGTCTACCCTTGATATCGCACTGGCATACGTTTTATCTTTGAACAATATTTTTTTTAATCTATGGCATTTTTGACTTGCATGAAAACAGAAGTCATTAGTTAAATCTGTTATAGTAGAATGTTCAAATTTCTTTTTAATATGAAATATTTTGGTTGATATTTATGGTTAATTAAGTTATATGATGAAATGGCATTTTGTAAAGAAATTATAAAAAACTCAGTAATGTTTCTTGCTAGATTTTCCAAATAGTATATATTTGAAAGTTCAATACTGTTATCAAGTTTTGGGTCGCAAATTAATTCTATGCTTCTAGTGATTCATTAAAGTACTAAGAGCTAATGCATCCAGGGCAATAAGTTTTAAAAACAAAGGTTTAATTTTGTTGTCTATGGCTCCATCGTAACCGAGGACGCTGCCAGTGTCGAGGTTAGAAACAAGAGACAAAAACAAAGTGCACAGTGAAAGTAAAAGAAGTTGTACAAATATAAGCTAAAAGTTCTATTAGTAATTTTATTGTAACTTGGTTAACAAATAATTATATAGTTATGAAATTACTAACGACCCGCCCTGGTTTTGCTTGAGTGGGATAATATAGACATATTGTACACATAAACCTTCCAGAAGAAATTATCTAAATGCTGGTGCTAAAAAAATCAAAATGTATAGGATAGTCGAGAAGTTTCCAGCGCCAAACAGACAGACAGAAATAGTGACTTTGTTTGATACTATTAAGAAATTCCATAGATTTGAAAAGTTTATTAATAATAGTCATTTGTTATTCTCACATGAGCCATCTAACGAAATCCTTTAAACAAAAACATATTGTCTTCAGTTTTTATAAAGAGTCGTGTGCACAATATTGGGTTTCAACTTGCGTCTAATTCCACCATACTACAATCCTAGAAAGAGTCTAATTTATACCTTATTCAATGGTAATAAAGCTTACATATTTATTGAGTTTTGAATTGCATGATTCTTCGACGCTACTTTTAAATGCAGTTCCATTAATAAACCTTTACTCTTATGCCGCAGGTTTTAAAGTTGATATTAGAATGGCTCTTAATTTTTGTATGGGTGTTAAGTTTGCACCACAAGTCACAGGTAGTTTTTTTTTTAATATTTACGGATATAGCACCGAGTATTTATGACATCGCGTCTATTATTTCTGTTCTATAATATTATACTGACAAAGCAGGTAGAAGTGATATGACGTTTTTTGTCAAATATAGTGATTGTTACTTTATATATTAAGCTCTTTATTGTTATTCACTTTTATGAGAGGGTATTTTTTTTTATTGCGCATTCTATATCAGCAGATTACTAACCGTGCTGTTTAAATTGCATTTTCATGCTTTTGATTTAAATCTATCCTTTTAGAAGTAAAACTACCACCATAGCTATGTCCATCGTGAAGTATTGATTATTACTAAATCTAGGTACTAAGTATCTGTTCTATATTGTTATCCCCGAAGAGGTAGACAGAAGCCTCAGTAACAAGATCCAAATTTCACCGAAGATATTGTAATTGCTAAGCATTGTTGCCGTTTCTCGTTCACTTTACCAATGGGTAATGATTTCTAAATAAGAAGACGTTAATTTCATCTTTCTTGATCTGGGAATAGAATCCAGGTCTCCCAGCTCCTCCAGGTCTTTACACTCAACCACCGATATGATGTAAGGAGTGGAACTCATTGCCGGCGTCAGTTTTCCCGGTTCATACATTCTAGGAGTCTTTACGGCAAGAGTGAATAGGCGTTACTTGAGTCTGCGTGTACCATCCTCGAATGCATCGTCACTTTCCATTAGCTAAGATCCAGTCAAATGCGCTCAAGTTTTAATATAAAAAAAAAGATCTATAAAATTTGTAATTATCCTACAATCGAAGTTCCTTGGTCGCTTTATGATGTAATTTTGCGCACTTCATAGCTTGTCTGTAGGTTGATTACTCTTTTATCTTTAAATACGACTACTTTTTAATTACCTACCTACATATTTTAGTATTTATATTAATAGGTAGTGAATTCATCGTGTAGAGAACAAGCATGGTGGTACATGTTCTTTTGGAAATCACCCTCAAATTGAGAAACTCATCATCACCATATCAGCCCAGGAATGTTCACTGCTGAACAAAGGCCTCCCCCTTGGATTGAGACACTGTCGCAAAGCATATACTGACCAAGATAGACGACAAACAGGCAGACCCTCCACCTGATAGTAGTGGTCACTGCCCGCCTATGGACATTTGCAACACCAGGGGTTTCGTCAATGCGATGTCAACCCTGAGACGTCAACTGGACTCACGTGTCTGTAATTTCACCGGTCTCCTTACTTTTCTAATTGAAACAGTTATACAAGTGCACTTCTGCTTCACGGCGGCAATGGGTAAGGTGGTAGTACTTCCCCGGATGAACTATGCACTAATACTCTACTACTTCTAAAACTACTGTTCTGGCGGTTGCATTTAGAAGCAGCTACCTCCTAACAATACAATATTTACCACATTACCTCTAACTTTAGTTATATAGGTTTGTGAGTGTAGTCAAACAAAAGTCCATCCAAAAAATAGGGATGTTAACTGACATGTCAAATCAGCAACTTTTAATTAAATGTCAAACGAATCGTTCGTATGGAGTTTTTACGAAATAGGTGTGTCGTCATTATTGTACAGCATCAAAAGACAACTCTTTGTGATTAGACCGGTAATAAAAAATCATATTAATTATAAAATTTAGATCACATTATTTTGATGTATCCGTGTATTTTAGATGTTCAATACACTGGTTAGAGTTTGATTTATTTATCTTGAATACAGTATTGTTATCTATTGCCCCACATTTGGAGTTATATATTGATGTTAATAGAGTCTATTTTTTCATAAATAGAGCCAAATTGTTACTACCAAAACTCTACATACATAGTTTTTTCTGCAATCGACTCTTCCAAAGTCAAAAGAACGCTTAAAAATCAACTTAAAAGACGTGTAAATAGAATAATAATGTTATTAAAGCCAATTGATTTTATTTATACGAAAGAATCCTATTTTTTCACTACATTATTTTGGTTGTTTGAAAAACAACACCTTACTAGCTAACCGACTATGAGCTGTAACTCCAATGGTGAAACTTCAAAATACCACGCAGGGCAAACAAGGAAATCGACCCCGAATTCAGTGACAAGAATACCGCGATTACGATTATATTGCGTTTCTTTTTTTTTGCGAAAATAACGTGAGGGTGTCAGGTAGTTAGTTACGTTAAAGTCGGTGCATTCGATCCAAAATCAAACCAATAAACAGGCAGACGGTCCACCTGATGGTACGTGGTCACCTACGGATCATTGCAACACCAGGAGCACCGGGAAAAGGTTGTCGACCCTGAGAGTGTGTGAACTTTGAGTCTGAACTGAGACCAGTTCTGTATGTCACCGCCCCCCTTACCTTTCCAATCATTGGTATACAGAAGAAAACTTAGAAGTAGCTTTTAACTCTGCACAGTTAGATTGGGGAAGTACTATTAACTTAGCAATTTTAGCCGTTAGGCAGTAGTGCACTTGTATTACTGTATTTCGGTTAGAAACGTGAAGAGGCCGGTGAAACTACTGGCGAGACTTAATAACTTCACGTTTTAGGGTCGACAACGTATTGGCGATGCCCCTGGTGTTGCAAATGTCCATAGGCGGCGGTGTGGTGGTCTGACTTCTATCAACTAATTGTAATGTACCAGTTGTCAAAATCCTTTTTGGTTAGCATAACACTCAATAAAGTCTTATATTTTCTATGAAAAACTTTTTTTTTATATTTTGTATGTTATTTAATTCTTTACTAAAGTATATTTATGTAATATTATCGAATTGGCATTAAATATAAGGTTTTATTTCAATCTACATTATTATTACCTTTCCTAAGTAATGTAATCAGATTGGTATTTATTTATTTTATCCGCCATTTGTATGCGAATTATATAAACTATTTTGTTTTGTCAATACTTGATATATGCTAAATATACGAATTTTCTTTTAATAAAACAACGTATTTATGTCGTTACCATATATTTCTTTAGTATTATCTAAACCAATATTATACAGAAAGAGTTCTAATTTTGAGACTGCGGGTACCTTACTACTGCATCTATTAAAAAAAATCTTTGACACTTAAAAAGCTACTCTATTCCCGAGTGACATAGGATATGTTATAATCCGGGGATACATAATTTTTTTTGTTTTTCATTTTTCTCAGCTTGGCGTAGGTACCATTTTGACCATCACGGGCCTAAGCCAAGTCATTATTATTATTATTAAGCCTTTATTGCTGAAGAGTTAAACACAAGTAGGTATAATCTAATAGTATTAAAAAAACTTAAATCTAACACATCGGATTTTCCGATTTAGTGATCAGCGTGTCCTGTGACACATAGGGCTTTTCCAGCTGTTTCCACTCATTTCTGTCTCTAGCTTTTCTAGACCAAATTTTCTTATATCGTCTATCCATCTTTTTGCCTGCCTTCCCCTTTTCCGTTTGCCATCACGCGGGGATACATTATATCACGTGACATCGCGGGTCAAACCGCAGGACGGTATTAGTTAAATAGATATCATAAAGTTTGGTAAAATAACCAAAGGGTGCGTATTCTTGTACCTATTCGAAGCCAGATTCCTGTACTATAAAAACATCAACATTCTCTAAACCAAACTTCTTTATAAAAGTACCATTGCAGTTTGTATTCCATTACTTATAATAAAAACGTACTTACCATCTTAATTATGTGGCAACAGCAAAAAATTTTTTTTATTAAAAAAAGCAAATTGAAAATGGTATCGATTGCGCAATCCTCAACAAGACACCTACTCCACAGAGGGTGTATCTAGTGCGGGGGTGTCGTCTGTCGATTCGCGTCGCTCGCAACGATAAATCACGTCCATCGTTTTTGTTCGGCATCGCGTCGATACGTGAGAATACGGAGCACTTGGCGATCGCATGGCTGTTGCACGTGCAGATCGACATGTGGACATTGTGACCTTTTTTTAGAGGAGTCATATAGGAGCAGTTGGTCAGTTGATTCTTTTTTGTGCCGTATCTTCTTGGACGTAAGGTGTATATTAAGAGATATTGTCAAGGTGGCTGAAGGTGCACCGCCTGAAAGTGAAATTAATTGTTTCAGTGTGTTGCAACCTCTTTGTACATAAATAATAATCATACTTCTTCTTTGGACATTTCTTGACATACGGTCATTAAACTAATTTGTCTAAAGTTGTAGCTAAGGAACCAGATAATAGATGTCTGCCGAGTTGCTGGTCGCGGGTTCGTTTCCCACCCAGAAGAAACATTTGTGCATGAGAACATGTCTGTTTATTCTGTGTCTGGGTGTAAATATCTATATAATTATGTATTTACAAAAATAAAAGTAGTATATGTAATATATCAGTTATTTGGTTTTCATAGAACAAGCTCTGATTAGTGTGGGATCAGATGGCCGTATTTATTAGTTTAAATTAAATATTTCGAAAAAGGATATTTATAGGAAAGCTGTATAATGCTACAGACACAGTACGTCTGGCAGAATTCTGGTCTAAACAAATTTAGCCAAAACGATCGACACGCTAAAAAAATAAAAATAGGAAAGCTTATGAAACGGCTATGAACAAAAAATTTTGATTGTAAAATGTTCTTATCAAGGTATTTACAAACCACCAAGAAACGTGAACTAGCGACACTCGAAATTCCGTAGGTATTCAATAAAATTAAAAGTAAAAAAAAAACGCATTCAACGCCTTTATTCACTTGTGACACGGTTCCGTAGGGTAGGTAGTGCGTCTGTTTACTTAGGACGTCAGCGGCCCGCCAATATTCGTCGTATTTACCCCAATTATATCCCCTTGTATTACCACTATGATAATGTGTTGAAAAAAAACGACAAAATGACGTTCATCCCCTATTTTCTAATACTAATTTCGTCCCCAAGAACGCTTCCAAAAGCGAACCTTTCACGCGACTGCATAGTTAACGAAAGTGACAGAGCATTGAGACCGCGACTGAGCATCGAGCTAGTATCATTTAACTTATAGAATCACAGCCCCGATGTAGAGGGTAAGTGCTACATACTCACAGGTAGGACGCTTTGTTGAATAAATAGATATTTTAGATTAGAAGTACGAATTTTAAATGTTGATTTTGGGATTAGGTTCGTGAAATTCTTCGTAAGATGTGAGTGTTTATTTTATATTACCATTCTTATTTCAATTCCATGCATTTTATAACGTTTGTCTTTACTTAGTACAGCATAACGATTGTTTTACTGACGATAATGCTTGGCTCACTCTTGGATAATACATCTTAATATACAAAATTTTGTTTTAAAAGGAGTAATTGCTGAGTTTATTGGTGGTCCTACGCAGCAACGGTTTTCCAAACCGAGCGCTATTCTTACAATTCATAAGTACCTATTTAAATAAATTATGTTATTACATTTCAATAATATGCTTGTCTAGGTTTATCTTCAATATCTTAAACATGTCTACAAAACGCGAAATATTTAGTGAAATCTAATTGGAATTTATAATGTAATCGATTGGAATCAAAATCTATACGACTATTAAAGCATTTTGCTGTTTGTTAGTAAGAGCATAAGTTGAGAACGACGAACGATTCGGCAATTTTTGTTTTTAAATGTTTGTAATATTCCAAAATATTAAAATTAAAAAAAATCCATGTAAAGACATGACTTGAAGGCGTTAGAATAACAAGCTAAAAAATCCTAAATAGTCCGAACTAATATTAAAAACGCGAGGTTGTTTGTCCTTTATTGTTTTGTTACGCGTTCACGGCTAACCGACTGACGCAAAAATTTGACACCCACATAGCAAGGCACGGAGAGAGACACTGGCTTTTCAATTTAAACGCAAGTAAAACCACGGGGCGGTATCTAGTAATAAAATAAACGAACTTAAATAAATAAGTCCATGGTATTCTAAGTACAACGCCTCATCTCCTAACAGAATGCAACTGAACATGTATAGCACCACTTCAGCTGAAGTGTGCCACTGTGCAGCGACCTAGATTCACACAAAAGGCCCCACTGTGCGCGTATGTCAGCTCTGCACTAGGTTACCTACTTACGAAGGGGTACGAACTGCAAGATATACACAACAGCAAAAACTTTACGTTCACTTAGAGAAACTGCATTTTGTTTTGCTTAAAAATACAAAGTATTGTAAAAAAAGGCTAATATTTATCCTAGGAATGAGTGATACCACGGGACGAAAGCTAATTATGAATGTAAAAGGTCGGATGTCTCTCTTTTATTATTATTTTTTTTTATTGGTAAAGAAAGATTAGATACTTACCTACATAAATGTTTCTTCAAACCCTCAAACCAGTATTGGTTTGTCTGTAAGTTCCAATTCCTAAGCTGAGTTAGGTTGGCTAAAACTCCTGACGTATTTAGATGCAAAAAAATGCATTTATTATTAAAATAAAGAACTTAAGAAACTCTTAGAATTACATCCCGGCCTTATAAATTCACAAAAATAAATATCATTTGAACATTTTAAAAGCAAAGTTGATGTCTCTAGGCTGGAACCTCGAAACCCGAAGATAAAAACAGTATACTTTCCTATGAGCGCGAGTAAACCACGGAGGCACGGCTAGACTCCACAGTTGACCTACGTTGTCCTCATACAAGTCAAGTTCAAGTCACAGAACAAATTACCTATGAATATTATATTGGTTGCTAAATATTCCTAACTCTACTGTAACGTATGCCCATTTCATAAATACATTAGCTCAATACATGCGGGGAAAAGTTTCTGTCCGGATGGGTGACCTTATTGCTGTTCTAAAACGACTTTATATGAATTCTTTCTTTATTATCTCATTACATTATTTTGTTCTTTCTATCGTCAATAGTTTTGGCAGCGCACGCGATGTATCGAAATTTTTAGATATTTTTTTTACACATTATGGCTTACATTATTGGAGTTTTAGTAAGGATCCCTAATTTAAAAAAAAATAAATATAAAGTATGTCACCCAGGGATAGTATAGCTTCCCAACGGAGATATAACCTTTTAAATCTGTCCAGTAGTTTCGGAGCATATTCAAAACAAACAAACATATTAAGAATAGACTATAGATATAGATAATAGTATTGTCTTAAACAACAAGTTTGCTGACTTCCAAGGCATAGGTCGTGGATTCGATTTCCACCTGTTTGTTCTGTAACTCTAATAACTCTCTCTAAAGAGATCGTCCTTAACATATTACATCAATAGCTGACTTTGATATTTTACCCGGGTTTTCAAGAGATGTTATATTTCCCCGAGATAAAAGGTTGTTAAACTATCTGCTAAGATTTATCAAAATCTGATGAGTATTTCTTTCGTCAAAGATTTTCAAAATTTTCGTTTATGCATTCATCCATCTATGCCCACCACACTAACTAAAATTTCGCAGTTCTTATATTTACATGTCAAAGAGCAGGAAATTCTTAAAAAAATTAACGTACCAATATCAAAACAACGAAAACATGAACTACTAACAATTTTTAATTTAAAAATCAAATTTGATCCCCCCATATTTGTTAGCAATCAGCTTCATGACTTTAAAATTATTTTATTTAACTTTCATTATTCATGTACTCACTAACTGCTACTCGATATATTTATCGATATCTGAAAATGTTTATCGATCTACCAAAAATGGTACCTAATACAAAGGTCGGAAACATGTTAAAACTTCCCATAGTAGTGACCACTTACCATCAGGTGGACCATCTGCCACCTTGAACAGTGTCTTATATCTGATACTCAGTTGGTAATGACGTCGAACGCCAAGTATAAGTAGTACTAGAATTATAGAAGTAAGTAGCAGGAGTAGTCGTTTCGAAACCTACAATAAACTAGTGCCTTGTTAGGAACTATAGGGAGGAAACAATAGCGCGGTGAGATTGAGTCTGGCTACTACCCTTAAATTAGTAGTAGCTTCAGTAACTTTAAATTTGACCTTCATAAGTGCCATCCGAGGGCCTAAACTGAATAAATGGTTTTGAATTTTGAATTTTTTTTTAATGAAAATCTGTCGTCTAGCATTTGCTATTCTAGCTTTTGTTCCTAGACTTTGTGTGGTCACCACCTTCGGCCTCATCGTCACTTACCATGATGATATTATGAGCATACAATAGAAACTTAATTTCGTTCCCGAAACAGCAAGTATAAATATCGATAAAAAAAATCGAGTCAGCCCTACAATCTCGTGTAACTCTCGTCAGAATTTTCTATTGCTGTCTATTGACCTCTCACTCGGCCTAGGTCATCAGCAAGTCTTTGACTCGCAAATCACCTCGGTTATCGATCCCGAAAATCTAAATTGCAAACAGTATATGTATGTCTCAGTTTCTGCCAGCTGATTGTGTATGAATATCAAATGGTTGACCTCAGGGAGCGAGTACGAGGACTTTGAATTTTTATAGAGCTCACGCCGTTTTGTATTTAAACTGGTTTTGAGTCAATGGCTCTGGAAAGTCTTTATTGGGAAGAGCTTCCTTGTTAATGCTTTGCAATTAGTTAGGTGCATCTATGCTTTCTGTCAATTCTGTGCATGCAATACCTATGATAAGAGATATGTCAGATTTTTGCGCCCGCTAGGACTTGTGAAGCATTTGATCCAAGGTCCTAGCGATTTGTCCTGTTTACTACTTCACCTGATGCTGGTCACCTTCATTGACGAGCCTACAGATATACCCAGTGTCGGATTAAGCAAGCGCGGGGCCCATAGCAAATTCTATCGAGGGCCTTTAGACTGCTATGGGTTCTTACTTATAAAGTGGTAAAAGAAACTAACGGTGGTGGGCGGCCTTAGACACGCAGGGCCCCCTTTTGCGCGGGGCCCGTAGCAATTGCTACTCTTGCTACGTGGTTATTCCGCCACTGGATATACCTATATGTATTTTATGACAACCTAGCCAGCGCAATTTCGCCTTGTTAATGGTATAAAGAAAGAAATAAATATAAGATGTTGCAAATATTTTGTGCCAGCATTTGCATTTTATTTTAAATCTTTATTATTTGTTGCCTATATCTCTTCTCTAATCCCTTAATAGTATGAAAACAAAGTAACTGTCTTTGGGATGGTTGCTACTATAGATATTAATGTCTATTTTCTACCCATTTTCAATAATAAATATAACCTTTATCACCTTTAAAGGATGCGAGTAAAACTTTCGCATGACCAAATTTAGAAAAAAAAACTCTAAATGCATTACGCGACCGCACGCTTCACAGTCGGTTTAACAACTGAAAAAATACTCAATAGATAAACCTGCAATCCTTAATCCATTGCATTAGGATTGCAAATCGCTTAGCAGGATTTAATCTGCAGTGGCTAATGGTATTATATCCAATTGAATACTTACAGTAGGTAGCAAAAAACGAATACAGTATTGTTGGATTTCTACAATTGTGTACAGCGTAAGTCGATTTCTTAGTTGTAAAAGGTTTATTGGAAACTTTATTGTCGCTTCAATGGCGTGCAATGTTATATTATGTTGAATATACAATTTTTATTTCTGACATTATTCTTTAACTTCTGGTTATTCAGAGATGCTACGGTGCGCACCCGATTCGGGTGGCTGCCGAATCGAATGACGCTTTTTGGCATCGTTGTAAAATTATAATTAAATTTCTATGTTTAAATATAGAAAGACAAAACAGTTAAGTACCATTTTGATAGCGTTAAAATTTAATCCTGGCACATAACATTTTTATTATTACTTTTTATTCATGTTACTTTTGGAGGGTAAATTATACTTAACTATACATTGAAAAGCGAGCACGTCGTTTTATTTTCACATTAGAAAATATTTAATATTCAATGAAGTCGATTGACGAGCATTAGCACAAAGAAAATTCATTTAAATAAATAAATATCCTGGGACATTCTTAACATATGTTTATCCTGGGTGGGAATCGACCCACGACCTGCGGTATGGCACTCAGGGTCTATCCACCAAGCCAACTGGACCGTCATAAACAGTTTGTTTATTTTTACATGAAAAATCACATACGTTTTACTCAAATTTTCAATAATGATTAGGGATGAATTTCGATCACTAGAAAAAAATGATCCTGAGACATTCCTCATACATAATAGGTTGGGGAAAAAGTTCCTTCGTATTTTTTAAGAAATTTAAAACATTTTTAATATAGTTTATTTACATTTAACTAAAGTATGTAGGTACCATTTTGTTCGATTACTTTTTGCCATCTTGTAGGTAGGGACATGATCCCATTGCTATAGAAATTTTGGGACTTCTGATCAAAATACTGCGACAAGTGGTTTTGACAGTCCTCTCGTGATGTTAACCTGACACTGCCTAAAGAATTCTGAAGAGACCGAAACAGGTGGAAATCTGAAGGTGCAAGGTCAGTACTATACGGCGGATGCATTAATACCTCCCAGCCAAACTCTCTTAATTTTTGCTGAGTGGCTAAAGATGTGTGAGGGATAGCATTATCATGATGAAAAACCAGACCCCTTCTGTTGATTAATTCCGGCCGCTTTCTCTCAACTTCTTGCTTTAATCTCATCAGTTGTTTGTTGAATTCAGAATCGATGGTCCTGCCTGGTGGTAACAGCTCATAATGAATAATGCCCTTCCAATCCCACCACACACACAGCATCACCTTGTTGCGAGTTAACCCGGGTTTCGCCACAGTCTGTGAAGCCTGACCGGCCTTTGACCACGACCTTTTTCGCACGTTCTTGTCGTACGTGATCCACTTTTCATCACAAAGAATCACAAATGAGTACACGGTTCATTAGGTTTCTTTCAGTGAGCTCGTGAGGTACCCAAATATCTAGCTTTTTTTGTGTACCCAGTTTTTTTCAAATGCGCCAAAACTGTTTTGTGGTCAATTCCCAGTTCTTCAGCTACGTCGTAACTACTGATATGCCGATCTTGCTCCACTTTTTCAAAAATGGCATCCATTTTATCCGTAATGGGGCGACCAGAGCGACGTGCATCTTTGACATCAAAATTTCCGGATTGAAAACGCTTAAACCAAATTTGTGCTACTCTCACAGACACTGCACTAGGTCCATAAACATCGCAAATTTTTTTCACGGCTTGCGTTGCATTTTTACCTTTTTTGTAGTAAAATTTTAAAATGAATCGAATTTCTTCATTAGATTCACTCATCTTGGCGGTACGAAAAACAAATGCAAATCGTGTGATTTGCTGGATTCAAATGCCAAATTCAAATTAGGAAAATGTGTATTTTCCTAAATTTAATTTGAATTTGGAATTATGTTCTTTAAAATTTAAACTTTCAATGATACCAAAACCAGCCAGATACAAATAGTATAGCCAAAGAGATTTTATTACAAGTTCATACATACTATAATGCGAAAAGACTTTTTCCCCAACCTAATAGTTATCTTAGTTAGTTATTCCAAAATAAAGAGAGCTCTTACTAAGGCAACTAAATGCATATTATAGATATTTACACCCTGACTGTGCGCCCTGGCGATCGCGATAATTAAAATTAAGAACAGTTTTGATCATTGATAAAAAAAAAACCCTAAATAAACATAATGAGAGACGACAAGAAAATCTAAACTTATGTACCTACTCAATTCCAATATCCACGTTATAGAATTTTAGATTTCACAAAGCTCCACAAACGGCTAGACCTAAGTCTAGACTGGGATCAAAGGCAATCTTTGCCTAGATGCATTCCTTTTATGTTGCTTGAACTAATTTGCGCATCGCATTCGATGTGGTAAACGGAACGGTTTGCTTTGATCGCCGCATGCCTTTGATATTCACCTGTTATTGTATACTTATTGGTGCGCCATGGATGCACCGCTGATTTTCATTTAAGCCATATGGGGCTTGGAACAAACTATTCATAAATATCTTAATCCCTAATAATAATCTTTATTTAATAATATTATAAATGTGAATGTAAGTTTGTTTGTTACGCTTTCACGCAAAAACTACATAACCGTTCATCATGAAACTTTGTACACATATTCTTGGAGATATTAGAAGTAACATAGCATACTTTTTATGCCGGGAAAATGTTACATCCCTCGGGAACGCGGAGGACAGCTAGTACTATTATATATGAGAAAGTTTCTATTCGATCAAATTGAGTATATCTCCCAGAATTGAACCTGAGACTCGACGAGGGAAATCTTATTTATAGTCCTTTTGGGTTAAAGTTGCATTTTATCGTACTGACATTTTAAATCAAGATCTATTTAGGTTTATGTAGATAATTATCCTTCAATCATATATATATATAATAAATATATAATATTATATATATATTATTATACATAAAGAAGAAATAAAACATAGGGTACTTTCGATTCCGGGAAAACACTCAAACCCTCGGGAATGCGGGTAAAACCGTGGATCGGAAGTGAGTGATTTAATACATCGCAATCAGATATTTCACAAAACAAGTGAAACAAAAAATAATGTGACTCAAAAGAAACTCACGTACTTCACCGCATAATTGGATCAAAGTACAACCACCATTACTGAGAATCTTACTACTTATCTTCACCTGACACTAAACATCACAATAAACAACATCGATCAATTTAATAAAGCCTTTATACATGTGGGAACAGAGTCGGTCTTCAATTGTTTTGCTTTGGTTTTAAAGGCGTTTGTCGCGGGAGGTTTTGAAGGAGGAAAATTCAGATCAAAAGCCTACCGATGAATGAAACTACAGTATCGACTGCAACCTGTTTGCAGTTCCGTAGAATGCAGTCTGCAGGCGCGACCCACTGGCCGAGTGATTCACGTGTGAACTTAATAAAAGTAAAAGATAATGACAGTACAATTTGGTTTGTGATTAGGGATCCGTACAAAGTTTTTTATCCAATATCACTCGCATTGCTGGATGTCAAATTTTCCCAGGCTAAAAATTAGACTAAGTTACTCCTTATAACATCGTCTATCAGCCAGTGAAAGAAGTCTTATCAAAATCGGTACGGCCGTCTTGGAGTTCATAGGGAACAAGGATTATATTTTTTGATGAGGTTTAGCGATGTTGTTCTTAAGAAGTACACGTATGTGTGACTTGGTTTTATTCGGAAGATATGATTTATATGAGTTTAGTCGTGAAAAGGTTATACACAAACAAATACTTTCGCATTTATAATATAAGTAATGAATTAAATAAATCTAAACATAGTATCTTTATCCTGAGAGCACCCATCCCTCAGGAACGCAAGTAAAACTGTGGGGCAGAAGTTAGTCACTTAACAAAGATATTATGGTTAAAAGTCTTTATAAGCAATATAATATAATTGTTTTTTTAGAGTAGTAGAGCTCTTAGTGCAGAGTTCGTCCGGGGAAGTACTACCACCTTACCCATTTCTGCCGTGAAGCAGTAGTGCACTTGTATTACTGTGTTTCGGTTAGAAAGGTAAGGAGGCCGGAGAAATTACAGGCACATGAGACTTAACAACTTCACATCTCAGGGTCGACAACGCATTGGCGATGCCCCTAGTGTTGCAAATGTCCACAGGCGGCGGTGACCACTTACCATCAGGTGGACCGTCTGCTTGGTTGTCGGCCCAATTGGTATAAAAAAAAAATTACGACAAATATCTTAAATGGTTTTATTCTGATTTTACGTACTCCTAAAACAATAAATGAGATGCAACGATCGATTTGATTGAATGATTTTTAAATTGCAAGACTTATTGCCAAACATTAATCAATATTTTAAATATGGCATTAATTAATTTATCAGCGTAATGTTGATTGTTTTAATTGGAATATCCTGATTAGATTATTAGATTCATTATCGGTAATTGCATATTAAAATAATTAATCAAACGAAGATACATTACTAGCTTCCGTCTCACGGTTTCCCCCGCGTTCCTGTAGGATCTAATCTATCCCCGGAATATCATATATAATATATATAAATATATACATAGCATATGTTACTTTTGGATAAAAGTAGCTTTCTTATAGTGAAAAAAATATTAAAATCAGTCTAGTTGAGTTTATTTGCAATAAATAATAAAAAACGTACAACTTGACTAATCTTTTCCCTATAAAATATTAAAGTAGTAGTCAGATGACATCATTTTATTAAAAATGTTGGAAGGTCTGATAACTCATATTTCTAGGATAGATTATTCTGTCAGTTAAAGTCGTCAAATATGACTTGCGATTTCGGTATTATGATGTAATTTAAAACTTACAGTACTATTACATAGGTAGCGTATATGAAACATCGTCTTCAAACAAAACCGTTAAGTAGTTACAAGATGACTAACAGAAGCAACTTCAGCTATGACTCTGAAACCCAAAACCGCCCCCTTATTCAGCTAATACAAACATCGTCGGCGAACCGGCGCACAGAGACCTCGGAGAGCTTATCTCTCACGTGATTGTATAGTTAACGAAAGAGACAGAGCATAGAGGCTGCGAGGAAACATCCTCGAGCTAGTGTCATTTTCCTTACTGAACCGAAGCCCTGCGCTTTGAAAAAATAGGGTTGAATTTTGAAAATCACGTTTATTCTTTTGTCTTGTCAAAAGTCGTCGGAATATGTAGAAATAAAGTGGAGTTTGACTGAAAAACAAATCAGTTCTATAACAATCAAATATCTAAAAATATAACTTTTAATTTATTCCAAAAGCTCTATGCATTTGATACTTCACGTGGACGTCTGAAATTAAACCGGGCGGGTTATTTGAATTTGTAAAACTACAAATAAACGATTGAAATTAATACAGGTCGGTATCTCTACCCTTTTCAATCACTATTGCCCATAATCGTGCTCGATTTAGTTTATACGCGGGCTGGGTTCACACTGTTACGTAATAGCGGGCTAGGAAACGCGGGGAGTATTTTTAGAAATACTACGTGTAGGAATAGGAAAGGTATTTTGTTAGTTTGTTTATTCCTAACTTTTAAACGAAAATGGTGGATAAGCGAAATTCTACATCGGGGAGAAAGCTTGGTATATACAACAACTGCAATAATGAAGCAATTTTATATTTTTGAAAAATTTTAATCGTGTTTTTTTATTATTAAAAAAGTTGATAATTATATTTAATGACGCCTCTCATTTCTCTGTCAGTAAAAGTTTACGGTCAATATTAGAAAACTAGTTCAGCGATAGCCCGAGTATTTAACGAGCCGCTATTAAAATTATAATATTTGTTAGTTACAAATACCTGTTCCTCTTCGTGATTGATTGAATATTATATAATTTGGACCATAAGTATTTCCGGTAACACTGTGAAATTTAATTCACACGATGCAATCATACGAAATGTATGTAAGTGCGAAACATTTATTATTTTAATGAATACGAATATAAATCGACACATAAATGTTAATCAAGTATAGATGTTTAATCAGTTTTATTATGTAATAAAATGTCAATGTGCGATTAAATGTAATTGAATTAATTATAGGATGCGCAAGCGACATCTTGTCCTCCTTTATGATTGGCAATTTTTTTTTACTTTCTAAATTGATTTTGATTGCATCTTCATTTCTCAAATTAATTATTCGCACAAATAGTCCTTGCTGACTCTGTTACAAAACTCGTTCATCGCTACGAGGCTCCGTATACCTGACCTCTCAGGTGACCGCGTAGTTAACGAAAGAGACAGAGCATTAAGGTCGCATAGAAGAGCAGTAATCGCTCTCCGCTCGCGACCTCACCGCGTCCCATAGGTCGAACTACACCATATGTAAATGTACCGCGGCGGGTCCTTCCGAGAACACGCCATCTTCGCTCCCTAATTATTTTTAATTGCCGCAAGCGCACAGACACGACGCGTACGGCCTTCGACAATTTAAGTTTTTAATTTTTTTCGCGTCTAGTCTTTGAATCACGTCGATTACACTATAAATGAGTCATGACGCGGCATTGCCAAAGGCTGCACGCGATAATATTAAAACAAGTAGGTTTTTTTACCTGACCCGTTTGTTTATTGTTCTTAGAATAACAGGGCAGTCGTAAATCAGTGATGGCGCCCTATTATTTGTGATGTTCGCATAAATTTTTGGACGCTGGCCTGTAATTGTATCTGTGGGTATTTGGTATCTCTGGTGGTTAGGAGTGCACAGGCGCCGCGGGTGGTTCGGCTCTGTTTGATGATTACTGCACTGGCATCGGCACGGTAGTACGATCAAGGGTCACTTACATAATTATCAATTTACGATATTATAGAGCTAATACCTCCTTTGAACAATGAAACTGGATTGTGTTTTACATAATTAGGCTATATTAGATTTTTGTTTGTTTATTATAAAATGCTAAGTAACTATTGAGATATAATAGAGAGACTGTTTAAATTGTAGAGATCTAAAAGGCCCGTTTTGACAGATAAAAATTACAAAGAAAAATCATCATTATTGCTCTATAGATAAGGTTCATCTATTGATTCAATTGTTAATTGTATGATGGTGCAGATAGACTTTATCGCAGCTCCATAGAGTTCATTTTTCATTAACACTCTTAGCTGTCAAAACGGACGTATTGAGTCTCGACAGCTTTAACTAACCAATTTAAGTTAATCTTAATAACATTTGCCTGGAGCTCCACCTCTATACTTGGAAATATTTATCCAATCCATGAGATGCGTACGTGTATGTCTGGTGCGGTTCTAGAGTTGCAAGAGAATCATCTATCATTGTCAGGTATTTTATCTCTTCTTGTACTCTTTGGGTGATTTTATGAAGTCCGCGACTTTGCGGGCGTTCCCGGGGCATTTAATATACCCCGGGATTATATTGATAACCTATGTCCATCTGGAATAAGTTACCTTTCAAGTGTGAAATAATTTTTCAAATATTGGTTCTGGAGAATACCCTCTACCTATAAACAAACATACAAATGTGCTCCTTCTTAATTATTTTCCACCTAGCCCACCTAAATAATACTAAGCTAAGCTTGTACCTACTTTTTCTTTTTAGCATTTATATTACAACACCTTAGTTCTGACATAAATAAATTATGGATAAGTTGGAAATAAAATTTTCCAACCATCTTAAAAAAAACAATTTTTCAAATAAATAAAAACAACGTTTGTGTTGTGTGAAGAAAACGCTTGCATTCTGCACGCAGCCTTACAATTTACCAAGTACCGATTTTAAATTTAAAAGTAACATTTCAAATGATCCCTGCCACATGTCACGGAATAATACGGACATACGGATCGTAAGCCCCTCTGTTTTTGCCCCATTTTTATTATAATTTTTTGCAACCCATTTTGGCCGAAAGTTATTTTTTGCCCAACATCTATTATGTATGAAGCGAGAGCACTCCCGTTTGGTCAATTTAACTGTTACACACAAATGGATTTTAGATTTGTTTTGTCGTGAATTTACATTTGATTTGGTTTAAATGGAAGTGATGACTTGTGTTAATTTTGGAGCTACTTTTGGTAGTTTTGACAGGTCATATTATACCACAGATATTCAAAGTAGTAGATTAGTGCAGAGTTCGTCCGGGGATGTGGTACAACCGTAACTATTTCTGTCTAGTATTGCAATTCCTTCAGTTAAAAAAGTAAGGGGGTGAAATAACAGGCACATGAGACTTAACAACTTCACGTTTCAGGGTCAACCACCCATTGGTAATGCCCCTGGAGTTACAAAAGTGGTGACCATTTGCCATTAGTGTACCGTCTTTATTAGCTCCTGCGCTACGCCCTAGATATAATTTATTAATTAATCCAAAGAAGTGATTAATAAGTTAGATTTGATAACCACCTAAAGAAAAGTGCACCAGTAGTAATTTACAAAGCTCTCAAAGCTCTCAAAGCTGCTGGTGTATCAATAATTGGTTAAATTGGTTACTATTACTTAATTACAATTACTAGGTTATAAGACCCAGAGACTAGGAAGTAATGTTCTTACTATAGCCATTTATATTCTGAAATAGGAATAATTTTATTACGAAAAAACATGATATTTGACAAACATAGTATCATGTTTGATTCCTTCCGAACCTATAATTTTCATCTACCTAATACAAATTGTATTATATACAATTGTATACAAATTTGTAAGTTTGAATGGATACAAGTTTGTTACTCCTTCACGCAAAGACTACTGAACAGATTTGGATGAAACTTGGCACATATATAGTTTATATCCTAAATTAACACATAGAATATCCCAGGAAAATGAAAGCTGTTGCTAGCCACTAGCGATACAAGATCATCAGCTAACAGTCAATCTATGTGATTAACACTAATCATACCAACACTTGCTAGGTACCTATTTCTACCATAGCGGGTCAAATGTGACTTTATGTTTCCTGCTTGAATGTATGAAATGTGGTTGTTAGGCAGGGAAATAAATAGTATAACTGTATATTAATTAGTAAAAGTCATGAAGTCAAATGTGCAAAAGCAATAAGATGATACGTGCATTTTCAATGCAAAGTTCAAAATGGGTCATTTGACCCGGTTATGGTATGTTTTGTATTAATTCACATATTGGACTAGAAAATGTATAGAGCGTAAAAACACATACTCAGATATCCGACCTAACCCTGAACTCGCACCACATCACAGGTAGAAAATGGACATTGAACATACGACGGCAATTAACTTTCGGTACCTGCGCGTGCGCATGTGTGCCCAATACGGCGCATGTGTGCTATTTGATACATGTATGTGTGCGTGCGTCACTTGCGCAAACACGGGGGTGTTACAACACTTTGAGTTTAGGGTTTTTAAGATAAATCTGTATGCATTAATGGAATTTGGAATTTATGTTCGGGTTACGACTGTTTAATAGTTTTTATTTTACAAGTAAGTACGCGGTGACAAAGGTTTGTGATATGTGATTTGAATTTTTAATTGCGGACTGGTTATTTAGTGTTGTTCAATTTAGTGCAGTATTGGTGCTAATTCCGTTGTGGACCTAACTTGGCTAAGTCATTTTCAGGAGCTATTATTTTCGCTTGTTCTTCTTTAAAAGTGGCAAGGTTTCATTTGATTTCACATCAAGTATTTTAGATAGATATACAAATTCATAAATCATCAATAGTTTTATGACGGCATAATGTGTGAATCACAAATTCTCTTCTCTTTTATTATAAAAATCTTTTAAAAAACGTATGGACAGAGTTTCTGCGCGACACTTTTTGCACAGTCGTCTAAAAATGTAAACTTATTTCTGTATATTTTTAGTCTTCTTAAAATCTCATCTATGAAAATTACGTTCGTAATGTATTGGCGAGAGGCTTGCTTATCAATATAATATATTAATATAATAAACCTTTTAATGATCCATTAGATATACATACACTTTTGAAGTACTAAAGTTCTTAGTGCAAAATTCGTTCGCGCATGTACTATCACCATACCCATTTCCACCGTGAGGTAGTATTGCACTTGTATTGCCAAATTTTAGTTAGAAAGACATGAGGCTTAACAGCTTCAAATATCAAAATCGACCACGCATTAGCGAGTATTGCAAATGTCCATGGGTGGCAGTGACCACTTACCATCAGGTGCACCGTATGCCTGTTTGACGGCCAACTTGACATAAGAAAAATACGATGATCACGGCCTAGGGTAATCAAAAATACAATCACATTAAATCATTTACAAAGGTCACCGATCATCTAGCGAGTACTGACGAAATACTTGCCGTCTCATTCAAATTGTATGACACAAACGAAACAGCTATATCGTTTTCTTTCACGTTGGTGGTGTTTTATTGAGGTATAGTACAGGGCCGTATTACCGAGTACCTGCGAGTGACTTGATCCCTCATCGGTAATTCTTAATTGACAAAAAAAGGGTACAGTCGAATTTATATGTGGAATTTATTTTATTACACGTATTGATTTCGGTGTGTGTGTGTGTGTGCGCGTGGGCAGGGGTGTTACTCTTTCAAATGGTTTTTAAACTTAAAAGTTTTTGTTGCTTTTATAAGGCGTAAGTATTTATTTATTATTTTGTTATCGGTTTGGTAAGTGAGAAGGTTTTATTGAATTCGCCGCTAATTCAAGACTTTGTTTTCTCATGTTTTTAAAATTGTTAATTCGAAGCTTAATAATAAAAATAAATATCTTGGGACATTTTTTACACACGGCCATATGATCCCAAACTAAGCAGAACTAACTTCTTATCAATGTCAATTCTGATCAATTATCTTATAATTAATCTTATATATATATATATATATATATATATATAATCTTACTGCTAAATACATACTTATATTGATATTTACACCCAGACACAGAACAAACAGACATGTTCATTCATGCACCCAAATGTTTGTCCTGGGTGGGAATCGAACCCGCGACCTGCAACTTGGCAGTCAGGGCCGCTAAAAACCAAGCCAACTACCCCGGCTTTTCCTGTTTAGTTCCTAGAACGTCACTTATTGGGCTCAAAGCTACTGTCAAAGTTACCACCGATTCAGAAGTCAATCTTCAACGAGAAGAACCGGCAAGAATAACCACAAACTTCCATTTCTAATATGACTTAATCTAGATAATAAATAAGTCAGTAATAACTCTTCTCTAACAACTTAGGGTTAACGAATAGAATTCATAACCAAATCCTTTTTTCTAACCAAACCAAACATGTCATTTTATACATTTTCGTAACACAATATCTATAGTGTCAGACGGTCGACTTACCGATCAGACGATAGCACAGGTAGGCGCGGGCGAACAATGCGCGAGGTGTCTAGGGGCGCAAAAACCCGGTAATGAGCGCACTGTCTGATATAATGGTTGCCCATTGTCTATGCGGCGGGCATCGCTCCTGGCGGCGGCCCTGGCGCGAACCGAAAAAAATATCCGATATTTTTTTTCGTTCTAGGTAATGGTTGGAGAATTTTAGTTGCAGTTATATGCTGTTGTGGGTCTGATTAACGCTTTGATTCATGTGAGAGTGATTAATTTGACTTTTAATGTTATTATTTAATATTAAAATTTGATGTGTATGTGCATCCATTGGCCTCCTCAACGGTTGGACCGATTTTGACCGCACTTTCACTGACAGATAGCTGATGTTATAACGAGTAACTTGGGCATCGTTTTGACTTGGACTGCCAGTTCCTACACTAAGCAAAGCTTGTACTATGGTGACCAACTCACTGCTATACCACATACAAATATATTTTTTGATATTTACATTATATGGATGTTTCCGCCCAGACACAGAACAAACGCATGTTCGTGCACATAAATGTTTGTTCTGGGAATCGAACCCCATCTGAGTCGGGGCAGTCATAGTCTCTAACCACTAAGCCAACTGGCGTCAATTATAGTAGTTTGTTGACCATTAAGAGAGTATTATGTTGTTCATAACATAACATTGAAATGTGATATCCCGTTCTACATTATTTAACACCATCTTCGTCGGCGAGCCGGGCGCCACAAGGCCTCGGAGATGGAATCTCTCAGATTATTACGGTATTAACGAAAGAGAGGTAGCATAAAAACCGCACCTTATAGAATCACACCGCTCTTTATTACATTAACCATACTATAATAGTACCCGACGGGTCAGTTGGCGTGGTGGTTGACTGCTGGCTGGCTGACTGCCAAGCCGCAGGTCTGGGTTCGATTCCCACCCAGGACAAACATTTGTGTGCATGAATATGTCTGATTGTTCTGTGACTTATATATATAATACATAAAATTAAAAGTAATATACGTAGTTTATCAGTTACTTAGTAGCCATAGTACAAGCAGCAGTACGTTATATTAATTTATCATCAATAATATATTTTTTATGTGGGAAAAAATATACGAATTTTATTATTATATTGGAAAAAAACATGTTCTGTTACTTACTTTCTTCGCTAGTTTAAGCTACGTTAACATTATATTATTATATCAACCCTACTAATATTATAAATGTGAATGTTAGTTTGTTTGTTACGTTTTCACGCGGAAACTACTTAACCGATCAAATTGAAACTTTGTACACATACTCTTGGAGGTATTAGAGGTAACATAGGATACTTGTGCTGGATAAATATTACATCCCTCGGGAACGCGAGTGAACAGCTAGTCAATTATAAAGTATCCTTATGAAATAAGTAAAAAGCTTGCAATAACCTTATAATGGGCCAAAAGCTTCTCGTCCACTTCTCTAGTTCACTTTAAGCGTTCAATTTGAATTGAAGCATAAAAGCCTTCGAATATCACGTGTAAGTACATAGGTTTTCTCACGACATATCTACATAAAAATTGTATCTATTATATTATAATCTATTTGCATATACATTTAGTGACATCTAAATACATCCGTAAACACATAACGGTCGATTCAACACTGTAACACTTAGCTAATACCGGTATATTTAATGAAATTATTAAAATACGGTAATGTTGAAACATATTGCTCTCGAGAATGTAGGATGAGACAATAAAGCTGAACTCGTCCGTTTGTGGACTGTCGACGTGTTACGTAAAGTATTGGCCGTAGATGAGAGCTGTTTGGTTGTGCAGATGTGTGACTACGTAATAGGGAATTTGTTTAATGCTATTAGACATTTATTATTTAAATTTTTTTTTATACCACTTGGGCCGACAAACAAGCAGGCGGTCCACCTGATGATAAGTGGTCACCGCCGCCTATGCACGTTTGCAACACTACGGGCATCGCCAATGCATTGTCGACCCTGAGACGAGAAGTTGTTAAGTCTCATGTGCCTGTAATTCCCCCCCCCCCCCCTCAATTTGGCCCCCTTACCTTTCTAACCGCAACACAGTAATACAAGCGCACTACTGCTTCACGGCAGAAATGGGTAAGGTGGTAGTACTTCCCCGGACGAACTCTGCACTAAGAGCTCTACTACTCGAAATATCTTATCTTTTGAAAAGATACTTCTTTAACATCGTTGTGATTTGAAACTCGATGAAACGAAAATGCGTCACGATAAACAAACATATTTTTTTTACAATGCACAGATATTGTGAGAGCCTTGTTTTATTTTAAAGAGTAACTGCTGAGTTTATTCCTGGCTCTTCCTTAAAAAATTAACCTTCAGAATCGGTTTGAGGGTCCTAAAGATTTATAAGTGCTTGTAAATACCGATTTAATAATCAGTCTATTGCGTAGTTTCAAAGATTTAAGCAAATAAACAGACAAACAGAAATAGTGACATTATCGTATACCATTTAGAAATTTACAAACAACATTTCCTATTACGTTTAGCTCGCTGTGCTTTTAGATGCTATCTAGTCACCAGTCTCCTATCTCCAGCCGAAGTTAAAGGTGTGTACCCTCTACATATAGTTTATTCTATATCAAAGTATTAGTACAGTCAACAACAAAAGTAGCAGAATACAACTTAATTTTGCACACTTCATTAATTAGGGATTTATTTACAATTTCAGTACTTGTATGCCCATCATCTCTGAAGAGGTAGAGGTCTGAGTCCTGAGACATTCCACCGAAGATATTTTAAGTCCCAACGTGACATGTGGTGGACACAATTGCTGTTTCTCAGGCTCGTTACCAATCCCTGGCTACAGAAATAACAACTGTACCTTCTTCTCGGGATTTTATAGTATATCTGATTATTTAGAAGATAATTACTTTTGGCAATGAATTGCTCGCCTGACTAGCTATCCATTTTAAGTATTTTTATTTAAAAATTATTACGTTTTAATAATTGCGTGTAATATTTTTTTTTACAACCATGTACAGACGATTTATAAGAGCCTATGGAGGCCTACGTGAATAAACGATCTTTCTATTCTATTCTATTCTCCAACCCGGAAATTAACCCTGGACTTCCATCTCCAAGCCGAACTCAGTACCACTCGAACGAAGTGATTGGGCAGCTTTATTAAAAAAAAACTATTTTAATTTTGTTGCTGACTACCAACTGGTATGCTAATCAAATCGATCGCAAGTTGATACGTTTTAATTAAAGAAATGAGCTTAACGCATCGGAAGCGAGACGATACGGAATTGTATGACATACTATTAGTTATTTATTTACCATTTGCGTCATTAAGTGAATGCCAAGTGAACTATGGCCTAAACTGGAGGTAAAAACACCATTCCCCCATAAAATTACACTATTCATTGTGCTGTGTGGTGGGGGGGACAAATACTACCACCCCAACTCATCTCTAGTGTAAAAGAGTAGGTGTACTTACACCTTGCTCTGAGTCTCATGGGCTGGATCAATACAGGCATTCCCAAAAAGGATTTGCATCAGACAGGCGGCAGAAGTGAAAAAACTGCCAAATCTCTTGTAATATGTAATGCATCGAATGGGCGGAAAATATGAGTACTGCATCGGCGCGCCCAATTGATTAGAAATAGGGGAGGCATATGATGAAAATTTCACTTCATAGTTGTTCTCGATGTATATCTTCTTTAGATTTATAAGCAAAATAGGGTTCCTGTGACGCACCATCACCTCAAAACTACTGAACATATCGGAATGGGACGGCTAGCATTCGACGCGGATTTTTTTCTAGTTGATTATAGGCTATATATGATATCGATGAACCACGGGGGACAGAAAATAATTAAGACAGGCTAGTTGGCTTGGTGGTTAGCGACTCTGACTGCCAAACCTAAGGTCGCGGGTTCGATTCCCACCCATGACAAACATTTGTGTGCATGAACATGTCTGTTTCTTCTGTGTCTGGGTGTAAATATCTATATAAGTATACATTTAGAAAAAAAGTAGTATATGTAGTATATCAGTTATCTGGTTTCCATAGTACAAGCTCTGCTTAGTTTGGGATCAGATGGCCGTGTGTAAATATCAATATAAGTTATTAGAAAAAAAAATGTAGTATATGTAGTATATCAGTTATCTGGTTTCCATAGTACAAGCTCTGCTTAGTTTGGGACCAGATGGCCGTGTGTAAAGATTGTCTCAGGATATTTATTTATTACTATTTTCCAATTTTTAATTCTTAAGATGTTACTACTTTTTTCATATCTCTTTGATATGTCAGTTGTAATAAACCTAAGTGTTGCAATTTAAAATTGTTAATAGTCCCAATGATACCACTGGTCGTGGGTTCGATGTCTAGGATAGCTGTTTGTTCCGTGTCTGGGGTGTAAATACCTATACCTATATACAAGTATGTATTTAGAACAAGTAGTATGTGTAGTATATTAGTTATCTGGTTTCCATAACTCTGTCTAGTTCGAGGTCAGATGGCTGTCAAGAATTTCCTAGGATATATTCGAAATTTTACTGACCTTTATTTAGAGACAATGTTATGTGTGTATTTATATAAAAATATATTTAAAAAATAATGTAACCATGCTGAGTTTCTTGCCGGCTCTTCTCAGTTGAAGGCTGAGTTCCGAACCGGTGGTAGCTTCAGTAACTTTAAATTTGACCTTCATAAGTACCCGCTGCGGGCCTAAACTGATAGAATCGTTTAGAATTTTGATTTTTTTGTGTTTTATTAATTGGTAAGTATGTAAATAAACTTTAATCTATTTAGGTTCATCAAAACTGTTTACGATGCAGTTCTTAAATCTTAATAGATAAGGGTCAAAATTCTTAAACTTTAATTACCGAAGACGGTATGCGGAACCTGCTAGTCGAATGTGCTTTATTGCATCGCACACTCGTTTTTTTTAAATCGGGTATTAAGAACACTCATAAATATTCGTAAACAGGTAGAAACAGAACCGGCATTTATTGATACGGCTTTAAAAAGAAAAGAAGTTACCAAACTATTTAACTAGCTAATCAAGTTTAAATTAATACTAGCTGTTGCCTAGCGGTTTCACCCGTGTTCCCCGGGGATGATACAATTTCCCGGTTTAAAAATAATCCTATATGTAATAACTATTTTATATCTATGTGCTAAGTTTCATTGGAATACGTTCGGTAGTTTTTGCGTGAAAGAGTAACAAACATTCAAACATCATTACATTCATACAATAATCTTCACAAACTTTACCATTTATAATATTAGTAGAATAGATTGTGTATTAATATAACAAAATATTACGAAGAAATTAACGTTACATCTTTAAAGTTAAAATAAAAAATTAATATCGAGGTATACGAGCATATCACTCCATGCGAATACAGTACCTATCTGAAAAAAAAAGTTACAGTAACTTCAGAATCTTTGACCTTTATAAATCCTCTTTTAGGGCCTAAACTGAATAAATAACTTTAAGAATGAAGTATGTACTTAAAATTTCTTTCTGTTAAGAATTATTGTCATTTTATGTTAATATCAACTTCAACCGCCATAGTTGTAGATTTGGTATTAATTATAGTGTTGCCACAGATGCGCAGGCGCAAATTTAGTATTATTTCTTAATTTTACTTTTTTATTTATGGTAACGGAGCTGTGGACATCGTGCTTGTGATGTCTTCTTGGAATTTTATTATTTGATTATAAAGTGTATATTACCCTAATTGAGTTGCTTGGAAACATTGTTTTCTAGATTTTCTGTTTGCTTTTTACTTTAAAATGTTGCATCTTATCATGTCAAATAAGCAACCTTTAATTAAACGTCATAACCAAATAGAGATTTTGGATGAAAAACCTTTATTGTGACGTCATAATACTTACTTAAACATAAACAGTACCAAAAAGATTTTCCTTTCGTGGTTAGATTTGTTAGAAAAATTCAATATATTTATTTACTCTTTGTATAATCCTAAAAAGCAAACAATATAGATATTTTGTTATTTGAAGGTTTCGTGACTTGAATAAATTGGTAAGATAGGTAAGTATGATAATGATATTTTTTTTTCTTGCTATCAATAAACAGTTCATTGATGAGCCTTGAAGCCGGAAGTAAAAATAATACTTTTTTTTCTAACACCCACGACGATTTACCGAGTCTAAAACTATTTGCTCCTTTGTTTTAGCAAATGTCAAATGACGCAATAGCGGCACTGGCAACAATACAAATTCTTAATTCAAAAATCCGGGCGAAGACAACGAGCGCAGCCTCATCTGTCAAAGCCGTTCAATGTTTTTAAAAGGTTTTTAAAGATCGACCGACCCGACTTGTTATTGTTATTTATATTAACACTGGCCGAATTGCCGAGACCCCTCGCACTTGGCCTTTAAAAAAAATGTTAATGGTATCGTTGCGTTCTGCATGTTCTCTATTTGAATAGGATTTTAAGTTGATTTTTGTATGATTCTTGTGTTCACACAAGAATCATACAAAGAAATACAAGTGTATTACTGAGGGTATGGAATGCATCGGATTGCGCGTCTTCAGTGTTAGGTACTCGTTTTTTGTCGGTGTGCAAGTGAGACAGGTGTATAAAGTAAGGGTCTTTCGCGAAGTGTACTAATGGGGATTATATGGGATTGCTTGCACCATGACGTTATTTCTTGCGGTACGTTAAATCTGTTTTTTTTTCTTTGTGTGACTCTAAAGTAACTCTTTTTTTTTATTTCGTTTTGGTAATCTCTTAATCGAAATTTGGGGAACAAAATGTTTGGTAAAAGCTCTGTAAATGCCAGAATTTATACGTACTTGGTACTGTGTACATTAAATCTCTTCCTATCCTCCTATGTTTAGGATGAAAGCTACTGTAAAATGGATACTAAAAACAGAACCCTTAAGTAAAATATTCCAATTAGAACTTGAAACAGAAATAAATAAACAAATTCTAATAACATTTTTATTCATCCGTAGCTGCTCCGATATGCCTTGCAATGCGTCTTCGAAACTGCATACAAGAACTCTATAAAAACAAAGAAGTATGTTCCGGTCAACTTTTTCTTTTCATAAAACCTTTCAAAATTCAAAAAAATTCAAAATTCAAAACCATTTATTCAGTTTAGGCCTTCGGAGGGCACTTATGAAGGTCAAATTTAAAGTTACTGAAGCTACAAACAGTATTATATTTGTACATATTTGTATAAAAGACTAGCTGTTCATGCAGTTTTACCCGTGTCGAAGTTAGGCGTAAAAATAAGTCTAAATCTAAAGATGTATATGTTTGTCTCTGTTGCATTTTTGTTTCATCGACTTGCAAATCACAACGGTGCTAAATAATCACTTTAAAAAAAACAAACAAACTCATCAGCTTTATTATATTAGTAAAGATTATTATCATCTATTGCCACCCAGTGAGTATAGAACTAAACCCAAACCACTCAATTCAGTACAAAAACGCAGCGTACTCAATGTAGCACATTAGGTCACTTTGAGCACTGGGCGTCCTTGGCTCCAGATATAGCCAGCCTGCACTGCAGTCGCGCCGCGTCGCGATGTATAGGACTTAACAGCCGTTATATTGTTACTGGAACCAATCATATATTTACTATAGACGCGTTGTTTGCGTTCAGAAATGGCACTATAATGTTGGTAATTGACCTAACTCCATAGACGCGCACCTACCACTGTCGCGACGTAACTCTTCTATATATATAAAAATGAATGTTTGTCTGTATGTCCTTTATAGAATCGTAAAGTATGCAACGGATTTTAATGCAGTTTTTAGCAAAAGATAGAGTAACTCAAGAGGAAGGTTTACCAGGATTAAAAGCGGACAAAGCCCCAGGGCGCAGCTGGTATTCTTTATTCATTAACATAACTAACGATGTATATCTCTCTAACAACAAGTACACCGTTAGATGTAAGGGCATTTTTTTCTTTCCCTTTCTTCACGCGCATAAGCTAGTACTTCCTCTGTTTTTGCCAGCCGTGATATTGGCGAATGATTTCTCTATATATGTAGATGCGTTGTCCGCTCTCAGAAATGGCAGCACAATGTTGATATTAGATCTAATTCCATTTAAGCGATCATATTTAACGTAACTATCGATGATTTTAATCACAGTTACACATTAATTTGGCATTTATTTTCTTTCCCTTTCTTCGCGTGTATATGCTACCTAGTATTTGCGCTGTTTTTGATAGCCGTGATGTTAGTCGAATGAGGTGTCTATAATATAAATTCATCATTAACTGGATCTTCGCAACAGCGCGGCCAAATCGTATGTTCTTTTAAGTGCACAGAGTAGTATCGGGTTAGAGACAAACTATTATTTATTGAACTATCTGAAAAAAAAATAAAGGAACTAATGTGTTAGCCTCTTATGGCTCTTACACCCTTACAAGTATATAGCTGAATAGTGACTGTGTGGTTTCCTATATACATAATTGTATAATCTATGTGTCTGTATTTTATATTTCGAGTGTTTATGTATTGTATGATATAGGAAGAAATAAAATTGCCAAATAAATCAGTTATCTGATTTACCTTGCTGAGTTTCTTGTCGTGTCTTTTAAATCGAAGGCTGACTTCCAAACAGCTGGTTATTTCTGTAACTACGGTCTTCATAAGTGCTCCTATAGTATACCAGTAACTGAAAAAATAAATAGCTTTGAATGATATTTTCTTTTATAAATATCCTGGGAGATTCTTTTTACACACGGCGAAAAGGTCTGATCCCAAACTAAGCAGAGCTTGTACTATGGAAACCAGATTAGTGATATACTACATATACTACTTTTTTTTTCTAAATACTTACTTATGTACATATTTACACCCAGACACAGAACAAACAGACATGTTCATGCACACAAATGTTTGTTCTTGGTGGGAATCGAACCCGCGTCCTCCGGTTTGGCAGTCAGAGTCGCTAACCACCAAGCCAACTGCCCTGTCTTGATTTTTAGCAGCATGGGAATTTGATATTCACTGGACATTGGACACACTATACATATATACCAATATTATAAAGAGGAAAGATATGTATGTAGGGATGTTTGTTATTCTTTCACGCAAAACGGCATATCCTGGAATAACATACAAGATACTTTTTATCCCGGGAAAATGTGATATCCCTCGGGAACGCGGGTAAAACCGCGGGGGACAGCTAGTCATACATACTATACTTAAAACTCCTACCAATATGCGAAAGATTGAGTTTGGATAGATGGATATCCGTTACTTTTCACGCCCAACCTACAAACAGTTTGGTTGAAGCTTAGCGCATACATACTTCGTAACCTGGATTAACACAGGTGTCACTTTTTCGCCTAGGAAATTGTAATATCTCATATATTGTAAAGGGAATGCGAGTGAAACAGAAGACAGCTAGAAAATAATTCGTTTATAACCTGAATTAACATACGAGTATAAGATACTTTCTCTCCCGGGATAATGTATTTTAATGTTTATAATTTGTAAATAGTCAGAACATGTGATTGCGTAAATGATAGGCTATATATGATATCGATAAACGCGAGTGAAACCGCGGAGGACAACTAATCTGGTATATTCCCACGTCGAAATAATCAGAACACTTCATAGAAACATCAAATTAGTATGACGAAAATAATACCTCTCATGTGATTGCGTACATACCAAAAGGGACAGAGCATAGAGACCGCTACGAAACATCCTCGAGCAAGTGTCATTTTCCTTACGCGGGTGTCATTCTGTAAGGTAAAATGACATTAGCTCGAGGATGCTTCGTCGCGGCCTCCATGCTCTATCTCTTTCGCTAACTACGCAATCACGTGAGAGGTAAGCTCTCCGAGGCCTCCTTGTATTAGCTGAATAAGGGGGCAAAACTGAAGCCCAGTACGTAAATAGTATTAATAAATTACTAATAACAAATAAAATAAAATACCTAGTTCCCAATAAAGTTCTACGGCAAATAAAAAGGCATGAAATCCAACGCGGAAATAAAGGGCGATACTCCCGAAGACACTTTATATCGTTTTCATATCTTTATAAAGTAACAAAAGCTTTTTTATAGTTTACTCTGCGACTGTAACACTCTGCGCTAAAGTTATAGAAGGCTGTAAACATTTAATAGGGTAACTTTTACGATTGACGGCTTCGGGCCTTTTCGTGGGGGGGAGCGAGAGGGGTGATACACAAATTGTTCGAGCGTTTGTTTTGGTTTTATATTTTTGTAACGTGTTAGAACACATAACAAAGTAATTATGTAACTTTAAAATTGGACGTTTGGGTTGTGAAATTGTGAATTCTTTGCGGATTATTTTAGGTGGTATAAAGATTAGCTACAGACTTGAAGGTCCTGGATTCGATTCCGGGTAATAATAACGATTGAATGGTAGGTAACGATTAGAAATTATTACGTGAAGCCTGGAATTGATAATATGCCCGTGAGACGGTGAAAAGCTCACCACAAATCCTTTTAGGACTTAAAATAATCAGTGAAATGTTGGTCTTATTACTTAGACCTCTGCCTATCTCTTCAGTAGTATTGGACGTTTTTTTTTTTATACCACATGGGCCGACAAACAAGCGGACGGTCCACCTGATGGTAAGTGGTCACCGCCGCCTATGGACATTTGCAACACTAGGGGCTTCGCCAATGCGTTGTCGACCCTGAGACGTGAAGTTGTTAAGTCTCATGTGCCTGTAATTTCACCGGCCCCCTTACCTTTCTAACCGAAACACAGTAACACAAGTGCACTACTGCTTCACGGCAGAAATGGGTAAGGTGGTAGTACTTCCCCGGACGAACTCTGCACTAAGAGCTACAGTCTCGGCGTTTCAACCCCGTTCCCTAGAAATCTACTGTATCCCTGAATTATTACATAGCCCATCTCACTCGGGCATAGTGAAGCTTTTCTATCAGTGAAAAAATTGAAATCGGACGAGTATCTAGTTTCGAAGATTCTCTGCTAAAATTTGTACCTAATATTAGTATATATGTTACAATAATTAAACATATTTTGTCGTTCTTGTGCACCTTCAAGATACATCCATAAACTATAGATATGCAATCAACACAAACAATAATCACTATAAATCAGAACACTTAAATAGCAGATGTTTCACACAAGTACAGTGCGCCACTCAGGTGCAACTGTGGATTTCCACTCAACAAGATATATCCAGATATATACATAGATATTTCTTAGTCATTGGCTACTCGGTGCAAGTGCGTAGTGATCCATGGGGCCCTTTAGTTTCTGCCAGATCACAAACCGATATAATACATGGAATATTTTACCGATTATTTTTATCGATACAAAGTACTTTGTATCGATTATGAAAGAAATGGAAGGCGTTGGTCATCATTAGGTCGGATCGATGTGTCGAGTCGCTAGATATTCGTGAGATATTAGATCATAGTGATGGGCACCCTATTATTCTAAAATGTCCAAGGCCCCCAATAGGTAAAAGACGCCCCTTGTCACTTGATGTACTACTTCGCCGATTTTTAGGAATTGTGTAAAACGTTTAAATATTATTTGATTTTAGTTTTTGTCACTAAACAAAAACAGCGACTTCCAATTACGTTTAACCATGCTGTATTGTATTGGTACCGATACTATACCATAAATCGGTTTATAATCGGAATTGATATCATATTGGGAAATAGTATCGCTAAATCTAAATATTTTTTTGGAAATCATAATGGAAGCATGTAATGTTTCTAATAGTGACATGATGACAGACGGCCGTGTGTAAAGAATGTCCTAGGTTCTATTGTTCCTAGGTTCTAATTATTAAGATCAATCGAGAAATTTTTGAGCTTAAACAAAAATACAAACCTTTTCTCTTTACTTACCTAATATAAGTGTAGATATATAGAATTTGAATTATTGTATGTAAACCCGATACATGAACTATCGTTCCACATTGTACCTCGACCAATAATCATGACACCTAACCTCTGCAAATCTGCCGGATGGTACTCATAACGAACGTATGTAAAACAAAATGCTATGTAATCACCGTAGGGTCAGCAAAAAGTCAATGATTGCCATCACCTGCCTTGTCCGTACGTAGGTATGTTTGGCGAGTGCCTAATTTGTGTGCATTAAGTTATTATTAAATAACTCACTTTCGATGCAACTGTGTTCTGTAAAGGTTATTGTCGAAATAATTTTGATACTTTTGCAGCTATATAATTATTGCAAGGTTAGATATATTTTTATATTATTTTGAGCTTATGCAATTACCTGACTAAAGGATAGAGTAACTTTGATACTTTTTCAAGCTGGGACTGAAGAATATATTATTTAGCTACATTTTTCATTTTAAAATAAATTAAAAGTATTCTTTTTTGCAAATCCAGAACAGCTTAGAAAAAATAGTCATCCTTTAGATACAAAACTTGCTATATTTTTGAGCTATTATTATTCAATTCAAGGCGTCACAACTCGGAAGGATAGGTAAACAGATATTTGCATACCGTCTAAGTATTTCTGTGCTTAAATTTGCACTAATATGATAAAGATGAAAGATTTGATTGTTTTTTTGTTTGTTTGTTTGCATTGAATAAGCTCCGAAACTACTTGACCGATTTGAAAAATTCTTTCACTGTTGTTCAATGTCTATCACATGTACTGCGAAAACTATTGATGTTAGAAAGAACAAAATCCCTCGGAAACGTGGGTGAAACCGCGGGGAACAGCTAGTTATACATTATTATGTGTTATGTACAGTATTGTGTTGTGTGAATTGTCGTACCAACTATATGGAAAGCTTCCTAATGAGGCAATTTTACTAAAATTTGACAGGCCAGTTGTATTGGTGGTTAGCGACATTGACACCCAAGACAAAAAATTGTGTGCATGAACATGTTTGTTTGTTCTGTGTCTGTGTATAAATATCTATATAAGTATGTATTTAAAAAAAAGAAGTTGTATAGTAGTGGTACTGGTATGTAGTATATCAGTAATCTGATTTCCATAGTACAAGCTCTGCTTTGTTTGGGATCAGATGGCCGTGTGTAAAGAATGTCCTAGGATATTCATTTATTTTTTAAATTAAAAACAAAATTAAACCTAACTTAACCTTCTTCCAATCAAATACAGACCAGACATAAATTTGCAACTTCCGTAACACACGAAGATGTTATTACAAGCCAGTAATTGCTCAGTAAGCGGCGCCAATTCAAATTACGCTAAACTAAAACTAAAAAAACGAAATGTTTTCAGTCGGTTTCGGTGTTGATTGAAGGGCGGGGAAACGGAAGCGAGCTTCCCGCTTAAACTGGGTCAGTGGTAGTGACGGGGCACCCCAAGGGGGGGTGGGGTGGCCAACACCCCCCTTCACACTTGTCACTCCATCTCTCCTCATTAAGTAAGATAATAGTGGCGAGGAATTAAGTTACGATGGAGACTTTAAAATGTGGAGCAAAGAAAAGTCTTGCGGGTAATGGCGCTTTTGTTTATGCTAGGTAGGTTTTGCCTTCGGTTTCATTCGGGTGCTATCGGGCTAGTTCGGGTTTGTACTGTGGATATTTCGTAACATGCGGCTATCTGGTCCCAAACTAAGTAGAGTGGATTTATGGAACGCAGCTCTCGGTTTGATTACCGGGCTGGGCAAGGTATATTTATGTTTCTTTGTTTCGAAATGATTACCTTTAGCCTGAGATTGGCTAAGTGGCAATTCTATTTTTTTTTATATTACAATGGCCGAGAATCAGGCACACGGTCCACCTGATGGTAAGTGGTCACCGCCGACTATGGACATTTGCAACACCAAGGCATCGCCAATGCGTTGTCGACCCTGAGACGTGAAATTGTTAAGTCTCATGTGCCTGTAATTTCACCGGCCCCCTTACCTTTCTAACCGAAACTCAGTAATACAAGTGCACCACCACTTCACGGCGAAATGGGTAATGTGGTAGTACTTCCCCAAACTCTGCACTAAGAGGTCTACTACTCAGACATACTATTCCGGCCATATGTCAGGTTGGTACACGTTATGTCATGTTACATACTTTTATGCATAAACTTTGTAACATAATTTTTCCAAAGCTTACAAATAACATTTTACGAGAATACCACATCTTGACCCCTTTAACATTGAATAAACCAAAGAAATAAACCAAAAAATAATACATACAAATAATTCCAATCGTTTTACATTTATCGCAATAGATTTGCATCGATTACTCATTATGACTCCGATTATCGTTTCGGTCGAAATCGCTCGCAATAATTGGCTTTTTTACTCCCAACACTAATTCTGTATGATTCGCGTACGGATCGGACGCCGGACGGTTAAATGTCTACGAGGCAGACACCTGTCGCTGCAAGCTCTTGGCAGAAGGATTTTGGCTATATGGTAGTGATACGAAGTTTGTTGTGACCAGTTATCGATAGTTTACCTGATGGTAAGTGGATGAACGCTGCTTATGGACATTTGCAACAGTAGGGGTATCGGCTATGCGTTGTCGACCTTGAAAACGTCCTTCAAATCTTGAAGTTTTTAAGTCTCTTTTTAAGTCTTATGTGCTTGTAATTTCACCGAACCTCTTATCTTTAGCTGAGATGCAGCAATACAAGTGCACTACTGTTCGTTCGGACGATCTTTAGATTTTACTAATTGCTTTTAAGGTGATAATGAACGTGATAATAAATGTCATGGAAAGTTGGAGAATCCCAAAACGACCTTGAGTATTGGTAAAGCTGGTCATTTTAACCTTTGTCATATCATCCTATACCAACTGATATTATAAATGCGATAGTATGTAAGGATGTTTGTTTCTTTTTCACGCAAGAACTACTAAGCAGATTTGAATGAAACTTGACATATAAGTCGTTTATAACCTAGATTAACACATGACTTTAATCTGGGAAGAATGGAACAGCCCTCGGTAACGCGGGGGAAGCTACGGATTTCTCATAAAAACAATCAACACCAAAAATCGTATGAAGGTTAATTCGAATCTATATGATTAATAAAGAGAGCAATATTTGTATTACACGGCCATTGAATCGGATCGTGAAATATTAAGATTAATATGACGGGGCGTGGACGTCTTCCATCATACACTACATTATTGTCTGTCGTTCGTAATTAATTAATTGCTCTGTCTCTGAGGTCGTTATGGTCAAGTTTATTTTAGTATGAACGTATTAAGAGATTTGTTATTATACTAACGCAAAAAATAGATTGGTAGTAGCACGTAAAGTTTTGTTTCCTTAACATTGTATATGTGTGGAAATATCTTAAAAAATTATTAAATTTGTTACATCTTAAATAGATTTTTTTTATTAATTATTTTTTTATTTCATAAGCATAAATCCTACTAATATTATAAACGCTAAAGTTTGTGGGGGTGTGGTATGGATGTCTGTTACTCTTTCACGCAGAAACTACCGCACGAATTTGGATGGAACTTGGCACATAGATAGAACATGCCTTTGGATAATATATTAAATACTTTTTGTTCCGGGAAAATGTAACACCCTTGGTAACGCAGGGTACAGTTATGTAATATTTTTATCGTTTTTTTTTGGTTCTAATAAAATTTATATCGATTATCGATATATTAGTTTCGACAGCACTATCGCTTGGTCATAATGGTCATTTCAGTAATGGCGTGTCGGACAATGCATGCGAATGCTTGGAAACTAAGAACCCGCGGGACCGGCCGGGAGCGCGGGGCGTAGGGTGCGCAAGGGCAGCCACGTGCCCTTCACCGTAAGGTCACCTTGCGCAGGTACATGCGCGTGCGCCTATTGTCCGCGCAACCTGACACCGAAAAGTAAACCTGCCATTACGTCACAATTGTAAATTCAACTCTATACCAACGAGACAGAGATAACTATCCGTTGTGACCAAAACAAAAGTAGATGCGTTATTCTAACGAGTTCCAATTTCAAGTTCGAATTTTAAAAATCCAATTGCATTTTATAGTTGAGCGTGACAGGATAATTTAGGAAAGGAAGAGTGGGGTCTGCTTTTTTATGTCGTTTGTTCGGCGCTTGCGCATGCGATGTTTCGAGTGTCTGGTATTGTTTTTGCGTCGACTTTTTTTGCGTCGCTTTGTTTTGTATTACACTGATACGTTTAATAGGTATCGAGTAATAAATACCAACGTTTAAGACTCGTTTCTGGTGTAATTATGCACGTCAAAATGTTTTGATCGGCGTATTTATAGATGTTTTTGTTGCGAATGTAGTTTGGGCGTTTATTGCGCCGATATTTTGTTTGAGGAGCAGCAAAGAGCTTTTGCAGAATGACCTGAGATTCTTCACTTTGAGAAGTTCTTTACTGGATTAAAAAATACTATTCTATTGATTTTTGTAGGCATTATTAACAAAATTCTAGGACATTTATTTTAGAACCCAAGCAACCTTCCGAACCGGCGTTAGAGCCTGACAATTCATATGTGCCTGTGACGAACTATTTATATAAATATATTCCAAAACTTTCTTCCCGCCCCGCGGTTTCACTCACCATCTCGAGGGATCTAAGAGGGAGAGAAGGAACATAGTGAGTGGGGTTTAAGTCAGTAAGAGTCTGATGTGGGATGTCCCCACAAAAAAGGTCATTTTCCCTGGCGAAGAAAATGCGCTTTGAGCTTTTCATTTACACTCGATATCTGTGTGTGTGTATATTTGTTACCACTTAGCACCGTCGCAATTAATCAGATTTGAATGAAACTTGGCACATAGTTAGAATATGGAAGTACAGAATAAATATATATTTTCACGTGGAAACATAAAATTCCCAATAATTCCTGGAAGCTAGTATTCAAAATCTCTTTAATTATACAAGTTACAGCGGTTTCTCCTGCGTCTGAATCGTTGAATAAGTATGTGCACATTTTGATAAAAAATACAGGAATAAAAAATCACAATACCTGGAGGCGATGACGCTTTCGGTATGATATTTTCCTCTTGGTATAATTTCCTTCGCGGAACCACAGTGCTCGCTACTGACTCATACTTTCAGTCGATGTGTGAATTTTTATTTTTAACTAGATGTGTCCCGCGTTCCCGTGATAAAATGCACCTATGTGCCTCTCCATACACTAGGCTATCTGTGTGCCAAATTTCAGCAGAATCGAATAAGTCATTTAACCGTGAAAGCGTATAATAAAAAAAAACTAAATAATATATCCTTCCGGCCGCGGTTTCCCCCGCATTCCCGTGGAACCTTTTTTAGGCATAGGAAGTATTTGTACTTATGTTATTCCAGTGCATGCTTTATCTATGTGAAAAGTTTTATCCAAATCCATTTAGTCGTTTTTGCGTGACAAGTAACAATCAACCATACATCCTCAGAAACTTTTTCTTTTATAATATTAGCTCTGCATTACGAGGAGAGGGCGTTCTTTTTTTATTTCACAGTATTTTTTGTTTTATTAAATGTGGTTTAAACTGTGAAATAAATAATTGTGTTTATTCTTCAACTTTTGAACATGAGTTTCGGAGATTGTATTATAGTATAAAGCCCGGCTAGAGACTTGAAGGTCCAGGGTTCGATTCCCTGGTTGGGTAAGGTAATATTAACGACTCCGTTTAGAATTGAGTACCCGGTATTGATAATTTGGTCACCACATGTCACCCCAGGACTTATCTTCTGCGAAATGTGGTCATCACTGAGACCTCTGCCAACCACTTCGAAGACAATAGCCATATGTTACGAGATTAAACACATAAAGAAAAAATTACATACTTCTATTTTTTAATGTTCTTATTAAGAAACACATAATGAATTAGGATAAGAATAATTAAACTAACGAAGTATATTATAATAGCAAATCGGCATCGTTAAAATAGAAATAAAACCTTATTTATGCTGAAAATAATGTAGATGTATGGAAATGTATACGAGGGTTTTCCAAACAGATCTTTTTAAGCAAGTTTTGTTATCAGTTCTATAATCGTCCATGTGCTGCCATCTATTGATGAGTTTCGTAAACAGTAGTGTTAATTTTTTTTTGGCCACTAAAGGCTGTTTTTTTTATAAATGTCAGAACCTACGATAGTATACTAATTGGCCATGTCACATAGTACTTTTTAACAGCTTGGCGGGAAATACAAATCAAAGTATTTTTTTTTGTAATCCTCCTTTGGCAATATCATTTAATTTTCTTTTACCGCTTGGCGGAATTTATATTTTTTCTTGCTCTTAACGTCATTTGTAATTTATTTTCTTTTAATAATTTTACCTGTGAAATATAAATCTCATTGAAATTACCTTTTTAATGCATTTTAGGTCTAAGTAATTTTTTTTGTAATTTTTACCTTTTTTTTCATAACTCCACCTTTTTTATTGTTTTTTTTTTAAGATCAATTAAAGCAGGATACCTATTGTTTGTTTCACAGGAATCGTCGCCTACATTGACGCTTATATCGTCAAAGGTAAGTCAATAAGATTGGTTTTGTCGAGATTGCAATCTCATTGTCATTGTCATTGCTTATCCAGTGAAACAAATAATATCCTGCGCTATATTTTTTATAAATTTTTTTTTTTTATTAATTTGGGTGTATTTTTTGTCTATGGTTAAAATATGGAGTTAAATTGCATGCCAGCCGCGATTTCATATACCATCGCTATGTATGTGTAATTAATAATATTTTGGTGTATTTTTATAAAGGTGGTAATATTTTTGCGCAATTTATGTACTTAATTATTAAATTTATAATTACTTAGGTTCTCTGCAAAATATATTTGTATCTGGGTAAACAGGATATAAAAATAAATAAATTAAAGCTTTTTAATTATCATGTAATGTTCGTACGTAAGTTGTCCTATAGCTGTCTGTTTTTAATCGATCCTCGTTTATAAATGTAGAGTATATGTATATAATTTTCTCTAAATAGTATCAAATAAATAAATAAATCAATGTCACTAATCTGTTTGTCCGCTTATATCTTTAAACGCAATAAATTTCGATACAATTTTCATCATCATTTAGAGTATTATATTCGGAAGGTTTAGTTGTATAACAAACGTATGTTAACCCACGAAGGCGAAGCCATGGCGTGTCGCTAGTCTTATATATTCACTTAGCTTCACTTATATTCATCCAGCTGTGGAGACTTTGAGAACAAAACGTAACATAATGGCTTCTAAAGAAATAATAAAAGACGTACTGCGACTCATTCCGGGAACACAAAATATTTAAAAATAAAATATATAAAAAATATTTTATTTCTCACCACAGACACAATAATAAAATTACAAATTTAGAACGCAACTATATAAAATTAACAATAAATAATTATATTCAAAGTAGTCTAGTGTGGTGGCAGCGGATAGTAGTACCAAATATGGACTCTATCCTCTGAACTAGGCAGGAGCCTTATCTCAGAGGATAGCGTTCGACCACGATACATTTAAAAGAGCCGCTTTAAAATTTGTGTCAATAATCCTACTTAGACATCTAGTTTCCATCCCAGAGATCTAATGTATCAAGGGATTATAACATAGCCTATTTCCATCTAGAATAATATACCTTTCAAATGGTCAAAGAATTTTTCAAATAGGTGCAGTAGTTCCGGCGATTACCCCTTTCATACAGACAAACTCTCAAATTTCGCGCTCTTTATAATACATATAAGTTCCGATAAGTTTTCGTCCCACTGTTATACCCGAATTCCCGAGCGATCGTAAATTTTCTCAGTATTAAAATTGCTATATGTTAATACAGGATATCCTCTATCTTCGTGTCAAGTTTCATCCAAATCCGTTCTGTAGTTTTTACGTGAAAGAGTAACAAACATACAAACATCTTCACAACTTTTCGCATTTATAATTTAACTAGCTGTCCCCCGCGGTTTCACCCACTTTGTAAGGGATGTAACATTTTCCCGGGAAATAAAGAAGCCTATATGGTCTTCCAATATATGCTCTATCTATGTGCCAAGTGTCGTTCAAATCCGTTAAGTAGTTTTTGCGTGAAAGAGTAACAAACATACATAAATCCCCACAAACATTTGTGTCTATAATTTAATATAACCAAAATGAAAAGGTCTCTGTTTTAAAGCAGCGTTACGGTGATTATTAGTATATTTAACATTTTAATTGTCTTTTATATATTAAGATACAATCTTAATGAGTTTATTAATTATTTAAATCCACCGTTTCCATTCTTATAACTCGCTAAAATATTTAACTTCTCCGTCGTCGATAAACAAAACACCTGTATACTACCTTTATTCATAACAAGCTGTCCCCCGCGGTTTTACCCGAGATTTTGATGAATGTTATTTTTTCCCGGTATAAAAATTAAATCCGTTTAGTAGTGAATGAGTAAAAAACATCCATTTATACGATCCTAACAAACTTTCGCATTTATAATATTACTAGCTATCCCCCGCGGTTTTACCCGCAGTCCCGAAGAATATCACATTTTTCCGGTATAAAAAGTAGCCTATATGTTATTCCAGGATATGCTCTATCTATGTGCCATGTTTCATTTATATCCGTTAAATAGTTTTCGCTGAAAGAGTAACAAACATACTTACATATAAACCTTCCTCTTTATAATATTAGTATAGATTAGGAAGAGTGCATTAATAAAAGAAGAGAAGGGAGGACGGGAGGGGTATCGATCAGATTATCCAGGTCAACGCATAGCTTTTGTTTTCATTACAATTGAATATCTTAGGTCATGGCTCTAGGGTTCAGAATCCAACTAATATTATGAAAGTTTTTGAGGATGGTTGTATATATTTGTTACTCTTTCACGCATAAATTACAGAACGCATTTGGATCAAGCTTGGTACATACATAAAGCATGCTCTGGAATAATAGATTAGGTACATTTTATTCTGGAATAATGTTACATTCCTCGGGAACGCGGGTCAAGCCGCGGGAGACAGCTAGTAAATATATAAAAGTGGATAGAGATATCTGTGGTAATGTATGCTACATATTTAGGGTACCAAAGTCAATTTATCGTTTGTATGTCATAGCAGTTTAACTCATAAAATCCAACGTTTCCATTCTTACACTACGTAAGTAAAATATTAATTATTTTATGAAATTTAACAAATAATCATTACAAAATACTTGCTTAGTAGTACCTCTATAGACTACAGAAACTAAAATATTAAAAATGTACAAAAATAAAGTATTTATTGACTTTTGCTACAATGTTGCCGACTTAATCTTATTACGGCCAAGACTCGACGCACACTCGGCGTCACTCGTAAAGCCGGCAACACTAAGGAATACTCGTAAATAATTATTTGCAATAAAATACTAATTTGTTAAGAAGAATAAATTACATGTGATTTGTAATTGGAACTGGTTTATTTGAATAACAAGAAAAATAAACCGTCAACAACATTTATTTTAATTATATTGATAAAACTACATTTAAAAAAGTTACTTTTGATAGCCTATCATCCATCCATAGACTATAAAGAGATATAGAGCACTTAACCTTCATTTAAAATATGACATTTAAGTCTTGTAAATTGTTAGTATCTTATTTAACTTCTTACATGAATAATTATAAATATCTCGGGACATCCGTGACACAGCCATCTGATCCCAATATAAGCACAAGATGGACCATGGAAACCTAGTCTAGTCTACTTTTTTCCATCTAAATTCATAAAATTAAAAAAATAAAAATTCCTTAAATATAGGTGTGTATATTTACACCTACATATATATATATTTAAGTGAATATATTTATACCTACGTAAATGGTTGTGATACCAACTGCCAAACGTATTTTAATGAAATTCTACACACAGACATAGATAATAAGTTCTGAATTATGAAAAGTGTGGTCATACAGATCATCTTCTCTGAATTGTGGTCTCAGAGATCTTTGCCTTACTCTTCGGCAATAATAATATTGGCGTAAAGCTTTTTTTCATTCTTGTAATACAGTTCCCTTAGAAATGCAGGTAAAACTGGGGTAAGAGGTAGTATGATTAAATAGATTCCTTGTAGTAATATATATAGTAATCAGTACTGTAAGTTAATTAGTAAAGAGATTTTTAAGCAAATATATAAATTACTACCATATGTGTACACGTCTCTACTTTCACAATCCCATATCAAAGTATCTGAGATCTTTGTCACTCACACTCGCAACACTGAATGTTATAATTATACGATGGCACAGTATACATATGTAAAAGCAACAGTAATACCAATGGAACTAAATGGTTCATTGAAATACTCCTGCGTTCCCGGAATAAAAGGTCTATGTCCCTTTCCAGATTGTGTGTGTGCCAAATTTCAACAATATTGGTTTAGTCGTGAAAGCGTAACACACACAAACTCACTTTTGCATTTATAGTATTAGTAAGTATAAGGATTTATCCTCAAATAACGTAACATATCTTCGAACCCATTATCCCAGAAGATGTTTTAAGTTCCAATGTGACATGAGGTGAGCATTGTCGCTGTCTCACTAGCACGTTACCAATCTCGGGCTACAAATGAACATTACTAAAAATTTTATCATTAATATTCCATTATCTGATCCGGGAATTCAATATTCAAAAATTCTTAATTCAAAACCATTTATTCAGTTTAGGCCCTCGAAGGGCATTATGAAGGTCAAATTTAGAGTTACTGAAGCTACTACTTCAATTAAACTTAATCCACAAATATAGCATTAATATACAGAATATTTTAGTTTTCTCTTTTATTTGTATGTTTTAATTGAGACTGTTCTATTTAAAACGGTAGTGTTAGTTGCAACTAACCGTTATATAATCGCCAAATAACCCACTTCAATCCGACCTTGATACATGTTTTGGGAAGATGATGGAACGAGATATAACTACCAGATTCTTGTTGACGTACTCCAAAATGTTCCGCTGTATAGTAGGGAGTTCGCATGAAGTTGTCTTACTGCTCCAGCTAACAAGCCTACTGTGCTTTTGGTAAACGAGATCGACTACTAGACTTTGAACTTAATCACTTTTCTACAAGCAACAGTTTGTGTCGAATGTTTTCGTATCTATTTCGGTTTATTACTGTTACAATACTGTTTAGATCACGGATCTCATGTCTGGGGACGATTGGTTAATTTATTTTAATTAAAACTTGTTCTATCCGATACCACATGTTCATAAGCCGATGGAATCACTTTCTTGTGACTTATAAGCCTATTACGCCGCAGTATTTCACCGCGAAACAGTTTTAAATTTTAATTAGTGAATTTTATTGACAATGAAGAATTGGGTTGATAATTTTGGCTTTTTAAATTGTTGCTTGAATAGTTTTTTAATTTATTTATGTTAATTCTTGTTTGGGCTTAAGGTTCTATTAGCACGGTTAAGTGTCGTCTCGCAACGTTTTATTAACTCGTAAATATTAGTATTAAAAACCCTTCCTGGTTTTATAATATCATAAGTAGATCTTTTTTATTTTTATCGCCTCTTGCGTTCGCACAAGTGGTGTAAAGTCCGGGTAGAGATCCAAAGGTTCTGGGTTCGATTCCCGAGATTAAGTTATAAATATCCCCATAAAACACTCCCCATAAAATTATATTATTGATTAAATAAACATTTTGGGATATCTTTTCACGGATATCTGATTCCAAATTAAGCAGAGCTTGTACTATGAAAACTAGGTTATTGATATAAGTACTCCATTAACAGATTTTTCTTGCAAAAACATATTTCTACCTGTATTTACACCAAAACACACAACAAACATATATATGTTTATGCATACAAACATTAATCCTAGGTGCAAATCGAACACACGACCAGTGGCGCCGTCAGGATCTAACAACCAAATTACTGTCCCGTCTAATATCTGTTACCAGTTTAAAACGTTTTATAGTTGGAAAGAATAAATGTTTTTTTAAATAAAATATACTTAGATCTGCACCCATAAAGGTGTCTATGACCTTACAATAAAAAAAACGCGGGTCAGATGTACGGTTACGAATCTAGAAGTTGTCATTCTACTCATTGAATAGTAATTTCCTGTTTTATTTTAAATGTAGTTACTAATACAGAAGTGAGTAACTTTATGTAGTCAGGAATTATTTCAGTTTGGCGACAGTGAGTCAAGTTTGAAAGCTAAGCCGTCTTTTGGGAACACGTACTTCTACACGTAATCTATCTTTATACACGTAATTTGGGAAGAAGCTAATTGACTCAGCCGTGGCTTTGCAGAAATCTATTGTAAGATTATACAAAAACAAATATCTAGTAACTAATTCCGCTGGATCTTCTTCTTTGTCAAGTCCTATACAAGGAAACTCAACAGGAAATCGACACGTGTTACGCTTCTACACGAAGCATTTTCAGGACATATTAGACCCGCTGTCACTGAGTCGAGGTACGAGCACCACAGAAGTGTTACCTCGCCGAACGCCGGACAGCGGGTTTTATACGTCCAGGGGCTCGATTCTGTAAGGAAAATGACACTAACTCGAGGATGTTTCGTCGCGGCCTCCGTGCTCTGTCAGTCTCGCTAACTATGCTAATACTACTAATCACGTAAGAGGTAAGCTCTCCAAGGCGTCCGAAGGGCCGCTCGCCGACGAAGTTTGTATTAGCTGAATAAGGGGGCTGAAAGTGTCGATAGATATTGTTTTGATTACTGCAGAGTTCGTCCGGGGAAGTACAACCTCACCCATTACCGCCGTGAGGCAGTATTGTACGTGTATTATTGTGTTTTGGTTAGAAATGTAAGGCCGGTGAAATCACAGGCACATGAGACTTGACAACTTCACGTCTCAGGGTCGACAACGCATTCGCAATGCCCGTGAGTGAAAAATGTCCCAAGATATTTATTTTGCGTTTGAGGTACAGCCTAATATCTATCCTTAATCCTCCTTACATCCTTTTAATTCCTAATTTCCTAGTCATTTTATAATCATAAAGGCGAAAGTAGCTCTATCTCACTGTAATAAAACTATTTCACGATTAAGCGGCTGAATTGATTTTGATGAAATTCGAAATCTACAAGATACAAATATATTGTTGCTATTACTGTATTTTCTTTCTATTTTTTATGATACTTATATTTTTTTCTTTTTTTATGTTATATATGCTGTTTGCTTCAAACGAAGGTTACGTATGATATTGTTATATGCCATTTTAATACGTGGATAACTGTAATTTGTCTCTTATTTATAAACTCAAAATATTTAAAATAAATCTAGTTTGAGACTGTTGCTGTCCACAAATATCTAAAATAAAAATATTTTAAAACATTTTTTTTTAGTTGCTTATTCGTCTCTCAGTATAATTGCACCTTACAAAACTCCCAATATTAATCAAGCTTAAAAATATCAGTTTCTTAAGTAATAAAATTAGTCATCGATTTCTAAGAATGTCTTACGATTTCGCCCGGTACTTCATAATGGTTGAACAATTGAATCCGGATGCTGTTACTCATCGCACATATATTCAATAATTACAAGCTACTTGCTACGTACTGTTAATTTCACTTCCATATTCATGATGTGGTTTGGTTAGATACCGTGGCTGCTAAACGAGAGGGCGTGGGTTCGACAACGACAAATATGTAGACGAACTGTTTGGGTGTAAATATGTACTTAAGTATTATTTATTAGTTATCTGTACCTCTACCATGAGTTGCTATCGAAACTTACTTTGGTCACTAGCGAGTAAAATACTATCGATACAGTATTTCTCGATAGCAACTGTCAAATTTGTGACTCATGGTACCGAATTTCTATAGCAAAGGCTAAGCGTTACTCGCTAGTGTTTACATTTCGATAGGTTTTTTACCTATCGATTTTAGTTCTTTAGGTGACCGCTAGTGGCGCTGTACACATTTGCCATAGAAATGTTTTACGCCGTCGCTAGCGAGTACGTACGTTAAAAACTCATGGTAAAGGCACTGGTAACCAAAGCATTGCTCTGCTTAGTTTGAGGTTGTTAAAAAGAAATGTCGCAGGATTATTAAAGTCTCTTGTATTATTAAAAAAAAATTCCCAAAACATTTTTTTGATATCACACAATATTACGGATTGCTCATAAAAGTATTTTTTTTGTTCTTATCCATGTTTGTGAATTTCCGTAATATTGTGTATGTCGAAATAAATGCATTTCATTCATTCAATTTTATTTGGATGCAAATATTTATTATATATTAGCAGTAGTATATCAGTTATCTGGTTTCCATAGTACAATAGTAGTTCCATAGTACTCTGCTTAGTTTGGGATCAGCTGGTCGTGTATAAAAAAATCCCGAGATAATTATTTCAAACCGAACCCAAAAATAAAAACCTGCAGACATACGTTGTGCAGTTCTATTAGGTATTACAACCATCAATTGTACTGCCACATTGAATCCCTAAATCTATAGTGGTTAATAAATATACCAATGTAAATAATGTTAGAGACAACAGTGCAAATACAGAGATGTGATTGTAGTGAGTCAGTGCGCAGGCGCAGCGCGCGACGCGTGGTCGAGTTGTTTTCGTACGCCCGTCGCCGGATGTACTGCGACTACTGGGCGACTACTCCCGCGCATGCCGACAATTTGATATCGAAAGATACTAGACGTGGATATTTAGATTAAAAAAAAAAAAGCTAATAAAAAAAATACGTATTAGTGAAATTTTCAGGCTACCTATCGCATTCTCTCCCAAGCTCAATCCTAATGTTGCCCGTGTTTGTCTTTTCTTAGTGTGACTTTTTAATTTAGTATTAAACTGGTTTTGAAACTCGATGCAATAAAAAGATTTTACTACAAAAGAAGAATTTGACCAATACATTTTATATATTTGTTTTAGGAATATACTCTTTAGGCGAAGCGGGGCGGATTGGTAGTATTCAATAATATTATAAATGTGGAAGTTACGATGTTTGTACGTCATGAACTTAAAGGGTTCTGCAGAATTTGAATTAAATTTGACACACAGATACAATATGTACTGATTTACTTTTTATTATTAAAATAAGTAAAAAAAAATCGATTCAAGATTATATTAAACGCATCATCCATATATATCAGGTATAATCCCTCTACGAAGACAAACGCCATTAGACAGAAGTAAAAAAAAACAAAAATATTAATATTATGCCCGTATCTGCAACACATATAACTCTACGTCAAGAAAAGTCACATCCAAACATCCAGTAAAGTACAAGTGAAGTGTCTCTGACGCTACTAGAAATAGCTGCTAGTAGACTAAGTGGGGGGAGGGGGGAACAGGACTAAGGGGGGAGTCTGCCATTATACGCTTCCGTCGCTGGGAGCACGTGGCGTTGCGTTTTTTTTGTCTCACTTTATTCTCGATTAAAGGTTGGTGTATGAGTAATGATTTTCGGGATCTACATCCTTTTTTAAATGATGTCGGATGGTAGCGAATGTGTGTGTTGAATGGAATGCTGTACAGTTCCGTTGCTTGGTAATGGAGTTATTGCTTTTATAATTATATTAACTGTTTTTAATTGAAAATCTCAGGTTATAAGAGAAACCGTACTATGACACTTTTATTGTTGTTTGTGTGAATGTTTAATCCATATCCTATCGTACTAATACTATGAATGCAAAAGTATGTTAGGATTGATGTATGGATGTTTGTGACTCTTTCACGTAAATACTACAGATCACATTTGTATGATACTTGGCACATAAATAGTTTATAGCCTGGATTAAAGCATATGACGTTTTATTCCAGGAAAATGTCACATCCCTCGGCAACTCGCGTGAAACCCCAGGAACAGCTAGTATAGCTTAGATGTTCAAGAGCGATGAGTAGTATGCACAGGGGCTCGATGCTGTAAGGAAAATGACACTAACTCGTGGATGTTTTAGAGTAGTAGAGCTCTGAGTGCAGAGTTCGTCCGGGGAAGTACTACCACCTTACCCATTTCCGCCGTGAAGCAGTAGTGCAATTGTATTACTGTGTTTCGGTTAGAAAGGTAAGGGGGCCGGTGAAATTACAGGCACATGAGACTTAACAACTTCACGTCTCAGGGTCGACAACGCATTGGCGATGCTCCTAGTGTTGCAAATGTCCATAGGCGGCGGTGACCACTTACCATCAGGTGGACCGTCTGCTTGTTTGTCGGCCCAAGTGGCATAAAAAAAAATGTTTCGTCGCGGCCTCTATGCTCTGTCTCTGTCGCTTACTACGCTTATATTGGTACTACTACTAATCACGCGAGAGGTAAGCTCTCCGAGGCCTCCGTGAAGCGGCTCGCCGAAGAAGTTTGTATTAGCTGAATAAGGGGCCAGTTACTAGCATAGGAAGTTGAACGATAAAAATTTACAAAACATCCTAAAATGAAAAAAAAATCTTCAGTCACGGTCATCCCAAACTACGGAGAACAGTATAAGTATGACAGTCAGATGATATAATACATTTACTACTTTTAATTACATACTTCCCGAGACGCAGAACAAACAGACATGTTCATGTCCACTAATTTGTAACACCAAGGGCATCGCCGATGCGTTGTCTACCTTGATACTTCAAGTTAAGTCTCATGTCCCTGTAACTTCACCGGCCTTACCTCTCTAACCGAAACAGTAGTGCACAACTGTTTCACGGCGGACGGTATGGTAGTACTTCCCCGGACGAACTCTCCACTCAGAGCTCTACAACTAAAACTTTGCTGGCCGTAAGCATGGTATGTATCAGGCATCAGATAGCGAGCTCGCGGGCATATTTCACCGTGATGGCGATGTAGCAATACCGTCGCCAACAAAAATAATACTAAATGCGTGTGGGTGGGATGCACTCGCGGTGCCGAGGAGGTGCGAAGATATGTCTGTTGGATGAGTCATTTAAATATTGTAGTTTTTGTATAGGCATTGTTAATTAATGTTTATTCTCATCTGGCTCTGCGAGATCTTATGTGTCGTGGGATTATAACATAGCCAATGTCACTCGGGAATAATGTCTTTCTATCAATGAGAAAATTATTGAAATAAGATGAGTAGTTTCGGAGATTACCTCCTAGATCTTAACTAACAAACTTTAACTCTTTAATTTGTAAAGGTAGTTTATGGTTATAGTTCATAGTTCTCGTGTGACGTCTCAGGAGTCGTGGGTTTGAATCCAAGTAAGAGCTTAAACTTACGCTAAAGGTAAACATTTTCAGAAAACCATAACGTGGTGGTAACCTGGACTTTTAAGTTGGAAAACGGCTTTCTATGATTACATTTACAACTACTTCATCACTTACCAATAATGAGGAACACACTAAAGTCTGTAAATAACAAAATTGTGCTGGTGATAAAAATCACCCCAACTCAACTCTAGGGTGTAAAGTGTATTATACGCAAAGGGGGTTGGCGCCAGACATACTGTTTTTATTCTCGTCATATGTCTTGTAATATGCCAATGTACTGAATGAACAAAAAGCATCTGGAGCATATTGCATGCTCCAAATGATTGGAGCAGGCAACTTATTCCGTCAGACTGCCGCATCCAACACTAAAATGTGTCGCCCTATTGTTTAACACATCGGTGTGTTTATAATGTCTCAGTAAAGTTTTATCTCTACTCTAAGATTATTCACGAGTCCGTTGAACGATATATTTACACTTTTTACTTTTACTACGTCTCTTTTCACTTCAATAACACATTCAGATACTATTGCGTTGATTTATTTTCGTATTTCCCACTCTATTTGCTCTTTCAGTCTCTATAATGCTCGGTTTAACGCTATGACTATTATTTTTGCTTATTATGTAAATTGTTAGTTTACGTCTCGCGGTTTCATTTGAGTTCCCAAGGGAGTTGATGTTTTCCCGGAGAAAATACTTAGCTTGTATCATACGGGAATAATGTAGCTTGCTCTCAGTGTAAGAATTTTTGTAATTGAATGAAGTACTCATTTGATTACAAAAAAATCTTCCGAGATTTGCTCTTTACCTCGTAATTATACTAGTATAGGTAGATACATCACTAACTCCTGCATTACAGTTTCAGCCGCTTTTGCGATCTTATGTTTTATTATGAGAAAAATTTATATAAATAATGTTACCTAGTTTTGAAAGAAAAAGCGTATTACAAGGTAGTTCATTATATTGAAGATAAAAATGTATGGATATAGCTACTCTCTGCACAGTGCACCTCTAATTTTCTTGTTTTAGTTGTAAGTACCTAATTATTGTTATTTTCTATTTTTGTAGTCTTGTTATTTCTTTTTTTTTTGTTTTGTTTTTGAATGTTACCTATAATAAGTATTTTGTAATTGTTAAATATAAAATAATGTAAAATTGAAATTATAAAATAGCCAAAAAATCAGAATAGATAAAATTTATATAAAAAATTATTGAATAAAAAATTTAAAAAATGTAACCTTGCTGACTTTCTTGCCGGTTCTTCTCAGTTGAAGGCTTACTTCCGAACCGGTTGTAGCTTCAGTAACTTTAAATTTGACCTTCATAAGTGCCCTCCGACGGCCTAGACTGAATAAATGATTTTAAATTTTATGAAATCAGACGAGCTCAAACACGATGGTAGTTTCTTCCGACTTCATCATCAGATCAGCTGTACGATACCATAACATTGCATTGTCAACGAACTTATGTAGGTACTTACAGTAAGTAAATGAAAAAGACATACGATGCAATAAAAATAGTTTTCTTTTTATACCACTTTTACTTTTAGCCCATCTTATGGTAAGTGGCCACTATCGCCTATGGACATTTGCAACACGAGGGACATTACCATTGCGTTGTCGACCCTGTGACGTGAAGTTTTTTAGTCTCGTGTGCCTCTAATTTCACCGGCCCCTTACCTTTCTAACCGAAACACAGTAATACCAGTACACTACTGCATTACTGAGTACTTACAATAATAGACATCATAAATGTATTCTATTATATGTTACTAATATTATAAATGCGAAAGTTAGTGAGTATGGATGTCTGTTACTCTTTCAAGCAATAACTACCGAACGGATTTGGATAAAGCTTGCCATATAGATAGAGTATGTCCTGGAATAACATATAGGCTACTGTTTATCCCCGGGAACATGTAACATGTAAAACCGCGGGGGACAGCTAGTGTAACAATATACCTCAAACGATAACCATCCATAATTTCTAATTAATGTAATGACAGAAGGTCGAAATTGTCTTGAAGCCAATTCACTTTCCACTGCGCCCTTAGTCCCGCCATCTAGTTATCTTCATCCATAAAGTTTCTGAAAAAGAAAAACAACATGAGTTTATTTTTACAATTAACTGTAATAATATGTCGTAGGACCACGTTTTATTTCTGAAGTAACGCTCGTAAGCTTCCATGGGCTATATGAATCACGTATCATTGTGATGGTTTATTTACAGACTAGATACCGTCGCGCGGTTTCGCCCACGTTCCACGATCTTATGTATTGCGGGATTATAACATAGTCTGTCCCTTGGGAATAGCGTTGTTTTCTATCTTTGGATATTATTATATCTGAACTTATAAATTTTGCCTTTGTTATAATTACTAGATGCTATCCCGCTGTTTTACCCGCTTTTCCGAAGAATTTTATGTATTTTAGTATCTGGAATAACTTGGAAACTAAAATGTACCTTTCAAATAGTGAAATCGTTTTTCATATTGCTGCAGTGGTCCCGAAGATACCCTTCACATATAAACATTCCTACTTATAAAATCCGCTCTCTCCCTTTGTAATATTTACTATTAGTGTGGATTAGTGTAGATATAGGTGTGGCGAAGATTATTAGGGGCTTATGGCTAAGTAACCCTAGCCATTCCCGTAGGCGCGTATGGGAAGTAAACAGATTCGCAATCGAACTAGTTAGGCCAGAGAACGGAACCAGGATCTGAGCTTTTAGTTGGGCCCATATCCAGAATTTCCAGATTCAATCCAGGATTTTCCCAGATTCTGTTGGACAGAAAACTAAAACTAAGCCTTACTTAAATCTATGAACCTCTTACCTCAGGGAACAGGGTGTAATGGGGGGCAAAGTAGGAAACATTCCTCACCCTGACTTATAACAAAAACGAACTATAAATTCACATAAAAAATAATAATTAAAAAACAAATTGAGCGAGAAAGAGCCTTTCCTTCTTATCGTAAAGCTTGAAAGAGTGAGTAAGATTTCTGTCTTCCTGTTTTACAAAAATGCCCTCATAAAAGCGTAAGTCAACAATCGATGCCTAATAAAATTAAACGCGTAGCGCCCCGATTACCGTCACCCAAAATGATCATAGGCGCATATAAATATGTCGCTTACAAAATACAGGAAAATAAATGCAAATACATTTGTTTTCGCTGATCTAAATCATAATAATGTCAAAGATGGCGCCGGCCCCCCGCACGTGCGCGCGCGCAGCCGTCCCGCAACGCGTAAATAAAATTGTGACAAATGTCGAATTACAAGAAGTGTGCGCAAACACAATTATTTATAGAGCATTTCGTGTACTTGAAATGTTTGTAGCGTACGTAATAAAAATATTTGAGTATTCATGATTTCAGCCTTCCTGAACTATTGGTTCAATTATCAACTAAAGATATGTAATAAAGTCATAATAATATGAAATGAAATATTTATTCAAATAGGCCTTTACCGGTTTGGACGGTTGGTTTTACTGAGAAGAGCCGGCAATAAACTCAGCAATTACCCTTTTCAAAATAAGATTTTGTACATAGAGCTGTGTCTTGCTGGAGCGAGCGCTACATTGGGTGTATGCATTGTCGTCATTAAAATAATCGTTTATGTTGTCGAAAGCTATGGCTAAAAATATGGTGATACAATTCGTCCAAGGAAGTATTTAGGAATGAGAAGGGAGATCCTTACGGTACTAGACATTTGAATTAAAAATATTAGTACTACCTCTATAACCAACGCGTCAAATATCCCTCAATCGAAAAACGACAATTCTGTCGTAGCATTACTTCTTCGATTCTTTCAAATATTTTTTTTGCGTGTTTTTTAGACAATAAATATGTAAAACAAACCTTATATGGACCATACACCGTATATAATCGAATGAAACATTAGCTTTAAACCCCGTGGGACAATGAGTGCCAATTGCCCAAGCAATGACCAATATGATCCTCATCTATGACAAGCTGACAAGCAAATATCTAGCTTATGGCAAGGGTTCAGAATCACATTAACAAAATTAGTAAGATAACCATACAAGTCAAGCTGGTTACTAAAAAGTGCCTTCACCGAAGAGGATATACACAGCAAACCTTCTGTTTGATCCTTCCGTAAGTTTTCTTGTTTTATGCTATTTTCTTTCTCTTTTGTTACCGTCTCTGTTAAAAACATAACTTAAATGAAATGAAATTAAATGAAATGAAATATTTTGAAATTAAATTAAATATTTTATTTCGCTAGAAATGTCGTACAGATTGGTGGTATTTCAAAATAAGGTCAACACATTTCGCTATAGAATAGCATGCAAAATTACAAATTTAAATAGATTTAAAAAAAATGTCATAGAATTATGTGTCTTAGTATTATTATGTTATGTATTTTCGATAAACTTATGTTCAACACTATGAAGCTCTCTCTCGCTAATTTCTTCGGACCCACGCTGTCACGAACTAACAAAACATTTACACGCCAGACCCGGATGCGTTCCAACGACAGGCAAACAATTTCTTAAACCAATGAAAAAAAAAGTGATACACACAAATTTGTACGTAAAATGGCAAAATTGCAAATTAACATTCGTGCCAGTAATGGCCAATCAATATGGTGTTCGCTTTACTTTTATAGACAACAATTCGATTGTGTTTAATTAAAAACACTTAACTGTACATCCACAGCGAAACACTGGTTGTTTTATTAAATTAAATAAATACCATTTTTATTTATTACTTGGTTTTGTTCGCGGCTTTGCTTGATTGATCTTGACTGTGTACCAAAGAGACTTTTTTTTTTTTTAATTTCATACGGGATTGCGATTTAGACTTGTCGCATCACCCGCCCTTGCAATTACTTCTCTAGTATTATTAGGTTTTTTCTGTAATATTCGCTAAGCGTTCTTTCTGAGAATTTTATTCTTGCTCGGCTCCTAAGGGTCGTAACGTAACGTTAAATATCCAATAACCTTCAAAAATAGGGCTATCAAATTCAAACTTTTCAAATCCAACTGGTAGTTCAATAGAGCGCGTTCAAGCAACAAAACAAACACTTCACTTTTATATTAGTTTAGCTATACCCCGCCGTTTTACCCAGGTTCCCTAGGGATACTACATTTTCCCGGGATAAAAAGCCTATGTGCTATTCCAGATTATTATCCACCTCTGTGCAGAGTTTCATCCAGATTCGTTCAACTGTTTTGGCGTGACTGTATACAAACATCCATGCATTCAAATATTCGCATTTATATTAGTACAGATTGTTGGTGTTATTTAGTAAAAGCTTTGCGATTGGTCGCGGTCCAGTCGTGCTGTACACACGCAATTCGCGAAATAATAAAAGTCAATTATAACACACATCTTGAGAGCGTATTTATGGTGCCTTACCCCATAAAATAACAGATCGTTAGACGTGTAACAGATCCGTTAATGCAATTTCTTAAACGCCGGCTTCAATTGCGAACGTGTTAGATTTTATTAAGCTTTAGGTGCAACGACTTAGAATGTAGATAAAATTATATCGGTTCCTAATTGTGTGTTTCGATAAATGATTTATGGATCAGTTGGAACAGTAAATTGGGATTGAAGCAAGTTTTTACTTGGTTAATGCTTTCACCCAGGTTTTCTAATTAATATTTATATATAGGGATATGTGTTTTAAAGAAGCTTCCTACTGTTTAATTGATAGACAGACAGACAGGTAAAAATAAAAAAAATGGTAATTTATAATTAGGCATCGTGTAAATAGCAGTTTTCATATATTTTGGCACATATATTCTGAAATCACAGACAAACACTTCTATTTTATTTACTGGTATTTATCCTACTTTATATTATAAATGCGAAAGTTTATAAGAATGGATGGATCCTTGTTACTCTTTCACGGATTTAGATGAAACTAGGCACATAGAACATGCACTAGAATAACATATGTGATACTTTTTATTCCGGACAAACGTAGCATCGTTTGGGAGCGCGCATGAATCCACGGGGCGCAGCTTGTACCTACAGCTAATACAGTAGCGAAAATTTGTGAGAATGATGTACCTTTGTTTGTTACTCTTACAAGCAAAAACTATCGAACGATTTTTTATAAAACTAGAACCATCAATATATTACAACCTGCATTAACACATAGAATACTTTTATGCCGGAAAAATGACAGAAACGAGGGTAAAACCGCGGGGCATAGCTAGTATCAAAAGTCAAAAGCGAGCAATTACACTTGGTCGATGACTTGCCCACCTAAAGGGCGAGTAAGCAATAAATATGATGTCTAAGTTGTACGAAGTAGTGGCAAAGTTCCCATAAAGGGTAATGAAAAATCCCCACAGTGATACCGACACTCGGCTGCACGTGGGTCGAGGGGCGACGTCGCCACCTCGCGTGCGCCACCTTAATTGCTGAACTTGCTACCGGCGTGTTTTACGCACTGTGCTGCATTTCAATTGGCGAGCTACTTGCTAAACGATTTGCCATGTCTATTTTCATAATTTAGTAGCAGTGATGTATACCCCATTCATTTTTGGGGTGTCGTATATGACGGCCTAAGAGTATACCGATAGTGTAAAGTTCACGTGGTCATTTTGTTGACCAGCATTCCCGAAGAGCCTATATAAAAACTATCAAATCTTTTGTGATATGTTAAGATCGCATCGGATGGTGCTTAGCAGCTCCCAGCTCTACAGGTATTGATGCAGATGATGATGATTCGGGCGTCCTATTTGCTTGTATCGGTCAGATGATTCACTTACTCCAATATTTAGGCTTTACATTTACGGTTGTCATTTTCTGTTTAGTTACATCATCCTCTTTTCATAAAATGGCTTAAATTCCGTGCAATCAAATCTGAAGTTTAAAATAAAACTATTTGTGTGGCTAAGGTAGTTTAGGTAGCAACAGGTTTCAAATGCATTTAAAATATCTTAAATAATTTTGAAATTGAAAAAAGTTTAACGATCGGAAGAAATCACATATCTTCTTGTTCCATTCGAAAACTTATCCACTGAAATAAAAATTAGTTTAAGACTACTGGTTCAACTGATTTCATTGCTCTTTCAAGCGAATAGTGTGTATGGAGCAAGTAACTTGATCGGTGTAAAGCCAGCATCACGAACAGTGCGTGAGTTCGGTACTCGGCTAAGTTTGATGTACGAAATTGTGGGATTGTGTGAAATAGATACAAGTCTCACCTTGCTAACTTGGGGTTGCCGTTTGGAATTGAAAATATAACTCCCATATTATTATATTATCAATGCTTTGAAACAACTTGGCTTCTTTATTTCTTTCCCCTTTGTGGTCAATACTCAGAAAGTGAAACGTGTGTAGTTAATATTCATGGCCATATTTGGTGAAAATACAGTAGGTAGTTCTCGGTTCAGCTTTACTATTTTTACTTAACTTTTGGTGAAGGAAACCACGATACGGTTAAAGGGTAGGTATTCACATTGATTTACCCCCTTACCCTTTTAAACGGAACACAGTAATACAAGTGCACTACTGCTTCACGGCGGAAATGGGTAAGGTGTACAAAGAGTTCTACTATTTGTTATTTTGACGATAACGCCCCCTGTTGATAGATCAGCGGTTAGAAACAAGAGCAAAAGAATTTAGCATGAGCTAAAATATGGTCCGCGAAAGACTTGAAACATTTTTTCCTTCTTAAATAATTTTCTCCTTTGTAAATGCAGACAACATCTTAATTAGACAAATTTAACAAATCATCATAAGTAGATATGTACGACTAAATAACTTATTTAATGTGATTCCGTACATAACAAAAGATACTCTATTATACAGGTTTATAGATATAATTTTAACATGGCACATAACGACTACATTGTCTACGGAAATTGTGCCAACTAGGAAAATAAACTGGCAACATTAATTATAGGATTAGAAATGACAGAATATTGCGGTTTAGATATATTTACGGTTTTGCTGCTTAGTTTTTAAATGATTTCGAAATTTCATATAGTACGTTATACATATTCATTGAATAATAACTATTGTTAATTTTGTGAATGATTTCTGTAAATAATTTATATTAGAAGCCATGAAAAGCTTAATAGATAGCTATAATTGATAAACACGAAGTATGGCTTAGGCCTTTAAGCTATTAAAATTCAGGTTCAAAAATCACGCTTTAACTGAGAAGGGTAAGATAGATCATAATGTTCTTGTTATCTATTCTAATAATATTATAAAGAGGAAAGATTTGTATGTAAGTATGTTTGTTACTCTTTCACGCGAAAACTACTAGACGGGTATGGATAAACCTTGGCACATAGATAGAGCATATCCTGGAATAACATATAGGCTACTCTTTATCATGGGAAATTGTGATATCCCTCGGGAACGCGGGTCATTTTATATTATTTTCATCTGAAATATTACGAGACACCAGAATATAGTATTATATACTCGTATAATATTACCTTGTTGAGTCTCTTTTCGCTTCTTCTCAGCTTAAATCTGACTACTAGACCGGTGCTTAGGGTTCTTCAGTCAAAGCAAAATTATAATATTGACTTTGACTAAGATTTTTAATTGATTTGCAGTCCCTCGCGGCTTCACCCGTGTTCCCTCGGATGTTACGTTTTAAAATATATGTGTTATATTATAAGTTATAAACTCTCTACGTGTCAAGTTTCATTCAAATCCGTTGAGTAGTTTTTGCGTGAAAGAGAAGCAAATATCCACCCGTCCAACGTCACAAACTTTCGCATTTATAATATTAGTAGGTAAAGACAATATATTAAAAAATATCCCATGTACTATTATATAGTATAAATAAGTTTATGTAAATTAAATAGGTGATTCTGAAAAAGACATTTATAAAACAGTAACAACCATAGACAATTAGGTACATTTGTTACTAAGCAGACCGTAACTCAGTAAAATTATCAGGCGATCAAGTCGAAATAGACACATTATACAGTACGTAATACTAGCAACACCGAAAACGTTCGGTAATTTTGATGACTGGCAATTATTCGGCGGAAATAAAGTCTATACCACTATTGCGTGCACCAACATTCACGCGAAGACTCGACATCACACCAAACTATAAATACCTCAACCATAGCCCGCTGTGTTCTCCAACAATAAACGTGGCCATTAAACAAAGTGGTAATGTAAAGCGGACGATGTGATAAACTGGAGTTATTTAACGTTTTTCGGTACCAGTTCACTGATAATAAAGGTTAGTTTTGACAGGAGGACAGGTGTTAAATTTATATGAGTTGGAGGGTAGTTTTGAGCGTGTTTATGTCTTCGGTACGATTGTATCGCTTGTTAAGTACTGAAGCGACGCCGCAGTTGTTTCACGGAGTTCTAGATCTTTTTATGGGGTTCGTAAAGGTTTTTTTGTGTAGAAAATTCCATTTGTTTCGTTAATGCGGGGACGATATGTTGAAGTTTCATTATTGGTGTGATTTATTTGGTATAGAAACGCCAGGTCGTCCTAGAGGTAAGTTTTGGTACGGTAAACTAAAGGTGTTGAATTCTAATAGGTATTTTTGACAGCCATAAATGTCACAGAAAAATCACCTTTATTCCTCTATAGATAAGTTTCACCTATTGATCCAACGGTCAATTATATGATTATGGTGATGTACCTTGTCATGACGACATAGGGTTCATTTTAATATGACACTTAGATGTCAAAAATGACTATTGGAACTCGACAACTTTAGTGTGCTATGATGTCCGTTTTGGCGTTAGTACGCTCATGAAGTTTCATAATAATTAACATCAGGGTTTGAAAGGACAATTTCTGTACTTTATTGTAATGTCGTGTATGCCGCCATTTTAGTTATAGCCCGAACCTCTCATACGATAGTTATTACCTTCCATGAAGAAATAAGACTTGATTTTAATAAAAATTACGTCATTAAAGCTTAATATTTCGCAAACGGATCCCCTAAAACTCTAAAAATGGTTTAAACGTTGACCCTAAATGATTATAAAAAGCAAGTTTATAAGAAAAACTCTAACGATAATTGATTATAGCAAAAATATCTTGTCTCTTACTAATAATATCAATTCGAACGTTTGTGTGTATATTGTTTACCTTTTTAATTTGCATGAAATTTGCCACACTAGATAGTATACAATGCGTTTCGGATTGACATATTCGTTACTTTTTATAACCGAAATACATAGGATCCCTCGGGAACTCGGGTCAACTGCGGTCCCAAGTAGTCAAAACGTTGGTCAATCAAATAGCGCCAACCATCGATTAACCATACCATTTTCCGTTCAAAAACTACAACATCAGTTATTAACATGTCTTCACTACATCTCCATAACTTATTCTCAGCCCAAACATTCAAAAATAGACCACTCCAATGTTCATATAGATGGCAACACTGAAAGAAAAATCCGAAATACGGAAACGTCGCCCGTTTCTATTTCCAAAAACGCATTCACATACAAACATACAACCACTTGGAGGTGAACGCACTCTCATTAAAGGGCCGACTGATTTTAAACCAAACGACATACCTACTGCTGGTTTTACAAGGTGACAGATGGTTGTGTAGTTCGTACAGCGTTCGATGTATGCGTTCGTGAGTGTCGCATTACATTAAGCGAAGGCGGCCCTTCTTATTTTTATTTTGTCAAATTGTAACTGAAATAAAACTGGAGTGTCTAATAAAAATACCGTTGGTACTCTGTTATTGCGTACGAGAATAGCCGGCGTCCCCTCCGAAGGGATATGTGATCTGACGCACTTGCTATGAGAAAACTGTTCAAATCAGCGAGAATTGTGCTACTGAATAATTGGCGAAATGGACCTATTGGACCGGTTAGTCTACAAAACAAAGTATACATTATATCAAAGGTCCACTAGGCTTAATATTCATTGAACCAAAATAATAAATGGATTAATCATAATTCGTCTTAAATAAAAAATTTGTCAGGATACATTCGGATTTGGAGACGTTCTTCCATCTATACTGTTATATAATATATATTTTATTATATGTAAAATCATGCTTTTTCAGGAAAGAAAACAAAACCTTACCTAAATATAAATGTTCATCTAAATTCTTAAAATTGTTAAATATGTACATTTAAATTTAAATATAAGGCATTGCTCACAAAATAGATTAGATATAGTACAATAGTTTGTTTCCCATATGCAGTTTTAATGCGTGCCGTGGTGAAAAAGTGTAAAACCTTCCTATTTAACTCAAAAGCTGGGGTTTTTGCCGATCTATAACATTAAAATTTAAAACAAAATTATACAATACTTTCCCCTTACCTTCTACCTCGGGGATTTCTGTCCTTCGGTTTCTTACCGGTCTCCGTAGTGCCCGAGACCAGGAGAACACATTTGCTAGCGGCATTTCCTCGCCATGTCACTTACCTGTAGTTTTGAAGCTTTTTGTAAGATTGGCCAAGGTTTACCTTTCCACAGTCTCTACAGCGCTCTTATGAACTATGGTGGCTTGGTCGAGGACTGCTTGTTCTAGTATCCGCAGCTGACCAAATGGTTTGGCCCAAATCTCTTATAATACCAAATACAACGAAAGGACAAAAATCATGAAATTATGACACATGGAGTGTTTCTTACGCAGACAGAGAGTCCGTCCAACGGCTAATCCACCTAACACTTTTTTTTTCATCCGTGCTCTAGTACTTGTAATGTTTCACGTGCAGGGCGGGTGCCGCCCAGCGCGTGGGAAGAATCCGTGGGCCGCAAATAATCGCGTATCTATCTACCGAACTTTTATCACCTTGTGTCCACTTCAGCTTTATTTATCTATTGTTGATTGAATTTAACATTAATACAATGTTGGAGGTGCCTTGTCATGGGTGTCGAATGAAAGGGTTTGCCAAGAGGAATATATGACGTCCATTTTATTCGTTTTCGTACCCACCTTGAGGAAACGGTGATGATAGATAAGTTGGTAGTGATGTCGATGTTGAGATTTTTGTGCAGGAAACCATAGTATGGTGGAAGTATGACTGGTTGCTACCCTAAAGTTGAAAATCTATCGCCAAACACCTGTTGGTGTGTTATATCGGCTGCATTTGAGAGCCAGATCTCTTTTGGACTCTGTATATAATTACTTATTACGGTGACATTGTGTTCAAATACAAGCTTGTATATTTATTTCCCACTAAGAGGTGGCGGTTGAAAAAAACTCTGTGGAATCCTTTGTATTAATATGTAGTGCACTGAAATTCAAAGGGGTAAGGTCAAACGACACTAGCTCGAAGCGGCCTCTATCTCTTTCGCTAACTATGCAATCACCTGAGAGGTCCGCTCTCCGAGGTCTAGTAGCCCCACGACCCAACGAAGCTTGTATTACCTGAATAAGGGGGTAGGCAGACGATGACATCCGACTGTTAAAAAATAACAAATACATTCCTATAAGATATTTTGCAACTCAAATAATTCAGTAAAAAGTGTTTTAAAACTCAAGTTTAAAATATACTTCACTCGCTTTCCCAAGGGATATTTCATTTTCCGGGGATAAAAAGTACCCGATATCTTATTACAAGCTATGCTCTATCTATGCGCCAAGAATCATCCAAATCCTTTCGGTTGTTTTTACGTGAAAGAGTAACAAACATACATACATCCATCCTAACAAATTTTAGCATTTACAATACAGACTAGTTGTCCACGCGGCTTCACACGCCCGAGGGATTTTACTATTTCCCGAGATAAAAAGTATAGTATAAGACCTATATGCTATTCCAGACTATAACCTCCCTTACCGAATTTCCCATATTAACATGCCGAGTAAAAACATCCAAACACCATTGCATTTATAAAAGTAGTAAAATTAGTGAAATGGGATATATTCAGTTTCGATGAAGGTACATAACATATTAAAAATGTTTAAAAGGAAGTTCAATGTCCAACAAATAAGTCACATGAATGAAAATGCTCATGGATATCTAATTATAATATTGTAAGCACCGTCCGAACAGCAGGGACACATCAAACCAGATAAGTATAATATCTCGTCCGAACATAGAACTGTACAAATGTCTCCGACTACGGTGAGGTTCAACGACACGTCCACACATCTATTTCAGAGCGTTAATAATTATATACAGCAAAAGGAATGACTGTCTCTACGTGTGTACTTGTGAATGAAACGTAGGTACTTTCAGTTTGGATGATTGTTTAGTTGTTTACACGTGGGACTTAGCAACTTCACGTCTGAGGGTCGACGACGCATTGGCGATGCTGGTATTGCAAATGTCCGTAGGTAATAGTGACCACATACCATCAGGTGAAACGACTGTCTGTTTCTGGGTTTTGTGATACTAAAAATACTTTTAAGATTGGAGGGTCTGTGACATTACAGACACATGAGCCTAAACAACTTCACGTCTCAGTGTCGACAATCCATTGGTGGTGTGGCAAATGTCCAAATCGGTGGTTTTCACTTACGATCTGGTGAACCGACTGCCTCTTTACTTATTGGCTATTTGATATTAAAAATGCTATAAAGATTGGAGGTAAATATCCTGGGTCCCAACACCTGATCCTAAACTAGACACAGTTACTATGGAAGCTGGATAACTGTTATAGGCATAATATCTTGAACAAAGGTAGAAACATATTATGCATTAAAATTAAATATAATCTGTATACAGATAATATTAGATTGATCATAAAAGGAACAGATCTATTACCATTTATTTGCACCCAACCCTTGGCTTATCAATTAGGTAATAGTATATATTATTTTCTATTAACAGCTATTAACATAAAAAAGCGAGAGACATGCAATAGAGCATGTAAACTGGCGTTACCTTATCTATACTTATTAATATTATAAAGAGAGATTGCGATTTTGTGAGTTTGTATGCGGTAGGTAATATTAGGAATCTTGGAACATATTTAAACAGTTCCTTCAACATTTGAAAGGAAATAAGGTATGCTATAATACATACATTAGATCCATCGGGAACGCCGGTGAAACCGCGCCACAGGAGTGCTAGTTCAAATTGAAAAAAAAAGCAAACTGTCACACGCAATCAAAGTATGCTGGAAAAACCCAGCTTCTCGGAAATTTAATAAAATATCATCTTACATATTAACGTACTTATAGAGAAGTCAATTTGCGCAATCCTACGCGAATTATTGTAAGACTCAATCGGCAAGGTGATAGTTTGTCTCAGCATTTAACATTGATTGGGCGCACCGCCAGCGCTTTAACAAAAAGCACGATTTTGTCCACTCCCTGCGACACAGTTATTATTTGATTTGACGTTTGTTTCTTACGCAAACGTTACTATGAAAATTATTTCGTCCAATATCCATGCATACTGAATAGTTGGCGCGCTGGCACACCGCCAAATAAAATAAAAAGTGTAATAACAATTTCTGTTATTAATTTCTCAGTTCGTTTATTGATGAGCTATGAACTTCATTTTAATAGGGAATTTGATGTTCATTTAAGGAACATGAGTAAGCCAAAAATCATTACGTTTTATAGTGACATCATAAATCATGCCAATGACCAATAAAATTACGTTCGATATAAAAACCCTACAATATTTACAAAACGTATGTTACTAGCGCCATCTGTAACAATTGTTGGGAAACTTGACACATTGGTAAGCTAGCGCCACCTATACGGGAAGGCGGTAAACGACAAATATATGAACCTTTGATAGTAACCATTATGAAGTTGTATTTTGTTGTTTTATATCTGACATAGAGGGCGCTATTACTAAAATATTTCCAAACCCCATAACTCGGCAAATAGTTTGAGGTTCTTACAGTATATTGTTAAAATACTAAAAATAAAAATTATAAAATAGAAATATATAAAATTATATAATAAAAAAAAATACACTTCTTATTCGGCAACTATATTTTTTTTCTTCCGAAACTCAATGATAGAACGAACAAATTGAAATTGAAAGAATTTGATTTTTTATTTAAAACTACTTAAATGCAAAAAACCTTTGACTCCTTATTAATATAGAATATATCACAATGAATTCATAAAACAATATAAGCTGCCAGACATATCAATGTCGAGTTAGGCGGAACCATTGGCTTTACAAATCTAAGCATTATTACCAACATATTTAAAACAATCCGTTACAGCAATATCAACCATATTAACTTGTTATAAGAACGGTGATTAATGCACAAATAAAGTTGTCGAAATTAATTCTGGCAATGAGAAAATTGTCATTGATATCTGAGGATATTGCTGCGAGTAAAGTACATTGCTTGTTTGAGGAATAAATTAACATTCAATCACATCCTATAGAATAAGATTTAATAAAAAATTACGCCACGTCTGCGTATCAAACCCTTTCATTTGTTACCCGTTGTTACTTTCGCCATATTGGATTTAGAGATTTTTTTGAGTAGTACAGCTTTTATTGCAGAGATCCTCCGGGGAAGTACTACCCCCTTACCCATTTCCGCCGTGAAGCAGTAGTGCACTAGTAATACTGTTTCGGTTAGAAAGGTAAGGGGGCAGGTGAAATAAAGACACATGAGACTTAACAACTTCACGTCTTAGGGTCGACAACGCATTGGCGATGGCCCTAGTGTTATAAATATTCATAGGCAGGGGTGACCACTCACCCTCAGGTGGACCGTCTGCTTGTTCGTCAGCCCATGTGGTTTAAAAAAATAAAAAAGAAGACCTACTTACCTATTGTAAGTACCTACGCGTATATATTTTTTTTATAAAAATCCTGAGACATGAATTATTCACGGCCATCTGATCTCAAATTAAGTTGAGCTTGTACTGCTTGTACCTACCTATATTATAATTAGCTAGCAGATCTAGCAGAACAAACAGACAATATGTGCAATCAGTTCAAGTTGCCAAGAAATGTTTGTCCTGGGTGGGGATCGACTAGAGGCTTGGCAGTCAGGACCTCCAACTGCCATCCCGACCGTTTAGAGAGGGAACTGGTTTAAAATTTATTTGCAAGATTCCACACAAAGATAAAAAACATACAGGTGTATTAAAGTAGAATTTAGGTAGAAACTAATATAGTTAAGATCTTAATTGACTGTTAAGTTTATTCGCGAGTGACACAAGCTATGTTATACCCATAGAACATTTATACTCTCACGAGTTATACCGCAGGTCGGTAACTAGAGTACTAGAAATAATAACAAAAAACTTCCTGATCATTATTTGTATTAACGAAGGTACCTTAGTTTTACTAAAACCTTATTCAACTTTACGACTTGACAACTCATATTAAGTTCAGATAATCTATCTAGAAATCCGTAAGTTGACATAAGACTTACACGTAAAATAAAAAGAAAATACATTTTATAGTAGGCACACGTATACATCTCCAAATGCCACAAAATCGCATTCTATTATTTACTGAATGAAACCAGAACACAAATTCAAATGCGATTGCAACCATGGAATTATCCAGTAACAGTTTTTAAGTTTTCTAACGACGTCTCACTTTGTGCTGGAGAATCCATCTGTCAAACATACCGAGTAGTGGATAGGTCGGTAATAATACACGTCGTCTTATGCATCATCGGTTGGTTTCGTGGTATGTGTTTAGTATTTTTAGCCCGCAGCAATCCCGTCCTCCCGCGCGTTACATGCACACACAAATTTTACAATCACAAAACAGTAAAATGTACTATTAGTGTAGTGAATTTAGTGTATAAGTGTTCAAATTATAATTGACATGTGTATTTTATGACGAAGGCTTTAATTAATACGCAATGGATCACTTTAGAAGGCGAGCTAAGCTCGGCAGAAGGCGGGTAAGTCGAAATCTTGAATCAATAATTTGAATTTTAAGGTTATATTTCGTGATGTTTCTTTTTAGCCCAATTAAATGAATATAAAATCCTAATTCATGTGTTAACAATAATTTTAAAAAAAACTTTCTTTTGGGTGACGTTTTAAACAATTTTCCTAGACGTAGCGACGGCGATTCGTCATACGTTTCAGTTCATGCGTAAATAGTTTGTAATGCTATGCGTTAAGGACGAAAATTCCTTGGCAAATTAAGTACGAGTGTTGTCAGTGGTTTATAAGCAAACGTACGTAGCTTTTCTTTTATATATGACGTCATTGACTGACACAAAGTCATCCGGCCTTGATGGCCTTTTGACGTTTAATAATCTCATAGGAAAATTAACTTTCATGGTATTGAAATGAGGTGCATCTAAAAGGAAATTGTATTATTAGCAGATATACTTATTATACTATATTGTGAAGTAATTAGGGCTCATTTTTCTATGACAAATTTAAAAAACAAATGACCGTCTGCGCGTGCCGCTACTTCAAAGTTGTCGAGATCTTATAGGCCCGTTTGACTAAGAGTGTTAAAGAAAAATAAACAGTAAGTTGTAATGATAAGGTTGATTAGTATCATCATCCAATTAACCATTGGATCAATAGATGAAACTTTTCCCTTAGGTAACAGAGATGATTTTTGTATAGCATTCTTGGCTGTCAAAACGGGCCTTCAACTCGACAACTTTAACATAAGTTTTCTTCACATTGGTATTATCACTACATAGCATAAAACAAAGTCACTTTCTCTGTCCCTATATATATATATTTTTATATATATTTATATATTTTTTTTATACTACATGGGCCGACAAACAAGCGGACGGTCCACCTGATGGTAAGTGGTCACCGCCGCCTATGGACATTTGCAACACTAGGGGCATCGCCAATGCTATATATCCCTATGTATGCTTAAATCTTTAAAACTACGCAACGGATTTTGATGCGGTTTTTTTTAATAGATAGAGTGATTGAAGAGGAAGGTTTTTATATATAATATACTAGCTGTCCCAATAGACGTTGTCCTGTCGAAATGAGTCCATAAAAAGGTTCCCTAAAAAATTAAACGTTGGTACTTTAAACACAGAATCTTTTGGAGTTAACAGATAATTGTGACTGTCAAATAATAACAGACAAATAATTAGCAATAAATTAAAATTGCGACTATAATTTGAGATTTAAACTATCCTATCTCTCAAGTTGGATCGAACTGCACATGGTGTGCGAATTTTATTATAATCGGTTAAGTGGTTTAGGAGTCCATTGAGGACAAACATTGTGACACGAGATTTATATATATTAAGATATGTGACATCACCACGGGAACGCGGGTAAAACCGCGGGGGACAGCTAGTGTATTTATAAAATACGTATACTTAGTATCTATATTATTAAACAAATATTTTTGTACCTAGATATTCATTATGTATAAAAAAATATTTATATAAGGTTCTTCTTTTCATCTTAAGTTAAATTTCATTTGAACAAACGCGATTTTCCAAAAAGAAAATGCCTAGTGAAGCCCACGTACAAAGAAATGTATGTTTTCAATGGAAATATCTTCATTTTGTAATAAATAAGAAAATTTGTAAAATCTATAATACTCGAAGGGTGTAGGATTTTAAACAAACATTTAAAATATGTCAACTTATAACAGCAAGGCTCGAGCACTACCGCAGACCGCAAACATCAGTATAGTTTTAACTTACTTCTTATATACTAATTATTTCTGTTTACTATATTAACACCCCAGGTCAGGGGTTCGATTACCATCTAGGACAAACATTTGTGGGCATGAACATCTGTTTGTTATGTGCCTGGGTATGTATTTAAGAATGTAGTATATTATTTAGTAAATAGATATCCGGTTGCCATACCGAACAACCTCAGCCCCTTTATTCAGCTAATACAAACTTCGTCGGCGAGCCGCTTCACGGAGGCCTCGGAGAGCTTATCTCTCACGTGATTAGTAGTATAAGCGTAGTTAGCGAAAGAGACAGCACGGAGGCCGCGACGAAACATCCTCGAGTTAGTGTCATTTTCCTAACAGAATCGAGCCCCTGCTTAGTTTGGGATCAGATATCCGTGTGTAAAAAATGTATCTTCTAAACACATGCGGAACCCACGACCTGCGGCGTGGTAACCAGGGTATTTAACCAACGCCAATTGGCCCGTCTCAGAGTGACCAAAGGCTGGGTGTAAGTAAATGAATGGATAAACACGTGCTTGTTACATTCCACTCTCATGAATGATGGTTGAGTCACGCCACGTACAAACCAGAGATCTTTCTGTATGCATTATTATCCTTTATATATCTCCCAAGGCCACTGCAAAGTTATTTAACAGAAGTTTGGTCCTCTTCAATAAATGATAACAGACCTCTTAGAGCAGAGTACGTCTGAAGTACTACCACCTTACCCATTTCCGCCGTGAAGCAGTAGTGCACTTGTATTACTGTGTCGGTTAGAATGGTGAGGGGCCCGGTGAAATTTCAGGCACATGAGACTTAACAACTTCGCGTTCAAGGTCGACAACGCATTGGCGATGTCTTTGTTTTTCCAAATATGATTATAGGTGACCACTTACCATCAGGTGGACCGTCTGCCTGTTTGTCGGTTTAATTGCCATTTGAAAACAGTGTCTCTGAATCTTCAACCCATACGAAAGCATCATCTTAGATTTTTTTTTAAATTAAAAATCAATTTTCAATCTTAATGAACCAAATCATGTAGTCATCAATTTTGAAAACCACTCAAGCCATTTTGAATCGTGTCCAGAGCTCATAAGACACTCGAGACTCCACAGAAGATGAGCTCAGACCTTGTCCAGTCAGTGGATATCAAGTGTAATAAGGTCGTAGTGCTAGCGGAATTTCCAAGGGCGTTTTAATTACGAACAAAAAAATATATAATAATATTTTATTTATTTCTTTCACAAAGGTTTCTTAATAACTAGATGGAACAGTAATAATAATACAGTTTCCAAATATGATGTCCTCTGTGAGAGACTGGTGTCTGTACTAGGAACTTGCCTGTATTTCAGGTTACGAGGCTCTCCCCTGGGACTAATACTGTTATATGTGACAAACATTTTATTAATTATTTAACCGTTAAATCTAAATCAAATACACTACAAATATACATCACTAACTTATGTACCTACATTTTTTTTTTGTTTCTTAAACTGTTCTTATCTTACCACCATAATTAAAAATACAAAAATAATCCTGGGACATTCAGACCGAACTGTCCCAGTACCTATATTTATTTATTTACTAGCTGTCCCCCGCGGTTTCACTCCCGTTTATCGATATTATATATAGCCTATAACCATCTAGTTTAGAGGTGATAGTGCGTCAAAGGAACCCCTTTTCCTTATATACAGAACCGTAGTAACGCTGTATATCATACACCAAAAAATAAAAAAAACATATATTAAAGTAGACAAGTATTAGGTAAAATAGGTAGTAATAGGTTCTGTTAAATAATCTGGTTCCCTGACATGACACGTTGTATATATGTATATACTGATATAGAGATACTTATTTACTAAGAATCGCTCCTCTTGTCAAATCGCTCTCACTGGGAACCTATAAAAGATGCAGTATTCAGTGTCATGATGTTGCGATTTGAAGTGTTGTAATGTTATGAACTAGCTTTTCCTCGCGGTTTTACTCGCATTCCCGAGGGATCTAACGTTTTCCCGGGACAAATATATCCTATGAGTTATTCCAAATGTTAAACCAATCGATTGCTGTGGTGTGTGTGTGTGGGTTTGTTAGTTTTTAGGTTTGAATGTAGGAGAAAATCACCGCAAATACTGATCTTATTTGAAAAATTATTTCATTGATAGAAAGCTACATTATTCTCGAGTATATATCACTCGACGGCTAAGCTTTGACCCTAGGAAAATAGTAATTTCCTCGAGAACGTAGGTGTAACTGCGGGACAGAAGCTAGTTGCAAATTAAATGGAAAGCCTCCTCGTCTGTCTTCTGACTCTAAAAATCATGTCTCAAACGATACAAACACGCCAGTTTCCATGCAGATGTCCATTAGCTTACCATTGCCGTGTCTGTATGCGTGAAACGGTTGTTCATCCGCAACCAACTGGTGATGGAATCCGCGGGGGAAAATCATGTCGAAAATGCGGAAATAGTACGCTCGCTGTAATGAGGTGCGATGCTTTTGATTTTGTATTTTTATTTTATTTAAAAGATGGTAAAAGGTTTTATTCTCAATAGGTATTCCAAAATTCTTATTTTTTGTATTAGTATCTATTAATTGTCGTTTTACCCCTGTTTACATATGTAAAATTGTTAATAACACTCGATTACTAATCAAGTAATATTTATTTGGATTATTTTTCTTTCGACAAGTATTTTATTAATAAAAATAAAAATTATAAAAAAATCATCGAGACACAATAATAAAATAAAATGGTATTTTACTGCTTTTTCTTTGCCTATTTTATCTATATAGAGATAGAAATAAATATATACCTATGAATTAATAACTTTGTTTATTAATTCTGAAACTCAGAAATTCTACAAGTATCCGGCAAGCATTTGTGTATCTATTTCGTATGTTTTCAAGTAAAATTTAAATGATAATTGCCAAGGAGAACCCCAAACATGGTCTTAAATCTAAATTGGGACCCATTTACCAAATTTACAGGGCGCTTATGACCGAATTCGCGGAAGTTACAGCGGGATCAAATGAGAAGAACCGGCAAGAAACTCAGCTTTTTTATGTAATTTTTTTTACAATATAAAATGTTACTGTGAAAGAAAGCTCGTGTAGGTGCTTGCTCTTTTTTCCTATCATAAAGTGATTTTACATGTTAGCAAAAACCGCACAGTTGTTCAGCGAACGCGCCACCTAGTGTGAACGTCTGCTTCAAATAGGTCAGCGACGTCGCCGGCGCGGCGGCCCACATCGATCCATTACACGCGCTTGCGCACAATAACACCACACAATTCCAACCCTAAACCTTCCCACATAAGGTTCATTCCGTCCTGTAGCTTTCGAGGAATTCAAAATACCGCATGTCAATTATTTCACGCCACAAACTCGACGCGTCCTGGCTCTTATCGCAACGGGTTAAAGTTGAATTTCATTGATGCTCACTTTGTTATGATCCTGCGGTTCATTGTACTCTTATTGCGGGGTGTTAAGGTTGGGTTTTGATTAATTATTCAGTTTTAATGTGGGATTTGGTTCGATTAAATATTTCCGCTAGTTTATTTTAGAAGGTACGTCGGGTACCTAGATATCATACGTACACTGGACATTTTTCAAAGAATATTACTCTATTAATAAGTATTATAAATGAGAAAGTTTGGATGTTTGAGACTCAATTGAATTATACATAAACGGCAAAAAATAATTAAGACATTTTTAATCAAAGAAATACATTACATATCTCCTAAACACTACGTGAATGCTAGTAATTCATAATTTTTAAGTTTTTTTTTTAACAATACATGTTCATTATTCTCCAAGCAATATACCGAGGTCATGGAGGTATGCGAGAGGTCTCAGTTCCAAAACCCTCATTCCATCAAAATATTTGAGGTCTCAACATAACACGTGGTAACCATTCACGAATTTCCGTCGTTTGAATCTTCTACCTTTCATAGTATGACACAAAGTCGCTTCCCATCGTCTAAACACTTAGATCTTTTAAACAACCCAACGGATTGATGCAGCATATTATAGTAGAGAAAAGGCGAAAACTCCAAATTACTAAATCTATACTTCTATACTAATATTATAAAGAGGAAAGATTTGTATGTAAGTATGTTTGTTACACTTTCACGCAAAAAACCTATCTAACGGATATGGATAAAACTTAGCACATAGATAGAGCATATCCTGGAATAACATATAGGCTGACGGGAAAATGTGATATCCCTCGGGAACGCGGGTAAACAATAAATATCCTGGGACAATCTTTACATACGGTCATCTGGTTCCAAACTAAGTAGAGCTTGTACTAAGGACACCAGACAACTGATATACTACTTCTTTTTTTTAAATACATACTTATATAGATATTTACACCCAGACACAGAACAAAGAGACACAAATGTTTGTCCAGGGTGGGAATCGAACCCGCGACTCGGATTGGCAATCAGAGTCGCTAACCACCAAGCCAACTAGCCTGTCGGAATGCATATTATAGTAGAAAATAGACGAGAGTTTTAAAGAATTACGATTATTTTAACTGCACGCGTTTGACAGTTCGCCCGTTGCAGAAAAATCAACCCTATTCTTTAAAAAATGAGGGCCATAGCCTTTAATCCAATGGTTTATTGTTTATTGATGCAAATGTACCTTATCATAGCCACATACGGTATATTTTTCTATAAATTTCTTTGCTGTCACAATGGACTTATATCATTGTGTCTTCCGAAGCAAGGAACAAGTTAGCGTAAGTTTTAGCCTTATTACAAGCTCTTGGCTCTCAAACTACGGTGTCAAATCCACTGCCTCGTAATTTATGTCTAAGAGGGCATCTAAAGACAGGAAGGTTTTAAATAGTATAGGATAATTTATAGGAAAGAATCCAATATCCTGGGACATTCTTCACACATGGCTTTCTGATCCCAAACTAAGCAGAGCTTGTACTAATGAAATGAAATATTTTTATTTAAATAGCCTTCACAGGCACTTATGAATTGTCAGACTCTAACACCGGTTCGGAAGGTTGCTTTTACTGAGAAGAGTACATACTTCTATGTACAGAATAAAGAGACATGTGAACTTCCAAATTTATTGTCCTGGACGGTAACCGAACTAACGAACTGGGTAGTCGTACCTAACCAACATACTAACTGGTTCGTCAAACTTCAAAGTTTTTACAATAATCTCTGAAGTAAAACAAAACAAAGACATATTTGTAACTGTCGGTTTGTTCGCTTATAGCTTTTAAACTACGCAATAGATTTTGATGCTGTTTATACCATTATTTAGAGACTGTATGCCGATGTTTATGTGTGTACCATTAAAATTGTCGCATTCAGGCAATGTTGTGGTCTTCATCATCATCATAACAGCCCAGGCATGTTCACTGTTCAACGTAGGCCTCCCCCTTGGATCTCCACCTCGAACGGTTTTGTGCCACCTGCATCCAGCGGCTTCCAGGGACATCTGGTGGTATGTCGTCCCACTCGGCGTTTTCCTGTATGTGGTCACCACTAGAGAACCTTTTTCCCCATCGGTTATCAGTTCCTCGAGCGATGTGACCTGCCCATTGCCACTTCAGCTGGCTGACTCTACGAACTATGTCTAAAGCCATTGTTTTTCTACGAATGTCCTCTCATGTTATACAAACTCTAAATGTATATTAATATAATTGTAATACATTATCAAAGGTCACTCAGAATTTGCGTTGGATGGATCTACTATCATGCCCACGCACTGTAGCGCGTTTACGAGGTGGCTACGGCACCGTGCCTCTACGGCCGCTACGAAATTGCTACAAATTTCGTAGCTTGCCGTTGGTCCTTTTCGAACTCACCTTAAAAAAAAAATTATAAAGTCATGAAAATTAAGTTCAAAATTGAACTGGCTTTTTGGTAGATATTAGAGTTACAAGGTCCGACATTCTATCATTAATTTTATTAAAATTAAATTGTGATCAATGGCATTTCTTGTAGTTTCAAAATGCTTGATTTGTGACAAATCTTGAGAAATATCTAACAAACAAAAATCACACAATATCTTTATTTATTTCTTATTTCGTTGACTAATAAAAACCGGCCAAGTGGGAGTTGGACATACACGCGATAGGGTCCGTAGGGTATCGTACAAGATTGAACACTACATAATGTTTACCTTTTTAATAACTATGTAAAACAAACCAAAAAGGAGCTTAAACAATAAGTGAAAATGCCAAAATACACAGTATTGGGATTTTATATTTATTTGTTGTTATAGCGGCTATAATTGTTCTGACTGTGTGATAATTTTAAGTGTCTTCCTACTTCAAAATATACTGCCATGTGACAGACGGACGGACGGACCATTTGGCTCCGTTTTTGTTTTCCTTTTTGGTTTGTTTTACATAGTTATTAAAAAGGTAAACATTATGTAGTGTTCAATCTTTTACGATACCCTACGGACCCTATCGCGTGGGCACCATTTGAGTACAGACCCCTAAAAATGAGGCCAGCTAGTGCACATATTAGAGGCCGTTTTAGGCCTAGTAACAATAACCTCCACGGATTTTTTTTTTTTTTTTTATGCCACTTGGGCCGACAAACAAGCAGACGGTCCACCTGATGGTAAGTGGTCACCGCCGCCTATGAACATTTGCAACACTAGGAGCATCGCCAATGCGTTGTCGACCCTGAGACGTGAAGTTGTTAAGTCTCATGTGCCTGTAATTTCACCGGCCCCCTTACCTTTCTAACCGAAACACAGTAATACAATTGCATTAATGCTTCACGGCGGAAATGGGTAAGGTGGTAGTACTTCCCCGGACGAACTCTGCACTAAGAGCTCTACTACTAATCCTTTCCTACATTACCATAGCAAAATCTTCATACATTCTGACTGCAAAACGCGCGGGTCGTCGGTTCGATTCCCACCCAGAACAAATGTTTGTATGCATGAACATGTCTGTTTGTTCTGTGTCTGTATGTAAATATCTATATAAGTATGTTTTTTAAAAGTAGTATATCAGTTACTTGGGGCTCGATTCTGTAAGGAAAATGACACTAACTCGAGGATCTTTCGACTACGCTAAAAACGTGAGAGATAAGCTCTCCGAGGCCTCCGTGAAGCGGCTCGCAACGAAGTTTGTATAAGCTGAATAAGGGGGCTGGTAGCCATAGTACAAGCAGTACACTCTGCTTAATTTGGGATCGGGTAACCATGTGTGAAGAATGTCCTGGGATATTTATTTACCATACATAAACTTTATGATTAATGCTATAAAGTGTTTAAATATGTTAACTGTTACAGTTATGAATGGTTGTTTGTCTATATGGTATGACGTCACAATGTTACAGATTTCTCCTTCCAAATTTCTATTTGTGGTTGTTTTGGTTAATTTTCATCATAAATCTTTGTGATTCATGTTATTGTTTCTGGTATATTGTCTTATCTCACTTATTATGATCTCTGACTCATGTTTTACATGAGTAACTATCCTCCGCTATTACGGTCGCATTCCCAAGGGATTTGAAATTTTCCCCGTATAAAAAGTATCCTATGTGTTATTCCAGGGCATGCTCTATTTATGTGCCAAGTTTCATACAAATCTGTTTGGTAGTTTTAGCGTGAAAGAGTAACAAACATTCATACATCGACTGTCACAAACTTTTGCATTTATTATATTAGTAAGAAGTAGCATAGGATAGGATGTGTGTGCATTTGTTACCACTTAACGCCGCTCGGTAACGGTTGGACAAATTTAGATGGAACTTGTCTCATAGATAGTGTAGTATTTACATCAAAAAATAGGATACTTGAAATATAGTGAAATCTTATGATCCCTCTGAAACGTATGTTAATCTAGTAAAGCTATATAAATACGTTTTAGACTGAAATTAAGAAAAAAAATTGTATATACGAGTATAGGCTCTGTTGAGTTTGGGATCAGATGGCTGTGTATAAAGAATGTCTAAGAATTTTAATTAATTTTGTTCACCAAATACACGAAAACTAGTACTGTGTCTGTTTGTTACCTTCTCACCACTAAAGTGTTATACCGATCTTGATGAAATTCCGCACACACATAGCCTATGAAACAGAGTATCATATACATTAACACTACATGCAATAATAAAAGTACCACAAATCACTTTAAACAAAACATCAAAAATTCTCCACCGCCAAAACTGTCAATAAACCATAAACATTACGCGTCAAAGGTAACAGCCCAACGGGTCCCCATTCAACTGTATTGTCAACGCTCAACCCCCCAATCGCTCCTTTATCATGACCCAGTTGTCGCTATTCTCTCAGTCGGGTACTAGAGGCCGTGCGTGCGCAACTCATTCACCCGCGCGAGGGTAGCGGGGGGGCTCGCTCGGCTGCACTCGGGTTTACTCGCCTTTATTCGCCCGTGGCCGCCGTCCCGGCCGCCGCGCTCATATGTGGTCACCACGGCCGACCACGACGCGATCCCCCTGGTGGTCCAGAGCGGCCACCAGCTACCACCATGCCGTAGTATGATGGGATACAACAACGGCAATGGATACAACAAATTGTTCACACAGGTGCGCGCGCAGTGTTGTGTTGTGTTTTATTGTTTTTAAACAATATTGTGTTCTTTTATATATTGTGGTGTGTTAACAAAGTGCTTTTATCCGTATTAGAGAATTAACAATATGTTAATTTGTTTTGTTTGGTATCCAATGCGACAAACAAGTAGCGTATTTTATAACCTGTGATATTGTTGGGAGCCATAGCAACTGGCAAGTGGTCGTCAACAGAAAGCTCTATAAGCTTTGAGAGCTTTTACCGTACTGTTATTTTATGATGGGATATCGAGGGGAAGTTAAGCTATTAAAGTTTTCTTAGTTAACAACTTTGCCCCGTGGTTTAATCCGTGTTCCCGAGGAAAGGTATTCTATCTCTTTATCTTATAAATATTTTTTGTGGGAAATTTCAAAGAAATACTTTTAGTCGTTTATACGTGATTAACTGACAAATATCTTGGTATGCAAAACTTTTCCGTATTTGAATGAAGTCTTTTACAGACTGTAAACTATGTGAACTAGTATTTTTTTTTCTATCTCCATTCCATAGGTATCGCCAGATCTAAAGTAAGCCAGGTTTAAAACCTTAAAAAAATCAAACTTTTATTAAATTTCAAAATTAAAATTTCATTACAATTTACTGGTTAATGTTTGTCAACATTAAGTAACTACATGCTTTACCCGCGGTTTCATCCGTCTTCCCAGTATAAAAATAGTTACCCTTGAATATATTAAATAGCCTAAAGTATTATAGGATATACATTTTTATGCAAATCTCAGCCGTTTAATCTTGTACGGATATTAAACATTCAGAAAACCGAGTTCCTTCTACATTTATAATTTAGGAGTTACTGTTTGTCACGATTAAGTAACTCCTCTTTAATACATGATTTACCCCCGGTTACATTCGCGCTCTCTACTGAGAAGCATGTAATAGATCATAGTTAAAAAAAATTATACTTACAAGTATGTAGGCATGGCTTAAAGTCGTGAAAAGATATTAAACAGTCAGAGACACGAGTTCCTTACGCATTTAAAATTTTGGTTCGTTTTCTCTTGTTAGTTCTTAAAGCCTCGTTTAGACAGCTAAAATTGTCATAGAAGAATTAACTTTACTGGTTTATGATAGAGTTCATTTTTATTATTAAACAATTAGCCGTTGCTTCAATAGATGAACCGTATTTGTAAAGTACTAAAGTACATTTTTCACTGTCATTACATTAGTTACACATCATAATGTACTTATTAATTTGACACCAGTTTCTCGATTTTGTATTTTTATAATTTTGAAGTATTTTGATCGAATTTTCATTAGAAACAACAACATGTGCTGACAACACGCTTCTGTCAGTTCTGAGTTGTTTACATTGCATGGAAAAAGCAATCATACGTCACTATTTTCCGATGAAAAACTAATACTTTCGTTTGAAAAGTTTTTAAAAGCCCGTCAGTCATTATGGGGAATAAACATTTTATGAAAATTTGACAAGCAAGTGATTGTAAATAAACACTAGTCCCTCAATTCAGCTAATACTTTGTTGGCGAGTGAGCGCAACGAGGTCTCGGAGAGCTTACCTCTCACGTGATTTCGTAGTTAGTGAAAGAGAAAGAGAAAGGAGGCCGCGACGAACTTCCTCGAGCTAGTGTAATTTTCTTTACAGAATCGAGCCCCAGCCCCTCTTATTCAGCTAATACAAATTTCGTCGGCGCACCAGCGCAACGAGATCTCGGAGAGCTTAACTCTCACGTGATTTCGTAGATAGTGAAAGAGACAGACCATAGAGGACGCGACAAAACATCGTCGAGCTAGTGTCATTTTCCTTACAGAATCGAAGCCCAGATTCGCTTTAGATAACTAAAATGGAGAATCTATTATTTTTCAACTGTCGTTGGGCTTCAAATAGTTTTTGATATAAATAAATATCCTGGTACATTTACACACGGCCATCTGATTCTAAACTAAGCAGAGCTTGTACTATGGCAACCAGATAGCTGATATACTACATATACTACTTTTTATTCATGCACAGAAATATTGATGGGTGGGAATCGAACGAAGCTAAATACAGACTTAGAATTTAAAAATGTATGTATTTTTATATCGCCTACTAGGTAGTGGATGCATTTGTTCCCGTTTTCTTAGTCCCAAAGGAAATATGCGAGTTCCGTTGTAGTTGACCTTAGGGGATGGTTGGACGATAAATTGTATTTACCATAAACTAGTGCACGCCTCGCGTTTCTCCCGTTTTTTTATAACTAGTTAATATTTTATAAATCAATAACTTTTCAATCTAATGACTTATTTTAAATTGATATATAAATCTTGGTCATGCAATGGCATCAGCGAATGCATATGTTGAGATAACTTAACGCTTATTATCCACGAACGGGTAGGTAGAGGTCTCAGTAACGAGACCCACATTCCACCGGAAATATAAGTAGACCGGTTGTCCCAGCGTGGCATGTAAGCATTGTTGCCGTCTCTTGGCCACTAAACCAATCTCCAATTATTGGTAATCATTTCTAAAGAAATCTTGCCCGGGGAATCAAACCCAGGGCTACCACTCGACCACTGTAATACATACACTTCTAACTTTCACCGGCATTCACGAGGTAATATTAAGTTACGATTAGCGCTCAGCGGTATCTACGACCATAGCTTATGCTGAGATAGGTGCCTTTTTGGCCTCACATAGTGTCTATACTGTATGATTCTGTTGTTATTGCTATGTTGTATCTGTGTGTAATTTGTGATGTCAATGAAATTGTCTATGTTGATGCTGTGTGAGTCCAAAATAAATATTTTCTTTCTTTCTCTTTCTTTGTAGTCGTACGTTAGGCCTAATATTTTCTTAATGATGTTTTTAAATCTTAAGATTCACAAATTATACCTATGATTTAAAGTTTTGCTTTTGACTGTATTCAAGATACTAAACGAGGTATCCATAGCTTGAAAACTTATTGATTGATTCCCTTTGTAGCTGGCTCCGGACCCCGTCAAACAAAAGCCAGTTTTATAGACTTGAAAAATAGCAAATTCAATTTATGGACGTTTTACTGCCCCACGTGTGTCGGGCCCGTTATGTGTACAGTCTCCTACATGAGTAGAGAACAGATACCAATACACTAATCTATCAATAAAATACTGATTTTTTGTAATCATGTGTTTAATATACAAATCACTTGAAATTTTTCTCTCTGACACCCAGAACAAACATTTGTGTCCATGACATCGTCTGTTTGTTTTGTGTCTAAATGTTAATATCTATATATCTAATACCTTTAAACGAGCAATTCTTGTATATATATAATCTGAATCTCGGAAACGGCTCCAACGATTTTCATGAAATTTAGTATGCGGGGGTTTCGGGGGCGATAAATCGATCTAGCTAGGTTTCATTTTTAGAAAACGTTGTTCAATCCGTGTTTACAGGCACTGAAAATCTGCTACAATGTCATTAGAATAAGAAGGTAAAAGATTCTCAAGTTCCTTCTTTTGTGAGAAAAGCTATTAATTAACCTTGATTAACGCATTTAATTCGTATCTAGGTATATATGACAGAGTTTATTAAAAAAATAAAATATGGCAGTAGTTACATTAGTAAAGAAACCCCGAGCAAAGCTCGGTCATCCAGGTACTAAGTAATTATGTATTGAGAAAAATACTATATATTGTACTAGCTGTCCCCCGCAGTTTCACCCGCGTTCCCAAGGGATGTCACGTATAATACATATAAACCTTCCTCTTGAATCACTCTATCTATTGCTGAAAACTGGATTAAAATCCGTTGCGGAGCTTAAAAGATATAAGCGTACATACAGCGGGAGCGACTTTGTTTTATACTATGTAATATGTTGAGTAGTAGTGTGTAGTGACCTTACCCATTTCTGCCGTGAAGCAGTAGTGCACTTGTATTACTGTGTTCCGGTTAGAAAGGTAAGGGGGCCGGTGAAATTACAGGCACATGAGACTTAACAACTTCACGTCTCAGGGTCGAGTACGCATTGGCGATGCCCTTAGTGTTGCATATGTCCATAGGCGGCGGTGACCACTTTATTTTATTTATTTTACCACTTACCATCAGATGGACCGTCCGCTTGTTGTGGTATAAAAAAAATATTAAAAAGATATCACTTATCTGGTTTCCAAAGTACCTCTTTCATATTTCGAATCAGATGGTCGTGTGATGATATCTCTCTTCTGGGATAAACTGTGAGGTTTGGGCGATAATGGTCGTGAAAGAGAAGGGATGATGTGTTCAGCTACTTACATTGCCGACTGTACCATAGGTATCCAATCGTTACTCTGGTCTCGGGTCCATTTTAAATAGAAATAGACAAATGCAAACACATTACTACTATCGGTGTGTACGTCATCACTCGAGTGCGTTTGTTTGATCTGTAGACGTTAAAAAAAACAACAGTGTATCAAATGGATGATCTAGAGCAGGGCTGTCTAAACCTAGTATGATCCCATCTATTAATACAAAGTTTTTGTCAAGTTTTCAACAAATTCTTACATTATCAGACGATAGCTGTCCCCCGCGGTTTTACCCGCGTGCCCGTGGTATGTTACATGTATTATACATAAAATCCTTCCTCTTCAATCACTCTATCTATTAAAAAAAGGCATCAAAATCCGTTGCGTAGTTTTAAAGATTTAAGCATACATAGGATATAGGGACAGAGAAAGCGACTTTGTTTTATACTATGTAGTGATAGTTCCGCTGATATTATAAATGTGAAAATTCACATCCTCACAGAATGGATGTATGGATGTACGCACGTTTGTTACTCTTTCACACAAAAACTACCTACGGATTTGAATCAGTTGAAGGCTGAATTCCGAACCGGTGGTGGTTTCAGTAAGTTTGACCAAAAATGAATGAATACTTTTGAATATGAATTTGATGAATCGTGGCACATATGTAAAAAATGCACTGGAATAATAAATAGTAAATTTAGATACCGGAAAAATTTTACACCCCGCCGGAACGCGACTGAAAAAGAAAGGGACAGCTAGTCCTTCTATCCTACTTCACTACATAGCATAAAACAAAGTCGCTTTCTCTGTCCCTTTATCCCTATGTATGCTTAAATCTTTAAAACTACGCAACGGAATTTGATGCGGTTTTTTTTAATAGGTAGAGCGATTGAAGAGGAAGGTTTTTATGTATAATACATGTGACATTCCACGGGAACGCGGGTAAAACCGCGGGGGACAGCTAGTATCATATAAAGTCATCAGGTTCATCTATAGATCCAACGGTTAATTGAATGATGAACTTTATCGTAACTCCATATGACACATTTTTCTAACACTCTGAGCTGTCAAAACGGTCCTTGATCTCGATAACCATAGTTCTTAATTGATAACTAGCCCTCCCCCGCAGTTTTACCCGGGTTCCCGAGGGATATCACATTTTCCCGGGATAAAAAGTAGCCTACATGTTATTCCAGGATATGTTCTATCTGTGTGCTAAGTTTCATCCATATCCGTTTAGTAGATTTTGCGTGAAAGAGTAACAAACATACTTACAAATCTTTTCTCTTTATAATATTATTAGTATTAGTATAGATAGCTGTCCCCCGCGGTTTTACCCGTATTCCCGAGGGATGTTACATGTACATATTATACAAATACACATATGTATATCAAAAAACCGCATCAAAATCCGTTGCGTAGTTTTTAAGATCAAAGCATACATAGGGACAGACAGACTGGAAGGGACTTTGTTTTATTTATACTATGTAGTGATTTTACTCATTTGCAGTTCTTTGAATATCAGCTCTATTAATATTAGTTATTATATAGTGTGCTTCTGACAACCCTAATCAAGATAATTATACAGGAAATGTTTCTGAATGGATCTCATCCAGTCACGGCAGCTTGTGTAGTACCACGGTAGTGGTGTGATACTAGACTGACTCGCTAAAGGATTTCTGAATCGGAAACAGAGAGAAAACAGAGACACACATGTGTGTCTGGGTGTAAATATATGTATCTATTCTAACAACCGACCCGCATTACCCGGTTTTATAACATAGCCTATGTCACTCGCGAATTGTGTAACTTTCTATCAATAATAGATTTTTTAAATACTGTGGTTCCTAAGATTTCTCTCCACACAAACTAACTCACAAAATTAGCAATAGTTAAAGTTAATAATATTTAATAATTAATAATAGTTAAAGTAAATGTATATTTTCTAAAATAGTAGGCATATCAATTATCTGGTTTCCATAGTACAAGCACTGCTTAGTTTGGGATCAACTGGCCATGTAAATAGATATATCCCAGGATATTTGGTAGAAATTAGTTAGCTACCCATTAGTTAGTTTACCTAAATAGAATACAACAGTCACAGTTGCTGTTTTTTTGTGCTCAAAGTTTTTTGAAACATTTTATCCCACTATTATCAAGAGAATTTATTACGACAGGTTTATATATATACATTCAAATTAAGGTATATTATCTCCTTTAAGCGAAGCCGGGGCGGGTGGCTAGTACTTATACAAAGCAGTATGTAACAGTAAAATAGCAAATTTAATTCAAAACCCATTCATAATGCGTGATTCAGTCACAAAACAAATTCTCGTTTTAAGTGAAATTATTAAACAGAGACAAGAGACTACCTATACTCTTCTAGCTGTAGGTAACGTATTTTCGGACGTTCCTGTTACGAGCATTAGGGTCTGAAATGAGCCTCCCCTTAAGGCTTTCCCGCAGCGTAACGACATGGGGTTCTTCCAAAAATGCGCGTAAAGACCTCTGGAAGGTCGGCGGCATATGCTATTGCAGATGTACTCGAGAAACAGCAGTTAGAAAGGTAAGGGGCCAAAATTACAGGGCACTAGATACAGTTTCGCGGTTTCACACACATTCCTGTAGAATCTAATGTATAAATAAATAAATATCCCATGACATTCTTTACACACGGCCATCTAATCAAGCGCAGACAAGCAGAGCTTTTAATATGGAAACGAAATAACTGATTTACTACTTCCAAATAAATACTTACAACATGTTCATGCACATAAATGTTTTCCATGGGTGTGAATCGATCCCACGACATGCGATCGCTAATTAAGCCAACTGGCCCGTGTTCTAAGATTATGAGATATAGCCTAAGTTACTTCCAGATAAAGAAGCTTCTAATAGAGAATGAATCATAAAAATCGGTCCAGTAATTTTGACCTTATTCAATTCAAAGGAATATCCAAATATTTTCTCCTAAAAATAGGTAGTAATATGGATTGATACTTAACTTCATGTTTTAGGATCGACAACGATTGGCGATACCCCTGCTATTGATGTTCATTGTACATTAAAATGGCGGCGTTTTACTCGCTTTCTTTTTATGATGTAAAATTCACAAAGCAAAACTCAACCGGACAATCATTTAGGTGAAAAGTCAGATAACGGATCCCTCATTAGTTAGTAAGTAATATAGTAGGAACATGAATATTAGACTACCTACATCTTAGAGTATAATTGGCGTTTAAAACGTATGTGTAAACGTATTTGTTGACCTTAGTCGGTTAGAGACCAGGAGATCAAGGGATCGATTACCGGATCGTGCAAGGTAATATTAACGTTTAGTAAAGTGCCCAAGAGACTTTTAAGACTTAAAATATCGGTAGAATGTGGGCATCAGTCATAATACTGAGACATCTGTTTACCTTTTCATGGATAATTGGTGTGAGGATACCTCAGTTAAATATTTTTTTAATTCAAATCCTACATAAACTATTCGTCAATTATATATTATGTAAAAGTAATTACGTACCGCGTTGCTCAACGATTGTTCTGAAATTGTAATTTGTTTGGAAACCTTGGGCTCGGGAAGTTATTGCGCAACGCCGTTGCATCATTGCTAAATGAAGGAAGGTAAACAAAGTAAATTTACCTGACTATGTAACCGTCAAGTCAGGACCAGAAGTCGATGACTGTATCCAGATTTCCAAACGTGTGATGTTATTTTTCAATTTTGCATGTTCAACGGCTATTGTTATCCCTACTTCCCTACTAATATTATAAATGTCGAATGTAAGTTTGGTTTGTTATGCTTTCACGCGAAAATTACTTAACCGATCATCATGAAACTTTGTACAAATATTCTTGGTATTAGAAGTAACATAGGATACTTTTTGTGTCGGGAAAATGTTACATCCCTCGGGATCGCGGGTGAAACCGCGGGGGACAGCTAGTCTTTTTTTATAAGTTATAATTACAAACTAACATAAAAAACGAATGTTTTATTATATAGTTCAGTAACAACCGCCTGACTGTTGAAAATATAGAGAATAAAAAAGAAATTAAGTTGTCTAAACTCTAAACTGATATTATAAAGAGGTCAATTTTGTAAGTTTTGAGGTAATCACCAAAAATCTCATCCGATTTAAAAAAATAACGTTTTTTTTTTTTATGCCACTTGGGCCGACAAACAAGCAGACGGTCCACCTGATGGTAAGTGGTCACCGCCGCCTATGGACATTTGCAACACTAGGAGCATCGCCAATGCGTTGTCGACCCTGAGACGTGAAGTTGTTAAGTCTCATGTGCCTGTAATTTCACCGGCCCCCTTACCTTTGTAACCGAAACACAGTAATACAATTGCACTACTGCTTCACGGCGGAAATGGGTAAGATGGTAGTACTTCCCCGGACGAACTCTGCACTAAGAGCTCTACTACTCTTTAAACTTTCACTGATCGAAAGCTACATTATTATCTGGTGATATAGACTATCGGGAACGTGGGTGAAACCGAGACGGAAGCTAGCTCAGAGCTACTTTTGACCTTTTACGATGTTCATCTAATTCTGGCGCTAGTCTATTTGACTGAAGTATGCGACGGTTTTTAGGGGTTTTGGAAATCTCAATGTGGTCATTGAAATTTAGGCACTTACTGTACCTTACTTTAATTAAAAGGGTAATCAGCGATTGCTTTTTTGTTTTGGGTAAGGTACAATAGAGATTGTGATTGACAAATAAAATCATTTTTTTTTTTTTTATTATATGTTAAGATTTTATGTTTTTGTAGTACGTTTAGCTTATCATGCTGTGTGTATACGCTCTTGGGTCTCAATCTAGACTAAATATTTTTGTTTCAATTTTACATTTACAGTGTAAACTCTTTATAACGTTATCCTTTATAACGATAAACTCCCTATAACGTTGAAGTGAGCCCATACATATTAAAAATTCTTGTTAATTTGGTTTTTTTTGTTCACTCCATATAACGATAACTCTCTATAACGATAAAAAATGCTCAGTCCCTTGAGTTTCGTTATAAAGAGTTTACACTGTATATTCGATTGTGATCTGTTGTATATGCCTATGAAATAAATAAAAAAAATCAGCTATTTATTTAATAAATAGTGTCAAATCGATCGTTTTGTATGAATGAGAAAAAATATGTTATATAAAATTGTGACGTCATAATTTTACAGCATCAAAGGTCTAGTCTTCGTGGTTAGATCGGTACCTAAAAACCATTTCTATATTATATAATATCTAAAAATGAATGTATGTACCTTATACTCTTTTTACTATTATTTCATAGCGATGAGAGAAGTGGGCTGTTCAAATGTTCTAAGTTAAAAAAAAAAACGTCACATAGCAACGCATGCCGGAAACAGCTAGTTAATTAAAAATTCAGATCATATTTGATGTATTCGTTTATGTTTATGATGTTCAATACACTAGTTAATGTTTGATTATTTATCTTGAATACGGAATTGTTCCCTATTGACGTATCTTCATTGATATCTTAATGAATTCATAATCAGATTATAACTAATATTATTGTCAGATAACTCTATTGTTGTTCCAAAAAAAGTTACCTTCGAAATTCTTCTCTTCTTCGAAAAAACAGCGGATAATTGTCGAAATGAATAAATTGTCTTAAACGCATTCATATATTTTACCAAATGTCGAATTTGACATTAATCGAAGACGCGAGAACCGAAGCTCAGCAAACGCATTAAAAAAAATTATAAACAAAAATGTCTAAAATCCGATAAAACTAACAGTTATCCAAACACAAATACTAATTACAACTCTAAATAGCTTGTTTGTCATGTAAACTCATAAAAGAAATTAGCAAAGCCTTGTAAAGCCATAAATAAAAATAATTCCAGTCCAAAAATAAGCATTGGACTCAATCCACAACTGAATGTGGCCCCAAAAACAAGGGCGTAAAATATGCAGGGTGGGGGATATCGAACGGTGGGGTGGGGGAGGTAGGGTGGAAATGACGTCATGCTTCGACCCGCCAGACTGCCGCCGAAACCTCTACGGCTCCAGTTCTACTCAGACCTTGATCAATCGCGCCACTATAAAGTACCTCTTACGGCCAAAAGCCTCGGTGCCGCTGCCGCCGTGAATGGGATTAAAAAAGAACACTCACTGTTCGTCTTTTGTTTTCTCCTTCTAAATTCAAAATGGTTTTGAAAATGTTTCACAAGTTTTTATATGCTCTTGAAAAGTGTGGCTAAGGTAAGCTACGTAGTTTTCATTTAGTTAGTTGCTTTTAGTTTTAGTTAGTTTATTAGGTGTAGTTAGAAGTATTTTAGTTATTGATTGTGTTACTTGGATTATGTGAATATGATAATTGTTAAAAGCATCGCTTACAAAATTGTTGAATTAATTATTTACTCATAATTTCTAAAATATCAAAGCGGAATTATATCTAGGAACTGACAATGCAATCATTATCTACAAGATATAAAGTATTTATGTATCTACACTTTTAAGTTACTTTTATTTGACGTTTTACTAAATCATTGATTTACGTGACGTTTCAGCTTTGGTTTCTTATTTTTTAATGATTTCTTAATTAATAATATGCGTTTTATATGTTAAATTGATATTCAAAGTGACAAAATAATTTTATTTTCTTCTCTATACCATGTTTTGATTAGTGATTTACTGAAATAAAATTTGCGATCAGATTATATGAAATTTCTTGCCGATTCTTCTCACTTTATGGCCGACTTGTACTGACCGTTAGTAATTTTAGTAGCCCTATAAACTGAATTTAAATTATTTAATGTTTTTAATATTTGAATGTTTTATATACTTTATGCAGGAATATCATGATATCATCATCATCATCATCATCATCAGCCTATCTCCGTCCACTGCTGGACATAGGCCTCACCTATGGCACGCCACTGAGCTCGATCTTCACATGATATAGTATATAATATATATAAATATGAGTATTTTATCTACCATATAAAATAAAATATGTCATTTAAAAAAAAATATATTGTAAATACCAAAACTAAAATGTCACGTGTTTAAACCTCACATACAGCATGTAATTTTTATAATTTCTTTAATTTATTTATTAGTTATTATTGTTATGTAATTACGAATTGTTCCCAGCATGCCTGTCTGATTTCTTGTCTGTCTGTGTGTGTTGTGCATTGCATGCAGTCGGCACGGGTCACCGTCGACAAATGACCAGCTACAAGCCCTTGGTAAGGACACCATGTATATTAAATTAATATTTTTTTGATTATTCATTTTATTCGTAGTTTTTGCATGATTGCTTTGATTGTGATTTAATTTTATTCATAACTTTTTTTTTTATTTTGTCTCAAGCAAATTTTGTCAGTTAGACTAAAAAAATATAGGAATGTAATAAGCTGAAGTTCGTTTTCAAAAGAGTGATTTCTGAGTTTCTTGCCGGCTCTTCTCAGTAAAAACCTCAGACTCTCTGAAAATCAGACTATTTATAAGTACTTGTGAAGGCCTATTTGAATAAATCTATATATCTAAGCAAAATGGGGTTCCTTTGACGCACCATCACATCAAAACGACTGAACATATCGGGATGGGACTGCTACCATTCGACGCGGAATTTTTCCTAGATGAATATAGGCTAATAATATGATATCGAAAATGTGGGTGATACCGCGGGGGCAGCTAGTATATATTATTATCACATTTCATTGTCTAGGTAGTAATAATATCGTGATTATCTCAAGTTAACAAACTAATGTTTTAAAAGATCCGTTTCATAGCTAAAAATTTCATAGAAAAATCATCTCTATTGCTTCGTGATAAGGTTCATGTATTGATCCAATGGTTAATTGTATGATGGACCTTTTTATAACGCCATATGGTTTATTTTCCTTTAAAACTTTTAGCTGTCAAAATAGGGGCATCAGATCTGGACAACTTTAATAGATATTATTTAATCATTCATTATCGATGTAACCTTTTCAATGTTATTAAAATAGCTCTTATGTAACTAGAAATAAAGTCTTTTAAATTAATTAATTCCTAGGTAGCGGAGAACGTTGCATGTTGGTTTTACAACAAAGATGTTTTTTTTTATTACGGGATTAATAAATACATTACATTATTCTCGACCTTTGTAGCCTTTATCAGTCCGCATGTAACACTCCACGTACCAAAGAATCCATGTCATTGCTACTTTAAAAGTATGATGTCTTTATTTCGTTAGTGTTTTCAATGTGGTATGCATTGCGATAGGTTTGCCTTTTGACGTTTAAGAATGTTTTAGAAAAATCAGCTTTATTCTCTCCGTCATAAGGTTCATTAACAACAACACACAATTAACCATTGGTATCAATAGATGGACCTTATTTCGAGAGTCTTAAAGTAGATTTTTCTATGATATTTTTTTTATATTTGACATACTATAATGAGTTTTATTTAGCATGCAATTTTAAACTGCCTCACGCCGCAGGATTTTTGAAATAAATTATGAATTAGGTCACGATACATCACATTTTAACAGACTTCCAAAAAAAGAAGTGGTTTTGCAATGTTTTTATGTAAACATACATCCAAACAAAAAACATTCTATTTCACATCTCATATTTTCGCCAATAATGAACCGACATTGAAAAACATTTATTTTATTGGAACGATGTTTTATGCAATATCTGTACTTATTCCGATCTCTACACGATTTTTCTATTTTTACTAATATTATAAAGAGAGAGTGAATTTTGTGACTTTGCATGGGAAAGGCAAACACCAAAACCACGGCACCTTTGAACAAATACCTAAAACATAAATAAAATTAAGTCCTTTCTATATTACACTATATAACACAACCGCAAAAAACAAATGTAAAATTAAAGATTCTCAAAATGTTCCATGGCACCCATGGGCAATGATCTCGATTGATGATAGGTGGAAAACTATTTTTAAAATATGCAAGGTACAGCGAGAATGACTAACTAGACCAGGAAACGTTTTGGAAGTTTCAGCAATATTCAATTTCAGGAAAGTGACGTCAGAGTGACTGGCCACTTTCCTCGTGACATTTTCCCAACTTAGCGAGGTATTAAAGAGGTTGAATATTTTGTAAACATGTCGATATTGCTCCATGTTCAAAAATCTTCTTGGTCCAGTCCTCCAACCATCATCTAGTCACGCACAGTCAAACTATCGTCCAAATCTTCTTCTTCGTTTATCTTCTATTCTTCTTCTATCTTTTTATATAAAAGCAGTAAAAAAAAAACTAAAAAGACCATTTTAAAAAACATGCTAATCTCTGAAGCTGCTAGGCGAATTTTTATAGGGTTAATACAGGAAACTAGAACTCAGCTTGGGACAATATATTATAAAATCGGGTTACGAAAAATACCAAACAGAAAATCACCGCAAAACATCCACAGATTAAAGAAACGGGAAGGCAATACGGTTATGACCTATATAATTAACATTTTTCATACAAAAAGCAGGAAACACATTCATAGAGGAAATACAAATGTTCCGCAATAAAAAATAAATTCTAACATGAAAAGAAAAGGATTGCATTTTCTCTCATTCATCTAGCATAAATTATTGCTTCTAAAATTTTTTGAAATGGTTAAATATTTTGTTCAACCTTCCTATAGAAGAGAGAAGGACTCTCTGTCATGAGAATCGATTCTATGAAACAATGCTCTAACGAAAGTTGTGTAGAATTGAAGGCTACACTGAACTTTGTAGTTGAAAAAATGTTATTCCATACAAGTTTCCAAATGCAAATGTAAGTTTGTAATAACATTTTTTTTATGTGAAATAATGCATATCATCATCATCATCATCATCAGCCTATCTCCGTCCACTGCTGGACATAGGCCTCTCCTATGGCACGCCACAATAAATAACGCATATAGTTAATATTAATTCTACAAATTATCGATTTTCGGATTTTATCTTTTACTTGCTAAGACGCTTCTTCTCATAAAATTTTATGTCAACGGGAAGTACCTTATAGGTTTTGTTGTACCGTGTTTTGTGGCAGCTACCAATAAGTGCTTACCACATAGTAACTTATCGTGGTTAGATTGTGGTCAAACACAACATGTGTTCTTGATCCATCTTTCGTTTTTTGACTCTTGGCTCATTAATATGAAACGAATAGTTCACGTATGTCTCGACTGAAGTCACCATATATTATCTGAGAGTAATGGCGCCATACAAGCTCTCAGCATAGCTTAACGTCTGTAATATTCCAATAACTGGCGTCCTAGTTAGTAGCTATTAAAAGAAGGAAGCAATACTTAGCGATGACGCCATTATACGTGATAGCTGCACAAACGACATTATCTGGAAATAAAATTAGTTTGCGAAGTTAAGTAGAGCTGAAAAAAGTAGTATATGTAGTATGTCAGTTGTCTGGTTTCCATATTGCAAGTTCTGCTTATTTTGGGATCAGATGGCTATTTGTAAAAGTATGTCCCAGGATATTTACTTATTTATCTTTCTACAAATCCAACTTTTGAGGCAACGCGTCATTGGATGGATGATCGTTCAATCTTCAACAAATCAAAGGGTATAATAGATTTTGCAGCAGAGATTGCGATTCTGCGCGCGCAAGTCTCGATTCGTGCCAAAATAGCTGTTCTACTTATGGGCTTACATTGTACATTTTGTTTGTAGCTCTAGGCGTATCTTTAGAAGCATCGTTAACTATATTGTTGATGGACACGGCGAAAGTAAACAACGATTTATAATAAGGGGCTATTTGATCGGAGTTTCCAATGTAGTTCTTATTTTTGTCAAGAGATGGCGGTGTTAATATTTCAGGCATTTTTTATACTATGATTTCAAGTCTCCTGTAATTGCTATGGAAGGTTGATGTGTGTATTACCACTCAGGTAAAGCCGGGATGGGTCGCTAGTATTGTATACTTTTAATAACCATTTAATCTTCTTATATACTATTTTGTTTCGTTATATAAATATGAATTATATATTTGAATCATAAAAAAACCAATTATACTTATTATAAATTCGAAAATTTGTGAGGTCATATAAAGATTATGTGTACTTTTGTTACTCTTTCAATTTTCTTTCACTTTCTTTTTAGACTTTCGTAAAATCGACTAACCGGATTTTAATGAGACTTGGCGCATAGATAGTTTATAACCTGGATTAACACATAGGATACTTCTTATACCAGGAAAATGTAATTTCCCTCGGGAACGCGTACAACTAGTATTTTATATTAGTCTTACAAAAAATCCATAAATAAACAGCGTTAAAGATATATGTATAAAATGTCAAATAAACTGTATTTATCACCGACTGATGCCAATTATATCAAATGATACAAACATAATATGTAATATTTACATCCATTTAATTCAGCAAAAACATTTATATTAAATGAGGCGTGATTTATTGATGATACCTAATAATCCATCGCATATATCAAGTTAATTATGTTCTCAAGTAGCAGTTATCTTCATGAAATCTCAGAAATGATTCAAACTTACACTAACGATGTCTTTTTTATGAAGGCCTTAAAATGTCACTTTGTTTTTCTTGTGCTCAATCTGTCGAAGAATAATAAATAACGCAATTTAAAAATAGAAAAAAAACCTAATCTCTATTAAATCTAATATTAAGGAATCACAAGGCTCAGCTCATAACATCGAGCTGATCATGCGCGGAAAGATGTTAAAGTATAAAAATGCAACCATCATCAGCCTATCTCCGCCCACTGCTCGACATAGGCCTCACCTATGGCACGCCTCTGATGCAACATATGCGTTACTATCTCAGAATAATTTAGCATAAAATCTTTAAAGAGTACAGACTAAGAGTCCGAAGAAAATGTACAAATAAAAAAGAAAAGTAAAAAAGAATATCCCCAAAGAGGTAGGCATAAAATGCATATTCATCGAAGATATTTAAATCCTACATTAATTGTCTCCATCTTTCCACCATATTATTAATCACAAGTTACAGATAGTAATTTCTAACAAAAAAACAACAATTATATCTTTGTCTGACTTAGGAGTCGGTCCCTGTTTGCTTTCTTTCCATTCCGTGCATAATATATTTCAAATGATTTGGGAGATTTATAAATGACTGACTGATGCAAAACCTTTTTGGAAATGGGTTTGTTGACCACTCGCAGGTTCCTCTCTTTCACTGACTACTGCGCTCTGTGATGCCATATCATATCTTAATGGCCTTAAGTGTCCAATGTCTCCAATAAGTTAAGGATGAGCCGGACAACCCTACAGCTGTTGGAACACACTTTGCAGGTGACACCCAAGCGGGTACTAGAAAGTACCCTACTACTACTGTGCTATGGCTTCCTGACGATGTTTTCCTTCACGGATAGCTCAAGTTCGCTATAGAATACGAGCCTAAGACTTCCGTCACGGCATTCGACGTCGCTACCAACTGAGCTTTATTTCTTTCACATGTTTGCGTCTTACGACAACTTACAAATAAGTCAGGTGTCAGTAAGTAAAAGTCACTACCACCCAGCTAATGGCTTTCTTTCTCAACACTTCCAGGGCTCAGCAGATTCAAACTATTCGCAACCATCGTCGGAACTGTCGCTGGACGAAGACAAAGAGGCGCTGCGCCTCGAGAAGGAAGCGCAGGCACTCTTGCAGCTCGACAAGGCACGGGTATGTAGCATCTTAGCGTTTTACTATCTTACTCCTAATAATATTATAAATGCGAAAGTTTGTGCGGACGGATGTATAGATGTACCAACCGAATGGATTTGGATGAAACTGACCTGAATAGCATATAGGCAATATAGCCTTACCTTTATTCAGAAATGTTTGAATGATTTTTTTTTCCTACATACCTACAGGTATACTGCATAAATGTATTATTCTTGAATGAGATTTATAACAATTAACTGTTACAGAAAATAATTCCCCGATAAGCTTCTATTTATCGAATATGGTTTCTTAAATGATTTGTAATGTTTTGCGGGGCAAACCAATAACCAAAATAGTTTTGATGGTGATCTTTATCGTGAAAATATTTTTTTTTTACAACAGATATGACAAATATATTGCCGAGAGAGGACGTGGGTTCAAATCCTACTGAACTTAAGCTTTCGGTAAAGAAAAACATAGTGAGATAACCGAGGCATGACCGTAGGGTTCTATACAGTACCCGCCTGGCCCTCAACCCTCAAGTTGAAAACCTGTCACCTCTCTTCTATTTAGCTATGTGTGCATGTGAGGCATGGTGAAATTGTGGTCACACACCAGCATATACCTTCAGAACTATCTGGTTACGGCGTGATCGCCGTAACTATAATATACTGATGTATATTCCAGCAATTGCACCTGAAGTGCCTTCTAGGTATGGTTACTAGCTCCGGCCACATCATCACTTACCATTCTAACATTGTGGTCAATCGCAAACCTATACCAACAGCTTTTTCTCGTTATGACGTTACGTGAGTTTCGGCAGGTGCACTTGGCCTTTAGGTCTGCTTACCACTTTCATATAAAGATTTCAATCAAACATCCTCACTCTACATGATCTTCTCTCGCTTCCAGACGAAACCCGTGGCGTTTGCAGTACGCACGAATGTGTCATACAACGGCACGCTCGACGATGACTCGCCCGTGCACGGCAGCGCCATCTCCTTCGAAGTGCGGGACTTTCTGCACATCAAGGTAATTTACCGTTGTCTATACCTAGTCAGTTATAAAGTAAGAGGGACGCCTTCAGGTTTATTCAAAGAAGAGAACGTTTCTCGTGATGCCGCCATCTCCCCCCGTAAAAACGGCCTGAACCTTAATATAATCTAATAATCATATCGCGTGAGTCTCAGCGCTTGCCTTACGTACCTACTGCTCATCTCGAATTGCCCGCGTCATTGTGTATAGCAGTTGCAGTTGGTTGTGACATCGAATACAATGACTATAGCCATGAGTTCGAATCTTACAATGAGCTGGAGCTTTTGCTGATGGAAAACAGAATAAACTATTAAACCATAGCAAGGCCTGGCTACGACCCTCAAGTTTAAAATCAGTCGCCAAGCACCTGTTGGTGTGTTCCAATAGGAAAGCAGATCCAGTTCCCACCTTAGGCCCCATCATAACTAACCATGTTGAGATTGTGGTCAGACAGAAGCCACTACAGTGTTAAAAATAATAATTAGTTACAGTGGAATCAAATTTGTTTATAATTGCTTGGATCATTACGAAAGTATCCACAGCAGTATCAGTCCCTTGCACGGCCCGAAAATTTGATAACATCGTCTAGAAAGAGCGATAATATGGTCCTTACTCCTATTACATACGGTGCACTTTGTGCAGTATTGTATCCAAGGCAGTGCGTAGATACATGTGTCTCAGTCATTTACCCACCAACACAGTCTACCAAAGCTTACGAAAGCAACTTTTACAAATATGATACAATGCTTGAAGAATGGTAGTTCTATGGTGAAAGAGACTACTAGGACGTTGCTGCAATATCGATACAATTGAAATTTGTATTAAGCAAGTAAATTGGTCGGTACAAAGAGGACCGTTTGCCAGCATTAGTAAGGAAGCAGGCCGTTGTAAGCAATAGGGCAGTGTATTGATTTGTCAAATCAACAACTTTTTATTAAATGTCAAAACGATTGCATATCCATATTGTTCATGCATGCAATCGTTTTGTATGAAATACCACAACAAAAACTATATTCTTTGTAACCATCATATTAATTAATTATTTTTATCGTATTTAATGTATCCTCTTATTTTTTAATGTTCAGAACACTAAGATTACACAAACAACACGTCTGTGGTGCCAGTGCGTCGACTCAGTGACAGCGGGTCTAATACTTCCTGAGGATGCTTCATATAAAAGCGAAAGACGTGTCGATTTCCTGTTGAGTTTCCTTATTCGGGATTTGACAGAGAAGGAGATCCAGCGGAATTAGTTGCTAGATATTTGTTTTTGTATAATCTTACAATGGATTTCCGCAAGGTCACATCTGAGTCAATAAGTTATTTCAGAACACTAGTAAGTGTTAGATACCCTGTGAGCTCATCTACAGCTTATAGCCTGATCTAAAAAAAAATTATGAAAGTGTTAGATAATAATTTATCTTGAATACAGGATAGTTCCCTATTAGCAAAGATTGATAAGTACGACCTAGTATTGTATAACAGAGCTTATTTACTAGATAAATACAGTAATATCTATGTGTATCCTCCATCTTCCAGGAGAAGTATGACAACAACTGGTGGATCGGGCGGCTCGTGAAAGAGGGCGCGGACGTGGGGTTCATCCCGTCGCCGGTGAAGTTGGAGAGCGTGCGCGCGGGGCTTGCGGCGCGGCGTTGCCCACGGCCCGCGTCCGCGCTGCCCCACGCCCACGCGCCCCACACCCACGCGCCCCACGCGGCCCACGCGCCCGAGCTCTCCCGAGGTAGCACCCCTCCCACGCCCGGTACGTCACGCCACGCCACTACATCCGACCACCACCGCTACACCGGCTCTGTGCTCATGCGGAACGAGCTCAAGACAAACGATCGATTTATTTGCAAGTAGAAGCTCTTAGTGCAAAGTTAGTCCGGGAAAGTACTACCACCGTACTCATTTCTTCACGTCTCAGGGTCGACAATGCATAGGCGGCAGTGTTCTAACATCAGGTGGACAGTCTGCCTGTTTGTTTGCCTCCCTAACACTATTTGGCCCATTCTGAAACAGAAATTAAAAGTATTTACTAAACGGCAGGTCCGTATTAACAGTTAAGTATATATGTTTTAGAAAAATTTGGCCTATTACTTTTAAAATAAAGTACATCAGCATCATACAAATAAACATTGGATCCATAGATGAACCTTAATTTAGAAACAATAAGACTGTGTTCTTATGACATTCTTAGGTGTGGAAAAAGGTCTTTTAACTTGTATTAACTGACGCCAAATATTCAGGGATTCCATCCCTCCTTAGTGCGAAACACTTTGAAACTCCCTGCTCCATAAAAAAATGTTAAAGTATAGTTGGGTAGTCTTTTCGTAAAATTTGGTATACTAAGGAGATTTTACATCACGGGCAAGTCATTAAATAATTCTGTTTTAGTACCTGTCAAGTGATTAAATACATGAAGGTTAATCTTGCCCAGTACTGAAACTATACCAAAAATGAGGTTCCAAACATCAGACCGATCGCAAGTCCAAACAACGTTATGCCAGTTAGTTTTTTCACTGACTTCAGTAAAAAGGAAAGAGATTCTCTATTCGATGTTTTTCGATTCATAATACTACACTTACTCGATCGTTTGTCGACAGACCTCGATTCCGACGCGCATGGAAACCGATAATCACTTTTGTGATAATGTCCAACGATGAAGACAAGATCAAACCTTAAAATGTGTCACATACTTGCAAAGAATGCTCATTAAATACCCTAGAAACAGAGGTCTAAGCACGAACTTCAATCGTAAGCGTGGCGTTATCGTATCGAGTACACCAAAAAGCATGTATGGAAAATGGAATACTGCGCATACCGTGACGTTGCGCGATGTTAAATTTTACATTGCATTGGTTTTTGGCGATACGATTACGATACGCTTACGATTGGTGTTCGTGCTCAGGGCGCTGTAGTGTACTTACTCTACAATTAAGTGTATTACTGTGCATCGGTTAGAGATAAGACTTAACTTCACGTCCAGGGTCCACAACGTATTGGCGATGCCCCTGGTGTTGCAAATGTCCATAGGCGTATTGACCACTTACCGTAACTTTGCCTATCTACCTGCTTGACAGATGTCTGGGACTGATATCTTGTCTTCATTGTCAATTGCTGACAGTGCCTGTGATAAATAATAATATGATTTTAATTGCCGATTATTATTGAACCGATATTGATAAAGGTTACGTTAAATGGCATTGTCAGAAAAGGACGACTTGCTAAGGCTTTTCATGCACCAAGTTGAATGATATATTTTTTATACATAGAATAATGGTACTTATCAATTTACTTGGTGTTGTAACGTACAATGCAGTTTGTCTCTTTCCAAGTCGTCTTGCTCTTTCTAACACTAGAGACTAAAATTGATTGTCTATTTAACACTTTTTGATACTAAAATTTAATTAAAATTTATTTTTAATATTAAAGAATGGAAGCAAGGCGATTGTTTTTTTTTTTATTTAATGTAGACGTGTTTCGGTGTTATGGATTGGCTCGTTATTTTTTTTTTTTTTTTTTTAAGTATCTAATTTCAAATAGTAAGCAATCAATTCCAAATAATTTATTATTACCTATATTTAACATAGCTACTTTAAGCAGCACGAAAATTATTAATATAATTTTTTATTTATTTATTTCTCACCAAAATCGTCGTTTTCTATTTATTTATACAAGTTTACAATTGTATGTATGGAATGTATAACTGCTTTGTACACCATCTCACAACTCATACGCATATACATCAAATTTGGTGGAATTTGCTTTAATTTCCTGGTAATTTGTATTATAATTAATTATTTTCACAATTGCCATTATTTCAGATGTACCCTCCTTCGAAAGAGGTAAGCTCTATCATTCATTGTACACACCAGGAAATGCTGTAAATTCACACCTTTAATTTTATATATGAAATTAATAATTTACTTCTAAAATATAATATAATATTTAATTATATATAATTCTGCTCGTTATTCATTCCCATAATACATTGCACGTTCCTTAATTTATTGATATTATTGCAAATTGTAATATATATTGAATGTTATGTTCCTGAATTATTTGCGTTATTTCAGTTTTAAAAGATACTCCACAAAATGTAGTATACATTTATTTTCATCGAAATTTCACATTCGAATTGAGTAAAAAAAAACTGAAATATTGCAAACCTTTTTTATATTTCAATGTGTAATTTATTAAAGTTTCAGAAGATGTATTGCTTTGAATGAAATGTATGTATGAGTCCCGATACTGTATGATACTTTAAGAGTCCCTTTCAATGGATGCGACCTTTAATAAATGGCTTAAAATGTATGCAGTCCCATTTTTACTATATATTTATCAAATGCCTGAGTATTTCAATATTATATCCACTTATAAATTAAAGAAACCTTTATATAGATTTACCTTAAGTCCTTAAATAAATCCTACACTTAATTATAATTGATTTAAAATTCTAAGTATTATTAAGTGATGTGTCTTGGTAGACTCATCCAAAGATTTTCAATCTACGTCATAACATTATAAAATATTATATGCGCTCTATAGTGCAAAAAATTTAATCGGATTCAATTAGGTACTGATTCTTAAAATCTGATATTTATGGGCTGATTTAGGCCCATCCTCCGCCTCTATACGCCCTTAAGAGATAGAAAGAGACCGAACACATTAATTCTAACGACCAGTCCAATGATACCGATCTTCTCACCCCCCAGGAGAAGACTCTGACTCAGCCGGCAGAGGACGCGGCGCCGGCGCCCTCCCCACCGGCAAGGAAAAGCGCAAACCATTCTTCAAGAAGCAGGAAGCTTGCACACCGTATGACGTAGTACCCTCCATGCGGCCGGTCGTGCTTGTGGGACCGTCGCTCAAAGGGTACGAGGTCACAGACATGATGCAGAAGGCCTTATTTGATTTCCTGAAGAGACGCTTCGAAGGCAGGTTAGTGGCATCTGTTGATAGATGAAGTATAGGACAATGATATTGTGGTATTACTTGAAAATACTTGATGTATAGAATTAAGACAAATCAGTTTCTACCTAGTGAATGTAATTAATTTCCTATAATCCGAATCAGAGGTCTTAAAACCACCTTTTCTCGTTTTTGTATCAACCATCTGTGTGTTTGGAAGAAGGATTTTACTGAGAAACAGCTTAAAGTTGGAACGCTTAGAAGTGGTAATTGAGTAATAAAAAAACTAAGGCTGGAAATTTGAAGATGACTTTTAGATCTGATCGCATCTTCACTACAACCTGATATCCAGGTTCTAGAACCTCATGCGTCCCCAATTGTTGTATTTCTATCTTACTTGGTTTTTAATTGTACTTACCCCCTTTAAATTCCATATTACCATGTGGATACGACTGCGACATCTTTTGAAAACCATTGAACTCTTTTATCTCTAGGGTCTAAGATTGATAAACCTATCAATAAAACACATTACAAAATATTTTCAAAAAATCGATCTAGGAAGAATAGTTCGTCTTTTTGTTCAGAAAAATTATTCTTCAAGTTGAACCTGTTGTTTCCAAAGGGTTTTGAAAATATGTCGTATGGTCGTAACCTGGTTACATGTTTACTATGCACTTATACATTGCCTGTATTTGGTGCTGGCTATGGATACCAGTGGCAAGTACGTATCTAAACTAAACGGATAGTTATATTTTTAGGCAATTAGATTTATAGACATTTAATTTTCGAAGCAAGTTGGTAAAACAATAGAATATCTGTATTTTTGTTTTGTCAAAATTATGAACGAACGAGGTCAGAATTTTTTTTAAAATTATGGTGGACGGCCGTATTGAAATAAAATTAGGAAAAGTTCACAAGTCATTGAACCGTCTTAGTGACGACAATTTTACTGTAATGGTTAATAGTTTTCTGCGAAATTAACGATTGATATATTAACAATGTATGTGTAATGTACTCAAGACAAAAAATAATGTATTTGTATTTATTTTAGCTACAATAGGTTGTTATTATAAAATAATATCTAGTAAGATAATGTTAAATTAATGTTGTCCATAGTCTGTTAGAGGTAAATAACAGGTACCTGTGGTTATTAATACGATTTGTTTCTATAGTTATTATTATTTATAACATTTCCATATAAAATATTTATCTTCAGTAGGTATCATATATTTTCTTAAATCCCAAAAAAATGCATATATAAGGTAAGTATACACGATTTAATTTTATAGTGTCGATATTAATCGATCGAATCATTTTCTAACTGACTACACCCAACCTAACAATATGGGCCCTTCACGCCTTACTTTAGTTTATACGTAATGTAAGAAGAAACATAAACTATTCATTAATTAATGTAATTAAATACCATGTCAATAGAACACAATTTCCCAAAACCTGTCAACACTCACTAATACCACATTTCAGGATAATTATAACCCGTGTGATGGCGGATATTTCCCTCGCGAAGCGGTCGCTGCTCAACAATCCATCAAAACGGGCCATCATGGAGCGATCGAACTCTCGCTCCACGTGTCTCGCCGAAGTGCAGGTAACTAACTGGCGTGTCGTGTTGCAGGATCATCATCACACGCGTATCGGCCGACATATCCCTGGCGAAACGGTCGCTATTCAATAACCAGCCTAAGAAACCGTTCGTTGAGAGAGGAAACTCCAGAAATAATTGCTTGGCCGAGGTCCAGGTGCGATTGTAGCTAGGACCCTTGTTGTAGATGTTGCCAAAATTAGTTGACATCTGATTGCTTGCTTGACAACGGCATTTCTGTTTTAACAACGTATTTCTGTGTACTAACGATTATTCCCGTACTTATATTGAAGTGTTCCCTGAATTAGCAGCACAATAATCTTATTCACTTCTGGAAGGATTGGATTGTTGACTTTCCATTAGTAAGGAATGTACGAATTTATATGTTGTAATAATATAGATCGAAGTAATGTTTCTAACCGCACCAGGGTACAGAATTTGATGTGGTATTTAGTTTGTGAAAACCAACATGCATTCATTAATCGTATTACCATTACAAATTGGTGTCTCAAATTCATCTGCTAATAATATGCTTGCAAGAAAGTTGCACCGCACTAGTCAGTTTGTATCCTGAATCCTTTTAAGTTAGAAGGGTGACAAGCAGACTTGGGGTGTGATTCTGTAGCGATGTTTCGTCGCGGCCTCTATCGATAACTACAAATCAGGTGAGAAGTCCGTTCTTCGAGGCCTCGATGCGCCGGCTCTCTGATAAAGTTTTATTTAGCTAATGAAGCTGATGGTTAATCACTATCACCTCTTTAGCAGTACCTGTAGAATTCTCAATGTGATACCAACTTAAAGCCTTTAGGGCAACTGCCTTGACTCCCAGGTTTTTTAGGTGTGTGCAGATGCTTTGTACTTCCTTTAGCCTCACTCCTTATCCTATTTGTGTCGGTGCAACATTCTCTATTCTTTACCTTCATGTTTCATCACGTTTCACTACCATCACCTGTCGTCACACAATCCATCAACACAACATCAGTTATCTGGTTGCCATAGTATACTCTGCTGGATCTGATAGCCGTGTGTAAAGAATGACCCTGAATATTTATTAATTGTTTGGTACACTACTGGGACATTCTGGGACACACACGCAGTTAAATGATCCCAAAGTGATGCTTGTTCTATAGTAAGCAGATTACTAATACACTACATATAATTAATTGGGAATACACATACACGGAACAAACAGACATCCGTGCACATAAATATACCTGGAAGAGAAGTAAACTAGAAAAGAAAGAGAAATAAAACCCCCTCCTACCAGCCCGCTGGGATCCCATTAAACGAGGTGCATGTATTGAGTGTTGTTTGGTGGTAGGCGGAAATTGAGCGGATATTCGACCTGGCGCGGACGCTCCAGCTGGTGGTGCTGGACTGTGACACCATCAACCACCCCTCGCAGCTAGCCAAGACCTCGCTCGCGCCCACCATCGTCTACTTGAAGATCTCCAGTCCTAAGGTGAGATATAATAGTAGTAACTAGTACCAGTGTTCGCCCACTGGTTGAAATTCACCTTAATCATAAAACATATTAACATATCATAATTTAGAACAACTTTCATGTTTTAAAAAAAATTACTGTTTTTTTTATTTATGACATTAAAGCTCGTTAATAGCTACTAATTAGAACACAAAAATCGTATTTGATTGAATCCATAATGCCTATACAAAATGAAGCCATTTTGATTGCCTCCGATTTCCCTTATTTATTGGTCGATTTGATAAATTCTTAGTTGTTGGACTGTTTTACTAAATTACAGACTGAAATAGCGATACCTATTAACAATACATCGACACTATAACTTTACATATAGATTCCATCCCATAATTTTAACGATCTGAAGTAGTATTTCTCCCTATCTGCTCTGACTTCCCTTTATCATAGTACTAAAGTAGCAGACATCTAATCGGGCCTTTTTGACAGCTAAGAGTGCTGTAGAGAAATAAACCTTATGGCATTATGGTAGGGTTCATCAGCATCATCATACAAGTAACCACATGAGGGCCAATTCCCTTCAAGGCTTTGTGTACTTATCACCTTCGATCACACAGTCAAACACCAGTCTTTCCAAAAAGAATACCTTAACCAAATCTAAGGAATCGCTCAACGCTTTCCAGGTTCTGCAGCGTTTGATTAAGTCCCGCGGCAAAGGACAGAGCAAGAACCTGTCGGTGCAGATGGTGGCTGCTGAGAAACTATCTCAGTGTCCCCCGGACATGTTCGACGTAATCCTCGATGAGAACCAGCTCGAGGATGCGTGCGAACATATCGCCGAATATCTAGAGGTGGGTGCTTCTTCTACCTGAAGGTTTAAATAAATTAAACTTACGCGTGAAACGTATAATGGGGTAAAGGCTGCTGAAGCTTTCAGTGACTTTTTTGCCGGTGTTTTGTTATCTGATCCTCCAGAACTAAATACAAATTCATCAATAGATTAGACAGTAGCCATAATAGTAACCACATTAGGGTGCGTTTCCACTGGCACGGAGCTGGATGGAGTGGAGCGGAGAAGAGCAATTAAAAGTGGTTATTGAGTGCAGATTTGGAGCATTGTCGTTGGCCCATATCGCCCAGCTCCGCGTCAATGGATACGCACCCATAATATAACCAGTTTTCCATCAAAGTTGTTATGCAGGGTATGCAAATTGAGAGTTAATAGTTCTACTGGACGGGATGACATTCCATCATGTATCTCGAAATATTGAAAGAACATTGTTTATCAACCACATTGTCATATCTTTAACTTAGCACTCCATATTGGAGTCTACCCACCTCAGTGAAAAGTAACGAGAGTTATATCTATTCATAAATCTCAAAATTAAAAGAGTGCTGAATACTACAACGTGACGTGAATGTGGTGGTTCGATGGACTGAATCTAACTAATAAAATGACCTTTAACACACATTTAGATAAATGCAACGTTTTGGCTGAAAGCGACACCCGTATTGTTTATGAGTATAACATGGCAGGTGAAACGGTTATTATAGTCCAAGCTATTTAGGATCTTGGTTTAACATTTGATCCTTTCCTCACATTCCATAATCATATGCTTTTACTGGCCAAGGAATCCTTTAGAAGCTTAGGTTTTGTGCTTCGCAATGCTAATATGTTTCAATAATATTTCACCTCACCTTCAGTGCACTGGTCTGTACCTAGCTGGAAAATAGTGCATGTATTTGGAATCTTTATAAAGCCAGCTACTATTACTTGAAAAAGTACAGAAGATATTTCTCGGGTACATTTATAAACGTCAGTTTAGGTATTACATGTATCCTATCAAATTCTTTTAGGTAGCTTAGGGATAAATTCGCTTAAAGTTAGACGTGTTTGTGACCAACTCTTGATGATGTTCAAGCCGGTGGGTGACCAATTACCATCAATTACCGTCTGACTTCTCGTCTGACATGCTCGTTTACATCCAGACACAACACAACAGAATGTAACTAGTAAGGGTGTAATTCCAGGCATATTGGCGCGCGACGCATCCGACGCTGGAGGCGCCGCACGCGCACGCGCACCCGCACGCGCACGCGCACGCCCACGCGCACGCGCACCACCCACTGCCGCATGCCAACAACGCGCAACCTGGTGAGTTACCCATGCCACACCACACACCACACACCTACTCTACCATTCATTATTTATCTGCCGTTATGCAATAACGCTATTCATATAATTTATTCGATTCGATGTGCTTTGTGGAGAAAATCTTCAGATTTTCTATTAAATATAGTTAGTAAAGTTGTAGATTTTATAGCCCGTTTTAATAGCTTCAAGAGCCGCGGAAAAATGTACCCTATGACATTACGATTTAAGGTTCATCAGCATCATACAATTGGATCAATAGACGAGCCTTAACCGAAAAGCAATTAAGATGACTCTATCTACATTCTTAGCTGTCAAAACGGACATTTTAGGTCTCGAATTTAAATTAAATTATCTTGCAGCTAATCAAAACTAATCCATAAATAATATATCTATATATTAGATTGGGGAAAAAGTCTTTTCGCATTATAGTATGTATGAACCTGTAATAAAATCTCTTTGGCTATACTATTTGTATCTGGCTGGTTTTGGTATCATTGAAAGTTTAAATTTTAAAGAACATAATTCCAAATTCAAATTAGGAAAATGTGTGATTTGCATTTGTTTTTCGTACCGCCAAGATGAGTGAATCTAATGAAGAAATTCGATTCATTTTAAAATTTTACTACAAAAAAGGTTAAAATGCAATGCAAGCCGCGAAAAAAATTTGCGATGTTTATGGACCTAGTGCAGTGTCTGTGAGAGTAGCACAAATTTGGTTTAAGCGTTTTCAATCCAGAAATTTTGATGTCAAAGATGCACGTCGCTCTGGTCGCCCCATTACGGATAAAATGGATGCCATTTTTGAAAAAGTGGAGCAAGATCGGCATATCAGTAGTTACGACGTAGCTGAAGATCTGGGAATCGACCACAAAACAGTTTTGGCGCATTTTAAAAAAACTGGGTACACAAAAAAGCTAGATATTTGGGTACCTCACGAGCTCACTGAAAGAAACCTAATGAACCGTGTACTCATTTGTGATTCTTTATTAAGCAAGAAAAAGCGGCCCGAATTAATCAACAGAAGGGGTGTGGTTTTTCATCATGATAACGCTAGACCTCACACATTTTTGGCCACTCAGCAAAAATTAAGAGAGTTTGGCTGGGAGGTATTAATGCATCCGCCGTATAGTCCTGACCTTGCACCTTCAGATTTCCACCTGTTTCGGTCTCTTCAGAATTCTTTAGTCAGTGTCAGGTTAACATCACGAGAGGACTGTCAAAACCACTTGTCGCAGTATTTTGATCAGAAGTCCCAAAATTTCTATAGCAATATAATATACCTACAAGATGGCAACAAGTAATCGAACAAAATGGTACCTACATACTTTAGTTAAATGTAAATAAACTATATTAAATATGTTTTGAATTTTCTTAAAAAATGCGAAGGAACTTTTTCCCCAACCTATTATATAAACGAATATTAGTCTGTGCGACTTAAAGGCTCAAATTACCCCTTGACAATTTGAGCTCATACCAATTTATGGACTACTCTGTCCCTAGTTTCATCCAAATCAATTGTATAGTTTTTCTTTGAAAGAAAAACGAACATACATCCACTGGAAAGCAATTTTCTAATAAGCTACTATATTATCTCCTTGTAAATCTTGCCTAACAAACAATTGCCTCTTTTGAACCCCCCGCACACTCTGGAGGGCATCGGGAGAGATCCGATTCCTACAACTACGAGAGGGAAAGAGGTAACTAATAATAAAAGTATTTATTTATTTAAGAGCAAAGAGTACATACAACATGGAAAAAAATATTTATTATTTAATAATTATGTTTAATTTTACAGGACCATTTGATACATTATTTCATAAATGTTATTTGAATGTACCTAGCAATAGCAAATGAATAAACCAATGGAGATGTCAGTATATTTATTAAAATCGTATCTTTATTGTTCTTAATGTATTGTCCCAATCCAATAGTACAAATAACAATGATGATTTAAATAAATATATCTCACATCGCCATGCTATTAAACTATCTGAAACATTACATATTTCTGAACTTTATTTTACAAAATTGGGAAAAAAATGCAGTAAAAGCCATGATTATAAATTAAAGCGCCATCTATGATCCCGACAACTGATTAAACTGTTTATATACCTCACAACTAGATGGCGCTGAGTTACCTGTAGTATTTTTTTAATAAAGTTCAAAAATACTGTCTAAGAACTAACTAATGCAGCCCTTTTACGTTGTAATTTCCTCCTTGATATCCATACAGAAGATACACAATCAAATACCTCGCATACGAGCGGTCGATTGACAATCCCTGTTCATTTCAGTACAAGCGTCAGGACAAGCCCATTAACAGCCGCGCAGAAGACCATATATTCCAGTTTACATTATATAGGAGACACCCCGCCGCCCCCACCCAGGTTGCAAACAATTTTTAGCGGTTCAGCGCCGCTTCATAACATGCCTGGCCTGATTGAGGGTGCCGCTTTACTAACAGTTCCTCGGGTTTACAGCGGTTTCGAAGCTTTATTTAGCCGCTGGATTGTATAATGGCCATTGATGGCGGTCACTTTGCAGGATTCGGGGAACTAATATTCTAACCTAGTGTCTTGAAGGGGTCACTCGTTCTGGCTTATAAAAATCAATATACAATAGATGTTAGTTTCTAAACGTAGGCTCGTCGTCTGTTAACTCTACAGTATTTACTCACAAATATTCATCCCCTCCATTTCACAAGAAAGCATTCTTGATACATTCCAAAACCTCTAACTAATCGTTTGGCAGTTTAACTTTCAATAGTTTCATTATCTCGAACCACTAAGCCATTGCATTCAGTTTCACGTCAACATTCAGTCGGCGGGAGTTCCGACAACTGACAAGTGAAGGTCGGGGGTGTTCGCTTCAGTGTTTGCTTCTCCGCAGCGACGCCGTCGCCCCCACCCTCGGCCGAGGTGGTGCTGCCCTGCCCGGGCAAAGTGCGCAACTCCGGGGAGATCCTCGTCTCGTAGCCGGTCGTAAGTGCGCGTGACCCCTCCCCGCGTGCTCCCTCCCCTTCCCGCCGGCCGAACACTCCGCCCGTGTGACGTTTGCGTGTGCTGATTTGGGCCTTGACTCGACTCGAATGGGCGACGACATGTACTCGCCCGTTCGACTGGTGATTTTTAGACTAAGGTTTTCGATACCAACATGTTGCGGTACCGTATCTAATGTGTTCACATCCGTAGGTGGCAGAGCTCGAGCGTCGCGTGCGGAGCGGCTGGACGAGGAGTACTACGGGCGCGAGCGGTACGGGCGGTACGGGCGCGACCAGTACTACGGCGAGTACGCGGCGGGCGAGCCGCTGCCGTACGGGCACGACTACACGCGCGACGGGCGCGACGGGCGCGACGCGCGGGACCTCCGGGACGCGCGGGAGGCGCGGGAGGCGCGCGACGGGCGCGAGGGGCGGGAGGTGCGGGAGGCGCGGGAGGCGCGGGAGGCGCGCGACGGGCGCGAGGGGCGGGAGGTGCGGGAGGCGCGGGAGCCGCGGGAGGCGCGGGAGCCGCGGGAGGCGCGCGACGGGTACGCGCGGGAGGAGTACGCGCGCGAGTACGGGCGGGCGGAGCGCGCGCGCCGGCCGGAGCGGGACGCGCCCGACGAGTACCCGACGTCGCGTCGCGCGCTCAACGCCGTCTAACTTGTGCTATAACTTGTTGTGTTGTGTTGTGCTATACTTTGTGTTCGCGCCCGCGTCTCGGTTCGCTTCGCGCTCCTCGGCCTCGTCGCGTCGATTGTATAAATTTTACATAATAAAAAGATAATTTTAGTACCGTTAGATATTATTATCCGTTTCCCATTTTTTGAACATACTCTGTAATTATATTGCATCGTCTGTACTTCATTGTTGCGATCATTTGTAAATAAAATACTTTATATCGACTGATTTGTTTATGTTGCGCCACTGTTCTATGAACCTATCCTAAATCCCGTAACTGGCCGATAAATTTCCCGGATAATTTTACTGATGACAAGCAAGCCAGCCAGCTCATCGAATTATCTAAGAGTAAACCTGGGATACGATAACGAAGTCCTGCTACTAACTCTAAATTTATACTTCTGCAATATTAACACTAGGTATCCAATCATCAAAAACTAATGTCAGTTTATCGAATTGCCTTGTTTCTAGATAACATTATATGTATTAATTACAGAGATCAACCGTCGTATTAATATCAAAGTAAAATTAAGAGGTTACGCGCCTGCTACATAAAAGTACCAGAAACAAACAGTGAAATATATATGTATGGATATGGACTCAAAATTTACTAGGAGTACCAGGAGCTCATAAGCACATAAGTGTATTGAAAAACGATCTCACGACTGCTGCGCCCATAACAAAGTACAGAAAACAATAATGGAAATATATGAAACTGTGATCTTATTTACTAAGGGTACCAGGAGCTCAGAAGCACATAGAAGATCGACGTCACACCGAGATTTACGTATATAAATAGATTGTAATCATATCACCAACATGTAAAACGATATCAAGGAATGGTGGGAACTCATAATTATCACCATATAAATATGAAATCCTGTGTAATTGTACACTTACAGCATCAATTTATTTATATTACATTATGGTCAATAAGAAAGAAAGAATGAAAATACGTTTATTCGTGGCAACACACAACATTACAATACATTTAATAACAAAATAATATGAGAAAAAAAACAATAAACTAAACGTTTTAAAAATGTAGCAATGCTGAGTGATGCCAGGAGTAGGTCCCAAATCAGCAAAAAGCTAAGTCCATTAAAAATAGCCCTCGCGCTGGTTTTCAGTCGGAGCCTACGTCCATGACATCACGAACCTCAGACACGAACACAATAAGAAATCAGCGAAGGAGTGGAACTCATTGCCGGCGTCAGTTTTTCCCGATTCGTATAATCTAGGAGTGAATAGGTATTACTTGAGTCCACGTGTACCATCCTGCATCGTCACTTTCCATTAGGTGAGATGCAGTGAATATAAATTAAAAATATGTATGAACACTTTGACATTTAATAAAATGTTGCCGATTTGACATTTCAGTCAAATTCAAAGTCAAAAAACCCTTATTAAATAGAAGGAGATTTGTTCAAACTTATGTTATCCTAGTACTCAATTGACTTGGTGGTTAGCGACCCTGACTGCCAAGTCGAAGGTTGCGGGTTCTGTCATGTCTGTTTTTTCTGTGTCTGGGTGTAAATATCTATATATGTATGTATTTACAAAAATAAAATCGGTTGTCTGTAAAGTCGGTTTACCGACGATAGTTGAACGTGACAACGTCATAAGAAAATACTGATGGAATGATTTCATTTTTCAAAAGAAAATTTAAATTTTATTTGTTTGATAGATATTTTGTATGGATATAGAGAAGGAGGTAAATGGAAATCACAATTGCATTGATCAAGTTACATTTATTTGTACGCTGTTTTAATTTTTTGAAATCATCGCTACGCTCGATAATTATTTCGATCGAATAAATAGTAAAGCAATAGATTTTTTACTCATCGTGAAATAGTTCTGTTAACTTGTTGTTATAGTTTTGTCAATTATAGCATAACCTACAATCGCTACACTAGCGGACCGATGCTACTTATTTTAATGATGAAAGCGCGAATATTCGACAATATATCACTGAACATACTCGTATATTAAATATCAACGGAATCATTACCTTTATAGCCGCAATTATCGTTGCTATAAACAATTGACACCACATTTACTTTTCACTGCACTTCATACTTGACGAAAACATGTAAATGTGCAGTGCGTGCAGCCCGCTCCATCGAATTATAAGACGTTGTCACGTCAATAAAAGTAGTATATGTAGTATATAAGTTATCTGGTTTTCATAGTGCAAGCTCTGCTTAGTTTGGGATCAGATGGCCGTGGGTAAAAGAATATCCCAGGATATTTAATTTATCCTTGCATCCAGCGTGTAAGTACGTACTTACTGCTTCAGTCTTGTTCGAATCCTAAAGAGACCGTTGAAGTGACAGAATTGTTGTTGTCTTGTATCCGCAGTTAGCAAGATCAGTGGGAGACGAAAATTAAAACACAATTTTATGAAAAACGTATCGTTTATTACAGGCGTGTTTGTAAATTCGTTGAACTTAAACATTTGAAGTGTACGGCGGACACAGCGCCCCTGCCTGTCATAAATAATTTAAACATTACAATGTAATAACAGATAAATAATTCTAATTTCTTTTTTTATAATATCTCGCTTGCCTCTTTGGTGTCTACTAGCTAAATTACAAATTAAAATATATACAATGATGATGCAGCTACATTTTTATTAGAATTACATATTAATGTGTTGTGAGGTGAAACAATAAACCCATATAGAAAACACTGGTCAGTTATTTAAAATTTAAAACTAACACCACCCCATACATTTGCTTTTGTCCTCGAATGAATTCGAGGTACTAAATGGTAATCATAGCATATCTTCACGGCCATTATCCCTGAAAGGATAGGCAGAGGTCTCAGTGATGAGACCCACATTTCACTGAAGATATTTTGTGTCCTAACGTGACATCCGGTGAGCACGGCCTGTGCCGCCGTCTGTCGGAGACATTACCAATCCCGAACTACAGGTAATCGTTTCTTAATTAAGAAATCTTGTAATTACCTTAGCAGGCCCGAGAATCAAACCTAGGACCGAGCATCGACTTGACCACTGAGGCGATTAAAAAATCATTCTTCAAAAAATATTGTATTAAAGTTATCGAGATCTCATAGGCCCGTTTAGATAGCTAAGAGTGATATAGAAAAATGAACCCTCTGGCGTTCACATAAGGTTCTTCAGCATCGTTATACAATTAACCAGATCAAAAGTTAAACCCTATCCCAAATGCAACTGATGCAAGTGATTTTCCAGCGACATTCTTAGCTGTCAAAAAGGCCTTTTAGATCTAACAACTTGAACAAATAGATTTCCTTCGTATAATTTATAATTTATATTATTATAATCCAAACCAATATGAGATATAGACTAGAAAACAACATTTACTATTAATATGGATTAAAATAGTACACAAATGGGATTTTCAGAAACAAATTAATTTTCTTACACTCATTTTACTTGTGATGCAATTTTTAATCGCAGGGCGAGTAAATTACGATCTTATCCTGCACTTGTGGCCCTTTGAGAACCAAAATACTGTCGTAATCATTCTGAACGTTCCTTACATTTCACCTCGACAAACCATGAAACCCTGGCCAAACAAAACTGTACTCTCAACACATTACAAATAACGTTAATTAAGCATCGAGTTAGCTACGAGCTCTTTGGTTTCACAATAAGAGATTATTATCAGATTCCATAGCGTTCTAACGTTCATACAATATTTACACGAAACTAGACCGTATTTACACTTCACAGAAGTCGCTTTCTCACTGTCCTGGCTTTGCGCCTTTGACCTTTGGCCGTGCACAAGATTTGATTCAAACTGACCGCTAGTCAGATATAAAGATAGTCATTTTTAGTTTCCCTGCAGTAGTTGATGCTGGGGAACTTGTACACGGGGCTGTACCTTCTCTTGTCGGAGTCTGCTTCGAGAGACAGTGCTGAGAGGGCTCTGGAGGGTACTTCGTCATCTGGTGGCGAGTCCTGGGGCGGCGGGAGGGTTCTCGGGGGGAGGGGAGGGGCGCGAGGGTTCCGTCGCACTCTGAAGTGGCAATCTGTGTCGGGAGACCACGCCCGCTGCACTAACAGAGGTAGGTCGTCCGGATGGAGCTTGCGTTCGTATTCTTGCGAAGGGCAGACCTGGAATTAGAAATAAATATTTAATCATAAAGTACATTCTGATGCAAATTTCACGGCTTTCGGATTAGGTACGACATGCTATATCTATATTCTTCAAGAAAAGTTGTCGGGATTCGAGATAGGTTCAATAACATCATCATACAATTAAACATTGGATTAATAGATGAACCTTATCTCATAAGCAATAAAGAAAGAAATTTCCATGACAACTTAAGTTAGAACTATTAAAATGACCGCGCAAAAGCTACACATGTGGAGAAATATTTTGAAGTCAAATGAAAGTGGTCACCGCCGACTATGGTAATCTGCAACACCAGGGGTATCGCCAATGCGTTGTCGACTCCGAGACATGTTGTTAAGTCTCATGTATTTTTACCCCATACAAGTGCACCACTGCTTCACGGTAGAAATGGGTATGGCGGTAGTGTCTCCTCGGACGAACTATCTATCAAGAAGTTTTTCGAACGGTAATTAGTTAAGAACGTCCCAATTATGTTGTCAACTTCTGTAGATGTCGATTATTCCAATGGTTTCTATTTTGTTATTTCTAATTACAATATAGAATTAGAGTGTCGATGTCTGGACGGCAGTAAATAATACTGGCGAAAATTCCCGATTTCTTTTTATATTATGAAAGAGAAACGCGTACCTCATATAAGGAGAACCTCTCGACTCCCTCGGCGGAGTGGTAGCAGTGCAGGAGTATGGCGAGGAGCTCGTCCGCGGTGGTGCGCTCGCTCGTCAGCAGGCACTTGTACTGCGAGGAGGACATCAGCGCAGAGTCGTAGATCTTCACAAGGCCACCAGGACGCATTTGCAGAAAGAACCTGGAATTAAAAAAAAATCGCTTATTAATAAATTGATTATTGACGGGCTAGTGGACTATGTTAGAGACCTATTCAATGGATTCGTTTGAAAATAGATAATGAATTCAAAAGGCATAGCATATCTTTTTTTATGCCAAGTAGGCCGACAATCCGGGAGATGGTCCAGCTGATGGTAAGTGCTTCTATGGACTCTTGCAACAACAGAGACATAGACAATGCGTTGTCAACCCTAAGACGTGACGTTGTTAAATCTCATGTGGGTGTAACTTAACGATTTATTCAAACCTAACAAAATAAACCCATAGTTCATTTTATAAATTCAATATAAAAGCTATCAGCTGAATCACTATTAATTCCACCGCTAAAGCAATCACAAACTGTCAACGCACGCCGTAACACGATACATATGGTCAATAAAGCACTCCCGAACTTGTTTTTAACGTTCTTTATTACGCCTAGTTGTGTTTACACGCCAGGAATAGAACGCCGGATGGGGAAAGTAGAAAAGGGACAAAAGTGGTTCTTTTTTCGGAACGGCCGGCCGGTGGTCCGTGGAACTGAGGAGTGGCCGACATTTGGTATTTTAAAAGTGTTCTCGAGTTAAGGCCTGTTGTAGATGTAAGCGATAACGCTACCGCTGTGGGCAACGATAAATACCGCGCGGCATACCGTCCGATATCTGTATGTACTTCTGCGGCATAAGAGAAATCGCTATACCGCCCAGTTAATTGGTATGTTAGGTCCATAATTTATATCATCTATGATTGTTTGGCTACGATCCCTAAACATACCTGCTTTGTTCTATAATCTGTTTTCGAGTCAGACACAAATCAGTCATTAATAGCATTACGTACGGTTGTCTTTTACTTCACTTTATTAAGCTACAATCGAAAATAGACCCTATTGCACACAAGAGGTATCTTTCTCTCAATATGTGATTACCGCTTAGGTATGAACAGTAGATTACGCATACCCATTCGGTATTCGCTAGTCGCAGCGCTTATCTCCACAGGCCTTTAAGATCGATGTATGCGTGATTGATTTCACCTGTCAATCATCAAGTTTTTCAAAGAGAATTGAGTGAAATAAAGACAAGATAAAAGAAAGAAGATAAGAGGAACGAAAACTCATGTTCAGTATTTCTCCCTCAGATTTGAGTCGGATATGTGGGATTCAGATGTCGATAGACTAATTTGATGCCATCGAGCTGATCTGATGATGGAGTCAGAAGGTGGTTAAGAACTCTTCAGTGGCAACTACTTATACCCTCAAGTTAGGACCCATTTGTTTTTTTTTTGACAAGTCCTTTACATTACATTTAAGGTACGAGGGTCTATAGCGTAATTTTTAGTTTATAAAACTATTTAAGGTACTTAGGTTTCATATCGACCCACATTTGGCCAATGCATGTGAGTTAGGAAACCAATGCGCTTAACATAGAATGCACAAGTTTGAGCTACTCAGTTAATTAAAATTATTTAATATCAAAGAAGAAATACTTAAAGAATCCAAACATTTTCTGTTTTAACTATTAAACGCAAACTCTTTATTGTGTGTATATTCCTTAACTCCCCAAAGAAAGATAACGATATCGAAATGGTATTATATAATTGTTTTTCGCAACGCAATACAATAATCAAGCGGTATTGTTACTCGAACAATCGGCTGGCTTGTACTCATTGTTGTTAAAGTTATTAAGCATTCTTTTGTCAAGTACGAACATTCTATAGAACACTATGCAGAAGCAAGAATGCAAATATTTTAGGAAGTGTCATTATTTTTTTTTAAACTGGCTTGTGTTCAACAACATACTCATCATGGTAGGTGATGAGCCAGTGGAAATCCAAACAAAGAATCTGGCTCTCAAGTGCCAGATTGACAGGTGCTCGGGGATTTGTAGTACCCTACCACCGATTTATGATGTTTTCTTCAGAAACTCAAGATTGTAGGATTCGAACCCGCGACCTTGACCTATACTATTGAGTTTATCATCGCCTCAAACTTCAAACATACTATGTAGGACATGGTGCAAATCCTAGCCATAATCTCCTATTGAATGTGAAACAAATACTAGAATTATTTATAAAAAAATCCGAATGTTTGTTTTTGTATGTCCACCTCCGTAACAATCAAACGACAGGCACATGAGACTTAACAACTTCACGTCTCAGGGTTGAAAACGCATTGGCGGTGCCCTGGTGTAGCAAAGGTCCCAGCAGCGGTGACCACTTACCATCAGGTGGACTGTGTGGGTATAAAAAAAAGAAAAAACGTATTTCAATCATTTGTGCACAGATATACTAGAATGTGTTCTTAATTAACACACTGTTCCCCACGGGAACGAGGGTAAATGCAGTAAATATAGACCAATACAAGGTAAATGCAGATATAGTTTGACAATGACCACTTGTAAATGGACATAAGATACTATTCATCCTGGTGACGCAGTTAAAAACCGCAAACTGACAGACAGAGAGAAATAGATACAGACCGACAGCGCACAAGCAAAAATAAACCAAATTCGCACTCACTTGGAGTATCCTTTCGGGTGGCACGCCTGCAGCGCAGCCGGGCGCGCGTCATCATCCAGAACGAGGGTGGTCCTGAGGCCGGCAGCTCGTACCCTCACCTCCATGCTCAGGTAGAACAGCCGAGGGTCCCGGTGCCTCATGCGGAACTTGCCCAGGAGGGTACTGACTACCTCCCGGGCGCGAGTACCCCATGTCACGGACAGTGTCTTGTACTCAATGTCCGGTCGGAGACAGCGTGCGAATACTTTGATTGTTGTCTGAAAGAAAGAAAACAATATTTGAGTTTTTATATATTGTGAAGATTTGTTCATTATGTCTAAAATTCTTTGAGGGAGCTTCATTTATGTGAGGTCTCTGAAATATTTTCTGCTCTGTTTTTTTAAATGATTAAATTTAATATTTTATTCGCAAAAGCAACGTATGTTAAAACACATCCTGGGAAAGTTATCACTGTTAAAAAATTGTTGTAAAATTATAATCACAGTACAATTATAGTACTTATAACATTATAGCCTACATATTATATCCTACGACAATTGAAACACAATATAAAACATAAAACCACGCTGTTTCTTTACCATCAATATATACGTAGTTATTATTTGTCTTCGTCGAAATATGACTCATACCATCTTAGTGCACCGCCTACCTATTTGGGGATAAGGGGCGTGATGATACGTATTCTAATTTACATTTTAATACAGTTCGTAGCTAATAAAATGTATCATTGACAGTTACTATTATTAGTGTATTTATAGCGAAGAGAGATATCAAGAAAAATAAAATATTTATATTACTATAATGCCAAAATTAATTCTCGTTTGTGAATAATTGGTTCACGGAACCGGATGTCAGATGACATACAAATTTTAACCAAATCCACAGGAAACGACACGATTTTATAATATTAAATATAGAATATTTATATTAGATAGCCACATAAAAAATATGCGACCTATAAGTAAACAAATTTTGATATCTTTCCATAATCTATTTACAGGAGTGGACTTTAAAATGAATTTAACGATAAGTCGGGAACAACATTTGCTTTTATCTGTCACTTTATCTTTTAACCTAGAAAAAGGCTAAAAAGGAGACCCATGATTTAAAAGCTAAATTATCTTCAAACTACATATTTTGTTTTTTAATCTGTAAAGTTAAGGAAATAAGGCGTATTAATATTACTAGTATTCACCCACTGGTCGAAATACGGTCATAATCATAAAAAAAAGAAATTAATTTTTACTGATAAAACTAAAGCTCGTCAACAATTACTGAGCAAAAAAAAACAATTAACAAACAGAAGAGAAAATGTTGTTTAACTTTTTACTCTTTGGATATTTATATATAGATAATAATATATACAATAACCAGTCGGTAAGTACACAAACAAGTCGATTGCGAACACCAATAAGTATATTCTAACATTTATAGAATGCAAGGATTGCAGAAAATCAGGTTCTCACGACACGTTCCCACAGTGCTTCAAAATCGACTATCAGTTGTAAAAAAAAACACCGCCAAAAAACACAGCGTTATTATTAATAACAGTAATAATAATAAAATAAATTAGTGAGTACTACTCACATGTATATTGTTAGGTTGGAGGGCTAAGCGCATGCGCGGAGCGGGTACCGGCGCGTGCGACATAATGCGTGCGCGCGAGTCGAAGCGCGGGCTAAACTGAACTGACAGACTGAAGCCGGCATGTGACAGAGTTGCCAGACTAGTGTAGTGACTCCCATTTCTACAGATTCCCGATTCAATTAAGAAATTTGTAAAATCTATTCAACTATAAATAAATAAAATGGGACATTCTTTACACACGCCCGTCTGATCCCAAACTAAACGAACTGATACCTGCTACATAAACTACTTTTTTATATACATACTTATAGATATTTACATCCAGATATAGAACAAACAGACAGTCCATGCACATAAATCCTGGGTGGGAATCGGTGTGACAATCCGGGTCTATAACCACCAAGCCAACTGGCCCATCAATTATTTCTATTGACAGATATTATATTAAGTATTCATATAATGGAAATAAGGCTTTTTTTTAAACTAAATGTAAAATAATCTCCATACGCACTAACAATGCCTGAGGAGCGCCATTATCGTTCACAAATGGTTAAAAATTAATGAATAAGTAAATATTTGTGTAAGAAACTCTGATCTTTTAAACTGTGATTATTGTTGTTCAGCTACAGACCATATTATTATTTTGGCAGCAAGTACATTTAATTTTGTATCACGAAAAATACCAAATGTGACTACAAAATCTGTAGTTTTGATTACCTGGCAACCCCAAAACTACTGAACCGTAGGCGCCGGAAGCCCATCCCCCGGCTCCCTTACAAAGGGTAAGCTGATATGATCACCCACCTGTCCCCAAGCACCTACAAACCAGGAAGTGATCGCAATTTCGATTCGCATGTACACACAACAACACAACTTTACCTTTGGATATTTTGGTTTGTTTCAAGTTGTTTTGTATAGGCTTTTTAAGCTTTCGTTTCTGACTGTACTATCCGATTGATGTGGTAGTGAAAGTATAGTTTGGTGAAAGCGTATTTAATGTAACGGATGCTTTTGTTTAAAAAGGACATGTTTATAATTAAAGAACTTATCAGATATTATTATTTCCTGCAATTACAGATATAAACTTCATGTGTTTCCTTCCTGATCTCGTTTTAACTGTGTTGTCTCCTCTTATGTATAAAAATATTGTTTTATCCTTTTTAACAACAAAATCATATATCTATGTCATATAAAAGAACATACGAACTTCTACATAAGAAGTAAGTTAAGTTCTTCTTTTTTAGACCATCAAAACTATCATAACAAAACCACTTTCGGCTACCACTAACTTTATTGAAATAAATTCATCGCGTCTAAAACTTTCTTCTAAATTGATTTACAGTGATATTATAATAATAGTGAATACAGGAATGATTTTTAATGTCTGTCAATTAAATATATGAAAATAGAAATATATCTATAAGTTAAGTACTATATTATATGATGGGATATGTCACGGGAACTCCTAAACAACCCATGATAGACCTATCGTGTTTGGGCTCGTCATTACGAAAATTATTATTTGTATGGTGCCCAGGGTCTGATGATTAAGTCAGAGGAAGCGCCAATTTGCTTCTATGTTCAGTTTATTTCAAAAGCTTGTTTTATGAACAAAATAGTAGTTTTTTTTCTACCTTTTCAGTCGTACATAGAACCACTAACGAAACTTTCATTGCTATCGGATAAATAGTATATGAAGGCATAAGCTACAAACGTAACATTCATTATGAATATAAAGTAGATGAAATGGTTATATATGCAAAGAGAAGCCTACCTCATATACCTATACAATATTATCCTGTTACTTAGCTTGCAATCTTTAACCTTCGCTCCGCGATAACTCCTAGCGCCACCTAATTACTAAACACGTAGCTATATACTTATATATATAATTTATTACATATTCAATTAACTAGCGGCCGGTTTTACCCGCGTTCTTGAGGGTTCTGATGTTTGTTCGCGATAAAAATACAAAAATAGTGTAGCTTTCCATCAGTAAAATACTTTTTGAATCGGATAAGTAGTTCCATTGTTTTATCCAAAAAATGTTTTTATAAAATTTTTTTTTCTCTATTATTATTATAGTCTAGTAAAGAGGCGAGTATTGAGTCAACTTACATAAATATGTATACTTTTGGATTACCGAATCACTAATAATCAGATAATGTATAATAATCTTTGATATAAAAAAGGCCCCCCACGCAACGCGCTGAGCCCGAGGTCCGAGCCCCACAGGGGGCACCCTCACTGTGCTGTTGCTTAAAATTGTATTTCGGTTGAAAGCCCTACGCGCTCACCATTATTGTCCGCGTAAGGGTGTCAGAGCCATCTGAGGCTAACACATTCGTCCCTTCAAAAAAAAATAATTACCGAATCACTAGTAATCCAACCGTAATACAAGTGCACTGCTGCTTCACGGCATAAATGAGTAAGGTGGTAATACTTCCTCGGGCAGACTCTGTAAGCTTTACTTCAACTTTCAGCCAAAAGAAATGCAAACCTATTAAAAGAAAGTGCGTATCCTTGAACAACGCGTTTAATTAACGCACTAAGTAAGCCCTGTTTATATATAATATATTTATATATATACTGACGCTATGGGTAACGAAAATTTTGTGGGTATGCGGTAAAGTTACCGTTCAGTTTAAATCAAAGCCGGTATGGTCTACTTTACCTATGGTTAATTTTTACGCAAAGGCGCGATGCTATGGACGACATCGCGTCGTTTTCTAGTTTCGCTCACGCGGCAAAATTAAGTTCGGTATTTTCGAATAGCATATTTCTAAATAAGCCTTATCGAAAGAGTGTCCGGTAAAAGTAAGCATCTCTTCATTGCACTTGAACCGATGACTTGCGCCGGGAGGAAACGCAAAAACTCACCGCCGGACGAGATCGGAATGCGGTACTGTGGCCAGAGACAAACTTACTTTTACATGCGGTTTAACTTCTTTAGATTCATTTTGGAGCGAGTATCGAAACGCTCGTATTCTTAAATACATTTTATTTTAAATGTAAAGCAGCGTACTACGCGAAAAGTCAGACATAAAGAACTTAATAGGAAGCATTTTTCGATGTTCCAGAATTTCATTGGAAAAATAACTTTATTGCTTCCAGTTTAAGGTTCATTAATTAACAATGTATGCTGATGCAGATGAACCCTATAGCAAGCTGATAGAGTAAATTTTTCTATGACATTCTTAATTGACAAAAAGGACTTCTTTAGGAACAATAATTCGTTAAGCTGAAGATTTACCACTATGGATAGTTCATTAAAAAAATATTGCCAGGCAAGCAGCAGTCTGACTGCAAAGATAACTTTGTATAAATACAAAGTAGTTAGAAAATCCTAGTGCAAAAAATAGGCATTCGAGAATATCCTAAGGTTATTAGGCATGGTTGTTAGACGCAGTGTGGAATTCGTCACAGCTATTTCTAGACTTAGATATATTAATTCCTTCCTATTTTGATGCCTAGTTTTTCTAGCATGTAAAAAGTTTTGTTTGAAGTTTAAAAATGATATAAATAATATAACTCAACTCGGGCTTAACCCGCGTTGCCGTGGGATGATACATTTTCCCGAAATAAAAGTTTTCCTATATTTCAATCCAAGTTATGATCAATCTATGTGCCAAGTTTTATCAAAATTCGTTTAGTAATTTTTGCGTGAAAGAGTAACCACCACCCAAACATCTATACATAGTATATCCTCACAAACTTTCGCATTTATAATATTAGTAGGGTAGTAGAAAGTAGGATTGCTTTATGATAAAGTGCTCTTAACACCTTGCACCGAGTGGTCAAGCATTCCCAAAGAGTCCAAACAATTCTGTCAAAACCTCCTGTTATGCACCGAATGGGTAGAAAACATAGGTACAGATTGCGCCGACCCTAAGGGTTTGGAAACGCGACAGGCAGATAAAAATTATGAAGTATCATAAACCATCACACCTAACTCGTGATATAACTGGTAAACTCCTTACTTCTCAACGCCAGCAACGAAAAATACAAGTAAAACATAAAGGTTTAAATTCCTAAATTACTGCCTGAACATAGTCTTCTTTCTCAGTGTGTCTAATCTCAAAATTGATTCACTTTATTAGATTTAGTTTTAACAGGTTTGGATCACTGAATTAGTTAGTCACGATCTTCAAACCCAAGCGAGTGGATGCGCATACAACTAGCGATGGAATTCGACTAAAAACATACTTCAAACGACTTTGTAAATGTAATATAAGCAATTTTGGAGGTGCCACTTAATATCCTGGGAGATTCTTCACGCACGGTCATCACATCTGATCCCAAATTAAGCAGAGCTTGTATAATAGTGACCAGATAACTGATACGCTTACTTAGTACTTTTTAAATTCATATAAAAAAGATGTGCTGACCACAGAACATACTATTCAATTCCAAAAAAAGAAGGTTCTACTTTCGATGGTACCTATGTATTTTTTTTTTCATGTTCTTGTTTGTGTGTAACCTCATTCGCCGGTCTTGGACCGAATTTTCAATTTTAATAATTAGAAGTCTATCCTTTGTTTACCTATTGTATCTGATAAACCATAAACCAAAACACAACACAACACGCATTCTTCTATCGTAGTATTGGCAGATGAACATAGATGGCGCTAGTAGCATGCGATGTTTTAAATCATTTTAAAGTTTCATTATTTATTTTTGCTAAATAGTTTATCCGACAGATATTGGTCTGTCTAAATTTACACTAATTTCTGGGCAATTTCAAATGATTATTTTTCTAAAAATCTTAATTCGAAAATTTCAAAGATATTTGCCAAATCGGTCGAGCCGTTCCCAAGTGATACGCTAGTGCCAACGAACAGTATTTAATTTTTCTTCACATAGATATAAATGGATTCATTGGATACGTAATAAATATTATATCAAAAAACTTGAGAGGTGTCAAGGGCGGATGGAACGAAGATACGCATTGGAATTGACCAAAACGCTGAGTTTAGGTCCAGTGTTGAGATAAACTTGCAATTCTTCTACTGAATGCTAGGTCTTCAATAAAAGATCAAGACTGTGCTAATAATTACTAATTATACTAATTTATAAATGGAACAGAATTTTAAACATGTTGTATGTAGGTAGCCTTTAAATAAATTATGAAAAAAGCAAACCCAATAATAAACCATATCATTTAAATTTGGAAAAAAAGTGTCGTTACAACTTTTAGTATGAATTTTTTCCTTTCACAACGCGCGATAAGGAACTTCGTTGCAATTATAAATTAATTAAATAGAATACATTTTACTTAACAATTACTAATCCATAGGATATTTCGGCGTTTTAAAGCCTCAAATAAATATACAGTTAATGACATAAAACTTCGTCTAAGTAATACTATTACAAATAAACTTGTGCCAAAAGTAACACAAGTAAAATGCAGCGCTACAGAAATCTTACTTACCACATTATTGTTTTATTTTTGTTGGCAACATTTCTACAATACCGAGAATACACCAATCATCAAAAGGATGACGTTTAAGCTTAGGACTAATCGTTGAATTTACAACTTTTTTCATTTTTTTTTATGTTTTAAATAATAAATCCAATATTCATAAGTGGACTCTGGGTTTCAGTTTGAAAGTTAAGGGGGCCGGTGAACTTAACAACTTCACGTCTCAGGGTCGACAACGTTTTGGTTATGCCTCTAATGTTGCGAATGTCCATAGGCGGCGGTGACCACTTACCATTAGGTGGACTGTCTGCTTGTTCGTCGGCCCATTTTGTATAAAAAAATGGAAATAATTTTTTAAATAAAAGTTTTCTGTTCTATTTCTACTTTGCATAGTTCTAGCGGTTTCATAGTAAGAGTAGGGTATGATTCATATAATATAATTTTGTTAGGTGAGCGCTTCTCTATTTTGGTCTTTCCTTGATTACTGGCACGGTGTATCGCGATTAACATCTCTGTTTGTTGTCATATTTGTGATTCCATCATACAAAATTAGTATCTACCATGCGGTTTTACCCGCGTTGTCGTAAGTAATATTTTCCCCGGTTATAAGTACCATATATTAATCCAGGACATATACTATCTGTGCGCTAAGATTAATTTAAATCCGTTAAGCATTTTATATGTGATAAAGCCGCACAAAATTTGGAGAAAAACTGGGGAAAAAGATAGTTTCTAACCGAAATTAACACAAATACCTGTTATCAGGGAGTTACATTTTAACTTTCCTCGGGAACGCGATTGAAACCTAATTAATTTTAAAAATATAAAAAAAAAAAAATTATATTAATATATAAGAAAAAAAAACATAAATACAAATAAACTTATAGTTTTAAAACGACAGAAATTCTTACAACCATCTGCTCGGTAACGATTGATGATATCTGTCATAGAGAGGTCACCAGGGGGCAGAAGCTCTAGGGTCATCATCTAGAGCGCATCGAATCGATGGTCACGACCGATCTATGGTGTCGCAATGCGCAAGCGCAGAGGCGGAACTTGCGTCATAGTCAAATAAATTCTTTTTTTTTTTTGTATGATATTGTAAACAAAATATGGGAGAAAGTATCGATATTTTGACCTATTTTAAGAACATAGACAAGGCAGGGTGGTGAAAGCTCTAATAAAGTCATAATCAGGATCTCATAAACCCTGTGAAGCAAGATTGGGAAGATCGAAAAGGATGAGATACAAGATAATTGCTTAGATAGAATTATTATGTTATATTTCATGACACACTTTTTACGACTAGGTTCTAAAATGCATATCTCATGAACAAAACTTAAACAAAAAAATCTATGAAAAGCCTCTCTTATTTTTGATCATCCCTCGGATAAATGTAGGTACGACGTGCTGCCCCAAAAATAAAATTCATAATTTCGTTACACCATTGTGTAGCATTACATCAATTTCATATATTGCATCTTTATATCGGCAGTAGTCTCCGAACGATGGCTCTGAATCTACTTTTTATCATTTTCTACGGAACCCTAAAATACAGACGCAACAGCTTAGTAAACACGCAGATATTAACACATTAGCTGCAGTTAATAATTTAGGATATATAAGTATTTATAACCTTTCATTGAGTAATTAAAGTATTGAGCGAGCACGCACGTGCTTTTAATAATTGTAGGTGAGCAATAATATGAGTTTCCGCAGCGACAAACACGGTTTTCCGGTAATTAACCGTTAATTGTTTGCAGCCTTGTTAACATGGCCGCGGGCGCAGTCGTGCCAAACAACAATTGTTTTATTGTAATACTTGACAATTGTTCATAATTTAATTATCGAACCGTGCTATAAAATGGTCTTGTTCTTTTTTGTGGACACTGGGAAAGAGGTAACGAAATTGTCAACACATTTTGTTGTTCAAAACATCCCGACGCCTGGTTGTTCGAAAGAAAAACAACAAACAGGCAGACGGTCCATCTGATGGTAGGTGGTCACTTATGGACATTTGCAACACCAGGGGTACGCTAATGCGTTGTCAACCCTGAGACAAATAAGCAATCTATCACCCATGGCCCAAGTTTGACCTTTGACTCTACAATTTATCACCAAAAAGTCTCTGACAAAGACACGTAATCCAACACCCGCTACTAATCGTCCCTAATCAAAAATGATTAAACACCAAATAGTTTACCAGGATATACAAATCAACTGAACCCTTCCACTCGTGCCACAGATCTAATAATAAATGGAATGACAAAAAACGGCGCGATTGAGCGTGCTTCCCATTTCCTAATTTCCTGGCGCGATCGTCACACCTCATTCGACCAATTTAGTCGCGTCCTGTGACACGCACCATTGCAGCTCATATCTTGGATACTTCCCAAATTATAATGACCGATAAATATGATTTAACCAACACCGCAAATAACTGCTGGTGGGTTGTTAAGTCTGTGTTTCTTTGGTGAAAGTATTTGTCATGATATTAGATTAACCATTTGTTAATTATAAATGCAGTAGTCGTGGCATGGTATATTGCTTTAGCTCTAGAATAAATAAGTTTCCGTGTCGCGGTTTCACGGTGGATTATGTCCAATTGGAAAAATGTACCTGTCCATGTACAATAGTGAAGGATTTTATCCAGTAGGTGCCATTTTCTCTTTATAATATCAGTACCTATAGATCATGAGTTTAATTAACAAAGCTTCCCAAAACGTGTAAAATAAGCCGGAGAAAAACTACGCAATCATTATGGTCTGCCTATAGGAATATCATTTTCATATTTTGTATACATAAAAAATCAACTGAATTAAGAATCTTATTTTTGTGTGGGTTAGACACGACACAGAGTACATTTTTAATTGATTTAATAACATCAAACACAGAACCGTAGCTACCCTCGTCGAGTCGCCAGCAAATTGAGTCAGCAGCGGCGCCGGCGCACGCGACATCCCCCCCTACCCTTCCCCCTCCTGCTTCATAATCGACGGATGTTTGCTCTCTTGCTAACCATAGAAGTTATGTCAATTGCTTGGGTAATATGGAAACGACGATTAAGGTACATTTAGAGTAACGGTCAGTCCAGGATACAATTTTGAATGCAGGAAGTCTCACAATGTAGAATGAAATGAAAATGTCACGAAACCACGAATGTGTTAAGTGGTGCAGGTCAAACACAGTAAAATCCTTGTAATGAGAATTTTATGGAAGATGCTCCATATCTTCGTGCAAGAGAGTCCAAAATCGATGGACAAAATATATCATGAGCTCTAAACTCAGGCAGGTCCTTTCTTACTTTCCATGAACTATAAAATTAGGTAACACGAAGCACTTGTCAAAATATAAAAACGAAATGTTCTAGAGCATTATTTACACCATCTGCTTTCTAATCATCCCATCAGATTAAGAAAACACTTATCATCAAACGGGAGAGGTTTTACGAGGCAATTCCTCAAATCCTTATTGTGAGCTTGTACCTCAATGTTGTTCCAGTTGTCAGTGTTCGAGGAGGGTGTAATAAAACTGTAAAAATAGACTCGTATGTCTGTCTGTTACAACTGTTTGAGATTAGGTCAGGTCTCAAGTGGAGCCCTTTATGTTTTTCTGTTTCATAATTGGATTACATTGCTTTTAGCGGCTTAAGACAGGCTGGGTTTCAATCAGTTTTCAGGTCAATCCATAATAATTTTTGGATATTTATTGCTCAAAATGTTATTGAAAAATTTGCTCTATCACTTTAAAATATTCTCATCGGCATCATCACACAATTTACCATTGGACCTTATTTCAAAAGCGTTAAAGTACATTTATGCCTGACATTTCTTGCTACCAAATGTGCCTATTAAATGTCGACAACTTTATAATATGATGAAGTAAAGCTACTACCGATACACTTGACTAATTTCAGAGACCATTGCAATTTATATTCACAGGTTCTTTGTTTAAAGTCTGAAATCCTCAGGATGACGTAGAAAGGTAAATTGTGCAGGAATCAAATTAGATTCAATCAGGCTGACCTATTAAAGGCCAGGAAATAACAAGATACGCTTGATTGCATCTGTACGTTGAAAACATTCACAAAGACAATGAACACGAAAAGTGAAGACACAAGTTTTTTTAGCTTCTCTTTTCACAGATAAAAACAAAACCCTGGCTGATTTAGATGCGGCTCGAAAAGATTCGATAAACCTTGAGGTTCTCTTTATAAAGGTAGATGTATTGAGTAATTTTCACGGCGAATAAAATAAAACGTTTTGACACCTGCCTGATCAACCATACTTTTGAATTTACATAGTAGAGAACAGATGACGACGTCGGGATATTAAAGAGTAGGGCAAAAAACAGTGTAGATGCGGGGTGTGGGCTTGCGCACGTGCTCTTGCTCCGAGTGCCAGGTGCGCAGGAAGTTGGGTTTGAAGACATTGAAGCTGGATCTTTTTTGTGATCTCATAAAAAATATCTTATTATTATAATTTAATAGCTGTCCCTGCGGTTTTACCCGCGTTCCCCAGGGGTGCTACATTTTCACGAGATACAAAATATTCTATGTATTAATCCAGGCTATAAATATCTATGTGCCAAGTTTCATCCAAATCCATTTTGTAATGCATTTGTAATATTTGGAGAATAGTAGGTGTTTATTAAGTTTACCAATATAGTAAACATATTTAAACATATTTTAAAAAAGACAGTTTTTATTTCAGACTAGCTACCGTCCCACGACTTTATCCGCGATTAAAAAAAATAATAAATTAGATCCCATAGTCATTCTCACATAGGTTTTATCACTCAGCAATAATGTAGCTTTATGTATAATTCGGAGTTTACCGCCTAACAAACAAACTTACCAGCTTTACCTCTTTATAATATTAGTATAGATATTCTAATATTAACAGTAACAGTTGAGGCATCATTCTAAAAATAACTAGAATCGGAAAAACTTGTTTTAAATTCACAGTTGTAACAATATAAAAATACTGCTTTATTTTATAGGGCAGTGTGTCAAACTATAATAATTTTACGTCCAACCATGAAATCATTACAAAAAGAATTCGCGATTTAGGTTTTATTGTTGGCAAAACGTATAAACTAATAAAAACATGCAACGTGACTCCTAGGAATTTGATAAGAATAAGTTGAACGTAAAAACTCACTGTTGAAACTCAGTAATATTACGTTCTATTTTATTATGGGTTTTTCCATTCAATGAAACTTTACTTACAAAATAACTTGCTGTCCCACGGTTTGGCCCGGGTATCTAAAGCATGTTACATTTCCCCGAAATTAAAAGTGTCCTGTTAATGCAGGTTATAAATGTATCTACATATGTGCCAGGTTTCATCCCAACCATTAAGTAGTTTTTGCGTGAAAGAGTAACAGACATCCATTCTGACAGTCTCGTTTCTGTGGATACCTATTGCACATATTGCATTATAAGGGATGAAAAGTATCCTATGTTTTAATCTAGGTCATAAACCTATATGTATTTGCCAAGTTTTATTATAATCCGTTCCGCAGTTTTCACTTGAAAGAGGAACAAACGTCCGTATACATCCATCCATCCTCGCAAACTTTCACATTTATAATGTTAGAAGGAAGTAGTTTAATATCCACAGTAAATAAATTAATAATAAATAAATACCTACGTACTTACCATTGTTATACGATATTGCCTTTTTATAGAAATGATAAGGTAACCATAGCCCAGAACTGGTAAATTTCTCCTCTGGTCCCGCAGCCCCGTCAACGGTGGAGAAGGAACTCGAGGGGTTTTAGTGGTTAGGCTCCCCGGTCCTTTCTCACAGGGGAAGGGATCGGGGAGAGAGTACCACATAACCACCGCGCCTGCCCTGGCACGGTGGTATGCGTAACGCATTTCCACTCGTAAAAAAAAACAAAAAAAAGCGCTGGTGAATTTGCCCGAGAGTCATACACACCATGTCACAATGAGAATAAAAACTATATTCACTAGAACGTAGGCACATTACAAAGACCACTGCAGGGATAATGGGCGTGAAGGTATGTTACAGTATACATTAATGCGTATAATAACCGTTTAAGATTTCAACACAGCTCCAGTATCGCAGCGGAACTGCGTAGTTTATTTATTTGACTTTTAAAGCGATTTATTCGACGGCTGAATTGACTCGCGACTCGCATCACTTACGAAACTTTCTTATCATGTTGATATAGTGAATTGGATGCGGGTGTAAGAATACGGGAATAGTTCCGTTTGGAAATAGCTTCGAGCCAGTTGCACTTCATAAAGCGCATTTTGGACCCAACTTCGTTTGTTACCTTCGATGATTTTTGTTGTACTAGAACATGAGAACTTATTAGCTAAAAACTCCATGCAGTTTGACAGATGTGTATCTGTATTTTATGTAACTTTTAATAAAAAGGAACAGTTATATATTAGTACACTGCCTTTTATCAAAGCACACCCAACCTACGAAAACGATAGATAGTACTGGCCGTTTACACGTTTTAGGGTGTGATACAAAACCTAACTTAATTACTTTACAAATAAGGTACATCTAAAAGGTAAATTGCATGATGATGTAGATAAACCTAATCACAAAGCTATAGGGTTAATTATTCTTTGACAATAATTAAAATCAAAACGGCCCTATGAGGATGCCGCTCAATTATAATAAGTAAAATTATTTGACTGATAGACTACACTACTTCCGAGTTACATAGTCCATAGGCCTTAAAAATCAGATAGACAGAAATAAATACAAAATGTCTCCCGGGAAAATATGAATTCCCTGAGAACTCTAAAACCACGAGGCTGCATCTGGTATCATAAATCCATAACAATATTGTTAATCGTTATAAACACCCATTTATTTTTGTCCCTGACTTTGAAATAACATTTACGTACTAACGCACAAAAAAATAAATTGCTTCAACTGTGACTGATCGATCAAAAGCTGTTGAGATAAACTGTTAACTTTACAATTAAAGCGTAACAATTTTTTTATTTATTTACGGATTATTTACTGGTTTGTAGTAAACGTGAAGGTAAAGTAAGCCAGTAAAACACACGCGACGCATATTTGCTAGAAAATAGGTAATCTATCTATAATACAAGTAAAATAGGGTTATTTTGACGCTTCATCACCTCAAAACTACTGAACATATCGGGATGGGACTGCTACCATTCGATGGTTATAGGCTATATTTGATATATATAAACGCGGGTGAAACCGCGGAGAACAGCTAATATATTATAAGCTCAATCCCCAAAGTGTAGAAATGTTAGTATTTGTGCGACTCAATCACGAATAAACGGCTTCAAATAATATTTGGCATACACATAGAATATGTCATAGATTTAAACATAGGATACATAAAATCCCGGTAAAAGATAAGATCTCTCGGTAACGCGGGTAAAACCGCGTGGGGGACTTAGTATGTTATATAAATAAAAACAACACTGAATATAGCCTACACTTTTTAGCGAAAACATGGCGGCATTTCCAATTCAATTTAAAAAGGGGTTTTGTTCCTCAAGGAATCTACTGTACCTACCATATTAAACAGATATTCATACACAAATAGGTAAATTAATGTAAGAATGCATGTAACCAGTACTGCAATGCAAGATTCAATATTAAAGAGTCACGATTTTGAACCGGTTCGGATTTTGTAGGGCTACCACAAAACGTAGTATTTCTATGCGTTAAAGCTTGTTATGATTTGTAGTAAGGCATCAGCTGCCTACCCTCAATGTCGTGGGCACAAAATTATATAGATACCTGGTATTCGCCATTTGTTGTATAACATAATAACCGTTCCGGGGATTCAACGTCGTTCCTGATGGATCTAATGTATACCGGGATTACAACAAAGCCTGAATAAAGTAGCTTTCTTATAGTGAAACATTATTAAAAACGGTCCAGTAGTATTTGACTTAATTAAGATTAATAATTAATTAGATAATAATATGTATATGACAAATTTGGCAGTCAACTTCTTGGTATCCAACCTACTTTTAAAATGGTCGATTCCAATTTATAACTTATTCTTAGCTAATATAAGGTTTTAATTTACTTATTAATGAAAAATGTTTAAAGACAAGTTGTGACCCTACTGCAGCCTCCGCTGTACTAGACCTATCCCCCACAATTACCTACGAAGGCGCGTGTTTACCGTGGTCATTGTCGACGCATGCGCGCGTGTCCTCATTATCAGGCATCTGTCAAATTGATACGTCAACACTGTATACAGCTGCATCGGATCATTATTTAGGCGGGAGACAGATGTAGGGTTAATTGTAAAATAAATAAATTCAGTAGAAATGTGAACAGAGGCCTAAGGACGAACATTTATCGTAAGAGTAGTTTCATCGTATCGAGTGCGCCCTATCAATGAAAATGTGAACATCGCGCAACGTCACGGAATGTGCGGTGTTCAATTATGATGTTTGTTCAAGCAAAAACTACCAATTGATTTTGGTTTAACCTTGACATATAGATAGAGTATGCCCTGGAATAACATATAAGCCACTTCTTATCCCAGGAAAATGTATCCCTCGGGAACGCGGGTGAAACCGCGGGGGACAGATAGTAATATATAATTGATAAATATCCTGGGACATTAACACACGTCCACCATAAAATTAAATTATAAGAATTTATATTCTCAAAAGCGTTAAGGTTACATTAGAAAAGTAAATATGGTCGATATGTTTCTCAATTTTTCTAATTTTCCACGCAACTTTCTTAATGTTTTCTTCCATAAGAACCATCACTTGACAATAACAAACACAACAAAAAAAGAATTAGCAAAATCGGCCGTCCATGCGTGATGCCGTGACCAAGGGAAATAGGGATTCATTTTTATATGTATAGATATAGATTGAAATAGCTCTGGTTAGAATTAAATTCACAGATTTTGCATACTAAAATTATTCCATAATGTATTAATTAACGAAGTCAACGTAAATATAAAATTACTTTAGCCGATAGCAGATGGCGCTGTCCCGAAATTAAACAAACTATGGTTACGTTCTCACAGAAACGTTATATAGGCAACTTCATATTTCTCGTCGTGCCCACCACCTACGGTTGAACACTAGTTCAACCTTCCAAGCAATTTTTCATGCCTTCTAGGCAATTTTTTCATGCAACGCGACGTTTCACGAAACGTTTGAGTCCTCATAAACATATTATAATCGTTTCAGGCCATATTTAAATATCAAATATAGCCTGAAACTAAAGGATCAAAATTACGCTATGATCACGGTCAGGTACTGAGTTACTGATCTCGCCGACGACGGTGGTGATAGCAGCGAGCTAATATACTATTTCGCACACGGTTGACAAATTGAATTCCTGAGTTATATATATTTACATTCCGAATTTTATTTTTATTTTATTACTGGTGAAGATTTTTTTTTTATTGTGATTAATCCTAGTGCGACATGAATTAAAGAATATCTTCATATACTATGTACTAGGGCTGTTTTTTAAAATATCGGATATCGATATATCGACATTATGTAAAAAAAAATCATAAGTCAGCTCAAAAATTAAAATATTACACAGTTTATAGTCCAGTATATTTATTAAACAAATTAAATTATACATGTATATTGGTGTTAGGTATAGTTCTAAGTCATTACTTTTTAAATTTAAATAAGACGATTATGTATACCAATATTTTTCAGTAAGAGTTTTTAAAAATACTCTTTGTTTTATATGTTCAACTGTTTGGCTACTACGATTATTAGGCACTAAAAGATTGATTGTAGAAGCAACACGTTCAGATGCTACAGATGTAACAGAAGAAATCAAATATTTAACAGCTATCTCTGATAGCACGGGAGTAAAATGCCTACTATCAATCCAAAATTTCAGTGCATTTCAACACCTTGAAATATTTGGCTGATCTAAATACTGCTTTAGTTCAGCAGGTATTGTACCAAGACTCAAAATTATACGTGGATTTTTTTTAAATAGTTTTTAGTTCTAATTTTTTATTAATAAAAACAAATTTGTTGAGTGTCGGCTAACTTAATTTTCATAAATAAAATACGGTAGATTAAGTTTACGATGATTTTGTAGATTAAATGAATTACGAAAAAAAAATTATTAAAAAAAAAATTACCATGGATATCGACATTTCAATATCGAACTATCGATATATCGTCCAAAAAAAAAAACAGTAATAAATATCGATATTTCGTTATAATATCGATATTTTATCAACAGTCCTAGTTCGCAACTCGCTACATAATTGTTGAAATATTTACTTGCTAGATTGGATGCGCTTTCGCCGAGTTCGACACGCCGCGCCGTCCATCTGGAATATTGAGTGTCTCACTTACACCAATATCGTCTGGAATTCCTTGAACATATGTAACTAGAGAGTTCAGTAATAATATCTGATTTCTTTAATAAGGCTTTAAAAGAAAGCCTACTATGTATGAAATTGTTACTATTGAAGAAAGATATTACATAAAATCAATACTGAAAGAACTACAAAAGATAAACCTCCGTAGTTTTTAAGATTGTAATCATTAATGTTATATTATAATAAATAAAAAACAGGCACATCATGGTATGTAGGTACCATAGTGGAAAACTTTATTGTAGACTACAGTACTGTACACAAAAATATAATCAAAACAGTTCTGCAATAACATCTGATTTCATGATTCACTCATTTCTCTTCTTTCATTTCAGACGGCTCAACTACTACAACAACTCTGTCTCTGTAAATAGTATCAGTGCTGAATTATGTTAAGGTTGTCAGATATTATTTTCGTACTCTCCTTAGCTATATATTTAAGACAGCTATCCCCCGCGGTTTCGCCCGTGATTTATACATATAAACCTTCCCCTTGAATTATTCTGTCTATTGATGAAAATCGCATCAAAATCCGTTACGTTATTTAAAAGATCTAAGCGTACAGACGACGAGAAGCGACTTTTTTTCATACTATGTTCTCTACATAGTGTGAATAAATAAATAATGTCAGCTCCATGATTATCAGAACTGATACAAAACAACAACTACCGTACCATGGACTGTAAGATTTAAACAGGTGTTTGGTGAATATGAGACAATCAAAACGGTAACATTGTTTTATTATACATTTCTTTGAATGTACAAGTGTTCTGTAAAGGATAAGTTAAGCTACTTATGTAGCAAACTGTATATTACATAATGTATTCTTACACTTTCTGTAGGGCTTTCTGTGTGGTGATTCATTATTACATTGCTAACTTTGAAAATGTACATGTTTTTATGACAATTTGATCATTATACCTACAGCATAGAGATTTATTTCCCACTAGTTGTCGTCCGCGGTTTCACTCGCATTCCAGTTAGGAGTACCTAAAAGGTGTTTATGTTTCGACCTTTAAAATATGTCTAATACATATTATCAAAAAGTCGTTTTCGATAAACGTTCTTTCTAATTTGTTTTTTATTTGAGCCCGGTTCTTAAGTCGTAAAGAAAAGGGCTACTAAAAACAAAAACAGATTTTCAAATATGTTTGATAATTCAGAGATTAAAATAAGGACAACGTACTTTACAACTTTCCCAGAAAAAAATGTGTCGACTAACGAAAACCTAAAAAAAAAACATTATCGAAACGGTGTTTTATAGGAAATATTGTATATACAGGTCACACAGACAAACCTTATTGAAAGTCGGTTAAAAACACGTAATGCTTTAGTAGATGCCTTACAAAGCATCTCCAGAACACTGTGCGTTTTAAAAACCTGTTATATTTGAAGTATCCACTACAAATACGAAAAAAAAAACAAAGAGATCATTGTTGCCACAACACCTCGCGCGCCCGCCGCATCCACAAGTATATCTCCAGAGATTTCTAAGAACTCTCTCAAGATCATAAGAACGCATACCTCATTTACACTTGGCGTTTTTTCAAAAGCTTTGATGTGATTTACCTATTTTTAACTACGTTCTTTTAATGACATGAGTGTATTATCATTATTATTAAATTGTATAAGGCAGAGTCAAAAAGAGTGTATTTGTGCGCTTAGTTCTTTTAAAATACCTAATTGAATTCAATGCGTTTAGACAACTATTGGGTCAATAGATGCACCTCCAAAAAAAAGGCGGTAGTACTTCCTCGGACGAACTCTGCAGTAAGAGTTCTACTAAAGCTAGTTTAGCTAGCAGTTAGTTCCTGAAAACGATCATAATGTTCCGTTGTCTGATTAAACATAACCTCTGTTAAAAATGTTTGAAATACGTCATTGTTTTAAAATTCATAGAGCTTATACTCGTAGATGAGCGGATGTTGATTAAAAAAATAACAGTCGATACTGTTTTGTACGTAAAGATGAAAGAGAAGGTAGACAACACAGCCGTTGTGTTGTCAATGATAAAAAAGTACATAATTTTAATAGACTTTTTAAATAAAGAGTATGATTGTAGAAAAAAGTACCTACTTAATAAATATTAATGATAAGTTACAATATAGCGAAGTAAGTAACTTAAGGTACTAACTAGAACTGGCGGAAGAAAAGGACAGAAAGGAAAATAAATTAAAAAATAAGGAGATTATAATAAGAACCCAGCCCACAAGTCGTGGTTGCAAAAAATGCCTGCATGTCTGCTTGTTCAGTATCCGGGTGTAAATATCTCTATATAAAATATGTAGCACTTAACTGACGCCCATAGCACAATATCCCTTTAGTTTGGGATACGATTTCACTCACTATTTTTATATCTGTGTCGCTTACTTCTTTTAAACTATGCAATAGATTTGGGTAATTTTGATAATTTAATCCGAAAAGTTTGTGTAAATAACACATTTACATGGTCCCCACTCAGGTCAAGCCAGTGCGGGTCGCTGGGACATTCATAAAAGGACTTTTAAGTACCCACCATAAAAGATACAGCCAGAAAAATATTACAGCAGTGTTGGTATTAATATTAAATTTTACGACACGATAATACCGCATTTGGATAACCGTCGATGACATATTTGGTTATACATAAAGTATACAAGCTTATTTGCATAATGGAAACCTTCAGGCTTCTTTTGTCTGGTAAATATAACATATATATCACACTAACAACCCCCTGTGGTTTCACCCACATATACTTCCTATTATTCGCGCACTGACATGCTGTGAATTTATGTAAATTTTAATCAAGATCGGTCAAATAGTTTTTGAGTTATAAAAGCACATATACGCCAATATTTACCAAAAAATAAAAAATATATATATACATGCAGATTTACGTACGAAATTATAGAAATATAAATAGATGGGCCGACAAATAGTCAGACGTTCCACCTGATGGTAAGTGGTTACCGCCGCCTAAAGACATTTGCGACACCAGAGGCATCGCCAATGCGTTATCGACCCTGGGACGTGAAGCTGTAAGTCTCATGTGCCTGTCATTTATTATAATTATAAATGGAAGCAAAGACAAACAGACTAAAAGCGGTAAAGCCAAAGGCGTCAAAGGTCACAGTTATATTAACACGTCACGTCGGTTCAAGGGCTTGCGGCGCGGGCGGTAGTTAAGAGAAGGTAAGACGATACTAAAATAAATAAAATACATATTAGGGCTCTGAACGTGTGTCGAGGTCATTATTAACTCCTGTAACTTGAGAAGTCTTTAACACAAAGGCGGTCATTGTCTTTTGATGATTCTTAGCGTACCATAGGGTTGTACAGAATGACTGATGCTATGAATATTAACTGGTTTGTAAAAAAAAGGTTAATTGAAATTTATATTTTGGAAGGCATCTCAGTCCTTACTTTCCCACAATACAACAACAGCGTTTCTAAGATTTTTGGAATTAAATAGTTAAATTTCTTTAAAATTCCTATTTTATGCACTTAAAAATTTTTATAGTTACTTTTATTAATTGTGATAATAAAATAAGAAAGTATTTATTTTAATTTGTGACAACCTTAACACAACCATACACAGCATATGAATTCTATCAGCAAACGTAACAAACCGAAACCATCGGTATACGCGAAGCTAGCCGAGCGAATATTTATCCATTTGTGCCGCCTCTCAGTCCCTTTTCTCGGAAACTTTAATTAGCTAGTAACGACCCTCGACTTGTCTTAATTGATATTGACCAGTTAATAACTTTTAAGCGGTTATTTGAACAGAAATTAAAATACATACTTCTATTTCTTAAGATACGCAGCAATGCAGTTCATCGTGAAATAACAGTGTATTTGTATTCAGTTAGAAAGGTAAAAGGGCAGTGAATTTACAGGCACAAGAGACTTAACAACATCACGTCATCATATTACAACTATCGATTCGTAGCGTGACCACTTACCATCAAGTGGAACGTCTGCCGTAAAAACCTTGAAACAGAACTTCGAACGTACGAGTACCTTTGGGCATATTTCTGATACCAGTATTCTTTATCGGAAAATAAGATTAACCGAAAGTCTAACCGGTTTCAAAACGATCTACGGTAATGAAATGACTGCATACAAGGGAAAACTCAATTTGCCCCTTCGATATAAAACCTAAAATGCAATTAAATAAAACGCGTCCATTTAAAAAGCCTTTTAAAGTCAGCCTCATAAGTTATGCACGAACGAAATAAAGTAATGCTGTGTCTACATTATTGGTAACAAGAAGCACGACTTTACTGCGCAAGAGGTAAGAAAAATGTTTTGAATTACCAGATTTCAGATGCCAATACATAGAATACTTTTAGCCCAGGAGCAGGTGAAGCCGCGGGGTAAAATACAAATGAAACTCTATCATCCCACTTCTTCGATAACAGTCCATAGTAAAGTTGTATCATTATATTTCGATCTTATATTTTGAAATATTTTATTCTAATACCGTCTCGCAGTTTCCCAAAGGATTTGGTGTATCGTGGGATTATTACATAGCCAATATTACTTCGGGATAAAGTAGTTTTTGAGCATAATCATTACAAACGAATAAAATATCAAATCTTTTCCCTTCATAATATTTGGGCCTTAAACGAGTCGATTGACCCACCTAGTGCTACGGACTTGAATAATTCAAAAATATAAGCAAACTTCCATAAAGACCAGACCCGGCTGAATCAGGCTTTAAAAAAGAATTATATTCGCACGTGTAGCTACAGCATAATACCGTGAGGCAACGATGCATGCGTACGCGCATCGGTGGCGGCGCGAGCGCATAATGGGCGCGGTGCAGAGGTGCATATTCAGCTAATGACCTGGTTCAACTTGGCCATATTAATGCACAACATATGTCATGCGGCACGTGATCTCATCGACTTTGGGTTCCGCGTATTTAAATGACGCGGTTGTGATGGACCATAACGAGTTCTGGTATAAGTCGATAAATCTACTTTGGCTCTAGTCATTTTATACTATAACTAGCTGACCCGGCAAACGTTGTTTTGCCATATTTACTTTATTATAAACAATACATGAATATTTATCGTACTACAATTATTATATTCGAATATTGTATTTAAACTGGTATGATTAATAAAAAAAAAAACCAAAAACATAGTATTTATGAATCTAATACTTTAAGATACCCAACAATTGAACTTTTAATATGGGGCGTGATTGCTCTGAACTAACTGTGATGAACACACACTTCTCGAAAACTAAGTATAAAAATGTTCATAAATATTCCGATTGAATCGACTGTGAAATGTGCACTAAGAAATGGTAATTAGTTATTTTATCAATATAATTCCGACCCATACCTCTTTTTCAAACGATATTGTCAAACGACTGACATTTATGTCAAACACCATTAGGTTACATTATAAGAGTTTATATTGTCAAAAGCGGCAAGGTTACATTAGAAAAGTTTATATGGTTGTTATGTTTTCTGAAATTTTCTAATTTTCCGCGCAACTCTCTAATTTTTTTCTTTCGTAAGAACCTTCTCCTGATAATAACAAACACATCAAAAAAAGAATTAGAGAAATGGGTCTAGCCGTCCATGCGTGATGCCGTGACCGAGGGAAATAGGGATTCATTTTTATATATATAGATGGTAGTTAAGCTACTTACTATAAATCTATCGTTATATATATATATCGTTATATACATTACTTTTTATTACTTTATTTATTCTACTTATACTTTATTTACTCATATTCATACATTTCATAAGGAAAATATGGTTTCTTTGACGCACCATCACCTCAAACCTACTGAACATATAATGATGGGATTGTTAGCATTCGACGTGGATTTTTTTTGGAGATGGTTATAGGCTAGGTATATATGATATCGATAAACGTGGGTGAAACCGCAAGGGACAGCTAGTACTACATAAATGTTCGTCACTACTTGGTATGATAATGGCTAATCGCATTACAATTTTTGGCTCACAAATTCTGGATTAATAAATAGGATCCTTTGGGAACGTAATTTATGGGAGTAAAACAACGGGACGAAGCTGGAGAACAATAAAATATATATATATATATATATATATATAATAAAGGCCTGAATTCGATTGGGCAACATTTTTTATTACAAATCACCTGCAGCCCGGTAACGACGTGCCCGAGAGGTGCTGATAGCGCTCACCACATGACACATTGGGACCTAAAATATCTTTGGAGGAATCTGGGTCTCAATACTTAGGTCCCTGGCTATCTCTTCGACATGAAGATTTATATAAGCATAAACATAATGAATTAAAAGTGACATCTCCATTTAAATACTTATCGAGATACTTCAGCATTTTTTCACAAGTAAAATTGTGAAATAGTTAGGGCATGCGTCATAATATTTGCTGGCTCCTACCAGCTTCCGAATACCAATACACTCAATACGGCATGCGCTTAGAATATAAATACACGCTCTTACAATTCTTGAGTGCACTTCAACATTATTATTCTTGATTATCCTGGTATTTTTTGAGGTCGACAGATAAGCATACTGTCCACCTGATGGTGAATGGTCTTTTGCAATAACAGGAGCATCGCAATTCAATGTCGACCCTGAGACGTGACGTTAAGTCTCATTTGCCTGTAATTTCACAGGCCTCCTTTACCTATCTAAACAACCGCAACACAGTAATGCCAGTGCAGTAGAATTTTACAGCGGAAATGGGTACTGTGGTAGTACTTGCCGAACGCGATAAATCTATACTAAAGTTGTTGTGAAAGCCTGGAAAGGTTTCTGAAGAAGACGCATTGCATAGTATATCGGGAACAACTAGTTGGTTATAAAACCAATTAAATCGGCGGGCTAGTTGACTTCATGGTTAGAGAACCAGACTGCCACACCACAACCGTGGGTTCGATTCCCATCCAGGACAAACACTTCTGTGCACGTACATGGCTGTTTGTTTTGTATCTGGGTGTAATATGTCAGCTCTACTTAGTATTGCATCAGATGGCCACGTGTAAAGAATGTCCCGGGATATATATTTTTTATAAAAAAAAATGGTGTCGAAAGGCACAAAAAAAATTGTCACTTATTTCTCATGTGTGCTAACCCTATAAAGCAGATTTTTCGGCGCGTGCACAACAGCCTTGCATGTGCCATGTAGGCGAGCCGGTGGGCGGGAATCTTGTAATTATTTACTTATACTGTTAGCATCGCGATCACGGCCTCAAGTGGTTTGATACAACCGTTTACCTAGATTCCGTTGATAATCTTAATGGGACGCAATTGACTTGTGTTGGTTCAAAATAACCAAGGAATAAATAAAAAAAGAAAACCCAAACCAAGCAGAGCATGTATTGGTTACCAAAAACAAAATAACTTATACTAACTAATATTTTTACATTTATACACGTTATTTATATTCATGCACACTAATGTTTGTCCTGGAAATTGATCCCACGATCTGTGGCGTGGCAGTCAAGGCTTCTAACCACAGCACCCATCAAATTTACCTTGCTAATTAATATTTTCGCAGGATTATGAAACAGCCCACGTATATATATATATATATCACGTTTCAAAATGTAATGTATATATAGGATTCGTCAAAATAAACCGAAAGAAACTGAAGACTTGCACTATCCACCAGCCGGCTCCATCAGTCGTATAACTCGACAACAACAAATTATTGTATAACCACCCCCATCCTATATGTGTATGTACTAGCTAAGTTGCAAATAGAAAGGAACGAATAGTTTAAAATCGACTTCCAATATTTTATAACATAGTTCGTTAGTAACATTGTAACAGGTCAAATAATTGCACTTCAATAAAAACTTTAATAATCAATCAGTCTGAACCAATTTCAAAACAAAAAGGCTGTAATTTTTTTAACAGTATTTTATTTATACCAACAAATCTTTGTGCAGAGTACCTAGCCAGAAGTTTAATACTGTCGCGTAAGTGTTACGGTCGAGTGGAACTCCATCCCACGGTGTTTCGGTCCGCGTCGATGTCAGATCACATTCCAGGCGGCATTCGGACCGTGACTACGACCGGAGCCTTTGCTTGTCATCCATTCCCTTTCGATGGCTTGGAGCTTTGAATTTGACCGGCCAGTTGCCTTAGTGGCTTGAAACCCTTATTCCATCCAGGATAAATATTTGTGTACATGAATGTTTTTGTGTCTTGTTGTAAATATAGGAAAATAAGTAGTACATATTTAAGATATCTGGTTTCTATAGTAAAAGCTCTGCTTGATTTGGGATTAAGTGGCTTTTATGTAAAGAATGTAACAGAATATTCGTTTTTTAATTATTATCCTGGGGTCTTCATATTTGGTTCTTCCATTACCAAGTAGAACTTGTACATGGTTAGACTAGATAACTGATATACAAAATTTTAGATACATACATTTGTGTTGCATACTTTATATCCCATTCTACGTGCCTGTTTGAAATTTGGTAAATCAGCGTCAACATTTATAATGATTTTCTTACAAACTAGGTACTAGGTTGGTATGATCTTACAGAGATTAATCTATTCGTTCCGTTTTTTCAAAAATCTCATCGTCTTACCACTCTGGCAACTCCCGTACCTTCCAAACGACTTTACAATTGGATTTAGCTAAATCAGAAGCATCACTCTTATGCTGAGGATAGTAAAGACTATTATTCTCATTTAAGTACGTCGTAGCGTCCTGTCAATGGAATGTAACTTATAAAGTGTTGTTTGTCGTACAGTAAGTACAAGTATCACAATAAATAACCTTCAGAACCGGTCGTATCGTGGAATAACTTAATAACGTTCAATTGAACTCGGGAATTTCCTTGATACGAGCACTTGTAGAAAGTAAAACAGTGTCTTATAACACAAGGAACTTAAGAATAAAACTTTTTCATTACACCATTTACCCGACTACATTACAAAGAAGTTAATCACAAATAAGTTTTATAAGCAATAATTCATGGAAAAAAATCGGACTACTTACACGATCTAACGACCCTAAGCCTTTGTTAATATGCATCTAAAAAAGGTTGTAAACCCTTACAATCTATATGTATGTATCAGCTGTCATAACGGGCCTATTGGATTGCGACTTTAGTCCATTGGAATCGGCTGATTAGACATGTCACAATTTATCAATCTATTAGGTCGAATCTATACTTTTTGGTAATTTCCGAAAAATATCGTCGATGTATTAAAATTTACGCACTGACATTTTCATATCGATGGAACTACGCGAATATTATAAAAAACATTCTTCGTCAAAAATTGTACGCTTCCACAACTTTAGATAATTCTAGTTTTTAGCCAAACTAACTGTATTTATAGCCTATTGATCAGTTTTTTGTTGCACCATAGCAGTTTACTTCTATCTTATCGATTTACTATAATAGTTCTTATTTAATCGTTACAGTTAGACATTCAATGGCAGCTCCATGATGCTGTGTCCATCTTCCATCATCAGCCTTTATGTGTGTCAAATAGATTTTGCCACAGCTGTAATCTTTAGAAAGGAATAACCCCCAGAATATCTTCTAAGTATTATTCGTTCCGCAATTTGTTGTTGGAACGTTTTCTGCGTCAATTTAGCGGATTTAACAAAACCTGTTCATAAATTGTATGAATAAAGTCCAATCAATACAATATTTTTAGCGCCTAATGCATTCTGAGAATTGTTTACGATGCAAGCGAATACCTATGGAGTCTGGAGGTGAACGTTTGCGCCACTTCTCGGAATCGCCCAATGACAGTTTCACAAAGGTCGCGAGGAAACAGCGGCGCATGCTCCGACAGTCGCGAACTCAGGGCGCCAATCACTACATTTGTAGTATCATGTATACCTTGTATTCACCGACATCTACTATATCGAGCTACTTTAAATGCTCATTGACGTTACATTTATTCTTCAAGAGTTCTTGACAAGGCCTGCATTGGCTGCACCCAACTTTCCTCAATGCATTGTCATCAGACGACCTTGTAAAACCTAAGTTTTTTCATCTAGAGAAAAGATTTATATCATTGTTTGTAATGAATAAACTCAATAACAACTGGAGCGATTTTAATTATTCTTTCACTATTAGAAAGATACATTATCCATCAACAAGATAAGCTATATAGATCCTTCAGGAAGGTGGATGAAACTGTAGAACTGTAGCTATTATTAAATTTATCGTTTCAGTTCTTTCAAAGTACAGTGTCATTATCGTTTTGACTTACAACAATAAGCTCCAACGTTAGTAGTTGTCACTTATTATCTTTACAAAAAGGCACAGGCGCCATGTCGAGGGCAAAAGTACGTAATTAACTGCCAACCAATTACGACATTGTGACTTGTGAGCCGCTGGCGATGACGCATGCAATGATAAATATAAACTTATTCGATTATTGTATTGCATTGATTTAAATAATATTTATACCAACGATTTATAATCATAAACTGAATATCCCGCCTCTATATTTATCAAACGGTTTAACATAAACTTGTATAACAAGCGTAGGAAATAACGGGGAAATTATACAGCATTTAGTTAAGTGACGTTTTGAAAGTAGCTTGGTTTCTAAACGACAATCGTAATGTCAAGAAGTAGTGTTTATTTCTAGTCTGGACCATTGGATAACTAAAGTAAGGGATATAAAGGATAGTCACATTTAGAGTTATAGTATTAAGAAGTCTTTAAAGTCTTTGATGAGATTTGAGTTAGGTATTTCACTCCATGTTTTTGAAGTAAGAAGCGCGTTGAAATTCTGATCCGCAACCTTGTTGTGTGACGAAAAATAAATGACTGATAAACACAATCTATGCTATCCAAAAGTGATTGATGAATAATTAAAATGTTTCCCTGTGATACAAAAGTTTTACACTTAACGTGTGTCTTTACGACCCTTTTTTAATTACCGCGCCACATTTACCCTTGTTTAGGTTATCAAAACAGAAAGAATCCTACTAAAGTTTGTATTGGATCACGCAAAAAATACCCACAGGATTTGGGTGAAACTTGGCACATAGAACATACCCTGGAATAACATATAGGATACATTTATCCCTCCACAACACGGGTAAAACCGCGGGAACAGCTAGTAGTAGGAGCACAATACATGAATACAAGTGATCTTGTTACGGTTAAGACAACGTAATGCAATGTGAATCATCCGTTTAACTTCGAAACGTTTCCTTATGCGGCGATTAACCAAATCAGCATGAGTGACGTCATATGCCATCTGTGTCCATGAGCATTTGGTATTTTATGCTTTAGTCAGATAAAGGCAGTTTGAAATAAAATCGTCATTACAAATTTCCTATCAAAACAATCTATAAAAATTGGACGTTGCACAGTTCTTACCGGTTCTTCTCGGTTGAAAGCTGACTTCCGAACCGGTGATAGGTTCAGTGTTTTTGACCTACCCCCTACACTTTTTATACATGTCCGTTTAAATATCGATTTTTCAGAGTTACACTTGGTATCTTGCCAGAAATTTAATATTATATTATTTAGAAAATTTGCGGTTAAAATCTATGATTAGCTAACAATTAACAATGCTTAAGCAAACTTCCCATTTCCCGCGACGTCTCGTACTAAAATAACTTCGAAGGTACCGCCGTAATATTTCATTAGAACAATGGTTAATATTTTAATAAAATAAAAATAATCATGTACATTTTCTATCGCCAGTCTGTTGTTCGGTTTAAGTTAATTTGCATCGAGTACAATAAAGGCGGATACAGACGCGGACAACTGCAAGGTCGGTTCTTTTACACTTAGTTATTTGACGTAGTTACTCGCTTCACGTGGATTTGTTGTTTTTGCGCAGCGAGGCAAGCATCTACCATTATATTTGCGGCGTAAATAATAATTTATGCTATTTTTGGGTGTAAAAATTATTTGGTGTGCACAGGTTAATGTCAATCTAAATGAATGAGAGAAAGCACGCAAAGAAGGTTTATTTAACTACAACTATAATTAATACGGTGGTTATATCTGTGCTTTAGGGAGACATATTCTAATGTGTATTTAGTGGTATATTACTTAATCGGCGTTTTACTTACTTCGAGGCTTACTCAACTTAAAATTGAAGAAGAAATTCCGTAATTTAGAGAGATATATACTGATTTAAAAGCTTGTATATTCCTATTAAAAAGCGGGTTAAAGAAAAAGAGTATTGAAGCTTTTTCTTATTGTTTATGGTCTTGAATGTCTTAGCCATCTGATGGCTTTTGTACCCTAGTCCCTAAAGCGGACAAACATCTGGGTCTTTTCATCATATATAGGATCTACAGAGCATGGGGTGCACACCTAAAGACCTGGAATCAAAAACATTCTAGTTTCCCAATAACTAGAAGACATTCTACTAATAACTCCGGCAGCTATGCCGTGGGCACAATTGTGCAACACTCAGTGGTGGTAATGGTACCCAACTGGACGTTTCCTAGAAAGGCGAGGCCACGAGGCGCGTGCCTTGCTCACAGTCTCACTGAGTGGGAGGATATAGTATTCGATTTCTTACTACCGTGTCATTTACGTATTATGCACTGACGACATAAAATCTGTTATGTTTGCATGAGGGATGGCTCTGGTTTCATTCACTACTCTATATTAATAAAATAGAAAAATCAACGTGTATACGAGTATGTAGCACAAAACTAAGACCATTTTTTCCAAATATTCGAAGTTGATTATGATTAAATTATTGTAAAATTCTGATAAATTAATAGAAGCATGGACGACTGTAAATCGGCAGGGAATGAAGACTGAAAGAATATGTTTTGATTTAGCGCATACGAAGACTAGACCCCTCGGGAACGCGGGTCAAACTACGGGCCGGAAACCAGTTGTAAATAAAGTACTGTACGGAACATAATAAAACATCCATAAAATTAACTCCCCTACTGTCCATCCATCACATTAACAACAAAACGGAACTATTAAATAACAGTAAGTATACAAAAAAAAGGCCAAATAATAGAACATTGCGCGCAACATTTCACGGTCGCGAGCGCGTGCGCATGGGCATCGCAAGTGCATATCCGGGTGCCACAATGTGACTTCCGGCGCGAAGTACCCGCCGCACTCATTGGGACCAATTGACGGCCCTATATTCGTCCCGGGATATGTAGGGCTCTCAGCCCTTCATCCGGCATCCGGGCTAGTGTTGGGACACGAGTGTTACATTGTCATATTTATTGGCTTTTAGGATTTATTTCAAAGTATAGGATTGGTCAACAAAAGCATGCTTTTGGCCATGGGCCAAAGATGGCGAAGATTGGCGCAAGGGGTTCGTAAGAAATCTGCCAAATCTCTTGAAGTATGTAATCCATGCAAACATATTTTTACCTATTTGTTTGGGTACAGGGCAGGTAGATGACGATGATTAGGACATCAACTCTTAAAACTTTACTAAATAAAAAGTGACAAACACAAGCCTAAAAACTTGAACCAGAAGAGACCAAACAAAAAGCTAAAAAATAACCTTCCAGGCGCAGTTGGGTATAAACGTAGAGCTTCTTATCTCCAATATACCAAATTAACTAGAAGACGAACTGAAGGGCTTTTAGGCGTGATAAGACATTCCAACTACCAAGTTGTGGGTCCAATTCACACCCAATCATACACCCATACATAAAAAACTTTCACCTCTTTATAATATTAGTATGGATGAATTTAGATCGATAGAATCTCAGCCCTAGTCCTAGTTAGTAAATAATAGTGGCGGCACAACAATGGACCACCGATAAAGCGTAACACAAACATGCGCACACGCAGCCGGCAGCCACTAGTGGCCGACAAAGGTTATCGCTCCTACGCCCGGTGGCCGTGAAATGCACTTCAATTGACTTATATTTAATATAGTCTAGATCCAGGGACATTCTTTACGCATGGCCTTCTGGTCCCAATGTTCAAGAAGGGTGTGAAGAGATTTCAGGCTGTGGTGACTGGTTACCACCAGGCCCTAAGCTTATTTGTCACCATAGTGGTATAAAAAGAAAAAGCTAAATCGGGCTACTTACTATGGAAAACAGATATATGATAAATTATATATGGATACCTACTATTTAACAACACACTCAACTACACTATTATACTAACACTTGAAATGCAAAAGTAAGAATAGATGTCTGTTACTCTTTCAAGTAAAAACTATTTAGCGGCATCGAATATAACGTGACACATAAATAAATTTATAACCTGGATTAATACATAAGATACTTTTTATCTTGGGAAAATGAAACATCCCTGGGGAACGCGAATGAAACCGCGGAGGACAGCTAGTTATGTATATAGAATCAACCCAATTTTAATATGATGTAATTGTTTATTTAAATGACGTATCAACAATATCTATACGAGGCCGAACTTAACGAGCATATGTGTAATTGGCGTAACTAAGATTAATTATATATAATTCATAAACAATTATGCATACACGAGGTATATATAGTATATATAGTCAATTGAATAAATAACACTGAAAAGAATGTTGAATACCGAGCAAAATTAAAAAAAGAAAAGTCAAGAATGACGGAGGATAAAATGAAGATAACGGAATTAAGAAAAAAAAATTAAATTAAATTTATTTCATTTTAGTATTGTTACGTCAAACATTATGTATAAGCTTAATAGATAGCGAACTTGGAATATATTAGCTTCAAAATATGGAAAAGTTAAGGAGCCATAGGATTTGTCTATGGCAGGTGGTGACCACTTACTATCAGATATCGGCCTGTCTATTTGTCAGCCTACAGGTATAAAAAAAAATATCATGGTATGTTATGAAGAGGAGTGAAAACTATGTGACGAGGATAGTTTTAAACATGTAGTTGAAGGATTCTAAAAGTAGAGAAGATGAAGAAAGTATAGATAGAATATGTGGTAGTCATTCACATCAAGAAGTTAGTATAAAAACAATTGCACAAGTACTGGACAGACAAGAAAGTGAGCTAATAAGTAAGATCAAAAGGTCCAGTAGAAAAAGAATAATGCGAATCAGTTCTGTGAAGAAAACTGTATTGGAAACATAAAGGTACAAACAAATGCTTTGATAGCCATAACATCTTTGTGTGTCAGTGCGTTGCGTCACACAACTGCCCTGCGTGATGTCATGTAGGTAGGAGCATATTGATAAATTACCATATTATAAACAATAACTGCCAACCATATAGCATAAGTAAACCGCAAACAAATATAAACTGGAAAAATGCAAGGTATATGAATCATTTACATTAAAATCAGTGGCATAAACTATTATTACACATACATACGTTTATCATACGACGTTTTTCAACACACTTGTGAAGAAAATAATTCAAAAAAATCATTTTGGCGGAAAAAAAATATCAGTTTTATTCTATGCGCGCGCATCTAACAATGGTGATCGGCCATAGACTAAAGGAATGCGGTTTCTTTTTTTTTGTGGCTTTTCGCGGGTAGCGTTTTAGCCACGTACAAACTGGGGAATCCAAAGTTTTCTTTATTACAGAGAAAACAAAGGTTATATTTGAGTGAAAGCTTTGTTTATTAAAAACGTACAAGTTGAAATTATCTATTTAAATACGAAGTTGCATGAAATGAGCAAGCAATAGGTAGGTACATTAATTATTTGTACTATTGAACACGATCTTTTTTGTATCGAAACTTTTTAATTTAAGAACAAAGCAACTCAACCAATAAAAAAAAACCCTATAACTCACTTGTGAATAATAGCAATGAAAAAGTCACAGTTTGATTACCAGGTGTCATTATGTGCCTAATTACGGTGAAATTAGAGTCATTTTATGAGCAAATGTGTTGAAAATTAATTTAAAATAAAACAAAAGTAGGTGTAAAATCCCCCGCGGTTTCACTCGCGTTTTTCCGCGATATATTGTATCTTATTTACAGGATATTCCATAGTATCCTTTACCTATGTGCCTCATTCAACACTTACATTTCAGAAATGTATGGCTAAATAACTACAAATACAAATATCTCTGTCTGTACTTATTGCCTAAGGTCCTCATATTTATTCGATGAAACAAACATACCATTAGAATAGATAAAATTTATTGGAAACGCTACCACTTGACAGCAATCTTGAAGAGCTAACCTACTGCAGTCTTTATTTTTTACTATCTGTACTTCAATATATTAGCTTTAGTTTGAATTTTATAATGTAACTGGCTGTTCCCTTTAGCCGTTGCCATACAACTTTTTTTGCAGAACAACTCACTAACGTTTCATGGCAAACATTGATTTTATATAGATATCAGATTATCAATATTTTCATTGGATTACTGCGTACTATTTAATGATAATTCAAATAAACCTTGACATAGGAGTTATAGGGTCAATTTTCCAATGACATTCTTCTACGTCAAAACAGCCATCACAGCTAGTTCAGTGCGGTGAACTCTCAATGTCGATGGTATACTTAGCATGCGATCGAGTCATGTGTAGAATGTAATGTCCCGGATGTAGGCAAGCCTAGCCGTTGCAACAGGTGTGGCATGTCGACAGGATCTTAAAACTGCAACTATTTGATTTATAAGATTGACAGACATTTTGGAATTCGAACTCGGATGGGAACCTATTTTTTTCATAATTATGAACTGGGTGATTACTCGGCTAGATTAAAAAAAGATTGGAGTATTTTAGGTGCAGCATGACTTTAAGAGTAAAATAATGTGGGCGATGGTAAACTAGAGGTGATATGTAACTTCCCCAGCTGCAATGCTAAGTATTACTGAGTTACGGCCAAAAAGGTAAGGGGACAAATTATATAGACACATGAGATTTAACAATTTCACGTCTCAATATTGACAACGCATGGTAACGCGGTAGTTACCATTTACATATTTATAACCGTACCAAGCTATATTCACTATATATTAAATTGTTACTATTTTTAAATGAAGTTGAATAAAGAAAACATGCAAAATCAATAAAGTATGTACCACAGTAGAAGAAAATAAAATAAGTAGTTAGACTACAGTACTGAGCCCAACTATCCACCACGGACAACCACTGACAGTTCTGCAATAATATCTGATTCCATGATTCACTCATTTCTCTTCTTTCATTTCAGACGGCTCAACTACTACAACAACTCTGTCTCTGTAAATAGTAACAGTGCTGAATTATGTGAACCCTTCACATAATTCAGCACCGATCTGATATTATTTTCGAACTGTTACTTGGTTGTTTATTAATGTTTATCTTACTAATATTATAAGTGCGAAAATTTGTATGTAGGGATATTTGTCTATATATATTACTAGCTGTCCCCCGCGGTTTCACCCGCGTTGCCGAGGGATGTTACATTATTATTTTGTTAATTCTATCATCAATAGTTTTCGCAGCGCACGCGACGTAAGGAATTTTTTAGGTCATTTTTTTACACCTTATGTTACATTATTGGAGTTATATATAGTAAGGATCCCTAATTTTTTTTTTAATATAATATAGCCTATGTTACTCGGGGATAATGTAGCTTTCTAAAGGTGAAAGAATTTTTGAAATCGGTCCAGTAGTTTCGGAGCCTATTCATTACAAACAAACAAACAAACAAATCTTTCCTCTTTATAATATTAGTATAGATGGATATACTCTCTCACGCAACAACTACCAAACGGATTTAGATGCTACTTGGCACATAGATAGAACATATCCTTGAATAACATACATAGGCTTTTTATCCCGGGAAAATGTGACATCCCTCGGGAATGCGAGTAAACCACGGACAGCTAGTATGTTTATAACTGTACAATAACAAACAGTATAACAATGCGAAAGTGTATCGAATGAAAACAGAGCCATTGGTTAGATATGATCGAGTTACATAAATAAAATAGTCATCAAAACACCGCTTGTGGGTATTTATGAACTAATGACATTCGATATTAAACCTTCACTTCGTAGTCACAAAGTAGGTAATACAGTACAGGCTATTTCTGGTTGATTAATAAGACTCAATGTGGCTTTCTTTAATCCTGTACGGATAAAAATATAACTTAATTAAATAGAAATTGAATCTACTTTTGAAACTACTCTTTACTAATTCATATTAACATTTAATTGTTTAATGTACCCGAGAGCCGGTGACAATGCTCACTACATGTCAAGTTGAGACTTAAAACATCTTCGGTGGTTCTGCTTACCTCTGCAGGGATTATGGGCGTGAAAATATGTAAAGGCGATGCCCGTGGTGTTGCAAATATCCGCCTGTTTTTGTATTACATAAAAAACAAATACGATATAGCTCTGGGTAGCTAGTAAATACTAGTAAAAAATGGATTATGAGCGTGAAGATATGTAAAGAATTCCAGGATATTTATTTGTTTACGTGTTACATTAAAAAAGGAGTGCGTTGCTTTTCCATTCCTTTCCTGTCAAATTCCTAAGCCTAACCAGGCGCTAAGTGCTAAGTCCCGCTTGTGGCTGCCACCAGCTACATAAATAAATGCTCACATCTCTAAATAATATAAAAGGTAGCCACTACGTCTGTCTGTCTATATTTATGCGCTGAGTTCTTTTTAACAACGATTTTGATGCAGTTCCTACAATCATTTAAAGATTTTTTTTCCGAAAGGTTTATGTACTTATCTAACTCATTTTTTACTAGCTGTCCCCCGCGGTTTCACCCGCGTTCCCGAGAGATGTAACATTTTTCCGACACAAAAAGTATTCTATGTTAATTCTAGTACATCCAAGAATATGTGTACAAACTTTCATGAGGATCGGTTAAGTTTATTTCGTGTGAAAGCGTAACAAACAAACTTACATTCACATTTATAATATTAGTAGGGATTTTCAATCCTATAAGATATATTTTAGTTCTAGGAACATTAATAATCATCTTTACCCATATGAACAGAGTTTGGAATAAAATTCTTTGGATTACTTCAAGTTGATTTACTTTTCACTAACTTCATATTGGCCAATTTACATAACATAGTGGTAGACCTATTAAAATATGGTTCCATAATGTAATTAAAGTAGAAATTAGAAAGCAAAGTAGAATAAAAAAACAAACGTAAAATAAAAACTAATAAATTGCGCTTATGCGTTAAAATAAATACATATGATTCAACAAATATGTAATTCCTTTTTTTAATATTTGACCACAATCACGTCATGATGAGGTCGAAAGTTAACAAATGATTTGGAAGCATTTGAGTTATTAATGTAGGGCTCGTCCGGGGAAGTACCACCATACGGATTTCCACCGTGAAGCAGTAGTGCACTTGTATTACTGTGTTTCAGTTAGAAAGGTGGTAAATAACAGGTACTTCACGCCTCAAGGTCGACAAGGCATTGGCGATCCCTTGGTATTGCAAATGTCCAAAGGCGGCGGTGATCACTTAACATCAGGTGACCGTCTTCCTTTTTAATTTAACTATCTGGACTATAGTAAATACTATAAATTCAAAGTATTTGTGTATGTGTATTCATAAACACTTCACACACTACTTCGTAACGGCTGGTCGGATTTGAATGAAACTTGGCACACGCATACTATATGTTCTAGATAAACACTTTATCAGGGAAAACTTTATATCCCTGTTCCTTCTGAAACCGCGGGGCAGTAGTTAGCTAGCTGCTATTAATTTATTATTATAGATAGGAAAGTGCAATGCTAGCCATAGTTTCACAACTATCACTATGTAGAAAGCCTGATCCCGAGACAGTAATGGGCGGAAGTGACATCAAACATCCGCCGCCGTGCGTGACGTCACGTGATCCGCCACATGAGAGTATTGTCCCTTACCTAGTGTTGTTGTTAACTCTCATGACCCTTCATCATCTACCTTGCTCCCAATCATTTGGGGTCAAGTATATATATATACATCTGCCGTAGAACCGATAACCGTTGGGGTAGACGTGTTCTAGAGTGGAGACCACGGCTCGGTAAACGTAGTGTAGGGCGCCCTCCAGCTAGATGGAGCGATGATATACGCAAGCTGGCTGGCAGCGGTTGGAAACAAAGAGCTGAAGATCGAGCTCAGTGGCGTGCCATAGGTGAGGCCTATGTCCAGCAGTGGACGGAGATAGGCTGATGATGATGATGATATATATATGGGCTTTTTGACCATTTGGTGTAGAATGTATTGTCCTATCTCCGGATTATAAGATGTCCATCTGGAATAAAGTACCTTTAAAATTTTTAATGACTTTTTTGATAAGGATTTTGGAGATTTACCCTCCACATATGAAAAAGCTTATAAAATCTGCTCTCTGTCTTTTTTAAATCTTTTTGTAGTATACCTACATTACAAGGATTTTGGGTATGCTTTTGTTGACGGCATAGTGCAAACTGTAAGGTGCACGTGGTCTTCATTTTCCAATGTGAAATAGATACATGCGTCCATAATCTACTTCATATATTTACCTTATTCTTCTAGTGTACCAAATAGGAGCAATAGAAAAACGTGTCAGAGTTATTTTAGAATTTGCTCCGAAAGATATTCAATTGCTAGTCAAATACATGGAATTCAATGTTATATAAAAAAGCAGATTAAAAGTCAAACATGATCTGATTTGAAATAGTTGACTAATACGCCCTTGCTCTTCAGACAAGAATTAAAAATCAAGTCAATCTTTTGTTGCCAAAGACAAAAAAAAATATGGGAATTCGAATTCCGAATTCCGAGTAATAGATGAAAAAAAAACGGTTTACACGAAGCCAGCGGTTCTAAAGAACAATGCAGTACTCGCATGCATGCATTGCGCCCGCGCACATGTCAACTCGATCGTGGGAACGCAAGCGCACTCACACCACTCGCACATATTGTATCCACATTATCACAAAAATAACCTCATCATTGCCATACAGATTTATATCTTAAGCCCCCGAGATACGACTCAATAAACTGCATAGCTTAACTGGTCCTCGTTTATGATGTATAGCGAACAAATGGAGCATAATGTTTGTTTGTTTAATTGATGTGTCTAAACACTTAAAGTGGCACAGTAAGATGTGCATTATAACATAGAAATATGGGGATGTTAATAATGGGTGATATAAATTATTTTTAGACGATTTCAAAACGAACTGTTCATTTAATTGCCACGGGAAATTGCAAATTGCCGTTGTCAAATGACGTCACGACGCCAAAATCAATTTATTCAAATAATTGCTTTAACTAGACCGGAATGCAATAATTGCATATGTCAGTATTTTATGTCGTTATATTTCACAGTTACCAAAGCATCCAATTATAAAGCAATATGTGAGAGTTCAAAAGAATCGGGGGCGTGGCGGCGCCATTGTTTCATATTGTATGGAATACCGCCACCTAGCGGCAATTAGGCGAGTTTCCCATGTCAAGGTGGCGGGAATCGATATCTGTTTGAATTTACATGCGATGCGCTTGCACGCGACATAAAGCTCTATAATTAGACAGCACAGGCGACAAAATACTGTCATTATTGTTTTGACTGTAATTACATATGTATTTGAGGGTATGAGAAAGTAAGTGCTAGGTATAGTTCCTATTCATAATGCCTGAGTGTCTCTGAATGTTCTAGTTTGTAAGGCAAATGAAGCGAAATACTACCTAGGTATCGATGAAGTCAGAGACGGGAAAGAACTAACTCTTGCATGAGAACTAAGAATAAGTTGATTGGCATATTTGTAATAACCTCAGTGTAGGGAAATCTGTTGAGTGTTCATACTGACAAAACTAGGTTATATGAAGAATCTGGAGGAACTAACAAGCCAAATACACAAAGAACTATGAACATGATGCAATTGTTTAAGAAAAAAAGAATAATAACAAAATTTAGAGCAAGTATACTAGTGCAAGTAGTTAACACGGATTTAGGCAGCACATGTTCGATGTAATTTGTTGCGACGGATCATGTACTGTAGACAATCATAAACAAAGTGCTAACACATGGGCTGCCTTAGGCAGGCGTTTATGTGCTCGTATAATACACGACACCAATGAAATGGTTAAACCTGTCGATAAAAATGATATAAAACTGAAATATCGAGAAGATATAATAGCTCCAGTTGAATGACTTGATAATGCAACGGTAAAGGAAATGATGTCGTGACAGACGATCGCATGTGAAGTAATGTAAAAGAAATGACAGTTCCTATAGTGTAGCGGAACTGTAATCATTGCTAATGATGAGAAAGAGTACCTACTGTTAATTTATTCAAATTTTAAACAATTTCTAGGGCTTCGAAATATGAAACCCACATAAAAATGTCATAAACAGATAATTCGGAGAAACTACAAAGCTTTAACTGTAACAAACATAAGTGATATCCGGCTGTGACAAGCAACAAGCCCTGAATACAAACGTCCAAAGCAATTGACGGGAAATCCCAAAGTCGAGACCTTACATTATTCGTGTAACTCCCCAACTACGTCTTCAATTATTAAGCGATTGCTCATCAGGTCAATTTGTTGCAGCTGCTACGCTGTAATCATTTTGAAACTCTCCCACATCTAAGTTCTTTACTTTCCATTGCACATGCTCAAACAATACCACTTTATCTGCTCCCAAACCATACTGGGACGTTCGCATCTTTGTGGTGAACAATCGAGAAATCATCGCATATCTGAGTCGGCCATCAAATGTCAGTGTCGTGCTTAATTAGTAAGCCACTGAAGAAGGTAATGGCTCAACTTGAGCACACAATGACGAAACTATCTCATTGTCGTCTCAAACGTTCCTGAAGTTCTCAGGAAATATCTAAAATTTTGCATTATTGAAACAATGGCACATTATCTCGCTTAGAATAAAATCAAATCTAATGAACTTAATGCACAAATTTCGAAAGGTCAAAAGCATGAGAACTAAGTTATTTTATAGTAGAATGAGCGAAAGAACGAAACATTAATTTATCAGTAACCCATTGCGTCTCAATTATTTAAATATGTTATCAGATTCCAATCGTTCTCAATGAATCACAAAAAATTACCATATTGGTCACCGATAGGAAGTACAAACACGTATTTCTACTATGCAAATGTGTTATCCAAATAAAACTGATAAGACACCTATATCAGTCAAACATAAGTACTTCCTGTGTCTCTACAACTCAGTAGCTTGCATCAATATTTTCCCTCTAAGTTGTTATACGATGGGAAAAGAGAAGATTCCGCATTTAGTTCTACATGCTAGAGGAAAGTGAAATCGTGAGATGATGGGATAGTTTGTGCGTCATTAGGTTTAAGAGATCCTGAAATGACAGTTTTGTGTAAGAATTCAAACTAAGTAATAATATATTCAAGACCATCGTTACAAAGGCCACACACGATGATTGTGTAAGATACTATAATCAAATAGTACATCTGTAGTCCGTAGGTAAATGTCGCAAGCGCAGCACAAGTGTTTATGTAGGCTGGTTACAATATTTGTGATTCAACGATAGGAATTGTTCAACATTTACTAAGTGTTAAACAGATTTGAATCAAGATTAAACTTATATAGCCTACGTTTGATACTATGTTTGCAAAGTACTGTAACCGCACAGTTATCTCGAAAACCACTTAAAGTCTATTGAAGTAATTATTATTATTTGTTTTCTTGTTTCATCTCATAGCCTACTCAAAACGAAATATGTTACTTTTGTTATTGAATGAACGGGTTGAATGTTTTTACAAACTGCTCTTAATCTGACTGGCAGGTTAAATCAAGTCACACCTCCAATCCCCAACTGCTATCGTCCTAAGCAACTTCTTACATTTAGTAACATCAATTTAAGGAAAAATTGGTAAAGTACAGAAGGCTTACTACAATATAAACTAATATTTTAATGAGACCAATGCTTTGGTGTAGCTTTCGCTCGCGCAAGACTCACCTTATTGTAATCAACATATATTAAAATTTTACTGCCGGCTCTTGTCGAAAATATGAACCTTCCGAACTGGTGTTAGAATCTCATTCATAAAAAATTGTGAAGCCCTATTTGATAAAATACATTTCACTATTACTGTCTTACACATCAATGTTAGAGATAAGAACACAAAAGGTGATATAACTTACCGTCCGATGAGACAGATCGGCAACGGAGTCGTGTCGGTTGTCGAGGCTCCCGAGACTGCAGCAGGACGCGGAGGAGGCGAGGCTGACGGAGTCGGCGCGTGCGCGGTGCGGCGACACGGCCACGTGCTTCAACATGCCGACTCCTGGGGAACAGATGACACTCGTGAGTTTATGGGTCAAGATACCAGATGACGAAGAAGGAATGGTCGCGCTACAAAAAAAAGCTTAACTTCTTGGAAGGTAGTGCACGTGGTTAGACGATGGTGGAATTTTTTATATAAAAAATACTGGCTGGTTGTTGCATTTACAATGTTTAACATTTCTTTTAATTTCTAACAGCTCCTTTCTTACCTATCTTACAAATACTATAAATGCAAATGTTTGTGTGTGTGTGATATTTACGGCAGTAAACTATGAATAAACTTTAATAAATCCCTATAAGAGTTATCAGTTTAGTGCAGGTCTGACAAAATACAAAGATTACGAAATCAAATCACAAGCTAAATCGGTAACAAACGCCTCACAATATAAAAATGACAATTAACCTTTTTAGTACGGCCACATGTGGCACGTACTACATCCCCTGTTTTGTTAGCCAGGCGCCGGATACACTTCTCGGAACAAGGCCCAAGGGTACCTGGAGAGTGGAGGGTCCTATTGTATTGTGACCGCTACGAGGAGAAAGACGCGTTCGAGCATTCTCTATTTGAATCACGTAGCTGATTTGGTTTGCAAGAGAATGATTAATCTGCTTTCTTTTTAAAACCATGTCTTGGGAAAAGGACGATAAATGTTTATAGCTTAGTATGGAGCTTAGTCATTTAGATTTATAACCTATTACTAAATTAACTTTAAAAGGTCCTAAACAAACATCATTTAAAATTATCAAGTCAGTAAGTAATTAGAAAAACTTACGGTCATACTCACAAATGGCAATTTTACTGAAATACTGTTTATGCCGTGAATTTTTTCTCCTCGTCATTGCTAAAAATGAGTGATTTATAGGTTAATTCATAGAATGCTTTGATTGTTGGCGTTTTATGAGTTTGGATGTTAATATTTATGTGGTATGATAAGTTTTTGATTTAATGCGAATTGATAACCGAACTAGCAACAGAAGTCACTGGATACTAATCCTACAGATATCTTAAATGCGAAGTTTGTAAGGCAACGCAAATCACACGTTTCATGCAAAACTACAGATCGGATTAAGATAAAACTTTGCACCTAGTTAATTTATAGCCTGGACTTCCACAGAGGATTTGTTTTCCCGGGAAAATGTAAAATCCCTCGGGAACACGGGGGACAGACTAAATATATTTTGTATCTCCAAATAATCAGTTTGTTAAAACTCTACTCAGGTTAGCAACCTGAACTACGAGTTCCTAATAAAAATGTAGATCCATTTTACCAAAAATAGTCTAGCAAAAAATTCGAATGCTCAAACTGTAAATCGTAATCACGTAATTATGCGTATAAAAACTAAATTAACGACTACGAGCGTTTATGTTACATATTCGAAGGCATCCACGTTACGTTATAGTTAGAACATTGGTTGTAACGACCTTAATTTTCGAATTCATAATTACAATGTTAGACGCAAATAAAGGCCAAGACTACGAGCGATGAATTCGAAATATTTTTCGTATACGTTTTATTTCACTAAACATAGTGAGCGATAAAGAGGCCGAAGGTGCTGATTAATCTAAAGATCTTCTAGTACAATCCAGGTGACAAAATGCTTATCTATATACATATAAAAATGAATCCCTATTTCCCTTGGTCACGGCATCACGCATGGACGGCAGGACCGATTTCGCTAATTCTTTTTTTGTTGTATTTGTTATTATCAGGAGTAGGTTCTTATGAAAGAAAAAATTAAGAAAACATAACGACTAATGCTTACTTTTCCAATGTAACCTTACCGCTTTTGACAGCATATAATCTTTTAATATAACCTTATGGTGTTTGACAAAAATGGCATTCGTTTGACAATATCGGGGTCCGATTTATATTATTAAAATAAGTAATTTATAATTTCTTATTGCACAATAGTTGATTCAATCGGAAGATTCGAATTGAATATTCATTGTTAAGTCAGGACAACGTCTGTCGGGTCAGCTAGTCTAAAATATTATAGTACTACTTCCACACTTGTATTTATAGACATAACAAATTGCATAGGATAAGTTATATTTCTGTCGCTGTCTCGCAACTGTCAAATTACAACTGCAAAAGAGGGATATAAATTAAGATTAGTCAATAGAACAGCCTGTTAATTTACGCAGCAATTTAATTGCTTTAATTGCGTGAGAGCTATGTTTCTGTTCTATAATGTCTTTATCATAAATAAATGAGATAAATAACATTCAAAAGATGGCACACTCGTCAAGGAGACGAGGCGTGGTCGACTCACGCGCATCCGCCGCCGCGCGTCGCATCGCATCTGCCGAACAATTACCGAGTTTTTGCGACATATCATTGTTTTTGTAAGTTCCCAGTGCCTTGCCTATACTAGTTGGATACTGTGGCCTGCTAACAATGATATTTGCTTTCTCGAGCATCGCTTTCTTTAAGCCATTAAGCCATACTTGTCAGAAGCCAATCTACTTAAGATTGTTTCGGTATCTTGTTAAATTGGTAAGTAGTTGAGTAAATTGGCAAGAAAATCCAAAAGTGAGTGAAAAATTTTAAAGAAACACCACTCGTTATATCAGAAACAGAATAGAATTAACAGTCACTATTCCTGCCTGTGAGGTAGTGCTTTAATATTTTTAAAAATACACAAAAGATTTTGAGGTTGTTTTTACCATAATTCAGAAAACTTATATGGAAGGTTAATGTGTAACAAAAAATACAGTATTCACTAGTAAAAGTATAAACGAGCATAATAATAACCCAACTTTAGCCAGAAGCAAAAATAATTAGTCAGCTCCGTGGTAATATTATTATTTTACATTGCATTTAACAACTAAGCTAAGATGATACCACAAAATTCGCACAAACGAGGTCACAGACCGCATTTTCATAAAGTTCACGCTAATAATTAATTACAACAAACGTTTTTAATTGTCTAAATTGACGTCACGCGATCATAAGCGGTTTACAGCTGTAATATTATGTACAATTACAGGGTAATCGATCAAATGTGCAGGTTTGTGTCGGACGCAATACATCACGCCCGCGCTGCGCCGTGACGGTTACTTGTATATTACAGACTGACAGCTTATAATCGAGTTTACTATGGTATCGTTAAAGGAGAAAACATCATATTGCTATTTGATTTTTTAAAGTATAAGTATTTTAACGAACAGGGTGATCCACCTGTTAGTAAGTGTCATAGCCAATGCATTGTCGACCCAGAGACATCAAGTTGTTAGGTCTCTCGGGCTTTTGATTTCACAAGTTCTCTAATCCTTCTGACTGGATAACAATGATACAAGTACACTACTACGCCACACTTACGAACTCACAAAAACACTTTCGTGATTGTAAAGAATACTAAACCCTTTTTTCGGAGGAACTATAAGGCTATAGTTCCTCTGTTTTTCTATAAGTGTTTCTTTAGAATAGGGGTTTGGATGAATCAGTTTATAGATTCCTATTTCGTCACTTTCACTTACGTTGAGACGTATGAAAAGTATAAATACTTTTTAATCTTTAATTAGAACCTTCATTAATTGAATTTTAAAAATGATTTAATGTTCAAAAATATGGACCGGATCAATAAACCTAAGCTCATTCGTTAACGGAATGCGGATCAATTAAAACAAATATTGAAACACCGTCTCGACAATCGTGACAAACTCCATTTCAATGCCATTGGCTAATTGCGACTTTTACGGGACCGCAAAAACTTTATTAAATACTAGATACCATCCTGCGGTTTCACACGCGTTCTCGAGGGGTCTAATCAGGATTATAACATACCCAGTGCCGGATTAAGGAAGCGCGGGGCCCGTAGCAAATTCTGTCGAGGGACCTTTGGTCTGCTATGGGTTCTTAAGTATAAAGTGGTAAAAAAACAATCGGTGGTGGGCGGCCTAAGACACACGGGGCCCCGTTTTGCGCTGGGCCCGTAGCAATTGCTACTCTTGCTACGTGGTTAATCCGGCACTGAACATATCTTTATTTCTGAAATCATTTTTCCAATCTGATGATTGTTTCAAACATTTGAATACTTATAAACTTTACCTTTTAATAATAATTTGTAGCGACCATAATAGCAGCACTCCATTATAATATAAGTCAGCGAAATGTAGTTTGAAACGCCTCGTCATAACAATGGACATAAGTTGCAAGATGACACCAGAAACTTACATCGCAATATCGAAGTTATCACAGCGCTTGGTATATATTATACAGTAATAAGAGTTTCCAACAAATAATGATGCACTGCAGTCCCATCTAGCCTGGTGAAATATATGCCCTTTTCCGCGGCATCTACTATACCTCAAGAAATCGACTACGACGAAAAAATACTGCCTAGTTCAAGCTTACATATTACGCCGACTTCTAATGATCGAGAACAAAGCAGGAAGATGATGATATTTACGTGGCCTTTTAGCATGTCAGTTAAATGAGTATGACGGTTATTTAATTACTGTCGTTAGGTATCACTGTAAATTATAATGTAGATTTATTTCTGTCGCCTGTTTGGCCAAGAAGTATAGAATGGAGATCCTGGTTTCCCGTGTATGTGGGTTTTATTACTGAGACCAGAGCCTACTTCTTGAGGGATAATGGGCGTGATAATACGCTATGATTTTTTCTAAGGCAGCTCTAATACAGACGCAAGACCACGTTACTTCTATCTTCTACGATTTGCAATTTAATACTCACTAGTAATTTAATTTAAGCCTTGGTTGATCATGAACTTTTGGAACTATTTATTAATTTGTGGTTATGAATGACCCATTAAAACATGAGTAAAACTTACGCTACCGTGTCAAATAACGCCAAATTAGTAGAGACAAGTAACATTATACATGTTAACATTCAATTTCAATTATGGCAAGACCACATAGCAGTTGGTAACAATTCGCAAACTGCGCCCACTGTGACAAATATTTGAGCAAATCATTTGCCATATTATTGTGTAACTTTATAAATCATTGCATAAAAATTAACAGCAAAAGTCGTAACAATACGGTTAACAAATCAAAGTTTATTGATATTTCTAAAGCTTTCTATCAATTTTATATTCAATTGTCAATGCTGTAATGTATAATTGAAAGAAAACGAGTTCTTTCTCTCCTTATTATCGATATTACGGTCGGATAATTGATTTTAAATTTACGATATAATTCGCGCGTAATTTTCACTTTTACTGCAAATAATTGCAAAGGTTCGTAACGTGTTACATACACGGGAAGTCATTAGGAACATCATTCGGAAAATTATCGATAATTGTTGTTCGATAAACATTAATTGGCAAATGTTTGGTCTTATAACAGGTGGTGTGGTTGCACGTGGGAAGCTATTATAGTCATTCCAAATTTGGCTCACAGCTGGTTATAACAAACTAGCTAGCGGGCCGCGGTTTCACCCGCTTTCCCGAGGGATCTTATGTGTCTCGGAATTATAAACTACCCTTTGTCACTTCCGCTTAGTGGAGCTTTCTTTTAGTGTCATATTTTTTTAAATAGCGGCTTTGGTTCCCTAGATTACCCTCCACAAGACACAATATTAGTTATGATTAGCACATTCAATTATCTGATAAACTAATGAAAAATCTTTAACATTAAAAATAGTTTTTGAAATTGCTTTTATTTATAAACGCAGTTCAACTAAATCAGCGGCATAGCATCTGTCTCGCTCTTCCCTATGTGAAAAAGAGAGAATTCCGAATTATAGCAATTCAACGCTGGACAGACTTTTTTATGAATACGAAGGGTATCAATTCTCCAATAGCCATTATAGTACGGACGCAATTACTCATTACAAACAATACTCAGTAGTATTTTAGTCTATGTTTGGACTAGCTTTGATGTACAGCCATAGGTCTAGAATTCCAATAACCACCAACACCGGAGTTCAAACCAAATGCGCTATTGTGTAAACATGCCACACTAATTCGTATTTGACATATTTCCAAACACAGAACAAAGCGGCTCGGTTCACATTATTTATTGGCCATTACAGGAATCAGTGTAAGTGCTTTATCGATAATTTATCGATACCTTATCGATGGTTGGTCAAACGTTACATATCGAAGAAATTGCGTAAGTTGTTAACAATGCTACTACTTTTTTATTTGCCAATAAAATTCGTACTTCGTCGTAATCAATCAATGGTTTGAAAACGCAATTTAGGTGTTTTACGTAAGAACAGGCATTAAATACACTCAACAATCAAATATTCGAAGTAGTAGAGCTCTTAGTGCAGTGTTCGTCAGTTGAAGTAGGTACGACCACCATACCCAATTCCGCTGTGAAGCAGTAGTGTACTTGTATTGACCGATGATTTTATAAGCACATGAGACAACAACTTCACGTCTCAAGATCGATAACGCATTGGGGATGCCCCTGGTGTTGGAAATATAAATAGGTGGCGGTGATCACTCACCATCAGGTAGACTCTAAACACTTGCAATAACGTCACATTTTCAGTGACAGAAAGGTAGTCGATAAATATGTAGACGTAAATTGATTGGGTGGTATTCAAATCACACATGGGGTGGCTTTCAAACTATTTACAGTCGATATCTTGTCTCATGGACAGACGCATCACTGAGCCGGTTTAGCGCGGTTGGCATGCAGTGCTAAATGCATCTTCTTCGCAAATAAACAAGCTTTGAGACCGCGTTCAATGTCAACTTACAATTCGGATGTTATTGTTGACTTAGGGAATGTCTAGACTAACCTTTTATTCAGCAAGTTATAAAAAAAAGAGTGATTGAAAATATAGGTGTTTCGAAATAGCTGCTCTCTGCATAGGTACACCTTTCACATGCTTGTTAAGTTTATTATTATTGTTTCTGTATTTAGCAAACGTTATCAATTTACTAATATAATGTAACTTTGTTGAGTTTATTGCCGGTACTTCTGAATTAAATGCCTTCCGAACCTGTGGTAACTTCAATAGTAACTTTGTACTTCATTAAGTGTCTTCCGCGGGCCGAAACTAAAATAATGGTTTTTAATTTTGAAACATCTATTGAATCAATCATTTTAGCAACGAAACCCTCGAAGCTTAACGACTTACAAAATAACTTACCTACCTTGTAGAGAAATAGACCTAGCAACAAAAGTCGTTACAATCAAACAGGCCTTTTTAGCAATTTAAAATGTCATAGCAAAATTAATCCTATTGCTTTATAATAAAGTTCAACTGCAACATATTACAATTAACCATTGGGTCAATAGTTGAACCTTATAACAATAGCAATAAAGTTAAATTTTCCATGACACGGTAATAACCATTTCGGATTGTTGCGCCAATACCAAACTATATATGAACCATAAAACCACAATGTTATCGATTATGAAATACTCTCAACACCGCATCCGGCGAGTTCAAACGTCTTTACGACTGTTCTCCATCAACAGCTACCTAATTTAAAATGCATCACTAATTAATACAAAATTTTATAGATATGTTAAGGAAACCATAAATGGAGTTGGGATGTGGCGTTACTTTTAATGTTATAATAATTCACGTCAATATGGATTTTAAAAGTTAAATATGAAAGTGTAATTGAGGATATGAAGAACGGTAATTCACAAATGTAGCAATCAAAATAACGCTAAATTAATAAATGTCCAGGGACATTCTTTACATGGTCATCTGTTCTGAGGTCTAAGGTAAATGACACTAGCTCAATGTTTGATCGCGGCCTTTATGCTGTGTCTTTCGCTAACTACGCAATTCAGTAAGAGGTAAGCTCTCTGAGGTTTCGCTGAGCCGCGAGTTCACAAAGTTTGGTATAGCTGAATAAGAGGGCTGATCCAAAGCAAATCTTGTACTAGTAGCCGTGTAGGTACAAAGAAAGTTTCAGAATTTATCTTTTATATAGCCACTATCCTGAGAACCTCCTGATTTTTTAAGTTGGTTAAAAATTTTAAGCCGTTTTGGTAATAGTCCGAATAAGGTTTAAATGGAAAAAGAAAACGGAATAATTTCCCGGAAAATTAAGCTCTTTGCTTGGATTTTAGTTATAAACTTAAATACCATGGTAAATACTCACCATATAAAAGATGCATTGCAAGGCATGCCAATATAGCTACCTTCTGAGGGTTACCGAGGAATCTTATGTGCCTACACCTGAATTATAACATAGCCTATGTCACTGACATAGTATCTTGATTTTTTTAAATTAATTTAGTGGTTTCCGATATAACCCTGCACATACACACAAACTTTGCATTCCCTCTTTATAATATTAGTATATATTTATACATAGACAAATATTACCATAGATTACCATAGAATACTCCTACACAACCTTGACAATGCGTCGGTCGATAACATTAGATTTTCCGCTCATTTGTATGCATCCATGATCGCATGGTGTTGCTATAAGGGCGACGGGAAATTTCAACTCAATTTCCGGGTGAAACAGATGTAAATCTATTTAAAAACCTTTATGTATATAGATGATCTCATTATTCATTACTAGCGCCTGATTGGAATATAACATACATAAACATAATCTGTCTGAAAGAAATTCTCCAAAAGATGTTATTATCCGGAGAAAATGTGTTAATAGTTTGGAAGAACAAAGCAATTTTGTAAAGCCCCAACTAAACTATTAAAAATAACGGAACGAAATTTAAAACGACGGAAGCCCCGGGGTGCTGCCCCATCTAGCCCTCCGGTAGCTACGCCACTGATTGTAAGTCAGAGTCCGAGGGGCCCCATGAGCTTGGAGGCATCGGGGCACTGCCCCGTCTAGCCCTCCGGTAGCTACGCCACTGTGCACAAAGAGATAGACAGAAATTGTGACTTCTGTTTATACTAACAAAAGAATCATTTTTATTAAAAGAATGTCGGATCGAATGACATTTTTAATCGTGTAAAACACCGTGCAATTATGCGTCAAAATAAAAAAAACAAAATGAGGGATAGTGTTTATCATCCGTGTGGTCGAAAACCCATTTGCGGCTAACGCCTAGTTTTTTATTTCAAGTTGGTATTTCACCAACCACATGTTTCTTGGAAACTAATTGAAAGCCTTATACTTACCTATATCTAACACAACGTGTGTGACTCACCTCTCTGTTTTTTACTACGGAATGTAAGAAACGGAATAACCGTATTATTTGTATGCGTACAGTCACCAACTCCAGTTTCTTAAGGTCGTTAACTAGTTGATTACTAAACTGATTTAACTCTTACACCTTCTGTATTTAACTTAATTATAGAATAATATAATTGTCAAGGTATAGCTACCGTCCCGCGGTTTCACTCGCTTTCCCGGGGAATCTAATGTACCCTGGAGTTATAACATCACATATATACATTATCATTCGGTAATAGTGTATCTTTCTATCAGTAGAATTATTATTTAAGTTTATTTATTTTGTTTATTTATTTATTGGCTTACCAACTAAATACACATTTAACATTATCTTATAATACTATTACAGTTACTTTTCTCGCATGTAATTAAATTAAAGGAAGGACAGCATTGATTTTTTGTTAAAGTACGAACTTATACATTAAACAATTGATAGGTATACTCTAACTCAGACATTTGCTAGGAACACACTCTATGAAAGAAAATGAAAATAAAGAAAATAAATGGTTACATTTTATGAATTATGGCTTTTTTAAATGAGCCCAAACTATCTCCAAAAATATCCAAGTGACACTTCTGCAGTAGATCATTGTACCTTCTGAGGATATAGGAAAAAAATAAAGAGTGGTTTCGAAGATTTTACATTCATTTAAATCTATACCAATATTAACATAGACTAGTTGTCCCCCGGTTTCACCCACGTTCCCTAGATATTACATTAAAAAATATCCTATGTATTAATCGATTACTGTGTTATAGTTCTTTATTTGAATCCGATTATGTTCAAAATTTTATGGTTTCACATTTTTCGAGCGGAACCCAAATGTATTCATATATTAAATATAAAAAGAACTAACATAATTATCAAGCTCATCAGCATAACTTGATCTTGGTCAATATTAGCCTAAAACTTGACTCAAGTAAAAAATAAAACGAAAAAACATCCAAACTAAAACTACAGACTAAACAAATCTAATAATAAAATCAGATAAAAATACCCGAAGGCTTAACCACGGTCATTGTTCTTGCAACGTGATACGTAAAGCCTTATACACACTGGTGTAACGCAACACCGTGATAGCGCGTGATAGTGATAGCTCCGAGTTACGCGCGTTGGTCAATGATGCGCTCGTTATCATATTACGCCTTTGTCGATTGACACGATACTGTTTATAGTGCCCCTTTTGATTGATTTTGTACTCTTGTATAAGTAACTTCACTATAATTAGATTTGAGATACTATAACATTACAAACAAGAGAGTGTCTCTGTCTGGCTGTCTGTTTGGTACGCTTTCCAGGTTTATTTTGAGAGGGACGGAGGCTTTTTATCAATTTTAGCGCGGGTACAACCACGGGCTGAAGCTTGTATTTCTATGTAGTCTATTCAACTCACATTTATATAAGCCTTTCCCACATTTCCTGATTTCAAACTCCTGGTGGACTGGACCATATATATATTTTTTAAATACATACCTCTGATATCATGAAACTTATCCAATTTATTATTATATGTCTCAAGTAAGCTGACCAATATGCAGACGGTCCGCTAGATGGAAGGTCATCACCGCCGAGTGATACATGTGTACATCTACTATGGTGGTAGTACATCCCCAACCACACTCTCCACCAGAGCTCCACCACTTCAATCATCACATTCCTATATTATGAACAGACCTTTACAATTATGCTAATTCAATCCATAGCCGATGGACGGAAGTGCCGCGGCGGGTCCGTACACCGAGCGGACCCGAAGCGTACACGCAAAAACTAAACCTGCCTATGTCATACAAATCACACAGAACGGGACCTGAATACTTAATTACCATGGAAGAATCGCTGCTGGCTGTTCTGATACGGAGGTACAGACAAAAACTATAATTGAGCCTATTTTAATTTCCTGCGAGTAATCATGAAGCTGTATTGCGTGGTACGTATTTCCATTTTATTTTCTCTAGTCATCAGTAGGAAAACAGTAAAAAAATCTACTTTGCAAACCCTTTCTATAGATACCCATGACATGGTTTATGAATGATATTGTCTGGCGTCAGCCATATTGGATAATTCAGACGTAAGATTGGTCCCAAACATACTAACAGGCAAAGTTAAATAAAAGCTTGTAAAAGAATCAAGATCGTTATTGTTTCGTTTTAACAGTCGATCGAAAAGTATAACTCAAAAAGGGCATGAGGAGTTTTGACCCGCGGCCTAAATGCGGAGTAAACCAAAAGCACTACAATCCTGAAAGTGTAGCTCTCAGAGTACAGAACAAATGACTTACTTACTCGGATCTGCATAGCAGAAGCTATCATATTTAAAGGCGTGTAAAGTCCATAATTCATTCTAGCTAAGTTAGTCACCTCCACCACCATCTCCTGCACTGGAGTTTAATTTACAGAAGGTATTTGAAAATTATGTAATTATTTTCACAACAATTAGCCACTATGAGGATATTAGAGGTATTATTCAACAATATTATTGATACTTGAAATTATGTTTAAGAAAAACATTAAATCAAAAAGGTAATACATATACATTTGTGGTAAAGATTATTTGGACAAACACATTCCGTATTTAGTTTTAAGGAAAATATCATTTAGTGAAAGGTAAAACAAAACATGGTTACAACTGATAATCATTCCAGCGAAATAGAATGTGAATCAGAGAGCTTTACATATCCAAGATAGTGTTTTACCTCAAAATATTTAATACAAATTATTATTTGTTGAAGTTGAACTGATGCCTAGAACAAACGAGAAGAGGTTCAAAAGACTTAAATTCCCGAAATTGTCAATAGAAAGAACTAAACGTTTATAGGCAAGCTTCAACAAATTAAAATTTCACATATGTAGCCTAGACAAAATCTCACCAAAAGTCATAAACACCAATAATGTTATAGTACGACGAAAAACTACAATAAAAACTTAGTGATATCATATAACACCATCGGATCTTTGCTACGATTATGAATTCACTACGCGGAGCGTTCACTGTCCAACAATTATACCAAGACACGTGGTGAGGGTGCATAAATTCCATCGTATCACTATGTCTTCGCCATCAACGATTCCATTGCCGCTATTAATAACCACGGGCATATGAACATCACAGCAAGCACGCAGTGAATCACAATCGAATAAAAAACACCGTGGCACGAGGAATCCGTTTTCAACTCGCGTGCGAATATCTTCGATATTTTCTGTTCAGTATTCGTGTCTGTTGAAGTGATTCAAATCGTTTTCTCTTTACAATAGATTTCAATTTCGTGTATGCGCATTTCTGGATATAGGATTAGGGTATAATAGGCCATTGTGTACGATAAAAATGTCAAAAGCCTCCAAATGGGTCGTCAGAATAAAAATAATATTTTAGAATTTTTATTTTCATTTACACTGCGTTTGTTACTGAAAAATATTTGGACATATCGACGTCCGAATGCCGTTAGGGTTTCATTTTGAGACAACATAGATTTACACAATATATAAATACAGAATACACTGTATATGGTCTTCACATAAACTTTATAGAATTTTATTAACTAGCATCACAAACATTGTCTCATAAAACTATTGCAGGAAGACATCAATCAACATTCCCTTAAAGAATTATAGAAAACAAACACGACACTTTCTCACGACATTTTTCTAACATAATAGAATACCATGGAGACCACGACATGAGTCTGATCATTGCACAAACACGCACTATTGCAACTCCAAATAAGGCTATTGCCATAGAACGAACGAGTTAATAGAATAGACGGATACCAGATAAATACCTGTTAGTAACTAGACGATTATTGTGATGACTCTGTCTAAATCCAATATTTTACTAAACCCAAAGTGATGAAATACAAAAGGAAATTTGGAAAAGGTTGCGAGGTTATAACAAATTAAAGAAAGGTTTAGGTACCATGTTCTGTAGAGAGTCTGAGAGTTCTGGAACATGTAAAATTATTCCAAGCGGTTTAAAAATCTTGAATATCAAGTGTTAACGGTGCCATGAAGCAAAATAACTTCTTTTATATTTAATGGCTGCAATTCACAGCAATCTGATACAATCTGAGGACCTATAGTTACACAACCGTAATAACAACAATTTTAGTCTCAAATTTGCTTTGTAGATCAGTATAATTGTGCTCATTTAAACACAAATGAGTATAATTTCTGGAAACGATGCAATTTGAGCTATTATACTTTCTACGCGCGAAGCATGTGGTAACCGCTAATTGTGGTCGAATGGGCTTTGTGCCATGCGACAACGTCACTTTCATTGTAATAACACTATTGTTACTTGATATAACGATTAACATCTGTTTATAAACATTGACAGCAGAGTATGTATTTATTTTCCAATATTTACATTGTCACTGGGTGTTAAGTATCAAAATTTAAAAAGATAAACGGCAAGCATCGACAGCAATTGACAAAAGAAGATAGCACTCTCTGCCTCTTCATCTGAAACTAAATATAGTCAAAGAATCTGTGATAACGAAGCTCTAGCCAATGACAATACACCGTACACAAGCGCAAGCTAAATCAATTAGATAATAATCAGTGCCTAAGCTAATAACTGCTTTATTGCAGCAACCAACCAAGCTAGATCAAATTAGATATGCTTACTCTAACCGGTCATCGAACCAAGTTTATTGGGAAATTTTAAGCTGCCATTGTAGCAAATCAATGAAGGTATAACGAAGATAAAATTAAACTTAGCGGTAAAAAGACAAAAAGCTTAAAGTATATTTGCAATTATATCTAAAATTGATTCTGAAAACAATGTTGTTTCAGACACTAAACGGACAGTAGTTAGCGAAATTGTTCCAGCGTTTCGGTTCAATTACCCCTCAATTAATGAGGCGTGTCCTTGCCCGTTTGCCACCAGCTCTCGATCTTGAATGAATAACTGTATTGGTCTTAAACTGTTTATTATCTGCAGTTTAGAAGAGAAGGATATTGAAGTTTAAAATTGGATTATTATATGACAATCGAGGAATTTTACCATGGTACTTGATGACGTGGGCGAAGATGGTAAGCAAACAAAGCTTAGAAGAGCACTGGCTCTCATGTGTAGCCGTCGAGACAAGTGTTGGACGACAGATTTTTAAGTTAAAGGCGGTAAGCAGGCTCTACTAAGTATCGTACCAGCACGTGCACGTGTACTGCGCAAACCAAAACACAAAGATACCAATGTTCCTATTCTACTATCATCAAACAGAAAGTTGACATTGGAAAAGTTGTCAAATAAAACCATAGAAAGGCTCATGCGCCATCTTATTGATGAAACGTTAGCACCAAAATAGATACCGGGTCAACTTTACATTCCCTGTCAAGTAGAAAAACAATACAATAAATAATGGTTACACAACACCGCGAGCGTTCGTCGATAATGTTTGTTTGTTTGTTGTAGGATAGCCAGCGGCGATAAATATGCGATAACGATGCGTTTGCACCGGTCGAGTTTGTTTGGGGGAAACAAATTGTGTGCACTATCTATTTCGTTAACGAGTATTATTGGAGTTATCTATGAATGTATATTTGTTTGTTCGACATTTCCATTTCAAATGAATGATGACTGTAAGTACGTGGTGAAAGTTACAATCTCCAAATCGTTTTCAATGTGACCAGACAAATTCTATTACAAAAACCCAATTTAACTGAAACTCACAAGCAAGATAGCGAAACAACAAATCATAAATTCCAAAACTGATAAAAATTACAAAAACACAAGTATAAGACGTACTATCAAGACAGATATAGGAAGCGAACAGTTTGAAGACAGGCCACGTAATAGATGAGTAATAAATCCTTCCTCTTGGAGGCGAAGGCGAGGGGTCGCCAGCAGCTGCTACCAATTGAGACAAATGAACCCGGCGCCGCAGCTACCGAGATACTTATCTAAGTAACTCGACCACTTACTGCGCACTGTTTTAGTTGAGGTATAGGATTAGTACAAGAAACGATTTAAATATTGGATCTAGGTAAGCTTTGTAATGTAGAATAATATTTAGCTGTGAATCTTGTTAGCTAGCCACTTGTGTTCAATGAAAATTAAATGCAATGATAAAGAGTAAAATGAGACTTTATAATGTATCAAAACCAACCATTATGTAGCTGTAAAGAGAAAAGTGAAAACACTCCTGATATGAAATGCGGGTAACCACTGATAATCCAACTTTCCCAGAAACATATATATAAATAATCAAACAATTACACCTACACTAAGGCAATGCATATACCATGCATAGAAGTAGATTGTACAAACAAACGATACATAGAATCAAGTAACTGGTACACATCTGTTTGCATAGCAATTTATTGAAATAGTCACAACTTTACAAGTTAAACAATCTACTAAAACTGAAACTGCTGCTCAAATAAACATTCGTTCGATTTGAATTAAAGCTTGAAAAAAATAACCGTTATCAAACCAAACAGTTACCGTCAAATATTTCAACTAAAGGGTTTAACCTACTTCGAGCGTGTTTGACCAGCGACGTTTATCTATGCAATAAGCAAACTAATAATAAAACCGTTCTTATCTGTCCGTTTGTACAGCCTTGACTGCGAGCGGATGCTGGCGTGAACGATAGTTAAGTAAATAGTAAAAAAAATATATACCAAAGACTTTATCAAGGACAGCACCGTAGTCGCTAAGGACGTACCAAAACTAGCACGAGTAACGTTCTTTGAATTTCCATGAAAGGATTAAAAATAACAATATGTAATAAAACGAAAGAATTTCTCAAGGTTTCATTAACCTTTTAATACAATTGTTATCTTTTAATCAACTATTCTTTTAATTTCAAGTAAATACTGCAGTCGTTCTCATGACTGATGAGGTTGAAAGTGTTGGAAGTTATTTGAGATTTCTAACAAAGTGCAATGTCCAGGAAAGGAATGTTCGTTTGTTAACAAAAGAACTGAATCTCTGCGTCTGTGGCGCTATAGTGGATGATATTAAAGTAATAAAAAGGCAAGTCATTGTCGAAGATAATTCGGTGATGTTAACAATAAATACTTCTGGGCTACTGCGTCACGCCGTGCGCCGCTAAGGAATGCAGCTTTCAATACACACAACATTGTTACATTTAATAATAAATAATTTAGACATGACACGACAGAAGTATCAAAATCACTATAAATCTCAACATTATAATTTGAATGGTAATTTATGAGCAAGCATGGCCTGAAAGATATTGCCAATGTAATCGATCTATTCACGACATGATAAAAAACACGATCTGTAGACAAATGATTAAATGCTAAATAATGGCATGCGATGAAATTCTAATTTAATTCTTAATTAAGTAGGCAGATGGTTCAACTAATCGTATGTGTTCACTATCGCCACATAGACATTACCAATACTATGGGCAATACCAACGTGTTAACGACCATTATAAACAAAATTATGGAAAACAACTTGGTCTTAAGTGCATCTGTCAGAACTCGCTGGTAGGTTTCAGAGACAGGTTTTTAACTAATTCAAAGCCATTCATTAAGTTTAAAGAGAAAAAGTGCTAAAGATACTGAAGCTACCACGGGCACCGGTTCGGAAATCGGAATACGTAATAAAGTCTACATCGCTTAATCTAAAAATGAAAAGAACTTTTCTTTCAGTTATTCAGTCGAAAAAGATAAATCATTGGTGTTAGATCGCCCGTGCGACAATCGAGATTAATCCGATTTTTACATTCTTGAATATTTTAGCAGCTCTGCACACGCCATGTCGCGTGATGCGTGAAGTATTTGATTAGTTTGCAAATAATGCTTAAGATTCCACCAGACTTTCGCTTGTCACTGACCAGATGGTGTTCATGCAGTAAAATAGATAATTGGCGTTTTGTGTTAGTTAAAAGTAGGTTTATCGCTGACCAACAAAGCGAATCGCGACAATCATTGAAACAATTTACGCGATAGAGAATGAATCAACGATGAATCATCGATCGATCTCGATTGCGAACGTAAAGTTCCAAGAAATTTTCTAGTAGGTCTCTCTCAGTCCGAGGACACAAAGTAACAGTTCCCAAAAACTTCACCGAATAACAGGAAACATATCTTCAAATCTGCCATGCAGATATTAGAATGCGAATACTTAGGTTTGAACTTTGAACATTATTTCAACAGCTTTTCAAACAAGTCAAGAGGTTAAACATTGAATCTCAACCTTAGCTCGAACAAAAAACATTCGGAAATGCCAGCAATAGTAACGAGTCTATTTAAAATTGAAACAGTACAATATATCTAATTTGGCCTTTATTGATACAACCTCATTTGTGCCATGATCGATGAATAAAAATGTCGCTGATGCCAAGCAATCAATTAAATACAGTTAAACTGGCTCCAGTAGCGACAATGTGAACTCGCCGACAATCATGAGCAGAGAAGAGAATAAAGTGTCGCAAGAGCCACCTACGGAGAGCGTGAGAGCCAAGCCAGGGTGCCATTGTGTCTCAACTGGTTCTCACATAAAATCGTATGCAACATTTATAATACTGGAGCAGAATGCAAGAATTCTCGAGAACCGTTCGTATTTGCGCAAACTGAGACAAATTAAGGGGTATCAAAAACCTCTGATATAAGCCTTCTCAGAATACCAAGTAAAATACGTGACTTCAGTGCTGATGAAATAAAAAAAACATTATTTATATTTACTTAGTTGCATCGTGATCCAACCGAGACCAAACATGCTAAGGTCGGTCAACAAATCTCGCCTATCTAAATTGTAAACTTTAAAATATTTAGCTGTGCATATCTGTGTCCTAAATAAATATTGAGATCACAACTCGATGAAATTCAATCCGTGATAAGAACAAAGTGAGATCGTAGTCTCTCGCTAAGTGAAACATGTTTTTACAATCGGCAATTATCTAGAAAACGTATTGTGATACAACATTGATTGAGTTACATAATGCAACCCATACGAAGATCTAAATGTTTTTTCTGGAGATGATTTCGAATTAATGCTTTACACATGTATCAATGTTTAATTGCACCTTAAACGAATACTCAATGAAGCAATTTATAGGATTAACGAAGACGCTATAATTATTAACTTTATTCAATTCTGAAGAAACGATATAATTGTTAAACATAAAAACCTAACTATCTGATAGTTAACCAGTAACTTAATCCATACAATTTAAGTACAATTACAATGCAACATCGACAGTTAAATTGACTATTGCATTTCGTTCGTATAACTCAATCAGCTTCGTGTAACATCGCAATTATCCCTGTTATTACAGCCACTTGAGTGCTACTTGCATCTAATTTACCTGAAACTACAAATCGATCTGAATAATCTGAAGGAGGGATTTTCATGTCGATTGCACTGATTCATTTTATGCCTTCCGTGGAATTGTCTAACTTTAGCAATTGCTTTAGTGGGAGGCTGTAATTGTTAATGACTCAATTTGCCATGTGGGGTGTACTTTCAGATGATTAAAGTAAAAGTTACATACAATACAACAGTAAATCTTGATAGCACTATCTTCGGTAGTAAAAAAATCTTGGAAAGATCATATTTCCAAAATTAAACGCCAGTAAGTATTTGTCGAATGCAAACCAGTTTAAACGATTTTATTTGTGGAAGGGTAGAGGGTAGACGGTCTGAAATTAAAAGAGCAAACACACGACTAAAATAAGAAAAACAAAACAAACGTGCCGAGGGATAAAGCTTGTGCATACCACAAGTCCATACCATTCTGGGTATTCACACATTTAACGCCCCTGCTTTTATCTTGCTAATTATTATATATTTATTTGGGAACATAAACAATTTTAACAGGGATGCACCGACAAAGGTCCCAAAAGTTAAAAAACTTTAAAATACCGCTACCTACTACATTAAAAATAATGAAGAACAAAATGAAATAATAGTCGGTGAAGAGCCGGAGTTAGGGCCCGAAACTAAAAAACATAAAGATGAATCACGAAGACAGATTGAACCAAATTTAATGGTAGTTTTTATTGTGATTCATAAACATAATATTGAAAATCTAGATCAGCAGACGAAAAACACCATCGTTATAGAAAGTGATAATATCATAGGCGTTCGTGTGGAAAGAAATGGAACAGAAGAATTGAGATAATCTCTTATTACAGCAAGTGCAGAAACTAAATCAAAGAACTGATATTAATATTATCTACTATTACGTGATGCCATAAGATCAAATACGTAAGTGATATCAGTTAATAAGTACACATACGTTATTGTGATAACTTTTAAAACAATCTAATTATGTCTTGTCTGTATGAAGATGCAAATATAAATGCGACACAAAAAAACAGCGAGGACAATATGTTTTGCAATTGTAACGACTATTTTAAGAAGGTCGAGACATCCAGCCAGGAATACATTTTCTATAAGTATTTATGATGGAAAATATTTAAAATAAACCAAACGAACAATAAATGCATAAAAATATTTGTAAATAATATAACGGTAGCACCATAAAACTTGCGGCCCACCGATCAAATTATACGCGCTATGAAATCGTTCACAATAGACCATAAAGTTGGCGCAATTTTATATTGCTCATACACCGACAATGGTATGTTAAGGGTTTCAGACTCACCTGGTGCTGTACTTCCAGATTTATAAGAAAACACTCAATGGGAGGGCACAAGGGCGATCACAAATAAACAAGCTCCATAGCACATTGCACATAAATTCTATAGAATGAGTAGTCACAAGCACAGCGATAGATCGATCGGTAAGCGCGCGCGGTACTGCGAGCGTCGCGACACGGGCGTCGCGGGCGGAGGTTCGGCGCGGAATGACGTTTACTAGCTTACTTTACTTGGCGCCGCGCTTCGTGCGGTTCGGTCTGGATGCTGCGCTTGCACAGCCTTATATTGCACTTTCAGCTTTCAGTAAGATAAGTGCATATTTTAATTATATAGAATGAAAATATCTATGTCAGTATGTTGTAAAAAAAAGTAGTATATGTAATTAATCATTTGTCTGGTTTCCAAAGTAGCTCTAGCTCTGCTTAGTTTGGAATCAGAATGTGTAAAGAATGTCACAGGATATTATTTTCTTTCTAAACTGCACATGACCGTCGGGAGGGTTTAATTTCATCCCGTTTGTTCCAATGCTGTTTTAAGGGACTGTAATTTTGAGATCTTTATTACGACAACTATATAAAAGAAACACTTTTTTAATGCAGTGAACGATTACATCTTGTCTTATTCGCCTGTCACTACGTATTATAGTGTGGTAATTTGACATGACATGACGACATTTGTGGTAATAATGACCTTATGTTAGGTATATGGTTACAAAATCATAGCAATATGCTTTTTTTTTATTAAACAACTATATATGAACACAAGAAGTTATTCCAATTGGTATTATAAATAATACAATTTTCGCCAAAAGTCACCCAAAACTTTAATTCTTTACATTCCAAGCGAATTGCATACAACATAGGAATAGGTAAATTTTACACAAGAATAATTTACATACGAGTTGTATGGTTGCAATATTATAGTAACAATAAAATCAATCAATCTCTCACGTGTTACGATAACGCGTGGGCGGGGCACCGGGCCGGCGCGAGCGCACGCGACATTCCTATAACATCACCGTTAAAAAAACATTACAGTTCTTGTGAGTGGTCGTAATAACTAAGTGATTGAAACGTGACCATTATTCTTACGAATTTCGCAATCAGTAGTACTAACAAGCTTGTTGAATAAAGCCTCATAACCGACAAAGGAAGAAATAACTCTGAAGACAAGAAAGACGTAAAAGCACCAAATATCATCTGAAATTAGCTAAGAAGCCAAAATGGTCGGATTTCTACAAATAGATAGAGGCCAATGCTTCAGAATGGAGAAAAAGTCAAATTCAGCAGACTATTTACTACGAATGCCACGTTAGATCTAGGTTAAGGAGACCACAAATGAGTCGAGGCAGTTGAACCAATACTGACAACAAAAGGTGAACAAACGGCAGGTGATACTGAGAACAACAACGTCCAACGTTTAAAGTAATAACCATTATTGAAGCAAACACAGGAGCTGTCGTCGAAATAGGTAGTAATGTAAGCAAACATAATGAGAATGATTCACGCCATGCGATGGAAATATGTCTTGTTCTTTAATGAACAAACAAACGGACAAACGTGCTAAGTACACAGTTCACCTAACCAAAAGTTGAGTCAATCAGATTGTCTAATATTAATCATCAACATATACCTGCATGAACAACAGAAATTCTTAGAAACGACTGAATTTTGCGAGTCAATGGCGAATTTAAAGGGTTAATTCAATTGCAATTCAGTTTATCGGGTGCAGAGAAATCCTTTTTAAAGATTACAGGACTCGTTTATACTGGCACGCATTGTTATTTCTTTTTATAAACAAACGCAAAGTCGGGATTATGTAGTCAGTAGCTTGACTTATGAATACGCAACATTTCCATTGTTCTACATTACCTATATCGGGTAATACCTCATTTATTCATATCATTGATGGAAATTGCATTCACCCAGCCCTGCATTATCTTATACAAACTTCGAGCCAACGAGGCCTCAGTGAGCGGATTTCTCATGTGATTGAGTAGTTAACGCAAGAGACAGAGCATAGATCTCGTGACCAATCATAGTCGAGCTCGTGTCGTTTATTTTACAGAATCACCTGAATAGTTTTAATGTTTTCCCCTTGAGGGCCTTCTGCGCACGCTAAATTGTATGCGAGGGTGTCAAACAATATTTCAGGTACATTTCACAATATACAAGATATCACAGGGTAACCTGCAAGTACATTAAAGATAAATAAAGATTGATGATTTATTTAATGACATTTTCAGTAGGCGGAATCCGAACCCTCAGTAAGGTGTTTGTAATATCTGCATCTGGAACTAACCATCTATCGTTGCACCTACTCTTGGATCTTCCTAACCTATCTTAAAAGTCTACGCAGGCAATGAAGTCATTCACCCATTAAATGATAAAAATCTGTTATGTCCCCAAAATCCAGTAGACCACCCTGAAATATGTAATCTCCGAACAATGGGCCGCAGTATTAGAACAATACAACAGTATTCTGAAACGAGCTGCGCCCGCGCACCGCTGAAGCGTGCGGCGCAGACGGAAACCGCGCGCCGGAAGCAACGCCATCTTGGAATTAAACCATTGAAACTTGAACTTGTAGAAAACATAAATTTCAGTTATTTGATAGTCTAAATGCCGTGATTTTAATACGTTTGAAAATTGAGAAAATGCAGTCTATTTATTCGATGCGCCCTTTCGTATTTACGATGTTACGTCATTCCACCTTACCGACCCACCGAAACCTCGCAGGTCATACTTCTCACGTAATTGCGTAGTGAACGAAAGAGACATTGCATTACTATACTCTAAATTAAATTTATCTTACAGTATCACACCTCAGGACTACTCAGTGACCTATCTATAAAATTAGTATTTATTATTTTTAATGATAAGATTTTGTCACAAACTATTATTATCTTATCGGCAGAACTAGATATTTATATAATAAAAGTGCAGCAGGCACATCGAATGGAGGATGACACATTAGAAAGCAAAGTAAAACTCAAGTGGCAAGAAAATTCTCGTCAAAAGGTTGTTGTTTAATTCACCATAGTGGTCCAAAGGGCGGCGCGTGCGCAAGAGTCGCGGGTCGCGTCATCCGCGTACAGATGAGCGTGAGTCATCGGTACTGGTCACGCACCAAGCGATGATCAACGAACGTACTTTAAACAATCAGGCAGTCGGTTCTACTTCTTGTACTCTCATCTTATTAGTTAACAAACGGTAAATGAGTCAGTAATATGATGGAAATAACGTATCTTAAATTAATACAAAAAATCTTTCTGTCCAGCGATTGGCGAGGTAATACCTACATCTACGGATCTAATACGTCCTGAAGATGCTGCGTGTAGAAGCGAAACACGCGTCGATTTCCTATTGAGCTTCCTTATTTGGGAAAAGGAGATCCAGCGGAATTAGTTACTTTTTGTTTTTTGTATATCATACAATAGATTTCCGCAAGGCCGCGCCTGAGTAAATTAGTTAACGTATCTATAACTTATCATTTATCATCTTATATTTGTATTATTATATAATAAAGCTGAAAAGCGTCGTGTACGTTGAAAATATTTGCCAAAAACATGCCGTGGGTGTAGGGGTGTAAAAGAATACAAGACCATTTCTGCAAACATTGTCTGTCTGTTTTTTTTTTCGAACAAGCTAATCTTAGCACAACTGGACAAATTGGGACGTCTTGGAGCAACATAAAACTTTATATTCATCAAAACCGGCTCACGAAAAATAATATTCCTAAGATTAATGTTATCATGCCTATGAAGTCGCAGGTACACCTAGCTAGTCGATAAATAATTGAGCAAATGAGCTATTAGGCTTTCTTTGTGTCTTTGTATCACATTCACAACATGCATCGCATGACTATGCCTACTTTCTACTACAATACTTTTAAAAGGTAAAACTATACGTTTAGTTAACTACGAGTAAGTTCTTAGAAATCACGTAGGAAACTAATTATATTTGTAACTCCAACTTCATATACCATATTTGGGAAAAAATTACAGGCATTCGTAAAAAAAAGTAAATATTACCAAACAATGAATAGCAAATCAATGCAGTTTCCGGGATACTTACTTCCTTGCTATGTATCGTCTACAAGAAGTAGACGTGAATTATTTGATTATGTTCCGTACAGGTAGGTACTACTTCAGGCTTAGAGGTAGTAGAGCTCTTAGCGCAAAGTTCGTCCGGAGATGTAATACCACCTTACCTATTTCCGCCGTGAAGCAGTAGTGCACTTGTATTACTGAGTTTCGATTAGTAAGGTAAAGGGGCCGGTGAAATTACAGGCATATGAGACTTCACAACTTCACGTCTCAGGGTCGATAACGCATCGGCGATGTTTTTGATGTCTGGTGTTGCAAATGTCTATAGGCGGTGATGACCACTTACCATCAGATCGAACATCTGCCTTTTTATCGACAAAACAGGCATAAAAGCAAAAACCTTTCATTACTAAAATGGAAGTTACCACTCTCAACTCTAAGAACTTTAAAATATTTTCGGTTGAATATGGGTCTCAATACTGACTGCTGTGCTTACCTCTTCGGAGATAATTGTCATGATAATAATGTATACATATGTATTGTATAATTCTATTCTATTTTAATTCGCACTTCCTTTATATTATATTAGGCAGACCATGGAAATTTAGTATCCCAAGAATCCCAAGACATTCTTCACACATGATTACCTGATCCCAAGTTAAGCAGAGTGTACTGCTTGTAGCATGGCTACCAGGTTACTGATATAATATATATACTACTTTTTAACACTACACAGAACAAACAGACATGTTCATGCACACAAATGTTTGTCCTAGGTGGGAATCGAACCCGCGACATTCGGTTTGGCAGTCAGGGTCTCTGACCACCAAGCCAACTGGCCCACCTAAAAAGTCTCCGTTCTATGAAGCACAGTTTATCATTGCAAAAATAAGTTGATTTGCGGTTAACAATTAATTCTACGGAATCCTAAAACGCTATTATTTCGGATGTCCATCCTTGAATGTTTCGTTACGGTGATGACCGCGTTAATTTCGTTATAACTTGATAACAATGTTATAATAGAAACATAATACACACGTAGTTATTCTATGGACTGGACTGTACTATACTAAGTATTGTTCGTTCTGGCATTATGCGCTGACTCATTAAATCATAGTATGAAGATTTTCCTTATTTATGATATAATCTGTATACATATATTGACTGTAATATTATAAATGCAAAAGTTTGTAAGGATGCATGTCTGGTAACTCTTTCACGTAAAAACTACCAAACGGATTTGGAAGAAACTAGACACATGGATAGAACACATCGCACCCTCAGTTCGATAAGGGCTTAACTCAAAATTTTGCGAAATGAAGTTACGATCATAGAGAGACTAAACAAAGTACGCTCTATCCGATGAATGGTAAAACATTGTCAAATTTATGATAGAATGACAGGCCAGTTAGCTTGGTGGTTAGCGACCCTCGCTGCCAAACCGAAGGTCGCGGGTTCGATTCCCACCCAGGACAAACATTTGTGTGCAAGAACATGTCTGTTTGTTCTCTGTCTGGGTGTAAATATCTTTATGTATGTATTTAAAAAGTAGTGTATGTAGTATATCAGTTACCTGGTAACCATACTACAAGCAGTACACTCTGCTTAACTTGGGATCTGGTAACCATGTGTGGAGAATGTCTAGGGATAAGCATACCGATACTTCAGCCTCTTTAACACCGGGACCCACTCTCCCCGCACAGTGCGAGAGTGACCCAATCCAGAGATGCGCCAAAAGTTATTTTTTGAGTTAAGCCCCTATCGTTCTGAGCCTGTATATTTATAATCACATTTTCCCGGGATAAAATGTAGCCTTTATGTTATTCCAGGATATGCCCTATCTATGTGCCAAGTTTCATCCATATCCGTTTAGTAGTTTTTGCGTGAAAGAGTAACAAACATACTTACATACAAATCTTTCCTCTTTATAATATTGGTATAGATATATAAATAAATTGTAGTATCTTTTAAACGAATTCCGAATCTTGAATACTCAAGGCGATGATAGCTCAGTTGTTAGAGACGTGGGTTCCATTAATACAATTAACTTGAGTTTTTGTTAAACGAAAAAACTATAACACTGTGGGTTAGGTACTAAGTGTGTATATATACATAAGCTAAAAATCCTTGGCTGTGTGCTGCAAAATTACCAACCATAGCCCATACAATGAAACCACTAATTCTTGGATTATAAAAATAAATTAACAATTTTAACAAGCACTTTATTTATAGCTCTAATGACGTTAAAATCAATAACTTTAATGCATTGAATTATAAATATTCAATGCTATAATGGTAGCGAGAACAAGTTATTAAAACACAGGTTCAAGATATACCAGTTTGAAAAAAGCTGCTGCAAAACGTTTTGCTTGACATTGGAATCTAGACCATGGCTATAATAATTTTCTATTTATAAATATGTATTTAATCATTACCATTATAGTCTTACTCTTGAACAGTAATCTATCTAACTATATATTTATAAGGAAAATAGGGTACCTTGGACGCACTATCACCTCAAAACTACTAAACATTATTTTTTTTTTTTATATCAGACGGGATTATCGGGATGGGACTGAAGCTATTCTTGGTATAACCGTACGAGGTAGTAAATAAATGAAACTACTATTTTTCGTTAAACACAATTCTAATGTTAGGTTTTATGAGCAATAAGCTAGCACAGTACAGAAGGTGTAAAGAGAGAAGATACATGGTAAATAAGTACAAGCAAACAAGCACGAACCATGCTTCCATTCGACGAAATTTTTGTTCGTAGAAATATGCTATATATGATATCGATAGACGCGGGTGAAACTACGGGGAACAGATAGTATTAAATAGAGGTAAAGTTTGTTAGTTTTGATGTAGGAGGTGTACCTACTAGAGATCTGATTTTAATAAATCTTTTTCTAATAGAAAGCTACATTATTCCCATGTGATAAAAGCTAAGTTAATATCCTGGGAAAAGATTAATTCTTTCGGAAACGTGGATCAAACCGCGAGTCGGAAAATCACTGGTTTAAAAAGTTAAGATTGCAGAAAGCAACACTTACTTACCCAATATTTTAACGGACCGGTTGGTGCAGGGGTGTTATTTCTGTTTTTAATCTTCTTTTAATCTTCTACGTTATCTCTTACAAGGTCATCTTATCCCAAACTGAGCACCGATTATGCCATATGGAAAGATATTTGGGCACTGAGCACGAACATCTATCGCAAGCGTAGCGTCATCGTATCGAAAGCGTCAAAAACAAATTCAATGGCAAATTGAACATCGCGCAACGTCACGGCATGCTCGATGTTCAATTGACCACAAGATGCGAGGTGTAGGGTGAACGTGGTCATCTGTTTGCTCTTTTGTCGTCTCTTAAGTCCTAGAGAAAAGACGGGGTGGTAGTAATCTTTGCCGCTCCCACATAGCAGATCTTTATGTAAAGAGACGTCCCAGTATACTTTGATTGCTAATCCAATTTTGGATAAGGTCTAGGATTAATTGTTTATGATAAAATATCTAAAAAGAAAACATTTTAATAATGCTATCTTTATCATATACCATCAAAGTTACATTATTTCAAATTATTTCAGTTATACCAAATGAACGCAACCTTTTCCTGATGTGTGTAAGTTCAAGTAACATCAAGTTCTAATGATATTCGATAGATAACCCAAAGTCATCCTATCTCTTGCCACATTTAAATTCCAAGAATAATCAAAGGTACATAAGCCACAAGCCTGGTCTATGTTGTACAATAATTTCAATTAGTTGCGCGCGCGCCGACAATCTGCCATTGGCAATCTTTTTGTGTGCAGCCAGCGGGCCGTGACGCGGAACAAAGTACTTCTGGTGCTCGGTGCTGGGTTCTACTCTCTGGGGTACTAGTATTGGTAATGTTTCTTTATAGTCGACTGATCCCATTTTCGGGTTACAATAAGGTCACGACAGATGAGTATTGTTTTATGGAGGACATTCTTGGTCTATTCGGCTTGTGAATGTAACATTTTTTTCCAATTTACAAATTTATTTCTGTCGTCAAGGAATGCAACTCGAAGATAATGAAATCTACACTAATATATACATATAGGTAAGTATAAGGTAATTTTCCAAGGAGGAGGTAATCTCTGGTAGTAGCTTCAGTAACTTTAAATTTGACCTTCATAAGTGCCTTCTGAGGGCCTAAACTGAATAAATGGTTTTGAATTTTGAATTTTGAAAGCTACTCATCCGATTTCAAAACTTCCACAGGTAGAAAGCTGTATTCCCGAAAGACATAGGCTATGGTTTAATCCCGGTATATATCATCATTTATACAAATGAAGGACGGTAGGGAAGGTGAAAACAAAGAATTTCAGATACCTACATCCGTACTAGGTAAAATTATTGTCTCTTTAGCAAAGACAGAATATTATGATCAGCTATGATATTCTGCACTCATATTCGACGCCGAATTTAAGTGAGCGATTATTACCTATCTCTCTCGTTAACTGCGCAATCTAACGAAAGGGCCGCTATCTGGATGAGCTATCTCAATTCACTAATAGCACGACAGTAATTAAACTCTAAAGCCGACTATTACTAATACATGTTCGCCATGGCTCGCCGAGCGAAGACGAGTACCAAGGAATAAAGCTCATTGGTGTAACTTCGCCAACACTCGCCATTGCTCGTCGTCGCTCGGAAAGCTGGCCGAGTGCAAACATGTATACAGTTCTTAATGTAAATATCTGCGGCCGGCACTGAGCGTGCGGTTGACATCTGTCATGTGTAAATGTATATATTAATAGCGAACATAAATACTGCCCTAGTGAATGACGTCAATCTGTGATCTGTTTTACAAATGAACTTGATAGAGGTCAGGTACAACTCTCTCAGGCTATCAAAGTCAATACCAACTAATACTTAATCTAAACTTGTTTTCTTTTCCGTCAACTGACGATAATGGCATCGTAGCTTCAGTAACTTTAAATTTGACCTTCATAAGTGCCCTCCGAAGGCCTAAATTGAATAAATGGTTTTGAATGTTGAATTTTTTTTTTTGTGGTAAGTGATGATGTGGCCGAAGGTAGTATGCGCACAAAGCTTAGCCGGAGACTGACTCTCAAGTAAAGTAATAATATATTGGTGGGATATTTGATTTTAATGGAGATAGCCATCCAAGCGGGTACTACAAAGAACCCTACCACCGTCGTATGTGGAATCTTCAATTTTTTTCGGCATAAATCGAAATCAATACTTTATCTGTCTATTTGTGCGCTTAGTTCTTGTAAACTACATCCGATAAAGAGAATTACATCCGAAAGGTTTTTGTATATAATACATGTACATTATCCCATTTAAGCGAAGCCGGGCTGGGTCGGTAGTATATATCAAATCATGCACTTAATTAGCTAACGTTCCGAATGCGTTATAGCATTTCATTATTGCAACAACCGGTTGTGGTCAAACATTATGATAGCCACGACACGACACGAATTTCGCTATGTGGTCATTCTGTTTTGCCACTATGCGACATGGGCGTTATTAGAAGTCACAACACAAATTTCGCAATATGCTCAAATATAACTCATTAGACAGCCAGTTGGCTTGGTGGTTAACGCTCTGACTGCCAAACCGAAGGTCGCGGGTTCGATTCCCACCCAAGACAAACATTTGTGTGCATGAACATGTCTGTTTGTTCTGTGTCTGGGTGTAAATATCTATATAAGTATATATTTAGAAAAAAAAAAGTAGTATATGTAGTATATCAGTTATCTGGTTTCCATAGTACAAGCTCAGCTTAGTTTGGGACCAGATGGCCGTGTGTAAAGAATGTCCCAGGATATTTATTATTATTATTATTATTGCGTTTTGAGCTGTTCTCTCCCCTTTTTTCGAAAAATCCTTTTCGTTCTTTGAATGAAGTGTATTCTATTCTAATAGTCACGCAAATCGTCTAGATGGCCAGGTAGTATAACTACAGTACGGCTAGAAATCCGGAGGCCCTGGTTTCCCGGATCGGGCAAGTTAATATTAACGTTTCTTTTATTTAGAAGTGTATCTTAAAATATAATGGGCGATATGTCGACCTCTTCGAGGAAAATGAGCGTAAAGATATTTTCCAAAATTGCAAACCAGTGGCAACATTAGTAGCTTTGACTATCATAATTGCTTTTCCAGGATCTGAATAAACCCCAGGAAGTTAACACACTAACTCCTGAAATCCAAACTAAATCCGTCGTGTGAATATTAATAGTGAGCAATCGATTCCTGTTATGTTTAATATCAATAGGCGATGCCGTCAACATCCCGTGCCGTCGGCGTCGGCGTCGTCCCGCGCCGCGTTTAGGAAAGGGAAATGCCCATGCCGACGCGTGATTCGTAAACTAACGCCGGTTAATGTACGTACGGAAATAAACTATTAGTTGAACCAACACGTTCGGTGAATTATTTGTGAGAAATGTTTAATTAGGCGAGTTACTTCCGCAGTGGACATGTTGACAATTGATCATGGCGAATATGTTCATTTGTTGAAGGGAACTGGCTCTGAAGTGCAGCTGTCGGAAAATATCGACGGTTACTTGGGGACACCTGCTCATGATGAATATATACAATAAAATATATGTGTGACAGCTATATATAGTGATCGATCGATGAAATGGTAAACACAGAAAAGTCTAGAAAAGAACTGACTCTCTAGTCCAGCTGTCAAAACATCAAGACAGTTGCTTGGCGACAGATTTTCGTCTTGAGGACCAGGCGTTATTTTTTAATACCACATTGACCGTCGAACAAGCAGATGGTCCATCTGGTGGTAAGTGGTCACCGCCGCCTATGGACATCTGCAGCACCAGGGACATTGTTAATGCGTTGTCGACCCTTAGACGTGAAGTTGTTTAGTAGTCACGGGTCCCTTTCCTTTCTAACCAAAACAGAAATACAAGTGCATTCCTGCTTCAAGGTGGGAATGTGTGTTAATAGCTCCCCGGACGAACTCTGCATTACGAGCTCTACTACTTCAATAGTAGTTAAACCTATTTAACGTTACATTTATCATATCAGCCCAGGGATGTCCACTGTTGTAGATATGCGTCTCCCATGAGTTTTCATAGAGAATGGTCCTGTGCCGCATCCAACCAGTCAAAATTGCTACTTCTTAATATCATACGTCCAAAGTTAGCTACTTCCTTCAACACGTTAGTCTAATCTTCTAAATATGTCAACGACGTGCTTTGCTTTAGCAGTCAACGGATATGTTCATTGTGATGCGAATTTTGCCCTCTACCGACTTCCACAGCTCATTGAGTTAGTTGCTCTTAAGTGGAGTTTGGACTAACTATGTTTCATCAACCTAATTCTACGGAATAATAGAACTGGCGAGGTGGTTAGTTTGCAATAATTCAGATTCTATTTCTTGATGTTACCACCTTTGTTTGAAACGATCTAAAATTCATTAGCGATGAATTATGCAAATTTTTCAATCGGTTGATAGTGTAACTTATCTCCCTATATGCCCTGTCGCGTTATTAAATCATATTAATATCCTACTAATATTATAAATGTGAAAGTTTGTATGTATGGATGTTAGTTACTATTTCACGCAAAAACTACCGGACGGAATTTTGGACGAAACTTGGCACATGGATAGAACATGCCCTAGAATAACATATAGGCTACTTTTAAGCCCCGGGAAATGTAGCACCCCTTAGGAACGCAGATGAAACCGCGGGCGAAAGCTACGATCTAATAATTAAACTTGCGGCACGCTATGATGGCCGTTTTGACGTTTAACAATGACAAAGAAAAATAACCTATACTCCTTCACACATAAGGTGCATCTATTGACCCAACAGCTAATTGTATGATGATGGAAATCAACCTTATTCAAAAGCAATTTCTTTTCCTATGACAATCTGAAACGTCAAAACGTGCCGGTAGTATTAGTCATGTAATTAATATAAAATATTAGAGAAAGATAATGATATAAATATCTTCACACCCATTATCCCTGAAGAGTACTAAGGCCCACATTCCATCGATGATATTTTAAGTGCCAACGTTACATGTGAGCATTGTCACCGTTTCTCGGGCACATTAACAATCCCGAGCTACAAGTCATCATTTCAGACAAAGAAACACACAGAGGTTAAAATAATTACTGAAAATAATACACATCTATCCATTTGACCCAAGAAAACATTATAACAGTGTGAGTATTCAAATCAATAATGAAAGACATAATAAAAGACATATTACAGATTATATGAAATCGTAGTTATACACGGCCGCATAATGCATGAACAAAACGGATCCAGAAGCCCAACTTTTGTCATCGTTTTATAGTTTTTAGGGTTCTATAATCAAAGGGTGCCAACATGCCTATAACTAAGGCTCCGCATTTTTTCCATCTGTCACAGGTCTGTAACTTTTAAACCGTAATAAGTAGGTCCACTTGAACTGTTCACAGAGTATGTACCTGGTACTGTGACCGATTCAACAATAAATAACAAAAATAAAAGTAAAAGGGGGTTCATATACTTGAAGCGTGTTTTTTTCGGCGTTTTTGTTAAATATTGTAGGTACAATTATTGTACAGGACCCATTGTGAGCAAGTCCAACTAGCACTTAGCCCTTTTATTATGCTAACAACGAAGGCACCATTAAAAAGATCACGTTTTGTTCCAGTGTCACATTAAAATTACCAACGACAGCATAAAATTACACCCAGTTTAATCCCCCCTCATCATGACAGTCAAGACGCGGCCAAGTCACCGTTTCCTTGAACTTCGTACTACGGTAAACGGTCTGTAATTTTGAGCTAACAATAACATACTGCGCATATTCCTTTTAAAAAGGATACCATTTGAGTTTACTCACTCGATTCTCGCTATTCACATCTTGTAAAGTATATCTCTTTCTGGTTTAATGAGAATAAAAGAGAAAGAACGTCTTAAAATAGTTCGCCGTTGCCTTAATGTCTTGTCTGGTGCGCATTTATCACGTAAAACATAGTGGTCCAATTGGCAGAACTAACTTCCTCACTTTTCAACTTAAGGAAAAGAAAGAGAGGTTAGGAAAGCTTAGTTTTTTTTTATGCACAACTAACTCGCGATCATTGTCCACCATGGGTTGGCTGTTCATTTTGACTCAAGTCTTGTTCTATAACCATGTGTACAGGAGCTGCTGCTAAGTATGGACTGCTCTACCTTGTCGCTCCATAATTACTCTTATTTTTTGACGCTAGAGTTTGTACTCCAGCATTTGCATTTCAGAGCCTTACCTTCTCGACTTTGTAAAAATCGGCTACTCAGCAACGGTGACCACTTACCATCAGATGGCCCGCTTGCGCAGCCTTCTCCTATATATCATCTAGACAGTTTTTCGCTTCCAATGTAGCTTTATTAATATCTAAACGAGAACTCCTAGTACCTCCGCTACTATTACCATGCTCATGAGCCGTGAAGCAAAGGAGCGGCTCCTTCACTGTACTGTGACCGACGTACGTTTGGTCTCTTTGTTTTTGTTATTACATATAATGTATTACAGTATCATATTAGCTCTTAACGGTTCGAGGAGTGTACCAGAAACGTCACTGATCAACCTATATCGATCGAATTACGTTGACACGTTGTATCGAGTGCATAAATATCTGGGTCAAATACCACCTTCGTTTACGAGGATTTGGTTTCAACTTGACGTTCTAGCTGAAGAAATGATTAGCAAAGAGGTGTGGCCATATCTATGAAAACGCTCGCGAGAATCCTTTATCATCCAATCGAAGGATTTGACCATATATACAAGCGTACAACATCAACAGGTGCTCTGCGGTCCCCAGACACCTAGCGGCGGAAGATCTTCCCTTTTAAAAGGAAGAGTCTCACACCTCGCTCCTCTATAGTAGGCTCTCGTTATTCAGAATAATATTTTTTATTGCGTATTACACAGAAATAGATGATGCATACAAATACAGTAATTACAATTAAGGCGGTCTATGCGATCTTTATCAGACAACCTTCGAGTAAAAGGAAAATATGGGAGGTCACAAAATAACATCATATATTTCGCAAGATTAACAGTTGTGAATATACTAATTGTTGTCTCGTCTTATATTTAAACATTGACGTATTTAAAGTACACATTTTTATAAAAAACAAAAATCATATCTCAATGTCAGTTAAAACTCAACTACTTTCTTCTTTTTATAGGCGATAAAACCTCTATTGACTACAGTAATAACACATCTATTTTATTCAAATAAATAAGATAGTAAAGTTATACTTTGAATAAAACCTTCTTGTTAATATCAAGAACTCATTTAAGTTTTTAAACAATTACTATTCTGCGTAGAAATGTCAAGATTGATAAATATTAAAAGAAATCCTTGGGAACTTATTAAACTAATACTATAAGAAACCTATTAGATGTATTGAAAATGAGGAAAAACTTAATGTGTAATTATTTATCATGATTTACCGCGACTCAATGACGTGTTAGCATTGTCCGCCATCTTTAAAATGGTGCGATAATGATCTCGGGTGTCGTGCGCGGGCGCAGAGGTACAGTAATTGTGGAAGATTCGATCTGACGATAATTAGAGGTTATTTAACGTGTTATTTTTTATACATATATATATATATATATATATATATAATAAATTACTTATTACAATATAGATCACCAACATCACGGCTTTCAAAACCAGCGCAAATTGTAGATAGATTATGCGCGCGAAGAAAGAGTAGGAAAATAAATGCCACCTTACGGTGTACCTGTTGTTAGAGAGAGATGAATATACGTCGTTAGTTCATTAAGATCGAGTGCGACTAAATGGATTAGGTCAATTACCAGCACCTTTAAAACTAAAACAAAATAAATATGGCAGCAAAAAATCGTACCTTGTTCTTGCGTCAACAGAAAAACTAACGACATTTCAGTTGAAGCAAAACATAATGGAAAAACATTGCTTTTATAGTCTTTTGTTTGACGCAGTTTTTACCCGTAATTATAATTTTATGAGTTTTTTTTTATTCTAACGTTGATCATTAGTGTGCTCTATTGTTTATATATAAAAAAAACACAATTAAATGTATATTTACGTGAAACTCTGTGGGAATAAGTCATGGGGACAATCAAACAATAATAAAGCTATATCACTTGCCCTCAGTTAATTCGATACAGTTGAAAAATTAAGCTTGAATTTAGTTAATGTTCCGCTTACTTTGAATGTAAGTGGTCAAGTGCGAGTTGGACTCGCACACGTAGGGTTCCGCACCATACAATATAATCTAACCGCTTAATAGGTTTCCCGTATGGAATGAGGACCCCTTACAATTATGAACTTTATTCTATTTTAATTATTATATTAGACATTCTGTGTAAATTACAACAATCTAACTATATCTGTTTAAGATAGATAACCCGCAGACAGACAGACAAACAAACGAGAAAATGGTATTTAACTATTTTGTCATCGCCTATTGATATAAAAATATTATACATTGTTATGTACCTAAGAATTTAGTAGTAGGGTAGGTTTTCTAGCAAATAGGATCAGCAACATGATCCTAACAGACTTAAATTTCTAAAACACCTGTTCAACTAATCCGTCAAGTAGAAAATATGTAATAGTGTACTTATGATTTTAATAGACCGACAAGATGTGTTGTTTCTTATTTTACTGACCGTATATGGTAGTGCACCTACCTACCGTACGACTAACTTCTTGGTACCTACTCAAACCTACATTTCAATTTCAGAACACAACCAATAATTTAATATTTCCCTCCCAATAATTAGTGAAACATTAAAGGTTTTAACATCGCCCACAACACTGTACATTGCCAGCTATACACTACATAATATACAATAGAGTGCAAGTGAACGGCTGATGGATAATGAGTAGGTGCTAAGGGTCACACCCACGCGCGGCTCTTAATTGGGGATACGGCGCCATGTCGCCTACGTGCATCTAATCTAACAAAAGAAACAAATAGTACGTTTCGAGTCCATTGATCTTTTAGTATAGAAATAAATTAATCTGATATCAATCAGCGTTCGTAGTACAATAAGATAATTGATGAGTACAGAAGATTGTTAAATACTATTTATATAAATGCCTACCGGCAAACATTGGATAGCTATTTATTCATTTATTTATAAACCATAAAACTTACGTCTACCTTTACAGGCAAGCCTAATGCGACAGAGTAGTTGATCTTATTATCTATCTTATATTTAATCTATACTCTTCCTAATATTACATTGTTTTTCCCTAAAGTCGAATACAACTAATTTAGGTACTGCAGAGGTAAAGAGCCTTTGTGAGTTCGTTCAGTGAACATGAGAACAAATCAATTTGGTCAGACAGTGTGTTGAGCAGACGCAGCACCCGCACGAGCGGTGCGCGCTGCAGCAGGTTAGTACGCCCGTGAGGCACCGCCAGCAGCGGCCGCCGTCGGCAACGCCCTACGTACTCATCCGAAACGCATAACTGAACAGTCTCTAAGATACCCGGAATGTGAATTTTACCACGCATTACTCTCAATAGCAAGAGCTACCTCCCTTTTAACTTCTCGCCCTTATCCGTGAAACGGAAGCACATTACATATCCCGCGCTACAAATTATTATATCATCAAAGTAACGTAAACTGTCCCTTGCCCGACATGGGAATCGAACTTAGGACCTCCCCGGTCCGACCACCGAGGCGATTGAATAATAGTCACCACATATCACGACTTTAAAATATTTTCGGTTGTATGTGGGTCTCATAACTGGCTCTATCTCTTAGAGAATAATGGAAGAAGGGTGTGAAGATATAATGTTAAGCTGACTTCAAAAATGTGTCCGTTCAAAAGTTCCAGGGACAAAACTACGACATCTTTCATGACGACTTTTATTTGCCACTTACGTCCATAATTCGAAGTATCCTTATGCAATATTATAAAAAAGCCGATATGGAGAGATCAAAGCACTGAAACATTCAACACACCGGCATCGGGAAGTGCTAACACAACAATCGGACAGAAATACGGATTATGGAGAAATGCACTTTTAGCATTTGTAGAGCAAAACATCCTGCCTCTACAAATTATAGGTTTTAACTTCGCCATTTGCTGTTTTAGTACAAATTCTATTTTGCTCAAGATATATTATAAGGATGCCTTCATAAAGTTATTCGTGCATCATCACCTCACTCCCATCTCCCTCTATACGAAATTCTGAACCCGCGCCTACTTAGGGAGGTCATTTTAGATAACATATCCACATTTTTGTATGAATTTTCCTACTTGGAGCTCCGACGAAAATTAAATGGGGGTCCCATTTCACGTGGGCAGAATTTATGAAAAGTTTTACCTCACAGTATTTATTCGCTTGTCCTATATTTAGGTCAAATATTGCAACTGATTTTTTACCCTACGTAGCCAAAAGATAAAGCTGAAATTTCGCAAACATGCGGCTTTGAAAACAATGCACCATTAGCTAAGCGACGTCATTCTAAATCCATTATGGCGGACGCAACAAGATGGCGATTTATTATTGTCTTAAGCACCTCCATGACATGGGTATCAAATGAAAGGGTTTACAAAGTAAAGTATCTAAGTGACGTCATTCTTAATTCAATATCGCGGATGACCAAAGATGGCGGAATAAATTTCTAATACTTTAAAATTTTAAAAGCTTTATAGATCAAAGTTTAATTTCTATTTATTTTAATTGAATTTACCAAATACTAGTTCTTCAACTTCTTTCTAGCTTAGTAAGAGGAGATGAAAGAGTATGCTCACGAGCACATTACACCTTGCACCAATTGGTCAACAAGAGCTTTCTATTACCAAGAGGAAGGGTGTAAAAATTATGTCAAAAATCTTATAATTACGCCATGAAAAAAAAATTCAATGTCATTAATTCACTTTACGCCCAAAAAGGGCACTTAAGCAGGTCAGAGCTACTGTCAGCCTTCGCCTATAACGCATCGAACGACAAAGGACCGAACGAAAACGCAAATGTACCAAATGCTCTGGGAACATGGCAGTCAGATTATTGTTGAATTGGTACCTCCATTGTTTCCTCAAGAAGGTTGATGCCCTTACCTGTAGCGTGAGGAAAGCTATGTTTACACGAAACAGCATATAATTCGCAAGAAATATTCGCACATTAAGCAGGGCAGGTGGTAAGCGATATGTAGCAGAAACTTGTGATTTATTTTTGCACATGTGTAGAAGTACATTTATGGTTTGTTATTACAAGCCAACCTGTATCAAGGTATTTGAACTATTTAGTTAAAATATGCATAGGTAGCTGTTTATTTATGTAACAGGTTTATACCTCTGTGTTTGTTAGATTGAAATCTAAGTTTTCTTTGATCTTGTTACCACCTCTTAATCAGACGAACTCGATCGTGATTACGTTACCTAGGCATTTTTATTGTTTGATATTTATGCTGATGTTGTAGTAGACGCAGTATTTTAGCTACTATTATGTACTGATCTGAATTCAAAATTCATTGTATATACAAATATAAAGCATATTGCTGTTATTATTGTAATTTTTTCTTTCTTATTGTATAATATTCATACTTATATTTGTTGTTTGCTTCAAACTAATGTTATGTAAGATATTGGTAAGAATTCCATTTTAGTACGTGGATAGCTGTAATTGGTCTCATAATTATAAGTTCAATCCATGTAATTTTTTATAATTTAAGACTGTTGCTGTCCCAAATAAAGAAAAATAAAATAAAATTGCCATTTCTTCAGTTTAGGCCCTTCAAGGGCCCTTATGCAGGTCAAAGCTACTGAAGTTACTATCAGTTCTAAGTCAGCCTTCAACTGAAAAGAACGGGCAAGGAACTCAGAAAAGAAAAATGATTTATTTAGTCGATTTTGAATGAATGAATTTGAAGACACATGGCTTACTACGTAAGTCTAAGAAGATGATTTTCGGTTTTCGTACTTGTGGGAGTGAAAAAGGGTATGTAAATTGTGATGGAAACTCCGCTAGCACCCAAGTCAAAAGTAAAAATCACACGAAAACTTCAAAGCTCACATTAAAGACAAAACAGTCATCCAAAGATTATGAAACAAAAACCACCAGACTGGGAAACAGACAAGTAAACATATATTGTAATATACTGTCCTGTCGCCAAAACAGTAAACAAACGTAATATTTTCCATAGAAATCTATTTGCACGCATCACGAGGACATGCTACGTTGTATTAGTCACGCATATTTCAGCGGTGTTAGGACGCAGGCAGACTGGACGCTTAGGGCCTGTTGACAGGTCGCACAGTAATGCAGTGAGTGCAGTGCGCAATGGGACTTTATACCCTGAAGTGATGTTGTAATGTCGAAATACATCTTTTATTAAATGCAATTTAACAAAAGTTTTTGTTCCGGTTAATCTCAGAAATGGCTGGACTGAATTTGACGGGATTTTCACTGGTAGAAGAAACTAAGCCTACCTTTTTTTTAGAAAAAATATTGGGAATCTGTGCAAAAAAATAGACAACCCTAACGAGAACGCGGGAGAAACTGAGGTGGACAGCTAATTAAAAATAAATATACTATTGAGTTAAAATTCTAAGCAGAATCCAAAACATAATCATTATATTATCAATATATTAATATGCTCCAGCTATCCCTTGGGATGGCGTTCCATTTTCCCTAGATAAAAAGTAAATTATGTATTAATTCTGGTTATAAACTATTGATGTAAAACTTTTATCCAAATCAGTTGATGTAATTCGAAAATCATCTTTGTTGCTTTAACGATAAGGTTTATCATCATAAGGTTTTTATCGATTTATTCCACGATGATGCTCATGAACCTTAATTATAACGCCATAGGGTTAATTTTTGTATAACCACTTGGCTGTCAAAACGGCCTATAGGATGTTTTGAACTTTAGTGATTGTGCTATAAATACAGCACGTCTGCACACGTCTTTATATCGTAAAATTTGCTGTAACAAACTACCGGCACAAATTTTATTGCGTAATAAATTATTTTACGCTTTTTTATGATCTTATTAGTAAAATTTTAAGTAAACAAACGGGAGGGAAACCGATGATTCCACATTGTCGCCTGTATTGTGAAATAATTGATTTACAGTACTCATAAAACATTAACACGTCCGCTAAATAACGTCACATTTTTGACAAGTGATCAATATGTTCACGTCCGCACTAAAATTAGGAAGGCTTTTATGACAATGTAGCTGAAAAGATATTTATTTAATTACAAGCTGTACCCTGCGGTTTCCCCCGCGATTATTGACATCAAATAGCTTACCATTCGCGAAATTACCTGTTCTGACTATATATCAAATTTTATCAAGATCAGTCAAATCTTTCTTGAGTTATAATTATATAGACAAACAATTTTTTTTAAATAAATAAATAATATCAATGGCATCAATGAGTCATGAGACGAATATTTATCACAAAATTTTACAAAGACAACTTATGTACAGACATATCCTATAGATTTATATAGTAGTACTAGCTGACCCGGCAAACGTTGTTTTGCCATATTTACTTTATTAAAAACTATATATGAAAAAAAATATATCGTACTACAATAAATAAATAAATATCCTGGGTTATACAATGATTATATTCGGTAGCTGACCCGACAGTCGTTGTCCTGTTTAAACTATGAATATTGAATTCGAACTGGCACGATTAATAAAAAAAAATACAAAAACATAGTATTTATGAATCTAATACTTTAAGATACACAACAATTGGTTAAGTTTACCAAACGATTTCAAATGATTCAAAAAGTGTTTTTTTATAATGTGGTAAAAAGACCTAAGCCGTCGAGATTGTCTGAAAAAATACTATTAACCTAAGATACCAAACCTAAACTATGTTTCATAAATAGGAAAATAGAACCATTCTGCATAATTTCGAATTCTAAGGTAAATAAACGATTTTAAAAAGAGGCATGTATCTTGGTACTTTTGTAACCCAAATTCTTAGTGAAATAAATAATTTTAAAAAGATCCATATTCCTTTTATTAAAAAAAAGGTTTTTTATAAAAGGCAAATGTGGTCGTACAATTTCGGTATCCACACAGGAAGCGACGATCTAGCACGTTGTAACCATTTCGATTCTGCAATTAATCACAAAAATCCCCTCAAAATAAAGACCGCGTCCTACACTCCTACCCGTATCAGTCGCGTTGGCAGACCGAGGCTCGCCGAGTCTGACGACGAAATCACCAAAGCCCAGACAGCTGCAATCGAATCTTCAGCTCGCGATACTACACAATACACCTCCTCGCCGGCGTGGACGTTAACCGCGCTCTCTCTAATATTTATTCATTGCTGTTTTTTGTTTTGAAATAAAGAACCACTAATAACAAATCAGATAATGTAGTCTTTTGACCCCCCCACGCAACGTCCTGATCCCGAGGTCCGAGCCCCACAGGGGACACCCTCAGTGTGCTTGTTGCTAAAAATCTAAATGTATTTTCGGCTGAGAGCCCCAGCGCTCGCCGGAATTGTCCGCGTAAGGGTGTAACAGCTATCAGAAGCTAACACCTTCGTCCCTTAAAAAACGTTCATACTAACGTGTGGGTTGAAGGAGAAGATGGTAGATATGCTCAAGAAGTAGGCACCTGTATTATTAAGCACGCTAAGAAAAGGCTCAATGAAAACATTCAGCAGCTTATGGCGTGAAACTCGTCTTTTACAAAAATCTTAATTATCTCAAAACTGTCATTCTGTGGCTTGGTTCTGGTTTGCGTAACTACGTCCAATTGAACTTTTAATATGAGGCGTGACTGCTCTGAACTAACTCTGATGAACACACTTCTCAAAAACTAAGTGTAAAAATGTTCATAAATATTCCGATTTAATAGGCTGTGAAATATGCACTGAGTAATGATAAATTTATTATTTTATCAATATAATTCCGACCCATGCCTCTGTTTTAGACGATGTTGTCAAACCACTGACATTTATGTCAAAAACCATAAGGTTACATTATAAGAGTTTACGATGTCAAAAGCGGTTACATTAGAAAATTTAAAATGGTCGTTGTTTTATTAAATTTTCTGATTTTTTCGCGCATTTTTCTTAATTTTTTCTTTCGTAAGAACCTTCTCCTGACAATAATAAACACAACAAAAAAAGAATTAGCAAAATCGGTCCAACCGTTCTGAAGTTATGGGCGTACATACATTTCGCAGATTCAGATTTGTGACTGTCAATTAATTATAGACCAATAATTAGCAATAAATTAAAATTGCGACTATAATTTGAGATTTAAACTATCCTATCTCTCAAGTTGGATCGAACTGCACATGGTGTGCGAATTTTATTATAATCGGTTAAGTGGTTTAGGAGTCCATTGAGGACAAACATTGTGACACGAGATTTATATATATTAAGATAGAGAATAGATTTTAAAAAGGTACATCAACAGTAAACACATAAAAATAATTACAAAGTAACTTTAATAGCCAAGAAGGTATGTTATGTGCGCCAATTACTAATATACACAACATTGACAGAAGATTGACATATAAAGTAACTATACAATTTAACCTACAAATTTAAAACAAATATCAAGGCGCTCAGAAAAGATATATGACAACAAAATGGACAAATACAACCCTAGGATTGTAAAGTGTCAAAAAATATTATTTATCTAGATCTATTTTCCTCAGACACGTAATTCTAAACCATAACTAAGTCGTTAGGTTTTTTAAATAAAGAAACATTTGAAATAAAGCTACCGTGTCTATAGACTGGATGAGTCGATATTTGAATGACGTCGGCGTGTTTGAAATCGGAACCTCTAGAATCCGCGCACGCTTTCCTAATTGCTCTGAAAATAGATCAGGGTGCGCGTGCGCCGCGAAACTCTTGCTGCTCCACCTGGGCTATGGAGTCCATGCTGTTAGTGTTTAATGGATATTCACGTACAGTTCGAATTGTAACTAATATCGATTTCTGATTAAATATTAGGTTGGGGAAAAAGTCTTTTCGCATTATAGTATGTATGAACTTGTAATAAAATCTCTTTGGCTATACTATTTGTATTCAAATTAGGAAAATGTGTGATTTGCATTTGTTTTTCGTACCGCCAAGATGAGTGAATCTAATGAAGAAATTCGATTCATTTTAAAATTTTACTACAAAAAAGGTAAAAATACAACGCAAGCCGCGAAAAAAATTTGCGATGTTTATGGACCTAGTGCAGTATCTGTGAGAGTAGCACAAATTTGGTTTAAGCGTTTTCAATCCGGAAATTTTGATGTCAAAGATGCACGTCGCTCTGGTCGCCCCATTACGGATAAAGTGGATGCCATTTTTGAAAAAGTTTTGGCGCATTTGAAAAAAACTGGGTACACAAAAAAGCTAGATATTTGGGTACCTCGCGAGCTCACTGAAAGAAACCTAATGAACCGTGTACTCATTTGTGATTCTTCATTACGACGTCATGAAACCGAACCATTTTTGAAGAAGCTGATAACTGGTGATGAAAAGTGGATCACGTACGACAAGAACGTGCGAAAAAGGTCGTGGTCAAAGGCCGGTCAGGCTTCACAGACTGTGGCGAAACCCGGGTTAACTCGCAACAAGGTGATGCTGTGTGTGTGGTGGGATTGGAAGGGCGTTATTCATTATGAGCTGTTACCACCAGGCAGGACCATCGATTCTGAACTCTACTGCGAACAACTGACGAGATTAAAGCAAGAAGTTGAGAGAAAGCGGCCGGAATTAATCAACAGAAGGGGTGTGGTTTTTCATCATGATAACGCTAGACCTCACACATCTTTTGCCACTCAGCAAAAATTAAGAGAGTTTGGCTGGTAGGTATTAATGCATCCGCCGTATAGTCCTGACCTAGCACCTTCAGATTTCCACCTGTTTCGGTCTCTTCAAATTCTTTAGGCAGTGTCAGGTTAACATCACGAGACGACTTCCAAAACCACTTGTTGCAGTATTTTGATCAGAAGTCCCAAAATTTCTATAGCAATGGGATCATGTCCCTACCTACAAGATGGCAAAAAGTTATCGAACAAAATGGTACCTACATACTTTAGTTAAATGTAAATAAAGTATATTAAAAATATTTTGAATTTTCTTAAAAATGCGAAGGAACTTTTTCCCCAACCTATTATATAAACTGACATGTATGATGACTATACATCGGATTTTCCTTTGCATGTTTGCAAATACAAATGCAATAAAACGCTTTTTATTTTTAAATTAATAGAACCCTTCTTATTAGTATTACTATTGTTTAATTTTGAATCTAACTGGTTCTAATCTAGCTAATTAGTTCATGATGGGGATTTGTAGACTTCCCTTCCACAAATCCCCATCAACAACTAATAGTTTTCATTATTGACCTCAATGAGCAACTAACCGATGAGGAAAGGCTATGGGGATTTGTGGAATAACCCTTCATGTTTCAGTAGTACACCCTTCGGCATTCACTATCAATCAAGGTCATTGCCAAATTAAATGCTTACTCTATATAAAATCCCAGGACTTGAAGAAATAAAAAAGCTAACCCATTTATCACGACATCGACCAAACTCTGCCAGAAGAAAAAGCGCCAAATTTCAAGTTCTCTCCAGAACCGTCAGTTGCCGTAGATATTTAATTTTCAGCCTACAAATTAATTGACAAATGCAACAAATGTATCCGAACATTTTTAATACTATGTGTTCTTTAAACTATAATACGACAATTTATTATATGATTAATCTTTTATTTTTATTAAGTTATTTTTTTTTTTTAAATGTGGTTATCCTACCCACCTCCTAGCGGAAGTACAGGAAACAATAAACTAGTAATATTTCACGTGCGGAACCCCGCGCGCGCGCCGGAGTCACGTCCAATAACTATATTAACTAGCGCATTTAACGCTCTTGTAACTAAACACGAGTTCTATTTTTAATTTTACGCGCACTTACACGTCACAAGTCTTATTTAAGGGTTAATTGACATTAGGGATGTGTTCTGATATGTCAAATCAGCAATTCTTTATGAAATGTCAAAACGAGCGAATGTATGGAGTTTTGTATGAAATAGCAAGTAGTGACGTCATAATTGTACAGCATCAAATAACATACTCTTTATGATTAGATCGGTACTGAAAAATCACATTAATGATTTATTTTTTATCATATTTAATGTTTTCGTATATTTTTGGATGTTAGTGTTTGATCATTTATCTTTAATACAGGACATATCCCATAGACACATATTATTTTGTTATTTTATACCATAGTGGCCGACAAACAAGCACGGTCTACCTGATGGTAAGTGGTCACCAATGCCTTTGCAATACCCGGGCATCCATCGCCAATGCGTTGTCGTCCCCGAGACGTGAGATTGTTGAGTCTCTTGTGCCTGTTCACCGGCTCCTTACCATTCTAACCGAAACATACACAGTAATACAAGTGCACTACTGCTTCACGCCGAAAATGGGTAAGGTGGTAGTACTTCCCCGGACGAACTCTGCACTAACAGCTCTACTACTACGAATATGGATTGATGAATGAAATGTTTCCTTCACTGTTTGATATATCTATTCAATACTATATAAATTTGTAACATCAGTCTGTCTGTTTTTATGTTTTGTTTAAAACTCAATTTTGATTTGAATCGTTCAAAAATTGAATGCGAGTGATATAGGCTATACAGGATATCGATAAATGCGGGTAAAATTGAGGTGGACAGCTAATATAAGATATTTACACACAGACAGAAAAAACAAGGCATGTTCACATAGACACATGTTTGCCCTGGGAATCGAACCAACGACCTGTGGCATTGCAGTCCAACCAAGCCACTTGACCCGTCAACACAACAATTCAACGTGTCCCACCAGTAGAATGCACCGCGGACTTGTGAAAGCATTTCCCGGTTATAAAGACGCCGAACACAACATCCGCACCGAGCGATGATTAAATTAAAACATTAAAAACCTTACTTTATCGGCTTTGAAACGTTATTGGAATGTTGATTTGGTATACAGAAAAAAACAATAACAATCTTAAAGCGAAGGCAATAAAGATTATATCACAATATCAAATATTGTTCAACACCGTATAGTAAAATTAGGAATGCACCGTGTAAGAGAATCAAGCGCCGGTAAAGTTTTTAATGAATTTCAATAAACAACAAACTAACAAATGGTACCACAATCTAGTGGTCATGATAACATAGGTGCTGTATAATAAGATACTCTGAATATCACCCCGCAGGTTGTTGGTTCGATTTCCACTCAGGACAAACATTTGTGTGCATGGACATCTGTTTGTTCTGTGTCTGGGTATTTGCAGTATATTAGTTATTTGGTGCCCACAGTACAAGAACTGCTTAATTGGGGTTTAGTAACCGTGTGGGTGGAATGTCCCTTGATATTTATTTATAAATGAGAAATAAAATCGGAATATGTGTCAAATTAGGCTTAAACCCGACACATCTCTAGGGTACCGTAAGACGCAACTAAAGAGTATACCGATGACTGCGTAAATCAAATAAAATATTTATTCAAATAGGCCTTCACAGGCACTTATGAATGGTCAGCCTCGGACAATTATTTACCTTTTATCGTAGATAGCTGTCCGCCGCGGTATTACCCACGTTCCCGAGGGATATCACATTTTCCCGGGATAAAAAGTAGCCTATATTTTATTCCAGGATATGCCCTATCTATGTGCCAAGTTTCATCCATATCCGTTTAGTAGTTTTTACGTATAAGAGTAACAAAAATACTTACATACAAATCTTTCCTCTTCATTATTAACTATTAGTAAAGATAATAATAAAACTTTATTTTATTTTTTATTCTTTATTTCTAAAGATGAATGTTCGTACCCTATCCCTTTTTATGCTACGTATCCGATAGGGATGAAACTACAGTGAGTTGTTCTACATACACCTGTGAAAACTCTTGACACAAAAAGATATAAAAAAATCGCATAGCAACGCATACTGGGAACCCCTAGTTTATTATAAACTTGACTCCCATATTCCAAGCTAGCTAGGTCGTACTTCAAATAATAACGGGGTTTTCAAAGCGTGATATACCGTGTTGTATCTGGAAATGCAAAATTGATTCCACACACCTGTGCCGGCGCGGCACAATGGTCAAACAAACGAGTGTGGGAAAGGGATAGCTATGGCTTCCAACCGCACCACCTCTGTGGTCACCCGGCCATGGGAATGTTATCGAAAGTATTACAAAAGGGTAATTCACGGTTGAATACGTAAAAGGTATTTTAAAAAGAAAACTCAAATGTCCTTCAATCAAGGACAAGTTTAAGACAAATGGTGTGCATGAACATGTCTCTTTCTTCTATCTAGATGTGTCTATGTAAGATTATGCTGTCCATCCGTCTATCTGTCAACAGGCTGTTACTCATAAACTGGCAGGTAGACTATAGAAACTGTTTGTACAGTTGTACATTTGTGTAACAAATTTGTACTATTATGGCCGCTAAGACAACATATAATAAAGTTCAAAATTAAAAGGAGTCCACATATAATGAACGTTTTTTCGGCCTTTTTTGGGAACCCTTCGCATGTGGCCGCAATTTTTTTATCGCTGCATTCAGAACTATATTACCACAACTATCAATATCCAAATCTACAATTTTTTAATCCTTTCACTATAAAGAGTGCAATTAGCCAAAGGTATTGTATTAAATTTAATTTTGTTAAGGGTTACTTAGTTAACCCGTGGGAGCGGCGGATTGAGCCGGTGTCTGACCGCAGACTCGGTCCAAGCAACCTGTTCCCGTAGATGGGAATGTTCTTATTACGACCCACTATATTGTACCCTTTTTGATCTATCAAGGTTTTATCTATACTTATATTATTAAGAGAGATTGCGAATTGTGTGAGTTTATTTGTATGCAACATAAAAAGTTTGCGTTCACTTGGAAAAATATTTTTTTCAGCATTTGTTTCATGGTTTAAAAATACAAAATAATATAAATATTTTTTGTACCTTAAATGGTTAATATTTAAAGAAGGTAGTTTAATTAAAAAAAATATAACCATAAAATACCTTAAGTTTTCTAAGTGAACCCAAACTTTTGTTCTTTATTTAAGAATTCAAAAAAGTATATCTTTATTTTATAGCTGAAATAGTGTAGTACGTACCGTACATATTTAAAAACGAGAATGTTTTTATAAAAAGTTTATTTTTAAATATCATAACCATAAAATATCTATCTAACTGACAGTTAACTTGATTGCCAGTTGGCTTGGTGGTTAACGCCCTGACTGCCAAACCTAAGGTCGCGGGTTCGATTCCCACCCAGGACAAACATTTGTGTGCATGAACGTATGTGTTTGTTCTGTGTAGGGTGTAAATATCTACATAAGTATGTATTTAGAAAAAAAAGTAGTATATGTAGTATATCAGTTATCCGGTTTCCATAGTACAAGCTCTGCTTAGTTTGGGACCAGATGGCCGTGTGTAAAAGAATGTCCCAGGATATTTATTTATTTAACTAAATAATTACGAACTTTTTTCTTCTGCGTATACGGGAGGAGCAAGGATTATTTATTCAAAGCTATCGAGGATGCAATAACCAAGCACAGCAAGGAGGCGCACGTCTTGGTCGATAAAGCGATCGGATCGGAACACCTGTGGGAGCGACTGATGTTCTCACAAGAGCTGATGTGATGACACCAAGCGCCGCGCCGGTACACAAACCAATGAAACCGTGACCGGAATACGACACATGACACTTCGATACTTTGGGAAAGGATGGCAATGTATCTTAATGATGTTAGATTTTAAATGACTTGGTATTTTACTGTGAATAGGATTGTGTTTGACCACAATCTTAACATGGTCAGTGAAGCCTAGAAGGAAACTCGCAAAGCAGCTTTCGAACACACCTGTGGCCTAAATGCACGAACATCATAGCGTCATCAGCGCCAAAAAGTTAGATTGTATAGAAAATTGAATATCGGCTTACTGACGTTGCGTGATATTCAATTTCCCATTGCATTGGTTTTTAGCGCACTCGATACGATAACGATATCATTAACGAATGTTGTTCGTGCTAAGGGCATAGGGCACTGTATGTTCGTCGACAGATTTCATCAATCAGAATCATCAACATCAGGTTACTAGCAAACTAGACGGGACTTGGCCTAAATGAAAGACTACAAATTCATAATATCATCAAATTTGACGACCCAGGTGGCTTGGTCCGATACCCTGAATGCCTCACCGCAGGTCGTGGGTAAGACCAGGGCGAACATTTGTATGCATCAACATGTATGTTTCGTGTCTGGGTGTAAATATCTATATAAGTATGTTTTTATACATTTACTATCTGTACTATATCAGTTATTTGGATTCAAGAGCACAAACTTAGCATAGTTCAGTATCAGATGGCCGTGTATAAAGAATGTCTTGGGATATTTATTAATAAATTAATGAACAATTTAAAATACAACAAATTACCAGCACACTTTCGGAACACACGCCAATTAGCTAACTGCATCTAACAATCCAAAATCCGAGACAATCTACAAAAGTATTGTAATCCCATTTGCTTCCCACATACAGAGAGACATACGGACAATGGGAGCGAATTAGATGCGGTTGTCGACATTGAGATATTAGCAAGGTAACGAAACATAATAAAGATTGGAGCTGGCGTGGTTAATACTCAATGAGCCCATTATCTAATCCATCTTGAAAGACGGTTTCACATCTCAAATGTATCTTTCGTACAATCAGAAAGATTAATAGTTTACTGTGTCGAAGTGGCGGCAAATATAATAAACCAGTATTTTTCAAGTACGTCGACAAACAGACAGACAGTCCAGTTGATGGTAAATGGTCACCGCAGCCCATGGACATCGTCAATGCGTTGTCGACTCTGAGACGTGAAGCTGTTAAGTCTCATGTGCCTGTAATTTCACCTACCCCCTGACCTTTGTGACCAAAACACAGTACAAGTGCACTACTGCTTATAGTACTTCCCAGCTGAACTCTACACTCTTAGTGCTCTACTATTTCTACGTTATCAAAGTCAAATTACAATTAGAAATGAAGGTACAACAACTATGGACGAATTTTCATCTTGTGACGTAGATAAAACTGTTTTCTGTCGCTTTGTATATTTTTTAATAATTTACTATATTTGCATTTCAGAATCCGGACTTTTGTCCTCTTTTATTTGATATTCCAGTCGAAACGTAAGCAATATAAAAAAAATCAGTAAGCCCCATATTTTTTGGATGTATTATTCGTCATAATGATTTTTATCGTGTTAAAGGTCCCATAATAAAGAATCGATTGACGCCTAATTCATTAAAATCGACTCAGTGGTTTAGACACTACGGTGGAATATACAAACATATATAGATTGCTAAAATCATATCCCTTCTTTTTGACTTTGCCGTAGTCGGGTAAAAATAGCCACTTTTTTGCTTTACCATTGGGGGAGTTAAAGAGCCTAAAATTAAATACGCGGTATTTTAATAGCGGTATACGTGAGACATATGGCTTAAGAAGGGGTAAGGTACTTAAGGAATCGTTTAAAATGTAATGAAGGATCAAACTACAGCATTATCATTATCAAGATAGTCATGTGCTTTAAGGGGATAATTTCCATACCTTTATTTAAAATACACCATGGATCGCATAGCCCAGGCTTAATGGTCCTTGATCTTAAGTCCGTACCCTTGAAATGGAGTTGTATATAATGTCATGACCCGAAAGGAAACAGGAAGGCACAGGAATCCTAATTATATATATTATATATATAGCAAAATGGGGTTTCTTTGACGCACCATCACCTAAAAACTACTGAACATATCGGGATGGGACTGCTACCATTTGATGCAGAATTTTTCGTAATATATGTTATCAATAAATGCTGGCGAAACCGCGGGGTACAGCTAGTAATATAATAAATGCGAAAGATTGCGAGGATGGAAACATATTTGTAATTCATTTCATTAATTTCCAAAAATAATATCAAGTAGCTGTCCCCAGTGGTTTCAATCGCGTTCCCGAGGGGTGTAACATTTTCCCGGGATAAAAAATATATATTATGTGTTATTCGACAGGCCAGTTGGCTTGATGGTTAACGCTCTGACTGCCAAATCTAAGGTCGCGGGTTCGATTCCCACCCAGGACAAACATTTGTGTGCATGAACATGTCTGTTTGTTCTGTGTCTGGGTGTAAATATCTATATAAGTATGTATATAGAAAAAAAATTGTAGTATATCAGTTATCTGGTTTCCATAGTACAAGCTCTGCTTAGTTTGGGACCACATGGCCGTGTGTAAAAGAATGTCCCAGTGGAATGGAATCTATTTATTACTATTATTATTTATTATTCCAGGACACGATTTATCTATGTGCCAAGTTTCAATCAAATTGGCTCAATCGTTTTTGCGCGAAAGAGTAACAAACATCAACACATCCTTACAAACTTTCGCTTTTATTAATAGCTACCATTCACATTATACCGCATTTGTATATGTTGATATAACAAATATAAAAAAGTATTGGGTCACGATTTGTTTACTCTAATAAATAAAAATAAAAAATCCCCTTCCATAGAATTTGTTCCATAGGTATAACAAACAGCATTCCAGATGCACCTATAATTAGATGCAGTGCATCAACAACGTGAGACTGTCACTTCCTGCTGAAACATTACTATCTTCAACTATTTACAATTTATATTACAGTTTAATGTTCCGTGAAAATTTAATACTGTTTATGAACTGTACATACATTTTTTTATTTTATACCACTTGAGCTGACAAAAAAGCGTTGTCGACCCTGAGACGTGAAGTTGTTAAGTGTCATGTGCCTGTAGTTTCACCGGCCCCCTTACCTTTCTAGCCGAAACACAGTAATACAAGTGCACTACTATTTCACGGCAGAAATGGGTAAGGTGGTAGTACTTCCCCGGACGAACTCTGCACTAAGAGCTCTACTACTGGAATTTATTAATATACTATTAATATTCACGAATGGTGATAGTAAAGTTTCATTTACTCCTTAGCTTGTTTATTAGTCAATAGTAACTAGCTGTCCCCCGCGGTTCCTCTCACTGCGTCAGAAGTTAAGAGGGTTTGTTTATGAAAGGATGGATGTACTGTGCCTAAGCACATCTTACTATTGTTAAAATCATATTTTATATTGTATTATTTATAATTTAATTAGCCGTAAATATAAAACATAGATGTATGACGCCGCGGATTTTTTGAAGAAAAAACAATTAGGGCGAAGTGCGTGTCAAACTTGCATACGAAGGGTTCTGTATCACCAAACAATATTTAATAAAACTGGTACCTTATATACCCCTATAATTTATTAACTTTATTTAATTGTTATTATAGCGGCCACAGTCAACATATTAGGCAACCTATTATTCATGAGATACAGCCCGCTGACAGACAGGCGCGTAGGCGAACGGAAAGTAAAGCCTTAGTAACAGTCCCGTTGGCACTCTTTGCGTACGAAACCCTAAAAAGATGAATATTTTTGTAGAAGGTTCTTTTTTTTTTCTTTTTCTATACAACTTGGGCCAAACAAGCAGACGGTCCACCTGATGGTAAGTGGTCACCGCCGCCTATGGACATTTGCAATACTAGGGACATTGCCAATGCGTTGTCGGCCCTGAAACGTGAAGTTATTAAGTCTCATGTGCCTGTAATTTCACCGGCCCCCTTACCTTTCTAACCGAAATACAAGTGCACTACTGTTTCACGGTTTTACTTCCCCGGACGAACTCTGCACTAAGGGCTCTACTACTCACATGAGTTCCCATTAGTTACGACAAAGTGAGAAATACTGAAGAAATACTGTGATATATTTTAACAATTCACTGTTAATTAGTATTTAATATAGTCTATGTCACTAAGGAATAATGCAGATAGTGAAAATATAAATTTATTTATTCTTTATTACCCGCGTTCCCGTGGGATGTCACATGTATTATACATAAAAACCTTCCTCTTTAATCACTCTATCTATTAAAAAACCCCGCATCAAAATCCGTTGCGTAGTTTTAAAGATTTAAGCATACATAGGATATAGGGACAGAGAAAGCGACTTTGTTTTATACTATGTAGTGATGGGAAAATAACAGTAGCTCGATGATGTTTTATTGTGGTCCCTATGCTCTGTCTCTTTCGCTAACTACACTATCATCCGAGAAGTCCGCTTCAGCAAAACTAGTCGTCAGTTTAATAACACAGTTATATCGCGACAAACAACCTCCGTCATGACCAAGATAATCATGACGTTCGAAATTACAGTTCAATTTTACAACAATAAAAATAAATTACATTAAAAATCCTTTCAAACAATCCGAGACCCGAAACATATTCTGTCCCACAGTAAATTGCTACAACGGTTGTTTGTGAATGTAAAAAATAAGATCGGCTAATCTTCCACTGCAGTGCTATTGACAAAAACAATGTTACCGCTAACTCTAGCGAAGGATATCAAATGGTTTAGAAGCAAAAAGTGGGTGAATGACGTAGTCTCTTATGACTTGTCTGTGCGCCGGACACACGGCCTTGCGAGGTCGTCAGGGACGGGCTTCTGTCACACCGAGATTTGCTACCGAATCGAGCATGATCTAATAAATAAATATTCTGAGACATTCTTTACACACGGCCATCTGATCCCAAACTAAGCAGAGCTTGTACTATGGAAACCAGATAACTGATATACTTATACTACTTTTTATTTTTCTAAATATATACTTATATAGACACAGAACAGACATGTTCACGCACACAAATGTTTGTCCTGGGTGGGAATCGAACCCGCGACCTGTGAATAGGCAGTCAGGGTCGCTCACCACCAAGCCAACTAGTCTGTTTCAAGATTTCATCGTTATCAATTAGATGACAAATCTAGTTTGACCGAAAATTATATTTTAGTGTTATTAATGACGATAACTAACGAATGAGCAGTATTTATATTTTTCATTCTCACATTATACAACATTAATGTGTGAGTCCTCAATAAATAGTTTCTTTCTTTCTTTGCGATGTTTAATCGTATTTATAGCTATATACGATACTAACCGTTGGATATAAGAAAATAACACTTAAATATGACTAGCTGTTCCTTGTATGCGTTGCAATGTGTTTTCAAATCGTGAATAATGGTCTAGCATTTATACAAAAATAAATATTCTGAGACATTCTTTACACACGGCCATCTGATCCCAAACTAAGCAGAGCTTGTACTATGGAAACCAGATAACTGATATACTTATACTACTTTTTATTTTTCTAAATATATACTTATATAGACACAGAACAGACATGTTCACGCACACAAATGTTTGTCCTGGGTGGGAATCGAACCCGCGACCTGTGAATAGGCAGTCAGGGTCGCTCACCACCAAGCCAACTAGTCTGTTTCAAGATTTCATCGTTATCAATTAGATGACAAATCTAGTTTGACCGAAAATTATATTTTAGTGTTATTAATGACGATAACTAACGAATGAGCAGTATTTATATTTTTCATTCTCACATTATACAACATTAATGTGTGAGTCCTCAATAAATAGTTTCTTTCTTTCTTTGCGATGTTTAATCGTATTTATAGCTATATACGATACTAACCGTTGGATATAAGAAAATAACACTTAAATATGACTAGCTGTTCCTTGTATGCGTTGCAATGTGTTTTCAAATCGTGAATAATGGTCTAGCATTTATACAAAAATCCCATAGAACAGCATATTTCTTTAAAACGTTCGTAATAGTGCTTTTAAGAATTTTTTGGCAAGTAAATTGGAAATCAGGAAAATTTCTTAGGTGATACTCTTACCAACGAACAGATTCTCATTTTTATTGATTTAGATATATTTGTCTAATTTAATCCTTAACTAGTAATTTAAACATAATTTAATTGCATCTAAAAACAAGCAGTAACCACAACTCATCAGAAAAAATTACCTATTTCAATTGTCAAAATTGCCGGTGGAAATGCGTCCATGCGCGGACGCAGACGCGGCCGTCTCTCGCGCGCTCAAAAACCGGTCACGCTTGATCATTCGATTAACCGTTCGATCGAATAGTTTTAGCATCGACGCAGCTTCCCTTACGCAACACTTTGAGCATATTAAATGGCGTAATCTTCTTGAGTACCGTTAATATTCATTACTTAGTACTTTTATGGGAGAATGATTTAGCTGAGAGACATACCGACGATGCTATGGGTTACTATGTAAGTTTTATATCCTGCTGGGCGTGGGATCAGTTATTTTCCCTGCCGATGGCAAAAGATTAAGTTCACTTCTTGTTGGAATTCGACTGCTTATGAAGTAATAAATATCTATAGTAATCATTATTGAATTATTACTAAATCGCAAAATCTATTGAGATTCGATAGCTTAACAAGGGCCCCATATTTAAACTGCATACCCTATGTGACACACTTGTCCTACAATTATTACGAACATAAAGAATGAGACTTTATATGTTTTTTTTTAGATTCCTTTTTTATTAAGTAATCGGCTTACGTTTGGCCACTGATCCGTCAAAGCGTTTAAACTACGGAGTAAGCCTTACACTCCTTTTTGAAGTGAATCTTTTTATGGAATGGCTTTGGAATCCTGATTTTGTGAGACAAAAATAAATTAATGATAAACACAATCTATGCTTTTCAAATCAAAAGTGAATGATAAGTAATTAAAATGTCTCCCTGTAAAACAGCAGTTTCACTTCTATCGTGTGGCTTTACGACACACCATGTTATTAATTTTTATATACTTGTAGGTGTTAGCCTCTGTAAAGGCTTTTACACCCTGACATGGATAATTCAGTGAGAACTAAAGGCTCACAACCGAACATTACCCTTTGGCAGTCGGGTAAAAAAGGCACCAACACAGCCGGCGGCTGTTGGACAAGACATCGAAAACAACATTTATCCGCAACATCTCAAGGCTCAACCATCTGGTAAATTAACTGCATTGTATGATAAACCAGTTATACTGCGATCCAAGGGAAAGTTTTACTAAAAGACTAGCATCCTCCCCGCGGCTGACTCGTATCCCATATTTTCAACAAAGTAGCTTCCTGCCGTCTGTACGTTTAGATCTTTTAAACTACGTAACGGATTTTGATCCGGTTTTCATAAATAGACAAAATTATTCAAGGGGAAGGTTTATACGGATAGTTTGTAATATATGACATCTCTTGGGAACGCGAGTAAAACCGCGGGGGACAGCTAGTCCAGAATAAAATACTCTAAACTGGCAGATATCATTCAAATCCAATCAAACGTTAAAGAGATAAGGGATCACACACGCAAGCTTCCGCATTAATAACATTAGTAAGATAAGAAGTATGCTAAGATTTTCTCCCAGAGCTCGGAATACCAAATAACGTGTTTGTGAATCTAATTAATTTGCTGACTTCCAGAATTCCCGTCGAGTCAAAAGGATTACGGAATTAACATCGGAATGCAAGGATTGCTTCAGATTATAAAATTATCATCATCAATTTTAAGCCCGATTTATTACGATTATTTAAATAGAACAAATTTACAAATCGGTCCAGCTATTTTCAAGTGATCTTTTTGTTTATAGAATTAATAATAGTTGACTACTGTATTTTGATTTGAAAGCCCTGTGAAATTACTGGCACATGAGACTTAACAACTTACGTCTCAGAGTCGACAACGCATTGGCGATCCCCCTGGTCTTGCAAATGTCTATAGTGCTTAAGTGATCACTTACCATAAGAAGACCATCTGTCTGTTTGTCAGCCTACACAAATTTAAAAAAAATATTATCGACGTAACTTTCCAATATCAAAAATCGCATTTGGTCCAGGGGTTCTGACGTTTACGGAAGTATGCACTTATTTTTAATAATGATTCTGTGCCCAAAATTTTACGAGAACCTTTTAAATGAAGACCAGAACCAGTTACAAAATATGGAGCACTCAATTCTTTAAAAAAAAGATACGTAAACGTTATTACGCAGAGTACGCAACAGATATTTAAATATAAACCGTAGTTCCTTTGGAAAGTTGGACTATATTAAGTAACACTGGGTTCAATATTTTTATGTTTCATATAAACATTTGGCAAACCTTTAACTAAAGACATAAAAAGCTCGTCTAGAGACCTGAACTTGGAGGTCCTGAGTTCGATACCTCCGAGATATTAACTTTTATTTCTTGAAAAATTGTTACCTGTAGCCCGAGATTGGTAAAGTGTTAGAGAGACGGCGAAATATCTTCGGTGGAATGCGGGTTTCTTTACAAAGACCTCAGCCACCTCTTCGAATATAAATGGCGTGAAGATATGTTATGTATCTTGTAACAATAACGTAGTTAAGGTGCAATTCAAAATGCAGTTGTGACCACAATCACCTAACAAGCTACCATTAACAAGAGCTACAAAACAACATAGGTGTTTATTAACTTTTGCCGGGTCAGTGGAAGCGTTGCGACCAAACACAATCTATACTTTATAACAATAAGGAAAAGGTACAAAATCCAATCAAGTTGTGGACATCAATCCATGTAACATCCGTTCCAGATTTAATAATTCCGTATTACTAAATACAGACACATTTATGATTTATTGATAGTTGGCTAGGGTTGCACGTAATTCATTTATCTATTTACATATGCGACCGAGCGTGAAATTAACGCAGCTACAAATATAAATTGTACTGTAATTTCCGTACATAGTAAGTGCACAAAATAGAAATCAGAAGGAACAGGCAAAGGCATGTCAAAAATTCAAAATTCGAAAACATAAATTCTAAAATTTATTAAGTTCTATAGTAGTTATGTTCAGGTCAAGGTAATTAGCTTTTCAACTGGGAAGAACCGGCAAGAATCTCGCCAAAGTAGGTTAATTGTTTTATACATATAGTGTGACTTTTTGGCTGTTTTAGTTTTTTCAATTGTTTAAAACTTTCAGTATACCTGCTAAAATATTTTGTTTTGAAAAACATATCAATGTGCAAGGTGCACTAACGCAGAGAGCAGCTATTGCCAGAAATCACTATATTAAATGTAATATCAAAACTCTCTTTCAAGTGCTTCAAAGAAATGTGCAGACAGTCTAAAAAGGCGACTAGAGAATTACATAGCAAATCCTATGCAATTTATTTATCATGAACTGAAATGTATAAATGTATAAGTGACCATTCTAACAAAATCTGAGAAGATTATAGACAGCTAGAAATTCAATAAGGCTACATTTATTGTATCTAGTTGTTGTAGTGCAATATCTACTAACTGTCATCCGGTTCACCCGCGTTCCCGGGGATTGTTACAAATCAAGTATTAAAGAAAGTAGTTTTTTGCGATTTTTAAATAAAGGCATTTTTTTACGTTTAATAATTCATAGAATTATCGCAATACGCAGGTCGTCTGGCCACTCAAACACTAGATACTATGAGGTGTTCACCACAGTACCTAAGTACTGCTGCTTCTACTTACACATCCTACCCACAATAGTCCCAGTTCTAGCAGATTTTGCTCAATTAGGCTACTTCTATTGGTTGACGTATTATTTCTTTGACAGACTAAATTCGTCACAGTTCAATTACTACATGAATTTACAATTTAAATCCACGTCCAAAAAAATATATGTAATATGCGTCAGAAGGAAAAACTTTAACGGATCTAAAGAGTTGCGTGTATTAGAGAAAACCTATGAGTAATAACTGTGTAAATTTTCCGAGAGACACTTTCTCCAAACTTGAACCTTCTTACATAACTATTAAGTTTCATTCCATTAGTCAGATTACAAAAAATGTTACCTTGCTGAGTTCCTTGCCGGTTCTTCTCAGTTGAAGGCTGACTGCTGTACCAGTGGTAACTTCAGAAGATTTGACCTTCATAAGTGGCGTTCAAAGTTCAAAGTTCGAAGTTCAAAGAAACGGCTTTGAATTTAGATTTATTTTTAATATTGTCCGTATGTTACAGCCATTTTACTAAACTAGAATTACTTTGAAAATGATAGGTGAATAATATTTTCCTAAAATATTTTGTTTTTTTTTTAAACCGCATGTGCCGACGAACAAGCATGTGGTCCACCTGATGGTAAGTGGTCACCGCTGCCTATGAAATGAAATGAAATATTTTATTCAAATAGGCCTTCACAGGCACTTATGAATGGTCAGACTCTAACACCGGTTCGGAAGGTTGCTTTTACTGAGAAGAGCCGGCAATAAACTCAGCAATTACTCTTTTCAAAATAAGATTTTGTACATAAAGATGTTTCCTGCTGGAGCGAGCGCTACACCCAAGCATTGTCGTTATTAAAATAATCATTTGAGTTGTAGAAAGCCTTTTGTACTGTCTTCTTTCACTTTAACTTTCACTCTAATTCTTTCCTTAAATTTTTGTAAAGGCAAATTTAAAATTTCAGCAGGGATTTTATAATAAATGCGTGCACTAAGTCCTAAAAATGAGCCTTGCACTTTTGCAGTCTATATGCAAAATGACAAGTTTATCCTTATTTCTAGTATTGATGGAGTGCATATCACTATTTTTGACATATAGACTAATATTTTGATGTACAAATATTATGTTTGCATAAATATACTGCGATGCAACTGTGAGGATATCAATTTGTTTAACCTTTTCTCTAAGCTCAAGAACTCAAATTATAAATTGCTCGAACAGCTCTTTTTTGCAAAATAAAAATTGTTTCTATATCAGCAGCTTTACCCCAAAGCAAAATGCCGTAGGTCATAACACTATGAAAGTAGCTAAAATAAACTAATCTAGCCGTATCGGCATCTGTAATCTGCCTGATTTTTCTAACTGCGTAAGCTGGTGATCTAAGTTTTCCCTCAAGACATGAAATTTATGTCCCCCATTGAAGTTTTGAGTCTAAAGTATTTCCTAAGAAAACTGTTGACTCAACAAGGCTAAGAGCATCATTGTTTAACATTAAACTACAGCCTAGTTTTTTAATGCCTATCAGAGGGATCACCAATGCGTAGTCGACCCTGAGATGTGAAGTTGTTGTAAGTCTCATGTGCCTGTAACTTCACCGGCCTCCTTAAAGAAAAAGCGAACCGACGGTAATACATGTGCACCACTACTTCACGGCGGCACTGGGGAGGCTGGTAGTACTTACCCGGACGAACTCTGCACGAAGAGCTCTACTACTCTAATTTCATACTACCGGAAATTATAACTATAATATGTTGCTACTTAAGTAATACACACACAGATAAATTCACGTATATAATATTAGTTTCGCCTCTATATTAGCACATATAATCTAAAGGCAACATATAATGTATATAATTATAAATTATTGGATTGATGTAGGTGTGGTTATTACATGTCACATGAATTATGTCACCTTATTTCCTTCTATTAATCATGACATAACGAATATAACATAACGAAAAGAAAATAAAAGAACGTCTAATCAACACTAGAAATAATATTACTATATAATTTGATGTATTCAGTATCTACCTGCCCTGTTCAGCCAATTAATTATTATCTAATACCTTTAAATGAGCAATTCTTGTATTTATATATATAAATAAATATATATATAATTGGGATCTCGGAAATGGCACCAACGATTTTCATGAAATTTAGTATGCAGGGGGTTTCGGGGGCGATAAATCGATCTAGCTAGGTTTCATTTTTATAAATTGTCGTTTTATCCGTGTTTTTAGGCAATGAAAACTGCTACAATACCATTAGAATACGAAGGTAAACGCACTTACACTTAAAGGTACGCCCTTTATGATCGCATCTAATTCGTATCTATCGTATGACAGTGATTTAAAAAAGAGAAAATGGCAGTAGTCACATTAGTAAAGAAAACCCGAGCAAAGCTCAGCCATCCAGGTACTTCTAAATAAAGTCCTTAGAGAAATTATTATTAATCAGAGACCTAGTCGTATCTCTCTTTCCATCCTAACCGAATCTAACAATAAACTTTAATAATGGTCTAGCATTAAAGACAAATGACAAATTACATATACCGTTTCTAATTTAAAATAATTGTAAAAACTCTTGTGTATTTATACATACTCGTCGTTGAGCTGGAAGGAGGGTAATGTTTTTTACGTGTATGATGCTACTTGCCACCTACACGCCTTTGGTTGCAGGTACGGTTATAAAAAAAGATAAATCAAGCCAATTTATTCACTATAGGCCTTCGCATTTATGAAAGTCAAAGGTCGAGGAGTATAGAATCGTCAAGAAACGTAGCACATTTATAATTTTTTTATAATCATGACTTATTTGGCAAACTAAAAAATTGCAGTAATTGTAATTGGCGTACGAGGAAGTACTACCAGCTTAGCCATTTCTGCCTCGAAGGAGTAGTGCACTTGTATTGCTGTGTTTCGGTTAGGAAGATAAGGGAGTCGGTCAAATTACATGCAATGAAACACAAGCGCTTCAGGGCAAAAACGGGTAAGGTACTTCCCCGGACGAACTCTGCGCTTGGAGCTCTACTCTACTACAATTAAAAGCCTTCCCTAGCTCTTTCCAATGGTGTCTATCTAAAGTCCTTCAGTAATAACCAACTGTCAATTTAATACCATCCTCCCTTTGGTTTTGCCTGCCACTCATTCGTGTACCGGCTCTTGGATACCATTTTGTGATGGTTTCGCTGCATTTATCGTATATATGTATCGTTAGTAAATATGTGTACGTTATATTATGTTATATTATAGTTAGTAAATATTATGTATTAGTTTTAAATTCAATATTGTAATTTTTAACCTGTTAAAACTACCAATGCAAAGTGCCTTTTATTTCCAGACATCTCTCTGTTCAATGTAATGAGATACTTAGTGATAAGATCTTTCTTTTTCTATTTTGCTCTGTCTGGGTGTAAATATCTATCTGTCTACATATGAGTATGTACCTATTTAGAGAAAAAAAGTAGTACGTAATATATCAGTTATCTGGTTTCCATATTAGTAGCTCTGATAAGTTTAGGATCAGATGGCCGTGTGTAATGAATGTCCCAGGATATTTATTTATTATTATTTACTTTATTTTTTTAAATTTTCTGAACATGGGTTTTCAATTTAATCCTTTAATACGTAGGCAAATTGTAAAGCCATTCTAACATAAGACGACACACTCAGCTAAGCGTGTAAACCTATTTCTCAAACCTCGTTTATTTACTTGAGAACACGTTGTCTATCGTAAATAGAAAACACAAAACCGCGGCCTTCAAATGAAATAAAAAATATCGGCCATTCGTATTGTAACCGCTAGATGGCACCCAGATATCTCATTGTTTCGACGAAGGTCGCCGGGGAATCGAATCGCGTGGGAATCCGCAGCTTCCGCGACTTTGTATAAAAACATCGCTAACTTGTTGATACTTAGGCGGCGGTTAAGTTATGAGCGGAGAGCGGGCGGCTACATATAGAAACAACACCAACGCGACGTAGTAATTTAAATGAACCAAAGGCTATTAAATTAAAAATATTGTGACTTACTTTTACATTCCTTTACTCGCCTGGCAGCTCATGGAGGTATTCATTTGGGATAACGTTCTAAAAAAATCAGTTTAGTTAATATCAAATACACCAGTACAGAAATGTTTTACAAGAAAATATACTTTTGTTAAATATGATACAAAATGATTAATATTTGGATTAGATAGTTAAAATATTATTCTATCGCCATACAAATTGAATTTCATATTATTATGTGAAATTAAATCACACTGTTTCTAATGATACCCAATATTATAATAGTTTTAAGTTAGAGCGAAGTGGCGCATCAATGTATTGATTCCCGTCAAACCGCTAGCCACTCCTCGCTTGCACCACACAAACAAAGCACAGCTAAGTAGGGTAATGTTCAGCAGTAATGAGCTTGGAACACAAATTAAGTTATTTGGTTGCTGGTTGGTAAGTTGAAAAACAGCTGTAAGCCGAATGCAATGCCGTAGGCGCCACAGTGACACCGTTATTCTCTATAAAGCCTGACCAGAAAAATAAAAAACCTGATTTAGGGTCAGCACTTTCGCTTTTGATTTCAAGAATATGTCATATGAGGAGAAAAAAATTGTTCCTTTATTTGCCGCAATGGCGACGTTTTCTGTTTTCTCAGACTTCTTTAAATAGGCTTTACGTTTGATGTCTATTCAAATGCTTTAATAATCCATCCTATACATATAAATTAGTCCAAAAATATCCTGGGACATTATTAACGCACGGCGATTTCTGATCCCAAACGTACCAGAGCTTGTACTGAAAGTTGAAATTACAGGCACATGAGCAGGCAACTTCATGTGTCAGGGTCGACATTGCATTGGCGATGCCCCTTGTGTTTGACCCTGTGTGAAGTTAAGCTAGCTGCGAACAAAACCTTCAAGAACGAAAGGGTCATAGGGAGATGTTATAATTGAAATTGTCCGCTTAAAGGTGTAAAAGCCATTGCCAAACTTCGCAAGCAGTTTAAAATTTCTCTAGAAATTCAGAGGAGCCATTACCATTTTAGACATTTATTTATTGGTGAACAAAACAGATTACACACATTTACAGTAACTTATATCTTATTTATTTTAAAGACTAGGTCGTAATCCATCATCATGTTGCTGACAATTCTGAAAGTGCAAAGTTCCAAAATTGTTTTTCTGTTTAATTTTCCACGACTCGGAATCCCAGCAAACAACTGCCTTTGTCTCATCCAACGTATAGTGGTTCGTGTTACTTTATCTGAAATAGCGAGTGTGGGAGCGGTGTCGGGTTCGACTCCCGCGCCGGTACAGTTGCTAATCATTGCTCAATGAGATGCATCTAACTGTTGTAACACTAATCTTATTATAGCTCTTAGGGTTAATCATTTATAGGTTATTATGATAAGCTAGCAGATATAAATCAGATAACCAGGGTCCAACTTAGGACCAACACGCTTCTATAAAATCTCTCATAATATAAATGATTAAACAATTATGAAGTTTTAGTACAGAGGGCTTTCTACAACATAAAATATTATTTTACTATAATTACGACATTGCTTAGGTGAAGAGCTCGCTCTAGCAAAACACATTATAACGCATAAAATTTTGGTTGAAAAGAGTAATTTTTGAGTTTACTGACGGTTCATCTTTGCAAAGGAAGTATAAGTGCCTATCAAGGCCTATTTGAAAAATATTTATTTCGAAATACTTTTAGCTTCCGATTTAAGAAACAGACAGACAGACCAAACGATGAAAACAAGCACAACATGAAATCGTGGGTGATCCAACAATTTACAATCCACTTTGCAATAAACGAGACATAAAACTGGCTGTAAATTATTTTGTCCAATCTGGTGTTGGTAAACAACACCATAAACGAACATGATATGTCCTCAACAGTGACAACGTTACGCCTCCGAGCCTCTGTTGTAAAAGGGTTACTGGATCGGCGTATGTGGGCACTATCGGCACGCATAAAAACACTCCATGAGTCAAAGATCCATCTCTTTTATCTTTTGACCAGTTCCCCCATTATTTGAGGTTGGCGAAATATGTATGCTATTTTTCGTAATTCTGATAGATTTGTGTGATTATTTAACGGCCGGCTGCCTCTTCCCAGGCCTATTTGGAGGTAATCCCAAATTTTGTGTACCACTTGGTACAAGACCGTGCACGTACACTCTTTAGTCTATACTCTGATAGGTATGTTTATTCCGTGTCGGGGGGTAAATATCAATTAGTATGTATTAAGATTTTATATAGGAGTTTGTATTGACATGATAAAAATTGTAACATGTATTAAGATATGTGATTTCCATAATTACAAACAGTACCAGATCTGCAATTTCGGGTGGGATGGTCGTGTGTAAAGAATGATTTGTTCATGTGTTTTTTTTCATCAGTTTTTCAATTAATGTGCATTCTTTTCTATTTTGAACTTTATCTCACGCATAATTTACGGCGTAAATGACAAATTTACTGAAAAGCTCACTCCTGTATCTTACCTCCTCACTCGTTGTCCATTTAACTGAGACCTTCATTGCCTTCATATTATTATTAAGAGTGCCCTTAAAATTTGGAATTACGAAATACCTACACTTGTATGCCTACCAAACAACGTATTTTTGACCGGCGATGAATTTACGATATAGAAAGTAAGGTATGGGGAGTCTCATCACCATTTCAAGCGAACGCATCTACACACTGTAGTACACACACCTAAGCACCTTTTAACAAGGAAATTATGACTATTGTCAAGGCCAGTTGGCTTGGTCGTTAACGCTCTGACTGCCAAACCGAAGGCCGCGGGTTCGATTCCCACCCAGGACAGACATTTGTGTGCATGAACATGTCTGTTTGTTCTGTGTCTGGGTGTAAATATAAGTATGTATTTAGAAAAAAAAAAAAAAGTAGTATATGTAGTATATCAGTTATCTGGTTTCCATAGTACCAGCTCTGCTTAGTTTGGAACCAGATGGCCGTGTGTAAAAGAATGTCCCAGGATATTTATTTATAATTATACTTGGGGCGGATTTCACATGCTTCTTCTAATTTTATTACCATTTGTTTTAGCATCAAACAATTCAAACAGTTTAGTATCCTAATTAAATTTTGATAATTCGCGTTTGTTTTCATTAGATTACGTATTATTTTTAATTATAACCAAACAGGCCAGCACAGGCGGACAGTCCACCTGACGGTAATTGGTCACCGTCGCCTATTTGCAGTACTAGGGGTATCAGGGTATATGTCAATGCGTTATCAAAGCTAAGACGTGAGGTTGTCAAGTCTCATGTGCATCAGCTTTTAAGTGTATTGCAATGGGTAATAAAATTCAAATATTTTTATTCAAATAGGGCTTTAAAGGCACTTGTGAATAGTCTGACTTTGATACCGGTTCTGAAGGTTGTTTTTTAGTGAGAAGGGGGGGCAATAAACTCAACAATTACTCGTTTTAAAACCTAACTTAGATTTATTACATCAGATGTATTTAGTCTCACTGACTTACTTTAGCCTGTGTGTTATCGGAGAAGTGAAAAATTATTAAACAATAATATTATGAATATCTAATTAAAAAACACAAACAAAAAAGCTGACCATGGTATTACTACATAGCCACTTACCATCAGGATCGTCTACCTGTTTATCGTCCTATTTCACATAAAAATAAGTAAAACACCAAATAAATGCCCGTTATTTTACAACAGCGACATAAAACTCCCATTAAATAAATGTTGGGTGATAATTTGTCAATAAATATCACATTAATATTCAATGACATGTTACTGCGTAAATAGTGTAGTTCTGATTTGGCTATTCTTCCATATCTGGCCCAGCCGTGGGTGACGTTCGCCCACAATTGGCCGAAAGCGAAAGGTTGCCATGTTCTGGCATAAGTACATGCCCTTACGTACGTGGGATTACGATACTGTACAAGTATACTAGCTACCCGCTGAATTGTGTAATTCTCTGAGGTTTAGTGTGGAAGCCCTTTTCATAATAGATTGACGGTTCTGCGCGCGAGCAGTGGGCTATAGTAGATAGTAAAAATAAATAAAATATATAAATATCCCGGGACATTTTTACACACGGCCATCTGATCCCAAACTAAGCAGAGCTTGTACTATGGAAACCAGATAACTGATATACTACATATACTCATTTTTTCAACATACATACATACGAGTAAATAGATATTTACAACCAGACACAACAAACGGCCATGTTTGTCCTGAGTGGGAATCGAACCCGCGACCTTCGGTTTGGCAGTCAAAGCGCTAACCACCATTTTTTTTTTTTTTTTGTTTTTACGCTGGGAAAAATGCGTTCCGCATTCCCCCCCATTGGAGGATGGGGGGGGTATGTGGGACTCCCGGACCCTAGTGGCCCGGTTTACCCACTAAACGACCCAGCGGCGCTCAGGCATCGTCTATGTGGAGAGGGGCTGGGAAACCGGCAGAGCCTTGACGTCCAGCCCCCCCCCGTCGACCGCCCGCCATTTACGGCGGGGCCCGCACGCCCCTCCCCCTGCAAGGAGGGGCCCGGAAACGGCAGCGACTTTGCCGTTCCCGCCCAACGGAGATGGTGAACGAGTGCAATGCGGGAGAAGACGCCTCCACGTCTGTCTCCCGCCGTTCACCACCACAAGAGGAGAGAGAAGGCGACTATAATCGCCTTCTCCTACCCCTTCTTCTCCGCCTGCACAGCGGCGCAAGAGGGTCCTCCTCCCGTGCGCGCTCTGCCGCCTCCTTCTGTGACATCACATCCTCACAGAAGGAGGCGACCGCGGCCCAGCCGGCCTCGCCCCCCAGCATGGAGTTGACCACACTGGGAAGCGAAAGGTCCGGCCCGACCACCGCGACCAGGTCGCGACGCGGTTCGTTCCACGACGGGCACACCTCGAGGGTGTGCTGTGCCGTGTCCTCCGCCGCGCCGCAACCGTGGCACGACGGGGCCTCCTCCCGCCCGATCCGGTGCAGATACGATCCGAAACACCCGTGCCCGGACAATACCTGCACCAGACGGAACGAGAGGAAGCCGTGGGGCCGCTCGAGCCAATCCCGTAAGACTGGCCCGACAGCGTCCAGCGTTCGGCGGCCGAACACGGCGGAGGCGAGGTCCTCCGCCCAATGGTGGACGATGGCATCCTTCGCCTCTCGCCGGACGGCCTCCCGCACCATCGGGTCGCCGCGCTCCCCGAGCGCCTTGCGCCCCGCCGACCACTCGTACACCCTGGCGAGCACCCACGCCTCGAGCTCCCAAGGAGGGGTGCCCGCCAGAGCGCACGCCGCCGCGAAGCCCACCGAGCGGTAGGCCCTCGCCACCCGCTGTGCGATTGCCCTTTGGGGTCTCCGGATCGCGGCAGAGTTCTCCCTCCTCTGTAGGGAGTCCGCCCAGATGGGGGCCCCGTAGAGGGCCATGCTCCTCAGGATGCCGGCATACAGCTGCCGGCATCGCGCTTTGGGCCCCCCCATATTCGGGAGGAGCCACGAAAGCGCCCCCGCAACCTTCAGCAGGCGCGTCGACAGCCCGCTGAAGTGCGGGCCAAAGCGCCACCTGCTGTCTAGCACCAGGCCCAGATATTTCATCTGGGCCCTTACCTGGACCCCGACGCCCTCCACGAAAATGTGGGCGTCGGTCGGGGTGCGCTGCCGAGGCGCGTGGAAAAACACCGCCTCGGTCTTATTTAGCGCCACCCTCAATCCCAGCCGACGGATCCTTCCCGCGACCAAGGATCCGCCAGCCGAGGCCAAGTCGGCCGCCTCCCTAAAACTTCTCCCCCGGGCAGTGAGAAGAGTGTCATCCGCGTAAAGCGCTAACCACCAAGCCAACTGGCTTGTCTATAGTATATTGAAGTCGGAGCACCTTGACGGTGTAATACAAAAAAATTCCGCTCCGACTTCGTCAATATTCAATAGTATTAAGGAATATCCTGGGACATTCACGGAAGTTTACACACGGTTATCAGATCTCAAATTAAGTAGCAGTACAAGTAGCTTCCAGCCAGCAACAAGAAATTCTTAACTTTAGCAATGTGTAAGTTAGTATTTCTGGGTTAAATCTTGGAACTGAATTAGTAGTAACTTTAAATTTGAGCTACATAAGTGCCCTCCGAATTTTTTTGAAAAACCATTTCTGTAGCCCTGATAAAGTACTGAAGATCGTCATTTGATATAACTAAGTTTTCAATTATTGCTGTCAATGTAAAAAGGCCGTGGTGGTAGCTAAAGTAGCTCTGACCATCATTAGAGCCTTCAACTAACTACACTCAATATACAGGCTATTGAGATTCGAGATCAGCAGATGTCCAGGATACTGGACAAGACCATTGAATCTGCTGAACTTACTAATATTCTTACTTTCTTACCAATAATATTATAAATGCGAAAGTGAGTTTGTTTATCCCGCTTTCACGGCTGAGCGACTAAGCCGATCTTGCTGAGATTTGGCACACACATAGCCTATCGTCACATCTGTCGCAGAACCGATAAGGGGTACGGGGTATGGGGTAGACGTGTTCCAGAGTGGAGACCACGGCTCGGTAAACGTAGTGTAGGGCGCCCTCCAGCTAGGTGGAGCGATGATATGATATACGCAAGCTGGCTGGCAGCGATTGGAAACAAAGAGCTGAAGATCGAGCTCAGTGCCGTGCCATAGGCCTATGTCCAGCAGTGGACGGAGATAGGCTGATGATGATGATGATAGCCTATCGTATGGAAAGAGACATAGGCTATGTATTATCCCGGAAACGCGTGTGAAACTACGGGGGACAGCTAGTAATATAGAAATGAATGTTATTTGCGTATTTCTTTTTAACTTTGAATTAGATTTCTAATGAAGACGGAGAGAGCGGGACTAAAACTAGTCAGCCAATAAAATCCAGTAGTTCAACTTAATAGATTACGGAAATACAAGCACGCAACTTCAACCCACATAAAAAATTGTTACAAAGTCATATTTGTCTATTTATCCATATATGTAAGTGGGTCAAAGGGTTAAGATATGTAGGCGTCGAAAATATATATCGAAATCTATCAATTGTCAGCCTTTTTTGACCATATGGCCACATATGGCCTCCCGCCCACAGAACTAAACATGAAGACCTGTGGGCGGGCGGCGAATGGTATCAGTTTGGAGATTATTATTTGGTTTTGATAATTTTATTGTTTAATACAACTATTGGTACAAGGCGTGGGTGGGAGATCTTATCTAACCGAATTAACATATTGAAATTAAAAAGGTATTAATAATACTTGTCGTATTTTAATTTGTTTTTAAAGTGTTTATAGAATTAACAATACTTGAGTAATGTTAATCCATGATGTGTTCTTCTTCAAAGCACCAAGCATTGCTCTAACTAAAAAATAAGTCTAATTAAAGGACAAACCTTACTTTTTAGAATACATCGAAACTTTAAAATACTTAAGCGATCGAGAAAAAATATTTTGTAAATGTGATTAAACAAAAAATCTACAATTTTCTGAACAGAATATCATTGATAATATTTGCAGCAGACACCCAATGGCAATAAAATCTTCGGGTCTAGCAGTGCGATCAAAGAAATCATATAAAACCCGAAAATTTTATAAATTTCGAAATCTCCATACATAGTTACTTTAATACCTCATCTAAGTCACCGAACAAAATTCCCCAAACGAAAATACAAAAATAAATTAACACCTTTTTAATTACCCCTATATTATATAGGAAACAACATTATAGACCACCCATCTTCCCTAATGGACGCTGCAACAAGCAGTTAACTTTATTATCACAGTTTACGAGCTGCGCGACCGACAGGGAACAAAATCATTAGGAGTTGGGAATACACTACTTCGCATTCAACTATTTGCAGGTACGTACGACGGATATTGCTTTTGTTGATTGTGTAAGTCAGTGCAATTAAATGACACTATATAATACTTGCACCCCGTCCCGACTTCACCTAATATAAGTAAATGTTATAGCCAACCTCCCGGAAGAAATGTTATAGCTGGTGATGATAAGAGCGGGAACATACATTCCTACTAATATGTACTATATGTGCGAAAGTTTGTGAAAATGGATGGATGGATGCTACTTATTTACACAAAAGCTACTGATAGGATTTGAATGATACCCAGATGATAAGAGTTTTTTTCAGAAGAATACTGGAAAATGGACATTAAAGATTTGGTTAAAGGAACCCGTTAAATTGTTATACTTCGTGTTGTCCCACAGTGTACCCCATACACTCGACTCATTCACAGCGTAGGCACTGTGCACTGTGCGCACGTTTTAATGTGCACACATGGGCATGCGCGAACTTGACATTGTCTATTCTTACACCGGAAGCGGCAGGCGACTGCAGCGCCGGAAACGGCCGCGGCCGCCTTTCAAAGGGGTTACATTGTTTCGGAGAAAAACATTAGCGACAAACAGTTTATTTGTAAAACACGGTTTAATCTTGTACTTCGCTTTAAATAGCTGTTTACAATGTCGGCTCTGAAGGAAGACACGGGGTAGTTAAAGGTGGAGGATTGAATTTCAGGAGGAGATGCTATTTTATGGGCCAAAACTTATATACGTTCTCAAACCGAAATTTCTGAATTGGTGTCTTTTGACAGAAAATTCTTTGAGGGAATGTCAAAAATCTACATCAATCCAGAGATCGAATAAGCTTTGGCCGTAGTTGATCAGAGATATAATATATATTTGCTGTTGTGTTTATCAGAACCCCTCGATTGAGAACTCCTCAGAGGCTATAACACCTATGAATAGATTTGAAAAAGATCAAAACTTCTTAGGAGATAACACGTGAGGAAATTGTAATAAACTTGATTTAATTCATAATCATTTTCATGAAATATCTTATTTACACAGGGTTATCTGATCCCAAATTAAGCAGAGTAGTACTGGTAGTACTATGGCAAGTAGATAATTGATATACTAATGCTACATTTTAATTACTGACATACTTATGTATATATTTAATTATTTAGACACAGAACAGATAATGAATAGAACCCACTACCAGTCGCCTATTTCAAAAATTCTTTCACTGATAGAAAGCTGCACTATTCCCGAGTGATATTGGCTATGTTATAAACCCGGAACATATATACAATCGACCCGGGGACGACATTGACCGCTATTTGGTATAAAGTTGAAAGAATTCAGACCTACCTATCGATGCGTCTACTATACACAGTTAATACAGTGTCCATCCGTTCGTCTGGCAGAAGGTTGTATCTTTTGAACCGTAATCGGGAAAACATTTTTATATTACTACTAGCTGACCCATCAAACGTTGTTTTGCCATATTGACTGTATTATAAACAATACTTACTGAATATGCATATAAAATTTCATAAAAATCGGTCAAGCCGTTTAGGTAACTAACATTGTGACATGACAATTTTATATATAAGACTATGCTACACGGATAACAATAAATAATTAAATAAATTTAAAAGGGGTCCCCATATGGGTATAGCCGCTCTTTTCTCTATGGGCACATTACAATTTATTACAATTATTATTACAAATTAAGAAGCAGACAACTCCCAAGAAGCAAGCGTGAGATTGCAACAGAGACAGATGATCATCATTATAGTAAGTAATAGTGATGCGACTTATTATTGAGTCCGGGTGTTCTTTAGTCGAAACATCCCGGTATAGAGGCCGGGAACACATGCCGGGGTTCCGGAGCTGCGTGCGCGCATCTGTCAGTATTTCCCACACCCTCGCGCAGATTTTTTTCAAATCTCGGATATTAGTGCTTTTGTCGATAGCCGATTGTTATATCGTCTGTGGAATTCGGAAGTGCTTTATAGAAGCCATTGTTTAATCTTCAAATGATCCAAGCTTCAATTCATTTCGTTATACTAATATTATAAATTCGATAGTCTGTCCTACTGTTTGTTAGTTACATTTTCAGCTAATCAGCTGAAGAAATTCGGTAAGAAGATAGATTGCCTTGAGGAAGGCTTTATACTATCTCATGTCTTAAAAGTAAGCTTTATCCTTTAAAACTGCATGGTGGAAGCTAGTTTTGATCTTATATTTAGAATATACATAAGCAAAATAGGGTTCCTTTCATGCACCGTTCCCTCAAAACTACTGAACATATCGGGATGGGACTGCTACCATTCGACGCGGAATTTTTCCTAGGTGGTTATAGGCTATATATGATATCGATAACCCCGGTTGAAACTGCGAGGGACAGCTAGCATATTAAATATAGAGTTTATTGCCGGCTCCTATCAGTAAGAAGCAACCTTCCAAACCGGTACTAGAGTCGGACTATTCATAAGTGGATGTAAATACCTATTTGTTCAACAAAAATAATTTCTTGCATCAATCATACTTATATAACATACCTAGGTCGAGGAGGATTATGAACTAATGGGTAACACATAAATCTGTTAGAACAACAAGATTTTTCAACGTTCTTTATTTACAGTTAAAGAAAGTTATTGTTTTTAGTATTCCGTATAATTATGGTATGAAAAACCCCGTTTTTAAGGCTTTCATCTCTGAAGTTTACAAGCCGATAAATGTAAAATAATTTAGGCTGATAGATAATATCCTATATTCCAAAGTTCATAAATGCCAAATATAACTGTTTTTGAGGAAATTTTCGAGTAGTAGAGCTCTTAGAGCAGAGTTAGTCCGGGGAAGTACTACCACCTTACCCATTTCTGCCATGAAGCAGTAGTGCACTTGTATTACTGTGGCACATGAGACTTAACAACTTCACGTCTCAGTGTCGACAACGCATTAGCGATGCCCCTAGTTAAGTGTTGCAAATGTCCATAGGCGGCGGTGACCACTTACCATCAGGTGGACCGTCCGCTTGTTTGTCGGCCTATGTGGTATAAAAAAAATTAACTGAAATTAAGAAAATAGCTTTGCGAAATAATAAATTCTATAAGTTTTATTAGATGCAAATTGTGTAAATATTTGCTATATTTTTGAGCACATTAATATGCTTATTATGATATTATTATTATCCAAAACCATTAATTCAGTGCAGGCCCGCGGTGGGCACTTATGAACTTCAATGTTACTAAAGGACCGGGAAGTCAGCTCTAAGAGGAACCGGCAAGAAACTCAGCACGGTGTTTTTTTTGTATCTAATCTGCAGGCTATTTTAATAATTATTTTATTATTCAACTTAACTCTCCGTCCAACTCACTTTTTCTTTTAGGAAGCTTCCTCCTAAATAACTTCAAAACTATCAAAGATTTAAAAAGTTTATATTCAAAATAAATCAAAGCAAGGCAATCCATAATTGTTTATTAAGTCACGCAAATCCAAAGTGAATTATTTAAGAACCTTCATAAAAACCACAAAAATCCCCAGTGTAGGCGTGACAAAAAAAACTCTCCATATTATTGTCAACTTTAACTAAAGGCAATAGCGTGCTTAATAGCATACTCGGTGCTTGACACATGTAAAATTTACGGTCTTGCCTTATTCAACTGACAGGTGGCAAATCTCTAGTTCCCACATAGCACAATAGTTTTTTTTTACAAGAACATGCACAAGTGCCTTCCCGGGCTCTCACAGAAGTGTCGAAAAAAAATTATGAGATTAAGGATGGGGACGCAGTTGTCGTAAATTTCGATATTACGATAACTTTAACGAAATATAGTGCGTTTTAGATAGAAAACCTGCTCCTACAATCATCCATAAATACCATAGCCATTACCGTGGCTACAGCTATTTATAAACAAGGAAATGTTAATGGTACCTTGCCCAAACCGAGCATCGAATCTTTCGGATACCTCTTCAGGGATGACAGTACCTACTAGTAGAGCTACTCAACATCGATTTTATTTTGGAATTGAACAAAATAATTGAAAAGTAATAGAGATCTCACACTTACGTACAGAGTTCGTACTGGAAAGTACTACAATTTTCGCCGTGAAGGAAATTACAGACACATAAGACTTAAGAACATCGAGAGTATGGTGTCGCAAATCTCCATAAGCGGCAGAGATAACTTACCATATGTCCATACCATATACCATAGACAGACTACTTAACACGACAAATAAATAAGTGTAGTCCACACGCGGCTGAAGTAAAAACTTCAGAAAACTATGTCTACCTATCTCAATTTCTCGTAAATCGTATAGATGCTACGTTTGTATCTTATTTATGCCGCTTTTTCGTTTCAGTTTCAAATAACAACGATGTTAAAGAAATTTCACTTCAAAAGTTATTACAATAAAAACATTAACGATTAAATCGATATCGGCAAACAACACACCCGGACATCCCTAACTTTCTACACGTAACGTCTTCCGCACTCGCATGCATTATGGCGGTAACCGTGCTACTTGTTACAGAAACGAGAGCACATTGATAACAATAGCGCTACACGGAAAGGTAAATAATGAACTAGGAAAGCAGGAAAAATGTACGAGCATCTTACGCAATATAATTGCTGCTGTATTGAAGAATGAATGCAATCTGTTATCAATTGAAGTCATTCATACTGTTATTTGATGTGTTTTGTAATACACTACCATAATATAACTGAAGAGTTTGTTTGAACGCCCTAATCTCTGGATTTGCAGTCAGATAAGAAAAAATATTTTTGGATTTGATACCTCTTGGCTATTTAGCATCACTCTATGTATGATCCATTGGACCAGAGTTTGTCCACGTAAGAGATAATAGAGGCTAACTTCGTCCCTTCCAAAAAAAAAGCGAACCGAGCCCAAAGAAGGAAAGGCCAAATTTACCCAAAATCCGAGCAGGCAATTTGTCTGATATACAGGATGCTACAAAACTACCCGTAAAGTGGAAAGGAGGTTAAATGGGGCCTTATAACGAGTCCATTCACAATATTTATTTTGTAACACGTTGTATATTGGCATCAGTAAGGTAGTACCTAAATCTGTTATCAGGTTCCCATAATACCAGCTATGCTTTCGAATCTGGTGGCCGATGTTAATAATGTCCCATCAAGCAAGGGACTGATTAGGTTATAATTAAAATCAAGAGTATATACTTTCAAACAAAAGAGGTTTTTTAAATTGGCGAACCTAGAAGAACTTCCTCCTTTTTTGAAGTCAGTTAATATAAAAGGAAACTGATACACTACAAAGAAAAGTACTGCGCGAGCTATGTATAGTAGTGCCACCTTGCGACAGAATATTGTAATTTAACTTTACCGTTTTCTTTCTACGTCTAGCTATGGTAGAGGGGTGCAAGGAGGTTCACATGCACCCCCATAGTATGGAAAATAAATCCTACGTGCCTAATTTTATATCACCCACCAATATCATATTGATGAACTATTATATAATTAAATATTATATTATATAATAAGTTATTTACTTTAAATAATAGCTATTTAATATTATTAGGATCGAGATGCACCTTCCTTAAAATAATCCTGCCGTAATCATATAGTTCGTTTTTTGTCAAGTATGCCGACAACTACCGTGTTAGATTAGTATAAAGCTAGCAAGAGACGAAGACAACGAAGAGAAGTTCTTTGGGTGAGGCTATGAAATATTACGGTATAAATTATAACGTTTAGTTGGTTAGCTTAGCTTCAAAGGAATAAAATATCTAGTCCCACTTATCCCACCCGTCGAAAATGTCGAATATCATTGATCATATCTAATTCTACACTAATATTATAAAGAGAAAATATTTTTGTTTGCAATGTATAAACCTAAAAACTATTGGACTAATTTTAATATTTATCTCATTATTAGAAAGTTTCTTTATCCAGAAATAAAGCCATAATATAAATTTCGGGATGCATTACACCCCTTAAAAACGCGGGTGACACCACGTGACGGAAGCTAGTTTTATAATAAAATACTAAATACTTTTTTTTACCACATGGGCGACATTCAAGCAGACGGTCTCTCTAATGGCAAGTGGTCACCGCCGCCTACAGACATTAGCAACACTAGTGGTATCTCCAATGCGTTATCGACCCTGAGACGTGTAGTTTTTAAGTCTCATAAGCCTATATTTTACTGATATTTATTGAAAGTTATTACTTACTTATAGCCCAGGATAGGATAATGTGCCCCAAACACGGCGACAATATTCACTACAATGACAATAGGGTTAGAACTAAAGATATAGGTGAAAACTAAACTTCTGGCTACTCCGACGGACGTAATAGGCGTGAAGATAATTTTACTGATCGACCCACTCTGAATTAAGCCTACTTCGAAAATGATTATATGAAAAGATGTTTAAAAATTATTGATTCATATTTATTTACAACAATAAAATTAAAAACTATGGCATAGTGTCATTGGTAACTGTTTAAACTTAATTATATAAAATTAATCAACATAGCTACATTCATAATGTATTAATCCATAAATATAGTAATATTGTACAATGCACCAAATCTGTTGTGAATTGCTTCTAAATAAATCTATGTACATCTCTTTTTAATTTTAATAACAAAAAAAGGGAAAGGAAGATTTGTCAAACTCACTTTTGTTTAGTCTTAGTGGTCGCATGTGCTAGTCTACCCTAATAATAATAATATTATAAAGTAGTAGATTGAATTATATTGTATGTAGAAGAAAATCTTCGGAAATACTTACCCAATTTAAAAATAATCATAATTTCATCGATAAAAAGCTACATTATTCCAGATTGATATCTCTTTTCAACCTTAACAAAAGAAAGAGACATTCATAGATTTAAGTTTAGTTTAGCCAAATACAATGGGGGCGAGTACCATGCATTACTTTACAATAACAATAACCTTACAACCAATACGTATGTTTGTTACCCTTAACTACTTAACATTATAATCTTCAGAAAGTCAGATTTATTCTACAAAGATTTTGGGAGTAAGTCAGATAAAAAAAAACGTTTTACACACGTAACTAAGACGTAGTAGTATAAGTAAAATTTTAATACATGTTTGAAATGAAATAAATATTTTTTCCAACTCATATTTTTGTAATTTTAGATGCCCTGACAGGGCTTCAGATTGGTTTCATATACTAATACCATTTGTTGGTACCATTAGAAAAAAAAAGAAATAAAAATATGGTTTTTCTCAAAAGAGAAACTTTCAATCTGACTTTCTAAATTCAAATTGTACTACTTAAAATAATGACTATGGCTACATTACTTATTATGCTTGAACATATCATACAGTACTGAACAAAGTTTGTACAATGGTAGGCCAACAACTGTGAAATAGTCACCATCAACCCTCTCCACAAATGTACCTCCAACTCCTTGGATACCGTAGCCTCCAGCTTTGTCCCTGGAAATTTCATAGTAGTTTTTAAATTGTCTCAAAGACTTAATTTGATTGAGTCAAGTGAATTGTATGCACCCTAATATTATATTTAAATATTGTTAGTTACAAAAATTACAAAACCATGGTTACCATACTATACAAACTAATAATAACAAACAGAATTTATATAAACCATTATTATATCTATTAGAACATATATCACAAAATTAAAGATTCAATTTTATATATAAAATCATCCAGTTATATTATGTGTCAGAAGACTGATGTCTGTCCTGATGGTAAGTGATCACAGTTATCAATAAGCTATATCAGAGGATGTGTTGCCAACATATACAAAATCTACCAGGCAACTCCTGGAACACCTTGTGTTTGGTATCAAATTTTCACAGCAGTAGCCAACAATCAGTTACCAACTGTTTCATCAGCCTTCAACTGTTTAAATCTGCCACAAGGAATATTTTTTACTATCATAATATTTTTATGGTTTAATAGGTTGTTTTGGAAGCAGTAGAGTTCTTAAAGCAGAGTTTGTCCAGGGATGTACTACCACCATGCCCATTTCCACAGTGATGCAGTGGTGCACTTGTATTACTTCAGTTAGAAAGGTGGGCCAGTGACATTACAGGCACATGAGATATAACAACTTAATTTCCCAGGGTTAAATGCCTTAAAATGTCCGTAGGCAACCTTGACAACTTACAATCAGGTGGACCTTCTGCCTGTTTGCTGTCTACATGACATTTGTATGTAGTTCTAAGTTAAAAAAAAAAAATTATATCGTTTGGGCCGACAAACAAGTGGATGGTCCACCTGATGCTAAGTGGCCTATGGACATTTGCAACACTACACAATGTGTTGTCCCTGAGACGTGAAGTTGTCAAATCTCATGTGCCTGTAATTTCACCGGCCCCCTTACCTTTCTAACCGAAACACAGTAATACAAGTGCCCTACTGCTTCACAGCAGAAATGGGTAAGGTGGTAGTACTTCCCCGGATGAACTATGCACTAAGAGCTCTACTACTTGAGCGACATTGACTTCACATATAGGTGTACAATATATGTTTGATTATATTTGGATGCTCAGGCAGTCATTAGAATGAAATAAATAGGTATTTCCTTACATTGGTTCGCCTGTAGCTATGTATCCTCTGATCTGCTGCTCATCCATTTCACCAAATGTGACATTAGTTGTCTCTGTGAACTTGACTATTTTGTCAGATGCCTTCACCACCACTCCTGTGTATACTGTGTGACCTCTGCCTGATAATCTAGAGAGAATTTCAAAATAAACTTTTAATTAAAATTGCAATTAATATTGTAAAGAGGTAATTTTTTTAATGTTAAATGTATAAGCTAATATCCAAAACTACTTATCCAATTTCAAAAATGATTTCACTGATAATCTATGACATTCCCAAGTGACATCGGCTAGGGGATAGTTCTGGAATACATTAGATCCCTCAGGACCACAGGTGAAATTGCAGGATGGTAGTTAAAAAATAATAATATCAAGAATTCAAATTATGCCAAGTTATTTAGGAAATTGTGGAGCTCCTCCTTAGGTTCTTAATGAAGGTCTATACGGCTTAGGTATCAGCAGTTTAAATTTCAGTTTCCCACAGTACATGTAATAAATAATATTTATTTACTTAGACAGCATTTCAAATGCATCTTCTTCAGATGTGGGTTTCCCAAACATTTTCCGGTCTAAGGTTACCATAGTATCTGCACCTATGACAATGTCAGGAGCCTGCCCTTGTCTTTTCAACCTAGTTTCCACTTCTAGAACTTTCTGCAGAGCAGTCTCTTCAACGAACTCGGAGAAACTGTCAAAACTTTTTGGGTCCAAGTTTTCTTCAAATAGTGATGCACATAGTCCCACTTTCAAACCCTGAAATGAAAGAAATAACAGTATTTCAAATTATAAGCCTTCTTTAAAGAACAATATTGACTTGTTAACCTATTTTTTTATTTGTTAAAGTACTTACAATATTTTCAATCAATTCTTTTCGCCTCGGGGAACCGCTAGCCAAAATAATGTTTTTTTGCTTCAGTAAATGCATAACCGGTTGCAACATTGTGGTTGCCGAAAATATTTTGTTGCGTACACAGTATATTTAATAAATATCACGTCTATATTGTTGATGCAGTAATTAAATTTATTAAATTAAGAATTTTTATGAGTCGCACGTTGTTTTGACATTAAAATTTTACTGGCTGACATTGGCATTGCATGGCAATGGCAGTAGAGTTGGGTAGCTCCTGAATGAGAGATATAAATGAAGCTTTTTATTTCAATCTGACTCACATTTGTTCAGTTAGTTATTAGAGAACACATAAAGAATTATTACGTACACACACTCGTTCACTAAACGTGTACACGCTAAATTTAGTCTAATAACTTTTAAAAATAAAGTAGAAGATACCTTGGCGCATTAACTCTTGTGGCGAATAACATTGTTTTGTTTGTGTTCAGGTAAACAGACACCCACACTTGTGTCAGTTGTTTTGAAGCAATTATAGCTATTTTGAAAGCGAGTATTTAAATTATATTACAAATTAATAACTTTTGTATTATATTCATATAATAATGAATTGCGATCCATATTTACTATGGCAACTAACATATATTTATCTTTTTTTTTATAAATGAATATACTTTATATCACATTTTGAGATCCCGGATTAACGTACATGCTCATGCATAACATACTTTTCACCTAGTGATCGCGTAGTTCAGACTTTAATCTATTCAAAAGAGTTAAAGAGCCGGCCAGGCAAGCTAATCCAATATTAGTTCTGTTGATGAGCTAAAGAAACTAATGATATAAATGAACTAAAGAGCCAAAAGAGTGATATGGCTCTTTTGATCAAAAGAGCTATATCTCTCTTTTCTTTTTAGTGAGCCATTTTTCGCATCTTTAAATGGCAGTGATACATAAATAAAGTCATTAACCACAAGCTTCGTTCTGTTTGGCTTCCCTTTCTCTCAAAAAATTCATTGCTTATTAAACTATATAATCAATAAAATATTTTATTAATAAATAACTTTTCCTCACATTATCATATTAATATATATAAAATTTAAGTAATAACCTAAGCTTTTCCTAAGTTAAACAATTTCAATACTAAATAGTTCAACTTTTATCCCTTCTGTCGGGCGTTAGCTAGACGCACACTTTTCTTTTTACGAGGAGAAATGCGTTATTTGGGACTCTCCCCCGACCCCTTCCTCTGTGGAAAAGGGACGGGGCACCCACTAAAACCCCTCGAGTTCGTTCTCTGCCGGTGACGGGGCTACGGGACCAGACGCATCCTATGACCGTCTGCCCCGTCTAATTATTTTTCATCCTGTGCCAGTCTCATACGCTGTTTGCCTGGTCTTGGTGTACTATAATATTTATTATCTTTTCTGACCAAAATATATCGTAATATACCGGCGATTTGATCAACTTGCTGGTGATCTCATTTAGGTTCAAATTTATATAAAGGTAGAAACTACTGATATTATCACCAGTATAGAATAGAAGTTCGCTTTCAACTTATAGGAAACTCAGCAAGTAACAAACAAGTAGCAAGCAAACTTACAAAATAAAATCTGGAATCAAAATATCGACTAAACAGGATATTTGGCTAATGCCAGCAAAGTCTCGTTTTTTAGTTAATGAACATCACTATTTGGCCATCGAACGAATGAAATGAACTTAATTGTCATTAAATTGTCTATGATTGAAATTGTACAGTTGTCTTTTGAGGTTCAGTAGCGTTTTTACCATTTTTCGTTCCAAAAAGACGACCTACAAAGGTGATGGAAAGATAGATTATCAAAAATGAAGTCCGTAGTGGCTTACGTGCGCAGTCTTTTAGGTTGGTGTGACGAAAATCCTGCTATCAAGACCAGCTTTAAACGCGACAGGTATGACATTTCATGTTTACAACACTAGTTATGGCGGCAACGGCAAAGTCGCTGTAAAATCCTTTTTACAGGCGTTGGCGCATCGCTTAAATATGTTTTCGGTGCCCCTAAGACTAGCGTCTAAGTTCTGGAAGTAAGCTATACTTCTGTAGACATATGACACGTTATCAATGTATTTACGTCAGTTGTTTGTTTTCAGAGCCGACGATGATTTTTCCTCTGACGATGATTGCCCAGCACTCAAAAGGCTCAAACACCTGAAGAGGACAAGCTTCCCCAACGTTATGGCCTCCAATGGTATGTATGAATTAATAATAAACCTTGTTCTTGTTATTGTAATTTATAACCTTATGATGATTTTTTTGTGGTTTATACTAGAACATAAAGCACTAACCGTGTATGTTAACATGGTAAAAGTTTTCTAAATATACATATATTTCTATTTTAAATGGCATTTAAACAATAGATAAACATTGCAATTGCAAAAGGACCAGCTTTAAAAAAATCAATAATTATATCAACTGATATGAAGTGTGATTGAAGTATTGTCAAGGTTCTAACCAGAATCACATTTTGTTATAGCCATGAGACACGAGATAACAACCAGACACTGAACAAACAAAGGCTGTTACAAATTTCAATTATATTTTTTAATTGTGAGTTTTTTGTAATGCCGATGCAATTGCGAATGTTCAAGAAAGGCATTATGAAATGCTTAAAAAGCTTAGATTTTGTTAACTTTGTAATTATTTTAAAGTTCCATATCCAAATGAAAGAAAACAGAACCCATACAATTTTACTCTATCAACATATCTCCCAGAAGTCTATGTGCTGTTTTATACAAAACAAGATACAGTAGCTTCAGTAACTTTATCTTTGACCTTCTTAAGTGGCCTCTGCATGCCTAAACTGTCTAGATTAGTAATTGTTAGAGTCAGACCATTCATAAGTGCTTGTAAAGGCCTATTAGAATATATATATTTAATTTCAAGAGAAATAATGCATAAAATATATATTTTTATCTGGTTCAAGAATGCATAATTATTATTATTATAAGCCTTCTATCAAAAATGTCACAGTTGGTCAGGCTCTTTAGTTGTTTCATTGGTTGTAATATCTGTGTGCTTTGTTATAGCAAAGGCCTCCTCCAACTGACTCCACTTTTCTGTTTCTCCAGCCAGTGATGTCCAAGTACTGCCCGCCACTGCCTTAATTTAGTTGACCAATCGCCTGAGTGGTCTGCCTTGTTTCTTTTCCTGCTGCCTGTATAAAGCTCATCACAAATTTCGACCTCTTGTCTTTTCCTCTGATAGTATGGCCTGCCCATTTCCATTTGAACTTTTTAATGGTTATCATGACATCTTTTGTTATTGTGCGTTTCCTAATTGTTGTTGTTCTTATTTTGTCTTTCAGTCTTTTCCCCATCATACTTCTCAGCAGTGTTTTGACAGGTGTCAAGTTTTCATATAGTGTGATTTGTTAAGGGCCCACATTTGGCAACCATATGTGATTACGGGTAGTATGCATGTATTTAACAGTTAATGCTTTAAGCTCATGCACATTTCTTTATTTTTGAACACCTCTTTCAGGCTCCAGAACAGTTTCCAGGTGCTTGCTATCCGCTTATCAGTTACTTTTGAGGTTACATCTGTAGTGGAGATTTTCTCACCCAAATAGACATATTCGTTTACATATTCAATTTTGTTGTTTGCATATATAGATTCTTGATCTCCATTTGTAATGCCCTTGGTCTTTTCTGTGTTCATGCTTAGTCCTATCTTGTGGGTCTTTCTTTCTTTGCTGAAAAGAATGTGATTCTCGCCATTGATTGTTAGCCCATATTTGTCAAAGTCCAGCTGGTGAAATCTTAATCCATCATAGCTGTGAATAGCTTAGGCGATCCTGGATCTCCTTGGCGGACCCCTCTTTCGGTTCTTATTTGTTCTCCTTCCTTTTCTAGTTTGATTTTAGCTAAAAGCTAAGCAAAAATCAAGAATGCATAATAATATTATTTAATTGCTTTAAATAGATTTTTTTTATAAGTTTATAGTTACTTGTTGTTAATGTAAAGGTGAAATGAAAATGGAACGAATCATAATAACCAATTTAGAGGGAAGCTCTTAGTTAACTTCCTAATAAAGAGCAGAAATGACTCGTAGAGTAAATAATTTTTTATTAGATTGTGCTATGCTCACATCATGTGTATAATAATGATTTAAATGTGTATTCCGAGAAGTATCAAAGGCTTGCATTACCCAATTTAAATAAGTATTTCCTTGCAAATATATATGTACTAAACAAAACATTTTTTCCCAGATTGGGAAGAGGTTGAAAAACCTTCTAGAGCAGTACGCTACATACCAATACAATTAGAGGGTGGCCATCCAAGCACATCCACCCCTAACGTCGTAACAGGGAAGCTTGCCAGCAGAGGGAGGAGTGTACCCATCAAGCTCATAGGCGTATCTGAGAATGGAGGAAGTACACCCTCAAGAAAAACAAGGGTCACTCCTGTCCGTCCTGTCATTCATGCCATTGTAGATGATGATGATGATAATGAGGATGAGGTATGTATGAGTACAACCATAACAGTTTCTATTGCCACAGGTGACAGGTGGATGCAGAATGTGGGGAAGATGTGGCAGCTAAAAGGCCTACTTTGAGCATTAGATGACTATAGATTCTGAGTTGCAAATTCAAAGCATTAATTACTGAGGCCACATCATGATCATAAGATTTTGTTTTGAGTTGTAGGAATCACTGGTAATTTAAAACATAATATTTCCAGGTCACATTTATAGAGAGTAAACAAGAAAGGTCAAAGAAACCATCTAAAGTGTACATCAATTTGGACCAGGAGGACAATGATCAAAATGATAATGATCAACAAGATGATGATGTAATATTCATCAAGAAAGTTACGGCTCCTGCTCCAAAACCTTACAAATACTTTATCTCAAAGAATAGCCATGACGTAACAGATTTTAGGGAAGAAGAACCTGTGTACTACAGGGTAAGTCGGAATAATGAACGGAACTCACAAATACTGTCCCCAAAAATTTACAACAAATTCAAAACCCCTGCCGGCATCACTAAGTCATACAAAAAAGCACCTGCACCTGTTCCGAAATGGTTGCAGACAACTAAAACTGGGAATCTCTCCACCACAAGAAATAGGCTATTAGGTCTGAATGGTGATAACGCCAGAACGACCCTCACCAAAGTTTTTAATTTAGAAGAGAAGAGAAATTACCAGGAGCTAATAAGGCGAGTGTCGAATAGCATGAAATCAGTTCAATTCGGTAAACCAGAGGAGGTCATCAACATTGCAGATGATGCCGCGGCATTCCGTATGACGCAGAGGACACAAAAACACGCATTGAACGAAATAAATTTTTTAGAACACGGTTTAAAATCTGATAAAAATGTTGCTGCAAAGGAATACGATCCTTTAACGGTGGCATCGATTAACTCTTCTGATTCAGAAATCGAAATAGTTCCATCGGAAACGTCATCGTCTTCCGCGAGGATCGACCCGATAAATTCACTGAAAGACTCTTTCAAAGACAGAGCGGTCATATCAGGAGATTGGCTCTCGAAATTAGATACTAAGTATAAAAAGAAAAGGCAGGACACGCAGGAGAAACTGAAGGATGCGCGCCGGGAGTCCGATATCATATCAAAAGTGAATAGTGAACAAAAGATTGCACAATTAGAACATAAGCTGAAGTATGAGTTGAGTATACCGGAGAGCCTGTTCGTGGAGCCGCAGCCGACTGTGGAGTTGCCAACGTTGTCACCAGAGCAGGAGAAGTTAGTCAGCAGAGTTCTGGGGCCTGGACCACCTGGGCAATTGCTAGTGGAGAAATTCAATTTAAGGATACATAGGTAAGGTTCTAAATCAATACTAATATCACAAAACCTTAACACTTATTGCAAATGCTTCATCTGATAGCCTATGGCAAATTGTTACTATATGTCTTGTAGCCCAATAAACATCCATCATATGGTATGTGGTTATTGCCCCTAATGGCACCATATGCACCACCAGGGGCATCGACAACACTTTGTCATCCCTGAGTCATTAAATTATTAACTCTTGTGTACATGTAATTGTACTGGCCCTGTTGCCTATCTAATTATTGGAACAGCTATAACAGTAACATAATATAGTATAGTTTTACTTTTTCTTTAAAATCTATTTTTAAAAAGATTTTAATTACGTAATGAATAAGGAACATGTTCTATAGTTTTGTGGTTTATACATTCCAGGCGGGATATCCAAACCTTGTCAGGGCTCAACTGGCTGAACGATGAGGTAATCAACTTCTACATGAACCTGCTTATGCAGCGGAGCGAGGAACGCAAGGACCTGCCTAAAGTATACGCCGCCAATACCTTCTTCTATCCGAAGCTGATGCAGAGCGGGCAGGTCGGCTTACGGCGGTGGACTAGGAAGGTAAAAAATCTACTATTGGCCATTCTGTAATTTATGCGTGGAGAACTGATGAAATTATTCTTGCTTAACATATTACGATCTACAGCATGTTCACTTTAGTGTAAATAAGGATTTTGTTTATTGGTTCTGAAGTATATCATGATTCCGTGGGGAATTTTATTAAAATGAAATCTGCAGCTGTAGCAAATAGAATTCATGTTGAGATTTACGGTGGCAATACTCTGTCGAATACAACATCAAGACTGGTTTCGACGATTCAAAAATAATGAATATGATTTTGAGAATAAAAAATGTTGTGAACCTCTAACTAACGGCTTCCAAATTACGGGCGTCGGACAATATAGACCTGTGAGTAAGATTTTTTACAAGAATTAGCACAGTGACTTTGGGTAGGTTAAACAGTACAGTACAGTTAGACAGTACAAATAAAAGTGAATCGTGACTCTTCAAGTTGCATACGAAACGCATTATTTGTCTTTACATTAATATGATTTGACATAGTCAAAATAAATCCAAGAATAAGAATTAGAACTGTTAAAGATAATCAAACCGCTTGATTGACCTTCCCCAGGTCGACGTATTCGCGTACGACCTGATGGTGGTCCCGGTGCACCTGGGCGTCCACTGGTGCCTCAGCCTGGTGGACTTCCGGGAGAAGAAAATATCCTATCTGGACAGCATGGGCGGCAGCAACCAGCCCTGCCTCATCGCATTGCTGCAGTACCTCAGGGACGAGCACCAGGACAAGAAGGGAGAGCCCTTTGATGATAATGGTTGGAAGATTGAATGTTTAAAAGTGAGTTCTTTTTTATCTTTAGCGGATTCAACCGCGTTCTAATCCGCGGGATTATAATATAGCCTATGTTAATACGGAATAACGCATCTTTCAAATGCTGAATGAGTTTTTGAAGTAGGCGCCGTAGTTCCGGAGATTACCTTACGCATACCAACCAGAACAGTAAATTTATTTTAATAAATACCATACTAGTTTCTTGTTGGTTTGACAAGCCTGAATGCCCTTCTAGGGCCTAAACTGAATAAATACTTTTACTTTTTTTTATAAATACTGTTAGTATGTCCGGAGTTTCAAAGAGTTCAGAGAGTATTGTACAAAAACTTAGTTCCCCCAATATGTCAGTTATTGATCTATATCTATTTTTAGAATCTAAATTGGCGTTCTTTGGTTACCAAACATGAAATCGATTTCTTAATATCTTAATTTTATTGTCATTCAATTTAAATATTAATTATTTTTCTTACATGGTAAAGGTACCATTTAAGGATAAAGGTATAATTTACGAGATATAATTGCTTAAACATTGTCGCTAATTTTAAATCGGTTTCTTAGTTATTAATATTTAATCAATCCTTCCTACGGTAGCCGTGAGAGCACCTTGTGATACTTTGAATAAAAAAAATGTTGTTTTATTTTCAGGACATACCCCAGCAAATGAACGGCAGCGACTGCGGCATGTTCGCGTGCACGTTCGCGGAGTTCTCGGCGCGCGGCGCGCCCTACGCCTTCAGCCAGGCGCACATGCCGCTGCTGCGCCGCAAGGCCGTGCTGGAGATCCTCTCCGGCAGGCTCATGATGTAGTGTCTCAAGTGCAATGTGTAATGTGAAACAAGTGGTTGGCGAGGGTGCTTTGTACACCCTCGAGTTGAAATCTGGCGCCGAGCTCCTATCGGTCCTTTCCGGCTGCACTCGAGTGTCAGTTCTAGGTTTGTGCTTAGCTCCGTCGGCCGCATCACTTAAAAGTGACATTGTTGGTACAACATGAGCTTATCCAGATAAAATAAAAGATTATTCGTGCTTTTTTGTGAATGTGTTATTATAACGTTCGAACCGAGTCGATGACAGGACAAACAGTAATCAACTTAAATGTCGTTGGCTTAAGGTTGGCGTTTACCTTTACGTTTAAGGCTGCCTGTATTTAGCGAAAGTAATGTCACGCTCTACGATGTATTTTATTTTGTGTAAAGTTTAAAAAACGGCCCATCTCGAGGATGAACGATAAAGATAATAAATTTTATAGTATTGAAATATGACCTAAGCTCAAACTGTCGTATAGCAGTCGACACTACCGATTATTTTGGCGTAATTATATCTTAACTTAGCCGGAAAGTTATTCTTGAATGTCTCCAACATGTGGTTTTAAGTCTGAAATGTTAGTTTTAAATTTATGTTATTCTCCATATTATTTGCTTACCAGTGAGTTGTTTCTCACGATACATTATGTCCTTTCTATATAAGATAATTTTCATGAGTGTAAATAATAATAATTCATGTTCAAAATATGAACAATATTTCAAAGTTAATGTGTAAGTAACCGGATTCTACTTTATTTAGTTTTATGATTTATTGACGACAAGTAAGATGCATATGTTTTGTTTGTCATTTCACATATACCTAATATATTTATAATGATATCTCTTAAGAAAATATAGGAACATAACTTAATATCACTTTAAGATCACAGTAGCTACTGATCATTTCATGCTACATTATGAATAATAAATAGTCAGTAACCTCGAGTTGAGTTTAGTCAGCACCGGTTTAAAATATTAATTAAATTGTATTGAAGATCGACATAAAGTTTAGTTTCATTCTAGCTCTGTAGGTGATGTAAAATTGTTGTTGTTAAAGCTTGTGACGCCGATCAGTGCCGCCAGCTCTCATTTAAAAAATCCAGTGGAAGTGGAGAGGTGCGATTAAAAAAACTAACATTTTGGCAACATTTCTATACTGATTTAAGTCATTTTGATGTAAGTAATAATATAATATTATAATGATAAGAAATAGGACTAGTTTACCTCTTTAATTGTATATTACTTTTTGTTAACCCTTCCATTTATGACGATCTGGCAACACTGACTAAGTGACAAATCTTGCAACGGCACATTCATAATTATTAAATCATTTTTGTTGGCAACTTTCCTTGTGATGCTTGATGCACAGAAAGGCAAAAAATTTTCAAATTATATTAACTTGAGTATTTTTATATTATAATCTATAAATATATATATCACATATAAGATAACTTAAATCTGAAGCATAAATAGTACCTCGTACTTTGTAATAGTCCATGACATAAAGACGGACAAATGTCTCGTTGAACAAAGGCTATATTGATAATAATTTTGTGATAATTTATGTTGAGAGTGTGTTTTATAATTGTATTTGTATTCGAGATGGATGGACGCGTCTTTATATGGGTGTTTTTAGATGTAGATAAAGTTATTGAGGAATACGAATGTAGGGTAAGTAAATGCATCATTTTGTACGGAAATATTCCATAGTTTTTTTACAACACTTCCCCAATGATTAAGAAATAACCTGTGAAAATCTACATTAGTGTACGTACCTACGTATTCATTCCTATTTGAGCTTTTAAGTAGATCTTCTTTTAGTGATTTAATAGTTTCTCGTATCGTAGTAGTAGATGGTGTATTCCAAAAATTCTGTCCGTCTTTATGCCGCGGAATTTCATATAATGCATAGTCTTAGCCTTAAGTACCTCTCTGTATTGTAAAAAATATCTCTAAGCGCTCTAACTTAAAACACATAACTGTAATAGGTATAACATAAGGTAATTGTTTCCAACCTGCAAAGGTCTTCTGGAGTTTTCTAAGTGATGGAATAAATAAATAAAACATGAGAATCTTTGGTATTTTTATTTCAATAAAAAAACATGGAATTTTCGATTGTTATTTTTACGTAACGCATATTGTTTGTTTAGTCTGTATTGACTCGTAATAATCGTAACTTGCCACCTTCAAGCAGCGCGACCGCCGAGTCGTTGGTGCCACCGCAGTAGTGGTTGGATGAAAACACAGACACTAAACGCCCTCGAAGTTGACACTGGATGGAAGAAGAACTTTAAAACATAAGACTATTTTTCGCTTACGACCATCTGAGCCCAAACTTGTACATACGATGAAAACCAGGTAGTAGCCACAAACAGGCAGACTGTCCACCGGATGGTAAGTGGTCGTCGCCGGTGATGAAGGTACAACTCTTTAACGTTTAAGAGTTAGATGATTTCTTGTTCTAGAATAATGCATAGAGACTTGTCGATATCGATAATTAATTTCTCTCGAGTATCTATAATAAAATACCGCTTTCGATAACCACGATGTTTGATCATAAATTCAAAAATCATATTATGAATGTTTTGTTGTAAATTTAAACAATATCGGTTGATCTTGGGATATCGTGTCTACCATTTTCAATAAAGTAGTTAGTTAACTAAAACGCGTCTCCGACCCGAGCGCGCTTGATGTCGAGTGGAGCCGAGGAAACCTGCAGGGCGATAATGCTCGCAGAATCGTAATCGAAGCCGGTTTGACGATACATTGACGGACCTGCTACTCTTTCTGCATGTGGATTTGCGAAAGAGATAGCAGGTTACCCAACGACCATTCTAGTAGCAAATCGGTCTCAACTTTGATTCAGAGAGGAATGCACAATCGCCTAGCCGATTCAGCGTCACCGACCCGAGATGTGATGATTCCCTTTCGTTCACTATTCAACGTATTGCCTAATCAACTTAAAAATTATACGTTACCATGAACCCGTTTTGGTGCATCTCATGCGCCCTGACGACATGCGACAGCTGGTTAGCGACCAGGAACCGATCGAGCGCGTTCTGGTCGAACACGTGGCCCGTGCCACGCTTCGCGTTCGCTGCGAACCCCTCGTTAGCCGCCAGCTCTAGCGCCAGGGTTGTCGTCAGCTTGTTCGGCCTGAAGGTTGGGAAGATCGGTGGAGGGGCGTAAGATACGATGAGAAATTTGATTAATCTATTGCTGTTCTAATGTTGTTGGTCTTCCGAACAAAATAAACCGTACTAAGCTAAAATACGTACTTAACAGGATCGTTCCAAAGCAGTTCCCAGGCGATGGAGCTCTGTTCCGCCGGCCGAGGCAGCGGCACCGGCACTTTATCTATGGCCGAGATCAGCGGACAAACCCACGGAGGGGGTATTCCACCATGACAACAGAACACCTGAAATAGAAATGGAGGATAATTGGACGGACACCAACATACCTATAGTATAGATGAAAGGAGTCGTGCCTCTAGTTCATTGCATTTTTTTATGGCTCAACGTTTCAAACTAAAAGTTGGTAAACGGTGTTACAGACTTCTGAAATACAAGTATTGACCAAATTCAGAAAAAAAAGGTACCAACTGCGTGTACATTGTTTTGTTAATCTAGGTATATCAATGCATATCAAAATAATGTTTATAACTATTCTTTTCTACATATTTTGATACCTTGTCATCGACGACGGCTGCCAGTGGTAAGACGTCGAATACACTGTTTATAGCATTCCATATTTTAACACCTTCTGTTTCACCATATTTGCTGATACACTCGCTGTGGAATATAAGGTTATTAATAATGTAATGTAAGATGTTAGAATCAACCTTTAACATCGACAAACAAGCCGACGATCCAACTAAATATTTCCAACACCAGGGGCATCGCTAAAGCAATGTCGACTTTGAGACGCTAAGCTGCTTAGTCTCTCGTGTCTGTAATTTCAGCGGCTCCACTTACTTTCTAACCGAAACAATAATTCAAGTGCACTACTGCTTCACGGCAGAAATGAGTACGGTGGTAATAGTTCCCGAACGAACTGTGCACTATGAGGTCCACTAGTTCCAGACTAACTTGTAGAAGGTGAACATCCTCTGTATGTCCCTGGTCTCGTGGTTGCCGCGCACGAGCAGCACGGCGCGGGGCCGCTGCAGCTTGGCGGCCAGCAGGTAGGCCACCAGCTCGGCGCCGTGCGGCCCGCGGTCCACGAAGTCGCCCAGGAACAGCAGCCGGCCCGCGCCCAGCGCCGCGCCCCACGGCCACAGCGCCGCCTCCAGCCCCAGCAGCGCGCCCAGGTTGCCGTGCAGGTCGCCTGCGGAGGTTTGTCGCGTCTATCCTATCACCCAGAACACTCGAATTTCTGAAGTTGACTCCCCCATGCCAAAATCCTTTGTATTAATTATCCAGGCCAATGTGTACCTCCTTCCTCGTCCTGGCGGGGCTACGGTCACCGATTTAAACAGCTTCCCTTCCATTCAGTGCATGACATATTACAAGATATTGGCCATAACGCTAACCCTCTTTAGGTATGATTTTGTTATCCACTCGGTACAAAGTGTAAAGTGCACTTGATAATTAATATTACTTTTGAGAAAATGAATGAGAAATGGATTTATTTATGAATAAAGAAGCATTGTTTATCGTAAGTAGCAATTGAACGAACCCACAGCATAAACTGGAGAAGTAAGGCGCAAGAGCCTCGGCTCGTTAGCACAGATAGGTCTGACGGCCTCGGCCAGTTTGAGCAGCAAGCTCCCCAAAGCCGCCTCCTCGTCCGGAGACGCCCAAGACCAGGCCGCCTTGGCTACTGTCGGACCGCTTGAAACGCGCCTCTGCACACACAAACATTTGCTTGTACCAATAAACGCATAGTGGTGAGATACATACGCAATTCTTAGCAGTAACCACATTTTATGTAAATAAGTAGGTGTTATCGAAATATTCATTCACACTTAATAGGAGCTCAGACCTAGAAAAGAAAGCTTGATATGGCTTACATGAGGCGCTTTCTCGATGGAAGAGGCGAAGTAATGAACGGCTGCCAGAGCCTCGACGGGTGATGAAGTCGGTCCCAACACGTCGATCGAGTTTGCCGTGGTGGTGATCAGTTTAGCTGTCGATGGACTAACTGCATCCTCTGTATTTAGCGTTAATTGATACTTATAATATACCAATTTAATTACGACCGATTCAGACGTTTAGTTATGTACTTTTCGGTTATCCCAACCGAAAAGTATAAAAAATGCAAGTTTATATTAATTAAGACAATGAGATAGTAAAGTGTGAGTGTAGTTTGACATGAGGTGAAAAAAAAGGAACTTCATATAAAGCCAACCCAAATCAATATAAGTAAAATGATGATGTGTGTACGGTAGGTAAATACGCCCTAGGAGTCTGAATCTATGTAGAACTGGGACTGAATCGGTCATAGAAACTAAATTAAAGAGAAATGGAATGGTGGGTCAAATTACCGTCGAACTGGTTGAGCTCTAGCATATCGTTGGGCGGGTTCCGGCGCAAGCGCACCGTGTACACGGCTACGCTGTAGTCGGGCCGCGGCGCCGCCACCGGGGTCGCGCGCCGCGCCGCGCTGGCGCCCGCGCCCCCCGCCCCGCCCCCGCCCCCGCCCACGCGCGGGCTCGCAGGCCCCCCGACACCACCCTCTGACACAGAATACTTTATCTACATCTACGATCATATTTTGATTTCATGGTGAGATTATATGGCCTGATGATATATAAATTCAACTGTCTACAAAATATCATCTATAGGACTTACCATTTACAGGCGACAACTTCGATGTAGTTGGTATATTAGTTAGATTAACGTCACGATCGCGTTCCCTGTAAGGAGAACATTTATTTATAGCATCCCTTGGATGAATTGCGACTTTCTATGGCATGTTCAATAGTAGGTACTTCTGTGTGTAAATGTAGCAATCCCAGGCCAATTAGAGCCTTATGGTTAGGCCCTTAGTGACGTGTCGGAACGATATTGGTATCCACAGTATAGAAAAAGCCGTAGGCACTACTGCTAAAATACGGAACAAAGATAGAGGGCCAGTGAAATTACACATAGCACTTATTAATTTACCATTTATCAATTGGTGACCGACTTTCTGGTTGACTAATTAGTTATTGGACAATATTAGTTAGAAATCTTACTGTAAATCTAGAAGATATGCGGTGGCACTTCTTGGAGATCTCAGCAAAGAACTGGTACCTCGAAGTCGCAGCTCACCGACTCCACGGAGGAATTCAGCCAATGGTAGTTGGGAGTTTGGCTGTATTCCTAGCTGTCTGAGATGGGTCAAATTAAAGGAATCCACAAAGGCTTTAATGGTTGCTTGGTTGCCCCCTAGATAGATACCGTCAGGATCCACACGTTACTTTTCCCATTCCAAACCTTAGGAACCCAACGTATTTCCATCCCCCCCTTTGGGATGTTATGTATATTATTTACAATAAAAAAACATTATAGACCTTCATGTGTTCAACAATACAAATATACTTTACTGTTTACACCACATAAAAAGAAAATAAAATAAAAAGAATTCTACAAGCATTCAGTGCAAACAATTTAGGCGGCCTTATTACTGAAGCAATTTCTTCCAGGCAACCTAGGGCAACGATTACTAGCTAGTTTAGTATACCTCAAACAAACATCAGCATCTCTGGCCACGCTGAGAGCATCAACGGGCAACTGCCTCGCTGCACGGGCAGCGGCCACCAACTCCTTAAACTCCACGTACTCCAGCTTCAGGTCACGATTGCTGTCAAAATATCTGCATCCACAATATATTCTTAATCTGTTCCTATTTTAAGACGAATGAGATTTTTGAAAATATTAATGATATCCTAGGATAAAATGCTTGTTTAAACGGAAGTAGGGTGAAAGGCCAAGCGGGGAAACGAAAGCTAAACCAAGACAGTATCCAAACGGTGGCCCAAATACTAATAACGATTGCTCGTCAGATGAAATTAAATGAAATTATTTTTATTCAATTAGGCCTTTACATGCACTTATGAGTAGTCTGACTCTAATACCGGTTCGGATGGTTATTTTTTTACTGAGAAGAGCCGGCAATGGACTCAGCAATTACCCTTTCTAAAACATAATACATTTCTCTTCTCACTGACAATACATGTGCGCTATGGCGGTGAGTGATGATTAAAGCCGGGTTACTACATACGATCCCGATCGAAAATCCATGAATTGATGAACCTTTGACAGTAATTTTAATACACGTAATGTCAAAATTCTACTTCAATCTTGCGATTTTAGATCGGGATCGTATATAGTAACCCGGCATAAGTCTAGAAGACATGCAAGCTCTAAATGGAAATATACTGCATTGTTGAACCCTGCAAATCCTGGGCCACAGCACGCTCACGACTGCATGCGGATTCAAACACCATAAGCTTATCACGGTTATCCTAAGATCCTTAATGTCATGAAAAAATAAACTAACAGCAAGATTACAACTGCTTTTTCTGAACAAAAATACCTCACCTAAATATATATCGGCAACGTATCTCTGCTGGAATGCCGCTGTGTTGAGTTGTAGGTTCCAATGCGGCGATCCACAACAACAGTTCCAAAAACGAGAGGCCGCCTCGACCAGATACGTCTGCTGCTCTAGAAGGAAGGAAATTAGCGATATTTGAACACACAAAGAAACATAGCAAATATTTTTTATTCGACAACCTTTTAAGACATTGCAACATTACCTGAATAGACTTGAGCACTGTGACCTCTGCCAGCCGAGGTCTAGCATGAACTGGGTAAACACATTTAAACTCATGTACAGCGCTGGAAATACCATTACCAGGAACTCGCGGTACATACGGATCTGATCTGTAAATCAAGTACTAAAGTTTACTTTTGTTCTAATCACAAATGAAGCTTTAAGATAGAAGTTCCGTTTTGAAGGAGAGATGTTGGGAATGTAGTGTCGAGTAATATATCCTATTGTTAGGTTGTTCCAGTTCTCCTTTTTTGCAGTCAATGAAAGAAACTTAGCTAGTTAGTTTGTAACTTAAATGTGTGAAATTCACTTTACTGGTTGCTCCCCATTTCTTCTGAAGGGATTACCGATATTTCTTGGGCAAGGCTCAGACTCTAGGGCCTTTACAATTGCCTGTGTAGCACGACATTCTTTGGTAGCCCAAAGACACTTATTTCATTGTTTTACGAAAAGTCATACGTAAGAGCGAGATACATATAGTAGGTAGGTACTAAGAGATTGGCTCTGATGCAATGGCAAGATGCTCACCTTCTGTGCTATAGTTAGCAGCTTGCAGCAGCTGGTAATTTGGTGAAGCAACAGCCACAGCACCGGTAGCCATATCTACTGCGATGATAGCGTTAGTCTCACATATTTCGATTAGAGTACCGTTTTCCATTTCCTGGAAATTATTAGTTTATTGGTTAGTATAGCGTTAATCGCTATTTATTTAATATTCAGAAATAGGAGAGGAATAAAATTCCGATCATTCGGCCAAGGAGCAATTTATCGTTTACAACAATTAAGTATTCAGGAACTCTTACCCCACATTCGATATCATTGGGCTGATCTCCAATGGCCATCTGCGAGAAGATCGCTACCTCCGGGCTCCGAAGTGTCGAGTGAGCTCTCTGACGTTCTAACTCCACTGTGTTGAACCATTGAAGACGGTTCCGCACACCCTTCAGGATAATAAAGCTGTCATATATGACTAAAAAATTTGGTTGGATCTGTTAGTATTTTTTTTAAATACAGTTTCACTTAGGTGAACCACATTACTAACAAGCCAAACATTCTGAATAATATTGCTTGTTCCCATTTCGGAAATATAGGGAAGTTCTTGCTGATAATGATCTCTAGGCGACGGCTTACCTTTATCTTGATTCTCTTCTTGATTTCCGCTTTGACTGACACCTGGTAAACTACATGGTAGACACACGGCAGCTGATGGTTCGGCAGCCACACCTTGTACACGCGAAGAGGCAGACACTGAGGGTTGGCGTCCATTCCGAACAACTGATGAGTCCAAAGGGGTGAAGTAAATTATCAACTACTTATCACATATTAGGCAGACATATAGAGGCTAGATATATTTGTCCTTCAAATGATCGTATTTGCGTTATCAAGAAACAAACTCGTTGCTTGCATGGTTAAAGTTACTTGACCAGTCACCAGTTAAGCCAGTTTTATTACCGAAATTGCTATACGCAGTTGATTTATGGCGTCAATAGGCTGAAAAAAATCTGGCCTCTTATCTATACAATCACGATATACCACAGTGTTATTCCATTGGCTTAATACGCATCACTCCACGTGAATCATCATAACTTCATAACATTGCATCATGCTTCGTAGATACTGGTTACCTACATAGGAGCAGACAAAAACAGTTCCATCATCTGATCTTTCCTGCATTAAGCGTCAATATTTGTTTTCTTTTCTTTAAAATATTTAGTTAAGCTTTTTGTTATTATTATCAACGTGCCTTGACGGGCAAGTTAGTCGTGGGTTTGATTCCCACTCAAGATAAACATTTGTGTCATGAAAAATTTTAGTCTATGAAGTACCTAACTGTATATTTAGAATGAAAAACTGTATATTAATGTAGTAAAACTGCAACCCGGCTTCTATAATAAAGCTCTGCTTAGTATGAAAACCTTGTGTAAAAATTGTCTAAAGACTGAACAAAGAAATTTATCGATTTTTGGTTCAGTGGCCAGCTCAAACGCACGGACTGAAGAATTACGTTAGCTGTACCTACTCTGTGACTGAAATTCCTCGTTCTAAGATTGTATCTACCTAGAAGTATTTGAAGTCCCAACTGCTGCCTACACCTTGAATGTATTTAGTGTCACCATTACCTCAAAATTAATTTTATGTGCCGTCATTTTCCAGCAGTTCTTTTCACATTTATTTGACGGGATCCAAAACTCTCCGCTGGCCTCCTTAGTAAGAAGGTAGGTTCTTTCAGCCGGGCAGTATACCAGTAAAGATACCACATCGCTTATTTCCTTGTATTGTTTAAACATACTGATAGGAATTTTGTAAATAAATAATAATTATTCTAATTCCAATCGTTGAAAGTTGACATTATTGTGTGAAGTAGAGTATTGTCAATTTGTGCATAGGGTGATCGATAGAATCACGAAACAAAGAGCTGGAATTATAGAGAAGAAAACCTTCTTGTTGAAAGGTAGTATCCCTATCTCCAAAAAGTTTTAATAAGTATCTTTTATTATGAAGCTTATGAAACAGATCACTAGATGGCGATAAGATGTATAGAATTGAATTTGAAATTCAGCATGTAGAAAACAAAGAAAGCTCGAGATGATTATATTTTACTAAATTCTTATGTAGGTATATTTTCTTTCTATAAAATTTTCGACATACTGCCAGGTATTGATCAAAATGTAGTTTATACATACTAGCCTGTATTATAGAAATGTATCGCGTGACGTAGTGATCACGCCACCTTTTCATACCGGTTGCTAGATAGTGATTGGCTGAAATAACTGACATCCCCACCCCCAAAACAAAATTGACACATTCAACATGTCTAGTGCTGCGCTATTTCGAAATCGATTCTATTAGGAATCGGTTGAACAACTGATGTAAAATTATATAAAAAAACACCGTAGATTGATCTAAAGTAACAATGAATCAAATATACAATGAAAAGAAAAAGAAATATGTTGTTCCATTTTTTATTGGATGTGTGGATAATCACACATTATTTTGTAGCTAGTAAAAATATTGAAGTTCTTTATAAATCGATTGGGTTCTGTAAACGTCAAAAAATAACATTTTAGGAGCAGCACTAAATTATTGTTCGGATTTGCTGAACGTCGAGAATCCCGCTAGTGTTTACTTCGCATTTGTTTTAAAATTTAGTGATAATTTACAAGTGTTATATTCTCAGTGGGCCACAAAGACACTAGGTGAGTATTTTTTGTATAAATTGGTAATGTTATGTTGACTACAAATACAGTGAAACTCGTGAAATACATAACCTAGAAGAAGAATTTAATTCGATGTTTCCAATAAATATTTTAATATTTTCTATTGCATTATCATGTGCTTACAGGAATATAATAGTGAAGAGTATTCTTATTGGTATATTGACTGTTAAAATATGATTTTACAGTGAACACCTATGACTTATTTTCTCGACAATTACCCTCACATGTACACGTAAAATTATTATTTTACTGTTGCGATTTTATGAATTGAAAGCACAATATTATCTGAACTCCACAGTAAATATTAATTAACTAATTTATTCTTTTCATTTACTATGTCTGCCAACTTACCTTGAGGGTAGAGGAAAGCCTTAAAATAAATAAGTTTATGATATCCATTCCTACCTACAATTTCTAAAATGATTAAGGTACTTATGAGGCATATTTTAAAATTCATTTATGTGTCTATTCTTAAATGTTTACACATCTTTATTTGCCTTTTTCCCATACTCTCACCACATTTTTTATTAAGGTAACACAACAAACAAATATTTTACTAATTGTTCTACAAAAAGGACTCATAGCATTATAGATAATGAGCTAGATTTTAAATATGATGATTCATTCTCTAATATATGAGCTACATGGTTCGGCCTCTTACTCTACTGATGATATGTAATAATTACTATAATACAATATTTGAAATCCAGGAGACGTCTCAATGTTGAGAACTTTATGTTTATTTGAGATTTTTTGTCTTAAATATATAATATGAAGATTATTTGTTTCAACCAGGTAGTCTTGTGAATAGATACCCTATCGAGTGAAAGTTGTGCACACAATTTTCATCCGAGACATACATTTGAATGCATGGACATATCAGCTTGTAATTATCTTTATTATGTAGTAGTTTTTCAGAATGACTATTGTAAATTAACAGTAGAATATAAAAAATATAGTCAGTGTCAGACCAACTTTGTTATTCACAGATTACAAAGTAGTGTTCTGATTATCTGGTTACCATTATATAAGCCCTACTTTTTTGGATCAGATTCCCATCTCTAGGCCCTGTGTTCAAACCTTATGCCTATTGTTTATTAATATCATATTTCAATTATGTCTATGTTATTAAGGTCTTTGATATCTCCCTAATATCCTAAATTTCAATGTTGACTCAATAATGCAAAAATAACTTACCTAATTCTGAACTAATTTTGCACGCACTATCACCTACGATCTTCATTCTCAGTAAAATCTATAGTCTTATTTCTGTTTTGTGAATTTATCTTCTATAATAACTTAGTCAGCTTTATTGTGAAAACTCTGGAATACTCATTAATTGATTATTTTATTGTTGTAACTTTATTATATCACTTTACATAACTACTTATTTTGTTTGGGATTTACTAAGTATATACAATTGTATGGTATTCCCCTGTTTCATTCCCAGTCCCATTTATAGTTAAGGATATTCAAATGTTTGGTTATTGCACTGAGATCATTTTAATAAATCACAATGAATCATTTTTCTGTAGAACTCAGGATAACATTTGTAGTTTTGACCTTTAAAAGTTCGTCTGAATCATAAACTGAATAGTGATGACTTAAATAAAGGAGTTACTAACTATCTGCTTCCCTAGTGCTTTACGTCATTTTACTTTATGATTACCAAAAAACACAAAACCATTTATACAGTTTAGGCCCTCGGAGGGCACTTATGAAGGTCAAATTTAAAGTTACTGAAGCTACAACCGGTTCAATTGCAAAATTTTAGCTATTATAAAAACCGGCCATGTTACATGTATGTGAGATATTCAAAAATAACTTTTAGACAAGTTGCCATTTACACATTATATAAAGTCATAAGTCATTGTTTTTTAGCTCACATAAGTGGCATGGTGGCACATAAGAGCTTCACTAGATAGCACATGCAATGGGCAGTATTTTTTGTGCTTTGTTGGCCCATTTCCAACTTAGTTTTAACCTAATAATAATTATAGTAAACTCTACTTCTCTTTGTACAAACATTTTGATAAAACTTTTTTATTGTTGTTAGAAAGTATGAATGGATTCTGTGAAAGGTGATATGTGTAAGAAAGAAGTGATGCTGCAATGACGGCTGATAGGAAGAAATTAAAGATCTCTCTTTGTTGACTTGTTGTACCAACCCCACTTATACGCGACAAGGTTATTGGAAGACGAGTCCTTTTTATTTTCATTTCTCACGTAACCTTTCCCTTTTCTTTTATCTATATTAAAAGAGGAGAGCAGACTTTGTAAACATGTTTATATGTAAAGGGTATCTCTGGAACCACTGCAGGTATTTGCATAATTTTTTCACTATTCGAAAGGTACGGTTTCCAAATGGACATAGGCTATTTTATAATACATTAAATCCCTCGGGAACGGGACAAAACCACGGTACGTAAGATAACTACACTATAGAAATGTACATTGTAGTTTAACCTAAATACGAGCAAATAGAACCGGTTATTTTCTAGTTCTCTATTAAAAGGTAGACGGTGAATTATGACTGCATTCTTCTGTAAAATGATACCTTGATCAATTATTTAATATGCGATATATATGTCTCCTCACGGATTTGCTTCATAAAAATGATTACTCCAGCTTCCATGTCGTAAAACTAACATTTACTACCTCCTAAAAGTCTGCGAAATGTTCTTGCGGGTGCCGCCGGTATTAAAGTCCTTTAAATGGCGCGCAAGATAAGTTCGTAGACAGATTCTCAATATTTGAGATAAGAAGTAATTTTAGATATTTCGTATATACCTAGTTAATTAATAGGTAAGTATTTACGTAATTTTAAACTTGTTTTTATTCGTTTCTGTCGTAATTTTGTATAGTATGACCCATACATACATATTCTTTTGTACATTGGCCGTTTGGCATAGTGGTTACATGACTACCAAGCCACAGGTCGTCGGTTTGATTTCCACTCAGGACAAACGTTGTGTGCGTGAACGTCTTTGTCTGAATGTATTTATTATAAGAGGTGTAATATAAATACTATAATAATATATAGACATAAACCTTATGTAAGAAATACTGTAATTGATGGTAAAAACCGCATTAAAATCTATTGCGTAGTTTACACGATATGAACACTAACAGTCCGACATAAATTGTGACCTTTTATACTATACAGAGATAATTGCTACACTACGCTCTGCCTAGCTTGAGATGGCCGTGTAAAAAGAATGTCCCTGGATATTTATTATTATTAGGTAGGTACTTGTTTGTGTATGAAGTAATATTTTTTTACTACCTATAATATTTTATTAAACACTTCAACAAACAAAAACAATTTTAATAGGTACTTATCCTAAATACATTGAAGTTGTAGTTTTTACTACAATTGATCATAAAATATATATTGTTTGGTAACAATATTTAATAAGCGTTACTGCGACATGATTCTTTCATTATATTTTTGTATAGTATTTACCTACAACTATTCCCTTACGGATAAATAAAGGGAATCCCTTTGATGGATATTCCTGTAAGCATCCTTCATTGTTTGTTTATTTGTGTGCGTGAATATATCTGTTTATTCTGTGTCTGGATATATATATATATATGTATATATAACTACAAGCTGTTTGTCCTGCGATCCCGGGGTAAAAAGTAGCCCGTCCATAGGCTATGTGTTTGTTAAATTTGAGCAAGAACAGTTCAGCCGTGAAAGCGTAACTTTAAAAAGTCACTTAATATTACTAGCCGTCTCCCGCGGTTTTACCCTCGTTCCCGAAGGATGTTTCGTTTTCCCGGGATAAGAATCCTAAGTGACAAACCAGGCTATAAACTATCAATGTGCCAATTCATTTTTATTCAGTTTCATCCGTTTTATAAATTTTTGCGTGAATTTAGTAGGAGATAGATAGAGAAGTAAGATATCAGTCGTTTCTTGGATACACAGTACAAGTTTTTTTTTTTTTTTTTTATACTACTAAGGCAGCAAACAAGCTGACGGCCCGTCTGATGGTAAACGGTCACCGCAGCCTATGGACGCTTGCAACACCGTGGGTATCACTCGCGCGTTGCCGACACTGCAAAATTCTCTTCACACCCTTCTTGAAGAACCCCATGCTGTACTCCCTTGGGAAAACCTCGGCAGGGAGCTCATTCCACAGCCTAAGCGTGCGCGGCAGAAAGCTCCTTTGGAATCGCACCGTGCGAGACCAGTTTGGCTCCAATGTGTGAGGATGAACTCCCCGTCTGTGGCGAGAGGTGCGATGGTAAAAAGTAGCCGTGGGCATCAAATCAAACAATTCCTCAGAACACAGTCCGTTGTACAAGCGGTAAAAGACACATAAGGCGGACATGTCTCTCCTTAGAGTTAGGGCCTCTAAACCGCTTGTGAGCTCGGGATCGTTGACAATTCTGACGGCACGCTTTTGAACCGAGTCAAAAGGCCCAAGCTGGCATCCAGGTGCCCCCGCCCATAGATGACAGCAGTACTCCATATGGGGCCGGACTTGCGACTTATATAGTTGCAGTCTTTGCCCCGATGTGAAGTACCGCTTGGCTCTGTTGAGCACACCTAGCTTTTTAGATGCCAGCTTAACCTTGTCTTCCAAGTGACTACGGAACTGAACGTTCTTCTTGGTTTGGGATAACCCAAACCATGTATATAAAATAATACATATTTACTAACGACGTAGCCTGGTCAGTTGATGACTATTACAAAATAGGTCATGAGATCGATTCTCATGTAAAAAACAGTTGTGCATACATCTGTTTTATTTCCTTTGTGTTTCGAAGTAAAATTTTATTATGTATTTAAAAGAGTATATGTATTGTATATGTTATCTGGTTACATAGTACAAGGTCTACTTAGTTAAGGATCAAATGGGCGTGTGTTATGAAAGTCCCAGGTACTTTAGCTTATATTTACAGCTACCGTCCCGCGGTTTTGGTTATGTATCTCGAAGTGAAATGAAAATATTTTATTCAAATAGGCCTTTACGATGTAAGTACTTATGGATAGTCTGACTCGGAAATAGAACGGTTTATATCAGTTAAAGAATTATTTTTTTATAACTAGCTGTCCTCCGCGGTTTTACCCGCGTTCCCGAGTAGAGTTCCTCTTGAATCAAACCGCATCAAAATCCGTAGTTGAAAAGGTCAAAGCGTACAAACGGCGGAAGCGACTTTCTTTTACATGAAATTTCTACAGACCATCAGCAACATATACGCAAACTTATAAATTCGCGGTCTCATCATAGTATTAGTTCAGAAGTTAAGATACGTAGGTCCCTTTTAATTTAATTCCACTAGGGTAACCCTCTTTTACCAGAGATTCTCTCAACCTCTCAATTACTCATAAAGTGAACAAACCATCACTTTCCCTTCAACAATCAGTTCTACGTGGCTACTTCCAAGTGAATGCTTTCCTCGATTCTGCCAATATTATTGAGTTAGTGCCTGCCCTCGATCCCACTTTGTTACGGTCCAATTACTGTACGATACTTGATAATGCAGTTGCTTCAACTATATACGGACTGAAACATAAAAATCTAAAAGTGTGCAGTTCACATTTAGTAGAAGCAAAACCTTCATAAAACTATGTCTACTTTTCTCTCGCAGGCTTAATCTTTTATGTGTGTGTCTCTTTTATTTATTAGCTTCGCCTGTTTGTATTTATGCAACGGAATCTTAAAACGTGATTTTTACTCCATACAAAACGTCGGATTAATTTGAAACTTTGCACACTTATCAAAGACCGATAACAATGCAATAATTTAAATGGTTTGTCCCATTTATTTTATTTGTGTCGCTTTTATTTCATCGTGTTTCAAATCACAAAGGTTTCAATTCAAAAAATGCCGTGTAGTTTTTTCTTTTGGGCACTGACTTAGTGGTTTATGTATTAGTCTCAGAGGCTTTTACATCCTTAAGTTTACTTTTACATCTTTACGCGTACTTTTACATCCTTACGCTCCTCAAGGTACATCCTTACGCGTGCTTTCAGAGGTCGATCAACCGAATCGATGAGTTAGGTACAAATCATTAAAATGTAATTTATTCTTAATTTATCTGGCACTAATGTAAGGTATTGATGACCTAGAATAGTTATGTTATCTTACTTAGATATTTAATGGTATAGCTCTACATGTGCGGGTAAGATTTACAAATCCTTTATGATTCACGTTTCAAGCTATTGTTTGCTTACTGCGACGAAATGTTTTTTTTATTCGTCATGTCTGTATAAGAATTTAACATTATTTTCTCATTTTACTTTTTAACATAAGTAAATAAGTTTTTTTTAGGATTCCGTTCTGTCACGATTGGCAATCCATACTTCTATGTACTCCTACTAATATTATAAATGCGAAAGTTTGTGAAGATGTGTCTATGTTTGTTCCTCCTTCACGCAAAAAGTATCACATGGATTTGGACGAAACTTGCCACGTATATAGTTTATAACATGGATTAACACATGGGATACTTTTTATCCCGGGATAATCTATTTAATATCCCCCGGGAACGCGTGTGAAACCGCAGTGGACAGCTAGATAGATAAATATTCAAAGTGTCTGAACCGAAGCTACAGTCATGAGCATAAATATGTAACCACGGAGAGCTCAGCAATAATATCTGATTTCATGATTCATTCATTAATTTAAATTCCTTTATTTGTAGACGGCTCAACTATTACAACAACTCTGTCGCTGTAAGTAGTAACAATGCTTGAATTATGTGAAGGGTATCCATTATTACCTACGTCCGAACTGTCCATAAATTTTAACGCGTGTAAAACCACGGCTCGGAATCTAGTTTAAATAACACAATTTACGTGACGTAAACAATCTTATACAAAATGTTTTTCTTGCCGAATTTTTAAATTTAAAACTCATGCGTAATGCATTATAAAGACCTATGTCTCCAAAACCATACGTGCTAATCAGCTCACGTGGCCGGAAGTTACGTTTTTCGTCGAGCCCTTTATGTTGGATGGAAGGGCGAAGTCCATGCGTGCGTCACTTGAGGCTATCTCCACAACCACGGCGACCCACTTGAGAGAGATAAACTGGCGAGACGCGTCGATAGGGACGGCTGAAACTCGTTTATTTACAAGTATAAATAGGACAGCGGTGTAAAGTACACGTTACAATGTTACATTCATGATCCTTTCATGTTATTTATTCTATTAATACTATAAATGCGAAAGTTTGTAAGGATGGATTAATGGATGTTTCGCGCAAAAAATACTAATCGGATTTGGATGAAAGCTCCCACGTTGTTAGAGCATACCCTAGAATAGTATACACGCTACCTATTGTCACGGTAAAATGTTAATTCCTCGGGAACACAGTTGGAACCGCGGGGGACAGCTAGTAAAATACCGAAATAAATCCGAAAGTTGAAATTACTCTTGTGCAAAAACGAATTTGTATGAAACACGGCAAAGAAGAATTTTATAACCTGAATCAACACAAGATACTTTTATCCGGATAAAATGGAATATAGCTCAGGAACGGAAGTGAATCCGCGGGGGATAACTAGTAGTAATGTCTTAATAGGGAAGTTCGCGGTTTATTTCTCTTGTAAAGATTTGAAATCGCCTCTGTGGTCGAGTAGTACGAAGCTCGGATACCTTACGGTCCTGGGTTCGAATCTACTTATAATGTCATTTATGGAATGTGGTTTTAATTACTGAGATCTCTTCGATCTTTGGCGATAATGAGCATAAACATTATGTTAAGACTTGTTTCTGAAACATAGCATTAGTATTTATATAAGAATAATTATTTTTTGGTATTCTGTTTTTTTTTGTTTGTATTTACCTTGTTCAATATAAGTATTATTTTAGCGTGCGGCAGGATTATTATCTCCTACTTACTGTATGTAATTTTAGACGTATCTCTGCTAACAATTTAACCAATCTTCGTTTTCCTGTGACAATCTGTATGATTACTGTAAATGAACAGTTTGCTAGTTGCTGTGATTACGCCTTGCCTATATTGTTTTATGACATAATAATATCCTTTTATACGTAAATAGCTGTCTCCGGCATGCGTTGCCATTTACGTCTTATTTATTTTTAGGGTTCCGTATTAAGAGTCCAGTGTTACTTCGTCCGCCTGTCTGTCTGCGGGCTGTATCTCATAAACCTTAATAAGTAGACTGTTGGAATTTTCACATAGTGTATACTGATATAGTCGCTAAAGTAAGAATAATAAAATCTTAAAGAAATTCAAAATTAAAGGAGGTCGTCATACAAGAAACTTATTACCTTCGGCGTTTTGTTCAATATTAAATTAGTAAGAAGGCCTTTGAAATTACTGGCAATGAGACTTAACAACTTCACGTTTCAGGAATGACAACACATTGGCGACACCCAGCCAGAAAAACCAAACATAATAAAAGTTTTTAAAAATATATCTCGGATCCGATCTCAAAGGCAGACTCCGTTATCATGTAAACTTGTCACCCCTGTTTATCATAACGGCTAGACGGCCCTCCGTCCCTATCCGTCCGATAAGTGACCTTCCACTCCTGATAACAGGGTACAGAGTTCAACACTGACACTTGTATGACAAGTGGACAAATAAATCTATTACTTAATTGCTTTTGGGTTAATCGTACGATATGCGCAGCTTGGACATAATTTTGTTTCGTATTGATGAATTGGGTTACTTTAATTTAATAATTAGATTGTCTCTGTGCTATATAATAGACAGTTAGTCTACTTCTCCGTCCAAATCTGTTATTTGCTATATTAGCTTTGGTGGGATGTCGTCGGTTTGAAAAAGATAAACTTAATATCATTTTTGTAGGCAAGTGTCCTCCCTACAAACTGAACCGTTGTTTTTGCAAACGTATTAAACTTACAAGACAAACTTATAAAATGCACATGGATACTACGGAACCCTATACTGCGTGTGGCCCGACACTCACTTGGCCAGTTTTTATCTGATATCCCTCTTACCTAATATCATGCTCGTATTGCCTTTCATTGAAAATGTTTGGGTCAGTGGTTGTACAGTAACAGTTTTGTAGAACACTTCGTTTGTTTACATGCTCATGAATAATTCTAAACACAGTGTTATTTCTAGATAGTGAATTTAGCTTAGATGTTTTAAAATGCAGTGTCCGTTTCGTCGCTTAATAGTGTTGCATTATTTAATGTCAATTTCAGTGCAATAATTATAACATGTATTGTGTGTAAAATGCGTTTATTACGTATTATTATTATTATTCTAGTGCCTTTTCAATGGAGGAGTCTTATACCTCGCTCCTTTATAACTTTACATCTCTATTGGGCCTAATCAAGTTTTTAGTATCTGCTGTTTCAATAGGTACCTACTACTGCATTTGTAAATCTGGGCCCTTTCAAAATTGACTAATTTAATCCCTCCCTTTGTTTCTTGGTTATTGGTCATACAATGTATAACTATTACACAATAATTGTCCTCCGCGGTTTCACTATCGTTCACGTGTGATGTTACGTTTTTCCGGGATAAGAAGCTGTAGCGTGAAAGAGTAACAAACAGCCATCCATTGTCACAAACTTTCGCAATTATAGTATTAGTAGGATAGGGTGAGAATTGTGATGTTACAGCACAGTTGACCCGCATATAAGTGAGCGCGTGTAGTTATTCCCGCCTCCTGGCCGGGTACCGACTGACGTCCCGGTCGCTAGTCGGACTTCGCCCCCAGTATCGGCCATTATCCCATCAGGGCGGTCTACGCGAGCGTCACTTTCCGGCCCGTGTCTTCCGTTGTACTCGTGTCCCCAAAAATATGCAGTTGGGAGGACACTCACGAGGATATCACCTAATCCATGTAACCTAAACCCGCGCTTAAGCCACGCTACTCCGTGGCTTATGTAGTCCATCTTTACAACCGTGACTTAAATGTGAGTTACGATACCTGCAATGTATTATATACTGAATGCTGTACGATAAATTTGGGGTAGCAGTTTTAAAGAGTGGAATCAGTTGTCATAAAATCACTAACCTATAACGGCTGTTTATAACCAGACTAGCATTCGTCTCGCGGATTCCTCTGAGTTTCCTTGGGATCCTTTATTTTCCCGGGATTCAAATATTGACTAAATCACTCGGGAATAATGTTGATTTCGATCACTGAAAGCATTTTTGAAATCGTATGACTAGTGCCCGAGATTACCATCTACATCCAAACCTCACCTCTTTATAATTAGTGTAGTGACATTCATACTCACCTTTGCTTCTAATTAATATGTATTATTCACAAAATGAAACAAAGCAAATAATAAAATGATTTTATCATCTCGTTTAAAGAGTCGTTTACCTGTCGCGTGTTGACTATATATAAATATGTCTGTATCATGTCTCCCTGTTGTTTGACATCCTTGTACGGTGTATTTTGTTGACGTCTTATCTTCAAGTTCGGCTCTTTGTTCGCGACACCACACGGTGATTCATGAACAATATACCTGTCAATACATCAGTTATTAGCTGACAAAGCGTGAGAATATGTTGTTCATTAGTTAGAATTTATTTTTGTGGGATGGTTTCAGGATAAATGGTCCGGAAAGTTAAATAAGGTTGTATGGGTTATTACCAACGTTGATGATATTTTTGTGGCTATCAATACGTGAGCTGCGTATTGATAGTAATTTTAACCTAAGTACACTAATTATATAGAGGTAAGGTTTATTTGTTTTTCTTTTTGGGGGTGATCTCTGGAGCTTCTGAAAATTATCTGCACTGTTGCCAAATTATAACTTATTATTTAAAAAAAACGTAAGGATTTGTATAAATATTTGATCTGTAAGGGCTGATTGGATTTGGATGCAATTTGGCACGCAGTAAAATATTCCTCGGTTAACAAAGGAGTTAGTATTAGCCCGAGAAAACATTCGTTCCCTCGGGAACGCGGTAAACCCCCAAGGATTTTAATAAGGTGGCTATCATGGGTACCCTACTGCAAGTCGTGATAGTGTAAGAATTTAAATCATTTTGCATCACGTTTAGTCCATTGTCTCACGTGTGTAGGAGTACTTATAAAGGAGACAACAAATAACGTTGTCATATTATATCCGTTGTTCGTTGTGACTCTTATCAGAAGGATTTAGTGATTACTTTAGCATGGCAACTGGAGTAAGAACAAAGCAGGATGCCAAGATTGTTCGCATGGAATTATTCTATTCGCAGATGTCGACTTTGGACTCCACTTACAATTTGCTTCATAAATTCTCATTAGAAAGCTTGATACTGTATCGTGTTTGATACTTTGTCTGGCTTTAGATAAGTAAGGGTCTGTTACAAGTAAGTTATCTGAACTTAGAATGAATATGTCTGTTTTGTTGCTTGTTTCGCAAAAACTTTTTTTCTCTGTTTTTATATCAAGAAGGCCGACGATAGTAAATAAGGTAATAGTAAGTAAGCGCGATCTATGGAGATTTGCAACACGTGCGTTATCAACCCTGAGACGTGAGGTTGTTAAGTCTCATGTGCCTGTAATTTCATCGGCCCCCTTACCTTTCTAACCGAAACACAGTATAGTCATGGCGGAAATGGGTAAAGTAGTACTTCCATACTTACGTACTATACTACTCTAACATCAGGGAGCAACAGAGTTTAGTCACAGATGCCCCTGGTGTTGCAAATGTCCATTGGGGGGTGACATCTTACTATCAGGTGTACCCTTTGCCTTTTTGTCGGCCAATGTGGAATTAAAAAAAAGTAATAACTAAATAAATAAAAATCTTTAGCTTTAAATCTAGGTCTTTCCTAGGTTCAGCCCCGCGGTTTCGTCTGCTTTCCCAAGGAATGTTATGATTCCCCAGGATATAAAGTACCCGGGACATAATCTATCTGTGAGTAAATTTTCATTCATTTCCGATCACCCGATACGGACCTGAATAGTAACAAACAAACGCACACAAACTTTCGTTTACAATTATTAGTAAGATTGTAAATAACGCATCCAATTTTATAATTTATATTGGACACAAACAGAAACTTGAATTTTATTTACTTTTAAAGATTATTTAATAATAAACACCGACAGATAGTCAAATACCGACGGCCCCAGGAGGTCTTTTTAAAAAACACAATTAGAATTTGTAATACGTGAAGTTTATTCGACCGATTGCTTAAGACTAACTTATTCTAACATAATAAATTCAATCATGGTTGAAGACCACCTAGAAAGAATGCATGCATGAATAACATCCGTTCTTATCACTGCTGAGTAGTGCTGACTATGTGTGAACGGTTAGAGTTCCAGGATGGGTATCTTGTCGCATGACTTCTCCCTCCTGAGATTCGAAATTATCCGAGGGATTCGGAGAATTTCGGAAATTACATTTATATCCAATTTTCTTAAGCCTAATATAGAGAATAACTAATAGCGATGCTACCATAATCATATATAATGCTATCGTCCAGATGCTTACACTATAAACTCTGATTTCACTGATTTCACTTTCATTTTCATCGACACTTTTAACTGATTTCACTAATAAACGCATGTTTTCCAAATTCATATCTTCTAGCTTTACTGGTTTACTTTCTTGAATCTTTAACTTATTAATGTGTGGAAGATTAACTATTGGTAGCCTGGAATATTTCAGTTCCGCTACCTGATGTGCTCGTAACTTTAATGAGAATTTATCTATTTTAACTTCACATACATCTTCGAGTGTGACTATATATGTTCCTTGTATATGTTTCTGGATAACTTCATTTTCGCAAATTCTTTGCATGAGTATATTTTCTTTGGTATATACAATCCATCGATTAAGCTGGATGTGTTGCACTAGAACGTTCTCTAATATAACTGGAATTAGAGTACATGCAGTTAAGTTTTTATCATACTTCATTAAGTCGGAAATACACTGGTCTTCAATGAATTGGGTGTTAGCATCTTCGAAACAGATGAAACTGGAAACTGCGATCAGCTGGCACGGCTGGGCGAGTGGCTTGGAGGTCAATCCTTTCATTATTAGGTAAGGATATTTGGGTAGGATGATGTAAGTTTCAAGATCACGGAATACAGGGACAGGGTACAATTTATAATACATGTAGGTCTTTTTACCAATAAGTGGAATTTCTAATAAAAATGTTAACTGATTTCCTTTACAGAATGCTTTTATGCTAATAGTTTGTTCAATTTTAACAAGATTTTCTTGATTTGCTGGGAAAGCTAATCTCTCTGTTTTTTCAATGTTTTTAAGTATAATTAACAAGTCATCGGAATCAATAATTGACTGGTGTAAAGTCTTAAGTTTACAGAAAGCTATGGCAGTTTCTACTTCATTCAATTTAGTAGAAATGCTTTGAAAATTATGTAAAATTAGTGAGTAAACATTAGTAACTACAAAATCATTATGCTCTTTTTCTTTTAATGTATCCAAATCATTCTGAATACCCTTTAGTTTCTTATCGAGTTGAATTATATTATTATGAATGGATTGTGTAATGTTACTAAAGTTTTCAACAATTTCGGCGACCAGAGTTATCTTTTGATTAAAGATGCTTTGCTTAGATTTTATATTTTCGACAATTCGATCATACCTTTTAGCATCCTCATGGTCTAGATTTCCCGTAATGATCTTGATCATGCTACCTAGCGGATTCAGAATACCGCGCTTAACTCTATAACTAGGAACTAGTTGCTTATACTTATTTATAGTAGAGTTCATAATATACTCTACTTGAATCCTTAAGTTAAGAAACATTATATTAATATATGTCTGATTAAAGTTTACGTCTATTAGACTATTTAAATCAGAAAACCTTGCTATGTTCAAATTTAAATCTTCAGATAATGTATTCAAGTCAAGTATTCTAATAATAGTCCATTTTTCATTGCTTGTCACAGCGGTTCCTTCCTTTAAAGGTAAGATTCCTGGAATACCCTCAAGTGACTGCAGTTGAAGGGCCTGGAGTAGGGTCACTGCCATCAGGACCAACACGACGGTCCGGACGCGTCTGTGGAGGACGTTTTATGTCTTTAATTGGGACTCTAACTATGCGATTACCTTTGACCACCCTCACAATATTTTTATCTATTTCTCCTGTTACTATAGCCTTATCATACCTGGGTTTATCCTTACTTCGCCTAACGTTCGTTCCTTTATAGAAAACAACGTCATCTTTGTCTACATCAAATTCTACTTCACCACCCTTTTTATTCCTAGTTTGCTCTTTAATTTGTAACATTTTATCTGATAAATTTTTATATAGAAATTTTGTACGTTTTTTATGGTCACGCGTTAATACCTGCATATATTCTTTATCTATATTGACATTAAATGTACTTTTAGATTCTGTGTGGCCAAAAACTACTTCAAAGGGTGTAAGCCCGGTTACAGAGTGAATAGTATGGTTATAGGCCATAATGGCATACGTCATTACGGTTGAAGCATCTGTAAATTTTTGTTCATATTTAGCTAGCCTATATATTTCTATTATTGTAGAATGAAATCTCTCAACTAAGCCCATCGAGTTTGGGTTATTAGGTGTTCCTAAATGTAAATGTATCTTATAAAAGTCTAAAAGTTCTCTTATTAAAAAGTTATTGAATTCTGATCCTGAATCTGAACTTATTTTTGTGGGTGTTCCATAGAAGGAAAAATATTTAATTAGGGCCCTTACTACCTCCGGTGCTGATTGGTTTGGTATTTCAAATGCCTGTCCTAGTTTGCTAAACGCATCAATAATTGTAAGAAAAGACTTTCCTTCTATTTTAAATACGTCGATAAATAACTCCTCAAACGGCTTATTCTGAGTTTGTGTCAATTGTAAAGTTGGCTTAAGAGGTTTTCTGTCATATTTCATCTTTCTACAAGCTTCGCATGTATTAATAACTGCTGCTACCGTTATATCCATATTACTCCAAAAGTAGTTACGTTTTAAATGTGACACTGTTTCTTTAATACCACGATGACAACTCTTACCAACATGATATTTTAAGATTATTTGCCGTTGTTCGTCTTCATTTTCCACATACACTACCCTTTCAGTACACTCCAGAATTTTTACAGATCCTTGTTTGAATAGTTTTATTACTGCTTCTGTAAATTCGACTCTATGTTGTGGCTCTTCGAAATATATAAAATACTTGATTTTATCTCTAATGTATCTTTTAAGAAAACTAATTATTAAATCAGATCTGCCTAGAGGCATGTGTACTTCCAAAATCTTTTGCTTTTTGTTTGAAATATCTTTAATTCCTATTTCATGCCTAAACCACGTGTGCACTAATATTTGATTAGGCTTTGTATCAATAGCTTCGTTCAATATAGGGATACCAATAGATTCTGTATCACGCGCTGAATGCACTGTTTCGGAACCTATTCTAGTATCCGTTTCTGAGGCTGTAATCGTACCACTAGAAGGCGCTAATATGGAATACGGTGAATTTGGTTTGTGTTTATCTAGGTTAATCGTTTTCGAATTCGAATCTGATGATGCCGTTAGGGTTCTTTCGGAATCTGAATTAACTAATGCAGGGTTTGCGGTTCCCGATATTGCTTTCCTATTTTTATTTACCATATCTGATATTTCATTCATCACGCTTTTACAGTAGTTTTGTAATTCTACCTCATTATCATCGATGTTAACTTGCATTGATAAACTATCCTCACTGTCACTTCCTAATGCGTTAATTCTTATTCTTGAAAGCGCGTCCGCATTTGTATTTTGACTACCGTTTTTATAGATTACGTCGTAACTATATTCGGCAAGTCTTAAACGCCACCGAGTAATTTTACTACTTGGTTCCTCAAATGAATTTAACCAAGATAACGGCCTATGGTCGGTGTATATGGTGAACTTTTTACCATAGAGATATGGACGAAAATGTTTAACAGCCCATATGATAGCTAGTGCTTCTTTTTCTATAGTGCTGTACCTAGTTTCAGCGTCGTTTAGTGTTCGTGAAGCGAACGCTACTGGTCGATCACTACCTACTGTACCTTGAGATAATACAGATCCTATAGCGAAATCTGAGGCATCTGTTGTTAAGATAAATGGTTTCTCAAAATCAGGAAACTGGAGTAGAGGTGCATTTGTTAATAATTCTTTGCACTTTTCAAATGCTTCTACATATTCTCTACTAATAATAACCTTATGGTTCTTTTTAAGGCAAACTGTCAGAGGTCTTGTCAGTTTCGCAAAGTCTTTTATAAATTTCCTGTAATAGCCTATCAATCCTAAGAAACTTTTGATGTCAGTTTGAGTTCTTGGAAGTGGGAATTTTAGTACTGCTTCAATCTTGTCATTGTTAGGTTTCAGTCCGTCCTTTGTTATTGAGTGACCCAAGTACAGAACTTCTTTACGAATAAATTCTGACTTATCTAGTTGTATTTTTAGGTTAGTGTCTCTAAGTCGGTCAAAGATTTTACGCAATTTATCTATGTGTTCCTGCAGACTAGATGAGAATATGATAATGTCATCTAGATACACTAGGCAGTGCATTCCCTGAAGCCCACGTAGAATATTGTCCATTGCCCTTTGAAAAGTAGCAGGTGCTGTCTTTAGACCGAAGGGCATGCGCAAAAATTCGAAATGCCCTGCTTGGGAACTAAATGCAGTTTTTTGTCGGTCTTTCTTTTCTATTTCTAGTTGGTGATAACCACTAGCCAAATCTAATGTGGTAAAATAATTGGACTTTCCTAATTTGTCAAATAAATCGGCTATATTCGGTAGTGGATATTTATCGTCAGTGGTCATCTCGTTCAATCGTCTATAATCAATTACCATTCTGTATTTCTTTTCTCCCGAAGCATCAAGCTTTTTAGGCACAAGATGGACGGGGGAATTCCACGGAGAGAATGATTCTTGGATAACATTGTCCTTTAGTAATTTGTCAACTTGCCTATTTATTTCGTCATTAACTGTCTGTGGTTGTCGGTACGGTCGGATGTAGACTGGATCGTCACTATTAGTTCTAATTTCATGCTTAACCTTATTGGTAAAAGTCAGAGGTAATTTGTCACAATAAAAGATGTCTCTGTATTCATAACACAGATCTTTAATTGCTTTCCTTTCTTCATTATTTGTATGGTTGAGTCTCAGTTTTTCTAGATTTTCTGTCAAAAGGTCGTCTATGTCTAAATCATTACCAGCTATATTATTAACTGTACACAACTCGGGTTCGTATTGAACTACATTCATTAGATGGTTAATTTTTAATGTAACTGGTACCACGGATGTATTTTGAATAACTGTGTACGCTTGCCCATTTACACAATTAACTAACGCAGATGGCATTCTGATTCCATTGGCAAACTCTCTGAATTCTAATATACCTGTCCCGTTATGTAAATCTGTCGGAATTCTTACACGCGTTTCCGATCGCGGATCTAATCTAATATTAATTTGAGGATTATATATGAAAGGAATTTCGGTATCACGGGTTCGTAGGACTTGATGTTTCATATCTATGTTCGCGTCAAGTTGCGCAAGAAGATCGGAACCTATCAATCCATCATAATCTGAGTCTACAGTGTATACGTAGAAAGTGTGGGCGTCTACACTTCCGAATGATTCTGGGAGTGGAATGTGAATTGCTTCGTTATGCGAACTTCTCCCATGAGTACTTATTACTTCGAATGGTACTGCAAATATATATTGTTTGAAGAACTGGTTTGTTTTCTCAGGACTAATGAATGATCGTGAGCTGCCAGTATCTATCATTAATTTTGAATCTATCTCGGGTAAATAAATATATGGTAGTTTAGCGAAATTGTCATAATTTAAATTCAATATTTCGGGGGAATTGTTTCCGAGGCAAGTTTGTAAAAATTTTCGTCATTCACTGCCTCTGGGTCATAGTATGTCTCCGTCAGGGCCATTCCATTCAAATGTTCGTCGTAATTAAAATCGTAATTATAATTTACGTCATTCCCTATGTCATTGCCTACGTCATTCCCTACGTCATAACATTCGTTATTGTTTTCAGGAATAACTTCAATTTCGTTATGGAATGCTTGATTATGCCGTGGCGCCGGCAATGCCGTCCGCATTGTAACGTCTGTGCTAACTGGTAATTGTTGCCCTGCAATTCCAAATTTGAATTGGTTCGCAGGTGATTGATTAAACGACTGCCTAAATTGATTTGGGGCTTGAATGAAATTTGGTCTGTATCCCTGATGTGCATTACCGAAATTTGGTTTATATCCTTGAGGTGTATTACCAAAATTTGGTCTATAACCTTGAGGTGCACCGAATTTTTGTCCTTGGTTAGGTATACCGAACTTGAAGTTTTGTTGCTGAGTCTGTGGCCTAAAGCCAGTATGAGGTACTCCAAATTTAAATTGTGGTGCTTGGTAATTTCCATAATTGAAATGAGAATTACTTGGTCTTACCTGATTTGGAACGCCAAATCTAGGACTTGCTTGGAATGGTGAATTTACATTGGTTGTAAAATATGGCTTCAAACCAAATTTTTCAACAAAAGGATTATGAGAGGGCGATGGCTGTGCCTTGTTCATACCTGTACGTAGCATTTTATTCCGGGAATTATACTGAAATTGGAAGTTTACTTCTTCCAGTACAATACTAAGAGCTTCTTCTAAAGTTTTGCTACCCTTAAGTCTTACTATACGTATTAGATCTTCTGGAAGATTATACAGAAAAACGTTCAAAGATAAATTGTCATAGATAATAATTTTGCTCCGCCTAATATTCAAATCTATTTCCATGTTAACTTTAGCTATAAGAGTACTTTTTACTTGCTGGATTCGATTACAGAAATCTAGATAGGATTCATTCTGATTCATTTTTAAAGTTTCTAATTCTATAGCTATACACTCTTCAGACCTCGGATCTCCGAAATGTTGTATGAGGACAGATTTTAACTCGGTCCAAGATTCGATGTCTTGTCTTTCACTTAGAAGCTGTGCAGCTTTACCGGTCAACTTACTAGACACTACATGATAGACATATAAATCTTGCGCCGGGTTTGATTCATGCTTATAACATTTAATGACATATTCACATTTTTTAATAAAGAAGTTCAGAAGTTTTTCATTACCGTCAAATGCGGGTATGACTGAGGACATTTCCTTAGGGATAGCGACAATCTTAGCTTCAGCCATTGTGAAAATTTTATTTTATTTTCAGTTGTAAAAATATGATTCTATAAAATGTAAGTTATGTAAATATACCCAAATTTCACGATTGAAATATTCTTAATTATAATAATTTCTACAATAGAAAGCCTTACTGTTATACTTATATATATCTACGTACTATCGAAATATAATCACCGATGTCTAGTGCAATTATACCGAAATCAGTTAACAATTAAACTAGGTAAAGTTCGACCTAAGATAATATTAAACAGATTTTATGTGGAAATGGTATGGTGGAAACAGGGAATAATGAATTTGGATTACTCACAAGCCACACATTTTTTCCGTTGAGTCAGCAATGGCGCCTTTGTCCTGGATCACGGGCCGCTCCGGGAGACAAATTTGTTTGGTTCGTAAGGATACCCAAATACTTGCTGTACTATTTCGCGACAAAACCGATTTTGGGGATTTGAATATAGCGTAAGCACGGCAGTAGGATTAAAGGGTATCCTACCGGCTGCGCCAGTCAAATACCGACGGCCCCAGGAGGTCTTTTTAAAAAACACAATTAGAATTTGTAATACGTGAAGTTTATTCGACCGATTGCTTAAGACTAACTTATTCTAACATAATAAATTCAATCATGGTTGAAGACCACCTAGAAAGAATGCATGCATGAATAACATCCGTTCTTATCACTGCTGAGTAGTGCTGACTATGTGTGAACGGTTAGAGTTCCAGGATGGGTATCTTGTCGCATGACTAGGTTTTTGCTGTTTCGCTTTTCGTTTATTATTTGTAGATTTTATTAATTTTTTGTGATTCTCTTTAAAATTGCAATCATATTGGTGGCTGTCTCTTAGTCATTTTATATACAGGCTGTTTTGAAGGTTCTTTTCATTATTTTAGGGTTGCTACCTTAATTAATGTTGTTCGTATTTATCATTATTTCCCTGTAAGTAATGCCAAGTAAGTAATTTCAAATTAGCCTGTAGGTTGGGCTTTAAACACGGAGTGGTCACATTACAGCCCTAGAAAAATGTTACATCCCTCGCAAACGCAAATAAAACCGCGGGGGGTACCTAGTAGATAATTTTAAATACTAGATTTAGGGCATAAATATATTGTTTAATATTAAATGCCGTAGAAATTTACAGAATACTACTTTCAAAGATCCAGGTCGCATTTTGACAGTATTTTTAACTAAGTGGTACCAAAGAATTACCTTTTTATTTCTTCTACGTTATTTAATTAAGCTCTCTGCAAAAGCTTCCAGTTATTTATTTCCTCACCTAAACACTAAGACCTTCCTGAATTACCTAAAAAAGTCGTACATTATTTTGTCGGCCAGCGCGACTTGAATTTATAATATTCATAAGGAAAATGAATTCGGGCACCGGCGAAATGCCGCCAGAGACTTATAGTCACCTGTAATGCTTTAGGGGGCATTTTAATGTTTTTAATATAAATAAGGTCTTCAGTTATAATTCGAGCTCAAAAGAGTAGTATTGTTACACAAGATGGAACTTGGTAGATAGGATTGAGCAGAATGTTATCTTACTTATATTATGAATGCGAAAATATGTGTGTATGTTTTTGTAATTTACTTACTTAGCTCCAATACTGACGGGTTACTGAAATTCAGCACACAGTATAATAATAAGTCTTGAATTTAGTCTTATGATACTTCTTATCCTGGAGAATATGATCGAAGGAACGCGGGTTATACAGTGGCAGTAAAATATATACTTAAATATACTAGGATATTCATAACACGAGTTTATCTGATCACAAACTAAACAGAGCTTGTGCTTTGAAAACTTTTAAAATATATTCTTACTTAAATATAGCTTTCGCCCCATTGTTTCTCACAATATCCTTTCAATATTATAAAGGTGAAAGTTTGTATGTATTGATGTTTGTTACTCTTTCACGCAATAATTACCCAAAGGATTTGGATGAAACTTGGCGAATATATAGAAAATGCCCTGGAATAATACATAGGATACTTTTTGTTCCGGGAAAATAATAGATATCTCGGGACTGCGGGTAAACCGCGGGGGTCAGCTAGTAATAGATATAACATATAATATGTATATAAGAATAGATAATTACGTCGTAAAAATATATAAATTCAGTTGAGCATTTAAAATATTTTTTAAGATAGAGTCTACATCCATCTTTACTGAAATTACTTAACTTACTTAGTGGACAAGTGAAATTTATGTTTTTACGAAGCTAAAAAAGGTCCCTGTCTAATTAATCAAATTATTTAGGTACCTACTCACTATTTTAGATTGAATTTTTCAACAAAGCATTTTTTGTTGTTGTGTCGAACTTAAAACACTGAAATAGACCTAGTTTTTTTAAAATGATCTATAAAATTTTAAATATATGTCAATTGTTGCTTGGTCTTTTTTTAAAGGAGTTTATTTCATCAGAGCGTGTTTCCCAAAGAAAGTTATTAAAAATGCCATCAACTATTGCTTTGTTTTCTGAGCAGCTTATTATTCGACAAGAGCTTTTATTTTGTTTTATACTACTGCTATTTGCAGTCGTATTTTAAAGAAATAAGCTAAATGGTTAAAAACAAAAACAGATTCCTAGAGATCCTCATTTTTTAATATATTGTATCAGACTTTTCAAGACCGAACAAATGAGCCCAAACTCGAGGGATTCGCTCGGAGAGTTCCACTATCCTCCTGTCACGCATCTTTAGATCAGTTCAATAGCATCATCATCATTATATCGTCCTCCAAATCCCACATACATGGAAAGTTTCAAATCGATAGTACAAATATATTAGAAAAATGAGCTACTAATGGGAAAGCGAGCTCCATTTTCGGTCTCATCTTCACTTACCATCAAGTGAGATTGAGGTCAATTGCAATCCCGTCATAGATAAAATAATAATAATAATAAAAAAAATTGTATTACATTGTTACAAGTGAATATAATTAAACCGTGTTAAAAAAGTAACCCACGTTTCTTTAACAACGATATACACTGACCCAGTCTGAATTAGTATTTTCTTTAATTTCTTTAAAATTTTACTCTTTAGGTTTGCAGGTAATTGTAATACTGCAGAAGGCAGCATTTAATGCGGACCTAAGCTCACTGGTTATTCTTATATTATTAAATAGAATCAACTCTTATAGGGTATGTGTCTGTAATGTCAAATCTGAGACGTTCCTTCACCACCATCTTATTAAGCCGTCACAAAATATATATTTACGCCCATTATCCCCGAACTAATACGAGTATTGATCTCAAAAATGAAACCCACATTCCACTATTAGATAGATATAGGCCCAAAGTAACAAGTAGTGACCATTGTCACCAGCTCTCTGGGGCTGTACCAAAGAACTATTATTATTACCTTGCCCAACCTGAAACCGAATCTTGTACCTCCGGGTCTCCTCTCCACCACTGAGGTACGCATCCCATATGCAATAAAATTATTATTATGTATGGCTGTCAAATTGGTATAGGCCATGGTTGGATAGGGACTGAATACGTTGATAAAACTACGTATATTAAAGAACACAATTTTTTCCTTCTTTATGGTCGTGGGATATTGGTTCCACGTTGGGCGCCAATGCTACCTTACATTACATTGCATTATACTTCTTCCGCTTATTATTACTATATCGAAGTTCCGCTAAATTATAGGTTATAATAATCTAAATAATACTAAACAGGTATCCTACAAGCAGTCGCGTGCACATCGCCAATCAGTCGGCGTTTATCGCGCAGCGATCGCGCGCGTCGCTTCATCGCGTCTCGATCTATCGCGGCTAATTATTAACATGCTGTTTGTTTGTTGATTTAACGCAAAGATATTAGTCCAGGAGGAATCGGCGCATGAGTACCGAAAACTATTCCACCTCAATTTTTTTATGCGATCCTCTTTAAATTGTCCTACTGATGATATAAATGCATGTTGCCATGGGGCAACCCCGTGCCATATTGTTTAAACTGAAATTGTTTAAACAATTGTAAGGAATTGTTGTTTTTCAACCGGACAAATTTTTTTTATATTCTTTATTGAAATACGAATAAAAAAAGTCCTATGACTTTTCACGATAAAGTTAATATTTTTAGAGATATGAATTTTTAAAGGTTCGAAAAATCTCAAATTTGGGTACTTTTGACCCATGAAAAATATATTAAAAAAAAAAATAAAATATAAATAATATTTTTTTTTTAATTCTTTATACAATAGTTAATAATATTCTTAATAGATACTTTTAAAAATGTTATTGTTTATACCTGTTTCATAATTGTTAATTTCACGCGCTCACAAGTATGCGCCGCTTACCTTTAAGTATCGCCGTCTCTCTCTGACTCATGCGCTGCATCGGCCTCTCTGTGTCCTGAATCATTATTTATCATTTATCTTAAAAACTATTAACTTTATCAAGATTGTTAAGGAGAGCAATGTTATAGAAAACAAATTGTAGACAATTTAATTATTAATAACATTGCTCTCCTTAACAATCTTGATAAAGTTAATAGTTTTTAAGATAAATGATAAATAATGATTCAGGACACAGAGAGGCCGATGCAGCGCATGAGTCAGAGAGAGACGGCGATACTTAAAGGTAAGCGGCGCATACTTGTGAGCGCGTGAAATTAACAATTATGAAACAGGTATAAACAATAACATTTTTAAAAGTATCTATTAAGAATATTATTAACTATTGTATAAAGAATTAAAAAAAAAATATTATTTATATTTTTTTTTTTTTTTTAATATATTTTTCATGGGTCAAAAGTACCCAAATTTGAGATTTTTCGAACCTTTAAAAATTCATATCTCTAAAAATATTAACTTTATCGTGAAAAGTCATAGGACTTTTTTTATTCGTATTTCAATAAAGAATATAAAAAAAATTTGTCCGGTTGAAAAACAACAATTCCTTACAATTGTTTAAACAATTTCAGTTTAAACAATATGGCACGGGGTTGCCCCATGGCAACATGCATTTATATCATCAGTAGGACAATTTAAAGAGGATCGCATAAAAAAATTGAGGTGGAATAGTTTTCGGTACTCATGCGCCGATTCCTCCTGGACTATATTACGGAATGTAGTGTGAATGAGGATTAAACAATAGATGGTAAAATGAACAAACATGATTGTACAAAGCAATCTCCTAATACCACAAAGAAAATTTTTTGATTTATATTGCGAGACGGACTCAAAGAATTTACACAATCCGCATCCGCTTAGCAATCAGCGCTGTGGTACACGCACAAGCAGACTGTAGCGGGGTGTCGGCCACAATAGGTCTCGTTACCACTCATTATGCACCCGAGCGAGTGACGTCGACGGGTTCGACCCTCGACTCGTGCGCGCCCAGCCTTACGACATGCACCATATTCTAGTACCTTCGCTAAATACTGGGGCGTACCTTTCATTATTTTATTAAGTTAATAAGTATCCTGGGACATTTTTTGCATACGGCTAATCCTCAACTATGCCGAGGTTGTACTATGGAAACTTATACTATTTTTCTTTTTAAAAATACGTAGACTTATATAATAATAGATATTTGTATAAATGGGTATCCATTTAAGAGTATCTAAATCGTGATCTACGTTTTAGTGTACACTACAGAGGAGGCTGTGGTATTTTCTTATGTATAGTATATTTTAATCAATGTAATGGAAATGTTCAATAGATACTCCGAACAAATATATATTTTTGTTATGTATTTCCATTTAATCACTTTTATTGTGATAAGTGATGATTAAATTTAACTAGGTAATTATTACTAGCCCAACTACGTAATGTCAGAGATAGGTAGGTGGTCGTTAAATACGTGACAACATGAACACTGTTTTATTCACGAGTAAATAATGTTATGTCGTGTTTGTTGAGTAACAAGTTTACTTGTATCAGGTATAGCGACCTTAATAAAAGCTTTTATGATATTAAATGTACAATGACTCATAAAATATTATTTATTTAATTCCCTTTTGGGAGGTACAGAATAAACATCAAAGCTTCTAAAAACTATGTTTGCAAAATGACATTTCTTACAAATAGCTTATCCTGCTTTATCGTCTTATTGTCGTGAAAGCCGATTTTCTTTTTTATAAATAAGTTAACCTACTGAGAGTTTTCTATTAAATAGACCTTCGACTTATATGTGCAGAAAGCTTTTCTGTAATGTATTACATATGTATGTATATCTAATTGTAAACACTTTTGAAATGGCCTCGAAGGAAGCGGGTCTTAAGTGGAGCCATCGGAACGCACCAACATGTGCTTTGTGACAGATCTTCAGCATGAGGGTTGTAGTCAGCCAGGTGGGTACTACTATTTACTCTTAAATCGTCCCCCGGCATTCCACGTCAATTCCAACGTAACTATCACAATTAAAAAATACTGAAACTAAAATAAAGCATAACGTTAACTACTTTAAATATAAAGTTACACTTACTACTTTTAAGAAACTTTTCTATCAACTTACCATTTCACTTTCATCTCACAAAAAGGCCTCAACAACAAACATGCCGCAAAAAGATTTTCACAAATTGAATATTTGTCGCTTTACCATACCAAGTGGAGCAAATAGGTACAACAGCTCAATTCCAGCCGTAACCTTCCGACCTTCGGCCCAAGGATAAACCTCTCACATCCACTCAGCCTATCGACTGTAGCAATCGTTTGTTAGCGACGGGATTTGGAAGCAAACGGTGTCCCATACAAATGCTAACCGGGCGCTCACCGCATCGCACTGCTATGTCACAGTACATCGAGGATTATAATCAGTATGCTGACTCCATTTAAGACCTTGCTGATTAAGCGGTGTCTCTACCACGGCGACCACCATTTGCCCACCTACCTAAAGACCTACCAACTTTTAAAATACATAGAACAACACATTTGATGTATAAGGCCTCAGATTCAGATACCTCTGCAGCCTTCCGAACCATCTATAAGTGCATGTGAAGGTCTATTTGAAAAATAATATTTCATTTCATATTACATTTACTGATTTAGGACCCATTTATACTGTGGCACCGTCTCGTGAGATTTCGCACCAACCGTTTACGAAACGAACTCTACGCCTTGGCTCGGGATTATGATTGCGAAATGATAATCTTGTCGTGTGCATAGGGATTTATGTTGATTTGTGTCGTGCTTTTGCCGTTCTGTAAACTAGATGTCTTACATAAGAATAAGTTGTTTGCACAGAGCTCGCGGAGCCTTCGCATAAATGTATACGTGAGTTCGAAAAAAGCCTGGAGATGTTCGAACGTACCTTTGCTAGTGCTACCGGATTTATGAAGTATTTTAGAATTGTTACTTAAGTTTTTAACAGTGCATTTGTGTTTCAATCTTCATTTACAGTGGGTGTAATTTAACATTGTTTGACCTTCAAAAGATGTCTGGGTGATGATGATGGTGACCGTCCGGTAGGTCCGGATTCGATTTTTTGGTCACAGATGGGAATTTTTATATATCTTCGTTCAGACATGATTACCTGTACCCCGAGATTGGTACAGTATCAGAGAGCCCTGCCTCTTCTGGAAAAATGGGTGTGAATACTAACTTACAAACCAATTCTTCAAACACAGCTTACTTAAATAACCCACACTATTATTTTAAAAATATTATATTAGGTATTCAACAGTGTATTGAATGTAATGGCTAAACGGATTTTGATAAAGCTTGGCAAATAGACAGAATACATTCTGGACTAGTGATCTGCCTCTGCCTTGGGTGAGATAATATAAAAGTTGTATACACTGCATTTGTTGAAAGAAGCTATCAAAGTTTTGGTAAAAACCGCATCAAGAATTTATTGCGTAGTTGAAAAGATATACGGACAAATAGCCAACGAGAAATGGAGACTTTGTTTAATATTAACCACAGTAAACCCACCACACGAAACTAGTACGTAATGGAACCTAAATATTCATCTTGTAGATTTCCAGTAATAACAATCTTGCTTCGAATTGCTATTCCCAAGATTCGACGACTATTGTATTATCCATCTGTAATACCTTTACATTATAAGGACAAATTTCCAGCTCGGGATAATTCTCACAGCTATGTATATGATATTAGGTCCTAACTATATCCTTTAATAGCTAACGAGCCAGTGTTTGCCTTTACAATCTCCGGAGACTTGGTGTGTAATCTACTTGCGCCGTACATACACTTGAACAGCGCTAGTGGGTCTTGTTAAATGTATTTACATTTTTAAGTGTAGTTTTATAGCGCTTTAGAAATTGTCGTATAATTAAGTGACTACAGTGAGCTTGAGATTGCGGTGAGGGATTTTTTGTTGAGGAAACCATAGGATGGTGGTGGGTAATTTGAATCCTTAAGTTGAATATCTATTGTGAAGTATCTGCTGGTGTGTTGCGGCAGCTGTTCATGAGCCAGTTCCCTTCTAGACTTTGTCTGCTAACAATCTTCTGCCACATCTTTACTTTTCTCTGATTTTGACTGATTTTTTCAATTATTATTTATTTTATTCGGAATACCAGCATAGATCTTATAAATAATAATAGTCATAGAAACAAATAGCCAATTTTAGGCCTTCACATAATTATATAGTAACACGCTAGTACTTATATCAAAAGAAAATAAATAGAAATTGGGAAACAAAATGAAGCTGTTGAACAATGCAATAACCAAGTATTATTACGTTGAGCAATTCTACATCTAATAAATATAAATTGATTATGATGTGTAATATTATAAATTGACCTATGTATCTCGTATATATGAAGCATCGTTCAAGCAAATAATTAATTTATCTTTTTTATTAACCATTGATTAAACGTCGGGTTAAAAAGGTATTTATACCTCAAGTTATTACACGATTTAGACCTGTTATCTATAATATAATTGGAACATAGATATTTAAATGAAATATTTTGACATCGATTATCCGACCGGCCAAAAGGCGGCGTTTGCATTTGATCGCGGCACAATATATCTGCACTGTGATAACGTCTAATATATTAGTTGGTGAGTGAGTTGTAAGCGTATAGCGGGAAGGCGTGTTGGTGTAATAGCTGTAGATCGCGCGATATCGCATCGGATCAGCACGCGACGCCCGCGGCCGCATGCCCGCCCGCCCTAGCGTGTAAGAAAGAAGTGATGCTGCAATGACGGCTGATAGGAAGAAATTAAAGATCTCTCTTTGTTGACTTGTTGTACCAACCCCACTTATACGCGACAAGGTTATTGGAAGACGAGTCCTTTTTATTTTCATTTCTCACGTAACCTTTCCCTTTTCTTTTATCTATATTAAAAGAGGAGAGCAGACTTTGTAAACATGTTTATATGTAAAGGGTATCTCTGGAACCACTGCAGGTATTTGCATAATTTTTTCACTATTCGAAAGGTACGGTTTCCAAATGGACATAGGCTATTTTATAATACATTAAATCCCTCGGGAACGGGACAAAACCACGGTACGTAAGATAACTACACTATAGAAATGTACATTGTAGTTTAACCTAAATACGAGCAAATAGAACCGGTTATTTTCTAGTTCTCTATTAAAAGGTAGACGGTGAATTATGACTGCATTCTTCTGTAAAATGATACCTTGATCAATTATTTAATATGCGATATATATGTCTCCTCACGGATTTGCTTCATAAAAATGATTACTCCAGCTTCCATGTCGTAAAACTAACATTTACTACCTCCTAAAAGTCTGCGAAATGTTCTTGCGGGTGCCGCCGGTATTAAAGTCCTTTAAATGGCGCGCAAGATAAGTTCGTAGACAGATTCTCAATATTTGAGATAAGAAGTAATTTTAGATATTTCGTATATACCTAGTTAATTAATAGGTAAGTATTTACGTAATTTTAAACTTGTTTTTATTCGTTTCTGTCGTAATTTTGTATAGTATGACCCATACATACATATTCTTTTGTACATTGGCCGTTTGGCATAGTGGTTACATGACTACCAAGCCACAGGTCGTCGGTTTGATTTCCACTCAGGACAAACGTTGTGTGCGTGAACGTCTTTGTCTGAATGTATTTATTATAAGAGGTGTAATATAAATACTATAATAATATATAGACATAAACCTTATGTAAGAAATACTGTAATTGATGGTAAAAACCGCATTAAAATCTATTGCGTAGTTTACACGATATGAACACTAACAGTCCGACATAAATTGTGACCTTTTATACTATACAGAGATAATTGCTACACTACGCTCTGCCTAGCTTGAGATGGCCGTGTAAAAAGAATGTCCCTGGATATTTATTATTATTAGGTAGGTACTTGTTTGTGTATGAAGTAATATTTTTTTACTACCTATAATATTTTATTAAACACTTCAACAAACAAAAACAATTTTAATAGGTACTTATCCTAAATACATTGAAGTTGTAGTTTTTACTACAATTGATCATAAAATATATATTGTTTGGTAACAATATTTAATAAGCGTTACTGCGACATGATTCTTTCATTATATTTTTGTATAGTATTTACCTACAACTATTCCCTTACGGATAAATAAAGGGAATCCCTTTGATGGATATTCCTGTAAGCATCCTTCATTGTTTGTTTATTTGTGTGCGTGAATATATCTGTTTATTCTGTGTCTGGATATATATATATATATGTATATATAACTACAAGCTGTTTGTCCTGCGATCCCGGGGTAAAAAGTAGCCCGTCCATAGGCTATGTGTTTGTTAAATTTGAGCAAGAACAGTTCAGCCGTGAAAGCGTAACTTTAAAAAGTCACTTAATATTACTAGCCGTCTCCCGCGGTTTTACCCTCGTTCCCGAAGGATGTTTCGTTTTCCCGGGATAAGAATCCTAAGTGACAAACCAGGCTATAAACTATCAATGTGCCAATTCATTTTTATTCAGTTTCATCCGTTTTATAAATTTTTGCGTGAATTTAGTAGGAGATAGATAGAGAAGTAAGATATCAGTCGTTTCTTGGATACACAGTACAAGTTTTTTTTTTTTTTTTTTATACTACTAAGGCAGCAAACAAGCTGACGGCCCGTCTGATGGTAAACGGTCACCGCAGCCTATGGACGCTTGCAACACCGTGGGTATCACTCGCGCGTTGCCGACACTGCAAAATTCTCTTCACACCCTTCTTGAAGAACCCCATGCTGTACTCCCTTGGGAAAACCTCGGCAGGGAGCTCATTCCACAGCCTAAGCGTGCGCGGCAGAAAGCTCCTTTGGAATCGCACCGTGCGAGACCAGTTTGGCTCCAATGTGTGAGGATGAACTCCCCGTCTGTGGCGAGAGGTGCGATGGTAAAAAGTAGCCGTGGGCATCAAATCAAACAATTCCTCAGAACACAGTCCGTTGTACAAGCGGTAAAAGACACATAAGGCGGACATGTCTCTCCTTAGAGTTAGGGCCTCTAAACCGCTTGTGAGCTCGGGATCGTTGACAATTCTGACGGCACGCTTTTGAACCGAGTCAAAAGGCCCAAGCTGGCATCCAGGTGCCCCCGCCCATAGATGACAGCAGTACTCCATATGGGGCCGGACTTGCGACTTATATAGTTGCAGTCTTTGCCCCGATGTGAAGTACCGCTTGGCTCTGTTGAGCACACCTAGCTTTTTAGATGCCAGCTTAACCTTGTCTTCCAAGTGACTACGGAACTGAACGTTCTTCTTGGTTTGGGATAACCCAAACCATGTATATAAAATAATACATATTTACTAACGACGTAGCCTGGTCAGTTGATGACTATTACAAAATAGGTCATGAGATCGATTCTCATGTAAAAAACAGTTGTGCATACATCTGTTTTATTTCCTTTGTGTTTCGAAGTAAAATTTTATTATGTATTTAAAAGAGTATATGTATTGTATATGTTATCTGGTTACATAGTACAAGGTCTACTTAGTTAAGGATCAAATGGGCGTGTGTTATGAAAGTCCCAGGTACTTTAGCTTATATTTACAGCTACCGTCCCGCGGTTTTGGTTATGTATCTCGAAGTGAAATGAAAATATTTTATTCAAATAGGCCTTTACGATGTAAGTACTTATGGATAGTCTGACTCGGAAATAGAACGGTTTATATCAGTTAAAGAATTATTTTTTTATAACTAGCTGTCCTCCGCGGTTTTACCCGCGTTCCCGAGTAGAGTTCCTCTTGAATCAAACCGCATCAAAATCCGTAGTTGAAAAGGTCAAAGCGTACAAACGGCGGAAGCGACTTTCTTTTACATGAAATTTCTACAGACCATCAGCAACATATACGCAAACTTATAAATTCGCGGTCTCATCATAGTATTAGTTCAGAAGTTAAGATACGTAGGTCCCTTTTAATTTAATTCCACTAGGGTAACCCTCTTTTACCAGAGATTCTCTCAACCTCTCAATTACTCATAAAGTGAACAAACCATCACTTTCCCTTCAACAATCAGTTCTACGTGGCTACTTCCAAGTGAATGCTTTCCTCGATTCTGCCAATATTATTGAGTTAGTGCCTGCCCTCGATCCCACTTTGTTACGGTCCAATTACTGTACGATACTTGATAATGCAGTTGCTTCAACTATATACGGACTGAAACATAAAAATCTAAAAGTGTGCAGTTCACATTTAGTAGAAGCAAAACCTTCATAAAACTATGTCTACTTTTCTCTCGCAGGCTTAATCTTTTATGTGTGTGTCTCTTTTATTTATTAGCTTCGCCTGTTTGTATTTATGCAACGGAATCTTAAAACGTGATTTTTACTCCATACAAAACGTCGGATTAATTTGAAACTTTGCACACTTATCAAAGACCGATAACAATGCAATAATTTAAATGGTTTGTCCCATTTATTTTATTTGTGTCGCTTTTATTTCATCGTGTTTCAAATCACAAAGGTTTCAATTCAAAAAATGCCGTGTAGTTTTTTCTTTTGGGCACTGACTTAGTGGTTTATGTATTAGTCTCAGAGGCTTTTACATCCTTAAGTTTACTTTTACATCTTTACGCGTACTTTTACATCCTTACGCTCCTCAAGGTACATCCTTACGCGTGCTTTCAGAGGTCGATCAACCGAATCGATGAGTTAGGTACAAATCATTAAAATGTAATTTATTCTTAATTTATCTGGCACTAATGTAAGGTATTGATGACCTAGAATAGTTATGTTATCTTACTTAGATATTTAATGGTATAGCTCTACATGTGCGGGTAAGATTTACAAATCCTTTATGATTCACGTTTCAAGCTATTGTTTGCTTACTGCGACGAAATGTTTTTTTTATTCGTCATGTCTGTATAAGAATTTAACATTATTTTCTCATTTTACTTTTTAACATAAGTAAATAAGTTTTTTTTAGGATTCCGTTCTGTCACGATTGGCAATCCATACTTCTATGTACTCCTACTAATATTATAAATGCGAAAGTTTGTGAAGATGTGTCTATGTTTGTTCCTCCTTCACGCAAAAAGTATCACATGGATTTGGACGAAACTTGCCACGTATATAGTTTATAACATGGATTAACACATGGGATACTTTTTATCCCGGGATAATCTATTTAATATCCCCCGGGAACGCGTGTGAAACCGCAGTGGACAGCTAGATAGATAAATATTCAAAGTGTCTGAACCGAAGCTACAGTCATGAGCATAAATATGTAACCACGGAGAGCTCAGCAATAATATCTGATTTCATGATTCATTCATTAATTTAAATTCCTTTATTTGTAGACGGCTCAACTATTACAACAACTCTGTCGCTGTAAGTAGTAACAATGCTTGAATTATGTGAAGGGTATCCATTATTACCTACGTCCGAACTGTCCATAAATTTTAACGCGTGTAAAACCACGGCTCGGAATCTAGTTTAAATAACACAATTTACGTGACGTAAACAATCTTATACAAAATGTTTTTCTTGCCGAATTTTTAAATTTAAAACTCATGCGTAATGCATTATAAAGACCTATGTCTCCAAAACCATACGTGCTAATCAGCTCACGTGGCCGGAAGTTACGTTTTTCGTCGAGCCCTTTATGTTGGATGGAAGGGCGAAGTCCATGCGTGCGTCACTTGAGGCTATCTCCACAACCACGGCGACCCACTTGAGAGAGATAAACTGGCGAGACGCGTCGATAGGGACGGCTGAAACTCGTTTATTTACAAGTATAAATAGGACAGCGGTGTAAAGTACACGTTACAATGTTACATTCATGATCCTTTCATGTTATTTATTCTATTAATACTATAAATGCGAAAGTTTGTAAGGATGGATTAATGGATGTTTCGCGCAAAAAATACTAATCGGATTTGGATGAAAGCTCCCACGTTGTTAGAGCATACCCTAGAATAGTATACACGCTACCTATTGTCACGGTAAAATGTTAATTCCTCGGGAACACAGTTGGAACCGCGGGGGACAGCTAGTAAAATACCGAAATAAATCCGAAAGTTGAAATTACTCTTGTGCAAAAACGAATTTGTATGAAACACGGCAAAGAAGAATTTTATAACCTGAATCAACACAAGATACTTTTATCCGGATAAAATGGAATATAGCTCAGGAACGGAAGTGAATCCGCGGGGGATAACTAGTAGTAATGTCTTAATAGGGAAGTTCGCGGTTTATTTCTCTTGTAAAGATTTGAAATCGCCTCTGTGGTCGAGTAGTACGAAGCTCGGATACCTTACGGTCCTGGGTTCGAATCTACTTATAATGTCATTTATGGAATGTGGTTTTAATTACTGAGATCTCTTCGATCTTTGGCGATAATGAGCATAAACATTATGTTAAGACTTGTTTCTGAAACATAGCATTAGTATTTATATAAGAATAATTATTTTTTGGTATTCTGTTTTTTTTTGTTTGTATTTACCTTGTTCAATATAAGTATTATTTTAGCGTGCGGCAGGATTATTATCTCCTACTTACTGTATGTAATTTTAGACGTATCTCTGCTAACAATTTAACCAATCTTCGTTTTCCTGTGACAATCTGTATGATTACTGTAAATGAACAGTTTGCTAGTTGCTGTGATTACGCCTTGCCTATATTGTTTTATGACATAATAATATCCTTTTATACGTAAATAGCTGTCTCCGGCATGCGTTGCCATTTACGTCTTATTTATTTTTAGGGTTCCGTATTAAGAGTCCAGTGTTACTTCGTCCGCCTGTCTGTCTGCGGGCTGTATCTCATAAACCTTAATAAGTAGACTGTTGGAATTTTCACATAGTGTATACTGATATAGTCGCTAAAGTAAGAATAATAAAATCTTAAAGAAATTCAAAATTAAAGGAGGTCGTCATACAAGAAACTTATTACCTTCGGCGTTTTGTTCAATATTAAATTAGTAAGAAGGCCTTTGAAATTACTGGCAATGAGACTTAACAACTTCACGTTTCAGGAATGACAACACATTGGCGACACCCAGCCAGAAAAACCAAACATAATAAAAGTTTTTAAAAATATATCTCGGATCCGATCTCAAAGGCAGACTCCGTTATCATGTAAACTTGTCACCCCTGTTTATCATAACGGCTAGACGGCCCTCCGTCCCTATCCGTCCGATAAGTGACCTTCCACTCCTGATAACAGGGTACAGAGTTCAACACTGACACTTGTATGACAAGTGGACAAATAAATCTATTACTTAATTGCTTTTGGGTTAATCGTACGATATGCGCAGCTTGGACATAATTTTGTTTCGTATTGATGAATTGGGTTACTTTAATTTAATAATTAGATTGTCTCTGTGCTATATAATAGACAGTTAGTCTACTTCTCCGTCCAAATCTGTTATTTGCTATATTAGCTTTGGTGGGATGTCGTCGGTTTGAAAAAGATAAACTTAATATCATTTTTGTAGGCAAGTGTCCTCCCTACAAACTGAACCGTTGTTTTTGCAAACGTATTAAACTTACAAGACAAACTTATAAAATGCACATGGATACTACGGAACCCTATACTGCGTGTGGCCCGACACTCACTTGGCCAGTTTTTATCTGATATCCCTCTTACCTAATATCATGCTCGTATTGCCTTTCATTGAAAATGTTTGGGTCAGTGGTTGTACAGTAACAGTTTTGTAGAACACTTCGTTTGTTTACATGCTCATGAATAATTCTAAACACAGTGTTATTTCTAGATAGTGAATTTAGCTTAGATGTTTTAAAATGCAGTGTCCGTTTCGTCGCTTAATAGTGTTGCATTATTTAATGTCAATTTCAGTGCAATAATTATAACATGTATTGTGTGTAAAATGCGTTTATTACGTATTATTATTATTATTCTAGTGCCTTTTCAATGGAGGAGTCTTATACCTCGCTCCTTTATAACTTTACATCTCTATTGGGCCTAATCAAGTTTTTAGTATCTGCTGTTTCAATAGGTACCTACTACTGCATTTGTAAATCTGGGCCCTTTCAAAATTGACTAATTTAATCCCTCCCTTTGTTTCTTGGTTATTGGTCATACAATGTATAACTATTACACAATAATTGTCCTCCGCGGTTTCACTATCGTTCACGTGTGATGTTACGTTTTTCCGGGATAAGAAGCTGTAGCGTGAAAGAGTAACAAACAGCCATCCATTGTCACAAACTTTCGCAATTATAGTATTAGTAGGATAGGGTGAGAATTGTGATGTTACAGCACAGTTGACCCGCATATAAGTGAGCGCGTGTAGTTATTCCCGCCTCCTGGCCGGGTACCGACTGACGTCCCGGTCGCTAGTCGGACTTCGCCCCCAGTATCGGCCATTATCCCATCAGGGCGGTCTACGCGAGCGTCACTTTCCGGCCCGTGTCTTCCGTTGTACTCGTGTCCCCAAAAATATGCAGTTGGGAGGACACTCACGAGGATATCACCTAATCCATGTAACCTAAACCCGCGCTTAAGCCACGCTACTCCGTGGCTTATGTAGTCCATCTTTACAACCGTGACTTAAATGTGAGTTACGATACCTGCAATGTATTATATACTGAATGCTGTACGATAAATTTGGGGTAGCAGTTTTAAAGAGTGGAATCAGTTGTCATAAAATCACTAACCTATAACGGCTGTTTATAACCAGACTAGCATTCGTCTCGCGGATTCCTCTGAGTTTCCTTGGGATCCTTTATTTTCCCGGGATTCAAATATTGACTAAATCACTCGGGAATAATGTTGATTTCGATCACTGAAAGCATTTTTGAAATCGTATGACTAGTGCCCGAGATTACCATCTACATCCAAACCTCACCTCTTTATAATTAGTGTAGTGACATTCATACTCACCTTTGCTTCTAATTAATATGTATTATTCACAAAATGAAACAAAGCAAATAATAAAATGATTTTATCATCTCGTTTAAAGAGTCGTTTACCTGTCGCGTGTTGACTATATATAAATATGTCTGTATCATGTCTCCCTGTTGTTTGACATCCTTGTACGGTGTATTTTGTTGACGTCTTATCTTCAAGTTCGGCTCTTTGTTCGCGACACCACACGGTGATTCATGAACAATATACCTGTCAATACATCAGTTATTAGCTGACAAAGCGTGAGAATATGTTGTTCATTAGTTAGAATTTATTTTTGTGGGATGGTTTCAGGATAAATGGTCCGGAAAGTTAAATAAGGTTGTATGGGTTATTACCAACGTTGATGATATTTTTGTGGCTATCAATACGTGAGCTGCGTATTGATAGTAATTTTAACCTAAGTACACTAATTATATAGAGGTAAGGTTTATTTGTTTTTCTTTTTGGGGGTGATCTCTGGAGCTTCTGAAAATTATCTGCACTGTTGCCAAATTATAACTTATTATTTAAAAAAAACGTAAGGATTTGTATAAATATTTGATCTGTAAGGGCTGATTGGATTTGGATGCAATTTGGCACGCAGTAAAATATTCCTCGGTTAACAAAGGAGTTAGTATTAGCCCGAGAAAACATTCGTTCCCTCGGGAACGCGGTAAACCCCCAAGGATTTTAATAAGGTGGCTATCATGGGTACCCTACTGCAAGTCGTGATAGTGTAAGAATTTAAATCATTTTGCATCACGTTTAGTCCATTGTCTCACGTGTGTAGGAGTACTTATAAAGGAGACAACAAATAACGTTGTCATATTATATCCGTTGTTCGTTGTGACTCTTATCAGAAGGATTTAGTGATTACTTTAGCATGGCAACTGGAGTAAGAACAAAGCAGGATGCCAAGATTGTTCGCATGGAATTATTCTATTCGCAGATGTCGACTTTGGACTCCACTTACAATTTGCTTCATAAATTCTCATTAGAAAGCTTGATACTGTATCGTGTTTGATACTTTGTCTGGCTTTAGATAAGTAAGGGTCTGTTACAAGTAAGTTATCTGAACTTAGAATGAATATGTCTGTTTTGTTGCTTGTTTCGCAAAAACTTTTTTTCTCTGTTTTTATATCAAGAAGGCCGACGATAGTAAATAAGGTAATAGTAAGTAAGCGCGATCTATGGAGATTTGCAACACGTGCGTTATCAACCCTGAGACGTGAGGTTGTTAAGTCTCATGTGCCTGTAATTTCATCGGCCCCCTTACCTTTCTAACCGAAACACAGTATAGTCATGGCGGAAATGGGTAAAGTAGTACTTCCATACTTACGTACTATACTACTCTAACATCAGGGAGCAACAGAGTTTAGTCACAGATGCCCCTGGTGTTGCAAATGTCCATTGGGGGGTGACATCTTACTATCAGGTGTACCCTTTGCCTTTTTGTCGGCCAATGTGGAATTAAAAAAAAGTAATAACTAAATAAATAAAAATCTTTAGCTTTAAATCTAGGTCTTTCCTAGGTTCAGCCCCGCGGTTTCGTCTGCTTTCCCAAGGAATGTTATGATTCCCCAGGATATAAAGTACCCGGGACATAATCTATCTGTGAGTAAATTTTCATTCATTTCCGATCACCCGATACGGACCTGAATAGTAACAAACAAACGCACACAAACTTTCGTTTACAATTATTAGTAAGATTGTAAATAACGCATCCAATTTTATAATTTATATTGGACACAAACAGAAACTTGAATTTTATTTACTTTTAAAGATTATTTAATAATAAACACCGACAGATTGTTTATAATCATCATTATTAATTTTCACGATAACAATAACATTGTTCAGATGGGTCGAATAATATCAACATCGTGTTAATGACTGGCCAGTTGGTGTAGTGGTAGGTACCCTGACTATCTCGCCACGGGTCATGGGTTCGAGACCCAACTTTTATGTATTTATATGTTTCTACTAGCTGTTCCTTGCGCATTTACCCGCGTTTATTGATATCATATATAGCCTATAACCATCGACGAAAAATTCCTCGTAGAATTGTAGCAGTCCCATCCCGATATGTTCAGTTGTTTTGAGGTGATGGTGCGTCAAAGGAACCCTATTTTCCTTCCTGTATATAGATTATTAAGTATGTATTTAAAAAGTGGTTTAGGTAGTATATTAGTTATCTGGTTGCAATAGCACAGGCCCAGTTTTTTTAGGATCAGATAGCCGTGTGTGTTGAATGTCCCATGATATTAATACCGTTTGTACCCCTTTTTAAGCATGTTACGCGCAAGGTGTTTGAGATTTCACGTGGTCATGGTTTATATGGAGAATGAGCCATAAGCTTAAATTTATGATATGTATATAAGTGTACATTAAATTAAATTATTTCAAAAAATATTATAGACGTTCATACTTCCATAAATTGGTGCACGCTCGTAGGACCCAGAACCTCACAAAACGCACAAATAATAAATATTAATGACGGTCGAATTTAGGCTGGGCGACCACTTTTTAAAATTTATTGTAGAGAGCGGCCAAGTCCTAATCGGCTACTACAAAATTATGTACAAAATTTAAAAAAAGACCCGGTAAAGACAAACATTTCTTGGAGTCAGCTCTTTAATTTTGAACATTATTATTTGCTTTTATAGCGGCCATAGTAACACAACACTTCAATTTCAAGTGAACCTATTACGGTTCAAAAGATACAGCCCTGTAAACAGACGGATGAATGAATGGACATGAATCATTCGTTCAACAATAATTAGAGATACATTTTTAATCTGTGATACAAATTAAGAAAAATCTCGCAAACTTTATGCTCCGACTTTCCACAACTGCAAAACTGCGTCAGTAAAGGGATCGAAGTTTATTTGGATTTTTTAATATCAGTTCCAATAGCCTCGTGGAGCGGGCATCCGAGATCCGAGTGCGAGTGCACCGAGCGACCGGCTATTCCTGGGCATCCGTTCTGACGCCTCAGGGTTGACAAAATTCACAATATAGTCCATCTTTAATCGCGTAACCTTAACATGGGTGATCTGTATTATTATCAGAGGTAAAGTTTGGATGTAGGAGGTAATCTCCGAGATAACTTATATTTCTTTTTCTGATATTAAGGTTCCTCTATTAGGAAATGATAACCCGTAATATAGGCCGAAATAGGAAATGTGCCCAAGAGGCTATTCAGTGAAATGTAAGTCTCATTACTGAGACCTCTTCCTACCTCATCAGGGATAATGGCCATTAAGATATGTTATGTCAATCTTTGTTTCATTAGATTATTCCGAATAGAGTTATATCGGCTTCGTAAAGTTTGCAGGCATAATAAATACTACATCAGACGCAATCGGTATTTTGCACGTTTTCTCTTTCAAAATAAATCCCCAACCTGCCCCAACTCGGTCGGCTCTCGTGCATGGACAGAGCGCGAAAGACTCCGCAATAAAATCAAGGTGAGTTCACTGTCCATGGTACCAGCAGCCCTTTACCGCTCCATCCACGTCACTTGTTCGAGTTTTGAATCAGTCTGTTACCGAACGCGCACCACGCCGGTTGCCCCATTGCCGCGTGCGTGTCAAACGAAAATATAAAAACAAATAAATTTAACTTGAATATTTTAATATTACCCCTTTTAATGTGCCTGTGATAGTCGTTAAGTGATATTTTATATAGTTTAATACATTATATACGGATAAATACCGGTGAGTTATAACTTTATATGTTTTACAACCGGAACATGTGTAACCGCGCGAAGTAGGTGCAAAGTTTAACTGGAATATTATATTGTAGATGTAATGTAAGACGCGTTTTATGATTTCTATTTCTGTTGCATACTTGACACAAAATTGTTTTTAAAAGCATTATTATCAATGGTACGACTGAACACGGTTCGTGAGACTTTCACTTTCGCCTTGTAAAAATTCTCGAAGTTTTATTTTAGCTCAAGTTATTACGCCATAACTTGTACTATTTTAATACATAAATATGCAATTTTAAGCTGTGTTCTTAGTCATGTATGTCGTGTTTTAACCATGTAAGGTCAATGACTTGCTAAAATTAGATGCTAATTAGATATAATACTGGAAGTATTTAAGAATTAGCGATTATGCTTTTTGTGTAAAATATTATTACGCATTCGTGACCTACTTATGCAAACCATTTTAAAATTGTTTTAATAATATCACAGTATGTTTAATTGCAGTAAACTCTTTGTTAGCAAATTTCGAGTTGATACAGCATATGTTGATTTTTATCGGCTAAACGAGGTACGGTATGTTCATTAGTCTACAAATTTGTATGTAGGAGGTAATCTGTTAAACTACTTGAACAATTTTAAAAATTCTTTCTTATTTAAATCTACACTATTCCCGATTGACATAGGCTATGTTATAATCGTGTGATATATTAAATTCATCGGAAATTCGAATTAATGTCACTAAAGTTTTCGAGATCAAAGGCCGCATTGACAGCTAACAGTGTTATTGGAAAATAAACCTTATGGGATGTCATCTTGACCTACCATATGTTTATTATAAGTTCATCATACAGTAGACCATTGGATCAACAGATGAACTTTATCTTGGAAGCATTAATGATGATTTTTCTTTGACATTGTTAACTGTCAATACGGGCCTTTTACATATCGATAACTTTAATATCCTATATCTTATGGCGATTATAGACAACCCGACAGTGCAATTGATTGCTTAGATATTGATTTATTAGATCAACAACTACATACATATTTCTTTTTTACTATTCGTTACCAACTATTTACGTGGAGACTACCGAATCGAGTAGCATGATCTAATAAATAGTAAATAAATGTCCTGAGACATTCTTCACACACGGCCATCTGGTCCCAAACTAAGCAGAGCTTGTACAATGGACAACAGATAACTGATTAATACTATTTTCTTTTATAAATACATAATAATAAATAATCTTATAAAACAACTTTCTTATATACTTACTTAAATAAAATATCATTGACACCAGTTTCGCGAAGATTTCTAAATATATACTGTAATATATGTTTGCATCCAGAAAGAACAAATATACATGTGCGATTGTGTGTGCACACAGATTTGTCCTGGGTGGGAATAGAACCCACGCATAGCAGTCAGGGTATCTAACCACCAAGCTATCTAGCATGTCAATGAATTACGAAAGAAACTAAATTAAAATACAAAAGTTATACATTGTTTTTGAATTAAATTTGCGACGTAGCAAGCAAAAAATTTGCTTAGCTCACATCTGTCAAAATGTATTGACAACAGATATATTTTTTTCGACTAATAACTACATCGTGGAAGCGCAAGAATAGCGGCCAGATGTTTCATTTGTTTTTTCATTCGACCACGTGTCTCGTACGAACGTAGTCGTCAGCGTGTGACGTGAGATCGCACCTCGAGCAGAGACATTAAAATAACAGTCGCCGAAATCTTATAGGACCAATTTGACAACCAAGTGTTAAAGAAAAATTAACCCTATGGCGTTATAATAAGGCACTTACAATTAAACATTGGATCAATAGATGAACCTTATAGTTAAAGCTTTAAAGACGATTTTCTATAACATTGTTGATGTTAAAACGGACCTTTTAAATCTCGCCACAACACACGTGTGCTGATTACAGTAATATTTTAATAACCATGCCCAATTGGTTTTGGTTAGGTACACATGCAGCTCGCATGGTACTGGATTGGACTTTGTAGAGATTATCCGTCTGCGTAAAATTGCTCCATGTGTCAAAGATTAATTTGACCGTGTACACAGTAATTACGATTGTTTTGAATATTCAATGTGTACGTATAGTGATAGGTTCGATTTTTATTTGTGTGTTTTATTTTTACGTAAAGACCCCTTTGCCTGAGTGGGATAATAAAATGAATAATGCGAGTACTACGAGATATTTTTAAATTTATTGATAGACTATACTCCTGCATTTAACCTCCATGGGCATTATTTTAAAATAAACTTAACAACCATAGCAATTATTTCTGGTCAGTCAATATATTTTGCATAGACAAAATACCATATTTAATACCAATTTTATCGATTACCGGTTAATTTTAAAAATAGCGTTCCGTGCCGCGATTACACTCGCGTTCCCGAGGTATCTAATGTGTGCCGCCAGGACTATAACATAGCCTATGCCCATTCGGAAAACTGTCCCTTTGAAATGGTGAATGGATTTTTCAAATAAGTCCCGTGGTTCCCTCCGCATACCTACAAACTCTCATTTATGATATTAGTATAGATAAGTTGATCAACACTTCTATCTCACAGCGAGGTCAGGGGATCCTGTCAAAATATTTATGTTCGATGTTACGTAACGACTGGTGGTCCGGCAATGTTATTTACATACTCGTCTATATATCATCATTTTCCGACGTCCTACCCTCACATAACCCAATTAAAATTTCATAAGTAGCTTTACGTAGGTAACTTCTCACATGACTTGACGGGACAGTTGGCTTGGTGGTTAGAGATTCCGTCCGCCATGCCATTGGTCGTGGGTTCGGACTTCGGACCTACCCAGGGCAAACATTTGCGGGCTGTATATGCTGTATGTATTTAATAGTATTTTGTAGTATTTGTGGGTATATCAGTTATCTGGTAGCCATGGTATAAGCACTACACTGCTTAATTTGGGACCAGATAACCATGGGTAAAGAATGTCCCAGGATATTTTTATTTAGTACTTTGATCAGCGAAACGTTAACCTCAGAATTACAATATTATTTTTTATCGTTGTCAATAATATATTTCTCTTGGGGTCATTCGACAGCACCCGCATCCATTCTTGAGCGACAAACATAGCTGGATAACACGAGACACCCTCTGGTCAAATGTTGCTCATAATCTCGTTAAAATTTCGAACTGAGTGTGCATTGCATGCTCTGTGCAAGGGCGGATCCAGCTTTGGCGCCAGGAGGGGGTCACATAGTCGTGGTCAAGTCAAGAACTTTTAATTCCATTTTTATAACAATAGATACAAGTAAAAAGTAGGTATTTTATTAATGTACGTAAGTACTGTACTTAAAAATATTTATAGACTAGTGAACAAGTGCTTTTTAGGTCGAATTTTTTTCTAATTCTCCGAAAATAATGATTTTGTTGTCATTCGATTCGGAATGGCTTGTAGAAACTTTTTCTCTTTCTTTTTCGTACTCCCGGAACTGTAGGACCAATATTTATAATTTTCCCAGAGGGTTGAAAATACGCCCGAAAACGGGTGCTCCGGCTTCCGCAAGCCACGCCCATTTTGGACATTTAATGAATAAATATTATTTTAACTTATAAAATATGAAAATTAAGAAGCGAAAAAATTCAGGTTCCTACAGAATAGATCAATGAACAATAATCCGCGGTCCAAAAAATTGTATCGCGTTTTTTTATTAGTTATCCATTAGTTAATTTATAATTTTTTATAACACAATATTTAACATTGCAAGACTATAAATCTGAGATTTTTTTCCTTTCGTGGAGCTATTTGTCAAAGACTTTAGAATAGATTCTCGTTGGAAAAATTTAAAAATTGTTAATTTTCGGTTTGTTATTATCAATTACTTAGGTTAAAAATTATAAAGCTCCATTAAAAAAACCTTTTTTTCATAATGTAACTTTTGCTCCGTTTTCTCATGGTCAAAAGCTGCTAAAAAATGATTTTTAATCATTTTTATTTCCTATTCTTTAAAAAATTGTTATAAAAAGATGCATTGTTTATAAGATAATTCCATTTTTTTTTTCGTTAAAATTGTTAATAAATATCCCTCAGAGAAAAAGTTACATAATTTGTATGATCATATTTATAATTGTTTATAAGGTATTTAAATATAGGTATAAATTAAACATAAGAAACCAGGTGAGAATGATGAAATGAAAGAGAACAGAAAATTAAAAGTCTAATAAAAATATAAACATACATGATTGTTTTTGTTTTTTTAAGTAGAAAAAGAAAAAAAATACAGAGAGACAATTCATTTCAGACCCGTTGTGAGAAGCGACTAAAGAGTGTACTGATGACCACGTGCACTTTACACCTTGTTAACAAAAGCATTCTCAACGAAGGTTGGAAACAGGCAGGCGACCAGCCCTAAAAAATCTGCCAAATCATCTAATTCACCGGACGAATAGAAAGCAAACATATTGCGCCGACTCCAAATTATAAGGCACAGAGCCAACGGCGGATCCAGGGGGGGGGGTCATAGGGGTCATGACCCCCCCTGAGCTGGTTCCAGGACTTAGGTTGACCACTAATTTAACATAATGATTTTATTTATATAATTTGTCTCATTCCTCATTCCGTGCGTGATAGTGCTTCTCTGGATGACTTCAACAGAAGAAACTTATTCTAATTCTCCGAAAATTATGATTTTGGTGTCATTCGATTCGGAATAGTTTGTAGAAACTTTTTGAGAAAATTGAAGAGCCGCTCAAAAAAAATTGCAAAAGTTATAAAAAATTAAGTGAAAGAAAAAGGGGGTTTGGTTTTTTGCAAATATCTCGAAAACTATTTGAGATTTTCAAAGTTTAAAAAAAGTTCTAAGAGAACAGGAAATTTCAGAAACAGGTTAAAAATTATAAAGCTCCATTAAACATCAAAAAAGACATTTTTTCATATTGTAACTTTTGCTCCGCTTTCTCATGATCAAAAGCTATTCTGTTTAAAAAAATGTTATAAACAAATGCATTGTTTATAAGATAATTCCATTTTTTTTCATAATGTAACTTTTGCTCCGCTTTCTCATGATCAAAAGCTACTAAAAATGATTTTTAATCATTTTTATTTCCTATTGTTTAAAAAATTGTTATAAACAAATGCATTGTTTATAAGATAACTCCATTTTTTTTCGGAAATATAAATCACTTGTAATTCATTTGTTTATAATAAAACATATTTTTATTATATTATAATTTTTTTATTATAAACAAATGAATTACAAGTGATAGAAAAAAAAATTATTAACAAATCCGTTTTAAGCAATAAATTTTTTTTTAGGAATGGTTTTTTTTTTAAATAATAACTTTCATCATAATTTATATTTCCGAAAAAAAATGGAGTTATCTTATAAACAATGCATTTGTTTATAACATTTTTTTAAACAGAATAGCTTTTGATCATGAGAAAGCGGAGCAAAAGTTACAATATGAAAAAATGTCTTTTTTGATGTTTAATGGAGCTTTATAATTTTTAACCTGTTTCTGAAATTTCCTGTTCTCTTAGAACTTTTTTTAAACTTTGAAAATCTCAAATAGTTTTCGAGATATTTGCAAAAAACCAAACCCCCTTTTTCTTTCACTTAATTTTTTATAACTTTTGCAATTTTTTTTGAGCGGCTCTTCAATTTTCTCAAAAAGTTTCTACAAACTATTCCGAATCGAATGACACCAAAATCATAATTTTCGGAGAATTAGAATAAGTTTCTTCTGTTGAAGTCATCCAGAGAAGCACTATCACGCACGGAATGAGGAATGAGACAAATTATATAAATAAAATCATTATGTTAAATTAGTGGTCAACCTAAGTCCTGGAACCAGCTCAGGGGGGGGTCATGACCCCTATGACCCCCCCCCTGGATCCGCCGTTGGCTCTGTGCCTTATAATTTGGAGTCGGCGCAATATGTTTGCTTTCTATTCGTCCGGTGAATCAGATGATTTGGCAGATTTTTTAGGGCTGGTCGCCTGCCTGTTTCCAACCTTCGTTGAGAATGCTTTTGTTAACAAGGTGTAAAGTGCACGTGGTCATCGGTACACTCTTTAGTCGCTTCTCACAACGGGTCTCAATTAAAAGCTATGAGCTTGCAAGACAACAATAAAAGTACTTACATCTACGCGTATATTATAGAGGTCATGTTTGGATGTAGAGAGATAATCTCCAAAACGAATCATCCTATTTTAACAATTCTTCCACTGGTAGAAAGCTACAGTACTCCTGGGTGACATAGGCTATGGTATAATTTATTTAATTGCAAGTTTAAGTTAATTTAGTGTGTAGGTGTAGCATAATAATTTAAGTTTAATTTATAAATAATCCTCGGATACATTAGGTGCCTCTAGAACGCGGGTGAAACTGGAACACGGAAGCTAGCTGATCTATAAACCATTATCTATACATGATAATTATGCATAAGCTATCATGAAATTCTATTATATGATGCGCTAGGTGTTGATCATACTGACGGTAATGTTTATTCGAGTTTTGTGGTGTTAAAACGTGTCTAAATTCACAAATATTTATTTTGAGAGGAAATCGAACCCCCGGCCCGTCGAGTAGCAGAAGGGTATATTCCGATATATACCCGCTGTCTACTACCCGTTTGTCCCCCACTGATGAACATTGCTACAACTATTTTAACATAAATGCGTTCTCTTCGTCGTCCACCACTAGGAGATAAAGATGCAATATTTATTTTTTTTCTCATTGCGCGTCTCTGGTGCTACCAACCGACGTTTATTATCTCCAGTCTTTAATCAGGCTAGATACATTTGTATCTAACACTATAGTAGGACTCTTCAGATTGATACTTGATAAACTTATCTGATTAAATATAAATATAAGACATCCACTTGAAATTACAGAGAGCTCTTCAAGTATAAATAGACTGACAAATATTAAATGGTGTAAGTACGGAAGATTACAAACGTATGTATGTCCATATCACAGATTGCAATATAGATACTTGGAGTGCAACAAACTCGGCGCTCGCTTGAGTGCGCATCTGCAACATACTTTGTTCATATAACGCGCCTGAGCAAATATTATACCTATATTGTTAGTACCCGAGTATCAAGATCATTTACGTCAAGTAGCCCGACAAACTGGCAGATGGTCTACCTGATGGTAAATGGTCACCGCCGCCTATGGACATTTGCAATACCAGGGGCATCGCCAATGCGTTGTCCACCCTGAGACGTGAAGATACCTAGAACTTAAACGACCCTTTTTAATCGAACCACAGTTAACAAGTGCACTACTGCATCACTGCGAGAATGAGACGAACTGTGCACTAAGAGGTTTGCTACTTCGAAGGTCTTTGTACTACTTTGAAATTTAAACCCTTGTGAACTAGAAGTGTTTTGTACTTGAGAGGTAAAACCAAAGCAACAGCGTAGTATGTATTGCCAATTTTGATTCTATTCATTTTGGGTGAGTCATTTAACTAATTAAGATTCTTCCTCTTATTTATGTTAACGTTTAAAATCCGCAGTCAACTGAAGTGCAATCTTTCTAAAAATAAATATGAAATTCTGTTCGTTGGTAAGCGCATCACTTCAGAACGGCTGGATCGATTTGGCATTTTTTTCTTTTAATCGATTATTAGAGCTAGTTGCCAGAAAATTGGGGTCTTTTTTTTAGGGCATAATGAACTCCAGACAAATAAAATGTTGTAGGTATATGTAGAATATCAGTTATCTAGTTTCCATAGTATATATGGGATCAGGTGACCGTGTTTAAAGAATGTCCCAGGATATTTATTTACCATATTATTATGTTGTTGGTAAATAAATAAAAAATAATAGAACTCCCTGTTCGATGGCATATATTGCAACGCATGAACATCTAAGTACCTAGTTGGAAATAAATTTAACAGTATTAGTATTAAAGTACACATTTTCTTACAAGAAAACAGTGAATTTGCTGAAGCACATGTACCAGGCGATAAGACAACGCTAGGCGGTGGCACCGTGACACTCAGGTCGCAATTACTCCGAGTGCACAAAACAACACTTTAACTGACGCGAAATATAGCACTCTTTGTGCGAGGAACTTGCGGGTTCAATGAACCAACACCGTTATAATGTACGGATTGTCTTTGTAAATATTAAATGCTAATATACCGATATGCTGGAGAATTACTTAGTTTGATAGATCGTGTAATTTCCGAGTAGTTCCGAGATGACCGATTTACAAACAATAAGTACTTATATTTGTTTTCGTGACGCTACGCTGGTTTATAGATAGATGTAATAAGGTCTGTTGAAACGCATGTCTTCCAAGATTGTTTTTTTTTTGTAATTTTGAATCATGTATTGGCAACCCTTATAAATAAATACAATTATTATAATGGAATTGTATTAGAATGGAAAGGGATAGTACAAATGTGGAGGGTGATTTCGGAATATATTAGATCATTCGCAGTAGCTATATCGTGACCAGGTTCGTCCAGGGCAGTTTTTCTAATTTTTTTTCAAAATAATATAGTAAAAATATTCACTAAATAAAAAAGTTCGTTTCGCAAAAAAATTATTGCTTACTTTATTGTCGTCTATTCTTAGTAAAAACAACAAATTCGAACCAGTATTAGAGTCAGATTATTCATAAGTACTCGTGAAGTCTTGTTTTAATAAACAAAACACATTTAATAACAACGACATGTAATGGTGCTCGCATCAATTTTCATTAGTGGGTCTGTTGATAGTGATGTTACGAAACTTGTCATCTGCCGTGATGTATCATGCGAAACGTACAGATAATTTTGACAAACGCAAACAATGATGAAACAATTTCACGTGCCAGTTGGCTAGGTGGTTAGAGACCCTGACTGCCACTGGACAGGGCATGCGTTCGATTCCCACCCCGTACAAACATTTGTGTGCATGAACATGTTTGCTTGTATAAAAGGTTTTATTAAGAAAAAAAAAAGTAGTATGCCAGTTATCTGGTTACCAACAATTACTAACGCAGAGTACCGGTAACTCGCATACTAAAGTAAAAAAAATTATAATATATCTGCATATTTAGAGGATAATAACACTTGACAATGAATTGCTCCCCTAACAGGCTATACATTTAAGCATTCTTATTGCCATTATATATTTTAAATATTATTGTTTGTAATATTTATAGAAAACATGTAAAGACGATTTATAAAAGTCTGAAGGCCTACATGATTAAACAATATTTCTATAGTAAAAGTCTACTTAGTTTGGGATCAGATGGATGTGGCTAAGGAATGTCCTGGAAATTGATAAAAACTTCACGTCTCAGAGTCAACACTGCTTTGCCAAAGGCGGCGGTGACCACTCACCATCAGGTGGACCGTCTGCTTGTTTGTCGGCCCATGTAGTATAAAAAAATATATTATCTAGTAGTATACTACCAACACCTATTGCGGTACTTTTCTTCTATATTCCGTACAATGTTACGGGTTATAAAGAAAACTGCGCATTTTTAAGACATCTACAAAGTAATTGCTTTCTTACCTCGCTTGTTTTGTTTTCTAAATGAGCTCTCTTTGTAGAAAATTGCGATAGTATATTTTAATTTACATTTGCAATGCCTTTTTAGTATCCCTTTCTTGATATTTATTAGGATACGCAGGTTATTTGTTAGTGGAATCTAATTTAATAGCAATCTGTCTCTTTTAAATCCATTTGTAACTATCTATCGGGGATATTCGAAGCCGATCGGGTGCACACTCGATTTAAGCCGGGTTACTATATACGATCCCGATCGAAAATCCATGGATTGATGAACCTTTTGACAGTAATTTTAATACACGTAATGTCAAAATTCTACTTCAATCTTGCGATTTTAGATCGGGATCGTATTATTTTGGCCCGGCATTAGTTTGAACAGAATTAAAAACAAAATACAATACCTATGAAGGTAAAAACTACTGAAGTTACCACCGATTCCGAAGACATGTTTGAAATTGAAGAACTGGTAAGAATTTTAATAAAGTTACGTTTTGAAGGTCACATCAGTATTTAAGAATTAAATGTTTTCTATTATAATATGTATTTATATGTGGAATGAGGTCGACCGACACATTACCGCGCTTAAAAATAAATAATGAAACTTAAGTTGTAAAGATGTAATAGCCTCGTTTTGACAGCTAATAGTGTTATGAAAAAAAAAATCTTATTCCGTAATATAAATCTTGAAAGCAATAAAGATGAATTGGGATGTATCCTGTAATAAAGATAAATGATCAAACACTAACCAGTGTATTGAACATCCAAAAATATACGAAAACATTAAATATGATCAAAATTAAATCATTTATGTCATTTTTCAGTACCGATCTAATCATAAAGAGTATGTTATTTGATGCTGTACAATTATGACGTCACAACTTGCTATTTCTTACAAAACTCCATACATTCGATCGTTTTGCCATTTCATAAAGAATTGCTGATTTAACATGTCAGGACACATCCCTATTTTCAATAACATTCGTAACTGTCAAAACAGGAGATTTCAAGAACAATACCGCATAGACTAGGAGCCACTGGCGTGCAACCTAAAGGTAAATTATAAAACCTGAGATTTTGTCCAGTGAGTCTTCTCTCTCTCTTATACCGGGCGCATCTGGATAAGGGAGGGTCCACCTCGCTGGGCTAAGCGAGACCCCACCTAGGAGAGGAGAGGTATGAGTAACTCATTGGACAAAATTTAAATATAAATTACATAAAACAAAATAGTTCCTATCGATTCAAATAGCAACCGAGTTAGTGATATAGTTACTACCAGCTATAATAAACTTCACAGATGACCATCTTGGAACAACATGACGACCTTTGGAACAGATAAGTGTTAATAAGGTTATCTATCGTCCGGTAGGTGCGTACTGTCAACATCGGCTTGTTAACCCATTCACCGAGAGATAACCCGAGATAATATCGCCGTGAGGACACGCCGTCATTACTGCTGTCGTTTGGCGGATATCGATTAATTAATCGTTAATCAACATGTTTTTCTTCTTACAATGTCGATTGTATCGGTATCTTAGAATTTGATCGGTTGAAAATCGATTTACCTCACCAAAAGTAAATGCCTTTTGTTGGAAGTGAGCATTACCTCTTATGGCCATTTGCAACACTTAGGTCACCCTGTGATATGAACTTGCTAAGTCTTATGTGCCTGTAATTTCGTTTCACTATTGCTTTGAAAATCTGCAACAATAATCACTGTGTGCTGAAATTTATTTTTCATACTGCTAGTCATTAAAACTCATTAAGTTCTGACGTTTTGAACAGTTGTTGATTGCTTGAATAAATTTTAAATACAAGACAAACACATATCTGTCTAATGTCTTTGTTAATATGATGAAAATAGAAAGAACGACTTCAATTTAGTTAAGTCCTGTAGAGCTTGCTTTTGCAATATTTTGATTTTAATTGTGATGGGAGCCGGTGAACATTTAATTTGTTCCGTTTCACAGACCTAAAAATTATCCTCACTCTTATTAACATTAGGAAGAGAAAGGTTTGCCATCATCAGTACACTAACAATATGCAAGAGGAATTTACTAATAGTGACTTTTGTTATGTAACTTGTTGAATCTGGTAGTTAAAGTCTTCCTTTAATTGGTCTAAAGCAATCCGATTGCTGGATACAACAGCGGAAGTCCATTCATTTCAGCTAATTGATGCTTTCCTTATCATACCAATTAATACCGCTTTCCCAGACTGTTCTTGACCTCAGTCTATGCTTGTTATGTCTCTGAATACATTCTATAACATTATAATGATATGACATTGAATTACGTTATAATTGTGCAAATGATCTTGGCAATGACTCCGGGGATTATCGATGTGGGAACTTTGTATTTATAAGACAATGATCGATACACTTAACCTAGTTTACGCGTGCATTTAAAAATGTATCTAGTATGTGGTTGCCATTCGTGTGGGTTCCCCCGGATTGGTCCTAGTTTGAAATGCGCCTTGGGAGAGACCGGGTGGGGCTATGAATTCTGTCCTGGATTTTTCAATGATGTTGTTCTTAAAGTCTTTGGTGTTAATAAATAAAAACAATTTATACATTTATTTATTTATTGTTCTACTGGGCTATGAAGTTTTTCGCTCAAAATCCATGGTTTTCGAACTCCTTGTCCTAGTTTATAATTTTTACAACTGGCAACTCTAATCTAGTATTTCCGAACATATACTATGTACTTAAATTCGTGATCTCATGCAACTGTTTCCGTCAAGGCCAAATCTCGCAAATAATACTTCAATGCAAAAAATATATCCTGGTATATCGTAGAGTGGGTGTTATTTGTAACTTTTTACCGCTATTACTTAACACCTACTTGCTAAATGTCGAATACCTTCCAAAGAAATGACTCAACTGACATTCAAAATAAAGTTCGTTGACTCTGCCACCCAACTGTATGGGGTATTAGCACGTTCAATTTTGCAAACAGCATTTTACATCGTTTCATCTTGCGATTATCATTAAGCTGGCTATGTTCCTTGTAAACTTGAACCAGTATATAAAACAGTTCTTCCCGCAAGTCATAACTGTCCCTACAGTACAATAGTACAAATTGACTACGCACGCTTCTCTGAATGGGCATTTTATGTCATCAGCGTCCGATACGCTCCGACAGACTTCGGAACAAACCACTCGCAAGTCCAAAGTTCGTGTTTTTATTTGAGATCAATTCCTAGTAGCGTCGTCACCGGTAGATGTAGTGCTCGGAGAATTGCCCAGTCGGACTTTGTACTACATTGTCAACCCGTTGTTGTGATTCGTAAGGCCTTGTGTTTTGTTGTGAGCTGAAAATGTGCTATTGAGTAAATGATGCATTTAGTTCTTTTGTTATGTCCCGCATAGTAGTTGCAGCCGCTCTCTCGGTTGTTTTGAAGGTTGTTACCTTAAGTACTGGTTTTTCGAGTTCAATTGCGTCTTAATTTTACGTCTAGATTTAGTGGAGCTTTTTTTTATTGCAATGAGACTGTAACATTTAAGGCTTTTGAAACTTTGTTTTTGATTCTTTAGTCGCTTACTTAATTGCTTGTTTGTCATAAAGGACATGTTATACGTAATCTATATTTTGACTATAGGAATCCGCATCTTTAATTTTAGTAGCTTTATATTTTGAGCGATATTTATACGTGCTTATAGCCCAATCATGTAACAATCCCAACGCAAGTCTCGAGTCCTTAACACAATCACGTGCCTGCTTTATTCCCCAGTTGCACTCGAACGTGCCCGATCGTCTCTTCATTGTTTCTCCTGTTAATTAATACCACCTGTGCTTTATCATTATTTATTACGTTTTCTGCTAAAACACCTTCGTTGACAGCCATGCCGTAAGTTTGTTTTGTTTTTTTAATGTGTTTATCAAATTTTTGGTCAGTGGAATTTATTAAAGTGGAAATCTGTGTGTGATTGAGATGTGGGATTGCTCTTCCATGACGATATTCAGCTCTCGTGTAAATTAAATCGTGTAGATTCGTATCAAAAGTATAATGATCATGCGCTGCAGAATAGTAAAAAAAAGTCTTGTGAGCGGTGAAGTTTTTGAAACGAAAAGTATTCTGTGATTGTGTTTTGAAATTTCAATTGTTAGTATTCATTAGGTATACCTATTTTTTTTGCCATGTTTTAAATATACAAGACACAGCTGACCGATAACGCCTTACTAATATTAAAAATGCAAAAGTTTGTGAGGAGGGATAGATATTTGTTACTCTCTCATGCCAAAAATACTTAACGGATTTGCATGAAATTTGTCACGTAGATAGTTTATAGCATCTGCAATATACGAGTAGTATACTGTATTGGTTTATATAGGTACTAGCTGTCCTCCGCGATTTCACCCGCGTTTTTGAGGGATGTTACATTTTCCCGGATTCAAAAGTAGCCTATATGTTCTTCCAAGGCGTGCTCTATTAATTTGCGAAGTTTTATCCAAGTTTTTCCGTAGTTTAAGCGTGAAAGAGATACAAACATCCATACATGAATTTTTCGATACAAACTTTCGCATTTAAAATTTTAGTAGGATTATTATCTCTATTTTAATTCTGTAACACAACGCGCTTTATTCATTAACGAATTGTCAACATATCTTGCAACATCTTAATTAATCGCTTAATACATCCGATATTCCTTCGTGTCATAAATTATTCAATTGTCGTCAATTAATAGTAATGCTAATTGGTCTGACCGTTCGGAGTGTACCGTCGCGTCACGTCGTCGTCGTCGGCGTCGGCGTCCAGGCTATGTAAAGCTGAACATTGCACTTTAAAACAACACTAGTCATACGAGTGATGGGCATTATTGTAACTCTATAGTAGCTTTAGTAACTTTAAATTTGACCTTTAAAAGTGCCTTCCACGGGCCTATACTGAATAAATGGTTTTGATTTTTTTATTCTACCGTGAGTAAAGGACGTCTCAGGACATTTATTTATTATTTACTAAATCCTGAACCCTGATCCCGACGGATGGTAGCACACATAAATCTTCCTGTTGGAACACTCTTTATCTATTGCTAAAACTGCATTAAACTCGTTTGCTTAGTTTTAAAGATTTAAGCGTACAAACAGCGTGAGCGATTTTTTTGAATTACTGCCTTCCCGCGATTTGAACCGTGTTTCCGAGATCGGATGAGGAGTTTCGGTGATTACTTCCTATTCAACTAAACTTACAAACATTACCTAATAGAAATTATCCGTACTCTGGGATTGGTAATGAGCCCAACAGACTGTTGGTGACAATCCTCCCATATGTTACGATCTGAATGTGGAACTCATCACTAAGACCCGGATACCTCTTCGGGGATAATAGGCGTGAAGATAGTTACTATCAGTATTGCAATCAAACTGAAGATCTTTTGCTTGATTATTGGGTTTACCTGTTATACCCGGATACTGTACCTGTTGCAACTCTGTGTCGGCGGTACGTTATTGATACCTCCAATTGTCTTACTTTGTTTATTTACTCGAGTACAACGAGCGGTGAGAACGAACAATATTTAAAACCACATCACTACAAGTCGTGTGAATGTCATTTGTTTGTATTTCCTCCAGACATTGCTTTATTGGATATTGAACTTTATTAACTCCATTAATTACCTCGAAGCGTAATCTATACAAATTTGTCATGATTGTTATTTAATAGTGATTCATTATGTTCTTATTTTTGTATACCTAGTATTTTAATTATCCTTGTCCTAATCTAAATTAAATGTTTGCCATGGTTCAAAATATATTTGAATTTATTAAAAGAACAAACACAAATACATCGACTATTATTTAAATCGTTGAATCTACAAAATAATTAACATAGATTTTTATTTTTTTATGTCAAATGACGACGTCATCCGACGAAACAGGCAAACAGTTCACCTGATGGCATGAGGTCGCCGATGCCTATGGACATTTTCATCACCAGAGGCATCGCCCAGTAATATGAGTACAACTGCTTCACGACGGAAATGGTTTGGTGGTAGTACTTTCTCAGACAATCTCTGCAATATTATGACGATTTAAATCTTATTATAGTCGATTTGCGTTTGGATATTAGCTTCTAAATGTACGTTTCATAAAGGCTTTTAGGCATAAAGAACGTTTAGATGAGTGTTTTTTGTGACAGTGAACGTATAATTTGAGTGTTTAATATTTCGGGCATTACACTGATTTTTTCAGATCTTGTCATATCACAACAACACTCAGCGGATGCTTACGTCACTCAACATTAGGCGAAATTAACCTTAATTAACCACCTACAGTCGGTCGGAATCTGCGCGTAATGTAATGAAACCGCTATCATAGATACAAAGAAGATATTCGAAGTTTGAACGCAAAATTGTTTATGGGCTAATTATAAAATTTTTGGCCGAATTAAACCGTCAATTTGAATATCGAACGATAGATCGTCTTTCATTGGAATTCTGAGTATGTAAACATGACAAAAGAAATTGCTTAACCATTGTCATGCCAGTGGTGGGTGACAAATGTCTTTAGCAGGAACAGTGTGGCAACTCCGCTTATATTAAAATTACATGACTATTATAATCGCATCAAGGGCACATCATTGTAGTCTTGAAATAGTTTGGTGGCAATTATAACAATTATGTCATTGTCATGATCAACCAGCTAGGAGTGATTCTGGCCATTCCTGTTTGTTTCATCAGCCGTAACAAATCAACGTTATTCGAATGGTTTGTTTAAATTTTTCAGAAATCGAATTATTAATTAGAAATCTTGCCCAAGGACCAACAATTAGTATGACAATAAAATTGTATTTGCCAAATGCATTGACCTTGATACCCACATACCAGATCGTGAGTTCCATTCCCAGGACAAACATTTGTATGCGTGAATTTATCTATTTCCTTTGTGTTGAGCTGTTAATATCTGGTATATATTTAGACTAGCGACCCCTGAGCATGATAATATCAGCGTATTATGCACACAAATCTTTTGGAAAAATTCTCTAAATAATGGGAAAAATCGCATTAAAAAGATTTATGCGAACAAACAGTTTAGAGATGAGAAATGGCGCTTATCTGTTATCTGATTACCACAACTCTGCTAAGTTTCGGATCAGATGACCGTGTGTACTTGTAATGTTACAGACAATTATTATCTTTTAATAGAGTTTTCTGAGAGATCCAATTTATTGAATCATTTATCTAGAAGAACTTGTAGGTAAATCACGATAGCATATCTAAAGCGACATCTTATCCTCTAGTATAATTTATATTCGATTTTCCTTATCCATGAGTCTCTGGTCTGTACCATTTGTTTCAGACTCAGTAATAAAGATACTAGAGACGTTAAGCAGAACCTGTCGTACAGACGTGCGCCGTCTCATGAAATAGTTCAAGGTTCTTTCAGTACGTTTAGTGAACTCTGTAAGATTTATATTGTACCTTACTTAAGTTATAATCTGGGTCTAGCTCTTACGTTATTGTATAATAGAAATAAGTACTAACTCGCTGTACCTGTATCTCGACTAAAGAAAGTAAAAATGTATTTGAAAGGGCATGTTGAGTTTCTTTAACAAACTACTTGACATTGAAGATCCGTGAATAAATTTAAAACAAATAGATGTGTATTCTGGGTATCGAACCCACGAACTGACCTGTCAAGTAACTGGCGCTTTAAGGATCAACAATAATTAAATACTAATATTTGATTGATCATCAGAGAGAATGATGTCCTATAAAACTCCTGACACTGACATAACTAAACAGATTGAATTAGAATTCGATTTAAAAAAACCTAATGGAAATTGGTTCATCCTTCTTTACAGACAGAGTTATATTCCCGAATAAGCTCCCAGAAGACGTTATAACAGCTAGTCACCAAAAAAAGAACTAGAGAGCAACAGGATATAGGCACTTATCTGTTGAATCGACTGCCTGCCAGATAAATAAATATTAAGTCATAGAAACTGACGCACTGCTACGTTTCGCTTAATGGTTTTTTTTGCATTACCGAATACCACGCGAGAGACCTAGATTTTTGACGTCGTCAATTATAATATTTACTTGCTTGCTGTTAAATTTAGCGTGCGGGGGCGCGGCGCGGGTGGGGCCCGAGCCGAGCACATCGACTCCAACAAATATCTTATGTAAATATGTACCTGCTTTACCGTACTGTCGCGTCCTTCTGATTGGAGGCTAATAGGCCGTTTGCAAGATGCTATGTACTGATATCTTGATTGACTTGGATATGTGAAATTCAAGTATACTTACTTTTAAAAAGAGGAATGCAGAAATTATTAAATTTATCTCCGATTTCTTCGCAATTTACATATTGAATAAAAACTTCACGCCTGTTATACCTGATACCGGGTAGGCAGAGGTCTCAATACCACTCACCTGAGATGTTTCAGTTCCAATTTCCGGATTTTCATTATTCCGGATGGACATAGGCTATTTTATAATCTAATGTAATCCACATAATAACCAAAATGTCTGATCATAAATTTAAAAATTATATTAGGAAAGTTTTGAAAGAAAAAGCGTATTACAAGGTAGTTCATTATATTGAAGATAAAAATGTATGGAAATAGCTGCTCTCTGCACAGTGCACCTCTAAATCTCTTGTTTAAGTTGTAAGTACCTAATTATTGTTATTTTCTATTTTGTAGTCTTGTCATATTTTTTTTTGTTTTGTTTTTATTAATGTTACCTATAATAAGTATTTTGTAATTGTTAAATATAAAATTATGTAAAATTGAAATTATAAAATAGCCAAAAAGTCAGAATAGATAAAAAATTATATAACAAATAAAAAAGAATGTAACCTTGCTGAGTTTCTTGCCGGTTCTTCTCAGTTGAAGGCTGACTTCCGAACCGGTTGTAGCTTCAGTAACTTTAAATTTGCCCTTCATAAGTGCCCTCCGAAGGCCTAAACTGAATAAATGGTTTTGAGTTTTGAATTTTGAATTAGATTCTTCGGAAATGCAGATGAAACCGCGGCGCGAAAAGCTAGTACATAATATTATAGCATTAATTCAGTGCTCATAAAGACCTATGTATCTATGTACATATTTTTTCTGTTAAATAAATAAGTAACATAACCACTTGAGTACATAAGATTGTGGCGACTAATCAATTTCGACATTATGCTACCCTTGTGCTTGTTATCATGTAGAACAAGTTACACGTGTTTATTTCTCGTCGTTACTTGAACGATTACACAATAACTTTCAACTCGTATTGTATTTATTATCTTGACCTTTTTTATCCGACTTCGACAAAACTAAAAGGAAAGGTTATGATTTAAGCAGTTCGATTCCCACCCAGGACAAACATTGAACATGTATGTTTGTTCTGTGTCTGGGTGTAAATATGTATATAATTATGTATTTAGAAAAAAAAAGTTGTGTATGTAGTATATCTGTTATTTGGTTTCCATAGTACAAGCTCTGCTTAGTTTGGGATCAGATGATGTGTAAAGAATGTCCCAGGATATTTATTTATCTATGTATGGTTTTACGTATGTTCCACCGTAGCGCTTGAACTTGAGACGATTTTGATTAATGAGGTGTCATATCATTTGACGGGTGAGGGTTAGAGACCCTGACCGCCACGTCATAGGTAGTGGATACGATTTCCACCCAACAAATATTTGTGAGCATGAGCATATATTATGCTTGTTCTGTGTCTGGTTGTAAATATTTATAAAAGTAGTTAACAGTTATTTGGTTTCCATAATAAAGCTATTCTTGGTTTGAGATCAGGTGACCGCGTGCAAGAATGTCTCAGGATATATATATTTTTTCTAGCTGTCCCCCGCGGTTCCGCCCGCGTTCCCGAGGGTTGTAACATTTACCCGGCATAAAAAGTATCCTATGCTATTCCAGTGCATTTCCTATCTATGTGCCAAGTTTCATCCAAATCCGTTACGTAGTTTTGAAAGCGTGAAAGAGTAACAAACATCCATACATACAATCTTTCGCATTTATATTTTGGCGCTGCGACTTTATCAGTATTGTTAAATGTCTTATTTTTTGTTTCAGGTTGAAGGACACAGATATGTTTATAGACGAGAATGAGACGTGAGTATTTTTTATCTTTTGTGTCCGACCGAAGGTCGATATCTGGCCCAAGCCCAAACCGACGTTTAGATAACCCTACTAAATTCATTTCAAGATTAGCTAAAAGTGAATAAAGTTATGTTTATTTTTATATTTAAGTTATCTGTAGGTATATTACAGTATAAAGATGATTAAAATTATGATCCAACTTGTAAAAATGTCATCGCACTCGCGAGCATTCGTAGCAGTTCGTTAAATTTCGGCTCTTGCCAGAAACCTTCGGCTTTGGACAAAATAGGCCCTAGGCTCGGTGGGACACTATTTATTAATAACACCTAAACTAGCTCTTGCATTACACTACAATTGTTCCTTCAAACGCAGTTGTCAATTTTTACGAAACTGACCTGACAAATTTAAAAGGGACCATCAATGGGCGTCACTTTAGAACTTTGAACTTGAAGACCTCTTTTCTTCGGACAATGTTTGGATGAGAATTTATCCTTTACTTAAATGAATTGCGAAACTTTGCTAGGCTATATGACACCCAGAAACACTTTGAATGTTATTTTATGCCTACTTTACATAGGTTTTATGTTAGCCACGTCATAGATAATATTTCTTTATTCGATCCCAGAGTAGTGCCAACTTCACACATAATTTTCTATTGCCACGAATGTGTAGGAAAATATCCCAGAATAAAAACTACAGATCAGTTTCAAATCCGCATAAGTCCACTTGATGGATTATGGTCCAAAGCGATCTTGTAAGCAAAGTGAAATGAATAGGAGTGATAGTTATCAAAAAACATTGCTTCACTGCCGAATAGTGCCGAATGAAAGACTTGTTCGGAGGGTTGAAACCAAATTGTTTCGTATAAGAAAGGGTCTACTAGATCAATATAGGCTACTGTAGTTCTTATGCAGTTCATCAAACCAGTATAGTATGTTCTGTTGATTTGGTAAATTTTAGTTTGTACAATGAAAATATGTATGTCTAACGCTAATACCAGTTCGGAAGTTTGGTTTCTTACTAAGACGGGTCGGTGATTGAACTTAGTAATTACTCTTTTCAATACGAACTAACGTTTATTACATTAATTGAATCTTACTGACACTTAGTGTGTTATAGCGGAAAAAAATAATTACAAACAATTTTATTAATATCTAAAAGAATACAACAAACTAAGGCAGTCCACCCCCCACAAGCAGCACCTGTTCACAAGTATGACGCATGTGGCAGCCATTGCCCTCCTCGCCATATTGTAAGCAATAGTGCTTCAGTGGCATTTTCAGACCCCCCGATCAGTCGCACTGCTGTAGATTCTGAAGTGTCATGTTGATTTGCAAAGTAAACTTGCGTATGAATTCTTTTATGTATTCTTGCTATTCCTAATGAACTAGTTCTGGCACAGCGCCAGCCGTCTCCGCGTCTCTAACCAGAACATTTTTAAATGCGAATATTTCTCTTACTATATTACTGAATTGTTTTTCTATGAATTATACATCGTATCTTTTAGTGGTTGCTGGAATTTGACGGTTATGGTCTATCATATTCTATTGGTCCTTGTTTGTAGCTAATCTTTTCAATTATACACGTGGTCTAATATGTTTTTAATAGAAGCAGGGATTCTCAAAATTATGGTTCCACAAACCCTTTTATACATACGATAAAATAAAACAGATTATATATATTATAACACTACAGTGCAGACAAAATGAAATCTGTAGATATATTTTATATAATATTAGGTTAGGGAACAAGGCTTTTCGCATTATAGTATGTATGAACTTGTAATAAAATCTCTTTGTATCTGGCTGGTTTTGGTATCATTGAAAGTTTAAATTTTAAAGAACATAATTCCAAATTCTAATTAGAAAAATGTGTGATTTGCATTTGTTTTTCGTACCGCCAAGATGAGTGAATCTAATGAAGAAATTCGATTCATTTTAAAATTTTACTACAAAAAAGGTAAAAATGCAACGCAAGCCGCGAAAAAAATTGCGATGTTTATGGACCTAGTGCAGTGTCTGTGAGAGTAGCACAAATTTGGTTTAAGCGTTTTCAATCCGGAAATTTTGATGTCAAAGATGCACGTCGCTCTGGTCGCCCCATTACGGATAAAATGGATGCCATTTGAAAAAGTGGAGCAAGATTGGCGTAGCGTAGTTACGACGTAGCTGAAGAACTGGGAATTGATCACAAAACAGTTATGGCGCATTTGAAAAAAACTGGGTACACAAAAAATTTAGATATTTGGGTACCACACGAGCTCACTGAAAGAAACCTAATGAACCGTGTACTCATTTGTGATTCTTTATTACGACGTCTTGAAACCGAACTATTTTTGAAGAAGCTGATACCTAACTGGTGATGAAAAGTGGATCACGTACGACAAGGACGTGCGAAAAAGGTCGTGATCAAAGGCCGGTCAGGCTTCACAGACTGTGGTGAAACCCGGGTTAACTGGCAACAAGGTGATGCTGTGTGTGTGGTGGGATTGGAAGGGAATTATTCATTATGAGCTGTTACCACCAGGCAGGACCATCGATTCTGAACTCTACTGCGAACAACTGATGAGATTAAAGCAAGAAGTTGAGAGAAAGCGGCCGGAATTAATCAACAGAAGGGGTGTGGTTTTTCATCATGATAACGCTAGACCTCACACATCTTTAGCCACTCAGCAAAAATTAAGAGAGTTTGGCTGGGAGTTATTAATGCATCCGCCAGTGGCTAAAGATGTGTGAGGTCTAGCGTAATCATGATGAAAAACCACACCCCTTCTGTTGATTAATTCTGGCCGCTTTATCTCATAAGTTATTCGCAGTAGATTTCAGAATCGATGGTCCTGCCTGGTGGTAACAGTTCATAATGAATAATGCCCTTCCAATTCCACCACACATACAGCATCACCATGTTGCGAGTTAACCCGGGTTTCGCTACAGTCTGTGAAGCCTGACCGGCCTCTGACCACGACCTTTTCCGCACGTTCTTATCGTACGTGATCCACTTTTCATCACCGGTTATCAGCTTCTTCAAAAATGGTTCGGTTTTATTACGTCGTAATAAAGAATCACAAATGAGTACACGGTTCATTAGGTTTCTTTCAGTGAGCTCGTGAGGTACCCAAATATCGAGCTTTTTTGTGTACCCAGTTTTTTTTACAAATGCGCCAAAACTGTTTTGTGGTCAATTCCCAGTTCTTCAGCTATGTCGTTACTACTGATATGCTGATACTGCTCCACTATTTCGAAAATGGCATCCATTTTATCCGTGACAGGGCGACCAAAGCGACGTGCATCTTTGACATTAAAATTTCCGGATTGAAAACGCTTAAACCAAATGTGTGCTACTCCCACAAACACTGCACTAGGTCCATAAACATCTTAATTTTTTTTCGCGGCTTGCGTTGCATTTTTACCTTTTTTGTAGTAAAATTTTTAAATGTATCGAATTTCTTCTTTAGATTCACACATCTTGACAGTACGAAAATCAATTGAAAATCACACATTTTCCTAATTTGAATTTGGAATTATGTTCTTTAACATTTAAACTTTCAATGATACCAAAACCAGCCAGATAAATAGTATAGCAAAAAAGATTTTATTACAAGTTCATACATACTATATTGCGAAAAGACTTTTTCCCCAACCTAATATATTGTGGTGGATTCGCTTGTCTTTCCGAATTGTGTCAATATAAAGAGCATTTTTCATCAGGTTAGATCTCCATAACGACAAACTTGTTGCGAACCCCCTGAGGGTATGTCTACCCCAGTTTGAGAAACGCTGGTCTTCAAGAACCAGTTATTTTTAATGCACTTGAATTTAAAACACCATCTTAAAAAACGGGTCACGAGCCATGTCTATTCACAGTAGACTTTTATAAATCTTCCTGATCAATATTAACTCGACTTCTCGGAAACTGATTGATGTTTGTTAACGCTATTTCTCCCTCTTAAGTGAATTATCCGAAGGTTCTAATTTAATTTATTAACATTCCAGTCTAGTATAGTTCTTTTTGCAATCTGTTTCAAAGGAAACTCCTTTTATTGAACGGGACATATATGTATTGAAACTAATGAAAGAAATAGTTGCTGTCTAATAATCTTGATCAAGGATTTTATAATGCTGTCTCTTTAATTTTGTTAAGTCATATACCACTTTCTCTTTAATATTAATTTCATATTTAATTTAATATTAATTTGTCTTGTTACACTGTTGATGAGATTCACCCGAATCTATTTTTAACCGAGCAAATCTCGTATTCTTAGGAGAACACCATATTTGATTGAATAATCTAATCCTTTGGGCAGGTTTGAGGATAATTGAATTACTTTTAAACAAATTTATTAATTAATATACAAATTTATGGTTAATCCAGAGGCCAAAGCCCTATGAGGAATTTCCACTTTGAGGTTTGCAGGAAAAATATGTTATAAAGGAATATTGACTCTGAAAATATTGGATATTATATTTGTTATTGGTAATTACACAATGCACATTGTTCTCTCGTTGACACTTTCTGATTATGTAATTGATATAACATACATATATTTATTGTATTATCTCTGAAAGTAATGTTGCTACGTGCGATTCGGGGGTCTTATCTGAATTCAATTTTGTTACTGTATATAAATATTTGCGATTGTAACTCCTTAAAATTGTTATTGAAATTTTAAATATTCCGCTTAAAAATACATAACATTTACGAAGGTAATTGAGAGATGGAAGCAAGGCGCGTAGTTTACAGGCACAGACTTGAGAACTTCTCGTCTCAGGGTCGACAGCGCATTGGCGATGCCCCTGATGTTGGAAATGTCCATAGGCGGCGGTGACCACTTGACATATTGAGTAGCAAAATATCTATAAGTTGAAGAAGTTCTAAATTTAAAATATGTAAAGTCTATTTAACTATTATCAAATACATCTAAGTCTCGCATACAGAGGGTAATGCCTACAAAGCCTAATTCTGTAGACAATGTTTTTTACGCGAGACGGGAAGTCGATATGTCTGACGTATCTTCCAATAGCACAGGTGTCTTGTAATGTAGCATCATAATAAGAACCTTGGAGGTTTAATCTTTAGAGTTGTCTATAGACCACATAGGATCGATTCTGTGAGGAAAAGGACACTAGCTCGAGGATGTTTCGTCGCGGCTTCTATGCTCTGTCTTTTTCGCTAACTACGCATTTATGTGAGAGGTAAACTCTCCGAGCCCGCGACGAACAGACCTATGAGTCGTATTATTTAGATGAGACTGTATCTTTTCTCAGTCCTTCCGTATCGTAGAAATGGTGATCCGAACTTTTTTTTGATAACATACCAAGACCTTGACCAGCAAGTAACATGTACAATTATTACAAAATCACTCCAAACACATGCAATAATTAATAACTATAGCATGTACATTGATCAAGATATTGTAATGTCGTAACAGCTAATAATCACAACATGCTTTGTCCGTCTTAGTATCCGTCTAAGCGGTTTATTATCTGTTAATGCTATCAATAATAGTATTGGTGGCGATAAGAGGTGTTATGTTTTATCTGTAATCATTAATAGCTAGTCAGCAACCGTGTGCCTCAACAAGTGCCTGTTTGAGATTCAGTTGTGCTAATTTCTAAGTGTATTTCAATATGAGACATTATAAGTAAGTTGTTTTGTGTTATAATTTTCTTGTGGGTCTTTTTCTTATGCATTGTCGATGCCCTAGGGTTGCAAATGTCTGTAGGTAGCGGTGCCACTTACCATCAGGTGGACCGTCTGATTGTTAGTCGGTCGTAGTATAAAAAAAAATACCTCTAGTAATTATTATTTCTGTTATAGTCCACTTCAATTTGAAGATATCGAATTGTCTCCACCCTAGATGCATTTTAATGAGTCTTGTTTATAAAATTTTGTTTCTCTTATGAATTCGGGATTGAGTTTTACGTCGTTTTGTTTGAAAGCTAAGATATGTTTATTGTTTTTTTAAAGTTACTTTAGGTACCAGAGTTATAACAAAAATTACATTTAAATGTTGTCATCTGTCTACTGTTTGTGTCTTCCAATGTGTATTTTGTAATTATTACAAGCTTTCCGCCTGCGGTTCTCTCCACGTGAACTACATTTTATATCGTGCCCAGCAGTGGGATAAAAAGTTACAGTGTAAGAATTTTTAAATACTACATACTAAATACAAGTACTCCCTGAGATTAGCGCGTGCAACCAAATTTCATCTTTATAATATAAGTATAGATATTATTATTTAGAAATACTAACTCTGCGTAATCAGTCTGTAGCATCCTTGTACTCCTTAAAAAACTCATTAAATAATATATCGTCCGTCATTAAAATCTATTTTAATTCGTAATACAATTTCAAATACTAAAATACAACGTGTGTCGATAGCACGTATCTTTTATATCAATTTTATAGTTTCCAATTGGAATAATCGAATATTAATGGGCAAGCACTAATAATGTTTGTGTCCTTGATGTTTTTTTAATCAATGGTGATTCTACAGCTGCTCACATTCTCAGTTTTGCCTCATGACCTTCTGTCTCCTCAGACACTGCTGATAACTTCAGCCCTTCCCATTAATTTATCTACCCGTCGTTTTCCATGAAGATATCATGATGGATTGTAGAATTATTGTAATGACGATTTTTTTTAATTTAAAATTGATAAAGCATTCCTTGGTTTTATTCTAGACCTTAAGTTTATTCTACCTTATGTCTCATTTTACAATAGATACTCGGTATCTGACAGTTGATTTGTATTATAGTTTTCTATAGATTGATCAAAGATACAGCGTGTCGAGGTTTATAAATCGACAAGCTACCATCCCGCGGTTTTACCCACGTTACAGAAGGATCTAATGTACCCTGAGATTATAACATATCCAATGTCACTAAGGAATAGTCTAGCTTTCTATTAGGGAAAGTATTTTTGAAATGCGATGAGAACTCTTCCCCTTTATAATCATATCCTACTAATATTATAAATGCTAAAGTTTATGAGGATAACTGGATGATGTTAGTCTTTCATACAAAAACTTCTGATTAAGATGAAACTTGACACATAGATAGTTTATAACCTGGACCACGGTGGGCAAATCAAAAAATAACAAGAACATAAAATGGCTTCGAAGGACAGAATTGTTAGAACTAGAGAACAGATTCTTTGAACTGGAGCAATTCCAAAAATGTCTAGAACAAATTAACTGGTGCCATGGGAATGTCACTAGCTGTACTGCTGTCCTCGGTCTTCAAGGCTTATCCATTAGCATTTTGTCTGGCTAAGTCTGCGTTTTTTTAATAGATACTTCTGTTATAAATACAAGAGTTGATTGTGATTGCTTGTTACCTCTCAGCTCCGCAGCGGCTGATATGATTTAAATAAAAAATACACTGATAGAATATATTTTGGATTAACACTTAAGATATTTTAACCCTTGATTTATTTCCAATCCAGGTCTGGTAATAATGATACCGATTCTTTGACAACAAATTGACGTATTTTTGAAGGATACCTACCTAGAACAAAAGATCCTTCGGGAATGCGGGTAAAGCCGCGAGACGGAACCTAGTAATACAATGAAAAGCAGTACGTATTTAGTTGGCATACACTATTAAAATAATTAAAAAGAAACAATAATTACGCAAAAACGAAAGGTTAACCTATACCATGTCGCGATTGGTTGCGAAATATAAACACAAACGAGTATTGCATTATCAGGGACAGCTTTCACTGCCCGGTGCCCGTCTGTCCCGTTTTGCTGCATATGCGTGCGTGCAGTTACTTATATAACACCGGCGTTGAAGGGTAACCCACTAATTACTATGATACTGCGGCTCGAAGGGTTTGCGATTCCATACCTTTGGTTCCAACGTACCGAAGGGATCTAGTTTATTTATGAGATTTAAACATCCATATGATTTATATGATAAATATTAAAGATGAAAAATTTAAAATAAAAATTCCAAAGATCATCAGATCAACACAACAAAAAAATGGCGTTCATTTAGTTGTAGTTTCAAAACTGAATATCTTAATTTTTTTATAGTTGTACTTTTTTATTATTTAAAGATACCAATTAATATTACTTTATCTAATATTATTTACTTTGTCAGTCAAGGAATATATTGAAACATGATATCACAACATGTTAAAGGCAAATACCACCATTGACCACCATGCACCATTGTTTATAGATATACGGTTCAAAATTTATTTATTTCTCAAATATTACATAAATCACTTAAACGAGAAACAAACGTTACAAACTGAATATAAATTAAGTCCAGAGTTGCAAAAGTACAATTAAAATTAAATGTTATAAATCTATAATGCGGGTGGTACGTTTAAAATATTTAGTATACTCATCGGCCGGTTTATAGGTATAAATGTTTATAAGTGTAATTAAATACAACATAAAACGCGGACAAAGAACAGAAACAGAAAATTTTAAATTACATCACAGAGCAACAAGAACATGACAATTATTTCAAAATACAAATGACAACAAAGTTGTACCTTATCCTCTTCACGGTCCTGCCAAGCGTTTAAAAGTCCTTATTTTTTTTCAAACTACACTTGCATAATATGTAGTATATCAGTTATTCGGTTGATATAGTACAAGCTCTGTTTAGTTAACGATCAGATGGCCGTGTGTGCCAAATCCGTTTTACTGTTATCTGAAATTGGATCACAAACAAAATTTTCACATCTATAATATGATGGAATTGATTGGTGAGCGCATCACATTAAGCCTTACTTCGTGATGAAATGACGTCACGTCAAGGACCAATTTTGTAATTACTAACCGAATACCTATTGAGGAGACTCCTTAGACATACCAAATTGGTACATTTGTATAAAACCCTCCTAACTAGTTTAAATATCCTACACAAATCAAATATAAGTTGAGTAGTAGAGCTCTTAGTGCAGAGTTCGTCCGGGGAAGTACTACCACAAGTGAAGCAGTAGTGCACTTGTATTACTGTGTTTCGATTAGAATGGTAAGGGGGCCGGTGAAATTACAGGCACATGAGACTTGACAACTTCACGTCTCAGGGTCGACAACGCATTGGCGATGCCTCTGGTGTTGCAAATGTCCATAGGCGGCGGTGACCACTTACCATCAGGTGGACCGTCTGCTTGTGGTATAAAGTCTGTATTAACAAATCGATTAAAGTTCAATATCTAACGGCAAAATTTTATGGATATTGGAAAATGCTTACGTGGAAACTTATGTCTGTCCTTGCCGATAAAATGTAATTAAATTCCTTAAATTTTATCGCTTTCAACAAATGAGTCAGTGGAGCGAAAGAGATCGGATTTCTTCGCTAGATAAATGACTTGCTATCGGGCATCGTCGTAGCGTCGTCTCGATATAATCTAGGACGTGTAGAATTCCATCGGCTTATTATTGATAAATGATTGTATAATTATATACCTTTATAATTAACTACCTACTGAGTACCTACGAGGCTGGTTCAACTACGATGTAATTTACCAGTAATGTTATTTTTAATTGCAATGCGAACTCAAAAGTACAGTAGGTGAAAATTTTAATAATTCTTTCACAGTTAGAATGCTATTTTCTTCAGAAACATATGCTATTATAGGCTATGTTATAATCCCTAGATATAATGTATCTTTAGGGAAGGCAGCTATATAAGTAAAATTAAAATGCTGCTGGTTGGTTTTGGAAGAAATTTTAATGGTTTTTTCTATGGAATTTTTATATGAACTCAAGACCAAATGTGTGCCAACTGTAATCCGGCAATGAAAGCGAAATAAAAACTAAGTAACCAAACACATCCGCATTTGTAATCTTAGTTAGGAAATGGGATTTGTAGAAAGTTTGGATTGATGACTAGCTTAGCTTCCGTATTCCCGAATCAATATTTTTTACTTTAATCGAACCCACGACCTGCGTTGAGGCAGTCAGGGTCCGTCAAAGGATAATTAATTTAATCGACGTCTCTAAAAACAATCGTAAGATCGACTAGCTCGTGACCTGTTAGTTTTTTAGTCAATAAACTTCCTCTTGAGTGCCTCAGGCGGGGTGCAAAGTGCGACCGCCAAGGTGACGTTTCAAGGTCCCTATACACAGTATGTAATCTGCTGATGAACAGCTAGATAAATAGTAGGTAATGACGAATAATTGTCTTATTGTTCGCGATTTAGCTGTGTATTTAAACCGTACGATAGTTGATGAATAATTGGACGTTATTAGCAAAAATGCACACGCATTCCGCTTTACAATGTTTACTCATTACACATTGTTCCATATGGTAGCATTGTATGTTATACAATACAAATGGTAGATTGTTTACATCGTCACAGACTTATGCATTCCTGGTGTAATAAATATCTCACTTTTTATTTTTTATGTGAAATATGTCGAATAAAGGCAGACGGTCAGATGGTCATTTGCAATATTAAAAACATTGCCAATGCGTTATTGACACTATGACGTGAAGTTGTAAAGTCTATGCCTGTAATTTCACCGGCCCCCTTACCTTACTACTATTATTAATCTGAAATTTTGATTGTTTGTATCTATCCTCATAGACGGATTTAAACGCATATAGAATAAGTTTTGTATTAACACAAAAGATACTTAAAAAAGTACGGGTAACCTACATTTTTATTTAACTATAATAAACTAGCTACCCACCCGCTGTTTTACGCTAATTCCCGAAGGATCTGATGATGATTTAATATGTCTTTGTCATTTGGGAATAGTGTAGCTTTCTATGAGCAAAATAAATTTTGATATCGTAATAGTAGGGATATAACCTCCTACGTCCGAACTTACAAATATACAAACTTTACCTCTTTATAATAATTAACTGTAGACGTATGTTGAAAAATAAAACGATATATCCGATGTTTCAAGTTCCATGTATTTATTTAATTACGCAAACAAAACACGCAATGTCACGTTTGCAGAAAGATTGACAGAGAATCCAGGGCTTCGATTCTGTAAGGAAAATGGCTAGCTCAATTATGTTTCGTCGTGGCCACTATGCTCTGTCTCTTTCGCTAATTACGCAATTCACGTGAGAGGTAAGCGCACCCAGGCTTCGTTGCGCTGCGACCTGTCCAATTATTAGCTGAATAGGGGGGAGTAGGGCGCCCATATGGGACATGCGTACTACAATGCACCTACACCTGATGCAAGATGATTGACAGTTGGATCAAGTATTACGTTTGGTGGGCTAGATTTAGATACCCTGACTCTGCATGGTTCATTTCTTTTTATGTTAAGTAGGTAATTTCTACCAAAGACATAGGGGATCAGTCGGGCATAGTGTATCTCTCTCTTTCTGTCAGTCAATGAATAGTTCTGATGATTACCTCCTACATCTAAACATAGATTTTTAACTCTTTATAATATTAGTATAGACTTCAGGCAAGCTTCATTGCCCCAGTCTTTTTCAGAATGGGTGGAATGTGTTCAGATTACTGAAAAACTAATTTCGCTCTTTTCAGTCATTGCTTGCGTTCTTGATCGATGCAACAGTTTTTGGTATTTATCATTTAACTGTTATATAGTAAACACTGTTCTTTGTGAATGCTGTGTTCGCCTGTAATTGGCATAGGCATCGGAACAAAAAATTTGCAATGTATAAATATTATGTCTAAATGTGTGTGCTGTTGGCGTCCCATATATAATAAATAAATAAATAAATAAAATAAACAGTTATACAACATCGAATGCTAATGTATGTATGGTCAGGCACGGTACAGTCGGCAACGCAAGTCCATTAACGGATTTATTAATTAAAAAATAGATTCGGTCAATACTGGCAATGATAAAAATCTTACCTTGCTAAATTTCTTGTCAGCTCTTCTCAGTTCTTGGCAGCTTTAGTAACGTGAACTGAGGGTTTGTTTTTTTAATAGATTAAAAGCACAAATGCCCGCAAACCACAAATGCACATTTATTTATATTATAAAAACGAAAGTGTATCTTGTCCGTTTTTATTTTCCCGTGTTAATAATTCTTGATGAAATTCGGTACCTATACAGACGGTGATAAGTAGTATAATGTTAATGGTTCCATACAGTATATTCAGGTATTTTTTAACACATGTGTAAATATTCTGACTCGCCCCCATCTTTACAGCCCAAGAGTAAAACCGCGGGAGACAGCTAGTACCAAATACATTGAACGACTTGCAATAATTAATTAACCAACGTTATGCCATGTTAGTTCTGTTGCTGGCCGTATTAGTACAAACTAACCAGATGGTGATTCATTCATAACGGGGCCAACGCTCCAGTGCTGTGAGGCGATAATGAGAATCCAATGTGCAATACGATCCTAAAGGTTTCTGTAGCTCAATGCGGTTGCGAATACACGGTTACTTTCGTGGGAACCGGGATTTTTTTAATTACCATAGTGATTCAAGAGGATGGTTTTTATGTATAATACATCCATATTATAATTGAGAAAATGCGACAATTTTAACTGCACGTGTTTGACAGTTTGCGTATTACAGACCTCCGGAACGAGGATGAAACCGCGGGGGACAGCTAGTATCTAACAGCCAAATACGAAGGGTTCCGTACCACTGTAAAATATTTAAGCAAACGCAAAATAAAACTACGTTTATTTTATTTTTATTATTTGTGTTTATAGCTGCCGTAATACACACTCTGTGATTTTAAGTGTTCACTTATTAGGGTTTGAAAGAGACATCCCTGTGAAAGACAGGCGGACGGACAGCGGTGACTTAGTAATAGGGTCCCGTTGGCACCCTTTGGGGACGGACCCTATGAAGTCAGCAGTCTGGTTACCATAGCAACTCTGCTTTGTTTCGTACCGCCTGTAAAAGAATTGTACTAAGCAATTTATTTAGCCAATTTTATTTACATACAAAGTCGTGAATTTACTGTAGACGCTAAAACCTTTTTTTAAATTATAAATTCAAAACAATTTTTTCATTTTTTGCCCGCTTTAGGCCACTTGTGGAAGGAAACCTACCACGATTCGGAAGTCAGCCTTTTGTATTACTACGGTCGAAAATACGCGTTCACTATAGTGGGAACTTCATTAAACCAAATTTTAAAGACAAATTCAGGTCACTCGCTGAGCTCAAAGCAAGGATTTAGGCCATCCGTTGGACCTACATTACGCCCTCCCCGCCCTCTCTAAACCAACCACCCGCTATGCTAACTATTCTATTGCGTTTCATTGCGTTTTCAAAACGTGTAGCATGGTCTTTAGTTCATACAAAAATCACATAAAAAAACGAACAAGTGCGAGTCTAACAAATTAACGATTTTCGGTATTTTTCCTTTATTTGTGCTGTGATCGATTCATGCCAAATTTTGGATTCTAGGTCAATGGAGTACCCTATAGGTTTTGATTTACCTGCGAAGTGTTAAATGAAAGGCTTAAACGGCCATATCTTTTGTTTGGGTTATTTAGAAGCTTGCTTTTACCACTTTGAGGGACTGCAGACATAGTAATTGATGTTAATTTTAAGATGTAACCTCGACGCGTAGCTGACGAAAAGTGTAATAATAAAGATAGTGTATATACACAGACAGGTTCCTTTTTTAGAACCTTCTTTTAAAGAGATACGAGCCTAACCTAAAAAAACGAATTTTAGAATATTCGGGAAACTTTTTCAATATTACTTCCCATAAAAACCTGACTCAGACTATCAGGCCAAATCGGTCCAGCCGTTCTTAAGTGATCCGCTTACCAGCGAAAAACATTATATTTCTTCTTTATATAGATGTATAAGTAATATCTAGCACTTACCAAGTGTCAATAGTACAAGTTCTGCTTAGTTTGGGATCAGATGCCCGTGTGTAAAGAATGTCCCAGGATATTTATTTATCACATAAAGTTTGGTATTTATGTATTGTGAGACCTTTATCAATGTTAAACCTTGACATATTTCTATATCGAAGCGTTGTTTAACTTGACATCGTTTTTTCTCTCGGATCAGTCATCCGATACGTTTGTCTTGTTATAAGAAGCAGTAGGTACTTGTTTTTTTTTCTTTGCTGTTTATTTACCGCTATCGTCTAGGTCTTGAACAATTTGTGTCAGGATTCTATGTCGCCAGGTCCTGGCTTTCTTCCAGTATAGCTGTAGTGTTGCAACGCTTTGACAGTTGTTAAATAAAGTATATTTATTTTAATTTGAAGATCTTCCTGTCATCTGTCGATCCAATAGTTAATTGTTTAATGATGCAGGTAATCCTTATCTTTAAGGAATAGGATACATTTTTCCATGACGTCCAAAACGTCGGTTTTGCGCGGTGATTGGCTTTCAATTTCACTCTCGAATTGACAATCCAGAGGCACACGAGACCCAGTTCCACCACCAGTTCCAGTGTTTACCACCTTTTGCCACATCACACTTTCAGGGTGTCATTGTGGTTAAACACCTATACATAGTAGTTAGTTTAGGTGACATCCCTATAGGGTTTTTATCAGCGCACGCGCCCTTTAGGCACGGGTCACGGCCGCCCGGGCGCCCGATCGCCCCCGCCCCGGCCGCCCGGCCGCCCGGCCGCTATCAACAGATGCATCCGCTCATTCTGACAGTGACCTTATCTCGACTGCATGCAGTTATCTATATAAATCGACAACCCAACAGGTTGTCAACGCCCTTATCCATATGGAAGTTTAAAAATGTATTTATCGCCTCCTTTTTTCTCCCCGTGTATTTGGTAGTCGATGTTAAAGTAAGCTAAAATACAACGTGAGAAGAAAAAAACAAAAGGATATATATACGCGACCTTTCATTCTCTGCCTACATATCTTGGGGGATAATGGATACCCGGAGGTAATAGAACTACAATTCGTCGATGATATTTTTAAGTCGTCGTAATAGAAAACGCAATAAAGAAGAACGAAGAAGGAAAAAAGAAGAATCTTTATGTTAAATATGAACAAGATTATTCTCCGATTATCGTAATTCTTTTATCTTCCATTTAATAATGAGGTTTCTTCTTCCAATATTAAGTCTGTATTTGGCTTGTCACCAGGCCGGAGTCATGGTGGGTGTCGGCACTCCTCAAGACCATCCGCGCGGTGGCGCTGGTGTTCGACATCCTCACCTTCCCCGTACACTTGGTGGTGCAGAGGCCGTGGAAGAAACGCGAACTATCCAGACAAATAAAGGTAAATCTTTTTATACAAATCTTCTCCCTCAAACTTATCTGCAAAGACAGAAGAGTTAAGTACCTACTATTTTGTCTTCTGTTACATAATCGATTTAATTTTTTTGTTTAGAAGATTGTTTTTTTTATATACATGTTTTATGATTATGATCGAATTTCTACCAGTGGGCGGACACAGCTAAGGAGCAATTACGGTCTTAATGACTGAAAGGATTTTGTTGAAATTCGGTTCACACATAGCCTATGGCGGATCATAGCCTTCTTTTTATCCCGGGAACGCAGGTGAAACCGCGGGGGACAGCTAGTACGTAATTAAACACCAAGCTTTGTAATACATTATGTGTAGAAACACTTTGCTAGCCGTGCATTGTTGGAATGCGGATTTTTAAAACACTTTGTGCGAAGACAATGAAAATTGACTATCGGGTTAGTTGTAATATAACATACAAGAGACAATAACAAAGCATTATTAGGTCCAATTTCCCCGTTTATATTAAAAACCCTGCTTAACAAAACTTTGTTCTGCGTAATCGAGTTCAAACGTATGGTGGAATCTCGGTTTTCTTCAATACTATTTCACCGGTCATATTTTGATAACCCTACGACTTGGACGATGACTTATAAGTTTACCCTCATTGTGTTCGTCAAATACTAGTGGCGATGCTCTAACCATTTTAATTCCATTTCGTCGTTTATGGCATTCCCTAGGGATGTTACATTTCACCGGGATAAAAAGCCTTCTATCTCTGTGCCAAATTTCATCTAGATCCGATCAGTCGCTTTGGCGCGATTGAGTAACAAACATCTATAACACTTGAGGAAAGTAAACAGATTAATTTCGGTCGGGCAGGCTCGTATAATCCAAACGACGGCGGACAGCATCACGGTGGAGTCGGTGGCGTCCCCGTGCGAGCTGCACACGCGGCTGGTGCGCGACGGCGTGAGCACCATGCACGCCATGCTGCGCGCCGCCGCCGCGCGCTGGGGCCCGCGCCCCGCGCTCGGCACGCGCACCGTGCTGGGCGAGGAGGACGAGCCGCAGCCCAATGGCCGCGTCTTTAAAAAGGTACCTCTAGCTTTAGTAGCCGCTGACTTTACCTCCCCAACTGTTACTTTAGGCCTACTTTAATGTTGAAACGTCGGTCCGTGTGCTAGTGGGTGATCCGGCTTCATTAACTGCTAATTCGACTTTAACAGTGTTCCTCTATGATGCCGTCGGTCCGTGGGATGGTTGGCGCTCTAACTTTATCAACTGCTAATGCTGCAACCTCCACTAGTGCCCCTCTAGGACCCAAACGATTGCGATACTGCTTCACGGGGGAGGTAGGTGCGGTGATAGCATCCCCCCTCCGGGTTAGCTGCATGAAAAGCACCAGTGCTAGATTCTTGTCAATTCTTGTCAGTCGAGGGCTACTCCTTCGAACCGGTGGTAACTACGATGGCTTTGATCTATGAACATTGAACAGCTTGTAATATGTTGTGTGGCGTGCAGTTCAACATGGGCTCGTACACGTGGCGCTCGTACCGCGCGGTGGAGGCGGAGGCGCGCGCGGTGGGCGCGGGGCTGCGCGCGCTGGGCTGCGAGCCGCGCCGCAACGTGGTGGTGTTCGCCGAGACGCGCGCCGAGTGGATGCTGGCCGCGCACGGCTGCTTCGACCAGACCATCCCCGGTACGCACCCACGTGTTGTCGCTATGTCCACCCTGACACGTAGACACTGTTATGTCTCATGTGCCTGTCGTTTCATCGGTCCCCTTACCTTTCTATAGCTGTAGTGCAGTGTTTCTCAAACTTACAGCCCCACAAACCCGTATTGAACTTCCGATAAGACCGCATGGGACACGGTCTTCAAAAAATCAGAAAAAAAAATGAGTTTTATATTAAATAACACTACAGTGCAGACAGAATATAAAAAAATCTAATGTGGTGTACTGACTGATCTTAAATCCAGAATGTTGTAAACAAAGGGAACCGTTTTAATCAGTGCTCTACGACCGACTGACGAACCCCTAGTTTAAAAGATCCTAGGTGCTCGCAACCTAAATTGAAGCTTACACCTTATTAAAAATCCTCAAATTAAGTCAAGTGACGTTCGAAAGCAAATCAGTGTAATCGCAACTAAATTTAAGTTGGGCCCTTGCCACACTGGGAACCCCAAGGCGCAAAGTTAATTCCAAACTCACATTTCCAGTGGTAACAATATACGCAACCCTTGGCGACGACGCAATCGCCCACGGCATCAACGAGACCGACGTGTCGACCGTCATCACCTCCCATGACCTGCTGCCCAAGTTCAAGAAGATCCTCGCGAAGACACCCAAAGTCGACACCATCATATACATGGAGGACCAGCTCAAGACTACAGACACGCAAGGGTACAAGCCCGGCGTCAAGATTATTGGCTACAAGGAGGTCGTGCAAAAGGGAAAGGTTTCCAAGATCGGTGAGTAGCTTTCACTGGCAGCATAATTTTTTCTTAATATAAATGTCCCGAGGTACTATACAAGGCCACCTGATCGCAAATTAAGTAGAGTTGTGCTATGATATCCAAATAATTGATATATGACTTATCGTTATAAATAGTTAAAGTAGTAAACTCAGAACAGATAGACTTGCTCATGCACTCATATATTTGTCCTAGACGGGAATCTAACCCACGACCGGCGGTCAGGGTCTCTATCCATAAAGTCAACTGGCCCAACATTGTTATTTAAGAAAAAAGCCACCCGCACATATAATAAGCTCAAAATGGCATTTGCAATATTCCAGAGAGCGTGCCCCCCACGGCGGCGGACACGGCCATCATCATGTACACGTCGGGCTCGACGGGCGTGCCCAAGGGCGTGGTGCTGTCGCACCGCAACATGGTGGCCACGCTCAAGGCCTTCGCCGACGCCGTGCCCATCCGCGACGACGACGTGCTCATGGGCTTCCTGCCGCTGGCCCACGTGTTCGAGCTGCTCGCCGAGAGCCTCTGCATTATTGGAGGTACGACCTACATAACATACCTACCCTACTCATATTAGAAAGGCAATAGATTGAGCGAGGATTTTTGTCACTATAATATTTTTACTTAAACCTATCCCAAAAAAAATTAAGATGTCTTGCAAACGCAGGTGGAACCGCGGCGCGGAAGCTAGTCATTTCTGTATCCACGATAAATGATCAAACAAAACAATTAGCTATCCTTTTTGACATAAAAACAGTGCGCCAAATTCAAAAAGGCTCATTATCATCTTACATTTGAAACAGTTTTGCAAGTCAATATATAAATTAAACAGAATGTGTATTACATTTTAGGTGTGCCCATCGGCTACTCGACCCCGCTCACGATGCTGGACTCCTCGAGCAAGATCATGAAGGGCACCATGGGCGACGCCACCATCCTGCAGCCCACCTGCATTACTACCGTACCCGTAAGTATATTTTTATTCATCCCTGTGTCACATTGCACTAATTGGGCATATTATCTTAACAGAGAAGGGCGTCGGAAGGGGGGGATTAGAGCATACCCATGACCAGGCGTCTCTTATTCCTTTCTTTGCGCCGAATTATTAACAAAAGCATTCCAAAAGCGGATTAGCGACAGGCAGACGGCGGGCCGCAAAATAACAGGCCATCGGCTTGGTGGTTAGCGACCCCGATTGCCAAGTCGGAGGTTATCAGCATATATATGGATCAGATGGACGTGTGTAAAAAAAAGTTGATAATTTATTGTACAACTCGATCGTGCACTTCCAGCTGATCATGGACCGCATCAGCAAGGGCATCACGGACAAGGTGGCTCGCAGCGGGGAGCTGGCGAGCGCCTTCTTCAAGTGGGCCTACTCCTACAAGCAGGCGTGGATGCGTCGCGGGTACGACACGCCAGTGCTAGACGCCATCGTGAGTCACTCTTACATCTAGATGGGCGTCCATAAAATGTACTACTTAAAAGCGGTCACACAGTGGGTCAGGAGCCAGCGCCGTCCGCCGGGTTCATAATAATCGGTCCTGGGGCAGGTGTTCCGGCGCGTGCGGCTGCTGCTGGGCGGGCGCGTGCGGCTCATGATCGCGGGCGGCGCGCCGCTGGCGCCCGACACGCACGCGCAGGTGCGCCTGTGCCTGTGCGCGCGCGTGGTGGCGGGCTACGGGCTCACGGAGACCACGTCGTGCGCCACCGTCATGCACGCGCACGACCGCTCCACGGGCCGCGTGGGCGCGCCCACCACGGGCACGCGCCTGCGCCTGCTCGACTGGCAGGAGGGCAACTACACCGTCACCAACAAGCCCTTCCCGCAGGTATGCACTTTATATAGCCTTTGGGTCACGTACGCTACGTATATAGTTTAGTACCCTGTGCGTATCTTAGTACCGAAGTAGTTGAAAATAAAATTGTTATATAATGTACTTATGGATTCATTATTTTATTACTGACTTAATATAATCCATATTTAATCCTTTTGGGCAGAGTTCATAATTTCATGTTTCTATATATTTTCATCAGCCCGGCAACAATTTTTACAAAAGTATTCGCGACCAAATTAAAAATATTCTACCGTTATCTATTATAACATGAAATTATATACAATATGGATTCAAAGTGTAAAAGTAACATTTTCAACAATATTTCAGGGTGAGATTGTAATTGGAGGCGACTGCGTAGCGGAAGGGTACTACAAGAACCCCGACAAGACGCGCGAGGAGTTCGTGGACATCGACGGACGGCGCTGGTTCAAGACCGGGGACATCGGGGAACTGCATCATGACGGCTGCATCAAAATTATCGGTGAGGACCAATTTATTATTTTTTGGACACTTATTTTCCTGGAGGTTTCTCCCGTTTATGCGAGCCTTAACTTAGCCTCTGTTACTTCGAAATAATGTAGCATCCTAATATAAAATAATTATTAAAATCGGTTCAGTAGTTTTGAGTTTATTAATTACAAATAATAATACAAATATACATTGATAAACGTATTATATTATTCATTAACAAAATACAAATAAATAAACTACTAGCTACTGAGAGCAATTAAGTGAAACGCAGAAGTAAATAATGATTTGAAGGAATGCTAGAAAATTTCGTAATTAATATACATTTACATATACATTTTATTGTACATCATTCAATTCATCGTATTCGTTATAAATTTCATCGGTACATTAAATCGTAGTAATAACGAGCCCCCATAAAGTTGGGATATTGCTCCAAATAAATTAGTTTGAAGTAAATTCTCTTTCTGATCTTAAAATCATTCTATTGACATTTAATTTCTTTTTCTGATGTCTCTCTTTCCTCGAATCCTCTAATAGCAGTCGAAGGCTTACTAAAAATAGGTATCTAATCCACACGGTCAATAGCCTACGCACTATCGATAACAGTCTATCTACAATATAGATATAAAGGTCGTGACGGAATACTACTACACTTTTCTTCCCCTACCCTCTTCGGTGATAAAGGGCGTGAAGTATTATAATATAATATCCATCCACAGACCGCAAGAAGGATCTCGTAAAACTCCAAGCAGGCGAATACGTCTCCCTCGGGAAGGTTGAAGCGGAACTGAAGACCTGCTCCATCGTGGAGAACATTTGCGTGTATGGGGACAGCTCCAAGAACTTCACGGTGGCGCTGCTGGTGCCCAACCCTCGGCACCTGTCCGAGCTGGCCGCCAGGATGGGCCTCCCCGAAATGGACTTTGAGCAGTTGTGCCAGAACAGTGACGTGGAGAAGGCGGTCGTCAAGGAGCTGGCTGATCATGCAAGGAAATGTTAGTTGGAACTTGTCTATTTGCATAAAGTAAAATAGAATAACAATAATTTATTGTCAAACATATAGCGCTAAATAACTGAACAAGACAGTCTTATTGCACACAAGTGCTGGTATTCAGTGTCAGTCCTAATAAGTGATCACATGGTTTTCATGGGTATACAACCGTCACAGCATATTTTAAGTATTCCACTCTTTTATGGTCTTCATTTTACAGAATGATTACTAGAAGCTAACAAATACAGTATTAGTTTTGAATGTGCTTATGACTTAAAAATGATATACACAATAACATTAAAGTCCTCGAAGTGAGGCTTGTTTAAAAATCACACTATGAAAAGTGATAAAAGTGACTAGGCAAGAAGGTAACTTCAGCTGCAGTTACCGCAAATGCAGACAATTTATTTTTCCCTGTCCGTGATGTTTTGGTGAGGAGAATTTCTCTCCTAAACATTAAAAATTATTATAGTTACTTCACAATACAGTTTGATACATTTTCTAATACGGTTCCTAATAATTCCAGGCGGCCTAGAAAAATTCGAAGTGCCAGCAGCGGTGAAGCTGTGCACCGAGGTGTGGTCCCCCGACATGGGGCTCGTCACCGCCGCCTTCAAGATCAAGCGGAAAGACATCCAAGAGCGGTACAAGGAGGACATCAAGCGGATGTACGCGTCGTGAGGCCCGCCCCGCGCCGCCATCACACCACACCGCACCGCGACACTGAACCTTACTGCGACGATCATTGGGACCATATTTCATTAAGTCAACGATAAACCGTATTCATAAATAAGTCAAGCGTGGCGACTAAAACTCGGAAGTCTCTATTAGCCACGTGACGTTCCCTATACGGAAGAGCGAGACGGATGCTGCTACACCACTCTTTTAGTTGAAACGTTTATGAATACGAGCGGGTCCCGTGCCACATACGTTTGATCAACCAAATGTATCTCTATGATCATCGCTCTTCTGTAACTGATTCTTTAGCAGCTATGTCAGTCCGATTGTAAAAGAGGCGAGTCTTGTATGGCGCGTATGTATTGGAACTAGGTGAAGTGAAGGCTTTGGTGTGGTGACTGTTCAACAGGCGACATTCGCCCGACTTTTGTAAATAGTGTAGTATCCTTCGCTCCGTGAGGTTAATTTTGGCAGCATTCTCCCACCGGCTTTCATTCTCCACTCCGGTGAAGGCTACTGGCGGGATTATACATACTACTCGCTCTAGAATTGTACAGTTGTAGATGATTTTTGTATTTTGTAAATTGATTTATGTGCGGAGCAATTTCGATCACTTTAACTGTCCCGGTTAGAGAAGTTATTAGGCCTGAAATTTTATATTTGTATATCGAGCACACAGCATCACATATGTATAAAATGTATTTATTTATTACAATGAAATGTCACGTAGAATCGTTAAAACGTTGAACGTTTACATAGCGCAGGTAATTCCTAATTAGACATAATACATTTTAACAACCAGTCGATCCATATGTAACTTCTATCGGTTGTAAGTTTCTACATTTAATTTTTGATAAGTCTTGTACATATTTTCTATTTTAGTCTGTCTGTATTATCGGTAATACAAAAAAATAACTTTTGAATGATGAATGAATGTTCGTGCGCCTTTTAATGTAAAAGGTACACGCTGTTGTTTAATAAATAATCATAATTGTAAACTGAGATTTTTGTGTAAATTTGAATTTATAGATCTGAATGAATAAATGAAATGCGTGTTTGGAAATATGTCAATAACAAAACGTAGAACGTTACGGCATGTATAGTTAACTATCGGCCGAGCGTCTCTAATGTATAGTAAGGTGTCTGTCTGTCCCATGAAACTCGCTCGCACCTAGATGTACGCTAAAAGACAAGTTTCGTGGCGCCGACATACACGGAGTAAGTTGATCGTTAGTACTTAGGGGTCTGGGGGTAGAATTTGCCAATGTTATAATAATTTTTGCAATAATTGTGTTACGTCTCCTTGTAGTTTATTTTCGTGTGCGAACGAGATGTGTTGAGGGCGTGTTGTTTGCATTGTGTTGCATAATCGATTAGCCAAAACGTTTGTTTTAATTATGTAAATGTATTAGGTTTTGTTGACAATACCTTAGCCTGCTTATATATTGACTTTATTGTTAATCGCCCTGCTTAGACAACTCGATGTAAGAACTTAAATTAAAAGTATGAAATAAATAGGTTTTCTATTTTATTGTTATGTCAAAAGTTAGCGCAAAGATATTGTCAACATTTGGATTATAAAAATTGTTAATTAGTTTTATTGTTTGAATCATGGCTATTACATAATGTATATAGGAGAACATCTATTGACCGAGAGGCTAGTCAGTGTTACTTCGAATGTTAACAGTTCACGACGCATTTTATTGCAATTATAGACGCATTTCGCTGAGCATTTACATCCCTTTGCAATCCTTCAAATTGTAATATTACCAATATTCCAAATACCTGAATCAAATTCCATTGATGTATTTATATTGTCATTATACAATTTGTGTGTAACTATAGATGGGTAGCATAATATTTTTCGATGTAATCGTATTGAAAAAAAAAATTGTAAAATAACAGTCGACGGTAGGAGTTAATTGCTCAGTTCATGTGACTGTTTTTGTGTTTTGAAATTCTTAAATATTGCAACTGAAAACCAATTTTGTATTATTTATTCAATAAATGTTAATAAAATCATTATTTTTTGTTTGGATCGTCGATAGGCGTGCTCCAAAAAACCTCCTTACCAAATAACGTCCTTATTAGTTGGCTTTAACACTGCCATCTGATCCCAAACTAAGTAGAGCTTGTACTTCGGAAATCAGATATCGGAAATATTAGGTTGGGGAAAAAGTCTTTTCGCATTATAGTATGTATGAACTTGTAATAAAATCTCTTTGGCTATACTATTTGTATCTGGCTGGTTTTGGTATCATTGAAAGTTTAAATTTTAAAGAACATAATTCCAAATTCAAAGTAGGAAAATGTGTGATTTGCATTACACAAATAAGCTAGATATTTGGGTACCTCACGAGCTCACTGAAGGAAACCTAATGAACCGTGTACTCATTTGTGATTCTTTATTACGACGTCATGAAACCGAACCATTTTTGAAGAAGCTGATAACTGGTGATGAAAAGGGGATCACGTACGACAAGAACGTGCGAAAAAGGTCGTAGTCAAAGGCCGGTCAGGCTTCACAGACTGTGGCGAAACCCGGGTTAACTCGCAACAAGGTGATGCAGTGTGTGTGGTGGGATTGGAAGGCCATTATTCATAATGATCTGTTACCACCAGGCAGGACCATCGATTCTGAACTCTACTGCGAACAACTGATGAGATTAAAGCAAGAAGTTGAGAGAAAGCGGCCGGAATTAATCAACAGAAGGGGTGTGGTTTTTCATCATGATAACGCTAGACCTCACACATCTTTAGCCACTTAGCAAAAATTAAGAGTTTGGCTGGGAGGTATTAATGCATCCGCCGTATAGTCCTGACCTAGATTTCCACCTGTTTCGGTCTCTTCAGAATTCTTTAGGCAGAGTCAGGTTAACATCACGAGAGGACTGTCAAAACCACTTGTCGCATCGCAGTATTTTGATCAGAAGTCCCAAAATTTCTATAGCAATGGGATCATGTCCCTACCTACAAGATGGCAAAAAGTTATCGAACAAAATGGTACCTACATACTTTAGTTAAATGTAAATAAACTATATTAAAAATGTTTTGAATTTTCTTAAAAAATGCGAAGAAACTTTTTCCCCAATCTATTACTACATGCACACAAATGCTTCTCGTGGGGAGGAAACGAACCTACGACCTGTGGCGTGGCAGTCAAGGCCTCTAACCACCAAGCCAACTGGCCCCATACTAAATCATACTATTTATGTTGTTTTACCTAATAATCACTGATAAGTGATATATCTCTTAGACCATTCCATTATATATTAAATAGTAAGGTAGCATCCAGCCATAGGATAGGCGTAAGCACCTTGTAACACCAGCCAATACCCGTCTTTAGAGTAAGCAAAGCAGGTCTAATCTTGGGGTACAAGGCGCAGTAATTTTTAAAGCAATCAGAAATTCATAATTATAGTAAATTAGTTATTTGTGCAACAAGAGAGCAAAGTCGTTTTTTGCTGCGAGTGCTGATTTTGAATCCTGAGCAACCGAAGGATTTAAAGATTGAATCAAGAGCGTAGCGAGTGATTCTAAAGTTGAATCCTGAGTGTGGCGAGGGATTTAAAGGCACAAGATGCAAAAAACTTTGCTCTCGTGTAACACACATAATTTTTCACTCCAGCAGCGAGAACACTTTAGGAGATAAAATAATAAACAGGAACTTACTGTTATACTGAACTGTTTTAACTCTTCCGGTGTTAAAATACTGTTCTCGTCGCTAGTTACACTCATATTTTACGATTATTTTAATATTTGTTAACTTATTCAACTCTTACGCCAGCCACGAAATTTTATTCCCGCTCTTTGGCGTGTTCGGAAATAGCACCCATGATAATATCACAATAATAAAATATTATTTTATTATTGTGATATTATATATTACCTACATTATTGAAACTAGAAATAAATATTTACAGGTTAAATATCAGTTTTATTTGCAGTAAATACTTATTTTCGTTTAAATACAACAATAAGTTAAAAATTCAATAAATTACATTAAAAGACATAATTATCTTTTTTGCAAAATTTCTTTAGTTAGTACGCATTTCCGTACGGGCTTTGAGGTCGAATTCAAAATCGGAGCTTCGAAAGGGCTGGTCTTTGTCTCTCTCTCTTTCTAATGGCGAGAAAGAGATAGAGTGTGAATGTTTCGAATTGTATGATTGATGAAAACAAAAATTTTAAAGTTACTTCAGGCAGCAAAACCTACTTGTTTGAGCTACTGAAGTGAAAAAAGTATTTCTTTGTGTAAGAGGGCTTTTACAAACTTTTATAAATCGTTATTATAATCCAAATATCTATAAAATGACATAAACCCTTTTAAAATTGATACATTCAGTCAGGTAATCAATCAAAAATGTATGAAAATGACACTTAATCTCGACAAATATTGAAAACATGATAATAGCAATTCTGTACGTGAAAAGATGTCTCTTATCTGAGCAAAAATAACAAGTCAGTAATTCCGATGAGCATATTTTATTTGTAAGTAGTGTAATTTATTTATTCTTACAATATTTGTATAACGGTCGGTACAGCAGTTACAGGTAAATTACTATAAAAGTCGATACAATAACTTCTTATGGAATCTGCAAGGTATGCTAAGGGATTATATTTTTTTTTCTACTAATCACTTCATGATCACAGCGGAAGGTCGCTCCACAACGTAACGAATCATCAACACGGCCGCTAGGATCGAGAGGCAGACCACGAATCCCACCTATCTACTTCGGAAACGAACCGTCGCGAAGCTAGGAGCTGCTCATCTTGCAGAGGTGTCGCAGCTGCATGATCTTGATGTCGTCGGTGCCGAACTTGACGACGCCCTCCTGGTTCTCGATCGAGATGAGGTGCCCGACGGCCTCGCGGTCCTCGCCGGCGATGACCTTGACCTTGTCGCCGGACTGCGGCACGACGGGGTCGAGCAGGTCGGCCGGCACCGACACGACGCGGTCGTCCGCCGGCAGGTACAGCGAGCACACCGCCCCCGCGAGCCCCCGCACCACGCCCGTGTGCCCCACCAGCGCCGCCAGCGCCGCGTCCTCGTGCCCCGCCGCGCGCACCCGCACCTCCACCTCCGTCGTGTGCCACTCGCCCGCCGGGGCCTCCCCGCCCGCCGGGCCCGCGCCCGCGCCCGCCCCGCCGCCGCCCGACTCGAAGGGCGAGCGCGGCGAGTAGCCCACCGGGCTGGGCGTGCCCAGGTAGCCGGCCGGGTAGCCGGCGGGGCTGGGGCTGGGCCGGTAGGGGCTGTAGGTGTGGTCGGAGCCGTACATGGTGCCGGGCGTCTGCGGCGTGAAGGGCCCGCCCTCGTGCGCCGCGTCGTCCAGGCCGTAGTCCAGGTCGGGCGCGCGCGCGGGCGTGGCGGCGGCGGCGGGGTCCCAGGCGCCGTGCGCGGGCGTGCGGCCGCCGTCGTGCGCCGGCGTGGCCGAGCCGTAGTGCGGCGTGCGCCCGCCCACGTCGTAGATGGGCGTGGCGCTGCCGTGCATGGGCGTCTTGATGCCCGTGTCGCGGTACGTGGGCGTGCCGGCGCCGGCCGCGGCCGCGGGCGAGCGGCCCGGCGTGCGCGAGTAGAACGAGCCGCCCGCGCCGCGCGCCGCGCCCGCGCCCGCGCCCGCGCCCGCGCCCGCGATGTGGCCGCGGTCCACGGAGATGGTCTGGCACGCCGAGTGCAGCTCCACGCGCGCCGTGCTGCCCGTGGCGTCCTTCACGATGCCCACGTTGCCCTTGTACGGCCCGCCCGTGATCTTGATGGTCTGCCCGATGAGCTCGCGGTCGCGCGCCACGGCCCCGCGCCCGCCGCCGCCGCCGCGGCCCCCGCGCTCGCGCGGCGAGGCCCCGCCGCGGCCCGACGGGTGCGGCGACTGGATGCGCGGGGACATGAAGCCGAGCGGCAGGCCGGCGGCCGCGGTCGCGTTCTTGTTGCCGCCGGCGAGCTGCAGGTGGCGCGTCTTGCACACGAAGATGCCCCCGTTGTCGAGGTACATGCGCGACTGCAGGAACGCGAAGTTGCGGTACAGGTGCTTGATCTCCCCGTTGCGGCCGGCGTGCGGGCCGTCGATCACCTTGACGATGTCGCGCTTCTGGATGGTGTTCTGCTCGGAGTCGAGCGCCATGGTGAACTTGTTCTCGCGCCGCTTCTGCAGCGCCTGCGGCTTGCACTCGATGACCTTGCCCTGCATGCCGAGCACGTGGAAGTTCTCCTTCTCGAGGCGCACGATGACGCCGACGGTCTGCGGGTCGAGCTGCACCATGTCGCCCCACTGGAACTGGCCGAGCGAGTCGACGCCGGTGGCCATGTCGGAGCACAGCTGCAGGTCCCGCGGCAGCACCTCGAGCTCGTGCATGGTGAGGTCGGACACGAGCACCACGCGGTGGGCCTCCACGCGCACGATGAGCCCCGTGTCGCCCTCGTAGCGCCCCGCCAGCACCTTCACGTGGTCGCCCTGCTTGAAGTACTTGCGCAGCTCGTTCGGCTTGAACACTAGCGGGTCCTTGAGGGCGTCGTGTTTGGGCATCACGGTTATCATGGAGCCGTCGATGGCGATGATTCTCGCCTGCAAGTTCGCCAAGTCGCCGGAGCACACCTCGACGTTGTCTCCCATCGAGAATGAGTGTAAGCTGGTCGGGTCGTCCTTGGCGGGCGCCGCCAGTTCGATGTCGATGCCCTCGGGTTGCTCTTCGAACCTTTCTAATTCTGTCAGAGTGGGCTTCACGCCTTCCGCGAGAATGGCAGACATTGTGAAGTTTTTATACAGGAATCCTTTTCGGGAGTATCTGTTACCCTCGAATATAAGGAAGTCACCGTCCGATGTGACCTCTCCGCCGATGGCCCTGATAGCTTCGGGATCGAACGGCTTCGCCGCCGGCCGCCGCTTCTTCTTTCTCTTTGCTGCTTCACTTTCACTTTGAACGGTTCTTAAAGCTCCTCTCAGTCTTGTGTAGTCGATTCTTGGAAGCAACTTAAGGTGCACTTGATTTTGAGCTAGATCTACATAGTCTACTTGAGCTATATCATCTTTGTACAGACCTCTCTTTAGCCTGACCCATTGTTTTGACTTTAGACCTGATTGCTCCTTAACTACTCTTAGGACGTCAGTCATTTCTTTTATGGGTACCATGTCCTGCTTCCATATACCCATCCTTAGAGTACCTACATTGTTTATGATAGCCTTGACGTGTGTCTGTTTGTAAGCCTCTATGTAAATGTATCCTTTGACTCCCTCAGGCGCTACCACGGATTTAATTTGGAATGGTTCCTCGGAGAACTGGTAGGCGATGAATTTCCTCATAAGAAGTAGTACAGTAGCTTTTTCTTCACCTATTCTACATTTGACCATCCACAAGTTGGGGTCTTTTATACCTGGGAGCAGGGTCTGTTGGGTGATTTCATCAGACATTTCCTCACCACCCTCACCGAAATGCCTGAGAGCTGCTGACTCATCGGCATACTTATTTCTGAGGTACTCTTCAATTTCTTCCTCTTTCTGTGAGTCCCAGAGATTGGTACCTCTCCTCCTTCCCTCAATTTCTCTGGCAGTAGGACCAATTTCATCAACTTCATTACCGACAATCCCCATTTCCTGTGCCCCTTCCTCCCACTCATCATCTTCATCAACTTCATCATCCACCTGCAGGTGAATAAATAACCTTGTGATTTTTTTTTAATTAAATAAAAGTTAAACTAGGTTATGTTTTATTTACCTAACTATAATCTTTATTAGTAGTTTGTGGAAATCTGCCAAAACCTAATCAACATTACTTTATAAACAGACTAATTACCACCTAACCAAACATAAACAATCAACTATTAATCCTATAAGTTAATGATGCAAGTAACATAAAAATGTATTAATATTGTAACTATAGCAACACTAACAATATGAGAAAATATTTTTTTTATTGATACCATACCTCAGCTTCATCAATAATGAACCCGCCATAGCGGCTATCCTTCTTTCTTTTCTTTCTCAGTCTTTCTTCATCCTCATCCTCTTCATATTCCTCAGAATCTACGAGATCTTCACCTTCAGGCTCTTGCTCATCCTGTAAATAATATAATTTGTATTCATAACACAATACTAACAGGGCCCTTAATAAATAGGCTAAATAAGTATATTTCAAATCACTTTACCTCCACCTCCTCGTCACCGGAAGCTTCCTTAGCCTCATCATCTTTATTACGGCTGCCTCCGGAACCACCAGAACGGCTCCTATGACAAGAAATATCCGAAATGAAACAAGTCACTAACGTTACGTTGCCATAACCAAAATTGTGTTTATGAACTCATATATCTTACCGAGAGCGCGATTTAGAACGAGATCGAGACCTAGAGCGAGATCTGGAGGGGCTCCGAGAAGGACTGCGGCTTCCGGAACGCGAACGAGACGGCGAACGCGATTTTGAGGCTGAACGGGACCTCGCGGATTTGTCGGACGCGGCGCTTCGTCTGGATCTACGAGACGCTACACTGCCCGCATCTGAACCACTACCCGAGAAATTACTGCCTTCAGAGTCGGACATTATTAAAATTATCACTATTGTTGACCCATTGAGAAGAAAAAATTCAGTTAAAACTGAAGACACCACAACTTAGTAAACGTCACTACACTGGAACATTGAACATAGACAAAAAATAATAATCTTTTCTTTCAACCACAGATATTATATTAGAGCAAGCTCGAAACATCAAACCAAAATCGAGATTACGTTACGACCCAAGCCCGAGTCGAGTACGTTCATACAGCGACACACGGAAATTCCTAACCATCTTAGTTAGTTTAGTACTCGACATTACATTAAAAATAACCGAACAATTTCCATTGGTTATCTATAAACATACAGAACATTTTAATAGATGTGAAGTGACAGAGTCTATTTTCATCTATGACTACTACAGAGTCTTATCTTTTTTTCATTAAATAAAAAAAAAAATTGTCTATTGATTCGTCGTTTAGCTTAGCCCCAGCGATCTAATTTTTATATAAAAAATCATTAAATTTATATAATTCTGAGTGAAAATTCTTACAAGAATGCTATAAATGTGATAAGGGAATAGTTAGTTCCAATATTTGTACGTTAGAAAATAATTCGGCAGCATCAGTGGGGTAGATCTCGGGAGCTGGTCGTGTCGCTAGCTTTCGTTTCGATCGTATTTTCACACGTTCAACAGTCAACAATCGTTAGGTTTTGTGGTGCAGCTGCATCGTGGATCGATCGAGTGCGGTGTCGTAGTGCGCGAGTGGTGCAGTGCAGTGCACGCGTTGCGATGTACCAGTGAAGGCGTCGGCGGTGATCCAGGAGTCCCTAGCTGGGGGTGTCATGCTGGAGACGCGGTCGGCGCGCGCCGCAGAATCGGTGTGGGCGAGCAAGCCGCTGCCGGCGCCGCACGCCATGGCCAACACTAGGCACGGGAAGAACACCCAGGTATCCACTATGATAACTCTTCAATGATGACCCCCACACGAACAAATACCTATCAAGCTGATAATGCTTCAGCATACATTATATGTTCTTACAAAAAAATCATGGTCCTTTCAAGTCCGTACTCTACTGTCTACTTCAGAATCTAAACAATATGTCATGGTTGGCTTGTTGACATAGCTGTAAATTTGATCTCACATTCTAGTGTATAGGTATTTAAGATAAGATAGTCTGAAAGTCAGCTGATATAATTAATTGTTAGTAGATAGTCGTTGCCCAATGTTTACTCAAGTCCAATACAAAAGTCCTGATACACTTTCAATCTTACTAACATATTCCCGCTTTGTTTCTTGTTGTACCTCTACATTTGATTGCATAAAATAATTTTCTAAGGAACAAATCCTTTAAGTCTCTTCCATTTTTGTTCTTATTGAATAGTTAATCAAAACTAAATGTCTTAGTGACAGAATTGATACATAAACTAAATTGTGCTACTCATCAAAACAAAAAGTCCAACATTGCCATTCCCAGAAATATTTATGTTTTGTTTTCCACATACACTACTGGACAATTCAATTAAATAAGGATTAATATAGCCTGAAATAAATATAGACATCATTTGTGTTTCTCTAAGGCAGGATGTGCTTACAACTAATTTGTACAATGATGCTAATTCATTGGTATGCATGAAATGCTAGTATGACAATGGTAATAATTAACATTTATATTACATACACCTTCATTTGTTGTCATACACCATAAGAGTGGAGTGCTAAGATGATTTCAACCTACATTGGACCAAATTTTTATTTATGTAAATTTAGAGAAATGCTGTGCATATTATGTAAACTTGATATCTTGTTTGTTAACTGGTTGGTTGGACAAGATTTCATTCTAGCAAGTAAATGGTCTTATTTGATATTATCAATTATTATACAGCTAGAAATAAGTTATTAATTAAATCTTTTCCCAGTGTCCCAATAACTTTTGTTCTTGGATTGCAAGTGACCTCTCTTCCAAAACAAAAAAAAGAAGTTTTGATGGTTGTTCATCAGGATATTCTTTTTGCCTTGAGAAAATATTTTCAGTTTAAAATATACCTATCCTACACCTTCTCTTACTGACTATTTGTAATTCTTTTTTACTGTATTCATAAATGTTTGTGTACTTTCCTCCTCTGCTTTAATCATTTTTGTATTATTAAATTATGATCTCAAAACATTACAGATATGGGATTTCATGTAAATTGTAAACAAACAATAACTTATTCAAATATAAACAATAAACTCACAATAATTATTATTGTCAATTTTCCAGGAATTATTAACAAATTAAATTGGTAATTTGTGATGCAAACCTTGATTCATTGAAGGATAATTATGTGTTCTTTTAATTTCATTGGGTAATTTATACCACAATCTCAGTGTGGTGTAAGACCCATGTGACTATGACAATTGTTTCATATGAAATGTTAAGTTTAAACAGATTTTGTAAAGTGCTCTAATGCTTTTCCATTTGAAAAGTTGTGTCTCAGAACAACACAAATATTTTAGTGCACTGTAGTTGTAGAGTACCACAATGCAGGACAACTATCAGTGTTAAACAAATATGAACCCTGTAGCATTATTGTAAGGTTTGTAAGCATCATCATACAATAAATCTTTCATCAGAAGATGAACCATATTTTGTTGCAATGGTAAATTTTCCATGCAAACCAGCTTTTTGACGCATTCGATTCGATGACGATACGCTTGCGATAGATGTTCGTGCTTAGGCCTCTGATTTGGCAGCTTTCATTTGCAGATTCTGTCAAACAAATTATTTTCATATTAAACAAACCTACTTGTATGTTAGTAAAATACATTTCGCTTTACATGCCTAAAATAAACTTTACCTAATTGTGTTTTCGACTGAAAAGGTTTCACAAAAACTTTTCAAATATTGTTTATAGCTTCCATTAAGTATTTTCTTTTGAATAAAACTATACTACTATTCAATTTGACTACGCCAAAAATACAAAAATCCACTTATTATAAGATATAAAGGCCGCGTCCTATACTTCGTCCCATATCAGTCGTATTCGCAGACCGAGGCTGACTGAGGACTGCCTCGTCGAGTATGACGACGAAATCACCAAAACTCAGACCTCAGACGCAGCAAATGCTACAGCTGACGGTACACCGTCCACACGGAAACGAGCCCATCAGCCTAGATATCCTCGCTGATGTGGACGCCGTCGCGTCGTCCCTCTGACGAAATTTAAATAGTAAACTGTTATCTTGTAAGTGCGGCCTGAACTGCTGCTCAAAACTCCCAGTAATCAGAAATGTCTTGTGACCCCCCTGCAACGCTCAGCTGAGATTTAAGCACCATGTTGACAAAAACTCGTCTGTAAGCCCTCTGCGCTCACCGAAATTGTCCGTAGGGTGTACGAGCCATCAGAAGGTAAAAACTTTGCTTTGGAGCAGTCGCCATTATAGTGAATGAAGATTCTGTAGGAATTGTAGATTTATTGTGATAAAAACTTGTATAAACAACTTGTATAAACAACTTGTATAAACTATAATCACTTCACGATAGTGATAATCGATGATGAACTTTTGCCGTCAACCATAACGGTGTCGAAACGATTTTTATTCGCACTTTAAACTGGATTTTTCGGAAGTTTTCGCGGTGATCGTTGAAATATTTGTTTCCTATAGGAAAACCGATAAATAAAGTAGAGATTACTATATTATATTATATATCTGATTATTTAGAGGATAATAAACCTTGGCAATGAATTGCTCGCCTGAGAAGCTATCCTATTAACTATTTATTGTGAAATAATTTATATTATCGTTAGTAATTTAAAAAAAATACGTGTAAATATGTTTTATAAGAGCATGTTAGGGCCCACATGATTAAATATTTATATTCTATTAATTTGATTTGTCACATTACAGGATGATGTCTGCTATGTGGTAGCGAAGTATGACTACGCAGCGCAGGGTGCCCAAGAGCTGGACCTGCGCAAGAATGAGCGGTACCTACTGCTGGATGACTCGAAACACTGGTGGCGAGTGCAGAATGCGCGCTCGCAGTCAGGATACGTACCCAGCAACTATGTGAAGAAGGAGAAACCTTCCCTCTTTGACAGGTATGTTGTATATAGATATGAAACCGACAGGGCCATCTGGTAGCGATGTTGCCTGTGTACTATAGAGTATATAGTGAATTATATGGTACTAGCTGACTCGGCAGACATTGTCTGCCCAGTTAGTGTTGTAATGAGCTAAGAATAATTTTACAGCAGCGCCACCTACTGGGTCCAATTGTGAACCTAAACGATCTCAGGACACTCAAATACAAAATGAAAAATCATAAATAAGGTCCTGCTGTTTGTTGCCGGCTTAGTGACATACACATATAGAAGAATAAATATATAAAGATAATTGTGATACCTCACTTATCGGCGAGGTAACACGTATGTGGTGCTAGTGCGTCGACTCAGTGACAGCGGGTCTCATACGTCCTGAAGAAGCTTCGTGTAGAAGCGAAACACGTGTCGATTTCCTGTTGAGTTTCCTTGTTTGGGACTTGACAGAGAAGGAGATCCAGCTGAATTAGTTACTAGATATTTGTTGTTTTTGTTTGATATAATCTTACAATAGATTTCCGCAATCCACTTTACACCTGGTCCAAATGATCTCAAAATTGGTTGACTTTGGGCAAACCGTATAATTTTGCAAAACATCAACTTAATGGACACTTAAAACACATTGCACCGACGGATGGGAACACTGTAGATAGATGAGATAGATTTTTAAATATTAAATTCAAAGGCCTTTCTAAGTCATCCAGAAGCAGAAAAAATATTTCCAGGTATTTTTTTTCTTCTCACAATTTTAGACTTCCATAGGAATTTCCAGGTTGATGAAAATAACAGTTACTTATTTTACCAAATATATTATTAAGGATAAATCGAAATATATGATTTACTTTACCTGTTGCTGTTTTTGCTGTCGTAAATAAAACAAACAAGAACTTAATACCTAATAATTGGGATTACTGGCACAACATCCAAGGGCTCTTTAGTCGAAATGGGGGTACCCCAGGGTTAAATTTTAGGTCCATTTTTGTTTTTAGTGTATATAAATGATTTGCCATATCGCACCCTCAGTACGAAAAGAGCTTAACTCAAAATTTTGCGAAATGGAGTTACGGTCATAGAGAGACTAAACAAAGAACGCTCTATCCGATGAAGAGTAAAACATAGTCAATTTAAGGATAGAATAAGCATACCGATACTTCAGCCTCTTTAACACTGGGACCCACCCTCCCCGCTCAGTGCAAGTCACCCAAAATCGATATGTGCCAAAAGTATTTTTTTGAGTTAAGCCCCTATCGTTCTGAGGGTGCGATATATTATATATACATCATTAATTTTTTAAGTTGATAGAAAAGACACACTACGACGACTAAAGACATACTATGTCAATTGTCAGTGGGTGGTTTGCTACAAATAATCTATGACTAAATTCAAAGAAAACTAATTGCTTAAGGTTTTCTTTACCGAATGTAGCACAAGTAGATAGCCAAATAATAATAGATGGGAGCCATATTGATCTTGTTAATAAAACGGTATTTTTGGGTCTTACATTAGACAATAAATTGCAGTGGGGACCTCAGTTTGATACACTGATATGCTAGTATAGGATTGATTGTATATTATATTTATATATATTGTGCGATCTGACACGCACTTGGCCTGTTATTACCTAAATAATTACTCATATGTATTTGGGAGAACAGACGCGACTAGTAAACGGTCAGTCGCGTCATTCCGTGATCTGTTTTCTGTTGCTGTAAACAGATTTGCATGTTTTGTTATGTTAGTCACAATTCCGATACTGTAGTCATTACTGGACGTCAATCGTTTCATCAACTATTGTACTGTGAGAAATGATAAGGTATGTGTTTTAAAAGTTATTTTTCGCGGTCTACCAATAAATTTATTCGGTTACTTTTTGATTTTAAAATTTATGTTAGTCTGAGTTATACTTGAAGATACGAATACCACTCGATCGATGAAGCACAAATCTATTGCATACTAGGTTTCGCCCCGCGGTTTTGCCTGCAATTCCATTGGACTTTATATTCTTCTGTGATAAAAAATTACTGTTTCTATGTGCTGAAATTGTCAAGATCTAGCCAGAAGGCCCGTTTCGATAGCTAAGAATATCATTGAAAATCAATTTCAGCGAATCGACAAGTACCTCAAAGAAGATAACTCGTAGAGAGCAACAGACTATAGGCACTATCAGTTGAATCAACTGCATGCATGATAAATAAATAATAATAAGAAATCATCTTTATTCTTTTTGTGATAAGCTTCATCTATTGATCCAATGGTTAATTGTATGATGATGCTGATGAAGCTTATCATAACATCATAGAGTTCATTTTTCAATAACACTCTTAGCTGTCAAAGTGACCCTAATAGATCTTGACGACTCAAATACAAAGCCTCTATTTGTGCCTTTCTAATAAAAGTCAGATTTGGTAAGGTTCGACACATATAAAAGGTACTGAATGTTGTTTGTGTTATTTTTCTAAGAACCAGTGTGAGGCCTAGAGTTTATTTAGATGCAAATAAATTAATCAGTTTGGTGGTTACAATTAGGTTTTTAAAAACCGCATACTAATCGAAAATGAACTCTAAAGTCCAACTCTATGAATAATTGTTTTGTTTATTTATTCTAAATATTTAAGCAAGTACTTTTTATATTAGGTATGGCTCTCATATCTGGTAGCTGCCTGTTCCAATGTATAATATATAATGTATAATATGACATCAAATCTTTCAGCATTAAGAAGAAAGTGAAAAAGGGCTCCGGCTCGAAAACCTTGCCGTCGTCGAACTCCCCCGTCCGCGGCGGGGGAGGGAGCGGTGGCGGGGGAGGGGGCGGCGGCGCGGAGTCCCCCGGCGCGCGCCGCGTCGACGTGTCGGAGGCGCTCGGCGCCGCCGTCGTCAAGTACAACTACCAGGCGCAGCAGCCGGACGAGCTCGCGCTCACCAAGGGCACCAGGATCCTCATCCTGGAGAAGAGCAATGACGGATGGTGGCGGGGACAGTACCAGGGGCACACTGGCTGGTGAGACATTTAACATCTAATAAATCACATCAACCATTCCACACTTCCTATTTTATATCCTTCATATTGTACCCTGTTACTTTCCAATAGTGTTCGATAGTATATTATAACATTAGCAGTGTTCATAAAATATTTGAATCTTTTCTAAGTATAATTACCAATTTTCAGGTTTCCATCGAACTACACCAGCGAAGAAGGTGATAATGAAGATCCTGTCCACACCTATGCTATGGCCGAAAATGTACTAGATATTGTGGTAAGTTTATACAAGCTTCCACCCCGCGGTTTCACTCACTTTCACGGAATATAAAGTACCTTATGTACCTTACCCTTGATCTAAAGTGACTCGGCCGACTACACACTACTAGCTATATCATTTACGTTATTATTTCATATCGACGTGACATTGCCAAGGCAGTTAACAATTGGTCAGACATGACAATTCTCTAGAATAGTAGTATACGAGTATACCTAAGATATTGTTAATTAATTTATAATTAGTACATATAGATGTACAGTATGGGAAAGATAAAAATGAAAAAATGATCCCCATTTTACGTGTAATAATAGGGTATTTGACAGCCTGTAAAATATAGGATCTATTGAATATGAATTTTGGAAACCAAATATTTAGTCAGTAAAGAAAAATACGAGATGTTTTTAGAGAAAATCGACAAAGAAAATAATATTTTTGTCTACTTTAGTCACGTGATCGTAAACGGCTGTGATTGGCCGAATGGTTGATGACGTCATCTTTGAGTAGTAGAGCTCTTAGTACAGAGTTCGTCCGGGGAAGTACTACCACCTTACCTATTTCCGCCGTGAAGCAGTAGTGCACTTGTATTACTGTGTTTCGGTTAGAAAGGTAAGGGGGCCGGTGAAATTACAGGCACATGAGACTTAACAACTTCACGTCTCAGGGTCGACATGCCCTGGTGTTGCAAATATCTATAGGCGGCGGTGACCACTTACCATCAGGTGAACCGTGTGCCTGTTTGTCGGCCCATGTGGTATAAAAATAAAACAAAATAAAAATTGTAAACAGTGTAAATTTCGTACATAAATACTCCAAGTATTTTATTAAAAACACAATATTTAGCCAAATATTGCCGTGGTTTACCAGACCAGTGAACCAGTGTCCTGTGGGTCTAATCGAATTGACAATGGAAGAAAAATTTGTATTATTATATCTGTATATAAGTTGACGCAATAATGATAGGATTGTATTTCAAAAACAATCCTGATTTCTATGGTGCTGAGCTTAAACATGTTCAAACATTAATGGAAGTAGTTACCTATCTCAAAATATCTTATCATGTCTATTCACTCTCCAGCTTTTGGGAGACAGCAGTACCATTCGAAATATTTTTAGAGGTTATGCTTTGGTTGTTTCTAAAACAGAGATTATTCTGTGCTTTTATATACAATCGAATGAACATCTCAATAGACAAAATTAATAATCCACAGAATATCCTTCTCATCACGAGATGATATTTAGTTCATAGATCTTTGTCCATATGACTTTCTTCGCTTTTTAGCATTCTTTGGAACCGTCACGAATAGTTGTTTGTATAGGGTTTTTATTCGTGTTTTTCCACTCGGGCATTACACACCACTTGTAACCCATTTTTTTGCACAATAATACGATTTTATCATATATTCTAACATCAAATACTATTTCGTAGAGTCTCAACAGTAGACAACAACCAATGTTTACTAGCGTCACGATGACATATGATGCACCATATTGTCAGGAAAAGCGTTTTCGCGGGATATTTAAATAACATTTTTAGTTTTCGATGTTTCTTACACTATATGTATATGGAACGTAAAATATAGATAAATATGAAGTCCTTAGACATCAGTGATTAACGTAGAACAGTTTTTAAAAATCTGTCAAATACTTTATTGTAATGATGTAATCTCCCGTGTCCCACAGGTGGCCCTGTACTCGTTCACGTCGAACAACGAGCAGGAGCTGTCGTTCGAGAAGGGCGACCGGCTGGAGATCATCGAGCGGCCGCCGTCCGACCCCGAGTGGTACCGCGCGCGCGACTCCCGCGGCCAGCTCGGGCTCGTGCCGCGCAACTACCTGCAGGAGCTCGCCGACTACCTCGCGCTCGCGCACCTGCAGCCCAGCAGCTACAGGTACCCGTCACCCAGGCACCCACAGTGGTACCGCGCGCGCGACTTGGTTTTTATTAAATCCCTGTTTTATGGTGAAACAAAGGTTAAAGGTGTGCATTTGAAAGCCCGGTTGGCTTGATGGTTAATGAAGCAGGTTGAGGTTCGATTTCCACCCAGGTCAAACATTAATGTGCTTCAACGAGTCTATTTGTTGTGTATCTAGGTGTAAACTTCAATCTAAGTATGTGCTTTGAAAAAAAAAAATTATGTATATAGTGTAATAGTTATTTGGTTTACATAGTACCTACGAACTCTGCTTAGCTTGGGAGAGAGATGACCGTATGTAAAGAATGTCCCAGGGAATTTATTTATAATGTATTTATTTCTTGTTAAAAAATTATTAATTAAGAATTACAACTTTTTAACAACAAATCAATAATATTTTGATTTTCTAAATTAATCGTTAAAGTGAAGGTGCTCGCCCTTCTGCTTGCTAGCAGTAGTATGTACAAGTAGGATGTGCATTGTATTACAGCGAGGCAAATTGCGGTGGTCCTGCAGCGGGCGGCGCCTCGGCGGCGGGCGGGGGCCCGGCCGGCCGCGTGTGGTACTTCGGCGCCATCACGCGGACCCACTGCGACGCGCTGCTCAACCAGCACGGCCACGACGGGGACTTCCTCATCAGGGACTCCGAGACCAACGTGAGAATGAACATCTTCATTTTGAATTTAAAGATAAAGCTTGCGTCTACACAAAAGTAGAACTAGAACACGTCGAGGAACGGTACGATAGAGAAGTATGAGATACTTAAATAATGCAACTGTATTGCGCTGGGCAGGTGGGCGACTACTCGGTGTCGCTGAAGGCCCCGGGGCGCAACAAGCACTTCCGCGTGCACGTGGAGGGCGCGGGCGCGGGGCTGTACTGCATCGGCCAGCGCAAGTTCCCGTCGCTCGACCAGCTCGTGGCGCACTACCAGCGCGCGCCCATCTACACCAACAAGCAGGGCGAGAAGCTCTACCTCGTGCGGCCCCTGCCGCGCGGCGCCGGCGCCGGGGCCCCCGCGCCGCCCGCCGGGCCCGCCGCGGGGCCCTCGGCCTGCTGAGCCGCGCGCCCCCCGCGACCCCCGCGGCCCCGGGTGCACTTCACGCTGACCTAACGCCCGCTCCGGCCGCGCGCCCCACCGCGGCCCTGTTCGTGACCGGGCCCCGCCGCCCCGCCGGCAGGGTCCCGAGCGTAGTTACACTGAGTGAAGTATCCGTGGCGTTCCAAAGTTAGAGATCGTAGTCGATTTAGGATTCGGTGGGGAGTGGCTCGTACTTCGGTTCTTTAATGAAAGTAGACTCGCGATCCGATTCTCGGGTTTTAAACCATACCGCCTGTTGTTCTAAATGATGAACTTAGCCGGTCTATAAACATTGATAGATATTATTTTGAAGTTTCAGTTAGCTCGCGGACGCGAGATGTTTCGATCGTAACTTTCAAGTCAATTATCATTTTATAGTCCTTTTTATATTGTAGATATTGAGGAGACAGTCAAAAACTCGAGATTTGTTGCACAACAGTACAATGGCTTGTAAAAAGTTTCGTATAAAAATATAACCTCGTTAAAAACTGTATTACTAGTCATTTGAGGCCTACATCGATGTTCTTACGGGTTTATTTTCATTAAGAAATTGACAACGATGCCAATTTGAGTTCTATTACGTACACTGAGAACGCATTTACCAATGACGGCTCAGTCAGTGTGATAGTATTGTAATGTGCGGTCGATCGTAAAGCTACGCCACAGTTAGCATGGGTGTCGATTCGGCGGGGTCACCACTGCAGCTATATGAATCACACGTAGTACCAATATTACGTGATTTACAATGATTATGAACAATTCTTCGCTAGTAAATTGGGCTTATAATATGACGGATTTGTATGTAAAACGATCTGAAACAAAATAAATGAATTGCACCGGTCCCCTACGTTTTAACGAGCTTCGATTGATGCATTTGTCAATTTATAAATATGCAATCCATTCCAAATTCAGTATATAGTGATCAGCATTTATCGAGGGATCGGAATCTAGGGCCGGGTTCACAGGTAGGTTTCCCTGGTAGTATCCAATAGATGGAACCTGCGAGAAGGACTCTTTGCAATGAAACTGAATCATACAGATTCTTATATACATTATTATATGAGAGTGTCTCGAACCCCTATAATGAATCGTATTCTAATGTCTAGCGTAATGCGGCGTTGATGCAACGCGACTTTTATAATAATTATAATATACAATAATAAACCAAAAAATTGGCTTCTTCACCGCATCTCTACTAGTATACCTATAAATAAGAGCGATTTTTCTATATCATATTGTTTAGATAGGTCCCTGTAAGTAATGTAGTGTAATTGAAACGATTTTTTTTTATATAGTTAAAAATGTGTTTTATATCGTGTATAGAAGTCATACGAAAGCGTCGAGTAAAAGCTTCAGAATAGAGATTATAGTTTTAATCGTTGTGTTAAGTCGATATCGCAATAGGCCAGTGCCAATATCCCCCGGAGCAGTTGATATTGAACGTATATCCTTTTTTACAAATACACCACTGCCTAAAATGAAAAGTAGAATATTTGCATTTTATATTGTATATTGAACTCGTTCCGCGAGGCGATGTTGGCAGCTGTACAAACAGTATATAGCATTCAACAATACTATATATACATATAAACATAAATGCATATAAAACGTTGTGATGTTTGGCTATGTAAGTTATAATGTAAGTCATTTTCAGGGATAATCGTGGAACGAAGGAAGTGGGATATTTAACATTAGTTCGCGCTCATTTTGGTGATAAAACCGTATATTTAAGCGTGATACGTACAGTCGGCAACATAAGAACTTTTTACAAACTCCTATACGCTAAAAGTATCCGTGATATGAAAATATGTGTCAACAAAAAAGTACACTAACATTTCTGCATTATGAATACTTATGTTGGTGACTGTACCAACTATATACATATAAAGTTATAAAGTCTGACTAGTGTGAAATCGCGTAGTCGTTTAATGTGTCCGTGACAATCTTTCAGTTATTAGTTAAATCAACGAAGTTAGATCCCCATGTGTGTAGGGTGTGATACAGCGGGAGTTTAAAATGGTCAATAGGAAACTTCTATACCAGATTACCAATATTTTAAGGCCGGCTAACTTATTGAAATTAAGTACATATATATTTATTTTAATAGACCATCATAGGAACTAATAAATAGTCTAACGCCGGTTCTGCTCAGAGGCGGCAGTAAACTCAGCAATTCCTCTTTTCAAAACAAGATTTTATATATTAAGAAGTCTCCCAAGTGTGCAAGAGAGAGATCATTGGTCAAAACTAGCACCTACTCTCCTTATAGTACTTGTAACAAAATGTTAATTAGTAAGCATTGAATTGCACTTTCGATTATTTTAAACTCCCGCCGTGGGTTAGGAATCTCATCGGTCGGTTCCCATTGATGTGACTGTCGCTAGTCAATATTATACGCCGACATCACAGGAGCTTTCGCTTATCTATATATCCTAACAAATCGGTTATATATATCTGTACATTAGTGCACACAAATAACTGAATATGTATCTTATAAATTGGATGTAAGTGGTCAATTTGAATTATCATGTATTGTGTAGTCACGGGATTTATGTACGTATTTGTGTGTACTAATGTTAATAATGTATAATATTCTGTGAACGTAGAAATATGTATTTAAAAGTTGTGAGATATGAACAACGGCAGCTGATCTGTTGTTATTTTTAATTTTATTACTAATTTATATTATTTTTGTAGATATTACAATATATAAATTAAAAGCGAATCACAACGATTATTATGTTCTAATACTATTATTTTAGTGTTCCGTGTTTTATATTTTTTTCTATTACCCCTCCCAGACATCTGTACCCCGAGTATTTGATAATGATACAAACACAAGCGTCCAAATTACCTTTTGTACTGACTACACTCCACACGAAAAGTATTAAGTGAATTAAATAAAATAGCATTTATAATGGGATTATTTATTTTTGTATAAAACTTTTGTTTTCTATAACACATTGACAGTTGATTATAATGCACCAAGTGTAGTTTTGTATGCGAGACGTAGCGTTTAAGGCTAGGGTAAGTGTAACATTATCTATAATAGTTTGTTGGGGGTGTTTTCCCATCAATGCAATCCCATTGATTTGCATTTATCATTAATTTCACGGGCTCACGGGCGGGTAAAATTCTCAAGATTATAATATATCAGGGTCGACGTTTATCAAAAATAACAAGGCAGTAATGTATGTAAATGACAATTTCATTCGATAAATATCGAGTGTGATATTGTCGAATGTCTGAGCCCTAACTTCTGGTCATAGTTTAATTATAACCGAAAATACATTTAGTTAACTTTTTCTTAAAATAATTTCGTATTTTCGTTCTTGATCTTAAATTATTAGTTCAGGAAAACATCCTTGAAGTACCAATGTCCATTGACATTAACGCACTATTAATTATAATGTGATGCTTTTGAGATATGACTTGTTTACTGAACTGATATCGAAACATCGCCGCGATTAGAGATTTTTTAATATAGGGTATTATGGAATTTTTGTCAATCATGTACATCACCTAATGCCATATCAGTCAAATCGGACAATGCCTTAATATGAAACTTAAATAATCCTAGCGAGATAGAAAACTGCCTTGCCATGAATCTTGTAATGTTACTTATAAAATTGGTTTAAAGTTTATTAAGGCTTTCATAAATCGTAGCCGAGTCATATCTCAATCAAAGATCGTAAGATACTAGATCTTTTTGATGTATTTAATACGTTTTATACTCAATAATGTAATGAGAGTTTATTGCGAGGCAAACTCAATGTTTAGATTTATTAGTAAAAAAAATAGGGAAAAAATTGCGGCCGGAACATGATTGCGGTGGGAAATGTCTTGATATCGGTTAGTCCATTTGTCAGATACGCCATCTTTTTTGGAGAAAAAATAAACTAATTTAGAAATGCTTATATCGGATAATCGGAGAACACGAGGAAGTCTTATATTGAATTGAGCTGGATTCCATTAAATAATTAATAATTTAGTCTTCCGAATTGATATGGGAGAATTTACAGCATTTATTGTAAAGCATAATTGATAAATCAATACGGGACAAATACCATATTTAAAATGAAGTGTTTTTTTAGTATCTCGTGTTGTGTAACTCGAAATGGTTAAAGAATGATTAAGTGCGCACTAATTTTAAAATTAAAGCTTTACTTACGTATAACATTGCCAAACTTAGGACGGAACTAACGTTTGACTTACATTCCTAGGTTTATTAACGACAAATTGCAAGGTACCAAAGTACCGAACTGTACTAGTTTACTTTCCACGTGGACAAACTACATAAAATATTGTATTATGATTTCTTGTAGTTTAAACTAGAATTAGATTTGTAATAGAGTGATTCGGTTTTTTTATTTTTATATTGCTCAAAGTATATTATTTTTTAATTTGTATTTGTAACCATGTGTTTGTACGTTTTTTCGTGTATATTCTCTGGTGTAACGAGCATGATATGATATGATACCATTGTAAGTGCAGTGTATAATATTTAACAATATAATTTATTTATTAATTTGCAAGGTTCGTTTTATTCAATGGTTCTCCTAAAAAAATCTCCCCATCCAGGGTACCAAGATGTTTTCTGTAACCTAAAAGTCAGTGGTTTAGTTCTACTGATGTCTTCTTAATACTTTTAATAACATGTATTAATTGGCATATTGAAACATGAAACGCCACTTCGCAAGTTCCCGCCAAAATGCCTGCTAATGACATCTTATATAACGTTTGCCTATGGATAACTTTTACGAGATCTAATAGAAAAATGTAATGAAAACTATATTTATTCTAAAGTCATGGTTGTGTGATTGGAAATTTGTTTCTTAAGGAAAATAGGTATAATAATATTAGTTATCAGTTCTAATAATAAAAATAGATGATAACTACATTAAGAGCCACTCAAACGCGGATTCACCTTTAATATTGGAAGGAATGACTGCTTGAGAAATACTGTATCCGGATATCAGAAGTTTGAAGGAGTTCTCTTGAGTAATGTACGCATAATGTGGCTTATCTAGAGCCACTCAGTTCACAATGTTATCTTTATGCTGACACTTCTCTATCGAATTCATGATATCCTAGTCCGCTCGCATTAAATTATCGTTTTGCATATAGGCTGAAATGGATTTAGCATAATTTGTTTATATAAAGTAGATCTCGATCCGAAAGCCCTCAATTTAATATTCCACTATTGGGATGGTATAAACTCTTTGGATTGTTATACCTTTTGCAGACAATTGTAAACAATCTAGGGCAACCCAGATAGTCGTCGCTATGCTCCTATGAACTTCTGATATCCTGGTACTATCCTACGGTGATATACCGTGCTACCGACTCTCATCTTAATATTTTTTACCTTCAAATAAAAAAAAATTACTTATACATCAAAATTACGCACACGAACTGGTGTCCTGGTACTTGCTCATCGTAATTTTATATTCAGCCTCTATTAGCTAGCTGGTTATTTGAGTTGAGTGGCGGCCAAATGACATCTCTTTCGAACTCCTGATGTCCTGGTAATTTTTAAAACTGTCAACAATAGACATTCTATTCCATATACGCTCGGATACCATGACTACCAAAACAATTAAAACCATTGTATATTGTGTCCTTTCTTTGTACGCCATAGCAACTTTCCGACATAAATCGATCAAATTGTTATGTCAGAATTCACTTTGATCAATTTTCAGTAACTTTATAGAGGTAGTTTAGTTACATAAAGGTAAAGTCATGTTGTCGCGACGAGACAAACTGCTTTTGCAGCCATGGGAGGAACGAAGATTCAAGGACCATCGTTCTAAGGCAAGTACCTACCGACCTATATTATTCATAGTTGAATGTACTCAGCATGCAGATTGAATGCATTGACATTGGTAGGTTAGTTGTGCAGATGTCACAAAAAGGCACATAACACGTAAACAATAATTATAGATATCAGTTTACCTGACATCTATTTGTCGGCCGACCAGATTATTTGTCTTTCTTTTTTTTATTTATAAATTCAAGTTACTGTTGTTATTAATATCGACATTGGCAGTGACACGATGGAGGCATGAATAGAAAACAACTACTTAATTGGAATCCTATAAAGTATACTCGTGGGTCTCATCCTTTAAAAAACCGATTGAAAGTTATACTAACCAATCAAAAAATATATTTATCACTCTCAGTCTTTATAACATCTCGTTTACAAACAACACCAAGGATACGTAACTAGGTGATCAATTCACTCAGCGATTGGTCTACTGCTGGACGAAAACATCTCATTCGAACAGTAGAAATGAATGCCTATGCTTATGTTCATTTATAGAGAATAAAATAGAAAAACAGCATATTATAATAAAGCAGTAGCTCTATTCCGTCCGGGAAAGTACTACCACCCAATTTCTATGTGACGCTGTTGTGCAATTATACTATAACTGTGTATCGGGTAGAAAGGTGGACACCGCCGAGTGATATTACAGGCACATGATACTTTAACAATTTCTCGTCTCAGAATCGACGACGCATTGCCCCTGTTGACCACTTACCTACCAACAGGTGGACCGTCTGTTTGTCAACATAAAATAGTATGCTGTGCATGTTTTGGCCTATATATATTATGGCGTTTTGTTAGCGCCTTACCTAAGCTGTTTTGCAATAAATAACATGATGATTCTAGGTCCGATCAGCCTTGCCCGCCATAGACGACCGCGCGCCAGCCGCCCGCCCTCACGTGGCTCTCAAGCTGAAGAAGTGTCAGCGCGAGCTCGACAGGAAGAACAAGATACAAAGTGACAACTACAGCTTGCTGCAGCGCCTCAACTCCATCATGAAGGTCAACCGGCTCGACAACCACTGGGCCAAGCCGCTGCCGAAGTAAGTGTACTCAACCAATACAATATATTATAACTGTTGAAAAGGTACAGAATTTCAAATTAAGACGCCTAGATTGTGCTCTCCTTAAAAATGAGATTACTACACCACTCTTGCTAGAATATGCAGAACCTTTCACAAGTCTATATTCACAGAAATAAGTGAATTATTATTATAACACCTAAGTAATCAGTGATATAGAATATTGCTTGTAAACAAAACGAATTTTCCACATGATAATATTGTGAATTAAAACAGGTTATAATAATCAGATATTTTATTGAAGATAATTAATTACTTTAGAAGCTGTACAAATTATTATTAAATCGAAACGCTTATTTTAATCCGTATAAGTGGCAGTACCGATCCATATGTTTACAGTCTTGTCGACATTTCAGTTTCCAGCACAAAGTGGGACTGTTTTACGACACGCAGTCTCTAAACAGCAGGATAACGGCTCGAACTCTACTGGACGAGTCGCCAGACGATACCAACTCTTATAGTAACGTCAAATGTTACGCTTGCGACGTGAAGAAAGTAAGTTATAGTCTAAATTGTAGATATAAAACTATCTTTAAAACAAAACTCATAAGTAATACATTGAACACAAAAACAAATATTCACACAGCGATCGCTGAATTTCCAACAATTTTCAAAGAAAACTAATAATATTTATAAATTTAAATTTACAGAAAAAATACGACTTCAACAAAGCGTACGGATCGAGCGCTCGCCTCGACTCGCTGCCTTCCATTTACTCGAACTGAATGTACTGAAGGAAATAAAACGATCGATATTAATATTGGACAGAATTTATTGGTATATAGATACAAATGGGCTCAATGTCAGAACATAATTTCGTCGACCTGACCGGTCGCTAATCCCCAGTACTGCTGTGATACGGTTACATTCAAGAGTTAAAATCGGAAACATAAATACTATGTTATATCAAAAGCGTCGATCGGTGAGCGGCGTACACGTCCCGTTCGCGGCACTTAACGTTAAAGCTATCCACATCGTCCATCGTCCGTCGTCGTCGAAAACAAAGAAACAAACATCACAATAGAGTCGCATCACTGCCGGGCCGGGGGCGCCCGCCGAATCGACGGCCGACTTATTTATTATTCGTCTACTATTCACTTATAAAAAAGGCGTTCGCTAGATCCGCGGCGGGCCGGTGGCGCCGTCAGGCCCGGGCTCGGCGGCGGGCCGGTGGCGGCGGGCCGGTGGCGGCGGGCCGGTGGCGGCGGGCCGGTGGCGGCGGGCGGCGCGCGCCTAGAAGCGGAAGCCGTCGTGCGCGCTCGGCGCCGCGGGGTCGAACTGGAAGCCGGCCTCGGCCGCCGTCGGCACCAGCGTCGCGTCCTCCTCCTGCAAACGAACCGGTCACCACCTCGTTACACCCTATATCCTACTTCTTATCTAATATTAAAATTCGAAAGTTTTTATGTGTTTTTATTGCCACTGATAGAGTTGAAGGATTTTTATCCTAACGAGACAAATGATCTCTCGACTAGAGTTACTCTAGTGAAACTGCGACACGGAAGCTAGTTTACAATATTTTTTTTTAGAAATCGAGCAAAGGTATAGTTAGAAACATTAACTATTTAGGTAAGGAAATGTGGCGAGCTTTGTAGCTGTCTCTCGGGCACCAGCCTCAGCAAAGAATATTTTTTTTTATACTACTAAGGCAGCAAACAAACTGACGACTGCCCGCCGTATAATAATCGGTCACCCCAGCCTATTGATGCTCCAACACCGTGGGTATTACTCGCGTGTTGCCGACTCTGCAAAAATGTCTTCACACCTTGACCTGGGAATCCAGAATCCTTGAACCCAGAATATCTTATCTCTAGTTAAGATAGTTTGTATTTCACTTTCTGGCCCTCCAAAGCGATATTACAAAGAGCCTGGTCGCCGTTCACAATATAAGTGTAAAGGCGATGCGGCCGAACTAAACTAGCTTATAACAAAGTGATTTGGTAAGTATGCGTACCTCCCCAGCGAAGTATTGCTCAATTATATCGTAGGCCATCTTGTATATCTCGACCTTCTCGTGGCTCTGCAGCGCCTCGATCTTGTCGATTCCACCGCATTCTTCTATCATGTTAGCGACTTGTTCCGCGCTCGCTCCAGCCATCTTAAGCATGTTGCTCAGTCCATCCAGCACCACCTGCACAATGGGGATGTTATAGGTTAAGCAGGCCGACAAACGGACATATGGTCCACTGGGTGGTTGGTTGGTACTCTACTAATGACTACTCTCCACTCAGGTTAGGATGTTTGTTTATCCCGAAAATTATAAACTAATATAAAACTAACACTTATAAAAAACCAGCATGACTCACTTAAATGACACTAGATCCCGCAGGCAGAACCAGTTTACAAGTATGACCCAGGTTCAGTTAGTGAGGAACTTTTTGACAGCACAGAACTGCACAAACAACCTTACTCGCCATTTGCCTAGTTAAAAGAGGCAAGTATACTAAGTCTAGAGGGAAAATAGCCCTAATTGTAGCTGCTGGATATATTGGTTCATTGAAAGATCCACTGCCGGATTTGAAGCTACTATGACTGAGCTATAATCAACACTACCCAATACAAGTCACCCATACTTACATTGATAACTTGCGTGTCCTTGCAGCTGAGTAGATTGCAGAAGGGCGGTATGACCCCGCAGTTGATGAGCGTGGCGACCTGCTCCTTGGTTCCGCTGATGCTCAGGTTGGAGACCGCCCATGCGGCTTCCTTCTGTGTCTGGAACTCTCCCTTGTTGAGGTTCTCCACAATCATTGGCAGTAGGCCAGCATCAATCACTGCTTGTACTTGTTGCTTGTTACCTGCAGTGATGTTTGATAGGAACCACACTGCTTCTTTACATATCTTTTCTTTCTGTAAAATCAAATACAAATAAATGATTAAGGAAATTGTATACCAAATAATAGTCCAAATGGAAGAAGATGCTAGATGATAAAGTTAAGAACTATCGAAATGTTATATCAATATGCATGGCCTTAGCACTGGTAGTGATCCAAACAACCTTTGGATGAAGAGGCAAATAAATTAAATTTGTATACTGTACATACAATTAGACTGAATAAAGGCTTTTATTATTATTAAACAATACCTCTAAGCATGAATCTCATGCTCCTTATGTAAATTACTTACGTCAGATGTTTTCCATGTACTTTGACAAACAAAACATCAAAATTTGTCTGAGCTTCCATTTGCCTCAATGCATATTATTATTTACACACACATGCGCCAGCGTTTTTTGGTACGTGATATAGCATTCTTTATATTCCAGGATCTAATTCATCTCTTCCTCTACTTTAAACCAATTTCACAACAAATATATATAAAAAATCCAACAAACTGTAAATACCTGATGAGTCAATAAGGCAGGGAAGTGTGAGAGTGCATCACAGTTGAGCACAACTTGTGTCTGTTCGTCTGTGCCAGTAACAATGTTACCAACTGCCCGGAGGGCCGCAGTCTGAACCTTCACCTCCTTGTGTGAGAGAAGCGGGATCAACTTGGGGACGATACCAGAGTCTATGACCATTTGGATCTGTTCATTGCCTCCATCTGTTAAATAGCTGATTGCCCATACTGTGTCTACTAAAATCTGAAAAAAAAAAAAAACATTAATTTGATATTAACTCTAGGTAATTGATCAGGCATATACCCTGAATTTCTTCTATTCTTCTAAAAAATTCGATCATAGACATTTTGGAAAACATGTTGGTGGAAACAGAGGGGGTCTCTGAGCATTCCTCAATATTGACCCACAAATAACATGGGAATCTTATAAAATGGGATCATTCTTTTGTTTATTTTTGTTACCATCAAGTTATAATTTAAGTATAACCTATAATGTAAAACTCTACAATTAAGAGAGTGAAAAAACCTGTTGCAGACAAACAATAATTAGAGCATGTCATAAAGCAAAGAATATATGACTCAACAAAGAAATTGTATACAGTAATAATAATGACAGACAAACTACATCAATCAGTTGTAAACATACACAGCATACATAGCCCTAGGCACAGGTCAATAAACTATGGTAACCTTCTTTTAGTCATTATGAAGAAACCAGATAGGCATTAGGGTGGCTAACCACAATAAATATCTTATTATCATACTGAAGTTGTCAAGATATAATAGGCCTTTTGCATCTAATACAGTTATGGAAAATTCATCTTTACTGTCATTGAGATAAGTTCCATTTGTTGATCCAATGGTCAATTGTATGATGATGCTGATGTTCCTTATCATATGGTTGAACTTCCCATAACACTCTCAAGTCAATTTGGGTCTATTGGATATTGACAACTTTAAACATAATTGCTTTAAGCCTTTTATGATTTGGTTAATTTGACACTTTTATCTTCATGCAGCCAGAAAGTCATTGCTTGACTTGGTTGCATGTCATTTGACCAATAAGTCAGTGTGAAATGCCCTCTTAGTACTAAAATAGCAATACTTTTGGTATGAAGCCCAGAAGCTAATTAAAAATAATAGCATAATAAGGGCCCCGGAACTTTTACATCAGTATTCGGTGATATCAACCTATTTGGATTCAAACTTGACTATAACAACAAATTTTTCTGACATTTTTTGAGTCATGGTCCAGAATATAATAATATTTATTTCAGCAAAATATCCAATGTATGACATATATATTTTAATATATTCTTGATTCAATATATAAATAAATATGTTGTCAATACAAACGCAGATGACCCTTACTATCTTTAGATATATATGTTTATCATACACTATATCATTTGATAATAAAATATCAGACCATACAAAATAAACTACTATCATAATTATTTGTAAAACTCTTATGTCTGTTGTTGTTGTTATAGGAGCTCAAGATGGACTACCTACTCAATTTTGATTAATCATTATTTATTATTAGCTGTGCCTGCAGTTTCACTCATGTTCTCGAGTATTGTAGTTTCTGTAGATGAAGATTTATTTATGAGAAAACCAATTTCCATAATTTTCTTTGTATTTTTAATAATTAAAGATCCTTGAGTTATAAATGGTGTAACTAACATAACTTGGTACATACTTTATGTATGTAGAGATAAAGAGCTCCATGTAATTCAATTCTATTTTATTAATTTATCTAATATCCTGGGACATTCTCTGATTCCAATCTTAAATTGTGGTCACCAGATAACTGATATACTATGTTTTTTTTTTCTAAAAATATTGTTCACTACATATTATAAAACAAAGAGCTCCCGCCGCGTCTGTCAGTTCGCTATGAACTCAAAAGTGGAATATCTTAGTTATTGCATAAATATAACGCTTGCGAAAATTAACTCAAGCCAACTGATGCGATCCTAAAAGAAAAAATATGTATCAGGCAATATAATAGTAATATGCTCTCCTACCTGTGCAAAGCCAAAGCGGGTTGCTAGCATATAGATATTTAAACCTGACACGGAACAGACTACACAAATATGTTGTGGGTGGGAGTAGAATCCACAGCCTGTGACATGGCAGTCAGGGTTTCGAACCACCAAGCCATCTGGCCCATCAAAATAGTGATGTTCAGCGCATGAGCAATGGTCAGTGATTTAATAACTAGTAAACTGCCCTGTCAATTAAGAAGTTATTTTATATTGAAACCCATTTATTCAATTGACATACTAGAAGGGGACTTATGAAGGTATAAACTAAGCTACTGGATTTTATAATTTAATACTACTAATGTTATACATATGTGTATATAATGTATGGATGTTTGTTACTCTTCCACACAAAAACTATCAGACAGATTTGGATGAAACTTGGCACATAGATAGAGCATATCCTGAAATAACATATAGACAACTTTATGTCCTGGGAATATGTGACATCTCTTGGGAATATGTGTAAAACCACAGGAGACAGCTAGTTTAAACTAAAACCAAAGATTACTTAGTTACTTAACCACAAACACAACTATAATATCAGAGTTTTCCTTAAAATAGTACTTGTCAGGAAACAAATACCATTAGTCTAGTCCCTTTGGCATGATGGCAAGAAACTATTTGTTTTGTGTATAAATATGAATAAAAGTACTGTAAGTATACAATTAAAATGATTAGCTTATGTAAGTATGTAGTGTGTTAAGCAATGTCCAAGGATACTCATTCTTCCCTTGATTAACCAAGTCTTTCACTGTGGGAGCTATGACAAGAATTCTTTAAATTACATAATTATTTTGCTTACTTTATCTTTAATTCATACTCATCACTAAAATCTATTTAATTTTCAATGACATTATTTTCAGGTGTAAAGAATATACCTAACATTCATCTATTTGCTAATAATATTGTTTGTAATGTAATAAGAATTGTTGTATGGTAAATATTAGTATGTATATTAAGAAGGAAATAATGCCTGCATAATATTTTACAAAGAACAATTGTAAATAGTAAGAGATACTCACATTTATGTCACTGTGCATGATGAGATCGTTAAGAGCCGGAAGTATTTCTTGGATAGTCTTAACTGGAGGCGGTGGATCCTTACTCCTGCAAAGGTTTACGATCACCCACGTCACATTGCGGAGGAATGAGATAGGTATACCAGGCTTGATAAAGCTCAGGAGCGGTTTCACCACACCCAGCTCTATTACAAAGTCTCGAAGCACAGGACCATCACCAATTATGTTACCAAGGGCCCAGACAGCTTGTTCGCAAACATTTTCATGTGGAGACATGAGCAAATGTAAAAATAAAGGCACAGCACCGGCATGAACTACTTTGTTGGTCTGTGCAGATGTACCAGAGGCTATGTTCGTGAGAGCCCAGGCTGCCTCAAACTGTAGAGTCGCATTGTCTGCTCTCGAGAGGCACTGGACGAGTATAGGCAAGATTCCTGTGATTATCAGCTCGTCGATAGGAGGGTTTTTATCGGATGACAGCAGTTTTCTGCATTGCTGTACTGCTGCTAGTTGCACTTCGGGGTTGTCTGCGTTAGCGGCGTTCATCACCAGCTCCTTGAGGTCGGTGGACGCGAGCGTTCTCTCGATCTCTTCCTCATCTGTCGAGTCACTGATAGGCACATTACGACGTTTCTGTAACGTTTCTTCTCTTTTATTCTTTCTTAGCTCAACTGTCACTTCGTTCCTTCGCCTGCGCATTTCCTGAAATCACCAATCATAGAATGGTTAAAGCGCCGCTTACCTCAAAAACAGCTTTCAATACATTGTAACGTGTGAATTATCATCTCCATTTTACTTACGTCGACATCTTTGCCAGTGTTCTTGAAAACCTGCATGCGGTTCTTCGCTTGATCAGTCGCCATTTTAATTTTGTGCTCAGTCTTGATTTAAACGTGGTAATTACACAATGAAAGAAAGGATTAACACAAAATAATGTGGACGAAAACTAATCGAACATGTTTTAACGGCACTATATGCGTCGCTGATTCATTAACCTCTTTTATACAGAATATTCTACAACACGAATCTATTCGTCCGTTTCCTCCTCAAATAATTTTTTTCATTTTTTTTCTGCATAGACACAAAAGAGAATTGTTGCCATCTTATTTCAAATAATAAAACCAGCCACCAGATTTCAGTTTGCTTTCAATCTATGACATTTAAATCGACTAACTAGGAATTTGATTTGTTGCCATATCACAATTATATAATTCGCATGCGATCAATACAAGGTTTTATTGAACTAGTAACAATTACTGAGAGTTATTGATATTTGATGTGCATTGCTGTGGGTGGGGTGGTGCTGGTGCATTTAGTCAGTATTAGCACTTGTTCGCGGTAGCTTGATTTTGCGTGCTGCAGTTTTTTTTATTAAATCTGTTACAAAGAGCCCCAAATCTATTACTAAAAGAGTGATAAAAATCATCATGACGATTGCTACGAAACATACTCTCAGTGTTAAGAAGATTCCACTGATAAAGGAGAAAAAACGCGAGAAAGTGCGTATAATTTTTTTTTCCTCCCATCCAAAAATCATTTGCTTTCTGAATATTGTCGATTTTTTATTTCGGTTTAAAATTTCTTTTATGTTTGTTTTGTTTTTTTTCAGTAGATTTTGAAATATACTATGATAATATAAAATTATAGGACAAAGGGAAGATAAATGATGTAAAAGGAATATGTGCGCAGTGCGCAACACAACTATTCGTTTTATTATTATTCTGTTCAACGTTTTACTTTCGTGTCTCTATGGTCATTCATCGATTTTCTATTTAGTGCGTTAATTCAGTTTAGTCAATTTAATTGACTAAATTATATCTACGTAGTAGGTATGCGCCATGCCATTTTAGTCTGATATAAAATTCTTCCTTTGTCTTTTGTGTGGGATAGTTGTCATCTCTTTCTTTTTTGTTACATCTAGGTATGTATTCCTTTGTAGTTGCTCTTAATCAATACTACCACCTACCTATATGAGGGAGGGGGTGAAGGGTGAGCACCTGGATGAGACGGGGCGAGGGATTGAGGTAGGTCGGTCAGAGAGGTGAATGTGGGTCAGAGGGGGTATGTGGGTCAGAGAGGAGGTATTGGAGTCAAAGCCCAAAGGTAGTTTTCGAAGCTAGCTTCGAAAACTAGACCAAGTGGCTGGGGCAGGTGAATTTGGTTACGTAGGTTGATTTATCGATTAAATATTTTTAAACATGGCGCTCGCATTTCGTTAGTGTGTAACGACATTTATTGTCATTTAGTAAAGCTTGTAAAATAATAGAAAGACTTTATTGGGTGATTTACAAAATCATTCATACTAAAAACAAGCTGACATAATAAAAAACTTTAAAAGTTTTGACAAAACTAATCAGATATCTATCGTATCAAAAACATATAATGTACATCGTAAATAAATATCCCATACATAAATATCCCAAGACATTCTTCACACATGGTTACCTGATTCCAAGTTAAGCAGAGTGTACTGCTTGTAGTATGGCTACCAGGTAACTGATATACTACATATACTACTTTTTAAATACATACTTATATAGATATTTACACCCTGGCACAGAACAAACAGACATGTTCATGCACACAAATGTTTGTCCTGGGTGGGAATCGAACCCGTGACCTTCGATTTGGCAGTCAGGGTCTCTAACCACCAAGCCAACTGGCCGGTCAAAATGTAATATAGTTCAAATTAATCTGAAATCAGAACGAAGATTCCGAAAACAAGTGCACATATATTATTACATTGACATTTTAATAAGTACGACCCTAGTTATTTATGAATGCCATCTGCCGACATAGCGGGTCCACTTTTAGAGCGGTAGTCAAACTCACTTATACAAGTGTTATCAGTCGAAGTCAATAGATGGCGCGCTATTGGGTGGAAATATTAAAATGAAGATCAAATAATTTATAGTTCATGTACTCAAGTATGCTGCTGGCCATTGTAAGTTTGAAGTGAGGTACCATGTAGTGATCTCATAAATGTATCTATGTATTACCTACGTTAGAAAAAAGTATCCAAAAAAATTGTAAAAACGGAAATAAATATACTAAACATTAAATTTTAACAAAAAAAAAATATTGTGACGGAAATCAGTAATAGTGTGAGAACTGTAAAACGACTCAAGAAATAAGAAAATAAAAAAAAAGCAATTATTATTGAATTTTTGAGTTTGTATTTCTTACACACCGTAGATACCCTTGTTTAATACTTTAGATTGTTTTTTTTCCCGGGAAATATTTGAGTCTTTGGGGTATTCTCACACGTTAGACATTGATATCATTTTCGATATACATATACCAGTATCATATAAAATATGGCGGAATTGTATAAAAGAGACGGTTATTTTCTATAATTATCGAGCGTAATATCGAAAATCTAATAATCGGGATCCCGAAACGCGGATACAATATTAATTGTAATGAACTTTTAAATACAGGAGGTAATCGAGATAACTCCGGACACGTTTGGATGGGAAGAATCGAGGAATGTTTCCCTCACCATGCTGTGTTTGACTGCCACCGTGGCTGTGGTGGTCGTCACAATCATCACCGCCGGGTTCATAGTGCAGTGGCTGCAGTTGGGCACCCCGACCGGGTATCGCATTCATGGCTTCTGCGCCATACCTATTGGACCTATGAAGGTAATTTAATAAAATACTTGTCCAAAAAGACCCTGCTTATCGTTTTGCCTAAGTAATTTAAAAATTAGCTCGGAATTCGAAGCCATTTTTTCAGTTTGGACACAATAAAAGGTCGAAGCTACCCTTGCTACCCTCATGCAGAAATTGTAGCATTAAGCAGTCTACAGTCTTCGTTATTTGAAGCGACCATTTTTGTAATTGTGTAATTGTTAGGTCAACAGTTTTGGGAGACCAGATTGTACTGCTAAATATCTTAAATTCGTTTGCATAAAAGTGGAGGAGCGCCCATCTGAATCAGCTAGAGTACAACAACAATCGTCAATCGAATCAAGGTTATCTAGTCAGTAGAGTGTTGCTTGATTCTCGTGGCAATTGTCGACGAGGCATGACAATGAACCTTATTGCTATGCAAGGTCTATGAAGCGTATGGCAATCGTTGGTCCATCTAAATCATCATACTATTTCTAAACCTTAAGTAGAACATATGAACGCTATTGCTAAGCAATAAAGTCCACATTCATGCCACTAAACTAAACCATAACAACTGTCATGAGTATCAAGTATTTTTTGTAACTGTATTGTTGCCAGCGCAAGATTACATTTTAGACCTAAAACAACAACAAATAAAAATACAAAAGACTTTTATTTGTACCTTGTATCCCGAAAGGTAAGATATGTTCATTTATATATTTTTATGAGATATATATACCTATATACCCTTATGTTACATTATATTTTCTTAAAATATATGGTACCTACATTTTGCGTGAAACCATTTGTGCGATAGGACATTTGCGAAAGATATTAATGAAAATCCATTTTGCGAAAGGATATAATATGCGAAAGACTATATAATTATACTATACTAGACTTAGATAGACTAGATATTAGACTATATATATAATTTAATTTTAGAATCGAACGTACCTAATGAGATCTGACTCGGCTTGGCTTTACTTTGTAAAATTTGTCGGAGCATTTTTTTTTAACTAAAAATAACGACAAACTGTTTTGCAAATGGAATAACGTGCTTAAAATAGAACTTACAATTTCAAGTAAAAAAACAGACCTATTTATGTACATTTAACGACACATAGGCAATGTCATAGGTAGGTAAATAATAATATTAGGTTGTAAGGGGATATGTAGGGGCTTAACATTTTATTTTGGATAGCGCCACGTTCACAGTGCCCGCTGTTAGAGGGGTTTCATATGAATGTAATTGTAATTAAATTAACCCCATCGTTTGATCCTGACCTCTTTTAGAATCCGCGGTAATTGACACTTCCCGGTACATAGAAGGCCGGTGAATGCCAAGCTTGTATGCAGGATGGATGGTATTGGCACATTTATATATATCATATAACATAAGGGCATAGTTGTAAACAAGTACCAACGCACAACGATAAAAGATTGCTTTTCCTCGGAATAACTGCGCATTGTTGAAATATTTTTATTTTTATTTAAAAATAAAATATATACTCAAATGCCACGTATTTCAACAAGATAGCGTATAAAAGTTCCTATACCCAAGTTCCGCCTAACGTATAAATAGAGACCATCACTCAATTGACTCATAGAATCGATTTTCATGCAATCGAAATATCTATTTTCATGAAATGAACGCGAGCAGACCCAAAAGGAGTTGATAACGACCTCCATGCCCTTCCAAATGATGCCAATCCGCTGGGTATCGAGTATTGCCGTTGATTCGGAAGATTTTGTGCCAATCCTCGCCACCTTGGATGGACGCAATACTGAACACTTCGGCGACTCATTACGTGAGGAGCTGGACATCGCAGAAGGGGTGGAGAAGATAATTGTCATTGAAAATGGTCACCGTGTCAGCTTCATCCATGACTTTGTGGCTAACGCAACAGGTGAGGACAATTTGACTAGTGGAAGAAATCCGATGTAAATTTTCTCCGTTTATTTATTTATATTTATCCGTTCTTCTGGAATAGAATCTAAATGTATTTGTGATGTTATAAGGTAACATAGGAGTCGTGACAGTGAAAATTTGGCTCAGAATACAATCAATTCCAAGAGAATTTAGCCTTTAGAAAACGTGCCAACGGACAAAGTGTAGGAGTTGGTTCCGTCTTAACTTTTTAACTTTTTGCGTAGATTCTGAAAATCCTGTACGCCTATAATATATAAGTGGGCATATAGTATATTATAGGGCCAGGCGTTACATAGGCGCTGGCCCAAATGCAAACCTGAGGAAATATTTTTACTGGATGTGTTATATGGATCCAGTTCTGTCTATCGAATTGATGGGTTTGTACCCTTATGTTTAAGGCATCGTGGACGCCAGCCGCTGCTTCACACTGGAACTGGACCCAGACATGACGATGGCTCCGGTCACTTTAGTCAATGGGTTGACCCGGGGGGACCCGTTCGACGTGATGCCCGTGCGCAGCTCCCTGCGCGCGTCGCTGCCCGCGGTGTCCGTGGGCCGCGTGACGCTCAAGAACCCCGGCGACCCGATGCCGCGTGAACTGATCGAAAGCTGCAGCGGCAAGCCCATTTATCTTCTGCGCAAGGCGACGGATACCATAGGTATGCATAACGTTTATGACTCTGACTTTATTTTGGTCCTTCGACCCAAATTTATAAATTATCTACTTCGGCGCCTAATTCATAGACAATCTTCCTCTCGCGTATCCAACTCTATCGTATCTCACGGACGCTCATTCGACTATATATCCCATAACTTTTATGTTTTCTTGCAGTCCGCAAGCGTTCAGTGGACGAGGTTCCCCACGACTACATCCAGTTCGCTGGCAAGCACGTCCAGGAGATCGAGATCAACAACCTCGCTGATATACTGGAGTATGAGCAAAATACCAAAATCAATGATACCAAGAATAATACGGCCTAAGCATTGGGCACGGGCCACTAGGTTAGTAGGTACTACTGCGGTGTGGATGCAGGACTGATGTTGGAGTACAGTAACACGGCTGCAAACAGACTTCGTGCGATTTGAATTTGGAATGAGTATGATATTCGAGACTGGTTTTGGAAAATGTTGAGTTGTATTTTGAATTTTCAGTTCCATTTTAAATATTTTCAACTGATATACTTAGATCATATAATTTTTATTTAATTTTTAAGAAACCTTTAAACAGTTTTATGTTTTGTAATAGTATGTACCTAATCTCGTTTTATTTAATATTTTTATTTAGGCTGTGATATTATAATATTGGCTATGATCTAGATATGGAATGTTATTCAAGGTCTGGATTCCTACATTCACATCAAAGTGAAAGTAATGTTAATTCAATTTTAAGTGTCTATGCACATTATGTATACTCTTTGTGCTCTTTATCCCATAAATATAAAGAAATAGGCAAGTACTAAGAGGTACTAAAGTTTATCAGATTTTATCCGCACCGTATAATATAATTGAATGTTATTTCTTGTAATTACTATTTTTGATTAATATATCTATCTATCAGTTGAAGATGAGACATGAGCTTTGCATTAGTATGTGCGCACATAGATTGTGTAGTGCGAAATGGCTAATGGTTGTTTACACGCATCTTTTATCTTCTTTAACTGTCTCTCTCTTCGATTCTTCATCTGTCTTCTCTTCTTCCTAGCTCAGGTCTCAGTGCCCACATACACATGGAAAGCTCATATAACGATATGCCTCAACTCATATCACAAATCTATAGAATCTTTAAGGTTTAGATTATATTTAAAATTTAGGTTTTTACTAAAAAGTCACACTTTTACGTTACCAGTGCCATCACTATGCATTTAGTTTCTATTAGTTACATATTATAAATTAAGTATGTATTACAATTCTCACATCATTTGGTTAGTGCGTCACAGTTTTTAGTAGTTAATATTTATTGTTATTATATGAAGATCTCTAATTAATAAGTTAGTAATTAATAGTTATAAGATTGATGCTACCTGAGTATGGTGTACTCTAGTGTAGGTGTTAGAATGAGTTTAAATTTTTGAGAAGAAACAGTTGGTAGATACGATGGATTTTCCTTGTATCAAATTTATTATAAATATTTTTGTACTTTATGTTAATAATTTATTATACTAACCTTTTCTATTTATATTTATTATCTATGGATAGGTTACACCACCGTCCAGAATTATGAAAGCGAAAAAGAACGAAAGACCGCCTATTGCAAACACTATTCCGCCTTGAATATGTTTCGAGATCGTTTGATCTTTATTGAGCTCTCTAAAAATCTGAATTTAGGAAAATTGCCAAAGAAATGACGTTTTTTATATAAAAGCAAATAAGTTACCCCCCTCATATTTACCAATTGCTTTAACTATTAGGAACAAATGGAAGAGTTTCACCGGTGATTGTTAGTTATAATTGAATAATACTTTTAATCCATGTAACCGATATATGAAACAATAAAGGCGTCTAATATTATTTGTGTTTTATTTATTACCATAAATTATGTGATAACCTATAATTACCAGAAAATATTTTAACATAGGTACCTATAGGATAGAAAATCATTATTAATAAGTTTGTGCTTGACTACAATCTCACCATGGAAGGGTTCATGTGCCAAGGGGTAAGCTCCACTAAGATTGTTATACTACATCATCATTAATCATTGGCTTAAAAATGACATGTAATTTCAATTTCGGTACTTTATGGGAACTTATGAAGGTCAAAGTGACTTAGCCATAAAGAGAGGGCGTCCACTAATTACGTAAGGCGTAAGGAGAGGGACCTCGCCCAATCTCACGGGGAGGAGGATCTTAGCGAATATCACGTAATTTTTTTAAACAGAAAATAAGATGAAAATGCTTAAATTAAGTAAAAAAATGTTTCTCTACTAAATTATGTCTAAATCATACCTACCAACCTATGTAGTGTGTATGGAGTGTAGACGTAAAGGAGGACCATCTTGTATGGAGGATTTGTCGAAAAAGTGTCCACTTGTAAACAGCAAATTAGGTTTCGAATTCTCACCGAAATAGGGCTGGTGTAGCAAGTAGAAATGCTGGGTTGGTTTCCGGTAATTCTTTAATTTAACAATTAATTGAGGTACTTAAAAACACTGTTTAGTTTTATTCCACACTCATGTTTGTCTATATATTATAATAATTAAAAAAATGCGCTATAACAAAACGGAAATGTTTCTTTCCTTTTCTATTAATTTAGTATCCTACTCTAATAATTTGTAGCGCTCTATTTAAAATTCTTCCAGTTGCTACAGTAGCGCCACCTTAATTTGTTCCCTTTCAACGGCCACTTTTTAGTGACACTTCATAATAGTGTGGCGACATCTATGAACACGCCTACAATCCTTCACCGCCCACACCACAGTGATGTGGCGACATCTATGAACGAGTAGAAACACGCGAGAATCCCGATATCGAGATTCTCTCAGGATTTAACATATTATATACAAGCTTCCAACATCAACAGTTGGACCGCGGTCCCCAGGTATGATCACCTAGCCTGGCGGAAGATCTTCCCTTTTAAATGGAGGAGTCTCATAGAGGTATGAGACTCCTCTACTATACAGGAGCGAGGGCTCCTCCATAATAGTTATATTTATCGCGGTTATGCGAACGCCTCAAAGTAGCAGTAACGAATCTTACGTGAGATAAGGGGCGAGGGAGGGCCTCGAGCACAATCTCACATCATCTCACCAATGGGGGTCGAAAATATCCCACACGTAATAATGACGTAAGGGTGACCTCTAAGGAAACTAAATCGTTTTTACTAGGACTTTTGAGACAACTTGAAAAGACACGTACCTGTTCCATGTTTTCTTGACTTTTTTCCTTGATTAAGTAATTATTATTATTCATTATCACAATAGCATTATAGAAAAAACGATTACGATTTAATTATAAAAAACGTGTGGTTTCAATATACATATTTTAAGAACCTAATAATTAACGTAATGTAGAAAAAAAAACAAGAAAGATAGGTTCCGTAGCACAAACAAGCAGTAAAAGCTCAGGTTAATTTGGGATCAGATGCCCGTGTATTGTAGAATGTCCCAGGGTCTCTCTTGCACGAACTTGCATTGACGTTGTATAACATTTTTATTTTATGTTTACAAAATCGAGTAACCATAATAAAAACCGAACGTTTGTACGAACTTAAGCTACCTGACTTATTGAAACTGTCACATGTTATTTTACGTAATTTGAACATTAAATAGATATAACTCGACATTGGCAAGAAATAATAATTTGGTTGCCATATTTAACACTAAGTAGATTAGTAGCTTCCGCTTCGTGTCTGGTCTGTACTACAAAAAATATTTATCAGGCTGCTTGGTCTGCTAAATGGGGTTTTTTTTTATCCAATTTATTACTTAGGTCTTAATCATTTCATATTAGTTGCCGCGCCGCGTTTTACTTACTCGATATAAAGAGTATGCTATATGTTGTGCTAGCCTCTAATTGTGTGTAAATTTTCGTTCAAATCCATTTTGTACTGTTTGCGTGAAAGATTAACAATCATTTATCCTCACAAACTTTCGCATATACCAATATTAGTAGGACTGACTCTCTGCACTAGATTACAGTAGTAACCAGAATAAATAGGTACTGTAGTTATGCAAGCTGAGCATATAATTCCAGGTAGAATTGACAGATGGCGTTGTTTTATTAAGATATCAAAGTTAGTTGACTGACGGGTTTGTCATATCTCTGGTAGAGGGCATTTAGCCAATTTGTTTATGATCATTCGTAAATTATCCGCTAGAGGCTCTGCTCAAATGATCGAAAATTTGATTACGTATAAAGTTGGGGTTGAACGCGTAAGTTAACTAAAGTTTCATTTTCAAAACAGATTCATTTTTGAATAGAAAAATACCTTTGTTTGTTTGTTTGAGCATAAAACCATTCTACCGTTTTAGTGACGCTATTAACACATTACTTTTCTGGTTTTTCTACAATTCAAAATTAAAATACTGATAAAATACTAATTGACTGTGGCGTGGCCTTGCGGAAATTCATAATAAGATTATACAAAAAACAAATGTCTAGTTCCACAGGATCTCCTTTGATTTCCTGTTGAGTTTCCTGTTTGATACTTGATAGAAAAAGGATATCCAGCGGAATTAGGTACTAGATATTTCTTTATTGTATAATTAAAACCTGCACCGAACTCGGGATGGATACGCAAAGAAACGGTTTTTGTGTTCTAGGGTATTATTTATTAAGAAATGTTGTCGATTACTATAGTCTACGTAGCATCGCTATAACATACTTTAATAATGTAAGCACAATATAAATTGGCAGAGACGACATTCCATGAGAGATAATAGTAGCATTATTGGAGTGTAACAAAACGTAACATGTACCTGTAGGTACGAGACGTAACGTTCCATGTAATAAACCTGAAACGAATTCCTATACACAGCGACGCCATTGTGCCGGGACAAAACTTGCAGAATATACGGCGCGCTCTTTCTTCCATAGTTCCATTTTTGAATTTTATAGAAAATGCGTCCCATAGTCCCATCGCATCGGCATCGTGGCGCGGCATTCACGAGCATGCACGCTGCCACCATTGTGCGCTCCATCCTTTGATGTTTCCACGTGAATATTACAGTTTTTGTGGTTTACGACAAAACACCACGGTTCCACGTATATTTTATATGTAACATTATTATATTTACAAACGTCGGTGAATCCGCTAGGAGCCGCATCGACCGCCCCAATTTACATATACCAACAATTACAAAGCAGTAGATCCATTATAATTAATCTGTAATTACGATTCTAGCGTATCCTTCCCTGTAGTTTGTTTGCGTACCCATGTGTGTTGTTTATTGAGCCAATATTAGCTAGTATCGGAACGGTTCAGTTAGATGTATGTGTCGCTCGGCTTGTGCCGCGCCGCGCCGCCGCCGCGCCGCGCCTCCGCCGCTAGCGTCGCATTAAGATATGCAAATGTTATTAGGAGACTACGCGCGCATTATCTTTTAACTGGAGCAGCGATACGACAATGTTTTCCCGTATATAAGCAGTCATTGTATCGGAGATCTTGCCCGATATGCGATCATCAGCTCAGCTACGCTGGGAAAGCGAAAACTTACCTATCTTTTATCGTGTTAATGGAATGCATAATTCTTTAATTTAGACTAAAATTTAATCATCAAAAATGATCATTACTTCAAAAGTAAATGGTTTAACTTCCTAAACTTTAAGGTTTAACCCTCGATGAAATCATGGATAAGCGTTATTTAAAGATGTTATCAATATCATTGCTCCTAATAGCCTAGGTACTCCTACTCGTATTTAATGCAGAGGCAAAATAAAATACAACCATAGTACGTCGATGATGAGAATAAAAAAAAGAGAAAATTCAAGCATAAACACGTATTTTTTCTATTAATTTTTTTTTATTTCAATATAGAGTAGTCTTCTGTTAGGTTGGAGTCTTAACCTCCTTTCCAATAATGTACCAATATTATCTTTGATGGAAGGTATAGAGAAACTTAAAGTGGAACGATGGATAATAATTTTTTTCTTTCTCATAACTAAAAGTCATATTGCTTTTACGTCCTTCTATTTTCAAACGTGTAAACAAGATAATGTGCAGACCATAGATATCCAAAAAATCTTAAACAAACACACTTTCTTTTTCTAATGGAAAGAGAGGGAAAACCTTAAAATCGTCGTCCCACTTCAAACTTCTTTGACAACCTTCTATCAAAGAGACTATTACTACGTCTTTCCATTTTCAAATGTGCTAGAGACTAAGGTAATGTGCAGACGGCAAAATGGCGGGTCAATTACCAGTTTAATTTCGTGTTGACTACGGTGGAGGCTGATAATATCGTACTTGGTAATTAACATCAGAACGCGCGTGTTTGTGCCGTAGATAGTATAGTCTGGCTACAAAAATAGTGTTTTATGTGTTATTTAGTGCTAGTGCAGTGCGTAGAATGCCATATTGGAAGAAATTGTGCTGTCCAATTTTGATTTGTTGCGGAAGGCGTATTCCCGTCATTCCCGATTCAGGAATGGTACCTACCCTATTAGTTAAGAATTATTATTATTGCGGAATTGAGTTTATTTCTTTGTTTTTTGTTACTGCTTTCACAGTTTACCGACTGAAGATAACTTGCTTTTTATACCGGGAACGTGAGAGAAACCGCGGGTGACAGCTATATTATGATAAAAGTATAATGCCACACACAATATATGAAAAAAATAGCTGAAGTTTCTTTGTAATTTTCGTTGTTCAGTGCCAAAATATGTTCAGAAAAGGTGAAGGTTTTAAGAACAAAGTTAGATTCGTCAACTTTGAATTATACTATAACCTCCGAAGCGTGTACTATAGATACCATTTAAATGTTAAACTGATATACGTATAGCTTACGTGTTTTGACTCAATAATTCACACAGCTTTAGATTTATTTAGATGAAACTGATCATTTAGACGTCGAGCTCTTAGTTCAGAGATCGTCCGAAGAAGTAATACCACCATACTCATTTCCGTCGAGAAGCAATAGGGGTAGGTATTACTGTGTTTCCGTTAGATAGGCAAGAGGGCCGGTGATATTACAAGCACTTTAGACTTAACAACTTCGGGGTATCGCCAATGCGTTGTCGACCCTGAGACGTGAAGTTGTTAAGTCTCATGTGCCTGTAATTTCACCGGCCCCTTTACCTTTCTAACCGAAACACACTAACACAAGTGCACTACTGCTTCACGGCAGATATAGGTAAGGTGGTAGTACTTCCCCAGACGAACTCCGCACTAAGAGCTCTACTACTCGAAAAACGAGTTAAGTTCTGCTTAGTTTGGGACCAGATGGCCGTGTGTAAAAGAATGTCCCAGGATATTTATTTATTTATTTAATATAATATACCTGTGCCAATACCAATGTAAAAATTGATTTATAAGTATATAATATACAATTGCTCGTTAATAATTAATACATATTATATTTATGGTCGTGACTGTACGTACGAATAATTGAAACCGAACTAGACGCAGGTTACTTAGTATTCAGTGACTTTAACAGAAGTTTGACACTCCGTGGTCTCCTTATAAAATACTTGAAGACATATTGACCTAATTCTTTGACTCCCCCCATTAGGGAAGTGTTCGGAAGCCGTGGCGCCATCAAAGGGCGATCCAATCAGATTTAAGTTATGCAAATCCGATGTACGAATCCGTACCCTCAGCCTTTGCCCTGCCGAAGGGGAGGTCGTCTTCCTGACTAAATTATGCAACCTGTATAACAGTTTTGCCTATATTTGATATTCTATACCTATCAGAAAGTCAGAAGTCTGTGATAAAGTAGGTTCAGTAAGATTACAAGTTCATTGCCATTTTTTACAGATTTTGATTTTATTTCTTGGTTTACCTTTGTTCAAGTATACTGGTAGCACCTTTTATATCGATACGATATCGGTACATATGTTAGAGCCCTTGTAGTTGGCGTCGTGTCGGTATTCTACGGATCGCCGCGCCCACTCAACGCGAGGTAGTCCTACGTGCCGATGTTTCACTTTTACACCGACAAATCAGTGGCTACACGGTATTATTTCGGTACCAAACAAATAAAGACCTATGATCACCTTCAGACTTTATAATCAGCCTTCATAATATACTTGGGCACCAGACGAAGGGCTTATCAGGGATAAAGCTATGAGCTATAAAGGGAGAGTCCAATAATTAGTGCTATACATAGAGCGTCATAGTTCTAATAAAATAATTCTTCATATGAATGACAAATTTCAGCTCAATCGGCCATCAGCAAGTTGTTGAAAAATATATTGCAAATTCGGAAATACTTACATGCATACGTTGCAAGTAAAAGCTTTGTAAAAAGGGCCTTTCGCATAGTAGGTATATGTCTTTAATTTCGCCTACTGATCAATTATCTTTGCTATCGAGGCCTATGTTCAGTAGTGGACATCCCTGAGCTGAAATGATGATCATGATGATGACTGATAAATTTATTTGAGCTCACCGTGACTACCAGTACGGAGTCAAGCAGAATATTATAAAGCATCTGTAAAACCTTCAGCTATTGATGTTTGATTGTAAGGAGAGTGAGTACGATCTTAGGGTGGTGTAATAGATATAAATATTCAACTGTAGTCTTGCACCTACCAGTATATTGCAGCAGTTTTAAACCAAGGCTTTACCTACTTTTACGAACAATTTTTCATCATCATCATATCAGCCCAGGGATGTCCACTGCTGAACATAGGTCTCCCCCTTGGATTTCCACCTCGAACGGTCTTGCGGCCTGGCCATTGCCACTTCAGCTGGCTGACTCTACAAGCTATCTCCAAAGTTTTTGTTTTTCTACGAATGTCCTCGTTTCGAATTCCGAGCATAGCCCGTTCCATAGCTCGCTGAGTGACCTTGACCTTATTAATACGGCCAGCCGTAAAAGACCACGTCTCTGTGCCATAGGTCATTACTCTCATCACATACTGATTAAAGAACAATGTTCATAATGAGAATTCATTTCTAATTATCCACAATGGCAATTAAATCTACGTAGTGTAAACATATAATGTCTATATACTATACTAGTAATGTACACGTTGTCGGAACACAAAGGGCTCACGAACAAGCTTGTACAGGAAGCTATAAATATGATCTAACGTAATATCTTACATTATGTAGGCCAATGTCTGTAATGCATGAATCGCTGGAGCTGATTAGCTAAGCAGTGTACCTAAATTCTGCGTATTGTAGTGATAATAACAATCGATGGGCCAGTTGGTGGCGGTGGTTGACGTTGGTGGTTGGTGGACCCTGTCTGCCACGACACAGATCAACACAACAAAACATTTGTGTGGATGTCTGTTTGTGATATGTCCTGGGTATAAATATCTGTGTATATTATAGTAGTATTTATAGTATATCAGTTATATGGTTCTCTTAGTGGGTACCTACAAGGTTCTGGCAGATTTGGCATCAGTTAGCCATGTGTAAAGAATGTCCCAGGATATGTTGATATTTGGGTAATCCCGCGCCGCGGTTTCAGCCGCATTCTTAGAACTTTTTTACCGCGATAACATGTATATTATGTATAATTCTGAAAACAATTTATTTGTGTGCCAAAATTCCTTTAAATCTGGTCAGCAATTTAGTTTATTCGAGGCATACTTTCAGATAGAAACATACACAGAATTCAAAATACATATATATATACATATTTATATATAAATACAATATACAATTTAACAATAGCTATCGTATAAATACCAGGTTTCACTTAAACTTTGCATTAATTCAAATCAAAGAGTGGATTTAGATATAATTAGGGAATTTGTTAGAATCCCTCGGGAATAGTTAGTAAATATGACATTGTTTTACAGCCATCCTTCCCTCTGCAGAGGGGGATCGTATTTGAGGTGTTTATCAAATACTATAAGTAAGGATATCATTTCCAGTAGCTTCACAAGTGTCAATGTAATTTAAGCGCGAAGTTGGAAGCTTTGAGTAAGTTAGGATGAACCGCCGGTTCCGGAAAGCCTTTACCTGAGCGCCGAGCTTTGTATCACTACAAAGCTCGGTGTTATTGTATTTGCGTAAAATTTATTTTGGTTACAGTGTGGGTGAATATTTTCACATGTCAACTTTCAAAACCCATTTTGTATCGAATTTGATGTAAGTTTAACCAATAGCTTGTGTAAAAATTCTTATCTTAGTTAAATTAGTTATTTTTATAAGTGGGCCTAAATATAACAGGGACATCGCTAAAGCGTCGACCCTGAGACTCTAACATTCTTAACAGAAAGACAGTAAATAAATAGAAAATAAATAATTATCCTAGGACATTCCTTACACACGGCCAACTGATCCCAAACCAAGCAGGGCTTGTACTATGGAATCCAGATGACTTCTATGCTACATATAATTTTGGTTCTAAACAAATACTAGATATTTACACCCAGATACATTACAAAGTGACATGTTCGTGCAAAAAAAATATTTCTTCTGGGTGGAAATCGAACCCACGATCTGCGTGGCAGTCAGGGTCTCTATCTACCAAGCCAACTGACACATTAAAACAATAATATAAGTACACTACTGCTTCACGACGGAAATGGGTATGGTGTTAGTATGCGAACGAACTCTGCAATAAGAGCTCAAGTACTAATAATTTCACATATCTCAAATTTCCAAGTCTATAGTATATAGTGGTATTGAAAATCGGCTACGAAGGTTGTTTCTGGTGAGTGGAGACGTCAATATACTAAGCAAATACTTAATATAAAAAAAACAGCTATAATTAAGCCATTATTGCAAAAATTTACATTTTACTAACATTATAGATGGTTAAATGAATGATTATTACCCTTCACCGAAAGACTACTAAACAGAGTTGAATTAAAAGATAGTTCGTAACCTGGATTAGTACAATGATTACCGAGAAAATGTAACATCTCTTGAGCACGAGAGCGAAACCCCAGTGTATAATATGAGTTGGATGACATAAGAACATAGACAACAATATCATGCACAGTAAGTTAAAAAAAAAAGAACTCGGACCAATAAAAAACGAGAGACAATCGCCTTTAGAATACCTAGTTCAGTTCTAGCTTAACTTTTTTCCACACATTTAATTTCCACTTTAAGGTAATGAAATTTAAATTGAGCTTACATTTTGTTTGTTGATCTGTTCGCGCACGATTCTATTGAACGCGGACGTGTATCGAATGTAAGGTTTTGTCTGGGCGTCCGGTGTGCGATCTCATTTACATATCTTAATCCGGAGATGTCAGCGGGGTCCCCTTAGACCCCGGGGTGATACGACGACACGCCTTGATCATATCTCCTCTCCTACACGAGGCTTTGAGCGTGTAATAACACTGGCCTAATGCAATACTTTTTCGTAGAATACTCTGTGGTTATTGCTTCTGTTATTGTTTTTTAATTTGTTATCAACCTCCTTGCATGAATGTACTTTGTAGTAACTGCCTGACTGGCTGGTTAATATTTTTATATGTTTTAACGATGTTTAATGGAATTATTGTAAATGGTTTCTGAAATATAAAAAAATATCCTTATTACTCGATATACATAAGCCCTGGGGTATAGTAACTCTCTGAATGCTCCGAAGTGCTTAGAAGTTTTACGAAGCACTACGAAATTAAGATAAATCTCCTGGGACATTATACACAGCCACCTAATCACAAACTAAGCAGAGCTTGTACTATGGGCACCAGACAACTGATATACACTTGCTATTTACTTCTTAATTAAGGCATGTTGGTCCTGGGTAGGTATCGAATCCACCACACATCACATGGCAGTCATGGTTCCTAACTGCCAAGCCAACTGTCACAAAAACACCTCTAAATTATATTCAGTAAATTTTGTCACACGGTATTCCCCAATATTCCCGGGCGTAAAGTGGCTTAAATGTCTATTTTGGGATTTACCTAATAGTCAAACTTTATTCAAAAAGCCTTTACGTGGATAGGTAAGTAACAAACTTTCGTATTTATTATTTAGTAGGTAGTACCATCCAGTAAGGCAAGGTAGTAGGTAGTAATTGAATAATTCTTGATTGTACTTTAACATTGACGTAAACTTTTTCATTTGAAAAGTAAAATTCCTTATTTGAAAGACAAAACCATTTACTTATAAACATGTTGTCTGAAATTCAGCCTGTGTCATACAGTACAGAGTTAGCTAAACTATTTTAATTTAACTTGTTTCGTCCCTCTTTGTAAAATTCGCGACGCTCGCCTCTCTTGTTTAACGTTTCTTAATAAATACCCGCAAACTTAATCTATACCATACAATCAGCCCTTAAGACGTCTACATAGAGGCCATATTGCCTTGTTACCAATAATCTTTTTAAATATAGACGCCTCAGTGAAACTTCAGAGGTTTTCGTTATTGAATTTGTTACTTAGATATAAGCTTTATGACGATCCTTGTTTGCAGGTATTAGTGAAAGAATTTTCATAATAATATTGGTAGATATAACTTTATGATTTCATCTGATGTTTGAAAAGTTATTAATTGTAATTAATTAATAAAATTGAATATCGGTGCAAGTACAAAAGTTTAATATTTCTGATTAGTATCAAAGTTGCTTTTTCTGTTTATGTTTATATCTTTTAAACTATGCAATAAATTTAGTGGTTACAAAACCTACCTACGTAGAAACTGAGAACCTACTTAAAACTTGTCCCTTATAAGTATTATCTCGCCGGAACGAGCACTCATATAAATAGTCACGAATATCTACAGCCACCCACTCACTCAAATTCACATACACCCACACATACATATATAGAAATAAAAACTTTTATATTTCAATGAATACTTTCTTTTTTTAGGGTTCTGTGCCAACGGGACCTTCTTCCGAAAAGTTTTCATTTAGTTATTATCCCGCTCAAGTGAAACCAGTGTGGGCACTAGTACGGAATAAACATTAAACAAATATGGTGCATGTAAATTCCAATTTGTCGAAATTTCCAATTCAACCAATAAATAGAAAAGATAAATCGTATATTCAGGAATCATGTTATTTAAGTTATACGAGTTCATTAAGTACAACGTACTTCACTGCCTCAAACCTACTGTCGGTTTATTCGGACCTGGCCAACCGCCAATCAGGAACAGGGACGCACAGACAGTAGGGTTGTCACGCTCATTGCTTCTTCGTAATATATATCACTCCAATATTCAGTAGTAAACAAAGTATGACTTAGTTTTAGTCGATTCAGCCCACTGTCCAGACTCAGGAAAAAAAGCTGTAAGTATTTTTGTAAAATTTACTCATAACAATACAGTTCTGCTGCATACATTACTTATACCAATACAGTAACGATATAAAGCTAGCAACATATTTCTCTCTAAAATATGGTGTCTAAAAAGGTTTATAAATGTTTTGTGGCAGCCCTAAATAGGAATAATCTGGATTGCCCGTATTACAAGCTCAATCTGTGCCGAAGCCTCACCTCGCAGTCGCGGCAGCGAGTAGGCGCCGATTATTATCAGAACTGACAAATTGCTAGATCAACACTCCACACCGCGCCGCGTTCCTTGCACCGCGTGTGCTTTAAATTGTTTATTAGTTTACTTTCCTGTGTTTTATCGCCTTTCATTTATAATATAACAAGGGTGCTATTGGGTACTCCAGATTGTATCATCATAGTTATCCTTATTTGGAGTCGGCCTTCTATGACGCCTCAATGTTTTTCAATTTCTCATCATCAATCATGTAAGCATTAAATAAATTCTGTAAAACATCCTTTTTTTGAAGTAAAACTTCTTTAGGCGCGACTAGGGAGTAACTCGACGGAACGGAAGTAACGTTCATAAACTAATGTATAGTTTATTTATGGGAGTAGTCTTACTATGCTTTGTGCATGTATAATAAATGTATAATTTTCAGTCTTATATTATAATAATAGTTATTGCATTAGTTCATTTTAGTTTATATTCTGTTATAATACTTAAAAGTAATGATATTGACATTTTAATTGTTTTGTCTGACGTCCGTTTTTTCTCATCAAATACTCTAATGGCTATAGAAGGCAAACTTAAAATAAGGATCTAATCCACGTGTAGCTAGCTATATACATATATGTATTGGTAACACTGCGAATATACAACTGCTGTATAGTTACATTATGCATTGTTTACATGAATAACGTGCAGTTGGCCGAAAATGTTAAAACCTCACATTTTGTAATAAATAATTTATTAATAAATTTTCTGACGATTGCGACATTCTATAATATTCAATAACAAGGTTATATTGACATGTACTGATCTAACCTTAAATGAAATGGCGGAGTCCCAGGAACCTTTTACTATTTCTTCAATAAATAACATTTTTATCTATCCATGAATATTTTTCGACTTCAATCAACAACGCGTTTTGGTACAACGATAGATGCTGTATTTTCAAGATTAGTAGCAAATTTAGAAAGTAAAATTTACGTTTCACATTATAGTTACTACAAACCTATAATTTCATACATAAAAAAATATTATGACATTCAAGTAGGATCTATTTCGAGTAAATAATATTAATATAACATTTGAATAGTCTTTGTAAAGCACATGAATATTAAATATAATTAAATTATAATATGATTAATCTTTTAATTTTATTAAGTTTTACTTCAATCGCGCGTAAAGGTTACACGCACACACTTTTTTTACTCCAAATTTATTATAATAATACCAATCCCTGGTAAAGGTTTAAGAAACAATTGGAATACCTTCGGTTTAGAGCCTCAGCGCTCACTGAATTGTCCGCGTAAGGGTATAAAGTGCATTTAAAAAGAAGGTAAATGTTTCAAATAATATTACTTAGTCGACTCCTTCACAAAAGAAAATGCGCTTTCGACAAACGCGCATAATCCAAACAAACAGTAAATATTACATTTGGCACACAAAAAATATGATTAGGTACACAATACCTTATACGTAACGTCCGAAATATGTAATCTCCCGAGGTATTCCAGTGAAATGGTGCTGGGTGATGGCCGTGTCGTGCTCCCCGCCCGTTTGTGCGAGCCCACATTATTTATACCTGCCGCCCGCGCCCGCGCCGCCCGCCGCACCACCGTCCCGCGGAATGGACCTCTTTCCTGTAATAAGCCTTTTTAACCTTCTTTATTGCACATTGAAATGTTTTCGGTACGTATAGTGTCTTTGTTTGACAACACCGTGTATTTATATTCTTTACATTTTGCCGTTGCAATGCGTTTAATAGCACGAGCACGCTCGGAATCTGAATGGGGGCGATTTTAAATGGAATTTGTCGACGAGTCGTCATGGATTCATGTCGGACGCACTCTCATTAATTCGTACAGGCAATGTTCAAGATAATGCTACGGTCGATTTGATTTAAAAGTTTACAGGATTTTTTGCGAAATTGTAGTCAAAGGCAGTATTAGGTACTTACAAAAAATATATTACACTGAAAGTAATCTATAATGTAGAAGTTTTATTGTATAGCATTTTCGGGCCCACGGTTTCACTCGCGTTATATTGATACAAAATAGCCCATGTCTCTCTCGTTTCGGGTTCCGCGTGTGCAAAATTTCAGCAAGGTCGGTTCAGTCACTTTGGCCGTGAACGCGTAACAATGAAACCAATGAACTCACTTTCACATTTATAATATTAGTTAGGATTAGGATAGAAGTGTATAAGGTTACTGTATCTTTCCATTTCATGGATTTGGATCTGTCTAGCTTCATATTCTGCAGTCCACAACACCATGCAGTTGATTGTTCAAAAGGAACCACTGAGCAAACATAACACATTTACGATAATAACGTGGATGGAATTCATTTTGCATCAACGTCCAACTTGGCAACCCCGTCCACGCGTCCGCCGCCAACACTCGTGGAACTCCAATTATAAAACGTTTCACTTCACAAAGAGTGTCAGATCTTACGAACTACGCAAGATGTGTAATGTAAAGATAACCCATTTCCTGTTCACCGCGATTAGTATTCCGCCCTCGTGGCATTTCGCACAGAGATCCGTCAATCGTAACACAAATTAGTTCGCCTCGTTTCCAACGTGCCAGATGTTGAATTGGTAAGTTGTGCGCAACTGCTAGCTGAAAGTTTTTTAGTGATCGGTTTTGTTTATAAATCGGGATATTGGTAGAGTGGGATAAACACTGCGTTTGTTACAGCTCTGGTATACGATTGTTAGGGCGAGTTTGGGAGATTAAAGGATACAGGAGAGGATACACGATACTCCTTAGTATATCAAAACTCGGGTTGTACAGAAGAAATGGACTCCACAAATGATGTACGTCTGCTTTTAGAAAATACACAACATAATCTTTTATGGGTATTTCATGTCAGTAGGTGACCGGGTCAGCCTGAGGGATACCCATACATATTGAAATTTGATACTTGAAACAAACTATGAGCACAAATTCAAAACGTGAATTATATAGTCAGTACTAAAATTTTGGAATCAATATTGGGAACTCTGTCCACCTCTTCAGAATAATGGTCGTAAATATTTTAAGCTCATGTTCTTTCTTCCATCAAAGCTCCAGTCTTCGGTTGTTGATAGATTTGAAATTAAATAGTTAATTATAAAATATTACAAAACAAAAGGTGTGAGATTACGATGACATCGAATATTTTCGGCAACATAAATCTTCTATTATAACGTAAACAATGTGAAGATATATCACCACTCACTCGAGTGGCAAAATTATAGTAATTTACACATTGTGTTGAACAAACAGCCATTTGAATAATTATTTACTTTGAAACTAATTTTAGTGAGTAAGCTGTCGCCTGCTTCGTATTGTGTACCATGTTCTAACTTACAAACCAGTCAATTATAACGGATTTCCTAGGAGTTATAAATTATTTACTAGTGAAAGGTATGGTTGGCGTGGTGGTGATTCCTACACTACGACAAACTTTTGGGTGCATAAAAATGTTTGTTTGTTCTGTGGCTGGGTGTAAATATCTACATAAGTACCTATTTAGAAAAAAGAGGTATGCATAGTATAGTTTTTTGTAGCACTTCGTAGCACTTCCTACGAATTCGTAGCAATAGTAGAGTTCGTATTGACGGCACAGTTGAATTGATGGTTACAGACCCTGACCACCATGCCACAAGTCATGGGTTCTATTGAACATTTGTTCTTGTTGTTTGGTGTAAATATCGAAAAATGTATGTTTTTCGAAAAAGTTGTAGTATATAAGTTGTCTGATTTTCCTAGCAATTATAGCATAGTTTGGGATTAAATGGCCGTATGTAAAGAATGTTCCAGAATAAATATTATTATGTAATTATGTATAGGTCCAAGGGTTTACATTTATTGAAAAAGGGTTAGTTTTGGGGATATTCATAAGGACTATTTCTTATTTTATTAATAAATATATTTAAACTATTATGTGGCTGGTAGACGTAGAACAGCTTAGAAGAGAAATCAGTTAGCATTGGCTGTTGGAATATATTTGTAAAGACTGGAGAGGTAGCCAGCCGGGCGAGTACTTTCCTGCCAATACGCTAGTACATTCAGATATTTAGGAGTTGGCTATTTATGTTCGTTGTAGGATTCGCCTCAATGACCGTCGTGGCATTTGATGCCATTACTTCAAAGCTATCATCGCTTTAAATTAATAATATAAGATTTCGTAGTCCTTCGTAGTACTTTGTAGCACTTCGTAGCCCTTCGTAGACACACAGCCGTATCATTATTTAGTAATTATATTATTTAACTTAACACTCACATTTGAAACTATAAGAATGTTAATTGACGTAATTGAGATATCTACTAAAATAAGTAATTAAGACTATATGAACCAATAGGATAATGAATAATTACAGTAGTAGAGCTCTTAGTTAAGAGTTCGTCCTGGGAAGTACTACTACCTTACCCATGTCCGCCGTGAAGAAGTAGTGCACTTGTGTTGCTGTGTTTCAGTAAAAGGCTAACCTCTAACTCTCTCTAACCTAAGGGCCCGGTTAAATTACAGACACACGGCAATTAACAACTTTGTGTCTCAGGGTCAAAAACGCATTGGTGATGCTCCTGGTGTTGCAAATATCCACAGGTTAGGTGAACACTTACCATCAGGTGGATCGTCTGCTTGTTTGTCGGCTCTTTTTTTATACTACTTAATAATAAATACCATCTTAAAATCGCCATAAAAGTCATATTGTAAAAAGATACAATATAAATAATACAATGCTTAGTTCCTTGCCGCTTCTTCTCTTTAAAGACTATCTTTTGCGCCGGTGGAAAGTACGGTAGCTTTGACCTGCATAAGTATCATTTTAGGATCTAAACCAGGATCTTAGGGTTCCGTAGTCGTAACAAGTAATCCTTATAGTATCATATTGACAAGCCAGTTGGCTTGGTGGTTAGCGCCTCTGACTGCCAAACCGAAGGTCGCGGGTTCGATTCCCACCTAGGACAAACATCTGTGTGCATGAACATGTCTGTTTGTTCTGTGTCTGGGTGTAAATATCTATATATATAGTTATCTGGTTTCCATAGTACAAGCTCTGCTTAGTTTGGGACCAGATGGCCGAGTGTAAAGAATGTCCCGGGATATTTATTTATTATTACTAGTTTCGTAGTGTCCGACTGTCCGTCCGTCCTTCCTTAGACTAGAGACTTTTAGTTCAAGAATCTAGACTGGTCTTGCCATCTCTTGGTCTGGTCCATAGGCGATGGTGATCACTTATCATCAGGTGGAACATCTACCTACATCTGTCATTTGTGGCAATTGGGTACCTTGTTTCTATTTGTTAATTTTTTCATGTGTTATTTTTCCCCCTGTCACAAATAAATTTGTTTCTTTCTTTCTTTCTTTCTTTCTAAATTAAGGTACAGTCCGTCTTTAAAGACCATATCATTACAATAACTCCCCTAAATCTACACTAATATTAAAAAGAGATAAATATTGTATGTCAGGACGGAGGTAATCTTAGAAACTACTTATAACGGTTTCGAAAATTCTTTCACTGATTAAAAGCTACACTATTAACAATACCATAGACTATACTACAATCCAGGGATACATAAGATTCTCCGGGTAAAACCACGGGATGGTAAGTATTATTGTACAAATGTAGCGCTAAAGTAAGAGCAACTTAAAACAGGTCAAGTGATTCTGTAGTTGCGTACTTGAGCAAGTTTATCGTTCACAAACATACAATTAAAGTTTACGGTACAGGTACTGTAATTATATCGGTGTATGTTGCTCGGTTTTCGCTTTGGTTACATATTAATAGCGAAATTAAGACGGTGATGAATATGTACAATTCTAATGCTTCATGTTTTTGTGAGAGATTTTCTAATGCTTAATTTAGATGAGGTGTTCTATTTCTATCTGGATGTAAAGTCTTATAATACTTTCAGGTTTTTCTTTTTTTTATACCACTTGGGCCGACAAACCAGCAGACGGTCCACCTGATGGTAAGTGGTCACCGCCGCCTATGGACATTTGCAACACTAGGGGCATCGTCAATGCGTTATCGACCCTGAGACGTGAAGTTGTTAAGTCTCATGTGCCTGTAATTTCTTACCTTTCTAACCGAAACACAGTAAAGCAAGTGCACTACTGCTTCACGGTAGAAATGGGTAAGGTGGTAGTACTTCCCCGGACGAACTCGGCACTAAGAGCTCTACTACTCTAAAAGGTATTTGTAAGATTTTATATTACAGGGTTTTTGGTGAAGGAATCCTGCATGAATGATGTGGTTTTGGTTGCAAGCCTTTTGGTCTAGAGAAGATTTAAGCTCCAGCTGTAGCGACGTATAAGAACTGAAAATGGCGATAGTATACTCGTACATAGTAGTGTCGGCAAAATTGAGGTGCTGTTCCTAATAAAAGCATAAACTGGTGGTAATCCTCAACAGGGGATATAAAAATGCCTGCAAGGAATTTATAATACTATCATCCATCCCGCGGTTTGATCCGCATTCCCAAGGTTTTTACCCCATTAGGGGATGAATTTTCAATAATCCTTGTTTAGTCTACTTCTATGACGAAACTGCCTCACAGTAGAAAAGAAAGTTAGTAGCAGTTATACTTTCTGAGTTTTCTTGATTCATCAGTGATTTTTCGCATTTAAATATTTTTATAGACTAGGTTACTAAAACGAGTAGTTCGTTTTAAATTAAGCGTACGACTAGAATAAGCGTATAACTTATACCAAACACTATGTATAAGTTAGGCGGCCTCTGATTTCACACATCAGTGCACCAGAGGGCGCAAACTCTCGGGTCACTGCCTTCAGCTTGACCTTCCTAGTAGTGCCTTACGGAACCCACGCCGATTGATATGTGATGTTCGCTACACCCTTATTGCTGAACCCTGAAAACAATGGAACCCAGCTTTATTGTATGAAATATTTGGGTCTGGTATAAGATTGGGAAGAAATTGTAGTATTACCTTGACGCATGAAGAGTTTTGGTCTAAAATTAGTTTCCTCGGTGGTTGAGCGGTTTACAGCGGTCCTGGGTTTGATACCCAGGTCATGTAACTTAAAGTTGTTGCTTCTACGATAGAAACGGTTACCTGTAGCCCGACCAGGATTGGTAATATCCCTGAAAGACTGCGACAGTGCTCACCACAAGTCAAGTTATAATATCTATGGTGAAATGTGAGTCTTTTTGGGGAAAATGGTCGTGAATGTATATATATATGCATACTTATATGAATGAGAACTTATATAATTCAAATTAATGCCTCTGTTATCACGAGGTGGGAAAAAAATAATTGAATAACATGTACCTATAAGACAATATTCTAACACAGGCATAACAGGCATGTTCATGTACGCAAATGTTTGTCCTGAGTGGTAATCAAACCAAAGACCTTTGGCGTTGTATTCAGTTTTTCTACCCACCATGCTAATTAATCCGTTTGTCAATGAAAAAACAAGTTCTATTCATATGTTTCCTATGCTTAGTAGGTCGACAAGCTATTAGTACAACTAGCCGTAGTACTACCCGTATAAACTCTCCGCTAAGAGCACTACAACATCTATGCACTATCTTCGACGTTATTTATAAAATTGATTTAAACTTTACACATACTAGATACCCGCGGTTTCACCGGCATTCCCGGGGAATCGAATACGTCAAAATTCAAAAAATTTTAAATTCAAAACCTATACATACACGTCTATAAAAGAGGTTTTACTTCAGCTGACCTACAAAAAATGGGGATACAGCGTCACCTTTCCCAATCATGTCAAATGAGCAACTTCTCTAAAATTGTTGTGCGCCTGGGTTCGATTACAAGGTCACACTAACATCTAAATTAATCCCTACTAATATTATTTATATGATATGTTTGTTACGCTTTCACGCGAAAACTACTTAACCAATCATCATGAAACTTTGTATACATAATCTTGAAGGTATTAGAAGTAACATAGGATACTTTTTGTGTCGTCCAAAATTTTACATCCCTCGGGAACGCGGGTAAAACCACGGGGGACAGCTAGTAATATTATAAATATGACTGTGAGTTTGTTTGTTGAACTTTCACGGCTAAACGACTGAACCGATCTTGCTGAAATTTGGTACACTCATAGGCTATGGTATGGAAGGGAATATAAATTAGTTGTTATCCTGGGAACGTGTGTATCCTAGTGAGAGTGAAGCTTTATAAACATAATAGAGATATGCACTTAATTTCATCGTTTTATTGGGCACCCAAGTAGGGTGTCAAATTCAAAGTGATTTATTCAGTTAAGCCCTAAGAGGGTACTTTGAAGGTCAAAAAAGCTAATAAAGTTACCATTGGTTCGGAAACCTCCACTGAGAATAACCGGCAAGAAACTCAGCAATGTTACATATTTTAATAATATTTTTTACCGTTTCGATTTTTTTCGCTGTTCTCAAATATAAAAACGGCTACTTTCTTAAATAAATTGCGTTTAAGATTATGGCTGTAACTATTAACTATAAAAAGATACTGAATCAAGTAAATGGAAACAATTTCTTTTTCCACTACTTATTTTGAGAATATTCAATTCAATTGGAACTGTGCGCAGTAAACTAGCAGAGCAAATACGGGCGTCGGAATATTAAAACTTCGCGTTAACTTCATAAAGAATTCTCGTATTAGATATGCGAGAAATATGGAGTATTGAGTTTCTCGTGAAACGTGGATGATATTAAAGTGTCATAGGTGAGACATTGTTACGTACCCAGGGTGGCTATGAGTTTAACTAACCGATTCACGGTTGGAGGGTTTTTATGATGTCCGAATTCAGAGACACAATTATTAAATACATAACTTATCTATCTTCTTCTAATAAAAAATATGCGGCCAAATGCAAATCGGACTCACAACGAAGGGTTCGACATGTAAGTACACCATTCTCTATTCGAATAGGGACCCTCCTTCAATTATTAGCTTAATTTTATTTTTTGTTTTAGCGGCCTTAGTATTGCATCCTTTTATTGGAATGCGTGCCACCGGAAAAGTTTCTTCTCTAATTAGTGAATATTTGTGATTCATACACTCTAAAACGGCTAAATGGAATTGAACAAAACTTGGCACATGTCATACTAATTCCTATTATCTTCTCAAGAATAAACGCGACTGAAAGTGGATTGATATGGTAACTTTAGTAAATGGAATAAGACAGGGTACTTTTCATACGGAAGCTAGTATAGAATACATTTAAAATTAAGCAACACCATACTTTATGCTTTGAGAAAACATTAGGAACACTGTGCAGAAGTTAATAATGACATAATCGACTCGCCATAAGCTTTCGACCAATAAGAGGCGTATGAAGCCGTCGTATTTTTCTCGAGGGCACAGTTATGGAACGCGGCCAATGTGCCGTGAATGTCACAACGCTCTCCCACTATGAATATCGGACTAGCCGGCTACGTTCCCACATCCCACTGCTATGTATGATATTCCAGCCTTTATAACCCCTAGCGCTCTATGAATTTCTATCAGTTTCGCCTTGGAGAGCTGTTTCCGTTCATGGTTAAAAGAAGCCGCCTCTTTTTGTTTTATGATGCTGCATTTTGCAGTTTGCTACTTTTCTGGGTCTTTGTGTATATAGTCTATAAGTGAAGTTTTATGAAACGTACCTTTTTTTTTTAGCAAAATTATTGTCTTAGAGACAGAGAATTAGCTTTGTTTTCGTTCTTTTGAGATAAATGATGACGGTATTTTCTATTTCATAAAAATACTTACCCTGTTCTTATTAAAGATTTTCTAATTAATAACTACCCAGAGTAAATTAACACTTTATGCGTGTGGAGCAGTGCATTAAAATCAGCCATGTATGTACACAAATGCATTGTTAATTCCATAACGAAGACAAAACCTCCGAAGGTTTAGAACGTCCATCGTGCGAGCGCGGCGACCCGTGTAGGAAGCATAAAAATAATTTATAGTTGTTCGCTGCCATGCGACGTCATGCGATCCCGGTTTGTTATGATTTCATTTGGGAAATTCTATGTAACTAATAAATCTTACCTGAAATCATGCATTGAACTTTATGTGAATGGTTACAAATAATTCGGTCGTGCGATTAACCATAAAAGCTTTTCATACGAAGAAGGTTGTCGAGAATATCTGTTGGAACAAACTGCTAGATTTAAAGATGGGCCAGTGACTTACATTATTCTGGTACCTATGTAAACTCTGACTAGTTTGCAACCCGCGTTCCCGAGGGGTTTTGCATTTGCTCGCGGTAAAATGTGTGCTATAATATTCGAAGTTTCATCAATATCCTATAAGTTGTTTTACATTGAAATAGTAACGAACATCAATACATCCTAACAAACTTTCGCAAAATATTAAAGAAAAGTATTGCTGCAAATTCTTTGGTATGTAAGGTTACTGAGTTGTATGCGACGCACTGCGCGGCGCTATTTTGTTATTCTAAATGCGCAAGGATGTTTGTTACCCTTTCACGCAAAAAATAATAAACGGATTTGAATGTAACTTCGCGCAAAAATTGTTTATAACCTGGATTGACACACATTGTAACATCTCTCGGGAAAGCGGTGTAATAATAATATTACCAAATAGAATCATGACGAAACGGGATTGACCCACGTTCCGCTCGCAAGCGCACCGCACGCGCTAACAAAGACATCATGCTACAATACAACTGCAACGTGTAATATAACATGTAACATGACACATGACGCAGTTTTGTAACGTCCACGCCACGGTATTATTTTGTTTTGAACACATTTAGAATTAAAGTATTGCCCGCACGTGAATTGTCAATCACTATACGCGTCGTTGGAACAATTCGAGTATTATTTTTGTGTGTGTTGCTAGTATTTATCTTTATTATTATAATAGCCTTGCGTAGATTTAATTTCCCAGGAAATTATCTGTTTTCAAGAGTGGATCAGAGGAGGAATAAACCAATGATACTTTTTAAACACAACAAAAAGAGTTTGCGTAAACTTGGAAAACTTAAGATATATTATGGTTATGATAAAATAAATAAAAAAATATTTATAGTAATGCTATTTTGCTTAAATATACTCACTTTACTTATTTAATAAATTCACTATATGCGCTACAAAATAAATTAAGTCATATTATTATATATTTTGAAGAAGTGAACACAAACTTTTTTGTGGATGTGACACATTATCAAATCATTATTAATCAAAGAGTATGGTATTTCGTCACATTTACGCCCGGTACTATCGTACCGTTCTTTCTTGTATCGAATCAACAAAAGTATTTAGATGACAACCTTACCAAAAGTAACACCGAAATAAAAACGATACGATTGAGTTATTAAAGCCTTCTAACAACAAACAAACGATACATATTCGTGATCCGTTTAATTGGCCTCTAATTGGAATCGCGATGACATCCCCGCATCAAGATAGGTGATTGCAATTATAGCGCCTTGCTTGTGATCAATGTACGTCAATGTACATAAATGTACACGTGTATGGATTACAGGAGATGTATATTTGTGTATTAGATGTGGGTTGTTACGTAGATTTGCATCGTTCCTTGTGTGTTGATTGATAAGTCCTTGTGATGATTAGGTTTGGGAAACTTGATACGTCTAAAATAGTAGATATTCGGATTTCTAAACTAAACATTTGGACGGGCCAGTTGGTTTGGTGGTTAGAGACCCTGACTGCTAAGCCGCAGGTTCGATTCCCACCCAAAATAATTGCATTATTAGACTACTTAAAAGTCACCCAAATTATTTCGGTACTATAATTTAGTTACAATTATTGGTATTTTTGGAGTTGGTGTCAGCCAACGTAGGCTTGTAACTACATACATAGTTATAGGTGAGATGTGCTTGTGTCGCACGCGCGACTTTACCAGGCGAGGGTAGCTGTTAAATGTGTTTAATTATTAAAGTATTCTCGTATTATTATTGCTAGGTATATTGTAGTGTTTCTTTGTCTGACACCGCCGTGTTTTAGAATCTGAAGTACACTAACATTTTTTTCTGAATATGGGTAGACCTACTAAACGTGATTATTTAAAGTGTATTATGTATATGTAGGCATTTTAATTTTCTCAGGATTCCATTATCAGGTCTTGTTGTAATGATCATGGGACCATCTGTGAAGTCCACCCTTTTATAAATAAATCGAAATCGGTTGGCTGATATTGAGTTACTCGTTCTTTTGTCGCACACATACTTAATGCTAATTTTAGACTTATATAGTTTTCTCATGGATGATATTGTCAGAACTAGACCAAATTGAAATGGGACCAATTAGGAAGCACCAACTTTCAAATAAAAAAAGAATCATTAAAATCTTTTCGCCCAGTCGAAAGTTATGAGGTAACAAACATAAAAAAAATTACCGACGAATTGAGAACCTCCTCCTTTTTTTTGAAGTCGGTTAAAAAGTAGTAGGTATATCAGTTACCTGGTAGCCATAGTAGGTACACGCATTACAATCTGCTTAATTTGATTACAGTTAACCATGTGTGAAGAATGTCCTGGGGATATTCACATTCCTTTTTATATTCAATTCTTATAGAAGTAGACAAGCTTTTAGTGCACAGTTTGTCTGAGGAAGTACTAACACCATACTCATTTCCGCAGTGAAGCAGTAATGCACCTGTATTTCGGTTAGAAAGGTAAAGGTGGCCGGCGGAATTACAGGCACATTAGACTTAACAACTTTACCTCTTGGGGTCGACAACGCATTGCGATACCCCTAGTGTTGCAATCTCCATAGATGCCGGTGCCCACTTACCATCAGGTGGACTGTCTGCCTGTTCATCGGCCTACTTTATTACAATTTATCATTACTATTAAAACAATAAACATTATGTTAAGTTTAATAATTTTGGTATTATTGTCATTGTTTTATACTAGGTTTTTTTATTAATTATTTACAATAATACTTAGTTTATAATAAAAGTCTAATAGCCGCGGTGGTAAGGTGTAAAGTTCGGCTTAGAAACCAGAGGCACCGGGTTCGATTCACAAGTCGGGCAAGGTACAATTGACGTTTCTTTGTTAGAAACGATTACCGTCCGGGATTCGTTAGGTGCCCGAGATACGGGGATAATTCTCACGTTGGGACTTAAAATATCTTTAGTGGAATGTCGGGTATAATGGGCATGATAATGTTTAGTCTTATTATAATAAACCAAAAGTGTAAATTAATAAAAGTAAGTAAATTCTCTTCATAATTAAACTAAATAAAAACTATCCATAAATGGCCTTCTTACATACAAATTGGTAAAGTTCGTAAATAAAAAAACTAATTTTATAACAGTAATTATTTGTGAGCACGATACAACAACTGTTATTATAACCGAAGGTTTTTATTGGAATTAAATCAATTATAAGTTGTTTTAATGTGTGTCAAAATATTCAATAATATTATCACGTTTTACGCAACTAAACATCATGTTGGTTTTCACACGATTATTTCTATGTGGACATAGAGTAAGTAACAATTAGTAGCATTTTTTTTTGTATTATATACCAGGGAAATGTCAAAATTAATTTGCAGTATTTTAAAATAATGCCACAATGTAAACTAAACATCTCCATACATAATCTACAAGTCAGTTGGCTTATAGATAATTAGCCAGATGGCTGCAAATGTCCATAGTCCGCGTAGTGGACACCAAGTACCGACTGCTTCTCTTCTATTTTTTAAAATATTCTTACAAATTTGTTCAATTGTGGTTGCATAGTTTTGAAATATGTAAGTAGGTAGGTATAGCTACGTCAATACAGTGTTTATTCAGGGTACAAATCCGGTCTAAATGCTTGTATTTCATCATGGTCTTATCTGTTACTAATTCACTCTTGGATCACGACACGGTCCTCAACCTAATAATTACTCAAAGGTAAATTATCTCAAGTGGATCATTTTATTGTAAAGGTACAATTTATCCCTCTACGATAGCTATCACAGACTAAAAATATCAGCTACTTTAATGATTTTGAAGCTATTTGATAATTATATAAGCTGTCCAAATTACACCCAAATTAGAACAAAGAATGCTTATTATCTGGAAATGTTGAATAGTATTCATAAAATAAATTGTCCATTTCATTAGTTACACGACAAGTTTCACAAAATCAGACGCTATCTTTGATATTTCTACTATGATGGTGGTTCATTAGCTATCTATCGATGAATCTATTCAGCTGGTATGGTGGGACCATCACATAGATCACATTAAATTCTAACAGTGTTCTTCCTTCTTTCGGATAAAGTCTTCAATGTAAGAAATGGATTTATTCTATATATCTTTTATAATCCTAAGAGATAGACTTCAATGAGAGCGTGATGTGTGTCTGCCGTGAATATATTGCCAATTTGCAATGTTATTTTATTATTATTTTATTTTAGTTATTTTATTAGTTGCCGGGTTATGAAAACATGTGTCAGCAGAACCGTCGAAGTCATCCAAATTTCCGTCCTTTCCGGTAGATTCAGAAAACATTATTTCATACTAACCTTGTCCTGACAACTAAGAACACAACAAAAAAAATCATTCGAATCGGCCGAACCGTTCCTGAGTCATTTTTAGTTTAAATAGATTTAAATTAAATTTGACCTTCATAAGTGCCTTCTGAGGGCCTAAACTGAATAAATGGTTTTGAATTTTGAAAAAAAAAATTGAATTTTGAATGTGAATGGAGTTAAATCATCTGGTTCTCCTGTGCATATGGGTGTACCCCAAGGCTCTATTCTAGGGCCTTTTTTGTTTTTAGTATACATCAATGACCTACCATTTTACGTAAGAAATACCTGTGGAATTGTACTGTTTGCTGACGATACCTCACTGATTTTTGGTGTTGATAGACTGAAATACAATGATGACGATGTAAACGGTGCATTAGCCCAGGTATTAAATTGGTTTACTGTTAATAATCTTGTTTTAAATGCAAGAAAAACTAAATGTATTAAATTTGTATTACCCAATGTTAAAAAACTAGGCTGTAGTATAATGTTAGACAACGAAGCTCTTAGCCTTGTTGAGTCAACAGTTTTCTTAGGAATTACTTTAGACTCAAAACTTCAATGGGGGACACAAATATCATGTCTTGCGGGAAAACTTAGTTCAGCAGCTTACGCAGTTAGAAAAATCAGGCCGATTACATATGTCGATACGGCTAGATTAGTTTATTTTAGCTACTTTCATAGTGTTATGACCTACGGCATTTTGCTTTGGGGTGAAGCTGCTGATATAGAAACCATTTTTATATTGCAAAAAAGAGCTGTTCGAGCAATTTATAATTTGAGTTCTCGAGCTTCCCTCAGAGAAAAGTTTAAACAAATTGATATCCTCACAGTTGCATCGCAGTATATTTATGCAAACATAATATTTGTACATCAAAATATTAGTCTTTATGTCAAAAAGAGTGATATGCACTCCATCAATACTAGAAATAAGGATAAACTTGTCACTTCTGCATATAGACTGCAAAAAGTGCAAGGCTCATTTTTAGGACTTAGTGCACGCATCTATAATAAAATCCCTGCTGAAATTTTAAATTTGCCTTTACAAAAATTTAAGGAAAGAATTAAGACTGTTTTAGTACAAAAGGCTTTCTACAACACAATTGATTATTTTAATGACGACAATGCTTGGGTGTAGCGCTCGCTCCAGCAAGACACATCTTTATGTACAAAATCTTATTTTGAAAAGAGTAATTGCTGAGTTTATTGCCGGCTCTTCTCAACAGCAACCTTCCGAACCGGTGGTAGAGTCTGACCATTCATAAGTGCCTGTGAAGGCCTATTTGAATAAAATATTTCATTTCATTTCATTTCATTACAGGTTAAGTACAGATATTCTCAATTTTACTTTAAGGAGTTGATGCTTTATGAACGCTGTTTCTAAACATATCCTGTGGCAAATAGTTCATCGCACGGCCCATCGTAATGGCGGGACATTTAGAGTCCATTATGCGTCGTCCTTGTTCCACCCCCACCCATTTATTATTTACAACACACATTTCCCACTACAAAATTTTTATTGACAATATTAATATACTGGATTCTTAAACATAGGCCAGTCTGGTACTTTTTGTGGACGACGCATTTAATATAGTGAGGTTGCTAAAATATTTAGTTTAAATAAAGTGTGCCATTTCTTGCTTCCACTAGCAACTAAACCATGTATGCGTGGTTGAATAGGATAATATTATAAAATAAAACTTCCAGGAAAAATTTCTTAGTGTTGGTAGAAACTAATAATCAGAAATTCAATTTCTTTTTAATTTACTTAGCACCGACATCATTAGTCAAAATCAGACAAAAATGTTAAGGTAACCTAACTATTCTACAATGGTTTTGAAGAGTAGTTGTTGAGTTTAGTGGGAAGTCTTCTCAAGAGATGCGTCAAGCCGAATCAGGATTCTTTTAATTTAAAAAATAGAACATGGAATTAAAAAAAATATATCGAAGTGAAGGAGGGGCAAATTGATTTCTGGGTTTAGAAATAATTACCTGTGACAATGCGCGTTCTTCACATAACACGTTGGGACTTAAAACATCTTCTGTGAAATATAGGTCTCATCACTGAGACCTCTGCCTACCTCGTCATTGATAACGGGTGTGAAGATGTATGGATTCCATAAACATTCTGATAATACGCCACTCCAGTAGACACAAACCCTTCATCCGAGTCATGAAGCAATTACACATTTGCCAATGTTGTTTTACAATAACGAGGTAGGCCCTACCATACGCACCTACATATTCACAAGTATTATGTAACGGTATCTCAGCAAGTTGTCTCTGCATTAGCATATTATAATAATATACGTCGAGTAAACACGCCGGCTCTCCTCGCTGGATAATCCACTATACTCTATACAATTCGATTACATTTGTGTTTCCAAAATGATCGATAACACGGGATTTATATATTGATTTTAGAAGGCTTAGAGTTAATCTAAAGATAACACTTAATATCTGCTTGGATCGCAAGTAGCTTGAATTGATAATTTTGGTCACTATTGAGACTGGAAAATATCATCAAAAGTAAAATTTATGTCCTGACTCGGTAGACGGTGTACAGCTAAAAGTAACTAAACTATAGTATCACTGATCGGATCTTCTCGTTAGTTGGTAGAAAACAAATCATACTTAAAAAACATATTGTCGCAGCGCCACCTACTAGGTCCAATTGTGAATCTGAATCAGCAACTCACTCACATGCACACAAATAATGTGAACATATCCGCCCCTGGCCATGTTCACTGCTGAACATACGCCCATCAATATCGGTCCAGCCGCTTAAAAGGAGTTCAGTGACATACACACGTACAGAAAACTATTTATATAAATATTAATAATTGATATTGATGAAGTAAATACTAGCTTTCTCCTCCCGTAATCTAATAGGCTAACAGCTTTCCTAAGATAAGGATGTAGGAGGTATTCTTAGCTAATACGGAACACATAATATTTGGCTGGTGCCAATTTTTTTACAATCGATACAGTCGTTTATGCATGATTCATTCAGAATTCTTTCACGCTTACAGATTTTTATTTTTTTACGGATTTGTTGGTCTTGATTTCGCAATAATACTTTTAGCCTTTCTGCCCGTCCGTGTTCCCAATTATATGGGTTTGGCATAATATGTATGCTTATTCTGTCTAGTCAGTACATTATGTACTCGTCCTTATATGAGAGATATCGCTGACTGTTTACCGTCTGCCTGTTTCTACCCTCTAATGCTTTGTAGTCGGTGCAAGGTGTAAAGTGCACGTGGTCATCGGTTCATCCTTTAGTCGCCTCTAGAGTTGAGCAAGTGGTAGTATTCTTCGTCGCTACCACACAGAGCTTATGTCAAAGTTAATATATAGGTAGCTATAACAAATTTCCCCCGCAGTATTTGTGCCAACACTAAACTTGAGACAATGACCGGATAGTGGAATGCTCGGCATGTGCTAACTCCTCGTTTCGGCCTGTAATTGATTCTGAATTCCCGAATATATTCCTTGAATATGTGTTCTTGAGCGTTCGATGCCTAGATATTACACGGTAGGCGTGAGAAATAGTTTCCTACGTAATAACAGGTTTCGGAAGATCGTTTTCAATCAAAATCCATTTGCTTGGTTGTTATAAAATTTGTACTAATTGTTTTTATGGTGGGTAATTGTTGTGTGTGGATGATTGTGTTATTATTGACTGTGTGTGGTTATTATGTGGTGTTACAATTTGGAACCAAATTTATTTATTTATTGCTTCTTCCATCTATTAAACTGTCTTACCCACCTTAGAGAACACTTGGTACCTCTAAAGTTATCAAAGTCGTTATGTAGATACTGGGGGATGTACGTATTCGAATTGAGGCCATCCATGACTTTGTATAAGATTTACTTTTTCTATACATTCTGAAGATTTTTGGCATAAAACAATTCAGTTCAACATGAGTTCAGACGCAATAAGAGTTGATAGTAAGGCCCCTGGAGTATTATGTCACAGATTCGGATATTCGCAACTTCCCACGCTCTACTTTACGTCATCAAACCGCGACTGCTATAGGTATATATGTACATGTGTTATTTGAGCAAATACAAAGGGCGGAAGGGAAGGTCTGGAACAATTTGCTCGCTCGTTATTAAACAATAGCAACATTAGGTGAATAATCTCGTCCCTTCTCGTCTCGTCTCGTCTCTTTGTTGGCACTTGCCACACATGACGCTAATGTGTGCGATGGTCCTCATTACTGCAGGGTTGTCAACTGATACTACACCTGGATTGCCTTGGTGTAACGCAGTTTCATTTGCGAGGAATTGTTTGAGGGGAGTGTTTTGGTGTTTCTCTTATTAAGGCTGATGATCTTTAATATTTTATCTTTAGGGAGGAAGGTGGTAAATATTGAACCGTCCTTTCCTCGTATGCTAATTATTCTCTGACCCAAAAAATTGACTTGTCAAAGTCATGTCCCAATCTTTAGGCTCAGTCAATATTTCCGTGACACAGTGCACTTTATAATCTAGCTTTCTTTTAAAAACTATTCGAATAGACTGTATAACTGTTATCATAGTAGACAACCCTAGTAAATGTACTCGCGGGCAAATAATGAGCATATTACATAAAGGGTTATCTCTATTCATTGAAATAAATTAGATTCCCGTGCACAATGAACCTGCACGAGCACTCCAAAATGGCGGGTTGCGTCTTCAGTCTTTGCCTATGATAATTACAATACTATTGTGTTGTGTGAACTATTATAAGGCTTTACGAACCACTAAGGTTACAGTCTAGACTAGAATCTCTTGGTAAAAATTTCTGAACGTGAATCTCATCAAGAATCTATACTTTGTTACTCTCGCTATGCTACTACAGTTACGTTAAATATGTGGCATTCAAAGTTTATTTTTCATAGTTACAACTATTGAAAGGAACTTATACATAAATTAACTATTGTTTTGGACTGTTTTATTTAAACATAAAGCCAATATTTCTGATCAGATTTTTAAACTTTCGTTCTTAACACTAATCATACCAACAATTACTAGGTACCAATTTCTACCATAGCGGGTCAAATATGACTTTATGTTTCCTGCTTGAATGTATGAAATATGGTTGTTAGGAATGGAAATAAATAGTATAACTGTATATTAATTAGTAAGAAAAAGTAATGAAGTCAAATGTGCAAAAGCAATAAGATGATACGTGCATTTTCAATGCAAAGTTCAAAATGGGTCATTTGACCCGGTTATGGTATGTTTAGTGTTAAAGTCATAGGTTGAGCTTTAAACTCCTGAAAAACCTCCGGGATAACATTCGTTCTCTGCGGAATTTTGGGTAGCTAATAGTAAAAGTCGATAGAAATTTTACCATCGAGTACTCATGAATAACTAGAAAATTAATTTAAAAATCTTTTGAGGTGCTCTTTCTTTTATAGCTTTGTCGGTAATAATATATAAAATAAATCTTTTGATATTGCTCAGTTACTTATCAAGTTGTAATAAATAAGTAGTCCTGGTTGTTGTGTTGGTAAGATACCCGCCACGCCACAGGTCGTAGGTTCAATTACATTAATTAAAAGAAAATGGATCATAAAATTAAAGTTAAGTACTTTTCGTGTGAAAGCGCGTAACAAACAAACATACATTCACATTTATTATATTAGTAGGGATTAATATTTAATTTACCTAACATATTAATATTTTTTTGGTATTAACATAAATTATAATTGGTCATTTACTTATAAAATAAACCTTGTATTATGATCACTAATGTAATCTTAAATAATAATATAAATGTGATTATTTGTTTATTTCGTTTTCACATCTATTTAAAACTTTTGAACATCATGCTTAAACCGTGATCTTGGAAATCTCAGAAAATTTGTAATTTTTTACTTTTAGACGTATCCATTATTTTGATGACAAGGCTATTTAATATGTATTTATTTTTAGATTGCTATTCATTCTTTATTCGATTACTGATTGGCACCACTGTCATATCAATTATAAGGCGTCCTAAGCTATAAAGAATCAAAGGTACTACAGAGTTCAAAGTAAACAGTTTTGCAGAAATTGCTCACGATTTAACGTGCGGAACTCACTGAAATATATTTTTGTATTCTTTAGTACTAGCAATGTAGTTTAAACTTAACTTTACTTTGAGCATTGCTGAGGTTTTATACCGACTTGGTTTCAGGCAAAGCTTCCATTGAAAGGAGGAAGGAAAATATTTATTTTTCCCATAACATAGAAAATATTGAGTAACATAAACTAGATTAAGTATTCTTAGAATCTATTTGTCACCAAGGCCTCAACTCAACTTTTTTAACCGACTTCAATAAAGGAGGAGGTTATCAATTCGTCAGTATTTTTTTTAAATGTTTGTTACCTTTTTAACCTTTTTTTTTCGTTAACTTTCGACTGGGCGAAGCAATTTTAATGATTCTTTTTTTATTTGAAAGCTGGTGCTTCCCGATTGGTCCCATTTCAATTTGGTCCAGTTCTGACACTGGCATCTATGAGAAAACTATATAAGTCTAAAATTAGCATTAAGTATGAGTGCTACAAATGAACGAGTAACTCAATATCAGCCAACCGATTTCGATTTATTTATAAAAGGGTGGACTTCACAGATGGTCCCATGATCATTACAACAAGACCTGATAATGGAATCCTGAGAAAATTAAAATGCCTACATATACATAATACACCTTAAATAATACCGTTTAGTAGGTCTACCCATATTCAGAAAAAAATGTTAGTGTACTTCAGAATCACTAAAAATCTAAAAATAAAAAAAAATTTAACAAAAAAAAAAAACCAACTTCACAAAAAGAAACTATTCCAAAATAAACTAATACGCACTAAAAAGAAAAAAATAATTGCATTATTAGACTACTTAAAAGTCAATCAAATTATTACGGTAATATAATGTAGTTACAATTATTGTTATTTTTGGAAGCGGTGTCAGACAAGGAAACACTACAATATACCTAGTAATAATAATACTTTAATAATTAAACACATATAACAGCTCCCCTCTCGCCGCGGTCCCGCTCTCGCCTCTCACCTGGTAAAGTCGCGCGTGACACAAGCACATCTCACCTACAAGCCTACGTTGGCTGACACCGACTCCAAAAATAACAATAATTGTAACTACATTATATTATCGTCATAATTTTATAAACCTCAGTTTCATATTACATAATTAAAGTATATGTTTGATGAGAAATTAAATGTCACTTGATATCATTTCCACGTAAGATGGTGAATATTTCCCACTAATTTTATATTTATCCGTGAGGAATTTACTTAAGTTGGTCGGTATACTCGTATTCATCAATCATAATTTTAAACTGATAAAAACAGAGTAGGATATCTTGTAAGGTTTTTTATACGATTAAATAAATAATCGGCGAGCACGATAGCTTGATTGATATTTGCCAGAAAATACGTAGATCTCTTCGTACTACCAGTCAACGGCATGAGCGGCCAACCGCAACGCTGAATCGCTTGAACCCGTGTTGTCGAGGCATATTACTTATTCCTGGTATTAAAAGTATTCTATGTGCTGATCTAGGCTGTAAACCATATATGTGGTAAGGTTCATACAAATCCATTAAATATTATTTGCGCCCTATCCATCCTTACAAATATTTTCGTTTATATTATTAATAGACTTATACCTCAGTCACGCGTAATTTTTTATTCTGGACCCAATCTAGTTTTACTCTACTTTTTCTTTTATTATGAGCGTCCTGTAAACCTTGAATGTAGCGGTTACACGAGATGAAAAGGGACGCAAGGTTGAATCGAGCAAAACATTGAAAGGAATTACTTATAACGTTGGATGAATATAGATTGTTATCAAAAAATACATTTCTTTTTACGTTACTTTAGTTAACAATTTAGAGTCCTTGTTCAATTAATTCAACTTTAAAATCCCTTTCAACCGTTTTGTCTCCATTCAGTCTTGAGTCACTATAGATACGGATGCGTTTTAGGTAGTTATGTGACTTGATTTAGTGACAGATTCTGCCATCAATAAAACTCGTTGGATGCATGGTGATAGTCTTGTAACAAGAGTCTGCCTGTTTTTAATACGAATTTCCAAATCGGAAATCGCGTAGCTACTGATTAGACAACATCAGCTGGCTGGAAAGGAATACTTGTAATAATACCAGTGAAACACCTGCAGTTGGCCGTCAACCTCGCGCTCATGACAGGTAGTGCGAATGTTGCTAACGTCACGCTTCGAATAATAAGATTAATGAGCATCCGATCGGGGTCAGTTTGTCGTTACGGGGTGTTTTTGAGGACAGATGTTTACATTTTAGTAAATTCCTTAATAATATTAGAAATGCGAAAGTGATTTTGTTTGTTACGTCTTCACGGCTAAACGCCTGAACCGATCTGGCTGAAATTTGCCTATAGCGAGTCTTACAATAATAGGGCATCTTCCGAACTGGTGGTAGCTTACCTTTAAATTTACCCTTCATAAGTGCCCTCCGCGGGCCTAAACTGAAGAAATGGTTTAGAATTTAAAAAAAAAAAAATCTAAATTCGTTATATAATTTGAAAATGAGCTGCGGGCCTTGGCAGATTGGTGGACTTAAAAAGTTACACTGAAAAGCTAGCGTGTCTATAGGTTTAGTCTAACTTTAGTCTCAAACTAGGCTTGAGATCTGTCCCCTTAAACTTGTAATCAGTTGTAACCAACTAAGCTATCGCAGCTTACGGGTAATAATTACTTTTGTAAAAACAAAAAGCAGTCAAGTGGGATACGGATTTGTATACAAAGGGTTCCGTATCACCGTACGATATTTAACAAAACGCAAAATAGGGGTTTAAATAAAGAAATAGGTACTCTCTTATTTGTTTTACTTTGTTTTAGTTTTATTATTTGTCTTCTAAATAGTAAACATAATACGGTGAAAATTACCTGTAACAGACGGTCGGACAGTCGATGCTTAGTAATAGGGACCCGTTGGCACCCTTTGATCAGGGAACCTTAAAAATATGATCTGCCGAGTAAGTTTCCTGTGCAAGCTTAAATATTTGTTTCCTATTTTAATGAGTTCGTAATACTAGCAATGTGGAATTAAAATATGATATTCAAACTCTTCAGTGTAACTAGTATTTAGCGATGGGGAAAGATAACTAGTTTTTAGAAGTGTTTAGATTGTTTCAGCGCAAATATCAAACGAACACTAGTAACTCTACATTTTAATTAAAATTTAATGAAATCGCTCTGTTACGCGAACTAACGTTTAGTGGGAACCATAGTTTCCTGGAAATTAGTTAAATTAAGTAACGGTTAAGGGTAAATAAGGATTTTTACTTTGTTTATTTGGTCTAGTTTTAGCTTAGTATGTGTTTAAACTCAGAAAAACAATATCTATGTCAATATTATACAGACGTAAAATTGGTATGTTTATATGTAGGGCGCAACGATATATGATCTAAAGATACGTAGTCCGAGGTCGGAAATGGCAACATAAAACCCTGGTAATTGACTTAATTCCATTTGGTCATGCTCAATCTTAACGTAACTGACGATCTATATTCATCTCTCTCTAACAATAGGTACACCGTAAGGTGGCATTTATTTTCTTTCCCGTGAGCCGTGATGCTGGTGAATGACGTCTCTGTACGTCATTGGTGGGGAGGTAATCGTGAACACAATCTTCTGATCTAATTCATTTTACTGACCATATTGTAATTTTTCTTTGGCTTATTGTTCCTGAAAAATGGAGTTTCCACTAATAATGTTTGAATGTGAAGTCTTGTTTGTGGCTCAATCATAAACAGGCATCAACGATTTGCATATATATTTTTTGCATCTGGTACAACATTAAAGCCCTCAAAAACAACTTTGTAAAATAAAGTTTAATATGCAAACACCTAGATTGGATTGCATGTTTGTTTATAAATCGCTTATACCTCAGTAACATTACGATACATTTATTCATTTTATTTTATTACCTAGAATACTATTTGATTTATTTAGTTAGTTCTTATAAAATTACAGATTTAAAAGGTAATAATAATTTGATATTATACTTGACAGCGCGATGGCAGCTCGACGACTCCGCGACTAATGATTATGCCATCAAACAGCGCCCCGACAGTAATAAAAATAAAAAGAAACCTTATTATTATTACAAGCGAAGCCTAATGACTGGCCTAAAATAAAACATGATTATCTGTCGCAGAAGAAGTGATGTTGCCAGAAAGAAAAAATGTTGATATAAAAGTGTAATTTTCTGTTTGGTAGCTTGGTATATGGATTAGTTTGAGTTTTATGATGATTTGGATCTGTTCAGCTACTTGTCGGATTATACCTGTAGCATATCAAGGCGAGACATTTTTTTGCAGTTTTTTGGCGGGAACTTGAAAAGTGGCGTTAATTTTCATTATTACGTGATTTTTAAGTTTTATTGACTAATCATTTTTACAAATAGGTACACCAGTGAAGTGAACTGAATACGTGACTTTTTAAGGTAGTGCACCTCAATCGGGCACCATTTTACTAAAAAGTGACTTTTGTGCGGACGGTAAAAATGTTAATTTTCGTGATTTCCACCTAAAATATAACTCGACACTGGCTAGAATTATAACCTAAAAAAGGATTTGATTACCATACCTAAAAATAAAATGAAGCCGCGTGAAGAGGTGGCCAAAAGTCCAGCATCATAATTACGTACCAACACGTTATGGTGGGTATAATTTAGGGCGTGTTAGCGGTATCTTCATAACATTTTTATACGAGTGTATACGGCTGCGTTGTCCCGCCGGCGGGCAGATCGTTATTGCTAGAACGGCCTCCATTATGGCGCAAACTACTTCACTAAATAATAGGCTCTACCAGCCCGCACGATATTACCATGTATGTGTACACAGCCTTATACACTGATACATGTGTATATGTGATACGTACCTTTTTAAATTTGGGAATGGATGAACCACCACCTTTTTTATGATATGTGAGCTGGCAGTCCACTTGATGGTGAGTGGTCACCGCCTATGGCATTTGCAAGACCAGGGGCATCACCCATGCCTTGTCGACCCTGAGATATGAAGTTGGTAAGTCTCATGTGCCTGTAATTTCACAAACTCACTTATCTTTCTTACTGAAACAGTAACATAAGTGTGCCAAGCTTCAGGGGGCAGATATAGAAATACTTCCACCAAACCGAAAGTATTTCACAGACTGAAGACTAAGAGCTCTACGAACCTGATAAAATGATATAAATAAAACATTATTAAGTTATAAGAGAAGTCGAGCTCTTAGTGCAGAGACAGAGTTCCACAGGCGGTGGGCATCACTTACCATCATATGGACCTTATGCTTATCTGTCGGCCGAAGTCATATAAAAAAATACAACATTAAGACCGAGTAGACAAGAGAAGAAATATAACATTAAAATAATAAAAAAAGTTAAGCAATTATAATTTTTAAAAAGGTTGTGCAATCTGCAATATAGAACCTAGGTGGTCGAGTGGGATAAAGCTCAGATAGAGATTCGGGGTTTGAATGTAATAATTTTTTTTTCTGTTTGGAAATTATAACTTTCTTAAAAATTTTTTTTGAATCTATTACTGATAATTAGGGAATTAAAAAAAAATCGGGGATAATTACCGTGAAAATATGTAGCAAATGAAATGCATTAAAAAATATGAGAACTAATTTCAAATTAGCGTATTTAAAAACACAGCGGATATCCAGGATCATTACTATAATGATATTACTTATTAGAAAGGCTAATTAGCTTCATCATGCAATTTTTATTCCACCCCGGTTGTCTCAAATGGCAAGTAACAATCAATTCCGCAGAGCACCCTACTCCGCACACCTGTGTCTTGCGCTTACCCTGTTCTGTTATTTTATCTCTTACTTAAAGGATTAGCTAGAAGCAACGTTGGGTTTGGGGAACTTATGCTTTTGATACTCAAAAGATAAGTCTTTCGTTTTTGTAATGGTTTTTTACCATTACAAAATCTGATTAGTAAAAGCTTTTAAATGAATGCGAATATTTCTGATTCCTTGTTGTACAATTGCCCACTGGTCATCATTGAAAAGAAGTGAGAAGAAATTGGTCAGTATGGATAATGTTTTTATTGTTATTTTTGGAAACATTTTTATCCAGCACATTGGTATTGATTTCATCTTAGATTTAGTTACATACCTACATATTGATTGATTTCTTCATAATACAATAGAAAAACTGAATCAGTAATGTTAACTGAATCAATAATATTGTATGTAAATTATTTTAAAGCCAAAATAAAGTTATTATAAAGTCAATGGTTCCATTTGTAGTGAAGTACAATATGCAAATGGAGCTATTAGAACATAAACATGTTGTGGCAATACCACTTCATTGAACCATTTACAAATTTAAACTGATTCCAAGAACCTTACTTAATTGGTAGGCAGGTACAAATATTAAACCGTTTTGCTTTGTTTCATTTCCACAAAAGATTTCTCCCAACAGTATTAAATGACAAGTCATATCGTCGCACTTAACTCGCTCTTTACATACAGTATGGATGATCCTCAACACATTCTGTTATTTTATCTGGCACTCCACATCTAACCGAGTGTTTGGCTTCCCGGGAGTGCAGTGTACACACGCACGCACAAGTGGCGCGGCTTGTTCGTCAAGTAAACACACATACTTACTAACAATCCACATTAACTATTGAAATGTGGCGTCGACTTTACGAACTTGATGGAAAATTATTCACCTAATGTGATTGCGTAATTTGGTTAAGTACATTTGTTATTAATTATTGATGTCTAGAAAGGGGTTCTTGTTTCTGTCTTATCTCCTTTGATAAGGGGTATAGAGACCGGCTGATGCTCCTGGTTTACTTTCTGTTGCGTACAGGTACAGTTTAAGCTTGTTTGTATGAATGGATTACTTTAATTATAAAAAAAAGTAGTTGATATGTAATGTGTAAGAGAGACGCCGACAATGCTCACCACATGCTCATCAATTAAAATATCTTGGCTGAAATGTAGTGTCGGCAGAAGATAACTAACTGGTTTAGAGTCATACGTTTTTAGATTCTTTGACTTTGCTTATATTATCAGTCAATAAAGCTGTCAGTACGGAACACTATTAAAAAAAACAAGTGAAAATTAACTCGTACGTATCATCTTGAACTTTTGAATGTCGAAATAAAATTATAATCAGAATAATTGATGGCTTCATTCAATCAATTAACAATCTATTAATATTCAGATGGTTCAAAGCCGTGGAAGAGAGCTTCGAAAAAATGGGGAGGTGACTTACTAAGTGTGGGGAGGTAGGACTCGTGCACCTGGAAATATTATAGTACAGTAATACATAATTTTAATATGGTTTTCATAAGCTTTACTTGTAATTAACTGAAGAATTATGTAGCAAAGTCTTGGATGTCGATTTTAACTAACACCTAGTAGTCCGATTTGATACTTTGAAATTACACGTGGGATCCAGGAGACGATTTAAAAGTTTTATGGGATAGAGCTGATATGATGATGGATTAGGTGGAGGATAGTAAAGTACTTCAGTGGCTACTGGTTAACCACTCGAGTTTGGTAGCTGGCATTATTTGCTTTTTGTAATTTCGACTTTGAAATCCTTTCAATTCTAAGAGACAAGCGCCAAAATGACATCATTTGTACGGCTGACATCTCGTTCCGTGTAAGTATGACACTCATTATTTTCTCCGAGAAGCATTGAAACATTTTTTTAAGGTTGTGGGGTTTCCTCTGTATCGGTTATTGTTAGAGACTTGTAAAAAATATAAGTCAACTAAGAGGATAAATGCTATGGAACTATTTATTTTTCTTTGATGACGCCAGATTTTTTATCTATTTTACTGATCAGAATATGTTTGCGACTGGATATCGCTAATATTCTATACTGTTTACCGTCTACAGCTATATTTTAATACAATGCTCTCAATCAGTTTTGACTTTCTGCTTTCTCAGTTACTAACTACATATTTGGTCGCCATAGCTTACAAGTTAATTTGTCACCTATGACACACATTTTTGTCTATGATCATGTAAGATCCGATAAACAAATATATATTTATACAGAACAATAAGATGTTCCGTTTAACTAAGGACTAGTTTACTACTAAGGATTACTAACATAATAAAATGGGTGTATTCTGCCAAAAATTCTTAAAAAATAAAACATAAAGGAACTATGGAATTTTATGATGCTATTTTAATAGACACAGGACAGGAGTAAGCTTCATCTTCCGTGGTTTCAACTTTCCTGCGACACTTCTTTTCTACACTTTTGCTTAGTATTAAAAATAAAAAGTGTCATCCAAAGCTTTTTATTAGGACTTATTTTTGCCATGGTTGAGGTATATTCTATTTTTAAGTCACATCAATCTACATTTTAATACAAAGTCTAGATTAGTCATCGTACGAACAAAAGTTTGGAATTTTGAAAAAGGTAAGCTGTTCTAAAGCTTTAAAATGTAGGATTTTTTGACAAGCCGAAAAGTCACAATACACGCTTAACTACATTTTCCTTAACTGTTTATTAACTTATATAATAATTAATATTTCTAATAATGAATATAATTATAAATATTAACTGTAAATTGAATTAAGCAAAAAGTTACAAGATTTTAGGAAACCAACAATAAGCAAGTACCCGCCAAAACTCGACACTTCTTTTAAATTGCACTCATTTTTTTTAAGTTCACCTGTGAAATAAGCAGGCTGAATGCGGTGACAACACACTCGCGATACCATAGACAAAAAAAAACTCGTACTAATATGGCGCGATTTTCTTAAAAGAAAATAATTAAATTCATGTCAATCAGCGAAAACTATACATAACTGAATTCTTGAAAATTATTTTTGAAGTCCTCCTTTGTTGATAAGTTAAGTTACTTTGTGTTTTAGTTATGGAGTTGTGGAATGAAAACTATTACGAATGAATAAATGAATGTTAAACTAGTCGTATCGCCAGGGTTTGGCCATGGAAAAATCTTGATGGTGGAACCGGGTACCTCGGAATCACACGTGAGTAGTCGTTGATCTGTTTTATAGTCTTACGATAGATTACGGCAATAGTGCAAATGCGACTTGATAATGAAGTAAAGACAGTTTTCTATCAGGATTGCTCCCATCAAGTGTCTAATTGCAGCATGGGTAGGTACTGTTATATCTTCGGGTAAAGTCAGCATCATAAGTAGCGGCACATATCGTTTACAAGACAGAGTACCACTATCTGAATCTTAACCTAATATTATAAAAAGAGAGAGTGCGAATTTTGTGTTCTCACTTTAACACTGCACCTATTTTAAATATTTTTTTTGTAGAGACATAGGGCTATTTATTATCCCAGGGAAAGTTGATAATGCAGGGCAATAGCCAGTTTAAAATAACGTTGTTTTAAATATGTGGGAAAGACAAATTGTTCAATAAATGTCGCACACCCGTATAGCACAATTACCCGATTGCAATGTTTACACAAACCAGTGAGTAATGTTAGCAATGCCTGGGAAAGTACTTCGTACTCCGGAGATAGAGGCGTACCAGCCTTATACTATTCAGGACTATAAAAATGTAAAACGGTGTAGAGAAACGTAGCCACTTTGCACCTGCATTGGTTTTATGGCGATGATAACTCTGGTATTGACGTCGATTGCCGTTACGGTAGTCGTGGGTACAAATCCTGGAATGAGCTTGATCTTTTGGTGAAGAAAACCAGAGCACGGTGGTTGGGTATTTTGTAGTACCCGGCTGTCTGGCTACCACCCTCAGGTTAAAAATCTGTCGCCATGCACCTATTGGTGTAGTCCGATAGCTACGCTTGGGAGCCCTTTTAGATTTTGTGTACCAAACATAAGCGTATTCAGAGTAAAAAAAAGGCCTTCCCTAAAATATCTTACATGGATGTGTTCCGGCAGTTTAGACCTTCTTCTATGTAGTCTTTGTACGGCTATATAATTTCCAATCATAGTCAGATTGTAGTTAAATGCTGGACTATCAAATGGATAAAAAAAATTGCTCGTCTGTGTTGGACTCACGTATTTATCAGGGAATTCCGTATTTTAGTTGTTCAACATGCCAAACAGCCATTACATGACAGTAAGTATACTGTCAGATAGACAGTCCGTGAGATAGATAGGCAAAAAAGCAGACACCGAATACTCACCATATTGGCTACTTTTTAACTATTTTGCAACAAAAAAATAGCTTGTAAATGCACAAAGTTTTTATGAACTGCAACGTGTATTTGCTGCTAGTAGGTAGTATAGAGTTAAGTCAGATACTATCACAAACTATTGCTCTATTGGGTAGGAGCAGGGTGGTTTACTTAGGGCCGGGCCGGGGGCTTCACTTAGCAAATATAATTTGGCGCCCAATTCTCCTGTTAATAGATTTTTATTGGACCTATTCAAAACGCACCTCAGATAACGTATTTTTATTCTTTATTAGTTGTTTCCTTACATTTTTCCGGGATAATAATACACCTTAAGTATCATTGACATAATTATTTAGTTATTGCGTGAAAAAGACAAAAACCTGAGCATTTATAAAATTAGTAAAACTTCGTCACAGTTTTTAAATTTTCTGATTCACTTTGAGATGATATTCATTGCTTTTCCAATATTTTTGAGATGGCTTTATGTCTTTATTTTCTCTCAATATATCCTCATTTGTTTCTGTTGGTTTGTTCTCATTGATCACGATCCAAGGATGTTAATGGCGCCCAACGCGACAAAGCTCTTTTCGGCCCATAATTTCAACGTTTCAATATTAGCCCTCCCATTATCTTCGTAAGAAATGAATCGTATGTGTTTTCCGTATATAGATAAAAACAGCAGAAAAACTACATACTCTCTATGATGAGATTGTAAAAAAAACAAAAATGTATTCATTGTCAGAATGCAGCTAGTTGTAGTTAGGTACACGGTAAAACTATACAGGTATTCAACTACCACTTTGTTAATTAAGTAAATCCATAAAAATATGTATTTGACGAAGCCCAAAAAAAAACAAATATTACAATTTCATAGCTAGTCGAGGTGAGGACTGAACCTGTTGAATGTTTGCCAATCAATTTAATTCCATGAAGCCATATGTAACGTTTTATCCCCAGCTTTTTTAAAAGTATTCTTCTTTCTATTAACTTTATTCTACCTTGATATAACTTTGCAATAACCATTATAAACTAGTGAAAAATTAAATAACTTTAGTTATTTAATGTAAGACAAGACGAAAATAATTAATAGAATTTTAATTAATGAATTAATTACATACATTACCACCCCATACGATTGCCAATAGGGCAGCCAGATAATATCAGGACTGTCATATTTTATATTTGCGATTTCTATAATATCTCGTCCATTCCTTATAATCATAATATGTGTTATACAATAAATAAGGTTTCGGTGTCGGTTGTGCAGAATTTACTACGTGAGAAATAAACTGTAGCGCTGTATACAAACTTATTATAAAATGGTGTATAATAATTATATATGATTTACAGGGATATTTCAAGAGCTTTCGGACCTCAAAACTTCCACATAAATAGTCCATCTATTGGGGTCAAAATCTTTGACGGATTAACCAATTAAAACAGGGTGTTTCTCCATTAAACCAGGGTGTCATTTCACATCAATTAGTCGCCGCATCAACCTTGGTTTGTTTTCACTAAGAGAGCAGTTTGAGTTCGGCCGCGCGGCCAGCTCAATTTGGTTCGTCCTAAGTAAGCAACACGCCCCGCCTCGAGAATCGTCGAATTTAGGTCCCTTTACAACAATTAACGTCTAACTGTCGACTTGCCAATCATTTGACTTCGGTTAAAAGTTTGATAGAGAATTAAAGATGGAGAAAACTGCTGCAGACACAGCAGTTGTGAGCTCGAAGCAATTATCATGGATGTTGGAAGCGCGTATGCCTATATGTAAAGTTCTCGTGTAAATGCATTCACTGGAGATGGAAAGTTTAAATTGGCTTAAGCTTAAGCCATGTGTGAAGTCTGTCTTTAAGTAGTAGAAAGTCTATTCAAGATTTGAATTATAACGCTCGCTTTAGAGTGTATTATGTGCATTCTTGCCAGAAGTTTTGCATGAGTTTCAATTAATTCTATCAAAGTTTCAGTGGTAATTGGATGCCTAAATTCTTGAGGCGTATAAATACTTTGATCAGTGTAACTCGTGTAACTTGTATTCAAAAAGTTTCATTGAAGTTATCTTAATATCTTGGACATCAGAAATATATTGAACAAACATCATGAATTTAATGTGATCTATTTTCGGACAGATGGCAAGCGATAGTTGTGAAATACTTACTTGGGTGAGAGACGCTATAGTGACAGGTTTCGTTTTAGTTCATTTATTGATCTCATGTATTGTTATCTAGATAAGTACAATTAGTGGTATTGGTCAAAACCGTTTAAATTGGCAAATAAATCATGTCGTGGGTCTCCCCTCATAATATACGTCAGGACTTTATTTACGCTCCCTTATAAAAATCCCCGCTTGTCTGTTTTGGTCGGCTAACGGGGATCGGATTGAGCTATTTTCCCTCGGATCTCATTGTCCTAAATAAGCAGAGCCGACATAAAGACAACACACTGACACTACGCTCCCACGCCCGCTGAGAAGCTGAACCACAGGGTAAAAAGTGCAGCCCCCTGTCTCTCTTTTCATGTCGAGATTTATCGGAGAGTTTTATTACCCTTTGGGAGAATAAGCGTGTGAAAGTGTATGTCTATCGCAGGACCGAAATGCGTTGAAAAGCTCCTTTTTGTGGATGTGGAAAATGGAGAACAAGGTGATGAGCTATTGGTAAAGGTCTATAGATAACTAGAGTTCATCAAAGGTCCATTTACAGGTTTTCTAGTATTATGTAATTAGTTGATATGCATCATCAGAAAAGCACTGATTTTTCATGATAGTGAAATTTTATTTTAAATATCTCATTTAATGAAGCTGTTAATATGCTATACTTAACTTTGCGCGCGTCCTTCATGTATGGAAATGATAAGAAAACAGCCTTGCCGTGTTTATGGAAGGGTTTATTTTTCATATAAATTAATAAAAATGTATGGGTACCCAGTAAAAGGGGCAACTCGAATCCCGGGACATTCTTTACACACGGCCATCTGATCCCAAACTAAGCAGAGCTTGTACTATGGAAACCAGATAACTGATATACTACATATACAACTTTTTTTTTTCTAAATACATACTTATATAGATATTTACACCCAGACACAGAACAAACAGACATGTTCATGCACACAAATGTTTGTCCTGGGTGGGAATCGAACCCGCGACCTTCGGTTTGGCAGTCAGAGCGTTAACCACCAAGCCAAGTGGCCTGGAATGAAGTAGTATGATATTATATCTGGTACTTCCTACCTAAATCACAGGACACAGTGATGCGGATGTATACAATTGCAGTTGCCGATATCTATAAGACTCTTTTTGGAAACAATGAATGTCATGGAAAAAATATATTTATTGCTATTGCGATAAGGTTTTTTAATTTTTTTTTTATATCATATTAACCGACAATCACGAAGACGTTCCACCTGATACTAATCGGCCACTGTCACATATGGCATTTAATGTATTATGATGCTGATGAAACTTATCGTAATGCCATAAGGTTCATTTTACAACTTTAGTAGTAAAGATTTTCAATTTATTTTTAAAACAGTTTTATAGACTGTCAATAAAACAGTATGTTTCAAGTGTGTCTTACAAATAGTAGAGCTCTTAGTGCAGGGTTCGTCTGGTGAAGTACTACTACCTTACCTTTTTCCACCGCGAAGCAGCAATGGACTTGTATTACTGCGTTTCGGTTAGATAGGTAAGGGTCCGGTGACATTACAGGCTCGAGAGACTTAACAATTTCCCTTCTCAAGCTCTACAACGCATTGGCATTGCCCCCCCAACACTTATAGGCTACGGAGACTTTACCTTCAGGTGGACCGTCTGTCTGTTAGTCAGCCGACATGTTCTAGAAAAATAAACTTTCTGTATCTTATTTCATACCTACATCGATGTTCATATTCCAAAATAATAAAATAATACTAGTCGTTAGGTTGTGTGAGTCGAAGTGACACGCCGAGACAATAGATGGCGCTTTGCGATCGTAACTCGGGCGTGTCGGTGCAAATCATCGTAAAATCTCGACTATGTAGGGTTGTCGAGAAACACAATATTTGTACAACTGTCAAATTCAAATTTGATCCCAAAATGAAGTAAGATTTTTTCAAAATGAAGAAGGAATTTATTTTATAAAACCTTGTCTGGTGTCACTTCTGTGGAGTATGATTTGGGCAATCATCATAAGCTATTTTTTGGCTTCTGAATGTTATGTTAAATTTTAGCAAAAGATCTGCTATTACCCACAAGGTTTTTAGTGATTGAAAACGTGTTCAATAAATCAGCTAGGCCCGTGATTATAAGGATTATTTTCCTTTTTTTTTACTATTTATGATTTAACCGAAGGTGGTATGGACGCAAAACCTGTAAGGGAACTGCCTGTCAAGTGCCGGAATACACAAGTTATGCGGTAAACCAAAGGTACCAATTCAAAGCCGATTTCGCAACCAGTATCGATTTTTTTAGGATATTGTTTACCAGGGCGGATCGTCACGGTTTTCTAGTTACGTCCTAGCCACGGAACTTTTTACTCGCAGTGAATATCACACATATCTGAACAGGCCTTATGGTATGCCAACATTTAGTTTACAGTGATCAACGTCTAGTAAAATCGTCATAACTATAATAAAATTATTTACAACATCTTGTCTCATCGAATTCCTTTTTCAACACAATTGCGATCTACGATTTTTTTGCAACAGATTTTTTTTTTAAATGAATGCTTGAAGTTTGTCGATTGTACATTACCAACAATGCGATAGGGGGTGGCATATAAACTAAAAGAGTTTGTTTACGTATACCCTCGGTAGCCCTACAGCCAGCGCCTGCCGCGAACAGTTTTATAGTTCGCCGAACGATAAACACGGTTGTCTGTATGAGTGGTGTTTTCAACTAGAGACCGTTCGGTAATCGAATAGTGCACTATATTTTTTACGTTCTGCGGTCTGTAAATGAAATAGCATGAAATATAGATGGCTGCGAACGAGTGCGTACTTGGAACTAGGCGGCTCGATTTGATAAACGAATACACATTTGCATGTAAAAGTTGCCGTTGTTAATAAATTCTTGTTTTGAATTTGGAACGGTGGAAGAGCTAACGTTTTGACTGATATTTTTAGCTTCCACGCGGAGTTTCAGCTAAATCTATTTATTATGTATCACTAGGAATATTTTGTATGACAAATGGCTGCTGGATTATAAAATAAAAATAATATTAGATTACACACAACCCATTTGCTTCTAACATGATCAAAGACGTTCACTTTTACGTATAAAATGTTACTATATTTTTCGTACAAAATTTCATCGCAAAAGTGAATTTTATTAGCGAAAAATTTGATTGACATTTTCCATAAACAAAAATAATATTGTTGTATCTAAAAGCATTGGTCTTTATATTGCCAGAACGCCTACATATGTGACTCATAAAAATACTCGTAAAGGTGTGTTTTTTATATGCTCTAGTGTTAGGTATAGACTATAACATAATACTACCGAATGCATCGCGGCTGCCGGTGACGCGGTAGTCGTAAAGTGCGGAATTCGATGCGATATGGCGGCGATAAAAATAATGTATCGCACGTGCTCGTGTGTGCTCACGCTTACGGACATTTACGAGTCATGTATTACAGTTTGAACTCCGCTCTTAATTTTATAATCCTAAGAAGAAAGCTCTACTCAGTCAAAGCAACCTTCCGAACCGGGGCGGCGCCTACAGTCTCACCATTCATAAGTGCATGCGGTTGCGTATTTGAATAAATAAAAGTATTTTAATTATGATTTGGTACTCAATTTTGTAATCTGTTTGATACCTTTACAATAAATAAATAAATTTATTTCATTTCATTCCATTTTATTCCAAGAAAACAAATGAACATTGATTTCTATTAGCAGTAAAGTTCCTTCAGACACATTAAGCAATTCGTCTGTAACTCCAAATTTTGACTTGGCAAAATTCCTGTTAAAACAAAACATGCATTTGTAGAATCTACCGCCATCCCCCGTGGTGAATATGGTTTAGAATTCTAACTTTGTTGAGCAACTGGCAACAGACTCCAAAAGTTAAAGCAACTTTCTTATACACACGGAACCACGCAGTTGGAATTTTCACGCACCGCAAGATGTACCTTCTGTATGTGTAGTGTTTTGAAAATTGATTTCATTAATTTATTTGTCATATTTTTTTTGGTTACGTAGTGAAATTGCAAAAGTCACTTATTATATCAGCCTGACCATCTCTGTTGGTCTGACAGTAGGTATGCTATAGCTATGTATGGTACGGAATCTTTAACTTGGCGCTGTATTAGAGTGTAGGAGGTATTTTTATGACACGATGTCTTAATATACGAAAAAAACAATAAAATTAAAAATCTCATGATTCATTTGTGTGGTGTGTCTTGTAAGAGTGAACGTATCAAGCATTGTCATGATAAAAATATTCCTTGAATATATGTACAGGTAAATTTTATTAAAATCTACATATAATAATTAACATTTAAAATACAATCGAACTTTAGGAACTCCAAATCAAATAGCTATATAAAAATCTAAATATTCTCCTCGATAGTGTATTTTATCCATGCAAACAAATTGTTTATAATGTTTCGCCCGCGAAAGTTTAGTGTCGACCGCAAAACACGTTCCCGCCAGTGAATTTATTAGCTCCATAAACTGATTCCAGTTCATTATCGCAAAAGTTAGATACAACAATAAATAAGCAAAGCAAACGAACCTAAATCCACGCGGCTCCTGTTAATCATTTCATTTTATAGTTTACTATCTATCTGGGAATTTATTGTGAATGAACTTTGGCCGAGTTCGATACGTATTCGAGTTAATGTACTTCGTAAATTATGTTTATCTTTTACTAATTAACTTTTTTCTCGTTTCATTACTTTAACTGACTTTTAAATAGGTTGTTAAATCTGTAGATGAGTCGTTTAATTGCGTATGGTTTATAGTGTATGAGTAGTTTTTAAATTCAGGAGATTCCATACAGGAAACGCTTTTTCAATGTTTTTAATTGGAATGATAAAAAATGTAAGAGGCAGACTGGAATGTGAGTATAGAGATGACCAAGATGTAAAACAACGAATAATAATAAGCCGGGCTCACGGTTAGGATCCCAAAATTAACTTCATTAATGATTTAAACAAAACACTTTTTTTATGAAGCATGTACCTACATAATAAATTGTGTGTTGATACAGAATCCTTAGTGCGTGAGTCCGCCTCGCGCATAGCCCTTTTCAATCATCGAACTTATTAAAAACTTAAGCCCTTCGTCATCGGAAAAACTGCTTGTTAACGGATTGTGTGAATATTCATAGGCGGGTTCAATTCTCCGGACTCGGGAGCGAAGACCGGCGGCGGCCACCTCCATCATCCGCGTGAAATATGAATAAACTATGAATAATGCATTGCGATTTACGAACGAGTCAATTGTGACTCTTTAGTAAGCAGTTTTATTAGACCTAGAATCATTTAATATACCTAGAAATAGGCATACGTCACGATGTTTTACTATCGGATTTATTTACCACGTTTTTGATTTGATGTTTGATTGGTGTAACTTAAAATATCTTCTCTTTGTGAACCTTTATGATCTTAGATCTTTGTCTCCGCAGAAGCAGGCCCAAGTATCAGTAGTAATACCCATATTCCTTCGAAGATATTTCTAAACCCCTTCGTGACATGTGCTGAGTATTGTCACCGTCTCTCAAACACTTTACCAATCTTGGGCTACTGGTAATCATTTCTAAACAAAGTAACGTTAGTATTACCTAGCGAGCCCGGATCCAGCTTAGGAGCTTCAGATCTCTGGTGAGCTTTATACCACTCGATCACCAAGGATATTATGTAGTTAAGTCTACCAAACATACGTTGTAAAGGCTAACTTTGGCCAGAATCAATCTTGATGTTATCTAGATCTCTATCATGATCTCTTTTATCTCTAAGTACTAAAACTCATTATTTATGTCTGCTTATTTGGCACTTATAGCTTTTATACTACCCAACATATGTTGATATGATGTCACCATCATTAAGAAACAATCTTCCGAAAGGCTTATATGTATTATCTCACTTAGACGAAGCTGGGGTGGGTTAATAAAATAACACCCATATGCCTTCAAAATGTCTCGTCGTTTGTTCAATCATGGCGCGGCTGTCACCTTGTTACTCTGGTTATCCGCAACAAGTCGTTATTTGAAATGAAGTTAGCAGCGATAGAATTGGCAGAAGTCACAGGGTCGAGCGCACTCGCTCGGTGTGAACCATGCATAATTCATGTTTGTACGTACAGTACATGCCCTTCTGACATGAGGACAATTGTAGTACTTCCAGCATTAATATTATGAGGAATCACTTATTTGTTACGGTTGGTAAGAGTAACTAGATCAAATCGTCAGTTTGCTAAAATTTTTTGTAACTTCCTTAAATAATCGTAAATAGTTTTAAAATAACTAATTGTCTCAGGCGTGACCTTGCGGAAATCCATTGTACGATTATACAAAAACAGATGTCTAGTAACTTATTTCGCTGGATCTCCTTCTCTGTCAAGTCCCAAACAAGGAAACTCAACCGAAAATCGACACGTGTTTCGCTTTTACACGAAGCATCTAAATCTGCTGTAGGCCCTCGCTGGTGTAGAGGACTCGAGGGGTTAACAAGTAGCCCCCGAAGAGCTCCACTGTCCTCTTCTTGGCTCCATCATCACAAAACGTAATGTACATGATTATTCAAAACTGTAGCTACAGAAGAGTTCCACTATCCATCTCGATGGTATCAAATGATTGTCATCCGTATTCCATATAATTGGAAAGTTTCGTATGGATACAACAATTAGAAGTAGGTTAAAATCGACATCCAAGATTAACATACCTACTTATTTGCAAAGTAAGCTATTAAATGATTGCCTCGAAATAGTATAAAACAATGTCACTATTTTTGTTTGTCGGTTAATCCGCTTAATAATTCTAAACTACGCAATAGACTTGGATGCAGTTCACTATCTTATTGGAACTTTCTTCCGGATGGTTTGTGTGTGTATATTTATATTATCACAGTCAGGAGAACTTAGACCGGGTCTAACATCAATATCCTCTCATTTATCTGTAAGGCTAGAGAGCCGGTGGCCTTCTAGCTGTTGTGTAGGTCTGCAACGCATTGGTAATTTGCCTGGCTTTGCTGATGGTTAGGGAACGGAGACCACTTACCATCAAGTGGCATTCTGATACAAAAGATTTTGTTCAGATATCTCGTTTGTAGTACCGGTAGTAGTAAGTTTAAATTTGACCTTCATAAGTGCCTTCCGCGGGCCTAAACTGAATAAATGGTTTTGAATTCAAATTTTTTTAAATTTTGTAATTAAGAGCTTTAAGAAGCTTTAAGAGCCGTTTACCCCCAACGCAAAAACACCCCCGACCATCCGTGTTTTCATTGCTCTCAAACAACATCAATCAGATTTTTTCAATTGAAAACTTGCACCGTAATAGTTTTGTACATAAATATTAAGACTGATAGTTCCAAAGAACTTGAAATTAGAGATTGGTGAAATTGGGCGGCGATAACTTATAATTTGTTATCTATATTACCTATTCAAATAAACCAATAATTCAACAGCGATAACAATTAATTCGTAAGATGTTATAACTTGTGAAGAGTTCTTAACATAACTTAATCTCTCTTAATATAACTTAAGGGGGATAACAGCGAACAATTGGCCGAAGCTTGTTTGTTTGTGTATTACACGTTGTCAAGAGAGGTCGCTATGGGATCGGATGTTCCACAAACAAAGTTTTATTTGTCCAAGTATTGTACATGTTAACTGGGGAATTAAGTTTTGTACGTATTCGAAGAGTAAACAATACCATATCGAGTGGATAGAATTGATTATAGGACAAACTTAACTTATAAAGCGGGATTATTGGTGTGTTCGTTCACACATTGCACGGGTTTGGGATTTGACCAGTAGTGTTTGTAAATAAGAGCGATATTTAGGTACTTATTCAATATAAGAAATAATTATGAACTGACACTTGTGACATTAAAAAGTGCAAAGTTTGTTCTTAGGACTAAGTTCACGCGTTAACCTATAAATTAATTTAAAATTTGCCTTCACAAAAAGGGCATAATAATCAGCATAAGGTTTTCTGAACCGACGTTACCGAGATAATGCAAACGTGCCTGCTAACGCTTATTTGAATAAATCTTTATTGTATATATATACAACTAGCTTTCCGCCCGCGGCTCCGCCCACGTGATTTACATTTTATATCGTGCCCAGCAGTGGGATAAAAAGTAGCCTATAGCCTTTGTCAATAAATGGGCTATCTAACAGCCCAATAATTTTTCAAAGCGGACCTGTAGGTCCTCAGATTACCGCGTTCAACCAAATAATACCTATAGATTTGGTCTCACGTTTTTCTATTTATGCGATTTTTGGTTCATATATGAATGGTTAGCTGACGAAGTGGCACTCTTTGACAACCTAACTCTCCTAAACTAACCTCAACTAAACTCCTAACTATATAGCTGAACTATATTAAAACAGTTATGCTAATAGATAGAATGAAGGATATAAATTATTTATATATTTAAAAAAATATGTTTGTATTTTTGTACCAGGGCCTTATAATATTTATCCGATAGTGGTAAAACTCCAGTGAGCGCGCTTGAAAAGGTACTAATAACAAAAAAAAATGGAATATCGCATAACAACGCATGCCAGGAATAGCTAGTATGATATAAAAAGAACGTGTTAAATTACTTTAAACGTCACTGGCGATCAATATTTTTTGTTAATATAGATACAAACTGCTCTGATATATTCTTAACGCCGTATTGTATTATAAAACAAATGTACAAGAACATTTCTGCTGGCACAGATGCACCAATTTACAGCTCACTCGCGCCCAGTCCGATACTTATTGACTTTTACCCGGGATATATGATTTTTGTCTTGTTCCGACGTGTTACTGTGGAATTATTGCTCTTGTAATAACTGTGTTACTGATATTGATGTAGTACTAACTCTGTCTCGCAATGTGTTTATGGTTGTAGAGGTAAAGGCGCGTGTGTGCAAAAGCTTCAATATGTTTTTGTTAAAAACTCATGTCCTTTTTGATTTTGTGTTGTCGTATCTATTATAAATTATCTATTTGGACATGATCATTGTAATAATTAAGTACCTGTATGTATATAGATTATACAAAAACAAATATCTAGTAACTAACATCTCGGACGCGGTCTCATCGCGGTCGGCGAGGTAGCACGTCTGTGGTGCTCGTGCGACGACTCAGTGACGACGGGTCTAATACGACCTGAAGATGCTTCGTGTAGAAGCGAAACACGTGTCGATTTCCTGGTGAGTTTACTTATTTGGGACTCGACAGAGAAGGAGATCCAGCGGAATTAGTTACTAGATATTTGTTTTTGTATAATCTTACAATGGATTTCCGCAAGGTCACGCCTGAGTCAATTAGTTATCTGTTTATACTTATATATTGTAGTTTATATTCATCTTTCTTACTTGCATACATCTGCAATTATTTGAAGATGTGTAGTGACATTCCGTGATGGAAAACATCACAAAGAAACCATAGCACGGTGATAGGGAAGTGTTAGAGTACTTTGAAGTATGCACTTGTTTGGCTGGGTACCACCATCAAGATAAAAATCTGTCGTCGAGCATCTGATGGTGTGTTTCTCTTAGAGTCCTTTCCTTTCTAGACTTAGTGTGTTTACCACCTTAACCCACATCATCATTTACCATGGAGAGACTGTGGTCAATCACAAACCTAAAAAAAGTAACAAAAAGAAAAATATTGTTTAAGATTCGTGTATTTTTAAACGTCTTATGTTTAAGTTAGTCTTTGAGAATTTATTTAGAATGTAATACTGTATTTTACCTAATTATAAAAGGATTAGGTACCAATAATAACTTTTTTGTGTCTCCGCACAAACTTATTACAACACCGCGTGGCGCGAGACTGAGATCAACTTATTAATGAACTGTTATGCTATTCACAAAGTAAAACTCGACTGAGTTATCACTTCGCGATATTCACGAGTGAAACAGACAATAGTCGCTTTTGTGAATTCAACCTCGAGTTTGAGTTCAGAACAGAATAGCTACTGAGAAAGAATCACGCGTCTCTATCTAACATATTGGTGACGTAATTTGGTTTTTAAATTGCAAGATTATTTTTATGCAATAATTATTTTGTAAATTAATAAAAAGCTTCACTACAAATAATGTCATTTGAATGGCACTTTGATCGACCCACAGAACTTAATAGAACTCGTCGAAGAACTTCATAGTCTGTTCACATTCCCAGACAAGATTAGATCTAGAAGGCATTTTAATTAATTGTTCGAAACTTTATATTTTATTGTAATTCAACCAGTATTTACCTTTAATCTAAAAAAAGACTAGACCTAAAAGTTAAGTTATTAAACTCACCAATTTAGTTCTGAAAAATAACGGTATCTTATTGACTTACTATGACTAAAATTTAAGGCTACATTATGAAACAATTACTTCTACTATAATATTATAATTATGAAAATTTATGAGGATGGGTGGATGGATGGATCTTAGTAACTCTATCACTAAAAACTACCAAACGGATTTGGATAGAACTTGGTACATAGTTAATAACCTGGATTATCCCGAGAAAATGTAACATTCCTTGGGAACGCGAGCTTAGCCACAGAAATCCTATATATAAAATTTTGAAAATTAATGACGTATATAGGACGTATTTCAATGATTTAAAATACACATCACAGTGATTAATGAAACGATTCTTTACCAACTATAGAAATTCTCTAACAATCCTTTGTCGCTTCAATTCTATTTCTTTTATAGAAGCTCAGACTAACTCATCTATAGAGCTATATGTCGCACAATACCATTAGAAGCTCTGAAAGGCAACTATTCAATGTCGATTCGATTTATTTTAATTCAATACGTACTTGTACTTTTTACATTTTTCTCGTCGTCCCATTTGGCTCATTGTGTAGTGTACTTGACTGCGACAAGGTTCCGTCCGTGCTACATCTGCCCGACTAGATGGAACTCTGCCGCAGTGGAGTCCCTGAGGAAATGCACTTACTACATGAAGGCTGTCTGTGGATTTAATGAAATATTCCGCTTTAAAAATGTTATGTTTGTACATTATCTTGTTAGTTTAAGTTAGTGTTATTACTTGCTACTTACTTGTAAATAAGAAATGGCTTAAACTCACAGTTTATTGTGTTGAATTTAATATGGAAAAAACAAACGTTTGAACTTTAAAAACCTAAATGTATGAACTTAAAAAATGTAAAAGAAAGTTTTGTTAAAGGTTTTGACTTCAAAGTAGAAAATTAAAATCAATAAATAATATTTAATTTAATATGAACTGAAGGCGTAATTTCGACAGCGGACCGGAAACAGGTCTCCGACGGGCGCCTCCCGGAACGACACCAAATGTTCCGGAAAGATAAAAAGTAAAAAGAATGAAAGTCAGTGGCACCTAAATCATTCTGTATCAAGGCGTCGCGGCCGCGGCGGCGCGCCCCACTACACTTGCTCCCTGGCTTCAATTTAACGCTGGGAAATTTTAAAATATTCTTAGATTCTACGTGAACAAAGCACATGAGCAATACATTAGCTATCTCTCTGGTATAGCTTATATTATAAACTTACTAGCTGACCCGGCAAACGTTGTTTTGCCGCATTTACTTTATTATAAACTATACGTAAAAATTTATCGAACTGCAATTATTATATTCGATTGCCATCTAGTTGAAGTATGTCAATGATAAATCATAATAAAATAAAAAATGTTGTCAAGAAAAAATAAATATATTTAGGGGTGGGTTCACCCTTTCATTTAAGGGTATGAAAAGTCCCGTGGCAAATTAATTTACCCTAGCATCTTCGTCCTTGCCGTCTGTCGATTAGTCCATCAGTCCATCAGTCTGTCAGTCCGGCAGTCCGGCAGTCCATCAGTCCATCAGTCCGTCAGTCCGTTCATTGGTAAAAAGAAACTTATTGAAAATAGTATGAAGTGTTATAGTTAGTATAAGTCTTGACAATAATAAATAGCAAAAAGTGTCGTTACAACTTTGGTCTTAATTTTTTTCCGTCTAGCCCCCTTTCGCAACGCGCGATAAGGAACTTCGTTCCAAAAAAATGGCCGAAAACTGTATAGTAAGTAAGACAGGAGACCGGCATCGTTCCCATCCCTACTCCGTGATGTTTGCTGGATGAGAGGTGACAATGGTCAACTATCAATCGATCAGTTATCGACTAGCGAAGGCGGAAAATCAAATTGAATTGAGAAAAAAATTATAATTATAGGTAATTATTAAAAATAAAAAAAAGTTAAAATCGCAATGGTAAAATAGGGGTTGATCGTAGAGAGGTGGAAAATTAAGTGTAATATATATTTTTTTATTTTAAGTCATGAAATGCTGTATCATAAAAAAATAAAAAAAATCAAATTTATCTTAAAATAAAAAAAATGATGTGGACTATCCTTTACATTTAGGGGGATAAAAAATTTACGTTGGCCTATTCTCAGACCCACACAAAATTTCATGAGAATCGGTCAAGCCGTTTCGGAGGAGACGGTATCTAACACTGTGACACGAGAAATTTATATATTAGGTTTCCACTTACCATCAGTGCCTTTACCATGAGTTTTTAACGTACGTACTCGCTAGCGACGGCGTAAAACATTTCTATGGCAACTGTGTACAGCGCCACCTAAAGAACTAAAATCAGTCGTATGAGTCGATCGGGTTCTATGGTCGTTTACTCGCCAGTGACTAAAGTAAGTTTCGATAGCAACTCATGGTAGAGGTACAAGTGGATTATTTGCTGCTCTTTGCTACTAAGTTCCCTGCAATGTGGTCGTGAATGGTAGAGCTGTCGGCAACGGTGACCACTTACCATAAGATGGACTGTTTTCCTTTATATCAGTCCTAAGATTACCTCGTCGTAGGTGAGTATCTGTTGGAGCGATCTATTCTGGTTTAGATGAATGGTTTTAGTGTCAAAAGACCGTCAGAACTCAGAATGATGTTTGATAGAAAAGCAAATCAGTTTATTTTCAGTTTTACTGAAGTTTATTCTCAGTTTGTTACATTGAATATATTTTTGACGGATCAGTTGAGGTGTTGGATAGATACTGACTATCACGCCGCAAGTCATGGGTTCCATTACGGTTCAGGTCAAATATAAATGTGAGATGGATGTATTTAAAAATGTAGTTTATGTTATCTGTTTGCAACAGTACAAGCTTTGTTTAATTTATTTCATAGAAACATTACGAAAACTCACCTTATTATTAGTATTATAAGGTTTAAATTTATGAAAAAGTTATTAGGTAGCATTACGCTGAATTAATTTAACCGCGTTTATGAATTCAAGTAATAGAGTTTATTCGAATAAGAACTATATTTACATAATATATAAACCTTTCGAGAATACAATCTCTAAATAGAAATAAAACTGTCATAAAAACTTGAATCTATGAAATTGTTTAAAAGAACTTAGCGCACAAACAAACAGACATACATAGTGACATTTGTTTTACTATTTAGAGTTAATGGTGCGAAGCGGGTTAAAATCATTGGGTACTTTTCACGTTCATTTCATATTTCAGAGAAAATTATTCGTATAAAATGATACTAAGCCACGGGCTCTATTTATATGCTAATAAACATTTAAACTCATAATCCATTATATTATCATACATGGCGATAACGTATCCTTTTTTGTGTCTGCCGACCGCACCATTAGATGTCGCAGAAAAAACGCAAAAAAATAAAGCACCCACCACTATTAAAAGCGCTCGCGTTGCTTTGCTAATTGCCGTTTTTTATCCCGTTCTCGAAATAATACTTTCTGCCCAAAAACTCTGCTTTTTGCCGAAATAGCTCTCGACCTTTGTGCTTGGGGATTTATTATCTTCATACACGCTCATACCTAGCTCGTAATAAGTAAAAACTAACAATAGAATCGTTAAAATATGAGTGTGCGCTAAAAACAATGAATGTCGTGGCCCCGGGCGGGCGGGACGCCAGAGGCGGGGGTGGGGGAGGACAACGCCTCTTAGTTGTGTTAGCTGAAAATAATACTGTAGTAAACATTATTTTCATCGTTGTATCTCCTACACAAAACCCACAAATGTAAGCCAAGATCGGAGCCATATGCCGACGCAACAAACCACCATTGTATTATGATAATACCACATATTTATTTTTCTGCTTCTCTATTTTATCTGTTTTAGAAGAATACTTATCAACAAAATGTGAAAGAGCTCGCAAAACAAACTGAAACACGTTGATAATAAAAATAAGTGAACGAACTAAAAGAGTAAAGAGTGGAGCGGGATACCATTGTTACCCGACGGGAAATAATGTGATTCTCATTACATTCACAATCATTAGTACTTAATGTCTTATTTGAGAGAGAATTGCTAGAAAAAGAAACTTAGAAATGCTTTTTAAATTTTAAGCTTCGAATGTAAAGTAGAATATAGAAGAATTTTCGTTTTCAAAAACAGCAGACATTTTTGAACAACTGGCTATTAGGTATTTATCATTCTTATTATTTCATGCTCTTTGCATTTATATTAGGCAAATAAAGTACTAATCAATTCCAACTATTATTTCGCTTATTGGTGCATTAAGTTAAAATATTAACGATGCATGATATTGCAAGTTTAGAACATTACATGCACTCGTGTCGAACAGACTATGTGCTTTGCTGAATTCAAATGTGTTCTGAAAATAGATAAAGAATGAACGTTGAATGAACCTTTAAACATTTCTTAGATAGACTACTAAGTAATTTATGTAGAGTATTTCTTTATATAATACATATTTTTCCATTATCACGCGTAGAAAATATTCTAGTTTACTGATATAAAAATGGAGTTATTAAACCGCCAAGTTTTTCTTCAGTTCTTAATAAAACCCAAAAGTTGCAGTATAAGTTATCTAAACAGTGTGTGCTGCAAAATTGAATTCTTTCCCACTTCGATAAAGGGGTTTATGACGTCACGTGCGCCCGTTTATTCCTTTATGACCCGCTGAATGACGTCGCGGGACGTTTTGACGTCTTACGATAGTTTTTGAATAGAATATATTAGCTACCTGTGCGAAGAATCCGCAACATTGTATTTTTAGAAGAACTGTTAGATTGATTCGCTGTCAATGTAAGAGAGAGTCAACCAAACAATTTCCAAAGAGGGTTAGCTAAATCCTTTGCAATATGTAATGCACTGAATACACATACTGCGCCGACCTCAAACGATTGGAAACATAGTAGCTAGATGATGATATCACAAATGCTGTCTTAAGCCATAGATAAATATAATAAACTTGTAAATTATGGTACAAATCTCAATGATACAGCCGTGCGATAACACAAGCAAGAGATACCCCAAGGTAGGAGCTCAATAAAATTTATCGCGAGTTTTATTGCACCATAACTGTGCTTAAATGTGCTTTAACGAGTTCTCTGTATCGTCTAATGAGAGATAAGCCCCGGTACCAGACCCGATAACAACCCCACGCCGTTTCAGAGACCTGGGCGCTGCCGGAATCACAATTTGATTTTTGAATCGATGCCGTGTCATGATTTGACGTGAATGTGAAACGCATTGTTTTATAGCGTTTGGTCTCGCGGTTTTGTACATTTAAACTCAACTCCTTATGCCGCATATTTATGACAGATGGGGCTTTGTTAACTTATACTTTGTTAGTGACATACGTTGAGAGCTACGAATTTATTGATTTATAATTAAGATTTTGGTGCCTTCTGTGTTTTGTCATTAAAATTTGTGTATTAATTAAGTGAACTCCGCGCTAAAAAAAAAACATCTTTCTTTATTAGATAATCTAATCTATTTACTATTTATGTGGCTTTGGTTGAGGCTCTGCATTGCTCTGTTAGTAGTCGGTCGAGAACTTATTTTTTTATTTACTAGGTGACAGGTGAGGTTAGACTTCGAAGTAGTAGAGCACTTAGTACAGAGTTCATCTGGGTAGTACCACCACTATACCCATTTCCGCCGTGAAGTAGTAGTGCACTTGTATTACTGTGTTCCGGTTAAAAAGGCAACGGGGCTGGTAAAATGACAGGCACATGAGACTTAACAACTTCAAGTGTCAGGCTCGATAACGCATTGGCGATGCCCCTAGTGTCGCAAATATCCATAGGCGGCGGTCACCACTTACCATCAGGTGGACCGTCTGCTTGTTTTGCGGCCGAGGCGGTATAAAAAAAAACATTGAAAATTATATAAATTAAATAATTTATCAAGCTTCGCTTTGGGTCTGATGGCTGTGTGTGAAGAATATTACAAGATATTTTTATTGATTTTAAAGTCACTTCGAAATCTCTTCTGAATTGAAATATTAAAAACCAAAATGTAAGTACCTACTTACTATTTATAACTATTGTTTTATGGAAATAGTAGGTACATATGTCAATGTAATAGTCTTGTTAATATACTGCGCGCAGCCATGAAACGCGTTTTTGTAGAAAGGTGTATTTCTATTCAATATATGCAGTCATACAGTCGAATTTGCTATGAAAACTAATAGGGACGTGAAAACTTGATATTTTTAAATCATACATAGAAATATTATTTTTGTGCTGCCTAGAATAGCTTATATTATATTTTAAATGAAGCCATAAGATACATCCAACATTTTTAATAAAGGAGTAAAGATTATTTAATTTTAATAACCCTTTTTATTAACTAATCAAAACATAACACTTAATCAATTCTGTTGCAAGTCAAGTAAGTCTGAATATTTTTTTTAACACAATTTTACATTAGTAATGCCAACATTTTTCATAAGTAAAAAGCAACCAAATGCGAATCGTACCCATTTGAAAATTTCATGTATAGCCCAGTAACAGACAAATGAACGAATGCGGACCCTTAGTAAGAGAGGGTCCCGTTGGCACCCTTTAGGGACGGGACCCTAAAGAGTCTCACAGCAGATTGGAAAAAATTGCCGCAGACCTTAGATTTAATTCTATTACTTAGATTGTAACAACCCTAGAGTAATCCCGAGCTAAGCCACGGGGCGGATGCACGGATTCCTATTGGGGACCGTTCTAGCTCTCACCTGCTCGTTATAACTCTAGGCTCTATGGTTCAACTTGCTGTCGTCATTTTGAATGGTGCCGTATGTTTTTGACTGTACGGGCGATGCTAAACAAATTTTTACATCGCATAAAAAAAAGACAACTGAATATTCTCATCTTGTGTAAGGTTAGTATATACGAGATAAAACTTTTCTCGTTTAATAGCACTGGGAATAGAAACTACATAGATGAATATGATTTTTTTACGGATATCTCCTGAATAGTTCAGAAAAGTACATAAAACGTGTATTTTCATGAGTCCTTTTTCCTACTTATGAAAGTATTATAAATGTAAATGATGTCTATTTGTCTGTTTGCTACCTAATCACGAATGAATGGTTCAAGGGACTTTGATCTAAGCACATGATTTGATCAAAAATATCAAAATTCATAGCCACTTGTTCAGTTAATGCCCTGGAAGGTCAAAGCTACTGAAGTCACCACCAATACAGAAACCAGCCCTCAACTGAGAAGAACCAACAAAAAACATAGAAGTATGTTATTAATATATTTTTTTATCAAATTTTTCACATTTTGGCCTCTTGGTTAGAGCCCCGGAGGCCCTAGAATCGACTCCGGGCTCGAGAGACTGCGACAATGCTCACATACTCTCCTAGGGTCTTAAAATATCTTCGATGGAATGTGGGTCTTATTACTTAGACCGGGGCTTCTTCTTTGGGGATGATGGGGGGTAAATATGTCGTATTTCTTAGGTCACACACTAGTAAAAATACCTACATGATATTTATGGGCATATTCGATTAAAAGTGTATAAGGGTTGTATTTTTCATTAGATAGCTACATTATATATTTTTTGTTGTAAAACTTGTTACAAATCCTAATCCAAGTATTCACAGAGAGCAATTCCACTGAAATGAATATTTAAATCTAAAATTAGTACCTACCATGGGTGCGTTTCGTTCGGTTTAATTACATAAAGCATTTGCTATCCATTAATTAGAACGGGTATAATAGTAAAATTCAATTTGTGGGGATTTAAATCGCATATTATCTAAGGATATTATAATAATAATAGCTTTTCAATTCTAGTGTGAATGGGTTGCAGGTAACATAGCGTTGTAATTTATATCAATATTCTGTGGAAACTAATACGACTGCGAAGTTAAATGTTAAATGTTATGATTATATCAAAACGCTCTCGCGTATCGAATTATTAAAATCTTCGAAATTAAATTTGGAAAATTTGATCGTGAATAATTTTTGTGTGATAAAATGTAGACTATTTTTCATTTGAGGTACAAATTGACATTTGAGTGACCGAATCTCGCGTTCAATCTAGAATATCTTTAAAATACGACAGATTTTTTCCACATTGACTATTTCGTAATCTTTTTTGTCGAGTAATTATATTATAAAGTGAATAGTTTGAAATTCTTGATCGAAAATATTATGCGGCTAGGTTCCCCGGAGAATATGTTTTATTAGTTGGCCGCTTGTAGCAATTAATTTGCTTCAAGGTGTGTCCAATAAATTGTTTGAACATCTGTTTTTATAAATAGTATACCGTATTTTTGTTTCACTCACGATTGTTTGAAGAATGTTTGTAACAATTCAAAACGCAAAAAGAATTGCATCGGCCGGGAATCGAACCCGGGCCGCCCGCGTGGCAGGCGAGCATTCTACCACTGAACCACCGATGCTTATAACCTAGGTATGAAATTATGTAACAGTTTACGTGTCTTTTAATCGTGACGTATTTTATGATAAGCAATGATACCTATTTTTTTTCGCTAAACGTTCATTCGCTAGAATCACATTTAACGCTTGGTTATTGCTTAGTAATCAGTTTTCTGAGTAGAATTATGGGTCACAATATTAAAAGCAAATACTTTTTGAAACAACAATTATAGATTAACTTTGTGGCATTTAAGTATTAAAAAATGTTGTATAGTTTTGTTCTTAAAAATATCAATACGCTAGTCTATTTTTAGCTGATTTGTGGAATAACAAACGGAATGATACTGATTACGCATTACAGTCGGCTAGCTACCGCTCCGGGGTTTGGTTGCGTTCCCGAGGGATCCCATGTCGATAACCCTTTCCATTTATTATATTAGTAACACAAACTCTTGATTTTTTTTATTTCTTGAAGTTACAAGAGAAAAGTCTAACATTATTAATTTACTAAGTTCTCCCGAAAATACCCTTCTTCATCAGATATACCTAACCGTAATTCTAACAAAGCCCTTCCCCATAAGTCGGATTCTTTCTCTTCATATTGTTTCTTTCCGATCACCGATAAATGCCGAGGGACCGATTTATGGCGCTTGTGAAAAACAACTCTACCCTAACGTGCCCATAGCGTACTTTAACTTACAAAGCTGCTTTAGTTTGAGATTTTTTGCATGTTTGTAGATATTAAAACCAGAAATGGACTTCCAGAAATATTTTCAATCGTATGCTGATTCAGTGAAGGTATAAAATGGAATGGCATCACCAATTTATAGCTCATAGGACGTCGGACGTCGGTCGAATGTAAATGAAAAGCGGTTCGCAGTTTATTGACTTGAAAGATGTAATAGTTTTGTAACAGGAATTCAGTGAACTGTCCAGACTGTGCCGTTGCTCGCCTGTTAGAGTTGAATCGGCTTTGTGTACGGCTGTAAGGAATTTCTTTCCAACTCCGAGGATTCTCGTAAAGACATAGTTTTATTAACTTGATGTAGGAAGTCTAAGTACCATTACAGTACATGCATTTCTCAGAAATTCCTTAGCGAGTGAGTATCTACATAAAAACCAGCCTAATGCGAGTTGCCTTCGCACACGGTGGGTTCTTAACAGTTCAAAGTTTTGTGCTTATATGCGAAGTCTCTAGTTTTTTTAATCTGATTTTGTATAAAATAATGCTTTGATTTTTACAAAACATAGCTCACCGATTAAACCAATCGAATTAAAATCTGTTCATCTTTTGGGATCCACAATTCACAGACAAACAGAGGTTTTAAACTTGTATCATCCCCAGTTTCCACGTAACTTGACATTCTTTCGTTTTCTGTGGAGGTGCGACTGACTATTATTGTAAATTCGGCAAGAAACAGACAGGTAAGGCACACACGATGCAGTGTCCGTGTCCCGCGTAGTGTCGGAACGTGTCGCGTGAAATTATTAATGTTGCCTGCAAACATAGCTTGCTATTCTGCCAGCCAAACAGATCCAATACACATTTAGCTAAATATACAACTACGCGGGGCATTTCGCATGCCTCCTACTCATTGTATGTACGAGTTCTAATCTATACTAATATTAAAAGAGAATTAGTGGGTTTTGTTTGTGTATGGAGGGAATAGCGGCTCCTATTTAAAAAAATCTTTCGGCATTTGAATGGAATCCTCACCATCGTGGGTGAAACCGTAGATCCAGGTTGGAACTTAATTGGTCCTAGTTCGCACGCATGTACTTCGTATCCTTGACATATTTCCTGACATCTGGTCGAGAATCTTCTTACGCTGTCCACATTAGTAGTTATGGTATGCACTCTACTATTAAAGACGCGAAAGTAACCCAATCTCTCGGTCTATTCATTACTTTTTCACGATCTTGACCAAATTTAGCTCGCACGTAGCCTAGAGTACGGAGAAAAATATAAGACTATGTTCGGAAGCTAGTTAAATTGTAAACGAAACATAAAAAAAACAATTGCCTGATAAAATATATTTTAATTTGTAACCTTGGTAAACTTCCTTGTGGTTCTTGTTTAAGTTGAAGACTGACTTCCGAACCGGAATAGCTTTAGCGACCTAGTGCCCTTCTAAGAGTCTTAACTGAATTAATATCTTTGTCTTGAACTTTTAATGTAGGAGTAACAATATCGTTTTGTTTTCTTAATAAAACAAAAGTTATCATGATAAAGAAAATAGAGTAGATATCGTCGAAACTCCATTCGTTCCATTCAGTGGCCATAAAGCCTCCTGAAAGATCAATAATTCTAATTAAACACAAATGGAATTAAAGAAGAGATTATCAGGAACTTCATAACGGCAACACGGCAATGCTTTGATAAGTTATCCATATAAAGAGCACCGGGCGATATGTAAATCAGTTTGGAATTAAGTGAATTATGGTAAGCTTGGATTTGTGGCGCGCTTAATTATTTCTCGAGGCGTCTGCGCCGCCCACTGCACGCTTCTTGCATAAAATATTTTAATTTAATCCCTCTGAATGCATTAAGACTGCTGACTCTTCTGCGGAGTTAATTGATTGTTTTATCACTTTATTTTGTTCTTTTTCTGGGATGCGGTGAGCTTCTATTCAGGGTTCTGTACCCGAAAGAGGGCACTCCTTTGTGTGTCGGAACACTGTTTTCCTTTAACCTTAGAAGGTAGCAAGCAGTTTCTACAGAATAACAAGGTACTAAGTGATTTCAATCATGCAAAATCTCTAAATTGTTAACCAAGTCAGTATTTTTGCCTGTTTATCTGCTTATATCTCTAAAACTGCTAAATAGACTTAGATACGGTTTTTATCATCTTTTAGAGAATATCCACCGAATGGTTTATGTGTATAGTATTATTTCACTCGTAAGCTAAAAGATAATGATGTTATGGTTCTGTGTTTGTTTTGTTATGAACAAGCAAGCATATCTTTACATTAACAACAAATACTAATAAAAGGTGAACATTTAATATCAATAAATAACATTTACAGAATACATTTTCTGTTAGTAATATTATAATGCAATACTGCTTGCATAACTCTTGAGTTACAGAGCGAAAAAAGCAATTTGTTTCATTATTCCACGGAACCCTCCGTGCGTGAATCCAACTTGTATTTGCCCGAATTTCTTAGTTTATGTAGTTTTATGCATTTTTATGAGAAAATAAATAAATGGCAATATTATGAGTATGGGTAATAATCAATTTTAATAGCAAGGCTTTCAGACAAGTATTATTCCAATCGTATATACGTAATATGCATAACACCCCTAACAAAGTTATATATTATTTATTTACTCTGGTACGGAAATGAAAAGAACGAGGTATCTTATGTTTTCTGTGGTTTAATAATAGCACATCATCTTTGTATGTAAAAATCTGTTTATTTTTTCGCCAAAATATGAAAGTGTAAGCGACGTTATTTCTCAATAAACCGCTGCGTTTCTATAACGCAACCGCACGCGGGCGCACCGCACCCCGCGGCCGCGGCCGCAGCCGCAGCGGGCGGCGCAGCTCCTACCGAACGGAGAACCACTTTTAATTAAATTTATCACAAAACGCTCGTACACAAACCCATCCTTTTGCTATTTCAAATTAGCAATAGCTATTTATTTCATTACTTATTTTTATGTACACACAAAACAAACGCAAAGAACAATTTCGAATTTTATTTGTAAGCATTTATTCTTTGTTTAAAAATACATAGGTCATTATGTTAGTTTATTTTGTAGCTCAAATGGTACGTATTTAGTTTTTTATTGTATTTTATTCTAGTAGTACCTAAAGAGTAACAGACAGCCATACATTAATACATCCATCCTCACAAAATATCGCATTTATAATAAGCTTTCTGGTCACTGTGCTCTATTAAAAGGGTTACGGAGAGTGCTTTACATAAAGTATCTTTAGAATTAAAAGATATGATGAGATTCATTCTTGTATAACATTCTTTAACGCCAATAAGGACTCATATGGAACAGATTGGTATAGATGTCGGTATTTTGTATTAGGTCAAGTATTTTAATCGACTGATTTCTCCCCTTTGACAAGTCATTTGTCACTAGTTAATAGTTCACGCGTTATCTTAATATGTCTCTTAAATTACTTGTTCCGAACCTATTTGTTCGAGTTATTCATCGGACGAGTTCAAGTAAAGAGCAACTATTTAATTATATCTCCCATTCGACTTGTTTCCGCCCGCTGAGTCTTTTGAATCCAACTTAAAATAGGTGCTGATAGGGTTGGCGAACTTGGGAAGACTAGAAACTAGCTTTGATGTAGACACCGACCTGTAATGACCTAATTAACAAATTGATCCGTACCGGGACTGACTGATGAATAAACGAGTAAAATGGCCTTCTTTTTTAATTAATTTGTTTAGTACTAGCTTCCGTACCGCGGTTTCATCCGTGAATTTAATGTAATCTGAGATAATAAGATAGGTTATGTCAATATGGAACAACTTACATGATGGGTACCATGGAGCATTTAGAGGACCTTTTATTTTAACAAAATTTTCGATTTTGTTTTATTAGTGTACATAATATAGTAACTAATGTAATTTTAAGTACTTTTGTATTTTTCTATGTATATGTTTGTTTATGTTAATATGTATAGTGTTCCAATTTAATTAGTTTATGTCTTAGTAATCATATTGTTCCTTAATGTATTTTTCAGTAAATTTCACTTTGACAACTAAACTTACATGAGTGTGAGAAAGATTTTTTCAAATTGGTGCGGTGGTTCAGGAAATTACCTTCCATATAAACAGTTTCACCCGCATTCCCGGGATAAAAAGGAAAAGGGGATAAAAGGAGGATCGAGGTCATAGGTACGGGCTAAGTATGTTTTTATCTATGTCTACCTGGCCGACAAACAGGCAGACGGTCTACCTGATGGTAAGTGGTCACCGACGCTTATGCACATTTGCCACACCAGGGGCATCGCCAATGCGTTGCGACCTTGAGACGTGAAGTTGTAAGTCTCATGTGCCTGTAATTTCACCGGCCCCCTTACTTTTCCAATCGAAACACAGAAATGCAAGTGCACTACTGCTTCACGGCGGAAATGGGTTAGGTGGTAGTACTTCACTGGACGAACTTTGCACTAAGAGCTCTACTACTTCTACTAGTGCTTCATGATCTCTGAAAGTATCCTCCACCATAGCAATAACTGAATATGAACCAATAAATTTTTATACCAATTAGTTATCTTCAATGTAATCTATCCATACTTTTAACTTCTACTTTTATACGTGCAACGATTTAATTGTAGAATCGGAATGAGTGTCACAGAGAATTGGCAACACTGCCCATTACCGAGCACCTGGCAACCCTACGTGATAGTATTTCGGAGACGGTCTACTCGCGAACGAAATTGGATTGTTCTTCGTAAAGACATTTATACTTTTGGTAGAGACAGTTATGTACTGCAGGCACTAGGTGGACGTAAATAGTTTAATTTTATACTGTCTGTGCGTTTGTACCGTCTGAAGAGAACGTTTTTAAATGACGTTGTTTCCTGAACAAGAAACCATTCCAGCCACTCGGCGAATAAAGCAGATTGTTTTGTATGCTGTTTTGTAATTGACTTTTTATAAGATTGTAAAGGATTGTGTGCGTACAATAAAATATAAATTGGGTAATTAAATCACGCTATATTTAAGAATTTAGAACAAACAATGCAATTAAAAAACAATATTAACATTTATTAACACTTTGTGGTATTTGACCAGGATTTGGTTTTTACTTAGCTATTTTTCGTTTTATGAGTAAGGGTGTAAATTTCCAACAGTTATTTCTGGTCCATTTACCATGTGTATTTTCACCTTTCTTTAATCAATGTAATTTAGATATTATCCTATAGACGGGCCAGTTGGATCAGTGGTTAGAGACCCTGACCACCACCACACTACAGATCATGGGTTTGTTTTCCACCCAGGACGAACATTTGGTTGCATGAATATTTTCGTTTGTCTAGGTGTAAATAGGTACAAGTATGTATTTAAAAAAACTAAAATGTATATCAGTTACCTGGATCAGATGGCCGTGTGTAATGAATATCCCTACATAAATAAATATCGCGATATTCATAAATAAATAAATAAATATCCCGGGATGTTCTTTACACCATCTGGATTTGGCCATCTGGACCCCAAATAAGCAGAGCTTGTACTATGGAAGCCAGATGACTGGATATACAACATATACTACTTTTGTTTTTCTAAAAGCATACTTATATAGATATTTACACCCAGAAACAGAACAAACAGACATGTCCATGCACACAAATGTTTGTCCTGGGTGGGAATCGAACCCGCGACCTTCGGTTTGGCAGTCAGAGTCGCTAACCACCAAGCCAACTGGCCTGTATATATTGTATAATATAAATATATTTTTTTTTTATAAATTATGTCTAATAGTTGAATATATGCTCTCGATATGGACAATTATTCGTGGGGACATACATAGTTAATCATTCTCCTTTATTTAGTACTAGTCATGGGTATATTATGTTCGTAAAGTTCGGCAATAATATATGATTTCATGATTTATTCATAATTATTTCTCTTCTTTGTAGACGGCTCAGCTATTCCAACAACTCTGTCGCTGTAAGTAGCAACAGTGGTGTTGACTTATGTAAAGAATACCAGATATTATATTTATGCTCCTGACTGTACATTGTTGTAAAAAAAGGGATTCTTCGTCTATATCTATACCAATATTATAAAAAAAACTAATACGCACTAAAAAGAAAAAAATAATTGCTTTATTAGACTACCTAAAAGTCAATCAAATTATTACGATAATATAATGTAGTTACAATTATTATTATTTTTGGAGTCGGTGCCAGCCAATGTGCTTGTGTCGCACAGGCGACTTTACCAGGCGAGAGATGTGAGAGCGGGACCGCGGCGGGAGAGGAGCTGTTAATTATTAAAGTATTCTCGTATTATTATTGCTAGGTATATTGTAGTGTTTTCTTGGCTGACACCGCCTGCAAAAATAACAATAATTGTAACTACATTATATTATCGTAATAATTTGATTGACTTTTAAGTAGTCTTATAATGCAATTATTTTTTTTGTTTTTAGTGCGTATTAGTTTGTTTTGGAATAGTTTCTTTTTGTGAAGTCGGTTTTTTTTTGTTAACATTTTTGTTTATTTTTTGATTTTTAGTGAATCTAAAGTACACTAATTTTTTTTTCTGAATATGGGTACCTGCTAAACGTGATTCCTTAAGGTGTATTATGTATGCCTACACATTTAAGGATTTTACTAAATTTTCTCAGGATTCCATCATCAGGTCTTGTTGTAATGATCATGGGATCTGTGAAGTTTACACTTCTATAAATCGAAATCGGTTGGCTGATATTGAGTTACTCGTTCATTTGTCGCACACATACTTAATGCTAATTTTAGACTTATATGATTTTCTCATGGATGCTATTGTCAGAACTGAACCAAATTGAAACGGGACCATTCGGGAAGCACCAGCATTCAAATAAAAAAAGAATCATTAAAATCGCTTCGCCCAGTCGAAAGTTATGAGGTAACAAACATAAAAAAAAGAAAATACAGACGAATTGAGAACCTCCTCCTGTATGTGTTTGTATTATTGTAAGTGTACTGGACTGATTTAAATATTTGTTTGAAACCTACTTAATCCAGACCCAACCGAAGTGACATGGGCTTTGCTATAATCACAGAATGCATTAGACATTTCAGGAACGCTGGTGAAACCACGTAACGGTAGCTAGTTATAGATATTTTTATTATATATGTATTGCTATCAAAAATAACCAACAAGAAAATATAGTTACCTATGCATTGAATTAACGTAAATAATCAAAACAGAATATTCCGTTGAAAACACTCTGTAAATATACTGGCGTTGCACGTAATAGCCAGTAATATCTCAAAAGGAACTAAATACCCTCTGACGTCCTATGAGCGGAGTTGTGAGATAACCAAATATAGTTAACCGAACACACATACTTAGCCCCCATGCCCCTTTAGCCTTTGAATACTGCATTCAAATGTTCAGATATTCCATTTATCTGTGAAAAGCTAAGATGAACAGTTTCAAAGGACATTACACGACGAGCGAAGTGACTGGAGGAAGCTCATTGCACTCCACATCCGGTAGATAATCACATCCGCCATGCGGTACTTAAGTTATGTACTTTGAGAGGCAGGCGCCTGTGAACGCGCGACATTTTAATGCGAATGCGTTTTATAACTTTTTTTATTCAAATGATTTCTGTAATATGTTTATTTTCCACAGTGACTTTCCGTATACATATTTTATATTTGTTGTATTATTTCTGTCTGCCTATCCGCTTATGTTTTAAAACTACGCGATAGATTTTGATGCGGCTCTCATCATGATGTGCGTATAATAAATTTATGTGATCTGAATTAGGCAAAGCCGGGGGGGGGGGGGGGGGGGGGGGGGGGATAACTAGTTTAAAACTGCCTTAATTCTAACAAGCCTAAAATTTTTCATAACAATGTCACCCACTTGAAATGCCCCAGATCTTTTATAGCATCAACATAGCTAGATATAAAACCAATAGGTAATATATTTTGCCTAAAATTCGTATTAAACACACCTGCTCGCAAAATTTGTGACTTGAACACCCATCCCTTATAGATACGGATTTGTCTAGAAATGCTCCTAAACTTTGCATATTTATTACTTAACCCGCCGGCGGCCGCGAGGGGTCTATACGAACCGACAATTTATCTCTTGCGTTGATACTCGAGTCATTTCGCAACAAGAGGTGAAGCTTATAGTGAATAATGGCTGCCAGATTTACTGCACTACATTTGAGTTTATTCTTAGTATCATAGTAAATTAATGTTATATATGAACAATACTACAGATTTGTCTAATGTTTTTTTCTTTTGCTTATTTTTTTACAAATTATCTTCCATATTCCATCAATCAGTTTTTGAATGTTATAATGAAACATTGAAATTTTAAATTTAAAACCTGTTACCAAAAAATTCAAAGGCCGGTTTTTGTTTGTTTCTGTAACATTTCATCTCGTATTTTATTTTTATTCAGGGACACATTAAATTATGACATGAATTATTTCATCGCGATTAACAAATAAAATGGGAGCATGAAAACCCAAAGTACCTTTTAACTATACGTCAAACAGAGAAAGAATAATTAAAAGGTTTCAAATTAATTCATGGTATTTTTAACCGTGAGTGCCTTAAAACATTTTTTCACGTATTTTAGCGTGTTTGAAACGCATTTTTGAGCAGGTGGCACTGGTTATGGAATTCATTTGAAAAATAATATTACATTTAATAGAAATTCCTATGAAAATGAAAATAAAAGGCAAAGTAGAAAACATACGTTGATAGGTATTACTCTTGTCGTCATAATTGGGTCTTTCCGACCACCTTACTCATTTGCACATTTAAAGCATTCAGCGCGATGGTGAGGGTTGATCGCTACTTCGCGTAGCGTTACTAGCCAACTTTACTTTCATCAAATTAATTAATTTGCGCCGGCCATTTGCTTGGCAACTGGCAAATTAGTTTGTGCCTCTCACGTCAACTGTCGCTGCGGTGACATTTTTGACTTGTTTCGGGCTATTCAGGGCAATATTAATTAAATTTACACCTCTGTAACGGTGTTTGGAAATAGTTCAAGCGCCTGATGATATTCTGAATTGAAGTTTTGTTATATTTAAACAAATAATTGAACAGGATATGTAGTGTTTTCCGAGATGGAGTAAACTAACTTTACAATTAGTAGAGGGGGAAATAGTTTGCAGTCATTAATATATATTAGAATCAGACTACTCATAGGTGCTTGTGAAAGTCGACTATAGGTATTTTCAAACTTATATTTTACATAAAAAATATTCTGATAACACTATATGAATCTTTTTTACGGTATTCGCAATATATTTGACATTAATTCCACTATGGTAAGTGAAGACGTGGCTGATGGTAGCAAGCTCATAAAGTCTGGAAGGGAACTGTCCAAAGTGCGGCAGCCAGACGGATACTATGAAGTGCCTTAACTATGGTTTCCTCACTTCCCTTACTAAAAGCTCTAGCTTAGTGGTAGTTGGTGCAATGGTGAAGATCACTGGTTCGATTACTATAATGTGTTTTAAATAATTTTATTTATTGTTATAAAAAATATATATCCTAGGACATTCTCCAGGCCATCTGATCACAAGCTAAGCAAAGCTAGTTCGATGGAAACCAGATAACTGATATAGTTTATATACAACATTTTTTTTAATACATACTTTCATAGATATTACCAACAGACATGACCATGTACACTTAAGTTTATTATGGGTGGAAATCGACCACACGGCCTCTCGCGTGTCAAATCAGGTCTCAAACCACAAAGCTTGTCATTATGAAATCCTAGTTCATAATATCCTATTAATTAGGTTTGTACACAATGTATTCTTGGCAGAATGGTTCTCATTAATTATAAAGGCTGTAGCCCATTAAAAATGTGGGTATTGACTGGAACTGAACAATATTCCAATGTGTGTTTAGTCAAAGTGCCTAAATCAACAATGTTACAGTTAAAATTTACCATCCCCGTGGAACTGAATTATTTAACAGACTATGACGTGTAAATGTATAGTTTTGGGTATGAGTAGGTAACTTCAAAGGTATTTATGTTTATGCGTGGCTCAATTTAAAGACTAGAAGAAGTAGAGTAAGTGTAAAGTTTCGTTACGAACCATTGTGCACTTGCATAACTGTGTATTAGGTAAGAGGGAGGTGAAATTACAGGCACATACACACCAAAAAGTTTTCGTTCACTTGGATTTACTGTAATGCTTTGAATTTTACTTCTAAGCATTTGTTCTTTGTTTAAAAATACAAAATGATAAAATATCTTAAGTTTTCCAAGACGCAATCTTAATTGTTGTGTGTATGAGACTTGATGTTGTTTAGTCTCATACAGAATATATAAAAAAAGCTTTTTAATAATGCTATCTTGTTTAAGCTACAAAATCAATGCTTAGAAATAAACCTCAAGGCTCAAAGGGCGGCAATGCCCTTGCAAATGACTGTTTTGTTTGTTGAATATCGGGTCGCCTCTAAACATTTTGTGAACAAAACAAAGAGATATTTTCTATCCATTTTAAAAATATGTTAACACATCTACTGCGACCGGGTAACTTAATGCCCGGTAATAACGTATAGTTCAGGGTTGGTGGGGGGTGCTGTAACCAGTCGTGTGGTGTACGGTTTATCTTTCCGGTACATTTGTCCCGGCCCAGGCGGCGCGCTGATCCGACAAAAATGTACCTCATCCTGGCCATTGATGGGCATTATTACCCCACGCTACCCGCGTCCTATTGTCATTGGGATGTTGGATTAGATGTTTTTTTATGTAATTCATTATGGCTGAGTGAAAAAGTGATCAATTCTGTATGAGTTACATTACATTGTGATGGGACTTATATATTCACTTTTCGACATCCTACTAACGTTATAAATGCAAAAGTTTGTATGTTTGGATGTTTATTTGGATTTATATGAAACTTGGCACATAGATAGTATATAATCTGGATTAACACATAGAATACTTTTATGCCGGGAAAATGTAAAATCCTACGGGAATGCGAGTGAAACCGCGGAGGACAGCTAGAATATAATAAGTGAGTAATTTAAGTCTCACACTGACATTAGGATATTACATAGGATATTATAGGAATTTTGTATTTAAAACTTGGTTGTCTTACGTCCAGAATAATTGTTCAACTACGGCCCAAAACCGTTGCTACTTTCTGACAGAATATTTAAATTTATTTTGCAGGTTATGTCAAAAATCTATATAAATTTAATGATTTTGGTATTCAATATTAATTTTCGTCGTTTATACACAGTTCGTGTGTGAAAAATAACTTATAAATAGTTTTTGCTATTAATTTCATTTCATTACACGGTAGATGATTTTTTTAGGTAGGAAATTTTAGTATTTACATGGCTGTCTACAACTCTTTGGTTGTAAATCCGTCATCAAGCAACTGCTGATGTGTTTTTAAGATTTCTAGACTATACTTTTTTGTAAATAAAAATTAAAAGCTATAATGACGTGAAAGTACTGACAATACATGGAGTATAAGCCTTATCGTTTATTAAATTAAAGAAAGGAAACGGGAGTACCTCCTCATCTTATCGATTCTGACGATTGGGTAGCATTTCGTTTAATTTGAGGCTCCACTGAATTCATGCCGCACGTAAAACTGTCCATTACTGTATAGTGGTCGATATGTTATGGCGGTACGGTCTCGAGTGATCAAAATGTAGTGGGGAATTTGGAGATAACGATGGTACTAACGTATCATGGTTGCTATATTTGTCTATCATCATCATTATAATCTAGGCTGCCTACCCTGCTCCTAAGTATTTGGGCTGGCGCAATAACGCACGGATGGAGCGTAATGGGCTGGTTGGTGTGGAGATTAGACTGACAACCACGCCGCAGGTCGTATGTTATGTATTTAATATAGTGATATTAAAATTTTGTTTACTACTAAGTTCAGATAAGATACCAGATTTATTTTTTATATTTAGGCTCCATGTAGAGATTTGGATGAGCGATAATAAAGCTTGATTCGTATAACAACAAGAAAATGAAACTCAAAATAATTTACTACTATTTCCTCACGTGAAAGCCTCGCAGATATGGATGACAGTTGGTTACATATTTTCCAAGTTCTATCAGATAAACTCCACCAGGGATATAAAACTGATACACAACACTTGTAGTACGGATATATTTGTGTTATTCACTGCGGATACCGTCGGAAATAGAAGTGCGCCGAAGCTGATGCATCTTTCGGTGAGGTGCTCACTGTCTATAGCAGAAATATAATAATAACGCCCGCGTCCGCCTGTCCGCCCGTCTGCCCGCTCGTCCGCCCGTCCGCCCCGACCGCCGTCCGCCTGGCTGACATACCTCTGCAGCGATTTAAATGTATTTTGATATATTGGATATAAAGCAGGTAAAATAAAATGTATATTCGTACGGGAAATATTGAGATGTAATATCGGATACTCGTATCATAATTGAAGTGCGAGAATTGACTGTTCGTGAATGCAACATATTGTTTACTTTAATTTTTTACCGATTTCAAATAAATTAAGTTCTCGATTCATCATGTACAGTTTGCTATGTTCAATTTACGAACATTTGCATCATGTCAATAATTACTTTTAATAACAAAATATTTGCATGAAAATTCAGCTGACTTCAGACATGATGTTCAAAAATGAATAGAATTGACAGATTATATCGAATGTGTGAATATCTCGAAAGCGTGATAGCTAGTGTCCAGTCAAAACGATATTCATATCTAGACCACGGAATCAACACGATTATCCGATAAAACATTTACTTTAATTTTCTTTGTTTAGAAATGATTATCTGTAGTCTGGAATTGCTACATCTCAGGTTGGGACTTCAAATATCTTCGATATTAAATAATATTTATTAATAGATTAAATTTTATACTAAATGCCTATACACAGAAGCCTAATTAATACTTGAAATCGCTCTCAGTATTAAGATCTCTGCCTTCCACTTCGAGAAATATTGGCGCGAAGATATTTTATGCTATTCTCAAACCGGTGCTAGGTAATAATATAGTATATAATATAGTAACAGAAGATTTTTTTTACTTGTTAGTCCTAAATACTCTATTCATGAAGGAATCATGATGAACCGTTTAGCCGTCCAGTTGCGGAGCTGAGAAGTTATTAGAGTTGCCGAATTTTTTAATTATAAAATATAAATATAAGTTGTTTAAAAGATCAATGATCAAAGGTGCTCGAAAATATTAATAAATAAAAATACGTAAAATAAAGTCTGCTTTATTAATTCTTAAAAGGTTTGTATGATTTGATTATGATCGGGAAAATACGGGACTGAAGCCGTTCCGACGGGATATTCAATTTATTCTAAAATACAGGTGGCTTACAAATTAGTTTTGTATGAAGTAAGATGGTACGATTAGTAAGAAGTATGAATAGCGGCGATGGCTACTACCTCACTTTTCCAGGTACAGGAAGCGTTACACGCCGCGGGGTTCACGGCCAGTTGATGGGTGCTTCTGTTCTCAATAAGGTCAAAGCAGTTCAGAAAGTTACTAGATAAGGTCCATTGCCGGTCACTTCAAATGTGTCACTCGTGCTTCTTACCTCGACTCCATGTTTTCTCCTTCTAAGGCGTGGCCCTGGAAGTGGCAGCTTACGAGTGTATGAAAATCCGAGTTATCTTATTTTCAGTTCCAGTGCAAAAAGAGGGATGCTATCTAAAAACTAGGTTCCGCCTCGATTACAGCCCTGTTAAAATATTTAAATGTTTTAAAGGTAAATGTGGCCTTGAGAGTGTAACAAACAAACTTAAACTTTTTCGTATGTGTAATATTAGTTACGATTAGGATGTAACCTTGCCGAGTCTCTTATCGGTTCCTTTTTGATCTTGAGACGTGTGCCAGTTATTTCACCGACTTAATATTAGATAGGCAAGTGTATGCTCGGGAAGTAATAATAATACTCATTTATCAGACACTTTTCTTTTAAACACAAATCATTACCGTACTAAGCATAGCTTGTATCGCAGGAGACCAATGTTAAAGAGGATGTATATAACTATATAACATGTATATAAATAATATAAAATTTGGAACCTTCCATATATTGCTACTCTGACGCAAGAGGGGAGCTAAGTTACCTAGTTTAAAAATTGCCGAAGAAATCTACACTACCTATAATAATATGTATAATGTAATGAGGAAGTTGAGCTTGTAAGTTTAGAAGTAGGAGGTAATCTGCGAAACTAATCGCTAAAATACTTTCGTGATAGAAAGCTACACTTTTCCCGTAGTATTACAGTAGTAATTTTGGTTATAAAAAATGAAAATGAAAGCCCTTCAACATGAATATTCGATTTCAATTTGATTCGAAATAAAGTTACCATCAGCGCGTTGGGAAGCCACCGCTATCTATTAATTAAATATAAAGTACAATAGCAGTTATACAATGTTATGCAAATAAATTATTTCAATTCAATCCTTGCTGAAAAATGCTTACGAATATTAAAAAGAATTCGGACAATAATTGAATTTTAAAACGCATTAAAAATGGATAGCGAAGACTTACAGAGCATTGTACGAACGTGAAGCGAGGCGAACGTAATAAAAGTGGAAACAATTGGATACATAAGCGCACATTGCGTTACTTGAGTTCTGCACTGTACTGAGTGCAATCTCCACAGAGAATGCCTATTCTGGAACACATTTCAATATTAGGTTATTATTCGTGTAAGCACTGCATTTTAATGAAGTTGTCCAAGAATATTGATTAACAGCGCAACAAGGTAATCGTAATCGTAAATAGTTTCTAGAAAAAGTAGAGCTCTTAGTGCAGAGTTCGTCCAGGGAAGGACTACCACATTACCCATTAGGCCTATCAGATGGACCGTCTGTCTACCGTGAATATACTCAACGTAATTTAGGTTGGGGAAAAAGTCTTTTCGCATTATAGTATGTATGAACTTGTAATAAAATCTCTTTGGCTATACTATTTGTATCTGGCTGGTTTTGGTATCATTGAATGTTTAAATTTTAAAGAACATAATTCCAAATTCAAATAAGGAAAATGTGTGATTTGCATATGTTTTTCGTACCGCCAAGAAGAGTGAATCTAATGGAGAAATTCGATTCATTTTAAAATTTTACTACAAAAAAGGTAAAAATGCAACGCAAGCCGCGAAAAAAATTTGCGATGTTTATGGACCTAGTGCAGTGTCTGTGAGAGTAGCACAAATTTGGTTTAAGCGTTTTCAATCCGGAAATTTTGATGTCAAAGATGCACGTCGCTCTGGTCGCCCCATTACGGATAAAATGGATGCCATTTTTGAAAAAGTGGAGCAAGATCGGCGTATCAGTAGTTATGACTTAGCTGAAGAACTGGGAATTGACCACAAAACAGTTTTGGCGCATTTGAAAAAAACTGGGTACAAAAAAAAGCTAGATATTTGGATACCTCACGAGCTCACTGAAAGAAACCTAATGAACCGTGTACTCATTTGTGATTCTTTATTACGACGTCATGAAACCGAACCATTTTTGAAGAAGCTGATAACTGGTGATGAACAGTGGATCACGTACGACAAGAACGTGTGAAAAAGGTCGTGGTCAAAGGCCGGTCAGGTTTCACAGACTGTGGCGAAACCCGGGTTAACTCGCAACAAGGTGATGCTGTGTGTGTGGTGGGATTGGAAGGGCATTATTCATTATGAGCTGTTACCACCAGGCAGGACCATCGATTGTGAAGTCTACTGCGAACAACCGATGAGATTAAAGCAAGAAGTTGAGTGAAAGCGGCCGGAATTAATCAACAGAAGGGGTGTGGTTTTTCATCATGATAACGCTAGACCTCACACATCTTTAGCCACTCAGCAAAAATTAAGAGAGTTTGGCTGGGTGGTATTAATGCATCCGCCGTATAGTCCTGACCTTGCACCTTCAGATTTCCACCTGTTTTGGTCTGTTCAGAATTCTTTAGGCAGTGTCAGTTTAACATCACGAGAGGACTGTCAAAACCACTTGTCGCAGTATTTTGATCAGAAGTCCCAAAATTTCTATAGCAATGGGATCATGTCCCTACCTACAAGATGGCAAAAAGTTATCGAACAAAATGGTACCTACATACTTTAGTTAAATGTAAATAAACTATATTAAAAATGTTTTGAATTTTCTTAAAAAATGCGAAGGAACTTTTTCCACAACCTATTATATATTTTAAACTAATATGGCTTACGCCGTCGACTCCAAAAAAAATTCAAAATTCAAAACCATTTATTCAGTTTAGGCCTTCGGAGGGCACTTATGAAGGTCAAATTTAAAGTTACTGAAGCTACATCTCCACTCAACGCCAGATGAGCGTCTGCTGACAACAACGATTGTATCAGCTGGCTATTTTGGACTATATCATAATCTTCTAGTTGATAAGCTGGTTTATGGTGGAATTGTGTCGCTAAAATGTGAAAAATTGTGAGAATGGACGGATGTTTGCTACTCTTTCACGCTAACAGTAGGTACTAAATAGATTTAGATAAAACTTGGGATAAAGATTGAATGCAAGGAAAATGTAACCTTTGGAAACACGGGGTCAGCCAGTTATAAATAATTTGAAGGCTGATTATTGCTTCTTACCTTTACTTTGAAGAAAAAGAACCAAAAGACCACGATAGTTTTGATGCAATATTGTGCATCGAATAGAAACGCTTTCAATCAGAATATTCCCGCAGCCCTCGGCAGAATATCCGCGGTGTCCGAGCGGGGCGCGTCGTAGCGTACAGTTTTTTGTCGGTGGACATTTATTGTTTTAACGGCGTACTCCACTCATATTTCTCTCGGTTCTTTGTTAGTTTTTACTTATTACCACGTCGCTGCAGTGGCCGTATGAATAAATTCCCAGGGAATGTAGCGTCAGTGTTAGCGGCGATCATTTGAGATTAAATTTTCATTTCGTGTTTGGATGTGGATTTGGCCTGAAGCTCGCCCGGTGCCGTTTGGACGCAAGAAGTGTTTTGCAATATTCATAATATTATACAATACACGCTCACTAGATCTGGATTCTATATTAATCTAGATACTTGTTTAGTCGTGGCTGTAGAAAAGTGTTGCACTTCGATACTTTCTTAAATAATCATTATCATCTGCCTGCTGTGCACTCAACCATTTTAGACAATTTGAATGGTTACTCTCCTTTCAGTGCTATACTGTTTGCTAAGTGTTTATATTATGGTTGGTACTTTGAATGTCCAACATTAAAAAATGTATAGCCAGTAATATAAAAAAAAGATGTATGCTAAAAATATAATTAAAATAAACTAAAATAATATTCAATCAAATATACAACAGTAAGGTATGAGCCATAGAACAAATAAAACTGACATCACATATGCTGCATAGCAAAGCTGGTTACGGCTTATGATCACGATTGGTCAAAAATTCAGTTTCAAGATTTATCCTAAAAATGCACCTTGGTGATTTCTTTTCGTTTTTTTTTAGTTAAATGCTGACATCCAAACCGGTGGTAACTTCATACGCTTTAACCTTTATAAGAACCCTTAGAAACCTAAACCGCAGCTTTGAATTGTTAAAACAAACACCTAATGATTTAATTTACGAGTTTTTACTGCCGGCCGCCAGACTGGTGCCTCTTTGGGAATGCTCTTGTTCACTTTAAAGTCGACTTGCTGTGTTTCAGTTAATAAGGCAAGGGGCTGGAGAGATTACAGGCACATGTTACTTAACATCTTCACGTCCCAGGATCAAAAATTCATCGAAAATGCCCCTGGTGTTGCAAATGTCCATAGGCGGCGTCGACCATTTACCATCAGGTGGACCGTATCCCTGTTTATCGGCTTATGCGTAAATAGAAAAAAAGCAGCCTTGGTTTCCGTTGTAACACCGTTCTCTAATATTAGATTACACCCGATGTAAACTCTCGTAAATCGAAAATATAATTTTACCTCCCAACATTGTAACCTTTGATCCAAACGAAGATTGGGATAAACATAATTTATTTGATGATATTATCGTCAAAAGTGCCGGTTTGCAGATATGAAAATATCATTTCATCGAGTGGTATTCGAAAGATCGGCATTTGTGTTGCGTCGGAAGATTGGGCCAAGGATTCCCGAATTAATCCATTAGAGTTTTGTGTTGTTACATAATTTCCATTATATCAGATTTTGCTACGTAATTTGCAATAGATGAGGTGGTAACGTCCTGGGTAGGTATTATTGGAATGAAATGAAAAATTTGTTTGTTTGTATATATATAGAAGATACAGTCAGTTGCTGAGCTAGTGTTATAACGAGACTACTAGATGGTGTTGAATGATTTATTGTATATTTGTATTTTTGTTTCTTTCAAGTTTTCTGTTGAGTGATTTATGGATTGTGTTTAGAAGGTTTAATATTTTTATTTGTTAAAGGATTCTCGTTGCAGACCGTACAAGAAGGACTTATTAATAAATAAAATATCCACTCGTTTGTTTTTAATTAAATACACTTAAATAAACATAGGTACACATCGTAATAAAAATCTTTAAAACAAGATTATTTCGGGCCAGTTGGGGTGGTGTTGATAGGCATTTGTGTGCATGAACATGTTTGTTTGTTCCGTGCCTGGGTGTATGCATTTTTGTATGTTTTTAAAAAGTTGTTAGCAAACGTAGCATATCAGTGGTCTGGTTACCATAGTCCAAGATTTGCAATTTTTTGGTATCATAACCTAACGATGTCTGAAGAATGTCCTAAGTATATATTTTTTATACCACTAAGGTGACATACAAAGACCCGGCTCGCCTAGTAGTATTTAAGTTTAGTTATACACGTTAGAAAATTTCAAGGCATTTCGCTCTTCGAGTAAACACTAACAAAGACTTATTAGTAAAGGTCCCGCCACCTGCGCAGGTAAAAGAAAATCGTAATTTAAAGAGCTCGTAACGGGCAGTTTTTTAGAAACGTTTATAATACACGGTGCTAAAAGGAAATAAGGATAATATTCGCAAAAAGTTTGTGCCTCGTCGCACCGGCCTGTTATACCTGTAACATAGGCTAGGAAAAAGTGGGAAATAAAGTCGGAGGCACATTTGGTTTGCTTACCAAAGTATACAAGAGTGATTATAAAGCATTAGGTACTATTCTTATTGCATTCTAACTGTATCCCGAAGGTTCACCCGCGTTAAATGTTAATTTAAGTTATTAGCTACATATATGCCAAGTTTTATCCAAAACCATTTGGTGGTTTTTATATAAAAGAATAACAAACATTCATCAGGACTATGAGTCTGAATTATTTCAGAATTTTCAACATGCATTCTTCGTAGATAAGAACCCCCGGATAAGGGGTCTGTCCCCTCGCAGTGTCATTTTAAGTATTTTTTGCCTATAAGTCATTAATGTGAAATTTAAGATTTAAAATCTTATATTTAGTTTGTCACACCACACCATTTGCTATAGGTACCAACTACCCTACGCCACCTTGAAGTTTTGCCACCTATTTTCAGTTTTCCTTTCAAGTAGAGAAAATAGGTACTAGGTACATCCCTCGGGAACGCATACGGGTGAAACCGTAGAAGACAGTTAGTATGAATGTAATGTCACCTACCCTAATGTTGTTGGTTAAAAAGGAATTGGGAACTATTCTCTTTCGCATTGCGGTGGACAGTAATGGTTTTGAATATTTTATCCACCGCACAGCCTCGAAACGTCTAGCCAGATCTAGGTTTCTATCCGTTTACCTTTAACCTTACTCAGAATCTATTACCAGCGTGTTACCTCTTAGTTTTACTTACATTTTTTTTCAGAAACATCCTTTTTATTTCGGAAATGGAATATTCATTTTGAATTTATATTCAATTGCAATTATGTTAATCATAGATTGAGACATATTATTATACATAATATAATATATAGACTAATATATATAGACACATATATATTAGGTATAGCATAAGACGAAACAACGAAAACATGTTATAGACCTTTGTTACCAAATGTAATGTATATGACTATAGGACTCAAAGGAAAACAAGGAACAAAGGAACCCACTACACACCTCCTGGTTTCATCATCAGATCAGCTAAATAGCATCAGATTATTAAAGTATTATTGCTTAGTCTTTTCGTTTTATTTGAACTTAATATGGCGAGTGTCGGTAAGGTATGCTAAATGCAATTCTTTTGTTGATATAAATTGCAGTTTATAAGGAATGGACCACCCAAGACACCTTATTTGATTTTTATGGAGTTTTAATTGTAACATATAATACATATTATATTTTATATAAATAAAAATAAAGAATACCTACCGATGGCTACGTAAACTAAAAACCTTGTCATATCTTGTTATATACTTGCATGACAAGTACCGAGAGACAGAAAAATCCCCCCAAATTACGTCAACAACAAATGATAAAGTACTAGATTACCAAGTATTTGAGACTTGACAACTTTAGATACGTCACAGTCGACAACGCATGACTTGTCATGACATCGACCATCTGTCTGTTCGTCAGCCTATGCGGTATCACTATATAGTATAAAAAAGTCGAGTCCCGCTGTCTGTCTGTCCCCTATGTATGCTTAGGTCTTTAAAACTACGCAACAGATTTTGATGCGGTTTTTTCAATAGATGGAGTGATTCAAGAAGAAGGTTTTTATGTATAGAATTTTAAAGCATTACAACTATTTTTACTGCGCGCGTTTGACAGCTTGTAAAAAATAAAAGCTAAAGATAATTAACTTTAGATGATTCCTCTCGGTATAGCCCGGGTAAACCCGTGGTGTGTGCTCTAATTACTAGCCATTTATAACGCCCGCGTCTGCGTCCGCGCCTTCGCCCGCGCCCGCGGACCGTCCAAGCGATTTTTATATTTTTAAGGTTCCATACCTTAAAAGGGAAAGAGGAACCCTTACAGGATCATTTCGTTGTCCATATTTCTATCTGCCTGTCTGCCTGACTTTCAAGAAGTTTTCTCTGAAACGCGGGGGTATCAAGTAGAAATCAATATCAAATATTAGATCTGCAATTTATTGGAGCTCTAAATAATTTCTAAGTCAACGTAATCAAAAGATACGGCCGTTTATGCCGCATATTTTGACACTTGCAAAGGAATCAAAATCCATAGAGAACTTCCGTTAACCAAGAATTATGAAATTTAGCAAGAAGGAATGTCTTATAGCACCAGTAAAGCGAAAAGTCCAAAATCAGTCGATTATTTGTTACATCACAAAACAAGAAAAAATATTACGGAACGTTCGGTGCGCGACTCCGACTCGCACTTGGCCTGCTTTTTTCCCACTGCGGTTACACGTAATATTTTCAAAAGAAAAACCTTACCCGTTACTCTTTGCTTTGCACACAAGTTAAAGTGGAATTTTAATTGTCATTAATGGCAGGGAGAAAGCTGTTTCATTAAAGTGCACGTTTGTTCAAGGTATTTGGAAACTGTATGCAGTTTTGTAAGCTTCATTGTTTTTATTTTAGTTTATGGAACTAATCCGATTGCGATTATTGACTCCCTAATCATAGATTCGAATGCATAATACACCTATACGTTGGTTGAATAAATATGCTTTACAAAACAAAAAGTCTAATAGTGACAATCGTACTATTTGTTCGTGAAGTTGTTGAAATAACGAAGGCTACGGATGCTCCTGCGACGACTGTGCATCTTCAGTGTGGAATTTAACAATGCACCTTACGTCTACACTTCACTGTTTGGCCACTGAGTATACGCTTGTACAAGATTTTGTACATTTTCGTAATCAGTAATATTGCCAGTAGATTTACTACGAAACCAATATCAGTTGCCAATTTTAGAGTACTACTTTTCACCTGGCCTCTGTCCTTCTCTATACTAAAGACTACGTGCATGCCAAATTTCGTTGTTAATCTGATGATAATAGATGATGGACGGTTATTGTGTAGGAGCGATGAATACTACCATCCCAACTCAACTCTAGGATGCTGTGGCGATTTAAATGTATTAACCACCTGGATTTTATACCTTGCTTGAGTATTAACGAAAGCATCCCAAAAAGAGCAGTCGGCCGGTTTTAGTTAATAAACTGTCACATCTCTGTCATATGTGATGCGTCGAATGGGCAGAAAGCATATTGTGCTTACTCCTAATGATTGGGAACAGGCTTATGATTATGGAAAGAACGTCTCTTTTTTCATTTAACGTCATTTTTTTTAGTAAACTTGTTAAACCTAGTACTTGTAAAATATATAAGATAATCGCAGGTTTCATAGCCACATCTGAATTGTTTTCGATATAAGGACATTGCGACAAAATGCAAAGTTGTAGAATAATGAAGACACAGGTACACTCGGCATTCTACAAGCGTTCATAGCGATTCCATTAACATTATTGCTTGATGTACAAAAAAATATCTAATCCTTTTACAAAAAATAAGACCTACGTCACAGATAAGTAAGGTGCCTTGGGGTAATATCGGACGGATTTTCGAATAGTTGCAAGGATGTTGCCAAATCTTTTTTTTCTCAATTTTGGTATACAGCACATTAATGAAAAATGGTGGAAATTAATAATGATTCAACACAGTGCAATTTTAAATTTAGTTTCTTTATAAAATCTCAATACTTTTTGATTTGTAAGCCTGTAAAATCAGGACACAATTTTTGTGAATATAATGACGATTTGGCTATCAAGGGGTAAGTTCGGACAGCAATTTAAAACTATTTCTATTGCTAGGAGCACATCGTGTATGAATGGAATGAATCCGATCTTTCCTGTTCTATAAAATGACATCAACAAAATCTACCTAATACTACAAACATAGATATACCAAATTATTCCTTTTTTTTTCGTTTATATTGTCCGATCTTACCCCACATACCAAATTTAGAAGATATTAAGATTCTCAAAGTTTGGTTTTATCTACAAGCATACTACCAAATAAAGCTAATGTATGTTAAAGCTTTGTATAAAATTTAAATACTGTACGGTTGAAATGAAGGGAACAGGTGACAGGAACAAAATATTGTTTTTTTATAAACTTGAAATATTCAAATAAAAAACGAACGTGTTGCAGTATAAAATATGATATAATAATATAAAGTAAAGAAATCACCATTACGGAATGACATAATTTATAATACTATATGAAATTAACATTCGTCAATTAAAAAAAAATGAATACAAACAATTCAATATCAAAGAATTGGGAGTTGTCATAGAAATTTCAGTTTAATTGGGATTAAAATCCCATTTTCAACTGTGATTTTTTCTTTAGCGCTTCCACATGTTGTTCGTGTACAAGGCTCCTGTGGCCCCTCTGGCACCCACAACTTTAGTTTTGGTGGGATCGAGACAAACTGAAGTTTCATCGAGGCTCCAGATTTGCTTGGGATCCGAAATATTTAACCCCTGGAGCGTCTTTTCGAGAAGAGTAAAATATTCGTGAATGATAAACGGATCTGTCATTTTTTCCCTAAGGTATTCTAAAGGTTGTGGTTTTTTTATTGACAAATTATGGCGTTGACGAAAAGAAATAAACCAGTCCGGTCCCGGTCTGTCATCATTGAAGGGGGTTTTTATTTTATTTCTTTTTATAAAATCTTGAGTTACATCGAGTACCTCTTCTCTTGATAGCCCCCAACCCCACTTTTCCAGTGTTCGTAGGCAGTTTGCTAATTCAGATTCTAATGCCACTGGGATAGCTGTCGGCCTGCCAAGGGTATTACCTACTATCGCTGTTTTCTTCAAGACTCTATCACTAAGAGTGGATGTAGGCATGCCGTACATTTTTGAAGCGGCTGCATAGGTGAGCTCCTTATCAATGATGTATAGTAAGTGGCCCGCGAAGAAGTTCAGGAGTATTTACGTAGCATCTGCAAGTGAATTGTTGATTTAAGTATCGAATATGACTCCAGACGCAAACCCTAACATCTCAATAACAGTTACGTAAGTTAGTTTAAGTATAATAATATCTGCTACATAAGCGCCATATTGAAACGATTACGAACACAATTAAATATTTAAAACTTTTAAAAAGTTTGACAATCACTGCCAATTTTGAAACGGATTAAGACCGGATATTTTTGTCTGATCTTTACTCGAGATGGGTTACACCGGATTTCAGCCTACAGAGGTAATAAACATATCTGGATTAGTTCAATCATGTTATCACTACTTAAAACTTATTATTTAGGTAGAATAATACCATAATAAACTATATTTTTGCTAAAATATGCAAATACAAATAAAGGTGAAAGACCGGATAGACAAATATTTTATAAAACTTACCTTGTTTTCTCTTACGGCGCGTGGTATACGCCCGAGTTGCCGGAGCGACTGGCGGTCATTGCAGGGCGGGGCGGAACATAATGACGTGGCGCGCAATGTGGCTAGCATTCAAAAATATAGTCAAATAAGTGTGATATTTGATTTCTACGTTCTTACCCCAGCGCCGATCTTACCCCAACACACCTTAATAAGTACTAGCGAAGGTACTAAGTGTCAGAAACATACTTTATAGAGTATTTGTACTTCTTCTGTAGTTGAGCGGCAAATAGTTTGCCTAGTATCTGGAAGTTATGAATTTGATTCCCAGATCGAGCAAGGTATATGTAGTTGACATTTTGTAGATCGATCGAGCCTAGGAAACAGTGAATAGCAGTCAATGTTTCTCTCTCACTCGTTCACTTTTCACGATGGGACTAAACAGATCTCGTTTGCGAGCCGCTGCATCGAGACTTCGGAAAGCGGATTTCTTAAGTAATTGTGTAGTTTGTGTAACCGCGAGATAAGACTAAAGTAAGGGAAGAAGCAAAAACTAAATTCGACTACGATAATGACCGTGTGAGACAGGTATCGCATAATAACGAAAGAGACAGAGCATAGAGACCGTGCTGATTCAACATCAAGCTAGCGTCCTAAGGTAAACCTTACGAAATAACAACCCATAATTTGAGCAAAACATAATCCGATGCAAGGAAAGGAGTTTGTTAACTGGCGGTACATTCGAAGGCTATACTGGCAAGATAAACAGTCCCGTGTACACTAGAATGTCGAGTATTATCGCTACATTGAGCCTCTTATCTAACTTCGCCGGTTGTCTGCGCCCGCGTATTTAGCTATTTATTGTTCTAAGCTGAATTTCAGCTCGAGACGTCTGTTTATTAAAAGTTGATGAAGGGGACGGAATTAATTATACATCATCAATTTACATAATTCTTCAAGAAATATGCTGAATGTTTACTTGAAAATGCTTTAGTTATGAACTTATTTTCGTTATGCAAGAACTTAAAATTATTTTATTTTTTGGTCTCTATCGAAATATAATGTTTGTATTTTTATTGATACTATGATTATTGTGGTATTTTTTTTTTGATTTTATCAAATTTAGTCATCGTTTTATGTGGAACATTTCGAACGTTTTATTATTTCTGAGTAGCCTGTGTAGTGTGTATCCGTACAAATTCATCTAAACTATAAAGAACATAATATACAAAAAATATTTTCACGGTCATTATCCCCAAAGAGATAGGTAGAGGTCTCAGTAATAAGACCCATATTTCGCCGATGATATTTTAAGCCCCAAAGTAACATGTCGCCGTCTCTCTGGTAGATTTCCAATCAGGGGGTACAGGTAATCATTTCTGAATACGGAAACATTAATACCCGGGTATTGAACCCAAGACCTCCTGGTCGCGAGCCGAGCATTATGCGACCACCGATTATAAATCAAAATAATAATGTTTTTTATAATCCAATTTTGTCATTCCCATTTAGCGACGAGGACAATGTTTCAGAATAAGACATGTAATTTCACAAAACCTCTTGTGAAAATAACAAAATAAAAGAGGCAGAAAATGCATGTTTATTACCCAAGAAATAAACTGTGTGATTTGGCTGTTCATGATGCCCCCTAAAAGGGCAGATGTCAGCTTTAAAACCATTAGTGGATAAATTATAGTCCCTTGTCCCACAGCCCTGTGGCCGCTGCCTCCTAATCCCTGGATAAAGATTTTATTTTTGGTGTAAAATGAAAAGACATCTTTTATGGCGTGGTATTACTGTTAGGCGGTAAGCGGGATAACGATTGCATAACTTTTGTTACTCCACAAGTGATAATAGGATTCGAAAATTTTAAGTTTTTGTAGCAGACGGTCTACCTGACATTCTGCGGTCACCGCCACCTATAGATATTTACAACACCAGGGGCATCGCAATGCATTGTCGACTCTGAGACATGAAGTCGTTAAGTATCATCATATCAGCCCAGGGATGTCCACTGCTGAACATAGGCCTCCTCAGGTTAAGTATCATGTGCCTGTAATTTCACCGCCCCTCTTACCATTCCGATCGAAAAACAGTAATATACTCGTAAGCTTTCTGCTGATTCTTGGCGGAAATGGGTACGGTATGATAATACTTCATTACATACTTCTGAATGAATGATTTATATTATTAACTACATTACAGACAAAAAGCGACGTTAAATAAAAGTACATTGATAATAATAATAACAAATATTCTGGGATATTTTTCAGACACGACCATCTGATCCCAACTAACTGGTTAACATACTTATATTTTTACCCAGATAAATAGATTTGTTCAAGCACGCAACTGTTTTTCCTGGGTGGGAATCGAACTATAATAATTGCATTCCCCATTCGTTTTACGAAGATATAGTTTCTGTATTCTGCAGCCGCGATGCTTAGTTCCGACCTATATCTATCGGAGAATGGAACAATATCGGATTGTTAAACAACTATTGAACTTGGTCATACTGTCTATTGGGATTACATAGTCAAGTTAGCTAAGACCCCGTCCCGAACATTGGCGATGCCGATGCATTGTTGAATTCAAGAGGTTACTATATGAATGAATAGTCGTAACTTTAGTCGCTAGACTTTGGCTTTCTATTATTTATTAGTATTTTGGGAAACGATAAGGTATATGAAACCTTTGGGCTAGGATTTCCTCAAGTAGGTCAAAGTACCTAAACGAATGTAAATGTACAAGATACAAATCCACATTTGAAGACACATGTTCACATTTTACTTTATCTTTTCATCTATCCTAATATTATAAAGAGGTATAGTTTCTATGTTTGGATGTTATCTCAGAATCTTCTAATCTCAGTTAAAAAATCTACCAAGGTTACACTATTCTCAAGGCTATTTGAAAATCTCGATATCCATTAGACGACTTATGATAACGCGTGCAAAACTATAAAGCGGGAGCTAGTTAAGTTTACCTTTATATAGAGAAAGTATAGGTGTTTCGTAAATTTCAGGTCCAAATTTAACAGTACTATTACTGGTACTTAAGTTTAAAGCATGTTTGTTGTTACAGATTTAAAGATAACCATATTTTATTCTAGTTATGTGAAAGTTAAATGAAGGAATGTTTGAAATACCTGGCTATCTAAGTGTTAAGCTTACGTACGGATATTTTTTTTATCCTGGTATAGGAAAACCTCATGAGAAGCCAAATAACAAACGAATATTTTTGTACATAAGAAAACTTTATTATAAACTCTCAAGTATGCGGTCGCTTGTAACTTCTACCTTGAACCGTCACCAGAATCTTGTGAGGGTTTAGTCCAAAGCCCTGGCTCGTATCAATATGATTTAGGTACAACTTTTACAAGCCACTTGCCTTAATTAGGTTTGTTGTTTCAAATTAATTTCATATTCTTATTTTTTAAGAATTGTTTTGATTTCTCAGATTTAAAACAAGACGATGTTGTTCTTGACAGATATTTTAAACTGTACAATTATACCTGTCTTGTTGCTCGCCTTATGCCATGAATTAAATACGGTATATGAGCCCAATAGCTAACTTTATAACAGCTTAAATACTATACTTTTTATAAATCAATACCCACCATACCCATTTCCACCGTGAAGCAGTAATACACTTGTATTACTATGTTTTGGTTAGAAAGGTAAGGGGGCCGGTGAAATTACAGGCACAAGAAACTTAACAACTTCACGTCTCAGGGTCGACAACGCATTGGTGATGCCCCTGGTGTTGCAAGTGTCCGTAGGCGACGGTGGCCACATACCATCAAGTTCCTAAGGGGCCTACTTGACAAAAAAAAGTGTGGGTGTCATCTAGGAGATTTAAAGTGTCGGTACCTTCTAACACATTATTCACATAAGGTATATATATACAACAGAAAATTAGATAGATTATAAATCATTTACCAAATCCTTAAAAAGGCAATTAGTAACTATGCGGGTACTAAGTCTAATACACTACCTACATAATGCAACGTTTTAATAATGCAAATCATAAATATCCAACGACATTTCTTAACGACAAATATAAAAAGAATCTTGATTGAGAGATTAACGCAAGCCGCTGTACGTTCCAATTACTGGTATGTATAAGTTTAAAGTTTTATTCAATTTAATGGATATTCTTTAACTCAACCTCTTGGGTTGTAAGTTCGTATGGCAATTCCGCTGATCTGGGTTGAAAGCTAGTGTACAGTCAACAACATTAGAATCGGAACGTATCCAAATAAAAAAACACCTGGAGCTACATATGGTAATATGGATTACACCTATTATGCCGGAAGAGGTAGGCAGAGGTCTCAGTGCTGAAACCCACATTCCACCGAAGATTAGTTGACCAATAATTTATTTTACCGAACCCGACCCGGAAATCGAACCTAGGATTTCAAGTTCTTTACCTAAGGTTTATACCACTCGACCACTGAGGCGACCATATAACTGTTGTACAAATTTGGATCTGCTAAGCTATTTATATAGCTGACCGTACTATATAAACTTATGGTACGGAAATTCAAATTGTACAAAATGGGTAAGTAACACGAAGACGTATTCAAAGTTACCTCAATGGGCTCGCTGCAGGACATAAAATAGGTTATTAAAAGAGAGTTAAGCTTTTACCGTATAAATTATGGTAATCCTACTGTTTTATGTTTCATAGTTTAACTTTCTTTGTCTTTACCTTCGACGTTTTAACGACTCCCATCTATGCTAAAATATATTATTTTAATTTTGTTTAAGGGTGTGAGGTTTTCAACTCATCTTTAGGTTGTCGTATACCGATGACTGCACTTTGCATCTTACCCAGTGGGCACCAACAACGGGCATCTAGTAAGGCCTGACTGGTGGCCGACTGTATAAAAACTGCCAATCGTCTTCTAATGTGTAACGCATCGAATGGAGTGAGCATACATAAATGTTCCAATCACCAAATGATTGGATTCTAGACAAGCAGATGGCCAAGTCATCTAGTCCCTCCATGACCCCCATATGTCGCAAAACCTTATACTAAGTTAATTTACAATTTTTCCGCTAAAATACGTAAAAATTACGGCTAAAACGATATTACGGATAATAATGGCATACGAAATGACCCCATGAGTAGGTAAAATGTATTTTTTAACGCAAATTCCATCAGTGTATGATTCAGATACTTAGCACTAAATCACCGATGTTTCTTTTAAATTAATGTCCCAGACTAAAGAATTGCCGCTCGTTTGAAATTCAACTCGCGCCCTTGATTTTCTCGGGAAGATCCAAAAAGGGCGTGGACCTTGTACTAGGCCATTACTAAGATAAATTACGGCTGCTGTGAATTTCTTGGCCCTCCCTCCCTCAAACCAACCCTCCGGTAATCCTCTTAGGGTAAGCGCTTTGTGGAAAAATACAAAACATTCTTCCTCGGTCGTTGTGGCCCACTTTGTCAGAGTGTTTAAACGCCATCGTGTGTTAACTGATCGACCAAAATCCGGGATAACATTTGGTTTCGTTCGTGACATTTTGTTCTGATCCGTCAAGTTTAACTTATTCATGTAAACTTTCTTTTGTAGCTTTTTTAAGTCGTCTGCAATTTGAATTACATAGTTCAAACTTTAACGTTTCTCTTCGCTAGCTTAAATAAAAGAGAAGTTCTTAATTTTGGCGTCTCTTTATTATATAATATTAAAAGTTTTCTTTTTCAATGCTTGGTTTTGTGTAATGATGGCTCGACTATCTGGGACCCATACTACATACAGTGTTCACTTCTAGCAGATTTGAAGTGTTCGGTATTCAGTCACCATGGTGTTAAACCATGTTGCAAATCAAGTCTGAGACACTATAGTATTTCTGTATGATCGGCGGGTTTTTTGTAATTTGCAGGAAAACGTGGTTATTATGAAATAACATCCCATTATGTTATTTAATTTAAAAAAAGCAAACCAATGATTATTTTTTTATCATTTTATTTATTTATTGTTGATTTCATTAGTTTCTTCTCGATAACTCAGTTTAATATTAAGAAAAATTTAAAATTTCTGTTTGTGTAAGCTGTGGCAGCAGTTTTTATACAGCACAGACATTATTTTTTCATATTCTATAGGCTTGTACTTGATCAACCTATCACACCTATGTAGATGATGATGTGCATAGCGACACATGTTCAAAATGGTGGTAGCCAGCCAAGTGAATAGTAGTGTACAAGATATTTGTTACAGGCCAGTTGACTTGGTGGTTAGCGACCTTGACTGCCAAGTCGCAGGTTGCGGATTCGATTCCCACCCAGAACAAACATTTGAGTGCATGAACATATGTTTGTTTGTCCTGTGTCTGAGTGTAATGTAAGTATGTTATATAGTATATCAGTTATCTGGTTTCCATAGTACAAGCTCTGCTTAGTTAGTTTGTTTAGCCACCTATATGCATGTATCTAGGAATTTAATTATTTTCTCTTTGAAACTACTTGGAATTATTTTATGCTCAAAATATTACTTATAATAATAATAATTTATTTATTCTCCCACAATAAGTTACAAAAAAAAAATATGAACAACTTCATTTACCAAAAAGTTTACAATAGCACTTAAATTGTGGGAGACTGGTGCCTAAGTTAGGCAGAGTCTGTATTTCAGGACACCAGGTCTCCACCCCACGAACATCGTAACAAATATATATATTGTTTTTTTTTTGTATTAGTGACAAATATTTTTCTTAGTGTTATAAAGTATTATAAAAATTAATTTAGTAAGTTAAATCTAAACTATAAAACTAAAAATTATAAGAAAGGAAAGATGTGTGAGTGCGTGTGACTGTAGGTTTGTTTATTTGAATGTGTGTGTAAGTATGGGTAATTGTGTGGGGGGAGTGATGTTGTTTGACTAATATAATGAATTCGAAAGTATCTCTGTCTGTCTGAAGAAAATACTTATCCAATGTACATGTTGTTGCGTTAAGTTAAATTTGTTCAGCTAATAATGTTTCTGACTACTCTCACGGCTGAGTAGTTGTTGAGTGTCAAGAGACCTCCAGTAGGTATTTAAGGCTGTATTATGTTTTGATGATAATCCTAGAAGTAATCCTATGATTTCTGTATTTATTATCTAGTACTACGATTATTGTATTACTATTAATACATATGATTAACACTAAACATACATTAACGGGTCAAATGACCCACTTTGAACTTTGCATTGAAAATGCACGTATCATCTTATTGCTTATGCACATTTGACTTCATGACTTTTTCTTACTAATTAATATACAGTTATACTATTTATTTCCCCTCCTAACAACCATATTTCATACATTCAAGCAGGAAACATAGTCACATTTGACCCGCTATGGTAGAAATAGGTACCTAGTAAGTGTTGGTATGATTAGTGTTAATTGTGTTTGTGGAATGAGGACGGATGTTTGTTACTCTTTCACGCAAAAACTACCCAACGGATTTTGATGAAACTTGGCACATAGAATAACATATATGATAGTTATTATCCTGTAAAATTCAACATCCCTCGGAAACACGGGTAAAGTCACGAGTGACGGCTTGTATTTTATATTAACATTTTCCTTTATAATGCACCGCCGAATAGATGACCAGATATCTTGTTGATTTCTCATCGTGACATCAGAAAGTCTTATCTCAATATTTGTTATTTAAATACGATCCACGTTGGCTTGTCGCAAATACGAAATGGCAATCTTGAACGTTTTTGAAATTAATTCGTTTGATACGCGGTAAGACTTAAAACTTTAGCGAAAATAAAAATGATTAAATTCGGAAACAAGTAATTTATTTCAAATAATGACAAATTGTTATTGTGACTTTTATATACTAGCGATCTATTCGGCGTTTGTCGCCTCGTTCGGCGGTTGTTTCGTGATTGCCAGATATTTTATATTTCAACAACTGCTAACTTTATGACTCCATAGTTCTGTTTTAACATTGTTACTGAGCGTTTTGAAAATTGTTTATTTATATGGAACTCGTGGTCCTTCGTAATCCTCAATAAAATATATCTTTGCGCCCATTATCCCCTAAGCATTAGGGAGAGGCGGTCTTAGTACTGGGACCTAAATTCTGTCGAAAATATTTTACGTTCCAAAGTGGCAGAGCATTGGCGCCGTCTCTCGGACCTGTGACATTAACAATCCTGTGCTACAGGTAAATAAAAAAAAATAACTAAGTTTAACTATACTTAGTCTGATCAAGGTATTCTCGGGGACCTCAAGCTTCTAACTATATGCCCTACTACACAAGCTGGCATGCAAAACTTCATAGCTTTATCAGTTATTACTACCCATTTCCTACAGCAAATTGAGCTCCAGTTAAGTAACTGAGCACCAGCAGCGTACATCCTCAGGTTGTATATAGTGTATAAAATATATGGTTATCAGCAGGAACCTGTAAATTCGATTATGAAAGTGTTAAAGCCTGTAGGAAGTCAATGTCGCAGCACAAAAGGGGTGGGAACTTTATAATTCGTTGGTCGTATCATAGTAATCCTTATCTAGAGAGCAAAAGTTTACGAGCTCGGCCCAGCAAGAGTAAAACGTTAATCGCACCGCGCAGCGGGGGATTATACTGGAGGAGGGCTCGGTTTGTACAGGGCCGGAGTAAGGCGGGCGGGCAAGTGGCGCTGGTATTTTTTAGCAAGTTTAAACAACAACAAATATTATAGAAAATGTATGAGGTAGTGAAGCCAGCTTTTTGAATACCTGCGTATTAATATGCTATATTTGTAACTAGCTTAGGACCCCTGTGGTTTTACCCGTGTTCCCAAGAGATAAAAAGTATTTGTTATTCCAGGGCATGTTCTATCAATGTGCCACGTTTCAGCCAAATCTGTTCAGTAGTTCTTGCGTTAAAGAGTAACAAATATCCGTAAATCCATCATCACAAACTTGACCATTTATAATATTAGAAGAATCATAATATAAAACGTGTTTAAGGTTCATAACTTAATAATTTTAGTACCATATAAAATTCTTTGTTGGTAATTTTACGCAAGTTTATGCTTGTAAAGTAATAACCCAGGTACTTAAATAATTTTATCGTAAACTATGCACACCCATAACACAATATTCTCAAGTTTCCACATGACTCCAATTCAAAGAAAAGACCAAAATAAAATACTATAGTCTTAGTACTTCACGGGCCGCTTGTATTTGATCCTAAGGATTTCTTTGTATTAACTATAATATTGTTTGTATAAATATATACGAGTATATATTTTTTTCATGTTTATACATATATTACAGCTGCATCCATAATTTTTCTGCTGTGTAACCCCCATAATTTAGTACTATTTATGTGTATATTATATGATTAATACTAATATTTGTTTACCGAGGAATTAATGTACATCTATTCGTGACCCATACTAACAGGCAGCGACAGAATATCAGCGTTGTGGGTAAAACCTCAACATTACGCTGAGTCGTAGCCTTTTCATGAAACACAGATTACTGAATCATTTATATTATTATACATAGGTGTACAACTTTGCTTCCGCCGTTTTTCTCCGAAATTCGAGGCTTTATTGTAAAAAACTGGTTATACATTTATTATTCAAAGTATTGTCCATCGCTGGCCACTACTGTCTCGTTTGACACGAGTCTTGATCAAGTAATGCCTCCAATTCTGCATCTTCGAAAACCTTCTCTCTTCCACCGCCATGCCGGTCTTCGACGTCAAAATCACCGTTCTTGAAGCGTTGAAACCACTCTCGGCACGTTCTTTCACTAATAGCGGCCTCACTATAGGTATTTGAGAGCATTCGATGAGCCTCAGCCGCAGATTTCTTCATATTAAAGCAGAAAATTAAAACCTCCCGCAAATGACGAGAATTTGGCTCGTAAGCTGACATGTTTAATCGATAATAACTTTATGATGCAGACACAAATCGACTAATATTTCGATGGCGTTATGTTTACAAAGCCTAAGCTTATTGTATGACATCTACGATCTATTTATTTCGACTACCACTTACCGCTACAGCCATCTATTGCAAAACGGCGGAATTTGACTGTATTGAATCCATCATTATTAATTTGTGTGTTTTGGGAGAAAATAAACTTTTTATTATTCTTAGTAGTCACACTTTTGTTCGCATAGTATTGAGTCGGTCTCTGTAATCAGCCTGTAAAGATGGCCTTTTGCCCCATTCCCAAATCCGGTACTAGATAATAGGGTAGCGGGCCGCAAGCCAGGCTAGCAGTAATATTTTACTTTCCCTAATGGATTTAAAACTGAACATCGCCCACGAGCCTAGAAGTCGCCCATTGTCATTAGTTTTCATAAACTATTATAAATATAAATTATGTATTTTTTATATTTTAATATGCTACGGCGCAATGCGTTGACGAGTTTATTAATGTAACAATACATTTCCTGGAAGACTAATCTTCGTTATGAATTTAATTTGTTTTGGTCGTATCTTTATTGAGGACTCGCTGTCCACTGCGGTCTCAGGAGATGTTACAGTTTCCCGGGATAGAAAGTCGTATGTACAAACTATCTGTAGCCTCGGGTCAGTCCGCCGCCCAGCGTAATCGGGCTCGGGTAGTAGTGCGTGTGTTCTCGCACGCTACTTAAGGCGGGGCGGTGAGGACGAGAGCTCCGGTCCTCACCGCCGGGTCCGTCTTCGTCGTCGACGAAAACGCCAACGAGACGTGGCCTCCACCAGGCCGTCGCTGCTGGGTACGCGGACGAATGCCTCGGCGCCCCTGTATACCCAGCCAACAGTGACAGATAGGAACACTGTGGGGTTTTAGTCAGTATGAGTCTGACTTAACCCGGTCGCTGCCCCGGAAAAAAAAATAAAAATTAAAATGGATACAAACTATCTAAAGGTCTCATGTAGTATTTCTCTATAGTAGTATATCTAAATTCGTTCATAAGTTTTTGCGTAAAAGAGTAATAAACATCCATCCACCCATCCTAACAAACTTTAACATTTATGATATTAGTATGAAGTGAGATTTGTTTGTTCCGTCTTAAAGAGTGATTTCACACATTCTTGGGTATTTAATTCTGAGGTTGTCTTATCCTCTATAATGCAATGCCTTTGAATTATATTACAAGCTTCCACCCCGCGGTCTCAGACCTGTTCTCGAGGGCTTAAATCAATTCATACGTTACTTATGGCCATCTGCAATAATGTACCTTTTCGTAATGAAATAGTGAAAGATTAGTCAAAATAAGTTTTAAATAAGTGCTGTGGTTTCGGGAATTACCTCCACATACAAATAAACTTGCTAAATCGGCGCGCTGTTTATAATATTCGTATAGATTATTTCTCTCTTATCGTCTCATATGTACTTAAAACCCGTGAGCTTGATTGGGTCATCAACAGAAAATGTAAGCTAACCATTTGCCAACTGACTCTTAATTAATAATATTTTTATCATAACTTCCCCACCAAAACATGGTCTCCACAAGTAAATTTACTAACTTATGATAATTTCGCTGAGGTAAAGTTGTTTCATACTAATGTGTCGGTACAACACAAAGGCGTTAGAGTGGGTAAGAAATAGTAATGTGTTACATGACTTCTTGAAAGCATTTTTAAGTACGTGCGCTACTAATGTGTTATAGTAGATAATAATTCAGCTTTTGTGCTTGTGCACGGCGCAAAATATTACTCCTAGCTGGATTTACTCTAAGTAAGTCATATTATTATGCTATAAATAAGACGTAGCTGTCTCTCGCGACTTTACACCGCGTCTGCAATGTTAAAGGTCCATTGTGCTATAATCAAGTAAGTTATAGTCTTATACATAAAGACATATACTCATAAATAAAATTGTATTGTCTGTTTGTTATGTGAAAATACCAGTTTTAGATTAAATACATGTACAAGTGTATTTATGGTACAATATAACATTTTTTTTAATTGTCATCTACTTGTCTGTCTATCTTTTTGTTTGTTGTTGATCTCCGAAACGTCCCTTTAAAATCGGTCCGATTTTAAAGGGTCTTTCAGTGGCAGATAGCTGATGTTGCTTTTAATACCGGGAAATTGCTCATATACTGATAACATCCTTCGAAACCTCGGATAAAACTGCGGGGGACAGTTAGTTTATTAAATAAAAATAAAATAAAAACCCGGGATATTCGGACAGAGTAAGGAGTAGTGTTTTTTTGTCTTCATACGTGTTCGTGTTACTGTTTCAATAGTCGAATAAAACTTAAAATTTATTTAATTTAACAAAATAAAATTTACTCCAAATTTGGAAATGCAATTAAAAAAATTCAATTACTTACTTTATTATTTCTTCTCATTATATGTATATAAAAAGGCCCAGTATAAAAAATACCGATTTCATAAATAATCATAAATAACTTTCCTTTCTTAAGTCAGTAAAAATATATTGACCGAACCATTTTTTACAGGTAAATAACAAAAACAATCAAATGGTAAGTCTGCATTTATAGATTAAGTTACACAGATTAATAAATACAACGCTTCCAGACGACTATATCGGAGGGGCCGACCCTCTCTTGGCAATGAGGGTGAGTGATAACGTGTCACATTACTAATGATGGTAATGAAATAAAACAGCACTTGTAATAAAATATACCCGCATTATTGGGATAAGAGTCGACAATAGGATAAATTAAAATAGATATATGGCCAGGTTAATAATATGCCCGCGGCTTTATTACGCTCTCGAGGGATCTCATGTATCCCTTTCAATCAGTGACTCCAAATTTATGTCAGATTGATATCTATGTAAAATAGCCACTCTGACATGCATTGATAATGTTAAATAACAAAATAAAAGAAATGTGGTAGCTCTCAACATGGAATTCACATTAGGTCTTTAAAACACCATTGAGGTTTCTCAAATTTTGAAGAGAGGCTGAAAAACAGACAGATTGTTAATTGACACTGCACCTTTTGTTCATTTCCAACACTAAGGGCATCGCCAATGCGTTATCGACCCTGAGATGTGAAGGTTATATGTACCTGTGATCACCGGCCACTTTACTCTCTTATTGCAGTCAAAAGTTTGTCAGATATGAGCTTCTAATGTTGTAAAAAGTGTTACCTTCTACTGTTGAACTATGGTGTCTCCTAAGCATATTGGTTAGTACAAACGGGTATTAGTGATCTTGCAGTCATCATTAAACATACCCAAATGTGGATAAATTATTGAGCCATAAGCAGGCTATGCTAGCAACGCTAAGCGGAATTAGGAGCTCTACTAATTCGAGACCGTTTGGTCCATTAGGCTCCTAGAATATTCCAGATAATATGTCTATCGTCAGTATTAAGGTTATACAAGTTCAATTTATTTTTTGAATAATGTAAGTAAGAATAACTTTATAAAATAAAACGCACTGCAAACTAGATATGCACAAAAAACCCTTTTTTACATAAAAGCCAGCAAAGCAATTATTGTATACATAGTCAAAGATATATATATAAAATACTACATAGAATAATATTGTGACAATAGTTCAAGCTCTGCTCTCTAGTTTGAGATTTTAACTAAAATCTAGTAAAACATGGTAAGTGATGATATGGCCGAAAGTAAAAAGTACAACAAAGAAAGCGCAAATCTTACAATTACAGATTGAAACGTTCCTTCAGTTATACAATTTGTACCTTTATCATTAATCTCAACGTTTCAAAGCGCTGAGTATTCGTCAAAAGTTTATCTTTCTTTTGAAACGATCGCTTGGCGAGTGAGCGGCCGAGATAAGCGTTCGCGCCGAGTCGCGCGGCTCGTGTTTACGAATCGCACGATTATTATACGTCGTTGCTGCTCTCCAGCCTTTTAGTGTTGGTAATAAAACAATTACGGCTTCTTAGTGCGGACGAGACGTCTTATAGACGGGTAGCTTAAGCATTCGCAGAACAAACACATCTCTGATGTTTGCTCGCGCTCCACTCGCACACCACTTGCGCTTCGAACTTTATTTAATGTTTGAATGATTTATGTGATGTATTAATGAAAGGGTTTCGACTTGCCACTGTTATTGAGAAGTACTTTGGTGCATGCTAGTAACATGTAACTGAGTAACATGTAAATGGGATGTTACTGAAGTAATTGAATCTGTTTTATTTCCTGTAGGTGATTTTTTAGTTGAGCGGGGAGTTAAGGTAAGGCTTGTAATAAATTTACTAATAAAAGTAATGAAGCTGGTCACTTGAATATTTGACGTTGTAGCTAAGAGTATAGATTAACAAGGCCGTAAAATGATAATTATCTTCAACTAGCTATCATCTCGCGGTTTCACCTGCGTTCCCGAGAGGTCGAATGTTTCCAGGAATTGTAATATAGCTAAGTCATTCATAGCTTTCTATCAGTGAAATATATTTTGTAATTTGTTGGCAATGGCAAGAGATTATCTTCTACCTACATCCTTTAACTTTAAATCACAACTTAAGCAGTTTATAATATAAGTATAGATGTCATGAGTATTGAAACACCTCGTGGCAACATTGGATGCTATATAATCATTTATTATTATACCCAAAGTTGCCACTTTATGAAAATTTTGTGATAAATGAAATTAAGAAGTTAATTTTCATATAAAGAATACAACATGGAAATGACGAATGCCTATTTGCCCACCTACAGGCGGCTGTTCTACTCGCTTGTTGCTATTTGCCTTCCGCGCGACGCATATTAATGACGTCCTTATTTTAAATCCCCCTCGGATGTAGAGCGGTTAAGTCGAATCCCGGATAAATTACTTAGCGGGCCCTGTATAACCGGGATAACGCGGGCTACGCACTCCGCCCGAATGGATAATGAACTTGCTATTCTCTTTAACGATGACAATTTCGATCGTTTACGTGGGATTTTCGAGTGGATAAAAATATTTAAGTGGTCGAGTTACCTGACGCGTGCTATTTACAACTTTCGAATAGAGTATTAAGGTACATTTTTGCATTTGAATGTATTATTTCTAGCTAACTTTCCGTGCCGCGGTCCAAAGGTATCTAATGTATCCTGAGATTATAACATAGGTTATATCAATCCGCAATGATGCAACTTTCAAATGGCGAAAGAATTTTACGAACAGGTGTCGTGGTTCCGGAGATTACCTGCCGCATACTTACTAACTCACCAAATACGCACTCTCTCTTTCCAATATTAGTATAGATAATCATGTACCAGATGATAGTTAGCTATCAAAAGTACATAGTGTACAAAATCATAGACAAAGCCAAGTTCAAAACGGTTTTGATGTATAGTTATTTATTATAAGAACAGCTCTTATATTTTTTCAGGAATACATATTTCAATAAATTAAGAATAAAATGCTTTCTGCTCCATGTGAGTTTTCCGCCAATATCAGAAGTGTCATACATATTATGTGTTATTGGGTGCGGTCCTCGAACCATAGAGCCGTTGTCTGCATAGGGTTGCCATGGCTATCTTATATTTAAGCTTTACGCACAAAAAAATAATGATGATTGAATTTAATTTAATTCGGAGAGGAAAATAGTAAAATTGTAAGCAGCTGAGATAAAAATTTTAATTACATTGGGTTTGGATTGATTTCAAAATGATAGCCCATCAAGTAATAAAAAAAAATGTACCCCTGTATTCTGTGATGAGTCTTTTTCTCAAAATCTCAAGCACTACCACTGAGCTTAAATCACGCTTCAGTTCCAGTTGACTTATATGTATATTTCAATTATTAGTAGGTAATAAAGTACTTATTCACCTCGCACATAATAAAAAGTCCTCAAATGAGTTAACACTGTTAGTATTCTAAATTTGTGACCCGCCATAGCTACGTTTGAGCATAATAAAGGAAAGAGGAAAAGATCCGCAACATGATGGTGAAAACCGTACAAACGTTGCATAGTAACGCTGACTGCCAAGTCGCAGGTCGCGGGTTCGATTCCCACCCAGGACAAACATTTGTGTGCATGAACATGTTTGTTTGGTCTGTGTGTGGGTGTACACCCACAAAAACATAAATATTAGAAATATATAAAAGTAGTATATCAGTTATCTGGTTTCAACTCAACAACAACAAGCGGTACAAGCTCTGCTTAGTTTGAGATCAGATGGCCGTGTGTAAATGTCCCAGGAAATTTATAGATAGTGACTACGGTTTTACTATTAACAGTTGAAAGTGATTCTATCACGCACTCACTTAGACAGACTATATTTTAGATTGATAAATAGGGTACTTTTTATCTCAGAAAAACATTGAATTCCTCGGAAATTGCGGAGCGAAAGCTAGTATTTACAAATAAGTAAATCCCCTATAAATGTAATAACGTAAAATACATTTGAAATCTCAAGACGTTGCAGCTGACAGCCCTAAGTTTCTGTATATTAGCTTCCGAATGTCGTTACGTTACGGCTCCCCCGTTGACTATTGACACTTTGGAAAACGTTACATTTCCGCAAATTTACGCTTGCGGTCGGAACAGACAATTTTGTCGGCCCCGATGTTGGGGCGAACCGGGCGCTCGGTCAACATGCTTAAATTGAATTTGACAATGTCGTACAACGGTTATAAACACCGTTTTGTTAGCAAATTGAAAATTCGCTTCGGAATGACCAGTGGTATAACATTAGCAAGGGATTAGGGACCGGATGTAAGGGAGCACAATGTCACCTTAGTGCTCCCAGCCAACCTCACCTGCCCGCGGTGCATCCTGCCGACAAGCGAACGAGGCTCTGGCGACCGACCAATGGCGGTATAACCATTCTGTACAGCGTAGCCAAATGGCACAGGCCGGTGATGGGCAGCAGCGTCACCGGTGCGAGAGCTACGTTCTGCGATCACCCAACCCGCCTGCCCAGCGTGTGGTGATTACGGGCATAAACCCCCTAATGAATAGCACGCTACAGCAACGGCCCCCAGTTCCCGGTCGCCCCGCTATTCCTGGCCAAGGCGGCGGTCATGGTCACGGCGGGGTAGGGGGTGCTAAGAATCCCCGGGCTACGGTAGGCCGCCAACACCGACTGACTCTGGCAACGTATAACGGACGCACGCTGCGGCTCGATGAACATCTGGCGCAACTCGAAGAGGAGCTGAGGAACATAAGGTGGCACGTTCTGGGGTTATGTGAAGTCCGAAGGGAGGGGGAGGATACCGTAACCCTAGAATCCGGCCATCTTATGTACTTCAGAGAGGGAGACCAACCATCCCAAGGCGGCGTCGGGTTCTTGGTACACAAGGCCCTCTCTGGCAACGTCATAGAAATCTCCAGTGTGTCGACAAGGGTAGCGTACCTTGTGATCAAACTCACCGAGAGGTATAGCCTCAAGGTTATCCAAGTGTACGCACCGACTTCGGCGCACTCGGATGATGAAGTGGAGGAAATGTACGAGGACATTTCCAAGGCCTTATACACCACCCAAAAGGCCCACTTCAACGTTGTCATGGGGGATCTCAACGCTAAAGTAGGAGTACAAACAAGCGGCGAATCGGTAGTAGGACCACACGGATTTGGAAGCAGGAACCATAGGGGGCAAATGCTCGTCAACTTCCTGGAGAAAGAAGGGCTTTTTCTAATGAATTCTTTCTTTCAGAAGAAGCCCCGGCGGAAGTGGACGTGGCAAAGCCCCGACGCTATGACCAGAAATGAGATTGATTTCATTATGACGGACAAGAAGCGTATATTTAGAGATGTCTCAGTGATCACTAGGTTCAAAACCGGAAGTGATCACCGACTTGTCCGAGGCACTCTAGATATAGACTGTAAGCTTGAACGAGTCCGTCTAATGAAATCTACGCTCCGGCCTAATATGCTCCAATCCGTGGTTGGGTCTGAAACGTTTCAGTTGAAACTGGAGAACCGATTTGCTGCCTTGGAAACTACAATCAACGTTGATGTCGACCAGGATCTCGACCAAGTGGTGGGAATCCTCGGGGAGGAGGGGAAGAAATTCTGTGAGACGCGAGGTGCCGGTAAGAGATCCAAGCTTTCAGGGGAATCTCTGCAGCTAATGCAGAAGCGACGTGAAAATCCCGCAGTCACTACGTCAGATCAACGGGCTTTGAACAAAAAAATCTCAAAGCTGGTAAGACGGGACCTCCGGAGCTCCAACACACGCTCTATTACAGAAGCGATTGAGCGAAACCGGGGGTCTAAAGTCTTTGCCCAACAGCTAGGTCGAAGCCATCTGACGAAGTTGACCACATCTAGCGGGAATGTCGTCGCTTCTAAGCCGGAGATACTCAGGGAGGTGCAAGACTTTTACGGCCAATTATATACCTCGCAAGCGTCCCGTCCCCAACCTCATTCCAAGGATCCCAGGGCCACTCTTACCCGCCATTATACCGAGGATCTGCCAGAGGTCAGCCTGGACGAGGTCGTGATGGCTCTCAGACAGCTTAAAAACGGAAAAGCCCCCGGAGAGGATGGAATTACAACGGAGCTCCTAAAAGCTGGTGGAACTCCAACGCTGCTACAGCTTCAGCGTATATTTAATTCCGTCCTCTTTTCGGGGAGAACTCCGAAGGCGTGGAGCAAGAGTGTGGTCATAATGTTCTTCAAAAAAGGTGATAAAACCCTTTTGAAGAACTATAGACCCATCTCACTCTTGAGCCACGTCTATAAGCTCTTTTCGAGAGTCATCACGAACCGTCTCGCGCGTAGGCTCGACGAGTTTCAGCCCCCGGAGCAGGCTGGGTTTCGAGGAGGATATGGCACCATAGACCACATCCACACAGTGCGGCAGGTTATACAGAAGACCGAAGAGTATAACCAGCCCCTGTGCCTTGCGTTTGTGGACTATGAGAAAGCTTTTGACTCCATTGAGACCTGGTCTGTTCTAGAGTCCTTGCAACGGTGCCAAGTCGATTGGCGATACATCCAAGTGCTGAGAGGACTGTATAACTCCGCAACTATGACCGTCCAAGTACAAAATCAGCAGACTGAACATATCCCCTTACATAAAGGAGTGAGACAAGGGGACGTTATTTCCCCCAAATTGTTCACTAACACTCTGGAGGATATGTTCAAGACGCTAAATTGGAAAGGACGGGGCATAAATATTAACGGCGAGTACCTCTCACACCTGAGATTTGCGGATGATATCGTCATCATGGCTGAAACCGTGCAAGATCTCCAATACATGCTGAATACCCTGGCTGATTCTTCTGCACGCATCGGTCTCCGGATGAATCATGTTCAACGAGCATGTTATTCCGGAACCGGTTGCCCTTGACGGGGTTCCTCTCGAAGTTGTTCACGAATACGTCTATCTAGGGCAGATCTTGCAATTGGGTAGACACAACTTCGAGAAGGAAGCTCGCAGAAGAGTACAGCTAGGGTGGGCAGCATTTGGAAAACTTCGTCGAGTCTTTTCATCGCCCATACCCCAATGTCTGAAGACGAAAGTCTTTAACGAGTGCGTCCTACCTGTTATGACTTACGGAGCCGAGACGTGGACACTGACGGTGCGACTAGTTCACCAACTCAAAGTCGCTCAGCGAGCTATGGAGAGAGCTATGCTCGGAGTCTCTCTGAAGGATCGAATTCGAAATGAAGTCATCCGTCAGAGAACCAAAGTTATCGACATAGCTCATAGGATTAGCAAGCTGAAGTGGCAGTGGGCTGGTCACATCTGCCGTAGAACCGATAACCGTTGGGGTAGACGTGTTCTAGAGTGGAGACCACGGCTCGGTAAACGTAGTGTAGGGCGCCCTCCAGCTAGATGGAGCGATGATATACGCAAGCTGGCTGGCAGCGGTTGGAAACAAAGAGCTGAAGATCGAGCTCAGTGGCGTGCCATAGGTGAGGCCTATGTCCAGCAGTGGACGGAGATAGGCTGATGATGATGATGATGATGATGATAGGGACCGGAAAATTGGTAATCGATAAATAAATAAATAGCCTGGGACTTTCTTTACACACAGCCATCTGATCTCAAACTAAACAGAACTAAATTTATACTACTTCTTTCTTCTTCTTTTTAAATACATACTTATATAGCTATATACACTCCGACACAGAACAAACATATATGCTCACAAATGTTTGTCATAATGATCATACTCGTATGTAATCCGGGATAAGTATCTAGTGTTCGAGAGATGGCGATGATGCGTACCACAGCAGTATTGCTTGATGAAGTCCGCATGATCTGTCTGCTGCAATTAGTACTGAGATTTGCCTACCTCTTCAAGAACGTATGATATTTACTAATTAACAATATTTTCTAGCTATGCCTAGCATATATTTTGGTTTGAAAATCATTTCAAAAAAATTCTAAACCATTTATTCAGTTTAGGCCCTCGGAGGGCACTTATGAAAGTCAAATTTAAAGTTACTGAAGCTACGGGCGTGCCCGCCACTTTACAATGTTTCGTCATCATACTTTTATGCGTAACTATGCAACTCATGCAAACAAACAAATAAATAAACATTAATTTCATAATATTACACTCAAGTCTGTATATTAACAAAAAATACTGCAGAAACATTACCCTACTTTTGGGGCAGTAGGCCAACATTCTAGAAACCGGTAACTTTAAATATTTCTACAATTACCTAGTTCAGAGTGCACTTCAAAACAGTATCTTTAATTGCAAAGTGTACTTAGCTAATAACCTCAATCCTCGATCCGAGCATTGAAGCCGTCTGTAGTGATTGTTTCGCAAATAACATTCTATTTTAAAGGTAGGAAGAAAAGAGGAAAATTCGTTAATATACTAATTAACGTGTCAGATATTGCGGCAGGCTTTTAGTATAATTCAAAGCCGATACAATACTTTTTAAGGCATTCCATTTGCTCTTATAATAGCCGTACGTCTGTCCCTGATTTTCCTACATGCTTAATGCCTTTACCAATCAATTCAACGCATTTGTAGAGCTTACAATACAGTTTAAACTCTGCAGCCATATTTATGATACAACCAATCTTGTGTTAATTTGTTACTAAAAGGACGAGCGTGTCTTAAAAATGACGTCTAGCAAGCATGAAAAATAACTGAATAAAAGCATTTTAATATTTGTTCTACCTTTCGAACAATAAAACCGTAGAGCGCATACAACTACCTTTCCACCGCAATAAGTCTCCACGTCGCCAATAGGATAGTGCTGAGGTTCCTATATTTTCCAATCCAATTACACTTACAAGACGCACTAAGATTGTGTGCACTTGACTTAGTCCGGGGCGTGTTTAGAGTAAATTACTCTACGGTACACCTGCAAGACCAGGATTACGGACGGTGGCGGGCGGCGGCGGGCGGCCCGTGTTACAGCAGATTGGCTCCAGTGTATCACTGAGATACATGTCTTGAGAAATGTGTGCACTCGTGGTTTACCCGGTTGTTTGTTGTGTTGAATTGTTGATATTTATAACGCTTTGTATGCACTGGTTCTATTTAATTATATGAGACTGTAATTGATCAATTTATAACGGTTTTTAGAATTTATAAAAGTATCTGCCTTACCGTTTTACCCGCGTTGAGATTGGTTCAGTCGTTTTGTCTGGATATGTTCACATAAAAATAGAGCCACAGAACGGCAAATCTTAGATTACATTTTTGATTTTGAGAAAATCCATAAATACTTTTAACTTGAATTTCTCACTTTACAGCAATTTTTTAAAACAGTATATGCTACCCGTCGATGTTATCTATCCCTTGCAAAATTATATCAAAATCTGTACTTTGGCTTAAGCGTGAAAAGATAACAGACGATCAGACAGTCATTGTCAAATTCACATTAATAATATTACTATGGATTCTGTGGTAAGTCTGTAGGTTTCATTAGTTCATAGGTTTATATATTATTTACTTAGGTACATCGCCTCAGTGTAGCACATACTACCACAGTAAAATTTAGCCTCAGAATACATCAGAACATGTTGTAAAGCATTCCGACAAATATTTGACGAAAGCCAAAAGTTGTTTTTCTTTTCTTCTATAAAGAAAGAAACAAAGAGATTCTAATCCACAAAAAATTACAGCACGAAGAAAACATCGCTACAATTTTGCGAACAAATGATGACGAATATTATGAATCTATCTATAAAAATGTATGTGTGTATGTTTATATGTTTATCCTCTATGGAAATATTTATTATATATCTGATAAAAATTATATAAACTGTTCTACGTTTTTATATTTTTATATTATAATATACGTATTGCAACACATGTTGGGAACAGGTAGTGTAAAATAAAAAGCAAAGAAGCATTCCACCACGAAAGAAATGGTTCAAAAAATCAAGATGTTAAATCAAAGTAGATATGAGATCACATAACAAAATATCTAACAATATCTTGTCTGCCATTGTATAATTTTATGTGAAAGCGCCCCGAACGAAACTGGGAGCCAGTTATTGACTCCGGTACGTTAAATGTAACGATAACAGTTAGAGGATACGCGTTACTGTTCCAGTATCGAATCCCGATATAAAGGGATAGATAAGGTATCCGTAGACTAAGTCCCTTAAACACGACTTATTTAACAGTTTTACCTCTATCTTCGACACTTATCTATTACTAGCTATTCCCAGTGGTTTCTCCCGCATTTCCATGGATGTTAACTTTTTCCAGGATAAATACTCCTTATACCATCCACCAGCTATCTGCTAGTGAACTTCCCATCAATCTATCTAGCTATTTCGGAGAACAGCCGGAACAAACAGACAGGGAGACAGTATTTTTTTTATAAGTACCGTATTACTTTCATATACTTTAGTTTTATTGATTTTTATACATTTCATGTTGTATACGTGAAAATGACAATTATTTGTGGGACTTAATAATTAATACTTATTAAAAATAATCAAATTATAGTTTCAACCTAGTCTCGATAAGTTTGACGTCACAATTTATATTCGCATGAACTAAATTTCAATCAAAAGTTGACATTTTGTAATTGAGCTGAGCTTTTAGTTAGAACGAATTTAATTATAGTCCTTCAAAAATCTTTATAATTTAGTTCTAAATTAAAGTTGATAAAATTATTCCTTAAGACGATTTACCTTCAGAAGTAAGACTTTTTAACGAAATGTAATATTTATCATAAAACTACATAGTAAAAAACAAGGTCCATCCCGCTGTCTGTATGTCCCTATGTATGCTTAGATCTTTATTACTACGCAACGGATTTTGATGTGTTTTTTTTAATAGATAGAGTGATTCAAGAGGAAAGTTTTATGTATAATACATGCATATTATAATTGATAATATGCGAATTTTTTAAAGAATTAAAACTATTTGAACTGCCCGCGTTTGACAGCGGGGGGCAGCTAGTTTATCATAAAATATTGAATATTTTCAGAAAATAAACCATAATGGCGATATTATGAACGGAATAGGAACAAAATTGAATAGAATAGAAATATAATCATTGTTTATTCTTGTAGTCCTTCACAGGCTCCTATAAATCATCTAATATGTTTTTTTAAATACTAGAAACATATGTACATACTACATACCTCTATACATTGATACCCATAAAAAATATAGGTAATTTTTTAATGTACGTTTATTGCAACTGAAATAAATATTTTGCTTCCTATAGAAAGCAAGTAATGCATCATCTTCTATTCTTGTGTTTGTTGTACCGCTCGCGCTGCTGCAATGTCACTCCAATCTGCGAGCACCCTTCTATAGAAGTTTTAATATTCGTAACACAGGTCGAATCGTTAGTAAATAGCAAAGATAAGCCTATCGCTTGTTGTTTGTTTGCTTATTATTTTGTGTGCGCGATTGTGCTCATATTCAATTGCCTATCTGTAGGTTTCTCGTGTTATCTGTAACACTTGCGCTGATGATTGTAATCATTAGGCCTTTCTTTAGTAGATGGGCTATCTTCTAGTACGTTGTAAGAAGAAATATCGAACCTTCTTGCTATATAACTGTAACTTGAATAATTATATTTATTTTCCATTATTTGATATTTTTTAGCCTCCTTCAAAGTAGCCATGAGTTCGTTCGGGGAAGTACTTATTGCGGGAAGCAGTAGTTCTATTGTATTATTGTGTTTCAGTTCTATATATATTTCTATTATCTTTATATTATATATATTATTTCTATATATATATTTTTATTATATAATATATGTATATTTCTATAACTGATAATATTTATAATGCCGAACAGTTTTTTTAAGTAACAAATAAAGCACATCTTTTTACGCCAATCATTCTATGAAACAGATGGTAGACATTTTCATTGACTTTTATCCGTTAGGTAAATAAAAATTCGTCTATTGATACCATACTAAACATGTCAATTGCAAAACAGTGATCTCATGTTTGCGACACCACTAGTGACTAGAAACACACTGCAAGAGTAATCTCTCGAATCACGGCCAACGAAAAGTAAAACTAAAACTAAAATTTATTTCATCAGGTTGGACAAAGGTTATGTTAAAATCCTAGGATACGTTAGATCCATCAGGAACATGGGTGAAACCACGGGACGGAATGCTACTGTTTTAAATAACTAAGGTGATATGAAATGCGGTCTGCCACGTCACAGGCAGGCTCCTGACTCCAACGCCCCTGACGGCGCCCTATCACGATATTTGTGTGCGGAAATGTTTTGTGGGCTTGTATCACCTATCAAGTGCAGTTTGGTTCGCGTTATGGGAAAATAAAAAGAGGAAATGTTTTGGTAGTTTTGACAGCGGTGTTTTTAAACATCGTATGGACTTTATGATTAGTTTTGATATATTATGAAAAGGGAGGAACCCTGTTCCCAAAGGATCTAATGTATCTATGAAATAACCTACGTTACTTCTAGTTATAGTCTCTTTTAGTAAAAAAAAATGTGAATATGGCCTAGCCACGAAAGTAGAGCCTAAACAGCACCTGCAACAAAACAAGAGTTAGTTGACGCAGATTTTTAACTTGAGGGTGGAAGCCAGCCATTCGGCCTCATGCTATGGTTTGCTATTTAGCTTTCATAATATATTAAATGTTTGTATTGTGTGTGCGTATGTTTGTGACCACTAAGTTCAGTTATAACTGAACAGTGAATGTGGGGTAAAAGCTAGTGGTTTAATCACTCATTTGAGATTCGAATCCTATAGCCATTTACCCAGCGTCGAACACTTCCACGAGCAATACGTCCAAAACATCAATTATACCGGCCCCCAAGTAAAACATGATCTAAAATTAGTTTTGACAAATTATTGTTAATTTATATTCGATGTGTTTTGTAGGCTGTTTCCGGCTAGTTTCAAAATGGCGGCATATTGTTTGGAAGTCGCGTTTATCTTGCAAATCTTATACTTAATGGTGTCCTTCATGATGTTTTGTTCTTTGGTGTTTAAAAGCTTACGTTCGAGGGTTCATGCCATTTCACTTGATTGTTAATTGAAGTACTTTCCCGCTCTAATAATGAGGTAAATTTCCGAATTTGCATTAATCCGTAGCAGTACTGATTTCAACAATTCACAGATAGAAAACAATGTCTTTATTCCCTAGTGATAGGCTAAGTTTTCATGTACTCTGGAACAACATTGACTATCTCGGGACCGTGGGTGAAACCACGGAATGCAAAATAGTTTTATATAATCATGAAAAATCTTGCTTTTGGATATTTTGGCCTCTTACTTTATTGATGTTCTTATAATTGTATTATTGACAAGGGAAGTGCATAGTGTTTGTAAAGTAAATGAGTGATTGTTGTTATTTTTAAAATGGAAATAAGTAATTTTTGGTCCACTTATTGGTCCGCTTGCTGGATCTCCCTAAGCTCATGCAGGATGCATAGTCTTAGTCTACTCTTAAGACGAACAAAAAACTATCGTGATTTTCATAATAAAACATTTTATGCATTATAAAACTATTAAATAATATTACATAACTAGCTGCCTCTTGATCTCCTCTGTATACAATATTAATAAAAAAAAAATTATATTATAAAAATATATTTGTAAATAATACAATATTTATAGCCAAATTTCAGCAAAATCAATCAAATAAACAAAGAAGCTCCCGTCGAACTTTTTCTTAAGAAATTGCGTATTAACAGAATAATGGTTGAAAATTTATTGCATAAGTAGCGATAGTGCTTGAAAAGATAATGAAAAAGTTTCTGAGAATGCATAGATATTGAATCACGTTATAACGTTCACCTGTCATGGGTAGGGCTGCCTTGTGAAGCATTATTTTGATTGCTTGAAATATATCAATGATTACATATACTAATTGTTACACTTTGCTTTATTCCATAATTTTATTTTTATAACACATGGGCCAACAAACAAGCAGACTGATGGTAAGTAGTCACCCCTGCCTATGGACATTTGCAACACCAGGGGCATTGCCAATGCGTTGTCGACCCTGAGACGTGAAGTTGTTAAGTCCTACGTGCCTGTAATTTCACCGGCCCCCTTACCTTCCTAACCGTAATACAAGTGCATTACTGCATCACGGTGGAAATGGGTAAGGTAGTACCTCCCCGGAAGAAGTCAGCACTAAGAGCTCTACTACTCAAATAGTATAGTCACAAAATATAGATCTTCTATATAAATAAACATAAAATACTGTTTTTTGGTAAGCCTATCATATGAAAATGGCCGGACGGATTAGACAATTTTTTCTAAATATTAATAAGCGCCCGAATTCGGTTTTAAGGGATAGCAAAATGGGGAAATTCGATATATTTGACGTGTTTTTTTGATGTATACTCAAAACTCAAAATGTAACACACGATTCGAAGATGAATTTCAACGCATGCCGGAAAAAAAAAATGTAATAATATTTTTACTAATGTCAAAAATAAGGGTGGCAGCCCTACTTGAAGAAGGGATGCTTATTGTCTTATTACATGATAATAAAGGACTCTTCATTGCCTCTCATGTTACTTTAGTAACGTGATGCGCTGATGTTACGGCCATATACATAATTATATATTACGAACTATGTATCGGCCTGCTTGCATATAAGTGATTTTTTAATAAAACACTTACCTGGAGAAGTGGAACAAGTGCAATACAACTTTAAATGAATTTTAATCAATAGTTTTCGCAGCGCACGCGATAGAGGAAATTATTAAGAAATTGTTTTTACACCGTGGGTTACGTTATTGGAGTTTTAGCAAGGATCCCTAATTTTTTACAACTAAGAGTTTTATAGAATAGTTAATCTTATGCTGCTATGATAAGGTTCATCATCATCGTCATATAATAAACCACTGGATCAATGTGATATGTTGACTTTATGAAAGCAGTTGCAACAAGTCCAGTAAATACTCTGATTTATCAGATTTTCATATTATTATAAATAAATATCCTGGGGCTTTACACACGGCCATCTGATCTAAACTAAGTTTCTATTATAATATCCAGTTAACTGATAATCTTTTATTTTCTAAATTCATATTTATTTATATTGATTTTTACATCCGGGCATAGAACAAACGGTTATTGTGGCAGTCAGGGTGTCTATCCAGTAAGCCAACCTGCCCATCCGGTAAGGGCTGATTTCTTATCAGCCTTGGCTTAAGAAACCTTTTCGTTAAGCTCATATTTAACCAAAATGATATACTTTATGAACCGAACATCCTCTTCCAAAAGTATTTGTAGTTTCTCCTTTCATCTTGAAACAAAACGAATACCAATTAATAAAAAGTTTAAATCAAAGGGGAGTCTCGGCGGATGGATTAATTGCATTCCCAAATTACTACAGACCGATTACAAAAAAAAAATGACAAAGGTACCTCGTTAATTTTAATGGTCGATTTTCGAGCCCCTTTCTACTCCATTTGATTAAAAAAGCTCGCTTCCCGCGGCAATTGATTCTCTTTTACAATTCAATAGTGTATTCAACTTGACCCTTATGCGTATAGCTTTAGGGGCTAGTTTTTAAGGAAGTGAACCTTGCAAATTTCTATAAAGGAGAACCTCTTCATTTGGATCGGCATTACGATAAAAGAAAAGGCTTCAGTGACTATTAGGAACCTTAAAATTTTCCCCCTATTGTTGCCGATGAGGTTTGTGGTGACTGCCTTCTTGTTCTTTTAATGAATTGTCTGTTGATGGCTATACGATAACATTGTTTGATAAGAAGCCTGCTTGAGATTGTAAACATTTTATCCGAGTAGTAGAGCTCTTAGTGCAGAGTTCGTCCGGGGAAGTACTACCACCTTACCCATTTCTGTCGTGATTACTGTGTTTCGGTTAGAAAAGTAAGGGGGCTGGTGAAATTACAGGCACATGAGACTTAACAACTTCACGTCTCAGTGTCGACAACGCATTGGTGATGCTCCTAGGGTTGCAAAGGTCCATAGGCGGCGGTGACCACTTTCCATCAGGTGGACCGTCCGCTTGTTTGTCGGCCCATGTGGTATAAAAAAATATATATATATATATATATTATTATTATAAAAAATTAAACCGTGCTGAGTTTCTTGCAAGTTCTTCCCAGTTAAAGGTTAAAGTCCGAACTGGTTGTAGTTTCAGTAAATTTTACCTACAAAAGTGCCGTCAGAGGACCCGAACGAAAATAAATGGTTTTGAATTTAGATCTTTTTGAGTATTTAATAATTAACTTCAGACGCAAAATTAAATTTTCTAAGCGAATCACAAAAAATAGCTTTAATATGTTCACAAAACTTCCTCCCATGCCCAGATATAGGCCGTAGGCTTTTATAACACTAGATTCTAGGGGTCTTATGTATCCAGGGATTATAACATAGCCTATGTCGTGCGGGAATAGTGTAGATTTTTATAACTGCTGCACAACACAAATTGTAAGTAGGTATTATGCATCTTATAAACTGCTGTGCCTGAAGTCGTTCGAAACATTTGCAAAAAAATAGCCTTATTAAAATCTATTGACTGTTAACTGACAAACATACAAACAAATAATGGATTCCGTTATGCGTTACATCGTAAATCAAAATCATTTAAACATATTAACTTGTGCATATCGTAACAATATACCTTATACATTTAATTTATATTCTAGAATGTTTTTTAACTAATGGCTTCAGAAATTATATCAATAAAATACAAGACGGCTCCTTTGTATCGAGAATGCACAATCTTTTTTATTTTCTTATGTTTTTCATTAAAGCATACCGCTCACTTATAGCCCGACCTCGTTTCTAACCTCCGCACAGAGATGCATATTTCTTTTGCTCCCATATTATTCTTGTTTGTTACTGCCACAAACTAAAAATTATAGCTTATTCAAAACTTTACGTGAAGCGAATTTTAGTTTTGTTTGTTAAGATAATTTTACATAACTTTGAATTCTTTACCATAGGGCTTCAACCAATTGCCTAACACAGAAGAGCTGGTTTCCAAATTTCAAACGCAGCCTTTACTAAACCATTTAATATTTCCTTCTTGTGTATTAGGATGCTTTTATATAAAGTCTTAAAGATATTTACGGAACAGTTGGCTTGGTGATGAGAGATTCTGGCTGCGTTCATGCACACAAAATGTTGTTCTATAAAAATCAATATAAGTGGTACTTATATCTATGTAAAAACAAAATAAATATGTCAGGTATCTGGTTTCCATAGTACTTACAAGCTCTGGATTTTTATATATTTATATCAGTTAGATCTTTTTTTTCACGTAATTTTCAGACTGTTGTAGCTGTAGTAAGTTGTGGTCCATACCTCCGATCGTGGATACGGCCGCGATGTCTGCCGCGATTGTTCCGTTCGCCAATCTTGTTCAGGCAACAATCGTCCGCGCCTTCCTAGATATTGATCTTGTTCTTCCTTTCAACGATATTAACTGAAATGGTTTTTACTTCAAAATATAAACCATCTTTAGATTGAAACTCACAACAAAATTGCATACATACTTGATCATTGAGAATGAACTCAGCATTTTTATATAAAACGGTAAATTCTTGTTTTGTTTCTCATTAGATTTTTTTTGGTTTAGTAAGACGTTAGTAGCATTGACGAGGTTTATAGTCCTCAATAAAACTTGGTAAGCTTTAACCGTCGCCTGAAGACGTTAATACTACAGGAATTGCCTATTTTTGCTGACCTGAATAAAGCCTACACGGCAACTCCCACAACACAGGGTAACCTAATGTGCGAGCGCAGCTAAATAATTAATGTTATTATTTCTTGGAATAAACATATTTTCATTTTCATATTTTTCATCTGCCCCCAAGTAGTCTGTTGACCACACCGGTTGGTGATTGGGGACATGTTTTCAACCGTTCTCATTCTGTTATTCGTGGTAGCAGTTCTGAAGTTTATACTTCAGTTTTCGAGCCGCAAAACGCTAAAAAATCCCTCACTACCCTCATGTGGAAGTCTTTAAATAATAAAAATGCCAGCGCTGACGATATCAGGGTTATTACATATCGCACCGCTTGTAATTCGACGATGATTGCGACTGTAATAACCCCGTTATATCATGGTAATAACATGGTAATAGGTGTGCTGCGTTTTACAACCTATCCCGCCGTGTTTTATTATATTTTTGTTTTATTTTTCTATAAAGAATGAGTGTAAGATGCTCGAGTCGTAAGTCTATAAATCTCTATTTCAATTTTCATGAATAAAATTATAAGCGAATGATTTGAGATTTATACTATATAACATTTTTTACTTACTATGTAGGTATAGGTCATTATTGCAAATAGAAAAAAAATATATACGAAATAAAAAATATTATTGTAGAGTTGCGTTGAGTTTTTTGTATATCCTGGGACTATAACATGGCCTATGTTCATTTGGAATAATGTACCTTTCAAATAATGAAATATTTTTTAAATAAGTGTTGTGGTTCCGGAGATGCTCTCCAAATATAAATCTTCATCTATCAATCTTAAAAACATCGCTCTCTTTCTTTCTAATATTAGTATAGATTTTGGTTGGTATATAGCCGGTTAAATTGGAGGGTCATGAGCCTTATCAACTCCATGTTTCGGCATCAACAACCATTGGCATTGGTTATGCTCTTGGTATTGCCAAATTCTATACCCGACGGTGACCACTTACCAGAGTTTGATTGTACTTCTTTCATGTCATAGCAGAGCAACAGATCGACATGAATTTTAGCACGGGGAAAACACTAGGTTCCCAAGAATGCGAAACCTTAAAGCGGAAGCTAAATATAATATTATATAATAATAATTCCAGTTCATTTCGGACCACACAACACAAAAGACAACTAATAACAACCATGTTTTGTGTACCTGCTCCAACAATGAGCTAAAGTAAAGATTTATATGCTAAAGGAAAAATCTTATAAGTTGCAAAATCTCCAAGCGCTATAAAGCGGCAGTCACCTAAAGACCTAATCTCGTTCCAGTACTCAACATAACATGCTTTTTGACGTTGTGTACACGAATATAGGCTAATGTGATAGCGTCTAGCGAACAGCACCTCCAGCTGAACGTGAGTGAAATTGTTTTATGAAATATCATAAGTAACCTTCGTTTGTTGTTCACCGCGCTGCGCTACATGTAAACTTTTTCTCGCTTCTGGCTTTTGCTTGTCCTTTTATCGTCAAATGAAGTTGGGTTACAATATTCGCTTTACAATAATCCCGACTATCTATATAAGTATGTATTTAGAAAAAACAACAAGAAAAAAGTATATGTAGGTAGTATATCAGTTATCTGGTTTCCAAAGTTCAAGCTCGGCTTGACTTGGAACCAGGTGGCCATGTGTAAAAAATGTCCCAGGATATATTTATTTAACTACTGACTACAGTTAAAAGCTGTAACTAGAATTTACACTGCAACTTCTTTTCATAATCAGTATTCAGTATCAACATTTTGAAATGAAATGAAAAAATCCTCCACACATTCCGACTTACCAATATTAAAACAATATTCTATTTTTGTGGCGATATCGTGTTTCTTCTGGAATTGATGTCAAAGATGGGAACCCGTTTTCATTTGATTATATTTTATTCGTTTCACTGTAAGTATTTCCTCATTCAATATTCTGCGCTCACTGGGGGACCATGGAATTAATTTTTGCTGAAGAAATATGAACCGTATTTATTTATAATCAAATTCATGGTTCGAGTTACTGGTAACTTGAGTGGAGTATTGCATTTTGTGAATTTCTGAATAATGATTCTTGATTTCTTATAGATCAGCTGAAGGGTAAAATGACAAACAAGTTACAGACGAATTACAGATGCTTCGAATCACTGTGTCAGTGTATTTATACAACGACGGGCCAGTTGGCTTGGAGATTCTGACTGCGACGCCACAGGTTCCATAGTACAACGCGCTCTGCTTGGATTAAGATCAGATGGCCATTTGTAAAGAAAGCAAAAGATAATTTAAAAAAATAAAGCTGTCTAGCAGTGGCTGAAATTCATAAAATTTTCTACAACTTAAAATTAACAAATTTAATTTTAAAACAAATTACTGAAAAGTTTAGCCCATATTCCATTTCATCGCGCCAGGCCAGACAAATTAATGCGTTAATTAAATAGAAAAAAAAGCTTGTTAAAAACTTTTTCATCGCTCATTCTAGATTAATACGCGTCCATTTGACAATGTGCACTTGGGGGAGGGTTTACGGAGCACCTGGCGACTCTCTCTGTCTGAACAGTATTTTAGCAAACCATTTGGAAATCCAATACAAGCCCGCCCTTAATTGAGCTGGATCTACAATTGATAAATAATGACAAACCGACGGGCGGTCACCCCCTTGTTTTCCCTTAATTGGGGATTCTCTGTCTCTATTTATTAGATGGAGTGAATATATGTTTTTAGATTTCTATATGAAACTGTTAATTAATTGATTTGTAGGTTTTTTTTTATTTTGATAACATTTTATAGAGTAGATAAGTATGTTTTTCTCAAATCCGAATGCATGTAAATAATAAAAGGTGAATCGCAGTATTCAATAATGGCTTGGATCGCGCGGCTGCTCCCGCATTCCGGAAAGATTTATTAAACTCCAGGATTATAATACCCGCCTGGATTAATTTACCTTGGACGTATGTAATGAACCTGGTGGTCACCACCGTCTATGGGAATTTGCAACAACAGGGACATTGCCAATGCGTTGTCGACCTAGAGACGTGAAGTTGCTAAGACTTATAAATAAATAAATAAAATAAAAAATAAAAATAAAAAAAATAAAAAAGCCTTTTATTCCATGAAATTACAAATGAAATTAACAATAATCTTATTCTTAATCTAATTTCAAATATAATATAAGTATATAAATAATTAAAGTTTTAAAAATAATTTAGGTGTGAATTATTCGAATGTACAGATATATTCGAATAATATTATTATTGCTTATTATAATTGAATTCAAAATTAATATTGAATTTAAATTAATATGTCTTAATATTTCTCATGGACCCCTCTCAGGTGAAGGCCTCCTCCAAAGATACCCATTTGTCCCTGTCTTTTGCTACTTTGATCCAGTCCGGTCCGGTGATTCTTCTAATGTCGTCCTCCCAGCGCATACATGGTCTGCCAACACGCCTCTTCCCCTGAGGACCGTTCCATGTAGTTACTTCAAATGACCATCTATTATCTCTAAGCCGTGCTACATGGCCAGCCCATTTAAATTTCAGTCTTTGAGCAAAGTTGAGCGCATCTACTGTTTTTGTGATATCTCTTATTTTTGTGTGACGGATTCTGTGTGTTTTTCTTATATTTAGCATGCTACGCTCCATTGCTCGCTGGCATGTTACAATTGTATTTTTTACCTTACTGGTGAATTTCCATGTCTGGCAGGCATATGTGAGACATGGTAAAATGCACGAGTCCATCATTTTCTTTTTTAATTCTATTGGCATGTTACTTTTCATCACCTCCTTGTAACTCCAGAACTTATTCCATGCAATTTTTGATCTGCGCTCTACCTCTAGTTCGTTGCTATTGCTTTCAAATGATATCCGTTTTCCTAAATAGATATAATGATCCACATACTGTATTGGTTTTTGATCTAGTGAGATTGTTTGTTTGTAGCTATTGGTCATGATGTTTGTTTTTAATAGATTTATTTCTAATCCAACTTGTCTGCTGGCTTCGTTTAGCGATTGTATCATACATTCTAAGTTTCCACCAGTTTCAGACAGAAGTACCAGGTCGTCTGCGAATCTTAGATGACTCAGATATTTTCCTTTGATATACAAGCCGTACTTTCTCCAGTCTAATTTGTTTATAATTAATTCCAATACTGCAATAAATAGAGTTGGGGAAAGTGGGTCACCCTGTCTCACTCCTCTATTGATACCAAAAGCAGGGCCACATGAATCCAGTTTAACTCTACTAACCCTGTTGTTATATATATTTTTTATTACGTTTATGTACTCATTTTCTACTCCTTGTTTATTTAAGGCTTCCCATATACTGGTGTGCGAAATTGTGTCAAAAGCTTTTTGGTAATCTATGTAGGCTATGTAGATAGGCCTTTGGTTTTCTTGATATTTTTCCATAATGAGTTCCAGTGTATGTATGTGGTCTATTGTAGAAAATCCTTTACGAAAACCAGCTTGCTCTACGGGTTGCTTCTTTACTAAAGTTTTTGTTATTCTTTGATTTATTATGGAGGAGAAGAGTTTGTAAATCGTTGGGAGAAGGCTTATTGGTCTATAGTTGCCGATGTCATTAGGGTTTCCTTTTTTAAAGAGTAAGATTATATTTGATTCTGACCATTGTGTTGGTGTGTTCGCAGTTTTTAATATCAAATTAAATAATGATGCAAGAGGTGATGCCAGTATTTCACATCCATTTTTTATTGCTTCATTGGTAATGTAGTCCGGGCCTGGGCTTTTTTCTAGTTTTAACTTCTTAGCTGTTAGTATAATTTCCTTTTCGTCGATATAATCTATATTATCCTCCTCGCGGCTGTTCAACTCTTCGTGGTTGTCATTCCCTATCTGTTCCGTCGGCACACTATATAGGTTTCTATAAAATTCTGTAGCAATATTAATTATTTCTCCACGGTTGTGTGTTGTTTGTCCTGAGTCGTCTAAACCCTCGATCCAAGTCTTGTTTGTACGGAGTTCTTTTAAAGCTTTTTTAAAACTTTTACCTTTTGTAAGGAAAGTTTGTATTTTCTCATTTCTATAGTTCTTATAATCCTTATTTATGTACTTACTAGTTAACTTGTATAGAGCGCTAAGTTCGTTTTTTTTCGATCGAGTTTTGTCTGACATTTTTTGTAGAGATTGTCTTCTATTTAGTAATGTGATTGTCCGTTCCGAGAGAATTTTGTATCTAGTAGAAGTGTTCTCAACTTGTTTTGCACGTTGCAAGCTGACGTTGATAGCATGTAGTAGTTTGTTGTAATATTCCTGTACTGTCATCCCCATTTGATTCTCAACTATATTTGGTATATGGTGTATTAGATGTTGCTTATATGTCTCAGTTTCCTCTGCCGATTTTAAGGTACTGATTTTATAGTTGGTGAATTTAGTTCGGGTTTTTCTCATGACTTTAAGGGATATTGTAGCCCTTACCATTCTATGATCTGTAGAGAAGTTAAGGTTTAGTGTTTCTATATTTTGGAATATTTTCGGTTGGTTGGACATTATATAGTCGATTTCGTTTTTGTATACTCCGCCGGGTGAACGCCAGGTCCATCTGTGCTTTGGTTTCTTCTTGAAATAAGTATTGATCACTGAAAGTTTGTTCTCAAATGCAAAATCTATTAGTCTATGACCTCTGTCATTTCTTTCTCCATATCCATATTTCCTGTAATTAAATATTCGTCATTTAGTGGTTGTCCTATTTTAGCATTAAAATCTCCTAATATTATAAGATTTTTATGCAATATCTGTACTGCTTTATCCAAAGTTTGATAGAATTTTGTTACTTCTTCTTCGCTTGATAAAGTTGTGGGTGAATATGCTTGTATAATGCTTATTTTATAGCCTTGAATGTTGAGGTTTAGCAAGGCAACTCTTTCCGTTAAACCTATAAATTCTTCAATATAAGGTTGTAAGGATTTTTTTATTAAAAAACCAACACCATATAGACCTGGCGTATGGCCTTTGTAACATAATATTGTATTTTTATATTCTTTTATTTGACTGCCAGTTCTTCTAACCTCTGACAGACCAATGACGTCATATTTTATTTTTGCTAGGGCTTCTTCGAGTTCCAACAGTCTTTCGTGTGAAGAGAGTGTTTTGACGTTATATGTTGCTATGTATAGCTTCTTTGTTACGGGGTGCTAAGACTTATGAGTCTGTAATTTCACCGATTCCCTTACCTTTCTAAGCGAAACACAGTAACACAAGTGCACTACTGCTTCACAGCGGAAAAAGATAAGGCAGTACTTCCCTGGAGGAACTCTGCACTAAGATCTCTACTACTTCGAAATGTAGGTTCACAATCAGTTTCCAATTTTGTGTGACGGAGACGGTCAGTCGTAATCTATCCGTCTTGATATATATGATTATAGAAATATATATGAATAGTTCTTCACCCTTAAGTGTGAGGGGTCAAACAAATCCTCAATTATGATCCTGTAAATATTTATAAATACAAGTCTTTAATAAATAATTTGTCTTAATTACCACATTAAACCGATGTCATTCATTACGTGCGTGCGCAGGTGCTTCGCACAGAACCTATTCTATTTTGAGAGTCAGCGTCGAGTTACGTCGTCTTGTTTTAATGATTACGGACTCGCAAAAATAATCCCCGTTCATTTGTGTTGCGTTGTAATTATGTTTTTGCTCTTGTTACTCGAAAAAAAAATGGAAAATGCCGCTATGGATTTTTGATCTCTAGTAATACGGTCAGCAACGATAGTGAAGCGACAGCTGAACACAACATTCTTGTACAGGTGTCTAATATTTTTTTCCACAACATGTCTACTTTAAGGATTAGTTTCAGATATATTACTGAGTTAAACGTAAAAAAGATAGAGAAGAGAAGTAACTTTAGAATAGCAAGTAAATGAACCATCGTTTCCCTAGATTAGAACCACAAGGTATTACCGATAGGAGAGGAAAACCAATAACCTAGTTTTTTGAAGTGCATAAAGCCTCAGGCATTTCCTATTTGCTTACTACTAACTTCCATTCCGCGGTTTTCTCTTAGTTCCTATGGGAACTAATGTATCCCGGAATTATGGCATAGCCTATGTCACTCGGGGATACAAGTTTCCATCAGTGGAAGAATTTTTTAAATTGTAATAGTAGTTCCTGCGTCCAAACTTACAATATTTACAATATTATTATAACTTTTCAAGATTTAATTTGATAGTATTTCAAACCAGTCAAACCTTAGTTATACGGCTTCAAATAAAGCATTATTTCCAGCAAATTCAGCAATTGAAGATCCATTGACAGCGTTTGTTCGCATTTCAGCGTGCCGTAAAAAATTAATTGCTCGCCTATTTTGAGGGGTTCGACTCGCAATTATGCTTAAACGGTCACCCTTTATGTTTGATCTTTAACTGCGACTCATCAAAAACGAGTCCGATGGAAAAATTAATCGAGCCTAAAACGAATTTTATACCTATTGCCGGCGCCATTTGTTTTCCTCGTTCTGTATTGGGAATACGGGCCAGCAAAAAAACTGTGTATATATTTGCTTTCACAAAAGTATGTAGCCATTTTTCAATTAAATAACTACTGTATAAAAGTTAAACATTTTAAATATAATTTGTGCAGTTTCAATAAATTTCTGTAGTCATTTTAAAATTAAATTACCATTATTTAAAAACTACACATACACTGCTATAATTTGTTCAGTTTAAATACTTTTTGCTGTCATTTTAAAATTACTTACTATGATTAAACTATTACACATTTGAAACTATAGTTTGTACAGTTTCAATACTTTTTTGTGGTCATTTTCAAATTAAATTACTATTATTTAAAAACTATACATTATTAACTATCATTTGTATAGTTAAAATAAGCGCAAAGTCAGCCAATAAATACTTCATTGTTATTTCAGCGAACCCTCCAAGGGAGACTCCTAAGGGATACATTTTTTGAGTGAAATTAAAAAAGTTTAGGCCGCATCTTGGTGCTGTGTCCAGTCATTAGGTAACGTTAGCATTATTGGACATGCTGTAATTTATTAATAATATTAATGATTTTTCAATAATGATTTCATTTATATTTTCAGCGCCGTGGTTTTTGTGAGATTAAATTTTTCAAAGATAAACAGCATTTCCAGTTTTTGTATTCCAGTTTTATTGGACCATCCTAATCCGAATCTATTAAAACTAGATCAAACCAGCTCAATGCAAAAGCTTAATTATATTTCGATTGCAGTGTTGGACCATGGCTGTACAAATAGCTGTAAAAATTGTACAGCATTACGATATATGATATAATAATTAAATTATGTAATATTATTAAATTGCAACATCAATCATTACTGAATCATTTATGTATACAACAGGTTTGTAATTATTTATAGTTATGATGTAATCGTTTTAAAATTATGTAAATACATGTATATATTCCGCGTTATTTTTTGTGTCAACTCTAGTTAAATATTAACAGTCAAAAGTTAACAGTACACAAATCTTTGTAATCTGTATTCCCATGACGTTTAAACTTGCAATAAAGATGCTTTTGAAATTAATACCGTCGCACGTAAGTGATCATTCCTCCCCGGTCTCCTCTGCTATCACCATCTCGATAATTTCCCTTAGGTACGTATCGGGAAAATTGACTTATGAAATTGTTACACGGTTGTAGAATTTTAACAATTCATCATTTCACATTGAGAGCTCGCGGCGGTATTTTATTATCAACTTTTTCTTTCCGTAACCGTTTTTTCTGGTGTCGCGTCGCGGTCGGGACGTGTTCCTTTTTTCACGATGAAGTTTTTACTGCGCATTTTAAGGGCCGGTGCTGTCGGGTGTCATAGATAATTAAATGTTTTCGATAGTTTTTTTTTGTTAAGACGTGCAGTTTTTTTATAACCTTTCAATTATTCGAATAGGTATGTCTGTTTTTTTTTCTATATTTAAATAACATTTGTTTCGTCATGTTTGTTAACAGTTATTATTTAATGTTTTATTTGAACCATTTTTTCTACTACTGTGGGCTTTGATTTCCCTTTTTTTTCCCTATGAAGACTTTAATAGGTTACTTTACGTATCTTCTTAATGTTCAATGTTTCTTATGCTTTAATCGAGACCTCACAAAGTATCTCATACAAAAATCATGATGCCAGAACATGAAGGAATATGCATCTTGTCGTATATATAGAAACTACACTCATATCTATTTGCGGGCAAACTGCAGGACTTAAGAATGCAGCGGGAGTGGTCCGCGAGGTGCGTTTATTGCATTTTTGAGTGTACCAGCTCTCAGGCTCCCCCGAGCAATATACTGCAACTTGCCAGCGTAACTTCTTCGCGAGTTTCGTCTTATGTACGGTGTTTGTTTTACTCTTACCTCTCCCGTATTCTATACTAGATTATACATTAGGAGATTGTATCTACCTCACTGAGCGAATAACAACGACATTTTAAAGTAAAGTTTTGTCCGGACTTTTATGGGATATATTTATAATATGTGATTTATTTAATGTTTTAAAGGAGAGATCTTCAAACGGAGACAAATAAAAATTTGGAATGGCACCCAAAATGCGCATTACCGTAAATAGAGAAAAACAATTAAACGACGTCGCGTCCAACGTCAAGAACATAAACACGAAACAATCTCTTTGTTAAATAGCGAAATCTTAATTAGCGAAGAGATAAACCGTACCTATTCGAAGGCGAGAGGAGCGGAGTCGGCTACAGCGGCTGTGTTTACAGGGGGACAGCGGGCGATATTAATTGCAGTTTCCGAACTAAACATCGCAGGAACCTACGCTCCAGCTGTCCTGTTTATAATAAAAACTTTAATAGTGACGCGTGAGGCACGAGATTATAGCGAGTACCCACTCCATAACACGATAACCGAGCTATAAGAGGAAACTAATTTTAACTCAGATAGAACATAGATATACAAATAGATGTAACCTAAAGTTTCATCCTGACTGAAAATCGAACTCACGACATGTGGCATGACTGTCAGGCTAGCTAACCATCGCCACACCACCCGCGCCGGATGGTGTGGTTCAAGGGAAGTGAAGTTGGAAATATCTTACAATTGGCACGAAATTATCGATCATTATAGCTTACTGAAAATATCTTCCCCTTAGGTATTGAATATTCGTTTTCATAAGAATCTACCTATAATTATGAGATTTTGAATTAAATTCAGTGAGTAAGCTAAGATCAGCTTTTTCAACTGACGATTTTTTATGAGAAATCTGGGAGGGCTTTGAAATTCTGAACATTTTTGTGTGACGAAAAATAAATTATGCTGTTCAAAATTGATTCATGAATAATTAAAATGTTTCCCTGTAATATGATAGTTTCATTTCTATCATGTGTCTGTACGACACACGCTTTTTTCAAAATTGGAACAAATGCGAATTGACAATTCTGACATTATTAATTACGAAAAACAACAGTATTTTTGCTAGATCAATTATAATTATCATTTCGAATAGAATAGCATAGTAACTATCGCTTGTAATCATACACTAAATGCCCTGTATACGGAAAGTTACGAAGTAGTTAAATACGTTGAACTCTTACCAGTGTAGGTAGCTTTACTACTATACGAAATCGCTACTCGCTCATCGCTCTGACCACATGCAAACCCATCCCTATGCAGCTCTGCTGGTTGCAGAAAAATTAAAATCAGCAAACAGCTTGTGAGAATTAATTCGTTGCACTTCGCGTTCGCTACGCTACACGCCACGCGCCCGTATGTATCTTACGTTGTAGTACACTTTCTGTATTTTTTGATTTGTTCATTTGAATAACTGTTGATGTATTTACATGTTTGGTTAAAGGAAGCATTTTAATGAGTTTTTAAAAGATAATTATGTACTGAAATGTTTTTATGGTGTTTAACATTTATTTTATAAAGTGTTTGTAAAAGAAGTAGTACTCTAATGATATTGAATAAATATCCACATAATTATGAATCTGTATTCAAGTTATTAGCTCAATTCAATTAGGACATTGAAGCAATACAAACAACAATTAACAACAAATGCAATCAGAGCGCCTTGTAACGGAACACCTCCACTTAGCGGAACTTCAGATGCAAGTTCCCACAAATCGTATCAAATTGTACCAATTGACCGGCCCTGATGCCCGCACGGCCTTGCCCCCCGGTTTCTTGGGGCAATTAAAGTTGCGCGGAGACAGAATCAACAGCGGGGGGAGGGCCTCGCCGCAAACTTGCCAGGACTTGGCCGGAGTTACCCGAAACTTGTCCGGCTTTACCCGGACTTGCGCGAACTTATCCCGCCTAACTATCCGATCGACTCCAACAAAAGCTTTACGAGTAATTTGTTTAACAAAAGTCGGATGCTTAGATTTACGAGCCGTTGGCCTTACGATATTACACAATAAAAGGAATTTTGAGAATTTTCATTTCAGGTTATTATGTTTAAATAATTTTGAATTGTTCGGAAACAATGAACGTTGGATGAAGGGAGATGGCCCATGGCCCCCTCAATAGCTAGAATCAAGGCCATTTGAATAATATTTGTACTTGATCTTTTCAGCTTAAAAGATTGCACGAAGATTCGCTGATAAAAGTCGTTATGATGAATTCTGATTAAATCTCTCGTGACTTCAAGATGTCTTCGCAAACTGTCTTGATTATTTTAATATTTCATCGATGTAGATTCAATTGAAGCTTGAGAGTGGTTTGCGTTAACCGTCGCCTGATTTTTTTATAAAAAAAATATACATTTTAGCACTTTTTCAACTTGACGTTCAAACTTTTCTTTTAAGGAACGAAAAAAAAAATGGAATTTGAAAGTTTGAAAGTCGTCTGGAGAGTGGCGAGAGGCGTCTACGTCTAGTTACTCGCAACATGAATATTCGCGAACTAATACGTTCAACAGACACCACGCCCCTTGAAACACTTCTTGTGTTCATCCATTTCGCTATTTGCATTTTAAAAATATTCCCACTTGGAAAGTTGTAAACTTTTAAAAAAGTTCCCCGGACTGTGCACTAACTATTTACGTATCCATTCGGTGCTGTGTTGCTTGCCGCTACTCAATCTTTATATTTGAATTATTCATTTTTTATAACACAGCATGTTCCTTGCCATCCCTCACATTGAACCTACAGGCCCTTATACTACGTATGTAAAGTAAAATCTATTATTTACTAGGCAACGATGTAGGTTGATGTTTGTTTCTTTCCTTTATTTAGCCAACTAAATTTATGCCTTTACCACGTTGTTTTTCCACTCCTTCTCGTTGTTATATTTTTCTGGGTAATGTTCGTGTTAATTCAGGTTTCAAACTATCTATGTGCCATGTTTAATTAAAATCCTCTTAGTAATTTGCGCGAAAAAATAACAACATCCTAATAAATAAATAATTAATAAATAAATAAATACAACGATAGGTATTATTATTGACTTTTTAAATGTTCGCATATTTGTTTTGCCTCGAGGTTTTTAATTTTTATATATATTATTGTTATTTTAAAATTAACTTGGTTTAGTATTGTTTTGTACAAGAGTTTACAGTTGTGGACGGTTTTCAGGGTATATTTGGACGTATTTCAAATAGCGTGTTTTGGCGTTTACGTAAACTCGTATAATATTATTCTGAGTTATTAAAACCTTTGTTATACATACATATCCTAACGCCTGTCTCCCAGTTGGGTAGCCAAAAACCATAGATTTCCATTTGCTGCTCACCAGATTCGCTTTCTTCGCTTCCTCATGAGTCTTTGCATATTTTTTGTGCTTTTTACCCGACCCTTTATAATAGAACATCAACTTTTTGTTCAATGTAGGATTTCCTAGGTCTTCCCTTCACGAGTCTTCCAATAAACATTTCACTATAGATTTCTTTTTACGGTTGTTATCTAAAAACACAGTTTAATGTATCAATAATATAATAATAGATAAACAAAACACCCCATATTTAACTGTTTTGTATAAATCCTGTCCATCCAAAGGGTGCCTGGAAGAGATCGTTATTATGGATAAGGTCGGTAATGACGCAATTAAGTTAATTCCTATAATTTTTGTTCCTTTTTTAGGGTACCGTAGGCAACAAAAGTCCTTAAAGTCCATATGTCCGCGGTTTAACTCAGAGATTATTGGCACTTACAAGCTGAAATTTGGTATGGTCGGTCATACATATTAATTACACCGAAAATCATGATAAAGTTTTTTTCGGGTACACAACACACGTGTCGATGATTTTTACAAGCTTTATATTAGCTTCCTCCTCCTTTGGGCGCGATTTTGACCCACTTTAAACGGTCAGATTTTATTCAAACATTTTTTATTTATCGAGGACCGATGACAATTCAATATTTTAAGCCTTTAGACCCGTTATCCTTACTAGGATAATCAGGATTAGTGGTTTAACTAAAAAATGAAAAATAAATGATAGTTTAAAAAAAAAATTAAATTCACTTCATAGAAAATCTAACAAAAAAATAGAAAACCCTTTTTGTTTTTACAATAAAATACTTTTTTTCTTATTCACACTATTCTTAATTCAAATTTATTATTTTAGTTAGATTTTCTATAAAAGCGTGTTTTTTAGTTTTTTAGTAATTCTAGATAATTATGTTAATTATTACCGAGGCATTAGTAACTTTAGTTGTAAGAAAGAGATAAACTCTTAGAATTGTATGAAAGGTAGTGACAGATTCCAAATTAGGCGTGGACAACTGTGCTCTTTGATTTTTCATTGAAGAAGTATCAATTGGAACCTATTTTACGAGGATTGACCAAAGATAAATAAATAAAATAAAATAACACGAAATCCCGCGATGAGTATCGAACTAAAACATGATTCACATGGCGTCAAACACAACTATTAACAAACATTACTTTTGTATCATCTTTTTTTTGCATCTAAGGCGATGAACAAAGTTAGTGATGAATTAAGGTCTGATGGTAAATGGTCTCCGTAGCCTATTGGCGCCCGCACCACCAGATCCTACCATAATCTCTTCGCATCCTTCTTGAAGAACCTCATGCTGACACTTAGGAAAACCAAAATACTTACAAGTGTTTCCGGGGGATCTAAACTTTTCCAAGTCACAAAGTATACTATATTTTAAACCTGAAAATGTTCTATCGCTTTACCAGATTGTATTCTTGTATGTTAGAGCCGTTCGCACACTTAGACTTCTTTTTTAAATCAATCATCGAATTGGTAATGGAAGTACTCACTGTATAATTACAGTGAGCGACTGCTGCCTGTGAAATTCAGAATGAAAATCTATGTGCCCACAGTAGGAATACGCCTCGCCTTTCTGAAATATCATTTAGCACGAGCAAGCTTTTGCTGTAACTGCCAGAGACCAACTGAGACCGGCTGAGACCGCCAGCGAGGCTTCAACCTCACAGCGAAGCGGGTCAAAGGGTATTTTAATTTACTACCGACAAATAATAAAGTGTACACCGTTGAAATCCACCTCTTAATGAGTTTTATGGGGGCAATGGAGAAGAGACGTAAAATTTAGGCCAAGGGATTCTATAGCGTGAATTAATTGCTGATTTTAATGCAGACATTTCGCCATGCCGGGCAGTGTAATTTATTATCACAATAATTATTTCAAGTAAATTAAGTAAAATTATAATATTGAAATTTCATAAATAATGGAGAATGCATTAATCAGATATACTATTTTAGAGGGCGGTCATTGTAGTGGTTGCACATGGTCCTTGGGTTTTTGTCATGTAGGATATACTCGTATGTTATTAATGAGAGTGAATTACTATTTAGGTGCTTATACCTACAAAATTTTAAAAGCACACATTATTTTCGGTTACTATAGTTACAGTTATGGATTAGATGGACGAAGGACATGTGTACATAATATTCCAGGACGAGGCTCATTAATAATATCAATAATCCTTGAACGGGAAATGACTGCAGACTAGATATGTGTTGAGTTCTCATTTCTGTGAAGTCAGCTGATACTCTGAATGTGTAACTGCTAAGCTAACAATCGTATATGGCATGTTATATCATGTAATGATGGGCTATTTATTAGTAATTATAATTCTCGGTATCTCTGCAATGAATTCTTGTGAAGGTCTTTATTGAAAAAAGTCTACGGTTCAACTGGAGGAAGAGGATACGACTTGGCGCTTTCTAGTTCGTAGCTATAAGTTGAGGAACTCTGCGTCCCATCGGTTATCGACTTTCCTGGCGATGAATTGAGAATATAATTAAGTTTATTGTATTAGAATTAGCCCTCTTCATATTCTGAATTTCTGACAATCAATTCAATCTTAGAAGTAGTAGAGATCTTAGTGCAGATTTCACCCGTGAAGCTCTAGTATTACTTGAGTATATCTTTGAGTTACAAGGAATGGGAGCCGGTGAAATTACAGGCACATGAGACTTAACAATTTCACGTCTCAGGGTCGACAACGCATTGGCTATGCCACTGGTGTTGCAATGTCAATAGGTGGCGGTGTCCACTTACCACCAGGAGGGTCTTCTCACTGCTTGTCGTAATTGGCAGTTTTCATGCAACTTTTTTATAATATACAATGGTATAAAATGAAATAAATACGTTAAAATAAAACAAACAAATACGTATGAATCATTTCTCTTTTAAATCATTTTTCGTAAACAAAATATCTATTAATTTAAAACTAAGCTCTGAAATATTTATTTTATAAACAAACAAACAAATTTTCAGTTTGTTTTGATCATTGATGATAAAATTTATAGCAAAACGGTTGTCACTTTCAACACATTTGTTCATATCTAACCTATTTATTTGATTTACAGCTTTTATATTCAAAATCGTATGAATAACATTGTCAGAATTTGATATTCACTGAAAACTATCGAAAATATCTAATAATTTGATGATGAACAAATACATTTATTGAAATTAACAAATAATGTTACGCATAATAGGAATCCAACAATGGTATTGATATGGATAGATTTATATTATGAATTAGGTATTTATTTGATTATTTAGGGTGTTTTAAAGTTGTGTCCAATGCGGATTCATGATAACTTAGACCATTAAAATTTAATCTATACATTAGTAGTGGTCTATTTATATTATTATTTGGGGCACGTGTTGTTCTAAGTGTTTGATTTTTCAGTTACGGTCTTGAGTTTATACAAAATCCCATAGAAAAAAAGGCACTAATGGGTTTTCGAAATTTTCTGGGCAACTTTTCAATTTTTTTGTTTCCGTGAGATCCTTTTTCGGACTAATAAACACAATATACAGAATACCTTTTCAATCCAACCATTCTTCTGTGTCAACCTTCCGTTAAGGATATCTAGACTACAAATAGTAGAAAACAATAACAGATGTTTCAAATTGTAGATTTCTTTTATTGAATTTGATATAAAATATAGGGTCTTGGGTAGGGAAACGAAAATAAGATCATTGAATGCAGCTGAGATGAGAAGGGCAATATGAGGAGTGATATGAAGGGTTAAGACCAGGAATTACTATAAATGGGACTCTGATAGCAGGGCAAGTTAATACAAAACTAAAAAAGGGAATATGTGTACAATTTTTACATAGAACAACCATACTAATACTAGGTATCATTGGTTGCTTGTTCAAGTTACCTGTGGCTATGGAAGATACAAGAGCGTGAATTAATTAAGCAACATCAAATTTCTTTGGCAAACTCGATTGGCGACGCCGGCGCCGACGCGACCGCCGGCTGGCAGATGAAATGTGGAAATTCAAAGTTATCACTCGAAGCGTCGGTCGTCGGTCGTCGGTAACTTACGGAAACACTCGTAACTTGTCCTAGGGCCACGATCTGTTTATAAGCGGAAAATCTTCTGATGGTCGCTTATGCGATAGTAGGTAATTAATTCTTATATTCCGTTCAGTTAAAAGAATATTTAACTTTTGCGTCTCATTGTGGCTAGCTGACTCCATATCTGATCCACTGAAATCTATTTCTTAAAGGCAAAAGAGATACAGGCAACCCGTATATCTGATGGTAGTGGTCACTATGGATATTTGCAGTACCAGTGGCATTCCCCATGCCTTGTCGATCCTGAGATGTGAAGTAGTTAAGTCTAGTTCAGCCCCCTAAGCTTTCCAACAGAAACACAGTAATACAATTGAATAACTGCTTCGCGGCGGAAATGGGTAAGGTTGTAGTAGTTCCCTGGATTACTATGTAATAAGAGTTTAACTACTTCTTAAATATAGTTTACGAATCTATAACTCTGGATAGAGTATTCTTCACAAATAGTTGTATCTTGTTCTATAAAAACCAGATAACTGATATCCTTGCAAATTTCCACTTCAGATGATTATTGTTGATATTCCGTCCGCTGTCACTCATGCACCGTATTGTGACCCCAGCCTTAGCGAAGGTAAGGAAATTCCTGCAATTTGTGGGTTCCGTTGTGAAAGGGGCCAATTTGCTGACCGCAGTGGGCTTCTAAGAAATATTTAGTCCTTTGAAATACACGACTATTGGATTACAAAGCTTAATGTTTTTTTAAGCTCTTAGTGCAAAGTTCGACAGGGGAATTACGTCTACCATACCCATTTCCGCCCTGAATCAGTACTGCACTTGTATTACTATTTCGCTTAGAAAATACATGAGACCTAATGACTTCACGTCTTAGGGTCACAACGCATTGGAGATCAATATCATCAGGTGCATCGTCTGCTTGTTTGTTCGACAACTTAACAAAGTTCATGGTTTTATTTTAGTTCCTTCTAGCTCAGTGCCCGGTATGGATTTTAAATTGAAATGCATATTTTTCTTTTCAAAGACGGTCTGAAGTACCTTCTTAAGGTAACACATAAGATCTCATCGCGGGCGTATATCAGTAAAATTCAACGTAATCCTTAACAAACGAACCTACTCATACGAGTATATAAACAAATTTATTAGGTACCATGCACAATAAGTATAATAATAAAAAGATGCCAAAGTTTTCTCCAGGGAAAACATAAAATCCCTTGTTGCATAAAACTATGCTGAAATACAGTCATGTTATTTTTACATTGCGGCATTAACAAAGTAACGCTCCATAAATATCTGTTTTTGTTCATTTGCATAATTATAGGGTGTGTATAACAGAGTGGCCACTAAAATAATTTGTGCTGGCCACTTCCAAGGGAAACCCATCAAATAGTTAATGGAAGCTTATGAGGGAAACAATTCATCAAGGGGCCTATAAGTTCATTACTTAGTCCTCTAGAAAGGGGCCAAAGGGGGTCGAAGGCTTGCGAATGCCTGACTAATATGAACTTCGTGAATTTCCGCCGTGCTTCGATCACATTTCCGTCTTCTACTTATAAAATTATCTTGGTGCCTTGGTTATTTGATATGGAATTTTGAAATAGTCTACTCTCAGCGGTTTTAATCAGGTCAGCATTTCACATGGTCTGTGGTTACCAGGCCACCGTTTTATATGTGGTCACCAGCCTTTCTTCTCAATCATCAGTCTGTTATCAGGTTCTTTGTAAGAGGGTTGTGTACTTTTTAGTGTCTGCCTATCCCTCGCTTTTCAATAATCTGTCACCATGCACTTCAACCCATTCCCCATCCGATCCAATTGCCTAAGAATGTCTTTGCTTAAGACTAAATTCTAAAAGTAACCACTTACCATCAAGTAGACCGTCAGCATTCTCATCAGCCCAATACAAAAATAACACTTAATTCTATTGTACAACTTCAACATAAGTAAACGTCAGTAAAGAGATGAAGAGATCATACAATTTCCATTTACGCTCGTAAAATTTAATACCTTGGAAAACATATATAAAATAACCACAACAAAACACATGTGATTCACTTACAATGTTTCAACGTTGTAAATTAACCTTTTACGAAAAAATCAGAGCCACAGCGTTAACCGTGTTTGTTATACTATTTCACAATGATTAATCAACCAACAACATGCTTGTTTACCTTTTGCTTACCCTGTATCTTCCTACCATTAAACTTTTAACATACAAATGTATTCGCTTACCATGCTTACCATCGCCACTCCGGAATAGAACCATTTCATTAAATAGCGTGGGTAGCACGCAATGTATCTCTTGCTAAGTGTTATGGTAGTAACAGGTGGTGCATTATAAAAGGCATCCCCGCCTATTGTTATCAAGTTGGAATCAAAGCGTCTTTTTATGTTGGCACCCTCCCGTCTTTCGCCGTTTCTGTGTTGTTTTTAAACATTGTCGAATAGGTTTTTGCTGTTTCGCTTTTCGTTTATTATTTGTAGATTTTATTAATTTTTTGTGATTCTCTTTAAAATTGCAATCATATTGGTGGCTGTCTCTTAGTCATTTTATATACAGGCTGTTTTGAAGGTTCTTTTCATTATTTTAGGGTTGCTACCTTAATTAATGTTGTTCGTATTTATCATTATTTCCCTGTAAGTAATGCCAAGTAAGTAATTTCAAATTAGCCTGTAGGTTGGGCTTTAAACACGGAGTGGTCACATTACAGCCCTAGAAAAATGTTACATCCCTCGCAAACGCAAATAAAACCGCGGGGGGTACCTAGTAGATAATTTTAAATACTAGATTTAGGGCATAAATATATTGTTTAATATTAAATGCCGTAGAAATTTACAGAATACTACTTTCAAAGATCCAGGTCGCATTTTGACAGTATTTTTAACTAAGTGGTACCAAAGAATTACCTTTTTATTTCTTCTACGTTATTTAATTAAGCTCTCTGCAAAAGCTTCCAGTTATTTATTTCCTCACCTAAACACTAAGACCTTCCTGAATTACCTAAAAAAGTCGTACATTATTTTGTCGGCCAGCGCGACTTGAATTTATAATATTCATAAGGAAAATGAATTCGGGCACCGGCGAAATGCCGCCAGAGACTTATAGTCACCTGTAATGCTTTAGGGGGCATTTTAATGTTTTTAATATAAATAAGGTCTTCAGTTATAATTCGAGCTCAAAAGAGTAGTATTGTTACACAAGATGGAACTTGGTAGATAGGATTGAGCAGAATGTTATCTTACTTATATTATGAATGCGAAAATATGTGTGTATGTTTTTGTAATTTACTTACTTAGCTCCAATACTGACGGGTTACTGAAATTCAGCACACAGTATAATAATAAGTCTTGAATTTAGTCTTATGATACTTCTTATCCTGGAGAATATGATCGAAGGAACGCGGGTTATACAGTGGCAGTAAAATATATACTTAAATATACTAGGATATTCATAACACGAGTTTATCTGATCACAAACTAAACAGAGCTTGTGCTTTGAAAACTTTTAAAATATATTCTTACTTAAATATAGCTTTCGCCCCATTGTTTCTCACAATATCCTTTCAATATTATAAAGGTGAAAGTTTGTATGTATTGATGTTTGTTACTCTTTCACGCAATAATTACCCAAAGGATTTGGATGAAACTTGGCGAATATATAGAAAATGCCCTGGAATAATACATAGGATACTTTTTGTTCCGGGAAAATAATAGATATCTCGGGAATGCGGGTAAACCGCGGGGGTCAGCTAGTAATAGATATAACATATAATATGTATATAAGAATAGATAATTACGTCGTAAAAATATATAAATTCAGTTGAGCATTTAAAATATTTTTTAAGATAGAGTCTACATCCATCTTTACTGAAATTACTTAACTTACTTAGTGGACAAGTGAAATTTATGTTTTTACGAAGCTAAAAAAGGTCCCTGTCTAATTAATCAAATTATTTAGGTACCTACTCACTATTTTAGATTGAATTTTTCAACAAAGCATTTTTTGTTGTTGTGTCGAACTTAAAACACTGAAATAGACCTAGTTTTTTTAAAATGATCTATAAAATTTTAAATATATGTCAATTGTTGCTTGGTCTTTTTTTAAAGGAGTTTATTTCATCAGAGCGTGTTTCCCAAAGAAAGTTATTAAAAATGCCATCAACTATTGCTTTGTTTTCTGAGCAGCTTATTATTCGACAAGAGCTTTTATTTTGTTTTATACTACTGCTATTTGCAGTCGTATTTTAAAGAAATAAGCTAAATGGTTAAAAACAAAAACAGATTCCTAGAGATCCTCATTTTTTAATATATTGTATCAGACTTTTCAAGACCGAACAAATGAGCCCAAACTCGAGGGATTCGCTCGGAGAGTTCCACTATCCTCCTGTCACGCATCTTTAGATCAGTTCAATAGCATCATCATCATTATATCGTCCTCCAAATCCCACATACATGGAAAGTTTCAAATCGATAGTACAAATATATTAGAAAAATGAGCTACTAATGGGAAAGCGAGCTCCATTTTCGGTCTCATCTTCACTTACCATCAAGTGAGATTGAGGTCAATTGCAATCCCGTCATAGATAAAATAATAATAATAATAAAAAAAATTGTATTACATTGTTACAAGTGAATATAATTAAACCGTGTTAAAAAAGTAACCCACGTTTCTTTAACAACGATATACACTGACCCAGTCTGAATTAGTATTTTCTTTAATTTCTTTAAAATTTTACTCTTTAGGTTTGCAGGTAATTGTAATACTGCAGAAGGCAGCATTTAATGCGGACCTAAGCTCACTGGTTATTCTTATATTATTAAATAGAATCAACTCTTATAGGGTATGTGTCTGTAATGTCAAATCTGAGACGTTCCTTCACCACCATCTTATTAAGCCGTCACAAAATATATATTTACGCCCATTATCCCCGAACTAATACGAGTATTGATCTCAAAAATGAAACCCACATTCCACTATTAGATAGATATAGGCCCAAAGTAACAAGTAGTGACCATTGTCACCAGCTCTCTGGGGCTGTACCAAAGAACTATTATTATTACCTTGCCCAACCTGAAACCGAATCTTGTACCTCCGGGTCTCCTCTCCACCACTGAGGTACGCATCCCATATGCAATAAAATTATTATTATGTATGGCTGTCAAATTGGTATAGGCCATGGTTGGATAGGGACTGAATACGTTGATAAAACTACGTATATTAAAGAACACAATTTTTTCCTTCTTTATGGTCGTGGGATATTGGTTCCACGTTGGGCGCCAATGCTACCTTACATTACATTGCATTATACTTCTTCCGCTTATTATTACTATATCGAAGTTCCGCTAAATTATAGGTTATAATAATCTAAATAATACTAAACAGGTATCCTACAAGCAGTCGCGTGCACATCGCCAATCAGTCGGCGTTTATCGCGCAGCGATCGCGCGCGTCGCTTCATCGCGTCTCGATCTATCGCGGCTAATTATTAACATGCTGTTTGTTTGTTGATTTAACGCAAAGATATTAGTCCAGGAGGAATCGGCGCATGAGTACCGAAAACTATTCCACCTCAATTTTTTTATGCGATCCTCTTTAAATTGTCCTACTGATGATATAAATGCATGTTGCCATGGGGCAACCCCGTGCCATATTGTTTAAACTGAAATTGTTTAAACAATTGTAAGGAATTGTTGTTTTTCAACCGGACAAATTTTTTTTATATTCTTTATTGAAATACGAATAAAAAAAGTCCTATGACTTTTCACGATAAAGTTAATATTTTTAGAGATATGAATTTTTAAAGGTTCGAAAAATCTCAAATTTGGGTACTTTTGACCCATGAAAAATATATTAAAAAAAAAAATAAAATATAAATAATATTTTTTTTTTAATTCTTTATACAATAGTTAATAATATTCTTAATAGATACTTTTAAAAATGTTATTGTTTATACCTGTTTCATAATTGTTAATTTCACGCGCTCACAAGTATGCGCCGCTTACCTTTAAGTATCGCCGTCTCTCTCTGACTCATGCGCTGCATCGGCCTCTCTGTGTCCTGAATCATTATTTATCATTTATCTTAAAAACTATTAACTTTATCAAGATTGTTAAGGAGAGCAATGTTATAGAAAACAAATTGTAGACAATTTAATTATTAATAACATTGCTCTCCTTAACAATCTTGATAAAGTTAATAGTTTTTAAGATAAATGATAAATAATGATTCAGGACACAGAGAGGCCGATGCAGCGCATGAGTCAGAGAGAGACGGCGATACTTAAAGGTAAGCGGCGCATACTTGTGAGCGCGTGAAATTAACAATTATGAAACAGGTATAAACAATAACATTTTTAAAAGTATCTATTAAGAATATTATTAACTATTGTATAAAGAATTAAAAAAAAAATATTATTTATATTTTTTTTTTTTTTTTAATATATTTTTCATGGGTCAAAAGTACCCAAATTTGAGATTTTTCGAACCTTTAAAAATTCATATCTCTAAAAATATTAACTTTATCGTGAAAAGTCATAGGACTTTTTTTATTCGTATTTCAATAAAGAATATAAAAAAAATTTGTCCGGTTGAAAAACAACAATTCCTTACAATTGTTTAAACAATTTCAGTTTAAACAATATGGCACGGGGTTGCCCCATGGCAACATGCATTTATATCATCAGTAGGACAATTTAAAGAGGATCGCATAAAAAAATTGAGGTGGAATAGTTTTCGGTACTCATGCGCCGATTCCTCCTGGACTATATTACGGAATGTAGTGTGAATGAGGATTAAACAATAGATGGTAAAATGAACAAACATGATTGTACAAAGCAATCTCCTAATACCACAAAGAAAATTTTTTGATTTATATTGCGAGACGGACTCAAAGAATTTACACAATCCGCATCCGCTTAGCAATCAGCGCTGTGGTACACGCACAAGCAGACTGTAGCGGGGTGTCGGCCACAATAGGTCTCGTTACCACTCATTATGCACCCGAGCGAGTGACGTCGACGGGTTCGACCCTCGACTCGTGCGCGCCCAGCCTTACGACATGCACCATATTCTAGTACCTTCGCTAAATACTGGGGCGTACCTTTCATTATTTTATTAAGTTAATAAGTATCCTGGGACATTTTTTGCATACGGCTAATCCTCAACTATGCCGAGGTTGTACTATGGAAACTTATACTATTTTTCTTTTTAAAAATACGTAGACTTATATAATAATAGATATTTGTATAAATGGGTATCCATTTAAGAGTATCTAAATCGTGATCTACGTTTTAGTGTACACTACAGAGGAGGCTGTGGTATTTTCTTATGTATAGTATATTTTAATCAATGTAATGGAAATGTTCAATAGATACTCCGAACAAATATATATTTTTGTTATGTATTTCCATTTAATCACTTTTATTGTGATAAGTGATGATTAAATTTAACTAGGTAATTATTACTAGCCCAACTACGTAATGTCAGAGATAGGTAGGTGGTCGTTAAATACGTGACAACATGAACACTGTTTTATTCACGAGTAAATAATGTTATGTCGTGTTTGTTGAGTAACAAGTTTACTTGTATCAGGTATAGCGACCTTAATAAAAGCTTTTATGATATTAAATGTACAATGACTCATAAAATATTATTTATTTAATTCCCTTTTGGGAGGTACAGAATAAACATCAAAGCTTCTAAAAACTATGTTTGCAAAATGACATTTCTTACAAATAGCTTATCCTGCTTTATCGTCTTATTGTCGTGAAAGCCGATTTTCTTTTTTATAAATAAGTTAACCTACTGAGAGTTTTCTATTAAATAGACCTTCGACTTATATGTGCAGAAAGCTTTTCTGTAATGTATTACATATGTATGTATATCTAATTGTAAACACTTTTGAAATGGCCTCGAAGGAAGCGGGTCTTAAGTGGAGCCATCGGAACGCACCAACATGTGCTTTGTGACAGATCTTCAGCATGAGGGTTGTAGTCAGCCAGGTGGGTACTACTATTTACTCTTAAATCGTCCCCCGGCATTCCACGTCAATTCCAACGTAACTATCACAATTAAAAAATACTGAAACTAAAATAAAGCATAACGTTAACTACTTTAAATATAAAGTTACACTTACTACTTTTAAGAAACTTTTCTATCAACTTACCATTTCACTTTCATCTCACAAAAAGGCCTCAACAACAAACATGCCGCAAAAAGATTTTCACAAATTGAATATTTGTCGCTTTACCATACCAAGTGGAGCAAATAGGTACAACAGCTCAATTCCAGCCGTAACCTTCCGACCTTCGGCCCAAGGATAAACCTCTCACATCCACTCAGCCTATCGACTGTAGCAATCGTTTGTTAGCGACGGGATTTGGAAGCAAACGGTGTCCCATACAAATGCTAACCGGGCGCTCACCGCATCGCACTGCTATGTCACAGTACATCGAGGATTATAATCAGTATGCTGACTCCATTTAAGACCTTGCTGATTAAGCGGTGTCTCTACCACGGCGACCACCATTTGCCCACCTACCTAAAGACCTACCAACTTTTAAAATACATAGAACAACACATTTGATGTATAAGGCCTCAGATTCAGATACCTCTGCAGCCTTCCGAACCATCTATAAGTGCATGTGAAGGTCTATTTGAAAAATAATATTTCATTTCATATTACATTTACTGATTTAGGACCCATTTATACTGTGGCACCGTCTCGTGAGATTTCGCACCAACCGTTTACGAAACGAACTCTACGCCTTGGCTCGGGATTATGATTGCGAAATGATAATCTTGTCGTGTGCATAGGGATTTATGTTGATTTGTGTCGTGCTTTTGCCGTTCTGTAAACTAGATGTCTTACATAAGAATAAGTTGTTTGCACAGAGCTCGCGGAGCCTTCGCATAAATGTATACGTGAGTTCGAAAAAAGCCTGGAGATGTTCGAACGTACCTTTGCTAGTGCTACCGGATTTATGAAGTATTTTAGAATTGTTACTTAAGTTTTTAACAGTGCATTTGTGTTTCAATCTTCATTTACAGTGGGTGTAATTTAACATTGTTTGACCTTCAAAAGATGTCTGGGTGATGATGATGGTGACCGTCCGGTAGGTCCGGATTCGATTTTTTGGTCACAGATGGGAATTTTTATATATCTTCGTTCAGACATGATTACCTGTACCCCGAGATTGGTACAGTATCAGAGAGCCCTGCCTCTTCTGGAAAAATGGGTGTGAATACTAACTTACAAACCAATTCTTCAAACACAGCTTACTTAAATAACCCACACTATTATTTTAAAAATATTATATTAGGTATTCAACAGTGTATTGAATGTAATGGCTAAACGGATTTTGATAAAGCTTGGCAAATAGACAGAATACATTCTGGACTAGTGATCTGCCTCTGCCTTGGGTGAGATAATATAAAAGTTGTATACACTGCATTTGTTGAAAGAAGCTATCAAAGTTTTGGTAAAAACCGCATCAAGAATTTATTGCGTAGTTGAAAAGATATACGGACAAATAGCCAACGAGAAATGGAGACTTTGTTTAATATTAACCACAGTAAACCCACCACACGAAACTAGTACGTAATGGAACCTAAATATTCATCTTGTAGATTTCCAGTAATAACAATCTTGCTTCGAATTGCTATTCCCAAGATTCGACGACTATTGTATTATCCATCTGTAATACCTTTACATTATAAGGACAAATTTCCAGCTCGGGATAATTCTCACAGCTATGTATATGATATTAGGTCCTAACTATATCCTTTAATAGCTAACGAGCCAGTGTTTGCCTTTACAATCTCCGGAGACTTGGTGTGTAATCTACTTGCGCCGTACATACACTTGAACAGCGCTAGTGGGTCTTGTTAAATGTATTTACATTTTTAAGTGTAGTTTTATAGCGCTTTAGAAATTGTCGTATAATTAAGTGACTACAGTGAGCTTGAGATTGCGGTGAGGGATTTTTTGTTGAGGAAACCATAGGATGGTGGTGGGTAATTTGAATCCTTAAGTTGAATATCTATTGTGAAGTATCTGCTGGTGTGTTGCGGCAGCTGTTCATGAGCCAGTTCCCTTCTAGACTTTGTCTGCTAACAATCTTCTGCCACATCTTTACTTTTCTCTGATTTTGACTGATTTTTTCAATTATTATTTATTTTATTCGGAATACCAGCATAGATCTTATAAATAATAATAGTCATAGAAACAAATAGCCAATTTTAGGCCTTCACATAATTATATAGTAACACGCTAGTACTTATATCAAAAGAAAATAAATAGAAATTGGGAAACAAAATGAAGCTGTTGAACAATGCAATAACCAAGTATTATTACGTTGAGCAATTCTACATCTAATAAATATAAATTGATTATGATGTGTAATATTATAAATTGACCTATGTATCTCGTATATATGAAGCATCGTTCAAGCAAATAATTAATTTATCTTTTTTATTAACCATTGATTAAACGTCGGGTTAAAAAGGTATTTATACCTCAAGTTATTACACGATTTAGACCTGTTATCTATAATATAATTGGAACATAGATATTTAAATGAAATATTTTGACATCGATTATCCGACCGGCCAAAAGGCGGCGTTTGCATTTGATCGCGGCACAATATATCTGCACTGTGATAACGTCTAATATATTAGTTGGTGAGTGAGTTGTAAGCGTATAGCGGGAAGGCGTGTTGGTGTAATAGCTGTAGATCGCGCGATATCGCATCGGATCAGCACGCGACGCCCGCGGCCGCATGCCCGCCCGCCCTAGCCCTGCGCCGGGTCTGTCGACGAAGTACACACAGATACATATGGACTAGATTTTGATTTTGAGATTTATGTGCAGTCTGTCCACTGTGTGGCTCATAATTGGTAACTAAATACCTTCTGCATCCGTAAACTTTCTACCAAATCTCGTTTTATTTCTATACCGATATTAAAATGAGTAGGTAAGCGTATGTCTGAATTTATCCAAAACCGTGACACCTATTTGAAAGGTACATTGTATAGGCAGTGTTATAGTACCGAGATAAGTTCCATCCCTCTGGAAACTGTGAAACCGTGGCACGGAAAGGTAGTTATGTAATGTCATAAAATAATCAGAATGCACAGAAAGAACAGGATATACAGTATGATGATCGATATTTGGTGCTATAAATAAAAGTTTAATCTCTTAAAGGGTGTGGGCAAAAGCCAGTTTACGTATAGAACTAGCTGTCTCCGTGATTTTACCTGCGTTCCCAAGGGTAAGGGTGGTTACGTTTTCCCGAGGTCATAAACTATCTATGTGCTAAGTTTCATCGTAATCCGTTCTGTAGTTTTTTTATACACCAAGCTTTCATCCAGTGGATTCACCCGAGTTCCCGAGGGATATTTCATTTCCCGGGATAAAAAGCCCTTTACGTTATTTCAATTTTATCAAAATCGTTTCGATAGATTTTGCGTAAAAGAGGTAAAAAACATCCATACATCTGTACATGCACAATTCAAATATTAGTAGGATGGAATAATAATTGTGCTTTCAGAAATAGGGGGTTTGAATGTCAGTTTCACAATAGATTGAGCTTAAAGTCGGCTCATAAAACAATTAGAATAAATACTACCTTAAAGTAACGGGGTCAGAGACCATAATTAGCTAATAAATGCTGAGTGAGACAGTGATATACCTGGCGCACGTCTACGCAATAAAATGCGCGAAAAACGGTGACATTAAACCTTCGCGCCAAGAATTTTTTCATTATAATTTTCAGCGTTTCTTTTAATTTGTGTATGAGTTATTGTCGCAAATTACGCTGATGCCTATAAATCTTTTCTATTTACAAGGCAGTTATCACATTTAAATGTTGATGATAATTTTAATTATAATTGCATTTTAATCCTGACTTTATATTATGAATGGGAAAGTGTGTTTCTTTTTAACGTTTTCACGGCTACATTACTGATAGGATCTTGCTGTAATTTGACACATACAAAGCCTATGGCACAGGGAGAGATATTTTTATAAATCTTAACGCGAGTGAAACCGCTGAACTGAGTTAGTTATAATCTTAATTTTTTTACTTTGATAGTCGACTGTTATGTTGTTCGGCTAAAGACCTAGGAAGCCCTAGGTTCGAGCCCCGGATCGTGCTAGGTGATATTAACATTTTTTTCTTTACAAATAATTATTGCATGTAGTTCAGGATTGGTAGTATAGATAATAAAGATAGTACGAGAGATGGCAATAATGTTCTCCACATGTCACGTTGGGACTTATAATATCTTCGATAGAATGTGGGTCTCGGTACCAAAACTTCTGCCTACCCTTTCAAGGATAATAGCCGAGAGGAACATATGTTTTGTTCTAGTAGCTATGTAAGGTTAAGTTGATGCAACTTTGTCAGAAATGATTACCTGCAGCCAGGGATTGGTAATGTGTCCGAAAGACTGCGCCCATGCTCATGACTTGACACGTTAGGACGTTAAGTATCTCCCCTCAATGTGGGTCTCATTACAAAAATATAAAAATGCATTCAGGGTGTTGATGGGGTTGCCGCGCTACTGCAGTGCTTCTGGCATGTTTGCAGAAGCGGGCATAGATGGCTTTCACGCCACCATGCGCAAGCGCTGCGCCTCCATCATGCGCAGGGTACGCGACAGCCCCAACAGCATCCTGAGCACTATAGCGGACAGGTGGGACAGCCCCATATTGGGGCATTGGGTACGCCAACGTGCCACTGTGGCGTACCATAAATAATAGTTTCCAAGATGTAAGAACTAACACTAGTTTCTAAGTTGTGTGTTGTACTAACCAAATGGACTTATGGTCTGAACTAAAGAATTTTATTTATTTATTTATTTTATTACCTCTGCCTACCACATCGGGTATAAAAAATATATGTTTTTATCATTTCATTCCTAACTATTCGGGAAAAGAAAAGGACCTTACTTGTTACTTATATTTACGTTTATACTTATACTAGTTGTTCCCCGTTGTTTCACGCGCGTTCCCGAGCTTTGAATGTCATATTTATTCAAAATGACAATATTTCACAGACTTTACAACCCTTCTTTCGCATTAAAAAACCTATTGCCTTTCTGAAGCTCTAGACTATTTGTGTACCGAATTTTATTTAAATCGGTTCTGTAGTTTTGGCGTGAAAGCGCGAAAGACAGACAGGCAGACAGGCAGAGTTACTTTCGCATTTATAATATTATAGTAAGGATTGTAAGGCTGGCATTCTCTAAATGCAATATTGATTGTGATTCAAATTTTCAGCAGATTGCAACAGAGCAGTCGTGGCCGAGTGGTTAAGGCGTCTGACTCGAAATCAGATTCCCTCTGGGAGCGTAGGTTCGAATCCTATCGACTGCGGAGCTTTTTTTTAAAGAATTAAGTGATCTAGCCTGTTTTTAAAAACAATAATTTTTGACTTATGTTATGCGTTTTAACCCTTATATTAAAAAGGACTGTAAACTCAGGATACATTTTTAACCCATAGTATAATGTTATAAATAAAATAAAAAATATATTTTTTTGTTTGTAGAAGACGGCTCAACTATTGCTGCAACTGTGTCGCTGTAAGTAGTAACAGTGCTGTTGAATTATGTAAAGCTGTCAGATATTATTTCCGAACTGACCACGATTATATATTTATGGTCGTGACTATACCTAGGGGAACGTTTCACCATATTTATTAAAAAAAAATCCTTCATAAAGTATGTTAAGCCGTGGGGTGGCTGCTAGTACTTAAAATGTATGCTTTGATGGCCTTTTAAATTTACTACGATTACTATTAAAATATTTAACTTCTTATAAAACAATAGAATATTATAAGTGTCGCTAGCACTTAACCTCTCAGACAGGTAAACAATTGTACTTGTATTAGTTTAAATTTAACACTTAGCCAATACTAGCTGTCCCACGTGGTTTCACCCGTGTTCCCGAGGGATGTAACATTTTTCCAAGATAAAAAGTAATCTATATGTTATTCCATTAGATGTTCTATCTATGTGCCAAGTTTCACCTAAATCCGTTGGGTGATTTTAGCGTGAAAGAGGAACATACATACAAACTTTCGTGTTTATAAAATTAAGGAGGATTGACGGGCCCCGTGGCTTAATAGTTAGCGACCCTGACTGCCGAGACGCAGGTCGCGGGTTTGATTCCCACCCAGGACAAATATTTGTGTGCATGAACATGTCTGTTTGTTCTGTATATATAAGTACTAGCTGACCCGGCAAACGTTGTTTTCCCATATTTAGTTTATTATACATGAAAATTTATCATACTACAATTATTATACTCGATTACCATCTCGCAATCCTATTGCCAATCTGTGGATGGAACAGAATAATATAAAAATAAATTAAAAAACAGGGGTTGGTGATAGAGGGGTGAAAATTTTGGGTTGTTTGTATTTCTTAATGCCACATTATAAAAAAATTAAAATTTGTCCAAAAAATAAAAATTAATGTTAGGGGTGGACAACCCTTATCACTTAATAATATATGTCGGTATAATGAAGAGATAGTAGTTGATTCTCAGACCTACTGAAAATGCACACCTATAAAATTTCATAAAAATCAGTCAAGCCGCTTCGCAGGAGTATGGTAACTAAAATTGTGACACGAGAATTTTATATATAAGATGTATTTAAAAAAAGTAGTAGATGCCTGGATTCCATAGTACAAGCTCTGCTCAGGGATCAGATGGCTACACGGTCATTCATTCTTAATTCATTCTCTACACACGTAAAAATTGTCCAGGCACACTCATTTATTTTATTATTTCAGGAGTATTATGTTCTGCGTAGAAAAGCTACACAGTACACTTTTTTACCATAGTTTTCTTGGGTTACATAATCTATACGGCTTGTGGGATGAGGTTCGCCGCGAGAGGTCTGCTCTATGAGGCTTCCTTACACCGGCTCGCCGACCAAGTTCGCATTAGAGAATATAGAGGCTTATTGACTAGCTCATTCCAAATGGTAATTAGAAATTTAAAAATTATACGCCATATGTTTCTGTAGATTACCCCATCTGTTCGTTGCCCGAACAGCTTGTATAACTATGATTACCGAATAAGGAGCTTTTATTAACGTAAGCATTTAAGCTGTATCTACGTTATTTTAAAGCGATGATGCTGAGTTGGTAGTAACGAATGCCGTGAAGAGGGTCATGAATTCGAGTCCTACTGTGAGCTTGAGCTTTTGGTCAAAGAAAGCATCGTGAGGAAATCATAGCTCGGCGTATCAGTAATTTTACTTTATTTTGATATGCCAAAAAGTATTCCGCAGTCGGTAGGATTCGAACCTACGCTCCCAGAGGGAATCTGATTTCTAGTCAGACGCCTTAACCGCTCGGCCACGACTGCTACATACTTAAATACACAAACGACAAGATCATTTTAAAGGGTTTGCAATTGTTGACAATAGATCTGCCGTAATCGTTTGGCCATATCTTAAGAAGCTATAGTGCATGACGCCAGCTGGTCTACCAGACACTTACCAGGATTTGGCTCCTAGGTTCAGCTATTGTGATGAACGTTTCCGATTATTATTATCATACGGGATCCATTTTTCATCACAAGTAACGGTACAATAAAATCCCCTCGGTATCGTGTCGGTTCGGTAATGTAACGCAGCACTCGCCTCGTGCTTGTTGGTTTGCTGCACTCAATTCATGCGGTACCCAATTTTCGAACTTTTTCACATTTCCAATTTTTTTCAAGTGTTTTACGATGTCAAAGTTAAATCAAATGGCGGGAAAACAAATGAATCGCTAAATTCGAAACACAAATACACAAACCTAAATTTGAATTTCCTAAACAAATGCCAGATATTTGAGTTCAAAGTGGCCAGTTTGACAAAAAGTAAATTTCATATGTAAGGACCTAATATTTTTATGCAAAAGAAGTCCGCAGTCGGTAGGATTTGAACCTACGCTCCCAGAGGGAATCTGATTTCTAGTCAGACGCCATAACCGCTCGGCCACGACTGCTACATGTATACTGCTGAAAATACCCTAGGGTAGGTATTATTATTGATTTGCACGCCGAAAGCATTATCGAAGATACAAGTTGTTGTCACTAGGGTAGTAAAATCCCTGTAATCAAAATAACAATGTTTTGATGATTGGTTGACTTAATCATTAATGGCACAACGGATTTACATGATATCCTGGGACAATCTTTTACACACGGCCATCTAAATTTCAAATTCTGCAGAGAACACTACACACAGACTATACCAGATAACTGATATTACTAAATATAAGTACTAGATTGTTTTCTAAATGGACATTTTAACAGACGTTTACTGCTAGAGACAGAAGCGACCATCCCATCATGCCGTCTTTAGATTTTGTTTTGATTTTACATCGGATTATCATACGGCATATATTAGGTATATTCCTGAATAAAATTAAATATAGAGTTACTGAAGCTACTACCAGATCGGAAGTTTTATAAGGCTTCAAATATTGTTTTAAAGATCACTAACAACAAATATTTTCATCATAAAAACATTTTGTATTATAAAAATATTATTGATCTCAAAAAGTTAAGGAAAAACAGCGCATGACGATTTCCGGTTGATCGAAGACGCCCTGAGGCCGGGGGCGGAATGCGCAAGATACCGGAAACATTGAAAACGTAAGGTCCGGTGACTTCCGATCCCAAGCTTGCCCCGCTGCTCGAAACTTTCGCGTTTCAATAGGTATTGTCATGAGACGCTTAACTTTGGAGATTGAGTAATGGAAATACATCAATACTTAGCCTTTTTATTATATACAGGCTTGAGTATAACCACAATTTCGGTATGGTAATCGACCATAAGTCGGAAAATGTTTGGTTTCAGGTACAGATCTCGTATTTTAAATGGTCGATATTCGATTTATGAATTTAAAGGCAGTGAGTTTCTTTCCGGTTCTTCTCAGTTGGAGGCTGACCTCTGAACCGGTGGTAGCTTCAGTAACTTATAATTTGATCTTCATAAGTACCTTCGAGGGCCTAAACTGAATAAATGATTTTGAATTTTCTGAAAAAAAAAAAACATATTACAAGTAAGCTCTAAAGAATGATTTTTTTCATACACAACACAATGCTCCCTAGGTACACCGATATTTGCGTTGCATTTCAAGCGACACTCGACACATGTATCTTGACACAACAACCACATCTAAATGTCCCAAGACACTCGACACACCATTGTAATCTAGTGTGCAACTAACACACGGTGTAACTACTCATAGTATACGCTTGTCACTTAGTTAATTGTTATTTGGTACTGTAATTACACGGTGTTTGTAATTATATAAATAATAAATATCCTCACGCCGATTATCTTCGATGACATCGACAGAGGTCGCAGTGCTGACTCACATTCTACCGACGATAGTTTTATTTTGATTCCCAACGTGATATGTGATTGCCATCGGTAGGTACCTTGCCCGACCTGGGAATCGAACCCAGCCAGGGCTTTCGGGCTCTAAGTCATTTTATTCCACTAGACCAAGTCGACATGTTGGTAATTAGTGTCATAAAATAATTTTATTCATAAGAGATAGCATGCTCTGTGACACGGAGAGCTGCAAAGCATTTAAAAGCCTTCGCACACTCACGCGCGTTTTTTATTGTGTAAAATGCTTGCATATTTTCTCGAAATATCTGAATAATGGTCAGTTATAGACTATTAATGTTTTACTTATGCTTTTATGGGAGGGCTTTGAAATTCTGATCCGCAACCTTTTTGTGTGACGAAAAATAAATGAATGATAAACACAATCTATGCTATTCAAAAGTGATTGATGAATAATTAATTAAAGTGTTTCCCTGTAATACAAAAGTTTCACTTCTGTCGTGTCTTTACGGCACACCCTGTTCTATGCGTGAACTTGTTTCTAATCAATAATTCACTGTGTTATGTAACGACAGCACTACATGCAACACTAATCTTATTATTGTTATCATAACTAATTTAGAATCAATTATCCTTGCATTATATTTAATTATCGATCGCCACGGTGGTCGTGTGGTATATAGCTCTACTAGAGACCATGAGGGCCTGGGTTAAATTCCCGGGTCTGGCAAGATAATATTAATGATTCCTTGCTTAGAATGAAAGCCCCCAGAAACGATGACAATTCTCACCACATGCTAGGACTTAAAGTATCTACGGCAAAATATGGATCTCAATCCTACTGAGACTTCTGCCTACCTCTTCAGGGATAATGAGGATAAGGTCGGCTACAAAAGAGACCCTGCAAAAAAACGCGCACAGAGTAAACATAGGGCATAAATTCTGCTCTGAAGATCTTTCAACGTTAATACAAAAGGTTGTAACAATGAAAGGGTACCTCTACTCGTGCTGCTGCTCGGGTTCTCAGTTCGTCAAAGCTTGAAGTTTTGATAGTATGTTCATTTGTAACAAACTAACAACTGCCATTAGGATGTGGACGATAATTACGAGCGAGCTTTGTGTAAACATTTCAACATTGTTTGTCATCATATTGTAGACTAGCTTCCTCTCCGGTTCCACCCGTGTTTTCTAATCTCCCTATCTCTGAAATCCTAAAGAATCTTATATGTTTTTCAAAAACAAATTCATTTTATTCAAATCTGTATGGTTGCAAACATACAAACACACTTTCGTAGTAAGGCAAGTAATTTAGTCAAAAACAACATTAAACAAAATTCTACGTTCTGAACATTGCACGTTGGACCTTTTAAAGATACTTTGACTAAATCATCACTAGGTAGCACGCATTTTGAGCTTAAAGTTGCATGGCGCGGGAAAACTATAGTCAAATGCAAGAGTTTCTAAATAAAGCAGAAACTGCATACCTAGATAGATACCTACTTATTTAATTTATTTTTCCTACATCGCAGGATAGACTTTGTTTTTGCACGTAGACAGCTTACAAAGCGAAGAATGACAATAGACTATTTATTCTGAGTGCCCAGGTGAAAACGGGCTGGAAGCTATATCAATAAAGATAAACCCCATACATTAATTAGAATACTATAGAATAATGGCGAATGTTGTGATAAAACCTCTAGGCTTATCAGAATATCGTGCGCAAACAATTTAAAACTGATAAATGGGTTACAAACTAAATATTTAACATGCTGCCTTTATATTTAGTGAAATTTCACATCGCAGAGCGCTGCATAGTTTTATCACTGGTTCATTTATTTTGGAATGGAAAGTTGAAATTATATGAAACTGTTTCAGAAACAATAGTTTTAAAACTTTTCGACTATCACAGTGTTATTGTTTTGAATGAAGTATGTTTGTCGGAAATTTAAATCCTTGTTTCTTCACGTAATTACAATAAATATACATGATTTGAAGCTATTTTACTCGATAACTGGAAAGGAAAAATGACATGCAGAATTTATTGATTCAAAAGTAGTAAAATAAAGCGGCCAAAAGTCAACACAAAGGGTTCCGTACCACCTTACAATATTTGATAAAAAACACGTTTATTGTATGGAGATTCAAAATTGAAAACTTTATTATTATTTTATTTTTATCATTAGTTGTTAAAGCATTGTAGTCATTATGAAAACTAAGGTGTCTACCTATTACGGTTTAAAATGATGGGCCTTGATTTTATTATTATTGTACGGCAGGCATTTTTCCAAGTGAATGCATTACCCCGAAATTGTAACCAGCTTTTGAAGGTGACAATTTATTTGATATTCTTAACACTAAACATACAATTTTTCCCGATTCATACAATCTCGGAGTCTTTAAGGCAAGAGTGAATAGGCATTACTTGAGTTCGCGTGTACCATCCTCGACCACATCGTCACTCTCCATCAGGTGAGATCTAGTCAAATGCGCTCAAGTTTTTATATAAAAAAAAAAAAAAAAAAACCGGGTCAAATGACCCATTTCGAACTTTGCATTGAAAATGCACGTATCATCTTATTGCTTTTGCACATTTGACTTCATGACTTTTTCTTACTAATTAATATACAGTTATACTATTTATTTCCCTGCCTAACAACCATATTTCATATATTCAAGCAGGAAATATAAAGTCACATTTGACCCGCTATGGTAGAATTAGGTACCTAGTAAGTGCTGGTATGATTAGTGTTAATATCATTTTAAATCATTAGTAAAGCCAAATCTCTTACTCGAAAGTAAGTACCTACAATATGAAATATTTGATCAAATACAATAATGGGTGGTAATCATTATAAAGTAAAGTTTATTTCATAACGAGGCTACTAAAAGTTGTTTCGTAGAAAGTTACAAAGCCCGCGCGATGTTCAATCTTTGAATACAATACAAGTATCTACGCCGAAACTGAAACAATAATAATAAATACAAATACTAAATGAGGGATACTAGTTAAGGAGGAGCCACTAAAACGAGTGTAGCGGATATTATTTCGATTAAAACTATAATACACAGACCAAGGCACGCAAAAAACTGCATTAATCCTGTTTCAAAGTAGCCTAGACTGTTTCACAATTTCACTGTCAAGATTAAAAATGAGTTTTATGGTAGTCCGAAATTCTCTAAACATAGAACTCTCGACTTTCATGGAATTTGATAATTCATGGAGATTTTGAAGTAATTTATTGTAGATCATTATGTCCCTTTTCCCTTAGCTGGGCCATGAGCCTCAGTCCACTACGCGAATTCACTTTTCGCGCTGTAAAAGCCAATGGTTAATAACTCACCTAGCTTTGAACTCGGAAGATTTTAATCTACACCCTCATGAGACATCATAGCCGGCTGTTCTTGCTACTACGGCAGGTCATTAATATCCCCCAAAGATACTTTTTCTCTTCAGCCTGTATACTCGGATTGTTAGTCACACAAAATTAATTAACATCAGATGTCGTGGCCCGACGCTAAGCTCGCTTTGATACAAGGCCCACGAAACTGGGCAATTTACTTTATTTACGACGACCGTTAAGCAGTTAAGGAACGTTACAGAGATTATTACAATTTTAACCTCTCCTCATATTATTATGGCTCTTAGATTTTACCTTCTCTAAAGACGCCGGAATTGTGTACGAGACCATCACAACTCTGTTTACTTTTGAGCTTTTTAGGCTGACTTTCGAACCGGTGGCAACTTTACCAGCGTTGACCTTTGTAAGTGCCCTTCTAGAGCTTTAACAGAATAAATGGCTTTTAATTTTGAATTTTGAGCGAAGCCTAGGTACTTTCCTTATATAAAGTTGCCGAGGTCTATAATAGGCTCATTCCAAAGGTAAGATGGTTAAAGAAAAATCAACCCTATGGCATTATAAGGCCACAATTAACCATTGGACTAATAGATGAACCTTATCTTACATTTCATGACATTCTTGACTTTCTACTTCTCTTCTTTTCTGTAAAATGGACCGTTTTAGATCTCGACAACTGTAATCTGTTGAATTTATATATACTAAAACAGTTAAAAAAGTATTTTTAACAAGTTTCTTTAAACCCTACAACAAAACAAAATCACAAGCTTGGCGTAATCCGTTTCATTACACACCCATAGACCAGGAGGTAGTTTGAATTTTGATTAAAAAAATGACATTTTGTAACAGACACCATCTTGGATTTAAAACAATGTCACTTGGCTTTTAACGTGTAGTCACCAAAATCTGACAAAAGAAAAGCGTGTGGAGAATTTCAGTTCAATCGGATGAAAGAAGCTGGTTTAAAATCCAGTTTTAAGATTAAACCCCACCAGACACACGTGCAGTTAAATAAAAGCTTGTAAATCCTCATCTTTTGGAATATGATTTCTAACAAAGTTTTCACATTTTGCTCGTTCTGAAAAAGGAATCCAGGATCTTCGTTCTCTTACGGAGCTTCAGGCTGCGTTTCCACCTGATATGTGCGAGAGCTATGTATCGCTTAATTTTCATTGCTTGGGTGTTATAGCTCTAATATTAGATACTTAGAGCTCTTTGTCCGGGGAAGTACTACCAGCTTACCCATTTCTGCCATGAAGTAGTAGTGCACTTGTATAACTGTATTTTGGTTAGAAAGTTCAAAGGCAGATGAAATTACAGGCACATGAGACTTAACAAATTCACGTCTCAGGGTCGACAACGCATTGGCGATGCCCTTGTTTTTACAATTTTTTATAGTTGGCTGAGATCATTTACCCTCAGGTGGATCGTCCGCATGTACGTCGGCCCATAATGTATGACAAAAGAAATATGGCGACTCTATTTGCGAACTCGTTGCGTAGTTATCCTGCACATTTCTGGTGGAAAGGCAGCCATACACCGCTCGCACTACCGTACCAAACTGCTATCTATATATATAAAAATGAATCCCTATTCCCTTGGTCACGGCATCACACGTGAACGGCTGGATCGATTTCTCTAATTCTTTTTTTGATGTGTCTGTTATTGTCAGGAGATGGTTCTTATGAACGAAAAAATTAAGAAAGTTGCGCGGGAAATTAGAAAATTTTAGAAAACAAAACGACCATATTATATTTCTAATGTAACGTTACCGCTTTTGACTTATAATGTAACCTTATGGTGTTTGACATAAATGTCAGTCGTTTGACAATATTGTTTAAAACAGAGGCATGAGTCGGAATAATAATTAATTTATCATTACTTAGTACACATTTCACAGTCGATTCAATCGGAATATTTATGAAAAATTTTACACTTAGTTTTTGAGAAGTGTGTGTTCATCACAGTTAGTTCAGAGCAATCACGCCTTATATTAAAAGTTCAATTGTTGTGTATCTTAAAGCATTAGATTCATAAATACTATTATATGTTTTTGGATTTTCGTTTATTTATTATACCAGTTCGAATGTCATAGTTAGGACAGGACAACGTCTGTCGGGTCAGCTATTTACTAATAATTTTAACTATAATACTCAAAGCCTTAATAATGAAACGACATTTAATAATTAAAAATACATTTTAAATAATTAGGTAAAGTTGTATTAGTTTAATAATTAACCACTAAAATATAATTTTATGTAGCAGTAATCCACCCCGGTTTAGTAGTCCATGGTCAATGTGGCTAATGGTTAAACATTTAACTGTATTTATGTCTGATTTACTACGTATTCATTACCTACTATGTATATTCTATACTATGGTACTATTCTAGGGGCCATCTTAATTAATCCGGCCACCTGACAACACAGGATGTTGTGATCTAGACGCGATACACAACAATATCGGATCAACCGGATGTGACCGGATGCACGGTTTGGCCGGATAATTGCCGTATCCGGTGGCCGTTGTTAGGTGTTGTTCTTTGTGATAAAGGAGCTATGCATTGTATGAAAATATTTAGGTATAAGTACTAGCTGTTATCTGTGGTGTGACCTGCATTTCTAGACGTGAAAGTAGCCTGTCTTATTCCGTAAAGTAACTTAACTACATATCGATTTTTAAAGATTTAAGCGACAACAGACACACATGCACAAAAAAACTTTCGTATTTAATTTTTATAATATTTGTAAAATGAAAAATTAAAAATAAATTTGTACCATCAATTTATTAGTGAAATAACAAAAAAAGTTCCGCAGTCGGTAGGATTCGAACCTACGCTCCCAGAGGGAATCTGATTTCTAGTCAGACGCCTTAACCGCTCGGCCACGACTGCCACACATTATATTCACAAACCATAAGATCATTTCAAGGTGTTTTATTTTAAGAACTTAAAACTATTTATATGCAAAAGAAATCCGCAGTCGGTAGGATTCGAACCTACGCTCCCAGAGGGAATCTGATTTCTAGTCAGACGCCTTAACCGCTCGGCCACGACTGCTTCACATCAACTTTCTATAATATTTAGATAGCTTCACGTCGATTTTAATAGCAGAGTAAAATCAGTTCTAATATATTTATAACAGAACTATCTTTGCTGTAACAGGTGCAGAGAAATAAAAGTAAACAATTTATGTTTGTAAAATTACGTCAAAGAGATGTTATGAATATTTTATTGGTTTCAAGCATTACGATTTCACACAAGTACGATTCTCTAAGTGCAAGGTGTAGTTAAAGTAGAGTAGTAAGAAGATAGTGTTTTAAAAAAAAGCTGAAAGTGCGAGTTGGACAGAAGGATTTCGTACCATCGTACAATGTTTAACAAAACATCGAAAAAAATACGCTTCTTTTAGGTTATAGGGACCTCGATTTATTTTTATATTTTTTTGTTTAGTTGCCACAGTTGTACATAGCAAAGTTTCAAGCTATTTACCGGTACGTTCTAAGGGATTTATTGGTTGAACAATATCAATCTGAATAATCTTGTTATAAATAAATAAATAAATATCCCAAGACATTCCTCACACATGTTTACCTGATCCCAAGTTAAGCAGAGTGTACTGCTTGTAGTATGGCTACCAGGTAACTGATATACTACATATACTACTTTTTAAATACATACTTATATAGATATTTACACCCAGACACAGAACAAACAGACATGTTCATGCACACAAATGTTTGTCCTGGGTGGGAATCGTACCCGCGACCTTCGGTTTGGCAGTCAACAAGCTAACTGGCCCGTTTATATATAATATTGAAGAATTGGTTTATTTTAGGTATCTTTAATTTTAAACCATTGGTCAGTTTAACCTATCATTTAATTCACTGTATCAGGCATATCCCATTCTATTTATCTAATATTAAAAATGCGAAAGCTTTTGAGGATGGATGTGTGGATTTTGTTACTCATTCACGCAAGCACTGCTCAACAGATTTTAATGAAACTTGCCACCTATATAGAGCATACCATGGAATAATATATAGCATATGCATTTTATCCCGATTGAAATATAATATCCAAGGGAAACGTAGGACAATATGTAAATCTATGTATGGTATGGAACTTTGATCACCCGTGCCGCATTCGGGCAGTAAAAATTGTTCTAATTCTTCTTCATATTAATATTTACGAAAGTTTGTGTGCGTAATTTTGGTAGTATTTAGTAACAGTTAAACACATTTGAATTAAATTCAGCGCACAGATAGGATACTTTTTGGAAAGTCACTATTTATAAGATCCCTTAGGAATGCTGGTAAAGCCGCGATGTGAAAGCTAGTTTCGTATGACAGCTGTAAAATCCCTTGATAAACGTAAAATCTCTATTAAATTAATTGAAATATAATAGTGCTATAAAGTATTTTACTAGCGCACCATGAATTAATTTTGCTCTCTTTCATATCTCTCTTGAAGTATCCTTGGATGAGCTCAAACTTTCAAAGGACCCCTTACCTTTGTGACTTTGCCTTAGCTAGTCTGTTAGACAATTCTTTTTGTCTCATTGCTTTTTATTCCAACTATACAGACACATTTCCAAGTATTTCCAACTATAATGAAATACAAAACTAATTGGAATAAAAACTTAATAAAAAGGAGTGACAATTCGGATAGTTATTTAATTATAATTTGACTTAAAATCGTTATTCTGCTCGTGGCAATAAGTAGTCCCCAGTCATCTGTCGGGCGACCTTGAATCTCAATCAAGATATTAATTTTGGGATGAATATATATCGTCTGTTAATTTATATTGTTTGTATATAAGATACTTGTACCATATTTGGTTTATTCAACACTAGCGACCGGCTCCGTATACGCGATACGCACAGGTGCAATGTAGATACTTATACATACAAACCTTCCTATTGTATCGTTCTGCCTGTTGATAAACACCGTATCAAAATCCGTTGGGTAGTTTTAAAGATCTAAGAGTATCAACGGCTGCAAGCTATGTGTTTTATACTATGTAGGGATAATGAACATTTCGCAGGCAGTTCGCTTGGTGGTCATGGCATACCCTTATTGCCCAGCTTCAGGACGTGCGTTCGTCTCCTACGCACCACAAACATGAATGTCTCGTGTCTGTTCTGTGTGTGGGTACAAATATTTTCATAAATATGATTTTAGAAAGAAAAAGTACGATAAGTATATGAGTCAGTCATATTGTTTCCGTAGTACAAGTGCTGGTTAGTTTGGGATCAGATGGCTGCGAGTAAATAATAATGCTGAATATTTATTTGTTACAAGACTTTACAACGACAGTTTACCAGTATATCACAGAATACCAAGTAAAGTAATTAAAAAAGTTAATTCTTTTTCGCTTTCCAAATGGAACTGGCATAATATATTTCCTTCTCCATTACTCTGCCTCTCATTTGCCTCTCGACACGAAAGATCTCAGAAGGAAGACAATTAAATGATTGATTCACATAAGTTGGGTCATGAAATGGACAGTAGTTATTCGGAGTCCACGGAGAGGCAGCGCCGCCGCCGCCGCGCAAACATCGCCACAATCAGTGGTGAGTAAACATATAGGGTAAAGTTGCTAGGGCTACCCAATAAAAAAGAGGAAACACTGAAATAAAAAAAACATTAAACGGCGTTGTAACATATGAGAATTGTCCGAATTCATATTTTTGAATTCATCCGGGGAAGTACTCCCACCTTATTCATCTCCGCTGTGAAACAAAAGAGCACTTGTATTACAGTGTATCGGTTATAAAACTTCGTGTCTCAGGTTTGCCAATACATTGGCGATGCTTTGGTGTTGTAAATGTCAATAGGCGGCGGTGACCACCTACCATCAGGTGGACCTGCTTGTAAGTAGACTCATGTAGTAAAAAAAAGAAGAAAAAAATTTTAAGTATGACTTACAACTAAGTAAAATGACATGCATATCTTCACGCCCGTTATGCCTGAAGAAGTGGACAGGGGCTTAATTCATTCCCACAATCCGCCGAATTTATTGGAACGAAGTTCCTTATCGCGCGTTGTGAAAGGGGGCTAGACGGAAAAAATTCATACGAAAAGTTGTAACGACACGTAAATTAGTAATTATTATAAGAAAAGGAATAAGTTAAAAGTAAATTTTGAATCGCACTGAATTGAAAGAAGCATGTATTATGTCAATAAACTACTAAGTGTACAGCCGGTCTGATGGTAAACGGTCACCGCAGCCATGTGTCATTTAAATAATCACAAAAATGATATTTTCTCATATTATTTATAATAAAGATCTTCGTTCCTATCTGGTGTCCCACGACACCATTTTTTTTTAAGTTCCAAAGGGACACGTGGTGAGCATTTTCACCATCTCTCGGGTATATTACTGGCAACCATTTCTAAACAAAGAATCTTTAATATTACCTTGCCCAACCAAGACATCGAGGCCAGAACCTACGAGTCTCTATTAATAAATTGTTAAAAAAAATAAGAAGAATGAGTCATGACAGGACATGTATTTTTCTGTAATTTTTGTTACCCGCAAGTACAAACAACTCCTTATTTCATCGTTATTAGAAGTGTACTTATTGTCAAAACCAATACAGAAAAGTTCAGAACCAATTAAGGTAATCAAACCGTCTGTAGGACAACCCTAGTTAATATCTCGTTGCGTAGCTTGCCGGTAACCGACGAATGTAAACTTCATAAACTATCGTTCGATGTTGTTTTTAACTTGTTCAATTCGGACATCGAACGAGAGATATGATTTTCGATAATGAAAATGCATTATTAAATTTAATATTTCATATTTATAGTCGGGGAGTTAACGAATCGTAAAATGTGCAACTTGTTATTTTTAAGCATGTAGATTTTTTTAATAATAAGAGTAATAAATATTACTTTTAAGGTAATAAATAGATTATTAACATTTCATTGAAGGCAAAGTCTTAATATAATTGAAAAAAAAAATGTTCTTTATTGCTGTTAATTTAACATATTTGTTAATATATTTACTTCAATATTGAAAATAGAGGTAAAAAAAGCTAATTAACTAAAACTAAATCATAATCACCGCATTTGGTTAGTCTCCCCTCATAACAGCTTGTCTTTCGACAAAGTCCCTTAAGGTGTGCCACTTGTTTCTATCCTTAGCTGTATGTAACCATTCTACCTGCTACTTTCTTTAAATCATCTACCCTTAATATTACTTCAATATAAGGTAGTTACAAAAATACGTCTACCGTTCTTTAAAATAAGTTTCTTACGAGTGTCATAAAGGACTTTGACATTCTTTCCAGTTTATGAGCAAAATTACGTCACTTTTACGGCGGACATATCGTCCCGTATAACACGCACTCTGTTATTAGTGACTTACTTTGAAATAATACTTTCTCCAAAATAAGGCAACTTGTTTTTTTTTATTAAATCGAATTCAGGAAAAGTTGTCTCCGCTATATTTTTGACCCGTATGTTTGTGTCCCCAAGAATCGATCGGCCAATAGGTTGATTCTATTTTTTTATTCAACATTATGTTTCTAAATAAGAGTACATATTGTTATATACATTTTATACCGAAGTTCCCACGGGAACCGGAAATTTTTGATATCCAACTAAGGCACAGTGAGGTGTGGCCGGGTTAAGCTAATCAGTTATGAAATATTATCTATCAATTGGTATCCATAATTTTATTGAGTTTAGTTAATTTATAAATTCGACAGCTTTGTCGTAAATACACAGACATAGAAACCACGGGACAGAAAGCTAGTAAAATGGAAAAGAACATTCTTTCGTAAGAAAAAAACACAAAATGCGATATCTTTTTCAAGAGAGCTTTTTCTCAGAATAACTTCTTGCATATTTTCCACTAGAGCAATACATCATGAGCTTATAAATCATGAAGTTATCGAGTATTGTGGTCAAAAGTTTTGTTTCAACGTAAGTTTGTAAGCGATTCCGCGGGTTACGCGAGCTTATTTCTTACTTGGTGAATTGTTGATTATATTTCTGCGGTAAAACTTCTAGCGGCTCTCAAATGGATGTTAGTTGAAAAAAACTGCGCTATTGTTATTTGCCTTCAGTGCAAAAACTTGATGGGAATAAGCATTGATATTTTACAGATATAATTTTCAACTAACACCAAATTTTATGGTTTATGGTATCTTTAAGTATACTATGACTGCATCCCGCACGAAGTGGTCTAAATTTTCTAAAGAGAGTTAGTGTCATGCAGGTAGCTGGTCGTAAAAGTCTACCTTATCTCCTTTACTCTATATATATAAAAATGAATCCCTATTTTCCTTGGTCACGGCGTCACGCATAGACGGCTGGACCGATTTCGCAAATTCTTTTTTTGGTGTGTTGGTTATTGTTAGGGGATGGTTCTTATAAACGAAAAAATTAAGAAAGTTGCGCAGAAAATTAGAAAATTTAAGAAAACTTCACGAGCGCTTTTGACAATGTAAACATTTTTAAAGTAACCTGTTTGACATTATTGTCAGTCGTTTAACAGTTAGTGCGATTGACAGAATGCACACTGCAAATATCGTTTAAATTTAAAATAGAGGTGGCGGTCGGAATTATATTGAGAAAGTAATCAATTAATAATTTCTTAGTGCACATTTCACAGTTTCAATCGGAAGATTCGAATTCAATGTTCATAGTTAAGACAGGACAACGTCTGTCGGGTCAGCTAGTTTGTAATAAATACAAAGAGCACATATTGCAACGACCCCAAATAATTGTAAATAGGGCTAGCTGTAACGACAATATGATATAGCACTCCCTGTCTAACATTGGCTAAGGCCTATATTTCATACAATGTTCAACTTTTAAATTGTGCTATAATAGTTTTCCGTGCCTTAGTTTCACTCGCGTTAGATAGCCTATACCTATTCGGAATAATCTACCTATCAAATGATCAAATAATTTTTCAAATAGGTGACGTAGTTCCGGGGATTAACTTTCGCATATATATATACAAACTCTTAAAATTCATACACTTTTTATACACATAATGTCAGTACGATATCACCCTCTCATTATATCAGTTACAAATAAATTAAAACATTACAACTCTTACCACTTTAGTCTTAAATGTAGCAACACAAAAAAGTTCAAACGCCGACAAGCCGGCAGGCGGTGCATCAGATGGTAAATGGTCACTGTCGCCTATATACGATAGAAGCAAATCCAGGGTGATTGGTATTATCTCACTGACCTACTAAGCAGCCAGTTGAAAAAGTGTTACCGTTAGATACGAGTACGTAATCTACACTTGCCTTTCTCTTAGCGTACATATGCCTTTTGAAAGTGAAAGCATGTATTGAAACAAGATTGGAATTTAATAAAATAAATATGTAGCAGTCGTGGCCGAGCGGTTAAGGCGTCTGACTAGAAATCAGATTCCCTCTGGGAGCGTAGGTTCGAATCCTACCGACTGCGGATTTCTTTTGCATATAAATAGTTTTAGGTTCTTAAAAGAAAACACCTTCAAATGATCTTGTTGTTTGTGAATATAATGTGTGGCAGTCGTGGCCGAGCGGTTAAGGCGTCTGACTAGAAATCAGATTCCCTCTGGGAGCGTAGGTTCGAATCCTACCGACTGCGGAACTTTTTACATTATTTTTATTTGTTTCGCAAAATACATGGGCATTTTTTTGGTCGCGTTAATAAATATTTGTGAAACTTATAAGCGCGGTGCAGGAAATATTTCAGAGTTCATAAATTAATTCAATTTCAGTGCAATGAACGATTTAATTGAAATTGCGTTATTTTTACCGCACATACCAATTTAGTTTTCATATTTGCAACCAAGTAAAATAATGAGATTTTACTTTTTATTAACAAACATAATGCGTTTGTGTTATTTTAAAAACAGGCCGCCTGCCCGACTCCAACCATCTTAAATAATGCTTTTGTTGACCACTCAGTGCAAGGTGTAAAGTGCACGTGGTCATCGGTATACTACAGTATGGGTATCTATCAGTTGCATTTGGACAGCATTTATGTCCTGGCTATCTCCGGCTACACCTTGTCGATACCAATTACAGTTTTTGAAATATATTTATAGCCAGAAATTAAGCCCGTCTGTCATTACTCCTCAGAATAAGAAGATGATGATGAAATAAAATCAAATATTTGCCTTCACAGGCACTTATGAATGGTCAGACACCGGTTCGGAAGGTTGCTTTTACTGATAAGAGCCGATGATGATGATGCAGGTTTAGTTTTATTCAAAATCGGGCCCGCGACTCCTTTGAGTATTTTTCGCTACTCCTTTCTTAAAACATTACTTATTTTTAGGATAATGCCGACAGTTGACTTGAAAGTTTTCAAGCTCGATGCAAGCAGACATTTAGCCAATAAATACTAACTAAAAATATATATATATATACAGAAATATTTTTTATTCAGTGCGCAAACTTTGTCAAATTAAACTTAAATGAGTTTTATTAAACACCTTATTTTTATTATTATTTTCATTAGTTTTAGTACAAAAAAATAAAGTTATCGTTAACGAAAGATATATACTTTAAAAATGATATTATGTCTACTGTACGACTATCTGTCGGACGCCCACTCCGGCCGTGACCTTGGCAACAGCTGGCTCTACCGCCGCGCGCCCTTTAATATTATTATGAACAGATAGTGTCCATTGTTTGTTGATTTTAAAGTAGAAAAAAAATACAAAAAAAAAATTAAACAAATAATGGAAATGTGTTCTGTTACTGGTACTGAACCACCGAAATTTTTTGCCCATTGCTTAAAAAATATTCCTGTATAATGTTAAATATATTTTTAATTCAATTTAATAGTTCGGTATTTACCATAATTTTCTTTGATTTTTTAAACTAAAGCAGTACAATTCTTATAAAAATGACTACCTATCTATCTATAATTTAGTCTCATACAATTATATCTATCTTAATTTTCGTTTTCGTTAAATGTTGAAAAATTGTCGTATATTATTAATTCCTCCGACATTAGACATATCAAAACCATGCCTAAAAGCAGCCAAGGCAGCATGAAAATAGTTAATTAAATGGATTAACGTAATCAACACGGGTGTAATGACGTCACGGCTGTTTGATTATCAGCGCGGTGAAGCGACGGCCTTATCTATTAAAACGATTATATTATCGGCAAATACTCGTTATCTGTAGCGGTTTTATTAGTTTTCATATATTTGAACAGCTCTTAATGAGTTTGTCAAATGGTGCATGTTTGATGGGAGAAGTGAAAATTAGTTTCTCTCACAATAAATTACTATTATCTAAGCTATTAAAAATAATGTTTTCTTATAAATTTATGAAGTTTCTCATTACGGCCCTATAAATAGGAATAAATAAATAAATAATTTACATTGTTAATCTCTATAAATAGGTATAATAAGAAAAAAATACGAAAATCCATTAATTACCTACCATCTTAATTGAAGGCAAGTTCAAATATTCTACTTTGTTACAATTGTATTGAAAAAATCTAGAAAATATCCAAGCCGTAGTTATGTATAATAAAAAAGTATTAATAGATATTGCTTGCGGAGGCCTTCACCAGAGAGGGGTCCTTGAGAAGTATTAAGACATATCAATTTGAATTCAATATTAATTATAAACAATAATAATATTATTCAAATATACATCCGAATTATTTACACCTAAATTATTTTCACATTTATATTATACTAGCTGACCCGACAGACGTGGTCTTAACTATGAATATCGAATTCGAATCTTCCGATTGAATCTAGTGTGAAATGTGCACTGAGAAATTATAAATAAATTTTTGTATCAATATAATTCCGACCATGCCTCTATTTTAAACGATATTTGCAGCGCGCATTCTGTCAATCGCGCCAACTGTCAAACGACTGACAATAATGACATACAGGTTACATTAAAAAAGTTTTCTTAAATTTTCTAATTCCGCGCAACTTTCTTAATTTTTTCACCTTCTACTGACAATAACAAACACAACAAAAAAAGAATTAACGAAATTGGTCCAGCCGTCCATGCGTGATGCCGTGACCAAGGGAAATAGGGATTCATTTGTATATATATAGATTGGAAATTAGATTAAGAATAAGATTATTGTTAATTTCATTTGTAATTTCATGGAATAAAAGGCTTTTTTATTTTATTTTTTATTTTAATGGATATTGCTTGACAAATTATAAAAAAAAAAAATAATGCATGCTATGGCGTTACTACCGATGCTCACATGCGCTTTACATCCTGTAATTGCTCAACAAACGCGTTCCCGAAGAATGGCGAGCAAGTATACATATAGCGCCGACCCCGAAAAATTTAGAAATATCACATTCATTTAAACAATTCCATATTTGAACCTTTTCGGTCACATTAGAGGACGTCCACACGACCCATGCGCAAATGTGTCCTGCATTTGCTGCAGCCACAATCAGTGCGCCTCGTTACGGGTAATTCGATCAGCGCTCACCGTTCACTCACTAATCACTCGTTCATTTACATACAATTCATTTGTTTTGCGCCCCGCGACTGCGCCAATTTAACGCTTCATTGTTTGACTGCGCCATTTTAGTGGCCATGTTGGCACATATTGGGTTAGAGCCGGACGATTGCGTCCAGCCAAGTCACTAGTTTCATGGAATTGTTCGGATAATAAATCTGTTTCAAGGCTTATATTTGATATAATTACAGACTTGAATTTTATTTCGAATTCCATCCTGTGAAAACAACTGATTGGTTTTGATGCGGTTTCAAAGAGTAAACTTTTCATAAGTTCCCTGCTCTAGACGCGAATGATGTAATATGGTATTTGATGAGCTAGTTGGTTGGTCAGAAGTTCTATTTCCACTTTGGTTACACTACACTAGGACAAACATATGTGAGCATGAACGAACATGTATCTTTACAAATAAATGGGTGTAAATATCTTTATAAGATCTATCTATGTATTGAGAAGAAAAAAACTTGAGTATGTAGGTTATCAGGAATCTGGTTTCATAAGTACAAGTTTGGGATCAGTCGGCCGTGTATTTATTTACTTATTAGTCTCCTAAGTTAACGTAAAGTTTAAGGTACCTAATATCAATGGTTACATTTCGTTTAAAATGATATAATTAGTTTTAAAATACAGGCCATGCTTTTATACTAAAATAGCTTTCCCCCACGGTTTCCACCGTGTTTATCGACATCATAAATTGCCTTTATCCATCTACCAAAAAATCCGTATCGAATGGTAGCAGTCCCATCCCGATGTGTTCAGTAATTTTGAGGTGATGGTGCGTCAAAAGAACCCCATTTTGCTTATAAATATACTAGCTGTCCCCCGTGGTTTCACCTGCGTTTATCGATATAATATATAACTATCTGGGAAAAAATCCGCGGTAGCAGTCCCATCCCGATATGTTCAGTAGTTTTGATGTGATGGGGCGTCAAAGGAACTATATTTTACTTTATTATATATAGATAAGAAGAATTATTATTTGAAGACTTTATCCATTAGGTTTAATCCTACGCGAGTGGAAACAGACAGATATTAGGTAGCTATGGCATCATTCTATTAATAAAAGCAGACAATATTATAACCTGTGTCATACTTTTCTTTTTTACTTTTTACTTTTTGTGTAGTCTGTAACAGGAGACTGTGTAACTACAAATGTTGTTACGAACTGAAATTAAATAATTTCATTCAAATTTTCCTTTACAAAGTTATGAATAGTCTGACTCTAATACCGGTTCAGGTCGTTGTGTTGTACTGAGAAGAGCCGGCAATAAACTCGGTAAATAAATGCTCATTAAAAAGCGAACTTAGATTTGTTACGTAATATTTATTTAGTCACACTGACAATCCTTATGTGTAAGTATATATATATGGTATATATAGACTTTAATTATGGTTCTTAAGTGATTTCTTTATAAGTAACACGACCGAGGAGTATAGTGCGAGAGGTTCTTGTCCAGGGGCTCGATTCTGTACGGAAAATGACACTAACTCTAGGATGTTTCGTCGCGGCCTCCGTGTTCTGTCTCTTTCGCTAACTACGCTAATACCACTAATCACGTGAGAGATAAGCTCTCCGAGGCTTCCGTGAAGCGGCTCGCCGACGAAGTTTGTATTAGCTGAATAAGGGGCTGCAGTGCACGTCAACACGTGGACTGACACTATGATGATATTGATCAGGGACGTCTCAAAATGTTTGAATGAATTTGTGATCGATTGATTTCTTTCATCATATTATCGCACTTTTTACTATAAATGGATCGATAGTATTGACTCGGGATAAAAAGTTAACAGTCTGTGAATCGACAACAGCGTTTTCCAACCTTGGATCCACGGTTCCCCAGAATATGTCCCAAGGAGTCAGCGGGCAAAATAAATAAAAGTCAATTAAGCTTATGAAATTCCAGCACATGACTTTTGCGAGTTGACTATATTATGAAAATATATTTTGCATTTGTGTAACTTTTTAGATTTTTCTAAGTTTCAAGGACTTTGATCTTCTGGAGATCCGCCATTAAAAATGTTAGGAAAGGCTGATCTAGAGTATTTTCTGCCGGTCTGCACAATTTCATTCAAACCATCTAGCCACATACACACGACTTTTGCACTTACACACATTATGAAGACAACTCTCATTATCTGACCTTAATTTGTCTAAATTATTTTACTGCGACAAAAGAGTTTATAGAATTTAAATAACAATAATAACATCTTAACCCTCGCTCTTGAGAGTATCTTGTGGCGCCAATGAATGCGACCATTATTTGAGTAGCAACTTAATGAGTCCTTTTGAAGTGTTCTCCTTTTGTTTGAGTTTTCCGAACAGACTGCGTACCGTCTGGTAATTATCAATATGAACTTCCTCCCTTACCACCCGCAATTTCTGGTTCGGTAACAATGAATTTCAATTAGGTATCTGCGTTCGTGGCTAACAAACATGATATACCAGTTTCCGTCTTGGCTTTACTCGCGTTTCCGAGGGTCTTAATGGGATAAAAAATATTTCAAGGACATATTCTATCTGTGTGCCAAATTTCATTCATATCCGTTGAGTTTTTTATTTATGATTGAGGCATATACAAACACAGATTTTGTAATATTAATATGACATGTATGTATGTATATAAAAATCTCGAAATACTTTTAGACCCGTTACTATACAAATGTTCCTACTCGATTTCAATATATCGGACATATTTCTTATTAATAGTCTATTGTTTCTGTAGTTTTGTTTAGTTTCATGTCAAAGCACTAAACATGTTATCGGAATTTTTTGTGGTACTGTAATGATGTTTCGTAATCTCTAGAATCTTAGATAGTTTAGATCTTTTAAACTACGCAACAGATTTTGATGCGGGTTTCATCAATAGACTGAATGATTTATGAGAAAGATTTATATGTATAAAACATTGCGGATGAAACCGTAGAGGACAGCTAGTTGATTATTGAATGTGGTTGACACCGTGATTAGCCTGATGTCGCAAGCATATCCCTTCATAGTCTTCGGTAGCCGCGTGCCACCTTTAAAACTAGCATCCGAACCCCGGTTTCACTCGCGTTAAAATAGATACTGTAGATTGATGTTTATAGATATGATAGAAGTAGCCCATGTAGAAGTAGTCCCTCCGTACTATAAGCTATGTGCGTGCCCAAGTTGAAAAAGATCGATTCAGTGTTTTTTACCGCTTGTACAACGGACTGTGTTCTGAGGAATTGTTTGATTTGATGCCCACGGCTACTTTTTACCATCGCACCTCTCGCCACAGACGGGGAGTTCATCCTCACACATTGGAGCCAAACTGGTCTCGCACGGTGCGATTCCAAAGGAGCTTTCTGCCGCGCACGCTTAAGCTGTGGAATGAGCTCCCTGCCGAGGTTTTCCCAAGGGAGTACAGCATGGGGTTTTTCAAGAAGGGTGTGAAGAGATTTTTGCAGGGTCGGCAACGCGCGAGTGATACCCACGGTGTTGCAAGCGTCCATAGGCTGCGGTGACCGTTTACCATCAGACGGGCCGTCAGCTTGTTTGCTACCTTAGTAGTATAAAAAAAAAAAAAAAATGTGCGTTTAACAGAGAAATCGTAACAAATTTCATTTCCAGTATTAGCGAGAATAAATAAAATGCGACACTCATTATTTGTCGATTACTATTTCCCCATGACAAACCACATCTAACTGATTACGGTCGGCTATTAAATACTATCCAAACCAAAGCGGGTATACATTTGTTTGGCCAGTCTTAGCGTCTATGGTTATAAAATTAAGTCATAAACTGTCACTCAGCTCCAAACTCGTAACATTGCAGACTGTTGAGGCAGTAAAAGCAAACGGAATCATTACGAATTAGTTGCGCCCGCGCCCTTTGGATCAAGTGAGAACCGAACAGTGTCTTGATTGTGTACAATTGACAATTGATAGCTTTTGGACAATAGTCAGTAGTCACTAGACGCTACCATTTTGTCATGTTATTATAAATTTGTTATGCGACGACGCGCTATTCTTATGGTTCCCCTGACGGGCCCCATCCATATGCTTGGTGCCTAAAAATTAGAAATGTTAACTCCGCATTAATGGATAATAATAACATAAAAGACAATATGGTGGAAAAGTTAGTGGATTACAGAACTAGTTTGTGAGCGACAATCGCAGAACAGTCGCGCCGCGATGACAAATTAAACAATCAGCGGCAGGGATGAAGCGCGGCGCGGACCGAACGCGAGCAGGGATCAGCAACTTTAATTGCTGCCTACCCACATTAACCCTTGCCAATTTCGAACAGAGATAACTGTAGTCAATTCTTTAAACTTTGGCAATAGCTTACGCCCCTCGGAGACAATCTGCACCAATTATCTTGAGCTTAGTGCTTCGGGCCTGAGTTTCTGAATGGGATTCGATTTTAATTGTTCCAAGCTTGTGTTTCGAGTTGATAGATAGGAAAGGAAAGCCGTTTAGGCCGGATTGCGACTTCTGTAGCTTTAGGGATTTGGTGTAGGTCAGCTGTAGGACGATGGAGTTGTGGTTGGTCGCATTTATTGTACGACTGATAACGATGGGATGCCTATGTAACAATTTACAGAGGTTAGCTGGATTAGCTTTGGTTCACTACTTCTATTATAAGTTTGGTTAAGTTTAAGTCAAGTGTATGATTGTGGCGCCCTTGGTTTTATACAAATACCCACTAGCTTCTTGTCTCACTCGCATTCTCAGGAAAAACTTTCTTAGCGATTATCTACTTCGTACAATGAGCCGTTAAATCTATTAAGTTTGTATTAATTTTTGTTTTGAGATTTCGTAACGTTACTTAGTGGTACATATTTTCTTAACTTTTCTCATACTTTCTTCAATTTTGAATACAAATGAAAGTTTTATAATTTGCTAAATAGTGCTGCTTATCTCATAATGCCTTTCCACCTTATTAATTAGCACATAGCTTATTATCAAACACCATTTTCCATCTTCCAATAATCTAACGTTCGAAATTGATCATATTTTCAAAGCGTTTCTCAAACATATCACATTCTCAGCGTAAACATCACGATGTAATATTAGTCATAAAAATAGCCGTGTCTGAGAGCCGCCCGCGATGAATCAGTCAGCCCTGTGGGCATCAATATGCCCTTATCGGAACCCCACAGGAAGCCCCGCTTACAGCTGATGGCGGAAAAAAATGCGCCTTGTGTTTAGGCGATTTTTCACCGACAGCGACGCGTTAGGAATGAAAACGCTTTGATCCAATAAGGTGGGCTGTTAATTTGTCTTTGAGGACCACATGTTTGACGAAAGGTGATCGATCGGTATACTGAGATTATGGTCGACTGAAACCATATTCATAGTATCGAATAGTTATAGATTATGCTATTTATTGCACTGAACAATACCTTTTCAAACATTTAATTAAAAAAAAACTTTATGCATCGAATGATGAATAAATTCTTCGTTTAAAATAACCTCCCCCATAATTTGCGATGACGTCTATTTTTTTTAAACACAAATTGAGCGATTACCCCGAGTTCGTAATGAAAAATTGGCCGAAGTTTTTCTTTCTTTGGCACACTTAAAGACTTGGAAGAGATTAAAATAAAGTAAAACAAAAAGCGCTTGTCAAAGGAGAGTGGGTCGAACTTCGCGAGCCCCATCACATGTATCAACACTGTTTGAAACTTTTAAACTTGTTTGAATTCAGCTCGCGCTTGAAAAATGTTCAGATTTATACGGAGCTCGACTCCGTGCGGCTGAGGTTGGGATCACCACGTGTCTGTAGAAGTGAGGACAGTCCGCTATCTCTTACAGTAAATGTGTACAATGAATAATAAAGGCGAGTACGTTTAGAATTTAAACTTTTAATGTAATAATACCAATATTATAAATGCAAAACTCTGTGTGGATGGATGTATGGTTCTCTGTTACTCTTTCACGCAAACAATACCGAACGGGTTTAGATGAAACCTGGCACAAAGACACAGTATAGGTACCCTGGAATAAACTATAGACTTTTTATTTCGGGAAGCGTACCATCCTTCGGAAATGCGGGTAAAACCGCCGGGGAGAACTAGTATAATTATAACCGTGACTGAATTAGGTTGCTCCTGTCCCTGGAGTGTCACTCTATAAATAAGAAATGTCGCAGAAAGTACTTGTTTACACGTCTTTATAGTGGCTCTAGAGGAAGTAGATACTTGCGTTTTACTCTTAAGCTCGGTGGTAAAGTAATTTTCTCGCCACAATATTAAAATCTTTCACCAAACACCTACTAGAGCCTTTCACCTTTAACCACATCATTATATCCCGGTGAGTTTGTAGTGAAACACAATTTAACTCAGTTAATAATACATAGGAAAATTCCAACAAAAACACACATGATGGTGTCCGTACACCTGACGGTAAGAGTTGAGTTTATTGTAACAAATCAAAAGTGCCCGCGTGCGAGGCCGTGAATATACTAGCCGCGTCGCCTCGCACCGCCTGCACCTGTGTAAATCACCTGTACAAACCCCACGTATTCTATTATGCGCCGGCGTTGTATCTACATAGAGTATAGTTTTATATAACACGCTGTAACACCTTGAATAATCCCTTGTTAAACAAATGAATGATTTGTGATTATAATGCATTTTTACTAACATGTTGGGAAACTCAGAAAACTAAAACATGTGAAAATTATAAAAAATATTTTTGTTTTTCTTACATGTGTTTGGGGTTTCCAAAGTAAGAATTAAATAGGTGTGAGGTTAGAAATATCTTGCTTCATATCTGATGAGTGGAACCAAGAATAAAATAAATTTCAAATTCAATTGAAATTTGAAGCACTTACCTGCGCTACGATTTAACGAATAAAAAAGTGTGAAATAAAATTCATTGTTGTTATGACACCACTCTTAAAATATTTGTGATAGTTTTCATGCAGGAGTACTTCATGCTACCGAATCATAGAATTTAATTATTTCTACTCCAAATCAAAACTTACAAGCTTACCTATAATATTAGTGTAGAAAATACTACCGACTTAATTAAATAAGACACATAACTGTGAAAGGTTTACTTAAGAACTTAATTAAAACTATATTATTTGAAGTCACAAAAACACAATTAAATTTCATTATGAATACAAAGGCGATAATCATTATTAAAAACCTATCTATCGTCCATATCGAAGCTGATTAAAAATGAAGTTCCACCCTAAATTATAGCGACTAAGTGAGTGTTAATTGTTGGAACGTTCTTTCGGAGTTCGGCTCTCGGCTCTCGGGCGTCGGCGCCGCGGCGTTCGGGACCGAGCGAGCAAATCGCTCGGAATGGCAATTAATCGAGTCATTAGCTGCAACAATGGGCGACGGACGAGAAGACAGATTAATCGCGCACAAAAATAGAATCCGCGATATTATTCTCCATAATGAATTAATCCGTTAACTTGCGTGCGAGACAATAGGTGAATAATTCACTGCGGCAGACTCAGGCGCGAGGTGCGGACGTTTCTGATGGCTTCCTATTGTGTATGGAAAATAATGATTAAATTAACTTATTTAGGTACTTTGATTGAAGCTCTGGGGAAGTAATTAGCAGATGGTGATGGCGGAAACAACTTAGAGTTATAAATTAAGCATTTAATGAATACAAAAGTTTTTATCAATCATTGGACATTTTTCAAGATTATAATTATTAGTAACATTTTTTTTATGAAGGTATTTGAGGGTGTTAGGGGTGTTAGGGGTACTTTCTTAGCCTTACTTTCCGACTACCTTAATGATCGTACCCAACGAGTAAAACTAGATCAGAATACTTTTAGTTCAGATCTCGTTACTACCCAATACGGTGTACCACAGGGTAGTGTGCTAGTACCTACTCTGTTTCTTATTTATATAAATGACCTAACCAACTTAAAGCTAGAAACGGATTTATATACTCGTATGCAGATGATACGGCATTGCTTTTTCAGGGTAAGAACTGGCCTGATGTTTTTAACAGGGCAGATACAGGACTGCGCGAAGTGATTAAATGGCTTAACCTTAATCTACTTACCCTAAATACCAACAAATCTAATTACATTACGTTTTCTATTTATGACTCCATGCAGCCTGATACTGACCTAACATTGACTGTCCATACATGCATAATAAAAAATAACACAGATAAATGCAACTGTAAAAAATTAGAAAGAGTTACCTCCACAAAATATTTGGGCATTATTATTGACAGAAACCTCTTCAAGTTGGGGGTACCTCCCAACTTGAAGCGGTAGGAAATCGGGCTTGATAACTTATATGGCTCTTCAAATATCTACGAAATATAAGTAATAAAGAACTTCTCACTTATATATACATAACACTAGTCCAATCTATTCTGTTATATTGTTTAAGAATCTGGGGAGGTACATTTAAAATGAAATTTATCAGTATTGAACGTGCACAAGGAACTATTCTAAAGGTTATACTGCGAAAGAAAAGAATATACAGTACATCCAAGCTATATAGTGAGGCAAATGTTCTGACAGTTGGACAACGATATATGTTACAGTGCATCCTGAAAGTACATAAATTAATCTCGAAAGACCCTAAAATCCTTAAGAAGCAAAATCCCCACTCTGTAATAAATAGAAAAATAATTAAAACTGTATTAACTTCAAAACAATATAATACTCAGTCAATTAATCTAGATAACAGGATAAATAGAACACTTAGAATCTACACTATGACTCACCACGAATGCAAAAAATCCCCGACAATCTGGCTAAAAACATTAACTAATGAAGAAACTGAAAATGTTTTAAAATTTCATTAAAAATTGAAGTATTATTACAATCACAGATCATCATCATAGATAGCCTTCACATTATTAGACACACATACAATCCCTACACTCACACATCCTACACTTCCCACACTCACACATACACTCAACACTCACTCATCCTTACACACCCTACCATTTCACACCTTAACTAATTTACGCATCTTATTTAAAGTTTGGTCATCTTATATTTACATATTTTTAACTTTAAACATTTACTATGTATACATCTTTAATCATAAAAATCGGAAGAGCGGGTCTCTCCTAATACAGGTATTTTTAAAACTTAAAAGGGGAGCCCCAACCCATGTAATTACTGTACTTGTAATGTAAAAAGAAATTATGAGTTTTGAATTTGAATTTCTTTCGTAAATTCGGGGTTGGGCACTTTCATTGCAGTAAATTTGAATGTTAATAAAAAAATGAACCTTATTTTCAAATATAAAGACTTTAATAAATAATTCATCACATAAGCCAAAAAAAAAACATTCATAAAGTTTGATTGCAAAATATGTATCAATCACTCAGAATAAACGCATCTGTTTATTTTTTGCTAACCATACAACATTCAATCTGAAAACCCTTGGAAAGATAAATCCGATCCATCAAATATAAGTGTATTAGTTTGCGCTTCAGCCTCGTGATTGCACAAGCACAGCACTTGTAGAATGTGTGTAAAAAAATGCACAGCTATGTTCTTTTTATTTTTTATAGCGGTTTTACTCATTTCAAAAGCGTAGCAAGGAAATATTTGGAGACATTTAAAATGTTATCTTTATTATTTGACGCAACATACAATAGCAGCACGAGTAGATCGTGTTTTATGGAGATCAATTTGAGAGATATTAAAACATTTCAGCCCAGGCTTGTCCACTGCTGACCTCCCCCGTGGCTTTCCTAAGCGAACGGCCCTGGTGCGCCTGAATCCAGCGGCTTCCTGCGACCCTGCCCAGGTTCCTGTTATTAGGTGTTTTAGGTTATTAATAATGTTGTTTTATACGTTTTGAGTAATTTAAATCAAATGATTAGCTTTCACTCTAAATCCGGATAAAATAACGTAAAATGGCATTATGTTCTTCTTTGACCTGACGATTAACTTCTTCCATATTTAAGAGACTTTTATTTATTATTTGCGGCTTCCTCCACCTCCTTTTACAGCACGTGGTCTACTTTTGCCTTACCTTGGTCCATGTAGTTTATCTTTGGTCATCTGATTAAGATAAACCTGTCAGCTATTCTCAAAGCTAATAGTTGATCCATTTTTTTGTTACTTTACACACGTTGTCTGATCTTCAAGTATCAGCGTCCTATTTTTGAAAAACAATTATAATTCCAAACGAATATTAGGATCAACTATAGCAAAAAAAAAATCTGAAACATTTATAATTTTTTATCCTTTGACTAAGCCTATCTTCGATGTTTTTACTTGTGAAAGATATTTATTTTTTAATAAAAACTGTGAGAGATGCCCTCGGACAATGCTCGGTAATCTGGTCACGTAACTATATTGAAAAGTTAATCTTCTTCTTCGTCCGACCTTTCACCGAAAGGATCATTTGTACCTATACCTTTGTACTGGACTAGATCCCGCCCCGCGGTTTCAGCCGCCTTCCCGAGGGATCTGTAACCCAGAATTGTTATATAGCCTATGTTACTTGGGTATAATGTACTAGCCTATCAGTGAAAGAATTGTTGAAATCAGATAATTAGTTTTGAAAATTACTTTCCTCATACACACTTATGATAATTCTACATTTGTACTCTCTTTATAATAATAAATATAAATATCCTGGGACATTCTTTACACACGGCCATCTGATCCCAAACTAAGCAGAGCTTGTACTATTGAAACCAGATAACTGATATACTACATATTTTTTTTTTCTAAATACATACTTATATAGATATTTACACCCAGACACAGAACAAACAGACATGTTCATGCACACAAATGTTTGTCCTGGGTGGGAATCGAACCCGCGACCTTCGGTTTGGCAGTCAGAGCGTTAACCACCAAGCCAACTGGCCTGTCAATGTTATATTAGTATATATAATATATAATAAAATAAATATTATAATATTAGTTAAAAGTTAAGATATAGAACCTCTTCGTATATTTGATTAATAAATTATCCTATATCATTTAAGCTTTTAGCAGCTTTTCTTTGAGTTCAAAGATAGCAATATCGGGGTCTGGATAAGTGCTCAACAGGAATGAAAATGTATAAAATTAAGTCTATTAATGAAAGTAGAAAAAAAATGCACTTTACTGCTACTTTTAAGTGAAATTCATTTTCAATTACTTACTTAGCTATTCTTTGTCGCGTCAGAGGACTGTAAAATGGATGTTTTCTTGGAAATAGTCTGGAATTCTCAGAGTGTTGTAACTACTTCTTTGAATCATACAATTCCTTTGTTCAGAGCAACTTGCCTTTTAGATTTATAATGGTTGATTTTGTTATCTTGTACTTCGTCGTCCGTGATAAATTAAAGATTTTTATTTAGAAATAGCGGAGCTGATTAGTGCAGAGTTCGTCCGTGGAAGTATTACCACCTAACTCATTTCTGCCGTAAAGCAGTACTTAGTGCATTAACATTACTGTACTTTGGCTACAAAAGTAGTTAGTTCAAGTAGTATACAGAACATCTGTATAATTTCACCAGCCCCCTTATTTTTTTATGATTTTCTATCATATACTATATGGGCCGCCAAATAGGGGGACGGTCCATCTGATGGTAAGTGGTTTTCGCCGCCTATGGACGGTGAAGTTGTTAAGTCTCATGTGCCTGTAATTATAAGAGCCTTAACAACTTTTCGCCCCGTGTTGACAACACATTGGAAATGGGCTTGGTGTTGCAAATGTCCATAAGCGGAGGTGAGCACTTACCATTAGTTGGACCGTCTACATGTTTGGTAGTCAACTCAACAAAAAAACCTTTTTAAAAGCCATGACTAAAATCATAATTTTACGTAAGTAAATACATAGTACAAAGCAAGATAAAATCTATTTATAAATAAAAATACAGATCATTATTCTCAGTACTTCCTACGGAACCCGTTTTGCTTCCATTCCTACGTGTAAATTGGGTGTCGACAGCGGAACACTCCTAGCTTTATAGAGGGTGCTCAGTTTAGAAGTTCGCCTTTCTTGTTACAACTGTACCTGAGACCTAGTCGGTGGTAAAAGTTCAAAAACAATCTCTCCTGTGTCAAATTTATTTTTTATTGCCCAAATTTAGGTTGAATTGAAACCTTGAAAAACATTTATGCATTAAGATATATAAGCACAAGTCCAGACTGCTAAATGAAGAACTTTCCTAAAGGATAGGTTCTTTCTAAAGTGTGGGGGTGTATTTAGAAAGGATTCCGAATTCAACCTTGAGCTCGGCTAAATTGAAACGTTAAACTTTCAGTAAAAAATAAAACTTGTATAATGAAACTTTACACAAATAACGACGTCAGTATCATGGCACCACCGCGAAGCACCGAGTTCCCAAAGGATCAAAAATTATAGGCGCCAATAAAAGTTGAGAAGCAACTTTGTTGAGCAACAAGAATGGAGGACGGGCTTTTATCCCGTCTCCCTTCTACGATGATACACCCGTTACGAGCAATTACAGTTCAGCATTTACTCCAACGAGGGTCTCAGCAAGACACGGGAACGCTTCTAAGTTTAACGTTTAATGTCCCACGGACCACGGACGATTTAGGTAATCGGTCGGGACCTGCACTCGACACGTGCCTTCTGTGTTAACGGTGCAATGTATGTGCGTTGTTAGCTGCCACTAGAGGCTTTATGTCGCTTTTAGTTTGATTTGGACATTTTGCTAATAGTTCTGAATGGGTTTTGATCGTTATCAACGGCGTTATATAATGGGTTTTTCATGGAATAAATGGAATATTTACCTCAGTTTACGAACCCAGGTCGGTGTTATTAGTTAATAGACTTTTTATAATTTTTTTTTAACATCAGCACAATATATCCATATGTACGCTGTGTACCACCCAAGCTCATCCCTGGGGTGTCGTTAGAGATGTCTTATGAGTATACCGACGATCACGTCGCATCGCGCATCAAGTCGATTCGAAAGCAAAGTCTAAAGATAAAACAGAAAACCATGAAAAATTTACAGATGTCGACTAAAGGTTAATTATTTTAAATTAATATACAGTTAACAAATTTAAATATAAACATAGTAAAAGCTTGTTAATAAAATACTATATGTAATATCTGTAACAAACAAATAAGTGTGTGTGGATTTGAAGAATATGTGATATCAACACTTTTCCATACATCACACAATTTAGCGAGCACAAAGCAGTTTAAACACGTTTGAGGCGTGCGAGAGCGTAGGCTACTTGATCCCTCGGCCCGACCACAGCGCGAATTATGCAGCCTCTAAGACCGCAAGACTTTATTTCATTTGTTTCATAAAATAGTTAACTACGTTAGTTACTCAAAAATGTTAATAACAACTTTAAGAAAATGCTATATGATCCACATCTTTTAATATGAACCATCATGTACGATAAGGCCTTCGTTAGTCACAATGCAGTTTTAGTTTGTAATTTTGTTATCCTTTCCCCAAAAACCAGAGCCGACTCTATAAGTAAACATCGCACTCTCTCTGTGAAAATATACTCTTATCAGGCGATAATTTAGTTCTGAAATACCTTACCTATAAATTAATAACAGTAATAGAATTAACTTCAGGATGAATTATTCCTCTCTCAACGTATATTTGTCATGACAAAACTCCAGTAAGCTGTGGCCGATCGGGCGGCGGTCTAGCGCCATTGTGGCGAATCCTCTTACACATTGTGGAATATATCATCTTGAGTGACACCACGCTGAACGTTCAGTTGCCTTCTATCTGAGCGGTTTTAAAATGTTTTTCTTGTATATTCAGCCTTTTATTTTTTCGAAGAAAATATACTGTGATAGAGTTCGAAACTCCGCGGGTCAATTCTGTTGACGTTTAAAGATAAAATACCATCAGTTCTGTTTAAAATGTTGTATTCTCTATGGTATAAGTTTAATTTTAAGAGTGGTAACAATTTTAGTTACATTTATTTTTGTCAGTGTCGTGTTTAACATAACTTTTTTTTTTTTTATTTCAGACGGGACTGCTAATTGCCTTACTTTAAGTCAGCTCAATCACCTTCCAGATACATTTTAGGATTTTGTTAGTTTAGTGTCACAGTTTGTTAGTTAGATTGTTAGTAATATTAGTATAGTATGCAATACTAGCGCTATAAGGTTGCTATATAATGTACGACTTAATCTTTTGAAGTGTCTAGACTGGAATACATTCTGCGGAGTGGGCCCTAGTGACCTGCAATATAGGTTTCTTTTTAAAACTACATCAGGCACCGACTCTTGTTGATTAGTTAATGGCAGTATAAATGTTATGACTGCATGAAGTAGTAACCTATTTGAGAAAACATTAAGAAATACATATTTTTTTAAATTGGGTGATAAAAGTAGTCAAATGACAAAATATTTTGCATTTATTTTTGATTATCTTACTAATGTCTAAAATTTTTAAGCTCGAATTGTGGACGTGTTTGTTACTCCGTAATGGCTCAATGGTTTTAGATAACATTGGGCTCAGAGATAAAATGTGTTTCAGGATATTTAGGAGATATATCAGAAATTATTCGAAGTAATGAATACATATAATTTATTATTTGATTATATCTGTCACTAGCTGTTCCTGGTATGTGACTTTATATATAATTTTTGTGTCAGATACCTGTGCAGATGTACCTACGTAGGGCAGTTCAATTCTTTATAAAGTATCATGCCTATAAACATACAAACATAATTTTTTATATAGAATCAAGGACGCATGCCAAATCGCGGGGCGGTTACTAGTAAAGAATTACTTCCATTAAAATCAGAATGACCAAGATAAAGGTAGCCGTTGTCCAGTGCCACCGAAATTCTATGAAATAAAACTGTCTAATTTTCACTGCTCAGCTCCAACTTTTATAGCCCTATATATTTCTGGTATCTTAGCTATTTTACGACTTATATACTGCGAAAATCTTGCCAATATCCAATACGTGACGCGCGCAGAATGCATTTTATTTTAGACTTGCATTCCGCCCCGTCTTCGCCTGAGTGAGACACTTAAACCTTTAGGAAGAAACAGTAAACATTACAGTGAAAACAGCATTAAATCTATTGTGTAATTTAATAAAACTAAGTGCACAAACAGACAAACAGAAATAGTGACTTCATTTCAATACAATTGTTACAAAACATAAATTAAAGTTTTCTTTACGATACAAATAGTTACCCAGTTTTCTACAAATTGTAAATAAAATAGCAGAACTGGATTTCAAAAATAACTGTGAGTTAAACTTACAAATAATTAAATTGTTTTTTCAAACGAAGCACGTCATCCAACGGCTAATGTCACGCAATTTCTTTTTCAGGTTTTGAATAGAAGATACCATAGAAGTGAAAACATTGGGTAAGTGCTTTTATTTAATTGCGTTTGTAAATTGAAAGAAAAGTTTTAAAAAGACGTGCGTCAGACGGGCTCTATATTTTTAACAAGCCACAAAAGTACAACTTCAATTGTGAGCGTAAATTGTATAAAAATTACGCAAATTACTATGACAAGTTGCTACTTAATCACTGTCAAATAATTCTAGACCATTTTTATTTTGATAAGTAACTAGATATTACATAGCTCGCTTGGATTGAATTACTTATTATTTACATAAAATTTGTGAAAGTATTTTTAAGTTTTTGAAGTTACTTAAAACTGATATCGTCGCCTCGGTAATCGAGTGGTATATAGCAGCCAGAGATCCGGAGGTCTGAGTTCGATTCCCGGCTCGGGTAAAGTAATAACGTTTCTTTATTTAGGAAATGATTTTGTGTATAATTTTAACGGCCCCAAGACTGTTATATTGGGAGTTAAAATGGTGGAGCAACATCTCTGCCTCTGCCTACATCTTTGGGTGATGATGGGTGTCAAGTACGGTTAGAATGTAGATACTATTGGTACTTATGCATAGGCGTAAAAATGCCCCCCGCATGCCCACCCCAGGATATTGGACCGATTCGAAATTCTAGGACACTTAAATAAGTTCACACAAGAATAACGAAAGTTTTCGTTTTTTAATGTGACACATAGTTAGTCGTTATTACCTAGGTACCTGGCAGCAATTTATGACGACTCTGCTTAATCCTGGACCCTTCTGGAAAATATTCCTAGATATGCCAATGTTGGCAGGTAGTACATATACTACCAACTCAGCACATTTCAAAGGGGCCACTTAAAACTTTATCGATGACCACTATACATTTGTACTGAGTGCTCAATAAATGCTCTGGTAGATCTCTCGTAATATGCAGTGTACTAAATTGATAGACACAGGGAGGCCAAATGATTTGGATTTACAGGCAAATTTTGAAAATTGATGAGATATTGTTCCTATTATTGTAATTCCTACACTTATATTATTTAAAGAGGTAGAGTTTTCCATGTTTGAATGTAGGAGATAATCACTGAAACTACTCAACCGATTCCTAAAATTATTTCACTGATAAAAACCTACACTATTCCCGACTAACATAGGTTTATGTTTTAATCCGATACCTTAGACGCCTTGGAAATGCGAGTGCAGCCACGGGACAGTAGCTACTTTTCTACAAATCACAATATACGACGTCTCCTCAAGCATCGTATAAATCGTTGAATAGTTGGTTGGGTACTATTGGAGCTTTTAACATTAACTTAGCTAGATTGCTTTGCGAGCGCGGCGACTGGGGGGATTCCTCGACACTACAATCAATGCGCTTTTTACTGACGCCGCTCTCGTTGAAGCGCACTAAACTTTAAGCTTTCCAACTAAAAAGCTTGTTTCTTGTGATGAAAACGTTGGGGTAATCTGCCATATTGGAGTGCAGTGAAGCGGTGGAAAATTTCATTTAGATATTTGGGAATTTTACAAGGTTAAGAAATAAATTCTAAAGATCATACCAATATTATAAATGCAAAAGTTTGTGTGTATTAATGTTTGTTATTCTTTCGCGAAAAAACTACCAAACGGATTTGGATGAAACTTAGCACATATATAAAAAAATGCCCTGGTATAATACAGGATACTTTTTTACCGGGAAAATGTTACATCCTTCGGAACGCGGGTGAAACCGCGTAGGACAGCTAGTTTATGAAGTGATTTAGCTAATAGACAATATTAATGGTACGCTACGATACAATAGTCATTGCCTACAAAGTTCAACGAATTTGAGCTGAAACAAATAGCACTAATGAAGAGTGCGCCAACTATTTTTTGAATTTTATAATCCATTCATAAATATTTCTCTTTCTGAAACACAAGTGTTAATTCAAAGGTTATTAAAACGTAAATTATGAATTTTAACCTAAGGTCGTAAACGAGTTGAGTTCCATTACGGGGTTCCGTACTGAAGTGATAGAAAAAATAACCCTTACTTGGTGTAAGGTGTTACTCGGAGGGTGGTTTACGTATCCATGTTAGTTTTTCTCAGAAAAAATACATCCTTATGAAGTGAAATTTTAATACATTTAGAGATTAGATGCCGCATCTTTTCATTGTGTTTTTTTTTAAATGGGGCATCGAAATTAGCGTCGGTTACTAAAGCAATTGTATGAACGTCATAACAGTCTTCTCAGTATTAGAGTAGATTATCAAAATCATTGTTCTATTGTCGCTTTATATAAAGAAAAAAAGAAACCATTTGTTTAGTTTTAATTTTTTTCCTATTTTATTTCCTTTAACTTTTATAGTCTTATATTCGTTCCAAATGTGTTAAATGTTGTACACATCTATAATTGGTGTATATAACAGAATATTGTAACATTATTTTACATTATAAAATGCAAATGCTTAATATGTATACTGTTGATGTGTCATATCTAATAAATAATAACATCCATTGCGTAGTTTAAAAGAAGGTAAGTACTAAGCGCACAAACAGACGTGAATACTAGCTTCTGTCTCGCGGTTTCAGTCGCTTTCTCGAAGGATCTAATGTATCCCGGGAATGTAACATAGCTTTTGTAATACTGACAGAATTACTATAGTCAGTGTATTACTTTATCTATTACAAACAAAAATACAAATCTTTTCTCTTTATAATACTAGTGTATATTGAAAGATTCTGTCCTGATGGCCGAACAAAGAAGCTGGTCTTAGATGAATATATTACAGTTCAACTAACAGTTCCATCATAGATTCCGAGTTGCAGTAAACGATATCCCTTTATTCGGAGCGCATACTTGCAACACCATCAATAAGTTTACTGCACAATGGATGGATCCTTCCCCGTCCGTTCTCGAGAGCCGGGAGATTTATTGTGACGTCATTGTGCTGCGCCGAACATGATGGATCGTGGTGAACGGCCTGTTGATACTTTGATACGTTCTGCGGACATTCTATGTGATATTGCAGCCATTTGAATAGGGTGGGTTAGGTATAATATTTCTGAAGTACTAGGTGCAGTTAGTATCTGATGTGTTATAGTTTGTGTTGTGGTGTTTTGGGGTAGACTTCTGTTGCGATTAGAAAGGTAATATCGGTGATTCCGAACAGAAAAGTACTATCTACTACTTTACCAACTTCCACCGTGAAGCACTTGTTTTACTATACTTTCAGTTAGAGTAAGGGAGCCGGTGAAATTTCAGGTACTTCATATTGTCTCTTAACAATCTTGTAAATAAAAAAAATTGCTCCATAAACAGATATACAAACAATTCAATTTAATAAATAATGGTAGTTTACGATTTTCAAAGTTATAGTTTGAAAAGAAAACAGACAAGAGAGATTAAAGTTGAATAGTACCCAATTAAAACAGTAACGTACAATGATGTCACAACTAACGAATAATTAAAACAACGAGTACAGAATTACAAATCTAGTCATAAATACTAAATGTGACGACTGAGTTAGAACTGTGTAATTAGAGCAATTAATTAAGGTACTTATCATACTCACAGTAATATTTGGTTTATAATTACATAGTGCAAATTACGCCCATATTGTGGTTCCCGCGTAACTGTGCGCGAATTATTCTAGCCCAGAATAGTCTAGACTTTAAACTGAGTCATTCGGTGTAGTTCTACGTCACTGGCAATACTAGCTACTTTACATCTAAGGTAAGCCCGTAGATATACTGTTTTTGAGATCTGCTAGCAAATTATTCATAAAATATTAACTACAATATTTGACTTGCACACAAGACGACAAGTTCAAATTTTATAATAATAATAGATTGTATTTCTCGTTTTAACATTTTTTTAACATTCTTATGTCCTGAAATTCGGCTACGAATTTTACATTGCATTTTACTGTATAGTTTTCGCACGAGTTTTGCTCTTTTTTTGTTGTAAATGTTGTGAACTTCTATAATAGGTGTACATCAGTACATTATGACAAATTTTGTCATAATCACTGAAAATAAGACTGTATATTTTTAATATGTGTGCTTTGGTGTATGTAAACTTAATAAATAAATATTTATATAAAAAAGGGCAATGATGATTTTATTAAAAATATTAATAGAAATCCCAAAAAAGGGGAATGTGCAACGTGTAACCGAAAGTTTTATCATCGCTTCGGATCACTCTTGGACCAGCGCACAGATTGATACAATAAAACGTTTTATTTAAATAAAAGTGTACCTTTAATGTGAATAATAAATTTGAATACAACCTCCAATGTTCTCCTATTACGCAGTAAAATCACAATCAAACCACTCAAAATATAAAAACATACTCCCTCTTCAAAATATATTTAGTAACAAATGTTTTAAAATTCCAGAATATTTCATAATGTTTTTCATGGAATTTGTTCACGTATAAACAGTGTCCGCTCGGCGCGGCGGTGTGTCCCGAGTGTCAGCAGTCTAGGCACGTAATGAAACGCCTGCAGCGCTGCAGGTCCTGACACGGCCGTGTTTACCGAGGGCCTTTTATCAATATTTATACCGCTAGTCGACATATTTCTTTTTTTATAAGGTATTTTTTTAATAATCAATTAACGCGTAATGAAATGAGTGTGTGTCTGTAGCTGTTTAATTCTATTCTATGTATTGTTTTGTGACTTCAAAAAGTCTATTTATATGTTATGTTGGCTGACAAACGTCCAGCCCGTCCTGATGGTAAGTGGTCACTGCTGCTTGTGATAATTGGAACACCAGGGGACTTGATAACATATTTTATTTGTCAGGAGATAACATTGCTTAAGGTCCATCCGATGGTAAGTTCTAATATGGTAAATGTTCTATATATTTACTCCTTATTGCATGTAGTTGAATTCATTTTGTAGCAACCCTTGTTTTAGAAATAGTAGAGCTCTTAGCGCACCTTTTGTCCGATGAAATACGACCACCATACAGAGTTATTGTGCGCGCGGAATGGTAGCTGAAGTAAGGTCAATTTAATTTAGGAGGTTTAAATTTAAAACTTGTTTCAAAAAAAATTATTTACTAAAATTATTTAAATGTAAAGTTATCAGATTAAAAGTCAATAAGAAAACTTTCCTTCCGGAATTGCGGGTGAAAGTAATGGAGGAGAAATTGAAAGTACCCAAAGATAACCTCAATAACGTAGGTTCATGTTTAACTGAATTAAAACAGCCTTACTTAATTTTGCTTGAACAAGATTCATTTGCATATGTGAGTGAAGTAATTAGTACAAAGCAGCTGGGAGGGGCGACATTGTTAAATAATCAAGCGTTCCTCCATTCTCTTGGAGGAGGAGGTATTATAACTTTCTGATACAGTAGAAAAATTACAGCAAAGCATCTTAATGCAGATATATTAGGGTTGTATGATAAAAAAACGATTATGCTGCTAAACTTTCCAAAGCATTTTGGATCTTGTTTTATTTAATTTATGTTCAAATTATTCTGAAATTTTTGAATTAATTGTTTAATAACCTTAAATCTGGTCTTATTAAAATTATATATGCATATGTATCATTGTTACTACTTGCTACACACATACGAGTATAATGTATTTTGGATTAATACGCGTACATGGGACACTCTTTATCTTGAGGACTCTGGTCCTTGACACACTTGAGGCCCTGCAGAACCAAATCCAAAACATTGTTTCTTTATGTTAGACGGCTGCCAATCTTGCAGACGGTTCACCCGATGATAATAGTTATTGTAAATATTCTAGTTATAACCTCATTGTACGTAATTTCATAGATATTATGACAACGTCAAACTTCAATTTGACATTAATCGTAACCATACCATTGCCGATCCAAACGTGCTACTCGAACGTTGCATTCAGTGGAATTGGGCCCCTGAAGATGTAATACCACCATACCCATTGTCACAATGATGCAGTAGTGCACTTGTATTACTGTGTTTCGGTTAGAACGGTAAAATGCTGGGGAAATTACAGGCACTTAAGACTTAACAACTTCACGTCTCATGATTGATCGCAATGGCGATGCCCCTAGTGTTGCGTATATTTATAGGCGGCGATGATCACTTCAAACCGCTATTAGTAAAACCGCAAAGTTGAGTTCACTTACTGTTCTCTTTGCACGATGTCAAGAGGAATAACTTTTTGATAACCCTACGCCCGTCGCGCCACTACTTAATATTTCATCACTTGAATTTATAATTGTCTTACACCTTACCATATTACCAATTATAATCACTTATAATAATTAATAAAAGATAGGATAAATATTGACTTTAAATATGTATACGAATTGCTCCCATTCCGTTCCTCACTGTGGTTATTTTTGAATGGAAAAAATGTTTGAAGATGCTAAATAATGGTAATTTTTTTCAAAAACACGTGCGTTCATTTGCTTTCAAGATTCGTAACATGAAATTGCAAACTTTTATAAGACTCCCGTAGAACTTGCATTCAATTGTAAAGAGTTTTTTTTTTCAGATTATTAGCCAGTTAATCCATAACAGAAAGATAATCATGACTGCCTCTCAGTCATTGGAGGTTGGAGCAATATGCTAGCTTTCCAATTAGAGCATTACATAGATAAGGGGTTTGAAAATGTTTTTGTCGCAGGTCATCTGCCTTATGCTTTTGTTGACCAGTAAAGCGCAAGTGGTCGGTATAGTTATATCGGTTAATTGGCTCATATGATCCTTAGAGTCGAGTAGGTGTGGAGATCAATATCTCAATATTTGTTAAATTACTATCTTATAAAACCCGTGCTTTTCACGAGATTTTTAGGGGATATTTATGTATGTTTTATAACTTTATCAGGACTGTTCAGATATAGGCGGTATTTGTTACCCACAGCGATACCAAATACCGAGTTGGTATGCGGTAAATTGATTGTACAATGCAAAGCAGATATAGCTACTGGTATGGTCTTTTGATACGCAATTGACAGGCCAGTTGGCTGTGTGGTTAACGCTCTGACTGCCAAACCGAAGGTCGCGGGTTCAATTCCCACCAGGACAAACATGTGTGTGCATGAACATGTCTGTTTGTTCTGTGTCTGGGTGTAAATATCTATATAAGTATGTATTTAGAAAAAAAAGTAGAATATGTAGTATATCAGTTATCTGGTTTCCATAGTACAAGCTCTGCTTAGTTTGGGACCAGATGGCCGTGTGTAAAGAATGTCCCAGGATATTTTTAAATCAAGCGAAAAGATACTACTAGTCTGGACGGAACGGCGCGGCGTTCTAGAGTCGTTCAAGGTACGAACCTTTATACAAATACTGTAAGGTATACCGCGCGGAGTTATCGTGCGGTACAGCGGTACCCCGTGTACGGTGGTCGTGCTACGTGGTACAGTGATCCCTAATATCGCTTATTGAAAAATTAAGGCCTTTTAAATAAGGCCTTCATTTTTCTTAACTCTTTCATTCACACTTTTACATGTGTAATATTTTAGTAATGACTTTATGACCGATTTGCGAAGAAATGTAGTACTCAGTGTTTGTTAAAGAAGTTGTATTATCGTGTAAGTGCTACCAACAACCGAAAGAAGCTGTATTTAATTAAAACATCCGGAGAAGGTGGTTAGTGACACTAACCAGTAAGACTGAAAGAGATAAACTATAAGAAACATGATGTTACTTTAATAGGTAGAGAGTCAATGACTCCAATTAATTAATAGGTACAGAGTCAATGACTCTAATTTGGAAACCCATTCAGTTTTCATGTAAGCAAAGTGGTTTAAGTAGTAGAGTTGTGATAATGTATGTACACTGTAAGCATATTAACTTAAATTAAAGTGCTATATCAAAGGTCTTATTTCAAATACTTTAACATCAATTTAAAATATAATTTTCGTCTTGAATTACCTATTCACTTACTGTGAGATACGACCAAGGTTGTATATAATATATTATATATTTACATAAGGCACATTTATTTATTTACCAATAGATGTCTGCCACTCAGTTGTACTGCGTGGGTACCGAACTATTAGAGGTCTTATATTTATAACCAGTACTAGTTATCGTCCCACGGTTTCGACCGCGTTCGCAGGGATTGTAACATAGCCTTTGAAATTTGGGAAAAGTGATACTTTCTATCAGTGAAAGTTTTGTTGATATCGGATGAGTAATTTCCTTATCCAAACTTAACCCTTTTGTAGTATAGGAGGACACTCAGTACAAACAATTCTGTGTGTATTTGAAATCTATATGTAATATATCAGTTACCCTGGTTACAACAGTACAATCTCCACTTAGATGGGATCAGATAGCCAAATGTAAAGAAATGTCTCAGTATATTAACATTATTTATTTAGCCCGAGGAGGGCTTTTACAGTTCCCATAACGAACTTATGTGAAAGCTGTGTCCCTGACCAGATCGTCGGTCCACCTGATGGGAGGTCATCTCGCACGACGCTTTGCACTACGTAAATCTTTCTTCCCGAGCTTTTTTCAGCTACCCTAGAAGCTAGGTTGTAGATTTATCTTTTATTCATTTGCATGCCAAATGTAAAGTTATTTGTAGTAACTATAGTTCTAAGGGACCCTCCATTAGAAGCTAAGATTATGATTACGTTGATTGTGACAGAGAGACAGTCAGTGAATAATTGTAAAATATTACAGAGAAGGTTTCAGTGAAAAATCATGAAACATATACTAATAGTGTGAATTTGGACTTTAATAAAAATGAAATAAAAGTCAACTCAAAGCAGAATACTTAGACTAGGTATTTATAGTCTAAAGTAAATCTATACGTCTAAATAAATAAATCAGATTATAATCCATAGCTAAAGTATAATACTTCGAATACAAACAAAACAATCCCCCATCTCGAACCAAATAAGTTATTTCCAAAAGAATATGAGTAAGTTAAAAGATACCTACATAATGTATGGGAACTCACCTACGAGGGCAACGTAGCGTGGTCTATAATAACAAAAAAATCGTATTAATATTTGTTTGCGAAGGGTTTGAAATCTACTGGGAGATCAAAGGGCAAGGCTCGGAGGAAAGGGGGAGAGTATGTAGATTTTGTCAAAGAACCATCTGCGAAGGTCGCGGCGCTCCGTAAAAATAAACATGAGCACTGATTGTGTATTGAAACATACATATTTCATCATGTTGCTGTTGTTGTGAACATTTATAGTTTCGCGAATGCTACACCAGGAGTACCCTGCACCTGGGCATCCGAATTGGATTTGTATTGTATTGAACGGAATATATTCATGCTCCACGCTTCGAGATCAATTGCGACCGAGGATAAAAAGGATTTTAGGATTTTGATACCGGTTCAAAAATTTCAGTTCTTGAGTTTAGGCCTGCGGAGGTTTCTTATGAAGGACAACGCTAGTTAAACTGCCGTTGGTTTGGAAGTCAGCTTTCAACCGAAGAACAGCCAAGATACTCGGTGGTTACATTTTTATTTCTGTTTTATATCTAATGAAGTCTTTATAAGTTTTAATAAATTTTGATATTTTACATTTAAGAAATAATTATAACAACCTAAACAAGTATGTGAAAGATGCAGAGAGCAGCCTGACAGGCCAGTTGGCTTGGTGGTTAGCGACTCTGACTGCCAAGCCAAAGGTCGCAGGTTCGATTCCCACCCAGGACAAACATTTGATTTAGAAATATGTAGCATATCAGTTATCTGGTTTCCATAGTGCAAGCTCTGCTTAGTTTGGGATCAGATGGCCGTGTGTCAAGAATGTGCCAGGATATTTATTATTTTGAAACATCAATGTTATGAGCTATCTTGTAATACGCTCTTTCTTCCAAAATTTGCAGTTATTATGTGAAAATGAACTAATTATTTTGAGGCAATACCAGAAGATGGTAAAACTGTCATAAATAAATTATTTATTGAATAAGTCGGTAGTTGTTAGTAAAAGTGTTATCAGAAAAAAGGATACAAAACACGTAAATAAAATTAGAGAAAAAAATATCAATACAATTTGCAAAGTGCGAGACCTAAAACGGTCTTTGATACAATAACAATAACTGAAAACTCAATCTCTTTCAGGTAATGGAGTTAGCCTCATATCTTGTCATTACGTTGTTTGTTCAAAGAGCTGTGCCTACACAAAGAGTGTCTCAAGTGTGAAAAAAATCGATAACCCCCCCCCCCCGAAGTGCTCCAGGCAATCGCTTAATGGGCGTTATTCTGAGGCAAGGATTTAATAAAGCTGAGGTAATGCGACACGAACGATTTGTATGCTCTGAAAAGTCCTATCGTAATATAGACGTGTTTGGCTATCGATTTATCATATCGCTTCTGCCGTATATTGCAAAGGGGGTAGGTGGTAAGTGCTTTAATGGGTTTACTCTGTTCATGATTTTTGCTCTACAATTTGAACTCAGTTTGCTGATTCCTTTTAATTCTAAAACTTAAATCTGCATTAATACGCTACGATACATAATCTTGTATGATTTAAGAGTAATTGCCGAGATTATTGCCGGTTACTATCGGTAAAAGCAACATCCTTACGAACCGGTATAGTCAAATAATGCATAGTCAACAATAGCTACCTACTTGATTAAAAAGACTATGACAGCATTAGACTATGTTTGTATGCAGACCTTTCCGCATCTAAAGGCTTCCCATTACCTTATTTAAGTCTTTATTCTATAAATTTTAAGGCTGCGCACCTGTACTCAGTACGGGAACCAAACAGTCCACTGCCTCTTCTTCATATGATAACTTAAAAGTATAGGCCGACAAACACACAGACGGCTCTCTTGGAGTTAAGTAACCACCAATGCGCCAAATCATGGACTTATATGCATATAAATGCATCGACTACTTTACCTTTCTAACTGAAACAAAAATGCAAGTACTGTGGAATGGTACTTCTCTGGTCGAAATAAGATACTTCAAGTTGACAAAAAAAACAATACGAGTACTCTTCAATGAGAATATAAAAACTCTTATCTATAACAATATAAATACATAGAACAGGAGCATAATGTTGAACGCTATAACTGCTCGAAGGAGTTTTCTGAGCGAGTGTCGCTATAAAGAATCTCGCTTCGACTTGTTGGAGGCTCCCGAGGGACGCATACACTGAGGACACATACTTAAATCCCGCTGTTCGTGTTATAAGAGATACGCACTAGGACATTTAAACGCAGCGTGTTTTCGGAAATTTTGTTTTTTGGAATTATCTGTCATCATTTCGTTTGATATAGCTGCGAGGACAAAGGGGTATTGTTAGGGGCTGCTTTGCTTAGGTTTGTAATTTTTTAAGACAATTATAATACGTATTATTTTTTATCTGCAATAGCATGCAAATATTGCTAGTTACTAAAAATGCTATGTATTCCGTGTGTTTTTGTTATATCAGCAATATATGTACGCTCTTTGTGTAAACTTCAACTGTCTATAAATCTATTCGATTCAAAAGATGGACGGACGGTATAGCGGAGCCCTAAAATAGGGTCATGTTAGCACCAGGTGCTATAACCAATAATTAAATGACCTGCCAACCGAACGGAATTCACGTCTTGTGTACAAAATACAGGTTACAAAAATTTCAACCAACAAAAGCGAGTTCTTAATTCGACGTGTGATTTTTAAGTAGTATACCAATGCATCTCTCAAACGTTTCTCGAACCCAGTGCGTGAGAGTCCTACATGTAGTGCGTATCACACTAACTTTGCCGTTGAAGCGATTTACGGTAATAGAAATATGAGTTATTAACTTTGCGCCGACGGCACCGCGTTATCTTTACGAGTGTGTTTGCAATGATCCCGCAGATAAAGATTTTATTATCAGCCTCGAGGAGCGAACGGCTCCTCACCAGTGTTAACATGAAATTGGCTGAAGGGCGTGTTCGAGGGTGCCTTCATTATATTAAAAGGAGTTCCCTGATGATGAAGCATATTTGGTACCTTCATTTTACGGCTGTAAGCTACATGTATAATTTATTTACATGATGTCGAACCTGCGGATCTTATATGCGGCCAATATGTAATTTAATTTACCGACAAAAAAAAAGAAGAAGGTCCAGGTGAAACATCGGAATCTTTAAAAAAAATCAATCATTACTCGAATGTTGGTGGATCGAGATGGAATTGTTTAATTTTTAGTCAACATGACATTACGCGCAACCTGTGTCAAAATTGTGTTAACTTAATCTTCTTAAAGCGTGGCTAAAAGTTTCTTATACAAAACCTAATAATATTTCGTTAAAAGAAAACTTGTGGGCATCTGTGAAAAGCCTGCGATTATCTTCACTTATTACATGTGTTTATGCTAGCACCCAAGAGGTGGCGCTGTAGCCAAGTAATTAACACATCTATCGCGCTACTTACCGGAAAGGGCAGGACGGCATGTGCTGAATAATCACATACACTATAATCATGTTTATACAGTGCCTACCTAAATGTTCAACTCGATTTTTGGGATTCTGTAGTAAACAAGGAATCCTTTTAGTTTCGTCATGTCCGTTTGTCCATCTGTACTTCAATTGAGTGCTAAAAAGCTGTAATTTGGTATAGTTTAGTAAATAGTTTTAACATATTAATCACTCCGACAAAGTTGTGAAATCAAATCTTGATTGACCTGATCGGGGCTGTTTTTTGTGTGATGTGTCACCGGGTAGGTTTGATTTAAAAAATATTATATTTAACTAACATTGTCCATTGTTTTTGGATATATGAAAAGAATCACAAAAGTAGTATACATAACGAAGTTAGAAGGAAAACTATCACACTAAGTAGTCTTAGTTAGCGAGTAATAGTCGACAACTTATAACTACGAATTGCGCGTGACCCGACAAGCACTTGACCAGTGTTTATTTAAGTTAGCGATGAGGAACAACATTTTGTATTAACAAAGCAAACACACGGGCAACTGTGAAATAATGTGAAAGTTTCGGAATATAACGGGCGGTTAAGGTATAATGCTGAAAAAGTTTCAGAACTCGGCGAATACTGTTTTACAGATGAATTTAGGGGCTTTGTCTCACTCTGTTAAAAAAATAACAGTTTGCCGCGGCATTGCGTTGCAGCGTGGGGGTTCTGTATCGTAACAGGGAACTTGCCTTGCTTCCTGTAAGAGGTAAATGCTTATTTTAAGGAAGGTTATTTTCGGAAAAAAGCTTTCGTTAATAAACAATTTGTTAAAAATTTGTGATAAAAACTAAAATTATTAGTCAAACAAGTCTTCTTATGTTGTTACTTTGAATTATATTCCCACATTTCATATATTTCCATTTTTTCAGAATTTTCAACACTGAATGAAATTAAATTTAGAGATTAAGAAAAAAAGCGTCTGAAATGGTTCGAACATGCTCGTACCGTAAACCCGTTTTTTGGTAAAGTGATTTTAGTAAATGAAAGTTTATTCAGTAATTCTATAATAATATATAATTTATTCGACTCTCTACTGGACCCTAAATATATCACTAAATGGGCCACACTTTCAGGCTTGTTGATTAAAATAACATTCTGTGTGTTCGTCGGGTTTTCTCCCCAGAGTTTCTCAAAGTTTCCACCCCTCTGTCTCTACTCACCCGAAAAGTGGCGAAAGTGAGCTTTTTATAGACAATTATGCGTGTACACAGCGTTGATGTGAAGATTTGGGAAACTTTGTCTTTTTTCTCTGTAAAGAATGCCGACTTGAAGTTTTGAAAGAACATTTACACCGTCGTTTATATTTGTACTTTTTAGAATTGTTTGGGAAAAGTTCATAGTGGTGGATGAATTGAAATAAAAGTTTAATTTATTTCTGAAGTTGCACTGTGGTCATGGTTTCCTTGAAGTATCATATTGGGTTGAAGTGGTTCGAAAAAAAAGGACAGAAATATTCATTTCAGATTTTTCTTTATCACGTACCGTGTACACATAACAAAATACAAGACGTGCTTGATAAAGTAGTGTATTGAGCTCATAAACAAGCCTCGATGGAATAATGTTTTCATTTGTTCGCGACCTTGGTTGTCAACAGCACTATTTCCAACCGGATAGAGCCGTGTGCTATGTATTACAGCAAGTAGGTAGTTTAGTATACGTAGCGAACTTTTATGGACCAATTTTCGGTAGCAAAAATACCATAGAAGTATAAATGGGTCAGTGGCATAGCAGAGGTATTGTGAACACCAAATACGATGTAATTTGCCAGAGTGGGACGATAATGGGAGAGGGCGATGGAGGGCCTCGCGGCCCTTCGCATGACCTTTGTAATAATTCGGATCATTTTTATTATATACCTGCCCTTTCCTACCTAAATAAATGTTAGTGTAGGTTGGTTATAAACCGTTGTAACGTGATTTACAATCGCCACATCTAGATTTCTATTTTGAATACAATATTATGTTGTTAGAACGGTGAGTGTGTTTGATTATTAATAATTTCAGCATGGTTTCTTAGTCACAAATTCTAATCATAGAGTCGGTGTATCAAATATGTATGACTCGAATATCCTCAATAAGTTTGTGTCACCTGATCATTATATAGTTTCGAGTCTAATGCACTTTAAAGGTTCCTTCAGAATGTATATGTTATGGTCTAACAAAGTTATGGATTCTATTCTTGGCGAGCTATTTGTTTAAATTATGATGTGAATCCATTTCGCTTCGCCTTGGTGATCGAGAGGTTTAAGTCGCGACTCGAGACAATCATGTGGTCTTGGTTCGATTTTTGAAACGTTTCTCTGTTTAGAAACAATCACATGTTGCTCGGGATATGTAAAGAGCCCGAGAGACAACAACAGTATTCACCACATACAACGTTGAGACTAAACATATTTACGGTGACATCTTTACGAATGGTGGTGGAGTAATAGTGAAAAAGTAGTCGCAATTCCGTCTGTAATAAAAAAAAAAAATGAGAGTAGTGGGCGTGTAAAGGATATACTGTATCATTTGAAGTACTTAACAATGTGTTGACAGTTCATCAGGACACAGCATTGGTTGCCTTTTAAAAGGTTCATTACTTTGGGCTCCTTGGTTGCTTTTATCCAAAACTCCAACTCTCAATATCTCGAATTGGATCAGCCTCGATCCTCAGTCAGATCAAAATAGAGCAAAATAAATGTCCTTTGTAAAATTTGACCCAGCAATATCTGGTTTTGAAGCATAAAATACGTAACAGCGACGTGAATTTGTTTCTATTCCCAGTAGTGGTGAATGTTAATACGGCCTTCATGTCGCTAAAGTTTTATTTAATGTTTCTCATTTTCAATATTATTTACTTACGTGTTTTCTTACACTAAAATGTATTTTTGTTGCCGAAATGGATTCAATTTCTCAGTCCCGTTTACAAGAGATTGAGACTGTATTAATTCTTTACAAGCTGAGATCAGTTCAGTAAGATTGATGGGGGTTCGCCGTCTTGAGAAACTTAGGCAAGTTTTTTAGGACCTCTATGAAGTGAAGATGTTTATAACAGTAGAGGTCAAGTAATAGATAGGATATGAATAAACCGCATGATTGTAAGACTATTGAAATATAATGAAAACAAAGAAAAAGATAAAAATTGTTATGAATCATTTCTTTACGAAGTCGCAAATTAATATTTTTTGTTTTTATTTATTTAGCCACTTTTGTAAATTTTTGCGGTTTTAAAATTGTATAGTTAGTATGATTTAATTTTAATTAAATTTACTATATCATACTTTATAATGTTGGCCAGTTGGCTTAGTGGTTAGGTACCCCAAAATGCCACATCGCAGATCGTGAGTTCGATTCCCTGCCAGGACAAACATTTGCGTGCTTGCCATGCAAACGCATTTAGTAGAAAGTTCAGTGACTGCATTCGGCTTAGGTCAGCAGCCTAATTGTACCTAAACATCGTTTGATGTCGATTTTACGCAAGTATTTTTTGCCAACATTCCATTTACCGAATGTTAACCACAACCTGTAATTGAGCCTTCAAGCGGTTTTATATTCTTTTGATCTGCGCAAACTTTGCTAAGAGCAGTTTATTTTTGATCTGTCAACTTTCGTTGTTCTAGGCTTTCCATCGGTTTCTGAAAATATTGTTTAATGTCAAAGCTTTTTAGATATGCAGGCGACCCTTTGATCTCGTAGTAATCTTTGTGCTTAATTGAATCAAGTATGTGTTTTAAAATCCAAGAGAGATCCGGAAACCATGAAGGGACAGTTGAAAAGTACCTATATAGAAACCTGGGGCTTTTTTAAATATCGAAAAGCCCGATCTCTTACAAAGCAGAGCTTGTACTGTGGATAGTAGATAACTGTTATACTACTTAAACTACTTTTTATTATAAATACATACTTGTATAGATATTAACACCCAGACAAAGGGCATGTTCGTTCACGCACACCAATATTTGTCTTGGGTGGGAATAGAACCCAAAATGTCAAACCTGAATATGTATATGAAAAGATCTATTTGGGTTTTCTGATTTTCATAACTCCAAACAAAAGGTGTAAATAAACTGACAGGCATTTGGTCATTTGTGTTGCGGTAAAAGATTGCGTTTATCCACTAATACGAGTTTTATACCAAATATCCGGTACCGGGGAGTAACCGTGACACAGCACTCTTGTAGTGATGGGACTATACGGTGTGTCTATCGATAAACAATGTATCAATATATTATATAATTTATTAGCTTATTCGGAGAAGCATTATACATCAAATTAATTAAAAAATACCTTACACTACCGTGCGTTTAACACACACATAATATAAATACATACAGCCAATGTCAAACACATAAGAACGTATTTGTGGCACGCTCCAAGCTGATGTAATAGAAAAATAATCGAAAAAGTTCTATGTAATGATTATGGAGTCAGAGGAGCTCTGAAAAAAACCTCAATAAACTTAAGAATGAAATTAATATGGTCGAATTTAGATCACGTCTAGGCAACGACTAGTATTGACAATTACTTATATAATGTTTATGTAGAAATATATCTATTGGTAAATGCGGTCTCGGTTTGAAAAATAGTTTATAAATTACTTAGTTATAAACTATTCTGCTCAAGTAAATTACCACTTATGCCGGGTTACTATATACGATCCCGATCGAAAATCCATGGATTGATGAACGTTTTGACAGTAATTTTAATACACGTAATGTCAAAATTCTACTTCAATCTTGCGATTTTAGATCGGGATCGTATATAGTAACCCGGCATAAATAGAAGTCATGTAAGAAATACTCTGCGCAGTTTTATCCGCGTTCCTGAACCATAAGTACTCCTGAGTTTAAAAGTATATTTTGTTTTAATACTGTACTATACATGTGCTAGTTTATCATTATTCAAATGCTTAAGGCCACAAATACTACATTATTTTCATACTTAAAAGGAGATTTCGAGCACTGTATCGGCACACTAAATAAACATTTTGTATTTGTTGATTTATGTCCGATTGCATCACAAACATTTCCATTTATACAAGGTTCTGCCCCGCGCTTCCATCCGCGTGAAATGTTACAAACAGACAGACAGACCAGAAATACTTTCGAAATTTGTTGCATTAAGTATAAGCTGTTCCTCGTGGCTACACGTGTTTTACTATACCATATATACCTATAACCATCTACAAAAAATCCGCGTCGAATGCTAACAGTCCCATCCCGATATTATCAGTAGTTTTGAGGTGATGGTGCTTCAAAGGAACCTTATTTTGCTTATATTTCGTTATTGAGATTTATATCTATAGTATATAATTGTTAGCATAGCATTTGATTTATTTTCTAGTGTATTCTCTTCTTCAGATAATTATTTTTATCGAGAACTTATCGATAATACTGTTGCGCCGCACTATGCGTTTTCGTTTGCATGATGAATATCCGCAGTGACTTGGCTGTCCGTGGTTTGTTGCCAACCAGCTGATTGCTGCCATTGCCAGCGGATTGATTCGTATACAATGTTCAGCTTTATGAACCTAGGTGCAGTTTATTGTACGTGAAACTTAGCATCTATCCGAATCTTTATTACCCGAACTGCCGATGGAAGGTAATGCTTTCTAGATTATACCAACTTTCCGCCCCATGGTTTCACCCACGTGCCCATGATAAAAAGTGAAAACTTTCATCCCCCATTTTGGCACCTTAAGGAATAATTTCCAAACATCAGTCATGACCTATATACATATATCTACTTGTCAAAATTCATCTTCATGTATCAAGTGATTTTGGAAATTTCTCGATTAATCAATATTCTATGTCATGTATCCAGCATTATCAGTACAGCAGCATGTTCGTTATTCTTCTGCTCCGACTTGGTCGAGTTTAGTGAAAGTTTTTGCTTATGGGGTCACCTAGATTATGATTCTTAGGTATAGTTGCTAGTGGGTGGTATTTTTGTCAAGATGGAATAAAAATTTAGTAATTACAACGCGTATATCCCGGTATCGTGTTATGTATATCATGTATGTTATGTACTTATATTATGTTATAATCCCCGGATTACATTTGACGACTTTTTACTTACGTTTGTCTTGGTGGTTAGACATCTTCATTGCTACGCCACAGGATGTGGGTTTGATTCCCGCCCAGTACAAACATTCGTGTGCAGGAACATGTATGTCTATTTGTCCTGCGTCTCGGAGTATCCATAAAAGTATATTTAAAAAAAATAAAAATACAAATCTTTCCTCAGCTATTTGGTTTCCATAGTGCAATCTCTGTTTGGTTTGCGATTGACCCAGGATATTTCTTTTGACAAAATTGAATTATGTTCTCTCTATAACTTGAGTTTAATTTTACGAGAATCAGGAGTATCACGTTTTTAATTCCCATTAACTGAAGTGAGGTGAAGCTTCTGGCATTGTATTGGTGTATCGAGTGGCGTAGTAGAGGAGTGGATTCCAACCGTAGCATGTTTCACGGTCGAGTACCTCCGAGAGTTAACAACTCCGGATACTTTATACCGACTTGCATTGACCTTGTTCTGTTACATTATCTACACATTCCGGGAACGTATTTACTTTATTGATACTGTCTCTTTCATATCAAAAGGTAGAAAGTCCACTTGAATAGTAAGTGGCCACCGCTGCCTTTGGAAATTTCCAGTACCAGGGGAATCGCTAATGTGTTAACGGCAACACATCACTGAACGGCTCTATTTGTAACACCAGGGGAATAGCGCATCGTGTCGAATATAGGACTGTTAGTTTCAAGATTATATTCGGTACTGTTATGGTAAAAGCAACCTTCTGGACCGGTGTCTAGGATAGATAATTCATTAGCGCCCGCGGAGGCCGATTTGAATTAGGTTATCAATTAAGTTTTTTTAATGTTGTGGAATAAATAGTTTTTATTATTTTTATAACTTCGGATAAATGAGACCTCTTTCTTTTTTAATACAATTATTGGCGGCAAATAGCAACTGAATCCCATTAAAGATTTAATCTTACAGAATCAATCAGTACCAATAGTTCAATATCCGAGATGATTTCTCAATTATTTACGTACTTTTTTTCAAGTAGGCTGACAAACCGGATGTCAGTCAAGGGCCAATGCATTGTCGACCCTGAGATGTGGAGTTATTAAGTCTAATATGCCTTCAATTATACTGTCCTTATCTTTGTACTTATTACTACTACTGCAGTTCATTTGCAAACGTTTGGTGTTTGTTTGTTTTCACTTATTATTATTTTTTTTTTTTATGTAATGTAATGTTGTGTGTTGCCACGAATAAACGTATTTTCTTTCTTTCTTCTTTCAGTAGTATTACTGCTTCACGGCGGAAATGGGTAAGGTAACTCTGCACTAAGAACTCTGCTAATTCAAAAAACGTGTATAGGTAATTGTTTAACCAAATAAGAAATGTTTTATCACCTTGCTGAATATGGTAAATAGTAGTCAAGGGTAGGTAGTATATTTTCTACCATTCGAAGCATTTTTCCAGTATCTAAAGCTTTTATTGATAAAATTTTACTCAAGTTAAAAGCTGAAAAAACGATGACATATTTATTCCTTTGAATCCTCAATAATAAAAGTTCTTTGCAACCGCAAGGTCATGATTCGTATCTCGGTTCTGTTTTCAATGAATATTAAGCCAATATTTTTCTAACTGTCAAATAAATTGATTTCATTGAAATGTCGCAGCCATATTGCAAAATCGACTGTTTTCTAGAGGTTCAAAGCATTAATAGCCAAGTATTTTGTAACTTGTTGGATTCTGTTTATTATTATATAATTACAGCATTATACGTACCGTGTGAATTAGTACTATATTTTTAGCATATTATATATAGTTATAACAATATCTAATAACCTTATTGAATCTCAATTATTTACACAAACATTTTGAAATTCACAATTTTGTTTAGCATCTACATAAGCTAGATACTTGCTTTGTATGAAAAATAAAAGTATTTTTTAATTTACTATTAATTATGACAGCTGAAGCGGTTTTAATTTCGTTAATTGCAAAAATCGCCTTCAAAACGAATCAAAATTAATTAATCATCGATCAATGCCTGTTCAATTACTGAGCACACTTCGACATCTTCAAACGATATTAATGGTGCTTATATTTGTTCCTTAACTTATAATGAATAATGTTTTACATCTATTAATAGATTAAATGAGGATTTAATATTTTTTTGACTGCCAAGAACTGGAGGATATGACTGCTTGTCAGTGTGCGTTATCACAAGCGATTTTACACCGAATTGCTGGGTAATTAGAGATCTTAATCGTAGGTCTATGAGCATCTCCAATGCTGTAGTGTTTTTGATAAGGTTTCGTTTTTATTTTAACAGTTATACTATTGGCATTTATATACTGTTTCGGCGATGAAATATTAAAAAAATCAGTTTAAATGTATCTGATAACATATTATATGGATTCTCTGCATCTATTAAGTAGAATGTAGTCTACAGTGTTAATTGTAACAACAAGAATATTGTGTAAATGAAATTTTTGGTGCAGTAGATCTCTTATTGCAGAAATGTGCCGGGGAAGTCTACCATCATACCATTATTTGCACCATTCTGCAGTAGTGCACTTGTATTACTTTGTTTTACCCTCATAATATATTTAATTTCATCATTATTTATTCCGATCTAATTGTAAATAAAAAAGATATAAAGATGAGCATCCGTTTGTACAATCTATTCAGTTATATACGTGTATGTTAGTAATAAATAAATTGACAAATATAAATCGATGAACAAAATGATGAATCTACAAATATTTTCGTCTCAAGACATACTGTTTGCCTCGACTCACAAGGAAATTGCAGTTATAATATTTTATTAACACAGGTCAGGTATCGAACCGACTATTCTCATATTCGGTTAAATATTACGAGCGACAGCGACGACTTGCTGGCTGAAATAAGGTACAGCATACAGTCACACGGCTCGGGACTTGTAAGCGTTAGGGGTGCGAGGCCACTTCGTATTTGAGTTTATAATTGTATGTAAATAAAATACGAAGTTTCTGTCGATTAAATGTGTTTATGTGGGAAAATAATAAGTATTTTCAGAAACCGCAAATATAGATAGGTGCTTGATGTAAATATGTATCTTTAAATATTTTATTTATAACCAGCTGTCCCCGAAGGATGTTACATTAGCTTGGAATAAAAATAAGTATATGTGTTACTCCAGGCTATAAACTATCTATGTACGAATTTTAATCTGATCCCGTTTAGTAGTTTTTACGTGAAGTAGTAACAGACATCCATCCTTTTGAATTCTTTTTCGCATTTATAATATTAGTTGGAGAACTTAGTAGGATTTTTCATTTTTAATATTTATTGATCATTACTTTAAATACCACAATAGCTTATATATTATTAATAGCCTACGTCACTCATTAAAAAAAAAACAAGTATTTCATTTATCATGAATAAAACCGCTATTTATGGGTAATCCAATGACAATTAGCAGTTAGATTTGATTGCCTCTATTACACAAACAAGTACCTATTGACTTCCTTATAATCTATACTACTACATAAATCTGTAACCATCTAGGAAAATTTCCGCGTCGAATGGTAGCAGTCCCATCCCGACATGTTCAGTAGTTTTGAGGTGATGGTGCGTCAAAGGAATCCTATTTTGCTTATATATAAAATTCTCGTGTCACAATGCTAGTTACCATACTCCTCCGAAGCGGCTTTATCGATTTTTATGATTTTTTATATGCATATTCAGTAGGTCTGAGAATCGGCTACTATCTTTTCCTGATTTAGCGTTGTATAATTAATACATACAATTTCTAATTTTCACCCTTATACGATCGACCCCTGTTTTTTAATCGCAATTTTTATATTATTCTGTTCTATCCACAGATCCGCGATAGGGTTGCAAGATGTCAATCGAACAATAATTTTTCTTGTACATGAATGTAATAAAGTAAATATGGCAAAACAACGTTTGCTGGGTCAGCTAGTTTGTACGAGTATATATAGATAGATAAGCGGGGATCAATCCGTGGGGGACAGGTAGTATAACATAACATAGTTTATATTAGCACTAGCATATATGCTAGTATATATACTATATGCTAGTTTTTAAGCCTTTTTTTGTTTTATTATCATTTTTATTTTTATATCTTTGATTTAATTAAGTCTTAACAAACCTCAAATTTATAATATTTACATGTATTTTTGTCTTTTACCATGTTGTGATAGCCTGTATTAAAGCAGCACTTAGCTTTAAGTATTGTTTGTGACCATTGTATTATATTCTTTAGTGTATGTTTTGTTGGCTGTCCTTATAAATAAATAAATAAATATTGGCCAACGCACATTTTTTTTATTTGCTGTCAAAACTAATACATGAAAATTGCCACTTACCTGCTGGTGTCGCCAGTACAACGCACACGTTGCAATTTCCGCGTCGATTCCCCCAAGACTCGGGACTGGGGAACTGGCGTCCTTTTAAATATTCCTAGAGCAACACGCTCCACCTACATTATAAATATGAATCAAATACCTTTGCATCTCCCGCTATTTTCATAAGCATAAAATTGTGTTTTGACGTAAGTACCTTGAAGTTTGTGATGTCTTGTTGCATCCCAAGGTTGCATCACTGGGGACATTATGAGCTATTTAATTTACATCTATCTACACTTATATTTTAACTAACGTTCCCCCGCGCTTTTAGTCGCGTTCCCAAGGGATGTTACTATTCGGAATAAAAAATATAGTATAATATATGTTATTCCAGGACATGTTCTATCTATGTGCCAACAAACTTTCGAAGTTATAATATTACTATGATATAATTTTTAGTTTATAATGAAGAAACTAGATTGAAATCATTGTCACTATAATCACTTGTTGCTGTAGTTGTTCTGTATATTTTTTATTTAAATGCAAAGTCGATTCCATTTATGACAGCTGACATTAATTGAGTCACACTTCAATTGGATAGACTAGTTGGGTCGTTAAAGTAACATGTACCAAATGCATTGACATCCTGTTGAGTTATTAATTAGATATCGCATTATTAATTAATGTTTTAGTTTCATAGTCGGCTAGTGAACAACATACCTAAACAAAAATTTGAATTACACCTATTTTACACCAATGAATTACTGAATTGTCAAATTTTTTTTTTTTTTTTTTTTTTTTATGCTACTTGGGCCGACAAACAAGCAGACGGTCCACCTGATGGTAAGTGGTCACCGCCGCCTATGGACATTTGCAACACTAGGACCATCGCCAATGCGTTGTCGACCCTGAGACGTGAAGTTGTTAAGTCTCATGTGCCTGTAATTTCACCGGCCCCCTTACCTTTCTAACCGAAACACAGTAATACAATAGCACTACTGCTTCACGGCGGAAATGGGTAAGGTGGTAGTACTTCCCCGGACGAACTCTGCACTAAGAGCTCTACTACTCTGATTTTGGGTTTAAAAAGACACATTTAGTATTGTATGGTATTTTTTACTGCCGAGTAGGTCGACAAACAGGCAGATGGTCCACCTGATGGTAAGTGGCAACCTTCACCTATATACATTTGCAACACCATAGCCATCGCCAATGCAATGTCGACCCTGAGACGAGAAGTTGTCAAGTATCTCGTGCCTGTAATTTCACCGGCCTTACCTTTCTAACCGAAACACGGCGATACAAGTGCACTCTGCTTTACGGCGGAAATAGGTATGGCGGCAGAACTTGCCCGGACGAACTCTGCACTAAGAGCTCTACTACTTTTCAAATATAATTATATCAACGACCGTCCTGGATTCACCTGAGTGGAATAATATCAAGGTATTATACATATAATATAAGTATATACATTAAGCTTTCGGAAGAAATCCTCTACATGATGGTGAAAAAAATCTATTACATCCATCAAAAGAAATAAGCGAACATACAGTTTGAATTAGTGACCCTTCTGTGGACCGTACGAGCTCACAGATACCTTTCTCAGTTACCTCTTCAATGCAGAAGTTAAGGGTACATAATAAGTAACAACTTCACAACTCAGGGTCGACATTGCATTGACGATGCCCCTGGTGTTGCAAATGTCCATAGGTGGCAGTGACCACATACCATCAAGTGGACCGCCTGCCTGTTAGTCGGCCCATGTGGAATAAAAATGAATATCGTGCGTATTTTTTCATTACAAAGCATTATGCATTTCACACGGCCATCGTTTTAATTAAACCGTGATAAACCGCGGCGTTTACGTAACCCTAATGCGCATAGGCTCTTAGGGGCGGAGATTTTCCTCAAGAAAGTTTTTAGGCGCTAGTGTATATAAATAACATTGTTAACTCTTGCCAAATTAGTGAAGGTATTCCTTAGGGATTGGAACCAGCTGAAAAATACTTGCTAATGAAAATCGTAAATTAATTAAATCCAGTTGAAAGCACAAATTATGAACAGACGTAATGGACAAGGGTGGCACGTAACCTTATCACTGAGTGACAGAGCCAGGTCGGCACGCTAATGTCAGGTATTGTTAATAGAGGTGATTTTACCATCAAAACTGAGCATTTACTTTTCCGAGCTAGAGATAGAGGGAGCAGAATTATGAATCGCTTACAATACCGTTTGTTAAAACTTAGGGGAGGTCTAATTTAAAAAATGTCAATGATATTTGACAATTACTGAATTGTTGAAGAAACGTTGCTGTTGCTTCGTTTGAGTTAATAAATGGAATTATATGTTTGTTTAAGGCTACCTTGGTTAAAATAAAGACATTTTTATTATATTAAGATCCATCCACGCCGAAGTAATTTTTCGTTGAGCAATATTTAGCAACGTTATGTAAAAATATAGTTATATTTTTACTTTTTTATTCTTAATCTTCAATCGTTGTTAGCATACAGATTTACGATCATTAAATGCCTTTTTTAAAAGTAAAAACTGCTTAAAGTGCATTGAGTTTATTCTGAGAGGGTAATCTTATGGGTTACGTCACCGACATGCTAATGCTGACAGCATATATGTAACTATGAGTATGATGTGATGCTTTGCACTGTTATTATGTAGTTTTTATTTTTAACTTCTGTGTGAAGTCCCAATACCCAAGGCTGCCGTTTGTATTTTATTTTAAGGTGTCAAATAGATCGTAAACGGTCACCGCAGGCTATTGACGTTTCCAACATTAAGGGGTATCACATTACCGACCTGTTAAAGTCTCTTCTATACTTTATTTATAATTTTTCAGTGTTGCGAACATACTTGTATAGCTATTTGTAACTATTTGCAAACCAAATTATTTAAATAAAAGTTAGTTCCTATAATTATAGATCGATAGCCAGAAATTAAATAAGCACATAGGTAATATTTAGTAAATTCACTGTTACTTACACTTTTATTTGGTTGTAAGAAATAAAATGCTGTATTGTACTTATTTATAACAAAACTAATTGATTAAAGAAAATATTAAGGCTATGCCACTACGAACATTAACTTGAGACTAGGCGAGGCAATAATATTGAAGTTTCGTGAATTTATTAAATACTTAGAGGTATTTTAAAGAGGTAAAGTGTATTAGTTTGGATGTAGGAGGTAATCTCTGAAACTACTCAACTGATTTCAATAATTATTTCACCGCTAGAAAGCTACACTATTTCCAAGTAACATAGGCTATATTTTAATCTAGGGATCCCTCGAGAATGTGGGTTAGGTCGTGGGATGGAAGGTACTTCAATATAATTTTGTACGCAGCAATAAATCGATCATCGAAATTCAAATTTTTCTTCAAGTGACATCATTAGACGAACATTTTTATGTAGGTAATTATTCCTTTTAGCCATGATTGACAGTTTGCGAAAAAAGAATGATTTATTTTATCTGTACTCTAAGTTTCATTATTGTCTTAACATAAACATCAAAACTTTTAAGTTATAATATTATCGTGTTGTAATCCCAATGTGACAATAAATTTAAGCTTCTAGACTTTCAAAATTGACTAAGTGAACATCTTTAATATAACCTAATTATCCTATTAACCTGGTTCTCAAAATAAACATTTTTGAGCATGAACTATGTAGAAGTATTTTGAAGAAAAAAAAGCTGAATATGTAATATATATCTATATGTATTTGTTACTATTTTCCGCAAATAAACTACTAAACTGATTTGGATTCACTTCGCATATAACTAGTATATAACTTGGATTAAAAAATAGGGTATATATTATTTCAGAAAAAAATAACCTCCCTTGGGAACGCGGGTGAAACCGCGGCGGATAGCTAGTAATGTATAAAAACTAAAACTAGCAACACTAGCAGTGCCTAGGGCATGCACACTAATTTGTCATTCATCACGAGAGCCAGTCTTATCTCTGTTTGCATCCTATTTAAACCTCCCTCGGACAGTTAAAAGGAGTCAAAGAAATGCCTATCTTTTTCGTTTACACGTTTGCTGTGCTAACTTTGCGAGAGGCGTGTGTGAATGTGTGAGTGGTGAGTACACACACAGCTGGCTTTGTCTGTGTCGTTGAATCAGGGGTGTCACTGGCCTAGATTGTGACGTGTCCGACGTAAAGGGAACGTTTGAGATTTCGTCTCACGCTAATTACAAATGTGGCCCCTTTCGCTCGATCAATTACTTTTTTTCTGAGCAGTATTGAATCCTTTCAATTAAAACTTTTCAGTTGCAATCCTATTATTCAAACCCTCTGGTAATTATATACTTTATCAATAAAATATTAGTAATCTGTATAGAAATAAATTGATCATTGCTGCTCTCCGATATTCAGTTCTAAAGGAGTAACTAATTGTTTGATAACCCTAATCACATACACACATGTGTCATCCTTATCCTAACGTCGGTGTCAGTTATGACGAGTGTTACGCTACCCGCGAGATGTCGCCTGTCATAATGCACACAGCATCATTAGTGTTGAGTGTAAGTCGCGGGTGCAGTCATAAAAATTTCATTTGTCAATCTGCAAGCACGGTCAGTAACTGCAGGTTATGTTAGATGTCATAGAGCAACGATGTGCGTACAGTAGCGACGTTTCTTCGAGAGTTTTTTTCGCGTAGCGTTTTAGGCTTTCGTTTAATAGGTTCAAATTTTGTCAATTTGTTTTTTGTTTAATCATGGTTGGGAGTGATAATTTTCCGTCCCATTTTAAATTACCAGCTGTCACCCCCGGTATAACTCGCGTTCCCGGGATAAAAATAAGCCTATGTCCTTTGCTATGCTATAGGTTATATGTGTGCTAAATTTCGGCAAGATCAGTTCTCTCGTTTGAGCGTAAAAGCTCAACAAATACTCAAACAAATATGCTTATCAATAAATTGTTAGAACAAAATGACTAAAATATTCACGACGGTACAAAAAATATGAAATGTTTTTTTATAGTTGCATTCAAAATCAAGAATAATCAGATTTCAATACTATCTCAAGTGATTCAGCAAGCAAAGCTGTCAAATCTAGTTAAAATATTCTTTGACGCAGCCCGCAGAGGCTTGCGCGGCACGAGCTCAGTAGTCAGTAGTGGCCGTGACTCGGTGCCGGATAGACGTACCGCGCGCGCTCCCTCGCAAACCGCTTGCATATTGCATCGAGTGAACAGTGATATCGAAATATTATATGTACCCACGAGAAACAGTGATAGTGTTTGTGTCAGTGGATTAAGGAATTAATAGTGTTTGTCGTGTGCCATGAACGTGGATTAATACACAGGTATTAAAAGATTTATCTTATAAATTCAGCGATTTCAAATCAAAGGAAAAATGTTTTGTTTAAACCGAGCCCTTGAGATGAATACTCATTAGTTTAGGGAAAGTGTACTGTAGTAGTGCGTAACAACTGAATGATATTAATATTACTTAGTAATCGGCAGGTAATGGAAGTTCGATTGTAAGTCGTTTCCTATTAAAGTGTCACGGTGAGTGTGCGTGTTTTTCACCGTGCATGTTGAAAGGGATAGTATAGTAATATAGTAAAGGTAGCTTAATATAGTCACATGGTTTGAACCAATTTTCTATAGCCCCACATTGGGCGCCAATTTTATACGGCCCCACGTTGGGCACCAATATGTTTCGTTTATGTTGTAAGTTATTATTGACCGACTAACCGAGTCGTTTTTATGGAAAGCAATCGTATCATATTACATGTAATAAATTTATGGTATTTTATAAAACAAATAACTAAAAAAATATGCCGTTATGGTAGTCGCATAATCATGCAACATCGTTACATACGTAAAATAAACGTGGCAATTAGCAAATAACATTAACAAATAAAACCACATTTAGAATCTGTTAAAAGTATCAAAATAATGTACGAGTATTTGCAGTATTCACTAATATATTTAATAGGATTACTTTATTAAATAAATTACAGTTTGAACCTATAATTAATATGTTCGTAAAAAAATATATAGTTACATCAGTTAATTTATAATGTCGTACAAATGGGACATCATGTTGCTTTGATAATCCAAAGTAATATAATATAGCTATTAAACGTGGTGGAGAGTAACGTGAAACTTCTGAGAGTATGTTACGAAATCTAGTTTCCAAGTCTAAGGTTACTCTATGTTTATTAAATGATTAATCTCAGGTTTAAAGCCACAAACACAAACAACCTTGAATGCCTGTTACAGCATCAAGTTTCTTAATATTCCGTTTAACATAAGTGGGTCAAGAAAGGATAACCTGACTTATATTATAAATGCGAAAGTGATAATTGTTTGTTACACTTTCAAGGTTAAACAGATCTTTCTGAAATTTGGCACTCGCGTAGCCTATGTTATGGAGACTGATATGGGTTTTTTTTATGAATTTATATAAAGAGTATATTGAATCGGTGTGCCAAATTTGATCGATATATGATTGAAATTTTACACAAAATAAAGATACTAACTACTGCGTTAAAGAAGATAACAAATACCCTTTGTATCAACTTTAATGCGAGGGAAACCGCTGGGGGAAACTAGTTCTATCTAGTAAAATAAAGTTTCTGAAATCCTTAAGTAGATCTAACACGCTCACAACTCGAGTTGAACCCGAGTTATATGCGATAATTAAACCATTGATATTAGAGTTCGGCAATGATACGAACCTGTAAAGCCTTACCTTCGTAAACTCTGAAAATATACTCGAACAAAACTTTTACGTGAGGAAGAACACGCCTTGAAAGCCGCAAGAAAATCCACTCCATTTTCTGACGTGTAATTTAAAATTCCGTTTTATAAGACATCCTATTTCCTCATGTTATCTTAATTTCGTTTTTTAGTGAGACTATTTCCGCTGTAACACAGTTTTGAAAAGGTCTGGCTTCAGAGAGTTGTCACATTTATTCCACGTACAACTAACTTCAGAATTTTATCATTCAATCTGTTCTTAGACCAATATATTTTCGAGTTAGCTGTAATCCTAAATAGGATTGTTTAATACTAGCTATGCTACGCGGTTTCACTCGCGTTTCAGAGGGATGTAAAATTTACCCGGTATAATAAATTCTGTGTGAATAATCTATCAATATCAAGTTTTATTTCAATCCGTTTAGTAGTTTTTTCTTAAAAGAGAAACAAACATCAAAAAACATCTATCCTCACAAACTTTCGCACTTATAGTATTAGGAATATAATGGGCTTTACTAAAAGGATTTTTACGATGAAAATTATTCGTTCTATCATAAAAAAAAACACGTATACCTAAACTCCCCAAAAGCTATACCATCTCCAGTCTATCGTTAGTAATAATTTATGTAGACAGTTCAACACTACCCATACATTTACAATTTTAAAGCAGACAGACTAATGCAACTACAAAGAAACAAAACCTATATAATAAACGTGTTTCAATATACCTAGTATAGTAGTTATATTTATGCAAATTGTAGATAAATAACATATATATTTTTACATACATTTTCTTTAAAATTATCACGACAAAAGATTCGTTCTTAAGATTTTGGGTTTAAATCCCACAAAGATCTTAAGTTTTCAATGAGAAAAAACCATAGCATGGTACTTTCTACGAATACCACCCTCAAATTGAAAATCTGTTCTATCCATGAGTATCCTGTGACAGAGACCTAGGAGCCCAAATCTTTGGCCACGTAATGTGGTAGATAGTGGTCAAACATAAACCTACCCACAATAAAAAGAACAGCGTTCATTGTATACGTAGTAGGTATGTAGTAATATTAATTCGTTGCCATGAATTGGCGATATCGATATAATAGAATCTTATCAATACAGAACGATGAATACGGAAACGAACGATGTTATAGGGCTGCTTAATTAATGTACTCAACCATTGGAATCAAAATTACTCCTATTATTGGTAAGCTTTTGACTCCGTCTCATTATTATCAACGCTCGTCGCGATTCCGAAAATATACCTAACGCATGTTCCAAATTCATATTCAAAATTGACTATTGTTACTAACGTTACTGGCACATTGTGGTTAATTAAATAGATTAATTAATACATAATTCGGAAATATAAAAGCTTAATCCTCTAATATTATAAATGCGAAAGTTTGTGAGTCTGTATGGATGTTTGCTATTTTTTCACGCAAAAACTACCAAAAGGATTTCTATGTAACATTGCACATAGATTATATAATCGGGATTGACACATATAAAACTTTTTATTCCGGAAAAAAATAACATCCCACAGGAATGTAAGTGAAACCGCAGGGGACAGGTAGTGTGCTTATTAGTGAAGAATTTACACAAAACTATCAACCATTATTAATTCTTAAGTTTACACTTTTTTTGGAATATTTGATCTTAAGTCTCTAATCACAACACAATGTGGCCGAATTTAAATAACAAGAAAGAATATTTAAATAAACCGGAACTTTTTATATAAAATAATATAATGCCGTAATCATAATTGTAGGTAATTACAAAAAAAGCCTTCGTGTAAACTTTGTGGGAACAATAATATATTAAACAAGAAAAGTAAATTAGAATTTAATTTAGTTGTCAGTGAATTAATTAACATTGTTCTTGGAACGTTAACATATCTGTATTGTTTCATAATTTTGTACGAAATATTGTACTTAATTTAGGTATTAAATAATATTAGAAAAAGAAGTACTTTTTTATCCTGCCTTATTTTAAAAATCCAAAAAATATCTTTAGAAATTCATTACGTACTAGTAGACGTGATTGCTTTGTGTTCCACCCTGTAGTAAATAAAAATGATTCAAATTCCTGGACATTGTTACACATAGTACATTCTTAATAGAGCTCTTAGTGTAAAGATTTTCCGCGAAAGTACTAACAAACATATTTCCACCATGAAGTAGTAAATGCACTTGCATTACTGAGTATCGGTTACAAAAGTAAGGGGGTTAGTGGAATTACGTCTCAAGGTTAACTAAGCATTGCTAATGACCTCGGTGTTGCATTTTCATAGGCGTCGGTGACCATTTACCATCAGGTGGATCGTCTGCCTGGATGATGTACTAGAAATATATAAAATTAACAAACAAATCCACCAAATATTCCTAACTAATAGATAACCATTTTCCACATATTTACTCCCAGGCAAACATATTTCTTTTAGCTACATTTGTCTTGAGTTCCAAAATGTTTGGGTATTTATTGCGTGATCAAAAAAACAAAGTAGAGCTATATACCTTTATTTAGAATTTGAAAGTAAGCTAAGCAATTTAATAAAATGAAACAGTATTAGACTACGCCACGATTAAAAAAAATCAATGTTTGTGATTTTCCTTATAGTTAGGTTGTTCTAATGACGTAATAAAATATAATATGCTGGGATTTTTTCCATACACGATTATTTGCACCCATATAAAGCAGAGTTTGTACTATGACAACGAGATAGCTATAATATTTTAAATTGATACTTACATATTATATTTACACCCAGACACAGAACAAACAAACATTCAAGTACTTAATTGTTTTTCATGGATGGCTATTGAACCTATAACCTGTAACCTATAATCTGTGCGCACAGATATGGTCTCTAACCGCCAAGCCAACTTCCTAATGTAAATAATATTTAAAACAAGTTGAACATGATTGATAAATATCAGGGAAACTAGAAATAAGTATAGCTTTTCGGTAAGTTCCCAAAAACGTCATAATTGAAAATATTGCATACGAAAAAATCTATCACTATTAATTTTTTTTGATTATTATTGTATTCCTAGTTCTCCACGCGGCGTGAGTAACATCCACCCTCACCAATTTTCACATTTATAATATTAGTAGGTATATAGGCTAGTAGAATTATTCATGCACACATGTAACATTTATAAACGAAAAGATTTTTAACGCTACAACTATACCACTATATTCTCTACGTTAGCTTCTGTAACATTAAATTTGACATTCATAAGTGCCCTTCGCGGGTCTAAACTAAATAAATTGTTTTGAATTTTGCTTTTAGTTACGGTCTTCTAAGTAAATTTTTATTCATCCAAAACGAATATCAATTCTAGCAGAATTTTGTTCTCGTTTACGCGAGGAATCCTAATTTAAATCTTCGGAAAGTAATTAAGAACTATCTGTGTAACTTGACGACTACGACGTTAATCGCAACACTGGCGCCGTGTGGCGGGCACATGTATTATTTCACTTACTATAACTTCCAACGGTAACTTATAATTGGAAAAAAATATCCATCCATGCTCGAGCTCGCGAAAAATTATTAATTGGGAAATGGAACAGCCCCGGGTACACTCTGGAGACAGTTTTGAAGTTATAGCGCGTGTTATGTTCGGTATATTCCGATTTTTACCGATACTTTACGTATTTAGTTGAACTGTTAGTTTTTGGTTACACCGTTTACAATTAAATTATGATTTTTATTTGCGCATCCTCCGTACCTTTAGGTATGGCATTTATTGAATCTGGGTGATATCTACGGAAATTCTATAAACGGATTTTTTAAGAGGTATTTAGGATGCTTAGTGACAATGTCTCATACTAATACTACCCTCCTACTCTAATATAATCCTACCCCAATCTTTTATAAGAGAAGACAAAATATTAAAACTGTCATTATTCAAAGTTGATAAAACAAATGAAAAATGTTAAAAATGGCTATATTTGTTCTTTTCACTTCAAGGCTGACTTCCAAACTAGTGCCAACTTACCAAGCTTTGGCCTTCATATGTCTACCTGTATTCCTAACCTATTATCCTATCTTGCGCCGCATGGTCAACATATGCATCTAATTCCGATTGATCAGATGATAATTACTATTGGCCTATTTTAGTCATTCACCTATATTTATAAATAATAATACCGAAATAAATAAAATCCCGCTTTCGGTAACCAAGATGTCTGATATTAATTATACTACTATATTAAGGTTTTGAAAGAAAGAGCTTATTACAAAGTATCTCATTAGATTGAAGATGGAGATATAGTCAGTATTAACATAAAAAAAAAACAAATAGTTGAAAAGTCAGTTTAAATGTTAACTAAAATGTATGAGTTTCTTGCCGGTTCTTCTTAGTTTAAAACCGATTTCAGAACCTATGGTAACTTCACACACACTTTTACTTCCAAATCGCTCCAATATCCAATTATATGTATAAATGCTTTTGAAAAATAATAGCCAAGTATTTTGTTAATGAAAATTGACATTATAACATTAGAAGCCGCAATAAACAACATGCACGTCGTATTATTTCGGTATAGTCCCGTTGCAAGCTGATAAATAGCTTGGTTTCCAAGTAGTTTGCTGGCATACTTAGTTACTCGTCGGTTCACGGTACGCTGGCCATGGTTACAACCGAGCACTCCGCTGTTCATTAATAAAATGGAAAAAGATTTCGATATACGCATGAATACCGGCACTTAATGCTAGTAGGTTTTCCTGGAAACTGGTTCTATAGCTTTCTGGAAGCGTATGGAGATGTAAATAAGGGTGCAAGAGGACTCTGCCAGGAAGTATCAATATTTAAGCGAAGGTACTGTATGCGGTTAACGAATACGTTTATTATTTATCTTGCTGAAACTTGCTTTGCTTCGTCTTTATTTTAATGTATTGAACATGACAGGTAATTGAAGTAGTACTTCTTTAGGCGGGTTATGAAAAATTATGAGAGTGAAATTTTAAGATGCGCGCGCATCACTGTAACAAAAGCTTACAGGTTGAAGTGAGCTGATAACGGTATCTCCGGAACATCGCACAAATCGCAACTGTCAGTGTCAATGAGTGAGTAATGATGTTATAGTCAATAATAACCAAACAAAGTCTAACTAAGCTAACATGTGTTTTCAAACTTAACATCTGAATGAAATCACAATGTAAAAACTTTTTTAACCAAGGAAGCCATGAATTCATCTTCGTTCACCGAAATTATTGTTATATCCATCTTCGTTTACCGAAATTAAAATACTGCAGAGCACACACGTCCTTAATGTGTTACATTATAACGTCATGCCCCTTTTTAGGTTGAAATATTTTACGCAAGCACTTGAGTGTGCCTCCCTAAGCAATCTGTCGAAAGGCATCCTTTACTAAAACAATGGTACGTCCCATGATTTATGCACGCAGCCTCTGCTTCGCTAATTATCGCTAAACACCCTCCCATCCATTAAACAAGCTTTTATATACCGTAAAACTGTCAAATTCTACCAAGTTTGTGCTTGAGAACAATGCGCGTGGGCGGGGGCGCTACGTTGCGATATATCGCTTTAAGAACACGTTTGTAGCTTGCCGGGAAATGTGCGTTTATTGCCGAATGGGTTTTTTCGACTTCGACCACCTACTAAGCAGTTTAAGGCTGATTTACGGACCAGTGGCAGCTTCAGTAACTTTTAATTTCATTCGCGGGCTTAAATTAGATAAATATTTTTGTATTTTGTTTTTATCTATCAAAAGTTAATTTTAGTAGAATATTTGCAAGTTTATAATATAAATGTAACACACAAATAAACATTCCAAAATCCCTAAATTATTCAACAATCTAATGGGAAGTTGAAAATATATAAAAGGACAAACAAATAGGACATTATATTTTTTAAACTATTTAGAGAAGTGCAATAAATTTCTAATGTAGAAATTTTATTCTGTTAGTTTTTATAGACACATTTACAAAACAGCTGATTACTTCATCATTCTATATTATACATATATTAGATGTAGTGTATTTGTTTCAATTTGTATCCAAGCCTGGCGCATCAATATGCTCATTGCCCTCGGATTGGTTCCCCGGTAAATTCAATCACCAACTAGCGTGTTACCTCTGTACTAACATTACTCTGTAGTAATGCTACTGTCAATCCCTATAATAATATTGTTAGCAGATTTGGTATCAAATAACTATGCCATCAGTTTATCTAGGAGTATTTATCATCGGCGGCGTGCGGCGCGGCGCTCTGTGGTGTCATGCATGCAATGTAACGAAGCGGTATGTCATTTCAGTTGTTCCATGACACACACAATCCATTTTGTCATTACTCAAATATTTTCGTGTTTCACACCATTATTGCGTTTTAGAAGCTCTCTGTTAACTTTGGGTTATTAATTTTAAATATTTATTGGATGTTTTCTTATTATTTTCATTTGCTGTTTAGTTTTATTTGTGACGAATAATAAACGTTACTTTGTTTGAAGCTCTGATTGGTAATGTGTCTAGGAGACGGCGATAATTCTCACCACATGTCACGTTAGGACCTAAACTGTCTTCGGTGTACGGTCTCGGCCACAATACTGAGACCTTATTTTTATTTCATATTTTATTTATGTCAGCAATTAACTCGTCGTACTGAATTCTATCAGTAAAGTCTAATATATTAAGACATTTTTTACACACCTAACTATGCAGTGCTTATAATATGGTTATCAAATAACTGATATACCTACTACATTTAATATTTTTTTAAATAAATAAACACTATAATTTACAACCAGGCACAGAACAAACAGAGATGTTAATGTTTATCCTAGATGGGAGTCGAACCTGTGACCATGACGTGGCAGTCAGTTTCTTGAACTACCAAGCCAACTGGAACACTAATAAATTTTGGTTATGAAGCAATATGCGTATCATAATTATCACGAATTTTCTTTTTCAATTCTAGCTGTCAAAATTAAATCAAGCCTGCCACACCAACATGTAAAATTGACAAGCATTATTCTCAACGAATCGTAAATAATCCAATATGGCCGTTGCATATATTCGTGCCGTGACCACATCGGAGCGTAATAATACGCTCGTTACATTAATTAGGGACAAAGTGTTTTCAAATAGTTTCTCCTGAGATCCACCGGCTATTAATTACGCCATGTTGAGGAGCGTTTCAAACTTTTTGCTATGATGTATTACATTAGGTACACTTTTGTTCTACCCTACCGTTAACCATAGAGTATTGTAATATGAACTTTAATGTAGCTTTATTAAAGTGTTTTACAGTTTTATGTATCCGTCTTTAGTAGAGCTCTTAGTACAGAGTTCGTCCGGAGAAGTATCTACTATCACCATATCCATTTCCGCCGTGAAACAGAAGTGCACTTGTATTACTATGTTTTGGTTAGGTCAGGGGGCCGGGAAATTCTCTTCAAGCTTCAAGTTTACCATCTTCAGCGGTATAATAACCTACCACAATGAGATAGCAGTCAAACGCCTACGCAAAGGATAAACACATAATCTCGCGTCACATTTCTTCAAGTCCCTCGTGGCTGCAAGCCTCGAACACTCCGAAACAGTTAACTTAGCTGAACGAGCTATCCCTATGAATGTAAGATATGACTGGTAACGCAACTTACGACCTTTCAAATGATCAGATAGCGGTCAGCCGGCCGAGGGATGCAATAAACACATAATAAAACTGCGAGGAGCCCAAACAAGATATGTGACTATTACTGAGGATCTTGGGTGGACGTGCGCGGAATCACTTCAATGGGGTCGTGCCCTTAGATGAGTGGTTATTTGTTGACTCTACGCCGCTATAAATAATGCCTATGGACTCTCATTGCACTGTGGGGTTCACGAATTGGTTTTTGTCGCTGAAAAACAGTTTTTTGATAGCTGTTTTTAGGATGATAGTTTATTGTTGCTTAATTACTATCTTCTTTTACTACTATTGGCATGCTACATAGTTGTATTAAACACAGCGAAAGTTTTCGAGATCTAAAAGGCCCGTTTTGACAGCGATAATATTTATTATGTTAGATATAAGGTTCATCTATTTATCCAATGGTAAAAAAAATTAACTATTCTAATTCATAGAAATTATAAATGCGAATGTTTGTGAGGACAGCTGGAAAGTTATTACTTTTTCACGCAATAACTACTGAACGGATTTAAATTAAACTTGGCAGATACATAGTTTATAACCTGATTAAACACATAGGTTACTTTTAAACACAGGAAAATGTAACATACCTCGGTAGCACGGCTAAAACCGCAGGACGTAGCTAGTATATTATAATAAACCATAAAGATCGAAACCGTTTTCTTATTTGGAAGTAGTTCGCTTCCTCACATCGTTTAGAGAAGGTCAGGGGAGGCCCCATGCGCCCCTGTCGCCCGTAAATCATACACATTCCGTGCACAGTGCAAACACGAACGGTAATACAACTGTTGCATTTCCCTTTTTCTTTTCGATACATAAATAAATATTCCGGGACATTCTTTACACAAGGCTATCTAATCCCAAACTACGCAGAGCTTGTACAATGGAAACCAGATAACTCATATAGGTAATACATTTTGTCCTTTTTTTTTAAAATGCATACTTATATAGCGATAGGGTATCGACCTCAAGACCTGCGGCGTGGCAGTCAGGGTCTCTAACCACTAGGGCAACTGTACCCGTCAATATATTATAATACAGGTTAAGTTATGTAATTTCTAATACTAAATGTTCCATTATAGTTTTGGGAGTGCCTTAAATAGACTGCAAAATTAATACTGGCCATCTTCTTGTTCTTATTTTTAATTTTTTATAAATGTAATAATATATTATGGTATTCATAGTACAAGCTCTACTTAGTTTTGAATCAGATTTCCATTTGTAAATAATGACCCAGGATATTTATTACCAGCTATCCGTTTCTTCATCCGCGTTCCCGAGGGATGTAACGTTTTCCCGGGATAAATGCAGGCTAAGTTACTGCTTATAATATCAGCTATCCGTTAGTCCTATCCGTTAGTAGTTTAAAATTGGTCCAGCCATTTTGGAATCCATAGGGGCATACACACATAGACTAATATAAGTATCGATAATTATTAAAAATAAAAATAAATATTTATATTTCTGGCTTTGTACTAAGAGGCATTTAAAGTTAGAGACAAACAAAATATATTTATATATTGCATAATTCCTCGTTAGGTTGTGACTTGTGGCTCAGCAGTTACAATTTAAATATAAAATGACCGTCACTTATGTTACTGCTTCCCTCCTACTGTGCCATGGTCGAGTGAGTTGATCGTCGCTCGTCATTGGAGGTGGCACGTCAGGAATCCCATGAAAAATAATCCCATGTCCATGTGTCAGGATATATAACTGCGCAACCCTACTCACGTCGAAATTTAATTTTACCACGCAAATATTATCGGTTACTTTGCAATATGACAGTCGAGTATACTACGGTTCCGGGTCGCCATAAATCGAAATTAATTTATTGGTACGGTCACCATCGTACACACGACCAAAAGAGTACGGTTTCACTTTGAAAATTAAATATATTTTATGGTAACGATTAAATATCCAAATTGCTTTTTTAAAATTGCGCTGATTCAAATTCAATTAATATTATTTTGTTTTTCTATTCTATACAAAGAACAAAATCCGGAATTTTTTTTCAAGTGAAGGCAAACTTTTTTTTGTTTTGTGTATGTTGCTGTACTAATCCGTAATGTCGTTTATTATTTGGTGATGTTTACAAAACATCTGCTAACCTTAAATATTAAGCATACTTAGTTATACGTAGTAATATATGTCATATTTTTTAAATATATCTATAGGCTTACGGCCAGCCTGATGGTAAACCGCACACCAGGGGTATCATTCGCGAGTTGCCTACCGATAAATATAGAATTTCTGAATTTGAATTAGTATTTAGGCGTTTGTTAAATTCGGCTCTGTACTACTTTTGCTGACTGTATCTACTAGTTTTTACCGCCTATTTTACCTCTCAGGGGAACTAAATAAATGTCCTTTAAGTATAAAATGTGTCCATACTCATATTTCAACGACAATACTTTTACGCAATATTCAACAGTATCGCCCAAAGTATTTAATAAGATCAGTTTATAGTTCAATAACTCAGCAATACGGTTTAATATTGCTTTTACACATAGGTAAAGCTGTTCAGCTGGAGATACGAAGTATGTCAAGCTGAAAGCTTTTAGTGAATGTTACTCACTACGTCGATATTGCATTGATGCTGAATGAACGATTCGAACTTTCGGGCTTCGGGTTATATCTTCACGCCTATTATCCCTGAAGAAGTAAGCATAGAGTGAGGTCTACATTTTACTGATGATATATTACGTCAGCACTTGAGTTTTGTCGCTGTCTCTTAGACTCATTACCAATCTCAATAATGTTCCCTTTTCGACCTGAGAATCGCACCCAGAAGCTGTGGTCTCTAGTATAATAACCAAAAATGCCAATTTAGATTTTTTTTTTTGGTGTTCTTATAACAAATCAATAAATATCCCAAGACATTGTTTTATACACGGTCTCCTGGATCCCAAATTAAGCAGAGCTTGTACCATAAAAACCAGGAATGTTATATACTACATATACTATTATTTTCACATCTAAATAGATACATATATATAGCGATTATATAATATACTTACATTCAATAGAAATAAATACCTACTTATCTAATGACCAAAGGCCTAGAAATAATTATATCGGTATCGATTGTTACCTGCGTCAACGACACAGCTGTAAAATATTAATAGTAGTTTTTATACACTGAGCGTTTTATATACACATGTAATCCGCGGAAATACCCGCGTTCCCCAGGGATGTTAACATTTCCCGGGATAAAAAATATACCTCGGTAACTCGAGATTGTATATCATATTGGCTGTTAATTGATTTGTAAAGTTCTCGAAAGACGGCGAGAATGCTTCACCACACGTAACGTTAAATATCATCGATAGAATGTGGGTATCATTATAAAAGACGTGACGATACTAGCTATCCTCCTGCAGGTTTACCCGGGTTCCTGAGGGATGAAAAGCATTTCGCGGATAAAAACTAGCCTATATGTTATTTTAGGGCATATTCAATAATTTATGTGCCAAGTATCATCTAAATCCGTTTTTTTGTGAAAGAGTTACGAACAATACATCTTTACTCACAAACTTTTGCGTTTATAATATAAGTAGAATATATACTGAGGACCATGTTTAAGCATTGTGAAGTACTATATATTGTGACATATATGATTAGGTTATTTAAAATAAATAAAACTATTTTTTTTTTGCTTTTTCCTTACGAACTAGTATAACAACTTAGATAATAGACATGTAGCATTTTAAAGTTTGTAGGAGAAACTGATATCCAAATTATGCCAAACCCTCTGTTATGGCCAGCCTCTTCCACCACGGATTATTATAAGTTTTGATAACAGATGCAAGCAATACGTACCCAAACATGATGTATTGTATGTATGTATGTATGAGGTATAGTTTAGATATTAAACATTAAAATCTAATGTTTGTCGTTGCAGTTCACGTAGTAATGACGTATTAATCCATGTCAAAGGTCGTTAGATAAAGACAACAATAAATAGGCTATAAACGGTAGCAATGGAAAAAATCGATTTGAATTATTTTGCATTTAGCATGGTGGTAGAGCTCTATCTAACCTCTTTTTCACCCCGGTGTCGAGCGGTATAAAGCTTGACTCTGAAAGTCCTGAGTTCGATACCCGGATCAGGCAAGTTGCAGTTTTAATTTTTAGAATTGATTACCTGCAACCTGGGATTGGTAACATAAGAGATATGGCGATAATACTCGCCAGTCACATTGGGATTTAAAATATATATATCCTACCTCTTTAGGGATAATAGGCGTGAAGATATGAATGTACTTTATCATTATCGTAGTTACTATACTTAAAACGTAAGTTGGTATGACTGTGCGTATGTTTGCTAACCCTTAGCAACGTAACGCGGCAACGTAGCAACAGTAATTAGAAGTTAAATATACATACATATAACTTTTTAATCCAGGAACGGAACGCGGGTGAAAATGCGAGGAAAAGCCAGTAAATCATTTAATTTATTTTATAGCTTCCTAGAAAGCTTTAAAGAAAGTTGATTAGCTATGTAAAGTTTATACCTAATATAATATTAATTTGATTTAGAATTATAATTTTATTTGTATTTATGTTTGATTCTATATTTTTATTTTTATTATGATTATTTAATTTTTGATAGGTTTTATTGTTGTTTTATTTTAATTATTGTATTTTATATATTTGTGCATTGATGTGTGAGATAATATTTGTAATTAATGGGTGCAAATTACCTGAATAAATGAAATTTATTATTATTATTATTATTATGTGATATTTTGCGGGATAGACTCAAAATGTATGAAGAAATACAGCGATCATATCTACGCTCTATCACAAATTACATTACGGTAACTCACTTTAAAAATTGTACGTTGATGTCCCCAAATAATTATAATGAGACCAAACCTCTCACGTAATTGCATAGTCATCGAAAGAGTCGGAGCATTGATGCCGCGCTGATTCATTTACCTCACAAAGGCCTCTTCACCGTATGCTTGCTTCAATATAACTAGCGAGATTTTAATAAAAAAACGCCTCCTCAATATCCAAATTTCAGTTGGAAAGGAAATTCTAAAACACCGATAAAAGTAATCAAGTCATCAAAAATCACATCCGCGTCCTTAAGCATCGACTTGGAAACTTCTTATCGCTTACACCGAGAGCTGTAGCGCACTGCCGCCCGGCTCGGAGGCGGGGAACCGCCATTATCTTGTACCTTCTTTATAACTTCAATGTCGGAACATTTTTGTGATTTGAATTTATAAATAGGAGCTATACAATTGTAAGCTTACAAGACATTATTTTCCCTTAAAAATTTCAAAGTTTTGTTATTGTTTTCAAGTGTCTGTAACAGTAAAATATATGTGTCTATGTATATTAATATTTCTTATGAAGTGGTGAAGTTTGCATGAAAGAATCTCTAAAACTATTCATCCGAATTCGATAATTATTTCACTGAAAAGCCTATTCCCAAATGATGCTATGCGATTTTCCCGGGATATGTTAGATCCCTTGGGAAAGCGAGTGAAAACGCGGTACGATAGCGAGTATTATAATGAAGGTATCGAGACAATACTTCATTTAAAACCCTATAAAATGTTGTATTGGTTTCAAATAATACATTAATTCTCCTATAATCACTTTTCAGTGTCGTCATAATCGTTGAATGTTGTATATATTGATTAATATTTCTGCTAGATTACAAAGCATTTCTCCCACGCTCGCATCGCAGCGTCAGTGTTCTACTAAACAAAATCTGTAAGCTATAACTAGGTGGCGGTGGAAGGTCAAGAAGGCAATGTTTCAGTCTGATGAACGGTTCGCGTGAGAACGGATCGCCGGGAAAACCTATTAGGAGTAAGCTTCTTCGTCGCCTCTTCTACTATTATTTTAGGGGGAACCTTGTCTAAGGCCTCCATATTTTTTCTTTATACAAACCTGAGAGTAATGCGCTTGTATTAGCGTTTGCTTAGGCCCTAATCCAATTTAGAGTGAAATTACTTTTTCTTGTATGGTAAAAAGTATACTTACGAAATAGTCCCTTTTTCAGTTTAATTTTTTTGGCTTGTTCAGTAAAGAGAAATACGTGTAGGGCGGTACTTTATTTGATGAAGAATTGTAGTATTTTCTAGACCAAAAATATCTAGGTTAATCCATTATCGGTGTGACTTAATATTTTAAATCTATAACGTAGATTTGGAATGCTTTGACTAAGGTAGTAGGTATGAATTCTAGGAAGGAAAACGCCGAGAGAAATTATACGGTATTAGGATTCTTTAGTACCCTCTTGGATACCTATCTGCCTAAGTTGAAACCGCTGCCAATTACTTGTTTTGATAACTGAATATGAGAGACACTTACCTCCAAGGTTAGCCCACGTGGCACATTATTTGATACATCTTCACACACATTGTCCTTTTTTAATCGGATAAAAGTATGGGCAAGTAAACCCTTCAAAGCCAATATAAAATGCGGATTGCTCGCGTCGCGTACGAAGTTGCAACGAAAGTCCCCGAGCGCGCCAGATGCTTCGGGATGCTTCGGGCGTGTGCCGCGCGCCGAGCATACTAACACAGGCGACCTTCACCCCCCTTTTACCCACGTCGGGTAACCGCTCTCAGCTCGACGCTCGACGCTCGACGTTACCAGAAATGTTCGAATTTCATAAATGCTCCGCTCACTCGTTACATGTATTTTGCTATGATTTTAAACAGTATTTAGGTTGCGTACTTTGCTACTGGATTCTTGAAATGTAGATTATAATAACTGGCTCGTTGCTATGTTCAAATTTAGCGATCCACGGGAAGTTTGTATATTAAGAGATTTTAAGTAGGTATACAAAAAATATCTTAAAATACATATTACATATATCTAAAGGAAACATTCAGGGGGGCGTGTGTGGTAAACCTCTTCCTACCTCATCGGGGATAATGAGCATGAAGATGTAATGAATTATATTTACTGAACTGTTGTTAATTAATTATTCTTTTAAATTAAAACCCTGTTTGGCTTTTGCGTTAATTTAGCCTTGTCGTATATTTTATCCTATTTTCAAAAAACTCTTAATTAGAGACTTCTGACAAAAATAAGCTTTATAGCATCACAGTTTTAATTAATATTTCACTTTGTTGAGACAAAAATCTGCTCATGTTTGTTATTTCGCTTTTCGTGTCACGTACATTCGTTGTAAAATTCAAATACGCACTTTCCGCCGCGATCCGCTAATGGGTTGGCGAATTTTAATATCACCTCTTGGCACTCGGCCGGTGGAGTGGCTGGCCCTCGCGTAACACTTGTCCACGTTGGCGTTTTTTTATAACGCCATGCCCATGGGGGGCGCTCGCTTCATGTGTACGCGCCCCTGCAATTATTGAACAGTTTTACATGATACGTTTTCATTTGAAATATAAAAGTATTTACGTAAGAATATCGTTTTATTGTTGCTTTCGAACTCTTGACTCTCGTGTCAAACCAATTTAATCGACGAACGCAATATTGTTTCGCTTAACATTCGATAATGAGGTTGCCATTTTTTAAGGGAATAATTAAAAACAACAAATTATGATACAATTTTAAATGAGCAATATTTACTGTCGGTTAATTATAATGTACGCTTTTGATGTTTTATCGTGGGATATTCGTAGGCTAACCCTTTTGACGCACATCCCTCATTGTCAGGTTTTTTAATAACGCTCGCGGCACGCACTGCGGCCGCCGACAGCCGCAGGTGCGTTTGATTTTTACCATTCCACTTTTACCATATGAATTGTTTCAATACACCGATGGGAAATATTGCGGCATAGCGTTGACGGGCTCCGCTATCGGAATAAAGCCGATTTTTATTTCGCCAATTGAATTTACCTGCAATTTATTGTTTGGTCCATCGTTAAAAGTTTTATTGGTCGTTTCAATGAAAAAATAAAAAGATTTCATGTTTTGTAACACAAATGGATGATCTACATATTCATTTTTTTTGTCGTTTTGTGATATAGCTCGTAGTACATAGGGTCTAAAATGCAATTTGCTGAAACTTTTCGAAATTATATCATAGCGGACACTCGAAATGTTGGTAAGAGACAATTTTACGGGCAATACCTTAAATATCAAATTTTTATTACGCTTCAGTACATAATAGCTATGTATTACATAAGTCATATTGATATATCACGGCTTAACTTTAGTTACGAACTAAGTTTCGAGTGCCTACCAAACTTTCAAGTGCGAACTGTGGAAAATTACCAACAATACAGAAAAGTACTAACGAGTCCCGACGAGTCTAGACATTGTAATGTTTACAATAAGTATGTTTTTATTATTAAGCAACGACTGAACTTCAAGCGTGGGTGATTTGTGTACTTCACTTATAAGTTTAACATCTTCGGTTCCATTCATAATAAAAATCCTTCACGTTTTTACTAGGAACCAGTATCCTTTGAACCCTCACACATTAACTTGGGTTCGATAGAAAAGTAATAAAAACAATGTCTATTTATTTTTAGATTGGTTTTATTGCCTCGATTAGCTTAAATGCCCTGACTGACTTCCATTATTCTACTGAAGAAAACGTTTTATGCGCCTGAATATGTCTGTTTGTTCTGTATCTATATGTATAGTTATTAGGTATATATATTTAAAAAGTAGTATATCCGCTGGATACCATGATACAATCTTTGTTTAATTTGTCATTAAATAATCGTGTGTGAAAAATAACCCAAGAAATTTATAAACATATAAATTTATAAATAATTGACAATCAGGTTATAGCAACGTCAAAGAGTGAAAATATGATATTTCCCACTCGAATACAAAAGTGCAAGAACTGGTTTTATTCCTTTTCTAGCGTTAAAACCTTATGTAAGTTGAACGAGCGTCGACGGTTGGTAGTTATTTTTTTGTAATAAAATTTGTTCCCAACTTTCCTACAATTTGACCACCTGGATCGCCCTGTCGTCACCACACCCGTACTTCGCTCGCTTTTACTTTTTACTCGCAGTTTTCTTAATTAAACTGTTTGAACCCGAAGGAATTGAAGCGGGATCTCGCTTTAAAGAAACTGCACTAGCATACTTACGCTGCGGTATTGGTCAGCGAAAATGTTGTATACTTTTACTAATAGAATTAGGTTCGAGGAGTTTTAGTACAAAATCGGGTCTTCGTTCAAAGTCAGAGCCACTATTTAATTTCAAGCATTTATCACATAGATCACAGCAATTGAAATTACCAAAGGTTCGAAGTCAGCCTTCAACTTCTAATTTATTTGAATTAAAAGCAACTTAATTATGTCTAGTGTACGTAAAAAAATAAAAAAAAACGCGAAGAAGTTGAGCTGTGTAAGAGTTTCGAACGATATCAATTATACTTGTTTCAGGCCATTACAATATAAGGCGAATTTTGACTAAAAGCCTACACAGCAGCCAAAAATGTAACACGTGGCGGTATCGCTACTTAGCAACGCGCGACAGTATACCAAAGTATTAAGCTGGTGCTGGCGCGTTTTTCTTTGAAACTTCTCTTTCATAACTTCTTTAATTTCAGTGAGCGGATTACGAACGAAGACGTACTCGGCCGCTGAATATTCCGTCTCCTCTTATCCAGGTACCGGATGGCAGTTTTGTCGTTTTAAATGCTACGAATCGCGGCGGTCATCTTCTTTGTTTCTCAGATAAGTAAATGGTTCTTAGCGGTGTTCCATGAAGTTGTGCGATTCGCTTCGTTTTCGAGCTTTCACATTTTGGACGCTTAAGATTGGTGGAGCAGTAGGTATATTTTGTTAAGTTAGGGTGGGATGAAATGGAATGAAATATTACCAAGAATAAGGGACATTAGATCGGATTATTTTATTAGTTATACCGTTATTATTTTTAATACTTACCTAATTGATTACATTTAATATAGTCAAATTGATGTAACTGATTTCCATTTTCTCCATGCCTGTAACTATCTGATTTATTATAATTTACAATTTAAAAAGATTGTAATGAATGTATGTCGCGGTTGCTTATGAATATTAATTCGGTCGTTATTTGCGAGCAATAAAATATATTAATTATTTTTCGAGAATACAAAGTGACTCTTAAGAATTAAATTTGGCTTTAGTAGCCTTAAAAATACAGTAACTTTTCGGTAAGTCGGAAAGTCTGCCCGTGAGTCAGCCTTTAACTGAAAAGAAGTCCATGTCTACATATCCACTATTCCAATATTATCAACGTTTTGCGGTTCAATTTCCGGCTCGCTATAGGCCTTAAAAAATCGTATTAAATACGTAGATTTGGTTAACAAATTATTATAAAATTCATTTGATTCTGAACATAAGGCTTCAATTTACTATTTAACTAACGAATATACTTCAAAGGTTCTTTCTCGGTTGGTCTCGTTATTCTTTACAATGATTAGCGTAAAATTTCTTTAATTTCCATGTAGTATTATTCTCAGGGACATTGCAATACTTTTCTCAAAAGAGAACTGTGGATTTGATTCATGATAATGTCATATTGTTCCCAATCATTTGCAGTTGGAGCACTATATGATTGCTCGTTCGCGATTTGGTGCATTACGTGTTTAGATGCTATTAGTGCAGAGTTCATCCAGAGGAGTACTACCACCATGCCTATTTCCACCATGAAGCAGTAGTGCACTTGTATTGCTGTGTTTCAGTTAGAGAGGTAAGTGGGCCGGTGATATAACAGGTATATGAGACTTAATAACTTCACATTTCAGTATCGACAACGCATTAGCCCTTGGTGTTGCAAATGTCCATAGGCATATTTCTCGGGATTTTCCGGCATATCGCCTGGTTGAATCTAGTGCTTTTTGTGAATCCATATTTCGACCACGTTGTAGTGCTCGTGGTCATCGGTATAGACTCTCTTAAGATGACTTGGGTTGGTAGTATTTGTCACCGCAATCACTTGTTGTTAAAACTACAATCAAATTCAATTTCTAAAATATATTTGTTTATTCCAAAGTGCGAGACGGTACCGTTCCGTAGGACCGTTAATAATAAGCGCTGAGATAATTCTCGATTCAAATGTCAACTTTTAAGTCTCTTCAGAGAGCAAGTATAAATTGTTAGCATTATATTTTAGACTAGAAGCCTTATTTGCGTTCTGTTCACTCGTGAATTCGCCAAGTTGATTGGGGTCACGCCTGCCCGGTAACAACCCTCCACTCGCTATGTAAGTTTATTTCTGGCTACGGGTATTTGCCGGCTTTGTCGAATTTGGCCCGTTTTGTCGTTTCAATGAGTTTCTAAACTAGTTACGTATGACGTTTGTCGGTTATTGTTATTGTACGAGTGAGGCTCTTTGTCTATGTGTTGTCTGATAGTTTTATCATTAACTAACATTCGTACCGCAGATTTGCTCGGATCCATGAGCTAAACAATAGTGTTGCCAGCTAATACGAAGAATATGTCTTTATTAACATTTCTGCGAATATTGCGTTCTGGGTATTTGGTAAATATCATTACAAATTTGCACAACAATAATATGTGTAGGAAATTGGATCTGTGATATTTCAGTAGGTAATGTATTATATATATTATATGCACAATGACATGACAGCCGCACACATTGAGTATTGACTGTTAATTGGACAGGAGTCTACAGAGCTGGCATTTATTGTTCCTTTATTGCTCGTTCTAACGCAAACAACTCTGTGATAGAGTTGGATGCTTTTTAGTCTGCTTCCGGGAATTTTTATTATTTTTATCTATTTAATATTATCTACCCATAAATAAAATTAACGTGCCTAATCATTAATTACAGGTAGGAATGCTTGTCTGTCTTAATTTGACCCACAGATAAATTATTTTCAGGATTGTCGTACAAAAGACATTTTATTTCAGATAATATAAGAGGTATGAACGCGGCTGAAGCCCGAGGCAGTAACTAGTTGTCAATAGAATACATAATAATTTGACGACTACGTGCAAAGACTTCATACGGTGTATAGTAGAGTATTTACGAAGACACTTGGCGATGCAAATGTCTATAGGCGGCGATGACCACTTACCATCAGATGGACCGTTTGCCTAATTGTGGGCCTAGTTCTCAAAAAATAAAAAAGCTTGACTCATGTACAGTCTATAACAATAGAACAATTTTACAAACAAACCATGATAAGAATGAAATTGTACCAACAACTTGGCGCTCTTATCGCTAAAGCGATTTCTTTTGAGATTATAATATATTGTCATTATTTACGAATTCAGTAATATTGTATTAATTTTACATCTATTATACAACACAGGTTCTTTTAGCTTTCTTTGAAATCTGATGGATTTTTCATAGGCTACCGCCGGACGCTCTTTCGGTATGCTTTCATTAGCCACTCGGTGCAAGGTGTAAAGTGCACGTGGTTATCGGTGTATTCTTTAGTTTCCGTTGATGATACTTTAGAAAATAATTAGGTAGGTAGTAATTTAAGCATAGTAAACACACTTAATTTATCTGCTTTATTTAGTTATTGGTGATAATGGTGTTAGCATTCTTCTAAATACACATTTATCTCAATTCTCAATCTTAGAGTTAATCAATGCATTATGATCTGTATATAACAGGATATGTTTCACACAATTACTGTGTTAATGGAAAGTTATGGCAAATACATGGTGCCTCTACGGCACGCATAATGTCTTGATCAATCACGATCACCATATTTATACACGTCATAAGCACCATCCAGAACACATTTAGAATGTAAATCGCACCTACTTATCCCGCTTTTTGCCAAATATCCAAACAAATTTATTCACTGCGAATAAAAACAGGGTGTAGGGGTGAAGAACAGAACTTTGAGGACGAAACATATTTCGTATAGTTTAAAAATAGTCTCAGACTATTTTGTACGTGTTACGCTTTCTTGTTTTATCATACAAAGTTGAAGTTCTTTAGCTCTTACTTTGTCTGGATAAAGTGAAGAAATACTTTTATTTACGAATTGAGGAAAATAATACGTCCATTACTTTCAGTGATAACAATGATCAAAAACTGTAATCATCTTTGTCATTGTAATCGTTATTAAGCTATTAATGGTGACAATTTACTTTTGATCATAGATATTATCTAAATTCATTTAGAAATTGGGGGCAAGTTGATATAGAATTGGCGTATTTATCATATAGAGTATGTAAATGTGATCAAAATATATAATCTATACTAATATTATAAAGTAAGAGAGCGGATTTTTTTAGTTTGTTTATATGTAGAGGGTAACCACTGCTCCTTTCTGTCATATTCCCTCTCTACTTGTAAGGTACATTATGATCATATTGATTCTAGGATACATAGAATCCTTCGAGAATCCGGGTGAAACCCCAGGATGAACGAAGTACTGGATAAAGAGAAAATTTATTTGTTAATAGGGTTTTATATTCTTCAGGAGTTTTCCTCCTGAACGAGTTTAAGTTAAGTTGGAGACACATAATATATTCTGGATTAAAACATGGTTACTTATCAAGAAAACATTTTTTCAAATTTAAAATCTAATTAAATAACTTAGATTAGTCCTTTTATTATACTAACCGACCGTTTCGACAATAATAAAAAATATACTACATACATGAAGCAAATAGACTGAATTGAAAAACAACCTACTGTTGACTATAAATAAGAAATTTCCAATTTAATTTCATTGCATCCACTGTCAACTCCGTTGATGGAACGAAATGATTACTCAAATAATTATTTGTTGCCTAATCAAGTAAATGCGCGAAACAACCGGTTCCATCCAAGTGCAGTTTGTTGAGATGTGATAGTGATTTGCTAAAAGCGTCCGTGTCGTGACACTGAGTTATCAGTGCAACTGTTCCGCAGCTCCGGTGTTATGTAATGTTAGCCGGTAAACTGTGTTCGGAGAAAATGGATCTGTTGGAAAACGTTTCAATTTGTTATTGCATTGTACATTGTTAGTCGTATGTTACGATTCAATAGCTAGTTATTACGTTACGGTAGTGTAAATAATACGGATCAATTGATTGAGAGGTTTATGTATAATACCCGGTTTACAGGTTACAATATAGTGTTTATAATTTTATTATGAAATCCCGTCAACAGAAAATATTTTTATGTAATGAAAATAAACAAAATTTAAATAATAGATATCAGTGCCAATGGGTAACGTCCCCAGAATGGTGGTGGCATTGCCACGTTGGTTACCAGCAGTCTGGCCGCAAGTTGCTTCAATCAGGCGTTTCCAAAGTTCATTTTTTTTCTTTTTCTTTTTACATTTTCTACGGTCGCTTAGTCCGTACTCTTTGAAGATTCTACGATAAATTATTTTAAGATTAATTGTATTGTGTTTTTAAAAATTAACTTCTTTCCGTGCTTGCTCAGCTCGTTGTTTTGAACTGAGGCTTGTGGTTTCTTAATATATGTATAGTGTTACATTGAATTTTTCTATTGCCGAATACATATTTCCAAAGTTCTTTGTATGCATAATCTCTGGTCATTGTGAATTTTTCCACGTAATTGTTGCACTCTTTAATAATTTAGGTAAATTTGACAGTGTGGAGGGAACAGCAACAAACATGCGACATGAGGTGATGACGATTAGTGTAAATGATTCACATTGTAACATGATTACTAAAATACAGCGAGGCAACAACTGAATATTTATTTGATTCGATATTCAAAGTATTTCAAACACTACAGTTTACGTTAATTTTATGGTTCAAAAATGAAAATTTTTAACAGTCATTGCGCGGTCATGTTAGTTATTTTTAAAATAGTCTGGACATTATGAATAATGATGATTGCTTGACGAATTTCGTGATGAAGGTGATGAAGGACTTCAACGCGACAATGAGCGTGAGCTTTCGAGAAAGCACGCTATTGGTACTATGTAGATCTGGCTGCTTTACTCAAGCTGAAAATCCGTCGTGTAGTTGCACTTTAGCGCCAGGTGCATTCTATGCTTTGTGTTGGTCGGCAACACATCGGTGATGCTCCTGATATTGCTTAAGCCAATAAGCGACGGTGACCATTTACCATCACCTCATTAAACTGCCTTTTGATTTTAAAATTAGCTTGAATTTGACCGTGATGTGGCCTATGGTGATAAGTAAACAAAGCAAGTACATCGCTAAGTGTTTATTGACACATTTTCAACCTGAGGGTGGTGGCAAATAGGGAGTTCCCTTTTGTTCTTCCAGCCGAGTTCAACTGATTGATTTAGATGGAATCATCAATGAGTTTTCTTAGGGTCGTTGATTAGTAGAACTTGTCTTGTGGAACTGTTTTTACTGTTATTATGAAATATGTTTGGTTTCGTCCCATTAAAATACAAATTTTTCAGTATCCAATTATATTTGGATTGGATAATCGACTGTGTGGGGTACGTCGGAAACAAAAATATTTTTTTATGAAATGACTCTTTAATACTAGAAAACTTGTATGTTGTGTTTGCCTGTAAGTGAATAGGCACCAAGTCTGTTCCTTTTGTTTGAAATATTGTATCTTTGTTTTGTTTTATGTGTATCATCTGTTGGCAACCCAATAAATAAATGAATAAAACTGGTTGTGCCCGCAGCCTCATAATCGTGATAACTTCAAATCAAGGTATATTTTATTCGCGTGTCGATTTTTATAAAAAATGTGTTACCCTTAACTACATGTCAGTTTTTCAGGTATAAGCTCGACGTTCAAACAGACAAAATACAAAGTTTTCGTTAAACTTACAAGTATAATATAAATCTATTGTTACAAATAATTAAGAGATAAAGTTTGTAAGTTTAAATAGTGGAGGTTATCTCCGAGGCTACTCATCATGATTTCAATTATTCTTTATGGATAGAAAGCTCCACTATCCCTAATCCCTCGGAACCGCGGACGAAACTACAGAACAGTACCTATAAAAAATAAATACCATCTAGAATTACTTACTATAAAATTATATTTCTTGATAACTAGCAGTTTAAAGAGAGTAACTAACACCTAGCTTAGTAATAAAATATAATTCCACTCCTTTGCTAGGAGAAAGAACTAAGTAAAAAATAAAGCTCCTTCACAATTGCAATGTAAAATGGACGTTAAAAAGCAGAGATAATACTCAAAGTCTTTTGTCTAAATAACAGTCTTAAGTATTGTATTCAATTCGCAATAGGCAAAGTATTTTGGAACTACTTCAAAATGGAGGCTTTTTACTATTCCAAGCACGACGTAAAGCTTTTTGCTTCGGAATCCTACTTTGGTTAGGTTAATTATATTACAAGGTTACACAGATTCCGAAAATAGGGTGAACTGGGGTTTCATAACGGATTTATTTAATTACAACCTTATTGTTACTAGATTACCAATTGTAATAAGCTTTGTTACAAGGTGAACTTGGCAATCGACTGTAATCGAAAGTTTATTGATTACGTATGAAATGTAGATTTTGAAGTAGCTTTTAGTGTAGAGTTCCTTCAGTTCTACGACCAAACTGATTTCTGAACATAATGCGTGATATTATACTGTGTTTCAGTTAGAAGTGTAATGTAAATGTTAAATACAGATACCAACTGATATAAAGTATTTTTCAAACCTACCTTTTATACCTTAATGAAGAAATATTTCTTCAGGTTATCTGGTTCTTTGGGAAATTACCAGTGTCCATTTTGAATTTTACTTTTACAAATATTCACAACAAAGCTAAACGTGATAAAAGCATTGTCTATTATGCAATGTCTGTTAGTATTCACTATCTAACTAAAAAAAAATAAAGCGTTAACTTCGAGAAACGGAACATAAAATAAAATAAATATATATATATTACAGAATCAAATAACATGTTATATTTTTAAGCATGACCTTTGCTAAAAAATATAAAATTACCTATAGAATTTATTTTTGTAGCTCAAATGGTACGTATTTAAACAGATAGCATTATAAAATAGAAAAGTCTTTTATATATTTCATCATAACCATAATAATCTAAACTGAGCGTAGGGAACGCACACTGTGTATGTGAATAATTTTCAACTATTCAGTAGTATTCATATAATCAGATTGACCGCATGCCACTATGGTATTACTTCAAAGCATCTTTAATCATATTAATTCCGTGTCCTCTCTCGCACTTTCTATTACATTAACCGTTAATTTCAAATGCAGCTCCTCTTCTCAAAGGTTGGGTCCAGACCACAGAAGCTTGATTTTTAACTTACATATACATACATAAGTTGGTTATAGGTATCACTTAACATTTTATGATACCAATACTCTTACTAATAATGTAATTGCGAATGTTTTTGCCTCTATTACCCATTAATTGCTGAATAAATTTTGATTACATTTGGGAGACTTTCTATTAAATATGTTCTCGATGCACTTTTTGTCTTGGAAAAACTTTCATACCCACGGAAAAGCTAGTTAAAGCGGGTAAATATAATAATTTTGAGTTTTCTGTTGCCGCTCACCGCTTGTGGCATAAAATAAGTTTTACAATTTGTGGAGTGGTGTGGTCGACTCTATCTCGCCGACATGACTGCGGCGACCTCTTGATTTAATATTATTCTACGATAAATCACTACCTCTATCCCTCAAGCCGAGCCTTTGTTCCACGACTCCTTTGTATTTAAATATTATAATAAAATATAGCCATTTTATTCAAGTTGGATGAAAGAAAAGTGTACTTACATTTCTTCTTTTTATTCGTGACGACTGCACTTTGTTTCATTAGCTTATCCACGACTTGGTCGTAATAGTAACAGACATTCAAGCACACTAGAAGTTTTGAGATTTATTTTACGTTAATACGTAAAGTTACCATGTCTAAAGTTTGTATTTTGTTTAATTTTATTTGTAATTTTTTTGGAAACGAAATTCTGGCGAAAAATGTTCAATATATCAGTTTATTTCTCAAAGGTGTGCACGCGATCAAAGCAAAAAAAAGTTCTTCGTTCAATCTAACATGTAATATTGTTTTCCGGCGAATGGAGTTTTTACAGGAGAATAAGCAAAACAATACTATTATGGTGCTCCATAATATATTAAGACCTTTTATAATAATACGAGAATTTATTGACAGAAATAATCTTACACAATTTAAATTCAGTCTATGACTTCTGCGCTAGGCATACATACCTGTGTTACAAAAGCCAGTGCCCTTTCTTATTAAGACACACTCAATCTCAAATTTATGTAAATATAAGTAAACTTATTCTATACGATTTTTATACGTTTAAAACGTGTCTTAAAAAATCAATCATTCAATCATTACATGAACCGAATGTAATAGAAATAAAGTTAATAATCCTTTGGCAGTCTTAAAGGAGTTCTTACACAAAATAGAATTAACTATATAGTAGAATATTCAAATTTCAAATAAGCGCGGCAAAGATGCAAGTGCACCGCAGACCTCGGCAAAGTTTAGTGAACATTCCTTAAGCTGTGTCGGGTTCAAAGAGAAATCTAAATGTGACCGAGAGCACAAGCGTGACACATTAGCACAGCCAGATTGTGATTGCATATTCAAGTGGGCCCTTAGTTAAGGACGTGGGCCTAAAACACTTATGTGGACAGCCCTCCGAGGGGGCGGTTCGCAAATCGAATCAACCGCGGATCCCTTAGCCCTTAGGGTACTCGATATGCGACATAATTTGTTATTTGCTTGCCCACGAGATTTGGTTGAAGCCGCAGCTATTCGCATTGTATTGGTTTGAGAGATCTTCTTCCTTTATTTTGAAGTAAGCTAAAAAATAATATAAAGATGGTTGACTTTCTTTTCATAGTCACGTAGATATCTGTAAATATATGGACAGTAAAACGTTTTACACAGGTTTAGTTGACTCAAGAACAGATGAAGTATTTATTCGTAAAAAGCGTTGAGTTTTCCTTACGGGTCAGAATAGTTTTGATTAAAATCACACCTAATCCTTACTTATTTCATAAATGCGAAAGTAGGTTTGTTTGTTATACTTTAATGGCTACACGACGAGACCGATCTTGCTGAAATATAGTATACACAAAGCCATACCTTACTAAAGAACATGGGCTACTTTTTATCCCGAGAATGCGGGTGAAGTCGCGGGGGACCGCTAGTACAATATATTTCAGTAATATTTAGTATTATTTGGTTATAAATAACGTTTCGAAATACGAGCTCGACGGTCGCTTCAAAATATTCACACAAGATCTTGCTCTATGAATTTGCTAACAAGCACTGAGAGCTGCAAATGCCACTTTCTCTTTCTCTTTATCTTCTATAAGTCTATATATCTTCTAATATATAAGGGAATTAGGGTTCCTTTGACGCATCTTCACCTCAAAACTATGGAACCTATCGGAAATGGTCTGCTACCATTCGAAGCGGAATGGCCTAGATGGCTATGTATGATATCGATAAACGTATCGATAACACTGTTTATAATTATGATTTTACAAAATCGGTCATCAAATGATTTTACATCCTTTCTGATTATTCAACTATCATTTTGGGATACCGTAACATAAACCAAGGAAAACATTTACTTTTTACGTTTACCTTTTAGACCTTATTTAAGTACCGTGTTTAATATACCTGAATAGCTGTAGATTCTGCGACAGACATATCTCTCCCAATTCCCATTGCTATTTCAGCTTGCTTATCCTTCGAACAATGCCGGTTTTGATTCTCCGTTGTCACGGCATAATCTATATATCCACGTTCACAGGAATAGTAGCTATTTTGTACGTTATAAGATTATTTCATGTCATAATGGAATTAGGATTCTGTTTTCTCACTACAATTTAAATTATCATTATCATAATTTGCAGTTTTGACTTTCTTATGTGTCTCTCTAAGACTTAACAGACTTTTAGCCTCAGATTATCTACAATTGTTTGTTAAATATTAGCCTTCTTGTACCAGTAACTTTGATTATATTAAGATTTTATCACAAATACTTCCACCAAGATAATTGTCACATCTTTTTCCTCTTTCCTCATCAAGTTAGCGTGCAGCGCCTCTCTGTCGCGCTTCCCTTTTTAGTCCTGTGCCAGTCTCATTTACTACAGTATGCCTTCTGGACTGTAACATCTGACCATCGGGCTAGTGATCTACCCGACAATCGTCTTCCGTGTCTTGACCACCACTACGATACTACCTCGGTCCAACATCTGCCTTGTAATGCAAAAAATAATCAGCTGCTTCTGATTTATTAATAACCTTTAACACTCAATATTTTCAAATTCATTTTAGCATGTAGATAGACTTGTGTTTGGCTACAATCTCGTCTTAACATCGTCCAATCTAGTGAAAGCAATTTTATCATAGCTCTTTACTATATTCACATTCTATAAATTGCATAAATTCAATATAAAATTGGTTCAGCTAAAACAGAGTGGAAATGCAAGGTGATACATTCAAATAATATGCAGATTGCTTGGGATTTCCAATCAAGGTCTCAACAGGTGCAAATTTAGTGCCATCCCATTGTACCAGGTTTACGATCAACTCCCCAGCGGCGCAGATTAGCATTCTACCCTCGTTTTCAGATAAAGTTTGAAAAATAAGAGGATCCGTGTTTCATAGCTCACCAAGTTTATTTTATAAGGCGTCAAAGGAGTTTTCTTTTTCTAAGCTGGAAGTTCGAGTTAAGTTATATTGTAATTATGTTATTTTACACAGTGGTAGGGTACTTAGTAGTATCCACCTGGATAGCTACCAACCTCATGTTTAAAATACGACGCTATTTCCCTTCCAGTGTGTTCCGACGGCTGCACTTGAGAGCCGGTGGCCTTTTATATTCTATAAATGAGCACATTGTTAATCTTAAAAAAATGGGATGGTGACTATTTGCTATTAGATTGACTACGAAGATACTATAATATATGCTATAAATCATCCCAAGGGTGTGACTAAAACTTTGTTAAACCCTAATTATTAAGTTTAATATAAATGTCAACTGAGCAAGTAGACTGTATTGTATCAACTCAAATATCTACGCAAATGTTGTTTATTCGTCTTTAAATAAATAAATATCCTGGGACATTCTTTTACACACGGCCATCTGATCCCAAACTAAGCAGAGCTTGTACTAGGGAAACCAGATAACTGATATACTACATAAACTACTTTTTATTTTTCTAAATACATACATATATAGATATTTACACCCAGACACAGAACAAACAGACATGTTCATGCACACAAATGTTTGTCCTGGGTGGGAATCGAACCCGCGACCTTCGACTTGGCAGCCAGGGTCGCTAACCACCAAGCCAATTGGCCTGTCAAATACAAATCTAACAACAATTATTAATTATATATAAACATTTTCAGGTACACATTAAATAATAACTTTTTTAGGTAGTCAGAGTATGCGTTGAATCCGAAACGAAACTTTTGATTACATCTTCCTAAATTCCCAACTGGAAATGAAACGACATTATCTAAACGTCTAACGTTAAGGCGTTGTGTAAGATGGCACTAGGCAATATTAAAAGTCACGTCTTAGCGCGAACAAGTGGGAAAAAATAAAAGGGTAAAGTTCCCGGAGCCGGGACTGGTACCTGCTCGCCCCGGGATAAAATATTCACGGGGAACATATTACGGGAGCGCTCCCCGCCGTGATCTTCACTGTGAAATTAAACAAGTTATGAATGGCAAAGTTTCTAGAACGCGGTTTAATAGTCGCGGATACGTAACGGCTTAGGGTTTTATTAGCCTTTCGAAATATCCTATGAGCGAAGTTGTCTATAGTTGTGTTTCAGCTTTGTTGGAGTTGTAAGCTGTACTTACTCTTCATTAAAGTTATTCATTCACTCGAGACAATTAATACGGGTTTTCGAGATAGGTGCCTATTTTTCGAGCTTCAATAAAGTTCTAATCAAATAATACTTTCGCCGACTTCTCTCTAATTTATACTAGCAATCCACCCCTTACGTCACTTACATCACATTTTAGCACGGCTACCACCCCATGTTGAAAATCTGTCATCAAGCTGCCTTGTTTCGGTAGTTGTAGGTACTTACAAGCAAGTTTTCCTTTAAGCTTTGTCTGCTTACCACTTCCGGCACATTTTCACCTACCACGTGTGATTATGAACAAATACACGACAAGATGAAAACACAAGCTTATCTGTAGTTATAGAAAAACGGATACCACAAGAATATGGTTTATCTCTACTAAATGATTATTAGTTATCGTTACTTATAACGTTAGATACCCATTTATATTTTATACTGTAAGAGGGAATAGTATTAATTTGGTAAAAACTAAAACAATGCGTCAATGTCTTGCGTAATCAAATAGTTCTAACAATAAGCGATAGCCAGAAAGAGCAGCTAAAATCAGATAAAGATAACTCTCAAGAGGACAACAATAACTTGTGTTTGTCCGGATTAACTGTAAACCTTTGAAATAAGAGCAGAAGTTAACAACTGCTTACAAATGATTTTAGATTTGTTTGAAAAAGGACGCTTTGGATACGTCCTAATGAATTGACCTTCGCTCAATCGCCCGTAACAGTAGGAATGTGAACCTTATTTAGGGAGATTTTGCTATATTCTAATGGAAGATTTGCTTTCTTATAGGTAAATAGTTATTTGTTATATTACTATAGCGAATATAATAAACTAGCTTTCCTCCGCAGTTTCTCCTGAGGGATTTTTTACATTTTCCCTGGATAAAAGTATCGTGTGCTAAGTTTCATTCAAATCCGTTCAGTAGATTTTGCTCTATCCATCCATCCTGACAAACTATCACATTTATAATATTAATGGATTCACTGCTGAAGATATACTTCTCTTTAGATTTTCACAAAGAGCCTGGAGCCTCAAAGGTCAGGAATTTTAACGTCAATACCCAATTTTCTTAAACTGTATTCGTTAATGGGTTCAGTTTTTTTTTCTTAAGGTTCCGATAGATAGATCCTTTTCGTTTTGTTAGTTACCTATACTTATTAGTTTGTTTCCTTCGATATTGATTCCTTCAAGGGTCATATTCGTGTTGAAGGTACCAGTGCGATATAATAGTGAGGAACTGAAGTTCGGACTAGCAAAACGCACGTTGCGTGACCCTCGTACCTAACCGTTGACCTGATAAAAAGGTGACCCAAACCTTGACCTCTAATGCATGAGCAGAAGCGGGATTGAATAGAATAAATTATTATTTTAACATAATGAATACGAATATTCATGTTTTTCGTTACAATCGCGATGTATTGACCGTGGTCACGGGAAGAATGGAACGGAAGGTATGAAGCTAAATATTGTTTTATAAATATGCTAATGTCATTATTAAATGAATGTCGAAAGGCTGACTACAAAAACCTTCAGTTTGTATTCTTTTTTATTATTATTCTATTAATGAAAGCTGTTTTTTCTTATTTTTGTTAGCACATTTACCGCCACAGTATACTACCACATGGAACGTATTAAATTCTGTTTCCGTCTTGTTTGCGCATATATTTGTAATTGTTGAATTTCCAACATTCTCTCGCGCCACACACCACCTCCGAAGGTTTGCAAGGGCAGCAGTCGAAACGATTTCGGCGGGTTCGAATAGATTGTCCACTCGCTATCTTTTGTCCCACTTATCAAGGCGGACTTTTCTTGAACAAATTCTTTACTCCCTTTTCGGTGTTCAGTTGAATTTATTATAATAGGACCTGCAATATGTAGTTCAGTGCCGATATCCTTGTTTCCTATATCGATTTTGTGGACACCGAACTAGATTTAGTGCTTTTCCTTCCATAATTTAACCTTTTTTGGTACTTCGAATATTTAGTTTTGATCAAAGTAAATTTATATAGTTTATAACTTGATATAATAAAAATGTATTAATTTAAAATTAATTTTCAATATTAACCCGTAAACTTATCATATTTTACAGTACTTGGAAATAATATAAGATAATATTTGAAGGCTGACATCTGAACGATGGTAACATTAGTAGCTTTGAGCTTCATACTATGTACCCTTCTAGGCCCAAAATTTAATTGGTATTGATTCCTTTTTGTTTCGTCTATGTTTTAAAAACGATACAAAATAAAAAAATCCTTTTCTTGCAAAAGACCCTCATTTTTAACTAACAACTACTTTACTTTATTAAGCCATCTCATCTGTACAAAAACCACTCAATATTTAAACTTGGAGTATCTCTTATTGAATACGATTTAAAATGCAAATATAACGGCAACATCGAATCGATGCAGATACCGCGACACATTCGCACCTAGCCGTCCGCCGCTCCGCGGTATCGCACTCAATTTATCTGCTTCCACGATAAAGTAGAATACACGTCAAAATTGAGTTTACGTCTAAAAACCAATTTGGATTATCTGATTTGCGAGTTTATATATAAAAATGGATTTCCTACGGTGCGGTGCCAACGGCGCGTGTTTATTTTGTCGTACACGCGTACTACGAATTTGTATAGCTTTGTGCGTGCGTTATTGCTGATGTTTTTGTACGACCAGTGTTTTTGGCTGCTGTGGGCGCTTTTTGCACTGAATGCTTGTGGTTGCTTGTACTATTCGTGTTGTAGTTATTTTTTTACACTGTGTCGTTATAGTCTATTGTTTTACCATGAGTTATATCCAACCAGGCCTATATGTAAACTATCTCATTCGTTGGGCATGTCATCGGAATATCTAACATTTTCCTGAGATGTCTATGAAGGCTACAATGCAAATAATTAATCATTGATTTTGTACAAATTTAATCATTACAGTACCCCTAACAAAACGTGTAAGATTTGATAAATTGTACGTCGATTCTCACCGATATGTTGCACACATTGGCTAACCGTAAGCCGCAAAAATGAAACTATTTTAAACTGAAAACAAAATTGCAGCTGTTTAACCAACCAATCTCGTATCGCTTTCGAGTATCAGAATCGATTCTCGAAAATCGTTCGTCAGTATCACATCGAATCGTACGGATATAGACTCCGGTCACGTAGGTAGCGTATCTTTATTCCGCGACCTATTTGCCGTATCGCCTCCGAATCGTTTAGTTCGCCATTCATTTTATTGGCTTTATTCTAGTATGTAGGTAGATAGCATTCAGGTTTGTTTACAGACATGAATGCATTGAAATCAACCCCATGTGTTCATTCCCAATTATTTTATTTCAGAGAGTTTGAATAAATTATAAGAAAAATAAATTAAGGCCAAGAGACCGTTGAACCCACATCGTAATGTGTTTCTATGTCATTATTTCCAAATCGATCATTACTTATTGATGTCACATGAAGCTAGAAGCCCGCCGTAGAAGGACATTGGAACATGTGCTACACAATTTTCCCACATCTGTGTACTTATAAATTTACTATCTCTCATACAATTGAATTGCTTTTCCAGTATCTTTAATCCACCCTTGTCCGGACCGTTATTTCATTTGAGTTCATTGTCGGGTGAAGGACCAAATGTGTATTTAGTTCTTTCTGATAAAGTCGATTTGAGCTCAACAATCTTGACTCGCTCGCTTCTTTAATCCCATCAATAGAAGCTTCTAGTGTAATATTTTTTCCAATCCACACAGCGCGACTGTCGCCTTTAAAATTTGCTTCTCTATCATCGGACCCATTACTTTAATCAAAGTTTGTCGAGCACCTTTTCTATCGTACAATTTTTCCGCTAGCTGCAACTACGTCACGTATAGCTATTCGTTAATACTGAGCGGTTATTACACCGCCCGGTGCATCTACTCGTATATATCCTCGCTCGCCCCGAGCTGTGGCCGACTGTACCACTGCCCTATCTAATAATAGTATAGTATCTTGTTCAGCTCACTTTTAGTTTGTTCGTGATGAAATTAACTCTCTCTACTAGCTTTACAGTTACCTATAAACAGGTTTCATGGTTGTTTGGAACTTTGTGCTATATTTAAGGTCACTTAGATAGATATTAATATGTACTTGTTTTTATCTTGCACGGTGTAAAACATGGAATGTTACATAATACATTAAAAACATTGACACAAAATTATTGAGAACAAGGCAAGCAAATTATTACAAATAAGTTGCTAATTAGGTTCCCTTGAGTTAATATTTCATGTATGTACCTACACTGCTGTGAACGCTCCGATCAGAGTTACAGGGAGTAATCTCTAACTCTCTAATTACTAAAGCTAGCTTGTTTCCAGAAAATGTTTACCCCGGAAATTTCATGTCGATGGTTGGGAACTACCGATCTGTTTTAGTTAATGCGATGCTTGTGATTCCTGCAGGGGTCAATATTCATTGATTAGGTAACGTGTCGTAATCCCGAGGGTCGAAAGATTCACATTGACTATCATAATAGAGTGGGCAAACAATAAATTGGGGATAAGGACAAATCCTTTGAGATGGTCAGACGATTCGTCGACCCTATGGACTGTCTAGTATTGGAGATAAACATCTTAAAGGGTACGTCTGGAGCCGTGAGCTCATGACGATAATTGTGAGGATTCTTGATGCTCTATTTGCAGCACTACCTATTTTGTAGTATAAAAATCAATGCATTGAAAGACTATGAATAGAAACTGTAAAAGACAACACCACAACTGTCCATAAATAACTTACCAAAGTTGTGCAAAAGTTTTTTGTACGCTGAACATAACTATAGCATTACTTGCTGCCGCCATTTTGCCACAAGTAACATTAAAAAACAAAATTCAAAACATTTTTTCACTTTCGGTCCGCGGAGGGCACTTATGAAGGTCACAGTTACTGAAGCAAAGTTAGCAAGTTGATGAACCCGAGGTTCAATCAATTACAAAACTAATTAATTGTTAAAACAATATAAAATAAACATTATATTTATTTGATAGGCATTGAAAGTTAATATACAGCTTGTAAAATAACATAATAGAATCTAGATAGCTCTGATTCCACAATGAAAGGCTTCGGTTAGTCACAACTACCTTACATGTGATAGCTTACAAAGGTTAAATAACACACTATGAAATATTTAGAAGAAATACACATCAGACATAAGTCAAAAGCTTTGCACATTATTTGGGCTCATTACAACAAGTAAATTTAAGCTTGTTTTTGTTTATACATGATCATTTTTTTTTTTCTTTTTAATGTTTTGGTAGGCAAACGAGCAGACGTATCGCCTGATGGTAAGCGATTATCGCCGCCCATGGACACCCGCAACACCAGAGGAGCTACAAGTGCGTTGCCGGCCTTGTAAACTACAGGCACATGAGACTTAACAACTCCAGGTCTTAGGGACGACAATGCATTGGCGATGGCCCTGGTGTTGCAAATGTCCATAGGCGGCGGTGATTACTCACTATCAGGTGGACCTCTACCTGATTGTCGGCCCATGTGTTATGAAAAAAACTAAATTATACTACTGATAACGGTTAATATGTATAAACTAGTATTCTTTGTTAAATCATAATTATTATTGTTAGTTTATACACAAAGATGTAGGCGAAGGTCTTAGTACTCAGATTCACATTTCTTCCAAGATATTTAACTCCAAACTTGACATGTGATGAGCATTGTCACTGTCTCTCTACTACATTATCAATCAAGGATTCATAATAAAATTTCATGAATAGGCGATTCTGAGACCGAAGCCATTTTGTTGGGGTTCCATACTCAAGGGTGCCGGGAATTTATTACTAAGACTCCACTGTCCAATCGACCGTCAGTCTGTCACCGGGCTGTCTCTCATGAATCGGAATAGGTAGACAGTTGAAATTTTCCCAAAATGTGGTACTATCATGGCCGTTATAATAACAAATGTTAAAAATCAAATAAAAGGCGTCAAATGTGTATAAGTGGTAATATATGTATATAAATATTATTCGGTAGTAGGGATCCTTCGTGCGCGAGCCCGACTCGCACTAGGCCGCATCTTTTTTCGTCGGTAGCTATAACTTAAGCATATGATTGTGTCGTTGACCTTTCTGTAAACATAAGGTCCCGGCTATTAGACCAAAAGGGCAGTAAGTGTTAATAAAATATCGATTCTTGGCCTCTGACCTCTGCGGCCGCTAACAATTTTTCCTCAACTCACACTTTGATGGGTGAAATTTTTATACAAGCTGCGTATAAAAACTTTGTAACTTACATAATTAACGTTGAATTCCGGTAGTTCTGAATATTGTAACTTTTAATGTGCCACCACAAAATCCTAACCAACTTATAATACGGAGAATTCATTGTCATTCACGCTTATTTATTTATTACTTCTCCGCTCGGCGTGTCTGGGGAAAAATTAAATAACGCCATGAATAGCCGGACTGTAAGCGGAAAAGAGCGCTTCAATTCCCCGCGTTTCTACTTCAAGTGTATAATTAAGAAAATTACTGATGGCAACTAAAACAAAACCGCGCGGTAATGGCCGCCGGTGAAAAGGCTCCTTTATATTTTCCATTTGAAGCGATTTTACACTTGAATGGCCTTCGCCTCCCTGCATTCGGACTGCGCTTTTTGTATTTCTAATTTAATAGCTGGCGGGGCTTCGTCTATAAATTAAAGTTTGGTTTTATTTTAAATAGATTTGCATTTAAACACTTTTCAACATTTGTTTTCTTGTATTACGCTTTTAATTTTATATTCTACTATCGACTTAACTTTTAGAAAACATTACCTGGATTTTTACACATCAGGATTCAATCGGTTGGAGTCCTATTGAGCTTGTTATTCTTCAGTAATTTCATCATCATTATCATCATCATATTTCTCGCCTGTTTCATAGGTTGTTCTCATTTTCTTCGATCAGCTGCCAGGTTTTACCTTATGCTCATGTTCAGGTGCCTCACTATTAAATATTGATTGTCTCCTCCGACTGGTCAAAGACCACAAACGATCATAATGAACATCTGTGTTGCAAACAAATATTGAAATCCGAAGTTTAAATGGAATTTTGATTTGATTTCTTCACCGCGTATTATAATTTCAAATAAGTCGGGAGATGAAAAATTTGAAACGGACCATCAAAGTTTCGGACTCGCTTGGATGTGGGGGGCGCTGGAGAGGGCAGGTGGGAGCGAGGGGGGGAGGGTTGTTCGCAAATACTTCGTGTTTGGATCGCTTTATGTCTAAACTGACTTTTAATGTAGGTAATGTTAAAAGTTTATAATGTAACACCTATTTGTACAGCGAACACGATTTTTCATATAATAAAATACTTTTTGATGTTTCTGGGAAACTGCGATGAATAATCATTATAGGTATCAATGATTAAAGTTACTGTTTTCATTTGTGGCTACATTTAATATGTATATATACACTGTAGTTAAGGTATTTAATCAAATATGAAAAGGTATGGATATCCATATTTTATAATACACATAATATTTAATTATTGTGTTCTCTAAAAGTATTTACCAGTAGCTGGCCTACAGTTCCAGTCGCGTTCTCGGGGAATGTTATTTCCCAAAAAAAAGTATTATATGTTGTAATCCCGGTTATGGAGTATCCATTTGCCAAGTATTTCATACAAATTTATTCAGTAGTGTTTTTATAAGTATCCATGTATTTAAAAGAAAAAAATATGTAGTATATCCTTTATCTGGTTTCGATCAGATTGGTTAAGATCAGATGGCCATGTGTGAGGAATGTGCTTGGATATTTCTTTTTTCCTACTATGTTCCATACAAACAAATGCCATAATTATTTAATTGAGGGATAATATAAAATTTGACAATATAATTGTCCGATACACCGAAAGCGCGCGCAAGTATCCATTCTTAATGCCAAATCTGACAAGTGAAAGTAGAGCTTCAGGCGCAAATTGTATTCGTATTCAAATTTTGTAGATGTTAACTTTTTGACAGAGATAAAGTTGACAAGTTAGAGCCTAGGAGTCTGGGGGCTAAGTGACTGGAAATAACTTTAGCCTAGTATTTACTGGACTTGTTGATTGAATGCTAACAAGTTAAGTGAATATATTGTCTTGTTGACGAAAAAGAATGAAAGATCAGGGAGCGATTTGTCATACAGTTTTTCATAGAGGAAAATAAATATATATGAGAATACTGTCCCTTGCCCAAAATGTATGTTCTCTGCATCTTGCTGTTATGTAGAGAAACATCTCAAAAAAAATTAATATGCTGGTCACAAAAGTAAGTCTCATGATGTGAACAAAGGTAAGGTAGCTAAGTATGAAAGGTGGGCAAAGCACACGAAGGGAATCAGAATTAAAATCTCTTGTGAAACAAATGCGTCAATAAAACGTTACCAATCAAAGGGTCGGCGTCACCGCTCCATTAAATATATTCGAAGTGCTTAAACGTAACAATTAAGATTTAACCGAGTCGACTTTTTGAACTTCGCCAAAGGGGATTCGGCTATGGAGACCCCATCCCTTCGTTTCTCTTACGGAGCCCATTAAATTCTTTAAAATAATTTATGAAATCCGGGAGTTTCCAAAATTGCGGCTAATCAATTAAGTTGCCGAAGACGTTAATTGCTTTGACCGGTATTGCCACGGTGATCAGCCAAAACTGTATTTTATTCAAAACAAAAGAAGAGTAATCTAGGTATACAATTTGTATGATTGGATGTACGAGGTCATTTCGGGAACGAATCTTTCATTTTCAAAATTTCATTATCTTATAGTTACTCTGTTCCCAATATAGGCTATCAAGCCTATATCACTTGGGTTTTATTATCCCAGGATCCATTAGAATCCTCGGAATCGCAGATAAAGTCGTGAGATAGAAGTATATCATATATAAGTCTATTAAAAAAACTCACCCGTAAAGAAACCAAACAGAAACGTCCTAAGAAGCTTCGAGTATGTACCTATAACAATATTAAAAAATTGCTAAACGAATTTATATATTTTATCAGATAATTTAACGCTCAGAAAATTTCTAATTGTTCTAATTTTCCCTCGCGAATTCCACTGGGAACAAATTCCTCTGATTTTCGTTGCAATCCTATTAAAACATCTTAAGAGGAAAATTGTTGTCTTTTTCATTAATGTAGGTGGAAAACTAAGAAGAGCTGTTTCAAATCTGATTCCGCAAATATTTTTATGAATCCGACCGGAGCTTTAATAGCAATTGTAATTCTTTTACATCCTTGGCCTTTTCACGAGAACTAGTACAAGTTTGGAACTTGCCAGACATGTTTATTCACTTTAAAGTTTGGAACTAATGGCTAGTTTTTTTTACTAGGTTTGTATAGGCTGGTGTTTGACCGCAATCTTACTATGGTAAGTGATGATGTGACTGAAGGTCGTAAGCATACCAAGCCTCTTAGAAGGGCAGTGGCTCTCAAGTCAGCCAGACGTATAGAGACGTCATAATAATGGTAGTAGGTACCATTGACCCATGTCAACTGACATACTCTCTATGTTTCAATTGGTATTTAAATCATGATAAATGTACTATATTTTATGTTGTTTGATTCACTGGCTAGATTTTGATCACTTAATCTTCAGTACGGGAAATACATGCTAATTTCCGCCCTGTGGTTTTACTCGCAATCCCAAGGAATCTTAATAAAATGTATCCTTTGTATCCAATAGATGTTCTATCTGCTTATTGGTGAACAAAACAGATTACATCCACTTACAGTAACTTATTAGCAAACACAATAAGACAATGATTGAAATATGATTACACTTTCATAGTTTATGACCTTCCTAACCTCTCATAGTCTGTGGCACTTTGTGTACGACGATAATTTCCCCGCACGTTGGTCACGAAGGCGGAACACGCATACCAACACCTTTGGCGAAACACTCGAGAACTTTACCTTATATTCGTCAGTACAGTGGAATGTTTATTGGGAAACATTAGAGTCGGGTCAAGGTTCCTCTAGGAATATAAACTGTATTATTAGCATAAATCCTATCCTATCTTACTTCCTACTGATATCTACCTAATACCTGGATGCCGTGTATTTTTTGGTAAATTATGTAAAGTTGATTATTGGCTTAGTGTTGCTTAACAACGCCATCTACTGGAGTAGCTTTAATGTTGTTGTGTCGTGAAAACAGTCAATGTCAGGAAACCATTTTTTCCAGGTTATGTTTAAGTCAATTATCGATAAAGTTGATAATTGAAAACGCGGATAAAACGACATTTTCTTAAAATAAATCCTAGCTAGATCGATTTGTCGCCCCCGAAAACATACTAAAGTTCGTGAAAATCGTTGGAGCCGTTTATATACACTTTCTATATACTTTCGGATTATATATATGTATATAATGCGAAAGTTTGTAAGGGTGTCCATGTAAGTTGACACATGAATAGAACATGCTCGTGAATTACTCAAAGACTACTTTTTTTCCGGAAAAACGTTACATCTCTCTGGAACCCGAGTAAACCTGCAGGGGATAGCTAGTATTGTCACGGTTACTGTAATGATATCCACATTCCATCGAAGATATTTTAAATTATATGTAACGTGTAGTGTGGTATGCATCGTTCCCATCTCACGGACACTTTTCCAATCTTAGGCTCCAGAGCTAAATATTTCTAAACATAAAATCGTTAATATTGTGAGGCCCAGGAATCAAACAAAGGACCTCCGAGTCTCTAGCCGAGCCTTACGCCACTCACCTACAGAGGCGATTGCCAATCAGATAATGAGAGTGAGCTAAATGTACCTGGTTTTACGTTCAGTTGGTTCTGCCTTGACTTTCCTAGAGCAGAGATTATTTTATCACGAATATCTTCATTGAACACTGATGTCTTTCATTATCACGGTGTCTAGAATATTCCAGTAGCATCTGTTGATTTAAATTGATGAGAAAAGTTCTTAGCAACGCGGACGGTCTTTGAGAAAACAAGCTCGCTCATTACTGGATAAGTATTATTATATCTCTGCTAATTGAGTTTCACCATAAAGAGCAACTTCAAGACGGAACTTCGATGACTAATCTCATGTAGATTAGTTTTAAACTTTCCCACGTTATGTTCTATTAATATGTTAATGTTTTCTTGGCTGGGTTTGAAATTTCTTTTTAATTTTTATTCGTTGTTATATTGGAGATGCTTTTAATTTTGTTGAAAATGTTGAATGTTAAGGGATGGGAGATATATATTCATTTAATTGGTAGAATACATTGAGCATGTACGTTGTTAGTACCTTTTTTATTTATAGCTCTTTCTCTCGCAAAAGGCCCATCCTTCTACCGTAACGTCTTAATGTTTGAAATCTGTTAAGGTTTTAATTAAATTTAAAGATTTCATAATTCAAAAAACTTTGTCGAAACAAATCCGCGGTCGGTAGGATTTGAACCTACGCTCCCAGAGGGAATCTGATTTCTAGTCAGACGCCATAACCACTCGGCCACGACTACTACCTGCTAAAGCTGCTGAATTTAAGTTTCATATGTAACAAGGACAGGCCAATTGGCTTAGTGGTTAGTGACTCTGACTGCCAAACCGAAGGTCCGGGTTCGATTCCCACCCAGGACAAACTTTTGTCTGCGCTTAGTTTAGTGTATTTATAGTTATTTCAATGAATATTTCAGTATTGAGCTTGTTAGCATTGTAGTCAGACCCTGCTTGCCACGCTGCAGGTTGTGGATTTGTTTCCAGCCCAGAAAAAACATTTTTGTGTTTCAACATGTCTGTGGTGTTCTGTGTCGGGGTGTTTAACATGTATTTAAAGTATCTGTGTATAGGTTGGGGAAAAAGTTTTTTCGCATTATAGTAGGTATGAACTTGTAATAAAATCTCTTTGGCTATACTATTTGTATCTGGCTGGTTTTGGTATCATGAAAGTTTAAATTTTAATGAACATAATTCCAAATTCAAATTAGGAAAATGTGTGATTTGCATTTGTTTTTCGTACCGCCAAGATGAGTGAATCTAATGAAGAAATTCGATTCATTTTAAAATTTTACTACAAAAAAGGAAAAAATGCAACGCAAGCCGCGAAAAAAATTTGCGATGTTTATGGACCTAGTGCAGTGTCTGTGAGAGTAGCACAAATTTGGTTTAAGCGTTTTCAATCCGGAAATTTTGATGTCAAAGATGCACGTCGCTCTGGTCGCCCCATTACGGATAAAATGGATGCCATTTTAAAAAGTGGAGCAAGATCGGCATATCAGTAGTTACGACAGAACTGGGAATTGACCACAAAACAGTTTTGGCGCATTTGAAAAAAACTGGGTACACAAAAAAGCTAGATATTTGGGTACACCACTTGCTCACTGAAAGAAACCTAATGAACTGTGTACTCATTTGTGATTCTTTATTACGACGTCATGAAACCGAACCATTTTTGAAGAAGCTAATAACTGGTGATGAAAAGTGGATCACGTACGACAAGAACGTGCGAAAAAGGTCGTGGTCAAAGGCCGGTCAGGCTGTGGCGAAACCCCGGGTTAACTCGCAACAAGGTGATGCTGTGTGTGTGGTGGGATTGGAAGGCCATTATTCATTATGAGCTGTTACCACCAGGCAGGACCATCGATTCTGAACTCTACTGCGAACAACTGATGAGATTAAAGCAAGAAGTTGAGAGAAAGTGGCCGGAATTAATCAACAGAAGGGGTGTGGTTTTTCATTATGATAACGCTAGACCTCACACATCTTTAGGCACTCAGCAAAAATTAAGAGAGTTTGCCTGGGAGGTATTAATGCATCCGCCGTATAGTCCTGACCTTGCACCTTCAGATTTCCACCTGTTTCGGTCTCTTCAGAATTCTTTAAGCAGTGTCAGGTTAACATCACGAGAGGACTGTCAAAACCACTTGTCGCAGTATTTTGATCAGAAGTCCCAAAATTTCTATAGCAATGGGATCATGTATCCCACCTACCCTACCTACAAAATGGCAAAAAGTTATCGAACAAAATGGTACCTACATACTTTAGTTAAATGTAAATAAACTATATTAAAAATGTTTTGAATTTTCTTAAAAAATGCGAAGGAACTTTTTCCCCAACCTATTATTTAGAAAATAAAGAAGCATACGTATGTAGTATCTGTTTTATATCTGGTTTAGTATTTTGAAAGGTTTATAATATATAAGTATTTTTATTATATTATGTATACCTACACGTAAGAATATAGCAGTAAGGTTACATTTTATCTTTTCTTTTATTCGATTTTATGGTCATGAAAAAACATTCACAAAAGCACGTAATAAATAGCGGGTAATGAAAAGTCTCGTTTTTGCTAAATTAAACGCTTAAGCAATTAGGTAAATGCAGTTCAAGTAAATTTTATTTTGTCTAGGTGATTCCTTAAGCGACGTCGTTAAGCCAAAGCTACCATTTAAAACATTTTTAATTATCTTTTTTTTGTTGAGATCATTTTAGTAATTTGGGTAATTGTCTGACCTTTTGTCCTAATCTTATAGTTTAAGTACCCTGTTGTAATATTTATAAAGGTAACAACGCAAAAAGTAGTGAAAAATACTAAATATTCCCACTGGAAAGACTCTTGCTTCAGTGACTGTGATGTAGAATGCCGTGGCGAAGGTCACGGGTTCCAATGCCGTGATAAGCGAAAGTTTTTGATGAAGGATTGCCTCATGTGGAAACTGTAGTAAGGAGGTAGGGTACTTACTAGTACCCCTCTTCCTGGCTAATTTTATTTTGTGAAAATCTGCCGCTTAGTACCTAAAGTTTTCAGGCAGTTTTACTTTAGCTTACCATACCATACCACTATGTTACTTTTAAATAAAACTTCAGTATTGGTTTTGTCGTTTGTGATATACACCTTCAGTACAATTTTCCAACTACCTAAAAAATAAAATTACTCGGTCAAAAATTAATATACGAAATTACGAAGGTGTGTAATTGATCAATGTCCGAATTACAAAGAGCTTTAATTACTTTCTGACCAGAAATCAGATTTTAGTTAAGGTCATTAGTTGAGACTGCTATGGAAAATATTTGTGGCAGTTTATGTTCCGGTGTTCTCAATTATGGTTATAAATTATAGAGCGTAACAAGGAGTTTATTAGCTAATACAGGAATATGCGCTTTATTACAAGGTATTTAGGATCGTATAAGAGTGATAATATGTTCACACTCGTTTCATAAATGTAACCATAAGTATTTTAAGTCCCAACGTGACGTTTGGTGAGCATTGTAGTTGCTTCTTTTTTATACCCGATGGACCAACAAACAATCAGATGGTCCACATGATGGTAAGTGGTCACCGCTGCCTATGGACAGTTGCAACACTAGGGGCATTGCCAATGTGTTGTCGACCCTGAGACGTGAAGTTGTTATGTCTCATGTGCCTGTAATTACATCGGGCCCTTTACCTTTCTAACCAAAACACACCAAACACAAGTGTACTACTGCTTCACGGCGGAAATGTGTAAGGCGGTAGTATGTCCCGGACGAACTCTGCACTAAAAGCTCTACTGGTCAATGTCTCTTCAGCTCATTACCAATTTCAGGTTAACAGGTTACAATCCTTCCTTCTTATAATTTTTAGTTTTTATAGTTTAGATTTAACTTACTAAATTAATTTTTATAATAATAGGTTGGGGAAAAAGTTCCTTCGTATTTTTTAAGAAAATTCAAAACATTTTCAATATAGTTTATTTACATTTAACTAAAGTATGTAGGTACCATTTTGTTCCATAACTTTTTGCCTTCTTGTAGGTAGGGACATGATCCCATTGCGATAGAAATTTTGGGACTTCTGATCAAAATACTGCGACAAGTGGTTTTGACAGTCCTCTCGTGATGTTAACCTGACACTGCCTAAAGAATTCTGAAGAGACCGAAACAGGTGGAAATCTGAAGGTGCAAGGTCAGGACTATAAGGCGGATGCATTAATACCTCACAGCCAAACTCTCTTTATTTTTGCCGAGTGGCTAAAGATGTGTGAGGTCTAGCGTTATCATAATGAAAAACCACACCCCTTCTGTTGATTAATTCCGGCCGCTTTCTCTCAACTTCTTGCTTTAATCTCATTAGTTGTTCGCAGTAGAGTTCAGAATCGATGGTCCTGCCTGGTGGTAACAGCTCATAATGAATAATGCCCTTCCAATCCCACCACACACACAGCATCACCTTGTTGCGAGTTAACCCGGGTTTCGCCACAGTCTGTGAAGCCTGACCGGCCTTTGACCACGACCTTTTTCGCACGTTCTTGTCGTACGTGATCCACTTTTCATCACCAGTTATCAGCTTCTTCAAAAATGGTTCGGTTTCATGACGTCGTAATAAAGAATCACAAATGAGTACACGGTTCATTAGGTTTCTTTCAGTGAGCTCGTGAGGTACCCAAATATCTAGCTTTTTTGTGTACCCAGTTTTTTTCAAAGGCGCCAAAACTGTTTTGTGGTCAATTCCCAGTTCTTCAGCTACGTGGTACTACTGATATGTCGATCTTGCTCCACTTTTTCAAAAATAGCATCCATTTTATCCGTAATGGGGCGACCAGAGCGACGTGCATCTTTGACATCAAAATTTCCGGATTGAAAACGCTTAAACCAAATTTGTGCTGCTTTCACAGACACTGCACTAGGTCCATAAACATCGCAAACTTTTTTCGCGGCTTGCGTTGCATTGTTACCTTTGTTGTACTAAAATTTTAAAATGAATCGAATTTCTTCATTAGATTCACTCATCTTGGCGGTCTGAAAAACAAATGCAAATCACACATTTTCCTAATTTGAATTTGGAATTATGTTCTTTAAAATTTTAACTTTCAATGATACCAAAACCAGCCAGATACAAATAGTATAGCCAAAGAGATTTTATCAAAAGTTCATACATACTATAATGCGAAAAGACTTTTTCGCCAACCTAATATTTAAGAAAAATATTTTTCACTGATACAAAAAAAAATTATGTTACGATGTTCGTGTGGTGGAGACCTGGTGTCCTGAAATGCAGGCTCTGCCTAACTTAGGCACAAGTCTCCCGCAATTTAAGTGCTATTGTAAAATTTTGGTAAATGAAGTTGTTCATATTTTTTTGTAACTTGTTGTGGGAGTTCAAAAATAAATAATTATTATTAAAATTATTATTACTTGTAGCAACTCTAAAAGTACTATACCCGACCTGCATAGCGGACCCTAGACCTTCATTCTCTAGACGAGCTTTCATCGCCTAATCACCGAGGTACAACATAAAATCTTTAATAGGCGAAGGAGCATTATGTTACAAAAAAAATAAGTAGGTACCTACCAATGTGTGGTTTCAAAGTTTCTAATCTCATATTTTTCTTTTAATTTAACTTGACTTGAAAAGCTATATAGTGTAGAGTATAAGGTATCGATTTAATTGTCATAATGCCTTTTTAAGGTCTAACACTAATTGCAATTAGGGTTCAAAATCATATGAACATTCCTTTACAATATACATTTTAAGATTATATATAACATTCTTACATGGAATCCCTAATTCAATTTTAATTTGCTTTCACAAAAGAAGGCTTACTATAGTATAAATAATGATAACTTAGTCCCAACAATTCTTGGATGTAACGCTCGCTTTTGCTGGAGAAAACTGATTATATTAAATCTTGTTTATTGAGTAATTGCTGAGTTTATTTGTCGGCCAGAGTAATGGTCAGTAGAAGTAACCATGCGAACTGGTGTGGCGTAAGTTTCTGATAGTTCAGGAGCCCGTGTAATAAATCTTGAATTAAAATGTCCTGGGACTTTCTTTACAAACGGCTGTCTGATCCAATACTAAGCAGAGGTTGTACGGTGGCAACCAGCTAACTGATCATATATTTTTTTTTAAATACATACTTATAAAGATGTTGTCCGGACAGAATTCAAAAAATTCAAAACCATTTATTCAGTTTAGGCCCTCGGAGGGCACTTATGAAGGACAAATTTAAAGTTACTGAAATGACGTTGTCCTGTCGAAATAAGTCCATACAAAAATGCAGAAATTCGTTCGCAGCCTACCGGGTCCAATTGTGAATATAAACCATTCTCGAATCCACTGGACCACCATTAGGAGGAGTTCTCTATCATACACACGGACAAAAGAATTATCAGACACATAACAAACAGACATGTTCACGTACACAAGTGTTTGTCCTAGGTGGGAATCGAACCCACGACCTGCGGCGTAGCAGTCACGGTCTCAGGGTATGGTTTTAAATTTAATAAGGTAAAAAAAAAATGTATATTCTTTATACTTTATACGAATCCATTCCTTAGCGTTATCAGTACTTTCACTTAATATGGGTAAAGTTATCAACAAACATAAGGGTGACTTTAGGTCCATTAAAGACTAAAGATATTGTTTGCAGACTCCGCACGTATCTGGTATATTGTAAAGCTATAAATATATATTAAAAGCGACATAATAAATGGATCAAATGAATTTATCTACAGCGGTCAAGATTTATTCGATCTTGGACCAATAGACCGAGAGTATGCAAAATGAATCGTAAAACAACTAAGACAAAACATATTTTGGTTTTAGGATGGTATGTCATTGGACGTGGACTGGAGAGAAAACAGTTTTACAACTGATTTTTCTTTTAAAGCAAAATTTCAATGTCATAAATACAGATTATAAAAAAAAACACTGTGATTTGGAAGCTGTTGGTTAATGAAATTCAGACATTCTTTCATAAGCTGTAAATCATTTACGTTTACAAAACAATCTATTAGTATTGAGTTCACTACAAGTCTATTAGAAGTAGTAGTGCAGAGTTTGTCATTCGACAATGCATTGCGATGCCCCTGGTAGGCGGCGGTAACCACTTACCATCAGGCGGACCATCTGCCTGTTTGTAGGCATAATTGACAAAGAAAATCTAATTTTGTTTCTTATTGCAGGCCCAGAACGAGTGTAGAAGAAGTAGACTTCCAAAAACTTATATTTCTTTGCATTAGCATTTGCTCTCAGTCCTCATATCAGTCTCTCTCAAGTTCTCTTATGTTCATCTATTACTATTTTATTTAAGATGAAAGAAAGTCTTAAATTTTGTTTAGTGCCTTAAAACTAGCTATTTTATAGTGTTTTGAAGTGTAAATGGCTTTGATCAAACTGGCAGTACTAAAAATCTCCCTCGCTCTTTCAACTTTTGGAATAGAAAGAGAAGCTCATAGATTGAAGTTTAGTTTAGTTTAACAACAGAACCAGGTCCATTGTTAGGCTTAATAGATAGATTCTTCGTCCAGTAAACTTGCGTGAACCGAATTCCAGTGAAGGCCACTCGACTGGAGCGGCGCGGCGGCCCACCTCGGCTCAATAACACCTAATAAACCGGCTCGAGCGATGAGCCACTGTGTTATTACGATTTATTGCGTTATTAGCCCCACTGTGCGATATTCGTGATAAGAAATAGTTATGGCGTACACTTCACGCCACAATTTATGTGATGTGCGCTTATCACCGGTGTCTGGCGTATGTTTTATGCGTAGAAACGAAATGATCGTTTTATTCTGGGGAAATATTACTGTTTTGTGTACGAGTTGAATTATTATGATTATAAAGTCAAGTTTATGATCTATAAAGTATAAAGTATAGTTTATAATACGTCTTATTGTTACATTGTTATTTGTAGTTTGAGGTCTTAGTGCAGAGTTTGAATAGGGAAGTATTTCTTCCATGGAGCAGTATCCTCGATATCCACGAATTTTGCAAATGTCCATGTGTGGCGATGACCACTTACTATCAGACCTTCCCCCTGTTTTTCACCCTATTTATTCCTTCAATAATTCTTCATTCTTTGGCAAATAGTCTAGACTTATTGCTTCAAATTGAAAATCTCATTTTACTTTTCCTATAAAAACATTGCGAATGAACACAAATCTTAGAAGACCCTACACTTTATTATTTCTGCCTTTCCATCTCTGAATGGCTCCCTCGGCTAATATTATCATTTCTAATTCATAAAGCGTTTAGAGTTAGGACTTCCCCTTTCCATCGTCCATTATTTGTGACCTAAAATGGAGTTCTTAAGCTAAGCAGTAGTCAGTAGAGAGATAACGTATCATACTTTAATGCACATAATAAATACGAAAGTTTTAGAGGAGGGATAAATGGGTGGCTGTTGCTTTGTTACTGTTTCGCGCAAAAACTGCTAAATGGATTTGCGTAAAACTTAACGTATAGATTGTTTATTACCTGGATTAATACTTATTATACTTTTTTATCTCGGGAAAATGTAGGACCCCTGGGAACGAGGGGGAAACCGCGGGGCTAGTACGTGAATAATTAAAGGATTAATTTTAAATGAATTAGTAGTACTACCCTTACTATTATTGTTAAATCAGTAATTTAAAAACATGCAACTACTCCAGATATTAATTCTCCTGTTATACCTTGTGGCATTCGTAATAAGATCTATTTTCAATTAACTAAGCAGTTGCGTTCCTAGAAGTAATTATTAGTGGGTGAGTTTTTGAAATTCTACACGTCGCTTGCAATTATTTGATTGGCTTGTTAAAGCTAACTAGTGGCTTTATTTTCTTTACTCAGTTGTCGTTGTTGCTTTTAATAAAATAAGCTACCACAAACAATCGCAATTATAGAGTGAGTATGTGCTTTGTTTCGTCAAAGGTTATTTTAAACATGCTCTCTGTCCGCAACTTAGTTCTTGAGGTCTCATTAATTATTTTACAGGCGTTTAACATTGAATTAGTGTATATCTAGTATACTACGAAGTTTAACATTATTATTAATATAATGTTTGGTTTAAGGCCTTAAGGTCCAATTTTGTATACCTGAAAAAATAAGCTTAAAATTTTTAAACTTTAGGTTATTGTCTTTTAATTCTTTTGTTATACTATATATTGAATGTGCCTACAGAGTCGGTTGTCAAGTTTAAGGATACTATGCATGTATAGAAATAGGCGAAGAAGAGATGCCATTCAAATCAGCTTTAGGTAAATCGCTCTTACCCTATCTACAATAATCGTTGGATTATTGTTCTTTTAGACAGAAATTTCGAAAAATAAGGTTTCATTTTTGTCATGTGCAAATGTCAAGCATATCTATGGTTTAAACAATAATTATTTTGAAAACCAATATTCAAATTTCATTACAGATAACAAAGGAGAAGTAGTTAAGTACCTACGTTCATTCAACAGACTCTCAATAACCTTGAAGTGTCTGCCATACAAAGTTCTCGTATGAGACAATATCACAAATATCGGTATTGCGAAATATGTAGATAGGCATTCCTCTCCGTCCTCCAATTTGCCGGAGCCTCTCCCTTGCAAAGAGCACTCGCAATTGTTTCCGCTTATACCCGGAACAGTTTTATTTGTTTTCCATCTTTTGTTTTCCCCCTACTTTGTGCGGTACAATTAAATATCTATCGTGATGGGGAAAAGCTATAAACAAACTAGTTCGGCGTTTATAAACGAGTCCCGGGGGATTTTATGTTTCCCCGGATAAAAACAAATGATTGCTGCCTGCTTATTGCCTAATAATCCAGATGATCATTTTATCAGTGTTTTATTCAGCCGTTGGCCATTGCTAAGTAGGACCAAACATTCGTATAAGTTACCGCTAGTATGGCAACCGACATTTAATTAAGCTCGTAATAATCTAAAGCTATTCACTATTTTTCCATATAGCATAATATGTGTGGATTTTACACATCCTTTCGAAACCTCAGAAATTCCCGACCATTAGTGATACAGCTTTCAAGGCCAAGCAGATGCATACAAACAGTCAACCTCTAAAGAAAAATATTCTCTCAAAGTCAATACTCCACGTAACTAGCGAAGAAAACATTAATATCGAGAGAGCGTAGTGATGCGTACATTCAGCCGACATCGACAGAGCCTTGGTAACAGATAGCGACAGTTATAGCGGGATATTTGCTTCCACATCGACTCCAACAATCATTATAAATCACCCGGCTCTGCCTACTCTAATACACTTAGCTCGCATGTTAGTTGCCTCCAGTTATGTAGGGTTATTGATGTGGGATACGTATTAGTTCTGTAATGTTATTAGTATTGATATGTCAGAGTAGGCATCGTTGTGACGACAGAGGTTTGTAGCCAAAGTTCGGCTATTTAGTTTAGGCTAGAAGGGCACTTGTGAAGGTCAGAGCTGGTTCGGAAGTCGGCCTTCAATTGAGACGGATCACCAAGAAATTGAGCAAGGATTTTTGTTTAATACGCTACTAGATTAATATAAGTTAAAGACGTTGAGTTTGTGACCCAATAACACAATGATTGTCTTATGAGTAGAGAGAGTTTGTCCTGGGAAGTACTACCACCTTACCCATTTCTGCCGTGAAGCAGTAGTGCACTTGTATTACTGTGTTTCGGTTAGAAAGGTAAGGGGGCCGGTGAAATTACAGGCACATGAGACTTAACAACTTCACGTCTCAGGGTCGACAACGCATTGGCGATGCACCTAGTGTTGCAAAAAGCGGCGGTGACCACTTACCATCAGGTGGCCGTCTGCTTGTATGTCGGCCCAAGTGGTATAAAAAAAAATTGAATTCTTTCATGTTAAACTACAGGATGGATTTCGATGGTGATAGATGGAGATAGATAGAGCATGCCCTAGAATAATATTATAGTTTTTTTATCCCTAAAAATAACATCCCTCTGGAACGCGGATGAAACCGCAGGAAACAGCTAGTAAAGGCATATTTATGAAACTTAGAACCCATCGTCATGTGCTTGCCCCGTTTCTTAATCATTTAGGGTCATGCCTCTATTCTACGTTAGCTTTCGGTGAAGGAAAAAATTCTAAGAAATCCACGATTTTATCCATCGGTAGTAATACAGACTGACAAGCAAGCAAACGATCGATATCTGCCCACCGAATTTATAGATTTTAAATAATTAATAACTGGGTGTTGCCGTCATGTGCAGCGTCATTGAAGTTATTATTGGCGGTTTTGAGTTCATACATAAATCCAGTAGAACAAAAGCTTTTGAGCTTTTCCAGAATTTTTCAATTTTCCGGTCAAATTTCTTAATTCTTATTTCTCTCAAAACATTCAATATACTTTTTAAATTGCCAAATCGGTACAGCCTCAAAGGCTTTATTATAAGTAACTAGATTATTGCGCCACGGTTTCACCCGCGTTCAGGAGGGATCTAATATAGCCTGGGATTATAACATAGCCTATGTCCATCCGGAATAATGAACCTTTCAACAGGTGCCCCGGTTCCGGAGATTACCCTCCGCATACATACAAACTCACAAAAATCTCGCTCTCCCTTTATAATTTTAGCATAGATTTATCTCTAGGCTCTTTAGAGCTGGATATTGCATATGATATCACTTTGCTCTATATAGGTAATACTACTTCGCCTTTGTGCATTAATTTTAGCTGAATCCTTGATGCATTCTCGTTTCTCATTCATTATCACATAGATATCTATTGAAACGTTCGATGACATTAATTGGGCGCTATTCATTAGTCACCGGTGGCGATGGTGTGACGTCACAACGCCGTATCCGTTCCGCAGTGGTTTCGTTTAATTAGAGCTCGTCACAAGCCCCTAACTCCGCCGATGGCTGCGTCCAACACATTAGAGCGCGCCACTATCTCAGCCGGCAAATGATGCGGAACTGCCTCGACAACGCACAGTACGGCACGGTACAATATAGGGATGGCCTTTGGTATTTATCTATTTATCGATAAAGCTATTTTGTGGTATATATATATATATCAGTATTTGTTGTTGTAAATACCTGTTCAGTAGGTTGCACGATGGGCTAATAACTTGACAACAGCGCTATTACTCGGGTACCTTAGTACAGGTAAGAACCATCGTATTAATAATAGAATCAAAATATTCGGTCGAGTCACTTTCAGATGCACTAATGATTATATTAAAATATATAAAGATTGTGTGACTGGATTGTAGAACTGCGTAAAGTATCAAATAATTTTAATAATTTGCTAGGCTATGCTTGGCGTGGTAAGCCTGAAGGCAAATTTTCTTTCACGAGGGTGAAGATAAAATGCACTAGCTTCGAATCACCAACCAATTCACTGTAGCGTTGATGGTTTGTGCAAAAAATTAGAAAATAACACCGATGTATGCATCGATACAATTTTGGAATGTTCTCAACTCTACACTGGCTTCTCCTTGCGCTATTATTCACCTTTGCCATGTAAAATGTTGGCCAGTTTACCTGCAACATAAACGGCACTCGCTTCGGCTCTGTGTGGTCCGTTACTAATCTATGTACAATGCCTTGCAACTTTATCGACAAGGTTTATAAAGTTTCAGCTAATTACTTTTTATATTATTTTTGTATTTTCTCATAAAAATTATGGTTCAATATAATCATCGACCGGAAATTAATGGTACTTTGCAGCGAATATCACACGGTGACAAAATAAATAAAGTTTATCGATTAAATAGTTTTAAGGCTGAATGCACTACGATTTTTCGATGCGAGATAACTTTATTTAAAACCCAATTATGCACGTGAGTTGGCAATTGCGCTGCTTTAGAATTGTTAACAGATTACTAAATATCATATTGAAAAATATTAAATATATATTAAATATCATATAGAATAAAATTATTATGATATGTTTGTTTAAATTATCCCCATCAGAGTTAAATTTATGAGACATAAAGTTGATAAGTTACCTGTTTCTGTAATTTCACCGGCCCTTACCTTTCTAACCGAAACACAGTTGTACAGCTGCACAGGTACTGCTTCCCGGCGGAAACAGATATGGTGTACCTTTTTGTTAAATTGTTTTACATTTTTATTTTCGTAAAGCACAAATCTAACTCACAGATCGTCTCATTTAATTAAGCGGAAACGATAGAAATGCAAATGAAGTATTTACGTTGAACTAGAGCGTTGACCCCGACACCCTCCCATTAATTACAGGCGCGGATGAAATGATACCCTTTGCAGCACACCTGTGAATAGGCGTAAATTAAACTGGAAACGTGCAAACGAAACAAAAGCAGATTCGCTTAGTGCTCCGCCTTAGTAATTGATTCTGCTCTTAGATTTGAAAGTGAAAACATGATGAATGGTGGCATTAGAAAGGAAGAGAATCATATTAGCAACATTCTATCCACAACCCTGTGGTATTTTTTAATTTAGTATCAACGAATCTTTACTAACGAATTTTTTTAATACTTTTGTATCGTGTTCTGGTCAGTGATGAGGCCAAATGTGGTAAAAAGGTATACAAACCCTTGAAATGAACTACATCTCAACAGCCGAATCCTTCTCCTTTATTCTTCACAATTCTTACATTCATGGTTTTGGCGACCGCAAATGGCGCGACTGCAATTCTAGTTATTTTAAATTCAGAAGCCAACTGCTACTCCAACTTCGGTATACCACGTTGCTTTCATTTAGCGCGACATCCATTGCGTCATTACAACGGCCGATGCTTATACTATCGCGCACTAAAGCGCCGCAGTAAATTGAGCTGGGAGGTTTAAAGTGTCTTTATAATTTACGAGGTGCGACGTCCCAGTGGTGAAATTTATTCATGGCGGTAATAAAATCTGTCGTGGGACCGTGTCCAGGGAGTCCAGACGAGGTTAATTCCTTTTTGAAATTTCGCACACGACGTACTTCACGATGTTTGGTTAGTAAAGAATGCAATGAAATTAAACTAGGTACGTGTTTATTTTAAGCTACAAATGTTAATTGCACTGCTGTTTATTGTTGCACTTGGTCTGTGGTGAGCTTTAAGCTCGCCGGCGCTTCGAATAACTTTCAGGTCGAAAAAGACTGAAACACACTGAGTTTATTTCCATCCAACTAAAATAAGATAACCTTTGAATAATAAATTCGAAACTATTTTAAAGTAACTACAGCTATAAAGAAGCCGACTGTGCCAAATTAAGCACAAACCAACATTAAACCTTTATCTGAGAGTTTATTAAAGTTTCTAGCCGTTTATTTACCCTTAATGGTGTATTTATTATGAGTTTACTTAATAAAGTGGGTTACGCTTGTCTTTCTAAACAAAACTTTTATAGTGCTCATTTAGGACGTGTTGAAACGAACTCTAACTTAATTCTTGATTAAAGTTGTTCACTTGAGACTTAGCGTGACCGAATTAATAAGCCCAGATGTCATTTGGAATTCTTGAAAAGTTTCAAGAGAACCATTTTGTGTGGTTATTAAAAGATATTGCTGTTTGTAATCTAGATTTAATCTTTTGGGTTATTTGAAGTTTAACTTATACAAAACTATATGTAGGTATAACTTATAAGTATTATTTTTGACTAAACTGCTTGAGATTTTAGATTAAACGTTTTATAATTAGTTAACAAATATAATATTGTGGACCTAAATTAGATAAATTAGTCATTACAATCTACCTGTGCTTTTCCAATTATTTGAAATCAGCTCGACATGTTCACTTTTAGTTCATTTGGAAAAACGAGAATTGCCACCATTTTTATATCGGGTTGCCAATGGTTATGTTGACCAGTCGGTGCAAGGCGTAAAGTGTATCTTGAGTCGCCTCTTACGGGCTCTAGAGTTGGCAGTATTATTTGTTGTCTCCTAAACAAATAATAAAAAAAGAAAAATATACCTTCCTCTAAGGTTCCTCAAGTGTATCTCTTCAGATTGAATTACCACAATGGGAATTTAACTGTACTCGGATGTTGAAAATTAAATAATAATAAATAAAATTAGTATGCTGAGACATTCTTCACATATTAACATATAAGCCAACCAGATAACTTAAATACTACATAAACAACTTTTTATCTACTCCCAGACACAAAACAGACATGTTCATGAACGCAAATGTGTATCTTGAATAAACCAGCAGACTTGTAAAAGCAATGTAATTTGAAAATCAATCCTTCACTAAATGAGACTTTTATCCTATTATTGTAATTTTTTACATAATGTCTCTCATATCAGTGTGCCGCTTGGCATAAGCCTTCTCTTACGTCTTCCATTGTTTTCTATCCTAGCAACTAAGATGAGTAAGATTATATATAGTATCTCAATTATTTCCAGCACTCGCAAGGCATGCCTCGGTTAGAGCGAGGCGAGGCGGCCACGTGATCGCGCCTCGGCCGCCATGGCGCTGCACGTGGCGTTGTTCCTAGTCCTGTGCCTCGTGCACTGCGACACCAAGACCGTGCTGCAAGATAAACTTGGTAAGTGAATGTGTACTTTTATCACAATTACTTTTGTGGTCCAAATAGATTTACAACTACGAAATGTTCCCATTACTGGAAATTCGACCGTAGCCGTTATTGAAAATTTTAGGAAAATCTATATGAATTTGGATGTTAAAAATAAATTATTTTTATATTCTTATAATAATTCTTATTTTTTTTTATATGAAAAAGATTCGTCAGTATTACACGTATTAAATAAAAAAAAAATGTCGCACAAACTGAACTGAAAATGGTACTTAACTGGGTACTCTGTGTTAACCTATTTATATAATAATTAGATGACTCGGGAGGCTTTTTTCTGTTTATTTCCGTTAGTATTACAGCGCCACCTACCGGGAGTTATTGTAGCTCTAAACCATCCAAGGATCCATTCAAACATGCGTGAAAATCAACATAATCGGTCCAGCCGTTTTGGAGGACTTCAATCATATACACGTACAGAAGAAATATACATATGTTAATAATAATAAGCTTAACATAAACTTATTTTGCACTAAGGTCATGATTTTTTTTACTTCATCCAGGTTCATGATATTCTCCATAATCTTTGGAATAACTTTGCCCAAAATCAAACTAAAATGTAAGGACCGTATCATAAATGTTCACCCACCTAAAGTCTATAAGATTAGACATATTACTTTATCACGTAAGTAGTTCTATAAATCAGAAATATATAAATAAAACTCGCAAAGAGCCATCTGTTCTAAACTAGACTGGTACGAGAACAAGCTGGACAGTTCTACGAGTTACGCTCATCTAATGCACATACGTTCGCATATTGGATCTTCTGTCTGTTCGTTTACACTCGGATTCTTCAGGTATTTGTCATTTTGTACTGTATTTATTACTTTAATAAGATGGACTAAAGATGGCAAGTTAGTTATCCTATTATTTCGTTTTGGTGTGGCGTGATTGAAAAATAAAATAGTCAAATTAGTAAGATTGTTAAACATTGACTTTCTTTTCGGCTCTTTTCAGTGTAAGGCTGACTTCCAAACAGATGGTAGCTTTAGTTTCTTTTAAAAGTAATAGAGCTCTTAGTTCAGAGTTTGTCCAAGGAAGTACAACCACCATACCCATTTTCGCCGTAAATCAGTTGGTGCATTTGTATTTCTGTGTTTAGGTTAAAAAGGTAAGGGGCCGGTAAAATTACAGGCACATATGAAATAACAACTTCACCAATTCGCCCGTTAGTCGGCCAACTTAACTAAATAAACTTTATTAGTGGCCTAAATTGATGAATGGTTTATCAGAACAATCTGATCAACAAAGTTCAAAGTCATTAATTGTGTACGCACTAGCGTCGAAAAAATCAAATCAGACTAAATACAAAAGGACTTAAGGTTACTAATCCAGAAATCTGAAACCTTATGTCTTAGTACAAAGACTTGGTCGGTCTTTAGATTATAACCAAACGAACTAAGCAAACTGTTCCTATTTGTGCCTGCGATAAGACAACAACCATAATAAGCCTAAAACAAGGTCACGGATACGGCTTGTGTTCTCCGAATCAATTGTTTGAGTAAATTGACAGTCAGACCTAATTTATTTTCCAATATCGAAATACGAAACGTTATTTACGAATTCTTATTTCAAAATGCGACTTGAATAAAAATTCCGTAAACACGAGCGGTGATATTGCTGTCGATTCTGATATTAAATAAAAAAATGTTGTCATGATTCTGGCTAAAAGCATTTAAAAGCCATAAAAAGTACTCGTTGGAGAAGGTTCCGTGTGAGCGATCAAAGCTCCACTAGTACCGCTTTCGAGAGACACACCATACAACGCTGGGCTTATTGTAGGTTGCAAAATGAGACAGTCTCGATCAAGTGACGTGCGAGTTTTAAGTTTGCTTTGGTAGACTACTTTTAGCAACAATATATGTTTCCAATAATATTCTGCGACATATCCTTAAGTTAATTTAATATAAAGCGGAACCAATAAACAATTTTATAAATTCAACATGATGTTAACGTTGAAAACTTTCGACATTTGTAATATAATAAGCTGGTATTTAAATAGGATCGATCTAATTATCATAAAGGAATAAAAAGGAAACTTTAAGTGGTACATCTATTTAGGTGCCAACTTTTACAACCAAGCATACATAAATAGAATGAGTGCGATATAAAAATAAACTCAACAGATCCAACTAAACATTACACCGAAGAAAGACAAAAATAACTCTGGAACAAACTTGTCTAAAAGACAAACCCACCACCCACAGATTTTCTATCTATCCCGCAAAACAGATTCCGTAAAATTTGTTATTTTATTTTACCACACATACCAAAGTAGCAATTTCTGGAGCTCATCCAAATATCTGGTTGTTTCGCTAAGGTACTAGTTTTACCTGACACACGACAAAGCAAGCAGCTTAGTACCCGTGGAGACGGTCTGCCGCTCATGTGATTTTGTCAAGTTCTGTCCTGACTATATACGAGTATGTATGTATATGTTTTAAGCTTGACTAAAATCACGGCATAGTACATGAAGATGTAGCCAAAAGTAGAACATCTGCGGGAACACATCGATATGTGCTCGGCAACAGATTGAAGGATAATTAAGGAGGAAATCTTTAAAGTCAGCTAGACAAGTACCACAAACCGTTAAAAAGTTCTTTTTTACTTTTAGTTGTAAAAATTTCCAGGATTTAGATGGAGTTTCGGTTTGCCATCTACAAGCTTGACTCCTTAACACCATAATTTCATCTTTAATCGAATTTTATTGTACATAATACAAAAATGTAGAGTTAGAAGCCGAATTCAGTATCCACTAAGTTTTACATCACGCATTTTAGATGTAGGTGATCAGCTATATGGTGTGTCATGTCTGTAGCACAAATGACAGCTGGGAAAAAATCTAGAAGGCTGACAATCGAACCAGTGGTAATTTCCGTACCTTTGATTATCCTTCGCGGGCCTTAACTGAATTAGTAGCGGCGACTTATTTATTTTTATCAGCAAGAGTTCAGAAACACTCGATTGTCGGTAAATCATCATCATTAGTTTATACATAAATTCTTAAGTTTGACAAAAAGTAACTATGCAGTTCCGAAACGTGCATCGTCTGTGACTGCTCTTAGATTCGGGGCATGTCATCCCGGGGGACAAAGAGCATACAAGTCGTAGTTATGCCGCTGCGTTGTGAATGTGCGGGACTTGGTGATAGATTACCAACGTCCATTAAGAGTCCTATATATAAGTAGGTATCGCAATTGATGTAGATTGAGTTGCTCTCTTCCTAAGTAATGGATTTTCTCACATTAAGTAACTACTACCATTTTGCTAAGTTATTTGACTTTTATTAATTGTGTACTGTAACCCTAACTTTTACCCACATTTTTGAGGGATCTTATCCCAAACAATTTATGTAATTATTAAAAAAAAATATCTGTTCGGCTATTTATGCGTGATCAAACATATTAGTGAAAACGTTCTTGTTTGAAACATCGAAGAATGATTTGAAATCGTGATCGCGATTAAATAAAATATAGCCTAGTACAGCCAATGAATATAAATTTAAAATTAAAATGAGTTGAATTGAATTCAAATACGATTGGAATTTATTTTTTAAAACACTACGCTCGTTAACCGTCGAAGTTATTGCGGCAGACGCATTTAGCTGCAATAAAAGTGGAACATCCAACAATCATATTCCAAGTTTGATTTTTTTCAATTCAGCCACTCGGCTGTAGCACGCAGCACCATCTGCTTTATATTCTCAGTTTAGAGCCCCGTCAGGAGTCATAACTCTAACTTCAAATTGTTCCCTCAGCTATTTTTCTACGAATTAATATTATTGTCCGGTTCATAAAAATCTTCACCTCCTGGATTTCCCGGCGCGACGATATTAAAAATTCACGGTCATTTTTATGACAGTCGTCTGTTTTCGTCATTTTTAATTAATTATGAATCTTTTGTGTTTCTTCAGAAGATGCATCTAGTTTATTGCGAAAAAGGTATTTTACAGTCCGAGACCGTTCGATTGGTAAAGCTGTATTTATACCCAAAAGCTCTTAGTTTTATTAGCGAAATAAAAATACGTATTTCATTACACCGTTCATCACTCGATGTTTATTTTTCACTTTAAAAAGCACACAGACATTCACAATCTGTGTGCAATAAAAGTAACGATCAGATCGCGTGACGAATATCATTTTAGCGCTTATCGGCCACCGACAACAGATATGCTATTTATTTGTGTGCTTTTTGTTAAAAAAAAAACACTACGGTTTGTCTACGTAATCGCATTAAAGCAGATAGACATCGTTTAATTGGAGTTTGATTGGTGATTGAGAATCGGTTTGCGCTCGTTATAACTGCCTCCTGCCGGTAAATAAATTTCCAAATGCGTTCTGTTTTTATTCACCGATATTTGCGTGATGAATTTTTTTATGGAGATGAAATCTTTTAAATATTTTTATAAATATGATGCTTCGTATTTCTGAAAAGTTTTCGGTGCTTGAACAAAATTATAATAAATTTTTAAACAGCTCAGTTTAGTTTTTAAGAGTAGTAGAAGGTCGGTATTATAGTGACCTTACAGAATTGTAAGAAAAAGAGAGAACATTAAAAATTCAATTCATTTCGCACAGACTATAGACGGTGGTACCTACAGACACACGAACGGAAAATTGTATTCTCTTTTGCAGAGAAGTTGTGAAACTTTCCTCCGCAACTAGGTGTGATACAGTCGGGGGTTTATTTGCTTTTTTATTTTTCACTTAAAAAAGAACGGCTTGGAAGTTTCCACTGTTACAGATAAAAAGTTGGTCATATAGAAATACAATGAAGAACTTTAAAAATAAAAATAGCTGAATGTCTATCTTGTTCGCGTTTATTTATCTGTTGTTGAGGTATTCTGTAATTTGCTTTTATTCTTCTTTTCATTTAATTATCAGACTAGTTTCCCCTTTTTGGCATTTCACGCGTTTGGGAGGAATTTCGTCGAATAAAGTAGATTCTAGATCATATTCTTGCTGTGTTGCATAATTTCAACCAAATCCGCAAGCATTTATGTTAGGTTGAGTCACAAGCATCTAAATTTAAAAAAAAAATATACTATTACTTGGATGTATTTATTTTTATTTCCCAATCTTTCTGCTCCTAATTTAGTTTTCAAAACAGGGTGACTTCAAAGGACATTTCGGTGACACAGCAAAACGTCACACGGAGAAAATTCCGCTTACTCCCGTACAAACTCATCCAAGTCGATATGCAGTAAAGTTTCAAAGACGGTTTTGAACGAGCTGACGAGTTCGATGGGTATCGCTTAAAATCGATTTAGTTTCCACGTTCTATATTTAGTAACATAGTATCTTTATCCAATACAGATAAACTTTCGAATGTAATTTATATGTGAACCGCTGCAAACTTTATTTCCTTTGAATAAGATATTGAGATTATTAGAAAGATTAGGCTAGTGTGTGAAGTTATGTTATTGTAAGTTGTGATTTTGTTGAATACTATCTTTCCATTCTTTATGTTTGGACATTTCGCAACATGGACATAAGTTTCACACTACCAGGGTGAAAAAGGTATTTGGTTTTCCCTATGTAATCTGGTTTATCCTTAAGTCATAAAAAAATTGTCAATATGCCATTTGTCAATCGAGGCATTGACCTACTTGATCCCCTCTTTCAAACAAATTAAATACATTAAGCTTTCCTTAAAAATTACCATAAAAACGGTGCGAAAAATCATAAAACAATATTTTTATGAGGGAACTCGATCGTAAAAAATTATGGGCTTATATTTTCAGTATCTATATGGACTCAATTCTGTACTTAATAAAGTGCAAAGTGCAATAAAGTATTGAATAAGTTTACTTGGGGCTCACGATTCTTCTCTCAGCCATTAGCTAATATTGTGGAGTAAGTGCGGCTGATTTAAATAAATATACCATAAAAGCAATTAAAGTGAATCACGCGAGTAGTCGAGCTGCATGCTGGTCGGCGATCTATGGCGGAATTATAAAAATATCGCGACTCCTTTGTCCTGGTTGTTCAGATTTTATGCTGATGGAAATCCTAACTTTAATCTTTGCGCTTAAGTTAGCGAAGGAGATTTAGACTATTGATAGCTTAGTATTGTTTCTGTTCAAATTGCTTTTTTTTAATAGCTAGCACAATTTCCACTAGTATCTGTTGGCAATAATGTGAATGTTTATTAGTTTGTATGATTGCGAATATATTGGCTGAATAGAACTCAGCGAAGATTGAATCCCAGAGAAGCAAGAAGTAAGCTAGAGAATATAGAAAACTAATACAGACTCCGAATTAAAAAGTCACTAGATTTTATTGAAATATGGAATGTAAAAACACGCAGTAATTTTTATAATCATTGACCCATTTATTCAGCCAGTTAACAGCTGTGGTAGCTTAAATAACTGCCTATATTGCGTAAGCAGCAATTTAAAGCCGAAATCACAGTTTATAAGTGGTTTACTAAACTTTGTTTATTGTTGATTACGATCCAAGGTACGCCTGTTACATTTAACCTATAATTATAACCTTTGCTGGTGTAACCGTGTAATCTATTTGGGTTTTTGTGGTTGAGCTCTTAGTGCGGAGTCCGGGATCCACTTTACCCTATTTCTGGCCTGAAGCAGTAGTGCACTTGTATTACTGTGTTTCGGTTACAAAGGCAAGAGGGCCGGTGGAATTACAGCCACATGAGATGTAACAGCTTCATGTTTCAGAATAGACAATGTACTAGCGATGCGCTTGGTATTGCAAATATTTTTAATGGGTGGTGACCACTTACCATCCGGTGGACCGTCCGTTTGTTGGTCATCAGTGTGTTGTTTGTATCTTGTTTAAATAGAATACCCGTACCTTCATCAATCAGATTTAGCTTCTTTAATCTTCTAATTTGAAACTAAATTTAACATGACGACAAGATTTTTTAAAAAACAATATTTTTTCTCTTTTATGATCTTGTAATATAAAATGAAAGGTCTATTTTTCCATCTATTCTCTTAAAAATTGAAAATCAACCAATGGATTTTCATGTAGCTTCGAAGATCCTAAGAAAAGTCCTAAGAGTTTTAAACTGGAATCGCAGTCGAAACCAAAGGACAGCACTAGTGATATTTATTATATATAAAACACTTCTCATCCTATGGCATTAAATCACGTCGTCTCTTTCTCACGGAAAAAACTCCTTTGATAATTAAGATTGATACTGACATGTGAAAAAGATGATATGAACTTTGTTTGTCGAGGAAAGAAATAATTTTGGATGATCCCGATACAGCGTGGGGTTAAAGTATCTATTGATTGAACTTTTGAAAGTAATCTTACTCATTTTTGATTGACTACTAGCGTGGTGGTTAGATACACTGCCTGTAAGGCCACCGGTCATGGGTTTGATTCCCTTTAAGAATAAAGATTTAGAATTTAGAATTTAGTTGTGTGCATGGGCACATGTGTTGAATTCTTCTGTCTGCTTGTATGTCTATATTAGTATATGTTTAATATATTAAAGTAGTATATCAGTTAGTAAACAAGGTACATGCTCTGCTTCGTTTATGATCAGATAACCGTGGGTAAGACCAAGGGTGTTCAGTTTTGTTTATATAATAAATAAAATAAATAAATATCCTTTACCCACCGCCACCTGATCCCAAACTAAGCAGAGCTTGTACTATGGAAACCAGATAACTGATATACTACTTTTTATTTTTCATACATACAATATGTTTATATGCAAAAATCCCGTTTAAAGGCCTCGTGTTAATATATTTAATTATAATATTTCCCAGTGTTTTTGTAAGTAATCGTTAATACGACACTCTTGTATTTAAAGACTACAATTAGTAGCACCTAAACCTGATCATAAGCTTTATTGATTTATTATAATCGGATTATAAAACGAGCTCAGATCCGCATTACTACCGTCACATGCCGGTACGGTCGGATACATAAGTAATTGAATAAATACAAATTAATAATATATAATTTTAAAAGTGAATATTATAAATGTGTGTTTGTTTGTTGCTCCTTAGCTATGTGACGGGTGATTTTAAATGAAATTTGGAAAACAGAATATGACCTACTTTTTAATACAAAATATACTTCTTATTTTGAATATGAGATTCCTATCAATGTAGCAATATATAAATATAAATATAAAACTATGTAGATTTACATTAGGTTTTTATTTAAGCTATTTAATGTAAGGAATGTATTTATACTGTTGAAATGATAAATAAATAAAAAATATATATTTACACAATACACATTGATCCAGTATCTGCCACGCGTTTTCCCTCGTTCCCAGGGGGACATTAATTTTCTACAGATACAGTATTAAATGTTATTTCAGGGCATGCTTTATCTATGTCCCTACTTTCAACTAAACCTAGATAAGATGTTTTGTTGAAGAGTAAAAACATCCTTACAACTTTCGCTCGTATAATATTAGTAGTATAATTAGAACAGTTGTAGTGTTCAAGTGTTTTGTAAATTTGGATCTCTTCGGCCGCTTGTGTCGCTGACTGTACGTATACCTATTTCTAATCTGATTATCGTCTTACGCCTCCGTTATAATATGTACGAGACATTTGTATTATGCATGTAATTATACTTAACTAAACGTTTACTAAAACTGAAGCCATGACAGAGTACATGAGGGTCTTCTTTCATAAGATTAAGAAAAAAATATTGTAATTTTATATTTTTCCAACTACCTTTCTTTTTAGGTCACTGATCTATGACGGATGCTTTTTTAGCTTAAGTTTACAGTGAAGTCTGGAAAAATCAGGAAAACATACCTCTGGTGGTGTTTTGTAGTACCCGCCTGCTTAGCTTCCACTCCCATTTTGAAAATCTGGCGCCAAATCTATCAGAGGTGTTTACTTTATGCTTTATATAGTTACCACCTTCGACTGCATCATCAGAAACTAATAATTGTAGTAGAACACAAGACTTTCCAATTATACACCTTATAACTGAGATACTACGTATTACGCTATAAGTACTATTTTTTGGAAAATTGTCATATGATTGACATATTATTAAAATTAACCAAGGGCGTGTAAAAATGGAGTATATATTCCTACTCACTAATTACTCGAAAACAGAAAAAATAAACATGCCCATAAATACAATTTTTAGTCCTGCATAAAAATAGCCCCACTACCTACGATGGCCCCAACACCAACGACCGTCAAATGTGTTAAAATTCCCATTAGCCCGGTCAATAACCACACGGGTGTCCAAAGCCTCCTTTCTCTATTCAGATGTCTATCGGCCCGCAGCGTAAATTCCACTGCACATCCCTTGTGTCATGTCCACGTAAAAGAAGTGCCACGAAAAAGGCTCTACGTCGTTTTTACCTGGTACAAAACTTGGATACCTGCTACATGTTTCATTTTAATTAAAATTTAGTTTTCTTTATCAAGAAAGCTGTAAAAGTTTGATCTATTTTCACCTTTATGACAAGACATTAGGGACTAGACAAAGGGTTTATTTAACGATTCGCTACTTGATAGAAGACATATGTCGATTGGTAAATTATTTAATAATGATCTATGTATTTAATAAGCATTTTAATCAACAAAATATTAAAGTAAAATAAACACACAGACACACTTAGGCACCTGATACGAGCTAGGTCAGAGGCATTTGGCAACGATTAACATGTTAAAATAGTCCACTTAATACCAGATCTTGATACATCAGTCAATATAAGTAAACACAAAAGATAAGACGCGACGAGTCATAGTAATCAAGGAGACTCCACAAGAGGCCGCTAACCGCCATTATCACGTGCTCCAGCTAACAATACAACAAACGAAACAAAGTGATCTGGAAATGTTTTCACTCAAAATCCGGCGCTGATTACAGAGATTGAAAAAAAAAGCAACAAAAGAAGCAAGAGCTCGGAATTGTCCCGGGTAATGCATATTGGCGTCCGGAAAAACGAGTGTCCTACGCCGGCGGAGGTGTATTTCAGTGATGTCAGATGGAAAAATGAATAAGATTTTGTTGAGTTCATTTGTTTTAATTATGGAGTGTGAACCACGTTGGGTATATTAGTATTATTATCGAAATTAAAGTAAAAGGTAAAGCCCTAGCTAAGACTGTGATTAATAGTAAATATGATCCTCAGATATTCTTCATGATATAATGCACTTGTTTCCATCCCGCAAGTTCACGCGTATTTCTGAGGGATCTAATATATACTGGGACACAGATTACATTTCATGTACTTTTCAAACAGTAGAATATTTTTTCAATTTATTGCAGTGATTCTAGAGATTGCCCTCCACAGAACATTATACAAACCTATAAAATGCGATTTCTTTATAATCACTGCATAGAATAAAACAATGGTGCTTTCTCTGTCCCTATATCCCTATGTATGCTTAAATCTTTAAAACTACGCAACGGATTTTGATGCGGTTTTTTTTAATAGATAGAGTGATTGAAGAGAAAGGATTATATGTATTAGTATCTACATTGCACCTGAGCAAAGCGGGGTGGGTCGCTAGTATTAGTATAAATAACAAGATAACTGATATGCTAATTACACTTTTAAATAAATCAATACTTTTATAGACACTTACGAACGCAGAACGAAATAGCACAGACAATGTAAACCCCATAAGCTAGACAAATTCTAACTATAGATACAAATATGCTTAAACAAATAAATTATATTTGTTAACATAATGGGGAATTTCCAAGTTATAAATTGCATAATTAATCGGTAAATCTAGGGTAAATCCGTCTGTTCTGAAGGCATCACGTGTTCGCTCGGTCGCCGGCGCCACCCGCCGCCGCCGACGCCGCCCCGCAGCCGCCCGCGCCAGCCCGCAGCGTCGTTCGCTCGCCTAACCAAATTGCATTTTGATTGTGCTCACTGCTCAGCCATCTTACACGTGGTTGGACACAATTATTTGACATTATTACATTTTATTACAACGGAAACGTCATCTCGTTCCGATTCGCGCATCACTTGTAATTTGAATTTCGCCTCGGAATTCTATTATTCTGAGAGGAGTATCGACGTGGGCAACGGATGTTCTCATTTGTGAAATGTTATTACACGACCAGAAATAGACTTTGAACTTTTTGATTGGGTAGTTTCCGCCCCTTGGTTTTTTTACGCGTTCCATCAGAATTCTTATATTTATTTATCCTTAAGTTTGGATTTAGTTCAACCTTCGCACAAAGATCAAAAATTTTATGTTCTTTAAATCAGCGCGACCAGTCAATCAGGCTTCACACAATCAATTGGTCAAGATTTCTTCTAATTTTATTTAACCTCGCCACTTTCTAAAATAGTCCCCCTCTCCTCCCCCCTCTTCCCATTGGGATCAAAGATGGTGGACGTGACACTATGGTAATTTATTATTTTCTTAACTCCAACTCATAGGTATGAAAGGGTTTTGCCAACCAGAATACGTGACGTCAGTTTAATATGTTTAATTAGGTATGGCTTAAGGCTCATTCATGAACATGTAGGTGGATTGTAAACGGAACATGACTCTTTATACCTTGTTGATTTAATAATAACCTAAATTAAGTTTGAAATATTTATTCAATGAAATGTCAGAATTTATTTATATTCTGTTCTATTCTTATTCTATTCTAAGAATTTCAGCTCAGTTCCCTGTATTCTGAAGTACCTACCTACATAGGAATTCCATTTATTCTCATATTTGCACGATCACAAAGCATTCCTAACTAACTCAAGGAATGGATTTTAACAAGTTGGTATTTTACATCTTGCAGCACGCTACGAATCATGAGAATTTCGTCACATACTCTTTTAAAGTATTTCATATCCAGAAATTGCTTATTATATTTAAAACTATACTTATATTATAGAGAGAGAGAGAGTGGGAATTGAGACAGAAAAGTTTAATGCTATATCTATATAAGCACGTATGTATTTAAAAAGTAGTTGATATCAGGTATCGGGTATCGGGTATCGGGTTCAGATAACTGCGTATGAAGAATGTGCCAGCATATTTATTTATATTTGTCATTTATTTAATTGTACCCTGCTGGACCTGAGAGTAGAACTTAAGACCTAAGACCTAAACCTGTCCATAGCCATGCGATATATCACTCGACCATCGACAGTTTATAATTTATCGCAAATAATGCTGAATTTCTTGCCGGTTCTTCTCAGTTGAAGGCTGACTTCCGAACCGGTGGTAGATTCAGTAAGTTTAAAGTTTGATCTTCATAAGTACCCTCCGCGGACCTAAACTGAATAAATGGCTTTGAATTTTGAATATTATAAACAGCGAGTACGATTTTGTGAGTTTTTATGTATGCGGAGAGTAATCTCTGGAAACGCGGCACTTATTTGAAAATATTTTACACCATTTGAAAGGTCTTCATTCCGGATGGAACTGGACTAGGTTATAATCCCTGATTGAATTATTAACGCGGGTAAAACCACGGCACGGAAAGCTAGTTTGGAAAAAAAGAAAAAGGCATGGTTAACGTAACGTAATATTCCATACATATTAACATAAATAAATAATTTAACAACAGCGAATGTAGGATAAACATAAACAATTAGGATGTTTACTTTATTTCCAACACGAGGGGTTGTATTTACCATTGAACTTACCGGTGATTATTCCACTGGAGTGACCTTGGGAACTCATTTATATTCCAATTTCATGTGAGCAGTGGCGCAGGGGCCCAGGATCCTGCGACAAATAAAATTTTGTTCACAACACCCACCGAAATTGCGTCATTTTGTATTTTTCTCGCATAAAGTTACACGGTTTTGCGGAAGTAAGCGGGGACCGGCTTGTTTTAAGTGCTGCGATGCATTTTACTTTAATTTATTCGGCTTTACATTGTTGCTTTATGAGGTTTCATGAGTCATAAGTTTGTTTTTTTTTGTCTTCCGCTTCTCGGTCGGTGTACCCTACGGTCATTATTTTAAGGATGGTTTTTGTAAAGTGCAGCTAACAAAGAATAATTTTAAATGCAGAATAATGACTGTCAGTTGTCTTTTACTAGCGTTCTCTCCGACACATTTGCTAAGTAAGTGTAAATAACATATTTTTAAACAAAGCCGTAATATACAAACCCAGATTACGATGACAAACGCCGTGCGAACTCTTGCAGCATCCTTTTTATTATCTGTTCGCTCATTAAAATGCGCCGTGAAAGCTTATTTTTACACGAATACGAGGTGGCTTTTACATTTCAACAGAGATTAAAAATTAAAGGTGTGTTCTGTTAATAAACTTCAAAACGGGAAATGATGCTGTTTGTGTGTCTGTACAGTCACGGGCATAAATATATAACTATGGACATTTCGGAAATAATATCTGATGACCTTCATATATTTTAACAGCACTCGCTGAGCCGTCTACTTATGAGAGAGAATTGAATTAATGAATCATGAAATCAAATATTATTGCAGAACTGTCTGTGATTTAATACATTTCTGCTCATGAATAAATTAATATCCTGGGACATTTTTATGCCATGAATGAGGTATAAATACGAAATAAACAATGAATCAGATGATACGTAGGTTTTAAATTCAGATAGATGTACGGCTCAATGGTCTGAGAACCTCTCACATGTCTCCTTGTATTACCGACCTCCTGTCATATCCTCATTAACGCCACATTGTTATGTAGAGACACTTTTGACACCTCGTTCCCTCCGTTCCGTATGGAGGAGCGAGGTGTGAGACTCCTCCATTTAAAAGGGAAGATCTTCCGCCAGTCTAGGTGATCATGCCTGGGGACCGCGGTCCAACAGTTGATGTTGGATGGTTGTATATATGTCAAATCCTGAGAGAATCTCGATAGTGCGATGTAGGATTCTCGCGTGTTTCTACTCGTTCATAGATGTCGCCACAAATATGTAGATGCTGCGTAAGCCTCGAAGCGGGTCACGACTGTAATTACGTATATTTAGATAGCCCTTAAAGTGAGTTTCAAACGTTAACTTCATTACAAATTGCAAATTCAGTTCAAGACGAGTATCCAACTAAAAGTATCTAAGTTTGTAAGTTACTGATGCTAATTTGTATTAAACTTTATTATTAGCTCGAAGATTCCGGCGTCTCTTTATATTTTATCTGTTGGAATAAGTTTCGAGTGCGACATCTGATACTTTTATTAATTCATGATTCCAAATCTCGGAATTACATTTAAGGTCGGCTCTTGAGAGTTGAGCCGCGTCTACCTTATCGCTTTATAAGCGGCTTGGTGCGTTTACTTTGCTTGTTAGTACCTAGATGTGTCTGCTTAAATGTTTTGATATTGGAACCTTTGTTTGTCTCGCAATTATCTGTGCGCCAACTCAAGAAACAGATTTTCAAATATGATAGAGAGTTTTATAAAGTACAGTGACGAATATCACCACTCAAATTCACTTGCACTTTCATCGGATTTGTCTTGGTACTTATTCTTTTCTAGTTTTGTTTTTCTGCATACATATGTTTTGAGTTACAACCCAGCTCTAAATGTATTATTACTTATTATGTGGTTACCTATTGGTTGTATTTGTATTGTGTATCCAAAATAAGTAAATGAATATCTCAGGTGTCATAAGAGGCGACTAAAGAGAATACTGATCACCAAGTGGCCAACGGAGGCGTAATAACAGGGATGGCGTCAAAAAATCTGCTAAATCTCTTCCAATACGTAATGCACCCAATGAGCAGGAAGCACATGTATTGCGCCAATCCCCAGAAATAGGGTAGGCAAATGATGATGATAGACAATATCATTGTAGCTTAGGTTCAATCATAATTCAAAAATACTAATAAACCTCTGTACAGCTCCAGCTTAAAGCTTTTGAAAACGCCAAGGAATCCCTTACAGCCATCACTTTTTACTTCACAGTCATGAGCCGTTGATTTTCAATCCGTTAAGAGATCCCGTCCACATACTTAAGTCGTGAAGATAAACGAGACGAGCTCGAAATGGTCGGAGCATTTTGAATTCCAGTCGGGCGAGTCGCAAGTCGTGACATTTGGATTTTTGCTACCAAGTCATTCAGTTGCGAGACACCGTTAGAACTGAGCTTTGAGGATAATTCTGCATCTTATAAGATTTAGATAACAATCATGTCATTAAATTAGATTTTCAATAGATACACAATTTAATTACTACTGTTATTTTAATTATATACAGATACTTCCATTGTTAATGCAAAGGCGTCTGCTTGTAATATTGAATCAGGGCATATTTTAAGTTAATCAAATAACTTTGCTACCTTTTCCTTGGATGCCAACGGACCACTTGGCTTGGTGGTTAGAGACCCAGACTACCACGCCCCAGGTGGTGGGTTCGATTCCCAGGAGAAATATTTGTGTGCTTGAACGTGTCTGTTTGGTCTATGTCTGGATCTAAATATCTACATAGTATGTATTTAAAAATGTAGTATATCTGTTTTCTGGTTTCCATAGTACAAGCTCTGCTTAGTTTGGGATACGTGGGATAGTGTGTAATGAATGTCCAACGATATTTATTATTCCAAAGGGCAAAGGAGTCGTAAATAGAATATTTTCAGTTTCTAGCTATATAGTCTAGCTTCAACGTGTTAGATTCAGAAGGATTTTCACAAGGAACAGCAACTAATAACAGTGATGCAGTGCGCGTTTCTCTCCGAGCGAGCATTCATACGGTCCATGTTATATTTGATATTCATGAACACCCAGGGTTGGCACCTTCTAGAATTTCTAAATCGTTGACCAAATTCGGCTACTACATAGTTTTTGAACAAACTAAGATAGTGCGTTTCTTCTTTTTGCTGCTATATTATTGCTCGTTGGATATTTAACCTGAGTTTTAATTTACAAAAAAGCTTAAGGCTTACAATAGGCTCAAATGGCTATGCATGTTTTATTAATCATCAAGAATTTCTCATAAGCCTATTATACTCCTACTGCCATTTATCTTGTCAAGCCGTCACTTCGCGAAGAAAATCCCACTTAGTGCCTTTCGGTACGTTGTTGCAGAATAACTAATAGATTTTAGACATCAATTGAAAGGATATCCGTCTTTTAATAATTTTAACGAATCGAAAATGGCAGCCCTATGCGCACTCAGGTTAGTCTCACAATGTCCCGCGCATCCAAATTACATGTGCTCCTGTCACAGAATCGCTGGAGGTTTTGTTCACGCTAATATAGGCGCCAGTAATTGCAGTAGCACCCTCGTAGCTCGTGCTGCTGTGCCCCAGCCGGGGGACACGCTAAGCTGACAATGATGAATTGTAACTTGGAACATCTGATTCTCTATCGTATGGTAGGTACAAATGTTTTGTAATTGGTGCTGATATGGCAAAGGTATCTCTGCTGGAATTTCCAAGCAGCTTTGTTACTGACTTATGTTTATGTAGCGTGAAAATGTATTCGAGTAGCGAAACAATGGGATCCATCACACGGAATAAAACAAAGGCTACTTCGAAGGTCAGGCCGGTACCATCCTCTAAAAACAACATGTTTACCTTCCAAACAAACAGATAAATATTAAATCGGGACGGCGCTCGAATAAAATGAACAAGGAATCTGCCGAGAGCGCGACCCATTCTAATAAATATATTCACCTACAAAGCCCGACACCATAAAACGTTGGAAACAAAACGCATTTGTTAGCAACAGTGCGAGAATGTCGGCAAATAAATAATAAATCGTGTATTTGTCCGGCGGATAAAAGATCGGAATCCATGAATAAGAATAAACAGATGGCATAACAATATTGTCGGGCTTAATACGCGTGGGTGGACAATAACCGGGACAAGCGTAAGGGGGACAATGCGGGACAAAACGGGATGGACGGGACTGAGCAGGTCGCATCTCGTCGGCTGCGCCTCGCTCGGCTCCGGAGCTCCCGGCAGCGAGGCGTGCCGGCACGCGAATTAACCTCGTACGTACAATTCCTAGTTTTGCTCGTCCAAGATTTTGTTTTCGATGTTCAGGATTGAATCGCTTTCCGCCTTGCATTTTAGTTTCGCAATATACTGGCCGTATCATAAATGTATGCAACCTCTAGCTGTGCTCGCCGTACCGAAAGGGTCGGTTCGTATCATAAAATATTAATGGGATACCCATGTATCGGGGAACGAGGATTGAAAAACAAATGTACCTTTATTTAATTAGAAAAACATTGAACATTTCGGTATCTTTTTTAACGGATTTGATAAAAAAATATTATGATATAGCATTTGCCTCGACGACTTCCCGAGGGCACAGCTCCTGAAATGAAAGCCGATACTTAATTATAAAATTAACAAACGGCATTTCACAATGGATATACAATCATTGTTTCTTGAGAGTCCCAAATACATTAGACTAGCAATTAGCAGTTAACCAACCGGCCTTAAGACCCGATATTCGAATGACACATTATTCCAATCTGCTGTTACTGCCAATAGGCAATAAGCATAGTGTTCCACGGAACAGCCCTATGTTTCCGAAGATACCTATTGTCTCTTTGACTCGGTGCATGTCGGAATTGAAATAGAGGCCTCGTATTAACCAAACACCCATATAAAGGCCTTTACATAGGTTTAGTCACAACTCGATATCTAGATGAGCACAGACTGTGTCAGACTACGTTATAGGAGAAACAAGCAAGCGGTTTCAGTAGTGATCCCGAGGGATGGTTATTTTCCAGGAAAAAAAAACTTCATTCTTAATCCAATATGGCGGACGGTTATTTGCTACTTCCTTAAATGTCTTCATAATATGATGAGCATCATCAAATGAATGGCCAAACAATATGAGAAGCCAATTTTATTGCTTAGATGGTTTTTGGTTTTTAACATACAATACAATATAAATACAATACAATACAAATATCCTTTATTGTTCACCCCACATACAGAGAATATTAAATAAAAAAGTGTTTTACAAACATAATAAGTGCAAACAATTAAGGCGGCCTTATTGCTGATGCAATTTCTTAACATAATTTTACAGAATTCGAATCAAGGACCTCCGAGTCTCTACCCGAGTTTTATACCACTCGACTATTTGGTGACATTTTTTCATCTTCTTTTAGTATATTTTCATTTTAGTTATATTTTAAGGGGGTGATATATTTTAGGTAAACTCCGCTTTCAACTTGTGACTTGGTCCAATCATTGATTGGATTCCACTGACTTGAGCACCGGAAGTGCAGCGTCTACTAATCACGTTAGCTAAGACAGGGATGGAACTTACGGTAGGTTTTTTATTTTTCGATTATAAGTTTGTATTATATTTAGGTATTGTGCAGTGATAAGGTATGAATTTTTAATTTTGACTGAAAATTGAAACCTCATTTTAAATTATGTTTATTTAAATTAATTATTACACCTATTTACAGCACAATAAGGAAACAAAAGAGTTAAAATTATAAGAAAATATAGAAAAACTCACATATAATATATAATAATTATAATGCGAAAGTTTGTGCCTGCATTGTTACCACTTAGCTCAGTAACGGATGAACGGTTTTCAATGAAAATTGGCACACAAGTGGAAAACGTTCAGCATTAACACTATTTATTCCGGAGTATCATAAAATCCCTCGGGAATGCATGTACAACCCGCAGGTGGAAAATGTTCATAATAATTTTGACCGACTACCATCCGCTAATTTGAAAATCAAGCATTCAGTTGCACATAATAAAAAATACCGGTTAATATCGAAATTTTTACATTTTTCCAATCGAATATTTTTCAAATAATTAATCGGAATAAAGGTCGTTAAAATGTTAATCACGTCGTTATAATAAATCGGTAAAGTGTAACTCGGACGAGCAGCTGGCTCGGTTTGTATTCGTATACCGACTATAATGTATGCGCGGTCACGCCGCCGTTATTGTGCTTTAAGCATTTACATACATTTGTACCTACACGCTCCAAACAAATATCGTACTTATCACCACGCGTTAAGAGTCACGCCGACGGCAAATATAAATGTGCGGTCGGGGAGCTGCATTGCCGCAATCGAATGAACGACATTGCCTTTCAATACAATACAACGATGCAATAATTATTATTGGAATACAAATAACTTGTTTTTTGTGTTTTAGAATAGAAATTGGACGTATTTCAGTTTCAGTAATTGCCTGAATGCATTGGCGTAGCAACGAAGTTCTGTGGAACCGTTTTACTGGTGCTACTATTATTATTAATGGAAAAGACTGGATGATTGTGACACAATCACGCAAAGCGCTAAACGGATTGAGCTTAACTCATCAGGCATTATAATATTTAAATATAGATCAATCCTTTTTTTGACGCAGGATATTTTGTCGTTTTTACTGATAGCATACTTTCTATCTATCCAAGGAATACATTAGGTTTCTTGGAAACGTAGGTTAAAAAGTGGCGGGGTTGGGTTGAGAAGGGGAGAGGGGGCTTCACCAGCTTACTATAACCGTTTCATATAAATAGTAAGAGTAACATTTGGCATCTTTAAATAATGAGCTTAGTAGAATATATTGTTAGAGGCGCTTAGTGCAGAGTTCATCCGAGAAGACCTACCATCATACCCTTATCTACCGTAAATCAGTGGAATTGTATTATTAATATTTTTTTATTATTGTATACTGTCTCTCCATTAAAATAGAAAAGAGTCGGTGAAATTACAGGCACATTAGGTTGAACAACTTTCACGTCTCTTATTAAGCTTTAATCTAAGAGACCCTGTTACTCTTTAGCCACATCTTGACAAAACAAAACCATGATGGAAAAAAGTGCCAGTACTTTCCTATAAAAGCTCATGTTGGTAAATAACAATAATGGTGTATCATTTGACCCTCGCCCTCGCGAATAAATCGAGTTTGTGCTGGATGCGCACGCGGAATACCCTATGTACGGCGCGGTACGCCGTCTGCGGTCCGCTAACGGTGAGAAGGGTTGTAGTCTGTTCAATATAATTGCCTTTGAAATAAGGTTTGTTGTTAGTAAAGTTTATTTATCCGATGGTTAATTATGTGATGATGTAAATTATTCTATAACATTCTTAATTGTTAAAAGGAGCTTCCTATATTTGAGACATTATGATTATAATCTTGAGAGAATGAGATTCTAGAAAAGTAAGGGGGCCGGGGAAATTACACAGGGTCGACAACGCATTGGCGATGCCCTTAGTGTTGCAAATGTCCATAGGCGGTGGTGACCACTTACCATCAGGTGGACCGTCCGCCGCTTGTTTGTCAGCCCAAGTGGCATAAAAAAAAATTGTTTTAATCGAGTAGGGTTTCAAATTAAATTATATTTAAATTGTAAAATAGTAAATTTTAAAATTTAGTTTTGTTAAATTTATGACGGGCAAATTGGCTTGATAGCAAGAGACCTTAACCGCCACGCCACAGATCGTGGGTTCGATTTCTACCCAGGACAAACATTTGTGTGAACATGTCTGTATGTTCTGTGTCTGGGTGTTAATATCTATTTAAGTGTGTATTGAATAAATAATATGTTGTATATATAGAATATCAGATATCCTATCTTAACTAATATTATAAACTGGAAAGTGAGTTTGTTTGGTTATTTGGTTATCTTATGACTGAACCAATCTTTCTGAAACTTGATACACACATAGCCTATGGAAAGGGTCATAGGCTACTTACGTGGAAACGGCGGGAGACAGCTAGTGTAAAGATAAAAAAGTCTTAAAAAAGTACATTTTTAAATTGTTGAACGAAATAACAATAGAAGTCTCACAGAGTTTTCTTTCCATCATATAAACACAAAACACAAATATTTTACTGTTCCCCGTGAGTGTCATATATCCCCGACTGCCCTAGACCTCCTTTTCCCATAAAAAGTAAGATCATAAACAAAACTAACGAAAACAATGCAACTATGTATTCCATTCAAACATCTCTCTCATATTGTTTTAAGAGCGGAGCTTGTTTAGAGGTTGCTTTTACGTAGGGTTGCCGCTCCTGAAAATTTGAATATTATATTATTAGGTTGGGGAAAAAGTCTTTTCGCATTATAGTATGTATGAAATTCTAATAAAATCTCTTTGGCTATACTATTTGTATCTGGCTGGTTTTGGTATCATTGAAAGTTTTAATTTTATAGAACATAATTCCAAATTCAAATTAGGAAAATGTGTGATTTGCATTTGTTTTTCGTACCGCCAAGATGAGTGAATCTAATGAAGAAATTCGATTCATTTTAAAATTTTACTACAAAAAAGGTAAAAATGCAACGCAAGCCGCAAAATAAATTTGCGATGTTTATGGACAGTGCGTGCATGATTATGTGCAGTCTGTGAGAGTAGCACAAATTTGAATCCGGAAATTTTGATGTCAAAGATGTACGTCACTCTGGTCGCCCCATTACGGATAAAATGGATGCCAGTTTTTAAAAAGTGGAGTAAGATCGGCATATCAGTAGTTACGACGTAGCTGAAGAAATGGGAATTGACCACAAAACAGTTTTGGCGCACTTGAAAAAAACTGGGTACACAAAAAAGCTAGATATTTGGGTACCTCACGAGCTCACTGAAAGAAACCTAATGAACCGTGTACTCATTTGTGATTCTTTATTACGACGTCATGAAACCGAACCATTTTTGAAGAAGCTGATAACTGGTGATGAAAAGTGGATCACGTACGACAAGAACGTGCGAAAAAGGTCGTGGTCAAAGGCCGGTCAGGCTTCACAGACTGTGGCGAAACCCGGGTTAACTCGCAACAAGGTGATGCTGTGTGTGTGGTGGGATTGGAAGGGCATTATTCATTATGAGCTGTTACCACCAGGCAGGACCATCGATTCTGAACTCTACTGCGAACAACTGATGAGATTAAAGCAAGAAGTTGAGAGAAAGCGGCCGGAATTAATCAACAGAAGGGGTGTGGTTTTTCATCATGATAACGCTAGACCTCACACATCTTTAGCCACTCAGCAAAAAATAAGAGAGTTTGGCTGGGAGATATTAATGCATCCGCCGTATAGTCCTGACCTTGCACCTTCAGATTTCCACCTGTTTCGGTCTCTTCAGAATTGTTTAGGCAGTGTCAGGTTAACATCACGAGAGGACTGTCAAAACCACTTGTCGCAGTATTTTGATCAGAAGTCCCAAAATTTCTATAGCAATGGGATCATGTCCCTACCTACAAGATGGCAAAAAGTTATCCAACATAATGGTACCTATATACTTTAGTTAAATGTAAATAAACTATATTAAAAATGTTTTGAATTTTCTTAAAAAATGCGAAGGAACTTTTTCCCCAACCTATTATATAAAAATACATTTTTATTCGTAATAGTATATTTTGCTATAAAAAACAACCCCGTTTTGACCTACGTTACCAAGGATACATATATATGTATATACATATATGATAATGGAAAAGGTAGGAAGTATGTCAATCAATCATTAAGCTGTGAAAACGTAACAAACAAACGGACAGACATACTATCGAATTAATAATATTATGGACTAGCTGTCCCCCGAAGTTTCACCTCCATTACCGAGGGAAGTTTCATTTTCCCAAGATAAGAAATATTCTATGTATTAATCCAGGTTATAAGCTACCAATTTGCCAAGTTTCATAGAAATACGTTTAATAGTTTTTTCGTGAAATAGTAACATACATCCACTCCATCCATTCTCACAAACTAATTAGTAGAATAAATATTTTCAAAATAATCCAGGAATAAATACTTTTAGTGTGGTAACCCTATTTTTACGAGAGCCGCGATAAAATTGCTCAGTTGAAATATGGGGTGGATTTGCAAGTCGAGCGGCGGCGCCCTGTCTCTCATAAAAGTAGGATGTGACAGGTGAAACGCGCCCTGCAGTGATTGTGTTTAGGTGCTGTGGGTTGCAGGTCAACTTAGGTTACGTTCGGTGCTGGCTCTCGATACTTTGTTGCAAGGTTTAGTTTGTGGTAGTGAAGTAATATCAAAAGGTTATCGAAAATTGAAAAAAATCTTGTATTATGGGCATAGTGCATTAGCACCGAAAGGACAGGCAGCATAGATAGGACCGATCACAAATGATTGGGAACAGAGTAGGATGATGATGAACTAGGCTGTTGTTTCTGTGTATGGGTGAAAATTTAAAGTATATCATAAATATATAAAATACCTAATAGTTGAAAGAAAAATTTCTGCTAAGTTTGGGATTAAAATTTCGTGTTTGTATAATGTCATAGAAAATTTATTACTATCGCTAATTATCTACTATTTGAATAGCAGTATATCTGTAATAGTATAGATTACTTCCGTATTTCATAAAATAGGTAGATAAAAAGAGCTCTTCAAGGTGGGCAACACATTCGCAATCTCCCTGGTATTGCAAATGGTCATAGGCGGCGGTGACCACTTACCATCTGCCTGTATTGACATAAAAAAAGGTACAAAGTTTTTCAGTAGATTATCATAATAGTACATTCATCGGAAAATAAAGAGGGTTGAAATGTTATCAACCTGAAGCCATACCTGATAAAACGCGAGGGACAAAAATAACCCATCTCACCGCAAGTGTAAAATCATGATAAGTTTATTATAATATGAATCGGCCCGAGATCGCGGCCGTACATTCAGCAATAAAGTCGTGGATGGACAAAACGGGGACTCCCGGAGGTCCCCTGGATCTCTGTGATTAGCGACTACAAGGGACCTGACATAATTTGCTCTAACATTTCGAGATTACAATAAACCTTCGAGGTAACAAGATTTACGAGGATGCGGCATTGTGCTTGGACCTTTGATTCAAAAGATTTTTTTAACTAATATCTGTTTCAACATTATTAGGAAATATTAATGAAATAGTAGGCTTATAATTTTGTGAAATAATAATCAATTTATTCACTTATTTAAAAACTTTTACAATTTCAATGAAATTTCTGACTTCTGAACTAGGCATACATAATATACTCTCTTACATAAATCAGTTATAATTATTAGAAATGAAAATATTTTTATTCAAATATTCCTTTAGAACACTTACGAATATTCTGACTCTAACACCGGTGTACCAACGGTTATTTTTAATGAGAACTCGGCAATAAACTTAGCAATTTCTCTGTTTTAATTCTTGTATGTACCTTTTATTTTTGAATGTGGAATGACAAAACTGTGAGAGATCAATGGACAACACGCACTACTATAGTGGTGCGATAAAATATAAGTTCAAAAAATAAAACCCAAATTAGTGTCCCTAGCCGTTTTATTGGAGTCCCACATGAATTATAAAATCAAAAACCAATCAATTTAAAAATAATAAGGATTCAATTAAAAACTATGATGCGGTATGCCAATAGGTATTTAAAATCGAGGTTCAGTGAGTGAAGAGCATTTAATTAAACCACATTTGTTTAATTAGAATGTATTTTTTATATTTTCAGTCAATGTATTTGAGAGATATGCAATATACGAGTATGTATTTTTTTGTATGTTAAGGTTTGTGTTAGCCACATATTCACCATGGTAGATGATGATTTGGTTGAAGGTTTTCACACAATTAGCCTAGAAAGTGAATTGACTCACAGGTTCTGATGTCGGAACGCCCCGGCAGCTGTTTGGTGACAAAATTTGGTTGTGTGTTTGGTTTTTCAAACTTGGGGTTTGTGCCCAGGCGTGTACTACATAATATCCTACAGCCGTGTTATAGCTTCTTCACGATGATTATCTTCACCGAAAACTCAAGCTACCATTGTAGGTATAGAAACCACGTCTTTCGTCACGGCTTTCGATTTCACTACCAACAGAACTATATTCGCCTTAAAAATATATTATACTATTAGACAGTAGCTAAGCGCCGAACTGATTCCGTGACTTTTGCAGCGACTGAACGCTGGACATATGGGATACCATTTGTTAGATTATTAATGTCGAAGTTAAAACCGTTTATCCAGTCTAGGCCCTAGGATATACAGTTATCAAAGCTACTAAAGTTACCACAGCTTAAGATATTGTCAAAGCGACGCTTGTTCAGCCGGGTCAGTCGGTCACTGTTTCACGTCAACGACTCGCTAAACTTGAGATGAAGCCTTCAGCGAGACGACTCCCAATCGTTTAGAAAACTCAACTTCTGTGTTCAGAAAAGTTACGGTCCCGGTGCGCAAACAGACGGCAATGATTTAATAACGAGTTCTATTATGGCGGGTCATAATTCATTTTCGCATTAGGACGGGGATCAGGGGGCCGGGGGTTGGGGGGGGTCGTGGGGGTCATGGGGCACAGGGGGGTACGTCGTTGCTGGTCGCGGTGACCCTCGTCTAAAGTTGCGTTTGTCGCTAGTCATGCGGTTGGTGGTCGACGCTACACAGATCTCGAAACCTCTGGATGAGGTTCGATGCTTGATTATAATAATAAAAAAGTGGCCAAGTAAGAGTTGGGCTAGCACACCTTGGGTACCACCGTGCAATATTTAACAAGACGATGAAAATACCACGTTTCTTGTATGTGGACCACCAATAATTTGAAATTTTTTATAAATATTAATATTTTTTTTTCTTTAATACACTGTAAAAATTTCAACTAAGTATCTACCTATTACGGTTTTTCAGATACAGCACGCGGACAGACAGACGGACAGCGGTGGCATATTAATAGGGTTCTGTTGATACTCTTTGGGGACGGTAATCCTAAAAACCGTCTCAAGAGAATCGACTATTGTTGCCATTATGGCCTGCGTAAAAAGCACTCTACTTGACAAGATCCATGTCTTCTGAGGTATTATATAATTGATTTGATAGTCCACTTTGATTAACTGCCCCCTATAAGTAGATAACATGATGAGAAATCTTAGTTTAATGAAAAGCATTTCCTGTACCCATTCACTAGAGCTTGCTTTTTTCAATAACAGTGATTGGTATCCCGATTTAAGATAGCATTTTTTTTCTCTTTTAGCAGCTAAAAAAGTGTATATTCATTTAATTGCTTTCTATTTAATTTAATTTAATTTACTGATTGAACTTCATAACTGAGTAATCGTCGTTTATGTTTAATACCCTTATTTAACTCCAACTTTTGTTAAACTTAATTGTAATTTAGTTATGTTTACGGGACGAGAAGCACGAAGTAAGCGATTCACGTCGAGTTGAGATAGATAAAGTTACTTTGATTAAATTCACGAAAACTTGGAACTCGAAATCAAAGGACAAAGTTGCAATTTGGTGGAAATTGTGCGAATTTGTCAGATTCCGCACTCCACCCGCCGCGGCCGCGCGGCCGGCTCCGAGCAAGGACCTCTCAGTATCACTGGCTTAACTCTTCACAATGTCATTAAGCTTAGTTTCATAATTATCATCTTAGAATTAATCGGAGCGTATGTTCTTGGCAGACAAAAAAAATTATAGATATTCAAAATGTTAGATGTTTCTTCCCGTTCTTCTCAGTTGAAGGCTGACTTCGGAACCGTTGGTAACTTAAGTAGCTTTAACCTTCATTAGAGCTCTTCGCGGGCCTAAACTCAATAAAAGATTAAAACATTTTGTGCTTTACCTTAAATCATGGCTCTTTACGATTTGTGCACTGGCCGGATCCCCGCCCTGGGACCTAGAGGCGAAAGAGGCGGAGCAGGGCGAACGACCGATGCAGCGTCACGTCGAGCTGCGTCGGTCTCAGCTCCGCGAGGTCCTGGTGGCGGAATGGCGGGACAGGCTTTCACGCCCTACCGCCGGCCTCGACATAGTCGGGTCGGTCCGGCCGGTGCTCGAGCGCTGGCTCGGGAGGAGGCACGGCTCCCTGTCGTTTCGGGCGACGCAGGTACTCTCGGGGCACGGTTGCTTCGGGAAGTACCTGTGTCGCATAAACAGGGAGCCGGGCGCCCGGTGCCACCACTGCGTCCATTGCCGGGAGGACACGGCGCGGCACACGCTGGCAGAGTGTGCCGCTTGGGAGGAGCCGCGTCGTGCCCTTGTTGCCGTAGTAGGCCCGGACCTCTCGCTGCCGGCCGTGGTCGAGTCGATGGTCGGCGGCGAGGAGGCCTGGGACGCAGTGGTCACCTTCTGCGAGACAGTTATCGCGCAGAAGGAGGCTGCGGAAAGGGAGAGGGAAATCTCAACCCCTCACCCGATCCGCAGCAGACGCACCGGGCGTCGGCGGAGGGCAGACAATGCCCTCTTCCAGCCCCCCTAGATGGGTCCAGGGGCGACGGACTCGGGGACGTCCCTCGCCCCCTACAACATCAGGACCCGAGGTGGCGGCGCGTGTGGTGTTCCACGCGCGCCCCTCAGAGAAGTCGGGGGGGGAGGAGTTAACACCTCACTCCCCCCCCTCGACCAGATGGGGCCCGCGATGGCGGGCCAGCACCAGCCGGGGGTTGCGGAAGCTGAACTCGTGCCCGCGACCCCCGGCGCTCGGGTGTGTGAAGGAACACCGGAGGGGTTTTAGTGGGTATACCTCTCGGGCCCCTTCTCATTTTTGATATGAGAAGGGGAGTTTGCGAGAGGGAGTCCCACATAACCACCGCGTCTCCCCGGGCGCGGTGGTATGCGCAAAGCATTTCCCCTCCTAAAAAAAAAAAAAAAAAAATGGCTCTTTTCGATTGGTTGTTATCACTATGTTTGAAAAAAAGTTTCTTGTCAGTCATCTGTTAAAGGTTGACGTCAATTGACATGAAGCGTTAATAGCTTCAGTGACCTTGACCCTAGGGACTAATACAATACTGAATTGAATAAATGATTTTTAATTTGTCAAAATATTGCTAGTAATTAAGGTTATACGATATTTTTTTCTTAAATCAAATGGTTGATTTAAGAACTAGTGTCCTAGTACACGCATTTGTCCGCGCTTCGTAGCTCCCGGGCGAGGGAACGGCCGCGCTCCGCTCGCCGCTCGCCGTCACGTCGCCGGCGCAGCGGCGCTAGCCCACTCCACTTACAAAATGAGCTACACGACGTACTGACACCACATAACATTACACTATGATAAATGACTCACCCCCACAGTGACGCCCCGGCCCGCGACCCCCGACCCCGCCCCCGCCCCACAACTAACCCAATCTTACAACCGCTAAACCGTTTAACGTAACAGATCGATGTTTATCAAATTTACGACTGCGTTTCATTTCGTGCCGACCAAATATAACATTTTGACATTACTGTATAAATACATTTTTATTCACGGCGCGATTGAATATTCCGTCTAGAAATCGCTATCGGTTTAAAAACGAACGCTAAAACGGATCGCATAAATTTGCATGACAAACGCCCGCCGCACCGAGGGGACATTACTTCTTTTTAAGAAAAATATGACGACCTTCCCCCGATGGAGTTTCCAGGTCTATTTCCATAAATAATAAATAACGATCGGGGACGGAGCAAAAAGTATTCGATGATATTTATTCTGTTCGCGAATTTTTATCCACTTATCGAGTTTTATCGAAAGCGCCCCCCTCCGCCCCCCACTCCGCCCCGAGCGTTGTTCGCGACGATTATGCGTTTGTTTGTTGTAATGCCTTCCCGTGCCGCCCGCGACGCCGCGCCGCGAGCCTAAAGGTAAATACGTTCCTCGATACATTCCTCATAAATTCTCTTGTATTTATGTCTGTGGACATGAGCCACATGAGATGACATCTGGTCGTCTGTCTTTCACCTTTTCCTTACGTCAAAAGGTCTCTGTAGGTACTCCATTGTTTAATAGCTTCGCATTAAGATTTATTTGTATGTATAGTTTATTGCCCAGATAAAAAAAAAACTTGTGCTGTAACCAAATAACTGATATACAACACATGCTACATCTCTTGTATCAGGCCCTGATAAATTACAAGTTCTACTTAATTTCTTCATCAACATGGTGAAATTGTTATGAAAAGACAAAAGATAAATATTTTTCTTCATGTTTTCAATATTGTTGGTTAATAAATGAACGCGGTAATGTTGAGCGATATTTTTCCAGCGCCGCGTTAACTGTCCGAAGCTCTCGGTCGCTTCACCATTGTAGATCGGTCGCGTTGTTGTTCCAACTGCATTGTGGTATTGTTTCGTGATAAACTTTATGTAAAAACGAACAATAGGTTAAGTGAAGTTCATTTTTGTTTGTTCAATTGGAGAATCTATATAAATCTTTATGCTGTACTAGCTGACCCCCGTGGCTTCACCCGGATGTAACAATATCCCGGCACAAAAAATATCCTATGTGTTATTCGAAGGCATTTCCTATATACGTGCGAAGTTTCATCCAAATCCGCTCGGTAGATTTGCGTGAAAGAGTAACAAACATTCATACATACAAACTTTCGCATTTATAATATTAGTAGGATGTGAAACGAAGGTTTGTTCCCGTTTTAAAGGGGTTTGTGGTGGAGTGTGAAATTTAGTATTGTTAAATTTATATGGGGCAATATGAATGCGTAATATGTGTTGCAAATACAATAAATTAAAATGTTTACATTGATACTGCCAATGTCTAAATATTTTATTAGTAAATATTGTCCATGACTATTTAAGTTCTTTTGTCAAACAGCCTAATATGTAACCAACTGTATGTAACTTCAATAAATTTTAATGTTAAAATTAATTGAATGACGTTCCAGTATCAGCTACTTGGTGACCGATAGTAAAAAAACTATGCCTTTCGTTGGTAAAGTCCACGAGACCTAAAAGGCCTTATTTGACAGTTAAGGTCATAGGGAAATCATCTTTATGGCTTTTGCGATAAGGTTCATCTATTGATCCAATGGTTTGTTGTATGATGATGCTGATGAGCCTCTTTATTACGCCATTGGATTTAGTTTTTATAACAGTCTTAGCTATATAAGCGGGGCTATTAGATCCAGGCATGCTCTATCTATGTGCTAAGTTTCATCCAAATCCGAATGGTAATTTTTGCATGAAAGAGTAACTAACATAGGTACATATGTACATCCATCCTTACAAGGTTTTGCAATTATAATATTAGTTGGAAGTAGAATATGTATTAGTGAAAGAATGCTTGAAATCTAAAGAGAACTTTATATAGTTATAGTAGATATTTAATAAAATATGAATCTAAATGACAAAAGATCAAAAAGAACCAACTCACAATATTTGACCTGTTCCTTCCGCTAACTTCACAAAACGGTGCGCCGTTGCTGAATTTATTCTTTTGTTATCATATTCTGTTCAAGCGAGAAATTAACAAACAACTTGGCCGATTCAATTACTTGGAGTTGCCGTTCAAAGCCACATTTCCGGAGTAACAAAAGAGCTATGCTTTTGACCGGAAATAAATAAATGGGTTTCTTCTAGCGGCACGTTGCTTGGAGCCAAAGACTGAGTGACCTGTGCTGGTGCACTATAATAAAACAAAGGAAACAGAGTTTTTTCGCGGCTATTATAGACAGCTTTTTGTTGACTCTAGAAGGTGATTAGCTGATTTGGAACATATAGTAATTAGACCTCGTCCCCGTATAGAGTCTTTAATTTCAAACATATAATTTGTTGCTGCTTATTTTATGTGATATTTCTTCTGTAATGACCAGCGTTATTTAGAGTATCTGAAACGTGTATCATCTAACCGTGCCGAAGAAATGTTAGCGTTCCTAAACAGGGATACTATTAATAAGATAACAAAACCGAACTGATTGATTTTTTGTTTATGAATTACTGATTTAATTAATAGATTTTGACGAAAATTGGCACAAAGGTAGTTAATTTATTAATTCGATTAACAAATTAAGTAACTCTTTTTAACCAATGTCCTCGTTATACTCTTCTAGAATGCTTGTTAGTATCCAAGTAGTATACAAAATCTACGGCCCGGAAAAGTGTACACAGCAGGAGACAACCGTGGTTGAATATTATGATAATGACATACTTGTCAACCCAACCACACAATCGACCCTCATGTTCTCCATTAACATAATGAAAAATTAAGAACAAAAAAATAAGAGTAGAAAATAGTTATGTAGGCATTAAGTACCACTGAATGGGTCTCCATTACTCTGTCAAGTCTAAGGATACTTAACTGTAACATCCCCAAATCAAACCATTCCTATTATTTTTTCAGACAGAAAGCAATACACACACCAGCATACCTTTAAAAAAACCTCTTAGATTAAATCCTGAAAATTTTCACGTTTGTACGTTGTAGCAAGGCTACCGTCCACTGCCTATATTTAACCAGGAACCGTTTTGTTAGCCCGTACGTCGTTTAATTATCCCGGTGAGAAGTGATTCGCCGTCAAAGCCCTTCCCGGCGGCAATTACAGACGCAAATTGGGACGCGACAACCGGCCCCTGCCATGGAATGCCCCGAAATGCTCTTTGCGTAGACTTGATAAACTGGAATGGCATTTGTAGAAAAACAATAGGGAATGCTGTTGTTCCTTTCTCTGAGAAATCCCCTATTGTAATAGTGGGTAATGTTTAGAAGTACTAGCGTTCCAAGTGCAAAGTTCGTCCGTGGATGTATCACCATGAAGCTGTTGTGCACTATTTTTACTATTTCGGCTTGGAAGGTAAGGGGTTCGGTGAAATGACAGGCACATGAGATTTGAAAAGTTCACGTCTTAGGGTTGACAGCGCATTGGCGATGGCCCCGGTGTTCTGAATGTTTAAGTAGATCGCTATTTGTATACCTACATAGTGAAATTGGTCGTTGAATATGTAGATCACTACGAAATTAATTAGGATTATTTTTTATACAATGCTACACTGATCATTTGCGCTGTGGTTTATATCATATCTTTGTTCATACCTGAATTAATAATTCAGCCTTATTTAGTTATTCTCTATCAATGCAACAAAATTTACACGTATTTTGAAACATGCCGTCTGAAGCGTGCGTAATGTGTACCAAATCCAACGCGTTTGTGCCGTTGTTTGTCTCGCCGGTATTGTACGGATTGAAGGCGTACAGTTGCTTCTTTTGAAACGGAATCGCATCGAGGCTGTAGTGAAGCGTTAGGAAAACAAATATCGCTATTGTCCTTTGATTCAGGCATCACATGACACGTGTCGTTTGGAATTACTCGTCTTTTTTTGAACTTATCTAATAGTAGATATTTCCATAGAAATATAGCTCTCATAGAGAAGGGTTGAACTGAGAATAGACATGGGAAGTGAAGTGTTAAAAGGAGTTTAATTAATATAATTTATTAAGATGATTATTAATTAAAGACTGTCACACTAATAAGTACTATGATGATCCTGTTTTATTCGGAGGTCAATTATAACATGCTAGAGATTATTCCAAGCATGCGTCTCTTGATCAACGCTGGCTCGCTTCCAGAATTACAACCGAGCGTGGCCGGAGTCGGCATGAGGGGGGTCATGTGATGTTTGAGGAAAATGTCGCAAACGGAAACAAACCAAATACCTTTGTGAAACTATATTATTGCAAAAGTAGCTCCTGCTAATTATTGTAACTCAAATATTTTTTTAGGGTGTTGTAATAAAATCCTTATGGAAAGACATCGTCGGTTTGAGTGCCGCTGCTGTTTTTCTAACTACTAATGCTATCAAGTTTGGATCTACGGTAGAACATGCTTGCCCTTCTAATAATTTGATAGACTTTGGAAATGGCGGTCGAAATTTGAAAGTGGTTTGAATGACAAGTAGACTATCATAATAAACAAGCCGTTTTGGTTTGCACTCACGTTCTTCACTATATTTCATCTTTCATTATTACAACTATTAGAACCACTCCCATCTTTACTTCATTGAAATTTCGGTATGCAAAATATTTGTGGGTTAATATTGTGAAAAGTTTACCAAAATGCATGTTCAAATAAGGTTAGTAAACGACGGAATTGTGTAGTTTTGACTTTTATGGACGACTATGTAAATACGACGGTCCTTGCTCTGATTTACATTGCTAATCGACTCGTATTGCCCGTCTGTTCGTTGTTCGGACAAAGCCTGTTTTCCGGCCAACCTGATGATTCCAGTACCCTTTTGTATAAACTAAGACTAAAGGTTGTCACACACAGCCCAAATCTAATATTTAACAACGAGTGTGTGTTAACCACTTTAAAAGTCACATGTATGTAATACGGAAAATATTGATTAATTCAATTGTTTTCTAGACAATTTACAGCAAATTTAATTATGGGTAAAAGCAACGTAATGTGTTATTTTGATGTAAATTTATTCTATCAGCTCATTAGAACATTTGTACAAAAATAATATATGTAAGTACAAAAAAAGTCTACTAAAAACTACTTAAGAACGCATTCTAAATATTAGAACCTACGTCCTATTATTGATCCGAATCGAAAGGTAAAAACCTTTGATTCCGATTCGCTTTGTACACAAAGGAACACCGGGTTACTTCAAAGAGTTGTTTTTCCGTACTAATAAACGTTTGACCGTATATCCGTGATTTATTTAATGCCGGGACAGGAACAAGGTACAAAGGATAAAGTAGAGTTTGTACGTCAAGTAATCTGTTATTTAAAGACGGCACGAGACAGTCCTGACGTGACGCTTCGTGGGGCGCGGGTGGGACGCGGGCGGGGCGCGGTAGGGCGGAGTGAGCGATCATGCGGCTAGGGATTTCATTGCGACTTTCCCGTAGTTTTTTCTTTGAAAATACACTGCTCTTTTCCTGTTTTATTCCCCTACTAACGTATCGGGTTATCCGAGTGATAATACGAATGTGTATGTTTCGCTGTTCGTGTTTGTTGCTCAATCACTAATCATATTTGGATGTCATTTGGCCTCTAGATGCACAAATGTTTGTCTTGGGAGGGAATTGAATCCTCTAATTGTGGCAGATGGCAGTCAGTGTATTTCTCCACCAGGCATACAGGCACGTTGTTATGAATATATTTGCGAATGGCACTCCGTTCGGTTCACCATTATTATACATTAGATCTTACAGTGCGGAACACTAATTGGCTCGCGCACTGCGACCGCATCGCATGTAATTGCCGGTAATGACCGCGGCGCTGCACCGTTTTGAGGCCGTTTAGCCCTCAAATGAGGCCTCGGTTTGAGGATATCAAATATGAAACAAAATTTTAGAATATTTTTACTCATGACAATTTAAACACAAAAAGAACTTCTCTTTTATTAACCACCGACAAAAGAAGTTTCTCTAGTCAACTCAGTGTTTTCTTAATGTATTTTCAGGCGAGCCTATGGCTAGCCTGACTTACGCTCACTGCCATACAAAAGTGGTCGCGACTTCAATTTGCACCCAGGTCTATTATTTATATGCAGAAACCGTCTACTAATTGTTAGTCTATATAATATATACCTATATTAAGTGTATGTAGTACATTATATATCTATAGTGATATCAATGTTATTTGTATGTACCTCCCATTATGTTTGTAACTGTATTGTGTTTAGTGCAAATTAAATCAATTATTATTATTATTTATAAAAACAAAATTTAGACCTATTTATTCGGTGCAGGCGTTCGTGGCTCTTATGAAGGTCAAATTACTGAAGTATGTAGAATGTCCCGGGATATTAATAATTCACTTTCATTAGTTAAAAATAATAATCTAATCAAACATAAAATCAAAAATAATAAAGGACATAGCCACCGGAATCTTTACACGTGAAGATGCCCATAATATGAAAGCCTTTTAGTCAGGACGAGCACCGGCTGCCACAAATGTGTCTTATAGACTATAACAATATAACCGTGTAAGCGTCCGCTCGCTATCAATCTTAATTATCGCCTAAACTGATATATTCTCTTCTCTTTTCCTCGTGTCAATCAGTCTGATAGACGCAATCGCTTTACTATGATATGCTTTTAAGGAATGTTTGAGTAACGCTGTTAACATTTTTTTGAGACTCATTGTCTAATATTCGGATGAAAAGAAATGTGTCTACTGTATTGGCCTTTGTTGAGATAATTCGTTAGCGTAAAAGATACTCCATGAGTCAAAAAATCATATCCTCTGTCATAGATTTGATAGTGTATATTTATAATTTTATTGCAGCATATACAATTACTTGATTCAATCTGCTTATTAATCTATTTAATAACTAGTTTAGTCAATAATTCATTCCACATAAACATTCAACCTGATTTTTGTGAAACTTCTTTTCGTAACATCTTATTATTTTTTCTCTCCCTTACTCTATAATCACAGATCAATTTATAGTTATAAAAATATTAAAATAAAGAAACATAAGTAGGTACCTATGTAAATGTTGGTTCGTCAAATAAAAATATATATAATTCTATTGCGTCTGTTTACATAGAATATTCTATTATAGCCCTTTTTTGTACAGTTACCGTAGCAACAAAATGGGGATAAAAAATGTTTATTTATCGAAATGAATAAAAATTATTCAAACAGACCTGGGGATTTTCGGGGAATTAACGTTTTGTGAAGCTGTGAATTGAGGGAAGTTTTTGCATAATCCCCATTAGGCTTTTATACAGCTATAAACTCCCCGAAAGGGGATGTAGGTGCCCTACGTAAAGTTACTGAGATTTTTACATAAATAATATATTATAATTATTTATTTAGGTCAGCCTAATGTATGTGATGAAACCGAAATACTATCTGTAGGGGGTTGTGAGAGGTGACTAAAGAGTTTACCGTTGACCACGTGTACTGCAGACCCAGCCCTGCGAGACCAACAAAAATGTGCGACGGTATCATGCAAGTGGTTAGCTGCAAGTACCTGCCAAACGATTTGTATAAAAATAATAATTCTTTAAATCAGATTTTTCCATTTTGTTAGTAGTACCAAACCTTAAGACTATGTTAGTATAAACATTGAAGTAGCTATATATTAATCTAATATTTTCCTACGAACAAAATGTAACATGAACCCTGCCACAATGGTTCATGTATAGAAATATCTATAAAAAATAAGCTTTGCAGAACCTTCAATGTTTACGAATAGGACAAGTATTTGAAACAAAATATTAAAAAACACTGTTTTAACAGTAACAAAACGTTTCAGAAGTACTAAAAAAATGTATAACCTTTTCATAAATAAATAACATAAAAACGTTAAAAAATATATCAATTAAAACATTCTCGCAACAAGGTCACATCGACCGTCAGCAGAGTCGCCGATGCGTTCACATCGGCTTTAATTAATTTGCAGTGAAATATCGCGACCCTTTCATATTTAATAGTCGACGTGACGGCGACGTGACGGGGACGGCGCGGCGACGTGACGGCACGCTAGTCGCTATCATCGCGATGTCACTATGATAGTTTGTGATTGTTATTTTTCATCAAAACGTTTTAGCATGAAAAATGACAGTGCTTTTGCTTGCGTAGCTTGATTAACTTTGTGACATAAATCTATATAAACTAACTAGATATGTTTAGTTGCTGGATTTAATAGTTCTTGTGTTATGTTTGTACTTTAGGCGTTAATCAGTCACCGAGGAAATAAAGCACGCAAAGCTTGAAAATGAGATTTTTCTGAGAAAACCCTTTTCATACCAAAGCCCCTCCCGTGTGGTGAATAGTAGTAAATCATTTATTTTCGCCGTAGCTTCCGCGTAGCAAGTTGCGTAGCGTGTCTACGACGTAGCTCGCTACACTTTTATGTGCTACGCCGTAGCATACTGTAGTGCTTGAGATGTTAACGCTTGTGTACATTAATTGGTTACAACCTTTAAGATGAAACAAACGTTTAATGTGTTCCTGAAATTACACACAAGGATCCGTTGCCTTCCAGATTTAAACAAAGTCTTTGCAAAGGTTTGCAACACATCGGTATTGAAGTAAAAATTCAAATCTAGTTATGCAGAATAGTCATTAGTCTAATGTATGATCATATCAAACTACTAATGCTCTAACTACTATAACAAATGTCCGTATGATACTGAAATACAATTATGACGAAGTAAACGGCGCATTAGCTCGACTGTTAATAATCAAGTTTTAATTGCTGGTAATAATAATAAACAGTTTTCTTAGGAATTACTTTAGATTCAAAAATTGTTTGAACAGTTCAGCCCCTTTTGCAGTTAGAGATATAAATAGAGCTAGATTCGTTTATTTTAGGTACTTACATGTAGTTTTATGTCCAATGGCATTTTGCTTTGGGAAAAAGCTGGTGATATAGAAACAATTTTCATTTTGCTAAAAAGAACAGTATTTATTATTTTTATTCTCGAGTATCCCTCAGAGGAAAGTTTAATCATGTTTTTATCTTCACAGTTGCATCGCAGTATAGTTATGCAAACATATTATCTGTACCACATTAAAATATTTTGAATGGAAAGTGAAATTAAAATGGAATATGAACAAATGTTGATCTGGGTATGATCAATACTAGAAATAAGCATAAACTTGTAATTTCTGCTCAAACACTTAAATAAGTCCATGGTTTCTCCTTAGAACCTACACGCTTCTTTAACAAAATCCCTTGAGAAAGTTTTTATTTTCCTTATGGAACAAATTATCAGTGGTGGTGACCACTTACCATCAGGTCTTGCGCCTGCCTGTTAATCGTCAACTTGGCATGAAAATAAAAAATCTAAATTAATTATAAGCTATATATGTGCCCAGTTTTATCCAAATCCGTTCATTAGAGTAAACATCCATCTATCCATGACGATTCTCACAGACTTTTGCATTTATAAAATTGGTAGGACAGGGTAGGCAGGTAGGGTACATAGATAAATGACTTTCAGTACATTAACTTAACAAAGCTCTATACAAAAGCCAGTTGAACATCGACATGTCGTCGGTACGGCACAGTTGGATGGCCTCGTGAGAAGTGTCAAATCGGATAGCCAAATCCGTGTCAGCAGTGACGGTGTTAAATCTCGTGACGAAGGCGATGACGACACCACTCGGCGGGCCGCCGAACAAAAAGCGCGTTGTGTGAATACTCGTGTCGTGTGACAGTTTTGACACCCGCGGATTTATGACTTATGAAATTATTTTCACTTTACTGGCTACAGTTTGGTAACATTGAGACAGTTGAGAATGTCGAGTTAGAGGCTTTATCGGTTAAAAATATTATTATTAATGTAATTGGCATCGAGAGATGGTAGGTTTTTCTCTGCTGTTGTTTCAATTAAATCAATCTAAACTTTTGAATATTTTAAAAGCAATGATACGAAAATTTACCTAACCACAATACTCGCCGAAGAAACTTTTCCCTAAATAAAATAGCACCAAGGAGCCCGTGTATTGTGTAATTCGCTACAAAAACGAGAACAAAAAGATAAGTGAAACAACAACAATGAAAGAGCAGTTTAGGAACAGAACGATTCGGGAACAAAGCTATTTGTGAACCGCTAACATTTGCATGAGGAAACGGATAAATGTCAAGTAAAGTGTAGTCTCGGTACACCTTCAGCGCAAGTTACAAGCCTAAGCGGGGGCGGGGGAGGCTCAGTACGTTTGAGATGTATCAAAAAGAAATATATTACAATATTGACGTAGATGACAATTTGTTGGTTATTTTTATTTTCGCGATTCCAAAAACTTCTCAATAACCGGAGTGATTATGTTATTCGAAGATAGTGAAAAGAAGTACCTTTTCGTAAATATCTTCTTTTTTTTGTTTTTGTTTTTTGTTTTTTTATGCTTTTCACCAACAATCAGATTTTTACTTGGAAGGTTTATGTGTATAATGCATTATTGTAATCCCACTTAGGAGAAGCTGGGGCGAGTCACTAGTAATATATAAACAATATTATATGTCTTGAAAATAATGTATGTGAGGCTCCTTTTTTGAAGTTGGCTATAATTAATTTTATCAACTAGAATGTGGAAATCAATGATTTTATAGTCAATTGAAGATTATACGAAATTTCAGATGTATTTATAGTAAATAATGAAACTAATAACTTACCAAAGTTCACTTTTCACTCGATAGAAAAATAAGAAAAATCCAAGGTAACTTTCACACAAAAAGCTTTGGTGTAATGCAAAAGCTTTGGCGGAGCGGGAAATGAGCGCGCTTGTCTGAGTGACGTTTATTGATGGTGCAATGCGCGCTCTATTTGAACTCAGCCACGGTGCATTATTCAAAGTCACACAAATTAAATGCATTTGTGTTGAAAGGCGATGTTTTACATCGCTTAGGGTGTTTATTAGCTTCAAATTAAAAAGTTAAAGGCTAGTTCAAAAATATACATTATAAAGGGTTGAGTGGTAGTTAAAGCAGAAAGTTTTTATTTAATCGTTTGATACTTTTCCAATAAAATATTCAATCAGAATAATAATTTGATGTTAAGTAGATACGTAGTAAAATATATAAACGGATATACTGACAGAATTAGTGACTTTGTTTTATACTGTTAAGAGTTTTGGTGGCAATAATTTGAATTGAGCAGAAGACCAGAGCATGCTTAGACGAGATATGTGGTAATTTATTTTTATACCAGCCCTCCATACCGCGGTTTCAGCCGCGTTTCCTAGGGATTTAATGTATCCCGAGATCATAACATAGCCTATGTCCATCCGGAATTGTTTTTTTTCATTGACGGGATTGCGATTGGCCTCAATCTCACCTGATGGTAAGTGAAAATGAGGCCAAAGATGTAGCTCGTCCTCCCGTTAGTAGCCTATTCACTCTTTTCTTAAAGAGCCCTTTTCAGATGACAACAGTGTTTTTGATAAAATTCGCACTTTCTCCATATAATACCTTTTGGTATTTAGATATTCAAGTTGACAGCAAATAGTTTTATTCTAGGGGTGGCTTTTTTTGGATTAACAAGATTATATATATATATATATATATATATATATATGACAGTAGACACAGTGTAATATTCCACGAGTGTGATACATGTATTATGCTGATACGGGTTGGAGGAGCTAACGATCTTGCCTCGTGCCATGTGGTGGAAGTCACTAGTGAATAGCTGGTTTTTATATTAATAACCTCTCCCCCGCGGTTTCAGTCGCTTTTCCGATGGATGTTACGTTTTACCGGATGTAAAAGTATTCTGTATTTTAATTCAAGTTATAAATTATCTGAGTACCAAGCTTCATTCAATTCCGTTTAGTAGTTTTTGCGTGAAAGTGTGACAAACATCTATCCGTCCTCAAAAATATTCACATTTATAATAGATTATTTAGATTAGATTTATTAGAAGAATTATATTTGACTGCTGTAAAGAACTAATAAACTGGAGAATAAATAAAAATTACCTTTATTTCTATCGTTTAAGTTTGTTTTCATAATAGTCATGTTACAGTGGCCCTGGTGACCAGTAAGAGACGAACGTGGGATGTCACATGTATTATACATATAAACCTTCCTTTTGAATCACTCTATCTATTAAAAACCGCATCAAAATCCGTTGCGTAGTTTTAAAGATCTAAGCGTATATACATAGGGACAGACAAAGCGACTTTGGTTTATACTATGTAGTGATAAGGCACCGAATAGACAGATACATGTTGACCGACCATCAATGATAGGGAATAAAGACAAGTAGATGATAAGTGGTATCCTGTTTGTTAGCTATAGGATTTTATAATGTTTAAATGTACATTCCTGTAATATACTACCTACAAACATATAAAGGTAAAAGTATTAGCTCGCTTTGCTCGTATAACTTGATCTCTCGCGTTTTCATCCAAATTGAATACAGTAATTTAATCTAAAATGTGACAATGAACTTTAACCGTAATATAATTAAAGCCTCTTTTGCGATGATATCGCGCACGCTTCATCTGTTTACAGCCGGCTAATAACTCGCTAGGTATATCGTTATCCATTATCGTATACGCTTTATATGCAAATGATAGTATTATGACAAAAATTCTATATTGTCTGCGTTAAATAAAATTGCGGGAAAGATTAAACGCTATCTTTTTTATGTCAGATTGGCAATCTATCAGTCGATAAAGAAGCAAACGGTTCTTTGATGTTAAGTGGTCACCTTCGCCTGTATAAATACAGGCGAAGGTGACCACCATGATAGGTTAAAACCTATCATGGTGATTGGCTGTGTTGTCCAACTATACGAAAACTTAGATGACAACTGACTCTTAAGTGTAACTACCACAACATAGCGCTAGTATGTTGATACCATTTTAGAGGGACATATTTCGAAAGGACATAGGCCATAATGCTATTATCTTGGAAATAATGGGATCCTCGAAAACGCGACTAAAGCCGCGGGATGGAAAGCTAGTTAGATATAAGATAATTACTTATTCGTTAATGGTTTAATGAAAGCTTACTAAAAATAGCCCAGAGCGCCGGCGCGTGCTCAATTTAAATTTTAAACCAGTGCGTAATGGGTGAATACTCAAATCCTTCTTTAATTTTATATTTGAAAAGGCTTTAGATTTAACCGCGTTAAAATTGTTATAAAGAGTCTATGTCTCTTTCCGTACCATATGCTACGTGTGTGCTGAATTTCAGCAAGTTCACTGCAGCCGTAAAAAAATAACAAGCAGACACCCACAAACAGAAACACTTTCGAATTTATAATATTGGTATGGATTCACAGAGCACGTGGGGCTTATCTCTGGCCTATTATCTACTCAATAGGCATAAATTCAATGAAGTTGCATGTTCCCATCTCGTTGGTTCAGTCATTCCGAGCCAGTACGTATTCTGCACTCGGGAAAATGTATTGATACTGCATCTTTTACCATCATGAGATTCTTTGAGTATGAAACGTTTTATATATATCATACAGACACTCAGGTTTTGGAATGACCTTCCTGTCATGGTATTTTCCAAGGATGTTCAGCATAGGGGGTCTTCAAGAAGGGAATTTTTTCAGGGTCAGTAACACGCTTATCCAGCGGTGACCGTTTACCATCAGTGCCGAAAATAAGAATGTTTGTCACCTTAGTCACATAAAAACATGGCCTTAAGTTTGACCCATCGACACTAGAATCAGACGCTATAATTCAGGATCCCCTCTCTCGAGGCCACGAGCTTCAATACCATTATCAGGCCGTCTCAAACGTCATTCGGTGAGTTCTGTTCGGTCGCTACAGAAATAGAATGTGAGGCGCTACGTTGTTCCGGTGGCCAGACAGTCGGCTTCTGGCCAAATTTAGACTTACTACCTACTACAGAGGCGTCGGAGAAATTCATGGTACAAATGTTGGAAAGGAATAAATAAGGAATCCTACTATTCTTTTAATATTATTGTTATTAAAATAAATGTTTATGTTATGGATGAATGAAAACTTGGCACATTAATATATTTATAGCCTAGATGATAGCTTGGATACTTTTTATCTAGGAAAAATGTAACCACCTCAGAAACTTGGGTGATCACGCGAGGAGCAGCTAGTAACTGCTATTTGTAAATTTATACCAGTTTATCAGGATTCTTTATCAATCAGATTTTATTGCGTTTTTTGTGAGTGATACCTACGTTACAAGTTTTTTTTTTCGTGATGCTATTCCTGACTATCTATTTTGTTTGCTTAGTTCTTTTAAACTATGGTAAAGATTTGAATGAGCTTATAAAATCATACTCGGGCAATGCCTGGGCGATTGAATAGTAACAAATATTAATAATATTATACGAACAATAGCAATGGTGAACAATGCATAAAAGTTATTAAGAAACCTGCAATTACGTGCTAGGAGTAGAGTATGTAATTACACGGCCAAAACTAGTGCGGTATTCACACGTTGCCGAGACTCGAACCCGCACTCAGTGCCGTCTGAGGGCCAGCAATTTGTTGCACACCTGTAATTGACGACGCTTTGTGTTGAACTGTACTGTAGGAATTACAAGACACTTGTCTACTCACTCATACCTTTAGTGCTCGCGAGATTTGATTCTAGTGGATCATGAGTGGAACAGGTTATGTAAAGTGACTGTTTAAAATAAAATACCAAGGGAAAGGCATGGGAAAAAACGGTGTTTATAGATATGTTAATATTATGTTTATAGATATGTTAATATTATGTTTATACTTAGATAATAAAGAAATTTACAGGCTGGGCTCTGGTAGTTAGAAACCCTAAAAGCCACGCCACAGGTAAAAAAAAAAATCTAATCCATTTATTCAGTTTAGGCCCGCTGAGGGCTATTATGAAGGTCAAATTTAAAGTTACTGAAGCTACCTCCGGTCGTTGGGTCGATACCAACCCAGGACAAACATTTGTGTACATGAACATGTATGTTGGTTCTGTATCTTGATGTAAATATCTACTTAATTATGTATTTAAAAAAGTAGTATCTGTAGTTTATCAGTTATCTGTTTTCCATAGTACAAGCTCTATTAAGTTCAGATCAGATGGCCGCATGCAAAAGAATATCCGAGGTTATTTATTAATAAATGTTTGTGTTACAAACGACGGAAATATTCGTATAATAGTAGTCGGATAACAGTAGATTTTTGGGCTGTGTTGGATTTCTAAATTTAATTAAATTTTATCAAAACGCAAAATTGGAATACCACTACATATATTTGGTGTATTTTTAAATAAATATGATCATCTAAAAGCTTTTCAGCGAGTATTGTAGCGCCATTTTGTTATGACTAGTCTTCTAGCTTAGAATAATTATTATGGAAATAAAATCATAAGCCTTTTTAGTATTGCTGTAGTTGAATAATTAATGTACAACTTTTATGTTTCAATGTCCATTGCATTTGTTTCAAGCGGGTCATAGCGCTCAATTAAAATAACTACATTAAACTAGCTGTTGCCCGAGTTGACGAGGAATGTTATTTTTCCCGGGATAAAAAGTATCCTATGTGTTAATCCAGGTTATAAACTATCTATATCTGAAAGTTTGGTAATTTTATATTTACATATTTAACTTTAACCATAAAAATCGGAAGAGCGGGTCTCTTCTAATACAGGTTTTTTAAAAACTTAAAAGGGGAGCCCCAACCCATGTAATTACTGTACTTGTAATGTAATAAAGAATATTTTATTTTTTTTTTTATTATCTATGTGCCAACATTCATCCAAATATATTCGACAGTAAAACGGGATTTTTGACCACGGGATTTTTGACCTAAAAAGACAGATTTTTTGCTACCGTCTTAACCTGTTTGTATTATACGTTAAGCCTCTGCGAAAAAAAACTGCATTAACAACCCTGACATATATGATCTGATTCCAAACTAAGCAGAACTTGTACTATGGTAACCAGACAACTGATACGAATTCTTCTATTTATATACCTACATACTTTTATAGATATTGACACACAGAAGCCGAATAAACAGACATGTTCAAGTTCATACACACAAAAGTTTGTCCTGGGTAGGTAACGAACCCACGAACTGTTAATTTGTATCGGGCAGGCTACAAATCCTTTATCCTAAATACATAAAACAGCTAGGTTCATTCGAAAATAATAAACTAGAACTGTATATACTATTTGTATTAACCAAGCTTCAAAATTAAAACACGTGATATTTATTTTGCGACAGCTTTTTTAACTTTAAAAACTGTTAGCTTTTTCCTGGAATGTGATCGTGAATAACATTTATGAATTTGTTTTACTCTTTTAGAGAATCAATTGATATTCAATTAATGCTATCGTTTTCATCCAGTTTTGTACAAGCCTTCATAGATTTATGCTATTATAAATGCTCACGTCAATGTTATTTAATTTAAAGGGTAGTCCTGACTGAATGACGGATTAATTATCTGACGTCACACACAAACTGTTGTCGCAAAAAATTACGTATTTCAAAAATAGAAGAAGCGTGTCGTATTTCATTGTAGGCATTGTTTCTTGTACAAAAATATGCTCATCGATACTTTTAATGTAACAGGTATTTTGACGTTTTTCAAAATTCTACCCTGAGGAGAAAAAAGAGGTGATGGGAATGGTAAAAGAGGCGTAGGCGATTTTTATTACTATTGCCCCCGGTGTATAGATGATCATTTCCAATGAAAGGTCATTTGCCTAACCTGGGAACCAAACCGAGCTCTATACTCCTCAACAATCGAGAATATGTAACATGAAAAGGAGTATTATGTAAATATCAACTATCTGGATTTTATAATTTGCGTTCCCCAGGGGTGGAACATTTTCCCAGTATAAAAAGTATTTTATGTGTTATTCCAGGGCATTTCCTATATATGTATCAAGTTTCATCCAAATCCGTTTGGTAGTTTTTGCGTGAAATAGGAATAAGCATCCATACATACAAATATTAGCATTTAAGATATATGGAGGATTTTTTTTTTACTACTAAGGTAGCAAACAAGCTGACGGCCCCTCTGATGGTAAACGGTCACCGCAGCCTACGAACGCTTGCAACACCGTGGGTATCACTCGCGCGTTGTCGACCCTGCAAAATATCTTCACACCCTTCTTGAAGAACCCCATGCAGTACCTACTCCCTGGGGAAAACCACGGCGGGAAACTCATTCCACAGCTTAAGCGATTTTGAGTTAGGCTTTTGCTTTACGACAATCCCACCATGGGAAGTGGTCAACTCTCAAGTATAGCTTCCGGAACACAGCAACATGTCCCTATTGGTAGATTTGTAAATTTACTACAAATATTTTCGTCAAAAGCTCCAACTATTCGAACCCACGACTTTCTTCACGGCATAACAAGTGACTACCACTATATCATCCAGGAACAATGCCAGGTTCAATGATATAGAGCAACAATACTGTAGGTATATACTATACAGAGAAATACTCGTATCTTATTGAATTATGCAAACAGAAATGTAATGAGCGCACTGAGTCTGTTACGTAATTGCGATATACCTGCTCTCCTAATTGTGCTTCCCCTTAAGGGTCAATGATCTCACTGTATGTTTGTGTGTGTTATCACTTAGCTCTGTAACGGTTGTACGGATTTTAGTGAAATTTAGCACAGATATTGGATACTAGCTGTCTATTTATGGGCCCATGAAATTGGATTCAACAAAAAATCTATTGCGGTGTTTTACTGTGTGAAACAAGGAGGACCCAACAAACCGACAAAGACACTCAACATTATTTAATGTATTTCTCCTCCTATTGTTCTTATCCATCGAACGTTATGAAATATTTAACTACATAACTCTCCTTAGTATCATTTAAATTGTATGAAAACTATACAACTCATATTGTGCGCTAACGTATTAAAAGTAATTTATAGATATACATGCAGTAGATCGTGAGTTGTAAGCCGACATACAGATAGACAATAGTTTAAAACAATATAAATTTGGCTTTAGTATCGCTCATGCTAACACTTAGTTCCTTTCGATTATTATTTTCCAAAAAATTTGCAATTACAGGCACGACTTTTCTACGGACTTATTTTGGGGATATATTTTTATATATTATATATTTGTGGGGCATAAACTAAATTAAATTAGTCACAGATTGACTCCACTGAAGGCACATATGTTTTAAGTAACCCAAAGCAGATTGTTGCCTTCCAGTGGCTGCATTTAAAAGTGAGTTCCATTATAAGTTTCATAGTCTTCTTTCTTATTCTATTCTAATAATAAAAATGTCTGTATTTCACACGCGGCAGAATTGAAACCTTCAGAAAACTACCTATCTCATTCTCTCGCAAGCTAAATCCTAATATGTATGTCTCTTTTAGTGGCGCTTTTTTGTTTCTTCGAGTTTCGAATCACAACGGTGCTTTAGAAATATTCACTTCAAAAAACCGCGAGAACTGGTCAAAAACCTTAACACACATGTCCAGTACGCTAACCACTATTCATGACTGCGACATAGTTCTACAGATAATGAAACAGTCATGCAAATGCTGGCGAGTCACGCTCGGTTATGATAGTTGGCGGTTTATTATACGGCTCGATTGTGTGACAATTGCTTGTGGGATGTTACGGGCTGATGTGTCCGTGGATAATAATGTGACAGTGTTGGATGGTGACCGCACGCAACCTACAAAGTAACCGTACAGTCGGCAATACAGGTAGCTGAAGAAATCCACATGTTCAAAATACCTGCGCTATATGCTATAACTAGTTTCCGCCCCGTGACATTTACACATTACATAACAATTCTTTTTTATCCCAAGAAAATTTAGCACGTTAGAATTGATTGTAATATTTAGTTTAATTTTGGATAAAAAAAAATAAAAAAGTGCGGGTGGATTTTGTACATTGTGGAGGATAATCTCCGGAAACATTGCCATTTGATAAAGTGCACTACTATTTGAATGGACCATTATTGCCGATGGACATCGGCGATGTTAAAATGCCGAGTATCATTAAATCCCTCGAGAACGCGGGTGTAACCGCGGGACAGACGTAACTGAAGGCTATCAGAAACTTTCAGAAATAGCTAAAACCTCCGTCGTTAGAGTACTAAACTAATAACGCAAAGTAAATGCAGCACACACGCTGTATCCGTAAATAAATACACAGTGAAAGTTTTAATAATCCCCCGCAATAATAAAAGCGTAATATACGATGCAGTTGTGTTACAAAGTGTTGTAACTCCAAACTGGCATTATTCACGGTTCGTTATGAAGCTCTCAGTATCTCGGGTGTCTTTGTGGGGATGTATTAGAGGCTCCACACGTAAAATGTATTTATTTAAAAGCTTTCACAATAAATTGCATGTAAAGTTTTATGGTAGGTAGAGTTGGGATATTATGTTTTAATAAACTTATAATGGTGAAGTGAAAAAATACATACATAAAAGTTGACGTTCACTTGGAAAACTTTTGAGGTAACTTTTTAGGTATTTTTTTTGTTTAAAAGATATTTAAATGGGCTTTTAAAATTACGTGGCATTTGACTAACTAACTACATTAGTTTTAAACAATTAAAATGCTCAAAATAAAGTTATTCCAAGTAAACGGATACTTTTTTATTGTGTGTATTATTTATTGGTTTTAGTTAAAAAAAAATATTTCGCTGTCGTAATTACTTATGTATTAAAAATATTTGGGACATTGTTTACACAGAAGCTCAGCGGAATTAGTTACTAGATATTTGTTTTGTGTATTATCTTATAATGGGTTTCCGCAAGGCGACACCTGAGTCACTTAGTTATCACAGGAATATCTCATCCTAAATAAAGTGAGCTAGTATTGCTTGTAAATATTATACTATGGCAACTAGATAGCTGATATACTGTTTTTCTATATGTATTTATGTATGTATGTTTGTATATTGTATGTATGTATTGTTATGTATGTATATATTTGATGTTCAACCAGCCACAGAACAGTCATGCATAGAGATGTTTATTCAGGGTAGGAATCGAACCTGTGGCAGTCAGACTCTCTAACCACCAAGCTAGTAAGTAGTATGAACTAGTAATTCCAGAATGCAAAGGGTAATAAACTGCTATTTATATTTTCTTATTCTCGTACAAAATGACCACGGTACAGTCAAATAATTGCATAGCTTAATTTTAGAAAGCCGCAGCGAGCCAGTGAGCCGTGATGGGGGCCGGGGTCTGGGGTCGGGGGCCGGGGACCGGGGGCGAGCCAACCGACTAGTTAATACAACGGCTCGGCGCCCGCGGCACTCGCGTTATATCAGCTGAAAAACGGGATTTGTCGAGTTGGACTGTTTTCATTCACGGATACAACGGCCATGAGTTTTGTGTGAACGCCCACTCTTTCTTTAACACCAAGCCGATTTGTTTGACGCAAAATACAAAGCAATCGAGCGAAGTCGTTTACAAATTAAATAAAACTGGTTAACTTTGAATTTAAATGGACGGAAAATGGTTTACAAACATTGCAAAAGAATACTTTTGTCCGTCTAATTAAAATTCAAAACGGCATGTCCCCAACTCTTTTTATAAACAACAACAGGCTGGAACAACGCTTACGCCATCACTCCAGTATCACAACTCACAAAGTACTCTGTAAGTATAATTTTGTGCGGGAACGAATCATCAGAAAAAGTTTCCGCTCTCCGGGGATCGGCCCATCTGAATAAACTGTATGGGGATGTCACAGCTTAGCACAGCATTGTTATTTCATAGAGTCCATATTTATTATATGTAATTGGAAACACGAACTAACCACTATATCATGTAGTTATTCAAGCAAACATGCATCATTATAATTACAATCAGGCCGGTTCGCGCAAATAAAAGCATTTAGATAATACTCGACAAAATTAAAAGTTATATGTCGCAACAGTACAAGCTTTGCTTAGTTTGGAATCGGATAGCTGTTTGTAAAAAATATAAATAGTCAAGTAAAAAGATACGTATTTACTTTTGATTTGACAAAATCTTAAACTTTTCTTTGAGTAAGGTGACAAACTGCCAAGACTGTGCTTATGCTGTGGCAATACGACAAGCCGCATTCGGTGTACTCTCAAAAAGCTGAAACAATTTATGGTTATATCGATAAGATGTGTTCGGAACACGTGCTCTGTGAAACTTGATCGCGATACGAGAGAGAAAAAACCGTTCCGCAGCCCCCCGGACGCATACATTATTCACCTGGGCTAGTGCTGGACGACTATCGATAGTATTGTCACCGACTTATTTTTCAACAAGACAAGACTAGATATCACATCATAGATGTAAAATATTTTTATAACTATGTATTTAGATGAAAAAAATAATATATGCAATTTAAATATCTGATAGTATAAATTAAACACGGTTTAGGATGTGTAAAATAGAGATATTTAAATGCTCATAATCATTTGAGACTTATTTTGGTTTTGTTATTTTTACTAACGAATTGCGCTAAAAGCTATGTTTTGAAGTGAAACCTTCTGATAACTACCCATTTCCTTCTCTCGCAGGTTAAATGCTAAGGATATGATTGTCTCTTTTTATTTCCGATTTGTGGTTTCATCAAGTTTCAAATCACTTTGTAATAGTACAGTGTAAACTCGTACCAATTGACAAATAACCATGTATTTATCAACTAGTTCAGAAATTTCGACATCCAAATGCATTGAAATCCTATTTAGTAATTCGTTAATTATCGCATTATTAATTAACGTTCTGGTGTAATTTTGTATAATTGACTTAGTAAAATAAATAATGTAAGTTCGAGTGGCCCATCAATGGTAATTATTATAAACGTTGGCCCCAGTTCATCATCGATATTGTTTATCGAATCAACACAACACTAACCCTAATGTTCGTAGTTCCCAGCATTACCTACTTCTGGCCTTTTGTATATGTATTTTAACGAGAACATAAATTGAAGTTATTCGACTTTGTGAGGTCGTTCAACGTGTGTGAAGACTTGAAAGGGATGAAATGGAATCACTTACAATATGGAAATGGGTCGTGTTGATTGTACTGTACTACCCTCATCCCCCTTGATTTTGATAATAATAAAAACATTTAAACCTTAGTACCTTTTTTATGTAGTAAGAGGTTCTATATTCGACGTGCTAGCTTTTTGATGGTTGTTCACATGCAGTTATTTTCAAGAAAAAACATATTCGTGGAGGTTGGGACCGCAGAACATTCCAAAACAAAACATTCATAAAAACATAGACATACATTTTTTTTTTTTTGGTTTATAAAGCTTTTTTAGTACAGAAGGCTTTCTAAATGATTATTTTAATGACGGCAATGATTGGGCGTAGCGCTCGCTCTAGCAGGACACACCATAATGTATTTATATTATAAAATCTTGTTTGAATAGAGTAAATTGTTGTCAAGGCATTTAGTGTCATGTTTATTTTGAAGTCGGTTTTATTCTGTTTAAAAGTGAATTTCATATAAATAAATCGAAACAAGAGAAGGTCGGCGATATTCTTTTTATATTCAAAATAATTGCTTAATATATTTTAACAAATTTCTTATTACTTTTATATATGTTAGCCTTTCATAAAAAAACATTTGAAAAGGGACAATTAGAAAAAAGGTTAATCGCCGTCTGTCACTTTAGAATTATCTATATTAAATATATATGTATATGTTTATCGTAATTAAATTGGATTGGAAGTAGTGTTGATAAAAATCAAATTACATAAACACTATTTTTCAATGTAATATAATTCTAATTTCCCCTGAGCGTAAGGAGAGAGTTTTATAAAATTGAACGTAAAATGATTCTGACATGGCTTACAAATTTAAAATACGTATTAAGTTATAATGAAAAATTAAGGCCTTAGATATATTATCGTTGGTTTTAAAGCCAAGCGTTTACAGTATCCAACCCCTTTATTCAGATTGATCAAGTAACTAGCTGTCTCCCGTGGTTTTACCTGCGTTTGCGAGGCATTTTCCATTTTCACGAGAACAAAAATATTCATCATTAAATCCCCCCGACGAAATATAAAAGAATATATTGAATAATAATATTTAAATGAATATTCTGAGATATTCTTTACACACTAAGGTAAGGAAACTAACTGATATACTACATACATTACTTTTTAAATACATACTTGCACGCATACAAATGTTAGACCTGGGTAAGAATCACATATTTGATCAAAATGTGGTTACAATTTTTTTTCAATTAATTGGCTTATACTTGACTATAATATAAATGTGGTAAGTGATATTGGGGCCAAAGGAGCAAACAAGGCTTGAATATACATATGGCGGAATACAGATTTTAGGGTGAAAACCAGCTAGGCGGGTACTGCAAAATACCCCTACCACCGCGCTAAGTTTTCCAAACAGCGTATTCCCTCACCGAAGCCTCCAGTAGGATGTACAACTCTCGTCACGACATCCGACGTCACTACCAAAGCGAGCAATCATCGCCTTATTTAGTGTAAGGTTAAATATTATGTGAGAGTAAACAGGTAGCCAGCAAACGAGTAGTTATGTGACGATATATCATTTAGTAACATACTCGTGTGAATGCGACCTGTTTGCACACCTCAACTAAATACATACAGTTTCTAAATGGTCGGATATTTAAAAGCAAACTTTGTGGCTCCCGCTTACTTTGTTACGAGGGGTAGTGGCCAGAAGATGTGTAAGGTTGATTTTTATTTTGAGTAATATGTTAAGTTTGAATAGATTTTTGTATGTAGGTACCGGCATTAGCTGTAAAAATGTTTATGTTGTTACTTACTTTTGAACCTTACTCAATCATTGTCAAAAACATTGTTTATGTACTTACTTTTGTTAACCTGTCAGGTCCTGTCAGGTCATTGCCAAAAGTGTGACATTGAGGTGACTATACAAATAATGCTATAACTTTTAAGAAATTGATCGCGAAGCTATTTTTATTGTTCAACACAACACATACATTATGCACTTAGTGGTTGGTTGTCATCCAATTGCAACGGAGCGACTTGAATTTTCATCTGGCAAATTACACTCTATTTTTTATTTCGTTGGGCGAAGGCAAATCACGAATGAAACAAGGTTGAAACCAAAAACACAAAATAGTTGATGGCAGATCCCGCGCTCGCTACTTAGCCAATGTTGCGGTCCCGTAGACCGGATATTTAATATTATTACAGCATTTCCGAAGCGGACATTTGGAGTGTGGCTGCACTGCGAATACCGCCATTTTCGCGTATTTCGCTCCATGAGTCTGGTCTGCTCCGCTCCGGTGCGCCCCGCCCGCGCCGCCCGACTCCCGGTCGAATCCCGGTCTCCCGGCTGCGACAAGTAGTCTTTTGTTCCTTTCTTCGTAAATAATGGGCCAGCTGCACTGTTTTCTATTTTCTCCACCGACTTTTGCTTCTTAATTATCATTATTTGTGGCCACTTCATTATCCTGTCTACACGTGTTTCTATAAAGTTATCGTATATATTGTAAACTTTGAATACTGATTTATTTATAACGTAAATAACTAATGTAATTTAAATTGAATTTACAATTAATTCATTCAAGTCGTAATAGTGTACAAACAGAAAATATGTATAGTAAGATTATTTGAATACAAAAAATGCTTCGAATTTTATAAGCCCGTTTGTATTAAAACATAACAATGGAAACAACTCGCCGTGAAGTATCCGTGTACCTGTAAATATATTCGATGGCGAAAACAATGTCGTTGATTGGAATTTGTTAAACTAGGGAACTGAAACGCTTTATTAAAGGTTCGAACGAACCACCCGCTCTCCCGTTGTTTTGTACACGGGACTGAAATTGTATTTATTAGTGCTCGCGATGCCGGATCACTGTCGATATCGAGTGTCGGACACAGTAATGTAGTTACCCATCTCTCTCGCTGAATACTAATATCAATAAACTAGACCTGTTTTGAGCCCAATCTGTTAATATAATGCCGTACTTATAGCTGCGTGAACTACGATCCGACGTAGACACTGCTACGCGTGTCGTAGATTTTTCGAGTAGTAGAGCTCTTAGTGCAGAGTTCGACCGGGGAAGTACTACCACCTTACCCATTTCCGCCGTGAAGCAGTAGTGCAATTGTATTACTGTGTTTCGGTTAGAAAGGTAAGGGGGCCGGTGAAATTACAGGCACATGAGACTTAACAACTTCACGTCTCAGGGTCGACAACGCATTGGCGATGCTCCTAGTATTGCAAATGTCCATAGGCGGCGGTGACCACTTACCATCAGGTGGACCGTCTGCTTGTTTGTCGGCCGAAGTGGCATAAAAAAAAAAAAAAAAAAAAAAAACTACGAAATATTTCGTAGCTGCGTAGCACTGCTACGAACACCGTACATTGCTTCGTTTTATCTAGATTTAATATCATAAATTAGGTTTTCTGTCTTAATAACCACGTAATTAGTAGCGTGAAAAGGGGCTTTTACCAAACAGCTACTGATTTGTCGGCTTAGTGGTTAGAGACCCTGACTGCCGCGCCGCAGTTTGTGGGTTCGATTCCCACCCAGGGTAAACCGTATATAGAAAAAAATAAAATAGCAGTGAAAACGTTGTACGCTGATTACAACACATTACCTTTGAAATTTAATATATTTCCCGGCACTAAGAGACATAAATGTTCGATGAATCAAATAAATATCAGACTCTTAACGGGATTTTTTTAGTCAGAAGAGACTTTAACCAACTGTGAACCAATCTTGTTGAAATGATGTTTAAAGTAACTTAAGGAATAGAACACAATAGATTTCATCCCGCGAGGCCCATTTTCTTATAAAAGCAACAGTAATAGTTTGGTACGACCGTAATATCATAAACCAAATAATGACAGTGCTATATTTGCGAAATCCGAAACAGAACCGGGGCAGGTCCGGTCTCATATCGCCATCAATCTTAATAAAGGCTTGAAAGGCATATTTTTCTTCGTTTTCTAGGCGAGGCCGGTGTCAATCAATCTGATAGACTGCTGATAATACCACGGTTTAAAAGCGCCGCCTCAAAGGACAGGGCTTGGTCACACGGCTATAGTGATGTTTGTATATCGATTATATTGTTACTTAAGTGTTTATTTTTTACCGGGTTTCATAAATGGGATGTCTTAATAAATAGTTACCCCGCGTAATTTCTTGAGGGATGCTTCATCTTTCCGGTATAAATATAATCCTATATATTAATTCAGTTTATGAACTAGCCATCTTCTAAGTAATATATTAGTAGAAAGGATTTGTTACAATTTAATGTTATTAAAAAGATTTTAGATTTATACAAATTTTTTGATATTTTATGGCAGTCTAGACTTTTAAAAACTTGTTTTCTTCTTAAGTGATTGGTATTATTTTTTATTATTCGTAAGTGCCCTTTGGAATCAAAGCACTTTACAACTAATTGACTCAGGCGTGGCCTTGCGGAAATCCATTATAACATTACACAAAAAACAAATATCTAGTAACTAATGGATCTCCTTCTCTGGCAAGTCCCAAACAAGGAAATTCAACAGGAAATCGACACGTGTTTAGGACTTGACAGAGGAGGAGATCCAGCGGAATTAGTCAGGATATTTGTTTTTGTGTGAAGCACTTTATTTTAATGTTTAATTGATTATTTTATAAAATATGTTTGGTAAAAGATACAATCCAAAATCATCTTTTACCTGCCCTATTACCAATCACTTCACAACCCTCCCTGGAGATGTTTTTGTTGGCCACTTGGTGCATGTGGTCATCGGTAAACGACCCTCGCCTCTTACGACCTTCTAGAGATAAGTAATTTTTTTTTTTTAATAATATAAACTAGTGCTTGACTGCGATCCCACCTGATGGTAAGCAGTGATGCAATCTTAGATGTTGAGGCGCACTAGTTTATTAAGAGCCTATTCACTCTAGCCTTGAAGACACCCAAATTATAGTTGCTCGGGAAATTTTGTATCATTTATATTAAACACACATGAAAACTACTGATTGGATTTGAATTAAACTTGGCACATATATAGTTAATAACCTGGATTAATACATAGTATACTTTTTATTCCACCAAACGCAACCGCGGGAGACAACATGTATATATAACGTATGAGTGAGATATTATAACACAATTTTATACTACTATCGATACAAATCCCAGCCCTAGGGCAATCGGAGACGATCGTGTCGGACGTAAGCGTCCGGTGTTCAGTCAAACAATAGCATTGTTCGCTTTGTCTCTGCGCTTCCTTTGTGATTATTTATTGAAATGGACCCTCAACACCGCCTCCGAGCTATACCTTCACTACACAACAAAACAATAAATAATCATTATTTACTTAAAATATCACGTAGTGTCAATTGAATCATTTATTGTTTCTAGTTAATCAGTGTTGGTTACAAATATTTGGCAAAATATCCTTTTGTTAGTTTAAATATTTATCGACGCAAATGGTATTTGCAGTGAAAACTACCGTGAACTGGAATGTTAATTATATGTTTTGTTGAATAAATCATTGTTTCCACGATACAGTATTCCGAGCCTTTCATATTTTTAGGACGTTTATAGTATTTTAATAAATATACAAGTAATGTGCAGTTATTTTAAAATGTTAATAGATATACATTTTTGGATTGGGCATGGTACAAGTGTTGTATATTGTTAGATATGATCATATGTATTGTGCATTAGTACTTAAAATAAATTCAGTGAATATGGACCTCAGTTGTAGGTATTTAGGGCCTAAAAATGTAAAGGTCTTTATTACACATACGTCATACGTTTCGTTTGAAAGCTCTATGTCAGGCAGTACTCGTTTCGCTCTAAAACACTCGCTTGCTCGTTCGCTCGTCTGCTCGCTCGCTCGCTCCTCGGCTCGGAAGCGGGTATCGGGGACAAGAGGCGTTACGGGCTCGACTCAAGAGCGCTTCGATGCCGCGGACAATGTGCCCGCTTTGAAGGCTACTCCAACTTTTTTGATCAGTGGGTATTTTTGCTCGATGGCGTTCGATTTTTTACTTAAATGTATGGTCTAATAATGTCAAAGCAAATAGTATGGTACATAAATAAAAAATCCTTTAAAATACGTATTTTAAAAAAAATAAATGTTCTTCTCAATCTCTCTTTAAATCAATTATACTTGAATCAATTGAGTGTAAATACAATTAAAATTACGTATTTCTTGAATTTTTCAATGAAGAGTCCATTAGTACGGTGGCTTGATCGGACTACCAAGCTACCGGTCGTGAGTTCGATTCCCATCCAGGCCAAAAATTTTGTACTTAGCTATACATTGTTTCATACATCAAACACGTGCACTTAATTTCCACATTAATAAATACAGACCGCAAGAACGAAAAAGCATTTATTGACTCATACGTCATGATCGCAATTAAAAGAGGACGTGGGGTCAAAAGGTCCTTGCCTGAATACTCAAGTTACACGTCTCAGGGTCAACGCGTTGCGGTATTAATATGCAGGCGGTGGTGACCGCTAATCATCAGGTGGACCATCTGCTGTGTGCTGTTCCACTTGACCTATACACTGGATCACGTTTGGTAACCTAATAAAATCTATGCAAAACCTCTAGTTTATCCACGTCCTCAATGACATGTCTGCCCTCACGCGTCGTGTGCGTGCGGCCTAATTGCCGTTCGATAGTTTCCGTCTTTGTGGCGCGTTTGGCGTGCGTCGTGCCCTATCTCGCCACTCAGCATTGCGTGGAGCCTCGCGGCTCCTCCGAGCCACTCATTAAGTACATCCTCGCTAATAAATTGGCTCCATAATTACGTTTATTAAGTACGCACTCGAGTTATGAATAAACCTTTTTTGGAGAAAAAGCTTTGTTGGTAATAAATTTGGGTTACGACTTGTGATGCCTCTCGCGCTTTGGTAGCTTTCATGTGTTTATTAATAATAACCGTCCTGTAAGTACTGTACTTTTTATACAATAGTGAAAACTTTGAAGACAAGATTCTTCGAAGTTCCCAAAGTCGCACTACTCTTATAATTTTTCTACCAATACCAATAAGAAGTTCATGCAAATGAAAAATTACCTATAACTCCAAGGGTGACCTTCGATTGCCTCAAATGTAAGTACCCATTAACCTGGAAACACGAACCAAATTGGTTTGTCCGGTGTTTATCTATTTTTATACTTGTTCTCGGAAATTTTGTGTGTAACTGTATATTTAATTGAGGTGTAACAGAAATGTGTGGCGAAGTAATTTATTATTTACTTCGCTTCTGCCTATCTATTTATTTTTAGCTTCTGTCCGGTTTCTAATTGTTAAGGACTTTGTGGGATCGAGTTTTTTTTTGTAAAGACCTTTTTTATTTATTATTAGTATTTGTTATATGCTGCGGAAATGTGGCTATTACAATATATCCCTGTGACAGATATTCAGAGCTTAATATCAAGTAGGTCGACAAATAGATGGTAAGTGGCCACCGCCGCCTATAGAAATTTGCAACAACAGGGGCATCGTAAATGCGTTGTCGACCCTCAGAAGCTAAGTTCTAACTGAAACACTGTAATACAAGTGCACTACTGCTTCACGGAAATGGGTAAATAAGGTGGTACTTCGGCGGTTGAACTCTATGTTATTATTAACAACTTTGTTACATAAGTTTCCAGCTTTAGGTTCATCCGTTCATAAAAAAGATCTATCAGAAATATAGCAAATAAGTGTTCTAAACTGCTTCATCGTGGAAATACGCCTTCGATTGTACTACATCTACTACCTACATGACTAACAATATCGGTGCGCTACAACCTGCATTGTATACACATATGTTTAACGCTGTGTATTGAAGTAGATAGGGTCTAATTATGAAGGCGTGAGGCGACGCGATCTCGAGCCACTTCGTTACCGGCATTACGGCGGTTACCACTCGCGATACGTAAACGAGCGCCCAAAGTGTCTTATTACATGATAAATACGACATCTTTAACGTAAACACCCCCTTATTTTAGCCTCTGAGGGCAAAACCGTCACGCGTTTAATTTTGACAGATCGATTCTGATATATTTATGACTGTGATGTTTAGACAGAATGATCAAAGGTAGGAACTATTGTTGAGGAATAATATTGATGAGCTATTTTTGTTTCCGGCGTGTTTATTTCTACAAAGAAGATTAAGTCGGTCGCCCACTACACTGCCGTTCTCAGAAACAATTATAATTTAATTACTTATTTAAGCGTCTCTATTTTTGTTTGTTGATGTAGCAGGGGAAAGGGACATGGCTAGAAATTATCAATGTTATAGCGATCAGTTAAAAATAATTGGTTAAGAAAATAGTTAGTTTAAATGTAGCATATTGTTAGTGATGAAGATGGTGTTAAAACCAAGGCTATTTAAAAAAAGCGGCCAAGTGCGACTTGGACTTGTACTTCTGTACGACACGTATATTACGTGTAACTAAACGCCAAAAATGACGTGTGTCCTGTATGCGGACTCCCTTTAAATTGTATCTTTATTTTATTTTTATAGCGGCCTTATAAATAGTCGTAGAGTATGCACTCTGTATGATTTTCTAGTGTTCAAGGTTCAAAAGATACTGCCCTGTGACTGACGGACGGACCGACAGCGGAGTCTTAGTAATAGGGTCCCATTGGCACCTTTTGGATATGATAAACCCCCAAAATTAAGGAGGTTCTAAATTCGATGCGAATTCATATCCTAATACGTGAAATGTCGTTACATTTTAATAATCATCTAAAATAAATTGATAGACCAAATAAATATACCGAGACAGTCTTCACACACGGTTATCTGATTTCAAATCAAACAGAACTTTTACTTTAGCAATCAGATTCCTGATATACTACTTTTAAATACATACTTGTACCTTTAAGTACATGTTTACACCAAGCTAAAAACAAAATAACCTTCAGGCACACAAATATTTGTCTCGTGTGGGGATCGCACCTTGCAGCGTGACTGGTCCATTTAAATACTTTTTAAGGTCCATAAAAACAAAACGACTTATCTTTGTGACACTATGTATAACATATCTGAGTAACTAGCTGCCCCCCGCGGTTTCACTCGTATTCCCGAAGGATATTAAATATTTCCTGTATATATTGTCTATATGTTTATTTATTTATTGACTTGGTTCTTCAACAATGAGTACACCATTACAAAGATAAACAATAACAAAGCCAAACTTATATCTAAGCGTCACATTACTTAAAGAAGAACACAGCATGCATTTAAAGCCGCGCAGGTGAATAACATTTTTAAATATTGAATTATTAGCCTACTATATAATAACAAGAACCTTAAAAACTATGACACTAAATACCCTTAATACAGATACATACTGATACCACATTAACTTAATTTAATTTTAACCTAATTTATTTAATTTAATTTAATTTATTAACTTTTTAAGAGACAGTATTGAAGTGACGTTTAAATCCATGACTTTCTCATGCTTACTGTACAATTGATACATTCTAGATAATCAAGAGTGCTGCCTTAAGTTGGAATAGCATTTTGGTGAACAAAAAAGTTTTTTATTAGAACGTCTTGGTAAGATTCATGGAGCCAAAAAATCTACTTTGCTAAGCAGATCAGGACAGTTCATTAAGCCTGATATGAGTTTCTTGAGAAATGATGATGAGAGATGTTATTCCAAGGCAAGCTCTATCTATGTCTAGACAAGTTTCATTCAAATCCATTCGGTAGTTTTTGAGTGAAAGAGTAACAAACATCCATACTCACAAAGTTTCGTATTTATTGTATGTATTATTAGGATTGCTAAAATATTTCGGACTCTTCAGCAAACTTAACTACTCGAACCGATATTAAAGCCAGACTCTCATAAGTACCTAAGAAGTTTTATTGGTTCTATTGGCTCTATCTAAGGCGCTTATAGCTCAGTAGTGACGGCAAATATCATGCCGAGAGTCGTGGGTTTGACTCCTGCAAAGAGCTTGAGCTTTCGGTAAAGGTAAACATCATCATCATCAGCCTATTTCTGTCCACTGCTGGACATAGGCCTTACCTATGGCACGCCACTAAACTCGATCTTCAGCTCTTTGTTTCCAACTGCCAGCCAGCTTGCGTATATCATCGCTCCATCTAGATTAGGGGCGCCCTACACTACGTTTACCGAGCCGTGGTCTCCGCTCTTGAACACGCCTACCCTAACGATTAAATGTAAATATAGTGAGGAAACCATAGCTCGGTGGAAGGGTACTTTGCAGTACCCGCCTAGCTGGCTACCACCCGAGTGTTCCGGCAGCTGCTCTTCAGAGCAAGTTTCCTTTCTTTGTGTGCTTACCATACTCAACTACATTACTTACCATCGTAAGATTGTGATCAAATATAGGCCTATAGGTATAACCTACCTACATAGTAAAAGGAAAAAATGATTCGATTTAAGATGAAAGGCTTATATGAAGAGCTTAATATTCTTGGCAAAACTTGAAAGTGGGTTTTATATAATAATAACTAAACGAGTTCATCTCTTAAGCCCCGTTGAGCTGTGAGAGCCCGCCTACACGGTACACGGTACTCTGGACCTATTTAATAAAAGGCCTAGTAATTTTAAGTGATTTCTCATAAGAGGATTGATAAACACTTATTCATGTAGGAGTAAGTAAAACTTTGAATTAAATAATATTTTGCGATTATATAATATAATGATAATAGTATTTATTTATTTCTAAAAGTTTGCATAACTTAACTCTGTTATTGAATAAAAATTGTTGCTATATTTAAAATTATCTGCTGCCGAACTAGGATCTAAAACTGTACTTCGATATATACCGCCGAATCCATTTAAAGGTTGTTTATTTTATAACTAACCTATGCGAATAATATTAGTTAATTGTATTTGTGAAGCTAAGATGGCTGATTAGGAAGTTAAAAAAAAACAGGTATTTCTTTTACGATATAATGTGTGATAAATGTTTTTCGTATGGTGTAACTACCTATGATTATCTGTCATTCCATGTGGGTATTGTGTGGCTAAAATAATTTTTCAAACAGGTATCTCGGTTCCAGAGATTGCTCTTCGCATAAATACAAACTCAATCGGATTCTCTCTTTATAATAGACTAGCTGCCCCTGCGGGTTCACCCACATGCCCGTAATAAAAAGTACGCCGTGTGTGCCAAATATCAGCAGCCCCCTTATTCAGTTAATATAAACTAGTAGTACTAGTAGTATTAGCGAAGTGAGCGACAGAGACAGAGCGCGGAGGCCGCGACGAAACTTCCTCGAGTTAGTGTCATTTTCCTTACAGAATCGAGTCCCAGAATCGGTTAAGCTTTCTCGCCGCGAAAGCGTTATAAAGAAACAAACTCACTTTCTCATATATTTTTTTATATTATTTATTTAGTTAGAATATTTATAAATATGATTATACTAGCTGTCCCCCCGCGGTTTCACCCGCGTTTCCGAACTGAGCTATTCCAGACTGTAACCTCTTTGTGCCAAATTTGATCCAGAACCGTTTAGCCGTGCTGGCGTGATTGAGTAAAAAACATCCATCCATCCGAACCTTCACATTTATATAAAAATAGTAGTAAGATTCAGCTCCTTATGCTTCGTTACAGACGCGCTCCACCAGCCACGTGATAAACGTTAGGAATAAAAATATCACCCACGAACCAATTGGATGAATCGTATAATGACATCAAACAATTTAACTACACTTGGGAGCAAATAAATCGAGACATCCCCGTTTTCATACAAAATTCTACATTTGAAACGTTCAACGGACACATAATGAGAACGTAATCGTTCCATCTTATGTGTAATCCACTCTTGAGCGAATAGTATGTATAAAAACGCTTTGCTTTAAAGAAAGTGGATTTATATTCCGTCGGTCACTTAATAGTTTTAAATCGCGACGATGATAGAAAGAAGGACTGGTAGAAAGTAGCAAATTTGAAATATTAATGTGGCTCGATTGCTTTGCCATCCAGTGTAGTGTTAAAACAAGCAGATTATGACTATTAAATAATAAATACTGCATAAAACAATCGAAACTCCACCAGTATTATTATTTGCGTACAATAAATTACAAATTAATTAGACGAGTTGCCAATTACGCACAAAACAAAACAACGCCATCAATTATTTAAGCGGAAAATTGCGATATCATAAAGCAGTTAAGACGGATTAACTGCGGTTTCTTTAACGCGATTATGAATATTAATTACCGAGAGGTGGCGGGTGGCCGCCACGGCCGCGCCACAGCCACGCGGTAAACAAAAGCAGATGGCCCAATTCAGTAAGTGGCCCAGAATTACGTCCCTTGTTTTGGTACGCTTCATATACCACGTTGTTTCACTTTATGGAATGGTATTTCTTATTTTTGTTTGTTCAATTATTTCTTACTTACAAAGTTTTTAATGGCAAAACACGTCCAAAAGTTTACAAGTATTCTTTACTAGTTTTCTCTTCGCGGTTTTACCCGTGTTCTCAAGAATCTTAAATTTTCTCAGCATCAAAAGTGTGCTTTAAGCACTATGTGCCAAGTGTCATGCGAATCTGCTTAACAGTTTTTTGTGAAAGAGTAACAAATAGCATCTTCGCAAGCATTTTCATTTATAATATAATATTATTAGTAGGATAAAAAGTTTTACCGATGGATAAAATACTTTTTTAATTTAACTGAAGCAAGTTGGTCTAGTTAGAAAAGAGTAAAAATTGTACGTTTTGGTCGCATTAACGCATGGCATGGTCTACCGTGAAAATTCCCACAAATATTATAAAAATTAAAGCTATTGAGAATGAATGGATGGATGCTTGTTACTCTTTCACGCAATAATCACTGGACAGATTTGGATAAAACTTGGCACATATAGTAGTGTATTAACACATAGAATGGTTGTGTTTACGGAACGGGGGTGAAACCACGGGTAACAGGTATTAAAGTATAAATCCAGGAAGTAGTATTAAGAGATTATGTTCTTTCAACAGAAAGAGAAAATATCCTTCGATTAAATAGGTATACATTTACTGCGCTCAATTAATATCAACACTTCCCTAAGGAGGGGTTTACCGAGCATTGATTACGCTTCTATAAATAGCTCGCTATATTATAAAAGCTCCCAACATAATTAAGATAGATGTCCGGATCATCCAATCTCCCCTGGACCCCCCTCCTGGCTCCCATAATTCTGGAAACAATTGCCAGAATGGTTTGATTGATTGCCGGTAGGATAACGCCCGGGAGAGGTAGGTACCGCTAATTAATTACTCTGTGACACGGTGTTCCCGTTGAAGTACACTTCTAAAATTGTTAGATCTCTCTAATTAGAATTTTGGGGTATAGTCAGCAACAGCAGATGCACAGATTCAAATTTGAGCGTTATATTATTTACCGGTGAACCGTGCTTATGCTCATTGTAAGTAAGATTGATCAAATGTAATAATGAGGGAATAAGTATATTAGGAGTTGCGCCTTTCGACTTCAGCAACAAACTCTGGGCACCACACAGGGCAAATCAAACGAGCCCAAATACGATGGGTTTATCATGTATAGTTTAGGAGCTTCTATAACCTTCCGACTTCATCGATTTATTACCACATGACCAGAAACGACTGATAAGTTTTGGTTTAAATTTTGTACTCAGATAAAATTCTATTCGGATTAAAATAGGATTACTTTTTATCCCGGGAAAACACAAAATCCATAGAGAACACGAGTGAAAACGCGGCGCGAAAGCTAGCTTAGTCCTAAAATCGAACCAAAGCCGTTATGAATCAAATGCAATACTGTGTGATTGATTTCACTTAAATTAATCATCAAACAGTACCGCCGCTGTATATCAAAGCCAATAAGCCGGGCTCCCGTCAATCAGTCCGGGATAAAATGATGGCATTCGAGTACCGACGAGTCCCTCACTCGAATGCAGTACTCTTATCCAATCGACATTTCATTTCACGATTGCATCTTTAATAATTCCGCTGGTGTCGCGTCGTGCCGCATACATATCTGCGCGGGATCAATGCAATCGAGACGTGGCGATGCTGAGTGGGGTAATGTATAGTGGGACACACCTAAACCTCAGTATTCCTTTGTAGAGTCGTTCATATTGTGAAATGATTTATCGATAATTCTATCGGTACAATATTTTATAGTGTTGATTTTAAAAGTCAGTACAAAAGCGTTATTTTTGCAGAATTTTAAACTTCGATTGCAATTCTCGGTTTCTCTTTAAATTATATGGTTCAGTCCTTAGAACAAGAGCTAGTCATGGCTTTAATTTGACTTAAAAAGTAATAAATCATTATTAATAGACAAACTACCTTACAGAGTTTCTTTCCACTTATTTTTAGTTACAGGCTAAAATTTCTTTAAAATTTAATTAATAATTCTTCGTTAAATATTCATATCTATTGACGCTAGTATACTTTGTATTATCTGAAAATCTTGTCAAGCACCTGTTGGTGTGTTTCGATAGCTGCACTTGAGAGCCAGTTCCTTTCTAACATTTGTGTTCTTACCACCCTCAGTCACATCATCTCTTATCATGGTTTAAATACAATAAAAAGTTTATAAATGTATAATTATAATCTATCGATGCATCCGAAACATAGATAGCGGGTGCCTATCGGGAAGCCGAACAAAACGCCACTCGTCCGTAATGAAACATCGACACACGCGTGTGTCTCGCGCCACAGGCCGGCTACGCTCACGTCACACAATATCACAACACCCATTTGGTAATTGAAATTGTGAAGCTGGCCGAAAATGCTGATTGAGAATAAATATAAGAACTAAAATAGCTTAAATGGAAACACTTTAAATTGTTTTAATTCTGTAGATGGCTCGTGAAGTTTCATCTTAATAATAATAATCTTCTTAATAATATTCCTCACCGACAAAACGGTACAAGAATTCTTAGAACCAATAGGCGGGATCGTAATCACATCAAGTTCATAAAATGTTTTATCAGAAATAAATATCGACTACTACGTACTTGTATAAAATCACTCTAATTTCGAATATTATAAATACTTTATATTTACAAAATACTGTATTTAAAATATTAAGAATCAACTAAGTAGGCGGTCCATTTTTATTTTATTTTATTTATTTGAACAATTAGAAGGATTTTCACCAATAACACTAATTATTACACATATATACAAAAAAAAAGGATAACAATATATGAGATGTCCATGTGATGGTCACTACCGCTTATGGACATTTGCAGCACCAGGGGCATTGCCAATGCGTTGTCGACCTTGACACGTGTCCACAGTAGTACAAGTGCAAGTAGTACATCGCTGGATACACTAAGAGCTCTACTACTCAATAAATTTATGTTAGTACATGATTGACTTATAGTTGTTCGACCTATGAATACGTACGTCATGGTTACGTCATGGATTTAACGAAGTCTGCGTACTCCTTATGTATTTAAGGTTCAATAGAGGTAATCAATACAATGTGTGCCCTCTGATCATTCTCAGTGCTCTGCACACTTGCAGCGTCAATCTATAATTACATCGGCAATAGGCGTTACAATAGGCCGACGTGCCGTCCTATAATCTGTAACGCACGCAATTATCGACAGAGTAATTAAAAGCCCCGGGCCACTCGGTGGTAATTGCCATTGTAAGTGGACAGTGCAGTTGCTTTGCTCGGTAATTAACACTACTTCATAAGCGAATGTTTTCGACGCACATATTTATATTAATGAGATTAACGTCGCTCGCACGCCTCCATAAACTGACTCTACGTGCACAATTATCTCGGTTGTTTGCACTCGGTTTTTCGTTGTTCAAAGAGTGGAATAGTTGTTTATAATTGCAACTAATTCACCAAAACTATGTACACAGAGTAATCGTATAAAAGAAGCCTGCATACTTTATAATGTATTCGAGACAGCATAATAGGCAAAACGCTCATTGAAAATAAATTTAATGGCCATAAATAAATAAATAAATAAATAAAAAGCCTTTTATTTCCTACAAATTAATTTTACATATAATTTTTACATTAACTTATCATTAAACGCTTAACTGATTAAAATTAATATCTACTTATTTTGTTTATGTCCTATATTATGTAGCTAATTACTGTTTTTATTTACTAGTATTATTATACTTGTTTGACACTATATACTATTTAAACGCTTAACTAATTGATCTTAATACCTACTTATTCTTATTTATTTTCTATATTATTTACCTATAACTATTTTATTTACTATTATTATTAGCTAGCTTGGTTAGATTTTAGATACCTAAATAATATAATTTGTAGGAACCCCATTATTGGGTGAAGGCCTCCTCCAAAGATGCCCATTTGTCTCTGTCCTGTGCAGTCTGTTTCCAGTTTGGGCTGGCTACTTTTTTGATCTCGTCGTCCCAGCGAGTCTGTGGTCTTCCTCGATTTCTTTTACCTGGTGGTCCATTCCAAAAAGTCACTTTTATGGTCCATCTTCGGTCTTTAAGCCTCGCGACATGGCCAGCCCATCTCCATTTAAGTTTTTGTGCGTATTTCAATGCATTTGTTGCTTTGGTTTTTGATCTTATTATTGTGTGTCGTATTTTGTCTGATTTCTTTAGTTTAAGCATGCTGCGCTCCAGTCCTCTTTGACAGGTGGTGATTAGATTTTTTACTTTTGAAGTGAATTTCCAGGTCTGGAAGCCATAAGTCAAACTTGGAAGAAGGCTGGAATTCATAATTTTTGTTTTTATGGTAATAGGCAGGCCACTTTTAAAAATTTCCTTTAAACTCCAATATTTATTCCACGTTTGTTGTATTCTTCTTTTCACTTCTAGTTCGTTATTTTTCGGATCAAAACTAATTTGCTTACCTAGATAGATGTATGAATCTGTATATTCGAGTGGCACTTTATCTATTGTTAATATTCTTCTCCGCCAATTTGTCATTGCCATAGTCTTAGAGAGATTCATTTTCAGACCCACCTTGATACTAGCCGAATGTAAAGTTTCCATCATTTGTTGTAACTGGGTGCTAGATTCTGATAACAGCACTAGGTCATCTGCGAATCTTAAGTGACTGATGTATTCGTCCTTTATATATAGGCCTGACTTACTCCAATCTATCTTCCTGAAGATAGCCTCCAGAATGGCTATGAATATTATTGGAGATAAGGGATCGCCTTGCCGTACGCCTCTTTCTATAGCAAAACTTGGTCCTAGAGTTTCTAGCTTAATTTTGCCCATGTTGTTTTTATATACGCTCTTTATGACTTGTATGTATACGTCTTCAACTTCCTGCTGTTTTAGGCTTTCCCATATACTTACATGTGTTACTGTATCGAATGCTTTTTGATAGTCAATAAACGCTATGTATAGCGGTCTTTGTTGTTCTTGGTACTTTTCAATGATTTGTTCAAGTGTGTGGATATGGTCCACTGTTGAGAAACCTTTCCTGAAGCCTGCTTGCTCTATTGGTTGTTTTAATTCCAATGTGCTACTGATTCTTTTATTTATAATGGCTGAGAAGAGTTTGTAGAGGCTCGGGAGTAAGCTTATTGGTCTGTAGTTGCCAATATCTTTCGGATCACCCTTTTTATATATGAGTATGATGTCCAATTCCGACCATTGTATGGGCGTTTCAGTCTTTTGCAGTATTAAGTTAAATAGTTCTGCTAGTGGTCCGGCTAATGTTTTGTATGCTAGTCTTAATACTTCATTTGTTATGTTGTCCGATCCAGGGCTTTTTCCCAGTTTTAAGCTATTTATTGCTTCTTGGACTTCCGTTTCGTCCACTGGTTTTATACTGATTTCGTCGTTATTTTCGTTGGTGTTTGAGATGTTATTATTTTGGATGTTATCACTGTATAACTTTCTATAGAAGTCTGTCGCCGCATTGATAATGGCAGTGCGCTTGCACAAAGTTCTGTTGTCTTTTCTTAATCCTTCTATCCAGGTCTTGTTCGTTCTAAGTTCCTTAAAGGCCTTCTTTGTGCTTCCTGTGCGTTGTAGATGTCTTTCTATAGTATCTTCTCTGTATTTAACGTAATCTCTTTTTATGTATTTATTTGTTACTTTGTAGAGGGCGGAAAGCTCATTTCTCATTGATCTTGTAGTTCTTTTCTTCTTTTCAGTAATAGAGCGGTGCGATCTGATAGTATTTTGTGGTGTCTATGTGGCTCTCTTCCCTTCTCTCGAGCTTTTTGCAAGCTTTGGCTAATAGCATTTACTATTTTGTCGTGATAAGTTTGTATTGATGTATGTTCCAAGTTGTAAGAAGGGTAGGGTAGCATTGAAGTAAAGTTTTTGTTATATCGTACTACTTCGTCTTTGGTCTTTAGTTGAAAGTTGTTTTTGTTTGGCTATTTTTAATGATGATCTAATTAATCGGTGGTCTGACGGATAGTTTAAATTCAGGACTTCAAAGTTATTGAATAGTTTTGGTTGGTTGGATAGTATATAGTCGATCTCATTTTTGTGTTGTCCATTTGGGGATCGCCACGTCCATCTCCGGCTACGGTTTTTCTTGAAGCATGTATTGATGTTAGTTAGGTTGTGTTCAAGTGCGTAGTCCACAAGTCTCTGTCCTCTATCGTTTCTTTCACCGTCCCCATGTTGATGCACTGTTAAGTGTTCACCTTCTTTAGGAGCACCTACCTTCGCATTAAAGTCGCCCATTAGTATAATATTCTTATGTGTTATTTCCATAGCTTTGTCGATAGTTTTATAAAATTCCTCTATTTCTTCTTCTTTTGCGGATTCGGTGGGTGCGTATACCTGTATAATGGATAGTTTAAATTCATGAAGTTTTAAATTTAGCATTGCCACTCGTTCTGTTAGGCCGATGAAGCTTTCAATGTTGTTTTTAAGAGACTTCTTAATAATGAAGCCCACTCCAAATTTACCTGGTGTATTTCCAATGTAGCAGAATATTAAGTTATCATATTCCTCTATTTTATTACCAAGTCGTCTGATCTCTGAGATACCGATTACGTCATAATTTATTTTCTTTGTTGCTTCATTTATCTCCAGCCAGCGTTCATGTGAAGATAGGGTCCTGACGTTGTAAGCTGCGATTTTTAATTGGGTTGTGTTTTTGTTTTGTCTGTTCACCATCTGTGTGGCTTTTTTTGGAGGGTTTTGGTCGTAATCTTCCACGGTGACCAGCCGGGTATAATGGCCATAACCATAATTCAAATAAACTGCTTTGTTATATAAAGATAATAAAACGGCCATCACCATTAAATGGTCAAGAGCGACAATTTTTATTGTCCCCTCTAGGAGTGTTTTACGCGGGATCGTTGGCAATATTGATGGCTCCTAAATCGGCCCCGACCAGCTCATTCAATTTGTACCATTAAAAATTCATTCATCTCTCAGTCAGCGAGTAATATAATGCTAGATGACAGGTCTGTAGTCTGCTCATTAGGGCAACAAATTCGGCGATCGCTCACTACGTCGCCGGGAACGGTAAATAGGGCTGTCCGTAAGAATACGAATGACCTTCAAAAGTTGAAGGTCAAATTCGAAAGGCATCATGAGATGAGAAAATTTGTGTAAGAATAATGACTTAACATAATAATATATACAACCGAAATACTTTCATAAATCATATTCACTACTAGATTCGACCTTTCAGCCTTCTACATCTAGTCTCAATTACTTTGCAGGTACCTGAAAAATTTATCTATATTAGCAAGTTTATCATAACTTATTTCGAAGTTTCTACACCTACGCAACACTGAGACATGAATGCTTGCGAATTTATTCATGGAATAATTTAAAACGAACTTATAATTAAATCACACAGGTGGCAACCCTGTCGGCAAGTCGTGACAAACTGGCGTCTCGTTACCGGAACGAGCCGAACCTGCCACTTGCGTCATGAGGTCTTGCTATGAAGTGCCGTCGACTACTTATTTTTCTTGTATCCACTCGCTGGAAGTTCCTTTACTTCGTATATTTTATAGTTGAGACATTTCTTGTCAAAAGGTATGTTTAGAGTTTATTCGTAAAGAACGTACATTTGGTAAAAGTACAGTATTAAGTTAACATTGAGTAGAGATCTTATCGTCTTAATGAGCTATTTATAGGGCTACTAATAAATAGCCACTTACCTTAGCTATGTAAGTTCTTGAATTGTTGAGAAATCAGTTCTAGTAACAACCGGTAAGAAACTCAGCAGGTTCAAACTAAACTACTTATGGCCGAAAATACTATACCTATCTTATTTTATTACTATAGTTCCCGGCTATGTGATATTTTTTTGTGTCAGGATCCTTATCAGGCATACTTAGATCTACAAACGAAAGTTTTATCACTATCGGATAAGAAGACAGCGGTATAAGAAGTTAAAGGGGACCAACATACAAATATTCATTTTTATATTATCTTATATAAGAAATAAAATTTCCGGAGTGAAATTATGTTCAAGCAGTCATAAGCGCCAAATTTATATCACGTCTGTCGGGACCGCCGTATAAGTTTCAATTTCAGGCATAAAATTTTCTATTGTATTTCTCCAAAAAAATTACAGATTAGAACGTATGTTTTTAGAGTAGCGGCGCTTTTAGTATAGAGACTACTACTATTACCAAGTAAGGGGCTGATAAAATTACTGGCACATTAACATCTTCATAACGCATTGAAGATACCCTTGGTGTTGCAAATGTCCATAGGCGGTGGTGACCACCATCAGGATGGGTGATGAGTGATCAGGAGGACCGTATGAGTGTTTATCGGCCAATGTGGAATAAAACAAATAACAATATAAATATACTAGCTGACCCGGCAAACGTTGTTTTGCCATATTTACTTTATTAAAAACTATACATGACAATTTTACACTATTAACAATTATTATATTCGATAGCTGACCCGACAGTCGTTGTCCTGTTTAAACAATTAATATTGAAAAAATCCAAAAACATAGTATTTATGAATGTAATGCTTTAAGATACACAACAATTGGACGTAGTTATGCAAAGTAGAACCACCCCACATCTTAGGTCATTTAAAGTTAAGTATACCAAACGATTTCAAAAAGTGTATTTTATAATGTGGTAAAAAGACCTAAGCCGTCGAGTGACTGTTTGTATAAAAATATATTATCAACCTAAGCAGTGGCGTAGCTACCGGAGGGCTAGACGGGGCATTAACCCGGGGCCCCCGCGTCGGCTAAAGGACAAACGATTTTAAATAGTTTAGTTGGGGCCCTACAATTTTTTTTGCCCCCCGGGCCTGGTTACCTAGCTACGCCACTGAACCTAAGATACCAAACATACACATAAACTAAGTTTCATAAATAGGAAAATAGAACCATGCTGCATAATTTCGGATTCTGAGCTAAATAAACTATTTTAAAAAGAGGGCATCATGTATCTTGGTACTTTTGTAACCCAAATTCTTAGTGAAATAAATAATTATAAAAAGATCCATATTCCGTTTATTAAAAATAAAAGGTTTTTATAAAAGGAAAATGTGGTCGTACAATGTCGGTATCCACACAGGAAGCGACGATCTAGCACATTGTAACTATTTCGATTCTGCAATGAACCACAAAAATCCTCTCATAATAAAGGCCGCGTCCTACACTCCGTCCCGTATACCCTCGCCGAGTCTGACGACGAAATCACCAAAGCTCAGACAGCTGCAGCCGAATCTTCAGCTCGCGATACTACACAATACACCTCCTCTCCGGCGTGGACGTTAGATGCGCTCTCTCTAGTATTTATTCATTGCACATTCTTTTGAAATAAAGAACTCCTGAGCCCGAGGTCTACAGGGGGCACCCTCGGTGTGCTTGTTGCTTAAAATCTAAATGTATCTTCGGCTGAGAGCCCCCAGCGTTCGCCGGAGTCCGCGTAGGGGTGTAAGAGCCATCAGAAGCTAACACCTTCGTCCCTTAAAAAAAATAGCACATTCTAACGTGTGGGTTGAAGGAGAAGCTGGTAGAGATGCTCAAGAAGTAAGTAGGCTCTTGTATTATTAAGCACGCGATGGAAAGGCTCAATGAAAACATTAAGCGGCTTGGTTCTGGTGTGCGTAACTACGTCCAATTGAACTTTTAATATGAGGCGTGATTGCTCTGAACTAACTGTGATGAACACTCACTTCTCAAAAACTAAGTGTAAAAATGTTCATAAATATTCCGATTGAATCGACTGTGAAATATGCACTGAGTAATGATAAATTAATTGTTTTATCAATATAATTCCGACCCATGCCTCTGTTTTACACGATATTGTCTAACGACTGACATTTACGTCAAACACATAAGAGTATATGTTGTCAAAAGTGTAAGGAGGTTACATTAGAAAAGTTAAAATAGTCGTGATGATTTCTTAAATTTTCTAATTTTCCGCACAACTTTCTTAATCTTTTCTTTTACAATAACCTTCTCCTGACAATAACAAACACAACAAAAAGGAATTAGCAAAATCGTTCCAGCCGTTCTAAAGTTATGGGCGAACATACATTTCGCAGATTCATTTTTATATATATAGATTGAATACACTTCCAATTAGGAGACTTGTGTATTATGAAATGTAGTCAATTAGGGAATCAGAAAAATATTTATCTACGTAATTGCTTTGAACATGATTCAAAAGTATTGTTACTTAATACAAATTGTTCATTACTTCCAGTTCATTTGTTCAATCTATAGAATCGAATTTATTTGTGGACTAGCCGTTCCCGGCATGTATTGAAATGCGCCTTCGAATCGTGAGACTATACACAAAAATATTTTTTTCAAAAATTTTCCATTTTACGGACAACTTTTAAAATTGTTCTTACCCTGTAAGCCTTATTGAGACATTAGTCTGAATACGTTAATGTAAGAAAAAAGCGGTCGAAATAAAACAGCTTTTAATTCTTATTTATAAAGATCTAGCTGTCTCTTGTGGTTTTTCCTGCGATTCCAAGAGATGTTACATTTTCAAAGGCATCAATCTATGCTATATTTGGCACAACTATCCGAAACCGTTTACGCAGATTTTGCGTGAAAAATTAAAAAAATTATATATCTTCACAAACTTTCACATTTATCAAATCAATACATATTGCGAACTGTATTAACAGATAGTAATGCTTTTGATATGATTATTAGCTGTTGAAATCGATGCACTAAAACTAAGGTAAACATCCACTGTATCAATATTATTGTTAATTGACGAAATGGCAAATGTTTACAATATAAATAGAGTTTCCCGCAACATAGAAATGGCAACCAATTTTCCATCATTCGTATTGTATAGGATATTTGTAGAGTAGAGCTTGATTTGATGATTTAGAGCTGGAGCCAATCAACTGAAAGGGACAATTATTAGTTTCCATATTATCATTAGTATCGTGTTTATGTTTGTTTTGGGTGTTCTGTCATGCATTCACATTGCTATTTAGCGAGAAATTATAAAAAACGGAATGCTTTGTCACAGCCGTTTTTCTTGGCAACTATTACTAACGGTGATATGTAGAGGAAATTTGAAAATGATGTGTATTCTGTGAATCGCTATACAATGACCCAATGTTATTATAGCTTTTTTCTTTTGATATGTTTAAACATATGGTTGACCACAATCTAAGCATTGTCATTGATGATGTGGCCCTGTGGTAAACAAACAAACTCTAGAAAAGAATAGCGAAACGTTTAACTGGGAGAAAAATGAGAGATCGGTCATAAAAAATTGAGAATGAGGTTTCTCAAAATTGACAATAAATTACGTGAATCGTTGAGATATACGCTTCTAAAGCCGTAAATTAATAAAACAGCGACTAGTATTCTAAAAATCAGACAAGAAAGGGAGCTATTGTTTAATTTTAATAGAGACATAGCTTTTTTATTTATCACTGTATTATATACCTAGCTGTCCCCCGCGGTTTTACCCGCGTTCCTAAAAGATGTGACATTTTCCCGGCATAAAAAGTCGCCTATGTCATTCCATGTTATTATGCTCTATCGATGTGCTAAGTTTCATCTAAATCCGTTCGATGGCTTTTGCGTGAAATAGTATAAAACAACCACGCAAACTTTCGCATTTATAATATTAGTAGGAGTAGGAATATGAATAGTGTATACAAAATAATAAGTAATAGATCATAATAAATACATATAGCTCAATTTTAGACAGAACTTCCCCGCCGTTCCTGTGGGTGTTAATTATTCCATCATTTTGAGGTAGAGCGCATAATTTCAACTGTAATTATATCATCCGCCTGTACATTAAGGCTATTCATTTCCCTGTAATCCTTTGCGCAAGCCATTGTCCCGCAACATCTCCAGACGCTTTGTGCCTAGATATTAATTATGTCCTAGACAGCCTCTGGCTTGTGTTACTGAACTGTGTGGGTACGTGTTAAGAGTGGAATTTATATTTGTCATGTCCTTGCTTTGAGTTTCATAACGATTTTTATTTTGCAATGACAAAAATAATGGTTATTTGATTTTATGTAAAATCTTTTGTGTATAAATTATGTTTGTGTAAAAAACACTCCATTTGTCGAAGAATCCATGGCTTAAAATTTTTCTATAATAATATTTGAATGTAATAATGTGAATTATTTTCATAATTCAAAACCATAAATCTACAGAGAAGAACTGGCAATAAACTCAACAGGTAAATTTCTTCACTCATTATTTTGGATTCTTTGATGTTTTCAAATGTTTAATATTTTCAATTAATATATTTTATATCGAACCACTAAAAATATTTTGATATATATGTTCGATTCCCACCCAGGACAAACATTTGTGTGCATGAACATGTCTGTATGTTCTGTGTCTGGGTGTAAATATCTATATAAGTATCTATTAGAAAATAAAAAAGCAGTAAATGTAGTATATCAGTTATCTGTTCCATAGTACAAGCTCAGCTTAGTTTGGGACCAGATGGCCGTGTGTAAAGAATGTCCCGGGATATTTATTTATATAAATCTTTTATGTTTTTAATATTAGTGTAGGTAATGATGAACACAAAACCAGAAAACATATTTATGCACTAAAATTACAAAAGCCAAGGTTCAAATCGAAGTGACGTTAATAACAGAGACAATATTCTGTGGTTGATAACTAACTGTATGTATATTGTGCTACACTAAGCTTCTGCTTTTTGGATCGGTTAGCCGTGCATGAAGAATTTTTCGATCTATTTAGGTATTTATTATCAATCAATCAGAATTAAACCTTAAATATTAATAACTTGAGTGCATAATAAGTGTGTCGCTGTATGTGAGTGGTAAGTTACTCGATGGTTAATGCAATGGGTTCAAACGCTAACTTAGGAGGTCCCTCACGAGGCGGGTGGCGCGTGGCGTTCTAAACCGAGTCTCGAACTTAGATCCCCGCTTCCGTATCTCGTTATCATACTAATGGACTCTCGGGGCGTGTACATTATTGTATTGTTTCTGTTCGCCCACTCTTGGGACCGGTTTGGTATTGCGCAACTTGTTACTATATCGCGTACAGGTTTTACCCGTTAGAGAGGTATTTTATGTTTTCCAAGAAGCAATGTTCATTTTCGGTGTTTTATTTGTATTTTATTTTAATATAAGGAGGTGACTGAGTACCAACACCCGCACAAACACTTACACATTTCATTTTTTTTGATGTCATATGGTTCGATAAACAGGTAGATGGTCCACCTGATCGTAAGTGGTTACCATCCCCTATGCAACACATATTTACAACACCAGGAGCATCGCCAATGCATTGTCGACCCTAAGACGTGATGGTGTAAAGTCTCATGCGCCAGTAATTTCATCGACCCCCTTACTTTTCTAACCAAACAAGTGCATTATGCTTCACAGAGGAAATGGGTAAGGTACTAGTACCTCCCCGGACGAAGTCTGGACTAAGAGCTCTACTACTACAAAACTGTACCCCCGTCAACATCCACACAAATATCTACACATTAATCCCCACCAACATCCGCACCAACATCTACACATTTATCTCCGCCAACATCCGCACAAACTTTAGCATATATAATGTATATTAGTTGGAGGTTGGTATGTTATATGTTTATTTGAGAAATAAAACGTTAATTAGGCAAATCTCTGATGAGTATTATTTTGCCTGCGCATCCACATTATGTTACCTTGTGTTGTGGGAGACGAGCTGTGAATTGTTTAGTTTGATTACTTAAAAATAAATTAAATGGCGCAGTTAAGCTTCATTCAGCATAACCACAAATATCCATCCAAGCATCAGAAAAAATAAAACCAGTCAAGTGTCCGCACAAGAAAGCCATGGAATCCTAACCCCTTTATAGCATTTATTAAATCGCTACGCAGATTGACTTTGACTCTAACCCTTGGTGTTTCTCCCACAGCTGGTGTCCGCACGGTGGACGTGCAGGCGGTGGAGGGCATGGTTGCGCAGTTCCCCTGCGACCTGGGGACCGCCGCCAACGACAAGGTCTACATGGTGTTCTGGTTCAAGGATGACGCCGGAATACCATTGTACAGGTCAGTCAAATGTTTTATTATTGGATGGTCGCAAAACACTAGCTTACTTTAGTTTTTAATGAAATGAAAAATTGTGGTGTCCTAAAAGGTAAAAATTTCATCAAAAGCTTCTATTCAGTTTATCTTTCTTCTAGGTTATGTACATTAATTAATTAACTTAAATAAAAATATCAATTATTATTATATGTATTAAAGATCATCTAAACGTTCCATGGGAGATACTAGCGGCGTGGCCCCGTCGAATAGTTAACCTTACTCTATGGGAAAAATGTCCCTGGCCCTTAACTCGCCAGAGGCTTAGACCAGATGCTCGCCTATGTCCTCAAAGGTAGACTTTGTGTCAGATGACCACAGGCCCATGGTTTCTACCGCAAGCGCACAAATTCATAAACTACAATAACCCTAACCAAAGTAATCTTACCGTAGCACTTAATTTGAAGTAATAAGTGAGTAATGGATAATTAATGACACAGTCCCTATCTAAACTTAGACTGCTCACAAAACGTGATCTCAACTAAAACACTTTGAATACCAACCTTAAATCTCCGTCCAGAAAGTGCAATATACAGTACATTAATTAAATGTACAAATACTCACTTTAAAAACATTGAACTAAAGGATTTTAGTTATGAACATAATCCACAGCCATTATGAATACAAAGTTTGTGTACGAGTGGGTACAAGTAAGAACAAACGTGATTGGATGCGCGGTACAGTTCGCGCGATAATTGCTGCCGCTCCGCCGAAGTTTCCACACAGTATGCAAGTTTCTCTAGAGAGACCTATGTGGGCGGCGGGTATGTTCATACGAGGGAGCGGACGAGGTAGCGGTATCATTTTTTTTCAGGCGAAATAATTCTATTTACATTATTTATTAATATTGGCGGGCCGGTCACTGTGTTGTCATCATGCCGACGGTCGTGAGATAGATTCCTCGTCATCGACGTCCTATAAAAATATGTATTTTAAAAGGAATTTAGTGAATATGGTATAGAAATATCATGGGATGGAAGGGATTGAAGCTATGTTACTGAAGAAAGGCTGAATATAAAAATAGTTGTACGTAGATAGCTGTAATTAGCTGTATTATTTATAAGTTCAAACGATGTAAAAAAATCTAGTTTAAGAGCATTGCTGTCCGAAATAAAGAAAATAGAGGAAGCCCGAGGATGAAATGGACGAATTGTATGAGAAATGATATGACTAATGCTGAGATGGCAAGTAGAAGCCTTGAATGAAAGAAATTAACGTATTACACAGCCTGATATTCCTAAGAACTGGGCAGGGAGATAATGATTAGTTATTTGGTGACCATAGATTTTCATCATCTCTACTTTGTTTCCCGCTAACCCCCTTCGGAAGATTTATAAAGTACTACTGAATTGTACCATCGCCAAAAAACTATTGCTAAAATTAGAGCATCCACAATAGTCACAATATGGCACTCACTAATTAAATCAACACATTTCTAAATGAATCGGCCTATGAATAATTTATATGATTCAACAAATATATTGAATTTATTGCAACATTGTGTCCGCCACAAATGCCGCATTTCAATGGTCGCTGCTTCCGTGCACAGTTGATATATCCTCGATTCAAACCACACATATTTCATACCTATACAATTTTACTAGATATTCTAAATGTGAAAGTTTGTGAGGATGGATGGATCGATGTTTGTTTCTCTTTCGTGCTTAAACTTCTTAACGGATTTGAATGAAACATAGCAAAAAGACAGTTTATAACCTAGATTAACACATTTTTATACCGGGAAAATGTAACATCCCTTGGCATCGCCGGTGTAACCGCGGGGGGCAGCTAAGAAAATGATGAATGCGAAAGCTTTTTAGGATGGGTGTTTGTTTGTTACTTTTTCACGTATAAACTACTGAACGGATTTGGATGAAATTTAGCACATAGATTTTATACAGCCTGAATGATCACAAAGGATATGGTTTATCGTGGAAAAATGTTATATCCCTCATAAAGGTAGGTGAAAGTGCAGTGAAAACTCCTCCGACTCGCTTTTCTAACATCACTGCGCCCACTACCTTATGTCGCGCGACAAAACTCCGTATCTGAAGAAACAAGTGCTTTTGTAGCGTAATAATTAATTCATGGAGTGCCGTGCGGCGACTTGCGACTTGTCTGAAGCCGCAGTTCGGGAATTATCACTGAGGCATCTCGTAGCCGAATGAGGCTGTTTACTTTTTGTGCACATCGTTACAATAATGGCTGTTAATGGTAATGAAAGCAGGAGATATTCCGTTTTCAGCTATTTCCGTTGTAATTGTTTGATTTTATACCAACTACTGTTGTGTATTAATAAACTAGCTATCTCCAGTAGTTTTACTGAGTTAGTGTTTTTGAGATGAAAAATATTCTATAAGTGATTCCAGGGTATGCATTATCGATGTGCTAAGTTTTACATATAAATATATTTATTCAAATAGACAGGCATTTATAAATATACTCTAACGCCCCGGTTCGCAAGGTTGCTTTAATGTGAAAGAGGAACAAACATCCATCCTCAGAAACTTTCCCATTTATAATAATAGGATAGAACGCAGACTAACTAACTAATAATAATCATAAATTACATTTATTCAGGTAAACTTCGGAAAAGAATATTTTATCTAATCATTCTAACTATAGTATATAATAGTTTTTGATGCGGTTTTCATAGTTTACAAAACTTCTTCCGGAATGTTTGTGTACGTAATACCAGTACATTATCCCCCTCAGGTGAAGTCGGGGTGGGCCGCTAGTTGGAATATTATATCATCGTGATATAAGTGAGAGTTAAGTTGCTTTAAAGGTTGTTCTTCCTATTGAGCTTTAGATCTGTGGGCGTTGCGTTATAGAGATAGAGCTCGGAGACAACGTAAAGGACTCAGTAGCCTTTCAATCGCTAACAATGAAGGACATCATTCGATGGAGAGGTAGTTCTAATTTAAAAATAATTTACGATAATGAAAATCGCATCGTTTCAAATAAAATAAAAAAAGTATAAGATATATATTGTCACCATACGGTCAATAAGCCACATTCAAATCACATTTCTTACATTGCGTCCTGAGGGACCCGTGGGATAGGCTCAAAATGCCCGTAAGGAAGAACACTCTTTGTTTCATTGTAAACATTTTTTTATTGATACCGTTTTAGTAGATCTATTACAGCAAAGTCATCCGGGGAAGTGCTACCACCATATCCATTTCCGCCGTGAAGCAGTAGTGCGCTTGTTCATAGGTGGACCATTTGCATGTAGGTCGGCTTACTTGAAAATAAAACATATATTAAGTATGATGCCATTAAAATATAGCTTTAGAAACCCTAAACCTTTATTAGTTTAAAAAGAAAAACCTTTTCAAATGCAATTAAAATAAAAACAGTCCACCTCCATAGCCGCCGTCCCTTTTAATATATTCAAGGCGGAAATATTCCAGTCGCGTAACGAGCTCATTGTCTAACTTTATGATTCCATATTTCCCTATTTATAAAAGTTACCCTCGAGAGGATGAAGTGATGCCTCGCCGAGGTGTCGCTTGTTCATTACAACCCGTGTATTTAGTATATGTCTAATTAAAACGGCACAATAAGGCGTCCGGGTACCTTCCCTCCCCGGCCGGCTAACTTTTCGAATTAATTAAAAACGCTCCGCGGACTCGCGTCACCACCTCGGCCGACTCACGGCTGACTGACTCGCTATCGTCCTCACATCTACAAAAGGTCCGAACTTTAATACGCTTTGGAAGTTCGCGAATATTTCACTGTTTTAGCCACTTAAGACAAATTGCTTCGCCCGTTTAGGGGTGTTTTTTTTCGAACTCGTTCGCGGGCGGTAATTTCACCGTTCGTTGGTTCATTTCGGGGGTGGTTTCGTCAGGTTCGCGTGGAGCGCAGCGCGGCGGCGGCGTATGAAATGTTCTTAAAAGTTTTTGTTACTTTGTGTGTTACTACTACACACGTAGGCCGCCGTCGCCGCGGCAGTGCCACGGCCGCGCCACTCGCACGGGTCGCACGTGAGGCTCGCGAGGGCTTTCAACATAATGAACGCGTCCGTCGCCGTGATTAGTTTATCTTAATGGGATGGAGTTTTAATAATGGCTGCGGCCTGCAACACATTAGCAAATTTAATATAGGTATACACATACTACACATCCAACACAATGTAGTAGGTACCAGCTTCCGCCCTGTGGTTTCACCCGCGATATTTAGGTTAATACTATCCTATTCTATAGCCTAAAGCTACTATAAAATGTTACAAGGCAGTGTGGTGACACTGATACACCACACCGGCCGAACATTAACATTTATAATATTATAGTTAAATATTTATAAATAGTAATAACATCATATAAATAAATATCCTTTGGACATTTGATCTCAAGCCAAGTAGCTCTTGTACTATGGAAAACAAACTTTTTTCTAAATTCATAGATCTTATAAGTTTACCTTATAAATACCCAAACTAAGAAGACTGCACTCAATGGTTCACACATATATTTGTTATGGATGGTAATCGAACCCACGACCTGCAGCGTGGTAGCATCAGGATCTCTAACATCCAAGCCAACTGGTCCGACAAACTTAACAGAGGATAAAATTAATTGAGGTAAAAAAACAAGTTAAGGAGTGAAATAAGGCATAAATATAGGAGCTCCATCTTCTCAACGGCTCTAGAAATATTGTGGGCAAACTTGGTGTTTATTACTCGCGAGAAACTTGGGGAAAAACATGGCTGATTTATTTATTAGACCGAATATTATCAAGTTGCAGAGAATTAATAGTTAGTTAGACATATGGAGGAGTGGAGTGTGAGATTCCTCAATTTATAAATGATGATCTTCTGCTATTAGGTGATCGGTCCTGGGGACCACTGCCCAACCGCTGATGTTGGAATCTTCTATATATGATCTGAGTGCAGTATAAGTACTGAGAAACCTCTAAGGATGTCCCAGTGCGATAGGATTGTTGCGTGTTCTTAGATGAAGTTACAAATATGTTACGAGTGAAAATCACTTTATCCAAATATTTACATTAATATTATTGATCGAAAATAACTCTGTAGTCTTGTATTTTAACGATAAAACAGATGCAATTTTGTATATAGTTAAGTAGAAGTCATTGAGTATATTTTATCTCAAGAACTTGAGTAAAATAAACGACGGAAGCTTTACTCGAAATAGTACAAAACAAACTATTTCTGCCTGTCTGTTTGTTCGCTTATGTCTTTTAAACTACGCAAAAAATTATGCAGCGGCATTGACCAATTTTTGAAAAAATGTATCGCAAAAGGTTTATGCATATAATACACTAGCCGTCCCCTGCGGTTTCATCCGCGTTTATCGATATCATACGAGTATATAGCCTATAGCCTATCAAAAAATCCACGTCGAATAGTAGCAGTCCCATCCCGATATGTTCAGTAGTTGTGATGGTGCCGAAGCGGGCGAAACTTCATATTTACCAGATCTTTTTTGATCTCTACATAGTATTAATAAAAAAAAAGTCACTAGCTCTATCTGACTGTTTGTCCCCTTGTATCTTTTCAACTACGAAATACTTTTTAATGCGGTCTTCACCATAATTTTTCCATTTTCATGTTTAATTGAAGGTGTGTAATACATAAATATTATCTCACTTAGACGATGCCGAGGAGTGTTGCTAGTCTTTGATAAAATAAAATCTAAAACCAATTAGAAAACTTTACTTGAGCATAATCAACTTAAGTAAATCTGTCTTTGATACGGATACTGCACACTAACACTCGAAAACTAACAATAAAATGACTCTCGCAGAAACGCTCTCGACTTTATCCCGTCTCACTTTATAAGCCTCGCAAGTTATTCCGATAGTTACTAACACCGAATTAAAAGGTGCCGTCACTGATCACTCTATGTACCCACATATAAAGTCGGTATTTGCTTGTTAATGTTGTTGTTGTAAATACGACCGCGGCGTAGTCACGTATCGCGTGTATCGGGTCGCGTAGTTTACGATAATTCGGTACATTTTGCGGACAGGGCTGCCACAGCTCGTTTTTGTATATTTATTTTATTTTGAGAGATTTTGTAAAATGAAGCTGCACTTGATGAATCTGTGTGGTAACAACGATAAACTTTATTGAAGTTAAGAAAAGATACTTAATATAGGTACCTACTATTTATTAAGTTTACTACTTGAAAGCACAAATAGTCAATACAAACAAGAAATTATTTTTAACATTGATAAAGCTCCTAAGTTTCAAATGAATTGTGTTAAAAATAAAATGAAAACAGCTGTATTTTTCACATTCATGCAGATTTATTGACTTAAAACTTTATTGACGCAGATTAGAGTAGCATTTGCATCGGTTCGTGTGCAAGTATTTTGAAGTTCTGCTTCTTTATTGATGCTATGTCATTAGGCAGCCCTGTTACCAAATTGCGCTAGTACCGGTTGCGCTCCAAAACTATTTGTTATCTAAATGAGAACACTTCGATTCTGCGCTAGTCGCGTTAGTAACGTTTATAGCGCTAATAAATATATTCATTAGCTCCGATATATGACTTGAAAGGGAATAGCACAGGTTTTTCAATTCTATTTTCAATCATCAGTTTCATTGGATTTTTTACTACGTGAGAATCAGCCCCTTTATTCAGCCAATACAAACTTCGTCGGCGGAAGCCTCAGAGAGCTTTTCTCTCACGTGATTAGTAGTATTAGCATAGTTAGCGAAAGAGACAGCACGGAGGCCGTGACGAAACATCCTAAAGTTAGTATCATTTTCCTTATAAAATCGAGCCCCAGTCAATGGGAAATTTTACGAATTTTTAGTTGTTAAGAAAGATGATTTCCCACAACCAGTAATGCTTTCAGAGTTGATGTTAATACCAATTAACAGCTGTACATCTGTTATCTCTCGCTGCAAAATGTGTGAATGAGATAGCGATCACCATCAGAAACATAGAATGAAAATGTGTTCGTTCGTCAGATTGCTTTAAGTACAGTTATCAGAACATGGTATGTGCCTGGCGAAGGGTATTCATTTTGAGGTTGGTAGTCAGATAGAGTCCAACATAGGCTTACCACTACCACCTTACTACTAATTGCTCACCATGCCCACCATTCGTCAACACAAACCGATTTTATGGCCTTTTACGCATATTTCTGATAGTATATTGGATTTGTCGTGTATCTTTACAGACTGTTACTTTATTTGGCTGTAAAAGTGAAAAAATAACATCCGTAATAAATATCAGATAAGCTACGAGGGGCTTAGGTATCGGAAACCTCTGAAATAGCCCTTTTGTAAAGCGTTTACTATTTGGATTAAAGCCTGCTCAGATTTACACGATACTCGCTACCGACGGCTGTAACCGTGTGCGGTGAGCCTACTGTTCAAACCTATCGCTCCCGGTATGAATTTTTGTTTCGCACATCAAGCGAAAATATACCGATCCCAAAAACATATGCGTTATTGTAGTATCTTACTTATTAACAAATAAACTTTCTGGGACATTCTTAACACATGACCATCCGACCCTTAACTAAGCAGAGCTTGTACTATGGAAACCAGATAACTGATATACTACATATGCACCTTTTTTCTAAATACATACTAGTTTAGATATTCATACAATGAATACCGCTCATTATCTATTTATCGTTATCCACAGCAGTATGAAATATAGCTTATATTCTGAACAGACTTCGTTTATGGCTTTAACAATAAAAAATCTACAAATCCTAATTCACACGGTCAAGATATTAAGATTCTTCAAACCAATAACACCAAATGTTATGACCCCAATTCACATAAATAGCAAACTCCTGCAAGCCGATACGTTTTGGGCGACTCCGGAAGCAGGCCTAAGCGCAGCCCTTCCGATACACGAAGGACGAGGGGGGGGGAGGTCAGTGGCCTCGCTGTGGAGCAGTATATAGTTATTGTATTATTGTGTTTAATTCATATCCGGCCCTTCTTCACATGCAAATGTGCTACAGACGATAATGTTCCCTCATGTAGGTACTAAGGGGTAAAACACGTTTGAATCTTTCTGCATAACTAACACTTTCAGGTTGGTTTAATTCTTACACAGATTGTTAACAAAATAGAGAAGAAAAGGGTACAAACGGAAAGCAAGCTCCATCTTTAGCCTCATCTTCACTTACCATCAAGTGAGATTAAGGTTAATCGCAATCCCTCCATCATCATCATCATCATCAGACTATCTCCGTCCACTGCTGGACATAGGCCTCACCTATGGCACGCCACTGAGCTCGATCTTCAGCTCTTTGTTTCCAACCGCGTAACCAGCTTGCGTATATCATCGTTCCATCTAGCTGGAGGGCAACCTACACTACGTTTACCGAGCCGTGGTCTCCACTCTAGAACACGTATCCCTCCATAAATACAATAAAAATATTAGGTTGGGGAAAAAGTCTTTTCGCATTATAGTATGTAGGTACTTGTAATTAAATCTCTTTGGCTATACTATTTTATTATTTATTTGTATCTGGCTGGTTTTGGTATTGAAAGTTTAAATTTTAAAGAACATAATTCCAAATAAAAATTAGGAAAATGTGTGATTTGCATTTGTTTTTCGTACCGCCAAGATGAGTGAATCTAATGAAGAAATTCGATTCATTTTAAAATTTTACTACAAAAAAGGTAAAAATGCAACGCAAGCCGCGAAAAAAATTTGCGATGTTTATGGACCTAGTGCAGTGTCTGTGAGAGTAGCACAAATTTGGTTTAAGCGTTTTCAATCCGGAAATTTTGATGTCATAGATGCACGTCGCTCTGGTCGCCCCATTACGGATAAAATGGATGCTATTTTTGAAAAAGTGGAGCAAGATCGTCATATCAGTAGTACGACGTAGTTGAAGAACTGGGAATTGACCACAAAACAGTTTTAGCGCCTTTGAAAAAAACTGGGTACACAAAAAAGCTAGATATTTCGGTACCTCACGAGCTCACTGAAAGAAACCTAATGAACCGTGTACTCATTTGTGATTCTTTATTACGACGTCATGAAACCGAACCATTTTTGAGGAAACTGATAACTGGTGATGAAAAGTGGATCACGTACGACAAGAACGTGCGAAAAAGGTCGTGGTCAAAGGCCGGTCAGGCTTCACAGACTGTGGCGAAACCCGGGTTAACTCACAACAAGGTGATGCACAACAGGTGTTGTGTGTGTGGTGGGATTGGAAGGGCATTATTCATTATGAGCTGTTACCACCAGGCAGGACCATCGATTCTGAACTCTACTGCGAAGAACTGATGAGATTAAAGCAAGAAGTTGAGAGAAAGCGACCGGAATTAATCAACAGAAGGGGTGTGGTTTTTCATTATGATAACGCTAGACCTCACACATCTTTAGCCACTCGGCAAAAATAAAGAGAGTTTGGCTGGGAGGTATTAGTGCATCCGCCGTATAGTCCTGACCTTGCACCTTCAGATTTCCACCTGTTTCGGTCTCTTCAGAATTCTTTAGGCAGTGTCAGGTTAACATCACGAGAGGACTGTCAAAACCACTTGTCGCAGTATTTTGATCAGAAGTCACAAAATTTATAGCAATGGGATCATGTCCCTACCAACAAGATGGCAAAAAGTTATCGAACAAAATGGTACCTACATACTTTAGTTAAATGTAAATAAACTATATTAAAAATGTTTAGAATTTTCTTAAAAAATGCGAAGGAACTTTTTCCGCAACCTATTATAATAATCATATTAATAATTTATACAATTAATATAACATTGTAAATAAGTATGTTTGTCCGAAGTATAATGTATATCTTGACAGACCAGTTGGCTTGGTGGTTAGCGACCAACTAGCGTCTGAGTGCCAAGCCGAAGGTCGCGGGTTCGATTCCCACCCAGGACAAACATTTATGAGCATGAACATGTCTGTTTGTTCGGTGTCTGGGTGTCAATATCTATTTAAGTATATATTTAGAAAAGAAAAAGTAGTGTATGTAGTCTATCAGTTATCTGGTTTCCATAGTACAAGCTCTGCTTAGTTTGGGATCAGATGGCCGTGTGTAAAGAATGTCCCTGGATATTTATTTATATCTGCCATTTGACACAAAAAAATATTACTTTGTCGAACATATCTCGGCCAAATACAATACCTGTGTGTCGCATTACACTTGAGTGCTAGACGAGGTCTTCTTACTTTTCTATAAGTCGGTGAAGACTGACCCTTCTAAAGTACAGGTCTGGTTGATGTCTGGCTGGCTGTATTTTTAGCTCTGTAACATTCCAGTATCGTGTCCTACAGTTATTTATTTGTTTAATAAAAAACTAGCTTCCACTCAGCCGTTTCTCTTGCGTTAAAATTGATACATAGAAGCTCATGTCTCTCTCCGAACCATACACGTAGCCTACATCTATACCAAATTTCAAGATCGGTTTGGTCATCTAGCCGTGAAAGCGTAACCAACAAATAAACTCACTTTCGCATTTGTAATATAAGGAACAATCTCTGTCTATCAGCTCCGGAATGGGAGAGCCAATTTCAATAAAAACATTTATCTGAAGCTGCTGTTAAATTGTAATGAAACCATCGAGCGGCGGCGCGCGACGAGGACGCGGACGCGGACGCGATCGCGGACCCTCGCCTTTCGAAGGAACTCATTTATAAGTGTAGCTACACCTTTAAGGACGGTGTTATCTAATAGCCGGTCTACTTGGGAAATTTAAATGAGAATTCTTGTGCGGATGTCGCCGAGTCTGAAGGCCGAGAAATGTTCGCGGATCGTCGCGCAAATTGGGCTCGTTGGAGCGCTGCCGTCGCCATGGCAATCGACGTTTTTGTCGCGCAAATCCCCCAATCGCCGCCGCTTAGAGTTAACTCCCGCTTTTGCATATCCAATCGTTAAAAGTTCAAAATATTGACCGTTTGTGTGTGTTGTAATGATATTGTGAGCCAATTAAAATTCATTTTGTTGGTTATTTATTTCGTATATTGAAATTATTTGTTATAAATAATACTGTTATTTTGCACGATGGTAAGTAAGTTTGTTTGTACTAAGCCCCAAGTATGTTGGTATTTATCGGTAGGAGTATTTGAGAGTCATTTCCTTCTAGGCATTGTGTCTTTACTACTTTTGGCCACATCATCACTTACCTAGTTCAAATTTTGGTCAAACACAAGCCTATATACAATAAAAAGTATGACGAAATATTTCACGGTGAAGATAAGAACATAAATGCATCATTTAAATGTAAACGATGGGTATAGTGGAAAGGTAAGATCTTCCACCAGGCTAGATGCCATTGCCTGAGGACTGCAATCCGACGTCCCTTGCTGGAAATTCACAAACATTATAAGCGATATAGGTTTAACTTTGGCTACGGTGGAGTTTGGCATGGTACGAGCAGTTTTTACGTGGATGCTATCCAATGACTCCGCACATTATTTAGCTATTGTAGGAAATGCAGCACGACAGCTTAAATTGCTAAGAATATATTTGAACTCCCAAATAGATTGCAATTCACGAAGTTAGATCTTCTATCCACACAACTTGTACCCCTTTGACACATCCTTCGTATTTGTATTACATCGTTAATTGAGAACAGATATCTCGTAGCTGTTGAAATAGCTGTGTAGATTATAAGCTATACTCTAAGCGTAATATAATTAATTCTGGCTAGTTTTAACCTGGCTTGCTCGCCACATTGTGTACCAACTTTTATTTTGAAACCACTGAATTACTCTATCAAATATCGTCCTAGTGGTAGATCTATACTGCGGCCGTATAATATTTTATAACTCTTCTTGGACACTGGTCTCCCCTGGTAGTGAGGGACCAAGTGTGGGTTGTTAGACAATCCTTTGAAGTTTTAATCTTGGGCATTCAGAAGAATTCAAGATGTAACAGTTTTCAACTCACAAGTTCGTACTTGTAAATCGACAATGGTTTTTGAAAAGAATCAACCTTTATTATAACCTAGTAAATTGTAATAGACAATGTGTTAAGATAAAGCCAATGTTAATGAAGGTAAATGACAATATATTTCGTTGTTTAATTCCCTCAGCTACTATTGTCGATAGGTACTTTATCCAATGATATTGCTCGTTCATCCATCCCCAATCTTTGAGTGCCAAGATTCCAGTAACTAAGCAACACAAAATACTTCAACTAATTTAATCGTTCGGGTTCATTCTCAAGTTTAATTGGAAATCGCGCAATTCCACCAATCACAGGTTTTAAAATTAAATTCGAGATACAACTCATTGAGTCGTGAAATTCTTGTTTGTGTAGTCAATTAACATAATTTCTAAATTATAACTTTAAATCGTAAGGAGTACGAATGTGATTTGAAATTATAATTCTGGGAAAACGCGACACGTGTTCTGTCTTTCAGCGAGCTCGCTCTTGAATAATCTACTCTTGTTAAATTATTATGTTCAGAACTTATGTTACTATGAATTTGAAAGCTATTTTACCCGACTTCCGAATAGGGGGAAGTTCTGGTCGGATTAGAGTATCTACAACATATCTTATAGTTGTCGGTGCATAACTATTAATGTAGTGTTAGTTTTGTTGTTTTTATAGCCTATTGTCATGAGAAAAGATATCACATATATATAAGTATAGCTATATAATAATATAACACAATGATATTATTCATAGTCGTTGCTGGCAGGTTGAATTTTCGCCACTTATTAGTTTTAACACGTGTGTGATTATTTATATTGGTTGGTTTTATTGTAGTATCTTCATAAATAAATTCTATTTAACACATAGTAAAAATATATAATATAAGTTGTATTAGTTACGCTATTTGTAACTCTAGAACGGCTGCACAAATTGCTAAGATCTTTGATTTGTTGGATCTATCATCAGAATGAGTAATAATTTTCATTTTACGAATTTTGGTTTTATCAAACATTTTTCGGTATCAACGTTATCTCTGAGGATATAATCTATGTATAATACTTGGGAACGCGGGTGAAACTGCTGGACACAGCTAGTATTAAAATAAATCATGCCACGTCGATTGTATGAGATTCAATTGACGGCTGTTTGTTTATTCGGAATAATGAACATCGATGATTGCAAATGACGCGTAATTACGTTCCATATTTTCAGTCTTTTGTTTGGATTAACTTTAAATTTATATCGATGCTCGTAGCTTTTGAATTGGGTTTCATAGAACTGTCGTTATTGTATTGAATCGCATTGTATTTATCAATGGCTTTTTACCAAACTCTCCATGCATTTTCTAGAGTTAGGCAGAGAACTGGGGCAGTTTCATCAGTAAATATTAATAACAAAGAAAAATCAACAGTACCTTATAAAATGGAAATTTTACTTAAAGCTTTCTTTTTTTTTAACAGAGCTATAATTGTTTGTTCTGACCATCATTTTACCACTATTAGTGATGTTGTGGCTGAAAGTGGTAAGAAATCAAAGGGAGATGATAAATGTATGGTGGTGTATTTTACCTTGTAGACAGCCCAGTGACTACAATGACGCGAATGAAACCTATCATAATTTCCAAGATAATGTTGGTAATTAAGGATTTATAATAACGCACGACCTGGAACAATAGTGACGCCACATCCCGTGCAAGGAGTGTCCGCAACATACTACAACAAACTCTTAAAGAGCTTCATTGTCACGAATTCAAATCATGAATGTTTTATTTGTATTCAGGACTTTTATCATAAATTACCTATTTGTAACCTTATTTTATTTTTACATAAATTGCGGATATAAACAATTTTATTTGAACGGTTGAGCTAAACCTAGTGTAAAGGTCCAAAAGGTGTCGTCCAGAAATCTTGTACAATTACTCATATAATTTGAAGGCAGATTTTAGAGAATAACAGTCAAATAAGGACCACTTCAATAGTTTAGGTTCCCGCAATGATCAAATTATCAATAGAACAAGGGAAATTCTTCTTTTTTTTTAATTAAACGTAAAAAATTAAACTCTGACTCTCTCGATAAACAAATAATAACGTTAATAACTGATTATTTTTGGCATGTAGAATTAACTATTAAGGATTAATAGTGCAAAAAAGAAACTCGATTTAACACGATTCAAGGCTCAAAGTATATTGTCAAAGCTATTGGCCGAAAATGCTTAAAATTGCTTTAAAAAAGTCATAGCTCGAAAATATATACAGAAAATCGGAGAACACTTGGGGTATATTTATATAACATCAGATATGAAGAAACGGCACATTCTTTATATTGATCTAAAAATATTTTAATACGTGGCTATTCTGAAAAGTGCATGAATATCTTCATCTAAAAATAGAACATAATTAGATACGAGTGCCTAGTTAATAACTAACTAAATAGATGTACCAGGAGATCATACATACACAAGAGTCGAGCACATCAATCGTATTAAAATTACTTCGGAACATGTCAAAGGGCCTCAAGACGTCGCCAAATTGCGATCCCCAACACAGTGATATATTCCTGAGTGACATTAATATAATACCGCTTTCAAGAGTATCCCAGCTCTAGGAGATAACCTACATGCGAGATACCTTCGTAATGCCGCGGTCCTACGTCCGACCGTCCCTACATTTACTGGCGACTATGAAATATTGGGCTGGACCTTTGATATGCCAGAGTAATCTGAAACGGTTGAGAGTTATCATCTGGCCTGGATTCTCTTTGATTGGTGACACCGAATCAGTTTTCGAATATATCTTGGTAGGCTTACGAAAATAGTTTGCTATTATAATGTCACTCAATTCTAAATTGGCTTGAACTTTATCTCATACAATGTTTTGCTTCTATGTTAAAATAGAATGGGGAAGACTTGGAGTGTTTGGAACAAGGGATCAAATGATGGTGTTTTGCAGTTGGGCCTCTCTTCTAGGCTCTATGTCTTTACCACCTTTTTATCACTTACCGTGATAAGATTGTGGTGAAATACATACATATACACAGTTAAAAGACGTCAAAAAAGACTCCAATGTGTAGCCGATCTTGCAATGTTTTTTTCGTGTCTTTGTTTCCACGTCGTAGTCCCAAATTAGCAGAATGAATATAATTCTGTTCCTAAATCAAAACATTTCTATTTCTACCTTCAGAGATTTGGAAATAAACCGCAATGAATAGCACGGACAATGATTTAACTAATTGCTCTTTCCCCCACCCTAGGGTTGTTCACTAACCATTATTGGATTATCGATATTGCATTATATGGTTTTTATGTTCTTCTTTCAGTTAGATTATTGGCTTACTAGGTTTTTCGATTCAGCGCGTAAATGCAATGGAAAATTACAATAAAAAGTATTATTATTGTGTATGGCCTTGATTCCATTAGTAACTATATTTCGGAAATCCATACATTTTAAAGATTACTTTTATTTGTAGTGATAGAATGTTGGTATGTAATTGATCCACATTTATCATATCTTTTAACAATACTTATAATTAAAGGAACTTCTATCGATGAATGAACAATCAATATGTTCCCTTCACTAATATGTCCCTTACAATTTGCTGCACACGAAGCCAGCGTGGGCGATCAAGGGCCCAGCTTCGAATTAATCCGAAAGCCTATTAATTAACCTTTAAGGCCTTACGGACGATCGAAACCGTCCCATGGTTAAGTCAGATTTACTACAACTGTACCTTCAGGCATTTGATCGCCTTTTTTGTACATGATTGAGGTTTTCTCTAGATTTTGTAACATTTATTGGATATATTCTGATACCTAATTATTGTTAGGTAGAATACGTATCTATTCTGGCCATAAAAAGTCCATATACTCTTACTCACACGCATTATATGACGTGGTAGAGATTTTTGTCGAAAAATGTACTCTCTAAAATGTATACAATATTTGATATTTCGTCTCCAATAAACAATCATCTCGGTCGGAGCCAACGAGGCCCAAACGATGACGTCAACCGATAGATTCGTCAGGGTGAAAAAATACAGCGGCATCGGTCCGTAAAAAAGGGGAAAAGAGTCGGTGCGCCCGTCGCAATAAAAACCCCGCTAATACCCAAACTGGCACAATAATAATAATTTGCATGTGAAGAAAACGCCCTGCCTAAGCGAATTTATTCCTCTTTTTGGGCGAAAAGTGGGAAATTCACACGCCTCTGTCGACGCCCTGCGCCGCGCCGCGCCGCGTGTGAGCCGCCTTTTATTACTCCTGCCAACGAGCTACGAAACTACATCTCGCATTTTAGATTATGTTATTTGATAATAAGGCTTGTAATCGCAATGTATCTTCAACTGTAGCAGGTAGCATATAAAACAGTTTCTTTTTCATAGCAACGGAAGTTTTTGTGATGGTACACCATCTCAAACTTTTTTACCAATTTTTCTTCATTACTTCTTACGTTGGATTTGGGCACAGTCTGATACTTTTTTACTTACTAATTTTATCCTAAAATACACTTTTTTTTATTATCTATGTACACAAAAATATGGTAAAAGAACTGCAAACATTGACGCGTTCAGATCTCATCACGTATACTTCTCACATCGTTGTGGAGATCGCGTTATACTTTCAATTTGGGCTATGATTCAGCGCGCGCCCTTTATTTCCTCGCCCTCTGATGTCGCTATTGCCCAAACTATTTTTTACGGCTTTCGTCGCGATGTGTTTGTTGCCCAGAACGACGGCGGGATCACAAACTTGCTTGCCTTATATTTTTGTCATGTTTCTCGCTTTTGTGGAATTGTAAATTGTGCGACTTTATTTTTTCTGCAAAAAAAGAATGAGTGTAGAATAAAAATGTTACAGTTGTGTGAGCAGTATACGAATTCAATTGGTCTGATGACTAACACGTTGCCGAAACAGGAAAATAAATATTGATATCCGATAAAACTTTTTTGGAAATAAAGGGAGTTCCTGCGATTTTTTTCTGTTGATACTGGGACATATCGTAAGGAAAACAGGCACGATGGTAGGTACAAGGTATTATAGCTATCCGGCTGGCTGAACCGCAGCCTCAAATTAAATCTCTGACGGCGAATACCTACCAGACTGCAGTCACTATGAAGGCTGTGGCTATCCAGGCTTTACGTAGGTCAGCAACACATTAGGGATGCCTAATGTCTTGACCATTTACCATAACATGGGCCCCTGCCTGTAATTGACACAAAAAAAATATATTAAGAGAGTGTTTAATTCTTTACAGCTACCTTAACTATAGGAAACTCCATGCCACAAAACCATTTAGGTCACAAACTAGGGAAAAGTGAAGCTAAAATTTATCCAGTCAACGCAATTTCATTAGACGGTTGGACTCCTCAGTTCAAAGTTTATAATAAAGCCATGCGCGGCCACAGTTAGCAATGATAGCAATTAGCAGCGCATTCCGGCTGCGCTAAATCTGCTGAGCACACATAATTAGCGCACGTAGCGCCACGTCACTATAATGTTGTTTATGATAGCGATTCGCTGCATTTTGTGTTATGTCAGTTGCGGCGCAACTCATGAGAGAATCATCCTGCAATAGGATTATCTCTCAAAACGTACCAATGTAAATTAGCAACTCAATCACCGTATTATATGCTAACATGGTAATTTTATCCACTTTGATCTTCATCTCAGTTTTTACACAGCTTTCATTCCTCCTCAGAAAGTCTTTTAAATGGTTAACAATAAAATCGGGACTAGTAGGGTATTTGTGTATAGCTGTTGACGCCACAACTGCTGTCTCTTCCTATACCAGATCCAAACTTCTCAACTCAATATATAGAATTTTAAAGAATTTCCCAATTAAGGTCGAGATTGTGGGCGTGTAAGATTAGGTAACAATTATAACAGCACATAAAAAGTACATCCAAGTATCTTCGAGTCACTGGCTCTCTCTCTAACTCCGACTACAAACGCTTAAAACTTACCGCTTGCACATTACAATTGCGAACAAATTTCATTAACGGTACAACGCCCGCTTCAGCGTACCAAACATTCGTCTAAACATTGTTATCCAACAATCTGTTGCGAGCGGTTTGAATCATCGCTGTGCCGCTTGCCGGTCTGTCGCTCCGCCCGCGGTGCCGCGGTGCCGTGGTCCCGCGGTCCGACTACCCCACCTCTCTGCTCATTTCATTATTATGATATTTATGCATTAATTAACGCTTGGTGCCGCCGCATCAGGGTTAGCTGTTGCCTATTTACTCTGTGTGTTTGTTCCGTTTCATACCAGTTATGTTTTGACACTGATGCGTAATTTTGCGCGTTACGTTTGCGTATCATGTCAAATTTAGTCAGTTTCGTTAATATTGATGTCGGTTTGTGTTTACTCTGTGTTCATATGACAAGTCACTTATAATGTCTATTTGAAATTTAGTTACTAAAATATTTATAGTTTATTTTAATCATATTATATTAAGGAAGTTACACAAACGAATTTTGATAGAGTTTAGGTTTATATCTATTTTCTTACAATTCATAAGTGAAGAACGTATAATAAAGGCGAATGCAGAAGGATTTCGGGTAAAACAAAGCGTCTCGCGTCATAATTCGCGAGACAATGGCGGTATTCTGGCAAAGACACGGGAGCCATTTGTCATCACCACGCCACGTCCACGCCACTCGCTCCAAACGAGAAACTAGTTTTGTCTTGTGCCTAAAGAAAGGTCGGCTTAATTTTCTATTGAAATTTAAGATGAGTTAAGAATGGTATGTACCCGTTTATTGGCTCTCAAAGTACTACGTCAGACTTATAACAATTACTATGGATTTCTGTTCAAAGTTCTTCACAAAATATGTTCCGAAGTAAATTAATTTTGTTGTTGCATGATTTAGCTGAAGATGCAGTTCGAAAATAATACCAGACATGGGCGGCGGTAATCGCTTACCATCAGGCGATACGTCTGCTCGTTTGCCTACCAAAACATAAAAAAAAAACATCCTTCACATAATTCATCAGTAATTCAACTACTACTTACAGTGGTTGAGCCGTCTCCTAATGAACGAGAATAAATGAATTAATTTGAAATCAGATATAATTGCAAACCCTCCGTGATTATATAATTATAGTTATGACTAAACTATTTAATAAGCTGCATCTCGAACAAAACCGAAAAAAAAATACATCGATCTATGTACAAAATTAATATTGTAAGCTCTAATTTGATCAGAGCTGCTATTGGAATAAAGTTTAAAATTAACATGCTCTTCACGTGTTTTGCAAGTTTCCCGCAATATGTACAAATTTCAAGGCTAGTAGCAGCTAGTATTAACTATGTTATGGAATAGAATATTTCCCCAAGTTTCGGGATCCAAAGGCGTAACATAAAAGCTAGAGAACTTCACTTGAACGAGCGCCCTCCACGAAACCATTTACCACAACCGAGAGACAAGCCCGTTTCCTCGCCCCCTACCGAAACACAACGACTTAATACAATACGACTACAAAACACGTCATACATTGCCGCCTAAATTCCAATTCTCATAACGACATGAGATTCTGAACGAGTAATAGCTGCCGAAGACGGGAGTAGGCACGGTAGAGTGTTAGTTACGAGGGCATCCTTTCGAGCGTCTCATGAAGACACTGCTACTTACACGTTCCTCGACATTCTACGCTATTGTTTAAAACAAACCACATTGCTCGCGTTGTGAGCAACTCCTCTCATGTTGGAAATGGTTACGAAACAATGTATGTCGTGCGGAACGGGAGTGGCTCCCAGTGTTTATATTGTGTGTCGGTTCGCGGAGATGTGACGCGTCGAGATGAATGTCTCGTTTATCTATATGAGGCCCTTAGTGTTAATAATGGCAGTTACGTGTCAGTGGAGTGTAATTAAACGCGTTTTTATTGCCCCCGAGGCTTTCGGTGGAAGTATTCGGCGGACAGAGGCGTGTTTATTGTCCGTTCATGTCTGTTTTCTATTGCTATAAAACGAACAGTTGGCTCTCACAGATTTCTCCACGGTTACTGGTTACATTTAATAAATTATAAGATTTCACGAGCTCATTTGATAATTTGTAGTCTAAATTTAGATTACGACCTCAAAGGTCGTGAAAGTCAAAGCTTGATGTTCGGAACTATGCCCCCAACTGCGATGTAGCAAAAAGTAACTCATTAAGTTAACAATTTAAAAGTTTTTTTTATTCCAGCTATTTTACTAGTTCGACAAGTTAAATTAAGTAAATCATAGTGGATTCTACCCCGTTCCTAATTATTTAGGGTGTGGCCCATGGCGTAATATAAGTATGCTTCTGTTTTGACAATTTTTTAATGGCCCCAAACTTCGTTGGGAATGCTTTTCTTGACCACTTGCATAAGATACACGCGGTTATCAGTATATGTTTTTAAATGGCTCTTACGACCTTAAGATGACTTGGAGCAGCAAAATTCATGAGGAAGACATTGATTAATGATGGTATATAGTATAGATAGATAGTATGAACAGGTCACTATAAAATCTTACTTCGGGTCTACGTAAAATATTTGAAGATCTAAATATTACACTCGGAATGCAAATTTAGCTAGTTGTTAAAGTCGTCGGCAGTTCAAAGCTAAAGTAAACCGAAGTGGTAATGGACAAGTCGAATCTGTCGCATAGCCAACACGCGGCGGGAAGACGAGTTCTCGAATGGACTCCGCGTAAAGGTTAGCATTCGACTCCCTCCCCCAAACTACCATTTCCTCCTTAATTGAGATACTGCAGATAGATCTAGACACTATAGATAAATACTATGAGACTTAATTTATAGTTTAGTTAGTCGTATGTATTAGTATCAGTTATCTGGTTACCACAGTACTACTCTGCACAGTTTCAGAACAATGTTGAATATTACTTACTGTGGGCATATTGAATGAGCTGTATTTTAAAAATAAGTCATTTTCATTGCAATTTAAAATTATCCGCCCCAATCCTAACCTTCGGTATAGTATCAACCAGATCACAAGCGTTTGAAGCAAGTTTATTTTTGCGTTTGAAGCATGATTAGTACTATATATATGTGTAATGACCTAAAATATCACTGTTGCGTCTATTTCTTATTAGTGTCTTGAGGTAGCCAGGAAGTTAAAATAAGTGCAGCCTTTTTTGTTGAAATCAATTGTGTAATTTTAAACGATTAACAAAGTAAGTATATGCAGCCCGTACATTGAATGGTAAGTAAGTCGGTAAGTGGCGGTACTATCTTAAAATAATTGCGAGCAACCCCGGACCCGCGCCGCGGAGCTGCCATTGGTTCGTCCGTATATCACGTCACCGCTAGCCAATCACAACTAAGTACGATGATGCGATACTGATTCCGCGACATGCTCCCGGCCTTGGAAGTGCTAGGTTCCAACCATTGAAGAGGATGGTGCAGGCTCCCAGCAGCTACTATCTTGCGTGATCATTCATCATGTTGAGGGAGCGGACAGATCTTAGAGAACGCCCGTTTTACGATCCCGTCCGCTTTGCGTATGTCAGCCACTCTGGACACGCCGTCCTTGCCTGGATATGTCCTGACGATCCGTCCCAAGCTCCATCTCAAAGGCGGTAAGTTGTCGTCCTTTATAAGCACCAACGTATTCTCCTTCAGTTCACCTTTGTGTTGATGCCATTTGCTTCTGGTCTGCATCTCGGAAACATATTCCTTGGCCCAGCGGCTCCAGAAGTGCTGGCGGATCTGCTCAACTCGCTGATATCTGGTAAGTCGGCTGACCGGAACGTCGTGGAAGTCAACAGGCACAGGTGCAGTCAGCGGACGACCAACCAGAAAGTGAGCTGGGGTAAGAGGGAGAAAATCGTGTGGATCTGTGGATATAGGATTCAAAGGTCGAGAGTTGAGAACAGCTTCAACCTGCGTCAATACTGTGCTCAGCTCCTCAAACGTTAAATGTGCATTGCCCATCACACGTCGCAAATGAAATTTACAGCTTTTCACCCCGGCCTCCCACAAGCCTCCAAAATGACTGGCATAAGAAGGAATCATCTTAAAACGTATGCTCTGAGAAGTTGCGTATTCTTTAATTTCATCAGAACAACTATTTAGGAACTGTGTGAATTCATTCATTACACCGACAAAGTTGCGTCCGTTGTCGGAATAAATTTCAATAGGTTTTCCCCGTCGTGAAATAAACCTCTTAAGTGCTAATACATAAGCATCTGATGAAAGGTCAGTTACAAGCTCGAGATGTACAGCGCGTGAAACAAAACATATAAATAAACATATATATGATTTTTGTAATCTTGCTCCCCTACCTTTACGGTTTAAGATAAACACCGGCCCTGCATAATCAACGCCACATCGTAAAAAAGGAAACCCTGGTTGCAGACGTTCCCGTGGTAGATTTCCCATTATAGGATTCACAGTTGTAGCGCGGAATCGGGCACACTTAATGCATGCATGTACTATAGTTTTGGCGAGGTTACGACCTCCGATAGGCCACCACGACTCTCTTAATGTATACAAAAGCAGTTGTGGTGCAGCGTGCAATGTCCGTCGGTGTTCATATCGGAATAATAAAACTGTGAAATGGTGTTTAGTATGTACCAATATCGGAAACCTTTTATCATAACTAAAGTCGAGTGAGTTTTGAATACGCCCTCCGACTCGTATCAATTTATTATCATCAAGAAATAAGTTTAATTTTAATAACCGAGCATTGCATTTTACATTTTTATTTTTTAACAATGACTCATATATATCTGGAAAAGATTCTTTTTGACAAAATTTAGCTAAAGTTAATTCCGCACAATTAAGTTCATCTATTGTCAATAATCCTATCCGCCTATTAGTTTGGTTGCGCGTGTTAAATATGAAACGCAATACATAAGCAGCCGCCCGCTTCATTCTTATGTACTGAGAATATCTATAAAATGGATATAAAGTATTATCATTTGTATTATTGGCTACATGACAAACAACGTTTGACTTCAATTCGGGTAAATCGCCAGTTGAATATTTATTGTTGATTAAAGTAGGTAATTCAAAATTCAAGTTATTTAAATATTCAGGGCCTTCCCACCATAACGATGAACCTTTAAGCGCGTCGAGACTTGTACCTCGCGATACCAAGTCAGCTGGGTTTTGTTTACCTGATACATGACGCCATGGATGATCCTTGGTTAAGCTATGAATTTCGGCAGTTCTATTCTGAACATATGGTTTAAGTAGGTTAGATGGCATTCCCAACCATCCCAGAACAATAGTTGAGTCTGTCCAGAATACGACTTTATTGAATTTAGAACGCAAAGAATCTATAACTTTTGTATATAACCTTGCGCCCAGTGCGGCGCCGCACAGTTCCAACCTAGGTATAGTTGTGGGCTTAGTCGGAGCTACTTTACCCTTAGAACATAATAAACGCGTAACAATTGTGTCATTGCTATCAATCGTACGAACATAAGCGCAAGCGCCGTAGGCTATTTGTGAAGCATCTGTAAATATATGTAGTTCTATACATACTGGGTCGACGCACATAGCGTAGCGCGGTATTCGTAAACTATTAAGCGAAGATAAGCCACAAACAAATCGATCCCATACCTGCGCGACGTCACACGCAACCGGTTCGTCCCATCCAAGTTTTAATAACCAACATTTTTGTAATAATGTTTTTGCTATAGTAATAACTGGACTAATCATACCTAAAGGGTCATAAACCTGAGATGCACCCGATAAAATAACACGTTTCGTTATAACATTACTTGGATCATATTTAATTTGTGAATAAAACATTAATTCATCTGATTGATTGCTCCAACCGATACCTAACGTTTTGTTTTGAACGTCATCGCCTCCTAGAACAAGTTTTTTTGTAATGTTTTGCACAACATTAGGGCTCGTACCTTCAAAGTTAAATATCCATTTACGTAAAATTAAACATGCTGATTTTAAAACATTATCGGTACCTTCGCAAATTTCCCTTAACCTGGATATACTGTCTGCCCCGCAAATTAGATCATCAACATAAAAATTGTCGTTTATCGTTTGTTTCACGTACGGAGGAACCTCACATTCATGTGCTAATTGTTTTAAGCATCTACAGCTTAAAAATGGTGCGGAAGCGGTACCATAAGTAACTGTATTTAATTGGTACACTCTTAATGGTTCGCACGGGTCATCTCGCCACAAAATCAACTGGTAATGTCGTTCATCATCCTCTATGAGCACTTGACGATACATTTTTTCTATGTCCGCGCAAGCGACATATCTATTTTCGCGAAATCTAAGTAAAATTGCGATTAAGTCGCCTTGTATTGCAGACCCGACCATTTGCAAGTCATTTAACGACAAGCCAGAAGTGGAAGCCATACCAGCATCAAAGACTACACGCAGTTTGGTGGTCGTGGCATGTTCTCGAAAGACACCATGGTGCGGTAAAAAGTAATGCGTTGTATTGTAAGTGTGTACAAGACTCATATGACCTAGATTAATATATTCGTGTATGAAGTCGCTATACATTTTTTTATAGTTAAGATTACGTTGCAACCTTTTCTCTAATGCGTAGAAGCGACGTTCAGCCTGTGTGCGAGTGTTCCCTAATAAATTTGGGGAGCGTTTGAACGGAAAGCGCACCATAAACCGCCCGTCGGCAGTCCGTGTAGTCGTCTGAATAAAATGTTTCTCACAGGCACGCTCCTCGTCACTGCCTAACTCATGCGTGCTAGAGGATAATTCTTCTATTTCCCAAAACCTGCGTAATAATTGATCTAATGAGCATGCGTCACTGTCAATAGATTGCGTAAAATTGCAGTTGACATGTTTCATTTGTTTATGCGTAATAGATTGAACTGAACCCGACACAATCCACCCCAGATGCGTATTCTGGAGATAAGGGCCATTTTTAAGTCGCATCTTACCTTCTCTAATTAATTCCCAAAACAAATCCGCGCCTATTAATAAGTCAATCGGCTGACTATCGTAAAACGTTGGATCTGCGAGAACAATATTGTCAGGGATGCTAAACATACTTATATTTAAAGTTGTTATAGGTATCTTCGAAGTTATTTGTGGTAGAATTAAACACTGAATGCGTGCAGTATAACTACCAGTGCGTGATTGTATGTCAATATCACAAGATTGCGAACACTGTGTTATTGAATTACCTACGCCGTGAATCTGTTGAGTGGACTGTAAAATCTGTGAATTTAATTTGTTACAAAGGATTTGTGTTATGAATGACCGCTCGCTCCCACTATCGAGGACCGCGCGCGCTTGATGGTAAACACCCGACTGGCTACGTATTTCAACTATAGCCGTGGAAAGCAAAACCGGTTGCGCTGGATGCATATTATTGATTGTGTGAGTAGATTATGCCTGGAAAGAATGTGTATGTGTGTTATTCATATTAGTATGAGTGGGAACAGCTGTTTGCTCGCAAGTTGCAAACGTAGTCAAACTGTTATCCTTACTATCTATGACATCGCAAATTAAAGTGTTGTGTTTTTTATCACATTTTCGACACGGACCGAATACACAAGTATCAACAGCATGCCCAGGGCGCATACAATTAATGCACAACTGTTTTTCCTTGACAAATTGGAACCTATTAGGTACGCTAAGATCAAGAAACTTTTGACATGAATATAACGGATGTAGTGCGTTACACATTAAGCAGGATTTGCTATTACGTGTGTTCCTAGCTTGCGATTTGTTATTAAATTTATTGGCAACGATATTGCAATGAATCTTAGCTGACGAAAAATGAGTATTTGTCTGTTTTTTATTGTCACTCGCGCTATGCGTACCTGGTTTACTGTGTGATACTAATAGTGTCTCCAGAATATCTGCCCTATTCCTAAGAAACTGTAATAAATCACCTAACTTGAGTTTTTTAATCTCATTTGGTTTAAGTAAAGTACACTTGTATTGTTCCCATTCCCGTTCTGTGATAGGATCTAATTTTGTAACAATAATATAAATTATCAACGTGTCCCAATACTCTGTAGGTTCCCCTAATAGCTTTAAAGACCGAAGATTTTTTAAAATAGTATCAATGAGTTTCCGCAACTGTACTGGCGATTCTTTACTTAATGATTGAATTGTAAATATAGATTTTATATGATTATGCACTAATAACTTGTTATTGTCAAATCTATTTATCAATAATTCCCATGCAATTTTATAGTTATCAGCGGAGAATTCTATTGATTCGATAACTGACTTAGCACTACCAGTTAAAGATGATTTTAAGTAGTGAAATTTTTGTATTTGTGTAATAGTTTCACAATTATGCACCAAGGATAAAAATGTGTCACGGAATTCTAACCAGTGTTCATATAAACCGTCAAAGCGGGGGAGAGATATAGTGGGTAATTTAATGGCATTCGAATTTGTGGTAGTTGGTTCACACATTGTCATGCTTGTAGACCTTTCATCCTGGGTAGTAAGACATTCAGCGAGGGCTAGAACATTGTAATATTCTTGTTCGAAATCTTCACGAGATTCAAGTTGTGTTTCTATAGAGGTCTCAGGACTAATATCTTCTATTTTAGTCTGAACGTTATTAAAATCATTCATCAAACTTTGTGACCCTACTACGCGTAATTTTAACTCGGCTCGTTGATGAACAGTTAATTCTACACCTTCGAATGAATTCACATATTTCCTAAAATTAGTCAAACGACACTTAATTGATCCACGCTTTTTCTTAAGATCTTTCATCATGGAATCTAACTTTTGATCGGATGTGGTCATTGTGTGAACAAGTGATAGGTAATACTCACGGTTTTTGTAATGATGTAAGCACTTAGCATGCACAAAGCACCAAGATTTTAACAAGCACAGTATACGCACGTGAAGGGAAGAAAAAGAGAATAGGAAGGGGTTTGGAATATTCTGATTGGCACGTCTTACCGAAAGCACTGCACTCCTGCGAATTCTATATGGTTAACTTTAACGTTGGCCTTTTTGCGTCTCTCAAGTAAGCGTCTGGTTCATCTTCGTTGATAATCCGGCTCGAAGGACCAAAAGAAATGTTGCGTCTATTTCTTATTAGTGTCTTGAGGTAGCCAGGAAGTTAAAATAAGTGCAGCCTTTTTTGTTGAAATCAATTGTGTAATTTTAAACGATTAACAAAGTAAGTATATGCAGCCCGTACATTGAATGGTAAGTAAGTCGGTAAGTGGCGGTACTATCTTAAAATAATTGCGAGCAACCCCGGACCCGCGCCGCGGAGCTGCCATTGGTTCGTCCGTATATCACGTCACCGCTAGCCAATCACAACTAAGTACGATGATGCGATACTGATTCCGCGACAATCACTAACAACCATAATCGAGTCGTGTATAATTAACCAAAGATTAGTGCGCACTGTATAATTATAAGGATTGTTAGTAGCGTTCATTCGGTGGATCCATTTAAAATTATTAGTGGCAACCTTAACCGGTTTAATTAGCAGTCGTTTCGGTTGTGCTTCTGGTCCCGGCTCGCACGATTCGACACGGAATGTGGTAATTAGCACGATTCGCGCAGTTTTACGGCCACTCATGTCACCTTTTAAAATATTCACCTGTAAACCCCGTGTCTCCTAATTTAAAGCAATTTAGAAGCGCGTAGCAGCCATCGGTGCTATCTTCATTTGAATCTTTATGTTCTTTTTTTACTATGTCGCTAATTAGATTCTGAATTTTAGACATTAGAGAATTTTAGACCAACATTTCTTGAGTTGACCCGCCTGACTTGCACAACTGTCAGGAAATGTAGTTAGTCTGAAATATCTCAATATTTAATTTTTATATAATAATTTTATATTTAATTAATATTTTATTTAATAAATTTGTTTTTGTGTGGATTTTATCACCTGCCTGTAATCGTTGCAATATGCATGCTATCAACAAGAGATTTGGCAGCATATTAACATCTGTTACTAGGCTATGCTTTGTGCAAAGTGCACATGGAATGGTCATTCTCTAGTCGTCCCTCACGGTACTCTAGAGATGGGTTGGTATTATTCTACTATTACGTAACAAGTGCTAAATTGTAATTTTGTAGATGTGTGTTTAGTGATCGGTAACGTCAATACTATTAGCAGAGACTTTAAAAGAGATCTCTCAAAACTACTGTAGTTACCACCAGCTTAAAAGTCGATTGAAGGACATCGAAGCCACTTAAAGTTTTACTTTTATACTTGGATTAGAGACTGGAGATTGGAAAATTAATTTATAAGTAACTTTTTGCATGCAACCAGAATAGGTACCTACAATAATAACTGGCCCAATTGATGCGAACTCCAAATATTCTATTTATCCTTGTTTTATTTAATTTGATCCAAAACGTTGAATGCGGTCCAGAGTAGTGCCACCATTTAAAGGATATACGCTCAATCAATAAATCGTATCGGCTCTTAATTTACTGAATATGTGAAAATATTTTAAACTGTAACAGCTGATATGTCTTTTTTGATGCGAAAATTTGATTTACAACCTAGTTATTGGATATTTTATTACTTAGAATTACAATTCTAGAGTTCGTCCGGGGAAGTACTACCACCTTACCCATTTCTGCCGTGAAGCAGTAGTGCACTTGTATTACTGTGTTTCAGTTAGAAAGGTAAGGGAGCCGGTAAAATTACAGGCACATGAGACTTAACAACTTCACATCTCAGAGTCGATAACACATTGGCGATACCCCTCGTGTTGCAAATGCGCATAGGCGGTGGTGACCACTTACCATCAGGTGGACCGTCTGCTTGGTTGTGGGCCCAAGTGGTATAAACAAAAATATAAGTATAGGTGTAAGAAGCAGCTACAAGGTTCTTTAAACTCTTCTTAGTCCGAAATTAAGTGTATGAACATTTCTTTACTCCTTTTATCCCCAAAGAGGTAGGCAGAGGTATCAGTAAAGCGACTAATATTATATATTTTTAAATCTCAGCGTGGCATGTATAGAGAATTGTCTTTACATATCTCTCGACCACTACCAATATCAGGCTACAGGTAACCATTTCTAAACAAACAAACATTGACAGGCCAGTTGGCTTGGTGGTTAACGCTCTGACTGCCAAACCGAAGGCCGCGGGTTCGATTCCCACCCAGGACAGACATTTGTGTGCATGAACATGTCTGTTTGTTCTGTGTCTGGGTGTAAATATCTATATAAGTATGTATTTCGAAAAAAAAAAGTTGTATATGTAAGTATATCAGTTATCTGGTTTCCATAGTACAAGCTCTGCTTAGTTTGGGATCAGATGGCCGTGTGTAAAGAATGTCCCAGGATTAATATTACCTTGTCATCCAACACAGAATCTCTCCACCTGACCATCAATAAATTGATATAGGTTTGTTGATTGATATAAATTTTCCTGATTATATTTGTCCGTTTCATATTAACTCATAGTATTCCTAACTTAGTTAACTATAGTTTTATAAGCATATGACTGATGTTATATTCGATTTTTAGAAATAACGTAATTTGTAAGTTTATTCTTCTGTTAAAATGATAATCGCTGCAAATAAATCTTTTTCATTTTTTTTCATTATGATTGTCCCATTAATTGATTTCCTATCCTATCACTCCTTGTCACATATCCATCTCAGTCGCGACTCATCGTGAAGGCTGACTCTGTGCTTGACTCTAAACTGTATCGCACACCGTAGTTGGCGAGCACTTGGCTTCATATAGCGGCATATAAATGTTTATTGGTATTTTTATGCTATTATTTTTGGCCCATGAACATGGCCGACAGTCCAGCTAATGTTCACTGCCGCCTATAGATATTTATTGCAGTACCAGAGTCATCGCCAATTCGCTGTCGTCCCTGAGACATTTAGAAGTCTCAGATGCCTATAATTTCAGCTCTCTTGCCCTTCGCTTCAAAACACAAGTACTGTACTCTAAGAGCTCTACTACATCTAAAATCCAGATGTATCTTAGGTTCGTGAGTATTAAATATAGTATGACGTTATATACCTAAATCTAACACTACCAAGCGACGTCAGATCAAGAATCTAAACATGTTCGCAGTTTTTTGCATGTTGTACACTACGAGTAACAAATTGTTCTATGCTTCAACTTGTGGGGTTATATCAGCTATTGTGTGCCATACAATCCAGTCAGGTTCGTCGGATTAGTCAGGCCACGCTAGGAGTACAAGCCTATTTTATCGTTCGTCACGTACGCCTTTATGAAAAAAGGTTTACCGCTCCCTTTGTTGATTGCATAGCGACATATTTGTTTATCTCAATCATAATATTTATACAATACTAACGTATTTAATATTTTTTTCAAAGAATGATTTTGTTTCCAAAATAAACAACAGATGTATATTCATTCTGTGTTTGAGTGTAAATTGTATACTTATATACGTATCTATGTAATTACGGAAGAAGTATATTATACAGTAGGTATATCAGGTTGCCATTGCAAAAAACTCTTCTTAATTTTTGGTCAGGGGCTCGATTCTGTAAGGAAAATGACACTAGCTCGAGGATGTTTCGTCGCGGCCTCTATGCTCTGTCTCTTTCGCTAACCACGCAATCACGTGAGAGGTAAGCTCTCCGAGGCCTGCGAGCGGTAGCTTGCCGATGTTTGTATCATATGCATGTATTAGCTGCAAAAGGGGGCAGATGGCCGTGTGTGTATAAAATGAGAAATATATTTCATTATTATTGATTTTTATATATTGAAAGATATATCTATACGTTTATCTAAATTCAAATTAATATTACCTAATTTATACATATTTAGTAAAAAAACCTTTTACTTTGAAATTGGAAACAGACACTTCAATTTTAATTATTTGTATAGATATATTACAATCTAATTTATTATATACTAACATTATTAATTTTCATTGAAATCTGTGTCCGATAACTGGTGTTTATTAGTCATATACTACGAGTGGAGATATGATAAATGACCGTCAATATTAATGTAGAGGTCGAATAGGGAAAGCTATTACCTGGGGTTGATTCTGTAAGGTAAAGTACACTACCTCTACGATATTCTCCGTCTCTATCTCTAACTATGCAGTCACGCGAGAGGTCCGTTGTCCGAGGTCACGTGGCGCCGTGACCCGACGAAGTTTGTATTAGAATAACCTGTAGCATTAATATTAGCTTCAGTATTTTATTCAGTGTTATTATCAGGCTCTTTCGTTATTAACGTAATTTCGTGTTTGATTGATTGACGTTTGATAAATTGAATTTGTAAAAGCATGTCACTGTTACTTCAATATGATTATAGCTAATCAATTTATTGTTATAATAAATATCACGTAACATGGATCTAGTTCGGAGGTCAGCTTTCAACTGAAAAAACGCCAAGAAACTCATTAATGTGTATTTTTATAATTCCACTGTTTGGACATAATTTTTTATCTAATGCTTATCATTTGAACTATGAGTAATTTATTTATTTATTCGGGATAATAATCAGCTACAGAATCTTAGCATTCGTCGAAGAATTTTACAGCCTACTGCGTTATCTTTAAATAAACTTATAACAATTACAATCAAATATGTCACTAGAGTATTTTATCAATATTTTAAATTCTATAAAAGCGGTTTAAAAATAACAAGAAATATGATTACCCGCATAAGGACTTAAATACCAAATTTGATGAACATCCTTTCAGGCATTACAGATTTGAATCAAATACACAAAGCTTTGGAATTTATAAAATAAGACAGACATTGACACCGAAACAATGTATTACTAATCAGTTTCCTGCAACAATCTAAGTATATTTCCACCCACGACACCAACGAGCCACAAATAAAATAGGATTCTATTGGCAATTAGTAACTAAATACATCCGGACCATCTTCATTTTCTTTATGTTCTATGTTGTGTGGATCTTCACATCTCTTTCCCCATTCCATCCCTCCCATACAGGAAGTGTACCCACTTACTTCACTGCCTACTTTTAATACTTTACTTTTGCCTTCCATTATTTAAACGATAACCTCATAACAATCCCAATAACATCCAGTTGCAATGTCATGAAGAATCTTTTGGTAGAAAAACCATCCGAGGCCGAAATGTCTTAAACTAATATAATATAAATAAAATAATAAATGTGATAATAATGAATAATACTATATGTATATTAAGAAATCACAAGCCTCAGCTCAAAACATCGAGCTGAGCAAGCGTGAAAAGATGTTAATCTATAAAAATCTAATATACCGATCTAACAATAATTTATCATAGAATCTTTAAAGACTTCAAACTAAAAGTCCGTATAAAAAGCAATTATCTCTAAAATGATTAGTTACAATAATATATTATCATTGAAAAATGGATAAATATCAAAACTGTAAAGCCCGGAGCTCACGTCCGCGCGCAAGTTTAATCCACTTTAGAAATGTTGAATGTTACTTTATATGTACATTGATATGACAAGCTACTAATGTCAGCGTCCAACGTTTCCAAATTTCATTAATCGCCCGTCGAGTCCCATCCCGGGCGAGAGTCCGGGCTCTTACGAGTCCCGGGACAGCCCGCGGGACAGCGCAATTATACCTAATGGATGTGCTGAGCAGACGTGGTTTTGTACATTCTAGTATAATAATGGATAGCCGGTTTATTAGCCGGAATTATGTCCCAATATTTTAAGCACAGGATTAGCGTCAGGTACCGATGGGAATTGTGTTTCAGAGGATTTGCTGTATTATGCACATTTAATTAAAGTCACTTTCATGTTTGTTGTGATAACGATGAATGACAAGTTTAGTATTAGCTTCTGAATTACCTTTTATACAGCGTCGGCGAGCTGGATCTCTCACGTTATTGCGTTGTCATGAGAGAGACGGAAATATGGTCGAGCTGCTGATATTTTCCTTATGGAATTTAACACATGGAGTTCAGCTGTTTCTTTTTGTAAATTGCTGGTAGGATTATGTAGTTCAAACCTGTATACGATCTCTTCATCGTACATGATTAATTGGGAGACAACGATAAATGTTACGAGGGTCTATCACAAGCAAATAATGAATACAAGTTTATCTCTGATTTAGTTATTTAGTTTGGTTATTTAATCACCGCTATGATGTAACCTCTATAGACACAAACATAGTGTTGAGAATTATAGTCAATTAGTAAATAGTTAAAATTCAAAATTCATAGGCATCCCTTCAATTTTGGCCCGCAAAAGTAACGTTTAAATGTCAATATTGCTAAAGTTATTACCGACACACGAATTTATTTGAATTTTCGAATCCCTAACTGGAAGAACGATGGTTTGACCAAAACACTTAAAAACTTTCAAACCCTATTTCATCCCCTTCAAGATTAGTTTTAAGACAAATATAGCCTATGTTCTTCACGGGCATAAGATCCCACTCTTCTATTCTCTATTCTCTCTATTTAGTCTTGTAAGGTAACAAACAAACATAATTTCTTTCGGATTTATAATATTAATATGTATAAATAATAAATAATAATAATTATTTATTTATTTATAAAATCATTAGCACTTCATTGCTCGGTGACGATAAATAAATACTGCATTGCCGTCACTTACTTATCCGTCAGTATACTTTCGGAGAAATTGCTTCTGTGTCTTCAAGAGATTCAACAATACCCCGCGGTATGGGAGACCTCTACTTCGCGGTAGCAACCTTGTACCAAACGCTCATACATATGTAGGCACCAGTTAACTGTCCGTACTGACAATAACGATCGCTTATCAAATGTGACGGTTTATATCCCAGTGCCACATTTCTTTCAAATAAGGTCATTATAGTTGAAAAACCACTCGACAACTCATACCATGCAAAATAATACGTAATACGCTTGAAATAAAACTGAAAATACTTTGCTGATATAAGTTAGATTGTTTGTGAATATGTTGCGAAGCCGTGCCGGGACAGACATACGGCACAGATACTATCGCTGATATATTCGCGAGATTGTACGAAGGTACGCATGAAACACCTTTACATTCAAATTTGGGCTCACATATTCAGATATAAAAGTCAATTTTATATGTTATTTGAATAATGAAGACAACTATACGGCCTTTAGCTATGGAAATTGCACAATAAGCGAGTGAGTAGTTTTTTGAAGTGTTTTTAATTCTTGTCTAGTAACTTTAGTTTAACAAACATTAGAAGTTACGGACGCTTTCTGTCTGCGCTGTTCCCCGTCATTTAGAATTGGCGCAATATGCTTGCTCTCCACTCGTTGCATTATGTCAGGTATGGGCAACCTTTGACATGTTGAGGGTCAAACTTTAGCGTACAAATACGTTCACGGGCCGCGTTTAAAAGGACTTAGTGCAGTTACTACTCCAGTACTTAGTGAGTATAAGTACCTAATGTAATATTTTTTTATTGGGTTTTTTCAAAATGTCTCTCAGGCCGGATTATATCTTACCACGGCCCGCGGGCCGGGTGTGCCCATATATGCATTATGTATAACTAGAATTTGGGGAGAAAATGTACGGCCGGCTACCTGTCCCCTTAGTAAAGTCTAAAATGCTAAATCATTATGGCCTTGTTGGAAGTATGCTTAGAAGGAGTAGCTGTTCGTAGTTCGTCTGGGGAAGTACTATCACCATACCATTTTCCGCTGTGAAAAACAGATTGCGTTTTTATTATCGAATTTTGGTTAGAAAGGTAAGAGAGCTGGTGAAATTACAGGCACATGAGACTTAACAACTTCAAGTCTGTCGAGTCGACAACGCTTTGGCGATACACCTGGTGTTGCAAATGTCCATAGGCAGCTGTGACCACTTACCAATAGGTGGACCATCTACCTGTTTGTCGGACTACTTGGTAGAAAAATTATAAGAAAATGTAAAGCTTATATCCATATTAAATATTCCACATTTATACATGTCTCCTTACCCTCCGCGGGGCACGTGAGGTACAGATAATAGAGCCGTACTCCTCCCTATTATGACTCAGCAAGTCTGGCGAATTCATCAATCTCCCCGCGCATGGAACCCGCTCAAGATAAAATACTTCGATATTCTCCTTCAAAGTAAACATTTATATGATTCCGATACAGAATGAATATTTCAACATCCCTCAACGGACATTTGCGTCGTAATTTTAATTCAATTTTCGCAAATAAGCGCAATATTTAACATGAGATTAATTCGCTGTACACACATACACAGTACGTTTTTCATCATTTATTAATATTAAATGTAATTAATATTTAATCTTTAGTATTATTTGCTTGCCTCTGTTGATACGGATAATGAAATGTCACTCGTATTATAATACTGCCTTTTTATTTACAGGTAATTAATTATTGCCCGGCTTCGTTTGATGAGTATGGCGAATGGAAATTTCTCTGAAACATTAAGAGTATGTAAGTCTTATTAAAAAAATTTACAGATAAATTCGAGCGTGTGTTACACCTTTTAGGCACTCATTAACGAGGTTTAAATGAAGGTATGTCATTTACCCAAATATATTCAGCGAATTTTCTACAATTACAGATAATTACGCGACCAAAATACCGAATCATAATGATGCTAAAATTTAACTAACCGCTGTGGCTGCGTCACACTATCGTAATTAATTTGTGAATGCTTAATTTCGTTTTTGATTTGAATGTTTAATGGAACACCTACGTTAATTTATACGTCAAAATTCTAAGCTATTAATGTGGTACGCTTCTACGAACTGTACAGAGCGACGTAGCGATTGTAGCCGAGGAGAAACTCGTAGGCATACTCGTATCACTGACTGCAATATACATTGCTACGAAACTGTCGCAGCGGTGACGCTTACAAACACTACATCTACTCTAGGGTTTTATAGGTGATTAAAAAGTATACCGATGACCACGTGTACTTTACTTTCAAAGAGATCAGAAGCATTCCCGGAGAGGGTTGACGTCACGCAGGCGGCTGACTATAAAAACTCTATCAAATATCTTTTAAAGAGTAAATCACCAAATAGGATTAAAGGAAGCGTCGAAATGATATAGAGGCAAACGATGTTGATGAAAAAAATGCTTCACTAAGACATTTTCTTTTGTCACATCACCTGTCCGGACACCGCAAGTATAGTACCCCAGCGGGGGGCTGGCTATCCAATAAATACAATCTTCATCGGGTGCAACGAGGCCTCTTAGAGCTGATCTCTCACGTGAACGTGTAGTTAGTGAAAGAGACGGAGCATGCAGCTAGTGTTCCTTCCAGAAAAAAACCAGATGTCCTGGACATTGGAGCGTGCACTCGGTGGGCGCTAGTTAGGGGCGGCGCACAGGCGGCAGTAATTGAATGTCGCGACATAATGGAGCGGCGGCGGTCGCTCGTTTTCATAAACATTTATAATGAAAATATCGCCGTTTCATACGTAATTGATTTTTTAAACATAATACATTAAAGAATGTCATTTTTGACATATCAAACGCAACCTATATATAGATATACATTACGTGTGTATATATTTTTGTTTGAATTGGAATAGGTAATATAGGTTAGGTATAGATGTGAAATTCGACAGTATAATTCGATTATTGGAGAGATAGCTCTGGTATACCAGTCTCGATGTTTCTCAACAGATATCCTGCTATTTAGCAATCTGTATCGTCGAAACAATAATTTAATATGTTGACAGATTTTCATCGGTAAAAATATCTTTACCTGAGTTGTGCATCCATTAATGCCATTCTCGTCTTCTGCCTGCTAATCTTGTTGCTATGTCTGGTATACTATTTCTTTCGAGGTGACAGTGTTTTAGACTGCCCACTGGCTGTAGTTCATCAGCTAACTGGTTAATGTGTTGGTCTAGTCTGGCTTGAATTCTTGCTGCATGATTACATATAATAGAGAACCAACTCCTGACCCATGGTAATACCCGCATTAAAATTTATATAATGTACCTCTTTTATTACCCTCTCTTTTCCATGGGCAAGTATGAATTAGATGTCATGTTATAATGTACAGCAATGATTTCAGATATTGAAATAAATTTAATAAGCAAATTTGTGTTTGAATAAATATTATTTTTCTCAACGTGTTACAAAATACCCCGAAAAAATATAATTAATTATCAAAGCCCACAACCCTAGTAAGCTGTCATGTCAGGAAACCACTTAACAGAAAGGCCTACGTTCCTATTTTACCAAATAATTGTCTACTTTAATACTTTTTCTATTTTTCATTCATAAATATCAGTTTTTTTGGGGTATGTTATACAGCGTTACTATGATTCTTAAATATTGTAAATGGACTATGTTATAAGGCCCCATTTAACCTCCTTTCGGCTTTACGGGTAGTTTTGTAACACACTGTATATGTACTTTAGACACCAATAAAAAAAATATATAATATGTATGTTTCCAATATCACCCAGCAGGCGAATATTTGTTTCATTAAATAAGTGAATATTATTATAATTAGCCAAATAATTAATAATACATCCTACTTATATTATAAATGTTTCACGTGAAAAAAACCGTACGAATTTGGATGAAACTTGACTAATAGATAGAAAATTCCGTGGTGTAACAATTTAGATACTTTTTATCCCATATATAATTTACAACCCTAGAGACCGTCGGTGAAACCGCACCAAATATAAAACTACAAGAAGGCCTTGCACACAAAAACAACAACAACTCCAATACCTGAATAACTGACTATGCAGACTCGGTGTGTGCATTAAATGCCACTCGCTTTCACGTCGCTGCTCCCGCACAGCACCCGCACGTGAGACGACAAACATCTTGTCGCTTAGATTGCATTGCGGCAATGCAATTGCACTATTTTCTAGAAATAATAGAGCTCTTAGTGCAGAGTTCGTCCGGGGAAGTACTACCACCTTTCCCATTTCCGCCGTGAAGCAGTAGTGCATTTGTATTACTGTGTTTCGGTTGGAATGATAAGGGGGCCGGTGAAACTTTTGACTCTTTGACAGAAATTTGAATTTAAAAAATCTACATCAATCAAGTTTCCTGTGATTAAAATCGAATGTTAGTTTTGGCCGCAATATGACCCTTGGTATGGTCTGTTCAGATATAATCGACGACGATATTCCTAGTAGGTATTTTCTGTACTAATTCTACTAAAACTTTTATGTGTCTCAAATCAAGCGAACAGATACCGCTTATATGGGCGGTACCATACGGTCCTGTTATCTGTTTCTCTCAATCCAGTGAACTTCGTTCAAGTGCTCACCTACATTGGTGGTGAATAACGCTTAAACCGACACCAATGTAATTGAAAGTCGCTGGGCGTCGAGTCGCGTCGCGCCGTCCGTGGACGTAATAACACGTCCACCTCCACGTCCTCAGCTCCCTCGCCTAAACACTGGCTGCGGTTCCTTACACCGTGAATTGTTGCTAAATTATACACTTATTACTTTGTTATAACCCACCATCGAGCTAATTGGCTAATCCACCAGACTTGCCGACGTATAAAACTTTCAATTATTTCTTATATTCGATGTAAAAATGTCAAGGAAATAATGTTGGGTTTGATTATGTTTAAAGTAGTTTCATGGAGGCTTTTTTTACGCTGGTACTTTGATTTCAATACCTATTTTAGTTGTTTGAATATTTCTAGAAATATTATTTTAACCTTCTAAGTACCTACTGTTTATCTAGCAATGAAAACTTTTGTAATAATAACTACCGGCCCGCTGTTTAACCAAAGTTCCCGAGAGGTTTATAATATAGTATCTCTCGGGTATGGTGTACTTTTTTATTTGTGAAAGAATTTATAAAATAAGTGAAGTGGTTCCAAAGAGTACCCTCCATACACACAACATTTACAAAATTCGCACTCTCTCTTTATAATATTAGTCCAAATAACATTAAATAGACTTCATTTTATTTGCAACAGTATAAAGCAGTGTTTGTAAAATATTTAGAGCCGATGTAGTAAGCGACAAAGTAATACTTATTCATTGTTGTAGAAAGCGATCCGCTTCATAGATTTCTGTAATAGTAATAGGAAGTACTCGTTGGGAACAGCGGTTAGCGAATGTCGAACACGACCATTTTAAACAGTTACACGTTAGTGCGGGGCTCCTAACTCCCGGCAGACATGCGAGCTGCGCGCTTTATAACACCAATTCAAGGTAAATTGTAGTCCTTTAGCGCCCGCCACATTGGTTCGCACACACAACACGCCCGGGCAAAAACGTATACCTGACTCTAAAATGAAAATTTTCCGCACTATAATTTTGAATCGTAAAGCAACTGACATGTTGCCAAAAATGATAGTAAATGCTTTGGACGAAATATTTTCTTCGTTTTACAAAAATTTACAACACTAGATGACTTACCGTACATAAGTACCATCGTAAGTTGTAATAATAGTCTAGTCAACGTTTTTGCATTTTGAAATTGAGGCTAGAAATATCGTTTTAGCAAACTGGCCTAAGTTTTATATTTCCCCTGCATCAAAAGTCTGTGTGTTTATCTAGACTTAGACAATATTTTATCGGTGTGCTAAATCTACCAAATCTATACGACTACTACGGAGCTAAATGATTTATGATATATTGAGACTTTACTGCACACGTAAATTATTTAAAAATACGCTATAGGACTTGTCAAAAAAAAAAACAAATTAGCCCAAGTAGTATCCACTGAAGAGTTCCACTATCTCCCTCCTTGTTCTATCATAAGATAAGCTCTATTTGCAAAGTTTCAAATCGATAGGACAATAAGAATGTAGTATGTTTAAAACGACATACAAGATTTTATTTACTAAGTACGGACAGGACTCAACTACTAAGCTTTACTCTTATTTTCTCTTATCATATTATTGAAATAGCAAGAGATGTAGATAGAATAAATCAAGTTTGCGATGCATAAAGATCGGCACTATCAGCGTTACTCGTTATATTCATTCATACTTCAGATATGTCTTTAATAACCTTAGCATTTATATTCCAGTGCTGTGATCCAAATAGATCTCTCGTCCCTTTTATTTATTACTCACTGTTCTCGGCATGCGTCTTTTTTTCAGTTAGTATAAATATAGTTGGTACAAACAATCCTACTTACTAACATAAATTTCATTTGGCCGTTTTTTTACTGCACATGTAATGCACAGGATGCATTATATGGAGACCGGATTATGGTTTTGTGTAATCATTGTATGTTCCATGCGCGAATCAATGTTTTCTCATGTTTTAAATGAACCAATATTGTGTTGCCATGTGTAGCAACAATAATTTGAAATTACAAGGGAGGCCAGTAGAAATAAAAATGGGACCACCTGTAATTGTTTGAACAGTACAAAAGTCAAATATGTACACGTTACATCCCAATTAATTTTTATCCAGGGAAAAACTGTAAACACGCGAAATCACAGTTGGTATTGTATAACATTCGATTCGGTATTATTTTGTTTTACCTAATTAGCCACAAAGGATATTTTACAAACTACGTTGGTGAGCTGGTCGCAACGAAGCCTTAGAGAGTGGATTTCTCGCGTGATTGAGTAAGTAACGAAAGAGACAGAGAATGGACTTTACTTCACAGAATCATACCCTAAATCTTAAACATCTAAACCAAAATAAAGCAAGTTTAAGAGCATGACGTGTTGGGACTTATATGGATATGGCTGAATTGTACACTACCTACATCTTTCATTTACATACTTTCTACGTATATAAAATAACTATACATCAATTTGTACACAGCCAGAATGATTCGCTTTGAGGTCGACGGCTTAATTAGGTAGGTATGTATTAATTAAGAAAAGGCGACTCGGATCTCCTTGGGCAGCTTTTGTACACGCCGGGGTATTGCAGGTGCGTCTGTGTGTGTCTGTGTGACGTAGGTACCGTGACGCTTTTAAAATTTATGCAGCGTTAATAGAGCCTTTGACAGAATGTCGCTTATTGAAGATATCTCTCAAGGAATTAATTAGCGGGGCGCTGCTTATTTATTTTTGAAGTCTTTTTTGTCTCATTTAATATTCGCTGAATTAATCACGAGTCAATTAGAGCCTGGCTCGCCCCTTGTTTGATGCAAGGGATCTTTAATAGCTGCTAAGAGAATAATTTAATAATCTTTTTAAATGCCGCGTAAATAGCGACCTTGACTCGCTAAGCATAAGGTGACTTGTAATTTAATTATACAATGAAATAGACAAATATTTATTTGGATGAAGATGTTGTCGGAACGGAATATAAAAGACTTTTGTAATTAATAAATAATTTCACAATTCAAATAGTTAATTAAACAGCTTGTCAAGAGAGCAATTAATTGTCAGGGGTTATTATCCTTCAAAAAGTCCGATATATCAAAATGGTCCTTTTGATATAATGTTTATTTTATGCTTTTTTTTAATTTATACACTGATATTCTTTAGCTAGTTTATTCATGAAAGGTATACATTGCTCCTTAATAGAATTTTTGTCTTAACTATGTAGAAATTAAACCCAAATCCTCCAGTGTCTAGTCAACATTCATGAATTATGTCGAGTATTCTGTGTTTCACCGTATTCGTAGATGTCGATAGTTAGAGTTCACTACCGCCTATGGACATACAACCAGAGACATCGCTAAAGCGATGTCGACCCTGAGATGTGAAGTTGTGCCTGTAATTTCACCGGTCCCCTTACCTTTCTAACCGAAACACTGTAGTACAAGTGCACTTCAGGTCGGAAATAGGTACGGTTGAAGTACTAACCCGGACGAACTCTACACTAGGAGCTCTAATATGGTCTTCTGAAATATCAAAGTAAATGTCACCTGTCAATAGTGCTACGCGTTGACCCAGAGTTTGAAATGAATGTCTTATTTCCAGTCAGCATACTCTTGTTTTATTTCGAGGACATTAAAACTTTAAAAAGAAATTACAGGCACATGAAACTTACATACTTCGCCTCTCAAGGTCGATACCGCATTGGCGATTCCCCTGGTGTTCAAATGTCCATAGGCAGCGGCGATCACTTACCATCAGGTGGACCGTATGCTTGTTTGTCGGTTCATGTGGTATAAAAAAATTCTTGCAAGTCATTTGTCGATAAGTGTGTGGGCTTTCATTTATAAATGAAATCCCATACCAGCCTGGAGCAATTATGTATCCTAGTATGGCCATAATAAGCCCCCTTCCGCGCTGCACGACAGCCCATGCATGACGTGGCCAGATTATGTTACTCGGAATATATTAGCAAAGCTCGCTAATGGATCCCGTTACGATATCAATCCATTACAATAAATAAGTCATGAATGAAGGAAACTTTTTTATAAACACTAAGTAGCTTGATTTCTTTTTGAAGTGAAAACTTATTTGATGCCTTTGTGATTTGAAACTCGATGAAAGAGACCAACATATTCTTGCAAGGATTTAGCCTGAGAGAGAATGAGGTAGATAGATTAGATATAGTTTTCTGAAGGTTTTACGTATAATGCCCACATTGCAATTGCACAAATAATTTTATTTTTCTTGTATTCTACATCTAAAATAAGGAAAAGGACTGATCACATTATGAGAAGGAATAGGGAAAAATGAACGTAAGACGTAATGGAATGGTATAAATGGAAAAAGACAAAGGGATGTCAAATAAAGAGCTGGAAGATCACTTACCAAAAGGATGGAAATTAGCTCGAGATAGATGAGTGGAAGAAACTAGGGGAGGCCTGTGCCGAAGGTAAACCTGACTAACGAACTGGTTGCAGAAGAATGTGTACTTACTTACCTAATCAATTTAAACAACATAAAAAAGTACTGTAATTTGAACAGCAAATAAAGGTTCTTCCTATTATTATTATAACGCTTGCGCCCCGTGGTTTTTCCCCTGATACAAAAGCTGTGTTCGTTTGTAATGTTAAACGTGCGTAACACAAAAATAAAATTTTCAAAAAATGAGAAATAATAATTCGCCCCACGACGTCGAGGAGCGAAAGCGAACGAAATTAAGTGTCAGAAACAGTACATAAATCTTATCAGGGGGCACACGCTCTGTGATTTTAAACAATCATGTTGCGAGGCGAGCCCGAAAAAGTACAGTCGCGACAATAGGTCTCGTCGCTTGGAAATATGAGTTATGGTGAGCGGGTCGCGGGAGCGGAAGGGTTGACAGCGGAATTATTTGTGCTAGTGTACACGGTTATCATTTGGATGTCCGAATAAAAAGTCATTTCGTGTCCCGCGGTGGAGTTATGTACGTTTGCGGTGCGCCGCCGCGCCGTCACGTGCCATACTTACATTACAATACTAAAGAGGGCCTGATTTGACAGCTGAAGTTACTGGCACATGAGACTCAACAACTTCACGAGTCAGAGTCAACAATGCAATTGCGTTATCCTTGGGTGTTGCAAATGTCTGAGTATGTTTGAGTAGTAGAGCTCTTAGTGCAGAGTTCGGGGAAGTGTTACCACCTTACACATTTCCGCCGTGAGACAGTAGTGCACTTTTATTATAGTGTTTTGGTTAGAAAGGTGAAATTACAGGCACACGAGACTTAACAACTTCACGTCTCAGGGTCGATAACGCATTGGCGATGCCTCCAGTGTTGCAAATGTCCATAGGTGGCGGTGACCACTTACCATCAGGTGGATCGTCTACTGGTTTCTTAGCCCATGTGAAAAGAAAATAGGAATCACATAGAAAAAACTTCTTTGCTGCCATGGTTTGATTAATTCCATTGAATGATTATAAAAATTGTATTGTTACCAATAATCTTACAAATTTTGGAATTTACCAGTAAATCCTCAACTACACATAACATCCTAATTCTTGACCTAGATTAAGTTCCAGTGATGAGTTGGACCTAAAACTTACTCCGGCAGTAGGAACTTTCAAAATAGGTCAACTGCATAATAGCTTCATAATCATCTTAGCTGTATTTGACTTGTAAGTAACTTCTGAACTTCACTCTGAACGTCACATTGCGAGGTGAAATTCATTTTTGTGTGTGGGTGTGGTGGTTTAATACCATGCCTCACGTGCCGTGAGTTCGATCTTACCTAAGACAAACATTATTATGCATGAACGAACATATATGTAAATATATTATATAGGCTGTTACAAGACTACCCGTAAAGCCGAAAGGAGGTTAAATGGGGCCTTATAACGAGTCCATTCACAATATTTTAGAACCGTAGTAACGCTGTATAACATACCCCAAAAAAATAAAAAGAACAGATTTTTATGAATGAAAAATAGAAAACCTATTAAAGTAGACAATTATTAGGTAAAATAGTTGCGTAGGCGTTGTTGGCTTTGATAATTAATTATATTTTTATGGGGTATTTTGTAACATCTTGTATACCATAGTACAAGCTCTGCTTAGTTTGTAACAGTAAGCCGTGTGTGAAGAATGTACCGAGATATGCATTTTCCTCTTTTAAAGGTTATTATAAATGGATTAACAATTATAAATATGGAAATGAAAGAAATAAACAGATTATGTGAAAAATGGAATAGAATCAATGCCCAGATTTGCATGATAGGGTACTTTTTAGTACGCACCAGGCGATAACCTTCGAGTTGAAAGTCTGTTCTATCGATATATGTACAGCAGCTGCACAGCTAGCTCCTGACTAGGGTTACCACTCGGCCACTGTACCATAGTCAGATGAACATGATCATACGGCTATCACCACCACCCGGGACATAAAATATATATTTATGAACATGTCTGTTTGTATGTCTATAAATATTGATTTAAATTTGTACATCATTACTTCGTCCACAAAGTAGACCAGTTCTGCTTAGTTATGATGGCGGTGTGTAATGAAAAGTCATAGTATATTTGTTGATGTATTATTAAACCACAAGCCTATCCAGAGTTAAACAAGGCAACAGTAATGATATAAGATTGATTATTCCACTCGGCGACTCCGTCCTACTCCATTAGCAACACGCATACAAATCCTTTCACATGAGCCAATTAACGGAATTGTTTGTATGGACACGTAATCATACGAATAACAGCAAACAGGCCGCACCGCGCGCAAACATTGGCTCAGTAATCAGCGGCGGAAGCACAATTATCAAAATTACACGTGTCCGCTTGTCCGATGTGTCCGGTCAATAATCACCGCTCACCTTGTTTGTCTAACTGAGAGGTAAAGGCTGTCGTACATGTTCCGTTTTACGTAATATCCGCTTCACTGCGACTGGACTATTAGGGTGATTGTAAAACGGACTCGGATTCAAAAGTGAAACCAATTTCAACTGCTATTTGTATAACTACTATCCGTCAATCTAGTGTCAAATCGGTTACGTGCTATTCCGATAGCAATCGCCTATCGGGTATCATATAAATAATGCTAAGGTACTATGAGCTATTGTTATTTGTAACTTAGTTACCGTTATTGTTATGGGATGCCTGTGATCAACAGGATCCGCCTTTGTGGGCATTATTCATCTGTATAAAAAATACTCCATGTGTCAAAGTAACCGTGTCTTTAATGAGTGTTTTTATTTTTTAGTTGTGCTTTCAGCGGAAGGTTTTATGTTCGTCAGTGGCTATTCTTAAAAAATTTTAACTAACTCTTCAGTCGCATTTTTTCACAATTTATTGATAGGCTTGCCTTATTAAACCACTATGTAAAAGGTATATGTGATCACGGACAGCTGATTTCACAGTTTGGCAGAAGGAAATTACTAATGGATTATACAATCTGAGTCACCAGTTAAAGCTGGCCCCTAGATCCCGAGTGAAACAGTTTATTCGAAGTTAATAAATATTATTATTATTTAACTTATTACTTATCAGAATAACACGGTCACTAGAAAATAGATTACAAATTGAACGAAGGGCACCAAGAAGTGTTTCCAATTCAAATAGCTTCATAGAAATCAACATTTTTCAATCTGTTAAATATAATCGAGTTCATTTCTAATTTGCGAAATGAAATGTTCAGATATTTCGATTTGGCTTTGAAATAGATTCAAAAAGGAAACTCTATATTAATTTAACATTTTACGACTTTTAGAAAAGGTTTTTGTCGGTATCGAGGCTATTTGATATTCATGTAGGTTTTTAATTTCGTTACTCAGTTACATTGTTTTGTATTTTATTTAATTCATCCCCCCTTTAATACTGAGAAAGTTTAAAACACAAAAACATCATGATAACCATTAATAAGTTTTGTTTATTGGTTTATAGGGAACAACTTCTACTGAATTGTGATCCCAAATAAAATGGGAATCATTGTTTAACAAAATCACGAGATAAATCGTGAAATTGTAAAACAGTTTACAAATTGAACTTCTTTCGTAAAATATTTGTCTTGTTGGCCGGGAACACTCAGGCCAACTCATTGAATTATTGCCGATCGCCCCCAGAGAGCAGTTGGAGTTCTAAAAATGAGGAGCATTTTAAATTGTAAGGAGGAAGCGAGAGAACAACAATTTAACAAAATTTCCTACTGTTATTTTTTATATGTACTAGTTACTTAGAATAAAATAAATAAAAACTTTATAATATGTTTCTTTTTTAAGTGGCATCTCTGTTTGCATCTTATGGCTGTTACACCCTTACAGGGATAAGTAAAATTAACAAAATGTTACAATAAATGGACAAAAATACGTTTTAAATATATTCGACAATCTTACAAAATGTTTAGTTCTTAATGCAAAATAATATTTGTTTTTTCAGATAAATATACAAATGTACGAAAATAAGTTACACCTTAAAAGGAGTAACTAACATTTTGCAAATTCTTAAAATTGTCCCATCGTGATAAATCATAATATGTTATAATTATTCAACTGTGCCATGATTGACAAAGCAAAACAGCTGATCGATTCTGAATAGCATACATTACTAACACACACGGTGTGGTGGATTTCAATATATCAATTAGAGACAGACTACTCATATGTAGTACTTGTAAAGGCTTATTTTAATAAAAATGTATTCATTATCAATAAGGTTAAATCCTGCTTAAGATTGTTTGCTCCCTGGTGAAATGAGAATAGAAAATAATGATTTTATTTACAAATTACGAGTATAATACATTATTTTTTATTATACAAATTATCAAAAGAGTATTTCCAGTAGCTAGACTGCCATGCACAAATTCCACCTCGTCATTATTCTCTTCTTGAACCTTCGTCTGTTCTTGATTTTTTATGTGGACACTAACTGATTGGAATGCTAATGAATAATGTTTGCTCGAACATAGCCGTGTCGTGTGCACAAGCAAGGCGGACGACGGACGGGGCTCGATACAATTCATTTCCTGCTGATACCCGCGGCTGTGTGGAACGCAATAACGTCCCACTTTGTAATGAAATAATAATTGAGCCGCAGCTGTGAGCAGCCGTAGTTTATTTATCAAAGGACAATATTGGGACTTTGAAGGATTCGCTCCGGGCGTTATTACGTGAATAATCCACCAGATGGCGCAGTGTTAGGGATTTAAAAATTGGAATTAGGCTTATTGAATTTACAAAGTCGAGAAGTGTTGTACGTAAACTTGGAATAATAAAATTGTTAAAAATGTGAACAATACGGGAGTTATGGGGAAACATTCGATCCCTCAGGAATATGAGTAAGGTCACAAAGCGTAGCTAGTGTTAAATATATATTATGATTATGTCAATTAAGGAAAGACTCTTGAACACCTGACACTTTGACGATCGAGTGATAGCTCAACAATGTGCATCAATTGTCTCAAATTTCCCGATTGTATTTGGTATCAACAACAGATAGTAAATCTAGTACATCACTTAAGGCTCTCTTATACCTCTCAACGTCATTTCCCTAACCATTATTCAACGTAACTGATAGCATTAATCTAAAAAATAATCCATCGTACTGAAAAATGCAATGCTCATCTCGTTTCTTTTATTCCTGTTCATACGCGAGTTCACGAGTCATTCACATCAGTTTATCGCTTATCGCGCCGTGACCACTGCCGCGTCACAATGATTAACGAGCGAGCGGTGCGAGACAAAGGCAGCATTGGGACGGACACAATGCCCAAAGGACATAAAAATATATATTACACACTTGTCTTCCCACTATTGTACTTTGTCTAGCTTTTGTCCTGTTTATCAAACTAGCCAGTTCGGTGGACGTGGCTTTACTTTTTTGTCGTTTGCTAGTTTCATTATCTGTGATAAAAAGTAATTCACTTTGTTATGCGCATAAAATGTTTCCTCATTTATGAGTTTGTAGCTAGATATTTCTAATATAAAAAATCGTTACAGACAAAATGGTGTTCAGGATAGTTTATACGTAGCCTTTGGTATTTTTGATAGAGCAATCACTTATTTCCTCGATAGCTTTCAAAAATATTCGAACACGGCCCTGTATCGAGCATAGGTAGTTTGAACTCGAGCCAAAGCTATTAAAGCGATACCCATCGAGCACAAAAGTACGGATACAGCTGAAAAATGAACCAATAATCTACACGACCGTTGTTACCTAATCGAATATCGAAACTGACTCGCTATAAATTAACGCGCTGGTTAATCCACCCAAACGCCGCCCAACAGAACTGTTGTCAAACTTCAAATCTTCCATGCAACTTTCCGGATAAATTTTGAGCCTCATAATCCGAGATTTGGAGTAATTTATAGCGAGGTCCGGTTTAGTGTGACCTCCCAGGGCCTCGGTGAAATATTAATGGAGTTAGACTGTGTGAAATAGGGTGGTGAGTTTGGGCGATGGGAAACGTGTAATATAGTCGTTGTATGGTGATCGCATAAGTTATAAGTGAGCCTTCATTGTCTCTTGCATCACACATTTATGAGTTAAATTAAGGCTTCGCTGCTTCATAATTTTCGATCGTTCGTTTGGATTTCAGTATTATACAGGATGTTACACAACTACCCCTAAAACCGAAAGGAGGTTAAATGGGGCCTTATAACGAGTCCATTCACAATATGTATTTAAGAACGCTGTAAACATGGCCCAAAAAAATAAAAAAAAAACTGATTCAAATGATTGAAATACAGAAAAACTATTAAAGTAGCCTACGTAGGCCTTTCAGTTAAATAATCTAATATATAAATAAAATAAAATAATAAATAAACATCCCGGGACATTCTTAACACACGGTCATCTGATCCCAAACTAAGCAGAGCTTGTACTATGGAAACCAGATAACTGATGTACTACATTTCTTTTTCTAAATACATACATAAATAGATATTTACACCCAGACACAAAACAAACAGACATGTTCATGCACATAAATGTTTGTCCTGGGTGGGAATCGAACCCGCGACCTTCGGTTTGGCAGTCAGAGCGCTAACCACCAAGCCAACTGGCCTGGTTCCCTGACATGACAGCTTGCTAGGAATGTTGGCTTTGATAATGATTATACTGGGTATTTTGTAACACGTTGTATATGTGGTACACCGAGCAAACTTTTATCATTATATTGTAAACATCAATTTAGACAATTTGAAGCCCAAGATATACCTATATACACAATTGCGAAAGACACCTCTCATTGCAAAGCAATTAAATAATGGGTACGTATAGCAAAGGTCTGTTGAAATACTAAGCCGATATCCTTGTCATCCAAAGGCCACTTGTAACTTGCTCTGCTCCAAACATAAGCGGTTCTCAACAATTTTGTTCTATGATGAAATGCCTCTCCCAAAATGTAGTACAATTTTACTTTGATAAGTCATCTACGTAGTTGAAGAGAGGTGCTTGTAAAGTTTTATTATGCGGCGCTAATAAAGTCGCTACCATAGGCTATGGTCAGAACAATCCTTCTCCATTTATTTTGTTTGCTGATGATATTATTGTGGGACATAATATGTATGTTTATAGGTTCTTAATCGTATTATCAATTACTTTAGGTTAAAGTATTAACCAATAATTTTCAGACAGTTGTATCATTCACATTTTTTTTACATCATCATTTAGTTAGAGTAGAGTAGTAGAGCTCTTAGTGGAGAGATCGTCCGGGGAAGTACTACCTCCTTACCCATTTCTGCCGTGAAGCAGTAGTGCTATTACTGTGTTTCGGTTAGAAAGGTAAGGGGGCCGGTGAAATTACAGGCACACGACACTTAACAACTTCACGTCTCAGGGTCGACAACGCATTGGTGATGCAAATGTCTATTGGCGGCGGTAACCACTTACCATCAGATGGGCCGTCTGCTTGTTTGTCGGGCAAAGTGTTATAAAAACAATGGAGAACTCCTCCTCCCTGCTTCGTGTTCCTCAAGGCCTGAGGGTCGTGACCTCCCTTCTGCATCACTTTCTCACGGTTGATCTTTCTCCACCCGACTCTGTCTCCGGCGCCGGCGGTGTGAAGGGCGTTGTGCTCTGACGAGTCAAGAGCGGTGCGGATCTGGTCGGACCAACGTATTGGGCTGCGTCCACGCGGCCTTCTTCCACCTACCATCATCATGGAGACCTAGCTGAACCTATATACTAATGAATACTTAATGACAGACATTCAACTTATTGGTAACCCAGGCGGGTTCCTTGAAGCATCCTACTAAAAAAAGTACAGAGGAAATAAAGTAACCAAGAGTCAGATTTCATATTTAAGCTCCCATCATCATGGAGAAATTTAAGTTTAATTTAGTAACAAAGATGAGAGTTATCCAAACATTCGTATATGAAAAAAATATAATGTGTCTACCCCCTTTAGTAAGTAGTGTTGAGAGCGGCCCTCAAGATTTTAGGGTGTAATTCGTTATTCATATTCCGGAACACGCGTCCGGAATATTAATGACAATTACGTGTTCATTATCACGGAAACTGGAGTTATTCGGATCTCGCTGGCTTACAGTTGACTTACTCGTCGAATTATTAAAGGCACTGAATATTTATGGCTTATTCTGTTGCTGTACATTGATTGATACCTGTTTAACTCTCTAGCGCTCATAATCGCTGACTTTTTGCTGTGAAGCCAGTACTGCTTTTAAGTAGTCAGTTTGTAAAAAATACTTATAAAGGGATAACTTGGTGAGTTACTTGAAGTTTCCATTCAGTGGAGGGGTGATATTTTACTTTGTCCTTTATAAGAGCTCTCTTAGAGCTGAACCGGAGATAATAGCACCGTTGCGATGGTTCGAATTCGACAATGAGCTTGAAACTATAGAAGGGTGGTAGGTACTTTTAAGTACCCACCTGGCTGGCTACCAACTTCAAATTGAAATTCTGTTACCATGCACCAAGTGACATGTCCTGGCAGCTACACATAGGGGCCCGTTTCCTTCAAAGCTTTGTTGTGTGCTTACAACCTTATCCATATTATCACTAACCACGGTAGCTTACATGAATTTAGAAGTCGAATTCAAGGGCATGTGAAATCAACCCATTAATACGTGATGTCAGAGATACTAAGTTGTTCCAGCTAAAAAAACTAGGTTTCATGTCAGTTAGAGCAAATAATTCTAAAAAACTGCGCAACCAAACTTTTAATTCTCCGTTAAAAGAATTTGCTATCGCGTTTGGAACAAACTAAAAGAATCTTCGACTTTATTTCTCTGCCCCAAAATAAATTGCTAGCTGAACAGAACCCGCAGCACCTATTTAACGTTATTTATTGTAGTCATAGTTAAAAGGTATTTGCTGATTTTGATAAGCTTTTATACTTGTTATGTTTAGAACAGTATCAGGACTACAGTTGCGTCTATCAGACTGTAGACAGAAGTAACTTCTCTCTCATGTGTAACTTAGACCAGCTTTCAGTTGAATGAAATTCGAACATTTCGAACCGCAGAAGGAGTATCTGTCTTTTCTCTATTTTCATGCTATCCTTAGTCTATATACCCTATTTTTGAATACCCTGCGGTATATCGCTTAAGTCCCTACACCCCTCACAATATTTTCCAGTAAAACTTAATCCATTACCCTGCCCCGGTCCTTAAATGAGATATCCGTTTGGAATATTTTAAATGGTCCTCGTATGACCGTAGATCAAGCTTTAGCTTAGGCTGTAGATCCTCTAGAGTTTTATGAAGGTCAAAGCAATAGAAGTTACCATCAGGGTACCTGTAGTAGGATGCAAACTTACAACCTTCGCCACGGTGTCCCAGAAAATAATATTTTGGATTATCCGTATCACGAATCTCTCTGTTCCTTTGACTGTGATACTGAACAATTGTGATAAAAGGGAGTAATCTCCGGTGATCTGTTACGGTATAATTTCAAAGGGCCCACTGGCGGCGATGTTGCCCTGCGCGACGAACGGAGGAATTCCCATTCTAAAACTTGAGCTCAATTACACGTACTGAAGTTTAGTTTAATTCCATTCCCGTGTAATAAGATTATATGTTATACGGCCGCGGTTACATCCGGGCTTCCGAAGGAGTTAATGTCTTTTTCTGAATGCTAAATTTCATCCAAAGCCGTGCAGAAGAATCAAAGACGCGAGATTAAGTCGCAAACATTAATGAATTCAAATATTAAAATTAATAATATTTGTTGAATTACTAGCGGGTTTCTGTACACTACCCTTAACATGACATAGTATGCAGTGCTCCGTAATCGTACACATGCTTAATAAGAATAACGAACGAGGTCAACAGGAAACTTTGTAATGCATTACTCATTAGCAGGCGTCATAAAAATAAAACAAACTAAAATAAAAATTAATAAAATTATATTACCTCAATGCATTAGCAAGGCGGCGAAAAAATTACCGCAGACCGTTCTTTCATAAAAAAAACTGGCAAAACGAAACTGTTAACCCGGTATTGAATACAAAAACTTTTAGTAGTTGCAGCAGTAGTGGCGCGGCCGCGGAGCGGGGGTGCCTCGGGGGTGGCGCGGTAGTGGCGCGGCCGTGGCGTGTTGCATAACAATAATCGTAAACCATCGGAACTTGGTGGCCGTAGAGCTTGCCATATTCATAAAACTGTAACGGCCTTGTTTTCTAACAACTGCATGCAGTTTGACACAGGCTTAAGTTACATCTTTATTGTGTCTCTTTTGAATTTCAAAAAGGATGCTATCAATTCGTGAGGTAATGTCTCGGGGAGGGAACGATAGCGAACACGTCAGGCTCGACTCTCATTAATATTTGTATCCGAATAATTGACTAAAATGTTTGTGGGAAGCAAGTTCAATAGTTTTGAGAATTGTATCCATAGAGTAATATTATTATTTTTCCCCAAGAAAACATATATTCTATGTGTGCTTCAAATAAAGCCGTTAAGCCGTTACGGAGTTGACTAGTAACAAACACACACATTCATAGTTTTAGCAGACTTTAATAAAAAGGTCTAAATGTTCTTTCTACTTTGCATTAATTGCCTTAACATTTTTATGACACGTATTGAACCCATAATTTTCAACAAAAACTTTAAGCAAACTATTACGGTCGCAACAAAATGAATTCCGTTTCAACTTTACAACTCAATCTCATTAGATGTAACTCGATAACGACTGGACCGTTTTCCGTAACGAACAAACAAAATACAACTTAATTATTTGTTTCGCCCGAAAACTTCCTTATCTTTTTAATTCCTTTAATTATGATTTACGCTGCGTCGGTCAGCCGTCGGCGTCTTTGTTTCGACCACGCACCGAGCCCCTTCCCTCCCTATACTTGTGTTTATTGCCTGTTGAGTGAAACGGGAGCACGACTCTATAAAACTGAGGTATTCAAACTTTTTTATGGGATAACCGAACAACTATAGGTCGTCGAACGTCTCTGTGGGACGAAAATTATGTAGGTGTGTACGGTGGAGTTTTAGAAATATGTGTATCAGTTTTTTGGTCGCACAAACTTCGAACACGAATAGCTAGTTATCTTTTATAAGTGCTTACCACCTCCGACCACATCCTTGCTTACCGTTCTGTGCTTGTGGTAAAGCAAAAGTCTAATCCAATGTAAAAAAAAGTTATCATGAAATCGTTTTATTTCACAATAAATTGTAGTTCAAAAAGGTCTAATAAAACTACCGCAAACACTTATTTTTCTATCCCACCTTTCAACCCAATAAAACTATAATGTCTTACTTAAAAGAACATTCAATGCGAGATCAAAGTGTGAAAGCAGGAATCTGTTGTCGGATTGAAATCAAAACATAAAAGTCCGTGGAGTGCACACCGGCGTGCGACGGGACGGCGATGAGACGGCAACGGGACGGCGACGTGATGGTGACGGGACGGCGGCGCGATGCTCACAATATTTCGCGTCGCCTGTCAACACAAACTTGGTACTATTTATCGCCTGGCAACTCTGGCAAGTTCCCTTGTCTCTCTCCCCCTCGTGCTTCCTCGCCCCCTCGCCAGCCGACCGGAAAACTATAGCGAGTTTCAAACTGATGTCTCCGTTGATAGGAGGTGTCAACAAGTTACGCTGCTCTTGAGTTCTGCTCACTGTAAAGCGCAGATTGGTATTTTAACAAATCACCATTCTGCATAATGGCGTTTATTTTAGTTATGTCAGTGAGTTATCTAATCCTTGCATAGATATATGAATTAAAGATACTTGCTCCTAAAACTATTCGCTTATCAAAGATCTATAATATCAGCATTCATTATATAATAGATATAAACCCGGTAGTATAATAATATGAACTAATAATTATTACATTTATAGGATTTTCTTTGGGACTGAATTTCCGTTCCATAAGCTTATATACTAAAAATCTTCACCCGCACCATTTGTCATCCTATAACATCTCCTCAATGAAGAGCATAAGATACTTATTTCAATAAAGCCATATTCATGTTCCCCTACGCACCTACTGGTATTATAAAGGTTGTATAGCGAAGGTACAATAATGTAGTAAGTCATAAATCGCGAGATTCCGATATCCACCATAAAACTCACTTTACGAGCTTTCTATGAAGTACCAGCTCTCGAAGCTGTCTGTGTGCGAGTGGTTCAAACCTTTTATTGCTTCTCGAGATCAAATCGTGAGATTATTAGGTCGGTAACGGCTTAATTTGTTATTGAATTCAAAGGCACGAATATCTTGTACGAAATAAATCAACTTTGTCCATACCAATATACCAATAAATTCTTTGACTAGCGATACACCTGGCATTGCCTGATGGTTTTTTTTTTAAGTCAAGTTGTCCGATTAAACCGACATACGGTCTACCTGATGGTATGCCGCCCTCGCCGTCTATGGGTATTTTCCTTTGCAAAATAAAACGTCAAATTGATTGAAGTTTCATGTGCCTGTAATTGGAACAGCAATGCAAGGGCACTACTGCTTCACGGCGGAAATGAGTAAGACGATTGTACTTCCCCGAACGAAATCTGCTAGCGCTCAGAAGAGCTCAGCTATTTCTAAAATAATATTCCAGGATGATATAAATGTGTTAAAACATAAAAAATGCAGTGTAATAAATATCACATCCTGTACATTTATATATGTTAAAACATAAATAAAAGACGAGGCGTTTGACCAAATTAATTTCCTGCCTCAAGCCGGCCATCAAGGTACTAGTAAGTACCTACCCGACGTATTTCCAAGAAAATTACATTCAATTTCAACTTCGTGAGTATTTTTAAAGCGGATATTGGACACTGAAACTTGTATGAAAAAAGTTACGTAAGCAATTGGAATATAAAAAGCTGTTCGCTAGCTTTCTTTTTGTGGAACCTAATACCGGGACTAATTTGCATGAGCAAATTGTACAAGCGTGCTACATAGTTTTGTAGTTGGGAGAATTTTAATTCTTAGTCGAATTGCTTGACTTTTCAATATATAAAATACAAGCTGTAAAATTAATAATTACAGTAAGAATATTGAATATATTGAATTAAATTAAAAAAAATTTTTAGTTATTTAATTTTTAATAAACATATACGTGCAAGTTAGTATCAAAATCGTTCTTTGCCTTTTTAATCAAACATTTGTTCTAAATGAAAATAAAATAACCTTATATTATGGGTAAACATGTGCATTTTTAATTAAACACAATGCACATTATTCAATTGATAAAGGCGAAAGTCCCGTCATATTCCGTTCTTATTTCAACTCTGTAAATTTTCTGCGTCGTTTGTTTATGAGCACTTACTTTTTAAGACACATAAAATGCAAGTGGCAAGTGGGAAAGTGTAGGCTACGTTTGCAATTTGAACAATGTTTCTTTCAAACAGCTTTACTATACAAATTGACAAAGTACACGTGCATAGAGTGTTGCAAAGTTGATTTACATGCAGTGGACGGCATTAGACGCGCGCAATAAAGTAGAGTAGCCGTTCCGCTCGCCGCTTAAGATCGCCGATGAGAGATACAAAGTTGTACAAGCGCGCCCCGAGCAGCCAGCGGTGATGGCCGCCCTGTTCTCGTTACTGCCACTAAAAGAGTTTTCAGTGTGCCGGTATTAGCATTATCTTTACAGTCGAACGACGCGACGCTCTTGTTGCTTCATGGCTATTACTACATTGTTTTTGATGCTTTTAATTGCACCACTCTAACTTGTACAGCTTCATACTTTGACAACGAACAGCCACTTTGATGATTACATGAGCGAATAGAAACCATATCCACTCGCTCGTTTATCGCATATGTTACGCTTTGAGCTCTCTAACTGGTTGCTTGATTTATATTACGTTAAGAACGTATTTGCTATTGTATAAATATTATTGATTTATCAATTTTGCGTCAATTTATTATTTTCAATTTCAACAGAATCTTTCTGTTGACGCCATTAATTCCCAACGCTCCATATAAAGGTCAATAAAGGTCATCTGCCAACTTTTTCAAATTTCGATCTAGTGTCGACGTATGTCAGTATTCAGAGAGCACTTTCACTGTAGAAGCAATTTACTTTCAACATAAATCAAGGATCGGCCCCGCGTCGCCGCTCGATACGCCCGATATTGGCAAAGTTGGAGCTCGCGGGCGCAATACGATCCGAGTACCGACCCTAACATGCCTAACTAATTACTATAATTTCCATCCGAGATTATTCTGATTCACCTACATGAATACGTTTAGTGCTAATCACGGAAGTTTGGAAGTTTATAGCGATTCATATAATTTTTACCTAAGTTGGAACTTTGTTTGATTTCTTTCTGCATCCTATTGTTTTAAATAGATCAATAGAGTGAAGGTCTTGCCAAAGGTGGTAAGCATAAAAGCGAAGATGGAATCTAGTTCAAGTGCAGCTGCTGGATCACACCGGTTCACTCGGCGACAGAGTTTCAACCTGAGGGTGGCAGCTCGCCAGCGACGAACCACCGTGACATAGTAACCCTACGAGCTTTTCCTTCACCAAAATACCTGGGTCATTGTAGATTTTGTACCTATAAATTTCGTAATAGTAATCGACGTTCTAAGCTATCATTGCCAACGTGTATCGTTTATACCACTTGCTTAAATCCTTCGAATGAGTATCAGCTTCCTACAGTTTATGGTTTTCATCTTTGATACAAAATCTACTTTCAACTTCACCTTTTAACTACAAAAAGGAACTTTGACAAAAGGAATTATGTAATCGAGTAGACCTTATAACTTTTACAGGGCCATAACAAGTTCCAAGACAACCATATTCACACAAGGTGTCTTCCGCGTCAACTAAGTTATCAAACAGGATGTCGCCCGAAGCACCTTCGAGTCTCGCGTTAAAACTTGTAAACTAATCATAAAGTGCCATTATAGCTCTTATAGCACTTATAGCTCGTTCATTACGTGAGTAACGGTGCGATGTGAGATCTCTATTAGCGCGTGTCGTAAACTTGCTTTATTGCCGAACGCTGCCCGATACTGGAAACGCGAACTTTCTGATTTATACACTTGCGAGACTTTTTGATGATAGTTTAAGTGTCTCTTAAAGGTTATTTTCTTTTATTGGCTGCAAGGGATAGATTGTTACGGGACGTTTGAGATTAGTTCTCGCGGGATTATTTTTTCGTTAATGGTTCTCATAGGATATCTAGAGATAAATAATATCAAACAAAAACCATTCTTAATTTTAATCTTAAATTCTATATTTTGCCACTGACGACTTTGTCTCTTAACGAAGCCCCTTCTAAGGCCTGCGAATCCTTTTAGTCTCAGTTTTGCTCCTTCATTCACACTTCACTACCCTTCTTATGTCGTCAGTCCAGCGTTACCCCTATGTCTTTCTGATCAAAGCCCTTTACCACCTTTTTGACCCAGAAACAATATTCGCAGGCAGATGTGGCCCTCATAGCCATTTTAAATAATTCACTGGGTTTCATCATCTTTTTAGGTTTGACAATTCTAGTCACATTTCTTTACAGCTTTTCATTTCCACGACAAAACATTTTGTAAATGTAAAAGTGCATCATGGGATTCTTTAAACGGGATAGGCTGACAGAGTAGGAAAGAACATCGGCTTCTTTACATTTCATAAATGCAGCCAGACCCGCTGGGCGGAAGCTAGTTAGATTATATTTTATGAACAGAGTGTCGCCACCGCAATTCAGAGCTAGGGGATCGTCGGCAACCGTACCTAACAAATGCCCTTTAATATTGTAATTGCTCATATAACTCCTAACTTCGTGCGGTCTGCGTATGTTTGACACTTTGGGAGTGGTTGCCGCTCCGTTCATTTGGATTCAAGCATTCCCTTCGTGAGTGTAAAATTATCTTTAAGTTTACGTTATTGTAATATCAGTCGGATAAGGGTTACAACCTCTTCTATGAATAGTATAAATCAAAAGTCGCTTTTTCTGTCTGTCTGTTTGTTCGCTTATATCTTCACTAGCTGTCCTCCGCGGTTTCACCCGCGTTCCGTAGGCCTGTAATACGCGAACTGTCAAACGCGCGCAGTTAAGATAGTTGTAATTCTTTAAAATTATCGCATTTTCTCAATTATCATATTCATGTATTATACATATAAACTTTCCTCTGAATCACTTTATTTAGTAAAAAAAAACGCATCAAAATCCGTTGCGTAGTTTTTAAGATCTACGTATACATAGGGACTGATAGACAGCGGGAAGTGACATTCTTCTGGAAAGTTTAGGGGTATCTTTTTTTTTATACAGCTTGGGCCGACCAGCTGTCGGTCCACTTCATAGTTGTTAAGTCTCATGTGCCTGTAATTTCACCGCCTCCCTTACCATTCTGCCTGTACATTCATATTATCCCACTCAAGCGAAGCCAGCTCTAGGCGGTAGTGAGAATATATATATATATTTTTTTAATTTATTTGGCACACAAAACAGAATGATTGTATTCTGTTTTTGAATTATGATAATAAGGTTACAGAAACAAAGGATTAGTACAGGACTGCATTCCCAAGCATGTGTACACAACATGACTGAAAAATATACAACAAGACTGGGCATGTTAGTAAGAAGTTAGTAAGTTATACATAAAACATAATCTATTACAATTAATATATAAACCTAAGATTTAAAAAAAGAATAGATATATAAAAATAAAAATAACAAGTACTGATTATTGTGTTAGTATAGTTAATAATTACAAATTACAAAATTGATAGTGACTAATGACTGTTGTGAATAATTCGAAATATAGCTTTTTTAAATTGATTTATATTTGTATTATATGTATATATCAACAGTTTTATTGTGGCATACCATGATATCATTGCATTGACGACATATTCTAACAATGGGGTTGTAGAAGGAGGTGTTATTAACGTGGACCTGCAGTGAGAAAAGGACATTGTTCTGCCCAGCGGTTTCATTCACGTTCCCAGTATAAATGGCAGAGAAGCAAATATTAAAGGTGACCCGTTGCTATAAGTTAGCAATATACATTGTAAATACTCACAGAGACAACCTTTCATATTTATACCATCATAACCACTGATACTAGTTGAAATAAGATAAGATTGATCAATTGTTTTCTACATAGAACTCAAAATCCTTCCGTCATCCCATGTCTAATCTACTAAATGCTGAGGTAGTCAATGACAGCGGTTTGTCGAGATGAACAGCTGTCTACAGAAGGGTTAATGTTAATAGCACTGCGACATTTTGTACTAGATACGGGCCGCCGTAAACTGGATCCATTAAATTATTAATTTAGAGTATAATCCATGTAATAGTACACTAAATTGCGCGGTTACTGATCACAGAAAAGTCCACACAATTCACACAAGTTCATACTACTTTATCTAATAACCACAAATCTTACAACCTACAGTATTTTATAGTGTGCTAAAGTGTATCTACTATTTGTAATAAAATGATTACATACACTTATTATTGCCCCGCCCCTCGAACGTTCAATTCCCATCCAGGACAACCATATGGGTACATTAATAAACTTGTTTGTTTCTTTTATCTCTGAGTCTTCTTTGAGCAGTAGAGCTTTTAGTGCAGAGTTCGTCCGGAGAAGTACTAACCTTACCCATTTCCACCGTGAAGCAGTTGTGCACTTGTATTACTGTGCTTTGGTTAGAATGGTAAAGGTCGGTGATATTTCAGGCACATGAGACTTAACAGCTTCACGTCTCAGTGCCGACAACGCATTGGTGATGCCCTTAGTTTTGCAAATGTCGATAGGCGGCGGTGACTACTTACCAGCTGATGGACCATCTGCTTGTTTGTCGACCCAGGTATTTCAAAAGTATTAAATTAGTGATCTAGTCCACCATAGTACAACTTAGATAACCGTGTGTGAATTTCTCGGGGTATTTATGTATTTAATTTATAAAATAAGCAAACGATATGCGGCAAATTTAAAAACGACACGTGTTTGTGTGCTATTGGAAAGTTTTAGAGGCGATATTTCTTTTCGCCAGTAAAAATAAATTGCTACTTAAATCTCGAATGACACGTTTATTGCCGGCCGCGGTGGTGAGTGAATAACAGCCGAAACTACTCCCGTAATTAGTTCGGTCGCCGTATGGAAATAAGGCTTATAACATACTTTTTGGGTGAATTACTTTAACATTCACACGACCCTGATATTCTAAAAGCCAAGTTTCACCTTTATCAGATTGTAGAACTGAACTACTGTTTTTCTAAACTTTATGAAAGTTGAATGTTATTTTAAAATGATTTAACCTACTAACTTTAAAATTTCCCACCAGATTGGTTTAGACGAGAAAAGGTTACAAATTTAATGGACAGAGAGATAAGAGGAAAAGCTACTATAGCGTTTGTGAATATCGAAACAAAACTCATCCCATATTACATCCCCTTTAGGTTTTAATGAGACAATGGTAATATTTGTTTATTTTCAATATTCATTATAAAATCTTGACAGAAAAAAAAAGTCCAATACATTGATATAACGACTAACAACATTTAAATATTCCACAATATAAAAAAAGGTATTAATACATGCAATTTATCTATATCTTGCAGATATCTTTTAAAGTTTAGGTGTGAGAAGGAAACAGACAATTGAAAATTTCAAATATGCCGACAAATAGTTATGGGGTGCCATTCTGTAAGGTAAAATGACACTAGCTCGAGAATGTTTCGTCGCGGCCTCCGTGCTCTGTCTCTTTCGCTAGCTACGCAATCACGTGCGAGGAACGATCTCGGAGGCCTCCGAGCGCCGGTTTGTCGACGAAGTTTGTATTAGCTGAATAAGGGGGCTGATAGTAAGTGGGCCTATGGATATTTGAAACACCAGAGGCATCGCCAATGCATTGTCGACCCTGAGACGTATAGTTGATATGGGTTCTTTAGGGGCTAGTTGTTGCTACTATTGATGTAATATAATGAGTATAACATCGGTAAGTCCAGATGAATAGTCCAGATGATATAAGCACTTAAAGTTTATTAGGCACAGTTAATCACGATACAGAACAACAGTTCAGAAGGAGTGCGAGGGGTGAAGTGAAAACACAAGCAAGAATAAAGAAACGGAAAAACAGATCACTGCAAGCATACATTAACATTAATAATTTTGTACAGAACCCTAGAACTTTTAGTTCATTGTGCACCTAAAGTAAGCCACCGCATACTAAAGATGAAAAGCTTGAATAGGACAACACAATTTATTATTCCAGGAAAACTATTCAAAGAACAGACAAAACACAATTTTCTCGTCTGAAACAGAAGCTAATATACCTGTGAATTCAAGACGATGACAACATAAGCTTAACAAGTCGCCAACTACTCGCAACAAGCACAAATTATAACGCCTCGGGTTCCAATATAACTTCATTATAACACAACTTTGAAAAGTAAAAGAAAAATTGTGAAACAGTTTCATTTCGTTGAGAGGCACTGAAATACATAAAGTTTGAACTAAGCCGGTCGTACAGAGTATTATCACACAGACGCGCGATTTTGTGACGGTTTGACTGCTATTAAAGCTTTTACCTACCGCATCAATCAATTCAAGCCTTCACATTGTTGGTACACTGACTGATGTAGTATCAATTAGTACTTGGTACTTCTTGTTTACAACAATTAATTAATCTGTTCTATTTGCGTGGTATAAACGATATGGTTTTCGGTAACGATATTTATTTACCATTATTGTATGGATAACTATATTTTATGTTTTTAATAGTATGTGGTTAGCAATTTATAGGCTGTATGCGAGATGTAATATAAAATTACTTTAATAATGTCTTTTCGTTGTTGTTTTTGTCGTCGATGTTTTCAATGCCAACGTTTTTGGCATCTCGGCAACGCGTGTGTAGTGTGCGGCCGGCATAGCACCCTCCTGCAAGTTCACAGCAACTTTTTGGTGCAAAACTCGTGAGTAAGGATCTGTGTAGTACAGCCGATATATCTACGTATGATGTCACATTGCATAGACCTGTGTAGAGTTAGACAAAGCGTAGAACCGGCACCAGTGAGGTGAAGTAGGTATTGCGCGGAGCGACGGCCGCCCGCGTCCGAGCGTGTTTGACAATCCGTTTATATTGCTATTGTTTTTTGTTTTCGAGTGTTGATTGCACTCGTTTAGTTTTGTGAAACGAAATCCATACCTCTTTTTATATTTACGTAGGTATATTTGTTTTGTAAGTAATCTTTTCTAAGAATAATAATAATGGACTTTGCTATAATTGCTTGACCAAATAAAGTAATTTTATAACTTAATACGGTTTTATAAAATAAAAAAGTTAGGCCGCGTGATCCTGTGTCGTATATCAATATCATAGTCGCTGTTAGTTCTAGGGCTGCTACATTCGAAGACATTTTTGATATTTTAAAGTAATTTTGCGTCAATGTCTAAACGAATTAAATTCAATATAACAAACATAACTGTTTTTTAATATTGATTTCTTTGTTTGAAAGTAGAACATGTAATGCACATACATATGTCTGAAAATATAGTATACGTTCATTTTCGAACCTGGCAACCCCAAGCCGTCCTGTTGCGGCAGGTTTTAAAGTTTTATAGCTCTATGATTACATATGCCCGTTACACTGCAGGTTGATATAATAACTGAGGCCGAGGTTTACAGCACGCGTTTATATTGTGCAATAATATGTTTAAACTTTTAACAAAATGTTGCTTTTATATTTACGACCTAAAACGAAAAATAATAAATGTTTTATTACCGTGGTGATTAGTTAATCAACATACTACCTATGTAATATTAACATTATAAAAGTTATATACTTGTCGTATTTAGATTTACGAATTAAATTACTTGGTTTTGGTTCAAGATAATTGTTAGGTGACCAATTAGATAGAACAATAATACTCGGAACCATGTAGCGTCTATGTCCAAGTAACTAGTTTTCCGTTCCGCGATTTCACCCGCGTTCCTAAGGGATCTCATGTACTTTGCAATTATAAAAATGCCTATATCCATCATGAATTATGTAGCTTTTAAATGGTGAAAGAATTTTTCGAATAGGTGCCGTGGTCTCAAAGAATTATTTTATACCACATGGGCCGACAAACAAGTAGACGGTCCACCTGATGTTAAGTGGTCACCGCCGCCTATGGACATTTGCAACACTAGGGGCATCGCTAATGCGTTGTCGACCATAAAACGTGGAGTTTGTATGTCTTATGTGCCTGTAATTTCACCGGCCCCTTTGCCTTTCTAACCGAAACACAATAATACAAGTGCACTACTACTTTGCGGCAGAAATGGTAGTAGTACTTCCCCGGTCGAACTCTGCACTAAAAGCTCTACTAATCAAACACCAAATTACCCACCGCATATACACAAACTCACAAAATTCCCCCTCTCTCTTTATAATATTAGTAGCGATAACTACACCCACCCCGCCATTGTCCGTTATAATGGCTAATGTGAAACAACGTTTGACAAATATAATGAACAATAATGGCGGAAGTGTGATAAAAGGAGAAATATATTTAACAAGGCCTACATTTATTATTACAACAAAGCAAGAGGCAAATACAACCCTACAAGGAGCGCGGGTCTATTCGACCGTCCGTCTCCTCCCGATAATTTAGCAAATAACAATGAGCGACAGCAGGGTTCCTTGTATTAGTTGCGTGTGGGTGGGGGGAGGCCTAATGGGGTAAATTAGACCCCCCTGATTGGTCCGGCGAAGTGATTGAGAGCGATGAAGTGTTGGACGTTTCTTGTCTACGGTGGAAATGAACTGGAAATGTATCCAGCGTTACTTGTGAACCATGACAAAAATTTTGATTGTTTTTTGTATTTTTGTACTATCATAAGATCTTTTCCACCCAGGACCAACATTTATATGCATGTATGTTTGTTCTAATCATAAGTATGTATTTTGGTTGGTAACTGTTGTCAGTTATTTAGTTTCCACAGTACAAGCTCGGCTTAGTTTGGGATCAAAGGGCTGTGTGTAAATAATGTCCCGGGATATTTATTTATATTCTTATTATCCTAATAGTTAAATATCAATTTGGAATAGGAGATTTTTTATTTTAGTTTGATTGTATTATTTAATTTAGCGTAACCGCTAACCTTATACCCTTTTTAGTTAATGATACAATTCTCATATATCACGCAACTAAAGCCAGCTTAATGAAACTAAAAACCAAAAGTTGCCATCAAGTTAAACGGCTAACGGTAGACGGATTAATGACGTCATTATCCCAACACATTCACGTTTGCATTTACAATAACAGTATCTTAATAAAGCTTAACTATTATGGGCTAAAGTACAAGTTACTTCAGTAACAGGTACATAGTAACAGGTTATGAAGTAACAAGTATGTGTACATAAATAGGAACAGGTACAGTTACTTCATAAAATGTATGTTTTCAATAATAGAAATTGAATTTTGTAAATTCTTTTCACTAGTTTATTTTTAGTTTTAATTTTAAAAGATTTATTTTAGTGAAAACCTTCCATGCTAATAACGATACATAGATTGACATAAAAAATATAACCTAGCCTTTATGGTCGGGTAAAAAAAGTGTCCCGCTTGCTTGAGAATGCTATTGCCTTTAAAAGGTCGATGTCAGACAAAACAGATGCTGGATGTGTATTGCTCTCATTTGTTACATCCATAATGAACGGGGAAGAAAAACGTTTGAAATTACGTATTTTCAAAACTCCTTAAAGATACATCGGTTTCTGTTTTTCTTTCCTACGACTGATTTCTAGTAACGGCGAGTTATATTTAGTATTCAAATCACGCAAGTATCAAAGAAGATGCGTTCACAAATAACAGGAAAAGTAACGGGTATCTACATCGCATGTCACCGAATTCTCCCCATTACCCGGGCAGAATACATCGAGTTTCGTACCGCTATTAAGTTAAGGTTCACAATTAAGTTAGCCACAGTAAGTAATTGGGAAGTTGCAGCTTTTACACGCGTCGCGACTTTTGGCCGCTGATATAGAATTTTCTGAATATTTCGTTCTGCTTATTTTTTTTTCTTTTTGTAAAAGGTGTATACAGACATACTCGTTGTACAGTTTATTTATGCAAAAGGTTCTTATCTAGCATATGAGTTTTAATATGAATTGCTTTTACATTTTTCTGTGACCGACTACTCTTTTGGCTGCATTATTAACATTGAATATTTTATACAACCCGTAGTACTTTCATATGTCCGTTAAATAAAAAGCTTGATTTTGTCTAAAGGCACCAACAGCTTATATCAAAAGCATGTAATAAAAATATAATAGGGTGACCATAAATTTCACTATTAAATTAATACTGCCCTGTGAAACATTGTTTGCGTTTTATGTGATGCTTGAAACATAAATTGTTGTTCACGTCGTCTCGTCACGTATGCAAATCGCACCGTGTAAACCAGCCTTAGAAACTCAATTATAAATTATTAATAAGTTACAATTTCCTCCACTTGGGAACGTCGCGGGCTTTTGCATAATGTCGTTGTTTAGTTCAAACTAATGTCACCTACCAACGCGATAGAGAAAAAAAACTATTTCGTGTTGCGAAATGAAGCAAGTCAACTGAGCAATTAGTCAGTGAACTACCAACTTGGAGTTGGAAGCTATGAAATGCTGCATACTTTTAGGTTCTTAATGTTTTTTTCTATAAGCTAGCACGAGGCCAAGCAGCGCTTACTGCATCATTGAAAATCGAAACTATTAAAATAAAAAAAAATAAAGTACATGATAATGAATCTTATTGGAATAACATAAGGTTACAATCGTTAAAGCATGAATTGGAAACACGTATAAGCATTTTATATTTAAATAAGCATAGACGAAATCACAATCATTTAGAAATAACTCCATCGGACATCGAGTACCTGAACTAATTTCGTAATAAGTGAAGTTATTTTAAAATACAGCTCAAAATGTGGAGACATATTTGGAGTTGACACTTGTCTAATTGGCATTATTATAACTGTGCGGCGAAGAAACAACTATCACAATATGTCGTAAATTAATTTAATATGACTAATTCAATCATGATATGTCCTATACACAATATTTAATTCGGTGCAATATACTTATAACAGGATATTATCAGGTTGCTTAAGAATCGCATCCTAGCTCCAGCTCTTAGTAGACTATGCTGTAAAGTGCACGTAGCGCAGACGTTACGACACCCTGGATATGAGTATGATAGTAGAATTTGTCGCCACTTTAGGCAATTATAAAAAAAAAAACTGTATTCAAAATAATTGGAATTCTATAAATACTAGAATGTGGAATTGTTAGCGACGGAATTAACTCTCCGTTAATAAAGAGTGAGAGACACAATGAGTAAAACCGATTACACCCGACAGTCCACTGTCTACTGATTAAGAAAAAAACTCGATTACGTAATCACAAAGTAGAACTTCACTAGGTTTGTCCCACGTCGTGATGTGACGACGCCGGGTACGATGCCCGATGGCCGGGTCGGTTGATTGCGTCCCGCCGGGCCCAACATGGCGGCCGGGATTATCCGTACCTTCGGGAGAATATTACCGTAATTTTAATCATGCGAGTAGATATAGTTTGGTTAAATATTTTTTGCCCGCAGAGGTAATGCTAATATTTATTTTGTGTTATGAAACTGTTATAGTGGGCCGGCCATTGTTAAGTTTATCTTAATTAACGTTCACCCGCGCGGTGGAATTTAATCAAGTTTGGTTAATTTAAGGTCGATTCATTTAAAAGTTGAGTTCTTACAAGATTTACGTCAGCATCTTTTATCGTTTATAGAAAGCCACAAAATTTGTCAATGGGGATATGTAAACAACAATTTTTTAAGTAATTTTTTTTTCGTTTGGAACTTTCACGTTTTGTCATTCGAAAATTGAAATATAAACAAACAAAACAGTTATTGAGGTGCTAATATCCTGGCCGTGCAAAATGCACCAGTTTCCAATACAGTTTCCGAGTTATGAAACTGTGTGCACGCAAAACGCGCTTCTATCGCCGACAAATATCCGACAAACAGACAGGAAGGGATAACCTAGTTCCGCGCCGAGATTTGTTTCAGCCAGTTTGCAGCGCTGCAGCGGCACTCGCGTCGAGTGCCCATAACAAAGCGTACCCGAACACGATACCCAATGTTCTCACTTACGACTCGCCTCGTCAAACTGACGTGAAACATCGTCATTTGTCATGTGTTTACTGTTGTCATAATTTGATCAGTTTATTATCGATTCAAACGTATTTGTTTAACAAGCCACCAATACTATCACTCCACCGTAGATATGAGTTGGAGTGATAGAAGAGACTAAGTATGTCCATGATCTCGTGCATCAAGCAGAGGCCCAATGAGGGTTTGTGTTAGAATGGGCATTGTAATGGACAGGGGCCTCAATTAATTCAGAAGCTGAAGCTTGCGTTAGGTAGTTCATTAGAATTCAATTCATGTTACACATTTACAATTGTTTAAAACTAAGTTTACTTTTAGATTTTTTTTTATATACTTCATCAAGTTATTCTATCCAATTAACTTATGGAGAACTAGGGCGAGTAGTAAATGAGTCATAGTGACAGGTCAGATAGAGCACAGTGGTAGCGCATCGGCCAGTTTTGCACTGTCGCCCGCCGCTTCGCTCAATCTGATCGTTTCGAGCGAATCAGCCAAGCGAACTTTTGTGATCTAAGCTTAGGATTTGCTAAATCCCCTGTATTCCATATATCCTGTGTACTGAATATGAAATTGCTTATTGTGTTTGTATAACAATGAAAAAATATTTTTTCTTTGTGATGTACCTACTTTGTATTCCCCAAGTTCTAATCCAGACTACTGTTGATCGTTGTACTAAAATTTATTCAAAGCCTTTCCCTAAACCAATGAAATTGAATATCCTTAACGAACGTATTTCAAATAAATCTCCAATAATAAAATTATCATAACGCTCATTATCAGTGAAGAGGTAGTCAAAGGTGTTGACTTCTCTTTTACACATTGCCAGTACCCGAGCTATATGTTATCATTTCTAACAAAATAACGTCAAATGTATTGGAAATCTCCACCACCGAGGCGATTTAAATCTTAATTGTTAGCATTAGTTAATTAATATGACGCGGGGTAATTGGTCAAACACTATATTCAGCTGGTTCGACATCTGAATGCGTATCGGTAGCACGTCCACCGGGAGGCATGGCCCATAACGGCCACGTGTGGGTGCAGACCGCTGCCCACTGCCCCACTGCCCACTGCCGAGCCCTGATTTATGGACGCCGATGTGTATAATGACAACATGTCTCAATCTATCAATGTATCCAATCAGCACATGCCCGCCCACTGTTGCTCTACCCTACACCTTCCTACTTTTCTGTCCTACATAGGTATTTCCATTCAATCACAGTTTCAGCGGCCGGCAAATAGAACTTCATTTCACGGGCCAGTTGGCTTGGCGGTTAGCGCTCTGACTGCCAAGCCGAAGGTCGCGGGTTCGATTCCCACCCAGGACAAAAATTTTGTGTGCATGAACATGTCTGTTTGTTCTGTGTCTGGGTGTAAATATCTTTATAAGTATGTATTTAAAAAAAAAAGTAGTACATGTAGTATATCAGCTATCTGGTATCCATAGTACAAGCTCTGCTTAGTTTGGGACCAGATGGCCATGTGTAAAGAATGTCTCAGATATTTATTTATTTATTTTATTATTTATTTACTATTTATATTTATTTATATTAGAGTAGTAGAGCTTTTAGTGCAGAGTTCGTCCGGGGAAGTACTACCACCTTACCCATTTCCGCCGTGAAGCAGTAGTGCAATTGTATTACTGTGTTTCGGTTAGAAAGGTAAGGGGGCCGGTGAAATTACAGGCACATGAAACTTAACAACTTCACGTCTCAGGGTCGACAACGCATTGGCGATGCTCCTAGTGTTGCAAATGTCCATAGGCGGCGGTGACCACTTACCATCAGGTGGACCGTCTGCTTGTTTGTCGGCCCAAGTGGCATAAAAAAAAAATAATATTCATAATTCTGACAGTGACACTTGCTATTTATTCAGGTCGTTGAAAAAAAATAGATTAGTGCGAGTCTAACTTGTACACGAACCGTTACCGATTTCTAACTTTATTTTGTTTTTATAGCGCATATCGTTCAAACTATATACTGTCCATGATTCAAAACATCTAGCCTTGTTGGGCTGGGCAGTTGGGCCTATAAACATAAAATTGTGACATTGAGTTAACTTCGCAGAAGCTGGTCTAGTCCTTTTTTATGTTATCTTTTTGAATTTTGTAATGTATATATTTAAAATTAAATCATTACGGTTCCTACATTCTCATAATGTAATAAAGACATAACTGACGCATCCATCTATAAATCCACCTGTATTTGTCGAGTTCGCAGAAGCTTTACCATTAATCTGATTGCAATCGAATTCAGGTGAAATTGTTTTTTGCTTTTGTATGGTATTATTATTCAATGGACATTTGCAGCATATAGAGACATCGCCAACTACTACAGGCACCTGTCTGTATATCTGCTATAAGAAACATAACATTTTGGAATGCCGCAATTGCATGTTCGAATATCGTATTATAATGAACTGGTATAAAGAGGTAATCCCGAAATACATAAAGCACACTTACAGCGTACAAATTGTATGGAGGCTATTACCTCTGTATCATAGCTTCATTATATTTGATGGGGTTATATTTCGTTATAATGTGCGATTCATTAGCAACACTAAAGTAGCAGAAACATAATATGTGAACAAACAACAGTCCATCGGGCCACTAACCATCGCCAAACACGTAATTCTACACCCGGTCTAAGTTAAGAGCTATGGCGGATATCATCCTACCAATATTTTACATGGAAATTTAGTGATGACGGATCCTTGTTACTCCTTCACGCAAAAACTACACAACGGATTTAGGAACCCTGGGTGTCAGCTAGTTAGCATATAAGTCGCCAGTAGTATGCAGTAATGTACCTTCTTTAAATTAACTTAAATAAATTGAATCAAATATGTTTGAGGTAACTTCCTTAAATTTCTTCGAACGCTGCCTGATACTAAACCTATAGTAAATAATCGAAGTCTTGCAACGACAAGCAACAGCCGTAGTATTTTCGTTACCGAGCTGAGAAGTGACGCGTCGACGTTGATCCAAATACCAGGTATTTGCAATATAGTTTTTAGGGGTCCGTACCCAAAACCAACGGGTGCCAACGGGACCCTATAACTAAGGCGCCGCTGTCCGTCTATCTGTCTATCAGCGGGTTGTCGTGAATCGTAATAGTTAAACGGTTGATTTTATTTCAGAGTGTGGGTATACTATGACCAAAATAAAATAATGTTACTAATTAACGGGAACCCTTTACAAAGAACTATATTTTTTGCGTTTTGTTATACCTATATTGTACGGTGGTACCTTCGGTTTTGTACTGATGAACAACCGCATCTACACTTGTTCCTTGTCACATGTACTAGATTATTAGACACTACTAAATTATGTAGCTATGAAATAGGCTCAATCGATCCTCGGCGACGCACTGCCCTCCTCGCGCCAGCAGAGCTCGCATGGGACAAACCACTTGCCGATGGAAATCCAACATTAACCCGTAATTTATTAATGCGTACATTTGAACTATTAAGTCCCATTAAATGAAGTATAGGGAGCAGTCTAAGGTCTAAATATTTGAGTCTGTCTTACTAAACATAAGACAAGTGTGCGTTTTTATTACCAGTCAGCTCTGTTAAAGATGATCGGATTAGACGGAAATTTGGCACACAAATAGAAATGTTGTGGATATATAATACTTTTTATATAGGGAAAATATAAGATCCCCGGGGAACGCGGGTGAAAATACGAGGTGTAAGGTAGACTATAAATATCATAAAGAGGTAAAGTTTGCATGTTTGGATGTACGAGGTAATTTCCAAAACTATTCGTCTAAATTCAAAAATAATTTCTCTGACAGAAAACACTTATTCCATGTGACGTACGGTATGTCATAATTTTGGGATCACATTAAATCCCCCGGGAACGAGGGAATCCGCGGGCTGTAGCTAGTGGCACATAGTACAGCCGTCAAGTTGCTCTCAAGAGCATTATCGTGAAATAAGATCTTGTTTACGTTTTCTTTATTCAATAGAAAGGAGTCGGTATATAAGTACTGACGTAATAACGATGTCTCAACTTGAGACATCTTATACAAATAACAAGACATATATTTACTTGTATATACAAAATATATCATTTACTAGCTGTCCCCCTGTGGTTTTACCCGCGTTACCGAGATATGTAACATTTTCCTGGCACAAAAAGTATCATATGTGTTATTCCAGAGTATTTTCTATATATATGCCAAGTTTCATCCAAATCCGTTTGCTAGTTTTTGCATGAAAGAGTAACAAACATCCATACATAGAAACTTGGTACCAACAAAAAGTGGTATGTGTGATATACCTCTTCACTTTCGCAATAACACACAGGTATTGTCAGTGAGACTAAATATATCTAAGTTCGTTTTGAAAAGGATTAATTGCTAAATTTAATGCCGGCTCTTCTGTAAAAACCGGCCAAGAGCGTGTCGGACTCGCCAATGAAGGGTTCCGTAGCAGCACTAGCAGCAGGTAGGTAACATAGTAATATACAAGTTTTTGTAGTTCGTTGTAAGTTTGATCGACGTGTTATTATAAATGTATATTATTTTATTTAATCAAACTTGTTTTAATCGATAAATAAATATTACGATTAGCTACCTAAGTGAATAGATTAAGATTTAAGTATATGCGAGCCCATATAGGCTTGTGATAGCTAAACAAGCTAATATATATTCCAGTTTGACACGAAATATTCCCAAAAATATTATTAATTTGTGGCGAATTAATAATGTTATTTACTTATCACTGATTTACTATAAGAAAATAATGGTTCACGGTTTATGCGTAAGGCCTGTGATAGTAAAATTATTGTTATATATTTGAGTAAAATGAATAAATTAGGTAATTTGATTTATGACGTTTAAAAACAAAACTACTGTCTTGATCTCATTCAAACCATTTTTCGTTAGTAGTTTGCATAGTAATACACATCATATATTTTTTTCAGTTTTATCATGCCCATATTTTAGAAGTTACGGGGGGGGGGGACGCACATTTTACCACTTTGGAAGAGTCTATCGCGCAAACTATTCAGTTTAGAAAAAAATTATGTTAGAAACCTCAACATCATTTTAAAATACCTATCCATAGAGTAGTCCATAGGTTTGATGAAAAAAAAAAATGAGTTTCAGTTTTCAATTTTTGGGTTTTTTTCTGATTTTATTTTAAAATCTTAATGCGGTTTACAGAATACATCTACGCACCAAATTTCAATAATGTAGCTCTTATAGTTTCGGAATAAACTGGCTGTGACATACGGACGGACGGACAGACAGACAGACATGACGAATCTATAAGGGTCCCGTTTTTGCCATTTGGCTACGGAACCCTAAAAACAACCTTCCGAACCGGTATTAGAGCCAGACTATTCATAAGTGCTTGTAAAAGCCTATTTGAATAAAAATATGTTCATTTCCATATGAGTTATGTAGTTTTCATTGTATTAGCTCCGCTTTGTTTGGAATCAGATGGCAGAATGTTACAAAAAAAATTATTAATGTAAAATGTTCATCAAGCATTATGAATCTCAGATTAAGTTCAGTTTGCATATAGGTACCTCATAAACAATTTATAAATCTCTGATACGAAAATATTATATATATTACATCGTACCGTTCAAAGCGTGGCGATACCGTCTGATTGAGCGTTCACTACTCGAGTATACCTCAAACGATTGGTGCTTTCTGTACGATACAATACTCTTAAAATGTTTGCCGACAAAGCTTTTTGAAGCTTTGCTCAGCTTTGGAATTCCGTTGACAGCGGAGCGTATCGAGTGTTTGGAACTTAATCCGTCTGCGATGGACAATGGACGATGCAGCGAGATAAAAACTAGACAGGTACCTACGAGTTCGTTCATCGCGGAAAGTGTCAAATGTGCCAAATTGTATATGAAAGTTTTTGAAGCTTTGCGCTCCATTGAAAAAATAGCGGATTCAGTGGACGTACTGCCATAAACAGATACGTTTGATGCGATGTGAGACGAAACACTGGACGTATACCTTTAGTTGGTATCACTAACTCTAGATTGAAATCTGAGTAATGTTTTTGTAACCTAATAAAAGAGTTATATAGTTCCGAATATTGCTCCTAAAAGGTAGCAAGAATATTTTATATTAGGGTAGGCAGGGGTAATAGCGCTCACTGGGTAATGGCGCTCACCTCTGTAATTCTGTCAAAATGGAACGTAGCAACACGCCACGTCGCGTGAAGCATGAGGGGAGGGGGCTTCTAACAGACAGCAATGCAAACGGTCAATCAGCTCGCATCATGTGACCGTGAAGTGCGTTTCTTCGTTTGCGGCCGCGCTGCTCTAATTTTTGGTTAGGTGTTTTTGTCGGTAAGTACAAAGTTTTAATGCTTATTTAATTATTAATTTTACTTTTCTGACACTAAAACTATTCTATTTTGTGATAATGCAATAAATTTTCAACAATTGTGTATGATTTTTTTTTATTTCAAATTAATTACAAAACGAGCGTTTGGGGTTATACCGCTCATCTGAGCGCCATTACCCCTTAGTAACTTATTTTATTATTGTTGTAGATATGCCAAGAAATCGTCAAAGGACCACCGTTAAAGCAGCTTGGACCAAAGAAGTCCTTCAATCTGCTAAAACTGCGATTGAAGGAGAGCCCAAAAGAAAAGCCGCAAAACAATATAACATACCATTTACAACTTTGAGAGATCGACAAAAAAATGAAAACATGAGCAACCCAAGACTAGGTCGCAAGCCCGTTTTCACCCGACAGTAAGAAACTGAAATAGTTGAACAAGTTAAGTTGCTGGCTTCGCTATACTATGGACTCAATACCGCAGATTTGCGTAAGCTTGTTTATAAATATGCTGAGTCTTTCTGAGACTCAATAAGACTGGAAAAGAAACAAGACCTAAAAAAGTTGTCAAAGGAAAGAAGAATGAACATATGAAACAACAATTTTACAAGAGATATTTTTTACAAGAAAGTTCTTCATAGAGTGAAAATAAGGAGCACCTTTGCGACGATGACAGTGATGACGAAATGAATGTAGATGATAAAAATAAAAACAAATATTATTATTTGCGAAGAATTTGGAAAAAATAACGAGTTGTGGTATCGCTGCACCATCTGCGGACTGTGGGCTCATGCTATATGTTCAGGATGGGATTCGCCAGATGGATACATATGTGATTTATGTGTCCACAAATAAAATATTGCTATTTCTAATTTGGCTTACCTCCAATAATAAAAATTATTTTACATTATATTATAATAATTGAAGTTGATTTGACATCGAAGACTAGTAGTATAATCTTACGTACAAATGGGGATAAATGATGCTAATTTGTTATTGTAGACTTGATTTTTATTGTATAAGATTGATCTCATTAATATTTTTTAATTAAAAATGTATGTTACTTACTTTATTCCAAAAAACATATTTGAGCGATATTACCCCGTACCCTGAGCGGCATTACCCATAGTCAGGGGCAATGCCGCTCAAACATGTTTTTTTTTTAAACTATTCCTACTACTAGTAGGTCAAAGATATATGATTTTGTTGTTAAATTATTGATTACTCGATACTTAAAGACTTTGTTATTTTTCTTAATTTGATTTATAACAAATAATTTTAAAAATATAACATGTTTTCCTTAAGTGAACGCCATTCCCCCTCCTTACCCTAAGTGTTTTATTATGAAAATACAATAAGCTTTGTTATTCGGTTCGTAATGGCTTTTCTTTCAATACGGTTTCAGCGAGATATGTTAATTTCATATTGTGACATAACATAAGGCTGTTTCTCGACTGACCGGTACCGAGACAATATTGCGTAGCACTTACTTGTCGGTAAACTTACAGTAAAAATCGCTTGTATGACGTCAAAAGGTTTCACTGATACCTAGAGTGTGATTCGGTAAGGTAAAATGACGCTCAAGAACGTTCCGACGCGGCCTCCGTACTGTGTCTCATTTGCTAACTACGCGATCACGTGAGAAGTCTGCTCTCAGAGGCCTCGTTTCGGCGCGACCCGACGAAGTTTGTATTAGCTGAATAAAGGGGGTGCATATTAAAGCTCTACCACACGGCATGCCAACACGACATAGCGCCACCATCATCAAGACCTCACACATATCAATAAGTAGAATATCAGTTATCTGGTTTACATAGCACAAGCTCTGCTTAGTTTGATATTAGGTGGCGGTGTGTAAAGAATGCTCCAGCGTATTTATTTATTATTATTATATGTATCTGGCGCCTGTATTTAACATCGATGTCGGACTGACAAGTGAGGAAAGGACCTTACAACATGCAAATCATATTCAAGTTTTATTACAGTAATTTTACCTATTGTAAGACCTAAGCTAATGCCCTCTTGTATTAATGAATCATAAGTATTGCGTGTGCCAAAATTTTACTTCATTACCTCTGAACAATCACAGCTATTTTTGGAGGAAATATTTGCTCTACATTTCGTGATTTAAAAAATCCGTAAATTTGGTCGAAATGCCAAGAAACAAAAGCAAAAACGGAGAGATAAAAATAAAAAAAGTACTCAAATAAAGCATAGAAATTCTGATGATGTAACGTAAAATTGTGAATCGTTTTACACTTGTAAAAATATACGAAAGCCTTTCTGAAATTCTGAAAACTCACAAACTGTAGTTCCTGAAAAATTTGGAACAAAGGGGAACTGGTAATTTTCTGAAATATTCATTTGGAATTCAGTGTTAATAGTACCTTTACACTTTAACATTTAGTGCCCGCTTTAGTTCGGAATTTATTTGACTTTCATTTTTTTGCTTCAGCTGATTAATATGTAGAGCTCGTTTTTACGCCCCGTTTTATAATTGGTGACCGTTTAACTACAATGATTTATGGAAATCTTTTCATCATTGAAGCGGGGTAAAGTAGCATTACTTTAAACTAGCTGCCCCCGGCGGTTTCACCCGCATTCCCGAGGAATTTTTCATTTTACCGGGATAAATAATATCGTATGTGAAAATATATAGGTACCTAGCTATGTATTATATTTTTGTCTACGTAATGTGGTTTAATTTATTTTTATAAAAAGCGTACTTTATGTAAAATAAAAATACTTTCACTCGCAAACATTCACAGTGGAGCTGTAATAAAGCGCTCCCTTCGCAAAATAAGACGTAAACAAATCGGCCAATATCCATCGGAGTGTATCTGAAGCTTAGTGAAATATTTAATTCAGCGCACAGAGTCAATATCGTTACGAGGACCGTGCCTCGCCTGACAACCTGTCCCCCTCCCAGCCCCAGCCCCTCGCCCGGAGACCGCCACAGACTGCTCAAGTACAGACGGGCTGCTAGAGGATGTGCAAGTCATGCCTAACCTGTAACCTGTCATGACTCCTTTACAGGTGACACTTTGCTCTTAGAACTCACTTGGACACCTTTTAGACATTTTAATTTTAGCAACACTTTTCCTGGCATTTCCAAATGCTGATCCGGCAGCTATACATGCAACCCCATGGAGATAGCCGTTTAGTAAATACAATGAAAATTACCTATTTAATTAGATAGGTATGTTACTCATCAACACGATCCGATTTGCGTGGTATTGGAAATCCTGTCTACCACACAGATCTTGTGCACATAAACATGTTTCTTTCACCTGTGTCTGTGCGTCCATAACATATAAGTTATATACTATTTATACTGGAAAATTGGTTACTGGTGGTTTACGATCAAATATTGTCGTATGTGACGAATGTTTTCAGTAGTAGAGCTCTTAGTGCCTTACCTATTTCCGACGTCAAACAGTAGTGCACATGCATTACTGTGTTTCGGTTAGAAAAGTAAGGGAGCCGTTGAAATTACAGGCACATGAGGCGGTGATCACTTACCATCAGATGGACCGTGTGCTTGTTTGTCGGCTCATGTAGTATAAAAAAAAATAAAAGATGTCCCAGGATATCTTTTGTTTTAACATTTCTTTGAATAGTACCACCCTAACTCATCTCTAGGGTTTCGTATATTCCAACTAAAAAGTACACCGATGACCACGTGCAGTCTAAAAGCATTCCTATACCGAGTTAGCGTCAAGCAGGCGGCCGGATGTAAAATGTGTCAAATCTTGTTATAAGTTATGAAAAGAATGGCGAAAGATCCAAGCATACATATCGCGCCGACCCATCGGGAACATGGCAGGCTGATTATGACGATAAGATTTACTTTTATAACTGAGTTGATACTTAAACCCTACTAATATTATAAATGCGATGTTTGTTACTCTTTCACGCAAAAACTAACAAATGGATTTGGATGAAACTTGGCATATATATAGACAATGTCTTGGAATAACACATAGAAAACTTTTTGTGCCGAGAAAATGTTACATCCCTCGGGAACGTGGGTGAAACCGCGGGGGACACTAGTAGAACAAAAACAACCGGGAAGTATGGACACAGAGCGCACATAAACTGTGCGCAATGAATACATTTACAGTTATGTAAATATTAATTAACATTATAACTTAAGCGGTGGAGGGTTAATGTATATGAATGTGATTGTAAGCAAATGTTTCAAAGGCCATAAATCTAAATCCGGAAGCTTGTCGGATGTAGCGTCGGCGATGAATCATAGCCTTGCACCGGCTCGCCCGCCCGCTCGACTTGCGCCGCGGCGCCGCTACCTCCGCGAGGCTGCGACGTCTACCGCAACTGGGTTAAAGTCCTCCAAATGTGCGCCGCTTGTCGTGTGCACGTTACTGTGCGGCCTTCATTACATTTGAATAGAGAACGGTATTAAAGCATTTTTTTTGCTGACGAAAATATAGAAGCATATAATGTACATATTATTATATTCTGGGACATTCTATACACGCGGCCATCTGCTCCCAAGCTAAACAGTGTACTATGGAAGCTAGATAACTGATATAGTACCTACATGTATAAACAAAGTTTTCTAAATACATCCTTAAATAGATATTTGTACCCATCTTTGTATGGATATGAAACTTATGAAACGATATATGGCAAGGACATCTTACTAATATATAAATGCGAAAGTTTATGTGCGCCTTTGACGGCATTTCATGAAATTTTGGAAGTATTTAAGTAGTTTATTTAGGTAGCATGATAGATATTTTGTACCCCGGGATCGCGAGGGAAACCGATGGGCGGAAGTAGTCAACTTTATCTGGAAACATAATTATATTTTTTTGTAGCGGCGCATTCAATTAAACAGCAATGCTAGTTGATTTATTTACACATCGTACTTTCTAGGAATTTCAATCAATTCGGCTTTTGTGCTGAAAGAACCGCAGATTCATATGAAAACCTCAATATTTTATCGTAATATGGATTTCAATGGATGGTTATACACGAAGCGGTAATTCCGCATAATTCGATGAACACAAGAAGCACACCTGCGTCTGACAACGTCGTCGAATAAAGCCCTGTTTAGAAATAAATGTTTTAATATATTTAATTCTTTGATATGGAATCATTCAGCCAAATATATCGGATTATAATAAGTGTTACAAACTGTGTTTCTTGCCGGTTCTTTTCAGTTGGAGGCTTACTTCCGAACTTTTACCTACCGTAGCTTTGACCTTCATAAGTGCCCTTTCCTTTTGAGGGCCTCAACTGAATAAATGGCCACGAATTTTAAACTGATATAGAAATATATCGAGTACCGCTACCGGTATGGATTTATTTGGCAAATCATCCTACAAGATACAACTTACCTCGGCTGCTCGGCGCAGTATACTGGTTTCGCCCAAGCCGCGGAATATCAAAAGAATACCCAGCGACATACCGCGCGGTATATCCGTGGTATATTTTCGTAAAAGTGTTTGGATCACTTCAACTACTTATGTAGGTGACTGTACGAAGCTCGCGTCAAATAAATAATATTCGGGACAATGTTCGCACATTCGCCTTTGTGCCGCAATCGGCCGCCATTGTACGCTGATGGAAAACGATTTTTGTAAACACGAGACCGACAAGATAATAAACACAATGTCTGAATGTGATGTGTCATTGATCGATTTAAACACTCCGCACTAATATTAAAAGTCAAAAGTATCTCTGTCTGTCTCTTTGTTTGTTACGCTTTCACGGGTAAGCGGCTGAATCGATCTTGCTGAAATTCGGCACACGCATAGCCGATGGTATGGAGAGGCATAGGCTACTTTGATGCCGGGAACCCGTGTGCTACCGCAGAGAACACTTAGTAATGTGTCTTTTTGTTTGTTTCTTCTTTTTACGGTTACATAGCTGAACAGATCCTGCTAAAATTTGCCTCACACGTCACCTTTGGAACAGAAAGATACCAAGCCTATTCAACGGCGGATCCAGGGGGGGGTCATGGGGGTCATGACCCCCCCCCTGAGCTGGTTCCAGGACTTAGGTCGACCACTTATTGAACATAATGATTTTATTTATATATTTTGTCTCGTTCCTCATTCCGTGCGTGATAGTACTTCTCTGGATGACTTCAAGAGAAGATGGCAATATGTACGTGTATATGTACAAGTTATTATGTGTTAAGTTTATCAAGTGTAAAATAAAGAATAATAGTCTAGTCAACAAGTGCTTTTTAGGTCGAAACTTATTCAAATTCTCAGAATATTATGATTTTGGTGTCATTCGATTCGGAATGGCTTGTAGAAATTTTTAGAGAAAATTGAAGGGCCGCTCGAAATAATTGTAAAAATTATAAAAACATATATAAAAAGGGGGTTTGGTTTTTTGTAAATATCTCGATAATCATTTGAGATTTTCAAACTTTTTAAAAAAGATTCAAAGAGAGCAGAAAATTTCCCAAAGATAAGTCTGTCAATACTCCCGGAACTGTAGGACCAATATTTATAATTTTACCAGAGGGTTGAAAATACGCACTCTAAAACACAACTATTTAACTATTATTAACTAAGATCTGAGAATTTTTTCCTTTCGTGGAGCTATTTGTCAAAGACTTTAGAATAGATTCTCGTTGGAAAAATTTAAAATTTGAAAATTTTCGCTTTGTTATTAACAATTACTTAGGTAAAAAATTGTAAAGCTCCATTAAACATTAAAAAAATCTTTTTTCATAATGTAACTTTTGCTCCGATTTCTCCTATTCAAAAGCTACTAAAAAATTATTTATAATCATTTTTATTTCTTATTGTTTAAAAAATTTTAACTTTTTCTCTGACGGATTTTTATTAACAATTTTAGCTTATAAATTTTAGTCTTGCATCCAAGCGTCCAAGTGTAATAGCCTAAGCATCTTAGTAACTAAAAATTAAACAGAAATGCTATTGTGAAATTTTGAAATAATATTCTATTTTCTATAAGGTATTTATTGTTTTTTTTTTCTATAAGGTATTTAAACATAAAAGTAAAAAAAAAATCTCAAAGGTTATTTTTATCAACAAACGGTTTAAATTAAATAAATAATTGAGTAAGAGCTTTAATTTAGGGCTTAATTTGTTGTTCAATGATTAAAGAACAAATCATTTTAAAATTTTTTCATTGTATCTTCCATTAGCTTAAAAGCTATAAAAAATTTTACATAAGAAACCAGGTGAGAATGATGAGATGAAAGAGAACAGAAAATTAAAAGTCTAATAAAACATATAAATAAATTAAATAAAAAATACATAATTGTTTTTGTTTTTTTAAGTAGAAAATGAAAATTAAATCAGAGAGACAATTCATTTGTTTATACAAATTGTTTATGAAATAAACAACGAAAATGGAACTTTTTTTTTATATCATAGACCAAGATAAATAATGATTTAAAAAAAAAATCTTAATATTAATTACAAGTGATAGAAAAAAATTGTTAATTAATAAATCCGTTTTTAAGCAATAAATATATTTTCTAAGATTTTTTTTTTAAAATCATATTTTCATCATAGATTATATTTCCGAAAACAAATTAGAATTATCTTATAAACAATGCATTTGTTTGTAACAATTTTTTAAACAATAGGAAATAAATAGTAGCCTTTGACCATGAGAAAACGGAGTAAAAGTTACATTATGAAAAAAAAGTATTTTTTAATGTTTAATGGAGCTTTATAATTTTTAACCTAAGTAATTGTTAATAACAAAGCGAAAATTAACAATTTTTAAATTTTTCCAACGAGAAACTATTCTAAAGTCTTTGACAAATAGCTCCACGAAAGGCAATGTTAATATTGTGTTATAAAAAAATATAAATTAACTAATTGATGGTCTAATTACAAAAGCGCGATAAAATTTTTTGGACCGCGGATTATTGTTCATTGATCTATCGCGTAGGTGCCTGAATTTTTTCGCTTCTTAATTTTCATATTTTATAAGTTAAAATAATATTTATTCATTCAATGTCCAAAGTGGGCGCGTGGCTTGCGCAAGCCGGAGTATCCGTTTTCGGGCGTATTTTCAACCCTCTGGGAAAATTATAAATATTGGTCCTACAGTTCCGGGAGTGCGAAAAAAAAAAGAAAAAGTTTCTACAAGCCATTCCGAATCGAATGACACCAAAATTATAATTTTCGGAGGATTAGAAAAAGTTTAGACCTAAAAAGCACTTGTTGACTAGTCTATAAATATTTTTAAATACAGTACATACGTACAATAATAAAATACCTACCTTTTATCTGTTGTTATCAAAATTAAATTATAAGATCTTGACTTGACCACGACTATGTGACCCCCTCCTGGCGCCAAAGCTGGATCCGCCCTTGAGCCTATTGTTATCGCTATGCGGATGTTAGTTTGCTTATAATTTCTGAAACGCATAACGTTGTTACAATTATATCGACTCGCTTTGACAGCTAAGAATGTCATGGGAAAATTAACATTATTGCTTTTATAATAAGAATTATTAGGAGAATACATAAATAAATCAAATATGATAAAAAAAATTACTATGCTATATATAACTATGACGTTACAACTTGCTATTTCATACAAATCTCCATACACTCGATCATTTCCATATTTCATAAAATGTAGCTAATTTGACATAACAGTACACAGCGCTATTGGTGGTCGTGGAAAGAGAGAGCACTACCACACGTACTTACAGAAATTTCAAGAGTTTTAGCGAGCAACATTTAGAACAAGAATTATGAAGCTTGGGCTACACAATTCGGGCGTAAAAAAGATGGTAGTTGCCATTCCTCCAGTAGTTGTAATGTGAGCAAATGAGGACAAGCTTGCCTAATAAAGTTTGTTAGCACACCTAGCATCGCCAACGTGCGTACATAAATTACTACCCCACAAAGGCTAGTAAAGGGGAGTTAGTAAAAATGTAATATAGCGCAGAGAAACAATGGGTATATGAGAGAGGCCGTGTTTGTGGAAGGTCGGCCGCGAATATAGTCGTTGCTAGGAATGTAAGGAGTCACGGGGGAGGGGATGAGCGAAAGTCATGTTTAAATTTGCAATTCAACGAGTAGGTATACCTCCCCCGCGCCCTAACTACGGCTTGTCACTCCCTTCCATATTTGATAAACAAATATGAGAGTGAAGAAGCCGCAGGTATCGCCGGGGAATTATGTAAGTGTATCATGTGACGTCAGATCGATGCCCCGCGTTTGTTACAGGCGCCTCTGCTCGTTTGTATGAATTCTATTTGTTTTACCCGTGTTCTTAAGGCATGGGTCCAAATTATTTCAATTCTATCAAGTCCTTTTTAGCTTTCATGGTTTTAGCTTACTAATATAAACTATGCTAATGTTTGTGTGTTCACGTTGTTATCACTTAGCTCTTTAACGATTGATCGTATTTGAATAAAATTTTGAACACAAATATAATTTTTGGTATTCTGGTTTACCAACCTACTGTTGGAAAAATATATTCCACATTACCCGTAATTGTGTCGTTACGTCAGCTCTCCATTTCACATGTCTCCTTGACGAACCTAGACTAGCAGAAACGTTACAGCGTATCAATTTTCGTATCTTATTTATCGGCAAAATTCGAACCCTAATGATTACACGCAACTTCACGAAAAATAAAGCAACTTTGGAACAGGCTAAGATGCCTCTGTCTTGTGTCTTGTTTGCTCACGTTTTATATCCACCGAAAGTGTACATTATATGGAGCAAACAAAATAAAATCAGTTTTTATATAGCTACGAATAACCCTCGGTAGGAAACTGTGGCGATACCAGTTTCGTTATAAAGATGATGGAACAGTTATACGACTCAGATACACGACTTACTTTAATATACGATTATTATGTCTGAATAAGTTTAATTTATAGTTTCTAGATTTTTACCTAGATTGTGTCATTTTGTCTCGTGTTGCTGAGTGTACCTAGTCTCATAATAATATTAATTTATTATTTAGAATTTTTTTAGGCATGTGGCTTTGTCAGTAAAATTTTATTTTAGTCTTAATAATTTATTACTTACGTCTTTACAACTATAAATAATTTCATGATCTGCCTACCCTGCAATGTGTAAGCTTTCTCTTCATTCAGTAGGTACATGCTTCTATTCTTCACATCCGTTATCCCTGACGAGGTAGGGAGCCTTAGTGAATGAATCGAAGATATTTTAAGTCCTAACGTGACATTGTCGCCTTCTATCGGGTACATTAGTACCTAATCTAGGGCTACAGGTAGTATAGTAAATAAAAAAACATTAATATTACCTGGGAACTGCAGTCAGATCTAGAACTAGACCTATATTATATGTTACAAGAGATTTGGTATTTATTTACATCCGACACAACCTCCTCTTAGGAATGCTTTAATTGACCACTCGAGGCAAGTAAAGTGCACGTGGTCATCGGTATACTCTTTAGTCGCCTCTCACGACACCCTACAGATGAGTTGGGGTGGCATGAAGTCAAAACTCGAGTAAGTCATGTACGTACGCGATCGTAAAAACTTTTCAAATCACAAAGCAAATATTTTCCATACACGTCACGGGGACTCGACAAACAAGGGTTGTTTTATATCTATTTACATAAAAAACACGTTTTACGCACTACCTATTTCATTTGTTGGATTTTTCTCGCGAAACATTTTATTTACCTTTTAGGAGTGAAATTTTCACTCATATGTAGTTTAAACTAGTTTTCGCCTCGCAGTTTTACCTGTGTTCCCAGTATGTTAGTATGTTTGTATGCAACGGAATCTTTGAACATGATTTTGACCCCCTTTAAGACGTCGGATTAATTCGAAATTTGGCATACTTATTAAGGACCTGACAATTCAATATTTTAAATGTTTACTTTAAAGTTTGACCCGTTTAACTAAAAAAATAAAAAGAAGTAATTGTTTAAAAAAAACTAAAAAAACACGCTTTTATAGAAAATCCAACTACAAAATAAATAAGAAAAAAATGTATTTCATTGTAAAAAAGCGTAGGGTGCTTTTTAAGATATTATCAAAATGATAATCCTTCTACACATATCTGTCAATAAAATATTTATAACTATTGACACCACATTAATTTAAATTTATTTTCTATAATTTATTCTTATATGTATATTTAAGTAATAGGTTTGCACACGCATGTATTACACAACATCTTAAAAGTGAAGTTTATTAAGTAGTTCATAAAACGAAACACTATCAGAGAGCTAATACAATTGAAGGCAAACACGGCGTACTATTTAATATTTAAACTAGATTAAAGATAGGAGTGCATTCCAATGTTTTTTGTTTATTAATTTATTTCATTATTTATTCATAAGGCACACCAACAACTTATTTACAATTCCATATATATAAAAAGGGTTCTTAAAAATTATTCAGTGTAAAAAGGTCTTTTACAGGCATGCACATCATTCATAATAATTTACAACAAGAAAACATTATTATACAATAGTAAGCTATATGTTTATAGAATAATGACATAAAGAAATAGCTTAGCAATGAAACTCTACTAACTTTTCATCATTTGTATTTCACTTCAGATAGACATGTGTTTGACTACAATCACACTTTGGTAAGTGATGTAAAGGTAGGGAGTGTTCTCGAGTGCAGCTGCCGGAACACACTAATAGGTGCTTGGCTACAGATTTGACACTCGACAGTGGAGACGGACAGGCGGGTACTACAAAGTCCCCAAGCATCATGCTATGGTTTCCTCGCAATATTTCCCAGTCAGATTCGAACCCATGACCTTTGTCATAGCATTTGATCTCACCTAATGTATAACCAGCTGATATTTCAAAAAATTCCAATATACTAAGTTTAGATTTTCATCATGTCCTGAAGTCCAGGCGCCGGTACAAAAAGAACTAGGCAATCATAAAAGTTGTTCGTTTTTCCGGCGCCGAGCGTCGTACCCCGCCCGCCGCGTATTCGCGTCACGTCTCGTCATACGCGCGTACTGCGCCATACGTCGTGCAGCGTGCGGCGTATTATTTAAAACGTCACGTCACACTTTACGTAAGCTTGATAAGCACACAGTAGCTTTAAGCTTTATTTACGTGATACACTGATGATTAATGCGCTTGTAATTTTGGAAGCTGCTGCAGTTTGTGTTGTGTGAGGAGAAAACTACCACTGCAGTTCATCTCTAGGCTATCGTAGGAAGCGACTAAAGAGTATATACTGAAAATCTTGCAGTGAGTGGTCAAGAAAAGCATTTCCAAAGACCAGTTATTAATCATACTACAAAAAGCTTTCGAGTAGTAGAGCTCTTAGTGCAGAGTTCGTCCGGGGAAGTACTGTGGCGACATCTATGAACGCGCCTACAAAATCTTTCACCGCCCGCACTACAGTGATGTGACGACATCTATGAACGAGTAGTAACACACGAGAATCCTACATCGCACTATCAAGATTCTCTCAGGATTTGACATATATACAAGGATCCAACATCAACAGTTGGACCGCGGTCCCCAGGCATGATCACCTAGCCTATCCATAGTACTATCACCTTACCCATTTCTGCCGTGAAGCAGTTGTGTTACTGTGTTTTGGGTTAGAAAGGTAAGGGGGCCGGTGAAATTACAGGCACATGAGACTTAACAACTTCACGTCTCAGGGTCGACAACGCATTGGCGATGCCCTTAGTATTGCAAATGTCCATAGGCGGCGGTGATCACTTACCATCAGGTGGACCGTTCGCTTGTTTGTCGGCCCATGTGGTATAAAAAAAAAAATCATAAAAAAAAAAATTACAATGTAGTAACAGCTAGACAGACAAATGAAGACTGCAGAGTTTGAAAGATTAGTAACAAGCGAGATTTTTGGAAATTCATCATAGCTTTTTGTCAAATTACTTCTACTGCAACTTCAACAACTGCAACAGTTTATTTAGTATATCCCCGCGGAGGTCAAAGCTACTGAAGCAACCTTTAAATCATCAACTGAACAATTCAATACGAAACATCTTTAATATTTACACAATTATCATACACCATACGACAAAAAAATATACATACGAGTACGTAAATGGAATAATACCAGAAAGATAATGAGTACTAAATGTGGGCGTTGTCAAAGCTTCATTCTTGTATAGATCTGACGATTTTATATCAAAAAAGTTAGAAAAATGTTTGTCTTACATGGCAACTAAACCTGACGTCACGTATGCTGCTCGGTAAACTGTGTAATGGTCAATGTATAACGGTGTATTAGATTCATAAATACTATGTTTTTGGATTTTTTTTATTAATTGTACCAGTTCGAATTCAATATTCATAGTTTAAACAGGACAACGACTGTCGGGTCACCTATAGAATATAATAATTGTAGTACGACAGATTTTCATGTATAGTTGTTAATAAAGTAAATATGGCAAAACAACGTTTGCTGGGTCCACTAGTGAATTTATAAATATCTGTCTTATCACGTCCGCCATGTTTGATTTCGAATTACGTCACTTAGCTAATCACGGAATGTCACCAAAACAATTGATTATGCAACATTTCAGCTTGATCGGATTTGGAATCTAAAGTTCTATAGCAAGATTTTTCTAAAACATATCATTATAAGGTGAAGTTACTAAAAATCGTACAAAAATACAAGTAAAACGTATTTAGCACGGTCGTTGCTTAACGTTGTTACTACTTTTTTTCTTTGACCTTTTTAGTAGGAATATTGAGCCTTTAAAGGGGTATATGGAAATTCCTCAGTTTCGCCAAAGTCATCTTGTAAGTAAGCCGCGTTGAAGAGGGCAAATTGACGCAGGGCTGAGTCCGTGTTGCGTGTGACGTCGACTAGGGAGGGGCCGCGCGGAATTCCTGATGAGTCCCGTGCTCCCGGGAAAAAAAACAACACTAGCAGTAAAAATATTAATATAAAAAAAATGTGGTCTGAATTTTAAACGAAGATACATTGTGAATAATAATAATTAAAGTATTGTACTTGGAAATAGAACAGTGTTTATGTGGATTTGCTGTTCTAAGTAATGTCCTGAACGTTCGCTTAGCCATAAATCGCCTTTGCTGCATAGTTATTTACTACCACTTAATTTAGCGATTCAGGTCATTGAATAAAAAACGTGTGTTGTGACGTCACGTGTGGAGCCCCACCTCTTGACGCTAATGCCGCTTCTTAAATTTATCGTACAACAGCCACGTTCTGTACCAAAACTTAATTATTAGGGATATAAATACAATGGCTTCTTCTGTTTTGTACCTGCTTTCGTCCACAGTAATACTAGTTTTTTATTTATTTTGAACTTATTATTTAACTTCTTCTAAAAAAACAACTTGAAACGTAAATTTTTCATAACTCGTGAAGCGCTACATATATACATATACAAGGGCTATGAATTCACAATATTTATATTTATTTCTCATTTTCTCTACATCATTTCGTCGACAGTTTTCACGCTTAAGATCTCATAAAAGAAATTACTCAATATGTTTTGAAATAAGGTGCATTAATTTATCCAATACTCAATTGTATTACAATGTGGATAAACCTTATTAAAAAGCAATAGGGTTGATTCTACTTTGACGTTTAAGAATGTTAAAGTACTTCAATCGTACCATGCCGCTCGTTGTTTTTCTCTGCTCCGCGGTCCCGCTAGTTACTGCATTATGTATTGTTATCGGCGTATCATAACAATAACAAAATTGATTCGAGTTTCAATGTAGCATACAAGAGTAGGTAATTTACATAAAAATAAAGTGCCTCGAAAAAAGTGTCCCCAATAATTTTATCCAGAGTAATCTCATAAACGATTATTCTTCGGTATACTCCACAGGTCCTTTTATTTACCCTCGTGGCTTTTGAACGCTCCACGTAAGCGATTATACGTTAAAATCATGGAGCATGTAAGGTTTCGTATGATTAATGGCCGAGAGCTCGCACTTAATATTGTTCTTGTTTATTCTAATGTTGCCAAATGTAACGTGGGTCGAACGAATAAGCTCTCTAAAAAAACCGTTTTATGTTTCGGAAATTTCTCTCCTATTTTTGTGTAGTTTAAGGTTGCGAATCGGATATGACGGGGTTTTAAGGATGCTGAACGTTTTAACAAGGAACCTTTATTTTCGGGAATGTGTATAGTAATTGAGCATTTATAGCATACGACAGTGAATAGCAGTACAAAATATCAAAGAGAACAAATTACATATTGGCTTAGGCTTTTTTACTCTTTATGGGCTTGAGTTTGAACACATTTTTAAGTGATGATGTTGCCGAGGGTGGTAACGACATAAAGCCTAGAAGGGATCTGGCTCTATAGTGCAGATATCGGAACACACCAACAGGCACTTGGCGGCTTTTCAACCTGAGGGTGGCAGCCAGCTGGTGGGTACTTCAAAGTTCCCTTCCACCATGCTATGGTTTCCTCAAATTGTTTTTCTTCAAGCCCAATATAGGTTTTGAATCCACGACCACGTCACGGTATTCAATCAACTGAGATATCATCGGCTTAAATAATATACGTAACATAAATTTGTTGGCAATGAAAAATTAATCTAAAAACGTATTTATCAAATAAATTCACCCTAAAAGGCTTACAAAGAAAATAAGTAGGAGTTTATTAAAATTAGCTTAAAGCTGTACAATTTTTCAGCTTAGCAATAAGTTCGCAAACAAAAGAATTTCTTTATTGAATAAACAGTATTATCGTTTTCTGATTCTGTTTGATGTTGCTTATTAGGTTTGGAGATTCCATTTCACGAACACAATTTAAAGTTCTTTGCCATATTCCATAATCTCTTATAATATACAAGATACCTGCAAATGAAACAAAGCAATTACGCTTTTTGTATCCAGTTATTCTGCTTTGCCTCGCTTCCGCGGTCGAGCGGTATTGAGACTGGAAGCTCCTGGCTTCGAATTCGATGCCGGAATTGATTATGTGCCCGAGAGATGGCGCAGCGATAACGCTCACTTGTCACGGTGGACTTAGAATATCTACCCTAGAATATGGGTTTCTTTACTGAGTGCTCAACCTAACAATGTATAAAGTATTGATACATTCTATCCCATAGCATCACCAAATCAAATTTGCTGTCTCTATATTAAAGACGATATTCAGTATTGAAAATCCATCGTAATTCAATATGCTCATGTGTTGCCCATTGAAATAACTTTCGATCAGACACATCAATCTAAATGAGTTCGACAATAGACACGAGGCGTCGAGCAGTCATCAATAAAGTTCCGACGCGTAACAAGAGTTCTCAACGTCCCACGCCACTCATCAATGGCGTATCTCCGAACGTGTGACAGCTCCGAGCCAGATAACATATGAAATATGGTTCGTGCACCGCCGCCGTGCCGCCGCGCCGCGCCGCCGAGCCGCGAATGTGCCAACTACAAACTTATGTGTGTATTAAACTCGTCGCGTTCCCGTTGCAAAGTTGTGAAAGGGCCGCAGATAGAACGGCCCTGGTCCTGTTTTGTGACGTGCGGTTTGCGGCGGAACGATCGGCCGCCGCGATACCAACCTGCCGCTGACAAATATTCCCACTAGCATTTTTGTCTGTGAAACAAAATTCTACGCGTTGTTTTGCTCGGACTCGGGATCGAGTATTTTATTCGGTGGCCGCTCTCCGGCCAGGTTTTGGCCGAGATGAAACTGTGTTTTTTGTATTGGTTACGTTTCATATGGCATCTAGTTACATATAACCTAGATACAACTGGGAAGGCTTTATGTTTTGCGGACGTTGAAGGCTGTATTTCACAAATAAAAAATAAAATAGGGATTTTAGTTTCAATTGTGCGTATCTTAGATACGTAATACGTTATACTAAACATGTGATATCAAATAGTCGGTAGGGATTTACTTGGCAGGCAAGCCTCCTGCTAAAGAGGCCTACTTGAATCAGTTTATTGTTGTTTTCAATGCATTGTATGAGCTGTTGATGAACATGAACAATGCCACTACATACAGAACAATAAATCAACGTCTCTACAGCACCTCCTACCATTATCATGCAGCGTTATCAACATCTCGCTGATAGTGAGGCCATCAGCTGACACAAAATCAATCTGTCGTATCATCTTATCAAATGTATGGTTTAAACCCCTAAAGATGGATGGTGGAGCACTTAGAATCTTGATATTATATATAGCATTGGCTGGTGTTCCGCATGTCCACAGCCGGTGACCACATATTATCATCAGGGGTCTCTATTTGTCGGCCTCCTATATCCTTCAATCTTTTCAAATCTGCTATAAAATACTATAAATGGTAATGTAGCGACATCTATGATCACGCACGGGAGAAACTAAATTTTTTCAGGATTGGACCATATATAGAAGCTTCCAACATCAACAGTTGGACCCTAGACATGATCACTTAGCATGGCGTAAAATGTTCCGTTTTGAATAGATGAGTGTCAAACGTCGCTTGCTTCTCCATAGTAATGTGTAACGTTTGTTGCAGCTTCGACGTCCGCGGCAAGCACCTGTCGGAGGCGCGGCACTGGTCGGCGCCGGAGGTGTTCGGGCCGCGCGCGCACTTCGCGACGTCGCCGCCGCCCGCCGCGCTGGTGGTGCGCGACGTGAAGCGCCGCGACGAGGGCGTCTACAGGTGCCGCGTCGACTTCCGCAACACGCAGACCACCAGCTTCAGATACAACCTCACTGTCGTTGGTCAGTTTCTATATATTTTTTTTATTTACTCTATGCTAGACTTTGCTCACAACACTCATAATTGTTAGTGTAGTGGCCGTAGGTGGTAACCACACCAAACCAGAAGGGAAATTACTCTTAAATGCAACTTGAGAGAGGTTTCCAGCCAAGTGAGGATTTCTATCTCTGAAAGCGCGACCTGTGACCATCGTCACATACAACAGATGTCATCGCTTAAGTACGACCTTTGTCTACCTCTTGAGTAAATGGGCGTGAAGATATATTTATTAAATAGGCCTAGTTACCATTTAAGTCATTTCAGAAATAGACCTTGAATGGAATGTTTAGTTCGCGTAACATTAAAATACGTAAAAAAAGACCTCACAACAGGTTTATTATTGCATAGAAGTAGCCACATTATATAAAAGCTATGATTTTTGTAACAAACAATTACACATCATGTTGGCATGAACGCTGAAATATATTGCTGGTGAAATAAAATTCCTTATAGAAGGTAACACGCGAACTCGACATGAATTATGAATATTCACCGTGTATTATGAATACAACACTCTTGCAGTGACAACACATGTTGTATTGTTGTTTTTGCCGGTGTCTTTGGTTTAGTACGGTGTTGTAGGACCTTCACACGACTGTCTTCTGCCGTAGTTATATGAAATTACGATGCTTAGAGGCTAATTCGTAAGGAAATCATAGTTTTTTTTTATTTGAACCCTGTTGTTGAATGTCTAAAATGCTCCCTCTCTTCCAGGCCACTTTTCCAAATCTTTAGCGGACTATGACAGTACTTAATTTTTGAAAACTGTCAAACCGATCCCTTCCTTCTATAGTGTTCAAGTTATTTGTATACCAAGACAGATATTGACAGATAATTTTGTTTAATACATTTTTGAATCCTACTAATATTATAAATGCGGATGATTGTATGTATGGATGTTACTTTTTCACGCAAACGCTACCGGACAGATTTGGATGAAACTTGGCACATAGATGGAACATATAGGTTTGCTTTTATCCTGGGAAAATGTGACATATCGGGAGTGCATGTGAAACCGCGGGGGACAGCTAGTAAATTATATAGTAATACAACCGCCATTTAAAGATAGTATTAACTATTAAAAACACTATGGTTCAAATTTATCTGAGCCTCATGCTTGCGTTCTTGCATTTATCCGATAGCGATTAAACTTTTGTGACTTTTGGTCGTCGTACACCTGCAAAAGTTGCTGACAGCTAACAGCCTGTCTCATATAAATATGTATAAATAATGATTAGATATCAGTTACTTGTTTGCCAAGAGAATTGATACCATTGTCTGTACGCGGAGCAAACGCGCCACTCATCAAAGCCCCAGTTATCCGAGTGTTGGTATTTAATTCAAAAGCTCATACGTATTCATAAAGTGCGCGTAACTCCTTAATTGTTAGGTTTCGAGCTGGTTCCGAATTTACGGCACTATCTGTTCGGTGCCGCGGCGTGGCAGACATACTGTCTCACTAACAAGTCGACGCGTTCACGCCACGCCGCCGCGCCGCGCCGTGCTGCTGCTGAGGCATAATATGTTGTAATGACGACGACTAATACGTAGCAAGCATGTTGGTAACTGCTAGTTGGTCTTGCTTTGAAATAAAAGCGTCAGTTTAACTGTAGGTTAAAAATTCAATGTCTCTCATTGGTAGATTTGACATCCACGCGATGTCGATTGCTTTTTACCAGTCCCCCGCGGTTTCATCCGAATCGCTTCGGTAGTTTTTACTTAAAACAGTAACAAATAACATCCATCCTTACATTTTTATGCATTTATAATATTAATAGTAGAACGATATAAAGTTCCGCAAGATATCAAAGATCTTAGCTTCGATATTCGGGTCGAGCAAGGAACAGTTTATTAGTCCGAGATGGCGACTATGCACACCACATGTTATGATGGGCATTTAGAAATACTTATATTTATATATCTTTGACATACCTGTCAATTTCTTGAAGGGGAAATGTCCTTATGCATTAATCTCATGAATGATAGGTAATGTATAACCAACGAGAGAATGATGTTTTAAACGTTACTAAAAAGAGTTTGCAAATCGCTTTCATCGTATCGGTGGGACACAAGCCTAATGCCTCTAAAGCTATGTGATAGACTTACGGGTTGGCTTTATTACGTCCGCCGACGGCCGACGGCTTGGTGCTCCAGCGGTGGCATTCCTGTAGCGGCACTGTTCCGGCATTGCATTATCCTTTAATATCATATCCAAATATCTCCTTAACTTCCTTATAAAGTATAATGAACTATGGCGGATAGTTATCTTTTGACCAATTTGGCCAGTTAGCTTGGTGGTTAGAGACCCTGACTGCCAAGCCGCAGGTCGTGGGTTCGATTCCCACCCAGAACAAAAATTTGTTTGCATGAACGTATCTGTTTGCTCTGTGTCTGGGTGTAAATATCTATATAAGCACGTATTTAAATAGTATATGTAGTATATCAGTTACCTGGTAGCCATACTACAAGCAGTATACTCTGCTTAATTTCGGATCAGGTAACCAAATGAGGACATTCGTCATGGGGATGTTTATCCTACTTCATTATAAATGTTAAGTAACCCATCTCTCGGTTTGTTGTGTTTTCACGTGTACTGATCTTGTAGCAATATTGTATTATGGTAATGTTGGCATGAATGAGTTAAAAACATCCTAAAATCTATCCTCAAAAACATTCGCATTTTTTTTTTTGTGTTATTACGATATAGAGCATACTATTCATTCCTGGAACGCGGGTAAAACCGCGGGGCGGAAGCTATTTAAGTTAAACGATACCTTCTAAATACCTTATAGGCAGTGTTGAAATTATTGATTGTAATCCCGAAATGATAATTCCGAAACAGTACCCGAAATTAACCGATCGCTAAAATAATTCACTGGAATAATTAGTGGTTTCTAAATATAGAGCCGAGGGCAGGAGGTGGAGCCCTAATGGTGTACAAACCAGGTATCGGAGTATCTCGAGTCGGCCGCACTTGCCGAGTTGCCGAGCTGCCGAGGTGACCGCAACCGTCCGGTAATAGTCGGCAAGTTTCGCTCGCCCGGTCACGATCCCACGTAATGAGGGACAGAGGCAAGGAGATACGTTTCCTTTGCCAACAATTATATTATGTTGATAAATTAAGAGGTGGCGAAGGATTTCAGTCATTACAATATTTATTTGACTACATTCCGCCCCACGGTTTTACCTCCTGATAGATCTTATATGAGGGATAGAAATCCTTTGTTTATCAAAGAAATTTCATTCAAATTCTTTGAATTGCTTATGCGTAATTGAGCCATTACCTTCTAAATATAACTAGCTTTCACATTAATATATGTGGAATGATGCATCTTTTTGCCAGCATTTCATTTTTCTTATACTTAATACCTACCTAGATTTTTGCCGATTTTTCTAAATAAATACATATTATCCAGCTTCCTCCTTAAGGCGGTGGTCACCACCGACAGTGTGACAGATGAACTGTCTGTCCGCATGAAACACAAATAAATAAATATTCTGGGACAATCTTCACATATGGTTTTTTTTTATATTGACCCTAGCAAACCTTGAAGTGTGCCAACTAGATAACTGCCAAACTACTTTTTAAATAGATACCTAAGTATATTGACAAGCACCCAGAAGCAAACGACTTAAGGAGCCGGACAAATAGACGAGTCCTCGGTGGGAATAGAAACCTCGATTTGGCACATAGTAGTCAGGGTTCAAACCACCATATCAACTGGCCCATCAAAATTACATCAAACTCCCTTCAGTTCTATGACCCTGTTCCCTAATTACTGATGATGACGAAGCGCTTTCAACGAGAAGCCTTCGAACATCGATTGAACATGTGGGTAAAGTTTCGCATCGATCTATTGTACCGGTTTCAGTATAAAGGAATTTGCCCTTGAATGTGCTCGTGTAGAAAAGTTATTATAACACAAAGGAATATTGGAAGGACTGTTCAAACATCGAACCTGAACCTGAAATAATATTAACTATAATATCTTTATGTAACTATTTGTCAGAATTCTTGTAATTTCAGCAGTTCACTACTAGTTCACGGTGGAACTCTACTACGTCTTCACCCATTATTTACAGAGTTGTAAACTTATTGGCAAATACAATGCAAATATCTATCAGATAGACCGTCAGTCTCTTTACATAAAATATAAATTAACTTTTAAATACATGTTTCCTGCAAGTGTTATGTCATACAGGGGAAATCTTCATACAGAAATATCATACGTTCATATAATACATATTCTAAAAATAAATTTAAAATAAGTAACACTTTATTTAAAAAGTCACGCGCAAAATTCAGCAAAGTAATAAAACAAGATTTATATTATGTTCCGTGAACTAGTTTCAGTGTTAAATAAATATAAATTTTCATTCCGTCGCCGGGAATGCCAACAAAAAACAAGAAGTAGTAAGTTCGGTGCAAATTCATGGGCTCTGTCGGCCGCCTCCCCGCGCCGCCGCGCCGCCGCCGCCGCGCCGCCGCCGCCGCGCCGCCGCCGCCGCGCCGCCGCGTCGCACCGCTGTCGTAGAACGAATTCCTATAACCAACCCTCCCCGTTCTGCTACTTTACCACTAATGAGCTATTTTCTAAGACGTTTTGTGATGATAAAAACTGCTTTTCTGCTGAACAGTAGGTAAAAAAAACACGTAGTATGTAGAATTACATAATTATCTGAAAATAAATGATAGACTACGGAATTGAAATAAAAACATTTTTTTCATGAGTGCACCATTAGAATCTTTAATTTAATGTTATTGTCCTAAAAGAAGTTAAATAAACAATATAGATTGTAACCGCCTGAGGAATTAGAAGAATCGAGTAAAACGATTGTTTAAATAAATCAATGGCATGATAACTTTAGAGGCAAAAAGGTGTAAGCAGTCAATAAAGTATAAATAAAAGGTTGGGAAATTGGCAAAGTGCTTGTGAACATAAACACCAGTGACCTTAACTTTAATATATCTAAATGTCATGCAAATGCTAATCGCTTCCATTCCTCGCACTTCGCTGAAGGTGAGAGGTGGAAATAAAAATGTCAGCCATTTATAAATACTTAGAATACAAATCGGAAGACTCACCGTAGAAAGATAAATAATGGTGCAAACCATAGTAAAGTAACAAAAAGACGATTCTAAGCAAATAAGCTATGCTCATAAAACATTATCACGGTAGTAGAGTTCTTTTTAGTACCTACCCAGCCAGCAGGTTCCACTGCTGTCCTCGTAAGTTGAAAATATGTCGCAAAGCACCTGCAGTGCTACAGATATGTTCCGACTGCTGCTGTGTAAGTAAAAGCCGGTTCCTACTGGGGGATCTGTGCTTACCACCAGCCAAGTCATCACTTACCATGGTGGCCAAATACAACATAAATACTAGCTGTCCCCCGCGGTTTCGCCCGCTTTCCCGAGAGATGTAACATTTTCCCGTGATGAAATTATCATGTGGTAATCCAGGTTCTATACTATATATGCGCTAAGTTTCGTCCAAATGCGTTTAGTCGTTTTTACGTGAAATAGTATTTATAATATTAATAGTTGTGAGTGCAAACAACATAAAAATACGTCATTTGAAACACATTTCCAATGAGAAAGGTTTAATGTCGGTAAAGTATGTGATCTCTCAGCTGGAAGCCTAGTTATAAATTGTAAGTAAAGTAATGGCGGGCCTATATCTACTGTACGGAACAGGTATAAGGGAAACTAATCACTCTCGCCACCGCAGCGCGAGCGGGTATTACAATATTGACGAGCCTCGAGCCTCCAGCCTCGCTCACAGAACAACCACCAAACAGGAATGTCTCACATCCGTCATTCCAATATTACTCATACAAATATATGGGCACAGCAAATTGTAACCGTATAATTATTTCCTCAAACTTGTAAAGTTCTGCTACTAAAAATTACGTTATAAAATAATGTAACATTTTTACTCCATAAACTCCATCATAATATTGTATTTTCGTCGAGTAACTCGCCGTAACGAGCCATGCCAATATCTATTCCCTATGGGTTCCATGTAATTTCGCTACGTACATGCCGCTAGTTAATTGGATTGATATCTTCTGGTACGACGTACGGCCAGCTATAATCATAATCCATAGAATTAATTCTAAAGATGATATGTATGCAGAGCAAATTTATTTTATACGCTCGGATACAAAATTGGCTCCGTCCTTCGTACTATATGGCTTAGAACATTAGCAGAAGCCTGCTTTAATCAGGTTTAAAGCAAAGAAAAATAATAAATAATTTCATAACGTAAACACTGTTCAAAGAAATATCGCCGAGTGTAAGACTTTGTGTGTTCTGTTTCCTTCACGACGTGTGCTAAGGTTTCTCTCGTGTTTTGAAATCCAATTCGTTCTGTATATAGTACAAGTGCGAGGTGCCGATAGCGTTGGTCGATTTCACGCCAAGTTTAGCCGGCTTGTTTGTCCGCTCGCCACCGGCTCGGCCGGCGCCCGCGATCGCCTTTTACTATGAAACGTGTTATCTTCGCCATCGAGGGCGATCATCCCGACACAATCGAGTTTTAAACTTTAAATCACTTCGAAAGGCCATCAAAGATCCCGATCTCTAGCGAGCCATGAGATCTGATTATCACTCTGTTGTCTTTCTATTAACCGTGTCGTCCCCGAGCGCTCCCTCTTTTTGAATTTCAATAGAGATCATGTCACTTTTCGTTACTTTATACACAGCTGAGTTTAAATTAAATTTAAAGTTTCTATCTCCTATAATTTTAATTGCGTTTACGACTTAACGGCTCTATCGCTAGGTGTAGTAGGAGCGATTAATTTCTTGGAAAAAATTCGATTAAAATTGTTGCATTGGGATAAATAAGCATCTGCTTGTGTGCTGGCCCTATTTTGGGGTCCGGAGTCACCCGTTTGGTCTAGTGTTAGGGGTTAAAGTTAGATTGGACGATCCCGCCGTGTCGAATGTAAAACCCAATTGGGCTTTGATGCTTTAAACGGAACCAACCGAAATAGCCCACCGCTGTGGCAGAATAGACCAGCCTTGTGCAGGAGCGCGATTGAATAAATGTAGCCCGTATTGCTGCGGATTAGCGGCGTCATCGGCTGTATGGCGATTCTGTGGAAGGCCTGTGTGTATATACGCCTGATGCTAATCGGACGGAGCTGTTAGCAATCACCTGTGTTGTATTGAGCTGATTAATTGCTATCTGTTTCGGAAGCACTTCTCGTGAATATTGTTTTACATTTGGTTTAATTAAATCATGCATTTGATTATACACGTATTTGGGGAATATTAAATATTGAATTGCTTAATGAACGGGATTTTCATTTGACGTTGATTCATATCCAGAAAGGTTTACGGATCTAGTAATTTTTGATCCCAAGTGATATGGTTTGCTGCAGCGAGAAATGGATTTTAATACTCTCATTTAGCTTTGTATTTGTTGCGTTTTTAATAAGCTATGGTATATGTTTTATGTGAGACAAAGTTATTTATAATTTTTTTATCATGTTATAAAATTTGTTTTTATATAAGAACCCTAGTATACAGTCAGGAAAGTGCTTTTTGGCTAAACCTTTTTATTTTTGCCGCTTCTTATTCAGCCTTGAACAAAAATTCACATTGGCTTGTTCTAGCGTAGGTTTAGGCGTTATTTATAGGTCACAGTTTTCAGGGCCATCTGACTTATCTATATGTGCTCTAGCCTCGTTAGCTTGGTTCATAATTGGTATCTCATCCACTTTGAATGATGGAGCTAATCATTAATGGAGTTCATAATTTATTTAGTATCACACGAACCTCTTCACTTGTCTCCAATATTTGTCACTTAGTGCATATACCACGGCTAATCAGAGTCGCTAAGTTCCGAGTGGTGTACCATAAGCAGGGAGTTCCGGCCGAGTTGCGCCGATCGCCGGTCGCCGGTTCCCGAAGCCGAATAAACCCCCTTTAGTGAGGCTTAGCCGGATTGCGGCGGGTCGATGCCTCCCGATCATTGTGTAACCAACCGATTAGTTTTTTGTCAGCTGACTAACTTGCCGTGTGTTCCTTTGCTGATTGGGTTCGGGGAGTAATTGGAAATTGATGGACGGAAACGAAACAAACAGGTATGGGCTTACGCTAAACGTTAGTCTAAGGTTGGTTTTGAGGGTTCCGTACCATAATGGTAAAAATTTTACCCTTATGTTGTAATCATAGCTGGGACTTATTACAGCAACTAATAAATCTATCATATGATTGAAAAAAAAGCAAATTCTTTCAGTTTTGTTATGAATTCCCCCAAATTGGAAGAAACAATTCACTAGAACCCAAAATTTACTCTGTACCTTTTTTTGCAGTACCGCCAGAGAAGCCAGTGGTGGTAGATCGATGGGGACGCGTCATCAACACCACCACCCTCGGTCCCCACGAGGAGGGGGACGACGTACTACTCACGTGTAGGGTTCTTGGAGGTAAGCGTTAGTTAAAAAAAATATATAACAGTCAGAATATAAAAATACAAAAAATTATTCCTTCTGACTTTCTAGAGGGTTCTCCTCAGATTTTTATTCCCTTAATAACCATAAAGTAGTTTTTAAATAATACCTGGTAGAAAGCTATAGGTATACGTTTAATAGATGTGACGGAAATGATAAAGAGCTAATACAAAATCGTATTCCAAATCTCACAAAGACTGGAAAAGCCTCTTATTACGACGCAAATGAAACCTAGTGTCTCATGGTAACTAGCTAATGAAGAAATTATGCCATAATGTCCTTAAAGGTATAATGAAATTGTAATTATGCGACCGTAACACAATATTTAAACTGGAGGTAGTCTAGGTGAAATGAAAATTAAGCCACGCTTAGAACGCTCTGTGAAAATGAAGGTACAAAAATGCAGTAATGTCTCTCTTTGCAGGTATATTAGGTTCTAGTGTTAGAGGGTCATTATTGAGGGTTCACGGACTGTAACTTGTAACTTGTGGCGCGGTTATTACGAAACTGCTCTCGCAGAAGCTTATAACTCCATATAATATTGTTAATTACTTTAAATTCAATAACCCTGTTCCTCGTGTAACCAAAGATCTCACGGATTGTAAAATGCTTCTAGAAGATTTTAACCAAAACTAAAAGTTTTGCAATTAACACAAAAATCTATATCACTTTAGAAAGTGCAACGATGCTACCGTAATAAATTTAAATAGATAAGTTAAGCGCCCGCGCTAGTTGTGGTTATTGGCGGCGCCCAACAGTAGCCCTCTCGACGCGTTGTGGACGTGCGCTAAGTCCCATCAACCGAGATTGCGGCGCACGAGGTGCCAGATTCGAATCCTCACCATCCGCGCAAATTTACTCCAATCTAATAAATTTTAATCTACCTACAATGGATTAGTTTGATGAATTAATGGATCCAGTAGCAGATGCCTCGATGAATTCATAATAAATTGCTTTACTCAATTCGGATGGATCTTAATGCCATAAATATGTTTTGCTGTAATCTCGCGGAGGTTTTGCCAGTGACATGTTGAATAGCAGCAACAGTTTAATTGTTTGCCGAGATTTTGATTCGGAATGGAAATGAAGGGTCGGTAGTCGGTACCTGCGTTGCTCACAAAAACAGTTTGTTTATATGGATGAAGCGAAATTGGGTCAAAGGTGAAACGCTCTAAATCCGCTTTGGAATCCTGACTCTCTGTTGTGCTGGTCGCATTTTGTCTTTTAACCTTTTGAGGATTAGTTAACCCATCTCTTAATTCTTTTTACATTCTTTCCCTGTGTTAGTTGTTGTGGGATTATGAACAACAAACAGACTGTCGATTTTTTGCCGTGTTTTAGTTAATCAAAGGCTATATAAGACGGCACTTCTGAAGCTTTTGACCTTTAAAAGTGCCCTTTCAGGACCTAATCTGAATAAATTGACTCTGAATGAGCGACATTGTTGAGTTCGGCTCTTATTCTTGTAAGTATTCGATGATGACAAACAGATTGCGTCAGTTGAATTTTTGCAACTGCTACCTACTTGCGTATTATTTCTAACTTATAAGCAAAAACTATCGCAACGCATGTTTCAGTACAATACATCTTGCTTTACACATTAATTGGGTGTATATACTTTGCAGAATGTTCAGGATTGATCAAATCTCCTCAGATGCTCGTTTGTCACACGATCACGTATTTCACAATTGCTACAAATTATTAGGCGTGTAGTAATGATGCTATATTATAATCAAATATAATATTAAGCAGACAAGCCGGCAGGTGTGCTCGGAGCACATTTACGCGTATGTTAGCAATTAGATCGCAAACCCACACAATTGACAATAACCACATTGTTGTACTAATAGCTATTATCTTCGTCTACTTAGTTATTGTATTGTTTGTGTCTGTTTACTGTAAATATTGTTGTAACTATCTATATTATTACAAGAGGGCTGAACTTGAATATTGTAAGCTTATTATCATCACCTGTTTGATGCCCCAATTTTTTTTCTTTTTATCATTCTCTCGTATTTGCAGGCAATGGTAGCTCAGTTGGTTGTAATGTGGAAAGTCGTGACGAGTCGTGGGTTTGGGTGACGGAAAAGCCGCGTGGTTGGCTACCAGCCTTATGTTAAAATCTGTCGCCATACACCGTGAGGTTCGCTGCACTTGAGAGCCAGTTCCCTTCTAGGCTTTGTGTGCAATACAAGCCAAAAAATACTCTCGAATCAATCAATATTTATTATGAATTATAAAAAATTATAGCTGCTTGATGAAACATTTGCTGTAGCGTCGTGGAGTAATTTTTTATTTCTGCGTGCCCAATAGCATTGTAATCCTATAAGACCGTTATAGCCAACAACAAAAATACACACCACACAAACATTCGTATTATAAATAAAATTGTCTCACTCTCACTAAACGATGCTGACGGCATTTAAAACGAGAACAAAAGATAACATCCCAGCTGATCAAGCACTTACGGTTTTCGTTTCGCCTTCGTCGTCGCGACAGTCACGAGCACTATCGACGTATCGACACATCGACACTGGACACATCAGCGCGGAGCCGGCGGCGACAGCGAGGAGCTCCAACCGTTCGATCGTTGCTATATCCCGCGCCCGCACTCGCCCGCGGCATGTTTGCTCAGCCCGACTGTGAGACACAGGAATGCTTTTACCGATTCTCAATACCGATAGACGGCGACGTCTTATCAACAACGAAAGAGATCCTCATGCGAGGGTATTGGATTTAAGTCGCTGCGCTGTTTATATTGTAGAGTTTTGTAATCAATGGACCAGTTGTGATATCATTCTGGGACATTTCATTTTACACTCGGCCTTCTGATCCCAAACCATCGTAAGCTGAGATTGTTCTAGGGTAAGCAGATAGATAGATAGATGGATAGCTCTTTATTGTACACCAAACAAGAAAAACAGAAAAGAAAATCAAATAACTATTTATTTAATTATTGGCTTACCAACGAAATACACACTTAACATTATCTTAGAATACTATAACAGCTACTTTTCTCGCATGCATCTAAATTACAGGAAAGCACAGTATTGATTTTTTATTAAAGTACGAACTTATACATTAAACAGTTGATAGGTAACTATACTATAACTCAGACATTTGCTTGGAAAACACTCTATGAAAGAAAATGAAAATAAAGAAAATAAATTGTTACATTTTATGAAATATGGCATTTTTAAATGAGCCCAACTTATGTCCAAAAATATCCAAGTCACACTTTTGAAGTATATCATTGTACCTTCTGAGGATATAGGAAAAAGGTGAATTGTACCCGTAATTGTTTCGACTAGTTTCGATCTCAAACGGCTTATAATTAAGGAGCCTAGCGGATGATCTAGAAACTTTAATATTTAATTGAGACACTAATTCCGGACAATCTATGCCTCCATTGACAACTTTGTACAAGAAAGTTAAACCTAAAATGTCTCTACGCCCGTGTAAGGATTTCATTTTAAAATGATTAAGCCTAAAACTATGAAACTTTATGTACAATGGGCTGTAAATTACGACTGATTAGATGGTAGACAGATTACCGATCTATGCATATACTACCTACTATTCAAATACATACTTAGGAAGATATTATGTATGCAACCAGACTCAAAACAATTAGACATGTGCATGCACACAAACTCTTGTCCTTAGTGGAAGTTGAACACTTGTCCTATGCTTTGTTGGCAGCCAACCCTAGACGGGCACCTGTGAAGGCCAAATCAACTGAAACTACCTGATTAATTGACGTACTGGTAAATGTGGAAACTGTATGAACCAGCTGAATTGATACTGTAGTTTGCTTATTTTGGCGATTCCATATTTGTTTGTATTTAAAAGCGAAAGTTCTCTCTCTCACTAACTACGCACGAAATCTCGAAAACTACTTGTTACGTTATGAAGCTGAAATTTGGCAGGTAAGTTTATGGGAAGGAGTCATCAGTTAAGAATAAGTCCGATTTTGCGACAGGGCCGAATTAAGGCAATAAAGCAACTAATCAACGTGTTATTTGGTGTAAACATACTTTATAGGCGAGACAATAACATACAACTACTTCTGCCTCAAACGGTACCGTGCGCTGAGCCGCGGGGAATAGCTAGTTGTATTATAAAAGAAAACACTTGAATAAAACTGTGATAGTTAAATGAACTATTCATACAGATCGAAAGCTTTAAATCAGCAATTTATTAAAGGGTCGGTGTTTGTAAACGAGCGGTATTATTACCATTCTGGAGCCGAGCTGGGGCCGGGCCGGGGCCGGGGCGGGACATCGCGTCCGTCTGCAGACACAGAAACGCTTTTATCCCGACAAAACACAATTCCACACCCATACAGTCGGCAACAAAAGTTACTGAGTGGATCCAAATTCACAAAACGCTGTACACTACAACTATTCATTATGGAAAGGTTTGGGTGTTTTGAAAACGTGTTTCATACTTGAAATCTTTTACTTTATGGATTCGATAAGTTGGATCTGTTGTGTTGCTTATGTTGCGGAGTGTACAACACACCCGCCGCTACGGAATCACTATATTGTGTAATGGGACCGAGGAGTTATTACATGCATTCGAGATCAACCAATCTCCACTGAATACGGTTCTTTCGAACATATAAAATGTAACGAGAGGGGAATTTGTTTGTTGAAATGAATAGATGGTAATATACGCGAGGATGATTTCGATATTGGACTCGGGAATTTGATCTGATTTGGGGTTTGTGAGGTGGTATATCAGACGATTAATAGTGATGTTTCACCATGACAACGATCAGAAAAAATAACATGGTGTTCGAAAAAATCTGTCATCATACAAATCTTCATACAGTTTTAGTAATAGTGAGCAGTAGTACACCTGTTTTATTGTTTCACTTAGAAAGATATAGGGGCCGAAAAAATTACAGTTACATAGCTAAACAACCTCCACTTCGACAACGCCCCTGGTGTTGCTAATGTTCATAGTTGGCGTTGATTACTTAACATCTGGGACCGAGTGTCTGTTTGTAGCCTTACTTAATTTATTTTTTGAACTTTCTTGATGCCTTTTTAAATTGTGTAGAAAAACGCCCACTATCCCACAGCCCACTTTATTATTGGTACTGAGGCTTAGTATTTTAAATCCTATCACTTAACGGCTCTTGCAACTATTTCTAATAATGAAACCAGAGAGCCGAACTTAGGACTTCCGACCCCTAACATCCATTCAACACAAATAATGAACTCTTCGTACAGTATAAATAAAGACTTTGTCTCCTTATATTCTTGTGATGTCACTCCACGAGTATATTAGCATCTCAATGCAGCTGAGAAGATGAACGATCTAAACACAAGTTAACTACGTCAACAGTCGAGACATCCGGACGCAGCCGCCGACGCCGCCCGGGGCACGCCTCTCCTGAATTTGTCACATCGTTACAACTTCTACCTCGCCGAGACGAGTAAAAAAGCTACTAACAGAATTAAAAGAATTATAAAAACAGAAACGAAGAGCAAAGGTAAAAAAATGTATGTTAATAGTTCATTTAAAAATCACGAAGTTAAAATTACACGATCCCAATCAAAATGGATTTCACGAGATCACCGTATACCTCGGGCGAAATTTGAATTGACGAGAGGCCACCGAATTTGCATAATCGACAAATTGATTGAAGCGTATTCCCTGAAAATACGGGACGGAAAGAAAAAAGTATTCAATTCTTGTGAGCGCAGATGCCTTTCTAATGACGGGGGATCAGCCGGCAGGTTGTTTTCTGACGTCCTGATGGTTTTTTTCACTGGAACTAAAGCCTGTTGCTCGACGCGAGAACTTGGGGAGTGTACCGAGCTTTAAATTGGACTTTAATGTTGGTGAATGTAAACTTGTTCGCTTAGTGGATATTGTGCTTTGTCAGACATTTAGTTGGTCAAGTATCGAATTGACTACTTTTATGTTTCATTTTTATGGACCTGTACCAAAATTTAAAAAAAAATAACCAACAGGGGCATCTTTATTTGACAATTTTACAGGTTCAACTCCCATTTATCTGATCAATTTTTTTAAAGCTTTTCTATATATATTATAATCTCTAAATATTTAACAGACTGCATAAACTTTTCACAGGTTTGTGGAATAACAATGGAATGATTGCTAAAGGTTATCTTTATTAAGTCGCTGTTCAATTAAGAATAAACTGAGTAAATGTTAATAAAAAACTGTTCCGATAGAATCCCCTTAGAAAACAATAACATTGCACCGACGACTCGAAGCTAAAACAATCTTAATTCCGCTCGGAGTTTTTATTTAACAAACAACGAAATCCAATACAAAGGAGGACTGACGTTGTTTATCAAAGGGGAAAACAAACGAAACAATAAGCTAAGGAAGCTCGCCCACTGACTTTTGATTTAGAAAATATTAGGCTTGTCGAGCGCGACGCGGCCAGAGCGCACGGCGCGAGCGAGAAACCAGACGATAAATTAGTCCGCGGCTTTACTACAATAGCGCGACCCCGTTCTCGAATTATTGTAATGAGAAAACTGTCTCCATCCTTTCTACAGCCAGATTATTTGTATTAAGTAGTAAAATTTGGACGAGTTTAACAGAATCATATGGATGTTTACGGTTTAAGAAACTTTATTTTAACTAATTTTATAAATTGAAATGTGTGTGAGGATGGCTGCATGGATGTTTGCCTTTCACGTAATAACTACTAAATGGATATTGCGAACGAAACGGACTTGTCTGACCTTGGAACCGAACCAAGGATCTGTTTTCTAGCTATAATTGAGCTATTTACGAAATGAAATAAAATATTTATTCAAATAGGCCTTCACGGGCACTTATGAATGGTCAGACTCTAACACCGGTTCGGAAGGTTACTTTTACTGAGAAGAGCCGGCAATAAACTCAGCAATTACTCTTTTCAAAATAAGATTTTGTACATAAAGATGTGTCCTGCTGGAGCGAGCGCTACACCCAAGCATTGGACGTTATATCAATTTGACAGTATAATAAACTCTAAAGTTTGAACAGAATATATTTTTTTTATATTTGCACAGGCTTGTTTGTGATCACAAAGTCATCATGGTAAGTGATGATGTGGTAAGCTTCAACTTAGAAAGAAATTGACTGTCAAGTGTTGAAACGACGGAGGCTTAGGGTGGGAGCCAGCCAGGCGGGTACTATAAAGACCCCTTTCTTTGCAGCTTTCTATGATTTTCTTGCGATGATTTCATTAATCAAAAGCTGCAGTTTATGGCAGGATTCGAACCCAGGGAGCTGTTATCGCCGTCATATAGATACTTTTTCGTCTCTTACTATTTTAGGAGTTCCTCTCTACCCAGAGATTGGTAGAGATCACAATCTCTACAAAGTCACCAATTCATTGTTTGTTTTACTGTGTTTTTGTGCGATGCAATGCGATGTAGCGTTGAAGTGTTATCTATCTATCTATTAATTTACTATGTAAAGTCTAATTATCTAAATCTAAATCTGACGTGACAATTTCTCATACACTGCCGTGGGTTCCGCGCCGGACACAAAGCAATAACATCTCTAATAGTTAGCGAGTAGATTGAAACTCATTACACCGAGCTTAGTATATAGACTGGTGTTTGAGACACAAATCCAAATTAAATCCATTGACATTTCGAATTAGATCTTCGTGCAGTACTCGAGACCTGAACTAATTCAATTTGGCCGAAGTGGATCTAAGGATAGTTGAGCGCCGGAGCTCGGCCCGAACAAAAGCGCACATAGGGTGGACAAATAAACAAGCAAACAGAGGACAAAGGGCCGACTACGCTGAAAGAGAATGCCTCCGCTGAAATTTATTTACGCACCGTGTATACTGGACCGGACCGGACCGGACCGGAGCGGGACGGTCGGGCCGCGGACGAAAGGATTGCCAATTGTGTTCGGTGATTTTATTGGCGACGTGTCATTATTGTTTGTATTTCGTTAATGGAATCGGTTTGTTTGATGTGAAGCTGGTTCATCCTTATCTAATTTTATAAATGCGTTAGTTTATGTGTTTGTTATTCACTCCGTAACGGCTGAGCGAACTTGAATCAAATTCGTAGACATATGATACTCTTTATTTCGGGAAATCATAACATCCCTCGGGAACGCGGGGAGAAAAAGCTGTTTGAGTAATATAAGAGTCGAAGAAAATGAACCTATCTGTATAAGAAAGATTATGTTATACTTTGAAAACGCAGCTCGGAAAGGAAATTTACTTTCCATTTTGACATTATCCAGTTTTCCAACTACCTTTTTAAGTCCGTTTGTTTCTAAATCGGACTTTTCACGTCGAGGGAAGTTTCGTTACGGTGCGCCGCCACCGCTCAGGGGAATAAGATATTTTTCCTTCGGTGTTCCGCGAAATTTTACATATTATTTGTATCTAAAAAGGAAAATTTATTTACTTTGTACTTTTTTGATGAACCCTTTCGGTACTACGAACTCGACTAACAGCAAAATCTCTGATAATGTTTTGGAGGTTTGCGAGTTTCAGTATCAAATTTTATTCAAATAAACGGGTGGTACTTATTGTATTTTCTTATGCCACCAAGATGATAAATAAACCAGTCATCACTTTAGTGATGGAACCCGTCACCAAAGCCTATTGACGCTTGCTACACCAGGGATAATCATTTAGCAACGAATTTTGTTCAACCATTATAAAAAAATATTCAAGCCTTACTAAGAGGTGAAGGTACTGAAGGTTCAGAACTCGGCCTTAAACTGAGCAAGGATTTTAATTCAATGTTTTATTTTAATCAGACTATTTAAAAAATTATACCCAATTACATTCTCTTTCTCTCTATAATGTTGAAAAATGTGGGAAGAGTTTTTTGTTCTTTCAGTTTTGATCAAAGTCAACACCTGGTTCACGCCCACAGGTCGTCCAGAGCCCTCAGTCCGGTGGTTAGTGAACGGCGTGCTAGTGGACGAGGAGTACGAGCACAACACTGGTGACGTGATAGAGAACCGGCTACTGTGGCCGGCCATCCGGCGCACGGACTACGCGGCGGTGTTCACGTGTCAGGCCGCCAACTCGCACCTGGTGCCGCCCAAGGAGGTGTCGCTGGTTCTCGACATGTTCCGTAAGTAAATGACAGTTTGATATTGCAGCAGTTGAGTTCCGAGGAGTTGGCAAGAAGATTCTTTCTACCCTGCCTCGCTTACTGGTGAGATTGAGGTCAAACACAAGCCTACGCATTGTAAAACTAAAGTAAAAATTTGTACATTTTAATATTTCGACACCAAGGTATCTACTGCAAGGTTTAATATTTATTTGAACTTGCAACTTTATTATGAACATTTTATGTGTTTATTCTCACCTCGCCATGTTCACCACAAAGTATGTTCAATTAAATATTGTAATCACGCTTCTCGTGCCCTTTCACACTGAACACTGAAGTATATCATATCTTCAAAGTCATGTTTAAAACAAAACAAAAGATAAAAACATACTATCAGAGAGAGAGTAAAGTTGTACTAGACACGAAAACAGGAAAATAAAATGGAATTTAATATAAATATGTTTGTTACAGTGAGGCCGTTAACAGTGGATATAAGGAAACCTTCAGAAATCGGTGAAGGGGATGTCCTAACCGCGGAGCGGAGGTACGAGGTCGCGTGCGAGTCCGCCGGCAGCCGTCCGCCAGCCATCATCACGTGGTACAAGGGCAAACGACAGCTCAAGAGAATAAGGGTAAGTTCTAGTATTAATTGCTTTTGCGTGTAGAACGCCCGGTACCATGACACCGTTTACGACGATGATAAATGAACTCACCACTGATAAAATGAGCCAAGAAAGTCTGCACGAACGATTATGGAATGTCGGATATTTAAAGCTCGGAAATTGATATAAATGTCGTTAGAGGTGACGGAGACTAAAAAGATTTTACTTAAGAGCAGTAAAATATCGTGTTCGAAGGAAATACGGTTTCACTTTGAAAACAAGAAATTTCAACGGCTTTGAATTTCTGGAATTCAAGTGACGACAGTAATTATTTCAAAGGATCATTCGTTTCCGATATTATATTGGAACTCTCGTTATCGTGTTGTTCAGAGAAATTGGTAGTTTATCAAAATAAGTATATAGAATCTACAATTTATCATTTCATTTTAATTCCTAGAAATCATAACATTCTGTTGGACTTATTCCTAGCCAGTGTCGAGTTATATATTATGTTCAAATTACGTAAAAGAGCTCTGTCGAGAATTTCTGTCAGTGATACTGTGTCAGTTTACGACACGCATTCATTTTACTTTACTTCAATAGCGTTTTGTATTGATCTTTATTATACAAAACAGCACCATAATTATACAATAAAACGTAAAACGCAACAACTCTCTGCACGTTCGTCAAACACATTTTAACAAAACCTGACTATTGTCCACACGGTGAATGAAATATCTTTACACAAATGAAATAAAATAATCCTTAATGAAAGGAAGCTATTAAAAACAAAAATAATGCTATTGAAAACCTCTTCTTTTTTGGAAGTCGGTTAAAAAGGTAGCTGACGCAGAAATAAACATAAGTAAAAACTTTAAGAATTTCACACGATTAAGGTAGGTCCCGAAGCCGGAAGGAACACTGCTCAGTCGTCACCCAACCATGGTTCACTGGGTGCTAATTGCTTACCGTCCCCGGCCTCGGGACCAGTTATCAGACAACTCCGTACCTGTATACCCTCCATTGATAATACGTCACACGATCTGTTGTGCTAGGTAATTCTATTGATTCCTTGATTGGTGGACGTAACATGATTACGTGTCTGTAAGCAAATTGCTAGAGAGGCGGTGTGCTCGAATTATCCTGTAAGTCAATTGCAGATCAAGGTCAAAATATAGATGGGTTAAGTATGATAGGAGTGTATGGCTCTAAAGCGAGACATGAAAAATAAAAACGCTGATTTGAGAGCAGCTATTTCGTTTTTCCTTGCAACAATATGTCATATCAGTAAAAACAATTGGCCCATTATTTTCCGCGATTTACCAAGATTGTTTACTAAACTGGTTAGCCTTTACATGAAAATACGATTTGGCAATATTTTATTTTATCAGTATCTCAGTTTGCTCGACCGGTTGTAACTTCCCAAAACCGCGCTAACACGTGTTTGGCAGAACGGAAATCCACCGTCTATCACGATACGAAAACATATTCACTCGGTCGATTCGTTAAATAGGCAGGCAACACAAAACAAAGTTCATGCCGTGGAGTTGCCTCCGATATTAGCAGCAACACCGGCCGCGCCGCTAATTGGCGGCTCTCGAGCTCGCTAATCCTGCCGAGCTGGTAATCTGCCACCAAACTGCTGATTTAGGTAGAGGCATAACTAATAGAAGCGGCAATAAACACTAGCTAAGGAAAAGTTTCGCCTTCGAGACTTTCTTGAGGTATTTGCGAGAATTTTTCCTGTTCTCTGCCAGCCGATGAACGATTGCGGCGAAATATCATGATTATTTTGGTCCGAGCTTTGATTGGTTTGCTAGCGAATAACTCGTTCCGGGCTTTAATGCAAATTAAGAAGTACCTACTCTTGTCAGAATTGCATAGAAGTTGCCAATTAAACCGGTCTCACCAACACAGGTTAATTAGAATAGTATATTTATTAAAGTTTATCGTGTAATATGTAAATATAGAGTCAGAAACCCCAATTGCGTGCAAACATCGAATAACAGATAACTAATTCAAACTGTTAAACTCGTGATGCATCGCTCACCTAAAATTCAATGCGCTCTAATACGTCATCCGCAAACTAATTAATTCTATCACAACGTTTTGCTGGAACTAAGCTTAGCTACTTCCAAATGCTGTCAGCTCGGTGCAGATGAGCTGCTCCGTTTAGTTCCGAGTTATTTCCATGCCCAAGTTTCCAACGAGCCCACTATCGATCCGCAATCACCGCTCGTTTGCACACGGCGCCCAAAATCGATACAAACAATGCTGCCAACATCAGAGTACGCGAGCATGATGAAAAAGTAAAAGGCATTTTTGAATATAAAAAGTTGTTAATAAAAGCAATGTCGTTATTAATATCAGGCTTTTCGATCCAGTTTTCTTTTTAAGACGAAATATAAGAAGTTAAAGCTGTGGTTATGATTCGCATTACGGTTTTACTGCTTTTGTTGTTGTTGGCTCAGAATACATAGTAACGACACTACCTATTTCTTGAGAGCAGTCTTCCATTAAGTAACGTCTTATTTTAATGGTTGCACAGTCAGACTTTAAATTTGTTTCAGCATCAAAAATTTGTACGAGGTTTTTCCCAGTGGTAAAAAGTGGTAAAATGGAAAAAAATAGGGTCTACTTTTAGCAAGTTTATGTTTTGTTTCGACAGCACGTGTATTAAAGTTGCTGTTGTAAAAAAGTGTTCCGCTTAAATAAGCTTCTCTATTGTCCTAGTAAGAATCATGTGATTACTCTTTCACACATTTTTTCCATTTACTGTATTCTTTTTTCTAAGTATTTTATTTTGATACTCAAACAAGATTTTTGTGAGAAACAATTATTACAACATATCATTAATCCTATTTTCGAATTTCGTATATAAATGAAGTCCTTTCCTATTGGCTAGTAGCTTTCTGTCTATTTACGTAAGTAATATTAGTTTGATAAACTCAGATAACACGCCATACGAGTATACATCATAAATCTGTTTCATTTTCAATTCAAATTCCAAATCGAATTCATTCTAAAATCATTCGCGTGCCTCGTATAGTAGCGTTGTGTTGGCAACACTGGCCGGTTGGAATACGGCCAGCGGCATCGTCGTGCGTCTATCACAGCCAGTAATTACCGCCACTAAGCACGGCTCGTAAAGACGGCTCGGTGCTGGCCGTTACTCAAGTGTGTTCGCATCGCGCTCCGTGTCGCGTCGCCATGTGCCCGCCGAGATTTAAACCGGCCAGCATTATCGCATGATATTGATTCTAATTTTGAAATTATGCTATATTGTTTAGAGGGTTTTAGAAGTATCTTCTAAAAATTTATTTAATTAGAGTAAGTTTAAATTAAGAATAGAATCTTTACCTTAGTCGTAACAGGCAATGGTATGTATGTTATAAAGGCGAAGAAAAGTCTTAAAGTCAGTCGGTGTTGCATCAGCGATCTAGGAATGAATAACCAATGGTTTATCAATTTATAATGTTCAATTACCGACGCTTAGTTCTTGGAATGTCCTTTAATAAAACACGTTTAAGTTGAATGAATACAAGCTATTTTAAACGATAGCAATTTGTACTATTTTCAGATGAACAATTTTAGAACGAAAAATAGAAGAAGGTTCTTAGAACGAAGAAAATTAAACACGCGTAACAATATTGAAGTTAATAACTGAATTTTATATTTTTATTCTGGTAAATAAAAAGTTGCGGGCCGGTTTGCATGGAGAATACCCTGAAGTCCACGACGCCCACGACGCAGGCCGTGGGTTTGTTTTCCACTCTACAGACCTATTAGTACCACCCAGGACAAGCACCTGTGCTATAAAAATGTCTGATTGTAAGTTGACGGTGCAGTTAGCTTTGTTAACAACAACCATAACAGCCACGCCACAGGTCATGGGTTCGATTCCCACCCAGGATAAATATTTGTGTGTAAATGTCTATATAAGTACTTATGTATCTGGAATTTAAAAAATAAGTTATTTAATTATGTGGTATATCAGTTTTATAGTTACATAACAGTACAAGTTCGGCTTGTTTTTGGACCAGAAGGCCGTGTGCGATATTTATTTCCTTATAATGCCACTTTGATATTTTGCAATGTGAAAAGCGGACAATAAATATGGGAATTCACGTTAAAGTGTACGCTATTTTCCATATGAAGCGAATGTCGATATCTCGCACTAAGCGGTCACTCGTCCGTATTTATATCGGACGGGAGCAAATATGACCGTCGGCCGACAGCGGCGCGCACGGCACCCGCCGATTCGGCGAAGATTCACCGAACGTACCTGTTCGGACGTGAAATTTCCCTCCTCACAATTTCGAGTGTATTCAAATCGGATCAAATAAAAGTTTTATCGTATCGATTCTCGATTTCCCCGTATGCCGCATATCGCGTGATCGGGTACTTACGTGCACTCCGCTTGGACCTCAGCCAGCTTTCTTTGCTCGGTGCATTGTTATAATAGGCCAATATCCTATTCATGATTATTGCCTATCGGCCGATAATTACATCTGGCCGGAGCGCGGCGCCGCCCCGGCACTCCGCCGCCACCGGCCGGCCCGCTCGACGCTCGTCGGAACCCGCCGCGGGTAATGTAATGGAAAATTAATATTAGTTAGTTACGTCAATGGATGGATATCATATTGGAATAATGAAAATCATTTGTGTATTATAGATGCGACGTGCGGCAATGGCCACCGAGATTACGATAATTAATGTATTCTCGTCTTGATTATATCGATTGACGGGCGGCATGCATGACAATTGTTCACATTATGCGCATTGTACGTGGAAATTACTCGGGTCCTTTCTAGTACTTGCAGGGCTACTATGTTAAGCTCTTTGAATCGAATTTAAAGCCGATATTTATTACATTGGCGAGCATGATATGGGTGCCACATGCGTTATATTTTTGAGCAAGGGCTGCTGCCCCCCCCCCCCCCCCCCCCCCCCCCCCAGCTGGTCTACTTTAATTTGTGGTTTACTAGACTCATATTTTGATCTGTGTTCAAATATTTTTTTATATTCGATAATTTTACATACATCATACATAGAAAACAATTCTAATAATTAGTGATAGGCTCCGACGATACATAACTGGAGGCCACAGGATCGGCTGTTTGTGGGGCATAATCCGCTCGCGTAAAAATTGTCTAAGTGTTATAAATCTATTTTCATTGACTTTGTAAAGGCTCATGTTTGACCGTAACGTGGTGATGATGCGGTTGACAGCAATTAGCACACAAAGCCTAGAAGGGAACTGGTACCCAAGTGTCGCTATCGGAACACAATAACAACATGCCGTGCTCGTGCAGTATCAACTACAAAAAGCTAACATTCTGTTATAGATGAATAAAATCAATGCACATCTCCATAGGATAGAAATACTTACGGCAACAGAAGTATCTTACATGTCAATAAAAAAAATATTTTATTCAGTTTAAGCTCGCGGATCGCACTTATTAAGGTCAAATTTGAAGTTAAAGTTCGGAAATCAGCTGGAACTGAGAAGATCCGGCAAGAAATTCAGTAAGGTAACATTTTTGTTTTAATTGTTATTTTTATATAAATTTTATCAAATCTTACTTTCGGGTACTTACGTTTGCTTTCTGTCTATTTACGTAAGTAATATTAGTTTGATAAACTCAGATAACTTACTTTTTGCCTATTAACAATCAGAAACAAAAAATAAATAACACGATTATAATTTAATTTTAATCAGAATACTTGTCTAACTTAATAAGACGATAATAGCAACCAGCATCTCACTTGTTTCTTAATTTTTGGTTGAAGTTTTTTAAACTTATTATTTGTGAGTATTATTTTATACTAGCTCAGCCCCACGGTTTTACCCGCGTTCTCTAGTCATCAAAATTTATATTATGTATTGATGCAGAGCATTATATGCTATCAGTTCCACAAATTTATTCTAGCCGTTAAGACAAACAACAAAACAAGGTTACATTTACAAACATTTTTAGTTACATCATATTTTTAATAATTTTAAACTTACGTAAGTACCTAAATTTTCTCATGAATGCGTAGAGGTATTAAATTGAAAATCATATCAAATGCTCAGGTCCTTACCGTTACCTTACCCATCCGTACCTTTAAGCTGTAACAAAATCAAACTTCTATGTCAATGCAATCAAAAGAAACATTTATACCTACAACTTTGTACGGAACTTTCGGTGCGCGAGTCCGACCCGCACTTGGCCGGTTTTTTAATACCGAATAATATATTTTTAACACGTTGTCGGTTTTTTTTTTTAGTAACAAATGACCAGTTGTAAAGTGAGAGCTATTGAACGTGTTATAAAGTACATTCTGATACTCCCGACAGATTCCGACACTATGAACCCGTATATTTGTCTGTCGGCGACAATACAAAGCGCTAAACTACTAACTCGATTAAGTCCCCGGGTACTAAACTGAACACGTATAAATAACCCCCCCCCCCCCCCTTCAAGTTAGCTAAACTAAATTGTCCATTCAGTTGAAAATAGCTTTGGAAGTCAGCGCCTTGTCTCTGAAACTCTGAAAGAGAAACGTAAGCCGACAGTTTTTCTCAGCCATTGCCATGATGATGTAAATAGCGACCACCCGCTTACGAGTTGACAGTTGTGCAATTGTAGCTGTGTATAAACGGGAATAAACGTATATACGCGGGTATAAACTTACAATTATGATAATATAATTCTACAATTGCAGTTTCATTGTTTTCTATTTTGAATAAAGACAAAACTTAATTTCAATTCAATATATATAATATTATTTTATTCATAACATAAGTACGATATACGATAGTACGATAGTAGGTAGTAAGACTTTGATGTATGGTATCAAATTTTTTATTCAAATTAACAATATTATGGAAAACATGCACAGTATTATAACTAAAAATCAATACGAGAGACCTAATTGTCAATTGTTCTTTTTTATATAGATGATTTGAGCAACAGGTTGCCAGTTGCAATGTTGACGCGGTCACGTCACCGGGCCGGCTGGCCGAGTGCGTCGGGGGCAGGGGCGGCGGGTTGGCTCCGCGCCAGCCTTCAGATAATTATCCCCTATTAATCTACCGGCCAAATCGCCGCCGAACGGAGGGCTTAAAAAACCGATAGCAAAAACTAATGAAGAACAATTGGTTTTTTACCACGCTCCGCTGCCGTTGGAAATTGAACACTTTAATTGATACTAAATAATATACTTAATATTTTTTAACAATAAAAATTATACTATCTAGAGAAGTAGACCTCTTAGTGCAGAGTCCGTCCGGGAAAGTCCACTTTACCCATTTCTATCGTGAAGCAGTCTGATACCCCTCGCGTTGCAAATGTCCATCGGCGGCGGTGGCCACTTACTATCAGATGGATCGTCTGTTGTTAGGCCGTCAAAGTGGTAAATAAATATAAAATAAAATTTAAAATAATGTATTAAGGCTTGTAATTGACCACAATTTTACTATGGTAGGGGAAAGGGTGGCAAGATGGGGTACTTAAGCTTTAAAGGTCAATAATATAAAATATTACATAGTGAAGCAATCATATTTATTTTTTTATTAACAACTAACTATTATTATTCTAATATTTGGTGTAATTAGGAACTTTTGGTAACATATTTAAGGGAAAAAAATTAAAATAAAAAAAACGGTGTTTTGCCCCGTCTTGCCCCATGGTGCTGGTAAGATGGGGTACCCCCCTGAGGTAAGATGGGGTGATGAGAATGATTACAGAGAAAGATGATTATTTGGGCTGGTAGAACTCGCAGACATGGGTGGCTTCATCATCATCATCATCTATTCCTGCGCAGCTATTATGAGCCCATCTTCCACATAATGAGCTAGATATCCACCCTTTAATGGAAACGGAATATATTTCCTCACAATACATACATGGTGTGTCCTCCTCTTCTTCACTTTCATCTCCAGATGATGAGACTCTTCGTGGTTTTGCTGTTTTCGCTGATTGGCTATTCTTCTTTGATTTTTATTTTGAGCTTTTGTAGAGTAGTTTTCTTCTGTTTTTTTTTTGTTCATTTTTTTTTGTTTCTATTTTCTTTAGTTTTTTTCTGTTCCGGATATTCTTTTTCTGGGCGATGACTTAAAATTCTTGTTTGTAGGCGTGATAATTCCTGTTTTCCCACGCATTATAGAAGCATTATAAGCATTAGCATTATACAAGAGGTTTGTGTGTGGATGTGGGCACATAAGCTGGTTGTGATCTCTCTGGTTCTTGACAAACTGTGTTTTCAGCTTGTTCTAGTGAGTCGTCGCTGGTCGGAGTGATTTTGTTCTGCTTGTGATGTCTCCGGTTGGTTTTTAGTTGTCTCCGGTTGGTTTTTAGTTTGATACGGTGCTGATTCCTGATTAACAAGCCTAGGACTGTAGTAGGAACACCCTGGCAAAAAGTCATCAACAACGTCTCTGCTAAAAGTCGCAGCATTATCTGCTGTTTGTGCAGCTACTGTGTCTGAACTTTGGACAGTAGTGACATTGCTTATATCTTGAAATACTTCTCGGTTTGTGGAAGTTTGACCGTCATTCAACTGAATCTTGGTTCTCAAAGAAGGGGCACAACCTGTTTCGAAAAACACGTTAGGATTATAGCGCAAAATCCCACATTTACCCATGTTTCCCATTTTTCCATGCAAAACCGCTTCAACTGCTTCCCTCATGGATTCTTCGGACCACGACCAGAGGTCAGTCGTGCGTTTGTAGTCACGAACCATTCTTAAAAGGCAAACTATAATAAGCTCACAAAAAACAAACTCATTTTCACGGAAAACAAACAAGAACAAAATAATTTCTCATTGGGGGCAAAATGGGGTAACGGAGTACCCCATCTTGCTTGCAGAGCCATTTTATCAAATAAAAAAAAACTAAAAAGGAACAGCCAACAATCTTAATGAGGCACAATCCCTACCCTATTATAGGTTAGTTTAAGCGTCAATCACAGCAAGACCTCACCAGCTAACGTTATTTAATAAATCACAGTCACGTGTCAAACCTGAAGAATATATGAGAAACACTTTGCAGTAAAACACTTTTTTTGAATTTTTTTCGACACTGTGCACTTGTGAACCACTAACTACCGGGTGACTGATAAGTATCATGGCGGCGCGTCGAACGATGAATGAACGAACGTGATTGATCAATTAGAACTTTGAATTTCACTGGGTACCCCGTCTTACCCGCTACCCCGTCTTACCTCCTTCTCCCCTAATTGATGATTTGCTTAGAAAGTAGTAGAAAGCTTATAGGGAACTGCCTCTGAACTACTGCTGTCAAAACACACCGACAGACGCTTGACAATTTTCCAACTAAGCGGCTACTACAAAGAACCCTTCTTAGAATACCTTTCCAAAAGCTCAAGCTCATGGCAGAACTCGAATTTACAACGTTATTACTAAAGTTTGATAAATGTAAAAAATGTGAACCTTTTATAGGTATTTGAAGTAAAGTGGGTAAAGACGTTTAGAAATATACATTTAACGTCCATTCAAGGCTCATTGGTCGGAGCGCCAGACCGTGCCAAGTGCTGCGAAGGACACACGCACACGTGAGCCGGCTGACGGCTCTACGCTTTATTGAGTTTTTAGCTTACCGATTTAAAAAAAAATGCCCGCCATACAAGGGCACTTGCGAAGGTCATAACTATTGAAGTTGCCACCGGCTCTGAAGTCTTGGTAATGTGTTTACGGTCTATTTTAAAGGTCACTCATTCACTCGGATCGGATTTATATGAAATTTGGCACACATAAATATAGAATATAAATTATATTTATTCGCAGGGTGGAAGCTTGGAGAATATATATTTTACTGAGTAGGTAGGTACCTACGTAATTTTAATCTGTAACATCTGAGTGGATCGCGAACAAGCGTACATTGTTTACTCGACTGTTCATATTTCGCTATGCATACAATATATCGGGCCAATTTAGATAATAATACCGAGGCAAATGTTTATTCTTGAGTTACCGCTGCTCCCCCGGCCGACACCCGCGCGGCACCCGCACTGCGCCCGCACGACAGCCGTCGTCGAACGCTCAACGATATTCCAAAACTGTTTGCTAGTTGTGTTGAACTCCCACATTGAAACTTTCCACATACCGTTCTGTTAATAAATTGGAGCGATTGTATAAGCGAAAGTAAACCTTATAAAAACGGAGCAAAGTATGAAAATTCTTTACCATATTTAGTGGAACTGTCTTGAATTTAGGAATATGAAATTTTAGGCGGGGATTGATTTGAAATAGTAGTTGAAGCGTTCATCTATTTTAATTGACTTGTAGAGATCATAATAACAGTGCTACGTAATAAGTTCAGTTAGCGAACAGTAATATGGATCTCGTCGTCAATATGCAACTTCAAGCCACAAACCAACATCGCACTATCGAAGTTCTCTTAGCACTTGGTATATATAGGAGTTGCCAACAAAACTTTAAATTGCTTACCCTAGCATCGAAACCCCAGCCCAGTCTGATTGTCTTCCAAATCATCAGAAAATCAATCACTAGAAGTTTCACCGTGAAGTACGAGTAGTAGAGCACGTGTAATACTGTGTATCGGTTAGAAAGGTAAGGGTACAGGTGAATTTATAGGCACATGAGTTAAATTCATATCTTAGGGTCACAAACACATTCGCAATGCCCCTGCGGTTAAAAATGTACAAAGGCGGTGGCGATCACTTACAGTCAGAAATAAAAATGTTGTTTTTCCTACTTAACATTAAAAACAAAAAATACAAAATTAAAATCGGTTCATCCTTTCGGGAGCTTCTATACCACAAACAGACACACACACACACAGACACGTCAAACTTATTACACCCTGTCGTTTTTTCGTCGGGGGTTGAAAATAAACTGAAATAAAATCATTCGAAATATATTAATAAACTTACGTGTATCAAAAATGTCTAGTAATCATTTACAGACACGAAAATAAATCAGTCGACATGATCGGTTGTCAATTGTCAGTAACAATACGCAGCTCGTTTATATTGACCAATATTTAATGACACGATTATAGTTCATAAGGCCGGCGCCGGGCACCCATCACCGCATAGCGCCAGTGACCCAACATTTGGACAGGAAGTGTGCATATTGAAACACATTTCACATTTGCCGCATGGGCGATTACAAAACGATCGCTCCTGCATACAATTAGCCGCCTCAGTGGTCCGCCTGTTAGTGTGGACTGTGGCAGTGTATTAAGTTAGATTTTGGATGACATTCTCTGACGGAAATCGGTAGTCGGGAGTCGGTATTTCGTGTAATTTTCTTTAAATCGCGAATGTCACTAGAGACCGAACGAAGACTTTGAAATTTGTTGGTAAAATACACACAAAAACATACAATTGAATTGTAAACCTCCTGTTTTTGGAGTCGTATTTCATAAAGTTTATCAAATTTGATGTTTTATATAGGATATGCTGTGAATTGACAAAATTAATTCCAGTAAAAATAAAGCTCTTAAGGCTCTTTTAGACCAAATAATGGTAAGGTATCGAGAACGAAGAAAGCTCCTATAATAAATAAAATAAATTTAGAATCTAAACGTGGTCAAATACCAAAATGCTCATACCTATCTAGATCCTACTACAATCAAAAGTACCAAAATCCAAAATGGCATTAGTTGATCTACTACGTCTGATTGACTATATTGGGCGGTGGGTCGATTACACCGGTAACCGGTCCGCGTCGCGAATTACTGATATTACCGGATATCACCGGTTGTGACCGGTTGCGACCGGCCGCTCGGTGGCAATAGATCCCAAACTCTAGGCCGTTTGCTGAATTTCAATGTTAACCTTCAATATTGTATCAATAAAAGTTATTCGGTTCATTGATATCGAAATTTGTGGATATTACTTATACTCGTTCATAACTACAAGTATCTATACAACTCAGTGGGTGGAAACATACTGATTAGTGATAATTATAAAAATGTAGCTAGGTGGAGCGATTATACACGCAAGCTGGCTGGCAGCGGTTGGAAACAAAGAGCTAAAGATCGAGCTCAGTGGCGTGCCATAGGTGAGGCCTATGTCCAGCAGTGGACGGAGATAAGCTGATGATAAAAATGTTAAAGTTTTAATGATTAGATATTTTGGACTCAATTACGGATAAAAGGCTGAACAGATTTCGATGACATTAAGCATACTTATAGAAGATTCCGTTAGTATAAAGTAGTCTCTGTTTTCTCTGGTCCATAAAATATGTTAATGCAAAAAATCGCTTACATCCGCGATATTGCTTCGTTTTCGAATCTATTAAAATTTGTTTGGCTCCTGGGGACCGTTATGTGATGTAAAATAACCTTTCTTAAAAAATGGACTAACTAATACAATTTTTTTTTTGACCGTTCATACAGACAAACGCATCAGATTTATAATACAGAATTACATTATTACATATAAAGCATTTTTATAAAAAAGTTTCATATTTTTTTTCAAAGCAGAACATATTAAATGAATGATATAGTTTCTGGCGGAAATGTTTGACTCGAGGAAATTCAATGTAATTTTGTGTTCTGACAGCTGACAACAAAAACACATCTGAAACCATCCATTATGTAATACAGAGATATGTTGGGACCAAGGAGGTGAGATGCAGGAGAGTAAGCATAGTGTTTCAATAAAGTCCTATGAATCTTATGAGTAGCTAGGTAGGTAGTAATATTTAAACTCAAACGATTTTTTCTAAGCTTCTAATTTTGAGAAGGACAGTTGAAAGACTGGAAGTCAGACTTTAACTGTAAAAATTGGTAATTAACTTAGCAAGTAACATTTTTCTGGAATAAATCTGACTCTTATAGTATTTTAGTTATAACCAATGCTTAAATAACAAAAATAAAGAATAAAAAATTGTCCACAAATACAAACGAACATGAAACCTCTTCCAATTTTGTCGGTAAAAACAAATCCATCGCTATGCGCACATATAAAAAAAATCACTGACACTACCATAATAATCTTACAAAATCAATTAAAGACAGATAATTCAACACATGGAGTATGTTTTACGCTAACAAAGAATGCCTACAAACACCCATCCAGAAAACACATTTCATTTTCACCCGAGATCGTGACGCGTCCCCATTCACACCCAAACGTCCCCAAATTGCTTTCTTAAATGCAAATGAAAGTAAACATGGAAAAGACGCGTAAATAATTCACGCCGTCAACTCTTCACCCCGCGCGCGTCACGACACATCAATAATAAAGTTCGGCGCTCGTTTTGCACAATTTTATCATTCTCTGAAACTAAATATATATACGCTGACATATTCATCATACACCGCCAGCTGATCCCAAACTACGACGCTAGTTCTGTGGCTTTAGATAACTGATACACTTGTGGCTTGGTGGTTAGTGATCCTGGCTGCCTCGTCACAGACCGTAGGTTTAATACCCACTCAGGATCAACATTTGTTTCCATAGACTGTATGTTTGTATGTGTTGTGTGTTTTAAGTTGTATATTAGTTAACTGGTTTTTATTAGTTCGAGTGTAGATTAGATGACCGTGTGTGAAAAAAAATCCAGTATATTTATTTAAATTCTTGTTTAAAACTAGGCAAAGCTTGTAATATGGAAACCAGATAATACTGATTTACTACACCTGCTACTTTTTTTTGTTTGTTTAGACATGATTACGTGAGATCGAACCCACGGCCTGTATCGGTGCAGTCAAGATCTCTAACCACCGAGTCAACATATTTCATTTCATTCATGTAACGTTTCAAAGGCAGAGTTGATATTTCGCAGCGACCTCGTAGAGCTGCGTAGAGCCTCGTAGCACGGCTACGGCGTAGCCACGGCAGTTACAGGCCTACATTTGGCGAGTACTACGTAAGGAATTATGCAGGAGGAGCGGATGTTTTATGAAGCCCGAAGAAAAAGTTTTCAAGCCGAGAATCGAGGCTGTTGCTTTATTCAGGCGCCACCGGGCAATACTTCAACGCTTGCCGTTCCGTAATGCCAACAAAAAAAAAATAGAAAATGATTGCAATTCTACTTTTCTTACTACAGTTGTCGAGTTCTAAAGGGTCCGTTTCGACAGCTAAGAATGTGATTGAAAATTCATCTTTATTGCCTTTAAAATAAGGTCTTCTATTGATCCAATGGTTAGCTGTATGCTGATGCTGTATCATAACACCATAGGTTAAATTTTTCTATAATACTCTTTTAATACTATAATAAGCTTTTAAAACAGGGCTAGTAGATACGTACGGTAGAAACGTTATTAATATCTCCTTCCTTAATTAGATGAACTTATCATGAAGATTGATATCCGAACTGAACTGGTGGTAACTTGAGTTGTTATCTATGAAGTGCTTCTGGAGCTAAGCTAAATGAACGCCTTTGAATTTAGTTTTTTATTTGTGTAAGACAATTTAGGGTATAGGTTTTTTTTAACCCAGGATTGAGAGATGGGATTTTATTTTACATTCATAATATTTAAGCTATTATTATCTTTGCGTTCTACTTACTTACATACAGTTAAAGTGAGTCTGTTGGTTTGTTTACCAGCAAAATTGTTTCGTAGCCCAGATCAGTAATCACTAGCAATCGGCTTCTATGAAGGCGTATATAACCGATACCGCTGTAAAGTTAAATATCGCACGTTATACCGCCGAGTATTTGTATGAAGTTCTACGGGTGGAGCGAAGCTATAATATCGTACTGTACCTACGGCGGTAGTGAATATCGCTGATGTCATAGATGAAGTAGAAAAGATAATACAAATGTGTGCAGTAATATTTGTACGTATACCTGTATATGCCGCGAGATTGCTATAAATTTATTGTGATAAAGAAACATCGGCCCCCTGAAGAAGACATGGGCTACCGTGAACGCTGGTGAACCGTGGAGTAAACGCTTACTATATTTTACTAGGCTTTAGTTAAGTGCTAAATTGTTAGTATTTTTGCTATAAATCGTGCAATTTTAAAATGTTGACGGTGTTGCGCTAATGTCACTTATAACGTATTATAGAATGCCAAACTGAGTTATCATGGAAGCTATTGTCCCCATATTCAGCTAACACACATTTCGTCGGCGAGCCGCTTCACGGGGGCCTCGGAGAGCTTATCTCTCACGTGATTATAAGCGTAATAGGCGAAAGAGACAGAGCATAGAGGCCGCGATGAAGCATCCTCGAGTTAGAGTAATTTTTCTTACAGAATCGAGCCCCTGGACGTGCTGAAATTTTACTCACTCAATTGTTTTTATTGACATTGGACGATTAGCTTAGTGACCGCATTCTAATTCCAATATGACCGACGTGATAAAATAGTCATTGACAAATTCATAAGGTAACTCTATGGCATAGGTCTCTAATGAAAGGAATCACCAAGATGCATACGTGACGTCAGTTTTTTTAAAACTACGTTATTTTAACTGAATATTATCCTACTTATATAATAAATGCGATTTTTTTTATGTATGGATGTTTGTGACTCTTTAACGCAAAAACTACCAAACGGATTTGGATGAAACTTAGCACATATATAGAAAATGCCCTGAAATAACACACAGCATACTTTTTTGTGCCGGGAAAATGTTACATCCCTCGGGAACGCGGGTGAAAACGCGGGGGACAGCTAGTTCTATATAGGTACGGATTGGACGCGAGCCACGACTGCTATACTGTCCTTTTCATCGCGTCGTCAAAAATACAAACGTTCGCAAAACGCGTCTCGCCGCGTTCGAGATTATGATATCGGTGACAATGGACCGAGAAGCGTCGCTCGGGTACGTCTCGGGTACCATTCACCGACACAATGATCGTGCTATTACATATCCCAGCAGTTGCCACTTTAGTAAGTTACGATAACGGTCATTTTGAAGCTTCATTGGAACAATTACTCGGAAGAGGATAGATATAATAGAACCAAATGGAAAGTAACCGATAAAAAATTATTTGGCTGATACAGTCATGAGCATTTATGAACCGCAGACAGTTCTGCAATAATATCTTCATTATCATTCATCACAAAACCCAATCTTAAAAGATACAAAGACAACTGGCACGTCAATTATTAGGATTATTTATCTCTCTCTCTCTCTCTCTCTCTCTATCAATCGGAACAAATCTGGTATATCATTTAAAAGAATATACTTACAACAACTATTCAGTCTAAATTCATAAAATATTTCATGTCATGTAGTCATAAAATATGTCCGAGCCATTGCCATCATAGAGTCCCGTTTTTTAAGCTTACTATTCATAATATATTATATTATATAGGTGCTATCACCTGTAGATTCTTTATAGCTATTAACTTGTTTTACCTTTGAAAATTAACAAATGGTGCGTCTACTCGTTAACAGATGTATCGGGGCAGGAGACGTCGAGCACCGTCGCGGCCATGGCAGGCGGCTCGCCAGGATCCGAATTTTGATAATATGAATATAAATTGTGTAATAGATTAATGTTGCGGCGTGCGACCAATATGCAACATCAGTCGTAGCCCGTCAAAGTCAATCTGCAGGATCTGGTGATGTTAGGGGCAAAGTATTCGTAAAATTCCAAACATTATATTCAGTTTTTATCAAACTTTGTAAATTAATGCAATGTTACAATACGGAAACTTGTAGTGCATAATCATGACGTGTAAAAATATATTAAATAAATATTATGGGATTAAGCTAACTAGATGATGGTCCTATTGGATTGGTGGTTAGAGAATGGCTCATCCAGGGCAAACAATTGTGTGCAAGAATATGTCTGTTTATTCTGTATCTTGATGTTAATATCAAGTTAGTATTTAGATGAAAAAAATATATTATATGTATGTATGTGTAGTATATCAGTTATCTGGTTTCCATACTACAAGAGTTCTGGATTCTGGAGATATGTCTAAAGGTTAAAGTCATATGAGACTATTGTCTTTCGACCGATAATTTGCATGGGTGTGTGTTCATACAAAAATATGTAAAAATAAAATAAACAAAAATATTTCCGCAGCAAACTGCATTCAAATTTATATCGCATTACAAATCAAAATCAGTACTTACATTTAAAAAAGAGCAACAAAAACTGCGGACACGAAGTCACGAGCGTGTAAACGCGTGACACGCACCTCCCGACGGAAGTATTTGAACAACAACACAGAAAGTCTGTCGACAACAAAAAATGTACAACAGAGACCGTTCCTTGTTGGGACAAAAACAGCTTTATCATCGGAAAATCCATCAGAATGGCGCCCTAAAAACAAACGATGAGCCAACGAAAGTCCAAAAAATAAGCCAAGGACGTGTCGGGAAAACAGAACAAGCGGAAACAGACAAGCAAACGAGCATTGTTGTCGGTTTATAAAAAGATCCGACGCCCGGCCCGAGATACGAACCCCACGGGTTGCTTAGCTTAATTATACAGATTCATTTGCGATACCGGGGGTCTTATCTGTCGTGAAACGTGCCTTGTACATTATTAGTGCCGAATATTTTCGTGCATGTCACCGATTCAGCTCTCCTTTCATAATAATAATAAAAAGTAAACTCCACTTGAATTTAACAAACAAATTTTATTCGAAAAATCTTGTCAATTATGAATTCTTTCGCATTTATAAATTTAATTTCCCTCCATCAACGCGGAGGGTACACGGCGGAAATTCGTCGAACGGAAACCTTTAATTACGAGGCATGTTTGTTTATCTGATATCTCGTAGAACGCAAATCGGAGACAAATAACGGGGCGGAGTAAATAACGGAATCCCCTTAGTCGCGAAGCAACAATAATGAACCATCGCCGGCGCGCACTCGCTCGTCACAGGGAACCGCTCGGAGTTACTTTGAGATTATTTGTTAAGTACAAAACAAGCGGAGCACATAAGAAATAAATCATAAAGAGAAATGTAATTTCATACGCGGCGTTGTTTACTTTTGTGTACGAATGTGGGCCCCATGTGTGGATGTCATCTTGTCTCCCATTCGTGCTCCCGCTGCCATATCCCATATCGGTAATAGTTTACGGATTGATAGATTCGTCCCGTCGGCGTCGGTTGTCGCGTTACGGTCTCACGCGGTGTGATGAGGGAACACTATGGGACGTGACACAAGCACGATATGGATGGATCCTCATCTCGTCATTCGCTTATTACTTTAGAATTATGGCACACCGACGCGTGGAACAAAGTAGGCGTTTCTGCTTCTTGATTAGCACTAAATATTCCTTTCAATTAATCATGAAAAATATTGCATTTAATATTTTGAAAGACGCTTCACGCCAACTATCCCCGAATAGAGGTATTAGTAATGAGCCCACATTGCACTGAAGATATTTTAAGTTCCAACAAGACAATTTGTAAGTACCAACTCTCGGATACATTTCCAATCTCCGGCACCAGGTAATCATTCCTAAACAAAGAAATTTGAATGTTTCCATACCATATATCAGTTAGAAATTAGTACCTACCTGAGCCGGAAGATGTTTTTCTATCTTTTAAAACTTGCCACAGCTATAAAAGATTAGTAAATCAACAAAACATTAAATATGTTGTGTGAGTATTATATTAAACTTGGTGTTGTCAAAAAATACATTTTTCATAGTTCGCAGACGTTCCGTCGATTTTATATACTAAAAATATGTTACCGTGCTGAGTTTCTTACCGTTTCATCTTAACTAATAAGCTGACTTTTTAACTTTAGTATCTTTGACCTTTATAGGGTCATTTTAAGGCTCTAACTAATCGCGAGTCCTTGTAACGCTACAGTAGCAAAGTTTAATACAATATTATTGGTCTGTTATCGATCAAAGTCGGCTGTCACCGCCTCCGTGAGACGTTCCGTTCGCTTTGTCACTCGCAGTTAGTGTCGGAGAAGTGGAATAGTTGTAGTTTATGATAATGCGACTAGTTTAAAAGGAGCACATCAACACAGCCGCCGGGGAAATCGACAGACGTCCCCAAACTTGCAAGTTAACGTTTCAAGGGTTGGACAGATGTGACTGATATTTAATCTATAATTTCCAATGTTACGATTCGGAGACAGATATTGAAGGCTTCAGAACAATTGCTTTATACTTAGAGATGACTGTCAACAAAACAATATATCGACTTGAAAATATGTAGTAAATTAGTTTTGTACTGTTTTAAAGTCATTACTACAATCAGAAAGTAATGGAATTTTACTGGTATTTATCATATTTGACCGAGGAATAAACGGAGGAGGTTCCCGTGTCAACTCGTATACGAGTATATATTTTTTGGTATGGCCATGCATATGTTATGTATATTATAATGATTATTTTAATGGCTTTCAATTTTGAATTTCAAGTACAAGGATACGGCACAGCGTATTCATTAAGCGTTTTTTTTTAAAAGAGTAATTGCGTAGTTTATTGCCGGCTCTTCTCAGTAAAAAACAACCTTCCGAACCGGTATTAGAGTCAGACTATTCATAAGTGCTTGTAAAGGCCTATTTGAATAAAAATATTTTCATTTTCATTTTCATGTCAATGCGAAGTTGCAGTCACTGCGCTTGCCTCTTTGCCATTGATTAACAATAATTGTAATTTACTTTGAAATTGCATTGCTTATAACTTAATTCTCTCTTGTGGAAAAAAAAATATTATTATTATAAAAATATAATCGAAATCAGTGTAGCATAATTACACGTCGAATTAGGGTCTTCCTCTTTTTTTATTGGTAAAGAATTCAATCTGATTGCAAAATACATCTCAGCACACAAGAACAAAATAATTATTCTATAAATTCTTTGAAGTTCTTACATTGATTGGCAGAGAACTGTTTATCATCTTAACTTCTTTGACACACCTTTAATTAAGGATTTATTAATTATGTTAATTTATAATTAACCATTATTCTATGCATGAAGTAATTGTCTTCTATTCTGAGGTGTGAAATAAGTAAGGTAAGTCAAAGACTCGATGACGATCAGTGCAGACCCTACACTCTGCCCCTCTAGCCAACTACGTTATCGGGTAAGAACTCGGCATTTTGTAATTCGCGGTTTGTACGTGTTTTAAAAGATGGTCGATAATTGTTTTACGATAATCTACTTATTGTTTATCATCCTCTGATTAATAAGCTTTTGTTAAGTTGCCGTTGCTTATAGACTCCGATTCATACATAGCCTAGAAGGTAACTGACACTTGATTACAAATTCGTAGTGATCCAACTACCTTCGTTACGGCATTCGAAGAATCTGTCTTATCTATGTCTTCAATAATTAATTTGCACGTAAACTCAGTAAAGATGATAACTCTATGATCTGTAAACTGATAACTGTATCTGAAAAGATGTTCTTTATTTTCTATAAACTCCACTATGAATTAGAGCGTCTAAATATAACTGATAACTGAACTATCGTAAGTAGTAAAGTCATCTCGACACGTACACGAATGGCGGGCGGTGTCAAGTGGTCACGTGGTCGCGTGGTCACGTGGTCGCGTGGTCGAGTGGTCACGTGGGGCGTAGATAGTGGTTTAGCGTTAATTGTGTAATGGTTGTTTAGTGGCCACAGTGCCGATGATCGACACCGGCCGGGTGATTTGCCCACGCCGCTCTATGAGTAATTACGATTAATAACACTTCGCGAAATCTTGTCTAATCTACATCCCGTTGGTAATTTTTTGTGTCTGGTAATTTATTTACTAAAAGAAACTTGTAATGGTTCATTCTCCTTTGCATCAGGCAATATATAAATTGTGTAAAAAATTAATTATTTTATTTTGCTACAGTCGTTTGGCGTGGCGATTGCACTACTACTGAAGTGATCTTAATAAGTTATAAATAAAAACTACATCGGATCACTCATTACCCTATGGTCAAATTGTTATGTTCTCCTCTGTATGTAATAATCGAGTACTGAAAGATACAGCTAATTCATTTGTCAAACTTCTAAGTCACTACTCGACGACCGAGGCCCTCTACGTGGGGCTTATTATTTGATTAAATAGTGTCACATTTCCACCAGACGTAGGAGTGTGGGCCCCGCGCCCGGCACCGTGTGCCCACTAAATGGATTGCAATACTTACATTCATACTTACTCATCGAGATAATGTACAATATAACAAATGAGATAGTAGAAAATGTCTGATCTTAAGTTTAAAAACCATTTTAAGAAAATTTTGAAAGAGAAATTAAAGATAGAGATTTCTGTAAATAGCTGCTCTCTGCACAGGTGCACTTTTCACACGCTTGTTTAGGTTATTTATATACATTTTTTTTTCTTGTTATTCCTTTTTAATTTTTATATTAAGTGTTTAGTAAATGTTAAATATATAAATTAGAAAATAAAATTAAATAAAAATTATGAGAAAAAGCCTTGCTGAATTTATTTCAATGTTGAATTATGAAGATAATAGATATGGAATAAATATATTGCAATCACAGTGCCACGCGCCCGTCACGAGCTTAACAAACGTAATATTTCAATATTTAGTATATTTCATATTAATTACAGCTTTCAACACATTCAAAAACAATATCACCATTATAATTTTATTAGGTAAATCAAGATTAATTAAATTTATAATCCGATACTAATATAATCAGCTCTCACTTATATCAAGTATTAATGTCAGTTAAACAAATATGGAAATACTAGCGACCGGACCGCGGTTCCACCCGCGTCCCCGAGTTGTTAACGGGTTGAATTTTCAAAAATTCATTATTAGCGGATACCTACTCCGTATGTGGAATCTTACTCCCAAATTTATGTGACAAAGTTGCCCCAACATCAAGAATTTCATGAATTCGTTTTCTCTGTCCCGAAATTAACTTTGAATGATTACTCGCTTATATCACTTCCTAGGCTAAAATTTTTTTGAGTAGTAGAGCTCTTAGTGAAGAGTTCGTCCGGGGAAGTACTACCACCTTACCCATTTCCGCCGTGAAGCAGAAGTGTACATGTATTGCTGTGGTTTGGTTAGAAAGGTAAAGGGCCGGTTTGTTGGCCCATGTGGTATAAAAAAAAATCTTTCAAGTTATTCAGAATATTACTGGCTCCATTTAAAATATACCCACCATTAAATCTCTAAACGAATTATTCAACCCGAAAAACCATTGAGATGAAACATTTAGAAATAATGCCTTAAATTTTGGATACATTACGATTTATAAATGAAATATCTGAATATTTCTAATAAGTATTTTACTAGTCATACATATTTTATATTCCATGTCAAGTGGGCTGACAACAGGTAGATGGATAGATCAACCTAACCGAGGTCACCGCTGCCTATGGACATTTGAAACACCAGGAGCATAGCAAAGCGATGTCGACCCAGAGGCGTGAAATTGTTAAGTCTCAACTCTCACCTTTCTAAATGAAACACAGTGCACCAATGCAAGTACATTATTTCTCGGCGGAAATGTATATAGTGGTAGTACTTCCTTGGAGCAACTCAGTATTGAGAACGCTCATTGTCCCCGAAGAAGTAGGCAGAGGTCTCCATAATGACCACAGTCCACCGAAAACTATTTCAGTCCCAACGTGATATGTGATATTGTCATCCACTTTGGGCACTTTAGCAATCTTGGACTATAGTTATTAATTTCTAAAGAAAGAAAGAAAACACCAAATCAATGTTATTGTTTTGAAATGCTTAAAAATGTCGTTGTCTCGAGCGTGCTGAATTTAAAATGGACCAATGCGATCTCGTATATGTAAAATTTGTATATTTAGAAACTTAGCTTTAGAGCACAAATATTTCTCTAGCAGCCAATGTTTCTCATTAATCTGTACAAATAAAACCAAAAGCTCTGACTGATTGAATATCGATGCACAGCCGTATCACTAACCATAGAGCTACGAGTATTAGAGCATCCACAAAGAGACGATATTCCAAGCATAGTGCTTACAACCCCTACATAGAGGTTTTGTACAGAAATACCGCTGCATCGCGGGTTTGCAAGTTATCAACTGCCTTACCTGTTTCGAAACATTTTGGATCGATACAATATGAATGATTTGGCGGTATGATTCAAAACCAGCCGCCTCTCTGAAGCCAACTCCTTTATGAATGCTTTTGTTGACCACTCGGTGCCAGGTGTTATAGTGCCATCGGTATACATTTGGGGAAGGCAAAGTAATGCCTGAGGGCCAACTCCGGCCAGTGAAGTACTGCTAACCTCTCATCTAAAGATCTCCAGGGACCAACAGTAACTTAAAAAGCAATTAAGATAAGACAAACAAGGCATCTCGTAAATAATAAAGGTAATCAAAACCAAAGGTGCGCGAGGTGTTACAAACGAGATGCTCACAGGGTGTGCTATAAAAAAGTCGTTGTCCGGAGCTAAGGGGGCGGGGGGAGGACGGGCGAGGGTCAATTTATCGCTACATCGGGTCTCCTTGTGACATCCCCTGGGTACGATTCGGTCCGGTTTTAATTTCCCCGGATTTTCCCCTCGAATCTAAAACTACCCATGTAAAGGGACTTTTGAGCTATAAAAAGTACATTCGTTTTTAAATGACGGGCCTCATACATGTATAATTTACTGTCTGTATTTTCTAACAGAGTTAATAGGCCAACAAGTGGGTTCAACTCCTACAGTGAGCTTTATGTATACAACGGCGGTAGCCAGCCAAGCGGGTACCCTGTTTGTGAGATTTTGAAAAAAAAAACAAAGAAACAATCACACGGACGATTTTCTTGTGGTAAATGGTCACCGTCATCAGACAAGTTAGGTTGCATTGCATAGTCATCCTCATTTTTATTGTGCATAGAGGCGTTTTTTTTACCGCAATCTTAAGGTGATAAGCACACAACGCTAGAAGGGAACGTGCTCTCAAGTGCAGCAGTCGAAAATCACCAGCAGGTGGGCAGGCAGGACGTCACACCCAATTGAACTATCATCACCATAAGTAGCAGTATCTGAACAGTATTTAATTTTCAAAATACCACCCAATACTTTAAAAAATAAAGTTAACTTCAAAGTATTTGCCTACACTTTTGTACATCTATGTATGCAGGTGGATTGTAAATTGGCATATCAACTACCTATGTTACCAAATTCAACGAAAGATATTTTACATCCCTTTATCATTTGTAACCCGCGTCAATTGCTGTGACATGTGACCACTGCCGCAGTCTCTCGGGCACATTACCAATTACGGCTAAATATTGAGAAAGAACCTTTAATTATGCCCTGACCGACCAGGGAATCGAATCTGAGACCATATCAGTCTCTAGCCCAGCCTTGTACCGCTCGACCACTGCCAGCTTATAATTTACTGAAAATATTTAAAAAAAGAGAGTGCGAGTTTGTGTGCTTGTGTGTATGAAGAAGTCGCCTATAAAAAAAAAACATTCACTGAAAGATAGAAACACTATTCCGCAGTGACATATGTTATAAAGCTCCAATGAGAACGTGGACGAAACTGCGGGATGAAAGCTAGTCCAAAATAAATGCAAAGAGAAAACTTCATCGGCTTAAAAATGTCCCAGAATATTTTTAGCATGATTTGTTTGTAATTAAACTAGGTTATTCTAGAGCGTAGTTTAGTTGGAGACTCTGCAACAGTATTGTGTAGTCAAATCTAACTATGACGGGAACGCTGCTCGCTGAAAAGTTTGAGCAATGTGCGTATATTGAGTAGGTAGTTGTTGCTCTAGTGCTTCCAGTGCCGGCTTTCGAGCTCGAGCTTTTAGCCGAAGCTTTGTTTTCGTTTGTGTTTTATCATGTCAAATTTTAGGCGGTGGTTTTACCTGTTTCGTGGTAGTTGATTTTTATGTGTAGTTACTTTCTTGGATTCCCAATTGATTTTAAATTCTAGAGGATAGAAAATATGTTTTTATTTAAATAATTCTTTGTTAGAGCGGCTCAAATTTTCACGAAAATGTTTGCCTCCGAGGGAATAAAAAATGTATGAAGCTTTTGCTACACCGTAAATTGTTTATGTAGACTAAATTACAGCACATTGAATGTTTACATAGAATACAAAAGTTGTTTTTTTTTTTATACCACTCCGACCGATAAACATGCAGACGGTCCACCTATGGACATGGTAAGTGGTCACCGCCGCCCATGGACATTTGCAACGCTAGGGGCATCGCCAATGCGTCGTCGGCCCTGAGACGTGAAGTTGTTAAGTCTCATGTGCCTGTAATTTCACCGGCCCCCTTATCTTTCTAACTGAAACACAGTAATACAAGTGCACTACTGCTTCACGGCAGAAATGGGTGAGGTGGTAGTACTTCCCCGGACGAACTCTGCACTAAGAGCTCTACTACTCTATAATGATTTTTATAATTATATATCATAGTAACCATGTATATATTCAAATCAATTTATTGAAGACATCAATCTTAGGACACATGGTCCTCGGTTTCCTCCCTATTTTTTTTTCTATGTATGTGGTTTTTATGGCCACAATCTCGCTATGGTATGAGATGATGTGACAGTAGATGGTAAAGAAGGTACAGAGGAAGTGCAAGTTTTGGAACACACTAACAGCTGCTTAACAACAAATTTTTAACTACCTGATGGCAAACAGATGGGTGGTACTACAAAGTACCCTGCCACCGGGCTATACTTTCCTCACGAGGTTTTCCTTTATCGAAAGATCAAACTTATTGTAGAGTTTGAGCCCACGACTCTCGACACGTCATTCGACAGCACTACGAACTGAGTTATGATCGCTTCAAAATGTATACTAAAGTACGTGAGAGTATGTTCTAGACTACAAATACAATCATAAGTTATTTTAGTGCGTATTCAATTTGAAGTCTTTTTTTTTTCTTAAAAGTTATTTAGACAATCGTGCTACTCGCATAGATTAATTCATGAATGTTGCACACTATAACCTCTGCAGCTCGCCCCGTCTACTGAGGTGGGCTAGTGATTGCGGAATAAATTTCCCCATGGACTATAATAACGGTGAGTCAGCCAACCCTTTTTTCCCTTGAAAAAGAAAATTTATTGGTACTTATTCATTTATACCTGTAAAAAGTCGAAAGCTTATTAGAGAAAAAGAATAGGGTATTTGCTCCCAACATTCGTTGCAAGGCGTCATCGAATATGGTATTAGATCGATATAAAACACAAAAAAGCATCTTCCATTTCTCCACTCATTTTCGTACCCAACGACATGCTTACAAACGAACAGCATATAAGTTCTATAGTGTAGCTGTTAAAGTTTTGATTTTGATGAGTCAATCACACATTAACTGTACGGATGTAGATGAAGCTTGGCCCATATAAAGAATATCTTATAGATTAACACATAGTATACTTTTAGTGCCGGGATTACATCCCATTTCTCGGTAACGCGGCTAAAGCGACTAAAGAGACGGACGATAATAATAAGAATGAAAGATTTCAAAGCGTGCAATTAATACCTCCAGCAGTTCACACCTGGCATTGGTAAATGTTGAATATTAGCGAGTAGCAAGCGGAACTCGGCGAGTTAATTACTGGAGCGAGTCACTCGGCGCACTAAATACGCTCACAGATTTGAAATATTTGTGCGAACTAGTTCCTATTGGTTGTCGCCGCATTTCTATTGCCCGTTTAGTTCTCGAGCTGCAAACTTGAGGCTTTTAAGCCGGCGCTCGCCTGGCTCCACCAAATTTAGGAGTCTAAGCTATTCCAGCTCGGAATATACCTAGTTGATAAGCTGAACGGGTAAACTTAGTCACGGATTTCCGAATGCTTTAGGTCTGAGTGGGTTTCCGCCGTATAAGTGCGGAGGTATATCAATTTTATGTACAGTAACTTCCACGGCTATTATTTAGCACTTGGCAAACGTGCTAGATTTATACGTTCAGTATTAGGAACTTGTTAATTAATTGAGCTGAATACCTAATACAGTTTGTTTGTTTGGTAGATTTATCGTAGTTAGTGGAAGAGCAAATATCATTTTGATCGCAAACATCCTAGCTCGATAATTGAAAAAATAGATAACATAGCAACCATTGGTGTCTCCATGAACATTCTCAAAGTAACCAAACTGTATCCACAGACACTGCGTACTTTTAATTGAAAACGCTTTTAAAATCTATCGCACACATACACGGGGGACCACTGAACTCGGTCCTAAACACCCACTCGGAGTTCTCCGTACAGTTCTAATTACAAAATTCAAATCGCGCTTTAACCCTCCGAGTTGATTACGGGCGGGTAAGTGTCGGGGTGTAATTTGGACATTCCATGCAGTGCCGCGACGGTGGCGAGGGCCTGGCGACGGCGGCGGCGGCGGCTGGGCTGGCCCGCGGCCAAACTGCGTCCGACTGCATTAGGCGGTACCCACTTCGCAGACTTCGTTTGCACTAATCGCGCACCTCCAGATTACCGCAGCACCACTGCTTTTCTTAATTCGAATACGTAAGCGTTTTCTCGCAAGATCTTTTTAAGCTGCAACCCTGGTGAACGTGCCAGGTGGGTAACATGTTTTTAAATTATTCCCTTTGCATTATTAATCGAGTTGGTTCTCCTAGCTAAAAAGTCGGCTTTGCAGTTAGTTGCGCTATAAAAATGTTAACATAATAAGTTGGCTCGGAAGTACCGCGTACTATAAACTGTCTTAAACCACACCAAACTCTTCACTTAGCCAGACTTAGCTCCAGTTACTGATGTTATATCTCACGAAGAGCACTTATTAAATTCATCCAGTGTCGGTGGCGCGGCTCCTCGGAAGCCAGCGGGAAGCTTCCTGCCGGCAGAAGGTTAATCTGCAACGAGTCCGCAATCTGTTCCAGCTCGCAGGCGTCTAGGACGACGCGCCCGCTCCGGCACAACACTGCTATTACTCATTTTTTAACATCCCCTTAGTCTGTGGCTGTTACCAATTAATTTTCTTAATGTTAACGTTGATAAAGTGAGTTCTAAATGCGCTGCTTGTACGAAATAAACAGAAATGGTATATAAACAAAAATTCCCAATTGTTTAGGATCTGCGCAGTATGTAGGTATGCTTTAGGTATTGATGTATGGTCAATCTTATTTTCTTTATTGACCTCTTACGGTACCCTAGAGATGACTCTTAAAAGACCGTTTCTCTAGTTCTCGAGTGACAATAAAACTTTAAAATTTTATTAAAATCTTTGTGCAGATAAGTCCGCCTGAACAAAAAAAAATTACATTGTATCAACTTACGGCTTTTACCGGGTGTATCATTAAGTTAATGAAAATCACCTCAACACCAAATGTAGGTCTCTACGTTCCACAAACTGTGTCAGTTGCACAGTCGCAGTCACCTGCGGAGGATAAATTCCCTGACAGAAGCACAAAACTGTGCATTTCCAGGGGAGCTAATAAAGTTAATTAAGCCGAGTGTTGTCCCCTCACCGCCTCCGCAGCGTCACCTGCCCCCCGCTGATACTTGATAAACTCTGATTCGACATCTTTTTGCTTCATTCGAGGAGCAATGTAAAATTTTTAGTTGTATTTTTGTTGAAACACTGATTTAAGTTGCCTCTTCCGTAAGTTAATAGGCTCTCCGTTCGTTGTCCGTTCAATGAAGTATTCTAATTAGTTGATCGTTATTTAGAAAAGTAGCACACTGGTAAGTCATTCTAATTGCAGTTATATATCCCAATCGTCTCATAGTAAGTATTGTAAAAGTACTGTTACAGGCACATAAACCTTAACAACTGCACGTCTCAGGGTTCAGAATGCATTGGCAATCCCCCTGGTGTTGCATATGTCCATAGGCGGCAGTGACTACTTACGATCAGGTGGGCATAGCTGGGGCCTGTTCATAGCCCTACTTAACATAACATTTACTTTACATTAATTCTTTTTTTTCTGTCTGTCGATCGTGTAGACTCCCTTTCGTTGTTTAGTAACTTAATAGCTAATCTAATGTACCCGTACATAGTTTTACCTCTTTATAATATTAGTATAGATAAAGGAACTACTTAAATGTACATAAAATCTTGCTCGCTAATAGTCTTCTTCAGCCTGCCTCGTTCCTTATAATTTGGGGTAAAAGCAAAGACGTATGCTTTCTCTTCATTCAATGCATTATCACGAGTGATTTGGAATTTTTACTACCGGCCGGCCACTCTGGAATGCCTCCGTTGAAGCATTTCACCACTTGGTGTAAAGTGCATGCGGTCATCAGTATACTCTTTAGTTTTCCTCATACAGAAGAGTTAGGGTGTTCATCGCTGACGTACCGAAACACTTTTAGTGTACAATTACAAATCCAAATATGTACATAAGTGCTCAATTATATCAAGAAAATAAATGTTGATTCAGTGAACACTAGTAAACATAACATAAAGAGTATAAGATCGTAGTTATAATTCGTTATTCTCAAAAGAGCCATCCCAGTGTACACAGCAAACACCTCAGCTCTCGAACGATTGAGTTTCCCAACAAACTGCATAAACTGCGATAGCATCGAGTAAATCGCTTCAGAATGCAACGTTTGAGTGTCGTTATTGTTGGGCGAGCCGTTCTTAGCCCGCAATCTAAGCGGTACAATAAAGTTAATTTCCTAAGCTAAACACTCGAGGGTACCGTGCAGTCCTCTCCGCTCGGCTAGCAAACGCGCCGAGTCGATTGCCTCCGCGACAGAGTACCGCACGCTATTCCACTTGCTTCTACAAATAAACCCACTTCTACAACATCGAGTCTATTTTCGAATGAATTCCACCTTTATTTGTGGAATACACTTGAAAAACTCTGTCGACAAGATGTTGCATTATTTTGATTAGTTTTGTGACAAGCTTTTGGTAGATGTAGTGTTCTGGACACTATATCTACCAAAAGCTTGTCACAAGCGTTTACTACTTAATTAATGCATTTGATAATAAATAATAATCTCTCCATATTTTGCTGTAATTTGGCCGAACGGTCTCCATAGAGAAATAATAACTTGAGGTATAACCTAGTGAACCGATACCTGTTAGTAGTTTTTACAAAGATACACCCGACCACAGTTTTTTTTTATTTCCTCATGATGGAAATCTGAGAGCCATTCATAAATGCATTCCATTTGCTTTGTTCCGCAATCTATACACAGAGGTACAGATTGTGAGCGGAAAGTTTCTAAAATAGCCATCAACGGAATGGGTCCTGAGCGAGCAACGAGGCCAGCAGGTACGTCCCCCCCCCCCTCCCTAGTGCTGGAACTGAACTTATCTAATACGCTGTTAGTATCGCAGTCCGAAGTGCAGTGGCCGCGCCGCCCGCCTGCAAAGGAATTCTCAATTGCTCAGGGTTGTCGCTTTCGTGTATCACTTTGTTCATTATTTGTGTAATAATAAGCTTATTTAATAATTGCACCTGCAAATCGTTACCATCGCTATAACGGTGTATCATTCCTTTTTTTCCATAAGTTCCATAGTAGACCATTTAATTGAAAATACAGCCAATAGTTCTTTACATCAAATTCTTGTGTGTTTGTTTGGTATAGTACTTAATTTATTCCTAGTACAATATTCCTGTTGAGTTGCCCGTCTTGCAAATCTATTTCACACATCGCTTCGCTTAATGTTCTGTTCACTGAAAGTTTTTACGACCCTATATTAATGTAAGACACAACTAATTATAGTAATAAGTATTTTCCCGTTCGTACTAATTAAAATTTAAAAATAACTCTCTGAAGATTACTAATTAGCTCTTTTAAACGTCCAAATCCTAATTTATTTATATTTAAATTAAGCTAACCAGATTCAAAAAAGGAACAGTCGAATTAAAAGCTAGTAAAAAGGCAGGCGACAGCCCTATTTGCGGCAATTCTCGATTACCGCCGCAACCTCTCGTCGTACAAATTAAAACCTTTGATATTTATTTTTAAATGTTCGCCAGATTCAGTGCTGCGGACACATTTGTGCTTTTCACTACTTTTCACTGTTGCAGCCATGTTTAATTAGCACTGAGCGTCTGTAGAGTGCATCACTTTGATACTTAATACGATTTCTTTGTCTGATTTATAAAACCCCAACGTATCGTAATTGAACATAGTTCAAATACAGATTTTTCTTCACTAAATGGCTTTATTGGATAGTATTCATAGTACCGGATTGACAACATTTTCGATAATAGAGGATTTCTCCCACCTAGTCATAGCACTTTTTAGTTCTAATAATAAGATGCAGATTTAGAGATTATTTTTCAACATTTCAAGCCAGACAAAATCACAAAAAATGCATCCCACAAATGTAAAAGAAAATAAAATTGTGCTTATCCAACGTAAGGTGCTCGTCCGCTAATTTTGCTGCTGAAGCGGCCTCGAGCGCCCTCCACTCGCTGCACTCCTCGGCGTAACGAGCCCGACACGACACGAGCCCGACTCGACACGAGAGACGTCACTTTATTTTCTCTATGACGTGACAAAGTGGGTGTGAGCCAGATACTGCGGCGAGGCTCGAGAACGCTTCAGATCCGCTGCAGTTTCTGATAACTTGATCGGTATTTCTTCAAAGGACCATTACTGTTTCCTGAACCCCGGGTTATTCGTATTTTTTCTTCTTTTTCTCTTCGGACGTGTCTGATCATTGTATATTATCGAGAACCAACGAACATAATATTATCATCCATTATTAAAGCCCGGTATAGTTGTTTTATTTGCACAGATTTAATTTGCAAAAGCTTGTTTCGACTGCAATCTCACTATGGTAATTGATGATGTTGGTGAAAAAAGTCAACATAGTTAGCCTACATGGGAACTGTGTTTCAGTAGCAGCCTAAACACACCGGCAGGTGTACTGCGACAGCTTTTTTTACTGAAAGATACCCAGGAAGACGGTACCACAGAATATCCTACCACTGTGCTGTAGTTTCTTCATAATGTTTTCCTTTAACGAAAGCTCTAGCTTATTATAGAAGCCGAACGAATGACCCTCGTCACAGCATCTAGCATTGCTCGCTTCCACTGAGATATCATCGCCATGAAATTATTAATATGTATTGCCCGGATATTCTAAGAGTGCCAGTTCGTTTTTGTAAGTGAAATAGTTTGACTTACTTATCAGAAAGTTTTTAAGAAGTTTAAAATCTTCACGTCAGTCGAAGCAAAATGCCCGGAGTTTCGTTGAGCTGTCACCTCTGAAGTTTTTTTAATCTCTTTGGTTTGCATGCGTCTCGCCTCTCACAATATTTTCTGCCAACTGTTTGCTCGCAACGGCAAACATTGGCGCACTCCGAGCGGGATTGCCTTCACTATGTCCCGAGAGTGGCGAGTAGACCCGACCCCGCCCGAGCTATTCTTGTACAACCAAGTGAGGTATCTCCATCATCGGGTACTTTCTTTGTGTAAGTGGCCCCCTGTTGTTTCAATTGACGAAGTTAACTGTGTCAATTTGGTTTTAGGATCTCATCCGATTATGAGATTTTCCAAGTAAATTTATGTTGTAGTCTCAATGATAGATTATAACTTGGCGTCTAGACGAATCAACAATTTGAAGTTGACTGTTAAGGCTAATCTTTTTAGGTTCTAGAACGTAGTTTTTCAAATAACTTTGTGGAGACTGTTTGTGTATGTGTGTGTTAGTATATTACTTCCAGCTTCGTAATGGCTGATGGCATTTGGTTCAAATATAGCACATGGATACAAATTATCTGGATTGACATATGGGATCTTGATAACTAGAGTACTTAATTTGCGAATTCTGTATTGGGACTGGCGGGTCTATTCTTAATGCAAAACAATTATGGTGGCTGTTTATTTTTCATTTCAATTTTATTTGAAACATTTAATCCATGCTGTGACGTCATATTCAAATTCCTTTTAATGGATATAGTTTGAGTTCTAATATAAAAGTAACAATAGTCCGCTGTCTTTGATAAATAAATAAACTGTCAGCTATTACAACTATCTAATTAATTGGACCGTTTACTCTCGCCCTCTGACTAATTCAATATAATTTGTATGAAAGTTATTTATTATTTTCGTATTTATAACAAATTGATAAATCGTTTCAGCTGCTAAGTAACCTCTGTGTAAATAAAGTTATTTCGCCTCTGAAGTTTAAAGTACTATCCTTCGGCCACATCATTACGTGTTATGATACAAGCCTATAAATAGCAGAAAGGAGAGCCGATAGCCCAATAGTTTCGAAGAAAAATAATATCATAGGCTTCACAACAAACTTTCATGGCGAAGACGTCATTTGTCTTCCTTCTTAGATACACCTGTGGCTGACATCAATAGTCCGGTCGGTCCCGTTCTTCAGACCATACAATCAATAGAGTTATTTAGTTTACGAAATTCTTACAAAAATATGTCTTTTTAATTTGACACTAATATCGATCCATTGGTGTTTACGCAAATGTGTGTAATTAGTTTGTATTTGTGTGCTGATTTTTAAGTTTGTGTATTATTAGTATTACTAACACTTAAATTAAGGCTTTACTAACAAATATGGATCCATGTGTCTGAAATAAATGATTATTATTATTATCATTGGTTTAATTAAGCTAATTCAAAGAGCATTCGAACATTCCCGCTGTGTTGTCTATGACTTTAATTAACCCAAGGACGGTTAAAGTTCGTTTGGAAAGGCTTGATGCCATTCCATCGGGGACTACTTATGAGTAGCCGTTTCGTCCAGTCCATCAGCAACATTCCTCACATAATTTATATGGAAAAATTCCAAATATTTGTGACGTCGCGGGGAACGCGGCGGGCGTCGCGGGGGTGCGGAGGGGTGCGGAGGGGCGCGGAGCGATGGAGGGGGTTAGATAATACAAATCCCCAGCGTCGTATATCAAGGGCTGAATATCTTAAGCTATTGTGCGGTTACGTAACAGGAAGTGTTGACTTCACTTCACTACTGTGCCTCGTTTGAGCTGCACCTGCATTACATTCACTATGACACCACTATATCTTGTTTGCTTGCGTTGGTACCCAGTATAATACACTGAGCTGATATATCTTGATCCCAGTAGAAACAATGAAAATATCCTCCTGGACCTATTTGCTCGAAGCTATCATTGATATCTCTTCACAGGTTCATAGGTTCTTAGAAATTATACGAAATAATCTGACAGCTGTCAAAAACATTAGAAATAGACACTTCATTTCCTGTAACTTGCTAGTTAGTCAGATAAAACTTCTCACAAGTGAGATATAATAAGTTTAGTATTCGAAGTTCTATTACAATAAAGACTAAGTCTTGTACCACTACTTGTTCGTTGAAACACTCGAAATCAGTCGGAGCACTGGCTTGTTGCCAAACACTCGCGCACTGTATTCATGGGCGAATACTTCACAACTGCGCGGCGCACATAATCAAATGTCAAATTGAAAACGATTTTGTTTAAGCACGAACAACGCTTAGGTGTGAAGCCAACGATGTAGGGAACTATGTCATGAGACAAACATGTAATTTAAAGACATCTGTGGCAGGAGTCTAAGAGACTAAGAGTCTCTCTCCAGAAGCTTTTAATAAGTATTTAATTCGGAATCTAATGTTCATAAGTATCCTTCGAGGTCATTAACTGAATTCGAATAAAAATGTGATCGAGATGGAAGAATCTAAATGATAACTATACCAGAAACATCGTTTAAGCTTTGGTCACAAGGTGAACAGAAAAGTTTTTTTTTTCAGAAGAGCGTTTTTAAGGTTAAGATTAAATAACTCTAGTCTCGTCATAATTAAAACACCATAAAAGGAGAACATAAAACAACCTAAAATAGGTATAACGGCAAGAAAGTGTCAGGGATTAAAAAATAATCTTTGTACATCAGTGGTACGTAGCACAGGTTTCGTAGTCGGTAAAAAGCTTGGGGGTTCTGCCGCGTCCTGCTGTGTGCAAAACCGTGATAATCAGACTTCTATGTTTTATATTTTGATTTTGGTCACTCGGTGGAATCTTGACGTCCACGATCGCACCATTCCACCGGCGGTCGGCACGGGGATATCCCTAATTAAATTATATTTATTTTCGAGCAGCACGCCGTCTCTTAATGAAAACAGCCGCAATTTGGACCGGCCAGATAAAATGAAGCACCTTCGTGTATAATTTAAAACGTAATAAATCGCCGTAAAACACGGCTAATTAGACAATAAAACTGAGAGCGAGGCCTTCCGGAGTGCGATGAGGCCGCCCGGTGCCGCGTCCTCGGAGTCGCCACACTTCTCGGTAAAAGACAATCAAATAAATTATTCACGGAGCAGTATAAAGCCTTTCTAATGCTAGCAAACAGTGTAGATTATACTCTCCTACGGCCGATTCCCAACTGTATTTATAGCGTGCCTAATGCAGTCCGCACTTCGTGAACGCAGCATGATAGTGAATTGTATTTTTTATACGAAGTGTGCCGACAACAGGCAGAAGGTCGACCTGATGTAAGAGGTCACCGCCGCCTATGGACATTAGCAACACCAGGGGCATCACAATGCAGTGTCGACATGAAGATGAGACGTGATGTTGTGAAGTCTCATGTGTCTGTAATTTCACACTCTTACCTCTCTTTTTTAAACCGAAAAACACGCGCTAAAGCTTCACGGCGGTAGTAGGTATAACGGTCGTACTTTCCCGGACGAACCAGTATTATGATGAATTGGCAGAATATTGTCCCATAAAAATATGGAGTGGCTTATGAACCGACTGGATTATAAATGTTGTCTTTACACGACATGTTTTAATTGATATCTGGTGTTGAAGTAATGTTTGATCAAGTTTTCTTATTAGATTTCCACGTGAATGTGTCCGAGTCCGGAGAGCTATTCGCTTAACTTGGCGAGCGAGGGCGCAACGCTGCGGCGCGGCGGCGCGGCCGAGCTCAATGAGCGTTGATTGCGAGGGTTTGCGCTAGACCAACGCTATATCGGTACTATAGGCTCATATGTATCGTAATATCCTATTTATTCATCGTGTTTAAACTACATATTTCGGGGAATCATACGTTCGCGAACATTTAGTTGGTTACGACTTCCAAAAAGATATGTGGCTTCGAATCCTCTACTAAGCTTGAGCTTTCGATGAAGGAAATCACTGTAAGGACACCTATGCATGGTGGTAGGGTACAGCCAGGCAGGCGGGTACTGCAGACTAACACTTTCAACTGCGTTCTACAAAATACATAAATATCTAAAAATCTATTGCCAATCACCTGCTGGTATGTTCCTTCAGATGCACTTTAGATTAAGGACACTACCTTCGACCTCAACATCACTTACCATATTAAAATTGTGGTAAATAAATACATAGGCTTTAGATAAAACATTTCTATTGATAATTATCTCAACTTGTGTTCCACTCGTTTCTGTTTTTAATCAAGCCCAACTGTCAATATAAACATCGCATCTGCCATTGTGTTTTTAAAACCGCTTCATATGAAAGTATCGCATCGTATGAAAGTAAATATTTTTTTCAGTTTTTCTGCAAAAAAATGTGAATACTGAATTGTTTTTAATATTGTACCATATAAATTCCGAACTGCGAACAATGAAACATTCAATAAAATACACAACCTTATATTGACAAACATGCGTAGGTATTAAATGTTTTAAAATAACCACCTAGGCTATCGAGTGGTAGAGAACACCGGCCCTAGATTCGATTGCCGGGTTGGGCAATTTGATATATTTTTCGTATTTAAATCCATTATTTCAGTTTGGAACCGCGGGTACTTATCAAGGAAAGTAACTGAAGCTAACACGTTAAACTGAGTAGAGCCGGCAAGAAACTCAGCATAGTTGACATCCCGTGTTACAGGTGTCATTTGCCTGAAACCAAAGCGTCAACGCTCACCAAATATCACGTTGGGACTTCATAATATTGTTGGCGGAGTGTGAGCTTAAATACTGAGACCTCGGCCTACCTTTTCGGTAAGAATAAGCGTAATTATATTTATTTGTTTAAAGAAATATTGAAGTCTACAAAATCTTGAAGGATGTGTCTTTAAACATTCAAATAACAAGCAGGTCATGTATTGGGTGTTATGTTTTATAACCGGCATAATGTGGTAATGTGACTAATTACCGGGTTATTGACTCGCCTACTCAGTAGCCATCACAAACAAATTAGCGCGCCCGCAATCTTCAGGTGCTACGAGCAATTACCCGCTGTTTGTCTGTTTGCTCGGCGAGCACGCAAACAAACAAACATGCAAGATGTTTGCGAAGTCGCGGGCGGGAGGGGGCGCGGGCGGGGGAGGGGGGGAAGGGCAAACAAGTGATACCGATGCCCCGATTGACATCGTGTTGATGCTTACTTCACGTCAACATTGTGATAGCTTTGTGTTTGTTTACTGTTGAAACTTCTGCTAATCTACACTAATATTATAAAGAGGGAGTGCAAGCTTGTATGTATCCGGAAGGAACTACGGAACAACGTCACCTATTTGAAAAATTATTTTACCATTTGATATCCATATTATTCCGGAAGGACACAGGCATAACAGAGTTAAATAGATTAGTCTTTGAATCTTAATTCCAGTCTATAACGAATACCCTTTTCCAAAGATATAGATATTTACTCCCTGACACAGATCAAACATAGTACATGTTAATGCACTCAAATGTTTGTTATGTGACACCCGTATGAGATCTCCACTACTCGGCTCTTCATTTGAAACATCATAACTACCTAATAATTGCCTTTTTTTAACTCATATTTTTTCATCCCTATTAACAAAAGGAGCTTGAAGTATTTAATTAAGTATGAGGTAACAAACATAAAATATATATGTACAGACGAATTGAGATCCTCCTCCTTTTTTTTGAAGTCGGTTAAAAATGAAAATATAGCAATTTTTCTCGAACAAAGATTTTGAGTTAGAGGCTTTAGAAGTAGTAGAGCTCACAGAACAGACTTCGTCCGGAGTAGTACTGACACCATATCTACCCATTTCCACCGCGAAGCAAAACTCCACTTTTTGTGTTTCGGTTAGAAAGGTAAAAGGGCCGGTGAAATTACAGGCACATGATACTTAAGAACTTCACGCATTCATCACTCAGGATCGACAACGCATTGCGTTACGGCACTGACCATCCCTAAGCGCATGTGGCAGACCTATATAAATATATTTTACATTGTCAACATATTAAGCACACCAGCTATTTACCGAAACGCGACGTAAATCGGCCGGAGTGTGCTCTCCGGCTGAAGCGCTCGTAAAACTGATAAAACACGGCTTATAACACAATAAACCTGAAACGGATGCTACAATCCTTTATTGATTCAACATTAATCATTAAATCTTGGAAGCCAATTTGCCTGCAATAGACAGGAAAGTCATAGAAAAAACACTTAAATATTCCTTGCATCGGTTGTTCCATTAGCTGGTAATAAAAATGGAGTTATAATAAGTTGATAACAAGGGTATCCGGTAGATGACAATCCGGGTTCCGAAGCGATGGTCACTTCCGTAAATTTGACCTTCATAAGTGCCGACCGTTCCTAAAGTGAATAAATGGTTTTGAATTCCGACAGCATCTTTTCGGTAAAAAATTCCGCACAGCACAATGGAGCGCGGATTGTGCTGTACGTTTGGAAACAGAGCCGTCACATCGGACATAACAACACCCCCGGACAATTTAAAATGCAATTACCGTCGGGAAACGGTGCTAATTAAACAGAGATATTCGTTAATGGCGTCCTCCGGCCTCAGAACCCACCCCCCGCGTCCCCCCCGGACCCCGCTCCTCCCCTCCCGCCAGCTTTAATTTGTAATGACGTTAGCTTTTAGAATGTACGCATGCAGACTACTGGAGCAAGAGTCTCGGCTCCGACTATAAAGCGGAACTCGACTCGCTAAGTAAATAAAAGCGTCGAGACACAAAACGGCACCGAACTTATTAAAACTTCTGCCTCAGGTCATGTTTAATGTTTGCTTTTTGTTTCGTGGTTATTGATTATGGGGTATTTTCAATTTGAGATTGATTTGTTGAATGTGGATTTGATAATTTCAAAAATCTTTATTATGAAACATTTTTAGTAAAGAAAGTTGGCTATAAGCTTGCTCACGGACGAATATTTTAATGACGACGATCAGGTGTAGCGGTCGCTCTCGGAGGACACGAGATAGCAATGAATCATATTTTCAAAGAGTAATTGCCGAGTTTATTGCAGGCTCTTCTCAGTGAAAACAACATCCCGAACCGGGCGCACGATTCTGACTATGAAGGCTCATTTGCTAAAAAATATTTAATTTGAATACTTAAAAACGCAAATACTTGTACACTTGCTAATCGACGGGGTTCTAATTTTGAAAGTAGTTTCAATAAGTATACGGTTCCTTAATAACCAGCATGAGACAAAGCGATATGTCACGAGCGCACCCTCACGTCGCATACCAGCTCGCTGGGGCACGCGCGACACTCGCGAAGAATTACTGAGTAGCTGATGTGATGGCTGCTCACACGAGCTCTACACTTTACGTTCCTGGGGTGTTCGTTAAACGTGCCTACATTTGTGTCATGTGCAACTGGAAAAGTCTGTTTGTGCCATATATAAACAACCTTTTAAATTAGGGACTCATTGCCTTTTTATTGTCACACGTGGGGAAAGACCCGGTGTCGCGACTTTGATCATTTACCATCCGGGGCCCATCTTCTGGCATAAAAATAAGCATATTAACATCTGGGGTTTATTTTGTTACAATTCATTCATATTTGTAGAGCAGAAAGACAAGAAATTTTAATGCTGATCTAAATGGTTAACCCGATCCGTAAGTCATGAATACAGCTGCTGCACCGCAGTTTTGTGATAGCGGACATATCTCACGGCGGACTGGGGGAGCGGCGTCGGGTAAACACGCGAGGTGATCGCTTAGCTTAATAAGCACCAGCTCGCTTGGAGCGCCGCCAGCACGACGCAGCGCCGCTAGAATTATGAAACTGCACAACAGAACACTCGACTCAGCTGTGATTAAGATTTTTGCAGCTTCCGCCAATGGATGGCCCGAACCCCGAGTGCCGACCCTATTTCACTCAGCATTTGTTTTTTTATTAATATTTTCTTGAGGAAATTAGTTTTCAACGTCTCCGTGCGCCTGGCGTGGCGGCGATCGTTATCATTTTATGTGCATTAGATCGGGAAATTTAATAAATTATTTTTTTCTACAGTAGAAGCTGTCGGACACTCCATAAGCAAACAATATGCGCAGTGTTTTCGTTCACCGACGTATGACGTGCAATGTTAAGGCTTCGGCACACCGCAGATCGATGGGGCGGCCCCAGGTGCCAGCTCCCGAGGAGCAGATCAGCAAACAACCGACCGCTGTTTACATGTCGTGCGTCATATCGACCACATGACGCGTACCATGCGTCAAACTGCCACCGCGGCAGAAATTCGCTTACATACTCGTAGTTCACTGGAGTTGAGATATGAGTGTCTGGAAATTTTGCTCGGCTCGTGCTTATGTTATCGTAACGATGTTGATGTTGGTCGATGCACCGGAACACCTACCTGGACCAAATATTGTCAAGGCATTATGTCTACCTTGTACCCATCAAACTGTCCAAATTTACTTCACGCTTTACATAGTAAACTGTTATCTAGTAGTATTAAGATCGATATGAATACTTTATGCCTCAGCGTTGTCTCATACCTACATTAAATTATGTTGGTAATTATTCAATCTTTGTAAAACATCCAATTTGAATCGCAATTGAGAAATTTCCTCAATACGCAGAATTCACCGAATGTTTTCCTTATTCCTCTTCGATTTTAATATTAAGGTTTGTGAAAACGTTCGCGTTCGCGTTGCCGTAAGAGGTTGATAAAGCCGCTAAAAGCGCTGAGGATCTGAAACTGTGAATCGTCAACGCTATTATCAATAATGCAGCGATTACATCGCGTTCGTTATGCTGAAGCGGCTTTATTCCCCCTTTTTCATCGCCACAACAATCACGTATGCTCGATAAATCCTAAGTACGAGTGGTGTACGTCCCGTGCCCCTGCATTGTGCCCCAGTGTCACGTACGAGCTTCAATGGATGTTATAATGCTACCAATTATTCTGTATTCCTTTTCCCACTTTTATGTAACGCTCCTTTTTTGTTATTGCTGAATAGGTACGTATGTGGTATATAGTGACGCGCCCGGAGCTCGGCCCTTTCTCACCGAGCACGCGGTTGATACAAATGTAACAACTACCAAATTGTCGTTGACAGTGTTTCTGATTTCCGAACTCAATACCGACCGCCCGCTTTTTAAGTACACACTCTGTTATTATAGCTGAAAATATTAATGTAAGAATCTACAAAGACACCGTTCGATATAATATATTTTATTTTGTATGTTAAACAATAACAGAGTAGTAATCGTTGTTGAATTATAATCCAATTACGCAACTTCAATAGGTCCGCGAGATCGTCCCGAGACTAATTAAATTGAACATCACAAAGGTTGAGCTTGATTGATGATTGCTTCAAAACTCTCAACTTTTGGTATTTGACGAGGCGACGACTAAACTGTACAGTATTTTGATTTATAATTTGTTAAGAAACCATCCATAAAATAATTTCATCGCTTCCAAATATTTATGAATAAATATTTTCGAATCATGTTTTCAATTTTAAATTAATGGGTGTTTTTTCATCCACTTTAATGCCTGTAGGAGTAGATATATTAGAGTACGAGACCAATGGGTTTGGATATCTAGTAAAGGAACCTAGTATACTGACCTCTACAGAATAAATTAATACAAGACAAAGGGAGAAGTTAGTTGTTCCATACTTTAGACTAACTACAGGAAACAAGTCATTTCTTGGTAATTGTGTTTGATTTTATAATAAGATACCGCTTTCAGTAACCAAAATGTCTGATCATAAATTTGAAAATTATATTAGGAAAGTTTTGAAAGAAAAAGCGTATTATAAGATAGTTCATTATATTGAAGATAAAAATGTATGGAAATAGCTACTCTCTGCACAGTGCACCTCTAGTTTTCTTGTTTTAGTTGTTAAAAGTAGTTAAAAATATATAAAATTGATATTATAAATAGTCAAAAAGTCAGAATAGATAAAATTGATATAAAAAAATATTAAATAATAATAATTGTTGAGTTTCTTGCCGGTTCTTCTCAGTTGAAGGCTGACTTCCGAACCCCTTCAGTAACTTTAAATTGGACCTTCATAAATGCCTTCCGAGGGCCTAAACTGAATAAATGGTATTGAATATTTTTAATTTTAACAGGAACCTACAAGAAGCTTTATGGTGGTGTTAAAAAAAATTAGAAGGCAATGTCACAACTGATCGTAATAATTCCAGCGCACGAGAAATCTCCTCCCCTCGCCGCACCCTCCCCCTACAACGACGCCGAAAATTATTCACCACTACATGAAGAATTTCCCAGATATGCGGTTAAAGGCAACGCGCGCGGCATTCGGAGTATTTCAATTTTATTTGAGCACAGACTGCACCCGCGTCTATTATTTGCGCCAACAAACTGTATAATAAACTATTTCAATACAGCGGAAACAACACGTACGCGAAATGCATACCGGGAAAAATAACGAAAGAATTTTAACTATAGACGTGAGTTGGGTATACCTCACCGGCAGTCTGCAATATCAGCGTAACTTCTGTCTTACCAAATTTACAATTAATATGTATTGAGACCATCGATGGCCGAACTTTGAGGACCGACTCATTAAACTGAACACCCCCCGATCGAGTCCGCGATGAATTGAATAATTTTTCCTAAGACTTATTTAGTAAATAGACCAGCACTTCAGCTGAGACCTAGATTTTGAACGGTCTTCTCAATGACGCTATCACATTATTCAAGTAGATGCAAACAAAGGTACTCTCCCCAAGTAAGTAACACTGACATTTTACGACAATTTTTATGATGTAAGTATTCAAAAGCCGTTTTCTTATAAAATGAAATGAAAAAAAAGCTATATAGTTTAGTTTTGTGATTGTTATGTTTGTGTCTCAATAATATTTAGTACTACTAATATTATGATTATGTTAACTGCAAATAGATTTATCATCCTGATACTAATGTTATAAACGCAAAAATGACTTAACAGATTCATGGTGTTGGATAGGGCATGGCATAAGATATAACATACTTTTTATCAAAAAAAAAATGTTATTCCTCGGGAACGCTGATGAAACCGCTGGGTGGAAATCAGTAAGAAATAAAATTAATCAATTTCAGACTCTATCGTACTCTTCTTTCTTAATTTCAACGGTGACATGCGCTGGTGTGAAGTAAAAATTAAAAAGTTGTCTCAAACTAAGAGGACTAAAAGTCTTCCTCGGTCATTTCAACTTTAGGAGAAGCAAGAAATTTTCATAGATTTAAGAAAATTTTACACCAGGGAACTCCGAGCCTCGTCGGCCGGTCGTCCACCACACGAACTGTGTTGACTTAGCTCTTCACTCACTCGTTAACATTACATGTGTGTTTGTTGATATTATATCGGCTACAAAAAACCATCGTCCGTAAGAGCCAGGCGATAATGAGCATTAACTTGTGATTAAATACTGAGAACTTAGTAATCTACCAGTCCTTAGTTCCAGGTACTGTATAATCGATCAGCTCGACCAATGCCGAGCACTAGAGCTCAGGGTTCGCAATCAATACACTAAACCTTACAGCGACGTAATTTCTGAGAAAATCTTTTGTTTCCATGTAACATTATTTGTACTACGACGGTAGTATTTAAGCATAAATATTCCAGCGAAGTAACATTAACGTAGGAACAACGAGAACTAATGAATTTGAATGAGTATTTGAACATTTCTGTAAGGATTGTCACAAGCGCTTAAATGTTTTGCGTGTGGAAGCGCTAAGCGTCGTGTCGCCGTGATATTATGACGTGGTGACGTCACTGAGTCCGATTAGCTCAACTTCGGGTTCAGTCGGGCGGACTGCAATCGGCTCGCGCGACAATTAGCGCTCGCTGACAGACGAGCCGATTGATTCATAATCGGTGGCGAAACTAACGAACCAATGTTTCCGCCTCGGAGCGGATTCGTCATTTTGATGTCACAATTAATTCATATTAATTATTATCGTGTGATTTGTGATTTTTTGCAATTTAACATCGATCGTGAGTAACTCCAAAAATGTAGGCCTTTCGAAAGACTTAACTCTTAACCTTTTTAAATCCTAATTGTTTGTTACAGGAGGAGCTAAGAGAAAACATGACGATGAGTGTGATGAGTTTCGTGCCGACATTGGACGACGACGGCAAGGCCATCACCTGCCGCGCCGAGAACCCCAACGTCACCTCGCTCATCATGGAGACCTCGTGGACCATCAATGTCGTCTGTACGTTCTTCCACCCTCCACGCTTGAGTTTTGTTTGGACAGCCTTTTTGAGGGCAAAGGTCGTGGGTTGGAATTACGAATCGCGATTGAGCTTCTTATTAAGAAAAAAATCATAAGGACACCATATCATATTGGTAGGGTACTTCGTAGTACTGGGTTAGTGTTTCGGTAGCTGCGGTTAAGAACCAGTTCCTTTACTACAATATCGGCAATGCTTACCATAATACCAACCTTATGCCATAAAAACATAAAGCTGTAATTTTACTCTGGTAACTGTAACTCTGGAACTTGATGAGTGATTTTGAGCCCAAAGTGCACACAGGGATATGTAAGGCTGCTGGAACGAATAGGTAGCTGCTTGTCAACATTGGAAATGATAGCCAATCAGTTCTACTTAGCCTGTATAGAGCTTCCTTTAATAACGAAGTTTTTTTGAAGGCTCATTTGTTGCTAAAATCAAAGTCTCTTCTTATGTAAGTATGATATCCAAAATCTCAATATTATGTTGCTTGCCTTATCAAAAACGACTTGAAATGATTATAAAAGAGAATTCCCAAAATATTTATATTAGTGCTACGCCTGTTCCCCACCAAAGAGTTAGTGCAATTAGCAGCACCCGCAGCTAAGCCGAGAAAGTTTGCTATCGTGGTGTGCCTCGAGTGGTGAGTGGTGAGTGGTGAGTGGTGAGCCTTGCCATTAAGACAAAATGAGCCCGGCAAATATTCACGCTATTATTTATTATTAAACACAATTAAAATGATAATGGACTTGGTCTAAAAATAGGAACAGTTCATACAATTGACCTTTTTTGAAGTTTTTGCCTATTTAAGTTTTTTTTTTTATAAAAACTTGAGCTTTTTTTGACTGGATCTCAGTTAGTTTTTAGTAACGTTCTGTCAACGCCATGGCGGCAGTAACTTAACTGATCCTTGAGAGCCATGTAAAGAAATATGTGTCATCTCTTAAATCTCTGTTCAAATTGCTCCAGCTAAACTACTTTGGAAACTAGACCCATAGCAGAGTATTAGAGAGCTGTAAGAAATATGCTGCTGCGACTACCTGAGTATCAAGGAATCAGAAGATTGAATCCAGCGAGGCATGGTTAATGGCTATGCTTATCACATAGTACTTACATCTGTGTATATTTTCAACATAATCATATTCTTTCGAACTTTCCAATCTATGTTTCAACCATCAAGAATTTCTATTTGGGAGACTGATGTGAGAGGAATAAAGTGCAGTGTCGTTCCAGAATCCAAATGATTGAATGTAAAGTGTAGTATAGAGTTAGAGTATATTTTGTTGCGCCAGATCCACCGGTGGTGCGGCTGCGCCTGGGCAGCTCGCTGGCGGCCGGCGACATCAAGGAGGGCGACGACGTGTACTTCGAGTGCCACGTGCGCGCCAACCCGCCCGCCAGGAAGCTCTCCTGGCTGCATGACGTGAGTATTCCCATTTATACTTGCAACCATAGTACTAGTATGCTAATAATAAGCCCCTACGAAGCAATACGGGATATGCTGTTTTACATTAAAAAGCAAGTGGAATTTTCAACTGGAAACGCAGAATGTAGGTATTTAAAATATGTTTCTGTCAACAAAAGATTTACGGTAACAAATTAATCCAACGTCGATGCGAAAACAACAATGAGTGGCGGTGACGAGCGCGGGCTGCGGTGCGGGCGGCGCGGGCGCGGGGCGCGGCCGGGCGACGGCGACGCGGGAGCTCCGCGGGAGTAAAGTAATAGACGGCGGTGTACGGTCCGATAATCGCTTTGTACTGTGTCGCTCGCGTTTTAATCAGCAATGTACAGACGGGACGTAACATTTTTTTGTTTCGTTTCACCCTTTCAGGGGCAATCAGTCGCGCGTTGTTACACGGATCGCGACACGCATCACCGCGTTCGCCTCCACTCGTGTTGTTTTTTTTTTTCTGTATTGTTTTCACGTTTTTGTTGTTCGAATAGGCGTAGGTCGACCCACTTATGCGCTCCCGGCCGCGTCCGCATCCGCATCCGCGTCCACATCCCCGCCGAGCAGAGTCGCTTCAAATGCGATTGTTACTGACGTTACGTTTTATCTGAATGACATTGATGCGTGAGATGCGTGCATATTTATTACGTATTTCAATTTCCAGAGCGTGCATCGCACACAGGCGACCTAATTCGCTCTTGTATTTTATGAGGGATGTAATTTATCGATGCATGGCTCGAAACTATGATGCGGAATCGTGAATGATGAACGAATAGCTGGGCTCGGTATCCGGCGGTCTCGCGTTTCGGCCGCGCTCGGCGACGCGTACGGAAGCTGCATCACATTCTTCCCATGCATATTTTACGTGCGGTGAGCCAATATCGGCCGTGTCGTCCACCGCGCCGCGCCACTGCTGACGAATCCCTATGATATTTAACAAACCTTTTTTAGCCTGCTACCGTTTAAACATCGCGTCCATTCGTCGGGCTCGGCGACGACACGCGTCATTGTTTTATATGTGATTGTTTTTGAAAAATGGCCCGGACGCGGCGCGACGCGCTATACGCCCGAATTAAAGTGCCAAAATTTACTGCGGTCGCTTGCCGCAACGAGACCGTCCGCGTCGGACGCGGGATTTTTGTGTAAGTATTATAAATTTTAATTGGCGTTATTTTTGGCGCGTCGCCGGTAATTTGCGTTTTACGGATAGGTGTGCGTAATGGTAGCTGCGGACCCCGTTAATGGGGCAGGCGCGGTCATCTCGGAGAGGGTCAGTTAAAAGCTTTCCGCCTACGATGTCCTCCCTCAGCGGCCCTGGGAGGGGCGGGGGCCGAAATATTCATTATTAATGTTAACACTGTCCAAAATATTAAAAGCGGATTGGCGCTAAAATTTCCTCGTGCTTAACCCAAATATGTACATACATCAAGTGGACGCAGGAATTAACTTTGCAGTTAATCCTTATTTTATAGTCCGGCGAAGCCCACTCTGCGGTACCACTACATTCGAGTTTTAAGTGAACGGACACATCAAACATAAACACCGCTATTTTATAAATAGCTTCTACTATGATAGCAATCCTTATTTATCTCCACCAGACCAAACTGTAACTGGCATTCACTAACTTGTTTATTTATTCCACTTAATTGCGACTTACGGAGCTACTTTGAAACTGAAAGTGAAGATTATTAATCGAAATGAAGTTTGCTTTACTCAAATTTAATTAACACTAGACCCCTTAAACTAGCATTTAAATAAATTACCAATCTAACTCATCTTAATAAACTATTATCCCTTCATTTTCAAGTAAAGTAGGTATCTCTTTTCAACCTAACTAATGCTAGCCGAGTTGCTTAATTCTCAAACAGATTAGCAAATGTATTGCTTCTATAAAGTGTTGAGATATTGGGCGTGATTCAAATCTTTCAGGATCTCTAACCTCCGTATAGATTTAAAGGATAAGATTAAGTTATTAGATTAAAACACTTATTAGGTAAATTACAATTACAGAGGATATTAACACTGTCCGCAATATAAAGATAGCACAAATGTTAATAAAAGAAATGTTAAATAGACGCAGAGTATGAGTATTAGACATCGCATTTGAGGAATGTTGACATTTATTTCCAAGAAATAAAATGCAATAAAGCATTCGAGACTCTCCAGCGGTGCGTGGAGCCAGGGGAAATCTGCAGGCAGCGCGCCTCAGGCGCTGTCATGCAAGAGCCTCCCCAACACGTGCCTCGCTCAAGGGTCCACCACATTCACTAGGAATTGTGTCCTGAAGGAATTCCCTACCGTTGGTGACACGAACCTCGCTACGGCTCTCTCATAAGTATATTGTTTCTTCATCTTGGTAAAAACATTGAATTTAGGAGTATGCACTAGATTCCAACTAGTCCATTGTATAATTATTTTCATTACTTCAACTTAACGTTTGCTCTAGGTGAAGTCTCGCTACTAAGCACTTTTATTTCATCTAGGACCATAATGAGTACACATATTTTTCATTCCCAACCCGATAACAGCCCTCAAACAAGAGTCCATTATGAAACTATTCTAAACCTATTTTTGCACCGAGAGAATGATCCCATTCATTCAGCAAAGAAAGCATTAGTCAAATCCCGCGTTGATGCGAGACGAGCCGTTCGCTCGGTCGGTGAATGGAAGGCGCTAGAAGCGTGCCAACTCCGACCAATCAATATGTTTGCTTCATGCGTCATGCATCAATGGATTCTTCCTTCCGCGGTTCTGTCGCAATAAAGCTTTATTGTCAAATTCGTAGCATATTTCAAATACATCTTGTGTATTTTAGTATAATAGCTGCACTTTAGAGCGCGTTTCCTTTTAATTCTTGGCCCTATCCTCACATACCGTAATGAAATTATGATCACACAAAACCCATTCCAAAAAATAACGTCTCATTTGCCTTTTTTTTATACCACATGTGCCGACAAACAAGCAAACTTACCTGATACGGTATGTGGTCACCACCGCCAATGGATATTTGCAACACTAGGGGCATCACCAATGCGTTGTCGACCCTGAAGTTGTTAAGTCTCATGTGCCTGTTATTTCACCGGCCCCTTACCTTTCGAAACGAAAAACAGTACTGCTTAACGGCGGAAATGGGTAAGGTGGTAACACTTCCCCGGATGAACTCTGCACTAAGAGCTCTACTACTCAAATATCAGAATGCCTGATCAGAATGTATACTGTTTTATTATTAAAGTTATTTTGTATAAATACAAGACGCTGATTCGTTATAAAAATAAACTAAAATGTCTGTAGCTGTAAATGTTTTAAAATTAATACTCTTCGCCCTATATATTGTACGGCGTTCTCAAATGCCTAAATAATCCCAGTAACATAAACCCGTAAAGCGAAACAAGGCAGAGCCCCTGCGGTTGCACACTGACAAAAAGCGGGAACATTGATTCCTGAGACGGCAGGTGTAGAGACGGCACAAAAAGGTGACAATTTGGTGCACAGCGCAGAGCCGCCTAGTCGATAACTGGCGGGGACGAGACCTTTGGAAATACCTGAATTGTGGCACACACGTGGAATGCTGCCAGCATTTCTTTCCATGATAATATTGTTCTCATGAAAATAGTAGTAGATCGATGTAACATTCAGCTTTTTGCAGTCATTCATCCAATTTTATCTGGGTTTTATTTTCTTTTGCTATATTCTCTAAATGCTTACAAAATATAATATTCGCTTTTTGATCTGCCTACAACACATTTACGAACTTAAAATTTTTTAATCGCATTGAATTTATTTGTAGAGATCCGTGCGGCGTGGACTCGGTACTCCGTATCTCGGTTGTAGAGAAATATTGCTTAAGATAATAAGCTGCTATACTCGACTTTATAACAAAATCTCGAGTAAATCACCGCCGTCAGGGGCAATTTCCATCATACTATAAGCTCGAATCAATTATTCAAAGTGGCTCAGTCAAAATGTTTCCTAAGGAAATTGAAATTCTATTATCTCTAATTACTTAACAAAAACCCTTTCGGCTTTTATACTTAACAGTATCATGAAATATGTCAAAGCCAAGGCTACCTATTTTGAGTCTATTGTAAGGAGTTTGAGATATAGTGGGTGGGTTTCGTCAAGTTATACTGCATACTGACTAAAACGAATCATTTCTACGAGTGTATCCCACCGGTTATGTTTGCTAAACTGTTATCTAAGCAATAAAGTGAGTGCGGGACCCTCCCGGGAGCAGTTTCGGAAGGCGGCACCTCCCGTCGTCCTTCCTTATTATATTACAATATTATCCGCATTTAATGAGCTGCATTACTTTTGTTTTCGGTTTATCATTTCCCTTTTTTGATTCTAAATGTTGAGGAAAATGGTACGCTTTGGTTTCGGCACTATGTCGATGGGTGGCTTTTTTACCTGAGAAATGTCTGGAATGTGCGTGTGCTATTTGAATACATAATAATGTTTTTTTTCTGTGGTAAGTTATGTAAGTTCGATGCAATAATCCTGGTAACTTAACAGCTTTTCCCAAATGTTACATTTCACACATCAGCAGGAGGACGTGGGAATTAGGTCAGCGGCCAACTTTACACGTGGCAAGTGCAGTGGGAATATAACTCATATTAATATAACATAATAATGTATATTTTAACCTTTTCGTACGGCCGCTCCTCGGGGGCTCGTAGAACAAAAAGCCAAATAAACCTACGTCATACGTAACGAGAGGTTAAACATGTTTAAACAAAGATTATTATGAGACCAATGTAAATATTTTATGTGTACTATGTTTGTTAATATTTGTTGTTTACCGACTGATCGTATTCACTCCGGTGATTTTCAATGGTAAATAAATGAAAAGAGAAAAAAAACATTTTGCTGGCAAATTTTGATAGACGTGCCTTAAACATATTTGATTCCCCTGAGGTCTTTAAGGAGCTTTTCTCAATAGTCATTAACAAATCACAGCCCCTCGCAATCATCAATAATATCAAACAGACACTAAATAGCTTTATTTCTCCACGCATGAACGACAAAAGTAGTATTTATGAGGAGGAGGACATCGCGAGTAAACCTCGAGTGATATAAGCCCCGTATAACGAGGTCGCTCGGCGCCCGCCGCCGCCGTCGCCGTCACCGCTCTATTATGATAAATTGAAACACTTCACTTCCCCTCATTACCCAACACTGGGAAGCTTGCGCCGTGCCGCGACGCCCACTCCGCACCAGATAGCTCACTCGGCGCTGTAAGGGGATGCATATAGGATACAGAACTGAGCATAATTGCCAATGCGAGGATTAATATTGCAACTCCAGGTACTTATCTTATAGAGCAATCTGAGCTTCTGGGAGATGTGACGTAACGGAAAATCGAAACGTATCTCTAATCTTCACTAGTCTGAAGGTAAAGCTCGTCAAAGTAATATAATTTATCATCAATTTATCTGATCTTGGGATTCAAAGTGGAGCGTCTCAAAATTCCAATTAAAGTATTAATTTCTGAACATTTCCGAACGACGTTTGAAGTGTTTGATAGCATTACAGTGAGGACGTTGATTGAAACTTTCAGATATTCTAAATTATTCTGATCATCGACACTCGGGCTGTCCATCCATAATTATGACGGAGCCGATCGATCTGTTAGAGATTTTAAATCGGTAGTATATTCTGATGTACCTCACAATCAATGTAAATTTTTAGGTGATTTATTATACCTATAGAAGCAACATGGACGGAGTAGCTTAATCAAAAGAAACAACGCTGTAGCTGACTGTGGCTCAGATTCCGTCAATCAAGGAAATACTATAATTAAATAGAAATAATGCGGTTCGTGGTCGTGCCTCGCATCTGGGTGAAGTATTAACATTCCGCCGGTGGGCGGTCGCCGGTCGCGCGGCGCGGGTGCTGCATCCTTGAATATTAAAACTGGGAGCCAAGTGAATACCGCCGAGGGCAACCTGACGATACGCGCGCGAAATAAACAACCATTTTATTTTTTTCAGCTCCTCACACTCTTTCACTTCTAGAGCCACAGGTATCTTGAATAGATTTAATATATAATCTTTCGCTCAAATATGTATGAACCATGCTTTTCAAGGAGCAGAAAGAGACAGAGGACAGTCGCTGCCATCATTGAAGTAATTGTTTGTAGTAAAACAGAAATTATGGCAATATCAAAAATTCTCGAAGCTTTTGTTACAATGCACAGGATCTATGAGGTATATAGGTACCTACAGCGACGTATATGTCTATTAAACGATACTAATACATGAACGCTTGTTTGACAACGTTAGTGATGTGGTGATGCTCATTGATGTGTGTGTAATACGCACTCTGCTTATTGTACTAGCAAGCGGAGCAGATTCCACGAATCACAAACCCAGCTAATTACGATCATCAATTAAACTCTCAGCCCGCACGCCGCCGCGCCGCGCCGCGCGCCCTCGGAGCTCCGGCATCTCGTTATTAACTACCCCACAACGAGCTGTCAAAATAATAAGACGCAGCATAAATTCCGCGTCTTAAGCTATCATAAATTTTAGAGAAATTTATATATATTCTAATCTGAACGATCGCTCAACACGGTGTCGGTGAGCCGATGACTTATACCCGCCGCTTTGCGGGCAGCTGCCGTCGGGGCCTCGTTAATGCACCGCCATATTTTATTGTACCAGATACGAGTGTACCCAAACGGAATTAGTTAATTCTGATTATAAAATTAATACGTGCGCTTAGCCGCGGGTGGATCGGCGGCGCGGACACTCGATGTGCTCAATGGCGGTGCTGGGACCCGAGCGGGCCGCTATCTCTAATGCGGGAATGATGGAATTGGAATGAACGGCGTAAAGGACCGCCTCGCATTGGCGCAGAGTGGATTTGCGGAGTTAAACTTGCACCAGAATAGCGGAATCTGCGATCAGACTGCGGCTTAATGTCTCTAAACCTTATCGGTTCAAATCTACAGATCTAGTGGGATAATTCCGATGTTAACTTGCGCGCCGTCTCATTTAGATCGTAATAACCGTTTTCGTAATTGAGTTATCTACATCGGAGTGCTCGTTTAAATGGTAATGGGCAGTTCGTTCGCTTGCAATAAGTACCGCGACAAAAGCAGTCGCGTCGCTTTGTGCAGCGGGCCTTCGTTTTAAGTGCGTTACAGACGCACTATTAAATTATTAATGAGAGTTATAAAAAATTGTAAGTATCATAATAGTATCAAAGGGTGCATGCAGCTTTAACTGTGTCTACCTGGCGGAGGGAAGAAGCCTAATGCCTATGTCACAGACTTACCTAGTTTCAGCATTAGGTGCTCAACCGTGCAACTTTATTGAAACCAGCTGGAACAATTAGTATTAGTTGCAATTTTAATATGTAACCAATAATGTGTCAATAATAAGATTTTTTTTTACTTATTATTATTATAAGTATTATTATTAATTGTTACTGCACTAGACATCATAAGCGGCTCACTGAATTGGACTTAGAAGTACATTAATTTTTGGAACATTTTGAAGTGACTCACAAAACCTTACTTAAATTTATCACTAAGGAATATACATTTTGGAACAGAAAATAATAATTAGTTGTGAGCTTAATAAGTCCCAAGCGAGCATCCACCGATGTAGAGTCGTGAAATAAAAGAGAATAGGAATAAGTAGTGAAAGGCGAGCAGGTGCGGGGACTCGAGCGGACTCGTTACGGTGTCGCCGTGAAATGTACACTCTCATACGGTCCCGCTTGCATTTTTCACGTTGATATCTCAGTGCTGGAAGCTATTCCGACCGCCGCCGAGAACATTACTGTTAAATATGTTACACTCGCTGCTTTATAAAACAATGCCACTATATTAGGAGGAGGAAAGCCAGTAATGTAGCTGTAATGCGGTAATGAAATAAATACGAGTCTTTTGTTTCGTGCTGTGAAAGGAATTCGATTTCGATTACCTTTTTTTACCTCGCTATAAATTATCGCTCGGCATATTTATACGTTTTCAATACCACCATGGTTTTTATTGTGTGGGAACCTGGGAAGGCTGAGTCGGAATAACATTCTGTTAAAGTACGTTCGTACGTTCCCGGCTCGCGACCCAACTACCTACTAAAATAATGATTTCTTTTACGAGCGCGCCGCCTGTATTGTTTCGAGACTCGAGCACAAAGAAAATACTCATATTGAATCCAATAACAGGAAATACGCGAACCTCTCCCAGAACATAAGCAAACAGCGTTATCAGGTGGAAAATTCCGCTCTTTATTCGTTAATGGCAGCTATTTCCGCGGGAGGGGGTAGCGTCGCGGGCGGAGGAGGGGGAGGGTCGCTCCCGTGATCCGCGAGATTGTGCGCCGATGAGACTCGTCCTCTAATAATGGACAGCCCTGATTGAATCAGTCGCACTCCATTCAAGCGCGATTGATTCCGCGATCAAGATTTTTCGGTTTGCTTCCGGAGGCGTGTATGAGAAAATCGCCGGTCCGTACATCTGTTAGAGCGCATCTACAGCCGGTGATTGAGGAAACGGTGTGCTCTCATAAAAACGAAGGATTTTATTCTATCCTGCTACTCGTGCGGTTTGCCCGCAATTTCTTTTTAGGGCTTCACCCACACCTTTGTATTTATTTATGCCTATCCAGTTTCTGTCACTAGCAAGGATCGAATATAAATGTAAAATGTATTTTAGGCACTCTCTTATGTCATCAAATTTAAACAACATAGAATATCTAACATATTCGACACAAGTCTTCCATCCAATTAAGCGTGGTCGGTACAAAGGTCCGGCGCCGTTGGCTTAACTTTTCTCTCTGGCAGAATGTCTATTTGCACGTAGCTCTGTGGTGAGACAAGTCTTTAGCATTATAAGAGCCGCCGTCAGAGAGTTTGCAACACGTCAGATACGACAGCCTTCTACTAAACCCTTTCAAAACATTCGATATCTCTAGCCATTGGCTTTGAACCGATACATTTTCATTGCAACATTTGAGACTTGGATGTGTACAGTCGGCTAATTACGGTCAGCATCGCGCGAGTGATACCCCAAGTATTGCAAGAGTACATAGGCTGCGGCGACCGCTTACCATCAGGCGGGCTGTTAGCTTGTTTGTCACCATCTAAGTATAAATATAAGTATAAAAATATACATAAAATAAAAAATGTGATTGATCAAATGAACGAACAGCTAACTTATTGCGCTGTCCCCAAATAATTAAGAACGGAACAGGTACATAATGTGCTGGGTGGGCTTTTAACACATGACACTGAATAATAGTAATATACATAGTTATGTAGTAGCCCGGTAAAAATAATCAAAACATCGCACGATCCCAACACTTAATACTGCATACCTGCGAACAAGACACAGCGCCCAGACCTTAGGAGGGCCTCATTAAAAAGGGCCAGCCCGGCGCAAGGCGAGAACACTCAAAGGGTCACATTTCGCGATATATTCCAAACAATTAGCGCCCCTCCTGCCAATGCCGCCTGCCATCTCCCCTTGGAGGGTCCAGACCTTTTTTAACGAGAGTCCGTCTGCGAATAAAACATTACGCAAATGCGAAGCGATCGACGCCGCTCTAAACTAGCGGCATGCTAGGATGGTCGTTTCGTTGTTAATATCATACAAAATTTGCTTTTGTCATGATACAATAACTATTTTACAATTAACTAATTGTATGATGCTGGATATCGTCGTCGGCGCAGGTACAGCGCGGCCGATGTCATTATTTCGCTATGGAAGTAAGAGATGACGATATCGATTATCGCGACCCACTTTAAACTCAATCTGCAAAAAGTTGCCGCATAAATTAATTTGTTTTATGTAGTGTTTATTTTTTAATCTCAGGGCAACGTGGCATATTTAATTAAATCTTGTGTCGTACTAATACTCGTGTTAGTCGTAGTTTACGCGATTAGTCTATCGACTAATTATGAATTCGAGTTTAGAAAAAATATTTTGGTAAATACATTTTTTTAAAGACCGATTATATTTGTGACTCGCTCAAACATTAACGGCTGAATGAAAATTGACACACATAATATGTTCTACATTAACACAGGCTACTTAAGAGCGTTATCAAATCTAGGCGCCGCGCAAATTTAGGTATTATTGAGTGAATGTCGAGTTACGCGACATCTTCTCACTCGCTCGCAGAAGCAGGTTGCAAGTGTGGGGACTAAACGATTTTGATCCACCGTAATATAAGTTCTTCTACGATGTTTAGAATGTGAAACTAGAATTATATTATATCAACCCAACAGAACATAATAAAAATAGTAATGAACGTAAAAAGCCCAGAACAATTGAAAAAAAAACTATGAAAAAATAGCCACAAATCAAACAAAAAAATATAAAAAACGATAAAAAGAAAAAAAATACCTTGCAATTATAAACGTAGGAAATTTTTTGATTAAATGTTTTCGCGTCGCGGGACCGCTCTGTACCAATAAAAACACTTACTGAAATAAAATGATATTAAAATTACAACGATTATGTTAAATTAAGTATTAAGAACTACAAGTAAACCTACTTAGAAACTGAATTCATAACTAAACTATCCAGATAAATTGAAGCGACAACCCTTGCATGATAAATTTACTCAAAAAATTAATTTCTCAGTTTCTCAAACTGATTTAAAAAAAACGTTAGGCTAATAATAAGAGCGGTCACCCGACGCTCGATATTGATAACGGAAACAGGTAGACGCTTGAAATATTCACAGAATATTTTGTTAAAAATTAATAATAAAATTAAAATAAAACAAATATTTAAGGGGAGCTCCCATACGTGTTTTTTTTGCCGTTATTATTGATAATGGTACGGAAATCTTCTTGCGCGAGCCCGACTCGCACTTGGCCGGTCTTTTTCTTTTTATAGAGTCTCACGTTTATACCTTTTTTGTTCGATTTGTGGCTATTTTTTCAGAGTTTTTTTTATAGGTTGTTTTAGGCTTTTTACGTTAATTACAATTTTTATATTCAAGAATGTTAGTGGTGATAATGTAATAGTAGGTTTGTAAAATATTTAAATAAACGAAACGCACTAAATAATTTTTTTTTTTATTTCACTCAAAGGCATTGATCGACTTTTTCTTGGTTTAATGATTTCGGGAAGTACGCACTCGTAGTAAAATTTTGTCAAACGAGTCTGGCAGTCCGTCATTCCGTCAGTCCATCAGTACGCCAGTCAGTCAGTCCGTCAGTCCGCCAGTCAATCAGTCAGTCAGTCCGTCAGTCCATCAGTCCGCCAGTCAGTCAGTCCGTCAGACCGTTAATTTGTAAAAAGAAACTTATAGAAAATAGTGTGAAGTTTTATAGTTAGTATAAGTCTTGGCAATAATAAATAGCAAAAAGTGTCGTTACAACTTTTGGTCTTAATTTTTTCCGTCTAGCCCCGTTGCGCAACGCGCGAACTTCGTTCCAAAAAAACATTGTGATATTACGCGGTATCAATGAAAGCAAATCTAAATTTGAGTGTCCTGCAGTTTCTCAAATATTTTCTTTTTCCTCGTTCTTATACCACCACTGTCACCATAATACAATTTACTTTTTCGGCCCATCACCTAAAAGTTTTCAATTAAAATTATACCCAAAAAACCATAGAAAACGAAATTTTTGATGTCCATTTACCATATCGTGCACTTAGTTAACACCACATTATTATGTTAATGAATCGAAATAATATAATTGAACAAAATACAATGGAATAAAATTCGTACGGATCAAAATGAGCTAGACGCAGTATAAATTGGTGCGCAAGCACATATCTGAATAGTTAGACGGCGGTAGTGCGAGCGACACAGGTCCTACTTCTAACAGCGCCATCGCGCAACTGGCCGTTGCCGAACGGCGCTGTGTAATTTATAGCTAATTTAAAAAAATATTTTTGACGACATATATTATTTTTTATCATTTTTCTTTTACTGTTTTTTGTAAGCCTGAACTCGTCTTCCAAACAGTGTGTCTTTTTTTAGGTTTCCCAGCTTCAGTATCATGTAAAAATGATGTTTAATTTCGTCAAATTTAGGTTATAGAAATTTTTTTTTTGAGGCGTTCAGGGAATTAAATTTGCTTTTATATTCTATACAAAAACAATAACAGTATTTTTCCTGTTTAATGTATTTTTTTCAGATTTCCACGATCAATTTTTAATTCATAAATTTCATGTCAAAAATCAGTCTTCCCGTGAAATCTCAAAAACATGTGTTCAAAATAAGTTTATCGTTTAATGAATAATAACATTTTTTTATTTATATTCTATACAAATACAATATAAAGATATACGTAATCTGGTATTAAAATTTGTTTCTTAAAAATTATTTTCATTTACGAGTAATTTCATCTCAAAATACCTAGATATTTCGTTTTTTATCGATAACACTCTTAACCTGGGAAACCGCGAGGTAGAAGCTTGGAGATCAAATAATTGATAACGTTAAACCGGCTCGGTATTATCGCGTCAGCGTCATTGCGACAGCCAGTGAGTGAGTGCCTCAAAGGCGAGCAGTCATGTCGACTCAATCCCAATCAATGCCGACTCCGGCCCGACCACACTTCGCCGACACCACTAAATGTGCGGTCACACTACCAGCGATTCAAAATATATATACATTATAATTTTGGGTTTATAAGATACGGATTTGGGAATCAAAATAAAATCCTATTTAATTCTTGTTTAAACAGCTTTATCTTCATTCTAATCTTTGAAACTCAAAGGCATTTTTTCAGTAAAGTTCTGTATTCGTTTACGTTAAATGTAGATGTAAAAAGTTTATCCTAAATGTACCTATAGAAAGAAATAGGCGATTTTTAAAAAAATGCATTCAGTGTATCAACTCCCTAATCCGCTACCGGTTGTGTCACCTTACCTTCTCAACCGCTCATAAGTGACAGTGGCAGCCGCTTCAACGAATTCCAATAATTACTTTCTTTGTAAAGTACACGATCAGGATCACGGCAACAGTCTATTTCGACTAAAGAGTTACAACCGCGTCCCGAGCGTTGGCACTTCGTCCGTGTGAGTTCACCTGTCTTGTCTTACGCTTGTAACCGACAAGGATAACATTAAATTAATTAATATAACGTCTATTTTAGATGAGCGTGTAGCTAGGATTCGATTATTAGTAAATTAATCTTTGAATATTGATGTTGTAGGATGACTGTCGTATCCCTATACTGTCAAGATTTACAGAACACGTCAGATGGTTAATAATAATATAATTGCTTGTGTTATACTGACTTCAGTATGAATCCTGCATAGCTCGTTGTGTTTTCTAAAGCTGTGTTAGGATTACCTTTATCTTATCTATTTCCAAACACCTTTAACATAATTTTCTTTTTATTACAAGCTTTTATTTGACTGTCTGTTTGTATGTTTCGGATAAGTCTTGCAATTGAATTGAAGGCTAGGTCCCACATCTGATCGCGCGGAAATTTTGCACACTCAATTGTTTTGTTGAAATTACACGATTAGCTAAGTGACGTTATTCTAAACACAATATGGCGGAGAGAATAGGATGGTAATTAATTAATTTATGAGTCACCTCTATGCCATTTATTCTAGGTTTGCCATAAGTTGATACAATGGTACTTAGTATCATAATACAGATAGATTATTAGTTATTATTTCTAAAAGTACAACACATTATAGGCAAGCGCCACATGAACCATTGTTTATAAGTTTGTAACATTTATTAAGTACAACATAAAATGTGGACAAGTAATAGGAACATATGAAAGGGTTTGCCAAGCAGCATACCTGTCGTCACTTTAAGATATTTTTTTGCCTTAAGATTAGAGTATTTTTAAAACTGTTTTTTTTCTAATCATTTCGAGTTAGCACAATACGTATGATTCTTGTCCATTTCGTGATTTACATTATTTAAGAGATTTGGCAGTATGTACACCCGGTGCCAACTCTCTTTGGAAATGATTTTGTTGACCACAGGATCGGCTGCCCCTTTGACACCTTAGAAATGAGATGGGATTGCTCTTTGCCGCTCGCACACAGCATCGAGCGTCCGAATATTAAACATGCTATTTCTCTTGCACCATCCTATCATAATATAGCTTCTTAATAAATAAACAATTTGTTCATCAAACAGTTTCGGAATTCTCATTGAAGTGTAACAAATTCTCAAAAGAAACAACACAGGGCTCGGGTCTTGTTGTTTACGAACTAATTCCATATCAAACAAGCGACCGTGACTCTTGTAAAATTCAGCGAGTAATAGTGCTGGTTGGTCCGGGGCTGGCGGCCGGCAGTCGGGAGTTGGGAGCGAGGAACTGGGCGTGAGGAGTGCGGAATAATGAAACGTCCGCCTCACCTGTTGTGTCCCTCCGGAGATTGATGACTGCCTCACCTCGGCGCACCGCGCGGCCACAACTCAGGACGTCAAACACTTGTTTACACGTACAAATAAAACTTTACGCTTAAACCGATATTAGGGATTTTGTAAACAATAGCCCTTCTCGACCGGCCGATTGGTAATCTATAGACTATGGGTTCGACTCCTAACATCGTATGAATATGTAGGTTTCACCTGTGTCTGTATGTTAACTATATACAAATATATATTTATAAAATATGTTTGCTTAGTTTGTGATCAGACAACTATGTGAAACAAAAATTTGTAATGTTTATTTAAAACGCAAGATTTTGAATATAACAGATAGTATCAGGGGCAATCTTGCTGAATTATGCTGAAAAGCTGCAATAATGTTAAATTTAGTATAATACATGAAAACCTCACGACAAGTTTAATAGTTAAAACAACAGCATAATAAATCAAACGTTAATATCTCATATCAACAAACAAAACTGGCCCAGATATTTAAAAACGATTCAATATTATCCTGTCGTGTAAGAAACAACAACGTCATGGAGCGTCTGTTTGCTTGCGGCGCGGCGGTGCGCCCGTCGCGCGTCGCCACGTCGCGTCGGTGAGGCGACTTCATTAGTTGAAATTAAATTTGGTTCTGAGGCACTTGCGTATTCCTGACATCTTTCGCGAAAAATATATGTTTGCGACCAAATAAGAGCCCTCTCAATTTGTGAAGTCTATCGTGAAAGGTTTTATTGATTTTTTTCTTTAATTTCTTCGTTTTTGTCGTAAATATATTTTTTTTATTTATGACAGGATTGCGATTGACCTCAATCTCGCATGATGTTAAGTAAAGATGAGGCCGAAGAGGGAGTTCGCTTTCCCGTTAGTAGCCTATTCACTCTTTTCTCTTATCTTTTCTTCACAAGAGACTGAGGATTCACGGATCACTCTTTTTAGCATTTATTATTTCCTAGTAAAATAATCCTTTGCTTTTTTTGGTTTGACCATCGTGCAGGGAATTCAAAGACTGAAAGTTTTCGTATAAGTTGTTGTCCTTTTACATGATGTCTAATTTAATGACAAAGAGTATATGTATTATGTCCGAATAAAATAACATACTCCGATGATATTAGTACTCGTCACGCCGCGTCCGCCTGAGTCCCGACTGGAGCTCACACATTCACTCGAACACTAGAAAATCCTTTTGTTGGAAACAAAAAAATATATAATCAGTCCTTTAGAACGTAACGAGTACCTTTGTCCGCAGGAGTGGTGCCTTTTGTAGGGACGGCGCAGTAATGGCGGGCCCTTTGTGTAAATATATTCTAGTAATTGTCTCTCCCTCAGGTTTTTAACAAGAACATTTACGTCATCATAATAATACAGTTCTTCTTATCCGGTGTTTTAAAGACCTTTTTCCTACTTGGTTCAGATAAATGAAGACCTTATTTATATTATGTGTGTAGGTACGCTTGATCACCGAGAAACTCAACTTTCTATACGCAGATTTAACAAAATGTATAAACCGGATTACAAAATTTGTATTCAAATAACATTACGTGTACCTATGCATCGTCAATTTGTTTGTCAGCTAGCTGACATAAAGCACTTGGTTCTTTGCCTAACCTCCTATATCTAAAAACTCAAACATTGTTAATCTATGGTGAATATCTATGGCGTCACTTTGACAGGGAAACTTTTCAATAGCTATGATCTCCGAGAGCCCTCCTAAAGCCTAAAACTAAGTTAATAATTTGACTACTTTGGTTTTGGCTTCATTTAACTAGGGGTACTATCGAACTGCTGCCAGCTCATGATTATTTATGATTTGCCGGGCCAGTTGGCTTGGTGGTTAGAGACCCTAACTGCCACGCCATATGTCGTGAATTCGATTACCACCCAAGACAGACATTTGTGTGGATGAAGATGCCTGTTTGTTGTTTGAGTGTACATTCTGTTTGAGTATGTATTTAGAAAAAAATATAGTATTTGTAGTATTTATCTTTTTCCATTGTACAAGCTCTAATTAGTTTGGGATCAGATGGCCGTGTGCAAAGAATGTCCCAGAATATTTATTTATAGATGCGCGTGTTTGTCTGTGACAGGATCGCCCGCTGGTGCACAACGCGACGGCGCGCGTGTTCCACAGCAACCAGAGCCTGGTGCTGCAGAAGGTGACGCGGCACAGCAGCGGCCGGTACGCCTGCTCCGCGCTCAACGCCGAGGGGGAGACCGTCTCCAACGAGCTGCACTTCAGGGTCAAGTGTGAGTACTCTCGCGACACAACATGGTTTTAGTCATTCATTGTCAATCGCACGCCTGTCGTTAAGGGAGAGGTACAAACATCGAACACCAGCATCATCGAGGCTTCAGTGTTAACTGACGCGGTCAAATAAACAGTAAAAGATTGCGCCAGATATTTTAACATTTAAGCTCTCTTTTGTTTTCATTTACGAACTCACCGGGGTGACTGCCCAGCAGGTAGGCGTACTCGATAACATTTTGAAAACAAAGTTAAAAGTGGACTTTGACCGCAAAAGTTGCGCGTTAAATAGAAAAGTCGTCAACGAGGCGGGTTGATTACGGCGCGCGGCGGCGGCGGCGGCGGCGCACGAGCGGGCGCGGAGAGGGCTCTCGGAGCTCATCGGGAATAATCGCCGTGGGTCGGGAACAATGCGAGGTCCCGACCCACTCTTAAATTGCTGCGAATTAATTAATCGCGACGTCCGCGCATTGTGTCGCCACAAATACACCGCACAAATTAAGAAGCATTGTAGCCACGGCCCGCCGCCGCCACCTCCACTTTTATTTCGTCCACGTTATCGTATCGCACTCCGGGCGGAAACTTTCCACTAATTGTTTTTTCTCCGACGTTTGCCTTGATGCCTTCTGAAAGGAAATACTGAACGGCTAAAGGTGCTTGTTTGCGATTTGAGATTAAATTGAGTTTGTACTTTTCTTACTCTCGGCGCTCGGTCGAAACAATTTTTTTTTACTCTTTTGATGTTTACAGCCTTTAATTATCAAATCCGGCTAATAATTGTAATCGTTCGCCAATTAGGACCCATCGCAACAGAGCCAGCAAGTAGGTGCCGGCAAGGGCCGCACAATGGCTCGCCCACGCAAGTCTGTAACCGAGTGCTGAAAAATTCCCCCCGAGCGAGTGAAATAATAAGCGTTAAAATACAATCATCTCAACGGCACATTTTTCTCTTCAGATTTATAAGGGCCGTCGCCGAAAGCAACTCTAAACAATAGTCAATTAGAGCCGGATTGGATTGCGGTGATTAAACTCGTCTCGATTGTCGAAGGATAAATAAGGGATATACCTACATTAAGTAAGAAGCTTTGTCGGTTAGTATAGTGTAGTGACGCAGGTGAGTCGCGGCGCGAGGCGGCGCGAGGCGGCGCGGGGCGGCGCGGCGGCGTCCGCGTTGTCGCCGAGCGTCTGCTCGCGCCGCCCGCCGCCGCCCGCCGAGCCCTCTCCCTCCGGCGACGGCGACGTAATGGCCGCCGATCTATTTTGCCAATTGTAAGATATGGCCCCGACAAAATAAGATGGGAATTTTTAATGGCGGGCATAACTGCGGGTAATGTCTCAATAAATTGTGTGTTTCGAAAAAAGTTACTTGTATAATGTTTTGTAATGAATTCGTTCGTAATATTGCTGGTAGTGATTGAAGCCATTTGTTTATGATTTATTGCAGTGCTTAGGTGCCTGCGCGGCCATTATTATTGTTCGAGCGTGCCGCCAATACTTAAAGAGTGCTGCGTAAATTCCTCGGATCTCACAAAGACGAAACCAATTTCTTTTTGTTCATTAGTCTGCCTACTATTCCTTTTATTTTCTTTGTTGAAGGGTTTAATGAAGAAAATTAATATATCAAATAAATTTTGATAAATTAGTAGATGAGGAACTTAATCTAGAATTACGATCTATATACTACTACCTATTATAATATAACATATTATTACTTACTTACTAGCTGTTACCCGCGGTTTTACTCCCGACCCCGAGTTTCATCCAAATCTGTTTAGTATTTGACGGGTCAGTTCACTTGGTGGTTAGCGACCTGACTGCCAAGTCGCAGGTCGCGGGTTCGATTCCCACTCAGAACAAACATTTGTGTGCATGAACATGTTTGTTTGTTCCGAATCTGGGTGTAAATGTCTATATAGATTTTGTCGGCGCATATCTATTGGAATAAAACAAAAATCTAAATGATCGAATCACACCACTATATAAGTGTCTATTAACAAAAAAGAATGTACTATATGTAATATATCAGGTATCTGGTTTCCCTAGTACAAGCTCTGATTAGTTTGTGATCAGATGGCCGTGTGTAAAGAATGTCCCAGGATATTTATTATTTTTATTAGTATTTTTTTCGTGATAGAGATTTTTGGCAATTTAAAAACTTTGTCATTAGGTACTAGCTGTCCCCCGAGGTTTCGTCCAAGCTTTAAAATAAAAAGCCTATGTCCTCACCACGCTACATGTGCGTCATATTTCAACATGATCAGCACCCTAATTGTGTAACTCTCTCGCATTCAATGTGGAACCCTATTTCATAATAGATTGATGGTTCGGCGCACGAGCAGTGTGGCACAACACTTGTAACACCGTCAATGTACTACAAAATTGACTGCAGCGACGATTCCGAGAGCATTACACAATTACCCTGCAAGTCTGTCGTGAAAGTAACAAATAAACACATAAAAAAATTTTCGCTTTTATAACTAGCTGACCCCGCGGTTTCATCCGCGTTCCTGAGGAATGTTACAATTCTCCTGTTAAAAATATACTACAGTTAATCCAGGACAGACTCTATCTTTCAGTCAAGTTTCATTCAAATCCGTTGGGAAGCTTTTGCGTAAAAGAGTAACAAACATCCATCTTTACAAACGTTCGCATTGTATTTGTAGGATATTAATAAGGCTAAGTAGGATGATCCCTTAGAAAAACCTTTATGGTAAAACCCTGGCCTATCTCCTTTTTCGACATGGAGAAGTTACTTAACGCGGACTTCGTCGATAGTGATAGTAATGCGATGTGATATGTTGCGGTGAGACACGCGTTGCCCCGCTCTGTGGCCGGCCGTATATTAATCGCAGCTTAATGTACTCATTGTAATTACTGCTTGTGTCTAATTATCGCTAATGGCATCCTACCCTTTGCCATTCGATACCTTAATACCGAGCGATTAATCTTCATCTTCGTATCAATCAACAGCTTCATCACTCGTGTACTCACACAACTTGCGACCTTATTGCAGGCTGGCGGTCCAAATGGCAAGTGGTCAGTGCCGCCTATAAAGATTTGTAATAACAAAGACGCTGTCGATCCTGAGACGTGAAGTTGTTGAGTTTAATTCCATCGGCTTTACCATTCTAACCGAAACACAGTATACATAAGTGCACTGGCTGAGATCTACTTAGATGTATAGGGCATACATAGACTTTGCTTCAAAGAATCTTGATTGACGTAAAACTTGGCTAAGCTATTAGCATATACACTTTAATTAGGGAATTATAGCTGATCATGCTGAGCATACGTTGAGCTTAAGCTCAACTCGAAGTTTCATTTCATGCAGCAACCTCTTGATTTGTAATTAAAGAGGTTCAAACATTATCTAAGTAAATGCTTAGTTATTATTTATAATCCATGTATCGGCAATAGAAAAATTTAATGTAACACTATTATTAAGGAACCACAAGCCTCAGTTCAAAACAACGAGCTGAGCACGCGCGGAAAGATGTTAATTTTAGAAACACAATACAATTGATCTTAAAATAATTCATCGTAGAATCTTCAAAGAGTACGGACTAAGAGTCCGTAGAAAATGTAAAAGGAAATAAAAAAAAAAAAAAAAAAAAAAACATTATCTAAAACCGATACTTACGATAAATAAAATACTTATCTAAAACAGTAGGTACCTACTCATTTTCACCCTATTTATTATTATTTTAAGAATATATAAATTCTTCTATAAATAATTATCAAGTCATGTGAAATTATATTGCAAAAGTAAAAAGTCTGTCTTCGCTAAAGCGTAAATTTGCGTGAAGTTAGACTTCGCTAAGCATACAGTCAAAGGAATTCGAAGAACGCATTATAAATAAATACCGTCTTTGTCTTAACTCGTAAGTAAAGTCTTAGCAAAGTCTGAGTACCCTCCATAGATCTCAGCCAGAGCTCTACTTTGTAAATGTTTTAGATGTCATGTAAAATGACATTACAATTTCACGTCTCAGGGTCAACAACACATTGGTGTTGCAAACGTCCATAGGCGGCGGTGACCACTTACCATCAGGTAGACCGTTTGCCCGTCCGGCCTATACGTGGGGCATAAAAAATAAAAAAAATACCTAATTTACTATGTTGTAATATATAATAATAATTATGTACTTTAATTATGATGTGTTTAAACAAGCGTCAATGTCAAATGTTCAATATACCGAGCACGGCCGATCGGACGCCACACGCTGCGGCCGCGTGCGCCACGCCCGCGTCACACGCGCAATTTTACGCTCAATTAACGCGTCTGGCACGAATGACGGTACCGCTTGTCGCGTGACGTCACATGTCACCGGCCGACGCGATGCGCTGCTCTGCAGCCGCGTCACACGCGTATCGATACAATTTAAGTTACTATACAATTTATCGCCTCTGTGGTCGAGTATTCAGCTCGACTAAAGACCAGAAGTCCTAGGTTCGAATTCCTGGCCTGGTAAGCTGTGCTAGAAATTATTACGTAGTCAGATTATAGTATCCAGGGGCAGCAATAGTGCTCACCACATGTCACGACTCGGGATAATGGGGCATAATATATTTAGTAGGATAATAAGTTGATATTGTAGGTAATTTTTTAATCAAATAAAAATACATTACATCTAATCATTAAAAACAAAATAAAATTGAGTCAATAACTCAAATCGTATGCAGGATAAATAAGAAAATCGGAAGTGAAGTGCGCGTACCGCAGGATATAAGGTACGCGCCAGACATATAGACGGCACAGCACATCACGACCTGACCTGTCGCGCTACAGCATTGCGCTCGATGACATTCAGGATAGCGTTATCAACCGTCTGGTTATGACCGTACTTTTCGTCTTCGACCTTTGTCCGGCCCTTTGTCAAGGCTCATCAATTTCCGAAATGGTAACACTGGTCTAGGGTCTTTTAAAAGGAGGTTTATAATGTAGGGACAGGCTTGTGATATTCGTCGCATGTCCATGTCCACTTTACCCGATATAAAGACTAGTCCCGAGAGGTGCGCCGGCATCGGCAGCTGCACGTTCGGTTCGGCTGATCGCTGAGAATTTACCTTTACGCAAATGTACTGGGAGCGTAAGTATTTTTGTATTTCAAGGTAAATTTATTTTGAATACTGAAGTGGCTTCACTAAAACGAGGTTGAAGATAGTTTATACTTTTTGTTGATCGAGAAGTTTGCACTTTAAATACGGTGCATTGAGTTTGCATTCGAATGCATTCGTAAATACAGAACACAGGAGACGAGATAAATCAATTGACTGTAAATGCTATCCAATATAGTTTTCTCTTGACGTGTCATTTAATTCTTAATATTGGTCGGTTTAAACAACAACTGGAAACATAAGTATAGTTCCAAAACACAAGATTTTTGTAACATTTATAGAACCTTTCTGATAGAAGTAGAAAAAAGTAAATGCTACTATCGCAGACAAAGTGTAATCGATTTTAATGTATCGGTGTTTCCAGACTCGCCGTCGTGTCGCAGCGGCGGCGTGGCCGTGGTGGGGGCGGCGCGCGGCGAGTCGGTGGTCATCGTGTGCGAGGTGGACGCCGACCCGCCCGCAGCTGTCTTCAAGTGGAAGTTCAACAATTCCGGGGAGACAATCGACGTCGCCGCCGACAGATACACCTCCAACGGCAGCGCGTCTAGTCTCAAGTTAGTTATACCCACTATTGAAAGATGATTCTTATGTAGTAATTCAGCAACTTGTCAAAAATTGTTAAAACTGGACAGCTAGGAGGAGACTGCCTAAACCAACAAGTGTTTGGCGACAGATTTTTCAACTTAAAGGCTGCAGCAACCAGTAAGCCCGTGCTTTGGACTCCACATTACATAGTATTACCTTCTCCTAAATTAGACGTACCTCTTGAAAAGCTGTATCATTGAAATTTCATTAGGTACACTCCGGTGGCGGACCTGGACTACGGGACGCTGTCGTGTGCTGCTTCCAACGAAGTCGGCACGCAGCTCACGCCCTGCGTCTTCCAGATGGTGGCTGCTGGTAAAAATTACTCTTATTCTAGAATGCAAAAGGCTGTCCAAACAGCAATATCGACTTGATTGCTGAACATAGATCTAACCATGGATCACCACGCTCAAAAGTTTCTTGGCGCCTGGAACTAAGCAACCCCTTACTGTCTAACATATTAAGTTCTCGTCGATTGAATAGTAGATAATAAGCCTCATCATTTTATCACAGTATGATCAGAAGCATTCAGCTCTTTAGTCCTCTGTCATATGGCTTACAGCTGACTATTCACTTAGAGCACTCGTTGCCTTTCTAAACAAAAGTATGCTTAACTAATTTAAAAACTTGCAACAATACAATACTCAGTCAAAAACTAAATAGGAACGCTTGTCACCTGTTGTGCTTGTTGTACAGGTCGGCCGCACGCACCGCGCAACTGCTCGCTGTGGAACCAGACGGCGGACTCGGTGGAGGTGTCATGCGTCGCGGCCTTCGACGGCGGCCTGCCGCAGCGGTTTCTGCTCGAGGTCTACTCCGCGGACGAGCTCTCGCCCAGGTAAGTACTGCTGCGACCAGCTTTACACAACTATGGAGATTGTGATACCCCAGTATCAGACTTTTGATTTTGGTGTGCGTGTATAAGTTTGATGTCCCTAAATGAATAGGATATAACTTCCGTCTGCAAATTATCCGGTATAATAACTCAATGCGTGTACCAAGTGTCATGTTAATCCATTCAGTCATTTAATGCGTGATTAAGCCTTTCATATTTATTAAGTAGGTATTGACGCACCAAAACAATTAAAACTTTAAATGGAAGTAAATAGTGTCTGTACCTACATTATAAAAAGAAAGATTTTTGCATTCGGTTCACAACAAAAAAACAGTTAACGTACCAATTATTACAACATTGTTTTTTTTTTTGTATTGGTATAGTTTACTTCAATAATAGATACTATATTTTGAAGATACCAAATTCCCAAGTAAATGTGGCGTATGAGATACATCTACGCTTCCCCTAGCTCAGTGCGCGGGGACTTGCGTCGACTTAACGAGCGACGCCTATGGGCGACACGACACTCGTAGTGTTATTACAAAAAATAATATTATTTCTGGCAAACGCACAATTTGATGGACTATACCTAGTACGAGCGACCTTAGTGGACGTGTGAGGCGAAATGTGTCGTTGCTATAGAAGTGCCGCCCATACGTAAGGTCTTTAAAGTAAAGAAAATGTAATTAATAAAAATTACTTTAATACAAAATACACACTGACATGATCAACGTAGGAAAATTAAATCATAGTTTTCTTGACAAACTTTCCGGTGTAATAAAATATTATTTTAATAGACAGGAAGAAGATTACGGAAAAAAGTATTTTTTTTAAATATAATTAATTTTTGAATTAACATTCCCTTTGTTTTCATGATGGCCGTGGAAAAGAAAAGGTCTACGAAATTAATTAACAGTCTTGAATGGTATTATTATTTTTCGTATTAAACGTGCCGCTTTTAAAGTACACGAGTGTATACTCAGAAGTATAATTTGGTTTCTTTCGAAAATTTGTCGTGTTATTATACTCGCAGGTAGGGATTCCAAAGTGGAGTTCCGTGTAAACATCGAGGGCTCATTAAAGTTGGTGAAACAGCGTTAATTATGAATTAACGCCGGGTACTGTCGCCCCCCCCCCCCCCGCCCTCTCAACCTCCGCCAGGTGAGACACGGCATCGACAATTGCCTTTGGTACGTGACCCAGTGTGTGAAAGAAAATGTCCTAGATCGTTCGTTCACTTTGTATGTACTGTAGTGCGGATTGCTACAAGTCTGTCATTCTCCGACTATAATATGTCTTATTTACCATGTGGTGGACAGTCAGCCTATTTGTTAGTATAGAGAAAAAGCTAACCCGTAAGTGAACACGGTCATCGCTATACTCTTTAGCCGCCTCTATTATGGGACCCTAGAGATGAGACGAGCCGCTACCACAGAATAATCTACCTAATTGTGATGATTTTCTTATTAGTGTCGTTTTTAGAAGGGTTGTGTTTGACCATAATCTCAGTATGGGAAATGATAATTTAGCAACAGCAGGAAACCAAAACCTACTAGGACTGACTCATAAGTGTAGCTAACGGCAGGTGTTTGGTGACAGTACTTCAACTTGATACTGACAGCCCACCAGGCGGGTACTACAAAGTACCGTTGTACTATGATTGCCTCACGATGTTTTCCTTCACCAACAACTCAAGCTATTAAATTATCTAATGTATTTCCTCCCTTGTGTGTGTATGTGTTGTCAGGTTTGTTCGTGGAATCCTGAATTGTGAACACGAGCGCACAATTCCTAGTTAGATACATCTAGGTACACTTTATCGTACAATACTGTGACCTGGAACTGCGTAGAAGGATAGCAATGACGCGGCACCATTCTGTGAAATGGTTTCATCTCATTCATTGAGACTGAATTCATCTGGATGACTGCCGGAAAATAATTCCGATGTTAATCAGTAGTCGCCGTTACGCGGCTAACAATTTCACATAAACTGTATTTCCCCCTTTCCTTTTTACGCGTTGAAGATTTTCTTTAATGTTTTTCCACTAATTTTCGAGAAATTCATCCAGTGTTATTTTTCGGCGTCGTTTATTATCGATAGAATATAGGTGTCGATTAGAAAAAATCCTTTGAATGCAAATTTCGTTGTATACTCCAAAAAATATTTACCAAAATTGTAATATACAATTCAATATACAATTGTATACAGTTCTAAGTATAGTACATTGTAGTATAGTACAATGTAGTGGTATGCATTTTGTATATTTTTGCCATTACGGATAAGACACCTGAAGGCTAAGCACGAACATCTATCGTAAGCGTATCGTCATCGTATCGAGTGCGCCAAAAACCAATCCAATGGAAATTTGAACATCGCGCAACGTCACGGAATGTGCGGTGTGCAATTTTACATACAAACAAGCTTTTTGGCGTACTCGATACGTTGACGCTACGCTTGCGATAGGCGTTCGTGCTAGGGGTACTGACCGTGGCGGGAAGCGTCTTCTATATTTTACACATGGGTTTGTAAAATCCCATTAACTAGCTTGCACTACGCGGATTTATCCTTGTCCTCGGGATAAAATCTGCTGCATGTCCTATTTCCTGACCATGATGAGCTACAAACTATCATCAAGATAGGTTCAAACGCTTATTCGGGAAATGGTTTCAAACAAACTGAATTACTTTCGATTTTTTTATTTAAGCTGTTGTTCAACGCTTAAATAAGTTACATAAGTTATATATATGTTCGTAAGAGACTTTACTTCATAAAAATGTTCTCATTAAATTACTTCACCAAAACTCCAGCAGTCTCCCAAGTAATTAAAAGTAAATTAATAACAATAAAACGTAACAAATGAGTGCTTTCAGTTTTCCATTAGCCGCGGTAAAACCGTGTGTGCGACGCGAAACGCAAAAATATTACGCACTTTTATTACATCGTAAAATACTTGTTGGAATCGAAACCTGCCGTTACGTAGCGGTTTTTATGCGTAATAAAGTATTAAATAATAATTATATAATACATCGGTGGTGTCTGTTATTGCGTTTATGGAGGCGGCGCGTGTGGGCCGGCGATGGACGCGTAGGAACGAGAACAATTGATGGACGAATAATTCTCAGGGCGGGAATAATGTTCCCCTCCTTGTTTTTACGTCGGGTCGTGACGTGGAGGCTCTATAAACTCTATTCTATTAAATGGTTTACATAATAACATTGGTAATTTTTTTACCAATTTTCACGTACCGATGCTTGAAAAAAATATTTGATGACTGATATGACTGAACTTCTACGATATAATAAACTTCAGCTGATGAAATAAATCTTTATATTCCTGGTATTCTAGCAACACAATACAATGGCCAACTGTCTGGTCTTTGGTTATCCTCTTTGTTATCATTTGGGGGTCTAAATACCTTTGCAATTTCGAAATTCTTATTTATTGTTATTAGAAGGCCTTCTAGTAAAAAAAACACACGGAGAACTGACATGGTTGTATTGTTCAGGGTCAACCTAAGCGGCACGGAGCCGTCGTGGACGGTGCGCGGGTTGGAGTGGGAGGTGCGGTTCCGGTTGGTGGCCGTCGCCGTCAACAGCAAGGGCCGCTCGCCTCCCGCCACCATCGACGACCTGCTCTTCAGGGACCCTGAGAAGAGAACAGGTTGGTTCATACTTACAGACGTCTGATATGATATCTTCAGATTTGACAACCGTATGACTTGCTACTTATCGCTCAGATGTTTGACTTTAATTTAAGACAAGGTTGGCTAGTCCAAGAACGCCCCTGGGTTGGACCTAACCTTCCTGTCCGATTCTTATAAGAATACAAGTCCTACTATTGAAATCGACGAACTGTTTCAGTTTTGCTTCATACACAAGTATTTATGAAATATTTTTACAGCAAGTATTATGTAATTTATAAAGTAATTTAATATAACAGACACAAAGGGATGCTTTCATGACGAGCTTTGGTACACGTATATTTGTTCAAACACCGCTGAAAATGGTATTTGCCGAGCTTCCTCGTGTAAAATGAAAGACAATATTGCTTTCCCGGGGACGGTTCATTTGCTCATAGTCAACACGTGGCCGCAACTATGTCCTAATGTACACAAGTTCAGCGGTTTCAAAGGTGAACCGATGCCGCGTACACTGAACGTTAATTGTCTGTGGCCGAGGCTGTGGCACTGCCACTATTGATCACGCTTATGTCTGTAGTGACTGAATCAAACATTTCATTGAAATTCCAGTCACTTCATTGTCTTTAGTAACCAGTATAATTCACAAATAAATCGTAACGAGCTCCGACACCCCGTCCGGAGGCCTCCCTCGGCCCGACAAAGCTATGAATACCTATAAGCCATTCGCTATCATTAGGTCGCCATTGAAACATACGAGCTCCACACTCGTCCATAACTAGTTTTTGTTCTAAATCACTCAGCGAAACTCAATTTGGAGGGCAACGGGAGGGTCCCGAGGGAGAATCGGAGCCGGGCCGGTCCTAAGTGGCGGCAGAGCGGCCTTTATCCTCCGCGAATTATTAGCCGAGGGAAAACATTAGCCGAGAAAATATAAGTTACGAGGAAAAGTGGCGAGAGAGCATTCGATGCTCTTCCTAAGTCGAGCGAGACACGATTTAGTCACTCGTCGGTCTCGCGTCGCAAGTCGCAGGATCCGTCAGGATTTGCGATACTCACTGGTCCGCTCCACGCTCCACTCGCCACAGTGTCAATCCTGCAGATTTGCGCAGGTGAGAAGTCATAACGCTCGACAAATAGTTGCTCACTCGTTAGCGTTTGAAATGCGATTCTACCTGATCATCCAACATACAAACTTATTTAACCGTAGGCTACGAAATAATTTTGTAGTTTGAGATTGTAGAGCGTATAGTGCCAGTGCAGTCGCCACAAGCACTCCTCGGCTCAGACATGAATTTCATAAAGCGACCGCAACCCGAGAGGACGTCTTCGCGGCGTCGGCGCCGGCGTCGGTGTCGGCGGGGCTCGATCGATGTTCCAAGTAGGCCGCGTTTCGCCTGCAACCTCAAGATAATCCCATTTTAATTAAACGCGGCTCGGATTTACCGGCGAGATTAATCAAGAGGCTCTTCTAGGGATGCTCTCCGCCTGCCCCGACTTATATTACATCACAATAACCGAGGCGTTAGATGATCCACCTGTCTCTAGTACTGACGACACTTCTTATTATTTACGGGCCATACCTGCAGCACCATTACGCACACATATCAATAACTAACGCAGTCCCTTTGATTGAATTTCGAACATATCAGACATAACATAGCAGACTTTCGGTATAATAATAATAATAATAAAAATGTATTTATTGCAGACCAACACATAAACAAAATAATTAAGCCCACCAAACTGCGTGGCAGTTTCTCGGCGGGAACAGCGCTTTTTTTAATTTATTTATAATATTAGCTTATTTAATTATGATATACATATAATGTACCTACTTTCAGCCTCGCATTAAAACTAAATTAAATCAAATTAAATACCCAAATTTACAGCGATTTCCGAAATTAGTTGTTTTTTATATTTACGTTTAAGGGATTTGTAACTTATATCAATATTTAAGTTTCGAAGCCAATCATTCTTATTATATATTGAAGGGATCAAATACCAATTTGTTCTTTTACCGTAGTAGTTTTTTATATGTTATAAGTAAGTACGCAACTCACCTCTCGTAGATCAGTGCAAGAACATAGCACCTACATCACACTATGTGGGTAGTTCATGCGAAAAAACTGATACGTGCTATCGACGCGTCGTCATGTCGACATGTGGGACCTTTAATTTCTCGCCTCGGAGGGCTGCCAACCTTTTACCGAAAGGTTTTTTTTAATATCGCCGGTTTGATTTCGTTTAGTGGCCGCCCGGCCCAGATTACAGAGCAAATTGACAGGATTCAAAAAAGTTCTGCCCTTCGGGCTGATCGAAAGCGAATTACTTTTGTAGATAGAATGTGTTAGAATTTTTTGGAGAGTAATTAAAAAAGTTGATTTTTCCAAAACCCGTTTGTCACGCGTCAAAACTTTGTACACTATTGTGTGAAACCAATATACCTTCCAATATTCACAGTACATTATAATATGTAAAGATATGTGCAGGTATTTTCTAATATGCGTAAAATGTTATTGTACAGTTCATATCGATAAAAATTCCTTCAGTAATTTATTGAAAAATTGTTGCCAGACGCATCAATGTCTATTGTTGTTGTTTGTACCATTTTGGTTAGTCAATATTAATACATCTGCATATTTGAATCATTTCGTGAGCTCGTTCGTTACATCTCTGACTTTTTTCAACGCACCTTTTAATATTTATAAGCAACGTTATTGAGAAAAGGTACAATTCATCTTCGTTGGCAAACACTTCCATCGCGATTTAATCTTTTAGATAACACAGAGTAAAGAAATTCAGTGTGTCAACTCTTTTGAAGCGCCTACCTTCTTATTTTTTTGTATGTATTACCAACAGTGTTTCATAAAATGACTAAGAAAGGAATCACATAAAATGGAATTTTGTCCCACAAGAAAAATATTGGGGCTGATTCTAATTCTCCGAATCAGTCTAAGCTTTTACTTTAATAAACATACAAATTAAATCCATTCTTTTTTTATGTGTAAATGACTAAATATTTAGTTTTAATTACTCCGTGACGCCGACAAAGCTTCTGATTTCGAGGTTTTTTTATATCCCTCCAACAGGTGAGCCAGAAAACAGTGACGTAGACGGGTGCGGTGGTGGGGGCGGGTGTAGGGGGAGGCAGGGCTGGGGACCGCACCTCGCACAAACAAATGGCAATAAGTTTAGAACGAAATTGAAAGTAAACAGTTCGATAGTCACAACGACCATTCTAACTGAAGTTGCGAATATTTTTTGAAGCGAAACGCAATATTGTCAAATTGTTTCGAGACAAGATGAAATTGGGAATATTAATAGATGTAAAGTCAACACAAAATTATTGAAATGAAAAGCTATTTTGTACCGTTAGCGCAGAGCTGGGCAGCAAATAAAAGCTTTAAATAATAGAATTTACAAAAGTTCAGCATATGATACGTTGAATGTAGGTATAGAATATCTAGCTAACGTTTTCGAACGCCATATTTTTCCTGGATTTAAATTATCCTAAAATAATCTTGAATCATGTCTGTGCGTCATCAGCCGTTTGTGTTTGTGAATTAGAACATCCAAACATCTAATCGTGCCGACATTCACATAAGGAGCTCTTTCAAATATTTGAATTCGTCAAGTTGAGCAACAATTGAGTGCAGGCAATAACAATAACTAGCGAGTAGTGCAACAGTCACAAAGCAGATGTAATTAGTGAGCGGAGAGGCGGCTGCGAGGCAAATCCGATACTCTCGCAGCTTCCTATTGAATCAATATGAGACGCCGCCGTAGCAGTACGCCGTAGCGGTGCAGGGCTGTCACCAGCCCAGCTTGCTCTCATCGAAATTCTTCTATACGTAATCTACTATACCCGTTGTTACTTCCACTAGTAAGAGAAAGACCAAGAATAAACTAAGTTGCAAAAGTAGGTCTCGTGATCTAAAAGGACTTGCCGGAAGAACGTAGGAACAAAATGGAGTTAAGGAAGCTACACTGAAAAGAGTGGTCACGTTAAACTGGTCACCGAGAAATTGTAACACTGGCATTTTCTCATTAAAAAAATCTATTATACTATCTTCTTTGCAACTTGCCTCTAGAAAGCGCTACAGCTCATCAACTTTTATACGGTTCACCATCGCCATAGAAATTGTGTGACAATTGGTATTTGAGTGAAAAGGACGCCTACCAAGTTTCAATAATCAACTACCGATTATAATTTTTTTTTAATCTATTTATGACGGAATTGCGTATATTTATATTATTATGTATTTATTATTATTAGAAGGGAATTTGAAAGGGATAACGCTTTGAGTGTGGCGGCAGCCCTGCCGCCTGCCGCGCGCGGCGGCGCTGGCCGGATGCCGCGAGGAAGTGCGGAGAACGCCACTCGCGCTAATAAAAGCATCCTGGCTAATTCCCTCGCCTCTTTATTTCTACAACCAGAATTAATTTAATTAATGCTACACATTACTATAGTGCTGCGTTAAGGAGCTACTTTTTTACAGTGTGTTGGTTTGCGTATGGCCACAGACTAGGTAGGGGCTTAAGATGACTTCAAATTGACGAATGTTGAGACAGCCAAATTAGTTTATTTTGCATATTTTCATAGCCTCTTGTCCTATGGTATTTTGTTTTGGGGAGCAGCAGCGGATATAGAATCAATATTTATTATACAAAAAAGAGCAAATCGTGCAATTTACAGTAAGGGTCCCTGAATCATTAAGAGATTTATTTAGGGAAATAAATATAATGACATTGCCTTCACTATATATTTATGAAAATATTATGTTTATACGTAGAAACATAGAAATGTTTGAGTCAAAATTAGATATTCATAGTATAAATACAAGACAAAGGGAAAAGTTAGTTGTTCCATACTTTAAACTAACTAAAGTTAACAAGTCATTTCTTGGTAATTGTGTTCGATTTTATAATAAGATACCGCTCTCAGTAACCAAAATGTCTGATCATAAATTAAAAAATTATATTAGGAAAGTTTTGAAAGAAAAAGCGTATTACAAGGTAGTTCATTATATTGAAGATAAAAATGTATGGAAATAGCTACTCTCTGCACAGTGCACCTCTAATTTTCTTGTTTAAGTTGTAAGTACCTAATTATTGTTATTTTCTATTTTGTAGTCTTGTTATTTCTTTTTTTTTTTGTTTTGTTTTTTAATGTTACCTATAATAAGTATTTTGTAATTGTTAAATATAAAATTATGTAAAATTTAAATTATAAAACAGCCAAAAAGTCAGAATAGATAAAATTTATATAAAAAAATATTTAATAAAAAAGAATGTAACCTTGCTGAGTTTCTTGCCGGTTCTTCTCAGTTGAAGGCTGACTTCCGAACCGGTTGTAGCTTCAGTAACTTTGAATTTGACCTTCATAAGTGCCCTGCGAGGGCCTAAACTGAATAAATGGTTTTGAATTTTGAATTTTTGAATTTCTGTGAACCAAACACGGACGTTTGACGAATTATTTCAGCCTAATCTCCGAAACAACAGAGTCAACAATTTTGAAAATCATATAGAAAATAATTATTTACCGATATACTTTCTACCTAATACAGAAAAATCTACTAGAAGTCGATGGTCTTAAATAAATACAAATCCTACAAATATTAATCTTCCGCAACCTTCACCACGCGAGATCAACTCGCACTTGTTCGATATCTTTTCTTCGTTTGGTATGTCACTTATTTCCATATTACCTACTAGAAATATACAGTTTTAGATGCATACGTAATTTGCTAAATTACGCGCCACTCGGGCACACTCGGCCACACTCGGGCAGCCAGCACACGTCGCTATATGGTAACAAGCCAAGTTAATCGCAGCGGCTCATGAATGCATGCATTCACGGTCACTCCGCAGAGGCACGAATGGAAGGAGACAGCGCGACATGTTCGGGGCTAAAGATCCGATGCTCGAAAACATATGCGGAGATCACACGCACTGACTTAATCCTAAAGATGCCTCTTATAATGGCGATGGAAATGCAAACATTGCGACCCAACACGGTCGACAAAGAAACGAGGGATGAATCAAGTCGTAAATCTGTTTTATTCCAGTTCAATCGAATCAGTAAATAGCGTTTGAATCTACGATGGATATGGACAAAAATGATGCCGACAAACATATCATTTTTATTTGGGCGGCGTTCGGCCGGAGCGGCCATTTGTTAGCCGGCTATTTGAGCTGTATTCAGTGGAGTCGAGCCGCGAGCACTAATAAATCAACCGCTTCGAGCCGTCTCACTCGCACTGAAATATGATCGCGCGCCGGTCTAATCCGCCTTTTGTTTTAGAGCCATTACACTCGCTACCCGCTATCCACTGCTACCCGCTACCCGCTACCCGCTACCCGGCCGATGTCGAGCCGCTTCTCACCGCGCTTTAGCTGCCCCATATGTCACAAGTTTAGCTACCTACCTAAATCATACCGAGATTTGCACGGTTTATGTAGGTCATATGGTTAAATGGTGTCAAAGATCCTGATTGTAAGCATATGAATAGTGATCATTTTCATGATAGAAGACTCGATGTGCCTGAAGGAAAATGATGGGTTCCAACCATATTTACTAACTCCTGAAAGTTTAGAAAATCTAGTAAGCTACCATGCCTTCCAAATCGGCAAATCCAAAAATTAATTTTCGTAATAAATCATTTGTTCCTGAATATTGACGATCAACATCAAAGGTGCTCGAGCCGCATAGTGCTCATTAAACACAATGTCACACGTTGCGTCATATTTACATTCCAAGTTTACGTGCGAAGGCGAGGGTGGGGTAAGTGGTCATAACACAGTCAGCTACTGAAATATGTAGAGCCCGCCGCCGCCGCCGTAGCGTCGACCGTACAGCGCGGGTATTAGGTGTCGACCACACCACACCTCATCGCATCGCAGCGGTACGCTGTCTCGCATGAACGCTGCACGGTGCACCTGGGACCCTTGACTTTACGAGCTCCCTCCGCGCCGCCACCGCCGCGCCGCCGCACCGCCGCGCCCCGTCAGCCGTCGTCAGGTGCCGCTCTCGAATATCTGCACTTTGCATACAAAATTCAAACCAATTTATTCAGTTAAGGCCAGCGGAGGACACTTATGAAGGTCAAAGCTACTGAAGTTACGTTCGGAAGTCAGCGGTCGCCAATTTATTGCAAAGTGACGAGAGATACTTACTATTTTATGACATATATATATTGTTAACAACCAGACACAGAACAAACAAACGTCTTCAAGCAAAGATGTCCTGTAACCCATGACTTGTCACTTAGCAGGGATATCCAATCGCCACGTCAATCCGCTAAGAAATTCGAGAAGACAAAGGAGGGCAGAAAGAATATAACTTTTTTCATTGGATATTCGATTCACACGCCGCGCGTATTACATGGGCTTCCTCTGCCAGTGCTTCACCGCACCGTGCACCAGTGCATCATGCCATCGTTATTATTGTGGAACTCATTCAATAAATTTCACACGTGAAGTTATCGAATCAGATCGGACCCTCATCGTATTGGCGCCGAATGCGCAATATTTCGAAGCAGATTTGTCGGATTAATTACGACGAGAGGAAAAATACAATAACGCAGCAATAAATCATTGATAAAGTGCAATGAATAATGATTATTCATTTCGTCGTCGTTTTTACGTATCGCCGATGATTTATCGGAGCAGTGCAGCGAGCGGCCGCCTGTATCCGCACCGCACCTCCCCGCGCCTGCCCGCGCCTCGCCGCACCTCCCCGCACCTCCCCGCGTCTCCCCGCGTCGCGCCGCACAACTTCACAATAAATCAGCGCACACGCCTGCGTTACTGTCGGCACCTTTATGAGCGACTAAACTATTTTTATGACATTTGCAGACCAAAGCTGCTTTTTTATTAAGATCGATATAGTCATCATTTGTTTGCCCCGTTCCTAATTATTAGGGGTTGGCGCTATATGTAACATTTCTGCCCGTTCAGTGCATTGCGCTCATCACAATAGATTTTGTTGACTTTTTACAACCGACCGGCTGGTTGACGCCAGCCCGCTTTCGAAAGTAATTTTGTTGACCACTCGGTGCAAGGTGTAAAGTGCACGTGGTCATCGGCCTTCCGATACCCCCGAGACCAGGTAGGTAACCACACAATCTGTGTTTAAATATTTAAACGGAAATCTAGTCGATCCAGAAACAATATGTTATCTAAGCATAAATAAAGGAAACCGTGAACAATCCTACTAATATAATAAACTAGCTGTCCCCCGCGGTTTCACCCGCGTTCCTGAGGGATTTACATTTTCCCTGGATAAAAAGTAGCCTATGTTACTCAGTGATAATGTAGCTTTCTAATGAAAAAAGAATGATTAAAATCGGTCCAGTACTTTTTGAGTTTATTCGTTACATACAAAAATACAAATCTTTCCTCTTTATAATATTATTAGTGTAGATGCAAGTCAGTAATGTATGCGAATGTGTGTAAGGATGAATGCATGGATGTATGTTTGTTACTCTTTTACGCAATAAATACTTAACGGATTTGGATGATACTTAGCACATAAATAGTCTGAATTAACAAAAAGGACATGTATATCTCTCGGCAACGAGACAGATAGTACACGAATGACGTAGGCAATACTAATTTTAAGCAATTTGTAATATCAGCTGTATCAGCGGATCGCGAGGTTCCGCGACTGAATACATTGGTGTGAGTGAACACATAGTGCGTTGTGCGTGCGTGCGTGTACGTGTATGTGTGTGAGGCGAACGAGCAAACTTTAATCATTAATACAGCCGTTACGATTCATATTTACATTAATTTCATGTAAATTGCCGGTTTGACACTAATTTCACGACATTTACGAGCGCACTGCCTCGCTTCCACGAAACCTTTGTATGAACCGACAGTTCGGCCCGAGCCGGCTCGGGTTTATCTTAACTTAGAATATACTAGCTCTCCCCCGAGGTTTCACCCGCGTTCCCGAGGGATGCAGTTTCGCCTATTTATTAACAGTATTTAAAAATCTCCTGCGTTGTAAAGCAGGTTATTAACTGCCTAAATGTAACTAACATCCATCTATCCACCCTTATAACTTTGCATTATAATATTAATAGGATAGTATTAGATATGAAATCTCAGTAGTCGAATGGTATAAAGATCGGCTAGACTCGCGAGGTCTTGGCTTTGATTCCCGGATTGGCCAAGGTAATATTATCGTTACTTTGTTTAGAAATATGTAGGTTACCGGTAGTCCGGCATTGGTATCATGCCCCCCGACCTACAATGCTCTACCTACCTCTTTGGGGATACGGAGCGTGAAAATCATTGTTAATTCACTCATTAAGAATCATGTCCTAGATTACATCAGATACTTTACGCAGGGCGGAAGATAGGGTAAGATAAAATATACCTCTTGTGTACCAAAATGACAATTTTCACCATGCAAACGCGTATCGCTCTCGACATGCGCGGTACTACGTCCAATGAAACAATAAATGTTCTTGAAGAAATATACAATTTTATTTGATAATGTGACGTCAATAGGCGCGATGAACATTTGCTATTCCTCGTTATTGAACGAACACTCAAGTAGGACGTGAACACTTGAGTTGTGGATATGAAACTGTATGCCGCCATGTTCGATGGCTATAACTCATTTAAAACATGAAATCAAATTGTTACCAGGATATCGTTTTGGCGTTTAATAGTGTAATTGAAAAAAATAGCAGTAATTTATGTCTCGGAATTTAGTTTCTGTGTTTCCCCTGAGCTTCGTAACCGCTGACCGGTTTTCAATGAAATTTCACGACGCCCCTGGTGTTCCAAATGTCCATAACCACTTATCATCAGGTGGACTGTCTGCATGTTTGTGAACCAACTTGACATAAAAAAGAGATAATATGACCTGCAATAACAAACAGAATACTTCTTGTTTTGGGAATACATAAGATCCCTGAGGATAAGTATGTAAGACTTGGTGTATCACATGTATTTAAACAAAAGTTTGATTGTTTGATTTGATTGAGTACATTTTTCATGTGTCATGCCAAAAATCGTAGGTTCGATTCCCACCCAGGACAAAAAAGTTTAGTTTTGGATCAGATGGCCGTGTGTAAAGAATGTCCCGGGATATTCATATATTGTTATATTTTAATTAAGGAGATCCCATTGTTTCACAGCAATAAATGTAACAATAGTTTCCGGAGATTAGCCCCTTTAATTGAATCAGGTGACCTAGTTACTAGCACGTCGGCGAGGCGCCGCGAGCGCTGTGAAGTACACACCGCGCCACCGGTGCGTCTGTCTGTTTGTTCTAGTGCAGAAACACCGGATTTAAACTGCCTGAGTATTAAAATACTAGTTAGTAATCCTTTTTTTTTCTTCTGTGTTTGCTCTGATTGTTTGGCATTATTAAAAGGTCAAAAAGTGACATTTAGGCGTTGATTCATGAATTATTTTTTCTAAATGGATTCTTAATGACAAACAAATTGTTTGCGCAAAGTGATTTAAATGTAAATGCTAAGCACGCGTACGCATGATTAGCATTAGCGTGTGAGCGGGTCGAGCGAGCGGCAGCGGCAGCGGGAGCGACGAGCGACGCGCGGGCGGCACGCTCGCTTTGATTTCTCCCAATTTAGATGCTCATTGAAATCGTACATTTGTGGAATATTTTAATACTATTACTTGTGTACCTACAGTTGCAAATGGCGCCTAAAACCCACTCCTTCCTATTTGGGCAAATTTACAATTTGCATCAGCATACATTAACGGTATCTACCAGAGTAATACATTGGCACAGGATTCTATTCAAACATTTGCTATGTTTTTAGATATTTATAGATCGTCTGTTCATCTCATTGCTTTTGGGTAACGCTTTAAGCTCTAAGTCATTGAAGTTACAATGCTTATTCAAGCCATAATCACCTAGGCACTGCCGATACAAGATCAATGTACCAACTACCTAGGTATAAGCTTGTGTTTGACCACAACTATACCGTGGCATGTGATAATGTGGTCAAAGGTGGTGAGCACACAAAGCCTGGAATCGGTCGGAGCACTTCGGTAGGTCCGTAGGATCTAAGTATCTTAAGATTAGGCATTAGACATTAATATTATTGAACTGTATAGCAAAGATATAATGATTCTGTATCAATACATAAATCCTCAGCTTCGCCTAACGAATTATATTGTCAGTTTGATAGTCAAATAAATAAAGCTATGATGCGAGCACAACCATCGCGGACTGCTGAGTGCGGCCGCTTGATGCAGCAAATCTGATTGATTGGTCCGCTGCGCTGGGCTTTGCCAATACTATTTTAGGCTGTATGTACTTACCAACTTCTATAACATTATCATGTACAAAAGTGCATGGTTAAATCCAAGACATCCACAAAAATGACCTTAATAGTATAATATAAAAAATATGCTGGGACATTATTTATACACAGCCATCTGAGTCCAAACTAAGCAAACTTGTACTAAGGAAACCAAATAACTAAATACATACTTATAAAGATTTTTACAGGCAGATACAGAACAAACAGATATGTTTCTGACACCTCGATGGAAATCGAACCAACAACATGTGGCGTGGCAGTCATGGTCTGTAACGGTATCTGGTCTCTAACTAGTCTATACATAAATGTGTAATATTAGAAAAAAACAGAAAGTTTATCAACCAGCAACCTCTCAACCAATATTATTATAACCCTTAGCCGTGCCGTGTTGTGCCGTGCCGTGCCGTGCCGTGCCGTGCCGTGTTGTGCCGTGCCGTGCCGTGCTACACGCCGCTAACTAGTTCAAGTGCTATTAGCATTAGTAATAAGCGTAGCCGTTGCACCTCGCGCCGCCGCCGCCGCCGCCGCCGTGGAGACTCCACTGCCGACTTATTTTTGTACTGAACGAGATAATTGGCTACGGCTCTTTGGTTACCGACTTACAACTGTAGCTACATTGTACATTCTCAGGATAAAACAGTAGCCTATATCCCCCCCTATACCATTGGTCGAAGATTATCAAATTTCAGTAAGATGGGTTCAGTAGGTTAAGCCATAAAACCGTAACAAACTAGCTTATGCATTTATAAATTACAGTTAAGATAAATTAACGGTGCAGTTATATATATTACTAGATTTCGCCCTGTACTTTTGACCGCGTTCCTAATAGATTTTATGTTACCCCGTGTATGCAATTTAAATAAGGACAGTTGCTACGAAGCTTAGTGCACAACAGACACTGGTACAAACGCATTAGAATTATGTATTAGTAAGATCAGACACGACAAGTTGTTTGACGCGAGGTGATCGCACGTGGCACGTCTCTATTGACAACTTTTCAGTTCGCAAGCGACAATTCGCAATTCCCACTAAGTAGTAGGTAGTGTACTAGGAAGGTACGTCTAATGTGTTAGTTATCACGCCTCCAAATCAATAAACGCGAGTAATTTTCAAATTGCATTTTCGAAAAGGCTTTCAAAGTGCATTAATGCTATGATGACGGACGAGCGGACGGACCGAGAGCGAACATTCTTCGACAATATTAATTTTAATTAGCTCCCTCGTAATTGGGTCCTCATAATGGGCAGAGAAGCGCACGGCGAGTGCTCCTGATGAGATACTGCGGCAAGAGCTCCGCTATCACTTGTTTAGTTCGAAGAGCCGTGTTCCCAGAGAGTTGGCGTCGCGTCGGCATCGGCGTCGCGATTGGATTCCGTACCCTTAAATACCGAAGCACCTTTATATCTGTTCCCATTCTGCGAGTCTCTCGGGACGCTCTTCCCATTCAATTAAGTTATTAACGTAACGATCTGCACCGCTCTATCGGACGTTTTTTTTTTATTGGAAATGCTAATTCTATCACTGATTCAGCTCTTCGTATCGAGAATCGACGTGCACTTTTAATTTTTAGAGATAAGCCGTAGGTTTCGTACGTTTTTTCGCGCGGAATTGTATAGTGTCACGTTCTGACAAATAACGAATGCAACACGCTCGAATACTGTCGGGAATGTCCGGAAATATGAAACGCAGCGCATGCTTTTTTTTTTGTTTGAATGGACGATTTGTGTTTCCTATTTATTGACATTTAATTTCGATCCCTCACTCAATGGTATTGGCGAGCTAGAGCTTTGTTTATCTTGTTTTTAATAAATGTTAACCAATCTTTATATGTCTGTATATACACTATAGTTTATATGACTGCTTTGAAAGTAAATACTAAAATTTTTAATTTTTTTATTTTACTGATAAAAAAGTGGGAAAAAGTATCCCATAAAAGTATAGTCTTAAAGTCAATTTGTTATGAATTTATCACATTTTGATCGAGAAGCTCGTCGATTACGAACGCAACAAATTCCATAAAAAATATATTATTACTACCGCAAAACTGTTAATCCAGTTCGGAAAGCGCACCTTACGCTACATATTATGCTACTTGGCCTTTAAGAATACATGGGAGCCGAATACATTCACTAACCGTGACCGACGGCCCCGCGGTTGATCAACTTAGAAGTACGTTACTGATCGAGCAGCGTTTGTGTCCCGTGCAGCGTCGGAGGCGCCGCTGGGCGTGAGCGGCGTGGTGGGCGCGGCGGGCGCGGGCGCGGGCGCCGTGTGCGCGCTCGTGGCGGCCGCGGGCGCCGTGGCGCTGCGCCGGCGCCGCCGCCCGCGCCTCGCCAAGCCGCCGCCGCCGCTGGCGCCCGCGCCGCCCGACCCGCTGCTGCCGCGCGACGCCCGCGACGCCCGCGACGCCCGCGACGCCGACAAGAGACACGACCACGACGACAGAGAGCCGGACCTAATACCCAACCATTATTGTGAGTACACATTGCATTCGTTTAGTTGAAAGGCGTTCATATCGTCGTCTAAGCTGTAGAGGCGACGGGCTGGCCGCGTCGCTCGAGTAGCTGGTGCACCGAGTTAGAATTTTTCAATGTCCACATTACCTATGCAATACATATGCATGAATGTTACAATATTATATATATATTATAGATGAAGAGAGTAAAACAAAATATGTGAAGAAAATTATGTGAATCCTCCAGAAAACTACATATCCCATTATCTCGCAGGCTAAATCCTATAGATGTATGTTGTTTGTTTATTTTTGGAGTGACTTTTTTGTTTTATGGAATGGAGCTAATGAAGTTTTCGCTTCAAAACATGTGATTTACTCGGTCGTTTCGCTCGACCTAGTGCTTGCAAGTAATATTAATCGAATCGCATAGTTATAATAAATGTGCTATATGCACATTTGCGTATTTTAATGACGTTTCAATTGCACTCTATAAAAACAGGTTGCGGTTCACAATTAAACGATTAGAATAGCCGGCGCGAAAATATAAAACGTTAACGACGCGCATAATGGGGCTGAAGCGTAAATATACCTGTGGCGACAATACGGTACCTAATGCTGCCTGTGTAGGTACCGGGCTCAAAACACGCGGAATACGCCCCGCCCGCGCGCCAATACAGTACACAATCCGAAGGCTTCTATCCAAAAGACAACTTAAATTATTTATAAGGGTACAAATTAACCCTGATATGATAATGGATAAAATTATCCATAACAAAGTACATAATATTTTGCTACATGAGTCGAGTCAAATTAAGACTATGTTAATATGACATGTTTTACATCAGTACGCCATCTCAGGGTTTACTACTTCAAACTTTCTTTGCAAGAAAAGTTTTAATAAATTTTCACAATACGAAAAATATATTTGACATCTAGAGATATTAATATTATAAACAGGTTAAGTTTGTACGTTGGATGGACTCTCCGAAAGTGCTCATCCGATTTCAATAATTCTTTCACTGAAAATAATACTATTCCCAATAAACGTTAGCTAGTTTTGAGGTAAAACACAAAACGTTAAAAAGTATTTATTACTATTTTTAAACCAGAGAAAAGCCTTAACTGTGTTGCCATGTTCACAATTTAGAAAGTGCATTGGCGCCGGGAACAATGGAGGCTGAGCTTCGAAAGCACCGAAACATACAGAGAGTGTTCAAATATTCATATTAAACACACAACAACGGAAAAAGGCAGTAGGCAATCCTCGTAAAAGCTTAATACCTGGAGCCGCGGACTGGACGCCCCGCCGCCGCCGCCGCGGCGCCCCGCTACGGCATATGCATGGATTCTAAAAGACATAATCGTATAATTCTAAAAGTCCATTGTGAAAGGTGTAAACAGAAATAGAAGCCGTTTCGCCATACACATGATTCAAATAAGGCATATATCTACTTTTGCCTGCGCTGTTCCCAATCAGGCGGGGTCGGCGCAATGCGTATGCTTTCTCCATTCAGCCCTGTTCTTCCTCCTGCTCCTTTCTTACACAGTGGCGTAGCATAGGTCATTAGCACCCGGTGCGGATTCCAAATTTGCCACCCTGTTAGTTTTGCAATTCATTATAAAATCTTGGGGCATTGTAAAAAGGGTACTTTTATTCAATGACACTAACCTTTAAAGTGAATTTAACATTCTTTGGCATGGGAAAATCATTTATTTAAAAGATTTAAAATTCGCTGATAATATTGCATTTTACACACAAGTAAACAAACATGACTACGTGACAAAGCTTTTTTTTATTTCTTGCTTTTTACTCAAAGTCATCGATACCTTGTGAAGCGACGGGCTGTCATTACGGTGAAGTACAAATACACAAGGAGACTTATTTATTTAAAACGAAATTTCATATTTGTGTCTCCTCTTAACATGTCCCTACCGGTTCCCTCTCAACTTTCAGTTTCAGGCGCTACTTTCAAAGTCGTATTATGAGGAAATCGGCGTCTTATCCATTCTTGTCATTTCACACATCCATCTCAGCTGCATGCAATCGTTTTTCGTTATAACGTACCTCTGTAAGCCATCAGTATCGTCCCACAAACAAACCGATGATTATGAGGTAAGTCAGTTTTTTTTGTGCCTTCGTTCTACGTACGGAGCGATGGGTCGACGTATTCATTTTCATAGAGATATCTGACAGCGCGGAGAACGATATATCCGTAAAACGTGGTAAAAGCTAGTAATTATAAATTAAGTCGCTCGCGCGCTTCACGCTCTGCAAATAGGCGAATAATAAGAAGTGTTACAATTATACGTCTTAAACAAAGAGCTCTGGTTGTGGGTTATTTACCCTATGAGGCAAAACCAAAGGCCCACTTTGTAATGGTTAGATTTGTTTTTACGAAACGTTGAAACCTATCGCGATCTCTTTTCAACATCCGACACCTTTTAAAACATTCCAATTAAATACAAAAGCGTACATTTGTGCGATTTATCTGAATTATTTAGACTGCGGTCCCGGCGAGGCTTAGGTACATACAGAGCGGCTCCCATCGAAGTGTTCGCGTCACGCGACCGAGCCCCTGTGTAGAGCTATTCGGTCTGGGAAGGGAATTGAGGCTTTATTTCATGTAATATTCTCGATTACGCCGCCGCCGCCGCCGCCGCCGGAGTACGTGCCGTGTATCGACACGCTCTAACAAGGGTAGTTAGTGTCTGTCGACCTGAGACATTTTGAATATCACGTTGACTCGCTAGCAGTCTATAGTGCTAGTAATTAGTGACCTGTTATCATGTGCGAGCCTGATGTGTCCCACTGCAGGGCAAGCCCTTTTGCACAGGTGCACCTGGTGCATTTGATCACGTGCATGTTTAGGTTACTATTATTGTCTTTCTTGTTATTGCTTTCTTGTTTTTAATTATTATATTCATTGTCTTGTAAATGTTAAACCTAACACCGTAAAATATTCAAAAAATTACTTTTGAAAAAAGATATATCAAAAAATAAGTAATGCCTAGTAACTAGTAATCACTGAGCATTCGTCGTCTTGTGCTCGTGCTAGACGCAGACAAAAAAGACACCTCTTACGAATATAGCAGTGATGTTATTCAAGCAGTGACGCGTCACAGTGCGCGCGTAGTGTTGGCAGATAACCCTCGGAAGGTCGTATGGTCGGTAAAGTCGGATCCCCAACACGATTAGGGCAGGGCGCGCTGAAGGCGAACTAATATTGTACCCGAGTGTAGTCGGATTAGGAGACCCGCTCCGCTCCCGCCCCGCTCCCGCCCCGCCCCGCTCACGCTCAACCCCACCGATAACAATCATAGTTCAACACGCTCTGGTTCATATAATTTACTATATTGTAAATCCTTATCTAAGTTAGTTTACAAAATGTCTCAATGATTGAAAATCTTTCAAATTCAATGGAATGCGCGTTACGCACATTCCAAACGTCGAGCAATCTTCACATAGGGCACCTTTATACACTCTGTGAAAACCAAGTGTAGATATGAACCAAAACCCATCGTACAAATGGGTGAATCCATTTCATTACGGCCCTTAAGACAGTCCCACGCAGCACTAAAAATGCAAGAAGCGAGCCACAAAGAAAGTTCGCATAATCAAGCTTAACGGGCGGCGTCAAAGCGTATTGCGTCAGGGTCGCTTTGCCGCGCGAGCTCGTAGACGTGCTACGGCGTAGCTCGCAGCGCGGTCCGCACTTCACATAGCTCATGGCTTGCCGTAGCCGCTCGTAGATGCTTTACGTAATTTCTTTCTGTGACGTCACACGTACTCCAGTCACCTTTGCCGGCTCGAATGAACGTGGTGTACGGCATGTGGAAGAATGACATAAAAAGTCTTTTCTTACATAAATTCAAGAGCTTCCAGAGAACAATTATGTAATTTTCCTTTTATAAATTGAATTCCTAGAATTTTACATTGACCGTGGTCACGACAAGACCGGAATAGCGGGTATAAAATAATAAGAATTAAGAATATATTATTATTTGTACTATATTTGATACAATGTAAAGTTTAAAACCTCATTAGGTAGGCAACTAATCCGTCCAAAGTTTCAGTTCCCTATTACCTGCGCGGGCGAGGCCTCACGCGGCGCGGCTCCTGCATAAATATGCTAAATGTATTCCAATGTTAGAGTGGGAAAGTTAAATTGATACATCTGGCCGACTTTGTGCTGCAACAGCGTCCTGCGGCCGGCGCCCTCGCGGCCGGCGCCGCCGCCTCAGGCTCCCACTACACTCTCATCAAGAGATGAACCTACGATGTTTTTTTCCCTAGATTATCCAGAGATATGGATGTCCAGCACATAGTTAATTACCAGTAGCTGCACTTGCTTAATGATACATGTAATAGGTATATCTGGTCAGGGTCGGTGGCCAGATACCCTGCCTGCCACGCCACAGGTCGTGGATTCATTTTACACCCAGCACAAATATGTGTGCTCATGAAACATGTTTATGTTCACAAACAGACTGACAGGTTGTTCCGTGTCGGGGTGTCAATGTATACTAATATGATAAAGAGGTAATGTTTGGATTTTAGAGGTAATCTCTGAGACTAGATGGATATCTAGTCATAAATCGGATAATTTATGAGGTTCTCGAGTGACACATGGTTTTAATCCCGGGATAAACTAGATTCCTGGAGAACGCGGGTGAAATCTCTGACTTAGACTAGCTACAAGTATTAAATTACGAATACCCTCCTACTAGACCAAACAGGACTATTTCTTAATTCCTCCGTCGTTAGTTTGTTTTTTTTTTTTATGTTTTGGTAGGCAAACGAGCAGACGTTTCGCCTGATGGTAAGTGATTACCGCCGCCCATGGACACCCGCAACACCAGAGGAGCCACAAGTCGTTAACCCAAACTTTCAAAGGCACCAGAGTCGATCAGCAATAATCGACGATTAATTTTAAATAAGCACCAAATAGTCGCGCCGCACGCGACACACGGTGACGGCGCGGCGACGACGCCGCGACGGGGCGCCAGCGGGACGATGGTGCGGGGCCGCTAACAAAGAACACTAATTAAAAGCCAATGTCCAATCCGACATTGGCTCGGCACTCTCAGCAAACTGAGTTGGGCACAGCCGCGGTTCCGGCGCTAGTTTGCTATCGACTGCGTATTAACTCTATGCACGCCGCGCTCTGCTCACAACCTGTGTGTTACATTGATCACTTTATAATATTTGCCAACACGCCGCATGCCTTAATTTTGATCAGTTTCCACTTTGGTCAGTTTTCAAGCGAGCGATATTAGTTAGGAATAGATAATAAAAGCAATCTATCTATATTAATCATATTATAAAGAAAAAAGTTTATAATTTTTTTGTACCTAATGCATAAACTCAAAAAATACTGGACCGATTTAAATCATTGTTTCAATATTACAAAGCTACTTTATCCATAAATAAATAAGTGGTGTTATAATTCTAGGATACATTATCATCGGGAACGCGCTTGAGAGCGACCCTGACTAGGACGTCGGTCCACCTGGTCGTCCCGCTCGGCGCTTGACATGGTCGCCTCCCGAGAACCTTTCTTCCCCTTCGGTTATCAGTTCGTCGGTCGATGTGGCCTTACCATTGCCAGTCCAACTCACTGAATCTACGAGATGTTCGAAATCTTTCGAATGTCCTTTTTTCGGACCCTGTCTTGTGGAGAAATTCTGAGCATAGCCCCTTCCATAGCTCGCTGAGGGACTTTGAGCTTATATATACGGCCAGCAGTAAAAGATCACGTCTCTGTTCCGTAAGTCATCACTGATAACACATTAGATCTATGTAGACTATCTTTTTGATATAAACTTGTATAAAATATAAATGACAGCCTATAAAATATAAGAAATGGAAGCTATAAGCAGTGAGTCAGCAAGGCATCTAAAGAACAGTAATTTATTAGAGCGACAACAAACTCGACGGTAATGTAGGTGCTAACGAGCGACGTCGGGATTGAAATTGAACGCGTTACGTCGACTCGACGCGATCTGTTTGCGGGCGACAATTCCCTAATGTGGCTCCCCGCGCTGCCCTGCTCACCCCGCTCGGCCCGCTCGCCCCGGTGGTCCCGCTCGCCTCCACAACATGACGCCAATAAAATCATTCTCACTGATATTTATGCCTTTACACGAGGATTACTGGAAATAAGATACATTTATTTTAAAATTATCTTCTCTTAGTAGATTTTGTGTTTAGTAGCTTTGTGAATGTTGCTACAAGGATTATCGACTGCGCATCGCGCACTGGACATGATTAAATATTTTAAAAAAATATGACATTGTTTTTTAACTACTATTCAATTGTCAAGATAGGTAAAGCAAAATAAATGTAGGTATGTGGAGGAATCCTAACTAATATTTTACCTGCGGAAGTGAGTTATTTTATTTACTTGATGGTTTGTCACGCTTTCACGGCTAAGCGACCGACTTGACCTTACAGGCACACGTAGCCTTGGTACGAGCGGAGGGTGACATGCCAATTTTAACGCGAGTGAAATGGAGAATCAACAAATGATATTGCTACCATTGAAGATAATACTTATCGAACTTCAATATTTTCTTGTTAATTAGCCATGTCCAGTCCTGGAATAGCGCAATGAAAATACAAATACATATTTCAAAGCTTTACTTTGAGCGCCGAGTGACCGACGCCGATACCAAGAACGCGATACGATGAGCTGAGCACTTTGCGACTGACTCACACGTGAGCGCTTTGAACAAACACCGCGCCCGCGCCCTCGTACCGGGTGGAATAAAAATTGTAAACATAAGAATTTCTATGATGCGTCCTGAACGAGCTGCAATGCATATGTCACCTCAATAGAGCGGCCTCATACTTGCATTACGAAATCATTGAGAGTGTTCAATAAAATATCATCTTATATTCATGACCGTGTCATGGAATTTGGCCTGGTCTGGCGAGGCGTGCGGGAGTGGCGGGGCGGCGGGGCGGCGGGGGGTCGCGGGTGGCTGAGGGGCAGCCAGCGCACATAAATCGCGCCGTAATGAATGCCGTTCTCGCCTCAATAAAAACTCTCCCACATTATATGATACAGGCTCTGGATTTATGTGCCGGCCGCGGTCCCGCCGCCACCCGCCTATTAAATCTTCTCGCGAAAATATTTTAATATCCCGGCTCGGCTCGACTTCGCCTAATGCCTATTTTACATTTGTGAATGTAACGCAGGTGAGTCCAGCGCCGCCGCCCCGCCGATGCCCCACCGATGCCCCGCCGCCGGCCCTCCGCCGCGGCACGAGCTCGCTCTATCTCCACTAACAATGAAAAAAAATTTACGTAGCTCGAGTCGGCGAAATTGCGTTTTTATACCTTCAATTTCAATATTCATGCCAAAAAGTAATATGGCGTTAAAATTTATAAAGGAAATGCACAGAAAAGAAGGTCAATCAGCGAAGCGGAAGCGATTCCCCGACAACGAAATTTATTATAGAGCGCGTACAACCATGGCGCCGCCGCCGCCACCGCCGCCCCGCAGCCGCCCCGCCGCCGCCCCGCGCGGGGGGATTCTGTGGTTTTATGTTATTAATGTAATAACACGCGTCTACATAGAGAAGCATTCGGATGAACAAATCACGCCGCAGCCGGCATCCCGCCCCACGCGCCGCGGCGCTGGCGCGTCGCTGCACCCGAACTGAATAAAGTTGCCGGTGATACAATTGGGCGACAACCATTGAAGAAGTGTATTGAAAAATATTTTCAAACGAAGCGGACGGCTTTGAGAGACGCGGCTGGAGGCGCGGCGGCTACAGCGTCGGCGATGGCCACGGGGGGAGTTAGGTATATTCATGAATATTGATGCTGCATCGTGAATATTCAGTGCGGCGACACTCGCAATTGAAAACACGCCACAAAGTGCGCCGAGGCTGCGGGCCGGCGCGGGGCCTCGGGCGCGGGGCCCCGGGCGCGGCCGCCGACCGGCTAGTCGCTGTGTGTCTGCGCACAGGTGTGCCTATCCCTATTTTTAATACACTAACTGTCACTTGTTTGTTAGGCTATCATTTTATTACTTTGATTGTAAATTCTTTTGTAAAAAATATATTAATTTGTAAATGTTAAAAAAGGAAATATATTGAGTTCCTTCGGATCTTCTCAGTTGAAGGCTGACATCCAAACCGGACGCAGCTTCACTAACTTTGAACTTTATAACGGCCTCCGCGTACCTAAACTGAAAAGGCTTTGAGTTTTATTAGAAATAGGCGGTATACCACTGCGGCTGGTGTGCGCTGATTGAACGCTTTATTTTTACATTATATACCGAATTAAAATAACGTTTATGTGTGTGTTTACGGATTGAGGATGAATATCAGCTTTGATCTGCATAACTTGACATCCGCGGACGTTCATTACACTCCTCTAGCTGAGCTTTAATTATATTGGAGATATTGTATTTCGAACGCAAATGTTGTTCCCCCCTTGGTTGATCGTCTCCGTACAATCGCGGATGTTCTCATTCAGGTTTATCGACGAACACCTAATAATGTAACATCAGCGACGGAAGTGGCAACACGCGCGGAGCTGGGGTGCGCTAAGCAAACATATTAATGAAGCCAATTTGAATAAAGTGTAAACGAAGGTCGGAGAGCGGGGTGCGGGCGCGGCGCGGCGGCGGTGCAGGCGCGGCGGTGCTCGCACCAATTAATTATTTCTTGCGTCCTGACTTACGCTCGCCTTCGTCTTTGAATGTAGTGATTAATCAGGTTTTTTCCCCGACCGGCCGGCGGGGATAAATCTCCGGCGGGCGGTCGATCTCGCCGGGACAAGTACACGCGCCCGGAATCTGGCTCGTTATTTATGTGGCCCGCAAGCCGTGTCCCCGATGCACTGCCCGCTCGCCGGTCCCGCCGCCCCGCCCGCGCCCGTCCAGCCGTACCGCCGCCGCGCCGCCACGCTCTAAACTCGATACAAGACCCATTCGGATTATTAAAAAAACGAAGTGACCGCTCGCCCCACGCTCGGAAATTACGCAACCCATGAAAAATGATTCAACCAATTTCATTCGGCTACATAGACCCTAGGATGAGGCCGGGCCCTCTTTATCGAAGTATGGATCTCTTTTTTTTTTTGTAACTAGTCCAATTCAGGAATAGAACATATTTAATTTACTAGTCTGAGTATTTATTTTTCTATCTTGCTTTGAAATGGGTTCGCCCGGTGATACTTGATACTTTCGAAAACAGTCTCAAGATCCCAACTCCCAAAATGGGTTTAACAGAGACGACACCAGAAAAGCTTCCAACATTTATTTATTTATCCTCGCTTACAACTACTTTTACAGGATACTTACCTAATACAGTAGTTTCGACAACTTATTTTCTATATTTTCAATATATTATATATTTTTTAACATAACTAATGTTGAAACATCGTCGGCGTGGCGTAGCGTGGCGTGGCGTGACCTTGAGTGCATAGTGCACCGTCACGCCACAGACACACTCGAGCGACACATCATTAGTCTGGTGTGATGCGAGGGCCGCCCCGGATTAATCACGTCGATCTTACCGCGTCCCTTATCAATATAAATCTCGTTACTTATCCGCTGCCCAATTTGCTTCCCGAGACCCGACGAAATTGGAAAAACTAGCTCGCGACAGTAATTCGGAGTTATCTCAAATTGGGTGCATGACTAGCGGCGTTCGGACAATTTATTCTCGAACCACTTGTCCATCCATCGTGAAGCTGAGCTCAATTTTTTGCATTTTTAATCGCCGAGCTGATCTTCAAATAAGGGTTATGACATATATACAACAAGGTTGTTTAATCTCTGTAGTATTCTTGCAGTATTTAGTGTCAGGAGCAGACTCTAATCTTCTCGAGCCAGACAAATCTCTACTTAGTTTGTTTAGCAGTGGGTACTAAGATTAGAGCTCGGACTATTGTTTGTACTTACTGCGTGTTGCCAGTTCAACAGGGTACATAGTGAGAGAGCTAAAAGTAAAAACCATACGCTCCAAGTGGGTGAAGCTTAGGTTCATACATATTATTGTGCTATAGAGGAATCAAGTTAATCAATTAATTGCTAATGATTCTTTTTACTTTCCTTCCAGGTGTTGCGTGCTTATTTATGACCTTCCATCACTTACCAAAGTGAGGTGGAGGTCAATTAAAGGCATAAGACGATTTTTTTAAGTAGATTTGCGTTTCTATTTGCGTAACTAACTTGAACGGTCACAGCACGGAACGGTCCTCACATTCGTAGCCGAGCAGTCCCTACTTGGCCTTTATTCTACATCGGCTATCACCTCGAGCGATGTGGCCTGAATTCCAGCTTTAAAGGGTGTAATTGTGTAAATAATTTTTGATGAAATATGTTCAACAGGAGTTACAGTTGTGTTTGTCTTTGTCAGGTGACACGACGAGCGCGCCGAGCTTGTCGGCGCCGTCGCCGGTGCGGACGCAGCCCGCGCCGCGCGCCGCCTCGCCGCCCGCGCGCGCCGCGCTCCCCGCCGCGGTCGGTACCTCACATCGTCATCGTCATTTATGTACTAATAGATAAATACCCTAGACCTTTTTGGTCACAAACAGGCACACAGTCCGCCTGATGGTGACGGTTTACACAACCTATTGACGCATGCGACCTATGGGCATTATACACCCGTTGCCGGACCCTGAAAAAACCTCTTCATAGCCTTCTTGAAGAACCAGATGCTGTACCGTGGTCCGGCAGCTATGTATGTTTGGTTCATCGCTATTCGATATATTACATTACAGGGGATTGTCTTTGGAAATGCATTTGGGGATTACTCCAAGAGGCATCGGTGTCTTTATTATCACAATTTTGAGATGTTTTGAGATGGCGGTACTTGTCGCCGCAACTACGCAGCATCTAAGGTTGCGCTTAAAGACGGAATGTCATGGTATACATATCTCTTTTGACTTTATGAGCCGCAGTGTGCAAGGCGTTCCTTCGCTTCCAGCGTTTGACTAGTGGCTGGCTCCCCGCGCGCTCTCAATAAACAAAACGGCAATCCATTTGCGTGCGATCGGCCATTACGCAGGACACACACCCATCAATCGGATCGTATTCTCATCTTCTAAAAGCTTTGCAAAATGCGGCGCGACGCGCTGCGATGCGATGCGATGTTGGCCTCGCACTTACATAATTTATCGCACATCATTTCTGAAGTGATAACATGTTGATGCTAAAATCTAACTATATCTACCCACTGGAAAAGAAACGTGGTAACAAGAAAGTGGAAACAAAGCTTAATGCTCAACACAAAAAGTTTTAGCATTTACGGAGACGTGTAAACTATTGAATTACTTACATAAAACGACAAGCTAAACAGTATGGCGTCCTGGATTAGCCCCCTGCATTAGCGTACAGCTGCACCACACATGTACGGTCCAAAGCTGGTATGATGACAGAGCCTTATAAACGAGTGACGACACGGTCTTACAAAATACACAAAAGTAGCGCCTTCCTCCTTGAGTTATTACGACGGGCCACTTAGATTCCTGACTATAACGCCGCAGTTCTTCGGTTCATTTCCTACCCGGGGCAAAAATTTTTATGCTCAATAATTAGGTACATCAGTTATCTGGTTCCCTTAGTCACATAAGAACCTTAGGTACCTTAGTTAAGGAATTCGATAACTCCGTATAAATAATGTCCCAAGATATTTATTATTTCTTATTGAAATCACAGGGCGATGTCAGTTAGTGTCATGTAATTCCTCATGAGCGTCTCGCTCGGCCCATTTAAGCGTAGATCGGTAAAAACGTAACGACCGTAAAAGTATCCGTGTCTCAAATACTCGGCGAGTCTTTCTTCGGAGGGAACTACGAGTTAGCGCGATTTTATCTACTTAAAGTTAGGTGTCGTTTATTTTATGTGCTCGATCGACGAGTCAGTCGTGTGGGGGGCCGGGGGGGTGGCGCGGGGTGGCGGTCACTCGTATCTTTATTACGGTCGATCTCAATAACCTCCGCTGCTTTATGTCCCATCACAGATACAGGATCATATTTCTTTACGGCGTGTCCCCGCCGCGGCGGGTGGGGGGGGGCTTATCGCCGACAGCTTTTCACTTCCACACATGTGACGCGATGCGATTTTTTTTTAGTGCGGTTATCGGCTACATGCGACCCCTGGGACACGCGGACTCATCCGTTACGTCGCCGTCGGGCACTCATACGTCTCTGTAAAGCGACAACTCATTTGTAAAATATATTCTCGCTCACTATCCCCACAGTGGTAGGCAGTGGTCTCCGCAGTGAAATACATATTACTCCAACGTGACATGTGATGAACGAGTGCCGTCTCTCGGGCACGATATCAGTTCGGGCTAAGGGTGATAATGTCTTACAAAGAAATTGTACCTTGCCCAACCTGGCAATCAAACCAAGGACCTATGATCTCTATGCCGAGGTTTATACCAGATGCCTGAGATTATTAGACCACTGATGTAATTATTAATTACCTGCAGAAATATATATCATATAGGTCACTCTCACTGCTACAATGCTACGAAATAAGTCTTTCAAGTTTGCAATATAAATCCTTCGTGGATACGTTACTTATCTGTAAAAGGACACCTAGGAATATATTTTCGGTGACTGGGGCCTGCAAGTTAATCTTACAGATATAATGTAGTGCGACTGCACCGCGAGGCGCCTACGCCGAGTTAAACTACTGAAGATCGTTAAACCGCATCAAACCGCTTCTCTTCGAAGATTAAAATGTTTCGGCATCTCCTCGGCGCTGAACTTTATCGTATTTACACGAAAACTTCCTCAGCGAATTTACTTTGCGAAGTCCTCATCAAACAGAAACATGGAATTTCATCTAACCAAATTACGATCCGATAAAGTAACAAACGAGTTGAGTTATAATACAATTCGATGTCGGCGTCGACTTAGCGAGGGCCATGTTAATTTAGTTGATGTCACGACGAAGTGTGGGTAATGAAAAACAGTCAGGAGTGGAGCAGGCGAGAGGTGAGGTCGTGTGAAGTGTGCCGCGAGGGGCGAGGGCGGCGACCCTCGCTGGAGTCAACTTCGTCGCCGAATGAGATATCAGTTTGATTTGTGTGTCCAATTTTCGAGTTACCACGACCGGCGCGTTAGTAAAATCCATTTTTCACGCGCTCGCTTATTGTTCGGTAGATCACGCATCGGACCACACTAAAATGCATCTGCCTCCTCGGGATATCTCCACTTTCGACTAAAGATTTCTCTCATATCTCGCAGGGAACGGACATAATTTCAGACGCCGCGCCCCGTCTGATTCGTCCCACATGCGATATATGGACGTCGTCGATAAGTTACGTAAGAGCTCCCGGGGGCGTTGAAGATAATCAGTCTGCATCAGCTTAGTTATAGTGTCATGTTGTGGGCATATCTTGTCAGCGTGCGGCTCCCGAGGGCCCGCCGCGCCGAGCGGGCCGGGGCGCGGGCCGCGGGCGGGGGGAGCGGCGCGGTGACAGCGGCTCCACCGTCACGCTTCCTTCGTCACACGTGTCGCATCGCCTTCATCTAGCATCTCCATCGCATTCGTTGTTCGACCACGCGACGTTATGACATTGTGGCATAAAATGCAAAATGAAAAGCTGGAATAGTCAACCGAGGAGTATGTCTCCGAGCGATAAATCGCCCGCTCCACCTGATTACCCGTATAAAGCGGCGAGCACCTCATCGTCCGAGGGACACGCCCCACTCGCTAACAAGGGACGTTTTAATTAAGTCCTGCGATAGTTTTATCGGCCTGGCGTTATTTTGTCGCGTCACCTTTGCTTTCCCCGGACGGGATGGCCCCGGCCGGCCGCGGTCGCTGGTCGGATTCATTTCGTTTCTATTATTGTGTGTACGACAATAGCGCGGCTAATTACACTAAGATGCGCCGCGCGATACCGGCGTCCCCACTGGCCAGTACCCAGTTCGCGCACCCTAATTATGTACAAACTAGATGAGATACAAGTAAAATTCACAAAACACATAATCACAATTTCTACTGTTTCTGTAGGTAGAGTACTCACTGTACACACGACACTATAGTCTGAAGTCGGTGTAATAATGTGTTCCGTTTCCATGTGCAGGCGTGCAACGGTCCGGGCGCGTCGTGGACGTGGGGCGCGCGGCCCCGCGAGCTGGCGGTGGGCGCGGAGGGCGCGGGGGCGGGGGCGGGGGTCGGGGCGGGGGTCGGGGCGGGGGGAGCGCTGGGACGCAGTGCGTCGGCCACGCTACGCGCGCCACCCGCTGACCTCAACGTGGACGCCATCAAGGAGAAGCTCCTCGACCACCGGATTCCAGAGTCCTGCGTCTAGTCATATCGTTAGCGCTAAGGTTCGCCGAGTGCTGCCGGCGCGGGGCCTCGCGTACGCCGCGCGTCGCGGGGCCCCGCTCGCCGGCCGCAGCGCGTGGCGGGGCCGCGTGACCGCTGCGGCTGCGCACCCGCTGTTTCATTGTACATTTCTTGCGAAACGTTGTCCTATGTAAATGTTGTAGGTAGAATTTTCCTCAAACTTGTTGTGACGCAAAAGGAAACGCGTGCGAGTGATACTTTCCGGGCGTACCGACTATTCGGTTTCACAAAAAGACAACCAAATTGTCACACGGCTGCATGTGATATACTTTTTACTTAATGTAAAAGTCAATATTAAATGGTAGATGAACTATCGACACACTTATTGATATTGCTTCAACATAATGTGTATCGCCAATATATTCTATAATATTATTTATTTAATGAAGATGTTTTTAGGTATTATATCAGGAGGTTGTCTATCGTTGTTCTCGTGACTTCGGGACGGCATATTCTGTACGCCCTCGCCTGGATGTCGACGACTATAACAATAATTAACTATTTATTTTTAACGAATTACGTGATGTACATAGTAGCCCGTAAGCGACTGAGTCTTTGCCACTTTTTTACATGTCTACGAAACTAGTTCATAATTTAACGATTAATAAATAAATCAATAGATAAATGGATTCATCGTTATTTGTATAAAGATCTGATAATTTATGTAAATAATGTTTGTACTTGACTCTTAAGATTTTAATGTCGGCTTAGGAGAGCTCGCGGAGCTCTGGAGGCGGGTGAGGTCCGACATGAGGCGCGATACCCGCGCGACAACCGCGCGACAACCGCGCGACACGCGGACGCCACGCCTCGTCACTCCTACTGTGTGTTATAAATATAGGAAAACTTGTACAGATTTACTAATAATTATGACAAACTATTGAAATGATTCTGATTTATTGAAAAATTATATCATTAAAATGTAATAGAGCGAAATGAACTTGAATTCTTAAATTAAACAATATATCTGTTGCGGGAACTTCTTCTTCCGTAGAGGCAAGAGGGCGGGAGCAAGTGCGATGCTGTAGACATACCGATGTCGTATTGTTAGCTGTTGATTGAGTTGATATTGGTACATATACCAAATTATTCTTTACGTAGGACTCTCGTCACACTGTATACACTAACAGAACTGAATAACTATGACATAAGGGAATTATTAAAATGGAACCGACTCTACAATCTAGAAACTATGACCTTTAACATACATACATCGGTTTCTTACTAATAATGTCTGATTATTTTGTGATTACTGTGTTGTTGTCATTACTTTTGTCACTTTTTTATCAAATACATGAGAGATTTAATTATTTTTTACAATTTATTTTCGCTTAAAATGTAATGTTGGTGAACTAATAAATCAATTCAGAACTGCTATATATTGTAAGATTCCAGAGAAAGTGCTTCAGTCTGTTATATTTAGGTCCAATGTAAATTATACCTAGTGGACTACTTGATACAAAGCACTTTTTGCTTTGTAGATCAAATTGATGTATGTTTAATTGTATGAAGTAGATGAAGCAAAACCAAAAAAAAATTACGCAAATTTTCTTTGAGATTTTACATTTAATATGGACTGCATAAATGTAACAGACTAAAGCTATTGTGTGTAGAGTCCTACTCAACGTTGTCATAGAGGACAATTATTTATTGTTTTCTTTCATGATCTTCATCGGTATGTTACGAGGTAACTAATAGCGTGTGAAAAGTTAGATCGCGGACACATATCTGACGAAACGGCTTCCATATCAGGAATCTATACTTATCATATGAATATTTCCTTCATTGAAACTCTTATTATATCAAATGTTTAATTTTCAAACAGACTGACATTTGAAAAACCTGTAGATAGCTATCTGTAGGTAACTTAATTTGTAAGTAAGAGATCATTTGTTATTTATGAACGTTTAATATGAAACGACTCGAAGAGTTCGCCTACTGTTGACATGTTTATTTTGGACGAGATTAAAGGTTGTCTTGGAAGTACACTTTTTGTTTCATTCACACATTTAACAATCTAACTAATAAATAATAATAGGCGTGACATATTTTCACGCCTATTATCTCCGAAGAGGTCTCAGCAATGAGACCCGCATCACATTATACTGAAGATATTTTGAGTCCCAACGTGTCACGTGGTAAGCATTGTCGCCGTCTCTCAAGTCGGTAACAGGAAATTATATCAATAAATCAAAGAAATATTAATCTAATCACCCGCTCGACCTGGGAATCGAACTATAGACCTCTACAATATTTTGTAATTTACCTGTATCAAGTAAGCCGACTAACAGGCAGGTGGTTCACCTGAAGGGAAGTGGTAACTGCCGCCCATAGACAATTGCAACACCAGCGGCATCGCGTGTCCTCTCTCAGGGGCTCCCATCTGAGAGGGAAAGTTGTTGTCTCATGTGGTGAGTATTGTTGCCGTTCTTCGAGTACATAACATTACCAAACCCAGACTACAGGTCATCACAGTCATTTCTAAACCAAGAGACTTCACTGTTAGCCATGCCTGACCCGAAAATCGAACCGATTACCTCCGCGCCCGTAAGGCGATAAAATATTATGATTTTATATACGATGCTTATTATCCTGAGAAAACATCAGATGAGTATCAGCAGTAGCGACATCTATGCTATCGACCGCGTACTTCTTTGTATGGTTAGGCCTATGTGCTACCAAGCGGCATTCCAAGTCACGTAGCTTGTCGCTTTGCAAAGAAACTGCAAATACATAATATAGATGTCGCTACTCGCTACTGTTTACGATGTTGACAATCCTATCCTATCCAATCCTACAAATATTATAAACGCGAAAGTTTGTATGTATGGATGTATATACTATAGATGTATGGATGAATAGATGGTTGTTCCACTTAAACGCAAAAACACACTACCCAACGGATTTGGATTTAACTTGGCACATAGATAGAGCATATATTGGAATGACATATTGGCTACTTTTTTTATCCCTGGAAAATGTTACATCCCTCGAGGACGCGGGTGAAACCGCGGGGGACAGCTAGTTTAAAGAGCGTGTACTGGTTTTAAAAAGAGTTACATCAGTTAGGTCTCCTCATTGCCCGGGTACTAGGAAATCATAAGTTCAATAGTGTAGGCGCCGTTCAGAGGAGCTCTCCTGTTAATATTAATGTTTTGTGAACATTAGATATAATCACAAAAGTGGCTGAATGGTTATAGATAAAGCGTAGCACGCAGATAAAATATGTTCTGGAGAACTGTAAAAAAATTATAGTTATTGATGTGAAACATCTATAGCCGCACGTAAAACCGATTTCTGGCGTGACGACGCATGCCGTCGCCATGCTATATGATGAGTTGTCAAAATTTGAATATTTTATTTTAATTTTGGATTTTTGAGTTTAATGAAAATAAATGTTTATTAAATAAACAATTGTTATTTTTATAGAAAAAAATCGGAATATATATTTTTTTACATTATGCCATATTTAGTTCTATGGAGGAGCGACGTATGATACTCCTCCTTTTAAATGGAAAGATCTTCCGCCAAGCTGCCGCAGATCATGCCTGGGGACCGCGGTCCAACTGTTGATGTTGGATGCTTGTATATATGTCGAATCCCGAGAGAATCTCGATATAGCGATGTAGGCTTCTCGCGTGTTGCGTGGTGCGGGCGGTGAAGGATTGTATGCGTGTTCATAGATGCCACCACAGTTCCTATCGTAATCTGTTATTTTATACATATTACTTGAACAAAATAATTTCGATGTTTCACATCTGCCAGACGTCGCGTGACCGCTCACATTTTTTTATTTATTATTTTAGATGCCTGGGGAACATGGGTGGATAATATTTCTGTTCAATGATGAGATCTCTTTGAGACGTCTGATATCCTGGTACTCTTGTTTTCATAGACGGTCAATTCAATATTTTCAAGGTATCCATTTTATTTAGTTTTTGCAACTAACTAATCAAGATGAGTTTTTTCTCAAGTCCAAAAACACCACCAGATTATCTTCTGGATTATAATTGTAATAATGAATTATTCTACTTAACTTTATTCAAGGGTGGCCAAATCCAACCTGTATAGAAAATTCTTTGTTGGGTACTAGGACATCATGAGTCTAATAGAGTCAAACACAATCAGTATTTTGTTTGGTGGAGATAAGTTATTGTAGGCGTAATAGAGAATTCCTACAGACTTCTCATATCCTGGTATGTTTTTTTTCAAAGGCATTGACTTTTTGATTGTTTTCCATATTGACACCACATCATAATATTTTTGTTTTTTTTTTACTTTTAATTAATTGGGGGAGTATATAGTGTTGTTGATAAGAACTTCTTCATGATTCTGGTATCCTGGTACAATTGTTTCATAGGCAGCCAGTATGAGCCAATATTATGAGATCCTCTGGAAACTCTGTTACTTCTTTTGTATTGTGGTCTAATTAGTGTGACCGGGCACTATAAAGCCACATAAAGGCGGAGTACAACGACTGTGCTGCGGTCGCAGTCACACTTTAGTTCTACATATTATTATTAAAGATAAGAAAGAACTTCTTTATCATTCTGATATCCTGGTGCAATTTGTTTCAAAGGCAGCAACTACTTATTACCTTTCAATTAATCAGATACTGAGAAATTAGAAAGAAACATAGTAATATAACAACAGTCCTGGTACAATCTTATCGTCGACAGATAGTAATTTCAAGTAGATAAGATTCTGAGGTAAAAAAAGTATTTCTTTTCAGAAGAAGGATAGGACGCTTATTATTTGCCTGCAGTTTCATTTATGTAGGCTGAGTGCAGTTCTTGCCAAGGTACTGCGCGACAGATAGTGGTAGTCAACCAGGCGGGTACTACAACTTGGTTTTGTAATACTGACGTCGACGCGTCTAATCGTAAATCGGGTCTGGGAGTCCTTCCTCTGTTTGGTGTGTATTAAGCCTAGCGTTTATCTAGCACAAATGAATAGTATTACCATATAACGTGGCAATGCCGTTAGCCTTTTTGGCATGTACTCAGGGCAGACCCAGGCGATCAGGGTCAACTGTTTTAGAAATAAAAATTTGTTATAAGTATTTAAGTTGCTAAATTTCGATTTAGGGTTATGGCTGGTCTTTCTTTAAATGTTTGTTATTTCTCATGCAAAAAAAATATTCAAACTTTTTCTTTCAACTTTATGTTACCCTGGTTGCTAACCTAATCCCATCATTGACTTGCAGATATCGTGATTGCTAGGGCCTACAAACTCCTTCAAGAACTTTGCTATTTCTCCCCATATACATGTATATTTAAAACTGAATACCCAAAATAATGAATAAATTGTCTCTATTAATATCTATACGCGGGGCAAGTATCTACTAGGCCAAGTAACATTAAATAGGATAAATAAAAAGCACTCTGTATCCATAAGATATATTAAATAGTTATTATAGGTACATCTCGTATACATTGTTATTATTAATTTATTTATTTATTCAAACTATACATTTTATAATAATGATCATCGATCAATGCTTCATGAGTTTTCTACCATGGTTTATATCTTTTTGGTAAATAATGTTGACAACGTGAGTAAATTCAGTTTGCGAGGCGAGAAGAAAACTTTGCCTTCGTGAGAGTATAAGTGTTTGCAACTTTTGATGTAGTGTATCCCTCCTTATCTTTTCCCCTCATTTTTTTCTAGTTTCGACTTTTCGTTCATACCAAGGCAAAGCTCACTCTCGCACTCTCTATCCTTCTCCTCTTCTCTGTCCCTAATAGACCTCGACGCTCTCCTGGTGGTGCACGGTGTCCTGTCGGAACATCTCAACGTCCGCCTGGCTGTCCGCGTGGATCACCTTCGCACGACCCTCCTGCGCGAATCAAAACATAATACAAACTTTTTAATAATCTTGATCTCAATTTTTATTTTTGATTCGAGCCACGCCGCTCTGTCATCACTAAAACCTACCTGTATTACTTCAGAAAGAAGACTCGTACACGTAGTGCGGCGGACCCTAAGGAAACACCTCTATATCAAAGAAGCGATTGTAAGGAACCAGTTCTTTGGTTGGCGCCCGTTACGTACCTTATGATCAAATTTTGTGACTAATTGCTGTCAAATCTAAAACATTGGATATAGCAGATCCTTCCATCCTGCCTATCCATATAGCTTTCCGAATCGGTTTCCACATTTAATAGGCAAATAATTCGACTACAGGACAGCATACGTGTAACTGAGTGGAGTGAGACGTACCTTGGGGTGCATGAGTATGAAGGGCAGCTCGGCCACCAGCTCTCCGCTGAGCGCGCCCAGGTACAGCTTCACCTTGGCGCTGTAGCTCACCACGATCCCAAACGCGTCGCGCTGCTCCGGGTCCAGCAGCCTGACACACACACACACATACGTCACAACAATAACAGCTCACTCTGACGTTACTGTAGTCGGTACTGTAAGTAGGTAGTATTGTCTGAAATTATTATTTTTACTAGTAGTACTATGCTCGTTACGCAGATAGGTACCCAAAAAACTTTAAGGTTTTTCTTTTTATACACGCAGAAATGTTAAAAACCTTGGCAAACAATGCATTACAAAGTTAAATGTTCAAAACTATTTTGAGCTGTCTTTAGTCTGAAGGGTTTTTTTAGAATGGTGTTGGGGTAGGTAAAAAGTAGAGGCTCACAGCGTGGTGGAGGCGAGCGTGGTGTCGGGCCGCTTGAGCTGTCCGTCGAGCGCGATACCGCGCTTGTCGCGGTTGCAGGCCAGCGTGGGCGTCAGGTGCAGCACCTTCTGCAGGCTCGAGCCCGGCTGCAGTGGGCACCCGTCCCTGCACACGCACAAATCATAGTTAAGCACCGACTAACTTGTCTGTATAACCTATATAATATAGCTATATGTAAAATTTTGTCAACACATATTCTTGGGTTTCGAAATTGGTCGAATAGTGTATTTAAAAGTGAGTTTGTGATATATTTAAATAGTCGGCTCAGTTTTATTTTGTTAGTATTTGTACTCACATAAGTATGTAGCTAAATTTTATATTATTTGCTTTAATTAGCGTGTTTTGTAAGACCATACTATGTCTCAATGAGATGTTAGTTACTGCTAATGTCTGTAATTGGTTTTGTTCACCAATAAATAAATCGGCTGGCCCTAGTTTAGAACCTATATTCTCAAGTTTTAATAATATAAATGAGTTCTATGATACTCACAAATCCAAAACAATATTAGGGACAACAATATTTCATTTGGAATAGATGCTGATACACGATACTAAACATGTTAGCTATGTGCTATATTGTCGTCACACAACTAGAAAGGTTTTAGCAATTTACAAACAGCCACCGCGAGGCGTGGCGGCGTGGCGTTACTACTTAATGTTATAAACACGAGAGTTTGTGAGATATTTGTTTATTATTCTTTCATCAATAAATGATTAGAATGAAATTTGGCATATAGATAAGTTGTACCCTCTAACTATAACACACACTCCGAATGCAGGTGAAGCCTCGGGCGACAGCTAGTATGAATTAAATAACTTCCTTATACTCTTAAACTGTAATTTACAAGGAAATTCTTAATTTTTTATCAATTATCAATTTCACTTAACGTTTTATTCCCTCTTAAAGTGCTATAGAAATTATGAGCAAATAATGAAAGTCCCAGACAGCCGGGCTCAGCAAATGGAATGATCATGAAGCAGTTAGGTGTTGAGACGGATACTGACTGCGTGTCCACGTTGGCGACGACGTTGCGGTACTGGCCGTGCTGGAACAGCATCACGTCGACGCCCTGCTGGATGCTCGCCTTGATCTTCTTCACCACCTTGTTGCTGTGGTTGCGCACGCACATGTTCACCGCCACCGTCTCGCCGTGCATGTACAACTGCGCCGAGAAACATAATGAAATTCAAAGTCAAACAGGTAATAAGATAGAGATGAGATAAATAATAGAACATTTATGTGTATATCCTCTCGCGAGACAGAGTCAGTCAAGGGCATAGGTCTCAGCATTGACCCGGTCTCGGGCCCATTTAAAATCCCGGACTACGGGTAATTTTGTGAAACAAAGAAATGTGTATTGTATTTTTCCTTACCTGGTTATCGATCCCAGGGCCTAAACATAAGTGAAGCAGCCGGATTACAGTTAGTTCGTAGCAATGGATTTTGAATTTGATTGTTATATTCAGGTAGACCGATGCGACAAAGAAATCGAGACTAAATTTGGTCTTGAGTGACAAAGACAAAGTCTAACTATTCGTAGGCCGCCACCAGCACATAGCTATGATGCACCGTCACCTGCTTGTCGAGCGTGAGCTCCAGCTCCAGCTGGCCGGGCGACAGCACGAAGTCCTTGCGCACCACGGTGCAGGGCTGCGGGCCCGGCTTGCCCGGCGCGAACTGCACCTTGCGGATACCCAGCGCCACCGTGCTCCTGCACAACGTTTTTTCGAAATAGAAATATTCTTCATTTATATTGGATTTTATATGATCTTATAATTCACGAAAACATAATGCGCGGATGGACAAGTTATCCGTGAACAGTAAATATACTGTGACTCCTCAATATGCATGGCAGTATGCACTATTCATGACGACTGAGATAGGGCAATGAGAGAGCGCACTCTACCTGCGATGCGAGCGGTCGATCTCGGAGTCTCCCACGAATAGCTTGACGTAGTAGTGCACGCCGCAGGGCTCGCCCTCGTCCTCCAGCCCCGGCTGCAGGGTCACGGAACCGGGCGCGCCCGCCGGCACGCCCAGGCGGAACGCGTACGCATTCTCGCCCAACTTCTTCAACAGACGCTCCTAACGCACACATCACATACCCTCAGTCACTATCTTCCATACGACACAGAACTGAACATATAAGGTTTGTTTAAGTCTTTACGTATCTGATGTACCATGTTATGTAGGTAATATAATGTTAAAACATGCTTGTAGTGAAAACAATGCCGATGTTATTGGACATAAAAGAAATTGGGTAGATTCTTTTTTGTCCCTGATAGTGGTATAATAACTTTAAAATAAAATAAAAATAATTAAAAATAAATTAAAGTATTATTAAAAGAAATTTATTAATAAAACATAAGTATCACCCATTTAAATACAAATCAAGAAATAATAGTGAGTAAGATGAAGAGAAGTTGAAAGATCAAAATTTACAAAACACCTGTAACACTCACTGTGCTTTCCTGGTTCTTTCCAAGTGCCGTAAATTCGAATAGTAATCGCCAAGTAGTTAATGTACGATACCATTATTCTTTCCAAGTTACAATATAACACGTCCGTACCGGAAAAGCAACAGCTGATAACTATGGGCTTATACAGATGGAGTTAGCAGCTGGCGCTCAGTTTAATTGCAGACCGTCTGTTTAGACTCTAACCTCTTGTTGTGCTCTGAATCTTCGGGTGCTACTGCTGGACTTGGTCGCTAGTGGGAACTCATTATAGTTTGTCTAATACACCTACCCGTCTTGGTCTTTAAGAGTATTATTTTAAAAACTATTACGTTATTTTTATTGGATAGACTATAGTCAGTTGACACTTGTAGTATTATTAATATTATTGTACTTATTTAATTCCCGTACACGTAATAAAACTTTTTGATTCGAATTTATTTAGTGCAATTTGTTTATTCTTTGTTCGAAGTCATTTATTTGTGCTAGCAAAACACAGTCATTGTAAACCGTGTGTAGCATCTGGGTCACTAAGATACAGGCTGTGCCTAGTTTGGGACTCGCTGTTAAACCCTGCCAGTTCTCTGTTCTCTTCTAAGCTTTAAGTTAACACCATGTTTGCATACTAAAGAACGATGTGTAAGAAATAAATAAATCAATAAAAAAAATAAAAAAATTGCCTTTGGCGATGTTAGTGCTACAGTGTCGCAAAAGTATCTGACGACCATGACGGGATTTTTCGATGATTTAAACTAGCACTCTTTTATAGCCATTTGATAAAATAGTACAATGAAATAAGATCCACTTGTTTTACCTGCGTACCGTTAGTTTTGGTCTCAGCGGTTGAGTGAGTATTTATTCCTTTATAATTACCCTACGCTATCAATGAAATAATGCCCGTGTTACATGAATAAGCACCCAGGTTCAAAACTTTTAGAGCTACTTTCGGCAAAAAAATTGCGAGACATACAAGAACTATCTGTAGTATATTATCTTTCGTTAAACGCCAATGTTTCTCTGTATGTTTGTTACCACTTTCGGTATCTAAAAGGCCCGATTCCCAGCTACACATGCCATTGAAAAATCATATTTATTGCTACTGTGTTAAGGTTCGTCTTATGAATGATCCTTATCATAGTACCATTGGATACATATTTCTATAACACCCTTCAGATGCCAATACGGTCTTAAAAACTTTAGCTCCGTAGCAACTGAATGTACAGCACAGATATTTTTGTTTCTGGAATAACACGCCGAAGCGCGGATGAAACCGTGAGGCAGTAGCTAGTGTAAAGATAAAACTACAAGTGCTTTGTAACATGAATCCACAGTATGGACTTGACTTAGTGTTACAGGTGCTTCGTATATTCAGATCTGTCCAGCTACTTATGATGGCGAGCACCTGTGTCCTAGTCAGATCGTAGGAGCGCTTCTCCGGCGGCGGGTAGACCTGCTCGGAGGCGAGGAACAGCTCCTTGTAGAAGTTGAGGCCCATGACCTCATCCTCCTCGCGGCCGTAGCGGAACGTGCACACCACCTGCCCGAACACCTTGCGCCCGCGCACGTACTCCTCGTCCAGCACCACCACGCCATCTATCGCCAGGACTAGTTAGTTCACCAATGTCGCCGTAGAGATCATAATCTGCGAGTGAGGTAATGTACCCAGCCTACTGGCCACTCTGGCCACTCTAGCGCTGGCCAGTGATGTCATTATTTTATGTAAAGATTCTTTAATACATTTTTAACTCTTCTATATTATAGCCGCAATTTTATTATTATGAAGAAATTATTAAGGTAATTAGGCCAAGCGAAATGAATTTTCTAAGAGAGGCAGAGAGAGTCACTTCCGTGAGACCATCTCTAAAAAAGACCGTTGCAGTGGAGGGTTCCACTACAATAGTGGGCTCGTGTAATTTGTCCATCAACTTCTTCGACCAAAACTCATACTTTTAGATTGACGAATGCAATCCAACTAACCCACAAGGTGAGATGTAAACATGACTGACCTATAGGCTCCACAAAAGAGATGTGATCGACGAAATCCCTCTTGCCCATATACAGCGTGATCTTGCCGTTGGGCGCGCACTTCTTGAACACTTTAAAGTTATACACCATCTTGAATGTCGTGACTCGTGAGGAAGTACAGTAAGGACACGGCACACGGAGTGTGCGGCTAATGCGCCAGCGGTCAGGTCCCGGTGTTTATATAGACAATGATCAGTTTGCGAGGCTTCTGAGCCGCGCTAATCCCATTTGGGCTATTAGGAGCCGCGTACGGAGCCGCCCGCCCACCTCGGCCGCCTCGCCGCGCCGCGGACACGTACCCAGTGACTCGTTTTAATGAGATTAACATACTAAACATACACGGCCAGGGAACCTTGACTTAGGCCCGACGAATGTTTTAAATACTTTGGTAACCTATGTATGTCTCAAACAATAAAATATTATCTTATAGTAGACAGGCCAGTTGACTTGGTGGTTAGCGACTCTGACTGCCAAGCCGAATGTCAAGGGTTCGATTCCCACCCAGGGTAAACATTTTGTGTGCATATACATGTCTGTTTGTTTTGTGTCTGGGTGTAAATATCTATGGTCGCAGCTATGGTATTTAGAAAAAAATAATAATAAATGTAGTACCTATATCAGTTATCTGGTTTCCATAGTACAACCTCTGCTTCGTTTGAAATTAGATGGCCGTGTGTAAAGAATCCCCCAGAATATTTATTTTTAGAATAAAATGATTATTACCAGTGTCTCTTGTGAGCCAGATTGTATCCGCTGTTGTTTTATGGAGTAATGGGCATAATTGATATGTGTATAGTAAGAGATATATTGTATCATATTGCTTTGACAACGTATAACAGTATAAACCTTGAAGTAGTAGAGCTCCTAGTGCTGACTGCAGTAGCGCATTTTGTGTAAGGTACCTACTGTGTTTCAGTTAGAAAGGAAAAATGGAAAAAAGAAAAGAAAGAGGCCGATGACTTTACAGGCACATGCCCATTAATAACTTTATGTCTCAGGGTAGCAAAGGCGGCGGTGACCGGTCCACATCAGCTTCAAATAATTAGACCATGACTACCGGCACACCGGCAGCCCACACCAGACGATAGCGCTGGCGTCCTCTCCAGCCGTCGGCTATCACCCTTCGATCATGATGATCTTTAATCGGAAGACTGTGTTGATACTTGAGTCAGGGTCGCGCGCGCGTCACGTCGCATTCATAACAGTTCGCAAGCGGCGCGCGCGGTCATTCACCGAGCGCGAGCCTCTTGCCTCCCTCTCGCACTCCTCACACGACTCGAGACAGACAGCCTCGTATACTAACAGAACGGTTTCTATACCTCACTTTCTAAGATATCCACTGACGAGACAGTTACCGAGTGTGAGGATATCTATCAGTTTTATGAATCAGTGTTTCTTACAAAATTAAGTATATCTGTGATTACAAGTGTTTAAGTTTAATTGTCGTGAGTTATCGAAAAGGACTATTGCCGATTGTAAAGGTATTTAATGACCTCATTTGTAAGAATTTTAACTAGTGGCTATTTCATTAAGAACTTCTAGTTTTGAAATAGCGACTAACTGAACATTCCTGACTATGCATATCATTCAATAACGCTAATGTGATGTCATAGTTTGTTTATTTGTTTTTTAATGTTGAGAAACATCTTCGCGTAGCTCGCAGTGTCTGTTTCACTCACACCTCACACATATCACGATCTTACCTTTGCACTCACTCCCACGGTAGGATTCTGGAGGTGCGCACGCGCCGGTTCTTGTTGTTGGTTTTTATAGTTCACTCGATGATGTCAGTTCCTGCACATTAAGGATAGGACGAAGCACACGGTGCGAAAATTTAATCGTCCTCTAAAACAAATTGTACAGTATATAAATGTGTTAGTGTAAATAATGACTACATTAATAATCATGAATGACAAGCGACCCGCATCCTCAAGGGATTTTAAGTTTACAGTGTTTTTTTTTTTTCTTTTTTTTTTTTTTTTTTAAATAAATATCCTGACATTCTTTACACACGGCCATCTGATCCCAAACTAAGCAGAGCTTGTACTATGGAAACCAGATAACTGATATACTACATATACTACTTTTTTTTTTTCTAAATACATACTTATATAGATATTTACACCCAGACACAGAACAAACAGACATGTTCATGCACACAAATGTTTGTCCTGGGTGGGAATCGAACCCGCGACCTTCGGTTTGGCAGTCAGAGCGTTAACCACCAAGCCAAGTGGCCTGTCATTGTTAAAAATATAGTATACTACATTAATCTGGAACGTATTATTCTATAATTATTGATGTGTGCCAAATTTTATATAAATTCGTTTAGTCATGCGTTTGCATCCCCATGTTTAACCATCCAATCTTTCGCATTTAAAATACGCATATTATAAAGGAGTAATGTTTGTATGTAATCTCCGAAAGAACTTATCCGATTACAATCATTCTTATATAATAACGCTGTATATTTCAGTGAAATGGTGTACCACTCCCACACACAGGCTATATTGTTATAATTCTGTAATACTTACAGATCACTCAGAAACGGCGGCACGAAGGCTAGTTATAAATTATTTATATATATAATAATAATAGTAGTATAATATATAATATATATAAAATAAAAACGAAATAAAATATATATAATATAATAATAATAATAGTTATAAATAATTTAATTATATATATATATATTTTTATTTTGTATGTTGTCGTTTGCATGTTGCTTGATCTTGCACAGCGCTAATCAATTAAATTGTAATTGCATGCTGTGTGTACCTTTAGTGGTATTTCCACTGTGATAATGTTTGGGCAACATGTTTTTACCCAAAGTTGTTGGCATACATGAATATAAAAAAAACACTTTGGTGTTCATACAGAAGCTGTAACGTAACACTTTCATTAAACATGTTACAGTAGGTATACTAGTTCACTTTTACCTGTAATATTATTTCTGAAGACCCGTTGAGTCGGATGGACACGTATTTATAACGCCGATTCCCACAGCGTAATTCGTATTAAGTAGTACCTCCATATATCAGTTATAATAGTTATCTGGTTACCACGGTACAAGCTATGCTTAGTTTGGGATAAGATAACCATTCGTAAAGAATGTCCCAGTATATTTTCCGCCAAACAGGCGGTCCACCTGATGCCGCAGGGGACACCTGCAACACCGGACAAACTCTGCACTAAGAGCTGTACTACTCTCCAAAATATACTTGCAAATACATATACATATATACTTTATTGTTCACACCACGTAAAATGAAAATGAAAATAAAAGTATTCTATTTATTTATTTATTCTATGAACATTATCATTGTAAACAATTTAGGTGGCCTTATCGCCGAAGCGATTTCTTCCATAGGATAATACGAAACGTATAATAATATGGCTGGATAGAAAATATATAAGGATTCAAGGTTTCCATTTCAGGGTTAAATGGGTCGCGTGTGAAGCACCGGCGTCGGAGCGTCGTCGGCGTCGAGCCGCAGCATGTCGGCCGACGAGCGGGATAGCCCCGACCCGCATCCGCCGTCAGGTCTGACTAAACATTTTTTATCTACCATATTTTTATATATATTTTCCCCTGACCTTTTTAACCGACATAGTTCTAAGTGTGGTAGATTAATCACCGAAAATTTTAAAGGTTATCAATCTACCCGCCACTCCGTAATTAAATACCTAAGATGTAGATATATATTATTTAGTTAAATCACGAATGTACGTTCCTGTTACAGGTGTAGTGGAACTGCGCGAGGATGTCCCCCTGAAGGGAGCGGGGAGCTCGGAGGCGCGGTGCTGCGCGGGGGGGCCGCGCTTCATCCTCGCCTGCTTCGCCGTGCTCTCCGCCGCTATCACGATCGCTCTGCTCACTCAGATATACTACGGCGACTACGAGGTGAGTCCTGCCGGTGCTCAGGTCCATGTCGAGCTCCTCTCCTTCGAGGCAGATGTGTAACGTGGCGGACGTGTGTGCAGGTGGTGCCGCACGGCAGCGTGTCGTCGTCGGCGGCGCGGTGCTCGCGCGCGGGCACGGACGCGCTCAAGGCGGGCGGGCGCGCGCTGGACGCCGCCGCCGCCGCCGCGCTGTGCCTGGCCGTGCTCGCGCCGCACCGCTCCTCGCTCGACGCGTCAGTATGCCTATAGCTACACTACCCGTATCTCTTTCTCTCCTCCACGGCCCCATCCAATCTGTGAACTTGACGACGTTGACGTGGGACGTCGGTCAATAGATTGACTAGAAAGGCGAAGGGCTAGAGCCCGTGATGTAAAGTAAAATAATTTGTTACCATTGCAGGAGCGGTTCTATGCTTTACTGGGAGTACCGACAGTCACGCTCGCAGTCACCCGAGTTGTATGAGTGGGGAGGCCCGAACGACGGTGCAGCGGTCCCGGTCGCGGGGAGCGTGGGCGCGGCGGGTGGGGAGCGCGCCCCGCGGCTGGTGGCGGCCCTCGCGGCGCTGCACGCTCAGCTCGGCGTGCTGCCGTGGTCGCGGGTCCTGCAACCGGCCATCGATCTCGCCAGGTAGCTCACCCGTCATTCTCCATATGTCTGGCAGCACCGACTTAAATGTTATTTCCGAACCCCCGTGACTTTTTTGACTTAGAATAGCGCGGCACACGCTGGGAGAGTGTGCCGCTTCGGAGGAGCCGCGCCATGCCCTCATCTCTGGAGTAGACCTCTCACTGCCGGCCGTGGTCGAGTCGATGGTCGGCAGCGAAGAGGCCTGGGACGCAGTGGTCACCGCGAGACGGTCGTCGCGCGCTATACGTGCTATACGTGCCCGCGACCCTCGGCACATAGGTGTGTGAAGGAACACCAGAGGGGTTTTAGTGGGTAGGCTCTCTGTTCTCATCCCATCCGGGGAAGGGCCGGGGAGAGTGTCCCATATAATCAACGCGTCTCCCCAGGCGCAGAAGTATGCGCAACGCATCCCCCCCCCCCCCCCTAAAAAAAAGGGCGGCAATAGGTATATAAGTATATTTAATTTTATTACAGAGACGGGTTCCCAGTGTCAGATGGTCTCGCGATATCGATGTCGGCGAAGCCCGACATGGTCGCGGCACCCGTGGTAGTCGCAGGCACCCTCACCTCCGAGCCACGCCTCGCGGCCTACCTCGAGTCCCTACAAGCGAACACGAGCGCAGGTAAACATAGTCAAGAATCGATTGGAGCTCGATCAAATATTCAGTTCGTGGTTGTTGTTTAATATGTCGCTTGGAGTGGCGAGCAGAGTTGTCTGTCGCGTGGCGTGCTGCGGCGCTGGTGCGGCGCGGTGGCGCGCAGGAGTCGGCCGGGTGGCGCGCCGTGGCGAATGGCGCGGGGCCCTCGTGGCGCATCGTGGCGAGTGGCGCGGGGCCCTCGTGGCGCGCCGCGGCGAGTGGCGCGGGACCTACGTGGCGCGCGGTGGTGGGAGGCTCTGGTGCGGCGCATGCGTTACGCGCGCTCTCCACAGCTCTGGACCCGCCCCCTGCGGACGCTGACGAAGCCTCCAGGAGGTGCGATAATTACTTACTTCATTATTAAGCTTATTCTATTAAATTAGTCTATCTCCCTTATTGTTAAAACTCTATCCAGTTTACAAATAGACATTTTAAGCCTGTGTATCTCCTTAGAGTTGCATGTTAATATCAACATTTTAAAGAGTAAGGATCAATCTAACGAAGGCTATTCGTCAGGGTGATCGAGGCGCTGCAGCACGAGGCGGCTGCGGCCGACGCCAGCGGGGCGCCTTCGATCCCCACCACTGGCGTCGCCACGGGGCTGGCCGCCGTCGACCGATTCGATACATACGTCGCACTCGTCACGTAAGCTAATCATTATGGGTTGCTACCATACTATGGATTAAGTATGTAATAACCCCGTGCATGCTGGATACCAGGACTGTCATGGTAGTTTTTAATAAAAGTTTTTTTTTATATTTATGATTAGGGGTATATCCATGCCGTTCGGCAGCGGCCCCGAGACCGCGGCGGGGTGGGTCCGCGACGAGCCGACGGCGCCGCTCGACCTGGCGCCCGCCATCGTGGTGGACGATCACATCTGCGGTGAGTCGACCACATTACGCCCTCGAAACATTCAAAAGAGACCAGGCGATAATGACGTTTTGTAACTTCGTCGCCAAAATTACAAAGTTTTCTTTCAATACTTTATAAGAAGGAAAGCTTGATATGATTTATTCTTAAATAATTAATGTTACACACAATAAGCTCTCTTTTTAGACACATAAGTACCTAGTTTAAATACAGGTTTTTTTGCTACTGTTATCTCTTAAAAAGTCAAATATTAAAGGTTCGATCGAAATTAAACCTATTACTATGTCCAAGCTGCAATACTAAAATACTTACCTGTTCATCGGATGCGGCATGGCTTAAACTTATCACTCGACAGGCACGCGGTACGTGGTGGGTGCGGAGTCATCGAGCGCGCTGGCGCAGGCTGCGGCGGCGCTGGCGGCGGGCGGCGCGGCCGCCGCCGTGGAGCGCCCGCGCGTCGCCGTGTCGCGCGGCGGCGCGCTGGCGCTGGAGGCCGCGCGCCCGCCGCCCGCGCCCGCCGCGCTGCCCGCCCCCCTCGCCCCCCTCGCCCCCCTCGCCCCCCTCGCCCCCCTCGCCCCCCTCGCCCCGCTCAACGCCACGCCGCCCTACGCCGCCGTCAACGTGGTGCAGCAGCGCGGCGACGCGCTCGTGTCGCACGCCGACAGCCGCGGTGGCGGCCTCGCCTCTCGGTTCTAATCCGCCCATCTCACGTATTTTTTTTTTTTTTTTTTATTTAATTGATTAAACGACGGAGAAACGATTTACTATGCCTTTCTTACTACACCAGTCTTCCTATTTATTAGAGACCGCGACCGCTGTCGACATTTCAATTCTGTAGTTGGAAGAAATTTAATCCTGATAGGCCTGGATGAAATTCATTCAGAGCCCCTGAGCCTTTCAATTACTCTCAAAAGTTATGTGACACGAGCCTGACCGGATAAGCTGGTATGCTGGTATACTACTAAACGATACATATTGATATCAACATTTTGGAGCAGATTTTAAAGCAGCCTGTATAGTTGTTGTTTAAGTATAGTAAACACCGCGGCCTATAGCCTGCCTGCACTAAGTTATCAAAACATGATGAGAAATCTATCTATATATCCCTTATATTATATCTATGTACCATATATACACATTTAGATATGGTAAACAACTAATTATATAAATCAGAACATATTATGATTCCGCGAATTATATGATTTCGGTAACCTTATAGAAGCCATAAGAGGTTAACACCACAGTTTGCTTAATAGTTATGCTAACACATTCGTACCTTAATAGTTATGCTAACACATTCGTACCTTAATAGTTATGCTAACACATTCGTACCTTAATAGTTATGCTAACACATTCGTACCTTAAAAATAAAGAAAGACAACCGCCAAAGTAACTGATTATTTTTGTCGTTCGACGGTCTCGACTGGGTTGAAATATTCAATATTGAAATTCAAATTAGTCATTATAATTCTTAATACATACTTATTATAATATTATGAATGAGTTTCTTTGTTTGATTTTGAACGCGCTTGCTAATCGCTGGAACTACCAGTTGAGTTTGTGTTCTTCGATGAGAAAATAATATTTGCATTCGATACTTCTTGACGAATTGGTTGTTTAACATCACGACACTCATGTGCCGAGTAAAAGAAAAACAGTCAGAGAGAACGCTAAGCGTAAACGAAGTAGGTACCTAATATTGCGGGCGGACGCGATATCATTAATAGACACATTTTATGGACCGAAGAATACATAGACTACTTTAAACCCCTAACTAACAGGAACGCGGGGACTAGTAGGGAGCTAGTAATGAAATAAACACGAATTAAACTTCTATGCAATGGTCAATATAATACATAAAAAGTGGATCGCAAAAAGACAAGATACAATCCTAGAAATGACCCGTTCCCACAGTGTACCTACAACAGACTTTATTATTGTGAAGTGGAACTGCGCAGCGCAGCGCACTGAACATGTTCTATAATTGCGCCATACATCGCAGCTCCGATGCGCGGATCGGATAGTACACACTTGTTTACGATCTCTTTACTGCGATTCGTGAGTGTGTGCGCCGACAGATTACAAGATAGCGGCTTGTGATCGCCGCTGTTGTTGTTGTGTTCGCGCTGCGCCGCCCGCGCCGACCGTTCATATATAGACGCTTACTAATAATAGATAAATAATTGCGCTCCTATGTAAACACTCGTTCCATCTACAGTTGGAGCATCACAAATATTTTCATTATGATAATTTTAAGTTGACGTAATTCGAACCGCATTCGTCATGCTATCAGTTTATCATCGATTAGTCTTCCTCGCTCGTAAACCAGTATGTAGTATAAACCGCATTGTTAGCATTTTCTTGGGTTTTCCTATTGAATAGTCGCGACTCGAGCGTTGGTCTCGCTCGCGTGATTGCTAATTTAGAAGAATCCGGTGGCACTGGGCGCGCGGCGGCGGCGGCGCCTCTCTCCCTGTGACCGCTTTCAACCTCCACGACACACTGGAATGTGATCAAAAGTTGATAATTAAGTAGCTAAGCCTGTTTGGCGGTCTCACATTTAAATATCTCCGTGAGTCTGTTTTCGTGAAACAACAACGCTTCGCGAATATTATTGAGTGAAACGTTCGGTTAGTATGTAGAGAATGAAGCGGGGCACCAACCCGCGTGCAGCTCGTCTCCGGTGTGCTATACTCCTCTCATCCACACACACAATTAGGGCGACAAGGGCTAAACTTGCGTAGACGCTGTGCATGCAAAGCTTGCCCATGGCCTGCGTCACACAAGTTAAGGGAAATTAATCCCATGCAAACAGGCTATTACCGTAAGTTGTCTCTCGCCACCGCCACCTTGAGTATTGCTTTTGACACATTTGAAATTAGTCCAAGGATTAATCCACGTCTCTCTCCGGGCGCCCTACTGAAAGACTTTTGATCTTAATGAAATTCTGCTGTGTTGGTGACTTGGCTCATAGCACTTTCACCCACTGAGCCGAGTCGTCTGTCGCGTGCAGGGCGCGCCACGCGCCGCGACGACCACCACGTTACTATGTTGTAGGTTCCGAGGGATTAAATGTTTCCAAGACATCAAAATCATCTGATATATTCAATAGGGTTTCTTTTTTCACTATGATCCAGCTTATGTTTTATGAGGTTGTGAGGCGTTTCGGTAACTGGCATATCTGGCGGGGACACCACAACCTATATTTTAAAATGATACCCTATTTGCCTTCCCAAGACTATAAGGTCACTAAGAATCATTGAGTCTCGGATAGACGAATAAATTAATTTCGTCCTCATTAGATATTATTGTAGTATTGGTAGCGAAGGAAAGCCATGTTCTGTGTTCTGGGGCGCGGCGGCTGCACCCGAGGGCCAGCTCCCTTATGAGTTTCGCGTGCTTACCACATTCGGCCACATCATTATTTACCACAAGCCTAGAATTTGTTAGAAAAAACACTCAACACCACATCCGAAAACAAAGCCGAGGAGGAAACAAACATCATAAATATGTAGCGAGGCAAGTACAGCACGGATTACCCATAAAAGGTAGTGAACGTTGCAGTGTAATAGTTGCGCAAACAAACATAGCAATGTAACACAATATAAGATACAATACAAACATAATAACATAATAAAGGTGATAAAAAAACAACTTTCGATTATAAAAATAGTGTAATAGTGTGGTCGCTGCCAAATCGGTGTCGCGAGCTGCCCACGAACCGGGGTTTGATTCTGTAAGGTAAACATGAGCTCGACGATGTTTCGAGGCGGCCTCTGTCTCTTTCGCTAACTACGCAACCACGCGAGAGGTCTGCTCTTCATGATCTTGTTGCATCGCGAGTACCGCGACAAGATGAAGCTTATATTATGTGAATATGGAGCCTGAACTGTAGCTACTGCAGCACAAGTCGCTGAACACTCATAATAATAATATGGCTATTTGATGCTTACTTACTTGCTAAAGACTCGTGAACCTGCGGTTACTTCAATAGCTTTCACCTTCCAGCGCCTAAGCTGAAAAAATGGACTTGATTTTTTTGCGATCCCGAGGGATATCATATTTTGATATTGTTAAGAAACGTAGCTATCTATCAGTTAAATAATTTTAATAATCGCATTAGTAGTTCCATAGATTACCCCCATATACAAAAATAGTCATCATAATTGTACAAACATTATAGTTATTATCAACGCAGTTTTATCCGTGATATACAGGAGATGGATAATTTTTGAGACAAGACTATCACCATTGTACAATCTATCTTCTTACCAACTTTTATCATGAACAAACAAACAGACAGACACTTCCAAAGTTATAATATTAGTATTAATGGAATGTTTTAAAAAGAATTGTATCTTCAAAAGATTACTTTGTTCAGTAGGCCACCTGTTAAGTTTTAGAGTTCAGATATTTTAGTAAATGGAATATTTTGATCTGTCGTTGCTGACGGTACCAAGCAGCCAGACTACGAGCAACATTTGAGTGTCTCTAAATAAATATATACTTTACAAATAAGCCCGCCCCCGCCGGCGCCCGCCGCCGCCCGCAGCCGCCGCGCGTCGCGAGCCAGCGACACGACACGCGGCAATTATGGCATAGCGCTTAACGGCCGGCCTAGAACAATGTGCCGATAAAATATACACCAATTTGAATGAGCTCATTGCGTTCACTTACACGAGCCACGAGCGTATACTTGTATCACAATTATACCTACCTACGCGATAACCGACGTTTACGACTCTCGTCAATAGAATGCCTCTAAATGACTTACGCAGCGGATATTTGTGTTGGAGTGTTTGTGCACGTACGTACGCAGGCACGTACATTGAGAATGCGTTCAAAATATTATGCTGCCAGTTTTTACAGTTCCGTAGTTGAACTCTGATCCCTTGTTGGTTCGTTATAATATGCCTCTGTCTGTTTGGTGCAAATGATGATTAGATACTCCGTAAATTTTAGACATAAGTCCATGAAAATTGGTAAATAAATGGTCTGCAATAAATTACATACAATTCTACCTCATCAAACTAATTCTTACAAGTCTGTATAAATCCGGATATAATCGCGGGGCAGAGTTTTCCTTATTATGACGCATACTTGTTTGGTTTTTAGATTATTGTCTAATATGTATTGATAAGTGCAGATAGCTGCAGCCGAGAGCGGCCGCCCGCAGGGGCTCTGCGCCGCTGTGGGCGCCTACGTCACACGTTTTACATCGAACCAGCTACGGTACAATCACCAAAAAACAAGTTTACTGCATTAAATTAAAATAAAATAGGCGATCAGTAAAAACATTGCGAGACGCGAGTCGAATACCCAATTAAAATTAATTGAGTAATCTGCTTTATGTATTGCCTAACCATTTTGGTTCGCTATGTTGCTCACAGCGCGATGATTCGATACCTACTAGGAAGTTGTTTACAATTTAACATTGATTAGGGGGATCGTCTGCCTGTTTATCGGCCTCCATAGCCCATAATGTAATATATTCACCTTGTAATCGTAAGACAGTAATACTGTAGTACAACCAGTTCACCCATTTCCGCCGTAAGCAGTATTGGACTTGTATTACTGTTTCGGTTGGAAAGTAAGGGGCCGGGCGACATTACAGGCACATGAGACTTAACAACTTCACGTCTCAGGGTCAACGCATTGGCGATGCCCCTAGTGTTGCAAATGTCCTATGGACGCGTGTCCACTTACCACCAGGCTGACCATCTACCTGTCTGCCAGCCTAATAATAAAATATAATAAAAAAGTAATATCCACCCATTCTCTCCACAAATGCGAGGCAACCCTAGTAGCGACCTCTTGCGCCAGCATCACAACATGTATCCGAGCTATAATATTATACTACAACGGTGTTTATTTTCTGTTTATCTGTTTGCTATTTACTTACACATCGGCTCACATCAAACAAAAGTATGCACATAGCTATGCACCGTGCACTTTCATAGGAACATGTTATGATGAAAGGATCAATTTCATCGGTGACAGTAGAGTGTACTAACCAGCCTCTGCCTGCTCGAGGTCGTGACGTCACCTACTTGACTGGGTTTTTCAAAGAGGAATTTATGGAACCGCTAGCGTAATCATTTCTGAGAAGCGATCTCAATCAGACTTGGTAATTAGGTATTATGTGTGTGCGGAGCCGTTGTGATCACAGCGCGGCCGGTCACGTGTCGCGCGCGCTTAGACTCTGCGAAACATCATTGTCATATTATTCAGTGTATCAGCTGCTGAGCATGCTAGCGGTCTTATTTCAGAAGGCTAACAAGCAAGCAGAATTATTTGTCACCGTGTGCCGATCTTCATACCGTCCAGAGGGTAGCGAGCACTCGTGGTCATAAAGGGCCGGTCCGACTTGACCCGCCCGCGGTCCAGCGGCCCCTTCCCCACGTAGTAAAGCCTTCGCGCCTTTTCACAATAAAAGCATGAGGAATATACCAGGACCATTCGTTACTCCCTGACACCATTTTTTTCACAAAAAACAAAGGTACTTACCTAACCTAACTTATATTTACATCCCAACATACAGGATAAACAGACGTGTACATGCAACTTTTTATCCTGGGTGGGAATCGAGCCCACGACCTGTATCGTGGCTATCAAGGTCTCTAACCACCGGCTCGTCAACCTCGGCGATGGCAGCAATCGTGCAGGATAATAAAAATGATGAATATACATTATACATTGATTGTAGCCATGTCTCTTTTAAATGTAAATATAATAAAATTTGTGTTTTGGAACACTCGGTAGGAACGAAGTCTTTTCGATGTATTGATAAATGATTTTGTATTTTGTATTGAATAGTAGAACTCTTAGTGCAGAGTTCATCCGGGAGGTAGGTACTACCATTGCCCATTTCCGCCGTGAAGCAGTAGTGCACTTGTATCACTGTGAGATTTAACGATGCCCCTAGTATTGGAAACGTATTATTAAATATTTTTCTGTATTTGTAATAAAGAATGTAATTACCTAAAGAAAAAATATTTTTTGTATTTTTTTAATTAATATTTTGATTTTGTAAAAAAAAAATTATTGTAAATTTATTTGTTTTTTTTATTCATATTATTTGTAAAGAGATAGGGACAGAGAGAGAGAGTTCGCACCCAGCTGCGCGCTCACTTGCTCGTGTGCTCAGTTGCTTGCTCGATACACACTCGCATACATACACAGCATACGGCATTTCGTTACGTGACGATTTCTACTAAATCGCACTACCTGTAAGCCGCGTTAAGTAACTTCGTTCCAATAAGTTTATGGCCTGGACGAGTGTCCAAGTCTGCGAGCAGGCCTTGCACTAGCATCCGGTACTGCTCCTAACGACATTATCCAGGCCATTTTAGTTGTTTAATAACTTATTTAAATAATGTTATTCCATTGCAATAACTCTATGTTATATAAGGCGTACGTTTATGTTTACGTCAGTGTGTGATTTGTAATGTAATGTTATGATATAGCCGACGTGTACAAGGTTGTTTTTTTAACGTCAGTGTTCAGATCGGCTACAGTTCGTAGAGCCTTTGACATTAAGGCGAACCATATCATTACGATGTCGCTTCACGCGCTCAAGCTTTCTCTTATGTCGCATTTATCATATTAGTTGGATAAGGTACACGTTTTAAAAAAATTTCAAGTAGGTACATATATACGATGTAGCTGTGCATGGTGTTATGGACATGATACATAACAAACGACGTCAGCCCCGCACCGGCGCGGAACGAGCTCACCTTCTTTATTTGTTAATTGCACTAGCTGCACCGCCTTAAGCCTTACTATCTTGTACCCGCTAGCAGTGTGAACTTTATAAACAATATTTATATATACATAGGTACCTGTGTCGTCTGAAGATAAATTAATAAATAAATATCGTGGGACGTTATTTACAAACCAAACAAACTCGGTCACTAACTTGGTCACTACTATGGTCACCAAATAATAAAGATTGTTCTGTGTCTTGGTCAAGGAAGGTCCCACGTTTATTGCTTAATGAATATTTAAAGGCTCCGCGGATGCACCGCGCAGGGCGGGGGCGTGCGTCGAAAGGCAGGTGGCACCAAGGTCACATCGTCTACGTCATCGTCATCACCACATCATCCTATCTGAGGCGCTCCCAAGTTCGAATGAATTAATAATATTGATCGATCGAAAGAACACTATGAGCTTACCTGACCATATCCATCGGTTTAGCGGCCGATCAGCGCCACCAGCGCCGGCGCCAGCAGCACGATGTGGTCGGCGCTCGTTGCATATAATAGTAAATAACAATAATTACTTAGAACTTAAACAGAAGAGAACACCACTGTCGAAAACTGAAACCGCAGTAGGAAAGAAGTGTATAATGAACAATAACCACCCCATGCCTATTCTTAGTAGATATGTGTAGGTAACTTCCTACAACCGAACTGGTAAATCACATAGTGTCTATCGCAAGTGGAGCATCCGAGTCCCATTCTGATGATTAAAGATAAGTAGGAGAATAAAATTAAATACACAAAAGGAACAGGGAAAAGAAGGAACCACATCCAGCCCGGCTATTGTCAATGTTAGCTGACTTGTTATGGAGCCGGCCGAGCGGCGGCGGGCGCGGCGCCCCGGCCGGTGCTGGCTGGCGGCCCGCGGCTTGATTCGCTACAATTATAATTAAACAGTTGAAATGTCGAATACTACGACACTATAATGTGTTGTTTTGGTCGCTCTCGAGTATGCAGAGAGGGGGAGGGGAGCTCGCCCACGAGCCCGCGGCCGTCGCGGCCGGCGCCCGCGCTCGCGCTAGTCTACTGCCATATGTGCGCGCGCGCAGCTCGCCTCACTCGCAGGTCCCTGCCGAGGCAACTGGCGCCAGTAGCGCTGAGTGATTATCTATTTATTTGTGAAGTTTGATTGTGTCGTGTGTGGCGGCCGCGGCCTCGACCTTCCAGAGTTCCGAAGCAAGGCTATCTCCGGTCAGTCCCGCAGTGCCGCGGCGCCCGACTCCGGGAGCGCCGCTTAAACTGCCGATGCCGGGTGCCCCCGCTCGCGCTCGCACCCTGCCACCGCTATGTGATCGGGACTCGGGCTCGGCACGGTGTGTTCACGACATATACATGTTTCTACCCGCTTACTTTACAGTTCATTGAACAAAGTGTATTGGGAAATGGAACTAGACTTAATTGTTAACCTTTATTTATTATAACTGAGATTATTTAAAGAAAATGTACCGTTAAATAAAAGACAATTAAAAATGATAACACATCATTTTCTATCGCTTGTGCCAGTTGTGTTCCCCTGTGCCTATTTAACAAAAGGGAACACTCTTCAACTACAAAATACACTGAAATGCACTTGTGCACTGATAGTGTCGATCGTTCTGAAGTCTTTATTTTTGGGTTCCGTGCTGGTATGGTAAATGGTATGAGGGACCTCTTCGCTGTCGATAACTATGAAAATAATATTAGAGTTAATAGACGGTCTGCAATTAGGGTTAGGTTAGCGGCGCAGGGTGTCGTATGCTTGAGATTTTCTCCTTCCAAACATATTTTATTATATAAGTATATATACATATTATAGAAGTAATCTGCAATAGACAGAAAATACAATCGTACGTTTTATACACAAAATTTGTGAACTATGAACTATACTCGGGTCGGGTATGTGTATGTATATGTATGTGTATGTTTATGTTTCATTAGTGAAATACATAATCATTGTGGATATCGCCGTCTGTCTTGTTGTTGTCGTTGATAGAAAAATAGTCAGTCAGTGCGTTCTAATCGCTCGTGCGAGTGAGTCGCGTGTTGCGTGCTTTAAGATTAGTTTTGTTATTGCGTGACTGTTGTTTAAATTACATTGCGCGCGGGTTTGTAATTATTCAATTTGGGTGATTGTTAGAGTGAAATGTCTAATGTTTGTGGCATAGGTGCATTCTTTAGTAAGTATCTACCCAAAAAAAATCCTTCAATTTGTATATGTTCATGCTTGATGAATAACTTTGTAAAACAACAATGAACCGATGATATAATATTTGGTGTTGTTTACAAAACATTCGTTATTGCAGAACAGCGATAGCGATGAGCGAGTGTGTCTGTGTCCTTGCCGCGGTCGCGTCCGCCCGTCCGCCCGTCCGCCCGTCCGCCCGTCCGCCCGTCCGCCCGTGCGTCCGATATCGCGAGCGCTAGCACACGACACGAGGCACACACAACGCAACCGGAGTGAACGACACAGCACACCTGTGTTTGTTTGTGGATCTGCGTCATAACTTAATCACTATAATATCTGTGTTGTGAACTGCGGCGCCGCGCAAGCCCGCCTCTCGTGCGATGAGGTGGCGAGGTGAGGGCGGGTTGGTACGACCATTGGAATTAAATAATAACACAAAATTATCCATGCACATTAGATTATTTCATATTAAGGTCACAATCATAACTCTTTGTAAAAACAGCCGTTAGCGGTAGTCACCGCCACCTATGGACATTAGTAATACCAGAAAGGCGTTGTCGACACTGACGATGAGTCTTGATGTTGTTAGGTCTCATGTGCATGTAATGTGCCTAGTACCTTATGTTAGGGCTGCCATCACCTAAATTGCCATCGGTGCAATAGGTGAAATTGGGTTTTTTCCCGAACACGCCTAATAATATTTTTACATTTATAGTTTACATTTTAATTGGATGCGGTTCAGGATTCAATTTTTAACTGCTTATCTACAAATTAATTGGCATTCCCCTGACACAAAAAGCAGCCTGTATGAAATTGGTGTACGACTTGATTTTTTATTTTCATTTGAATTGAGCCTCAGTAGGTGTTTGAATAGACGGATTGCATTAGAACTGCACGCCAGCTGCAAAATCGAAGATTTATTGCAGTTTTTGTGCAATTGACACTGCTGCATCGCAACTGCTGAATGAAAAATACGCTTTTTACAGAAAATCCAACTAAAAAATAAAAAATAAATTTAAAAAAATTTGAATTAAGAATAGTGTAAATAAGAAAAAAATATTTTTTATTGTAAAAAAAGCGTGGGGTGCATGGTGTCAATAGTTATAAATATTTTATTGACAGATATGAGTAGAAGGATTATCATTTTGATAATATCTTAAAAAGCACCCCACGCCTTTTTTTACAATAAAAAATATTTTTTTCTTATTTACACTATTCTTAATTCAATTTTTTAGTTGGATTTTCTGTAAAAAGCGTATTTTTTTAGTTTTTTGAAACTATTATTTATTTTTCATTTTTTGGTCGATTTTTTTATACAAGCGTATTTTTTAGTTTTTTTAAACTATTATTTATTTTAAGTCTGTAATCATCCGATAAATAAGTAAATCGAGTGCCTGGTGCCTTCCTTAGATGAGATAGGCGGTTCTCAGGTTCCCTCTCCGAAAATTTTATTTTTGAGCAGTATCGGTAACTTATTATCCTAGTAAGCATAACGGGTCAAAATGTTTAAATTATTGAATTGTCATCGGTCCTTAATAAGTATGCCGAATTTCGAGTTAATCCGACGTTTTGAAGGGGGTCAAAATCATGTTCAAAGATTCCGTTACATACTAACATACTTACGTCTGAAGCTAATAAAAGCGTATTAAAAAAAGGGTGAACCTGGCGCGTGGGGGGCGCGGGGGCCGCGGGGGGCGCGGGGGGCGCGGGCGGCGCGGGGCGCGCTATTCATGTCCACGGAAATAGTATTGGTATTATAATAATTCGAGTAGAGAGAGTCTTTTTTATATATTCGTATCCGGACGTCCTCTGTCACAAAAAGTATCTAGTTCGGTAAAATTATCATACTAATATTATAATAAAAACGACTACAGTGTTTGTGTGTGTGTGTTTAATGATTTTGTTAGTGAATTGAGTAAGTCGCGCGGATCTCAATTTGAATCGAGTTCATTATAGATTTAATGGAAAGGCGCGGAAGCAGAGGGCGCGCCGAGAGTCGCGACACAGAGTACCTATGTCGTTGGGCGGGCGGCGCGAGTTCATTGGATTCAATAATCTTAGTCGAAAAACGTACGATTAAAGATGCAATCCCCTATGGCACTTGTGTCCACATCGATCACTGATCAGAAATAATCACAACTTGATCCACTTCCTGTCGATAAACCGTTTTGCCTTTACATGTAATTTTTGAAGTGAAAACATTACCCTCGTTGGGCACTTTTCGGTAGGGGAAAATCTTATGGTTACGTTCCACCGATATGCTCATAACTGGCGCACGCGCAGTGTGCAGTGCGCCTGTAATCAGTAGGTAGGTACATTAACTGAGATGTGTATTGTGAGTAATGAGCTGGGGTTGTTCCAGGGACACCCATGCAGCGCCTCCGCGGTCGTCGCACTCCCACTCATGAGGTGAGCCACCACACTACGCAAGATACACTACGAAATCCTACAAACGATCACAATTTTCCTCAACACAGCATATAAAAAAATGGATTAGAAACAATATATAATATAGATATCATATATATAAAATTAATAAAAACATACCATACGCACTACCATGCGTTTGACACACACACACACTTAGTGCAGTCATTGAAGCGAAAAATACGGTCTTACCTCCGAATTTTTTTACTGTGAACCGAATTGCATACAATTTTGGAATTAGGTTCATCTTACCCTTAACTTCAAAAGTGAAAATGATCTGAACTCCGCCTATTATTTTTGTGGCGACATCTATGAACGCGCCTACAAAATACTTCACCGCCCACACTACAGTGATGTGGCGACATCTATGAACGAGTAGAAACACACGAGAATCCTACATCGCACTATCAAGATTCTCTCAGGATTTGACATATATACCAGGATCCAACATCAACAGTTGGACCGCGGTCCCTAGGCATGATCACCTAGCCTGGCGGAAGGTCTTCCCTTTTAAATGGAGGAGTCTCATACCTCGCTCCTCCATAGTGGTGACCCCCGACGTGATATCCATTACTTCGCTTCAAGCTCAGCTGCATTCACACAGCAAGCCAGCTTCGCCTTAATCAGTTCCACCGCAGCCGACTCACCGTGCTTCCTGGTTCTGCAAGGCACACTTCATGCGACAGCACTCATCGCCCACACCACAGTTCACCTGCAGCACACGTCCGGACCTCAGCTGGCTCCTCACTCTCCGGCGTGGCGGCTTCTGCACACGTGGACTACTGTGGGAAGCCTCAACCCATCGCAGCTATCCCGCTCAGTCTCGACTCACCGTAGACTTCCGAGCAGCACTGGCACTTGCAAGCTATCAGCAATGATGCAGCAACAACAGATCGACCTCTGGTCTAGGAAGGGAGTGATGTGGCGACATCTATGAACGCGCCTACAAAATACTTCACCGCCCACACTACAGTGATGTGGCGACATCTATGAACGAGTAGAAACACACGAGAATCCTACATCGCACTATCAAGATTCTCTCAGGATTTGACATATATACCAGGATCCAACATCAACAGTTGGACCGCGGTCCCCAGGCATGATCACCTAGCCTGGCGGAAGATCTTCCCTTTTAAATGGAGGAGGCTCATACCTCGCTCCTCCATATTTTTAAGGGGTGTAAACAACACATTAATGGAAAAATTGACATTGAGCCATTTTATCGCTAGAAAACATGTCTAATAGTAAGTGCTGAAATTGTAAAGTATTTTCTAACATAATTACCTCATATTAAAATCATTTTCAACCCCTTGAAAATCTTACAACCCTTGCAAACAACCCCTAAATTGAAAATATCACAAAAAAATACTTTGGTATGACATAAAAAGATGTAAATATAGAGTAAGTAATATTTTATATTCTCTATAATAATTATCAAATTTTTAACCCCCTTTCAACCCTTGATAAAAAATTGTAAAAAAAAATTTTTTGATAAAATGAAAAGGATTTAAATATTATTTCACACTCTCGAAAATGATTATCATATTCTTAAGCTTTTCTACCCTTAAAACTACCCCTAAATTAAAACAGTAAATATATATGATTACATATTTAAAAATAATTCAATTTAGAGTAAAAAATTGCCCATTATTGAATAAAATATTTACAAATTATATAAAATTGTATTATTATTACTAAAATATAATATTATTATTCATGACTCAATGTCGGAGTCGCTGTCACATTCAACATCTTCTGGCTGAATTGGAGGGCTATTTTGGCAGTTATCTCCACTGCACGTTCCACAGGTACTATTACAAAACAGACCAACTTTTCTGCATCCGCAAGACGCTCCTTCAATTTTCATGCTATCACAATTTATAAAAAACCATTGTAAAAGTAATTAAGAGAGCTACAACATCCTCCATTGCAATATATAGTAAAAAACCTTTTTCTAAAACGGTGAAGGGTTAAAGGGCTTAAGAGAGGCTGTGATTGCGCTGCTACACGCTCTTTAAACAATCATATCTCCGTCAATTTTTGTTTGACAGAAAAAACAAGAAGAACAAAATTGTTTGTCAGAAAAATACCCAAATTTTTAATCCATACACTTTTATACGTATCTGTCGTCATTTTTGAGATATTATGAAAAAAAAGTGGGTTTTTTAAAAATTTGAATTTTTTTTTTTTTAATCGTGACTTTTTTGAAAAATATGTGTCCTGAAGCAGCCAAACTGATACTATCTATCAAACTCTTCATAATAAAGTTAATTCTAGGCGGAATACGATTAATTTTAATTTTGGTGGCAATGGCACTTATGAAACCCATTGATTTAAAAGAAAAAAAATTTGATGCTCCCCTTATTTGCAATACAGCTCACTTATTTTACGTGCAAAATACTTTTAATAGTGCTCATTTTAAAGCTTATTTCAAGCACTTTGTATTAGAATGCATAAAATGCATCTGCTCGCCGCTAGATGGCATTGACCACATCGATTAAATTTCAGACAAAATAAAAAACGGCTTTGATCATTAATATCTAGCTTAATATTGCACTTATAATACTTTATAAATTGTTCATTGTTTTACCTGCTACAATTTTGTTCTTCATAAAATTTTCGATAAAACGTATATTTTTGGAGATATTTGCAAAAAAACGATGAAAAACGTGAAAAAATTGCGAATTTTCAATTGCCAATAACTTGAAAAGTATTGGATTTTTTGAAAAACTTTATACATGATTTTTTGCTTAAAATTAGGCCTTCTATCGATATCCGAGATTATTTTGAAAAAAAAAAATTCACCCCCGAGAAGGGGTGGCAACCACCCCCAGGGTGGTTGCGGAGTTCAAATCATTTTCACTTTTGAAGTTAAGGGTAAGATAAACCTAATTCCAAAATTGTATGCAATTCGGTTCACAGTAAAAAAATTCGGAGCAATAATGCTTCAATGACTGCACTAACTCATATTTTACAATTTAAATAGGTGTAGCTTACGTTCTAACAGCCAATGTAAAACACATCATGGCGAACATAGACACGCTCGGACGCAGCTGACGTCAAAGAAGAATAGTTAAAAAAAATAACTAAATAACACGCTTTTATAGAAAATCCAACTTTGTAGTTGGATTTATTTTCTAAATAAAAAAAAATCAATTTTGTTGTAAGAAAAATAGCGTTTGGTGCTTTTTAAAATATTATCAAAATGATAATCCTTCTACTCATATCTGTCAATAAAATATTGAAGTGAAACTTCTTTATCGACGTACGAGAGAAATTTTATAGAAAATTGTCACGATTTTCGGTTACGCGCCATGTTGTTTTATTACTTTCAATCGTCAAAGCCTTAGAGCACATACCGATGACCTGAATGATTCAATTGTAAAAAATTTAAATGTATGTTATTGAATAGTTTTATCTGAAACTTGACTAAACAATTACGGTAAAATGAACATTCCTGACTTCAGTTGCATCGCAAAATTTGATCGGTCGAATACTAGAGCAGGAGGTGTAGGGATATTTCATAACTCTTTTTTTTTTTTTTTTTTTTTTTTTTTTTTATATAAAAACTTGAGCGCATTTGACTAGATCTCACCTGATGGAAAGTGACGATGTGGTCGAGGATGGTACACGCGAACTCAAGTAATGCCTATTCACTCTTGCCTTAAAGACTCCGAGATTGTATGAATCGGGAAAAATTGACGCCGGCAATGAGTTCCACTCCTTTGCTGTCCGCATAATGAAAGAAGAAGCAAAACGCTTCGTGCGGATAAACGGAATATCAACAACAAAAGGATGGAACCCCAGCCGGCGCCTAGTCGCCCGCATGTGGAACGGAGCAGGGGGTATGAGGTCGTGTAACTCCTGCGCACACTCTCCGAAATGAATCCGGTAAAACACCAATAGGCAGGCAACTTTGCGGCGATGCTCAAGATTTTGGAGCTTACTCGAGACTAACTCGACGTCGCCTATAAGTCTCCTTGCTCGGCGATCTATAGCATCCAGGGCTTCTAGCTGGTAGCGGGCTGATCCATCCCAAAGATGAGAACAGTACTCCACACAGGAGCGGACCTGAGCCTGGTATAAAGTAAGAAGCTGTCCAGGTGGGAAGTACCTTCTCACCTTAGAGAGGATGCCTAGCTTCATTGCAGCGACTTTTGCCCTAGATTCAATATATCGGCCGAAATTTAAATTTGATGTAATGTTAACACCAAGGAGCTCAAGGTGGTCGGATATTTTAATGGACTCACTTCGGAGAGTGGGAGTCAAGGTGAAGGGACTCCTTTTGGCGGAAAAAAGACAAGCCTGTGTTTTAGAGGCATTGAACCTTACGAGGTTGTTGTCACCCCATTCAGACACTGCCTGAAGTGAAAGGTTCATGCGCTCTACCATGGCCCCTCTCAGGGACTGCGACTCGGCGCTGGTGGCCCGTGCACTGGATAAATATCTGTCCACAACTGTGCTGTCATCTGCATACCCAATTATACCGGGCTTCAGCAGGTCATTAATATGCAGCAGAAATAGAGTTGCGGAAAGAACCGAACCCTGAGGTACCCCGGCGTCGATAGCCATTAGGTCAGACGAGCAGCCATCGATGACCACTCGGATCGACCGTTCCCTCAGAAAATCAGATACCCAGTTGCACAGGCTTGCAGGGAGCCCATATGAAGGAAGCTTGCCTATAAGGCTAGCGTGCCAAACCCTGTCAAAAGCCTTCGAGATGTCGAGAGACACGGCTAGAGCTTCTCCATGTTTCTCAATGGCTTCGCCCCATACATGCGTAGCGTACACTAGAAGATCCCCAGTAGATCTGCCACGGCGAAATCCGTATTGACAATCACTGAGGATGTCATTATCTTCTAGGTACGCTAGGATGCGGGTGTTCAATACACGCTCCATAATCTTACAGATTATAGAGGTGATTGCAATGGGGCGGTAATTGGCAGGGTCAGCCCGGCTGCCTTTTTTGGGCACAGGTTGCACGTTGGCAAGCTTCCAAGACTTAGGTACTAATCCTGTTTTGAGCGAGAGGCGGTACAGGCGTGTCAGAACAGGAGACAACTCAGGAGCGCAGTTCTTCAGAATAACGGCTGGTATACCGTCAGGCCCACTGGCCTTATTCACGTCTAGATTGTTGATTGTTTTGACGGATACAAATAGGTGACATTGTGGTACCGCAAGGAGGCAACTTGGGTGGCATTTTGTTTACAGTGTCTAGACGCGAATTCTCAGCAAACCGACAGGCAAATAAGTTTGCCTTATCAGTAGCTGTGTGAGCCAGTGTTCCATCCGGCTTCAGCAGAGGAGGCAGGGACGGGCGACAGAAATTCGCCTCGACCGATTTAGCCAAAACGCCTTACTCCCCGAGGGATAGGAGGCCAGTTTAGATCCGATTCGGCTTATATGGTCAAGGCGTGCTCTGCGCAGGGTCCTCTCGCAGGACTTGGCGGCTCTGTTAAAGGCTTTCTTCTTGTCTCGCGTATCCGGAGCTTTTCGACTTCGAGCATCAGCCCAAGCTTGGTAAGCCGAGTGTTTTAGTGCTTCAGCAACTGTGCACTCGGCATTGAACCATGGGCGAGCTTTACTCTCAAGAGGGATGTCAGAGAAAGGAATGAAATATTCCATCCCCTGACAAATCACCTCTGAGATTGCAGTCGCACAGCTCGACGGATCGCCAGAAGAAAAGCACGTTTGCCGCCAAGGATACGATGCAAAGAAATGACGCATCTCATCCCAGTCTGCTGACTTGTACCGCCAAACCCGTCTAGTGCCCTTGGGGCTGAGATCGGGTGGTGAACAGGACAGTACGGATTTCACCAGACAATGGTCAGAAGTTCCCAGGGGGGACGAAACTGACACACTGTATCGGTCCGGTTCTGTAGTCAGCAGAAGGTCCAGGCAATTTGCCGAGTGGTCATCAACGTCAGGTACACGCGTTGCTTGTTCTACCAGCTGGGACAGATTCAGCGACAAGGCGAGCTTGTACGCCTCTCTGCCAGCATGGTCAGTCCTCTGGTATGGGAACAGCCACTGCTGGTGATGGGCATTGAAATCCCCCAGAAAGACAAGTTGAGCAGACGGGTACCTGAGTTGAGCCTCGTCGGCGGCCACACTCAGATGTTCGAACAGCCCGGTTGTCTCCTGATCATCGCTATGTGAACGGTACACACAGGCATAAACTATTTTGTCCACACCTGTGCCGACCAGTACCCACAGCGTTGAAAAGGCGGAGTCCTCAAGGTTACGGAGACGCTGGCAGCAGATATTGTCGCTGACAAAGACGCAGACACCAGCGCGGGCCTTGAAGTTGTGCTCCAGGGAATACCCCGGGTACTGCAAATAAGACACGTCAGCTGGTCGTCTGATTTGCGTCTCCGTAAGGAAGAGCAGCTGCGGCTTATCAGTCTCAAGGTGGTGGTGGACTGAAAAGAGATTTGAGTGCAAGCCTCTGATGTTCGTGAGGTGCACTTTAAGTGGGAGGAAGTGCCGCCGCTGTGGAACTCTATGCCTTTTAGTTTTCCTTTTCATTGTTTATTTTTTTTATGGAGTGAATAGGCAGGGAAGACGGAAGTTGTACGAGGCGCTGCGCAGAATCCTGTGGTGAACACAGAGACGCTGCACTGAAGGATAGGCTAGTCTGGAGACCGCGGGGACGCCCGAACCCCCCCGGAGATCGCCATCGGGTCCTCCCACCCAATCGCCAATTGGCACGATGGAGCAATTCCGGGATTATGCGTAAGGTGGCGGGGCAGCCTTTCGTAGATGGCTGGCCTACTACTTGGGCCCCCTACTGCCTACGGTCGGCCAGCGGTGCACCGTGCTTCGGATCCCGCTGCCCTCCATGACTAGCCGCCAAGTGCAGCGACACTGTGACACCAAATCGGCATACTACATCAGCGCGACTGTACAGACCCGCCTTCCCAATTAGCTTCTCCAGGCAACACACCGGAACACGTCCGAGGACGCTTGGCAGCATGACTCAGCCTGGAGGGTGGTGACAAGCCACGGCCGGAGCCTACCACCTGAAGAAACGCCATTGCCTCGTCTGTTGTACAGCAGGGTGCACCGCGAGCAGGTGAGGTTGGCTTGGGTCGCTAAGATGTTAACGGACCCCTTACACCCCAAAAACTCTAATGATGTAGTCAATATTGTAACTTCAATGATTGATTTCTGTGTTTCCTGTCCTGACTTTCATGGGTCACAAGCATCAGCAGTTGGTGATTTACGTATGTCTCAATGCCAAATGGAAAATGGAAAAAAAATATAGTTGCATTATATACATATATCTCCTAATCAGAAGTTAGATGATATTATTGATCCGTAACAGTAATGATAAAATACCTATGATTTTAAGTGGGTGATTTTAATGTCAATTTCGCATTACATAAAACTTTGAAGGAAAATGAATTTTTAAGAGACAATTTAAATGTTTGTCCACAAAACAGTCCACAAACATCATCAACAAGATCTGGGAGGTACTACAATTGACGTAGTTTTTACAAGGCTACTAGAATCCGTAGAATGTAAAACATGTATTTCATATTTTAGCTACCATAAGCCACTAATTTCAAAAATATTTAATAATGACAACAATGGTAATAATGATGCGATCATAATTGATTAAATATGCGGCGACATCTATGAACGAGTAGAAACACGCGAGAATACATAATGCTATCAAGATTCTCTCAGGATTTGATATATTATATATACAAGCATCCAACATCAACAGTCGGACCGCGGTCCCCAGCCATGATCACCTAGCCTGGCGGAAGATCTTCCCTTTTTAATGGAGGAGTCTCATACCTCGATCAATAATCGAAGGTACGCCCTTTATGATCGCATCTAATTCGTATCTAGGTATATATGATAGTGCTTTAAAAAAGAGAATACGGCAGTAGTCACATTAGTAAAGAAAACCAGAGCAAAGCTCGGCCATCCAGGTACTGTAACTTTATGTCTCGTATAATGGTCGTGTACATGTCGTCAATGTAGGTATCTACCTGTGCAATAAATAATAATAATATTTATAGGAACAACCGGGCCGCGCTCCTCCACGCGGGATTGCTCGCGGCCCTGATCGTCGCCGCGCCCGCCGAGCCGACCCGACGCTCCGGTACGTACCGTGTCACAGTCCCGGCGCGGCGCGACGAATCCGCGGCGACCGCCTATACCGGCGGGATTCGACGAGAACGCTACGGCCGCGCTCGTCTCGACGAGCACTGATAATGAAATTTTACTCCACAGATGAAAATACCGGGACGGAACCGGTGAGGGTGACCGCGGTGGGCTTCGAGGGGGGCGGAGGGGACGGAGGGTCGGGCGGGGCGCTGGCGGCGCTGGCGGTGGGCGCGCTGCACGCGGTGGGCGTGCGCGCGCTCGTGGAGCCGCCGCCCGCCGCGTGCGAGCCGCCCGCGCCGCCCGACGCCGCCGCCTGCAGCGACGCGCTGCTGGCCGCGCTGGCGCGGGGCGCGCTCCACGCGGCGCTGCTGCCGCTGCCGGCCAGCGACGCCGCGCCGGCGCTGGCGCTGCGGGACTTCGGCATCGAGGACGTGGGCGACGCGGCGCCGCTGAGTCGCCGCGGCTGCTTCGCGACGCGCCCGCCGGCCCGCTCGCTGCTCGACCTCGCCGACGCCGCGCTCGCCGCGCGCTACCGGCTCGAGCCGCGCGACATCGAGGATGCCGTGCGACGCTCGCTCACCGATCGGTATGTGCCACGCCCGAGGTCCGATCTGAGCCCGACTCGACCCGGAGCCGAGTTGCGATCGGTCGGTCTCCCACCGTATTTTAATGTACGCGAGTGCAGCGGCTATCGGGGGGTATCCTCGGTACGGAAGGTAGGCCGACCCGAAATCCAGGTCCTCACCCGCAGTGTGTGTGTGTATATGTGTATGTGTGTATGTGTGTATGTGCGTATGTGTGTATGTGTGTGTGTGTGTACGAATAGGGTGCTAGGAATTCATGGTGCCTACGGTAGAAAGCTGTACGGTATGTCGCTGTTTTTCTTTTTGCATACCTTGTCTGATCTACCTTTAAAAAGGATGAAGGACGGATCATAACTAAGGGTAGAATGTTGGTGAAGTGTGACGTTCAGTATGAATGATTGCCTAATGGTAAGAACTTCTCTGTCCTGGTAGAAAAAATAAATAAAAAAATAATATCCTGGGACATTCTTTACACAAGGCCATCTGATCCCGAACTGAGCAGAGCTTGTACTATGGAAACCAGACAACTGATACATTACATATACCTACTACTTTTAAATACATACTTATATATGTTGATATTTACATCCAGACACAGAACAAACATATATGTACATGCACACTAATATTTGTCCTGGGTGGGAATCGAACCCACGACCTGCGGCGTGGCAGTCAGAGCCTCTAACTACCGAGCCAATAGACCCGTCAATGATATACGAGGAGTATAATCCTCGACGGCCGAGATCTCTCCTCCTGTACTCTCCTAGACGCTCGAATAAATTATCGAACGTGATGAACGACGCTCCCATCCTTCAGCGACCCGACCGCCAATCGCTCCCTCGTGAACGTCGCGTCCTATCCCGAATGGTGCTCGAACGCGACGTGTGCGACCCTGCTGACCGGTGACGAGGCGGACGCGGCCGTCCTCGAGGCGGTCGCGCGCGAGCACCGGCTGTTCGCGGGCGTGGTCGCGCTCGGGCCGCGGCTCGCGAGCGTGGCCGCCGCGCTCGCCGAGCCCGCGGTGCTGTGCGCGCGCGCGCCCGAGCTGTCGCTGCCCGAGCGGCTGCGCGCGCGGCCGCTGGGCCCGCCGCCCTGCGTGGGCGCCGCCGCCTGCCCCTTCGAGCCGCGCCGCCTCGTCAAGCTGGTGGGCGCGCCCGCGCTGGCGGCGCTGTCGCCGCGCGCGCTGCACGTGCTGGCGCGGCTGGCGCTGTCGCCGGCGCAGGCGCGCGAGCTGGCGCGGGCGGCGCGCGCGGCGGGCCCGGCCGAGGCGGCGCGGCGCTTGCTGGCCGCGCGCCCCGCCTGGGCCCGCGCGGCGGCGGCCGAGGTGCGCGTGGGGGTGCTGCTGCCGCTGTCCGGCGCCCGCGAGGCCTACGACGCGCCCGCGCTCGCGGCCGCCGCCGAGCTCGCCGAGGAGGACGCGGCCGCGACCGGGGGCGACGTCACCTTCAAGGTGGAGCTGTACGACGACGGGTGCGACGCGACGAGGGCGTTCAAGTACCTGACGGACTCGCTGGGCACCGAGTACCACGCGCTGTCGGGCGTGGTGGGCCCCGCGTGCGGCGCGGCGTTCGCGGACGTGGCGCGGCAGAGCCCGACGCACCGGCTGCCGGCGGTGGCGTACACGTGGCGGGCGCCGGGCGCGGGCCGCTACGCGCTGCTGGCGGCGGGCTCGGCGCGCGCGGCGGCGGACGCGGCGGGCGCGCTGCTGGCGGCGCTGGGCTGGCGGCGGGTGGCGGTGCTGAGCGAGCTGGCGACGCGCGCCACGCTGGACGTGACGCGGCTGCGCGCGGACGTGCTCGTGCACGTGGAGCTGCCGGACGACGAGCGCCAGCCGCTCTACGAGCTCGTCACTCGCGTGAGTCGCTCGATACGTAGTAGTCCACAATCTCAGGGCCACCGGACGTCACATATTTTCTGACGAAGGAAATGTGGACGATTGATTAGCGTTAGTGTGTTCTAAGAACGCATGCCTACCTGCTAGCTTGCTTAGACGGCCAATTTTCAGGTATGAGGTAATCGAGGTACATAAAAACATTACTTCAAACGTAAATTTTCGAAGCTGATTTTTACGTATATTTAAGGCAATGTCCTTAAAAATAAGTCGCCAATTCTCCCAGACACTTTCGTCCGCTGTATTGCTTTGCAGAAGACGTTTTGATACCCCGCATCCTAATGATTCCGACTGACGCACCATTCGAGTTTAAACGACTGCAGTTTCCAGTACGGCTTGCTTTCGCTATGACTATAAACAAATCCCAGGGGCAGTCGTTAAGTGTTTGTGGTATTAATCTAGATAACCCATGTTTCTCGCAAGGTCAATTGTATGTTGCCTGTTCCCGTGTTGGAAAACCATCTGCTCTTTACGCGCCAGGTAATCAAACCAAAAATGTCGTGTACCATGAAGAACTACTATAAAAATGCAAGTTAATTTAGAATAAGTAAAAATATAATGAACTATAAAAAGTAGGTATCATAATAAGAAATCTGAAATTGTAATTTTCATTGTGATTTTTAGTGACTATTAAAAGAATTAATATTTTTTGATATAATGTAATTGTTGTATTATTAACTTTCTTTTTTTATCTTACTAGCTGATTCGGCGTCCCGAATAGAAGAATAAGTATTAAAAAAATATTGGGGCGTCTTATTGAGAAATTTTACGACTATTCAAAAATTTAAAAAAAAACAATGGTTGTCTGTAAAGTCGGTTTACGAACAAAAGTTTAACGTGACGACGTCATACGAAAACATTGATGAAATGATTGCATTATTTTTTTGTTAATTGTAACATATTATTAATGCACATGCATTGCAGCCATCGTTCAACGATTTATTAGACGCCCTTGGATCGGTCTGTCTTCTTGTAAAAGGCTTTCAAATAGTTGTCTGGTGGACATATACATATATAAATAGAGCATAAAAATTGACGTGAAGTTGAGTACATAAATATTTTGGGACCTTTAAAGCGTCTGCAAAGCAATACGGCCGACAGAAAGTGTCTAAGGGGAATATTGGCGACTTATTTTTAAGGATATTGCCTTAAATATACGTAAAAATCAGCTTGGAGAATTTACGTGATAAGTAATGTTTTTATGTACCTTGATTACCTGATACCTGAAAATTGGCCGTCCAAGCAAGCTAGGAGGTAGGCATGCGTTCTTAGTACATACTAACAGTACTCAATCGTCCACATTTCCTTCGTCAGAAAATACGTGACGTCTGGTGGCCCTGAGATCTTACTTTATAACCGAATATCTTAATATTCGGTTATTCTAAGGTCTGCCGACATATTAGGACGAGTCGGAGTGTAGACCCGATAATAGGCAAAACCTCATCTGATATTGTCAAAACTTTATGTTGCAAATGCAGGCATAGAACGATAGTTGTTGTGGTCCTTCTGAACTAGATGGCGCTGTGGTTCCCTTCTAAGGAAACTAAGTCATATCAAGATATATCAATACACATTTAAAACAGGTACTAATAAATAATAAAGTAATAATAACAATTTAAAAGTAAACAAGAGCTTAACCTAATTATAATTATTATAAATAAAAAACCTCCCCTAACTCCTCCCCTGGTGGCAGAGTTACATTATTATAGCACTTGCTTTATTATGCGTTCCATGTACAAATGTCTTTCATTTCCCGAGACTATACGGACTGTGAATAGATATCTATCTAATTATTTTATTGAAGTGAAATCTTATTTAGCGGCGTTGAGCACTTTTCTTGGGATGGGTATAAAATGTTAAACTCGCGTCAGGACACGATGACCTGATCGAAAATTCGTAAGACGGTCAAAATACACAACGTTAATGTTCAAGTTTTCACTTCTGCCGACACTCCCGGAGTGCAACACGTTGTTGACTGGACGACTAGATTTGGTAAAAATCAATTGCATAATTTTTTTTAAGTTAAAAATGTACTCGGACACTTTTGATGTGTGTAAGTAACTAGTTTTGAGTTCCCGGGGTAAAATTTTATGAAGTCGTCATAGTCGTCGCCCATTAGGTAGATACTACACAGTGGGTGTATCGAATATAGTATAAGTACTATACTTACGGTTATACTTATAAACTGAACGGGTTCACGACTCACGCGACGGTCCGGCACAGTGGGCGACGCGCGTGGCCAGCGCCAACGGGCGGGTGCTGTACGTGTGCGTGGAGGACGCGCGGGTCGTGCGCGCCGCGCTGTGCGCCGGCCGCGCCCTCGGCCTGCTGCCCGCCGCCGGCGCCGTGTGGCTGCTGCCCGCCGCGCTGCCGCCGCGCTGGCTGCAGCCCGCGCCGCGCGACCCGCACTCCTGCACCCGCGCCCAGCTGGCCGAGGTCGCCGCCGGCCACCTCAGCGTGGCGCCCGCCTGGCTGGCGGCGTGGGACGACGCCGCGGCGGGGGGGGCCGCGGCCGCGTGGGAGGCCCGCTGGCGCGCGCGCTGCCTGCGGGCCTCCCACGCGGCCGCGAGCCGCTGCGCCCGGCCCGGCCCGCACGCCGCGCTGCTGTACGACATGCTGCGGCTGTGGGCCGGCGCCCTCGCGCGCGTGCTCGCCGACCGGCCGGCGGCTCTCGACGATCTGCACGACGAGCGCTTCGTTCGGTAAGTACTTAACGAAACAGAGTAGGACTTCCCCCACCTATGTCCGCGTCTAGCGGTCTGCTTTCGAGTAGTATCGTGTATTTTAAACGACGCTCCCGCCTCCCAGGGATTTAATAGAGAACGTGACGACGGTACCGTTCACCGGGCTCACCGGCCCCTTCGTGTGGAGCGGCGAGGGGTGCGAAGGCGGAAGCGCGCGCGTCTCGCCGCTCGTGGTGCGGCAGTGGGACGGGGAGGACGAGGGGGAGGGGGAGGGGCGGCGGGTGGCCAGCTGGTCGGCGGCCGCGGGGCTGGCGCTGGACGCGACGGCGCTGCGCTGGCATACGGCCGACGGCGCCGCGCCCGACGACGGCGGCGAGCGCTGCGGGCTGCAGCCGCTCGCGGACCTGCTGCGCTCCGACTGCCGGACCGCCTTCGTGGCGCTGGCGGCGCTGGTGCTGGCGCTGCTGGTGGCGGCGCTGGCGGCGGCCGCGCTGCACTGCAAGCGCCGCGCCGAGCGCGAGTACCGCGCGCGGCTGGCGGCGCTCGGCCTGCGAGCGCTGGCGCCGAAGCCCGGCGGCCTGGACGAGTGGGAGGTGCCGCGCGAGCGAGTCGTCATCAACCGCAAGCTGGGCACCGGTGCCTTCGGAACCGTGTACGGTGGCCACGCTCTGCTCGCCGAGGACCGCGGCTGGTCGGCCGTCGCCGTGAAGACGCTCAAGGCGGGCGCCGGTACCGAGGAGAAGCTGGACTTCCTGTCGGAGGCGGAGGCGATGAAGCGTTTCGATCACAAGAACGTGGTTCGCCTCCTGGGGGTGGTGACGAAGACGGAGCCGGTGTGCACGGTGATGGAGTTCATGCTGTACGGGGACCTGAAGAACTACCTGCTGGCGCGACGGCACTTGGCGACGGGCGTGGGCGGTGGCGGCGGCGGCGGCGGCGGCGGGGACGCCGGCGAGGAGGTGTCGGCGGCGCGGCTGACGAGCATGGCGCTGGACGCGGCGCGCGCGCTGTCGTACCTGGCCCAGCTGCGCTACGTGCACCGCGACGTCGCCGCCCGCAACTGCCTCGTGAGCGCGCACCGCGTCGTCAAGCTCGCCGACTTCGGCATGACGCGGCTGGTGTTCGAGAACGACTACTACCGCTTCAGCCGCAAGGGCATGCTGCCCGTACGGTGGATGGCGCCGGAGAGCCTCGCGCTCGGCGTGTTCTCGCCCGCCTCGGACGTGTGGTCGTTCGGCGTGCTGCTGTACGAGATCGTCACTTTCGGGTCGCTGCCTTTCCAAGGGTTGAGCAACGCGGAGGTGCTGGCTCGCGTCAAGGCCGGCCACACGCTTGATCTGCCGCCCGGCCTCAAGCCGCAGCTGTGAGTATCGCTCGAGCTGAACTACGCGGCGACTATCGATCCGGTCAGGTTAGACTGACGCCGACGGGTACTTTTGCAGCGAGGGGCTGATCAAGTCGTGCTGGCGGCAGCAACACAAGGCGAGGCCGGGCGCGGCGGAGGTTGCCGCGTTCCTGGCGGACTCGCCGCGGCTGCTGACGCCGTGCCTCGACGTGCCGCTGGACGCGCTGCCGCTGGACGCGGACGCGGACGCCGACCGCGACGCGCCGTGGCGGCTGCCGCGCGACCGCGCCGAGGTGAGCGCCGGTGCCGCCACCCCTCCCCGCCTCATCACCGCCCCTCCCTGACTCACCGCCTCGCCGCCTCGCCGCCTGTTCCCTTGTGTCGTGTTCGGTTTCAGTGTAAAGTTTTCGTTTGTGCAGGCACGCTGGGTCTCGTGGGCGGCGCCCGCGTCTACCGCCACCGACACCACGTACCTGAGCGCGGAGCCGCCGCTGCCGCTGGACACCGACGCCTTCCTGCCGTGACCGTCCTGCTCTCACGCCTAGCGTCTACCTCATGCTCGATAGCTATCTGCGATTATCGTTGCCTCATTTCTGATCATTCCGACGTTTTCTAGTCAAGTGCTGAAGTATAAATTAGAAATGTAATATTGTAAATATGTACATACCCTCTATAACTTATAATGTGTTTATTTAATAAATGTATGTGTATCTGGTAAAAAGTACGGCCGTAAAATGTTTACCTGCCTACTCAGTTGTTTCGATTACCTTCGTACGAACCAAAATAAGGCTGGGTTTTCTTATTTATTTAATAGGTTTGCCGACGAAAGAATATTAAACGACATCTTAAATAATAAACTCTTTAAACTCAACACTGTCAGAGTGCAAATATAATTAAAAGCAAACAGGGCGTGCTAAACTAAAATAACGAGAGCAGTAATATATGTATAGAGTAATTTTAGGTCGAATTTCCTACTAAGCGATTATGACGATCATATACTCGTACACGGCGTTCTTTGTTGAGGTTTATTGGCAACTAACTTTATATACGATCATACATTTCTTTACTTCTATGAATGAGCCTTTACGGGTACAACATAACATACAAGAAGATCCATACCGGGACTGCATACTCCAAATTAGATCAGCTTTGTAGATTTGAAGAAAAGGGGAGGGTATTTTAAAATCGTTTACGCATATCTATAAAAAAATGGGAATTAATTAACGTATTCTTGAATATTCCGGAATAACATATAGGCTACTTTTTATCCCGGGAAAATGTGACACCCCTCGGGAACGCGGGTAATACCGCGGAGGACAGCTCGTGCACCCCAGAGGTCACTCTTATTATTTTTGAGTAAGATTGGAAGCCAATAGGTAATGATAATCTTTTGATACGTTTTAAAATATAAGCCATGAACCATTGTTGCCACGGATGCCGTTGCGGGTACATATTTTATCTAAAAGTTTTCAAAAACTAGTATGTATAACTAACTAAAATGAATCCCTATTTCCCGTGGCCACGGCATCACGTATGGACGGCTGGACCGATTTCCCTAATTCTTTTTTTGTTGTGTTTGTTATTGTCAGGAAAAGGTTCTTATGACAGAAAAAAATAAGACAGTTGCGTTAAAAAAAATTTTTTTTCTCTCTTTTTATCTGCCATCGGCTCTTCAGCCATTATCAGATGTGTTCTGGGAGGAGGAGATTTAGGAGCAGTTCCATTGAGTTGCCCTAATTACTGTTGATGAACTTCTTAGTTCCTCTGATCAAGCGAGAGGATATCCCATCTTTTAAGGCGTTTTATTGTACTTTGGTCATTCAGCAGATCTTTAGCCAAAGCGTTAGTGTGCTTGTTGAGTCTTTCCTTATACTTTGTGCAGTAGTTGTTAACTTCTTCTTTGACTGTTGGCATCTCGAGGTACTCGTGGATTTCCAAGTTTCTTACAAACCAATGTGCACTGGATCGGAATGGACCATTTTTTCAACCACATGTCTACTTTGTCTAGCTGGGCCTGGAGCTTAGTGGAAGCCTTTATTGGGTCCATATCGCTTGAAAGGCAGGCAGTATCATCCGCATAGGTTGCTGTTATAACATCTGCTGTTTCAGGTAGGTCTGCCGTATATATGGAGTACAGTACTGGGCCAAGTACTGATCCCTGTGGTACTGATGCCTTGATATCGTACAGTTTTGAGTAGTCTTCTTCGTATTTTACTTGGAATCTTCTTTGTGCTATGATATGATTTCAGAATCATGAAGAATGAGTTCGGTAGCAACATTTTAAGTTTGTACAATAGACCATTGTGCCATACTTTATCGAACGCCTGTTTCATGTCCAAGAACACAGCAGAGCAATACTCTTTTCTTTCTAGTGTTTGTCTGATCGAGTGAACTACTCTATGCACTTGTTCTACTGTAGCGTGTTTCTCACGAAATCCAAATTGGTAGTCGGGTATGATTTTGTTGGTTTCAAGTATTGGTTTGAGTCTGCATAAGAAGAGTTTCTCGAACAACTTTGATAAGACAGGAAGCAAACTTATTGGCCTGTATGAGCCTGGGTCAGTTGGTGGTTTTCCGGGTTTTGCTATCATGCATATTTGTGAAATTTTCCACAACTTGGGGTAGTAATGCACTCTGAAGATAACGTTGATAAGCATTGTTAAAAATACTATTATTTTTTTTGGTAATTGTTTCAGCACCTCTCCCGTTATAAGGTCGAAGCCCGGTGCTTTTTTGTTTTCCAGGTTGCGGATAATTCTTATAAGTTCCTTGGGAGTAGTAAGTGATAGGGGCAACGAAAGTTGTTGATCACTGTTGACCATTCTATCAACTTCCTCTTCAAACTCCGTCAATGGTGACTCGTTAGGGGTGAAGACTTCACTTAGATGAATGGCGAAAAGCTCTGCTTTTTCGCTTCCGCTTCTGGCCCAAGGGTCATTAGGGTTTTTTCTTAAAGGCGGAGTATGATTATGAGGTCTTTTAAACTGCTTTGTTATTTTCCACAGTGAGTAATTGTCTCTTTTATGAGTAGAAAGAGTTGACAACTTACTCTGAAAAGTCTCATTCTCGTTCTCTTTTATGAGGTCTTTCAGATCTCTTGATATTTCGTTGTATCTTGCTCTATCTGTAGGTGATCTACTGAGGTGTAATTGCCTTCGTATTTTTCTTTTTTCCGCTAGTTTGTTGAGTATTTTTAGTGGAATGTTATTTTTTGAAGTAATGCCGTTGATTTCTGAGGTAGCACGCCAAGCTGCAATTTGAATGAGGTTTGTTATGTAGAATGTCGCCTCGTCTATGTCTTCTTCTGTTTTAAGTTTGATTTTTAGATTGACTTCTCTTTCCAGGTAACTGGCGAATGATTCCCAATCTGTTTTGTGGTTATATAGACTTGGTGTTGGTTCTTTGTATATAACAGTGGCACTAAATGTTGCTATGATTGGTGTATGGTCAGAAACGGAATCGAGTGAGGGTTTTACTTCAAAGTGCAGGTCGGACAAGCCTTTGGTAATGAGAAAGTCAACGAGATCAGGTGTCTTATTTATATCAGTTGGCCAGTAGGTGGGTTTGCCTGTTCCTAGTGCTGTAAGTTTGAGTTTATCCATACTCTTTTTTAGTTCTCGACCTTTTGTAGTAGTCAGTCTCGATCCCCAATACGTATGCTTGCAATTCCAGTCTCCACCGCTAATGAACCTGTTCCCAAGGGTCTGGAAGTAGCGGTCAAACATCAGATAGATGGCGCTTACATTAATAGGGCCCATTTTCTCTTCTACGGTGATGGTTATGGCTTGCATCCAGTCTTCTTCGAACGCGCTATGAAGAAGATGCTTTATATTACTTTTTATAATTATTGCTGCTCCACCGTGTGACGTGCTGTCGGGGTGATTGATGCAGTGTACATTAAAGTTATCCATTTTAAAACATTTTCGATCATTGAGATGTGTTTCAGATATCAAGGCAATATCTATTTTATTGATTTTAATTAACAGTTCCAGTTCCTTTTTATTTGGTACTATACCATTGATATTCCAGGTGGCGATTCTTAGCGAGAACATTATGGTAGTTTACTAATGAGGGTAACGATGAGGTTCATCATTGTGCTAAGTTGTGTAATGAGCATGTCAATTTTTTCTGTTTGGGTTATTATGAGCTCTCCTAGACTTAGTCCGTGTTCTCTTGAAGTATTTTCAGTATTAATTCTTGTTTGTGTTCTTTGTGTTCTATAGTCATGATTGTTGTTCACGCTATTTGCTCTCTGAGACATTGGATTGTCTTTGTTGTTATTTTGAGTTCTTTGTAGCTCATACGCTATGTTGTGTATTCTTTGAGACTGCGTGATGTCTTCGTAATTTTTTGTGTGTGCTTTTTGAGGCTCTTTATGGTCGCCCCTTGGAATTAGGCTGTTTTTCAGTTTTTCGCTGTAGAGTTCTCGGGATTTCGCAAGGGTTAAATGCCTAATAATTTAATTGTGGGTTGCGTTTTGGTCATGGTTATGTGAACATCCTCAGGGACGGGTTCAGTTACTATGGATATGTCGTCATTGATTCGTGGTCCGTACCCTTATATATTGGGATTGGGCTTTGTACGTCGCGTTTTATTTGCAGTTTGTTTTCTGGCTAGTACTTCCTTATATACTTGAAACCCCTTATAGTTGGCAGGGTGACATCCTGCGCAGAGTGTACAGGTAGCTGGGGCTTTAAAAATAAGAAAATTTAAGAAAACTTCACGATTTTATGAGCGCTTTTGACAATGTAAACTTTTTTAATGTTGGCGTGATTGACAGAATGCATGGCGCAAATATAGTTTAAAAAAGAGGTGGCGGTCGGCATTATATTGATAAAGTAATTAATTTATAATTTCTTAGTGCACATTTCACAGTCGATTCAATCGGATGATTCGAATTCAATGTCCATTATTCAGACAAGAAAGGATCCATTTCTTAAAACTACCAAGACAAGTAAAAGTTATAAAATACATACACAAAATTATCAATTTATAAAAAAAAAAAATCTGGGTATGAGGGTTTATCAATGACACCCAATGCATCTGCAGAACACTATGCCACCTGCCAGCCAGAGCTTTCAGCACCTTGTTAGAGCTACCCAGCATTCTCAGTTTAATAGATGATACCTTTTTTTCGTATTATGGCGTTAAAGTCATTCAGATGGGCATCTGCAAACATGCCTGACGCGCTGCAGAATCTAGGCAGCCCGAACAAGGCCCTAAACATGTTATAATAGAGGACGCGAAGGGCGCTAATAGCCTTCTCGGTATAACTAACCCATAAGCCGCTGGTGTAAAAAGATTGACAAAATGATTTGAATAAAGTTATTTTAACTTCACCTGTGCAATGTGCGAACCTGCGAGCAAGCATATTCCCAATGGTAGGTATATAAATAAATAGTCGCAATTTCAATTCATGTTCCATGTACACCTAATAGGTTTTATTACTTCATCAGAACGAGGAGTGGTGCTTTATCTAAAAGTTAGCAGTGAACGGAATAATCAAATACGTAGGTACTCGGTACACTTTAAGGATAAAAATTAAATTATTATGTATTATTATACCATAACTACCTACCTACTACTTAAGACTAAAACGTAGTGATAATATCCTGCTCGGTCAGAACGCACGAACCTTGTGCATTGTGTGGCCGCGTAGCGACCCTCCACGGTGCTGAATTGACGATCACGTGAGTGCACCGCGCAGGCCACCGAAGTGTCTGCGCTTCACTCCACTGCGCCAGCGAGCGAGCGGCGAGCAGTTCTGCAGCACCGGCCACCAGCCACCGGCCACCGGACACCGCCCACCGGTTACCGTTCCCGAGGAGGCGCAGGTTAACAAACCTCATTTCTCTCTACTTATGAATAAAACTACCTATTTGAACTGAACTAATCGTGTTCGACAACTAAACGGAATCTAGGGGAATCGAGGGGATGTATCTATCGTGGCACCTATGTATCTATGTCGATGCAGAGGAGGAATTGTGCAGAGATGAGAACTCGATCGTAAGTTACCTACTTACTATTGATCAACTAAACTCGGGCGCGCTCGATTCCCATAATTATTGTTTCATATTCAAATTCATGATGAAAAGTAATTTACGTTTTGCTCGATAGGCAGTACTCGTTACATTAATTCAGAAGGATCTCTTTCTTGGTAGTTGACGGGCCAGTCGGCTTGGTGGCGAGCCCCTGACTATCACGTGGGTTCGATTCCCACCCACGACAAATATGTGTACGCATTAACATGTCTGTGTGTTCTATGTCTTGGTATAAATGTATATCTATATAAGTATATACAAAAATATTTAGCTGAAGCAAATATTCAGAAAGGAAAATATACTATCTATAGGTACCTACGACCGTCAGAATTTGTGAGTGAGAATCTTCATTATCCTCTCCGCGGTGATCGTTATCAGATATCATTGATCTGTTGGATTTTTTTTTTGTACCAATGACAAATGTTTAAATAAAGAGATGAGAATAAAAGTATATGTATCCTTGTTTAACTCTTTTGAATGCAAGTGATACCTATCCCGCACCAACGCGCATCGGTACGACTTGTTATTTCACGCCGCGCCATCGCGCCGCGGCCCACGAGACAGTCACGCATCGGGTTGATTCGATCTATTCCTACAACAGCAGCGAACGTGTTAAGTAAGTAGGAACGTACACCAGGTAGGGGTAGGAGTAACTAAAATGTTAAACAACTTCATAGTATTCGCCCCGCAGTTTCGTCGGCTATCGATTTCAAATCGATTTATTTTTGTGTAATGTTAATTATGGCTAATTGTTACGACAATATTTGTAATTGTAACGAAATGAATGTAGGATGAATAAATAATTTTAATGAATCACAAACATCAAATATCGTAATAAAATTATATGTAAAAGAAACGAATTTCACATTGACCGGAATGTGAACCATATACGCAGGTATGTATTAAATTAAATATGACATGATTCTTTACGAAATGATTCAGCCTTTTAACCGTGAAACTGTAACCGGTAAACCCACTGGTGCATTTATAATATTTTAGTTAGAATGATATGATCATTCGGTGGTCATTATTGTGTATATTTTAGTCCCGCAACACATCGCGTGAACAGGATGACTCGGTGTACCTTCGTATAATATTGGCGGTAACCACGACCGCGGCACCTACCTAATGTGTAAGGTCAACTTTTAGAGTCATCTCCTAGGAACCTTTTTTTTGTTTTTTTTCCGGGATGGAAAATCCTCATAGATGTCCGGGGCGGGCGGAGGGGTCTGTCAGACTCGACTGACTAAAATCCACCCCGGCATTCCATCTCACACCTGTTATGCCCTTAACCCCTGTTTTTAAATCTAGATTTTTATATTATTCTGTTCCATCCACAGATCCGCAATATATTTGCAAGATGGCAAACGAATATAACAATTGTAGAACGATAAATTTTCATGTACAGTTTATAATAAAGGAAATATGGCAAAACAACGTCTGCCGAGTCAGCTACATTTATTATACAAGAAAGGACTAACTTCACCCTTTTTGACTCAAACATTCATACGTATAAACATTATATTTTCATAAATATACAAATGTTCGGAGTTACCCAACCGAACGCTCAGCATAGAAACGATTGCAGTGATTATACTGAGAAGTACCATAAGGAGAATACCAGGTCAGATCAACGATAATTTTGAATTTTTAACCACTTGTTTCAACATGGAAAATTATTTTTACAACTAAACTGACATTTACGAGGCTATAACCAAACTTCTATCCAATTTTAAGAAAGAAGGCAGTGGTAGGAAGACAGGCGACAGCTGTATGCGTCGATTTGATATATTAGAAACGTATTGGAAAGATTACCTAGGTAACCATGAAAAAATGTAAGCTCTCGCGAAATTTGACCGTCCCTATTTTAAGAAAAATTGCTTCGAAACGGGACAGGAGATTTATTTGTCTACGAAGGAATTAATTGAAAAAGGCATTGAGAAGCTAGCTACCAAGTTTCAACCAGTAATACCAGAGTAGCAAAAGGGCATCGGCAAACCAAGCATACCAGAAGAAGAACAAGGAACATCAGCCCGTAAAGAAGAGTCTCGAAACCAGAGTAATACTTCATCTGGGGGCTACAGTAAAATGGATATGATGAAAAAACAATTTATTCATTTCAAGTCCTTTATGCGCACAGTTAATACCATCGAGATTGATAAAATGCTAAACAAATGGGAGTTTGAGGACAAGGTAGGGAAAAGTGACAGGAGAAGTAGATCATCTTATTCACCATCTTCAGATTAGTTCAGATAACTACGAAGTATGTTGGGAAATACTAAACCATCGATTTGGTAACGAGACACAAAATTTTTTTTTGTCACGTCTCATATCAACATTTTGCTCGGTGTTCCTAACATGCAGCAATAGTCTCTGAGCATTATCAAAAAACTGCATGACGTTACCAAGGAAACTTTACATGCAATTAAAAATCTTGGAGTAGTATTACCACTCAAAAATCCGTGAAATTGCCAAGGAAACTACCAGTTCTTCAAGTATTTATGGACTTTTTAGAATGTAAATTTACATCTTCTCGTAAACAGGAACCCTTCCATATGCACATCAGTTCATGTTCAGCTTTAGTAACCACTAGAACTTGTACCATGAGTTACGTGAGCATTTACGTACTCGCTAACGTTAGCTCGACACTTCGAGTAGTTATCATGTCGTCATGTTTGTAGTATTTGATATAACCTAATAGAAATGTACCTATATACGTAGGCTATAACTTATATACTTTATACTTACTATTATATAAAGCTTAAGTTAGTCATGCTCACTTAAATGCCTTTGCTTGCGGCGGCGTTGTGTAGAGGAGGGCTTTTTATTACTAGATATTCATATTATTATTGTTTAATAATTCTTCACTTCTGCGATACAACACAGGTTTTGTCAGTGAGACTAAATAAATATTTTGTAATAAATCTAAGATTGTTTTTAAAAAGAGTAATTGCTGATTTTAAAATTATTTTCTGTCAAAGTCGTGGCTCGCGTTCAGAGTCAGCAGACGTACAATAATTTATTGTACATGTATCATAATCGCATGAATTTTTTCAATCGTCAACCCTAAGCGTACAATCTTGACAAAAGAACAATAATTTAGATCGATAGCAATTTTCTATATAATTTAAAAATGTAGGTACAATATTTTTTAATGAAAGTCACTGAAAGTACAATAATTTTAAGGCATTGGTACAATAATGATGTTTCACTCGTCTGTCAACACTGCTCGCGTTACTATCGTGACACTGATCTTTGAATTTCTATAAGTATACTAGTGCCAGACGTCGCATGCTACTCGCATGCCCTCAGACCTCATCGGCGGGGAAGAGGTGAAAACCAAAGGTCCCTATGCACAGGACTCGCACACAGACATAATCAGAACTGACACGGCAAGCTTTTGCCAGATCAGACTGTGAATGGCGGGCTTTTCAGCAAGAAACGGAGCGGGAGTGTTTGGCCAATCTTCAGCATTAGGGAATAGATTCGCCGATATTTTAGAAAAAAAAAGTATAGTAATAATAATAATTTTATTTAGTAATAAATTTGCACAGACACTTAAACAGTTAATGTACAAAGCGTACAAGTGTTTATTGAGCTCTGGAACTCGCGGTAAGAATAAACTTGTGTTGCGAGTTCCAGCTCTCGCTCTAGGTCTTGTGCGGTTAACATACTGAGATATGCTGCAAGTGCTTCAAGTATGAGCTAAAATTTAATGTAATCGTAATAATAAAGGTAAAAGTAATGTAAATATAAAAAGAAAAGGAAAATTGATGTGTAGAATAATTATGTAAATTATTATACATTTTGTAAATGTTGTTTTAATTTTTATGTTTATCTTCGAGCGATTGTCGTAGCTAATTGATCTCTTAATGCTCTACCCATTAATAACTCAGTCGCGCCTTCATTTTCCACCACCACCTCCAGTCGATTAAGTGGTTCTGCATGAAGTGTAAATTATAAATTGTTATAAATAATATTTTTTATTTATTTATTTAAATGCAAGCTTTTAATTACCTTGGTGTTCTCTAGCATCAGACATGTCTTCAGGGTCAGGAACAATGTGGAGGAGGTGTAGAGCAATGTTATGTAACACACAACATGCTATAATCATTCGTGAACATTTTACTGGCTGATAATGCAACGTCCTATCTTTGTGTACACAACGCCAACAGTTCTTCAAACATCCAAATGTATTTTCAATTACAACTCTTGCAGAACAGTGTGCTTTATTGTAAGTGTCCTCAATAGAGTTTTGACTTGGGTCTAAATAGGGTGTCATCAACCATGGCCTCTGAGGACAGAGTCACCTGTTTCAAATTAAGATATTTTTTAAGAATTAATTATGGCTGCATAGTTACCATTCAATAAAATTATTATTTACCCAAAAGCCACACAATTTCATTTTGCCTATGCAAACGTTAATTTTCAAGTTTCACTTCCGCCGGCACTCCCGACGTGCAACCCGTAGTTTTTATTTGAGGGACCTTTCTGTTGCGCATTAAGTCGGAAAAAGTAGAAATAACAAAACCATTTCCAATGAAAAATGGTTTAACCAAGATACTTAACACTAGAAAGACCAAGGCAGTCAAATTGGCGGCGAAGCAATTTTATTGACGAATATTTCATAAACTATGTTTTGGTTTCCGCGTGAACAGGATGACTCGGTGTACCTTCGTATAATATTGGCGGTAACCACGACCGCGGCACCTACCTAATGTGTAAGGTCAACTTTTAGAGTCATCTCCTAGGAACCTTTTTTTTGTTTTTTTTCCGGGATGGAAAATCCTCATAGATGTCCGGGGCGGGCGGAGGGGTCTGTCAGACTCGACTGACTAAAATCCACCCCGGCATTCCATCTCACACCTGTTATGCCCTTAACCCCTGTTTTTAAATCTAGATTTTTATATTATTCTGTTCCATCCATAGATCCGCAATATATTTGCAAGATGGCAAACGAATATAACAATTGTAGAACGATAAATTTTCATGTACAGTTTATAATAAAGGAAATATGGCAAAACAACGTCTGCCGAGTCAGCTACATTTATTATACAAGAAAGGACTAACTTCACCCTTTTTGACTCAAACATTCATACGTATAAACATTATATTTTCATAAATATACAAATGTTCGGAGTTACCCAACCGAACGCTCAGCATAGAAACGATTGCAGTGATTATACTGAGAAGTACCATAAGGAGAATACCAGGTCAGATCAACGATAATTTTGAATTTTTAACCACTTGTTTCAACATGGAAAATTATTTTTACAACTAAACTGACATTTACGAGGCTATAACCAAACTTCTATCCAATTTTAAGAAAGAAGGCAGTGGTAGGAAGACAGGCGACAGCTGTATGCGTCGATTTGATATATTAGAAACGTATTGGAAAGATTACCTAGGTAACCATGAAAAAATGTAAGCTCTCGCGAAATTTGACCGTCCCTATTTTAAGAAAAATTGCTTCGAAACGGGACAGGAGATTTATTTGTCTACGAAGGAATTAATTGAAAAAGGCATTGAGAAGCTAGCTACCAAGTTTCAACCAGTAATACCAGAGTAGCAAAAGGGCATCGGCAAACCAAGCATACCAGAAGAAGAACAAGGAACATCAGCCCGTAAAGAAGAGTCTCGAAACCAGAGTAATACTTCATCTGGGGGCTACAGTAAAATGGATATGATGAAAAAACAATTTATTCATTTCAAGTCCTTTATGCGCACAGTTAATACCATCGAGATTGATAAAATGCTAAACAAATGGGAGTTTGAGGACAAGGTAGGGAAAAGTGACAGGAGAAGTAGATCATCTTATTCACCATCTTCAGATTAGTTCAGATAACTACGAAGTATGTTGGGAAATACTAAACCATCGATTTGGTAACGAGACACAAAATTTTTTTTTGTCACGTCTCATATCAACATTTTGCTCGGTGTTCCTAACATGCAGCAATAGTCTCTGAGCATTATCAAAAAACTGCATGACGTTACCAAGGAAACTTTACATGCAATTAAAAATCTTGGAGTAGTATTACCACTCAAAAATCCGTGAAATTGCCAAGGAAACTACCAGTTCTTCAAGTATTTATGGACTTTTTAGAATGTAAATTTACATCTTCTCGTAAACAGGAACCCTTCCATATGCACATCAGTTCATGTTCAGCTTTAGTAACCACTAGAACTTGTACCATGAGTTACGTGAGCATTTACGTACTCGCTAACGTTAGCTCGACACTTCGAGTAGTTATCATGTCGTCATGTTTGTAGTATTTGATATAACCTAATAGAAATGTACCTATATACGTAGGCTATAACTTATATACTTTATACTTACTATTATATAAAGCTTAAGTTAGTCATGCTCACTTAAATGCCTTTGCTTGCGGCGGCGTTGTGTAGAGGAGGGCTTTTTATTACTAGATATTCATATTATTATTGTTTAATAATTCTTCACTTCTGCGATACAACACAGGTTTTGTCAGTGAGACTAAATAAATATTTTGTAATAAATCTAAGATTGTTTTTAAAAAGAGTAATTGCTGATTTTAAAATTATTTTCTGTCAAAGTCGTGGCTCGCGTTCAGAGTCAGCAGACGTACAATAATTTATTGTACATGTATCATAATCGCATGAATTTTTTCAATCGTCAACCCTAAGCGTACAATCTTGACAAAAGAACAATAATTTAGATCGATAGCAATTTTCTATATAATTTAAAAATGTAGGTACAATATTTTTTAATGAAAGTCACTGAAAGTACAATAATTTTAAGGCATTGGTACAATAATGATGTTTCACTCGTCTGTCAACACTGCTCGCGTTACTATCGTGACACTGATCTTTGAATTTCTATAAGTATACTAGTGCCAGACGTCGCATGCTACTCGCATGCCCTCAGACCTCATCGGCGGGGAAGAGGTGAAAACCAAAGGTCCCTATGCACAGGACTCGCACACAGACATAATCAGAACTGACACGGCAAGCTTTTGCCAGATCAGACTGTGAATGGCGGGCTTTTCAGCAAGAAACGGAGCGGGAGTGTTTGGCCAATCTTCAGCATTAGGGAATAGATTCGCCGATATTTTAGAAAAAAAAAGTATAGTAATAATAATAATTTTATTTAGTAATAAATTTGCACAGACACTTAAACAGTTAATGTACAAAGCGTACAAGTGTTTATTGAGCTCTGGAACTCGCGGTAAGAATAAACTTGTGTTGCGAGTTCCAGCTCTCGCTCTAGGTCTTGTGCGGTTAACATACTGAGATATGCTGCAAGTGCTTCAAGTATGAGCTAAAATTTAATGTAATCGTAATAATAAAGGTAAAAGTAATGTAAATATAAAAAGAAAAGGAAAATTGATGTGTAGAATAATTATGTAAATTATTATACATTTTGTAAATGTTGTTTTAATTTTTATGTTTATCTTCGAGCGATTGTCGTAGCTAATTGATCTCTTAATGCTCTACCCATTAATAACTCAGTCGCGCCTTCATTTTCCACCACCACCTCCAGTCGATTAAGTGGTTCTGCATGAAGTGTAAATTATAAATTGTTATAAATAATATTTTTTATTTATTTATTTAAATGCAAGCTTTTAATTACCTTGGTGTTCTCTAGCATCAGACATGTCTTCAGGGTCAGGAACAATGTGGAGGAGGTGTAGAGCAATGTTATGTAACACACAACATGCTATAATCATTCGTGAACATTTTACTGGCTGATAATGCAACGTCCTATCTTTGTGTACACAACGCCAACAGTTCTTCAAACATCCAAATGTATTTTCAATTACAACTCTTGCAGAACAGTGTGCTTTATTGTAAGTGTCCTCAATAGAGTTTTGACTTGGGTCTAAATAGGGTGTCATCAACCATGGCCTCTGAGGACAGAGTCACCTGTTTCAAATTAAGATATTTTTTAAGAATTAATTATGGCTGCATAGTTACCATTCAATAAAATTATTATTTACCCAAAAGCCACACAATTTCATTTTGCCTATGCAAACGTTAATTTTCAAGTTTCACTTCCGCCGGCACTCCCGACGTGCAACCCGTAGTTTTTATTTGAGGGACCTTTCTGTTGCGCATTAAGTCGGAAAAAGTAGAAATAACAAAACCATTTCCAATGAAAAATGGTTTAACCAAGATACTTAACACTAGAAAGACCAAGGCAGTCAAATTGGCGGCGAAGCAATTTTATTGACGAATATTTCATAAACTATGTTTTGGTTTCTTTTCATATTTTATGACTTTTCCTAATTTGCTATTGTTAAGCTAAATCTATATGAAAAAAATAATAATAAAATGTTGTATATGAGTTTCGATGACAAATACCTACTAAGACCGCGTACCGTCAATGTGACCGCATACATATAAAGGCGGCGATAAGAATAGTAAACAACGATTTCTTCAAACTAATGTGGGTACTTTTGTTTTCATTAGTGTTGAATTGAATTCTGAGTAAGTTGTTACTGCATAGCTTGTTTACATTTTACAGTAGACATTGGTTCCGTTTGGTGAGCAGTCGTAATTTGTTATAAAAAAATGAGTCGCCCGCTCTCCAATTCGGAAATAGAGCAAAGATTGTTGCGATATCGGGATATACAAGAAGATGTGTCAGGTGATGAAAGTAGTGATGATATACAATATGTAACAAAAACCCTGTTGTTCCTTCTACCTACGTTTTAAGAATCGGTATAAATACGTAATAAAGGAATTCATTTATAATAAACTGTAAACACAAATAATTAAAATAAATATTTAATTATTAATATTTGTAATGTTATTCTGATATCTTACCTCTGCATGAAGCGATGACCCGAAATCACAAATAATAGGAAGAAGTTCTACCCGACCCGACAAAGAGAGTGGCCTCTCTTTGTCGGTGCCGCCGCGCCGCGCCGCGCCGGTTATCTACCTATTTTTTCTACCCAAGTTCACGACTTTGTCAGCTGTTGTTTATCACTTTAACGAATGAATCTTTGAAAATGTTGGTTTACACGATATTTTTATGCACAATTGATAATTGTTATCAGTACATTTAACACATTTACATAAACAAAATAAAGTCCCCGCGTCTGTCACACAAAACCTTAAGTACCTACTTGCATTTTAATGTATTAATTTATTATAACGTCTACTAGACGGCCACGGAGATGCTGTTCAATATGACCACCTTGTACCTCGACACATTTGTTGCAACGCCTAATAATATTTTCACGTACGCTTTGTAAAATGGAGCTATCGAACTTGATGTGGTCAAATGCTGCTACTATGCGTGAACGCATTTCGACCTCCGTATCACACGGTTTTTTGAACACCTGTTGCTTAACAGTACCCCAGAGGCAAACAATCGAAGGGCGTCAGATCAGGTGATCTTACGTAAAAAAACACAAGTCACTCACTAGGTCAACAATAACAACCGTTCGAAAGTAAGTTGCGCGGGAGACTAAGGAATTCGCTTATGATTCGCAGGGCGGCGGGTGGTGGGGTAAAGGGGTAGGAAGGCACGTGGCAGGGATACGAGGCACGCGCCTACGTTTTAGCGGCATCTTCTGTCGCATCAAAGAAAGCCGCCGAGCTCGTAGGCTATTAGCGAAATAAAGATGTATTTGTAAAATCAGATAATCTAAACATTTTTTTGAATGTGTCGATTTTAATAGTTATTTGATTTTGACCTTTGTACTAGCCAATGTTTATAATTGTTAAATTCTAATATCATTAATGGTGTGCTTGTAGGTAATGTATAACGTTCCTAAAAGGAATAACAGGGTTTTTGTTACATACTGTAGACAGTGTTAGTGAAAACCGTGATGCAGAATTTCAGCCGGAACAGGTCACTTCTTCATCAGAAGACTCCGAAGTAGATTCTTCTGCTACACATAACAATATTATTGTAAATTCGCGCAGAGGACGCGGGGTATCTCGAAGATCCATTAGCGGTGGGCGTATAGCACGCGGTGGAGGTTCAGCTAGGACATCTTCAGTTCCCGGCACGAGGCGAGCATACTCCGCCGCAGATGGCATTGCCCTCGGCCGCAGAGTCCACGGAGGAGAACGCCATCAGCGTCCCTGAGGTGACACACCCAGAGTTGGGGGCTGCCGTGATCCGGCTCCGGGCCAAGAATGTGGCTCCGGGGCCCGATGGGATCCACGGCTGCGTGTTAGCCCTCGCTCTGAAGGAGCTAGAGCCCCAACTGAGAGGGCTCTTCACAGCGTGCCTCGAGCGAGGCCAGTTTCCCACATTGTGGAAGTCTGGTCGACTGGTCCTGCTCGGAAAGGCGGGGCGCCCTGCGGACTCACCGTCCGCGTACCGGCCCATAGTGCTGCTGGACGAGGTGGGCAAGTTGTTCGAGCGAGTCCTCGCTGCCCGCCTCGTCAGCCACTTGTGCCAGGAAGGGCCGGACCTGGACGGGAGTCAGTTCGGGTTTCGGCAAGGGCGCTCCACCGTGCACGCTGTGTCGCGAGTAAGGGCCCTGGCGGAGGAAGCGGTGTCCCGGGGCGGGGTGATGTTGGCGGTCTCTCTAGACATCGCCAACGGGTTTAACACCCTGCCCTGGAGTTGCATTCGGGAGGCACTGAGGTATCATAGAGTGCCTCCCTACCTCCGCCGCATCGTTGGGGCTTATCTCTCCGAGAGGTGTGTCACATACACGGGACGTGATGGCATTCACCAGCGCCCGATGTCGTGCGGTGTTCCACAGGGTTCGGTTCTTGGGCCGCTCCTGTGGAACATCGGCTACGACTGGGTGCTGAGAGGCGAGCTCGGCCCGGGGGTGGACCTGACGTGTTACGCGGACGACACGCTGGTCACCGCCCGGGGGAGCTCGCACAGGGAGGCAGCGTTGCTGGCGACGGCTGCGGCGTCACAGGTGGTGAGCCGCATCCGTCGCCTAGGCCTGGAGGTGGCCCTCAGCAAGTCGGAGGCCATGGTGTTTCATGGCCCCCGGCGGGCGCCGCCGCCCGGCTCACACATCGTGGTCGGGGGGGTCCGAATCGCTGTCGAGCCCACCATGAAATATCTGGGATTGGTGCTCGACAGCCGGTGGGACTTCGGGCCCCACTTTCGGCGGCTGGCGTCCAAGCTGTTGGGCGCGGCTGGCGCGCTCGCAACGCTGCTTCCCAATCTGGGGGGCCCGAGCTCCGCCTGTAGGCGGCTCTACATGGGGATCGTGCGATCCATGGCCCTGTACGGGGCCCCGATCTGGGCCCTCGACCTGACGGCCGGCGCGATCGCTGTTCTGCGAAAACCGCAGAGAGCGATGGCCGTCAGAGTCATACGGGGGTATCGCACGATCTCCTACGAGGGGGCTTGTGCACTGGCCGGATCCCCGCCCTGGGACCTAGAGGCGAAAGTCCTCGCGTCACTGTATCGGTGGCGCGAGGAAGAGGCGGAGCGGGGCGAACGACCGATGCAGCGTCACGTCGAGCTGCGTCGGTCTCAGCTCCGCGAGGTCCTGGTGGCGGAATGGCGGGACAGGCTTTCACGCCCTACCGCCGGCCTCGACATAGTCGGGGCGGTCCGGCCGGTGCTCGAGCGCTGGCTCGGGAGGAGGCACGGCTCCCTGTCGTTTCGGGTGACGCAGGTACTCTCGGGGCACGGTTGCTTCGGGAAGTACCTGTGCCGCATAAACAGGGAGCCGGACGCCCGGTGTCACCACTGCGTCCATTGCCGGGAGGACACGGCGCGGCACACGCTGGCAGAGTGTGCCGCTTGGGAGGAGCCGCGTCGTGCCCTCATCGCCGGAGTAGGCCCGGACCTCTCGCTGCCGGCCGTGGTCGAGTCGATGGTCGACAGCGAGGAGGCCTGGGACGCAGTGGTAACCTTCTGCGATACTGTTATCGCGCAGAAGGAGGCTGCGGAAAGGGAGAGGGAGATCTCAACCCCTCACCCGATCCGCAGCAGACGCACCGGGCGTCGGCGGAGGGCGGACAACGCCCTCTTCCAGCCCCCCTAAATGGGTCCAGGGGCGACTGACTCGGGGACGTCCGTCGCCCCCCTACAACATCAGGACCCGAGGTGGCGGCGCGTGTGGTGTTCCACGTGCGCCCCTCAGAGAAGTCGGGGGGGGAGGAGTTAACACCTCACTCCCCCCCCTCGACCAGACGGGGCCCGCGGCGGCGGGCCAGCACCAGCCGGGGGTTGCGGAAGCTGAATTCGTGCCCGCGACCCTCGGCGCTTAGGTGTGTGAAGGAACACCGGAGGGGTTTTAGTGGGTATACCTCTCGGGCCCCTTCTCATTTTTATTGAGAAGGGGAGTTTGCGAGAGGGAGTCCCACATAACCACCGCGTCTCCCCGGGCGCGGTGGTATGCGCAAAGCATTTCCCCTCCTAAAAAAAAAAGGACATCTTCAGTACCAGAAGTCGGTATGTTACAAGTAGCAAGTGACGGCACAGAATGGACTTGTATTTCTCCGGACGCTAGTGGAGTAGGACGTCGTAGCCAGCAAAATATACTTCGAGAAATCTCAGGGCCTACTCCATACGCTAAACGATACATTGAAAATAACAAGCCAATTTCTGCGTGGAGACTTTTTCTTCATGAGTACATTCTCCGACGTATAAAAGAATGTACTGAAAAGGAAGCACACGACAAGAGTCAAGATGACACTTGGAACTTGTCCCTAGACGAACTAGATGCATTTATTGCTTTGATTTATGCTCGTGGAGCCTATAGCATGAGCCACTTAGATTTAGACATTTTGTGGTCACAGGATTGGGGACCACCCGTTTTCAAAAATACTATGAGCAAAAATAGATTCAAGGAGATCATGAAATACTTACGTTTTGATTTGAGAAGCACGCGTTCTGCTCGCCTAAACAATGACAAATTTGCGATGATTTCGGATATATGGAACAAATTTATAGATAATTGTCAAATGTGTTACATCCCTGGAGAAAATTTGACAGTTGATGAGCAGTTATTTCCATCAAAAACTCGCTGTCCGTTTTTACAATATATTGCAAACAAACCCGATAAATTTGGTATAAAGTTTTGGCTGCTTGTGGATGTCGAGAGTAAGTACCTATGTGGAGGATTTCCGTATCTAGGAAAAGACAATAACCGTTCAAACGATATTTCATTACCCGAATATGTGGTTTTGAAACTAGTACAACCCTATTTTCAAAAGGGTCGAAACGTAACCACTGACAACTTTTTCACGTCTCTAAATTTGGCTAAAAAACTAATGGTCGAAAAGACTAGTATTGTTGGAACAATGCGGCGTGCAAGACGAGAAGTACCACCGATTTGTAGAGGTATTCGTACTATAAGATATGAAACTTTCATAATGAAAACCGAGACGGATATAACCCTTACTACCTATCAAGGAAAACCAGGAAAAAATGTTATTATTTTGAGTACTCTACACCCCAACGTAAGTATAGGTACTGATCAAAAAAAGCTGCCTGAAACAGTTGGATTTTATAATGCAACAAAATTTGGTGTAGACATCATCGATCAAATGGCACGCAAATACACCGTAAGAGCTGGAAGTCGGAGATGGCCTGTTCACGTTTTTTACAATATACTTGATTTAGCAGCTATAAACTCGTGGATTCTATATCAAAAAGTCACAGGAATAAAAATTTCTCGTCATGATTTTATCCTTCAACTAGTGAGCGAACTACGTGACGAGTATGTGGGAAAAAAATCCACTTCAACTAGGACTCAGAGACAAGAAACTAATTCTGAAACAAGTGAACCATGTACTACAAACAATAAGAGGCGGCAATGTCAAATCAATAGTAAATGTAAAAAAAATAAAACATGTGAAAACTGCACTATCTGTAAAAAAGCTGTTTGTGGAAAATGTACAAAAGAGTCTAAAAAAACTATTACTTGTTACAAATGTTACTAACTTTAATGCTAAATTGTTTACTACTATTAAAAAATAAATTTGTATTATTTTTATTTAATTTTTTTATTTGAAATCTGTTAAAATTTCATATGTATTCTTACTAAATATCTAGTACCGTCAAATTGACTGCTGCGGTCTTTGAAGGTATAGCATGAAGCCCGGCCCTTCTAGTGTTAATTTATGTTATGTAGATTTTTCGTGGTCGGTAAAATTAACTATAAACTATCAATTTAGGACATCACATACTGTGGGCGCTCCAACATGTGCTTGGCTAGTTATTAATAATTAATAAAATATATCCTTAACGTTCTTTACACTCGACCATCTGATCCCAAACAAAGCAAGCTTGTACTTGCATAGATTGTGGTCAGTTACTGAGGTAGGACTTACACATTTATTTTTATTTATCCTTATTATCTAGTAATTCATGCATGGATGATGTTTTCAATATATAACTAACCCGAGTACCTCGACAGATTAAATGAGAGAGACATGCGCGGTGTCCGTTGTCGCTGTCGCAGCCACCGCCTGCAGCCTGCTGATAGTGGCGGTGGCACCAGCGGCACCAGCGGCACCGGCGGAGCGGGCGGCGAGCGAGTGCGCGGGCCTTGAGGCGGCGCGCCTCTGTGGCTTCGACGGCACCGTGCCCGAGATGCAGGTGCGGTGGGACAACAAGCCGCGCAACGTGTCCTTCTACTGGGACAGCGCGCCGAGCCGCGCCGCCAGCGCGCTGCTGGTGGTGCTGCTGCGCCACTGCATTGGCTACCGCGGCCTACACCTGCTCCGGATGACCAAAGATTACTGCGAGCTCAACTATAATGAGTGAGTGCAGCCACGGATACGAAATATGTAGTCTGAATGCTTAGTGGTAGTCTAGTAGTGTACAGCAGTTGACTGTGATTTTACTGCATCGATAGAGTGGCGGTAAGCATGTGGACGGCGCGCCGCAAGCGCTGCGGCTCCATCAATGGGATGCCGATGCTGGATGAGGGTTCGAGGCTGGGGCGGGTGAGGCTGCACGTACTGCTGGCTTCGGCCGCGCCTTCGGACTGCGTCGGCGGAATCCGCAGCTGGCCCTTCTACCGGGAAGAGCTCAATCTGCGGAACTGCTCGTTTCGAGGGTCAGTCTTCTATGATCGTCACTCTCGCTCGAGCAAACGGATCGTGCATGCGAGTGATTTATTTATAGTTTGTATTTTTATTACAGAACCGATTCTGAAACGCATGCCGTATTATACACACTATGCAGTGATTGTAAGGAAACGGTATCAAAATTTAAAGAGCGCGCCCGTGACGTGTCTCTATTGGTAGATGTGGTAGACGAGCCAGTGGAACGAACGCAGCTAATGCATATGATACGAGCCGACGATCGATCGTTTTTGTTTTTAGATTACGATATATGGCAGGATTACCGGCGAGTTCATAGAGTGCAGCCTCCGCCCTGTACGAAGTCAGGCTTGCTATGCTCGGACCAGGACGCACTGGATAACACCACCGGAATAAGCTTCTACCAATACAAATTGCAGAATTACGCACCGAGTCTGAAGAATGCCTTTCGAGAATTTAAAATCGAGTCAAAACATTTGCGGGAAATATTAGAACTAGAAGCATTGCATTCCGACCGACCCATAGAAGAGGCGGCTTGCAGCTGGGCGAGGAACAATTCTGCACAATTCGCAAGCTTAGCTAATCATACGGTCGTGTCTAATCGACCGACTTACATAATAATAACAGTGACGTGCAAACACGACCCGGCTTCCGATCATGAAGATTTCAAGAAAAGCACTGATGTCATCTTTGACGAGCTAAAGCTTTTAACGAAGAAACATGGTTTTTTAATCGACATCCATTGGTTTCGAATCGATTGTTACAACGAGTCTCATTTCAGTGATTTATTGGTGGAGCGTTCCGGGCGCCTGTCTTGGTACAAAGTATTGGGAGTGGTGGCGCGCGGCGAGGGCGCCGCGGCGGTGGCGCGGCGGGACAGGTTGATGCACCTGCGGCTAAACGAGCAGCTGCCGATGGTGCTGTACGACGTGGCGCCGGCCCGCAGCGGCGAGCTGCGCGGCCCGGTGTGGGCGCTCGCCGGCGCCGTGCCGCAGCTGGCCGCAGCGCTGCGCCGCCTGCTGGCCGACTGCGGCTGGCGACAGCTCGCCGTGCTCTGCGACCGGACATACCTCTCGAAGAGCCTCACCGACGAGCTCAAGCAGGACATCGGCCTTTTGATACAACCGGCGTCGCATTCGCCCAAGGAGACATATGAAACTCTGAAAAAGCTCAAAACTAAGAATGCGAGAATATTTCTGATCAACGCGGGCCCCAAAGAGGCAGCGGCACTTTTGACGGCGGCTTTCCAGCTCGACATGACCCCGACGAACGGGTACGCTTGGATCGTCCGTGAGTGGAGCGGCCGCTCGGTCGACGAGATGAACTTCGTATACGAAACGAAAGGTGCCATGAGGCATTACACGATTTCACTATGGGGTCGCAGCAGTGAAGATATACACTTGAGGGCCAACGAGACGAGGCGGCGCACGCTGGTGAAGGCGCTGGGCGAGGCCAAGGACGTAACGTGGACGCTCCGCGCGGCGCCGTTCATCGACGCGGTGCTCGCCTTGGGGTACGGCTTCACTGCTTTCTACAGAGACCACTCTAAGTACCGGTACGATTTACACAGCGAGGATGCAGTTCGGTAAGTAAAAACCTGCAATGTTATTGATGTCAAACATCTATAATAATAATAATAATAATTTATTTAATTTGCACTAAACACAATACGGTTACAAACATAATGAGAGGTACAAATAACATTGATATCACTATTTAGTACAAACTACTACCTAAACTAGGACAAGCCTGTATTCTAGGCAGCAGCCCCCATAGCTGAAGTGGTTACTAATGTTGCATTACAACTATTTAACATTTTGTAACTACATAATATTAATTCAAAAATGAAGAAAAAGTTTGAAAAAATAACCAAACTTTTTTTTTTTTTTTTTTTTATGCCACTTGGGCCGACAAACAAGCAGACGGTCCACCTGATGGTAAGTGGTTACCGCCGCCTATGAACATTTGCAACACTAGGAGCATGGCCAATGCGTTGTCGACCCTGAGACGTGAAGTTGTTAAGTCTCATGTGCCTGTAATTTCACCTTTCTAACCGAAACACAGTAATACAATTGCATTACTGCTTCACGGCGGAAATGGGTAAGGTGGTAGTACTTCCCCGGACGAACTCTGCACTAAGAGCTCTACTACTACTAATATACTTATAACGTGTGTGTGTGTGTGTGTGTGTGTGTGTGTGGGTGTGTGTGTGTGTGTGTGTGTGTGTGAGTGTGAGTGTATGAAAGCGTGGATGAGGTGAAAATCACTTTTATTACTTATATTTTATTTATTGATTTATTTTATGATAGTAATTAGCGTTTCGGTTTCATCATACGTTAAGGATAGAAGCCATCTCTTCACACGTCTCTTGCATTGGGATTTACATTGGGCATATATTGCAATTTTATTATTAATTTTATTATATAAATAGGGACCAAGAGAACCGAAAAATTTGTGAGAAAATATAGTATTTAATTTTGGGATCTGACACACAGCATCTCGACGTCTCTTTTTAAATCCTGCGATTGGTTCAAAATTTACTTTTGAATGATGCATGTTGGTAATTTGATGAATAAAATGTTTACGTACCGAGAGAACTTCGCAAAATTCATATAATTGGTTGGTAGGGAAACGAAAGGGCTTAAAAGTACAGACTTTTAAAACAGCTCGTTGAGCCCGTTCCAGAGGTAGCAATATAGACTTTGGCGCCCCACCCCATGATGCAATGCAATAAGTAAGCAGCGATTGACATAGCTAATAATAAACCGATTTCAGCGTGATGGGTTCCAAGATGTTCCTTAAACTTTTAAACACATAAATCAGCTTACGTACTCTCCCTGTGAGTGACTTGATATGGCTCTGGAAGGACAATGTGTTATCTATTTGAATTCCAAGATATTTAATTATAGATGCTCGGACTAAATTTGGGCAAGAGCACGGATTCAAACCTTGGTTTTCACAAATGTGGGCGACGATGGAGTAGTCGTCGTTACGCATGGAGAAAGATATATGTTTCGTTTTGTCTATATTTAAGGTCAAAAGGTTAGTATTAAGCCATTTAGTTACCATGTCAAAGCCCACCTGCGCATTAGCATAAACAAGTTCCCACGAGTTGGCTGTAAACAAAAGTGCTGTGTCATCGGCGAAAGAGATGATCTTTCCCATGCCAAGACAAATACTACAGAGATCATTTATATAGACCAAAAATAAGGTAGGACCTAATATACTGCCCTATGGGACACCATGAGTAACTGGAACGGTCGGTACTAGAATATTCACCAATCTTTACCGATTGAGTTCGATCTGTAAGGTAGCTTTTATAAAGATCAAGTTGTGTACCTCTGACTCCCAAGGCCTCCAGTTTTTTAAGAGTATAGGGATAGAGACCGTGTCAAAAGCTTTAGCCGAATCCAGGAATATAGCCAAACACTTTTTCTTTTTGTCTAAATTTGTTACTATGTAATCTGTTAGTTCATGGACTGCATCTGAAGTAGATTTTTGAGATCTAAAGCCGAACTGTTGTGACGAGATCAGGTTATTTTCTTCTAGGAATCTTACAAGTTGTTTATTCATGATACGCTCTAAAATCTTTGATAAATGAAATGAAAATGAAATGAAATGAAAATGAAATGAAATGAAAAATGAAATGAAATGAAAATGAAATGAAAATGAAATGAAAATGAAATGAAAATGAAATGAAAATGAAATGAAATGAAAATGAAATGAAAATGAAAATGAAATGAAAAATATTTTATTCAAATAGGCCTTTACAAGCACTTATGAATAGTCTGACTCTAATACCGGTTCGGAAGGTTGTTTTTTACTGAGAAGAGCCGGCAATAAACTCAGCAATTACTCTTTTAAAAAAAAAAACAAACTTAGATTTATTACATAAAATATTATTTAGTCTCATTGACAATACCTGTGTGTTATGGCAATATTGCAGAATTATTTAACAATAATATAATATTATAAATATGTAATGAAAAAAAAAAATACAAACAAACTAAAGCCGACCAGCCCCCACAAGCAGCACCTGTTCACAAGTATGACGCATGTGGCAGCCATCGCCCTCCTCGCCATATTGTAGGGAAGTGAGCGACCCGCCACACGACGCCGCCACAAGCAAAGGCATTAAAGCGAGCATGACTAACTTAAGTTTGAAGCACATCAAAAAAAAAAAATTATGAATTTTAGAATACACACAAAGTGTTATCACTGTGACCATAACATGTTCAAAGTTATAGATAAATTTAAATTGCATTCAAATAAAAAAATAAATCATACCATACAACAATACATTTACAACCAGGCACTATTATCATTTAAATATTCATTTATGTTGTAATAAGCCTTTTTTACCAATACAGCTTTAATGTGATCCTTAAATTTTTGCAAGGACAAATCTAAAGTCGATGCAGGGATTTTGTTATAGAAGCGCGCACCTAGTCCCAGAAATGAACCTTGTACTTTTTGCAGTCGATAAGCAGAGGTCACGAGTTTGTGCTTATTTCTAGTATTTATTGAGTGCATATCACATTTTTTTGCAAAATGACTAATGTTTCGATGGACAAATAATATGTTTGCATAAATGTACTGTGATGCAACTGTAAGTATTCCTATTTCTGCAAACTTATCTCTAAGGGAAGTTCGAGAACCCCAATTATACATAGCTCGCACCGCCCGCTTTTGCAAAATAAATATAGTTTCTATATCAGCAGCTTTGCCCCAGAGCAAAATGCCATAGGACATAACACTATGAAAATAACTAAAATATACTAATCGTGCTGTATCTACATCTGTTAGTTGTCTAATTTTTCTCACTGCGTAAGCTGCCGAACTGAGTTTTCCCGCAAGGGATGATATTTGGGTACCCCACTGAAGTTTTGAGTCTAAAGTAATTCCTAAAAATACTGTAGATTCAACTAGATTGAGAGCTTCATTATTTATCATTAAATTACAGCCTACTTTTCTCACATTGGGTAACGCAAATTTAATACATTTAGTCTTCTTTGCATTCAAAACTAGATTATTTACTGTAAACCAATTTAATACCTGGGCCAATGCAACGTTTACATCGTCATAGTTTGATTTCAGTCTATCAACACTAAAAATCAGTGAGGTGTCATCAGCAAACAGTACAATTCCACAGGTATTTTTAACATAAAATGGAAGGTCATTAATGTAAATTAAAAATAAAAATGGACCTAGGATTGAGCCCTGCGGTACACCCATATGCACGGAAGAACCAGACGATTTGACCCTATTTACATCAACACTTTGAATTCTCTTCCCAAGGTACGATTTCATCATGTCAAATGCCATACCCTTTACCCCATAATGACGTAACTTACGGATTAGTGTGTCATGATCGACACAATCAAAAGCCTTAGATAAGTCACAGAAAACACCAATGACATTTTGTGACTTCTCCCAAGCTTTAAAAATATTTCTTAAAAGCGCCACGCCAGCGTCAACCGTAGAACGACCTTTCGTAAAACCATACTGCTGACTATGTAAAAGTTTGTTTAAATTAAAGTGAGTAAGCAATTGGGATAAAATAATCTTTTCAAATACTTTACTAAGGGCTGGCAAAATGGAGACGGGCCGATAATTAGAGGGGTCACTAGGATCTCCAGTTTTGAATAGCGGTTTAACTTTACTATATTTCATCAAATCCGGAAATTTACCTGAATCAACGCATCTATTGAAAATCAGAGCTAAATGGGGAGCGATAGTATCTACAATCCCCTGTAAGACCGTAACAGACATATCCCATAAATCGCCAGTGCGTTTAACTTTTAAACTTTTAAAAGCTTTAAGTATGTCGTGAGGTGTTATATGCTTAAATTTAAAACACTCATCACATACAGATACATTGCTTTTCAAGATTAATTCCGCGTCTGTTGGTGAGGAATTTAAGGAGCTCGTTGTAGCTATAGGTATATCACTTAAGAAGTTATTAAATGCATGTGCTATTTCACTATCGTCACTTATAACTTTATTATTAATGTTTAATTCAATGCGTTTATTATGGTGTTTAGACTTTCCACTTTCAGAGTTAATAATGTTCCAAGTAGTTTTTACTTTATTGGTTGATTGATTTATTTTATTTCTTAAGTAAATAGATTTAGCAGAAGCACACACTTTTTTAAAAAGTTTAGAGTAATTTTTTATATATAGTATGAAATTTTGATTTTGATTATATTTTTTCATACCATACAGCTCATACAACATAGCTCTACTTTTATAAATCCCAACAGTTGCCCAATCGTTAAACTTAATAAAATATTTATTTTCACTAAAGGTTCTTGGCTTAAAATTATTATCATATTCTTTTCTTATAAGATCGAATAGTTCATTATAAAGACTATCTGGTTCTTCATGTGACATATCAATGGAAACAATATTTCTACTTACAGCGTTTTTGAAACGGGCCATGCGACTTGAGGTAATAGGCCTACATGTTATATTACGACGGCTAATGTAATTGTCATCTAATAAAACTACCTTTTGACCACAATGATCTGAAGTCAACTCACTGATTACAGATTTTTCAAGTACATCACAGCTGCAAAACACATTATCGAGGCAAGTGGCAGATGTTGCCGTGATTCTAGTTGGTTCACAGAATAAATTATTGAGATTAAATGATTTAAACAAATTAATTAATCTAACTGTTGTAGGCGAATCTACTAACAAATTTACATTAAAATCACCACATACTATTGTGGTCTTATTACAGGTTTGAGCTTTCTTAAGAGCATCTTCCACAACTAATTCAAACAAACTAAAGTCACCAAGAGGGGGACGGTACACGCAAACTATAACAAATCGTTCAAGTTCCACACATGACAGTTCGACAGTGCGTTCGATAGATAAATCCACAATGTCTTTGCGATCCTTACATTTAATATTACTTGAAACTAAAATTAAGCTGCCACCGTGTATAGCTGATTTTCTAACAAACGCACTCAATAATTTAAAATTAGGAATATTGAGCAATAGCTCATGGTTTTTATACCAGTGTTCAGTTACACAAAAAACATGTACATTATGATATTCCAGAAATAGTTCTATTTCTAATTCCTTGCCAGCTAGCCCTTGTATGTTCTGATGTACAATATTTAAATGATTGAGCCTAGCCTTTGTCGTTTCTGAAAACCCTCCCCAGGTACCTCGTTATCACCAATAACGATAGGCACAATATTCCCGATCAAGCTACTAGTAGCTTTGTTATAAAATGTAATATTACCGGCTAACAATGTAGCGATATGTCGCTTAAACTTAAGAGGCAGATAAAGAGTATCTTTTGTCAACTTAAAATTAGTTATAAAATTATTCATGTCAAAATAAAACATGGCGTCACTATGACGGTGAATTAAATTATAAAGTGTCATATTCAAATCATATATGTGCCTATTCTGTTCCTGAGTTAACATATTGGAATAAGGAAAGGCACACAAAACAAATTTACATTTGAACTGGCTGCGTAAGTCAAGCAACCTATTAAAAGTATTTACAATAACTTTTTTTCTAATGGTTAAACTATCTCCATGTAAAATAATAACCGTTGTATTATCATTTAGCTCTTCTAAATTTATTTGGTTTATTAAGTGCTCATAGGAAGCCCCTGGGTAACATTTATTTGTAACACGTTCGATTGACACGTTATTTAGGATAGGCCCAAAATCTTTACCAATTTTGTCACTCATAACAATCGTTTGCCTTATGGGCTGTGATTTTAGCTTCTGATGTACAGTGTTATTCAAATGTAGTTCTGGTTTTGAAGCAGAATTAAGCATTGTGCCCAAGCAGCTACAATGCTTATTTACTAATGAATCTAGACGCTCACTGTTATATTCACCTAACCTGATAATTTCGTCTGTCGCTAGGATGTGCTCGTTGATTTGTTTCTGAGCGTTACTATATTTTCCATTTAGAGCTTCTAGGGAACACTTAAGATATTCTATTTCATCATGCAAATGTTGAGTATTACTATCATATAAGTCCCTACTCTTCTGATTATTAATATAAGACGTTTCTAACTGACCTTGTAAATTAATACGTTCCTTTTTTAATAACACATTTAAGTTGCGTGTTATTTTATGTCTCTTCAAAAGTGTTTGTGTCTTTTTAATAATCTTATTAAACGATTAAGATGGTAAGATCGAAATAGGTCTATAATTATTGACACAATCTCTGTCCCCATTCTTATGTATAGGTCGTACAATTGATCTCTTAAATACCGAGGGAAAAACAGCAATTGACAGGCAAAGGTTACAGATATATGTAAGGGGGCGCACCAAAATACTTTTACACCGTTTAAGTAACCCCGAAGATATATTGTCCCAGCCAACCGCACAATCACTACGTAGTGACATTATGACTTGTTCGATCTCTTTCTCATCGGTGGCTAATAAAACAAAGGAATTCGTATTGGATTTAGGGAGACTGTGAACAGCTGTCCTATTTCGTTTTTGTGCATTTAAAGTTAACTTAGTGCCAATATTTACAAAAAATTCATTAACTTTATTCACCGCCAGCTGGGGGTTATTGTTAAGTGATAGTAGGTCACGGGCTGAAGTTTTAATTGTATGAATGTCTTCCATACTTTTAACTGCGTTCCATATTTTTTTGTTGCTATTACCTGCATTGTTTATTCTATTTTTTTCGTAATCCGATTTAACTTTCCTCAATAAGTTGCATTGCAACAGAAGTTTCTGTACCTACGGTAAGTAATTTTTAGGGTTTCATTATTAGGTGATTTTTTTGATTTCAAGTGAAGCTGGTCCCTATTTTTGATACAGCGCAAAAGACCGGGAGTTATCCATGGTTTTATTATTCGTTGTTTCCGTGGTAAGGTCAAGATTTTAGTGCTGATAGTTATGATTTGGCTGAAGGCTGAAACCAGAATACCTGCTGCTTCAGTAGGGTCCTTTGTACGAAAGAGTGAACTTAAATCTAATTTACTTATTTCATCATCCAATATATTGTAGTCTATTTTCGGGCAATTGGTAACAGTAATTGTTTACATTTACGTCAATTGTTGGTATATTACTTGCGTACTTAAGCCAGCATTCTGTTAATACTAGGACATCGCAATCAAGTTTCATTTGTTCCTGTAGTGCTAAGAATCCAGAAATATTTCTAGTAATACTTCTAATATTCTGTGTCAAGATATTAAAACTTTTTGTATATTCTGCCTCTCTTAGAACATGCTGACAATGCTCTGGTTCGCATGTCCTGGCGTCAAGGATACCAAATTGGTCAATATTTTTGAGATAATCACCTATTTGATCGAATTTTGTAATTTTAGGACGTTACTATTAGGGTGGACTTTGGTATTATAGCGATAGTGTGGGCTAAGATGGGGATGACAACGCGACTTGCTAGGGAAACAAATGTGCGGTAGCAAAGAAATAAGTGGGACAATGAATGTGTGTTTGTAAGTGTTTCGAATGAATAATTATTTTTTGAATATTTCATGAGATTGTGTGTTGGAGATAATAAGTATGGTTTTGACGATCCCTTATAATAAACAAAAGTAAATTTATAAACAAAAGTAGAAAATATAAACATGATAAATTGCAGTACGTAGGAGATGCAATAAAAATACAATGCTTAACGAAAATGTCATTTAGGCTTACTTTTTAGCGCTTGAATCTGTGATTCCTCCGTGATCGGGATGGAAGGAGCTCCATCGTCCTTCCGGAGAATTATCAATCCATTGGAAATCCAACAATACTTGTATTGTTTGGATTTTACCAGCTCCCGTGCTAAATAGTACAGATGTTTTGCTTTGCTTGTCAGGTGTTCTGATACAAAAATGGGTTTTACGAGTCCCTCCAAACCTAAATGTGTGGTATTCAACTTGTTATTTTTGTTTTCAATGTTGAATGTCTTGACTGCAGTTAGTATCTTATTTTTTACTATAGGTCCAGCTAGGTTTACAAGTATCGTTCTTTCCATGTTTGTTGTACTGCCAAGGCGCCTAATATCCCGGATTTTGGTGGAAACAAGTTCAGCTTTAACTGCTTTGGCAGTTTTCATGGCAATTTATAAAAGGTTTTCCTGTTTTTCTTGCGAGTTAGTAGGGACATTGCGTATTTCAATAAAATTTTGAGATGACTGACGGGAAAGCTCCTCAAGTTTATTTTCAAGGAATTGAATCCTTTTTTGGTAATTATTCGAGTTGTCTTCTATAGTCTGGATCTTTGTAGCCACAGTTTCATATTTAGATGACAGAAACTCCATAGATGTTTCAATTCCGACGTTAGATTTTTGTACATCGATTATTTGCTGCTTCAAGTCCGACAATTGCATGTTTATGTTATTTAATGCTCCAGTCTGTGATTCGATGAAGGTATTTAGGGTCTTTGTAAGTTCCCTCATTTCATCCTTCAAATCGCATTTGTGGTCACATTCAACGCGAGATCTTTTTCTGCGAAATCCCACATTGTTAGTTGGGGTAGTAACATCCATGGTCGGACCCCATTTTCGACGGCTGGCGCCCAAGCTGTTGGGCGCGGCGGGAGCGCTCGCAACGCTGCTTCCCAATCTGGGGGGCCCGAGCTCCGTCTGTAGACGGCTCTATACGGGTATCGTGCGATCCATGGCCCTGTACGGGGCCCCGATCTGGGCCCACGACCTGACGGCCGGCTCGATTGCGGTTCTTCGGAAACCGCAAAGAGCCATGGCCGTCAGAGTCATACGGGGGTATCGCACGATCTCGTATGAGGGGGCTTGTGCACTGGCCGGATCCCCGCCCTGGGACCTGGAGGCCAAAGTACTCGCGTCGCTGTATCAGTGGCGCGAGGAAGAGGCGGAGCGGGGCGAACGACCGATGCAGCGTCAAGTCGAGCTGCGTCGGTCTCAGCTCCGCGAGGTCCTAGTGGCGGAATGGCGGGACAGGCTTTCGCGCCCTACCGCCGGCCTCGACATAGTCGGGGCGATCCGGCCGGTGCTCGAGCGCTGGCTCGGGAGGAGGCACGGCTCCCTGTCGTTTCGGGCGACGCAGGTGCTCTCAGGGCACGGTTGCTTCGGGAAGTACCTGTGTCGCATAAACAGGGAGCCGGACGCCCGGTGTCACCACTGCGTCCATTGCCGGGAGGACACGGCGCGGCACACGCTGGCAGAGTGTGCCGCTTGGGAGGAGCCGCGCCGTGCCCTCATCGCCGGAGTAGGCCCGGACCTCTCGCTGCCGGCCGTGATCGAGTCTATGGTCGGCGGCGAAGAGGCCTGGGACGCAGTGGTAACCTTCTGCGAGACGGTTATCTCGCAGAAGGAGGCTGCGGAAAGGGAGAGGGAGATTTCAACCCCTCACCCGATCCGCAGCAGACGCACCGGGCGTCGGCGGAGGGCGGACAACGCCCTCTTCCAGCCCCCCTAAATGGGTCCAGGGGCGTCAGACACGGGGATACGTCTGTCGCCCCACAACATCATAAGGACCCGAGGTGGCGGCGCGCGTGTGATGTTCCACGCGCGCCCCTCAGAGAAGTCGGGGGGGGAGGAGTTAACACCTCGCTCCCCCCCCTCGACCAGACGGGGCCCGCGGTGGCGGGCCGGCACCAGCCGGGGGTTGCGGAAGCTGAATTCGTGCCCGCGACCCTCGGCGCTCAAGTGTGCGAAGGAACATCGGAGGGGTTTTAGTGGGTATACCCTCGGGCCCCTTCTCATTTTTGATATGAGAAGGGGAGTTTGCGAGTGGGAGTCCCACATAACCACCGCGTCTCTCCCCGGGCGCGGTGGTATGCGTAATGCATTTCCCCTCCGAAAAAAAAAAAAAAAAAAAAAAGTAACATCCATGGTAGTTGATAAATTTGGATCGGATCCATATAGCTCAAGATTTGATTTAGTCGGTGTTCGTTCCATAACAATAGAAAACAAAAATTTATTCAAACAAGTACAATTCTTGCGCTGTGTATTATGCAGGATTTGAACCTGGTGCCTACAGTATCATCGCCCGCCCACGCTGCGCTGAGCTACGGGTAGGGTTACGCGATGCGAAGAAATTGTTGATAGTTTGTTACGAGCGGTGACAATTCAACGGGTACGGTGTTAATAGGTGTGAAGTGGGTACTCTTATATTTAACACCACAATATAGCACAACAATTATTGGTAAATTTCAACTTTACCGGCACTGTTTCACTAGTTTATTAACTGACAGTTATAGCTTATAGGCTGTAGATCAACTTCTTGTAACTTTTGTGGAGAAAAAACACAGTTTAATATTTTTAAATCAATAATAATTGCAGAGTGCAATGAACACGTCCGATACCGTCAAGAGCTGAGCGGGAGGGGGGGATATAGTCGCGCATAGTCAGTAAAACCATTTGGTATGCCGTGACGCGAAACGCCATAACGCTCTCTTATCTCTTGACTCCCTTGTGTGCGCGCGCACTATACTATAGACTTCGTTGCTTCTCTGTGTGAGCTGCCTAGTGTTTTCTGCTTGTCCTGGGTGGGAATAAAACATACGACCTGGGGCGCCGTGGAAATTAGGGTTTTTAACCACCGAACTCGTCAAAAGAATAATTACCTGATGGGATATGGTGCCTACATATGGCTTTGAATTAGTCGCTTGTGTGTAATTAAAACGAATTAATTTAACGGTATTACAATAATAACAAAAATATATTGATGTTATTATAGAAACTAATCATAATAGGTTGGGGAAAAAGTTCCTTCGCATTTTTTAAGAAAATTCAAAACATTTTTAAAATAGTCTATTTACATTTAACTAAAGTATGTAGGTACCATTTTGTTCGATAACTTTTTGCCATCTTGTAGGTAGGGACATGATCCCATTGCTATAGAAATTTTGGGAGTTCTGATCAAAATACTGCGACAAGTGGTTTTGACAGTCTTCTCGTGATGTTAACCTGTCACTGCCTAAAGAATTCTGAAGAGCTTTCTCTCAACTTCTTGCTTTAATCTCATCAGTTGTTCGCAGTAGAGTTCAGAATCGATGGTCCTGCCTGGTGGTAACGGCTCATAATGAATAATGCCCTTCCAATCCCACCACACACACAGCATCACCTTGTTGCGAGTTAATCCGGGTTTCGCCACAGTCTGTGAAGCCTGACCGGCCTTTGACCACGACCTTTTTCGCACGTTCTTGTCGTACGTGATCCACTTTTCATCACCAGTTCATCACCAGTTCATCATCAGCTTCTTCAAAAATGGTTCGGTTTCATGACTTCGTAATAAAGAATCACAAATGAGTACACGGTTCATTAGGTTTTTTTCAGTGAGCTCGTGAGGTACCCAAATATCTAGCTTTTTTGTGTAGGGGAGGTAAGCCTAAAACGGGTACGCTGAGGGACATGTGAAATAAAAAATACTTAGAAACGTAAAATGTACCAAATAGTTTTACTAAAGGAAATGTTTATTTAATATAGTATATAAAAAAATAACAAACATAACCATTCTCTTCAACAATCTTAGAAAAACAGAAATTAGGAGACCCTTCCAAATACCCGTTTTGCCCTTATAGGGGGCCTAAATCAGGTACCTCATCAGGGCATAACGGGTAAAGGCTGTATAATGAGAACAATCAACTTATTTTTATAGTTTTACAATATTTATTAACATAAAATCACTTATATTTTCATTTAAGCGTCTTAAATTATTAATCAGACTCATATTCAATCTTATCTTGTTTAAACTATAAAACATCTTTGGCAACAAACAGCTACTAAGAAGAATTTAAAAATAAACTAGAGTACCTATTGTTATTTTTATAGTTTTACAAAATAATTTAACATGAGATCACTTATATTTGCTCATTAAAACTTCCTAAATGTTTAATTAGACCCGTATTCAATCTTTAATCTTGTTTAAATTATAAATCATCGGTGGAACAAAACAACTAAATAAAAACTAGTAAATAAGAATTAAATAAAAACTAAATTACTCTTGGCAGGCATCACAGTAATAATTGCCTCTGCCAGAATAAGAAGTGCACGCTTCGTGAGCCCACATGTCGCAATCGTCACACCTGATCCAATCTTCTAGAGGTGGTTCAGTATATAGATCAGCACAGACTAAGCAAGCGTATTCAGATTTGTCATTCTGACTGTTTTTTGGACCACGTTTGGATCTTACCTGTCTCTTGTTGGTATTACTACAACAAGCTATTACTTCCTTCTTATTAGTGCTGGGTTCCTTTAAATTTTTCTTCACTGCCTTAAGTTTAGTGTTAGTAGGTTTCTTCTTTTTGTTTTCTTTTTCCCTTAGTTCCTCTTTTACTGGTGTGCTTGTTAGTATTTCAGCCTTTTGTGCCTTACGTTTTCGTGTAGTTATATTCGGTGTGATTTGAGGGAGTGGTCTGATGTCTATTGGAGTTTTATGCTGTTTTATTGGTGGTGACGGCTGCATTTCCGGAGTTGTGGGCCTGTTGACTTCAGTAACCTGTAACTCCAAGTCTGTGTCAGCTACTATTGGCGGAGAATTGTTGAACTGCATCTCAGATGCTGTTTCTTCAGTTTGTCCTGCTGTCACTTCTGCTGTTTCGCTTAAAATAGTCGGTGTTTCTGTAATATCGGTGTTATCGTTAGTAGGTATCTCGATATTCAACACAGCGGGTTGAATATTTGCCGACTCCTCATTTCCAGTAACTGGCTCCGGCCTGTCTGTCAAAGTAGATGGCATATAATCACTTTCGTCAAATACGTTCCGATTGGTTGGCCAAATGCCAGTAGATGAAAACCCTTTTATTGCGTTATGGGCACTGGCCGCTTTCATGTAGGCTTCACCAAACAATCTGGCCACGTCATACTGTGAAATAATGCGCCCGACGTGGGTACGCTGAAATACCGAAACAGCTTGTTCGAAATAATTTTTAAGTGGTCCGTAAACACACGTATCCAATGTAATCGGTGCGTTGTGTGTGGTGGAAAAGACACAAAAATCACATTGTTCTTTGAAGCATAATCCAGGACTTCTAAATATTTATGTGACACGTGATTGTCCATTACTAAAATTATTTTTTGCTCACTAGTTGGCCTAGTCAAAGCCACAAAATGTCGAAGCCAGTCTAAGAATGTTGGGCCATTTATCCAGCCGTTGTCTGTGCAGCTTGCGACTAATCCAGGTGGAGCGCCATCTAGAAGTCTTGGCACCATTCGCTTTCTCCCAAAGATTAAAAATGGGGGTATATACGCACCTGCTGCATTGCAACAGCAAACCACTGTTGTGAGTTTACCACGCTCGACACTAGATATCACACCAACCTGTTTTTTTCCTGATCTACTAAGCACTCTAGGCGGCTTGTTGCTATTAGTCTGAATTCCAGTTTCGTCAACATTGTAAATGCGCGTCGCGTCAATTTTATGTTTATCGATCTCTCCCTCTAGCAAATCGAAAAACCTCTGTACTTGTGGTTTGTTAAAACCCCTAGCGCGTGCTAATGACGTCGGTTCTGGACGGCGTAGACTTAAATCAGGATGTCGTACTTTAAACCCAATGTACCAATCTTCACCTGCCATTCCATTTTTGAATGGGTGTGGAATATTGTTGTTTTCGGCATATTGGTACACGAGTTCTAAGAATTCTTTCTTGGTCAGTCCAAAAAACAAACCTTCCATATGAAACACATATTCAAGAAGCTCGAGTTCCTGAGGATCCGTGAATACAGTTGTGTACCTGCCAAGTTTCTTCTTCGGGCATCCTTTTTTGATGTGCCGCTGCAACGTGGATAAGTTTATACCGTACTTCTTAGCCGCACCTTTCACTGAGGTTTTGGTAGCTTCTTCCATAGCAAGTTTCATAACTGCCTCGTCCCATGATGCATTAGAGGTTTTTCTTTTATATTTGTTAACCATCTAGAATAAAACAAACCAAAAATCTTAATTAAAACCTCATTTCAACCACCCAAACTACTTACATGACCATACTAGGGCAAATCGGGTACATACCCGTTTTACCCCTACCCGTTATGCCCAAACGCATGTTTTTATTTTTAACCGCCATAACCTCAAAACCAAATGCAGGAATGCCACAAGTTTTTTTTAATTTAGATGCATAATTCCTTACAAAATCACAACACAAAACTTAAGTAAACATAATCCATACAATATTTGAGTATTCACTGTTACCAAAAGTCATTTTTTTTTAGTAAAACCATCAAAAATATTGTTTTCAATCTTACCTTGCAAGCGCTTTCGTCACAGCGGAAAGCCGACTGCCTGTGATTGGCCGACTGTCACGCCACGTCGCTGCACTCGTACATTCTCACTAATAGACGTAACACGCACACAAACAAGCATACCCGATTTAGGCGGGGTACCCGATTTAGGCTTATCTCCCCAACCCAGTTTTTTTCAAATGCGCGAAAACTGTTTTGTGGTCAATTCCCAGTTCTTCAGCTACGTCGTAACTACTGATATGCCGATCTTGCTCCACTTTTTCAAAAATGGCATCCATTTTATCCGTAATGGGGTGACCAGAGCGACGTGCATCTTTGACATCAAAATTTCCGGATTGAAAACGCTTAAACCAAATTTGTGCTACTCTCACAGACACTGCACTAGGTCCAATTTAAACTTTCAATGATACCAAAACCAGCCAGATACAAATAATATAGCCAAAGAGATTTTATTACAAGTTCATACATACTATAATGCGAAAAGACTTTTTCCCCAACCTAATATGTAACCTTATGGTGTTTGACATACATGTCAGTCGTTTGACAATATCGATGGTTCTTATGAACGAAAAAACTAAGAAAGTTGCGTGAAAAATTAGAAAATGTATAGAAAATAATATAAATAAATAATAATAATAAATAAATATCCTGGGACATTCTTTACACACGGCCATCTGGTCCCAAACTAAGCAGAGCTTGTACTATGGAAACCAGATAACTGATATACTACATATAATACTTTTTTTTTTTCTAAATACATACTTATATAGATATTTACACCCAGACACAGAACAAACAGACATGTTCATGCACACAAATGTTTGTCCTGGGTGGGAATCGAACCCGCGACCTTCGGTTTGGCAGTCAGAGCGCTAACCACCAAGCCAACTGGCCTGTCAATATATATATAATATAACAGTATAATATAAACTCTTATAATGTAACCTTATTGTGTTTGACAATATGGTTTATAAAAGAGAGGCATGGGTCGGAATTATATTGTTAAAATAATTAATTACCATTACTTAGTGCACTTTTCACAGTCAATTAAATCGGAATATTTATGAAAATTTTAACACTTAAGTGTGTGTTCGTCACAGTTAGTTCAGAGCAATCACGGCTCTTATTAAAAGTTCAATTTTTGTGTATCGTAATGTCGTATTCGATTCTTAAATACTAAGTTTTTTTGATTTTTTTTCATTAATCATACCAGTTCGAATTCAATATTCATATTTAAAACAGGACACCGACTGTACAAAAGAATTGTAGTACGATATGTATATATCGTCCCCGTATTTGGCAAATTAAATAACTGATTTTGTAGTTCTGGGATAAACGCGATTTAGTTTTTTTTTTTCAGTTATTGTACATTTGTTAAAAAATGTGAGGCAATTTTACCGTCGGTAATTATACACCGTGAAAATTAGCTGGTTGTTTTCCCGCTGAGAAATGGTTTTGTCTTGGTTATACAATCATGTTGTATACAAATAAAACATTAGAATACAAATATGGCAGATTTAGCATTGTGAAAAACAAAATTCGAAAACGACCACGAAACAATAGTACTGATAACTCCCGACAACCTTCCCTCGACCTACGCTCGGAGCAAGCCGGGTGCCGACCGACGCGCGGCCGTTGACACGCGTGTTGTTTAATCAGCTGATAACTTATTCTTGATAATAATAAGCTCTACCCAACAAGTTATACAAATTTTCCCTTCTTACTTTTACGGGCTGAGACCCGTCCAAGCTGCAATTTACTGGACACGAAATTAAATAAAAACAAGTTTATTATCTAAAAAACTTCACTATTTACAAAAATGCTAGTACGGGCATTATTAACTACACTTCCCGGTTATTGAGTAATTGTTCGAAGTACAACGCACTGCGTTGAACAGTCAAAACACGTTTTAAATAATTGTCTTTCAATTTTAATAATGTGTCTCTGTCACTCCTGACCATATTGAAAGCGTCCACTATCCCAGTCATTAACACTAAACATACCATAACCGGGTCAAATGACCCATTTTGAACTTTGGATTGAAAATGCACGTATCATCTTATTGCTTTTGCACATTTGACTTCATGATTTTTTCTTACTAATTAATATACAGTTATACTATTTATTTCCCTTCCTAACAACCATATTTCCTACATTCAAGCAGGAAACATAAAGTCACATTTGACCCGCTATGGTAGAAATAGGTACACAGTAAGTGTTGGTATGATTAGTGTTAACGCATCACGAGTTTCGTGTTCCTCATAATACACTAGGCGCTTGATCTCAGACCACTAGGAAAAGTCTAACGGAGTTAGGTCCGGACTTTTTGGTGGTCATGGCACTGGCCCACTGCGGCCGATCTAGCGCTGGGGAAACACTGAGTGCTGGTATTCTCGCACGGCGCGGTGATAATGAGCCGGCCCACACATTAAATCGCTTTAATTAACACTTGATGCGCACACTCGCGAATAACATGTGTACTCGATGATCTCGTCGTTGAGCTATGGCGAAATAACGGCCGATGGACTTGCCCTGTGCATGTGCTGGTGTCTGGAACCGCCCATGATCGAGTAGCCGGTACGATCAATCGGGCCGATGGAACTTGGGGGTTCAGAACCCCGCGATAACTGTCACGACTCTAAGTGTTGCACAGTGCAAAGTGTTGGTGTTACAGCTGCACCATAGCAACGTACTCCAAATTGCAATGACGATCTATTGCACTGATAAGGAACACGTATTACGCCTACGCTTTTCGTGGGAAAACTAAGCACGCCGCGTCTTGGCGGCGTATCCCAGCGGGGCCCCCACCGCATTGATACAATAGGAAGCGGGCGTCGCGCGGCATCGTCTGTAATTGTTGCGCGCAGGCTAGTTTATTTCTTATCTCTACACGCGAGAGCTTATTTTGCTTTGAACATTTTTTAATTGATCTTTCCCTTGTCGGCTTCACGGATGTGCTTTGTATTGTTGCGTACAATGTAACTTATGCCGTATCACCCACGTACGAAAGCTTATTTTCTTTTAAAATGTATGATGTATCGTTGCTCCCAATGGCGGCGGCGCGTGTGATTAGAGTAAAATCTACAAGTTACTTCTGGTATACTATTGATTCTCTCGTTTTCGAGTTGATGAATATTTTTTGAATATATATTTTAATACAAAAACAGCTTTATTTTTTTTAATTTTGCAAATTTTTTTCGCGACTTGAGTTGCCTTGTTACCTTTTTTGTAGTAAAATTTTAAAATGTATCGAATTTCTTCATTAGATTCACTCATCCTGACGGTACGAAAAACAATTGAAAATCACACATTTTCCTAATTTGAATTTGGAATTATGTTCTGTAAAATTTAAACTTTCAATGATACCAAAATCAGCCAGATACAAATAATATAGCCAAAGAGATTTTATTACAAGTTCATACATGCGATAAAGCGAAAACACTTTTTCACTGAGTGAGACAAAGTAACTTTAAAATTTTTGTTTCGTTACATTTGAAACATTTACACTCCATCTTTTTCCCGCAATTAGAAAGAGAAAGAGAAGGAGACAAAGACCAGCCCTTTTGAAGTTCCGATTTTGAATTCGATCTCAAAGACAAACACGTTCGGAAATTCGTACTAACTGAAGAAATTTGCAAAAAGTTAATTATGTTTTTGAATGTAATTTATTGAATTTTTAACATATAGTTGTATTTAAACGAAAATAAGTATTTACTGCAAATAAAACTGCTATTAAAACCTGTAAATATTTATTTCTAGTTTCAATAATGATACGTAAGATATTTTGAATAATAAAATATCATGGGTGCTATTTCCGAACACGCCTTAATTTAAATAAAAGAGCGGGAATAAAAAGTCGTGGCTGGCGTAAAGAGTTGAATACGTTAAAAATGTTAGAATAATTTATTTACACTATCTTGTTTAGTTCTTACTTTGTTTAGAATGAAAGAACAGTTACAACAACATCTCTTTATTAATACTTAGCAGCCACCATAATAATTTTGGACAAGCAGTGTTGCCAATATAAATGTACACATATACCAACACGCCTCCTTACATTTATATTATAAAACATTAAGACAAAGTTTCTTACTACAGTCATTACCAATTAACAATCAATATTTTCCTCCTTCAAATTTAACATTTCCCAAAGCTTTTGTAAATATATCCGCAATATTATTTTCTGACTCTATTTTTACAACTTCAATACTTCCTTGCTTAACATTTTCATGTATAAAATGATAGTGAACTTCTTGTTGCTTAGAATTCTTTGTAAAGTTTCCATATTTGGAAATAGCTACAGCTCCTGAATTATCTTCATTATTTTAACTGGTTTACAAACTTTAGTAAAGACATCATTCATTTTATTTATTTATTTTGTAAGGTAAACAAAACAGGTAATCGTTAAATATTGGCTTGATACATATAACATTAAGATTTAAAACTAGACAATAACCCTAAATATGTTTACACAGCATGCACACACATTATTGTTCGTATTAAAGTTAAGCTAACAAAAATAATAAATGATATTAAAAATAAAAGTTAAAACAGAAACTAAATATTAAAAAAGAAAGAAAAACAAATTAGATATAACTCCAGTACAATTCCAGACAAAAATTACTTAAGGACACTATGGATAAGCCTCTTGTACATAAGTTGTCGAGGCTGAAAGATGTCAAGCTGATCGTTTTCACTGGCTAATTCATTATAAGTTCTACACATTCTAACAATAGGATTATAAAATGATGTATTATTTTTATAAATTTGCAACATAAATAGTTTAGAATTACGGCAACGATAATTTAAATTGAAGTTAATCATTGAGAGTAAAGCGGGAGAATCTATGGCTGAATGTATTATTCTGTGTAATATTATATGTTAGTATTTATTTGATTGTCTTGGTGATTAAATTAAAAACACGAGCTGGGCAAAAATTAAGGAAGATAAAGTATATTGGTGGCAAGAACAGATTACAGAGTATATAAAGTTTTATGACAAGTTCACAATATTTATAGTAGATGGCGCTCAGTGTTGCAATTAATCATTTCAACACTGTGTAAGTATATCAAATCGCATTGCTGACGACGGGTTCGCAATGAAGCAACTTGGAATTTGGCAAGCCTGTCGTTATAGTTACGGAGAGCTCTACCGATCCCATCACGGCAAGATAAAACTTTCAAGCATTTATTTTGTATACGTTCGATACTGTTCTCATGGGCTACGTAATAGGGGGACCAAACCGGACACCCATACTCTAATACTGTTCTAACGAGACTGTTAAAAAGATACAAAAGACTCTGTGGCTTCTTAAAATCCTTAGTGAAGCGTATTATGAATCCTAAACGTTTATTTCCCTTATTTACTATGTGTTCATAGTGAGCCCTAAATGATAATTACTCGTCAAATATGACGCCAAGATCCTTGATAGACGATTTATAATCAAGACTTTGGCCCGAAAGTTCATAATTGTAAAGGATCTTTTGCCTTTTCTTAGAAAAGGAAATAACAAAACACTTAGAAATATTTAAATACATGCAATTACGATCATACCAGTCAGACACAACAAGAAGGTCTCTCTGCAACGAAAGGCAATCATTGATATCACCAATGGCGTTATAGATTTTCATATCATCAGCGTACAAAAGACATGGACAAGTAAGACGGTCTATTAAGTCATTAATAAATATAATGAACAGCAAAGGTCCCAGGTGGGAGCCTTGTGGTAATCCAGAAATGACATGAGTAGGAGATGATAAGAAACCCCTTAGTGCCACAATTTGGGATCGATTTTGAAGATATGACCCAACGCTCACCCAACGCAGCAAGCAGCCATGAATTCCATACCAAGACATTTTTATACATAGCAATTTGTGATTAATCTTATCAAAAGCCTTAGAAAAATCCGTATAAATTGAATCTACTTGACCTCTGCTAGCAAAAGCACCACACAAGTAGTTTTTGTACTCCAATAAGTTGCTGATTGTCGATCTATTTTTGATGAAACCATGTTGCCTTTCGGAGAGATATGGATTTATATGATTAAAAATGTGATTATAAACTAAAGATTCAAGAAGCTTTGGAAAACATGAGAGTATGCTAATAGGTCTATAGTTAATACATTCAGATTTATCACCACTTTTGTGTACAGGAATAATAAGAGCGGTTTTCCATTGCTTGGGAAATATCCCAGATTGCAAAGATTTGTTAAAAATTATGCAGAGAGGCAGACAAAGCTCTTTATTGCAACTCTTGACAAAAGAAGGGGGAATTCCGTCTGGACCAGCTCCCTTATGGCTATCTAACTGTTTTATTTTCACAGCCAAATCACCCTCACCGATGATAATTTTAGACAAAGAATTTGACGAATATACTGGGGCTTCCAATGAATATATAATCCTGTCGACTTTCAAAAACAGATACAAAATACTGTGAAAAGAGTTCACAAACGCCACTACCCTCTGATGATGTACTGTCTCCATATACCATTGTTTGAGGTACTGTACTCTGACCTCTTTTGATATTTATGAAACGCCAGAACGCTTTAACATTGCTACCAAAAGATTCCTCCGTCGAACCAACGAAGTTACGGTAACAGTCGCTGATGAGGTTTTTGCATCTCGCGCGTAATAATGAGTAGGTATCATAATCACGAGGATTACCATATCTTTTCCATAATCTGTGATATTTGTTTTTTTCTTGCAAGGATTTTATTAAATTATTGTTATACCAGCTTGGATAGTTAGAATAATTCTGCTTAGTCATAGGGGTGTGGGTTTTTATGATTGACATCAATATCTCATAAAAGTTATCAACTGCTTCATCTTCAAGTGAGGAGAGTAAATCCAGCCAATTAACCATATTTAAATCAGTTCTGACATTTACATAATTACATTTAAAGAAGTTAATTCGTTTAGTTTTGTGACATTTTAATGGTATATCACATTTGAGATTGATTATGTTGATCACAAGTGACGGATGATGTAGATCTAAACGGCTTAAAGGTTCAGCGTCGCATACATTAGCAGTGAAATTACCGTAAATAAAAACTAGGTCTAAAAGTCTATTGTTAGTGTTTCGAATACTATTATATTGACTCAAGTTACATAATGTAATGGTTTCTACTAGTAGCTCAGCTTTGCGATCAATTGGATTATTGGGTAAAAGTATACCTTGTGTCGTCGGAGTAGACCATGACAAGTGCGGTGTATTAAAATCACCAAGAACTAAGAAATTGCTATTTTCACCCGCATTTAGAATATTATTTTGGCAATTGGAATAAAAAGTTGATAAATCTTTAGTTGATAAATCGGGAGGTAAGTAGCATAAGCAAATATTAATCAAAGAAGAGTAGTTGTCTAAAGCTAAGATGCTTATCCATATGTCCTCATAACTGCTATCCCAACCTGCCTGACGAATAACATGTAGGTTTTTTTTTGTCGCGATAAGTATACCGCCACCATCATTCTTCCGGTGACTGTAGTTTGTATCACAGCGGTCTCTACGAAATATATTGTAGCGATTATCCAAAAGTTCTCCGTCAAATACACTATCGTTCAAATTGGTCTCCGTCAAGCAAATTATGTCATAATCAGCATTTAATACGTTTAAATTCAAATCCTTTAATTTTGACCGAATCCTATTGACATTTTGATAATATATAAAAACCATTAGTTAATATAAATAAAAAGAAAAGAAAACAAACTAAAAGGTAAAAATTATTAGTATTTAAATTTTATAAAAGTTAATTTTGTAAATTTTTTAGAGTATCCAAGTTCTTAATCAAAATGGCCCTACTGTTTTCGTCTTTACGAATGTATACCTTACCAAATCTCACCCAGACAAACTTATATTTCTTATCTTTAATAAATGCCCTTGCAGATGCATGCAGTTGCTTGCATTCAAGCGAAAGATGTTCTGATATATATATGCTGCGATTTTCCCCAGAAACTCTAGCATGAGAGGTATTAAATTTTTCTTTTGGGTGCGATTTGTTGAAGCGGTGCACTGCTGACAGTACGGTGTCCCTGAGACGTGGTGTGGTGAGGCTGACTAGTATATTACGAGGACGATCCGATGTAGTATTAATTTTGGCAACGCGGTGGCACGCTTTAATGTTATCTTCGATGATTGGTACATTCAAGGATTTACAGATGTTCTGAAATATTAACAAAACATTTTCATTCTTGTTCTCAGGAACAGCCTGCAGTTCCAAATTGTGATCGCGGGAAATCCTTTCTAATGTAATAAGACGGTTGTTCAAGTTGCCAATATCCGCTTGGAGTCGTGAATTTTCCAATTCCAAAGCTATAATTTTCTTGTTCCTTTCCTTTAACTCATTCGTCAGATCTTTATGGTCGGCAACAATGAAATCGGTTGTTTCAGAAAATTCTTCTTTAAGCGTTTTTATAGCTGAATTTACTTCAATGGTGACCAAAGATTTGACATCATCTATTAAAGCAGCACGTAAATTCTTCATAAAATCAGAATCAGGTGACAACTTCCTGTCAAATAATTGACTTATTTGTTCTATAGTCAGGTTGTTCCCAGAATGTTTAAAAGTAGAAGCACTTTGTTGCTGTAAGTCCTGGCTCGTACTCTCGAAAGACATATTCATCGAGTCATCCAGTATTTTCACAAGACTTGATCGAATCGGTGTGTTATCATTAACCTTACGTCTAGTGACGTTCATACATGAGGGACATCTCAAAGATTCAAGTCGTACGTCATTGAGGCTACTATCGGAAGCAAAATTCAGACATGGATAACAAAAAATATTATGGCACGTACTGCATTTCAAAAATTTGTTTCGACTCACTATATTGAGACAGCCATAGCACTTTTCATTCATTCTTTAAGACGATGCGCTATTATGTCACACTCGACAGTAAAATAGATTTGTTCCCTCCAATTTTTCTGAGCTTATTTTGGTCGGACTCGAACCGGGTGCTCCTGGGTGTTACTCGTTGCCGATACCATTAAGCTACGAGTACAGGTGACGTAGTTGCTAAATAATAGTGACACCATCCGCAAAGTCTATATTTCGTACGAGTATTTAGTAGTTATATTACAAGCGTTATGTTTCAATCTTACTTGAACCTTGAGTTGATAGACAATTATTTTAGTTTACCCACTTTATTGTTTGTTTTACACAAAATGAATGATTCCAATGCAATGGAGCACTGATCTTTGTACACTTGTTTTGTATTTATGTTGAAGATTATAAGTTTTTATTAATATCCTGTATGGTCACAATAATCAGCAAGCACTTAATAACAATGAACACTGCTTAAAAGTTTTAAATTTGTAGAAAAAACTTGTCTTTATAATTTTTAATTGAGAGCTGAACCAAAACGTACGTATCCGATTTTTGTAGTCAAATAAAAAACTACAAAAATCATTAGACAAATAAGAAAATTTTATTCTGTTACTGCTTCTGATAAAGCTACATATTCAGCAAATGTTGAAGACTTTGTTACACTACTTTGTTTCTTTGATTTCCAGTAAATAATATTTCCAAACAATCTAATGACAAATCCAGTAGTAGGTTTCCTATCTAAAATATCTCCTGCCCAATCAGCATCCACAAAACAATCTAGAATATCAGCATTACTATTATTATAATATGTTAATTTAAGATCTTTTGTCAAATACAAATACTTTAAAACTCTCAAAGCATACTTAAAATGTGTCTCATCATAAGAGTTTGGAAATCTGCTTAAGTAATTTACACTGTAAGATATATCAGGTCTAGTACCTGAACTAATATACAAAAGAGCACCAATCAAATTTCTATATTTTACATCCTCATTAATATCAGATTGTTCCAATTTTAAATTTATTTCCATAGGAGTTTTAAACAATTTTGCATTCTCAATATTATAACGTTTTGCTAAAGACTCAATATAAGATTTCTGACTCAAAGTTAAGATATTATTTTGATTATACATACATATATTCAATCTCAATATAGTTTTTTACTTTACCAATATCCTTCATTTAAAACCTTTCAGTCAATTTAGTTTTAAGTTACTTTAACATTTCCACAACATATTAATAAATCATCAACAAATAAAAGAATATAAACAGTTAAGTTGTTCTTCCTTCTAACATACAGACAATAGTCATATTTACTTCTGTGAAAACCAAAATTAGTCAAGAAATCATTGAAACACTCATACCATGCACGGGGGCTTTCTTTTAAACCATACAATGATTTATGTAATTTATAAACTTTATCAGTACCATTTTCATAACCGATTGGTGGCTTTACATAAACTTCAGATAATACTCTACCATTAAGGAATGTTGTTTAAACATCCATTTGATGAATAACTAAAGAATTTTGACAACAAAAAGATAATAGTAGTTTAAGTATCGGCATTTTAGCAACAGGAGAATAAGTATCATCGATACAATTAGTTTGCTGAAAACCTCTTACTACTAACCTTGCTTTGTATTCATTTTCGCTCTTCCTTTTATATACACATTTCACATCAATTACCTTTCTGTCCTTGGGAGGTTTGTTAACTAGTGTCCATGTGTTATTCTTCATTAAACTGTTCATTTCACTTTTCATTGCTTCTTTCCATTTCATTACCTCATTACATGTAGTCGCTTCCTGAAAATCACTCGGTAGTTTTATTTCCTTATTTTTTAATTTTCTCTCGATACAAGCATGTAGGGAGTCTACCTCCATTTGAGTGTGACCGACTTCGAGGTATTTCTGATAAATTAAGACTCCATTAAGCATACTAAAATTGAGCAGAGCATTTGCCATGATATTGTTACGGTTTTGTGCTGTACATCAGAAAATATTACAATTGGTTTTTTTTTCAGGAGTTCGACATTTTTTTTCTAAATAGTCAACCAAGCATGATACAAACGTTAAAGCAACCACAAGTAGCTTGCTTTTTTATAACATCGTAAATTGTCGAATTATGACAAGCTAACTTTGTTTTGTAATAAAAAGCATTAGCGTGGGTAAATGGAGCTAGCTTTACAGCTTGAAAATGTACTTCTATTAAAATGATTTCTCCTTCCATAGCTCTTCTAATATCCTCGCGTTTGTCCATTCTTGCAACCTCTTTCTTCGCTGTATGCTCTTTCCAAACTTCTTCTTCGACATTTTTTTTCATAAGTGGCGCATAAGTTGCATTAATCTTTTTTCACTTTTTTTTTTTTTTTTTTTGCTTGTCGATCGTTTTGGCAAAATTTGTTTAGACCAGAATTCTGCCAGGCGTACTGTATTTTTTTTTTCACCATAACCTCGCTGAATTTTTTGCGGCTGAAGGCCGGTTGCAATGCTTGAGTACAGGTTGACTCGTATAACTTATAAACCTCTTGTATTGTTTGAAAAACGGGTTCTAGATAGAGTTTTGTTGAACTCTGTCTGTTGTAATGGGATGGCATTTTTGGAAGATTATCGAAAAAGTTATTTAAACACTCATCTGTGATAAAATATTGTTATTTGGGGTGGTATTTTTATCTTTTGATGTCGTAGGTATTCCATTAGTTCTTCTCTTGGTGTATCTTGTACAACAATTGTTCCAACTTTTCTAAAACTTAAGTAAGCTTTTCCTTCCATTCTAAGTTTTTTGTTGATGTTTCTCTTCCACTCACTTAGTCGGCTCAGCTTTTTTTCTTCTTTTCCTTCCTTCACTCATATTATAATTATTGGGGTCACTCTCTGAAACATTTGCATGTACGATTTCCGTTACTTGACCTGCACTATTTTCTACGGTATCATTTGTCGCTAAAATTGATGGGGAATTAGGAGATTCGTTTAATGGTAGTGTATTTTCAAGTGAGTTCAGTAGCGTATTTGGAGACGAACTTAAAGACATGTTTAAAGGGAGGTTCAGTGAAGTGCATGGTATCGGGCTAAGTGTCATGTTCTGATTGTCTAAACAGGCTTCGTCTGTTGTGTAATCATCGTCTACGTTTTGTTGAAAATCGAGCATGGCGGACTGGCAGGATGGCGAAGGAACGAATCGTGGAGATAAATAATCTGCAGGTAGAGAATCAAACATAGTGCCTATGTCTGGGTTAAAATGTATGTCCTGAGGATAACAGGTGTCTTCCGTAAGAACTATAAAAGGGACTGTTTCTTGCTGGTTAGCAAGGTTATAGGTACTGTTTCTTTCTGGTTACACACGGTAAAAGGTACTGTTTCTTGCTGATTACGCATAGGAAATGGTACTGTTTTTTGCTGGTTAGACATACTCGCATCTTCAAAACCTATGTTGATATCCTAAAATGTACAAAATAAATTTATTAGATATGAAATAATCCAATATCTCAGCAGATTCAGTTACGTAGTAACAAATAATTGATTAATTTCGTCATTTTTGTTTTTTTTTATATTATAGATAAAGAATCACAAACCTAAACATTTTCTTTTTTTGTATCGCCATTAAGTACTTCCTGTACCAACCGCTTACCACGTGTAAACTTATTATACTCCTGAAAAGAATAGGTAAGAATAGGTAAAAAGCTAGTAGCTAAAAAGGTAGCAGAGCAGCGTACCTATATCAAGACGGATAAATCGTTTGTAATCCACAAATGATTTCCATTGTTATTTATGCTATAACAACCTTTACCAAGCTAATGGCTAGTTAGTCAGGAGGCGGGTAGGTAGTAATAACAACGCTCTGCAATTCCTAACCTGCAAGCTTGTGGGACGCGGTGGTTAAAGAGCAAGCGGTGCTGGCACTTCAATAATACATTCAAATCTCAAAATAGCAAAATAGATACCTACTTATAGCGGAATCGTGCAAGTTATTTAAAAGCATGTATTCCATCGTAAACTTATGGGTAAATCTAATTAAAGGTAATTTTGGTTGATGTTATTCTAAGTTTAATAAAACCAAGAAGTACTATCACTCAGTAATTCCAATCTGCTCAAACTTTTAACGGCGATGCATAATGTAACGTAAACGCACCCATTACCGCCAGTTTAAGCAGAGTACAGATTGATGTCCAAAAAATAAGCACATTCTTAATATGTGGCGCCCATAAAAATAGTTTTTCAAGTACTAAAATTATCGCTTTTTTAGTCATGTATAGAAGTTATAGTTACTAAAAATTACTTAAAAATTTAATATTAATTAAAAGAAAATAAGACCATGTCCCTATTACCGAACCAAAATATAGGGTGTGTGCCTAATACCGTTTATGTGACACCTAATACCGACCACTTAATAAATGGAACCGTTAAAGTTAAATAAAAGTGCTCGTGTATATTGAACTATTTATATAAATGTTCCAACACAGTACAGAACGTTATCAAAACTTAACAGTTATATGTATTCTTTTCATATTAACAGCGTTAAATCAGTAAAAAAATCTTATTTATACGAATTATATATAACAAATTACCATATTTTGGTATTTATTATACAAGAGTAAATGTAAATACAAGTAAATGTATGTACAATCTTAGTAAAAATGTAACATAGTATGTACCTAATATTAAATTACTATAACATTTAAGTTTAGTAGTCATGTCAAATCAAAAATTCAAATATTGGATTAAGGTTGATAAATGAAACAAATCAAGAAAATTATTCATCTGAGAAAAAAAATAAAATTTAAAAATAGATTCAAGTGACTCTGAATCAAATTCAAGATTATAATCTCGGCACTTACTACAAAATGTTATCAAAACTTAACGTTATTATATATTCGTAACAGCCTTCAATCAGTCTTAAAAAATATACTACTAAAGTGTAATAATAGTATATTATTTTACAAAATTTATCTTAGAAATATAAAATTACTATAAAATCTTAAGTCTGGCAGTCATGTCAAATCAAAATCAAATATTAGGTGAACATTTAAAAACAAAACAAATTAAGAAAATTTTCCTTTGGCAAAAAAAATAAGATTAAAAAATAGATTCGTCTGACTCTGAATCAAATCCAAGATCATATCTCGGCCGTATAATAATCTTTGCAGGACGGTTTATTTCACAATCATCTGATGAAGAACCATCATTACAGAGGTTCACATCTTGTGATGTAACTGTATCTCGGTAAGGGCTAGCCTGAGTAGATCGTAATGCAGACTCAAAACTTAGTTCCGCAAACGGCTGCATATTATTATGTCGCCTTTGAGGCATTTGTCGAACTTGAAAATCATTTTCAGAATCAGTCGTATCTTCCTTTGAAGCATCCACCTTGGTTATTTTACGTTTTGCCTTATTTAGTAGTTTTGATTTTAGATTGCCTTGTTTGCTTAATTTATCTTTTTTTTTCTTCTCCAAATCTTCGTTTCGTTTTCTTTTCTTTTCTTCTTTTTCTAATTTTTCTGCTTCAATTTTTTTCTGATATGCCATAAATTCATCGGATATTGCAACAGTTGGGGTAACTCTTTTACATGCTCTCTTTTTCGTCGTGTTCTTGTTCTCGGGAAAATATAATGCGTTCTTAAAAGGTGTTGAAATGTTCAGTTCTTTTGGTATATTTTTACTGATTGATGTCGTAGTAGATTTTAGTGGGGATTTACAATATTCTGATCTATTAATTATAGTACTATCGAGAAATTCAGAGCTCAAATTCACGTATGTACTTTGAGTTGATGATGTTGATGGTTTCGGAGTTGATGTTGATGGTTTCGGAAATGATGTTCTTAGATCTTGATCTGCAGTATTGAAAATAACATCTTTGTCGTTCCTAAATTCGCTAGAAGGTGATTTTTGCATTGAATCTGTAATATGACTAGTTACTGGGCCTTGAGTGTTTTCAGGTAAAACATGATTTAATGGAAAATTCAATGTACCGTCTACAGTCAAATAAGATATTTCTTTCAAGACATTTTGTTCTGATGGTAAAATTAATGCTGGTGTTACTTCAAATGTTAATGTATCCAAATCTGTTCCATCGGCAATATTGTTCACCAACGTCGTATCGCCAATTTCCAAATTACGTTCTTCATCGTCATCATTGCTTTTAATATTCTCCCAATATTCAAACAGCTTCTTGTAGCTGATGTCGCCTATCCATACATTTCCAGAACTTTGAAATTCTTGAAGGACAGTAGGTGACAAACGGTCTTCAAAAAGTTGCTTGAAGGTTTTTATTTGATTAGTACGTTGGCGTTGACTGTGAATAGAGCTGGCAGTATTACTGTCACTACCCTCTGCAGTATCGCTATTAGTGTCGCTGGTCACGTTCCGAATTTCAGGTAGAAGCTTGCTGTAATTAACATTATTTGGCTCGAAAGGATAAATTCCACATGACCGAAAGCCGTTTACAATAGTTTGCTCTGTTAAACAAGAATCAAGGCAGATTTTGACTTGTGGTGCAAAATCTGTTCGCTTCAATTTTGCAAAATTATTTTTTATTCGGAAATCGCTAACAACTGTCTTCCAAGTACCTTTAACTGGTCGAAATACTGCAACATCCAAAGGCTGGAGTACGTGAGTAGAATTAGGTAATAGAGCTACAAGTATTATACCATTTTCTTTACAAAATGTAGATAAAGGTAGAGATATGTGTGATGTGTGGCCATCTAGAAATAACACAATTGGAAACGGTATTGCATTAGTAACTAGCCAAGGATAGAAACAGTTGGTTATATATTCGTAAAAAGCACCCATATTCATCCATCCAGATTCGGTGTTACCAACAGCCCAGCCAGATGGCACAGTCGGTACAAGGTTTTTAGGCATACGCTTGTAGGGGTATAAAACCATGGGTGGTGCTATTTTGCCGTCAGCAGCAACATTGACCAATACAGTTAAACACTCTTTTTCATCATTGGCGACTCGAGTATATACCTTTTTGCTGCCTCGTTGCACAATGACTTGTTTTGCCTTGGGACACAAAAAGAATCCAGTTTCGTCGCAGTTAAAAATTCTTGCTGGATCATCTAGTACTTCAATTAAATTATTTTGTTCAAAATATTGACGCACACGACCAAACCATAATCTTATAGCCTCTTCTTTCACTTCGTTTCTATTTGTTGGCAAATTTTGTGCAACTCTTTTCGCAATTGTGGGATGTCTTTTCAAAAAATTTTTAAACCAGTGTCGTCCGGGCACTCCATCTTTAAATGGGTGCGGGCGCTTTAATATTTCCACTAATTTGGAGACCGTTTCCAGTAGCTGGTCTTTTGTTACAGGAAAACCTAATCTTCCCAAATAGTGAATCCAGTCTATTAACTGACGTTCTTCGTCCTTGGTGAAAACTGTCTGAACACCACAATTTTCATTAGTGTACTTGTTATCTCTCTTGTCACGAAGAGTTGTTCTAGGTATCCCAAACTTCTTCGAGGTTTCATAGATACTTGCTCCATTAGTGATAGCCATCAGTGCAGTGTCAAGTTGATTAGCTGTATATTGTTTACGTTTTGGTTGATCCATGTTTCTGAAACAAATTTATTTATTTATCTAAATGTGTAATATGTACTACTAAGTCTAGTCTACTATAAATGAATGTCAAATACTGTCAATTAAAACACTTATAAATATAAGTTATGTATTACTATATAATAAAGTTTATGATAAGTTAAATTTGTGATTTATTATGGAATACTATAATGTTAATTGTGTTTACTTGAAAATCAATACCAAATAAAAAGCAGGTAGTATGGGGGTTCGTTGTAAATGTACAAGTAGATCGGTAATAGGTATTATTAAAGGAAATCGTATAACCTATTACCGACCCAATGGAATGTGTATGAATTAGGTAAATACATGTGGTTTTTGTACATTTTTATGATTTTAAATGGTGCGGTTGCTATAAATATTGAATAATAATGATATTTCAACTGTAAAAATACAATATTTAAAATTTATACCTCCTTTATTCATCAAAATATTTACTTAAGAACAAAGTCATTTTTACGGCTACTAATGCTCGTAAATATATGGCGTTAATAGCTCAAATACAAGTTAATATACTAAGGAACTGAGTTAGTATAGCCTCCTGCCTATTAATTGATGCATTTCAACAAAAATCATGGCACACAAAAGATACGAAAAGTACTTATCAGCGACATGGGACGTTAATAGGAATAAAATTGTGATTTTTGTTCCTATTACCGCCTATTTTTAATATTGAATTTTAAGCAGATTAAAATAGTATCTCATTAAAATTAATTATTATTTGTGTTCCTGAAAGTATTAAAAATGCATCAAAAGAACTAGAAGTAACATTAAAATGCTTGACGATATAATTTTCTGCTAAGAAAGAAACAAGAGTACTTACGTCATCGGGAACGCCACACTATGGAAAATGCACTATCGCCGGCGTCCACGGACGAACTGAGCAATTATTCTTTAAATCGTTGAGTTACGCACACAAACAAGAAATGAATATTTGTAGTACAAATACATCAACATTTTTTCTAAAGCATCCACTTGTGTAACTATAATACATCACATTAAAATGATAGTTTTCTGAATAGGGCGGTAATGAGCGCGGATTTTAAAGGGTCGTTATTAGGTGCGTTTACGTTACTATCTCGGTTTACAGATTATTATGGTAAAGTGGTTTATTGAATTCTTTAAATTTCTCCATTATTTGTTCTACTGTGTGAATGTAGTCTGTTGTTGAGTATTGCGGCCGGAAGCCCGCTTGTTGTATTGGCTGATTCTTGTCAATATCTGGTGCTATTCTTCTTAGGATGATCGATGAAAAGAGTTTGTATATCGTTGATAGTAAGCTGATAGGTCTGTAGTTGCCGATGTCGAGCGGGTTCCCTTTTTTGTACAATAATATTATGTTTGATTGACTCCATTGCGATGGTACTTGCTCCAGCCAATTTTTAGGGCTTCATTTGTGATGTTATCTTCACCTGGGCTCTTCTCGGGTTTTAGTAGTTTGATTTGGGTCATTATTTCTCTCTCTGTTATAGGGTCCATTGGTGTTTCTGCTGTACCTTCCTTAATTATACTTTTTGAACTTCGGAAAGTATACAATAATAACTACAACAAGTAATAACAAGTAATACTTTTGTGAATTATGTTTCTTCTATGGATAGCATAATCTCTTCTGATTGATCTGTTGGTTTGTTTGAACAATTTCTTTAATTCCTCTCTCATTTCTTTAGATTTGTTCTTTGTGAACATAAGTTCAGTTCTACTATAGATTAAATTTTGTGTGTGTTCACTAATGATACTTTCTTTATGTTTATTGTTTGCTTTTTCATCTATTTTGAGGCTTTTCTTAATTGCTTCTTCCAGTTTGTCACTAAGAGGTTGTACCGTCTTATTGTCCTTTAGGAATTCATGCAGTATTTGTAAGTTCTCTTTTAGGTTATTTATGTAGATATTTTTATCATGTGTAGACTTCAATTTGTTGGGCGTGGTTTTGAATGTTTCTCGGCAAATTTTAGGATTTTGAATTTTGATAGAGCATCGTAGAATCCTGTGGTCAGATGGGAATCTTATTTTGTTCAGAACTTCTACATTTGTCACAGATTTTGGGTGATATGATCTGGTGATACCCATGTCCACTTTCTGGAACTTTTCTTCTTAAAATATGTGTTCATAATTACTAGCTTGTTCTCATGTGCATATTGTATTAGCCGTTCACCTCTGGCGTTCCGTATGCCGTAACCATATTTTCCCATTATAAGGTTTTCGTGAGGTTTAGGTTGTCCTATTTTAGAATTGAAATCACCGATGATTAGCCTGTTTTTATCAGCCAGTTCTTGCGCTCTTGTTAAGTCATTGTAGAATTTTGTGATTTCTTCTTCACTGGAACTTTCAGTGGGAGAATATAGTTGAATAACCGAAAGTGGTCCCTCCTTGAAGTTCAGTTTTAGCAAAGCGACTCTTTCCGATATTCCCAGAAAGCTTAACATGTTGGCCTTTAGTGATTTCTTTATTAAAAAGCCTACGCCATGAAGTCCCCGTGTCTTTCCTATGTAACAAAATATGTATTCCTTATGTTTTTCAATGGTATATCCTGTCTTTTTAACTTCTGCCAGTCCTATGATATCCCATTTAATTTTATCCCATTTAGTTCTAAAGTTATTTATTTTGTTGATAGGGATCTCACGTTGAATGTGCATATTTTAAGGCCCTGTTCCCTTCTTGACTTTATATTCTTGCTTTTCTTTGCGTAATTCAGGTTATATTTATTTATATCATTTAGTTTGTTTTTGTATTTATTTGATGGAGGGTAGTCGTCTTGCCCCACGGTGACCAGCCGGCTTGGGGTGCTTTTTTCGGAAGTTGGTTTGAATAATGTTGTGGTATTCGTTTTGGTTTTGTCCCGGGTGCCGCTGGTCGTTGCTAGTTTTTTGAGTCTTCCGATAGTGATGCTGTTCTCCCTCGCTCAACATAGTTAAGAATATTAGGTTTAATGATTTCTTTTGAGACATTCTTGAGCAAATTATGGTATTGAGGTTTCTTTAGAGTTTATTTTCTTTTGGGTTAATGAGTTAGGTGAGTCTGAATCTTCTCTCTTTCTTTTGTCCCTGATTTTGTCAGATGGTTTCTTTGCTGTCAATTTGTCATCTCTAAGAAAAGCGATATTTCCCTTCTTCCTTTCCTCTTCTAGTTGAGGTTGTAGCTGCTTTCGCTTTTCCAGTACTTCTTTAGTGTAGTCCTCTTTGACATTCACACCAGGTGGGAGATTTGCTTTATTTTTCAAAATGATATGTTTTTTCCATAAAGACGCTATGTTAACCACGACGGGGCGACTTTTATTATTGTTTTTGCCGATTCTGTATATGTTCAATACATATAGCACATTTTAAATATTCATATTCAATCTCTTTAGGTAATCCTTCTAATGACTCATTTTTACACATTAATTCCAAATTATTAAAATTAATATGGCCCAGAGTACGATGTAGTTTTTCTTTTACTATCATATCTTTTCTACTCATATTTGCTTCCAATCTTTCTTCATACATGTAACTATTTACCTTATACAATTTCCCCTATGAACTGATTGAATATTTGTCAGTAATTTTAGAATAACTCAATAAATTTGCCTTCATTTCTTTTACAAAATAAACATTTGTCAGAGTCACTTCAGATTATAGACTAAGAAATACGTTTTAATATTACCAATTTTAACTTTAACAGGTTTATTTAATATCTCACAGGAATTGAAGTACTCATCAGTATTGATAATATGGTGCATCCATTGTCTAGTAACCAATTTATTTGACCTTTCTTTGGCTTATCATTCTCCCTCATTGTGTAAGTATTATTTGCGATAGTAGTATGAAAACTGTTACCTCTTCTCTGTTCATTATTATGGTGATAATTTCCTGAGCCTCTTCCTCTGTTATTATATGAACCACGTCCTCGATAATCAGAAAATCCACATCCTCTCTTAGAGGAAAAACCACGTCCTAGATAATGGTTTACATTTCCAGATTTACATTCTATTCTCAGGTGGCCAGGTTTTCCACCACTAAAACAATTATATGATGGCTTGGCATCTGCTTTAAAAGCATCTATATAAATATATAAATCACCTATATGGCTGTAACTTACTGGTAGTGCTTTTAACATATAATTTAGTTTTTCTGTTTCTGCTACCATTGCACCTGCTTCTTTTAACTCATTTACAGCTTTTTCAAAGTCATCGAAAAATAGAGACACTTCAGAATAATTTTTCAATTTGACACTTTCGAGGTTATGTCGACATACTATTTGCAACGCTGTTGATTTCTTCAAATACATCTCGTCGAATTTCTGTATTATTTCGTAGGCTGAATCAAGTTAATTTATATATTCCAACTGCTTGTTGGTTATTGCACTATAAATATAGTTTGTTGCTTGGACATCTCTGTCGTCCCACTCATCGTCATCGGTTCCAATTTTCGCTCTCATTACAACATCCTTGCACATTTAGAACTGCAGAAACATGAGTATTCGTATTTTCTTATTACTGTAATCAGTACCATCGAAAATCGGAATATTAATATCGCTCATTTAGTCGCCATTTTTTTTTCTTGTTTGATTCTTTTTATAATTCCGTTTCGTTACATTTTTTAAAACTATTCAACCTTTTTTGAATCACGGACTGCTACCATGTTAGAATAATTTATTTACACTATCTTGTTTAGTTCTTACTTTGTTTAGAATGAAAGAACAGTTACAACAACATCTCTTTATTAATACTTAGCAGCCACCATAAAAAATTTGGACAAGCAGTGTTGCCAATATAAATGTACACATATACCAACAAAAAATATTAAAATATGAGTGAAACTAGCGTCGAGAACAGTATTTTAACACCGGCAGAGTTAAAATAACAAGTTCCTGTTTATTATTTTATCTCCTAAAGTGTTCTAGCTGAACTACAAAATTAGAGATTTTTAATTTTCCAACTATGGGGTACTTAATAAAGTAATGTTGTTGCTTACACACTCTCTCGGTTCACACTTTGGCAACTACAATAATATTTTCAATGTGCCTCAAGGGTGTACTCAAAAATGGCTCTTAGCTCTTAGGCTATTATGAAATAGTTATTTGTTGTACAAGAGAGTAAAGTCGTTTTTTGCTGCGAGTGCTGATTTTGAATCCTGAGTATGGCGAGGGATTCAAAGGCACGACAAGCAAAAAATAAAATTAAATAATTGACGAAATCGGTCCAGCCGACTGACGGACTGACGGACTGACGGACTGACGGACTGACGGACTGACGGACTGATGGAATGACGGACTGACGGACTGACGGACTGATGGACTAATCGACAGACGGCAAGGACGAAGTTGTTAGGGTAAATTAATTTGCCACGTGACTACGGAACCGAAAATATTTATTTCTTTTGTTACTACTAAGGTGGCAAACAAGTTGACAGCCCTTCTGATGGTAAACGGTCACCGCAGCCATGTTTTATTTAAATAATCACAAATATGATTTAGATTTTTTTTTTCTTTGTAAATTTTTTTCTTTTTAGTGCGTATTAGTTTGTTTTGGACTAGTTTCTTTTGACGGTTTTTTTTGCTAAAATTGACTAAACGTGATTACTTAAGGTGTATTATGTATGCCTATTAAAATAAATAGCTTTTTTCTAATCATAATTATTTGTTTTCTGTGACTTACTCCACATCCAAATCGTCGGTGATTTGAAGTAACACATTATTAAACATTTATTTTGGTTGATATAGATATTTCACTAAGAGTCTAAATGAAAACTCTATAAAAGGGTTTTCCGTCGAAGAGCTCCAGCCCACTGGTTATGAGAATCAAACCGCATATGTCGACGAGTGGATCGGCACTACACGCATTCGCCTGGCCGAGTGGCACGTCAGCGACGGCATCGCTTATGACGAGCTCGGTCTCCGGTCCGGCGTCTGCCCTCCACGTGACCCGCCCGCCGATACCAGCGGGTCCTGCTACACCCGCATCGGTGACTCTTTCAACCCGTATTGCCTCGACTGGATATGGATCTCGGTTCTCGTGCTGCTTCCGTTACTATCTGTCGGACTGTGGGCGCTTCGAGTGAGGCAGCGAAAAAAAGATGCACTCCGTAATGAGAAACTTGAATTGGCACGACACGGCTACAACGTTACAAAACTCCATTCGCTAGTGGTTAACCGGGACGAACTCGAGATGCGCGAGGAGCTGGGTTTCGGCAGGTCGGGCCGAGTGAACCTCGCGGTCCTTCGCAGGGCGGGGCATCCGCAAGCGGTCGCGGCCAAGGCTCTCCACGACGGAGCCGCGCCAACGGAGGAGAGTGATTTCCTGCGAGAGGCGTGCACGCTGGCCTCGCTCGAGCACGATCATGTCGTGCGGCTCGTCGGCGTGTGTGTAATAGGAGTTCCCGCGTTGGTACTGATGGAACACGCATTTTTCGGTGACTTGCTGCGGTATCTGCGCACCCGACGTCACCTGGCAGAGGGGGTCGGCCACCATCCCGACGGGACCGACCCCGAGGCGAAGCACGTCTCGGCCGAGGCGCTGACAAGACTGGCACGCGAGGCAGCATCCGCCCTCGGGTGAGTTAATAACCGACGAATAGTATCTAAGCGGAGCTCTCGCTCGACGACGGAGTGATTTGTCTCACCTGTCGTGTCCGCAGGTACCTCGCGCTGCGTGGGGTGGTGCACTGCGACGTACGCGCGGCTAACTGCCTGGTGGACGCGCGGCGCTCGCTGAAGCTGGGAGACTTCGGGATGGCGCGGCGGACGCAGGTGGTGCGGGCGGACGCGGGGTTGGCGGAGTACGCTTGCCGGCGACGCGCACTGTTCCCGGTGCTGTGGATGGCCCCGGAGAGCCTGCTGCGCGGCGTGTTCTCGGCCGCGTCGGACGTGTGGTCGCTGGGCGTGCTGGTATTCGAGCTGGTGACGCTGGGCGCGCGCCCCTACGGTGACTGGTCTCCGCTGCGCGTGCTGCACTTCGTGCACGACGGCGGTCGCCCCTCGCTCCCACTCGACGCTTCGCCGCAGACGTAAGTACCTACGAATTAACATCGGTTGTTTGTTACAAGATAATAACAAAAGTTAAGATAAAGTCAAGTATTTGCATATAATAATTTATGTACTTCGCGCAAAAACTGTAAGAAGAATGAATAGGTACCTATTGTGACTTACTAAGGTAATTAATAGTAGTAGGTATTATGATACGGAATCATCTGTGCGAGGGTCCTACTCGCCTTTGTCATTATCATCACCAGTTTATCATTATATTATTTTATTTATATAGACAGTCGACAATTTTTTCTTGTTCTATTTTAAGATTATCCAATGCCCGCAACTTCGTCGGCTTGATAACATTATGAAAAGGTAATTATTTTTTTTCGTCAGCCGATTTAGATAATTTATAAAACAGATATGTTGGCTACTTATTGCTGCAGTCGGTTAATTTCGTGTTTAATATTTATAATTTATATTCGAGACTTTTTGATAAAAATTAAGTGCATGAACCAGCTCGACGAAATTGTAAGTATTTTAATATAATAGTATTGCTTCTGTTTTCTTTCAATATAATAGGTTGTTCAATGAGTTTTGTCGTTCGATAAGAAAAACATAATTTTATGGTTCAAAATACACTTTATTATTCAGTCTATAATCGCCCTGAACATTAATACACTTGCTCCAACGATCCTCCAATTTATGGATTCCACCCATGAAGTGAGAATCCGGAAGGTCTGCAAAATACGCTTCAACAGCCGTTATGACTTCTTCATTTGATGAAAAACGCTTGCCACGCATAACTTTTTTGAGTTCTGGAAACAAATGGAAGTCGCTGGGGGCCAAATCTGGTGAATAAGGTGGATGCTCCAACAATTCGAACTTTCATGGATTTTAGCCATTGTCATAATGCTCTTGTGACACGGTGCAATGTCCTGAAGAAAAAGGATTTTTTTTCTGCAAACCGTGTCTTTTTTCACGAATTTTTACCTTCAACTGGTCCAAAAGGTTGCAATAATATTCAGAATTAATTGTTTTACCAGTTTGCAAGTAATCCACAAACAAAATTCCTTTCGCATCCCAAAAAACTGATGCCATAACCTTCTTAGCCGATTTCCGGACACGAACTCGTTTCGAAACCGAACAACCAGGTTCACACCACTCTTTAGCCTCTAGTTTTGATTCAGGATCATGATGATAGACCCAAGTCTCATCCATAGTGATGAATCGACGCACAAAATCCGCTTTATCCTTTTTAAAACGCTCCAAATGTTGCTGAGAAAGTCGCATTCGAATGTGTTTTTGTTCCATTGTTAGCGAATGCGGCACCCATTGCAAAGCCCAAGCACACAGCTTTCTAAAACCCAAAATTTCACTTAAAATATGGCTCACACTGCCTAATGAGATGTGTAGAGCCTCTACTAAATCTCGCTCAGTCAATCGACGATTTTCCAAAACCATATCCTGTATTTTGGCTATTTCTGGTGTTGATGCGCTTTTTGGACGTACTTCACGTGGATCGTCTTCAAGGCTTGTACGACCACGTTTAAATTCAGCAACCCATCTTTCTACTGCTCTAAATGTAGGTGAACAATCATTATACACTTTTAACATTCGTTCGTGAATTTCTTTTGGTGCTACACTGCACAATATTCAATTTTTTCCATTGTAAAAAAATGCTGTGACACGGCGACACTAAATGGCTTGTAAACAAAGAATTAATCGACAGATTGAAATGAAACTTCACATACGTTCATATGAAGAGTGTAGTAACAAAACATAAAAAAATTTGGCTAGTGGCAACGCTCTCTCTTATCGAACGACAAAACTTATTGAGCAACCGGTACTCCGTGAAATTTCGCTGGTTGTTATCCTGCAGCGAAATGGTTTTCTCTTGGTTATACAATCGTTTTATATTCAAATAAAACATTAGAAACCAAAAATGGCAGATTTAGCATTGTGAAAAACAAAATTCGAAAACGACCACGAAACAATAGTACTCGGAGCAAGCCAGGTGCCGACCGACGCGCGGCCGTTGACACGCGTGTTGTTCAATCAGCTGATAACTTATTCTTGATAATAATAAGCTCTACCCAACAAGTTATACAAATGTTCCCTTCTTACTTTTACGGGCTTAGAACCGTCAAAGGTAAATACTATCTTTAGCTGAATTTACTGGACACGAAATTAAATAAAAACAAGTTTATTATCTAATAAAAAATATTTTCTGATATTAGATACTTAACAAAGTATTTGAAGCGTATTTCAAACATTTTTATCAACTTATTTACATTAATTGAAATAAAATGTTCACTATTTACAAAAATGCGAGTACGTACCTACACTTTCCGGTTATTGAGTAATTGTTCGAAGTACAAGGCACTGCGTTGAACAGTCAAAACACGGTTTAAATAATTGTCTTTCAATTTAATAATGTGTCTCTGTCACTCCACGATATTGAAAGCGTCCACTATCCCAGTCACGAGTTTCGTGTTCCTCACAATACACCAGGCGCTTGAGCTCAGACCACTAGGAAAAGTCTAACGAAGTTAATGAAGTTGGCTAGTGGCAACGCTCTCTCTTATCGAACGACAAAACTTATTGAGCAACCGGTACTCCGTGAAATTTCGCTGGTTGTTATCCTGCAGCGAAATGGTTTTCTCTTGGTTATACAATCGTTTTATATTCAAATAAAACATTAGAAACCAAAAATGGCAGATTTAGCATTGTGAAAAACAAAATTCGAAAACGACCACGAAACAATAGTACTCGGAGCAAGCCAGGTGCCGACCGACGCGCGGCCGTTGACACGCGTGTTGTTCAATCAGCTGATAACTTATTCTTGATAATAATAAGCTCTACCCAACAAGTTATACAAATGTTCCCTTCTTACTTTTACGGGCTTAGAACCGTCAAAGGTAAATACTATCTTTAGCTGAATTTACTGGACACGAAATTAAATAAAAACAAGTTTATTATCTAATAAAAAATATTTTCTGATATTAGATACTTAACAAAGTATTTGAAGCGTATTTCAAACATTTTTATCAACTTATTTACATTAATTGAAATAAAATGTTCACTATTTACAAAAATGCGAGTACGTACCTACACTTTCCGGTTATTGAGTAATTGTTCGAAGTACAAGGCACTGCGTTGAACAGTCAAAACACGGTTTAAATAATTGTCTTTCAATTTAATAATGTGTCTCTGTCACTCCACGATATTGAAAGCGTCCACTATCCCAGTCACGAGTTTCGTGTTCCTCACAATACACCAGGCGCTTGAGCTCAGACCACTAGGAAAAGTCTAACGAAGTTAATGAAGTTAGGTCCGGGCTTTTTGGTGGCCAAGGCACTGGCCCACTGCGTCCGATCTAGTGCTGGGGAAACACTGAGTGCTGGTACTCTCGCACGGCGCAGTGATAATGAGCCGGCCCACACATTAAAACGCTTTAATTAACACTTGATGCGCACATTCACGAATAACATGTGTACTCGATGATCTCGTCGTCGAGCTATAGCGAAATAACGGCCGATGGACTTGCCCTGTGCATATGCTGGTGTCTGCAACCGCCCATAATCGAGTAGCCGCTACGATCAACCGGGCCGATGGAACTTGGGGGTTCAGAACCCCGCGAAGACTGTCGCGACTCAAAGTGTTGCGGCGCGCCATAAAGTTGTCGGGCAGCATGAGTCATATTCAGCCCTACCCTAGCATACAGCTGCACCATAGCAACGTACTCCAAATTGCAATGACGATCCATTGCACCGATAAGGAACACGTATTGCGCGTACCCTTTTCGCGGGAAAACTAAGCACGCCGCGGCGGGGCGGTGTATCCCGGCTGGACTTCGCCGCATTGATACAATAGAAAGCGGGCGGCGCGCGGCATCGATTGTAATTGTTGCGCGCAAGCTAGTTTATGTGTTATCTCTACACGCGAGAGCTTATTTTGCTTTATTTTCCCTTTGGCGGCGGCGCGTGTGATTAGAGTAAAATTTACAAGTAACGTCTGGTACTTACTATTGATTCTCTCGTTTTCGACTTGATGAATATTTTTTTAATATATTTTAATACAAAAACAGCTTTATTTTTAAAAATCTAATTTATGCTTCGAAAGTACTCCCTAGGGCAAGTTCAGCCGCGGGAAAATAGCCAGCTAAATTTCACGGCGTATAATGGCAATAATAAAAATCTCATGCTTTTTTTAACGTTACGGCGGGCTAAACCCCTCCGCAACGCCCCATAAGGAATTCGTTCCAATAAAGGCAATTTAAATAATGTAACTATTTAATATAGCAAAGTGAATTAAACAACGTGGCTGACAGTGCACAATTACATGGATGAGAGAGACTATACAGGGTGACTGACAAGATACCTTCGATACTTATGGACAGTACTCGGTACTCGATTCTCGTTAAAATTATGTAATCAAATTAGGTGCTTAATTTTTGACCAAATTTCTCTAAAAATAAGTGAAATATTGATATTATAATCTCTACACACGCCGCGGTGTTTGTTGTTTAAGTTGATCTAGTCAAGTGCAGCACGCGCTATTCCCCCCATACCTGTAGCATCACCGCATCGACTCATTAGTGTAAGCGCAAACGCCGACAGGTTCACACACATGTCCGTGTTCCCGCTTCCTGCCTCCGCGCCCCGCGATCGTATTGACGCGCCGTGTCAGTGTGTGTGTGTGTGTGACCTGTGTGACCTGAGACCCATAACCCGTGATAAGTATCAAGGCTAGGTAGTTAAGTATGGCTCATCAATACAAAAACCCAGAGTACCTGGACATGGTTCGTGCGTATACGCGTGCTAATGATAGTTTGCAAGGTGATCCATTCGATTTAAATCGCTGCGTAAATGTGCCGAACCATGCATCATACGAGGCGGTACACATTTTAAGCAACTTGAAGACTAGTGTAAATATGTAAATACGTAGGTAGGTAGGTAGGTAGTTTAATTAAATTCAATCGTTGTAACATGGGTATGATTCCATTTTTTAAATACGCCGAAAATAACAAGGTTCTTGAATTTTTCAGTGGCTCTGTACATTTAACCTTGTCTCAAATTCTATTGTCTACATTCTACACTTTCTTTAGTCAACAAATTAGTGATTACGTAGATATTTTTGCCTATCCTAAGCCAGGATTGAAGTATGAAGGGAAAACGGATCATGCTTATGGGGATCATACATGGGGAGAGGTCTTGATGTAGGTAGGCAACAGCAGTACATTGTACGTACCTATGTATTCTGTGTTGATAGCACGCTGCGCGTATCCAAGTATTGCGCAGATAAATACGGGACTCTCGGTGTACTGTTTACTAAGTTTACTAAGAAGTAATTTAATGTTATTTTTTTCATCATATAATATACGATCGCCAACTATCCACATCCTCAAATATTGAAGGTATCTCACCAGTCACCCTGTATATAATGCAAAGCAGATATATGCGTATTACACACATTGATATTATTAAATTCAGCGCAGGCGTCCATACTTTCAACAATTCGCCCTAAATTTGTAAAATCTCTCGTAGAATCGAAAACAGGCGCAAGCAAAAAATTTGAAACTGGAGATGTATTTAATAATTGTAAAAAAATAATTGCTAAACCCAATATTTTTTGTAATATGTAGATACTTCGTAAAAAGCAACTTATTGATAATAGTGTGAAGTGTTATAGTTAGTATAAGTCTTGTTAGATAATAAAGACACGTTGTTGTCTCACGCCATATGTTGGACGTGTATTTGGCGCGAGACACGATTGTGTCTCCGGATTTTGTGAATCCGTTTGTTTTCTTTGTAATTATTTTTTTCTATTTATTCTTTTTAGTGCGTATTAGTTTGTTTTGGAATAGTATCTTTTTGTGAAGTCGGTTTTTTTTTTGTTAAAATTTTTGTTTATTTTTTGATTTTTAGTGAATCTGAAGTACACTAACATTTTTTACTGAATATGGGTAGACCTACTTAAGATTCAAAATTCAAAACCATTTATTCAGTTTAGGCCCTCGGAGGGCACTTATGAAGGTCAAATTTAAAGTGCTGCTCATATGAGACCGTTTATATGAAACGGACGAAGTCAGGGAGAAACGCCAATCTCAACAGAGGCAATCTACTTCAAGGACAATTTCAAAAGAGGCTTGCGATGAGCGTAAAGATAGACTTTCGAAAATGCGGCTTTACATGAAAAGAGTTTTGAACAGAGAAAGTATCGAAAAATGTAGTCACCGTCTTGGATTGATCAACGATCGTCTATCAAATGAGACGGAGGTGGAACGTGCCCACCGACACAGCGTAATTCACGATTGTGCATCCAAAGAGACGGAGGAGCAACGTGCAAACCGTCTCAGCTTGATCCGCGATCGCTTATCCCAAGAGACGGAGAAGCAACGTGCCCACCGTCTCGACTTAATCCACGATCGTGAATTACTTATAACTCCGCATTACTTAAGGTGTATTATGTATGCCTACACGTTTTAAGGATTTTCCTCAATTTTCTCAGGATTCCATCATCAGGTCTTGTTGTAATGATCATGAGACCATCTGTGGCGGTTGGCGTGATATTGAGTTACTCGTTCATTTGTCGCACACATACTTAGTGCTAATTTTAGACTTATATGGTTTTCTCATGGGTGCCATTGTCAGAACTGGGCCACACACAGGGCCGGATTTAAATTTGTGCCGCCCTGGGGCAACGAAGAAAATGCCGCCCTATGACTTAAATTTAATTTTAATAGATTTGATATCTTATTTTTTAAGAATTAGAATAACTAATTGATTGCAGGAAATTTATTATGTATTATATTGCATTTATTATACAATATGTTTTATTTATATTTTTTCTTTATTTACTCATATATTATATTATTTATTATATACTATAGTAATATATAAAAATATTTGTATTTTTCTTGGAATTATAAGTTTTGCACTAAGAACGACTTAATATTAGTATTGCATAATTTTTTTCACAGGCAAACTCGCCTAACTTTTTGAATTGCAAACTGGTCGATTTGATTCAAAAATATAAAATTGTTCTTTTTAATTAAAATTAATTAGTGTTATTGGATAATTCTCCAATTATGGAAAAATTCATTAATCAATAAAAGTTTCTGTTATCAAAAAGACATACATAATTTGAAAATATTTTTAATTCTTCAAAAAAACTACATAAATTTATCAATTCCAGAAAATAAAAATATCAACTTTAATTTTTTCAAACCTTTATGGAAATAAATTAATTAAACTATTTGAATAGCTTTTACTTAAATTTCCAATATTATAATATACAAAATTTTAATGTGATACATAATACTTGAATTATATTTCTTGAAAGATAAAATGTTTATTTAAAAGAATTAGTTAATTTTATATTGTATAGAAAATTTTATCTCACTTTCCAAATTTTGCCGCCCTAGAAAATTTGCCGCCCTGGGCACTAGCCCCGACTGCCCCTAGTATAAATCCACCACTGGCCACACAGAAAGCTTCAGCTTTCAAACAAAAAATGTGTTACAAAATACCCCGTAAGAATATATAAAAAAAAGAATCATTAAAATCGCTTTGCCCAGTCGAAAGTTATGAGGTAACAAACATAAAAAAAAGAAAAACCTATTTTTTTGAAGTCGGTTAAAAAACATCAAACAAAGCTAAGAGGTTCATTGTCTAACATTAAACTACAGCCTAGTTTTTTAACATTCAACATAGATACAGGCCGTGGCGACGCTTCGCCACGCTATATGATGGGATATATGTTCTATGCGTAGTCTATAATTTTTTAATTATAAATTTTGATAAGTATATGAAGAAAATAAATGTATAATAAATAAACTGTCATCATTTTCTGGAGAAAATTCGTAATATTGTATTTTTTATCGTGTCATATTTAGTTCCTGTCATAATCTGTACTTTTGTGCCTATTACTTGCACAAATTAATTTCGATGTTTCACATCTGTGTGACGGCTCACAAAAAAAGAAAAAAAATGTCAAACCATCCATAAAGGAAAGTATCACAAGGAAGGTCAAATTCGTGATGTACTTTTATATGTATAGACGTAGATAGATATATTAGATGGAAGAAGCTACAAGTATGCAATGACTGCGCAGACGCGGGCTGGCGCGGGCGTGCTGGCAGCGCGCGGGCGAGGAGCGGCCGACGGCGGCCGACGTGGTGGCCTACCTCGCCGAGCGGCCGCGCGCGCTCTCTCCCGCGCTGCACCTCGACCCCGCCGACCCCACGCTGGGTGAGTACGTCCGCCTCCTCGTGCCCCTCGATGCAGCTCGCTCGATGCTCGACGCAGCGACTCGCCCTCTTCGCTCCACAGATCCCATGGACTCGGACAGCGGGTTCGACGCCGGCTCGCACAAGCCCATATGACCCCATGTAACATGATTTTGATCCCCTTCAAGACGTCGGATTAACTCGAAATATATTCAATATTCTAAATAGTTTAACCCTTTATCCTTACTAGGATGTTCAGGTATAGCGGTTTAACTAAATAAAAATAAAATAAACAATAGTTTAAAATAACTAAAAAACACGTTTTTACAATATTTTTTTTTTCATCTTTACACTATTCTTAATTCAAATCTATTTTCTATTTTTTTGTTGTATTTTCTATAAAAGCGTGGTTTTAGGTTTTTTTAATTATTATACAATATCATACAACTCAGGTTTATATAATATTTCTATGCGATCGTCATCTAGGTATGTACCTATAAGTATATATCCTGGGACATTCTTTACACACGGCCATCTGGTCCCAAACTAAGCAGAGCTTGTACAATGGAAACCAGATAACTGATATACTAAATATACTACTTTTTTTTCTAAATACATACTTATGTGGATATTTACACCCAGACATAGAACAAACAGACATGTTCATGCACACAAATGTTTGTCCTGGGTGGGAATCGAACCCGCGACTATCGGTTTGGCAGTCAGAGCGATAACCACCAAGCCAACTGGCCTGCCAAGTGGGGCACTAATTATTTTTTTATTATTTGTTAATTGTATTCTTTAAATAAATTTAGAGAGAGTCGCGATCTACAAAATAAATATAACTTTAGGGCCCAAACAGAGATTGTGTGCATTAAGAATTTAATTTTTGTGTTGTTTATTTTTCTTTTTTATTTTTAAATGCAAAAAAAAATGTTGAAATATTGTGCACCGTACAAACAATTCGTGTAAACACATATAGTTAAGTTTTATTCGGTGATAACTACGCTTTAAAAATATATTGTATGAAAACATAAACCTCTGAGTTGTTTTTTTTTCCTGTGTTTGATGTACGTATAAAATTAAAACCAGTAGTTTTATTTCTTTTAATAGGTTTTATAGCCGAGCAGGCTAGAATCTAGATTAAAGCGATCCGAAAAGTGTGTGTTTTCAATTAATAGTTTTAAATTTTATCATCAGATTAGTACTTAAATAATATTATAATTTGCACCCTGGGAACGACACGAGTATTTATGATGAAAAAAACGGTTCAGATAGCACTTGTCCTGATCTACTAACACCAAACCAATCAAAAGCTACTCACGTTTGATGACCTAGGTTACCCGCTTCACTCCACGAACTCCTCGATCCACGTGGCCAAACCTTGGCCGCAGGTCTAGCTGAATTCAGTAATACACACATATATAAAGTCCAAGATTAATTTTATATAGTTTACTAGCTGTCCGGACAGACATTGCCCTGTCGAAATAAGTCCATACAAATATGTAGGAATACGTTCGCAGCGCCACCTAACGGGCCCAATTGTAAATCTAAATCCCAAACGCATACAAAAAAAAATTCTAATCGGTCCAGCCGATTAGGAGGAGTTCACTGTCAACACACGTACAGAAGAATTATCTAATATACAGGGTGACTGGTGAGATACCTTCGATACTTATGGAGAGTACTCGGTACTCGATTCTCGTTAAAATGATGTAATAAAATTAAGTGTTTAATTTTTGACCAAAATTTCTATAAAAATAAATGAAATGTGGATATTATACTCTCTAAACACGCCGCGATGTTTCACGTGCGGCACGCGCTAGACGTGTGTACGCTGTGTGAGTGTGTGTGTGTAAGACCTGTGACCCGTGACCCGTGATAAGTATCTAGGCTAGGTAGTTAAGTATGGCTCATCAATACAAAAACGCAGAGTACCTGGACATGGTTCGTGCGTATACGCGTGCCAATGATAGTTTGCAAGGTGATCCGTTCGTTTTAAATCGCGTTAAAGACAATATGTGTAAACGTGCCGAACTATGCATCACACGAGGCGGTACACATTTTGAACAACTTGAAGGTAGATAGGTAGTTTAATTAAATTCAATCGTTGTACATAGGTATGATTCCATTTTTTTAATACGCCGTAAATACCAAGGTTCTTGAACTTTTCAGTGGCTCTGTAGATTTAACCTTGTCTCAAATTCTATTGTCTACATTCTACACTTTATTTAGTCAACAAATTAGTGATTACGTAGGTATTTTTGCCTGTCCTAAGCCAGGATTGAAGTATGAAGGGAAAACGGATCATGCTCATGTAGGCAACAGCAGTACATTGTACGTACCTATGTATTCTGGTTGATAGCACGCTGCGCGTATCCAAGTATTGCGCAGGTAAATACGGGACTCTCGGTGTACTGTTTACTAAGTTTACTAAGAAGTAATTTAATATTTATTTTTAATGTAATTTTTTTTCATCATATAATATACGATCGCCAACTATCCACATCCTCAAATATTGAAGGTATCTCACCAGTCACCCTGTATAAAATTCTCGTGTCACAGTGTTAGAAACCGTACTCCTCCGAAACGGCTTGACCGATTCTCATGAAATTTAAGAGAATAAAGTCTTTATGCCTTTACTTACAAAAACAAGTTTGAGTAAATAATTAATGAGTATAATAAATCCATAATAATTAATATATATTATATGGTTCTATGAATATGGGTATATTGGATCCATTCCATACTTATGGAAATAAATTACAAAGGTTTAAAAGGATAATGAGAAGTAATACACATTGATATTATACTCGTACCTCTTCACATGGTAATACAATTTAATATTAAAGTCATGCAATTTAACTTTCAAACTAATTTAGTAACGCTGAGACCACACTACATAGGTATGTACCTACATATATAGCACGTTTATGTTATGAAGGGTTCGTATTTGGTTATACTCATTCATCTCCTCGCCATACTGTAGGGAAGTGAGCGACCCGCCATACAACGCCGCCGCAAGCAAAGGCATCTAAGTGAGCATGACTAACTTAAGCTTGTTAACATCAAAATAAGAATATTTAATATTAAAATACACACAAAGTGTTATCACTGTGACTATAACATGTTCATAAAAGTAAAAACCTACGTATTAGGTACATCTAATTCCTTTAAACGAGCAATTCTTGTAAATATTAGGTTGGGGAAAAAGTCTTATCGCATTATAGTATGTATGAACTTGTAATAAAATCTCTTTGGCTATACTATTTATATCTGCCTGGTTTTGGTATCATTGAAAGTTTAAATTTTTAAGAACATAATTCCAATTTCAAATAAGGAACATGTGTGATTTTCAATTGTTTTTCGTACCGTCAAGATGAGTGAATCTAAGGAAGAAATTCGATACATTTTAAAATTTTACTACCTAAAAGATAAAAGTGCAACGCCGCAAAACAAATTTGCGATATTTATGGATCTAGTGCAGTGTCTGAGAGAGTGGCAGAAATTTGGTTTAAGCGTTTTCAATCCGGAAATTTTGATGTCAAAGATGCACGTCGCTCTGGTCGCCCTATTACGGATAAAATGGATGCCATTTTTGAAAAAGTGGAGCAAGATCGGCATATCAGTCAGGGCCGGATTTAAATTTGTGCCGCTCTGGGGCACTGAAGAAAATGCCGCCCTATGACTTAAATTTTATTTTAATAGATTTGATATCTTATTTTTTAAGAATTAGAATAACTAATTGATTGCAGGAAATTTATGTACGTATGGTATGGCTCTATTTAATTCAATGGTGCATTCACACTCATTCAATATTTTTTTTATAATATTGTAGCTATTTATAGGTTGGCTAACATGTTGAGTAGGCCTATGTCACAATCTACGGAATCCCATGTTGGGTGATATGATAAATGAATACTGACTCCAAATCCAATAATTGTATTGTCCAAATAGATTATTATAAAGTTACACAGTTACACGCTATATCGGTGAAAGGCGAGAGGCGACTGGCGGGGCGAGCCCTGGCTGACGCAATCATCCGTTCATATTTTGCTGGATTACCCTTAATGAGCCCCAAAAGTCATCCCTTCCTTTAAAAAAAAAAATTTGTAACATAATATTTAATACAATTTTTTTTTTTTACTGAACCCTAATTAACTAATGTACGCTACAATTAAGCATAAACAATGTGAGTACTGTTGTGGAAAGGAAATGATTCGCAATGCATTCCGCTGACCACGTTATGACTAACACAAGTAATAAGATCTAACTATAGACAAAGTGTTCATATTTTATTACACTGCCTAAAAATTAAATCATAACATGTATATGAAAAACAAACCTGCTTATAAATACCTTATATGTATACAAACACAATAAATGAAATCTTATATGAATACACTGTTTTTATTTTACAATGTTTGTTGCGTTTTTGCTTGTATTCCTTGAATGGTACAGTACATTCCATCTCCTTTCGAAACCATTTGCTTGCTTGGGCACGACATTTCCAACAGCATACATACAGAAAAATTAAACTCACTGAAATCACTATGATCACCATTCCAATTCCATACAACTGAATGTGACTTTCTATTGATGAATAATCAGCATTGTTTGCTCCATTTTGGGCAATTAATATTTCCTCTTCTTTACTATAGGATTTACCCATTTTACTGTTTGGATCATAAAATATAATTTATAAAATCAACTAACATGTAGGTGTCAACAAGTAAAGGTATATATGTACTCTCTGCTTAGTTTCAAAACACCAAGTCAGATTATATTTATCTTAAATAGCGATTTCTCAATATTGCCGACTTACTACACATCATTTTTGTATTGGTATTCAAATTATAACAAAAACAAAATTAACTTTTACATATATAACAAAATAAACTAGGTTAATCAATAAATAAAAATTTTGCGTACACAACTTGTACATACTTTAATTTAATTTGCGTTGCAACTTACATACATAAATCTACTACTATACCGCAAACGATGCGAGGCGATACTACGCTTTGTTTGCAAAAAGGTTTAACACTATAAAAACTGATAATACCGTGGTACTTACTACCTATAATCTTTTTTTTTTTTTCGGGTAGTTACCAAGTGAGGACGAAAAATTCTGCTCTGTGTTTATATTAATATTTAAAAATACTTACAGTATATATTTTATATTTATTTGCATAATTTCATGAAAGTATATTGAGTGTTTACCCCGCCTGCAGTCTAATTACTTTCAACACACATAACAACAAATATTATGGACTCTCTAAAACAGTCAATGGAAGAAATGTCGCAGCTGTTCAATAACAGAATGGAGGATTTTCAACAGGAATTAAAAAAGTCCAGCTCAATCCCTGTTACCTCCACCACACTTGCGGCAGAGTTCACTGCCTTCAAGGAGTTTGTTACTAAAGCGTTGAGCATACTTCAGAAGCAAGTTGAGCATCTGGCTAAGGAACAAGACCGTTTGGAGATGCATGGTCGCCGGAAGATTCTTCTACTCCATGGTGCAACTGAACATGACAGTGAGGTAGTTATTGACACTGTGCTGAAGATTGTCACAACTCAAATGAAGGTTCCAGGCTTCACCAGTGTTGACATAAGTCGCTGTAATCGTCTAGGTCGGCCTACAAACAATAAGCCAAGGCCAATCCTGATTAAATTTAAGGATATCTCCACAAAAGACAAGGTTTGGTACAGTAAATAAAACATCCTTGAAGAACTCTAACACCACTATGTCTGAGTTCCTTACTGTAGACCGTCATACAGCATTTATGGAGGCAAGAAAGCGATTTGGCATCTCCAAGTGTTGGACGAGGGATGGTGTGGTACATATACTCGCTACCGATGGTTCGCGGCACCGTGTCACCTCCATATCGGAGCTAAATAAAATTGCAGTTACAGCGAGTGTGACAAACACTGCTCCAAGTCTCGCATGCAATAATGCAGCAGCACCAGTAGCACAGATATTATCCTTGAAAGCGAAGAGGACCACAAGGAAGTGATTGTATCTCAATATTTCAATCTATTTGATTCTGGTCACCAAGTTGATGGAAGTGAGTAGTGTCGACGCTCCTACGTAGCTGTCTTCAAAACCGCACCTATTCTAGTGATTGGTCATCCCCACTATATTCTCCCCCCCATACTACATTCAATAAAACCAAAAACGCAACGGAAATTTTGTACAAATTCATCTATAATCTAATACTGTAAATACATTAAACTCCACTGAAATCATTTATCCAGCTTTTTTACTGCAAGCCTCCTCCTCCGCAACATATGGTCCTTCAGAGCCGAATTTCAAGAAAACATTCCACATCTGCTGCAACAAAGGGCGGATCAGTGACGAAGAAAGAACCAACATATACGATATTGCGACAAACGTACGTGGATGGAGTGATCAGCATTGCAATTCAGTGTATTTCAGTGAGTTATCACCCAATTCCCTTCCATCTTCATTGCCTACCTGTGCTAATACTGTGTTCCTAAAATTTCAGCGTAACTTCGATCAAGGGACAAGTTCAAAAAGGTCAACCGTCTTGTTGCAATTTGAAAATTACGCGATATTTGCCACACGTCGAAGTTTCACCATCAACGTGCAACTGTAAGTACTCAGCTTTCTATCATTGTTCACCAAAATGAGTAGTGAAAAATTAACAATTCCAGACAAATCTCCCAAAAGTTCAATGTCGAAAATAGATGAGTCATTTCGCGATCTTACTAAGAAAAGGGGTATTATACGGGGTAGGTTAACGGTTTTCACAAAGTATATCGGTGGCTTGAACGCGCAGGAAGTAGCTTCAAATTCAAATAAACGGTCAGAATTGCAAATGCGTATTGAGGGAGCTTCAGTGTTTTTTAATGAATTCAATACCATCCAAACCGAAATAGAAGTCTCAGTTGACGATCATGAGCTTTTCCAACAATTGGAATTACGAGAAGGCTTTGAAAGTTCATATTACGCAATTATAGCTCAAGCTAAGAGCTTGCTAACGACTGATGAGGTTCTCAGCACTAATAATTCTAAGTTACATGCTGTAAAACTGCCTACGATAGCTATGCCTACTTTTGATGGATCTTATGAGCACTGGTTAGAATATAGGGATACATTTATGTCGTTAGTTCACAACAACAATCATATTTCACCAATACAGAAGTACCACTATTTGAAATCTTCCTTGAAAGGTGTTGCGGCGCTAGTAATTGATTCATTAGAATTTTCATCTAACAATTACACTGTAGCATGGGATTTAATTTGCAATAGGTACAATAATACGCGTTTGTTAGTCCATAACCATGTCAAAGCCTTATTTTCAATTTCGAATATAGTCAAAGAATCTCCAAGTAATTTTCGACGGTTGATTGACACTATTTTAAAAAATCTACGTTCTTTAAAACTATTACATGAGCCCGTCGATTCATGGGACACTCTTATTATTTACATGGTTGTTTCTAAGCTAGATAGCACCACAGAACGCGAGTGGGAGCAATTCCGAGGCACCTTAACTACAGATAAAACTGGAGATGATTCTAACAGTTCGATTTCGGTAATGAAGGTAGATCATTTAATTAAATTTCTCAAAAATAAGGCAGATATGCTTGAAACGCTTATGGTTACTCACGGCAGTAACAACAGTAACAGGGAGCCTAAACAAATACGGATATCGAAGGTACACTGCCATGCATCACCAACGTCACTCAATTCACAAAATTCACAAGATTCACAATATACAAATTTCAAACAATCACGCGCTTGCTGTGTTTGCAACAGTAGTCATCCTATTTTCACTTGCCAAACATTTGCTAAATTAAGTTTACAAGACAAACTTAAGTCCATTCAAAAAAATAACTTGTGTCCTAACTGCTTACGATCGGGGCATTCATTATCGCAGTGTAGGTTCGGTAGCTGTCGTAAGTGTAATGAACGACACAATACTTTAATACACAACGATCAAGCGGGCGGCGCGGCCGCATCAACGCCGAGCAATGCGAATAGCAAACCGGTTTCCGACGTAGGTACAAGCTCCGTAGGAACGAGTGTCGACCACTACACATACGCGCATAACGCACACGTAGATGATCAATTACGATGCGCAAAATCGTCTAACGTGCAGCCAGTTATTTTATCAACTTCACTTGTGGAGGTAGCTGATCAAAACGGTAAAAATCACGTCGTTCGCGCACTTCTAGACTGCGGGAGCGAAAGATGTTTCATCACAAAAAGATTATGCACAATTCTCAACAAACCTATTATACAGTCCACTGCACAAATAAAAGGCGTCGGAAACTCAATAACATATAGTTCGGAATTATGTAATATTGAGATTAAAGCGCTAACCGGCCCTTTCGTTACACATTTACAATGTTTGGTGTTAGCACATATAACATCATCGTTGCCACAAATTGATATAGAAGCTAATACTATACAATTACCAAACAACATTCCATTAGCCGATCCTACCTTTTATGAAACTCAACAAATTGATATTTTAATCGGCGCAGATAAGTTTTGGCATTTATTGGGTATAGGGAAAATACGCTTAAAAAACGGACCCTTCCTTCAAAACACAAAACTAGGATGGATTATTTCCGGACCTATTTACACTAGTAATCTTAAACGTGAAAATATAGTTCATTGTAACTTCTCTCAATCTATTGACGCGCAGTTGAAGATGTTTTGGGAACTTGAGGAGTTGCAAAAACCTAACATACTCAGTGATGATGAGATAGCTTGTGACAAACACTTCATTGAAAACACTAAGCGTACTACAGAAGGTAGGTTTTGCGTTCAAATTCCTTTTAAGCAATCACCTAATACGTTAGGAAATACATACACACTAGCTGAACGGCGTTTTTTGGCACTTGAAAGGCGATTACAGCAGTCACCTACCTACAAAAAACTATACACAGATTTTATTAATGAGTACATTAGTTTAGGTCATATGAGTCAAGTTGATACCTACGAAAAGCCACATTACTTTATGCCGCATCACGGTGTGCTTCGCGAACACAGTACAACAACAAAATTGCGAGTAGTATTCAATGCAAGCCAGAAATCTAGTTCAGATATTTCTCTTAACGACCTACAATTAGTCGGGCCACCTATTCAAGGCGATTTAGTGGCGATATTACTAAGATTTCGACAGCATAAGTTTGTTGTATGTGCTGACATTGAGAAGGCCTACAGACAAGTCTTGGTTGATGAGCAGCAGCGTCACCTTCAAATGATCTTGTGGCGTGATAACCCCCGCGAACGCATACGGTGTTATAAACTTAACACAGTCACTTATGGCACCGCTTCTGCTCCATTTCTCACTTGTAGGTGCATTAAACAGTTGGCATCAGAATGCAATGATCCAGTTGTGCAACAAATAATAAATGAAGACTTTTATGTTGACGATTTCATTTATTCGCACGATTCGAAAGATCAGTTGTTGCAAATATGCGAAAAAATAAAAAATACGCTGAATTCTGGCTGTTTTCCTTTGCGGAAATGGGTATACAACTTTGACATTAACAACGATACAAATGCCATTAAAAAGGATCTGTCTTTAGGTGAAAACGTTAACTGCCGCACACTAGGTTTAGGATGGAATAATTATAGCGATGAACTTTATTACTATACAAAATTACAAAATGACACGAAAGAAATAACAAAGCGTTTAATATTATCAAGTGTCTCTCAAATATTCGACCCGCTAGGCTTACTGAGTCCGACAATAATGATTGGCAAAATTTTATTGCAAAAATTGTGGTTATTGAGACTCGATTGGGATGAACCGGTTCCAAGTGACGTTGCAAGCGCATGGAATCGATTCGAAACGGCCCTTTCGGTACTTAATAGCCTACGCGTGCCGCGACACGTTATAGGTGCTAGTCCTAGGTATATGGAATTACATTTATTTAGCGATGCCTCACAGCTGGGCTACGGCGCGTGCGCATACATTCGCACTGTCAATATAGATAACACAATTACCGTTAGATAGTTATGTTCGAAAGGTAAGGTTGCGCCGATAAAACCACAAAGTATTCCGAGGCTAGAATTATGTGGTGCTTTATTGTCTGCAAAATTATTTAGTAAAATAAAAGAATCATTACGATACAGTTTCCACAATGTTGTTTTTTGGACAGATTCTACGATCGTCTTAGGGTGGCTACGCATGACACCGAGTTTACTCAAAACGTTTGTTCAAAATCGAACTGTAGAAATTTGCGACTTGACAAAAGGATATCCATGGCGTCACGTTAGCGGCAAGGATAATCCAAGTGATCTAGTTTCGCGGGGTTTAGCGCTGGACTCATTAAGCACATCTAATTTGTGGTGGGATGGCCCCGCGTTCCTTCACGAACGTCACATAAACAATGTAAGTGCACACATACCTCATAATAACGTCATGCAGGGGGAGGTGCTACCTGATGTTAAAGCGAGTAGCAATATTACACACGCACACTTAACAAATATTAAACGGCAATTTAAATTCCCTTTTGAGAGATTTTCTCAATTCAATCGTATGATTCGTGGTGTCGCCCGTATAAAGCGGGCTATGTACAACAAACTTCACACAAGTTGTCCACACATTGGGCCACTAAGTGTAGATGAAGTGAGAGAATCCCTCAACGTTCTAATTCGTTTCGCGCAGTTAGAATCATTTTTGGACATTTACAAAGTTCTAAACAATAATAATGTATTGCAAAAACAACATCAATTGGCTAATTTAAATTTATTTATTGATGATAACCAAATCATACGTGTTGGGGGTCGTCTTGAGAATTCATCTGAATTTAACTACAATAAGAAACATCCGATTTTAATTTCATCAAAACATTATTTTACAACTTTAGTTATTAGACACGAACATGTGAAACTTTTACACGCAGCGCCGCAATTACTTTTATATACACTCAGAGAGAATTGGTGGCCAATCGGAGGACGTAGCCTTACTAAAAAAATCGTCCATGACTGTGTGTTGTGTGCACGTTTGCGAGGTAAGACTACTCAACCAATAATGGGTAATTTACCCAAAGAAAGGCTGAACCCTGGCTATCCGTTTATGTATTGTGGTGTGGACTACGCTGGGCCAGTGCTCATACTGAACAGAAAAGGTAGGGGAGCTAAAACTATTAAGGCTTATATTTGTTTATTCGTTTGTTTTACAACACGCGCTATACATTTAGAGTTAGTTAGCGACCTCACGGCTGATGCATATTTGCTCGCACTGAAGCGATTTATTTCTCGCCGTTCTAAGCCATCCGAGATATTTTCTGACAACGGAAAATGCTTTGTAGGTTTAAAAAATGACTTCTCTAAACTTTTATCATCTTTTTCTGACGACATAAAAAATTACGCGAATAGTCAAGATATCAAATTTAATTTTATTCCACCTTATGCACCTCATTTTGGTGGACTGTGGGAGGCTGGTGTCAAGAGTTGTAAGTACCATTTACGACGTGTGGTAGGTAACGCACACCTTACTTTTGAAGAGTTTAGCACTGCATTAGCACAGATTGAGGCTATCTTGAACTCCCGACCTTTAACTCCCTTATCTCCAGATCCTCAAGACCTACTTCCTTTAAGTCCAGCTCATTTCCTGGTTGGTCGTCCATTGAATGCACCTGTTTGCGCTGACCTAGAAAATAAACCAATGCATGTTTTGTCACGTTACCAACGTGTAGAACAAATACGACAACACTTTTGGAGCCGCTGGTCGAAAGAGTACGTGTCGGAGCTGCAGACGAGAACAAAATGGAAATCAAATACGTCGGATCTCAAAGTCGGAACTCTAGTCGTTATAAAAGACTCCAATTCACCACCACTTAAATGGAATCTTGGTAGAATCATGTCTGTATTCCCTGGACATGATGGCATTTCAAGAGTCGCTGAGATTCAAACTGCTTCAGGAAGTGTCAAGCGAGCATTTTCGAAAATATGTCCGCTACCCGTTCCAGTCACAGATGATACTCAAGACGCCGCAATTCATTGAAAGCTACATCTTCCAAGGCCGGGGGCATGTCGACGCTCCTACGTAGCTGTCTTCAAAACCGCACCTATTCTAGTGATTGGTCATCCCCACTATATTCTCCCCCCCATACTACATTCAATAAAACCAAAAACGCAACGGAAATTTTGTACAAATTCATCTATAATCTAATACTGTAAATACATTAAACTCCACTGAAATCATTTATCCAGCTTTTTTACTGCAAGCCTCCTCCTCCGCAACAAGTAGGTAATGTTTAATGCTTCGATATTCAACCCTCAATCTATATACATTGTGATGGGATACTCAAGGCGGGTAGAAATTAGATTCATTTTCTCACTTTTAACGAGTATTTTTTTAAATTACCCGTTTTGTTATTTTGCTTGTAATTTGTCTGTTACGGTATATTTACAATTTAATAACATTAGCTGTCACTAATAGCAATCTGTCATGTCCTGTCATCCGTTTCTTGTGTGTGACCATAAACAAAAATGGTTCCTTTACAAAGTGAACCAAACAGTGACCTATTTCTAGCCAATGTCGAGTTATATTTTATGACCAATCACTATTAGATTTATTTAATTGTTATTTATTATTACTCTTTTTCTGGTCCCGATTGCCAATTTACTTATATTATAATGTTTTGATTGTTTATTAATGTTTTTCTTCAATTTGTATTTTGTCTGTATTTATAATATTCTTTGTAACATTTGTTGTTCTCCATTTAATTCTGACTCTTGGACTGCTAGCGGGTAGCACGATATATAGTTACCTTATTGTATTTATATTACTATTTATTATTATTCGTTATTTATTCATTTAATATTTTTAATATATTATAAAATTAATATATATATATATATATGACGGCGCCTAGTTTTATTTCATATCATTGCGCCATTTAGTTTTACTTTGGGGGACTAGAGATGGAAGTGGCGCCATCTCTGATGTAACGCTGGTAACGTGCGCTACTCGCTGATTGGCCGTTGACCGGATGACGTGTTCGGTGGAGAGTTGTTTGCGCGTCCCGTCGCGGCGCTAGTGAGGGCGCGCGGAGGCAACCGAGGCGAGTGGCGGGAACTTCAGAAAAGGACGAGCAGCGTTCGGTACCTAGCGGAACACATTGTCCCCAAGCTACTGATAAGGAGATTTATATTGTTGATCTTATAATTATAGTAAAGAAATACAAATTGAAAGTTATGTCTCATTCTCCTCGCCCGCTATACCCGCGCCGTAGGACCATGTCCGATACGGATTGCCCTCACGTTTCGATATCAGAAGTGGGATTTGAAGGGCTACATCCCGAGGAGACGAGAGATGATCAGCGACATGAAATGACCGCCGCGTCAAACGTTCTCTCTGGTATGGAGGCGCTGCTTTCTCGATTGCTGGCTGCTACACAAGCTCCGGCGACGGTGAACCATAACTCCACCAAGTTCATAAAGTTTGATCCTGACGACGAAGATGCTGATATTGAAGGTTGGTGCAAGCTTACCGAGATAATTGTTACAAGCAGAAAGTTAGAAGGCATTGAATTACTTCTTGCTTTGACACAGTCATTGAAAGGGCGTGCGGCCACCGCGTTAACTTCACTTAGTCTAGTGGAAATGACTTGGCCGCGTGTGAAAGAACTACTAATGACCAAATTTGCGCGGCCTATGCTGCCTCAGGATTATTTCGATGACATATTGAGATTTCAAGTCACTAATAAGGAGACAGCGTGCCAGGCAGCAACACGATTGTGGGGTATTGTGGAACGTATTCCCAGTGTGACAATGCCAGAAGACATTATAACTGGTTTCGTTATGTCTGTCCTGTGCTTCAAGGATAATTTGATAAAGAGAGAATTGAATGGACTAGACATAACCACAAGAGCGCAATTGTTTCGGAAACTGAACGGGATTTCGAACAAAAGAAGACACGATGGCAGTGAGCACGATTTTGAACCAAAGCGATTCAAAATTAATGACAAAAGCAACGACAGGCGATTTAAAGGTAATTGCCACCGCTGCGGCACTTCGGGACACAAACAAGTGGATTGCAAGAAGACTCGTGTTGACCAGAATACTCCATCAACATCCAAGGACGGCGCTGACAAGAGATCCTGCTTCGTGTGTGGGAAGCCAGGCCACATCGCTCCAGCCTGTCCAGAAAAGGTGGTCAAAGAGGTCCACGTCTGCAACCATCAGACTGCGAGGAGTACGCTGGCGACATCATCGGGTGAGCTCGTCCGATTTTTATTCGATAGTGGTTCTGCATGCTCTTTGATTAAATCAAATTTAATAGCTATGTTTCCCGGTACTGCGCGCTATGAAAAAATATTCCTCTCGGGGGTAGGTCGAGGGAACATTTTATGCGAATCTCAAATACTTTGCGATATAAAGGTCGAGGGCATTGAACTTTCAGTTTTGTTTCATATTGTCCCATTTGATAGTATTTCGGAATCTGTTATCCTAGGTAGGGATATTCTTCAACATGGGGTAAGCGTTCAAATTAGTGATAACAAAATTCAATTCGAAATTACGAAAGATTGTAATTTATGCGATAACCTTGATTTCTTTAACGCTGACACTGATCTTGAAGGAGAATATAAAAGCGAATTGTTCCGAATCCTTTCTAAGTATAAAGATTCTTTTATCGATGGTATTCCTGTTCGTCGTGTGAATACAGGAGAAATAAACATTAATTTGATAGATCCCAATAAAAAGGTACAGAGGCACCCCTATAGGCTATCGGCTTCTGAAAAGGACATTGTACGTCAAAAAGTACAATCTCTTTTGGATGCTGGTGTTGTCCGTGAGAGTAGGTCACCATTCGCTAGCCCAATTTTACTAATCAAAAAGCGTGATGGAACTGACAGAATGTGTGTCGACTATAGGGAGCTTAATGCTAACACGGAACCTGAGCACTACCCTCTTCCACGTATTGACGAACAGATTGACCGCTTAAATGGCGCTCATTTCTTCTCGACCCTTGACATGGCATCTGGTTTCCACCAGATCTTAGTCCAACCCGATTCTGTTGAGCGCACGGCCTTTGTGACTCCGGACGGGCAGTATGAATATCTCGCCATGCCGTTTGGATTGCGAAACGCACCGTCTGTGTACCAAAGGTGTATTAACAATGCCCTAAAACCCGTTAAGGTCTTCGCTACGGCATATATGGACGATGTCCTCTGCTATTCATCAGAAATATCTGAAGGGTTACATCGTTTGGATTTGGTTTTAAAATCATTATCCGAAGCTGGGTTCTCTCTTAATATTCACAAGTGTAAATTCATGAAAAAGGAGGTGAATTACCTGGGTTATTCTATCCAAGCAGGTGAAGTAAGGCCAAACACTAAGAAGATACAAGCTTTAACTGAGGCCCCAAAGCCTAAAACTGCTTCTCAAGTTCGCCAGTTTTTAGGCCTAGCTTCATATTTTCGGCGTTTTATACCAAACTTCTCTAAAGTGGCCGGTCCTTTGTATCCGTTGACTAAGTTGAAGGGCCCTATAAAGTGGGACGACCGACATGATGAGGTTCACAAAAACATTATCAAAATACTGACCTCAGAACCGGTTCTTACCATTTTCAACCCTGATTTACCGATAGAGCTGCATACGGATGCAAGTTCTGATGGCTACGGTGCCATACTGATCCAGAAAAAGGACAACGTACCACATGTTGCCGAGTATTTCAGTTGCCGCACGACTGAGGTGGAGTCGAGATATCATTCTTACGAACTGGAGACACTAGCGGTCGTGCGAGCGGTTGAACATTTTCGACACTATCTTTACGGACAACATTTCACTGTTTTCACTGATTGCAACTCCTTAAAAGCTTCGAAATCGAAGACCGATTTAACCCCACGAGTACACCGCTGGTGGGCCGATTTACAAGCATACTCCTTTGATATTATCTATCGCGAAGGTCGTAATATGGAGCATGCGGATTTTCTTTCCCGAAATCATCCCCCGAAAAGTGACGAACAACTTCCACCGTCTAAGAAAAATGTGAATTTTGTTGAGTTACATAAAGGTTGGCTTTCGGTCGAACAACAAAGGGATCATGAGATACAGGGTATTATCCAAAAACACCGTGAAAATGAGCTCCCTGAATCCTTAATTCGTACATATGATGTTAGAGATAATGTTCTGTATAGAAAAATTGAAAGAAATAAGCGTACTTCTTGGTTACCCGTAGTACCCCGGTCGCTCATATGGACCCTTATTAATCATATTCACACCGAAATTCAGCATCTAGGCCACGAAAAAACATTGGACAAGTTATATGACCAATATTGGTTTCCTCAGATGTCCAAAAACGTGCGTAAATTTGTAGACTCATGCATTGTATGTAAAGCATCTAAAGGGCCCTCTGGAGCTCAGCAAATTGAACTTCATCCGATCCCCAAGCCAAGTATACCTTGGCACACTGTCCACATCGACTTAACAGGGAAACTGACCGGCAAAAGCGATAGAAGAGAATACGCATCAGTTATTATTGATGGGTTCACCAAATACGTGCTTCTTGAGGGTACGACCTCCCTTGATGCTTGTAGTGCAGTAAATGCTTTAAAAAAGGCCGTCACCCTTTTTGGCGCCCCGAAACGTATCATAGCCGATCAAGGTAGAAGTTACGCTAGCCATGACTTTAAGAAATTTTGTAACGAAAACGGAATAGAACTGCATTTTATCGCCACTGGTTCGAGTAGAGCTAACGGGCAAGTTGAACGGGTCATGCGTACCCTCAAAAGCTTACTCACTATAATTGAAAATGACCCCCACAAAGTCTGGCGAGATGAATTAGGAAACGTACAACTCGCTTTAAATAGCACGCGATCTCGTATAACCGGTTACTCACCGACAGAGCTTATGTTCGGTATTACAGCTTTATCTCTTGGCGAAGCCAGAATCTCTCCGCGAGTAGATTCCGACAAACAATTAGATCTAGAAGTCATTCGAAGTGTTGCGTCTGAAAATATTCAGAAAGCTGCTAATTTGGATACTGTGCGTTTTAACAAGCGAAAAGCAAAAGTAGACCCATTTCAGATAGGTGATTTTGTTTTCATTAAATATTGTGAGCGTAACCAGACTAAATTAGATAGGAAATTTAGAGGTCCTTTTATTGTTACTCGCGTTTTGGAAAATGATCGCTATGAATTAAAAAGCATTGTCGGCTCTAACCGTCTGTACAAATACTCTCACGAAAACTTGCGCGTGGTACCGAGAGGCTATGCCGGCTTAGCTGAAATTTCGGAAATTTTGTCAAATTGCGAAGATGATGATGCGGTCGTGACGGCGGGCAATAATAACGATGATGTTGAGAGTGATACCATGTCAGCCTTAAGTGACACTTTAACCGCCTCTTCGGACATGCCCTAGCCCGAACCTGAGGTAAGAAATGCAATATTCCAGCATGGCTTTGCACATTTTCTTGTACTTAGTAATGACAACCTAATCACAAATTGCTTGGGCCGTATGATGTGTTCAGTTCTGGATAAGGGGCAAGGTGGTTTGGTGCGTGGAGAGGTAGTCGTAGGGATGCAGTTGTCCGGGTCGTACTCTGGGTTGTAGATTGAAGGGACGCTGTTATCCGGGCTATGAATTGACGTAGGCCAGGGAGTCAGTCGAAGGGGTGCAGTTGTCCGGATCGTACAGACTGCTGAGGTAGTCGTAGTAGATCGAAGGGACGCTGTTATCCGGTCTGCTCTGCCCTGGTAGCGTCGTAGTTTTGTGTGATTGTGCGTTTTTGTCCAGGATTGAGAACATCATCAGTGGTTTGAGAATGGTGGTCGACATACCACTATATCATTTTAAAAGATGTGTCATAATTATGTCAGAATGAACGAGCGGTAAGAAAATAGAAAGTACTAAGTATGGTCTTTTTTACAGATAATCAAGAAGATCGTCCGAGGACGTGCGAACGTCAGTCTGGCCGTGACGGCGCCTAGTTTTATTTCATATCATTGCGCCATTTAGTTTTACTTTGGGGGACTAGAGATGGAAGTGGCGCCATCTCTGATGTAACGCTGGTAACGTGCGCTACTCGCTGATTGGCCGTTGACCGGATGACGTGTTCGGTGGAGAGTTGTTTGCGCGTCCCGTCGCGGCGCTAGTGAGGGCGCGCGGAGGCAACCGAGGCGAGTGGCGGGAACTTCAGAAAAGGACGAGCAGCGTTCGGTACCTAGCGGAACACATTGTCCCCAAGCTACTGATAAGGAGATTTATATTGTTGATCTTATAATTATAGTAAAGAAATACAAATTGAAAGTTATGTCTCATTCTCCTCGCCCGCTATACCCGCGCCGTAGGACCATGTCCGATACGGATTGCCCTCACGTTTCGATATATATATATTTTTTTTTTTTTTAATTATTTATATAGTTTTATATTTTTCTATGTCTGATATGGAGAATAACAGTAGTTTTTTATCTCTTTCTTCTTACAGTTTGAGCAGTGATGATAGCTTTCATAGCATACCCCCCTCTCTAAGTGATACTTTAAACACCCACTTCGAAGCTGTTCCTAAAAACTTTAATGTGATTCATATAAATGCCCAAAGTATTCCGGCTCATTACTCCGACTTGCAGATGTCCTTTATGAACAAAAATATTCACGCGATACTTGTATCAGAATCTTTGTTAAAACCTTGTCTCCCCTCTTCTTCCTACTCTTTACCAGGTTTTCATTTAATACGCAATGACCGCATCGGAAGAGGAGGTGGTGGTGTCGCTATTTATCTACGTGCTCATATACCCTTCTCTATTGTCCATATGTCGCCACAGGCTGCCTCTCCGCATGCTGAGTCCCTCTTCATCGAAGTTATTCTCTCTGGAACTAAAACACTCTTAGGTGTTCTATATAGTCCTTCTGTTTCTATCAATTATTACACTTACTTCGAATTTCTTTTAGAAAATTATATCCCTCTTTACAATCATACTATTGTTATGGGCGACTTTAACACTTGTCTACTTAAATCTGACCACCGTACAATTCAGCTTAAGTCAGTAGTCAACTCGTGTAATTTAAATGTCCTACCACTTAACGCTACCCATTTTTTTCCACAATCCGAGCCTTCTCTTCTTGACCTTATTCTTGTTTCCTCTCTTGCTCATGTTGCGAAACATGGTCAATGTACAGCTGATGCCTTTTCCTTTCATGATCTTATTTTCCTTTCTTACAAAATTCGTCCTCCTAAATATAAATCAAGGCTTCTTATGCAGCGCAATTTTAGTGCCATTGACGTAGAGCGTCTCCACAAGGATGCTTTGGAAATCGACTGGACAGTAATTCATAAAGCACAAACAGTTGATGAGCAAATCGACATTTTCAACTCTTTAATGATTCAACTGTATGATATACATGCACCAGTAAGACCAGTCAGAGTAAAACACCTCCCAGCGCCACTGCAAACGGATGACATAAAATTGTTGCAAAATAAAATAAATATTGCCAAATCCAAATTTAAATTGAACCCTGATAAGTATCGCGAAAAATACAGACAAATTCGGAATCACTGCAATAAGATGTGTAGAGATGCACAAAGACGTCATATTCATAAATCCGTAGAAGATGGTGACCCAGCAAAAGTCTGGAAATTTTTAAAATCCCTGGGAGTTGGAAAATCCAATAACAACATTAATTTCAGTAACATTCATTTAGACTCACTCAATCTTCATTTTTCCTCGTCGGCACCCTTTGACTATGCCACAAAATCTGATACACTAAATAGCCTTACTTCTTTAGAATCTCCCAATTATTACCCTGCCTTTTCATTTAGTCAATTTACTAATTGTGATGTTAAGAGACACATTCTTTCCATTACGTCGAACGCTGTAGGTTGTGACAACATTAGTCGCAAAATGATCCTTCCGCTTCTGGATTTCCTTACTCCTATAATACAGTGGATTTTGACATCCTGCTTGCTATATTGTGCTCTCTTAACATATCTCCAACGGTAATTGACTGGTTTCGTAGTTACTTGTATGGGCGCCAGCAACGTATTTGCATCGATGAGACCTTCTCTTCATGGTGTGGAACTACTGCTGGTGTACCGCAAGGTGGCGTCTTGTCTCCGCTTTTTTTCTCAATATTTATATCTCAAATAACTCAAAAAATTTCCTCTCTCTACCACCTTTATGCAGATGATCTCCAAATTTACAGACAAACATCGTTTGATATGCTTCCTAGTGCAATCTAATGCGTTAATGAAGATCTGGATCACATTTCTGATTGGAGTAGGCGTTTTGGTCTCATAATAAATCCCTCAAAAACTAAAGCTATTATTATAGCCAGCAAATATTTTATCGCGAGGATATGTTGGGACCAGTTACCTGCTGTTGTTTTTGATGGAGTAAAAATTTCCTATAGCGATACTGTAAAAAATCTAGGAATTATTTTTGATCGCACTTTGTCCTGGGCCCCGCAAGTTGCGGAGGTCAGTAGGAAGGTGTTTGCTTCGGCTGGGTCCTTAAGACGCTTACGTAATTTCCTTCCCTTTGACACCAAAGTTGCTCTTGCCAAGTCTCTTCTTCTTCCTATCCTTGACTACGCTGCTACCTGCTACCTTGATCTCACCTATTGAAGAGCTATTGAACAAACTTGAGCGCCTCCAGAATTTCTGTTTACGGTTTATATTTGGTTTGCGCAAGTATGACCACGTCTCTCAATTTCGCAATCAACTCAAGTGGCTCCCTATCCGCCTTCGCCGGAATACTCACATACTGTCACTACTGTACACTGTACTCTTCAACCCTAAATCCCCGAATTACCTAAAGGAACGCTTCGAGTACTGCACTTCACAGCACCATCTTCTTCGTAGTTCCACAGTACTTAGCCTTCAAACTCCCCCCCACACTTCTCACACTTATTCTCAGTCTTTCACTGTCCAAGCTGTCCGCCTTTGGAATTCTCTGCCTCAGGCTATTAGACGAGCCCAGACATTAGATTCCTTTAAATCTCTTCTTATCTCCCACTATCTCTCTTTATGAACTCTGTCATTGTTTGATTTTTCCTGTTATTTTTTATGTAATCTCTTTTATTTATTTTAATACAAATAATATATATTATATATGTATTACTGTAATTAGTGTATATATTAGTATATTTACCTTATTATTATTAATTTATAAGTATTTATTAACATAGATGTAGGTTTTCGTTATTTATTTTAAATGTCTGAACGTGCAACACCTGCTATCCTTTTCTGTATCCTGCTACCTCTAGGTTGTCTGGAAGAAATCGCTTTAGCGATAAGACCGCCTATTTTGTAAACACTTGTTCTGTAATCCACTTGTTTATGTTACCTCTTCTCCTGTTATGTGTTGTACAAATAAAGTATATTGTATTGTATTGTATAATCTAAATCTAACTGATTGATTCACTACACGCCCAGAGCGTGTTGTATCTATCACTTGTACCGAAATGAGTGTCGGTTCGATTCCTTTGACACTATCGATTACTTTTCCGCTCTACAAATATGCTGAATTTAATCTATCTATAGATACAAACGATATTCTATACTTTATTTTTTTTATTTAGCACTCGATACGGACCGACATACGTTGGATGAAGTGTTTTTTTATCATATCATTTCTAACGAAAGTATGCGAACAATCTTTTAAATCCTTATAAACAAATATTTTCCTTGCATTATTTGCCGGTCGAGGTTGCGGTTTTAGGCTACTCATAATGCTACGCAATTTATCGACATAGGTGTATAAATCACTACTTTCTGGACTTGCCTGATTGTAAAGGATGTCCTAGCGCCATCTCTGCTGCGCTAAATCCACTATCGCTTCTACATGCTGCTCTAAGTCCTAATATCCTACATTATCCTACGGTGTATAGCAATCGCATTACACCGTTATGTCCACCTCTAGGTACGTAAAACGGTTCTTGGTGCGAACTCAGCAATCCCCAGAATATGCAAAATTATAAACAGCTGTAGTGATCTGGTTGATATACATCACGATAATATTGGAAAATTTTGTAAAAATATTATTCAGCATTTTTCACTAGGCAACTGCACTTGTCAGATTTACTTTGAATGTTACATGATTTGATTATTGTATTTTATTGTTAATTATCTTATTGTATTTTTAACTCATTAAGTTTATTTCCATTAATTTATTGTAATTATATATTTTTTTATTTTCATATGTTTATTCAGATTTCATATTATTTAATTTATAATACTGGTTGTTTGTTATTTTTTCTTTTTTATGTTAATTGGTATCTATATGTTCATGCGGTGTTAGCCGTTAAGTACATTTATTATAAAAACAGTGCATGTATTGTGTAAATAATTGTTGGCTGACCTAATAAATAAATAATAAGACTGATGGTAATTCGTCTACCCATTAAATGTTTTTTGTTTAACGACATTTTAATGCTACTTTCATCGAATGGTGCCATCGCTCAATCTTTCCGTTTCAACTTGGTGGCACCTGTAGTGCGTGCTTTATGTAATCCTAGTATTTTCATTAATCGGTTAAATAGTTTACTTTCAAATTGTCGTCATTGATCAGTTGTAATTCTCAATGGACAACCAAATTAACAGATCCAGTTCTCGTATAAAGCTTTAGCTCCTGCGTCGGCCGTTATGTTTGCCGGGGGTATGGCTTCTGGCCAGCGAGTGAATCTCTCTATTATTGTTAAACAATATTGATATCCTTGCTGTGATGGACTCAATCGACCTACTAAATCTATGTGTATATGTTCGAAACGATTACATGAAGGAAAATTATCTAACTTGAAAACTGTGTGTCGATTGTCTTTAACTTTTTGTCAATGAATTCAAATTTTTACCCATTTATTCACATCTTTATTCATTCCAGGCCAGAAAAAATTTTGACTAATAATTTTTCTGGTACTTCGTTTGCCCGGATGACTAACATTATGAACCGAATCAATACCTATTTTTCTGTAAGATAAGGCCTGGCATTGTTCGATGAAATTTCGCAATAAACTAAACTATTACTGTTTGGTAATGGCATCCTTTTAATTTGAAACTTATTATTACAGCCATTCTGATAAAGTCCTATTTGCATATCTTTTTCCTGTGCCTTTGCTAATTCATCATAATCAATAACTGTGGGGCATTCTATGAACTCGATACGTGATAACGCGTCCGCTACTTTATTAGCTTGGCCACCCACGTACTGTATGTCGCTGGTGAACTCGCTCACGTACAATAACTGACGGGTCCTCCTAGGCGTTTCTTTGTCTGAACCTACTTTTGAGAATGCGTATGTTAACGGTTTGTGGTCGGTTAAAATGGTTAACTGACGACCTTCTGTCATATTCCTAAAATGTACTACTGCCATGTACGAGTATATTGCTATTAATTCCCTATCATAGGTATTATATTTCTTTTGAGTGTCCGTCATTTTCCTAGAAAAATATCCTAAAGGTTTCCATACGTCTCCTATTTTCTGCTGTAACACTGCACCTATGCATGCATTTGTTGCATCTGTCAAAAGTGAAAGTGGCACTTCTGCTACAGGACGAGATAATGTAACGGCGCTTTTAAGGCTCTCCTTACAATTATAGTGAAGTATTTGCTATCTCTGTCCATACAATTCTAGTCTTATCCTTCCTTTTCGAGTTATGTAAAAATTTACTAAACTCTGCCTGATAATCGGCTGCGTTCTCTACATGAGATCCCTTTTCTCCCATGCTCTCTATACCTTTTAATACAGTGTTGTCTATGAACCTCTGGAACATCTTTGCTGCGTTCCTGAGACCAAAATTCATGGTAGGAAACTCATATAAACCGAAAGTACCGATCATATATATCATCAGAATGTACTGGAATTAAATTATATGCTTTATTGATGTCTATTCTACTGACAATTTTTTTACCTGACAATCTTTATGCGGTACTGGATACTTGTCCGGTTTCGTGATTGCATTCAACTTCCTGTAATCACCACAAGGTCGTATGGCTCCACCTTTTTTTGGAACGACATGCAGTGGACTGGCCCAAAAACTCTTGGATGGTCTGCAGATACCTAAATCCTGCATGACACTAAATTCGTCTTTAACCTTCTTATACCTCATCATCATCATCATCATCAGCCTATCTCCGTCCACTGCTGGACATAGGCCTCACCTATGTCACGCCACTGAGCTCGATCTTCAGCTCTTTGTTTCCAACTGCTGCCAGCCAGTTTGCGTATATCATCGCTCCATCTAACTGGAGGGCGCCCTACACTATGTTTACCGAGCCGTGGTCTCCACTCTAGAACACGTCTACCCCAACGGTTATCGGTTCTACGGCAGATGTGACCAGCCCACTACCACTTCAGCTTGCTAATCCTTTGAGCTATGTCGATAACTTTGGTTCTCTGACGGATGACTTCATTCTGGATTCGATCCTTCAGAGAGACTCCGAGCATAGCTCTCTCCATAGCTCGCTGAGCGACTTTGAGTTGAACCAGTCGCACCGTCAGTGTCCACGTCTCGGCTCCGTAAGTCATAACAGTTAGGACGCACTCGTTAAAGACTTTCGTCTTTAGACATTGGGGTATGGGCGATGAAAAGACTCGACGAAGTTTTCCAAATGCTGCCCACCCTAGCTGTACTCTTCTGCGAGCTTCCTTCTCGAAGTTGTGTCTACCCAATTGCAAGATTTGCCCAAGGTAGACGTATTCGTGAACAACTTCGAGAGGAACTCCGTCAAGGGCAACCGGTTCCGGAATGACATGCTCGTTGAACATGATCTTGGTTTTATCCAAGTTCATCCGGAGACCGATGCGTGCAGAAGAATCAGCCAGGGTAGTCAGCATGAATTGGAGATCTTGCACGGTTTCAGCCATGATGACGATATCATCCGCAAATCTAAGGTGTGAGAGGTACTCGCCGTTAATATTTATGCCCCGTCCTTTCCAATTTAGGGACTTGAACATATCCTCCAGAGTGTTAGTGAACAATTTGGGGGAAATAACGTCCCCTTGTCTCACTCCTCTATGTAAGGGGATATGTTCAGTCTGCTGATTTTGTACTTGGACGGTCATAGTCGCGGTGTTATACAGTCCTCTCAGCACTTGGATGTATCGCCAATCGACTTGGCACCGTTGCAATGACTCCAGAACAGACCAGGTTTCAACAGAGTCAAAGGCTTTCTCATAGTCCACAAACGCAAGGCACAGGGGCTGGTTATACTCCTCGGTCTTCTGTATAACCTGCCGCACTGTGTGAATATGGTCTATGGAGCCGTATCCTCCTCGAAACCCAGCCTGCTCCGGAGGCTGAAACTCGTCGAGTCTACGCGCGAGACGATTTGTGATGACTCTCGAAAACAGCTTGTAGATGTGGCTCAAGAGGGAAATGGGTCGATAGTTCTTCAAAAGGGTTTTGTCACCTTTTTTGAAGAACATAATGACCACACTCTTGCTCCACGCCTTCGGAGTTCTCCCCGAAAAGAGGACGGAATTGAATATACGCTGAAGGTGTAGTAGCGTAGGAGTTCCACCAGCTTTTAAGAGCTCCGTTGTGATTCCATCCTCCCCGGGGGCTTTTCCGTTTTTAAGCTGTCTGAGAGCCATCACGATCTCGTCCAGGCTGACCTCTGGCAGATCCTCGGTGTAGTGGCGGGTAAGAGTGGCTCTGGGATCCTCGGGATGGGGTTGGGGACGGGACGCTTGCGAGATATATAGTTGGCCGTAGAAGTCTTGCACCTCCCTAAGTATCTCCGGCTTAGAAGCGACGAGATTCCCGCTCGATGTGGTCAACTTCGTCAGATGGCTTCGACCCAGCTGTTGAACAAAGACTTTAGACCCCCGGTTTCGCTCAATTGCTTCTTTAATAGAGCGTGTGTTGGAGCTCCGGAGGTCACGTGTTACTAAAGCTAGTAAGACGTGACCTCCGGAACAAAAAAATATCTAAGCAGATATTTTTTTGTTCAAAGCCCGTTGATCTGACGCAGTGACTACGGGATTTTCCCGTCGCATCTGCATTAGCTGCAGAGATTCCTCTGAAAGCTTAGACCTCTTACCGGCACCTCGCGTCTCGCAGAATTTCTTCCCCTCCTCCCCGAGGATTCCCACCATTTGGTCAAGATCCTGGTCGACGTCAAAGTTAATTGTGGTTTCCAAGGCAGCGAATCGGTTCTCCAGTTTTAACTAGAATGTTTTAGACCCAATCACGGATTGGAGCATATTAGGCCGGAGCGTAGATTTCATTAGACGGACTCGTTCAAGCTTACAGTCTATATCTAGAGTGCCTCGGACCAGTCGGTGATCACTTCCGGTTTTGAACCTAGAGATCACTGAGACATCTCTAAATATGCGCTTTTTGTCCGTCATAATGAAATCAATCTCATTTCTGGTCATAGCGTCGGGGCTTTGCCACGTCCATTTCCGCCGGGGGTTCTTCTGAAAGAATGAATTCATCAGAAAGAACCCTTCTTTCTCCAGGAAGTTGACGAGCATTTGCCCCCTATGATTCCTGCTTCCAAATCCGTGTGGTCCTACTACAGATTCACCGCTTGTTTGTACTCCCACTTTAGCGTTGAGATCCCCCATGACAACGTTGAAGTGGGCCTTTTGGGTGGTGTATAAGGCCTTGGAAATGTCCTACACTTGGATAACCTTGAGGTTATACCTCTCGGTGAGTTTGATCACAAGGTACGCTACCCTTGTCGACACACTGGAGATTTCTATAACGTTGTCAGAGAGGGCCTTGTGTACCAAGAACCCGACGCCGCCTTGGGATGGTTGGTCTCCCTCTCTGCAGTACATAAGATGGCCGGATTTTAGAGTTACGGTATCCTCCCCCTCTCTTGGGACTTCACATAACCCCAAAACGTGCCATCTTATGTTCCTCAGCTCCTCTTCAAGTTGCGCCAGATGTTCGTCGAGCCGTAGCGTGCGTCCGTTGAACGTAGCCAGAGTCAGTCGGTGTTGGCGGCCTACCGTAGCCCGGGGATTCTTAGCACCCCCTACCCCGCCGTGACCATGACCGCCGCCTTGGCCAGGAATAGCGGGGCGACCGGGAACTGGGGGCCTTTTCTGTGGTGTGCTGTCAATAGTGATTTATACCCGTAATCACCACACGCTGGGCAGGCGGGTTGGGTGAAACGTAGCTCTCGCACCGGTGACGCTGCTGCCCGTCATCGGCCTGTGCCATTTAGCTACGTTGTTGAGAATGGTTATACCGCCATTGGTCGGTCGCCAGAGCCTCGTTCGCATGTCGGCAGGATGCACCGCGGGCAGGTGAGGTTGGCTGGGAGCACTAAGATGACATTGTGCTCCCTTACATCCCATGCTTTCTTATACCTATCGGGGGGTAATGGACGAGCTTTAGCGAAAACTGGTGGAACTCTTGTCTCTGTATGATTTGTTTTTTTTTTTTATATCAGACGGGATTGCGATTGGCCTCAATCTCACCTGATGGTAAGTGAAGATGAGGCCGAAGACGGAGCTCGCTTTCCCGTTAGTAGCCTATTCACTCTTTTTTTAAAGAGCCCCAAGTTGTATGTATCTGGGAACACAGACGAGGGGAGAGAATTCCAATCTTTAGCTGTGCGCATGACGAAGGAAGCTGCAAAGCGCTTCGTGCGAATTGGTGGTATGTCTACAACATAAGGGTGAAAACTCTCCCCACGCCTAGTAGTCCGATGACGAAAAGGTGATGGAGGAACTAAGTCATGAAGTTCCATAGCACACTCACCAAAATGCAACCGATAAAATACCGAGAGGCAAGCAATTCTGCGACGATGTTCGAGATCGGTACAGATACATTGTGGAAAGTGGGAGTCAAGGTGAAGGGACCCCACTTAGCGGTGAATAGACACGCCTGTGTTTTGGTAGCGTTTAACTTGACCAGGTTTGCATCGCCTCAGTCGGGCATGGCCTGCAAGGTCAAATTCATACGCTCTACCATGGACTCCCTGAGAAACTGGGTCTCCCTACTACAAGCTTTCGCACTGGAAACGTATCTGTCAACAACTGTGCTGTCGTCAGCGTACCCAATAATACCGGGCTTTAACAGGTCGTTGATGTGCAGCAGGAAAAGTGTTGCAGACAGAACAGATCCCTGAGGTACACCGGCGTTTATTGCCATTAGATCAGACGAGCAGCCATCTATGACTACTCGAATGGATCGTTCTCTCAGAAAACAGCGATCCAGTTACAAAGGCCAGAAGGGATTCCATATGAAGGAAGCTTGCTAAGGAGACTGTCGTGCCTGACTCTGTCAAATGCCTTGGTGATGTCAAGGGACAGCCCGAGAGCTTCGCCGTGCTTGTCCAAGGCTTCGCTCCAAATGTGTGTGGCATACACTAGAAGGTCCCCAGTAGACCGGCCTTGGTGAAACCCATATTGCCAGCTACTGAGAAGATCATGTTGTTCCAGGTATGCTAGGAGCTTGTTGTTTAAGACACGCTCCATAGTCTGGCAAAGAATGGAGGTGATGGCAATCGGTCGATAGTTGCCAGGGTCAGTACGACTCCGCTTCTTTGGTACAGGTTGCACGTTCGCAAGCTTCCAAGTGTTTGGAACTTTTCCAGTCTCTAAAGAGAGGCGATACAGACGCGTCAGAACCGGAGACAACTCAGGAGAGCAATTACGCAACACGATTGCTGGTATTCCGTCAGGACCACTGGCTTTATTCACGTTTAGGGTGCTGAGCGCTCGTAATACCTCTTTTTGCCGTATGCGGATAGTGGGCAGAGTAGCGTCATAGCGAGCTATTGAAGGTGGTGTAGCATTGCCAGCTTCTAGACGTGAATTTTCCGCAAAAAGAGCAGCAAACACGTTGGCTTTTTCTTCTGCAGTGTGAGCCAGTGACCCATCCGGTTTCAGCAACGGAGGCAGCGTGCTGCGGCAGAAGTTCGTCTCCACAGATTTAGCGAGTGACCAAAACGCTTTACTTCCCGAGGGATATGACGGATCACTTCAGTAATGCTGTTCGCGCAGCTCGACGGGTCACCAGAAGAAAAGCACATTTGCCGCCAAGGGTAGGATGCAAGGAACCCGCCTGCTTCCCTTAGGGCTAGTGTCAGACGGGGAGTGGTTAGATACAGATTTCACCAGGCTGATCCGATGTTCCCAACGGGGATGAAACTGACACGGAGTACCTGTCTGGATCGGTGGTCAGCAGAAGGTCCAAGCAATTAGGCGTATGGCCAACAACATCTGGTATCCGAGTGGGCTGATCTACCAACTGAGTGAGATCTAGCGATAGAGCAAATTTGCGCACCTCTCTTCCAGCATGGTCGCTCAACTAGTATGGGAACAACCGCTCTTGGTGGTGGGCATTAAAGTCCCCCAGGATAACCAACTGCGCACGCGGATAACGTTGTTGGGCCAAATCCGCAGCATCGCCGAGATATTCAAATAGCCGGGTCATCTCAAGATCACCACTGTACGACCGGTAGACAAAGGAGTAGAGTATTTGCTCCATCCCAGTGTCCACCAGTATCCAAAAAATAGAGAAACAAGGGTTCTCAATGTTTCGGAGGCGCCGACAGCAGATGTCATCGCGAGCATACACACAGACTCCAGCGCGAGGCTTAAAATTGTGCTCCAAGGTGTAACCTGGGTATTAGAAGTATTCTGCGTCTGAAGGACATCCGATCTGCGTCTCCGTGAGGCAGAGCAAGTGAGGCCTCTCAGTCTCAAGGTGATGATGGACTGGGTCGAGATTGGAGTGCCGGCCTCGTATGTTAGAGAGGTACACTTTCATGGAAAGCACGTGCTTCCGCTGTGTATCCTTGCTTCTCTTATTAAAATTTTTCATATTTTGAAGGGTGAATGGGCTGGGGAGTAAGGCAGTTGAACGAGATGCTGCAGTGCCCAGCAATGCACAAGAGAGTACTGCACTAAGGAGAGCCTGGCCTGGAGACTGCGGGGACGCCCGAACCCCCCATGAAGTGTCTACCGGGTCCTCCCATCCGGTCGCCAACCGGCACGGTAGCGCACCCCGGGATTTTTCGCAGTTGTGTGGGGCAGCCATTCATGGGCGGCTAACCCACTACTTGGGCCCCCTACTACCCCTACTACCTACGGTCGGCCAGCGGAGCACCGTGCTTCGGATCCCGCTACCCTCCACGAACAGGCACTCGGCGCAGCAAACTCAGGGTGCCGATCCGGTTAGCAACTACAGCACAACTGTTCAGACCCGTCCCCCCCGAATGGTTACTCCAAACGTCACGCCGGAACACGACCGAAGTCGTTTGGCGGCATGGCTTAGTTTTGGAGGGTGGTAACTAGCGTATTCGAGCTGCGGTCGGAGACGAAAAGGCGACCAGAAGAGGCTAGGCAATCGTCTGCTGCCATTAGCGACTGCCCGTGGAGTTTCCCGACTTTTGGTAGTCGCATGGTTTGATGCAGCTATGTGCCTGTGAACCAAACTTAGTATGATACCAGCAGATAGGGTACTTGCGGTAACTGGAATCCGATCTGTTTCTGCTGCGTGAGGTGGAGCGCAGGCGTCGCTGGGGTCTGGAACGATGGTTAGAGCGATTGTTCGCACGAGTGTGTTCGTCGAGCTTCAGCGCGAGACGCTCAACCATTTTCCTCAGCTCTGCTATTTCGCAGGATGGGTTTCCACTCGTCGCTGCGCTGAATGATGTTGAAGCTACGTTGCAGGGAGTGGTTATCTCCTGGATGCGATCAGCTAGATCCGCCAGCTGCTCCAGGGATTGCGTAGTCTGAGACGCCAATACAGTCTGGATGTTATTAGGCAATCGATTGCACCAAATAGTCCCTATAAACTCCTCAGGAACAGAAGGGCCAGCCAGATCTTGAAGATGTCTCAGGAACTGTGAAGGCTTTCTGTCACCAAGCTCTTCATGAGTCAGCAGCTGCTTGACCTTCTTCTCGTGAGAAGCAGAAAGTCGTCCGATAAGCTCTGTCTTTATCTTTAAATATCGATTCTTGGCAGGAGAATTGAAAGAAAGAAAGAAAATATGTTTATTCGTGGCAACACACAACATTACATTACATTAAAAAAAAAATAATAAGTGAAAAGCAAACAAATAAACACCAAACGTTTTTAAAAATGTAGCAATGTTGAGTGATGCCAGGAATAGGTCCCGACTCAGCAAAAAGCTAAGGCTATTAAAAATAGCCCTCGCGCTGGTTTTCAGTCGGAGCCACGTCCATGACATCACGAACCTCAGACACAAACACAATATGGAAATAAAAACAGGAAACAAAATAAAAAACAATTTTACACAAACAAAGTCAGGCTGACCGACGCGTCAGGCGGTAGGACAGCCAGTGTGATATCATACCATACTAGTAAAGTCAGAGCAACAAGAGAGCGCTGTCTGAGGCGACCATATCCGTGACGTGGCAAAAAATTACCACGCGCGCCACGTCACGTCAGTCAACCAGAACGACAAAATCTATATAATAATTTTAAGGTATAATAATATTAACCTTTATTCTTGAATAAGAAATTAGGTATTAAAGTGAGCGAACAAAAGTATAGAAGAAATAGAAATGTAGCTTAAGAAGAATAACATTAAATTACACGACAGTTATAACCTAAAAATGTCCCACCTCTGCCCCTCGAGAAGAAAAAAGAAGTAAGTACATTAATATTGACTAAATATTACAAATTGACATTATAACAGATACATTTTCATTAAACTATACTTTATACATTTAAACAAGAGACGACAGCAATCACGCCGAGTGGGTAGGTGTAGTCGATAAATTTTATAAAATAAAAATACCTTAAATTAGTTTTTTTGGTTACGGAGGAGATGTAACTTTAAATGTAAACCGAAGGTTTTTTTTGTTTCCAGAGCTCGCAATGGCGGTGGCAGGCATTCCAACAACGACTGGCAGCAAATTTTAAACTACAACGAAATGACACAGTTTTATGCTTAGGCGTAAGAAGAAGGTGTGTGGAAGATCTACTGTTGTACTTACGACTATCGCGCGCCCAAGTCAATTTACGCAAAAGGTATTCAGGCTTGCCTGTATCAATGACGCCAAAGAGCAATGTAGCAAAATGTAACTGTCTACGAGCTTTCATCTTCATGAGGTTTCTCTCATTCAGAAAAGGGGTGATATGGGCACGAGCCGGAATGTTAAAGCAAAAGCGGGCGCAAGCATTCTGTACTCTCTGAATGAGCCGCTCAGATCTGGAGAGCAAGCAGGGACCATACACCACATCTGCATAGTTTAGCTTAGATAAAATTAAGGATTCACACAAGGTAATGCTAAGATCTACACTGATATATGGTCTCACTCTATAAAGTATTTTTAATCGGTAAAAGCAGTTTCGAATGGCTTCTTGCACATGTTGCTCGAAGTGCAGTTGTCCATCCATAATTAAACCTAAATTGCGCGCCTCAGAGACAAACTCCACTGGGCTACTAAGGTAGTGACCTGAGGGTTAAAGTTGAAAATTCTCTCTATCTGTTTCCTTGACCCCATCACCAGACATTTAGACTTAGCAGGATTAAGGACCAGACAATTTGATGAAGACCACTTAGCTATTCTGTCTAAATCTTCATTTATTTTAGTTACAGCCACATCAGTGTCATTGGGATGAAAACTTAAGTATACCTAAAGATCATCAGCATATATGTGATATTTACAGTATTTAATACTGTTAACAACATCAGAGCAGTATAAGATAAAGAGAATAGGACCAAGAATCGATCCCTGAGGCACGCCTCTGAGATTGTACGTGCGAGAAGAGGAAGTCACTCTGCCATCCAGACCAGTCACCTCTACGAGTTGGGACCTTAAGTGCAAATAACTGTGGAACCATTTAACTGTATTTGAATCAAAACCGTAATAGGATAATTTAGATAATAATAGATTGATATTTATGGAATCAAATGCACGAGAATAATCAAGCAATACTAGAAAGGTACCCATGCCACTGTCTTGAGCAGCAAGCACATTGTCAACAACATCTAGCAAGGCTGTAGCAGTGTCATGTTTTTTACGGAAGCCAGATTGGGTTGAAGGCAAGATTTCTTCATCCTGAAGGTATTTTACCAGCTGTTTACATACTAATTTCTCTAGTATTTTAGATAGGCAGGGCAAAATACTGATTGGCCGTAGATCTTGAACAGATTTCACATTACTTTTTTTGGGGATGGGTTTGATAAGTGCAATTTTCCATAGATCAGGAAAAGTGCCACTAATGATTGAGAGGTTAACTATCCGAGTAATAACTCCCAATGTACTAGGAAGGGTCATTAAAATCATATGCAATGACAAGTGATCCACACCTTCTGCATTAGAGGAAAGACTCTGAATGATGTTAGCCACAGCGTCTTCACTCACTGGCACTAATTTAAAAACAGCTGTATTAAATCTGTGATACTCAAAAAAGGTCAGGTCAGATATACTCACGGTGTCATTTCCAGGAACATTAAGAAAACTAGTATTTATTTTGTCAGGATCATTGGCAAACGAGGGTAAAATTAAGTCATTTTTGTTACTAGGGATTATTGTGGATTTTAAATTTTTCCATAACTTCTTAGGGTTGTTAATATGATTGTTGATATGTTTATCAAAGTATACCCTTTTTTCCTGATACATTGCGTTACTTACCATTTGTTTCATATCTTTATAAGCAACTTTATTAGAGTCAGATTTAGTAATTTTATACTGTTTATGGTAAAAATCGCGAATGCTCATCATTTCCCATACAGTGGTAGTAAGCCAAGGATAAGAGTTCTTTTTTATGTACAGTGACTTTCTAGGGGCATGTAGGTCAAAAAGAAATAAACAATGTTGATTAAAAGTACATATAACATCATTAATGTTGTCAATGTTTCCGATTTCATGCCAATTAATCATATACAAGTCCGAATTAAAAAGTTCCAATAATATATCTTTGAGAGGCCTATAGATAATTGAATATGGTTTAGGCTTGACGGTCTTGACGCTAAATTCTATAGAAATAATTGCATGATTACCCAAGTCCAGTATGTGATCAACAATAATGGATCGAGCTGAAGCGTCAGTGCATACCAAGTCTAAAAGTGTTTCACTGTGCTCTGTAAAATGTGTAGGTACCGTAATTATCTGTTAAGGCTTGTGTAGTTCAAGAACGAATCCCATAATTTACTTTTAATGTCTGAGGGAATGAGCAAATTAATATTAAAGTCACCAAAAATTGCCAGGTTATCATACTCTGCAAAACTAGCCACTGACTGGGTCAGTCCGTCTAAAAACGTATTAACGTCGAGCCAAGGGGGCCGGTAGGCTGTTCCAATAATAACCTTTTTCGTACCTACCTTTAAACCTAGCCACATCTTCTCGACAAAGGCGGTAGTAGGGTAAGGGCAAATCCGAACATTTATTCCCCGCTTGATGTAAAAACCATCACCGCCACCGCGCCCGCCGCGTACGGAGGCCGGCCGCGGCGTGTGACGCAGCCGGTATCCGTCCACGGCTGGCGCCCGGCTATCCTCCCCCTCTCTAAGCCAGGTTTCATTGACAGCCAAGATATCCACAGCCAATCTCTCCATGGCCGATATAAACTCGTCATGCAGGGTACCCAGTGAACCAGCATTAAAAAAGCCAACTTTCAACAAATTTTTTTTATGAGATGTAATACATTTTAAATTTTACCAAACGAGTTAAGTGATATAAGGCAATGGAGACCATAAACAAAAAGAGTTCATATGAGCCATTACATACAACTAACCGCTTAGGAGGATGACCAGCCACCGGCATCCAAAAGAGGCTCAGGCCGACTATTTTACACTCTATACAAATAATAATATTAATTATATGAGCAAAGAAATAAAAAGTAAGAAATATTAAGATAACAATATAAATATAATACACAGTATAATTAGAAAGTAACATAAACAGTTCAGGACTTAATAAGAATATGCCACAGGTACACAGACTATGAACACAGATAATACGTATGTTTACAGAGAAACCTTTCATTGACCCTGGCCGGGAGTCACTCCAACCGAGTCGCATCCAAAAATCGTCTGCATGTCAAAGACGGATCGTATCCTGAAGGACGCCTTACCCGATTCTCGGCGAACGTAGATTCGTCCCCCTCTGGTCCAAGCGTACCTCCAACCGTGCCGACGGGTTTCCTCGCGTACCTTGTAGAAAAGCATTTTATTATGCTTTGTGAGGCGCTCGTTGACATAAAGCGTGGAGGACGGAGCGGAAGCCGCGAGCCCCAGCCCCTCGGTGGAGATGCGGCGGCGCACGCGCGAGGCCCGCAGGAAGGCGTCGCGCAGCGCCCTCCGCGCCAGGCGCACCACCACGGCGCGCGGCCGCTCGCCGCCGCCCCGCTCGCTCCGCCGAAACCAGGTCAAGCTCCCCGCAAGCGACACCTAGTTTTCCTCGGTGACTCTAACGAGGTGCTCAGTGTTCTCCCCCTGCTCCTCCGGGATACCGGTGATCTCTACGTCGTTGAGGAACCACTCCTGGTCTCGGTCGTTCAGCTCAGCTCGCAATTGCTCGACGGTGGCGAGTAGATCGTCCACGCTTGGCCTAGCTTGCAGCTCTGTGAACTTCGCCTCGAGGCCGACGAGTCTAGCCTCCATCCCGTCCATGCGTCCACCGAGCCCTGCCACGGTCTTCCCGAGCGAAGTCACCTCCTGACGCATCTCATTGAAGTCTCCGCGAAAGGATTTCATCTCCTGACTTATAATTCTTATTTCGCGGAGTATCTCATCTGACGCGCTTATACTTGTAGGCGGGACTTCATTAGGAGAAGAGTAGTCAGCAAGCTCTCCCTTCACCGGATGATCAGAGTTATCTCTGCGAGGTGTCTGTGCCTTGCACCCCGGACAAAGCCAAGTGGAAGACACCTTAACATCCAGAGGAATGTTAACGCAAGGGCGATGATAAAAACCCACGCATTTAATACATTTAACGCCATCTGTAGACGAGGCAAAACGACCGCAAGCGGAACACTTCGCCATCGCTTCTATGTATTAAATATGTAATAAATTGGTAATGATAGTCTAAGTGCAGATCACCGCTCACAGATGGCACTGTTACAATGAAATTTAAATAATAAATAATAATAGGGCACTAGAGTACACGGATATAATGTGCAACAAGATTTCACTAATTAACACCTGTTCACGTAATATTAATAATTATCACTCACTAAGTAATATTATGTTCTATGAATAAGTGATATTAATTAGAACGAGGGTATTACGATTAAATTGATTATAAATTTACAATTTTTATTTTATTAAAAGTCTCTGTATTTTTGAATTTATGGGCACAACTACACTTCTATTCACTTCACACAAACATTAAAAGTATAGTTATATTGTGTACGTAAGTATTGTACCACTTAAATATTTTTATTTGCTTAAAAACTTGGGAGCTCAACTGTCGTAGCTGAGGTTCGCACGTCACTCGTTGACGATAATATCTTTTACATACTTTGCGTGATGAATATCCAAGTTAGAGATGACATGGGTGAACTTCATACAATCGTCAGTGATATTAAAACTACTGAACTGACCTTCCAGCAAAGCAAACCAAATCTCGGGATCATCGGGTGAAAATGGGTTCACCTTTAAGTTGAATCGCCGAATGTCGGATGACGGACTACGTTCGCGTTCAGTGGAAACGCGCGCTTTCCGTGTACGCCGTGTAGTATTGTGTGTGTAGTGTAGTACATGGCCACCGGCGACTTGCGATCTACCCGTTTCTTGGGATTCACTGCTATCACTCATCTCTTTTATTACGTGCACAGATAGGGGTCACCAGTTATGGGTTCTTCGGGTGTTATAAATATTGTTAGAAGAATAGTGAGAACACGTCATCATGGAAGGGATGGCTAGTAGTGGTGGTGTCGTCAAGTCTATATAAGCCTGCGCGCGTTTCATTCGCTACAAATTTCGTGTACTGTCAACTAATATAAGAGGAACCCCTGTCCGTTTAGATAGTCAACCTGCCTAATTTTGTAATTTAGATTTGTATTTATTTAAATGATTAATGCGTTAGAACTCTTTTATTTTGTAACTATCTTTCAACTTTATTTGTTTAGAATCATATTAAAAAGTATTTGTGTGTAAGTAGTCATTGTTTTTTTTTATATTCATATTTCACCTCTGGTTCCTAAAATCAGAAGTGGGATACAAACATTTCACGTGACCTAATTCGCTTTGCATTCCTGAGATACGGCGGTTTGACTATTTAAATTCCTAACGGTTTTTTTACTTGTTGCGCTTGAAAACTGAAGCTATTTCGTGTTTCTTCCTGTTACGTAAGTAGTGTGCAGTCTGTGTGGTTGTATGGTAAGTATACAACACTAAAACCCTGGTGAGTACGTTCCAATTTATTTTTTGTTGCTTACTACCTACACCGATTTCGGATATAATTGTGCGTCATCTTAAATATATTTGTGAATTCAAATTTAGAACCTGTTGTGGTCTATTTGCTATTTAGCTATATACGCCTACCTACCAGCATAAAGTATTTTTCTTGATTGTGCTTAGTTTATTCTTATTTTTCGTAATTTACTGTTACCTACAAAAATGCCAAACCATAATCGTAGAAGTCGCTCTGGAAATCGCGGATCGCGTCCTGGCCACAGTGCTGCACACTCAAGTGACAGTGATTCTGGTTCCAGGCGCCGAGAGACGCATTCTAGACGCACTTCAAAACGACATAATTCCCCCGATAACGTGTTAATCGAACAAATGCAGCAAATTCTAAATCGTTTAACTGCATTGGAAGGGCAACGCCGCTCCTCACCAACGCGGTCACAAGATCCGACCGCCGGTGCGCCTGGGCTGACGCCACCACGGCTGCGACCTGTGACCGCGACTGTAACTGAGCATCAGAGGTCGGTGGTGGAAGGTCGAGAGTTTGCTGTGCCGTCTTCACCGGGGCGTCCCGTGAGTGCAATTACGGACCGTGACGCCAGCGGGACTGATCGTATCATAGACGCGATACGTTCAATCAACACGACGGTGAGATCTAACCAATCTTATTACATATCCAATTTCGATCCTAGCATCTACAATATAGATACCTGGGGTGAGGAAGTTGACCGCGCTAAGAGTACAAACTATTGGAACGATAACGAGTGCCTGTCTCGCATCGGTAACTGTCTTAAAGGGGATGCTAGGACTTGGCTCAATGAATGGGTCACCAATGATCGTAGTTGGAGTAATTTTAAGAACGAATTTAAACCGTTGTGTCCTAGGAAACCGGTTTCCTAGGACACAACGGTTTAAATTCCTAAAAAACATCCGGATGTTGCAAATATTTTGTATGAGGTCATGAGTACTAACTCTGATAGATACCCGACATATGCCGATTATGCTCGCCGGTCTTTATTAAAGTTACGCATAGTTAGGGGGTTGAGTGATGAGCTTATTTCCGCGATAATTATACGGGGCATTACGGATCCGCAAATTCGCGCTTCGGCTACCAATGTGAAGTTAATTCCAAATGAGCGCGTAAGCCAGCTTTCAGAATTTTAAGAGGTATAGGCGGCAATGAAATTGAGTCAACTTATTTTGTCAGTTTGACTATAGAGTTTAATGAGATAACTTTAGAGGTGGACCTACATGCCGTGTCCCCTGAACTTATGAATACTCCTATTATTATTGGTACCGATGTATTAAACCGCGAAGGTGTTACTTATGTACGTACCCGTGACCACCAATACCTTTCTTGCAAGCCTCGTCTTACACATGCTGTTATGTGTACCATGCCGACTACGCAGGTTCCGATTAAGACGTCTTTAACTGATCAAAACTTGAGTAAGCTCTTAGACTTAATTAAGGCATTTTCGAACTCTTTTATCTCTGGGACGGCGACGTCCACAGTTCACACCGGCAGCATGTCGATTAAATTAAATAGTACTACGCCAGTTAATTAAAGGGCCTACAGGCTTTCTTATCCAGAAATTTTAAAGGTTCGCGAAATAATTAAAGATCTCCTAGAAAAGAATATCATTCGATACTCTGAATCGGAATATGCAAGTCCTATCATATTAGTCAAAAATAAGGATGGGTCCGACTGCATGTGTGTCGACTATCGTAAACTCAACGAAATTACAGTTAAGGATCGCTTCCCCTTACCGTTGATCGACGATCATATTGATCGATTAGGTAGACATAAATTCTTCACCAGTCTCGATATGGCCACAGGATTCCACCAGATACCTTTGGATAATGACTCAATACCGCTGACAGGCTTCACGGCACCTGTTGTTTACCAGCGTATAATGTCGAAAACTCTTCGCCCATTCCTAGAGTCTGGTGAGGTCCTGGTGTATATCGATGATGTACTCATACTGAGCAATATACAATCAATGAGGGCCTGTTGACTCTTCTCAAGGTGCTTCAAACCTTGACTGATTCTGGTTTTTCTATTAACCTAAAGAAGTGCTCCTTTTTGTCCACTAAAATAGAATATTTGGGACGGACTATCAGTCAGGGTCAGGTGCAGCCGAGCGAACAGAAGGTCCAAGCTTTAGTCGAGGCTCCTATCCCAAAAACCGTTAAGCAGGTTCGTCAATTTTTGGGTCTAGCCAGTTATTTCCGTCGCTATATAGCCGGATTTGCTGCTAAGACTGTTCCTATAACTAAACTTACAAGAAAGGGCGTCCCTTTTGTGTGGGGTAGTGAACAAGAAGAAGCACGGCAAGATATTATCTTGCTACTAACAAGCGAACCTGTCTTAGCCATTTACGATCCCGTTTTGCCTATTGAAGTCCACACGGACGCGAGTTCTATTGGTTATGGTGCAGTGCTTCTTCAGGTTCATGAAAAGGTGTATAAACGAGCAGTTGCCTTCTTTAGTAAACGAACTCAGGGTGCCGAGTCAAGGTACCATTCCTATGAGCTCGAAACCTTGGCCGTCGTTAAAGCTTTGTTAAATTATAGACACTATCTGGTTGGCGTTCAGTTCACTGTCAAGCCTGGTCAAGGCGCTTCCCCACGGTCGCTACGAGCTACAACTGATAGCAGGCTCATACGGAAAAGCGACTCAGGCTGCGGCGGAGTTTATGGTGCCGTGGCGAGGGGAGTGGACTCCTGATACGTGTGCTGCCTTCTTTGAGGGTGAATTTATGTGGTACTTGTGTGGACAAGCTAACGTCGTGCTACTGTCCTCACTGATGAAGACCGCATGGTACGCTAACGTCATGCCTATGCCATGTGGTTGATTTGAAAATGGTACGCTAACGTCGCGCCTCTGCCATATTTGTGAGAGCCTCATGGTACGCTAACGTCGTGCCTATGCCATGTAGGTGAGCTGATGTAAGAAATAAGCTAACGTCGTGCCTATGTTTCTTACGGTCAGAGATAGCTAACGTCGTGCTTCCTCTCTGGCATTTGTAATTATGATCAACTATGGATCGATGTGTCCTCGGTAATTACCGACGTCCCGATCAATGTTTTATGTTCTCAGGTGCAGACGATGATGACAATATGGAGTCCACGCCTGAGCAAGCTGCCAGCAGCAACAATGTGCCTCGCGAATCTACTACGGAGCCCGTGCCCTCCTGCTCGGTGGGCTTCCAGCAGCATGAGACACAGGAGTACGAGGACGTCCGCCAGTAAGGAGAGGCCGTGTTAGAAGAATAGTGAGAACACGTCATCATGGAAGGGATGGCTAGTAGTGGTGGTGTCGTCAAGTCTATATAAGCCTGCGCGCGTTTCATTCGCTACGAATTTCGTGTACTGTCAACTAATATAAGAGGAACCCCTGTCCGTTTAGATAGTCAACCTGCCTAATTTTGTAATTTAGATTTGTATTTATTTAAATGATTAATGCGTTAGAACTCTTTTATTTTGTAACTATCTTTCAACTTTATTTGTTTAGAATCATATTAAAAAGTATTTGTGTGTAAGTAGTCATTGTATTTTTTTAAATTCATATTTCACCTCTGGTTCCTAAAAATATAATAAGTGGGTACCTCGGTAAGTCCAAATGAATAGTCCAGATGATATAAGCACTTAAAGTTTATTAGGCACAGGTAATCACAATAGGTACAGAAGAACAGTTCAGAAGGAGTGCGAGAGATGAAATGAAAGCACAAGCAAGAGTATAGAAACGGAAAAACAGATCACAGCAAACATAAATTGAGAGGTGTAGGTAACTCGCGTAAGCGGTGGGATAGCGGGCGACACAGGGTTCGCGTCGAAAGGTTGCGGGCCGACTGGGGGCGAACCGTAGCGCGCTGAGGAATGTGTGCACGCGCATCCCAGCGTGCGGCGATGGCTTGAACTACCGCCACACAATTAATAAATGGTGCGTTTCCAATGCACGTTGAAATAAATAAATATTATAAGTTTAAATGATCATAAAAATATGTGCCGTGTGTTTGTGTGCTTTGTTATTAAGTTCATTTATTATAAATATATAAGAGTTATAAGTTATAAGTTATGAGTTAACTATAAATTAAAGTATAAATATGTCAAGTTCCCACATGTCTATTAAAAATGTAGTTCCACTTTTCCTATCCAACTCCACCGCCGTCTTAATGTATCACATTAAGACGGTGGATTCCGCTCGGTACAAAGTCTTCCATCGCGGACGTTTGTACCGGATCTAGTTATCTGGCATAACACGTCGGAGTATTTTTTGTTTTCCATGGTTAGTATGCCTGAACCGATAATGGAATCGACCATTGAATCATTTCTAAACCCTCGATTGTTTTGTCCTCTGAATGTACTTCTCCGATGATTTTGCTGTCTTTTCACTTCTGCTCTCAATGCTGCTATCTCCAGGCTCATTTTGTGCATTTTTCCTATGACCTCTGTTAGTGGTAACAGGTTACTGAAGCTGTCACTTCTGCTATATCTCCTGTATTAATATTTTCATTAATTTTATCTTCAATTTTCTACTCTTGATCTTGGCTGACCGTAAGAACAGCTTTAATCGATGGTGGTAGTCCACATAATCCAAAGATTATGTAGCGTTTTTTTTCTGATACGCTATACTTCCGTCAATCGGGATTACTATAAAAGAGTGTAATAGCGTTTTTACAAAGCCTGCATCGGAACTGAAAAATGGCATCGATATGCGACGCCATCATTTGACACGAGCAGTAGAGGATTGTTTCTGACGTGATCATCTCTTAGCGCCGCCACGCCTCGGCGCCGGTTGAGTGATTCGTTTCGACCTTGTGGCACGTTATAACGTTAGACATAAGGTGCATCTATTGGATCCAACAGCTAATTGTATGATGATGGAATTCAACCTGATTCCAAAGCAATATAGTTTCTTTTCCGACAACAATCTGAAACGTCAAAACGGCCATCATAGCGTGCCGGTAGTATAATGCACGTTCACACACGGCAAGAGTCGTAACACGCACTCTTGCCGATGCTCGCATCAACGTTCCGCCGTCGCCTGCTCAATCGCTTGACCTCAACCCAATCGAGCATGTATGGGATATGCTCCAAAGATGAGCTCTGCCGAGTATGGATGATGTGCATACACAAGAAAATGTTAGATGATTCATTTGAAGGAACGTGGGTGCTTTTTAGTGATTTTTATGAACTGATTTTAAGCATGCCAAATCGCTGTGATCGTGTGATTCGTGTCAATGGTGGAAAGAGACAATTATATTCTAGAGAAATATACATAACTTCTTTAGGTACTTTTACCACAATTTGCCCGCGGCCGCGTGGGAGGCCCGCTGGCGCGCGCGCTGCCTGCGGGCCTCCCACGCGGCCGCGAGCCGCTGCGCCCGGCCCGGCCCGCACGCCGCGCTGCTGTACGACACGCTGCGGCTGTGGGCCGGCGCCCTCGCGCGCGTGCTCGCCTGATAGGTACATACTCTCTATAACTTATGATGTGTTTATTAAATAAATGTATGTGTATCTGGTAAAAAGTACGGCCGTATAATGTGTACCTGCCTACCCAGTTGTTTCGATTACCTTCGTACGAACCAAAATAAGGCTGGGTTTTCTTATTTATTTAATAGGTTTGCCGAAGAGAGAATATTAAACGACATCTTAAATAATAAACTCTTTAAACTCAACACTGTCAGAGTGCAAATATAATTAAAAGCAAACAGGGCGTGCTAAACTAAAATAACGAGAGCAGTAATATATCTATAGAGTAATTTTAGGTTGAATTTCCTACTAAGCGATTATGACGATCATATACTCGTACACGGCGTTCTTTGTTGAGGTTTATTAGCAAAAACTTTATATACGATCATACATTTCTTTCAGGGCCGGATTAAGTGGTGTGGAGGCCCTGGGGCAACGAAGGAGTGGAGGCCCTTAATTATTTCCTAATAAAAATTCAAAAGGACTGACGGAATGAAGGACTGACGCTCTGATGGACTGATGGACTGACGGAATGACAGACTGACGGATTGACGAAAAGACGGACTGCCAGACTGACGGACTGACGGACTGATGGACTGATGGACTGACGGACTGACGGACTAATGGACTGACAGACTGACGAACTGCTGGACTGACGGACTGACTGACTGACTGGCGGACTGACGGACTGACTGACTGGCGGACTGACGGACTGACTGACTGGCGGACTGACGGACTGACTGACTGACTAACTGACTGACGGACTGATGGACAAATCAACAGACGGCAAGGACGAAGATGTAAGGGTAAATTAATTTGCCACGTGATTACGGAACCGAAAATACTTGTTTCTTTTGTTACTACTACGGTGGCAAACAATTTGACAGCCGGTCTGATGGTAAACGGTCACCGCAGCCATGTTTTATTTAAATAATCACAAAAATAATACTTTCTCAAATTATTCTTAACACTCGACACCATTTTTTTTTTTGGTTTTATTTGTGTATCGATCATAGCAGTGACTGTTATACGTATATATTTTATTTTTCTCATGTAAATACACAACACGTGTTGTGTTGTGAGCGTATGACGTAGTGAGACTACTTAACATTTTTTGGAAATCGTTTTAAATCAAAACCTAAAAAACGTGAACGTGTTTAATAAATATACGAGTACCTGTTTTATTATTGTGAAATGTAAGTCAAATAATAAGCAAACGAATACAACATTAAGTTTTTGTTTTTTATCTAATATATAAAATTCTCACGTCGCGGTGTTTGTAAGCAAACTCCTCCGAAACGGCTGAACCGATTTGTATGAAATTTTGTGTGCATATTGGGTAGGTCTGAGAATCGGTTTTCATACCCCAAAATGATAAGGGTGACCCACCCCTAAATTTTTATTTTATTTTTTACTTACAACTTAAAAGTTTCACCTACAATCAACCTCTGTTTTTTAATCGCAATTTTTATATTATTCTGTTCCATCCACAGATCCGCAATAGGGCCGCAAGATGGCAATCGAATATAACGTTTGCCGTCACCTAGTACTTATATAGATACACCCAGACACAGAGCAAACAGCCATGATCATGCACACAAATGTTTTTCTTGGATGGGAATCGAACCCGCGACCTTCGGCTTGGCAGTCAGAGTCGCTAACCACCAAGTCAACGGGCCTATCAATTAATTAATGTATTCTTGAATATCCTGGAATAACATATCATATAGGCTACTTTTTATCCTGGGAAAATGTGACATCCCTCGGGAATGCGGGTAATACCGCGGGGGACAGCTGGTGCACCCCAGAGGTCACTCTTATTGCACTAGGCACAAAAATTGCACACACACACACATACACATACACATGCACATAAACACACACATACACATTCACTTGTTTACTTTACGATTACATTAAATTTTAGCTCATACTTGAAGCACTTGCTGCATATCTCAGTATGTTAACCGCACAAGACCTAGAGCGAGAGCTGGAACTCGCAACACAAGTTTATTCTTACCGCGAGTTCCAGAGCTCAATAAACTCCCTAACTTAACCATCCTTATTATTTGCTTTGAATATTGACTGTTTAAGTGTCTGTACAAATTTATTATTATTAAATAAAATTTATTATTATTTAAGGGAAAAAAAAAACAAATTTTGAGTGGTTTTCAACGAACTGTATCTTCGAGGAAAATGATTGTAGCCAAAAAATAAGGAAACTGTTGCTCTAAATGTCTAGTTTTAGGATATGACCATGAATTTTTTTTATCATCTTTGGCTCTTGAGAAATTCTAAGAAAACTACCAAGAAAAAAAAATCCAAATGTTTTCTCGTCTAAAAAAAGGTCTACGGGCCTCAAATTTTTTTATTCCATGGTTTGTTATAAAAGCTCTTTTAGAGAATTTTATGCCCTTTAATTTGAATTAATCAAGAAGCCTGTATAATGATTTGCTGCGGAGTTATCGTCAGTCAAATCGAAACAGTACTTTTTAACTTTGACAATCAATAACTCTGGGAGTAATTATTGTATGGGTCCTATACAATAATTATTATCTATGATAATATATATTATAGGACATCAAAAATCAGGATTTTAAGGAGAAACTTTAAGGTTGAAAAATTACCAACGATATCCTTCGTTCATCAATTTTATCCAAAGTTATCCAAATATCCTTCATTAGGCGAATTTTTGCCTTTTTTCCAGTCAAAGATTTTAATTAAAAAAACATTTTTTTCGAGAAAAGCCATTCGCGGTATCTTTTAGAGAATATTGTGTAGTTTCCGAAACCCTCTTTTGATTTCCTATACAATAATTATTCCTAGAGTTATTGATTGTCAAAGTTAAAAAGTACTGTTTCGATTTGACTGACGATAACTCCGCAGCAAATCATTATACAGGTATAGTTTTCTTAGAATTTCTCAAGACCCAAACATGATAAAAAAAATAGTCATATCTTAAAACGAGACACTTGGAGCTACAATTTTTTTTGCTGTACGATAATTTTCCTCGAAGTTACAGCACGTTGAAAACAACCCGAAAATTTGGATTTTTTTTTATATCCTTTAATTTTTGTGCCTAGTGTATTTTCGAGTTAGATTGGAAGCCATTAGAAAATGATTATCTTTTGACACCTTTTGCAAATATAAGCCATGAACCATTGTAACAAGTTGCCACGGATGTCGTTGCAGGTAATTTTGTCTAAAAGTTTTCAAAAACTAGTACTTACTCGATGTACCTCTCTGTACGTAATGGTAGGTATATAAATAAATAGTGGCAATTTTAATTCATGTTCCATATACACCTAATAGGTATTACTTCATCAGAACGAGGAGTGGTGCTTTATCTAAAACTTTGTAGTGAACGGAGTATTCAAATACGTAGGTACTCGGTACACTTTAAGGATAAAAATAAAATTATTAAGTATTATTATACCATAACTACCTACCTACTACTTAAAACTAAAACGTAGTGATAATATCCTGCTCGGTCAGAACGCACGAACCTTGTGCATTGTGTGGCCGCGTAGCGACCCTCCACGGTGCTGAATTGACGATCACGTGAGTGCACCGCGCAGGCCACCGACGTGTCTGCTCTTCACTCCACTGCGCCAGCGAGCGAGCGGCGAGCAGTTCTGCAGCACCGGCCACCAGCCACCGGCCACCGGCCACCGGACACCGGACACCGGTCACCGCCCAGCGGTCACCGTTACCGAGGAGGCGCAGGTGAACAAACCTCATGTCTCTCTACTTATGAATAAAACTACCTATTTGATCTGAACTAATCGTGTTCGACAACTAAACGGAATTCAGGGGAATCCAGGGGATGTATCTATCGTGGCACCTATGTATCTATGTCGATGCAGAGGAGGAATTGTGTAGAGATGAGAACTCGAAGCGTAGGTTACCTACTTACTACTGATCAACTAAACCCGTGCGCGCTCGATTCGTAAAGAGTCAAAAAGTCAGCGAAATATAAGATTTGTATTCCTCTGATTCCTTTTTCGAAGCACCAATAAAATTATTTTTTCACATTCTAATTCATGATGAAAATTATTCAGAAGGATCTGGTATTCTGGTGTTCTGATTCTTGGAGTTGACGGGCCAGTCGGCTTGGTGGTGAGCCCCTGACTATCACGTGGGTTCGATTCCCACCCACGACAAATATGTGCATGCATTAACATGTCTGGGTATAAATGTATATCTATATAAGTATATACAAAAATATTTAGCTGAAGCAAATATTCAGAAAGGAAAATATACTATCTATAGGTACCTACGACCGTCAGAATTTGTGAGTGATCATCATTATCCTCTCCGCGGTGACCGTTATCATTGAGCTTTTGGTTCTTTTTTTTGTACCAATGACAAATGTTTAAATAAAGGGATGAGAATAAAAGTATATGTATCCTTGTTTAACTCTTTTGAATGCAAGTGATACCTATCCCGCACCAACGCGCATCGGTACGACTTGCTATTTCACGCCGCGCCATCGCGCCGCGGCCCACGAGACAGGCATGCATCGGGTTGATTCGACCTATTCCTACAACCAAGGGTGGATCCAGCTTTGGCGCCAGGAGGGGGTCACATAGTCGTGGTCAAGTCAAGAACTTATATTTAAATTTTGATAACAATAGATACAAGTAAGAAGTAGGTACTTTATTAATGTACGTAAGTACTGTACTTAAAAATATTTATTATTAATTGTACATTTGAAAAACTTAACACATAATAACTTGTACATATACACGTACATATTGCCATCTTCTCTTGAAGACATCCTGAGAAGCATTATCACGCACGGAATGAGGCAGCCTATTGATATTCCATAACCGTGGTGAATGATTTGTCACAACAGCTAGAGGTATGACGAGGGGTATGACGCAAAATTCCGCAAAAGTGAAGTGGTGGTACGACAAGGGTTTCCAACAAACTAAATAGAAACAGACAAAATACATATATTTAAATAACAAAATCAATTTTTCTTTTACGTCTTCTCCCGAATCGCGTTATTACGTCATTTACGGCAATGGGTACGTTTTTATGAACGTGAAGAAGTGTCAGTCCGGTTAGGCAATCTTCAACCATTAAAGATCTTAGCCACGATTTAATTCTGCGCAACGTAGAGAAAGACCTTTCTGCTGTCGCTACACTGACAGGTAGTGTAGCCATAATACATAAAAATAATTCTTATATTAGGATACATATCGATGTCACAATTTAAAATAAGATCAGAAATCGACTGCGGTATGTCCTGGCTCCGCTGCCACGCCTGCCACTTCACCATCCACAGCCGATATTCATTTACAATGACAGAAACTGGAGTGTTATCTAGTAATAATGTATAGTCGGTAGCTACTTGTTTCACAGTTTCAATGTCTTCATTAGGTCATATTCGCTTTTTGGCATGAAAACGCTTAGCTGAAACAAAATAAGTACATCAGGAGTTTCAGTTTTTGAAGGTATAGCATCTAAAGATAGCGAAAAAACGGGATTGGGTCCGGGGAACGCCTTAATGCTCTTCAATCTCCCTCGTCCAAAAAAGAAGTGTATGCGTGTAACCTTTACGCGCGATTGAAGTAAAACTTAATAAAATTAAAAGATTAATCATATTATAATTTAATTATTTTTATTATTCATGTGCTTTAAAAAGACTATTCAAATGTTATATTAATATTATTCACTCGAAATAGATACCTACTTGAATGTCATAATAATTTTTGATGTATGAAATTATAGGTTTGTAGTAACTATAATGTGAAACGTAAATTTTACTTTCTAAATTTGCTACTTTTCTTGAAAATACAGTTTCTATCTTTGTACCAAAACGCGTTGTTGATTGAAGTCGAAAAATATTCATGGATAGATAAAAATGTTATTTATTGAAGAAATAGTAAAAGGTTCCTGGGACTCCGCCATTTCATTTAAGGTTGGATCAGTACATGTCATGTCGCAATCGTCAGAAAATTTATTAATAAATTATTTATTACAAAATGTGAGGCTTTAATATTTTCGGCAAACTGCACGTTATTCATGTAAACAATGCATAATGTAACTTATACAGCAGTTGTATATTCGCAGTGTTACCCATACATATATGTAAATATATAGCTAGCTACACGTGGATTAGATCCTTATTTTAAGTTTGCCTTCTATAGCCAAACTGGCCAAGTCAATCTAACCTACTTTACTCACCTACTGATCTCATATTTTTAAATAACAACAATTGCTATAGGTATCCAATAAAGCAAAGAAATAGAGTAAAATTTTTTTTTTTTTTTTTATACCACATGGGCCGACAAACAAGCGAATGGTCCACCTGATGGTAAGTGGTCACCGCCGCCTATGGACATTTGCAACACTAGGGGCATCGCCAATGCGTTGTCGACCCTGAGACGTGAAGTTGTTAAGTCTCATGTGCCTGTAATTTCACCGGCCCCCTTACCTTTCTAACCGAAACACAGTAACACAAGTGCACTACTGCTTCACGGCAGAAATGGGTAAGGTGGTAGTACTTCCCCGGACGAACTCTGCACTAAGAGCTCTACTACTCGAAAAAATGTTACTTGTTCATAATGTTATTTTGTTCCTATAAATACATATTATGATTTTGCATAGAACTTGGCACTCATTTAGATCTCCATTCTTTTTGCGGCGAAGCCCACAGCCTAGCATAATTTTTGTATTGAACTTGGCTCTCCTTTTTTACATTTATGTTTTTGGTGGGATATCATTACTTTTTGGAAAGAAAACTAGGCAGGTATTGAGATTATGTGGTTTTTCATTTTTATTTATTTATTAAAGAAACAAACAGCTATTATTTCACATATAAAACTATAAACTAAAGTAATACAATTGCCAAAACAGTTTCTGCGGCTAGGTATTAACATTGGTTTTTATCTTATGAATAAACAGGTGCAAAATTAAAAAAACTAAACTATGTACTTAACTCAAACAAATTATAAAAATTGTAATCATATTTTTTGAGCGAAAACATTACGCAGCTCATCACTGTCAACTGACTTTAAACGGCTGCGAAAGGCGCCCATCCTGTCGTAAAATATGTCGATGGGACTATAAGAATGGTTGTAACTATTACAGGCTCTCACTATAAATCGGTTTTTGGTATAGTTAGAACAGCAAATAGGTTTAAGAAAGCATGTCTTTTGGGTGCACGAAGCTTGGAACACTCAAAACCTATTTTATTTAAAAGATACGCCGAATCAACAAAGTTGTTTATTATTTTGTATAGAAAAATTTGGTCTCTATGTTCTCATCGCTTTTCTAATGATAAAATCTCATTCATGCTGAGGTTCGTAAATCTGTACTTAAAGCGCTTAATAAATTTATTTTGTATTCCTTCTAATTGCTTTATATATTCATCATACACAGGATTCCAGACTATGGAAGCGTATTCCAGTCGTGACTTTACAAAAGCATTGTATAGCAAAATTAACATGTTCATGTCTTTAAAATCAGCACTTTGACGAAATATAAAGCCAAGGAACTTATAGGCCTTAGCCGTGACTTTACAGATGTGTTTGTCAAAGTGTAATCCACTATCCAGGTGAATCTCAAGGTCTCTCACCTCATCAACCCTCATAGGTCCTTTATTATAAAGTTTATAATGATACTCAAAAAAAATATATTTTTTTGTATATGTAATTGTGTAGCATTTTTCTACATTTAAGTACAATTTATTAACTGAACAATACTCACTTAACCTATCTAAGTCATTTTGCAAAGCTTCACAATCACTTATAGACTGAATAACAGAAAATATTTTTGTGTCATCCGCATATAGTAATGATTTTGAGTGTTTAAAGCATCCTTCCACATTGTCAATAAAAATATTAAGAAACAGCGGCCCGAGGTGAGAGCCCTGCGGAACACCGGATGTGATTGGAATAAAACTGGAAGTAAAACCCTTAACTGTAACTGCCTGTGTCTTATTTCTTAAATATGAAACTAGCCATCTGAGTAGATCACCGTGTATACTGATGGCTCCAAGCTTCAAACTAACCGTGAATGGGAAATTTGCCGCTGCTTGGTTTTCTTTTTTATGCTATTATCTGCAGTGAATGACAATTACTCCTACGGTCCTCCGTAGGAGTAAGATTTTATAGTTTGTCGTTTCATTTATTAGGTAGACAAACTAACCTAAAAGAGCTACAAACAAATGAGGTTTTGAAGGAAACAATTTACCTAAGTAATATTAAATAACTCACAAATGCCGTTAAAGTACAATACCAAAAAGGAATAATTTATATCTGGACTATTCCAGCTATAACTCAAATACGAACGACGCAGCATAAAACGCAATCTAATAGGTAAGTTTCTGTTAGACAACCGGGCATAACGAAGACGCTGGCGCGAATGAGCGTCGCTAAGAGCAAAAATTTAACCAAATCGTTAAATTTAACATTATAAGCGGTAGTATAATGTTGTACCATTCGTCAGAACGTGGTCCGACCGCGTCGCTACGCTACAACATAAGTTAGCTGCTGCCCAATGACGGTAGTATAGCGTTTTCTCACTGGAACTGGAACTGAATGAGTGAGACAACGCTAAACGCGTGACAGTTGACAGCGGCAAACTTATAGCGAAGGGGTTGTATAAAGTATTTATTTATTCACTGAATCTCATGTATGTACTTCAATACACTTTTATACTGTTACTGGTTAAGGCACGAAGAACGTTTGTGGTTATAGTATGACAATCATTTAATTCATCGTTGAGAACAAAGCAGGATGAATATAAATGTAATAAAACAATAAATAACTAAATCGGTATTCGTAAGCGGTGCCTATGTTTATGTGTTGCTCGGGAGCGCTTTTAAGTAGATTTACTTCTGTTTTGTGTATAATTATGTGGTGCCGCGCGCCACCGACGACACACCGTTGGACGGTTGTTTAGCAAGTGTTACAAGGGTTTTGTATGGGGACACCACTTATTCTTTGACTAAAGTTTATTTTTATATTTCTGTTATATAGCAAAAATAATTAGACATATATTGGGATAGTTTTAAATATCTACTTGTAACGGTTCCAACGCTATAATTAATTTTTTTTAGTATGGGAGCCCCCCTACTTCTTAAACTTTTTTAATTTTTTCATACGCTTACACACAATTACCAAGCTGGATTCCAAATTTCATCTTTCAAGGTCATCTGGAAGTAGGTTAGGTTTAGGTACTATAATATGTCAGTCAGTCAATACTAAAATTTACGACTATATAACCTTCATATCTTTATAACCGTTTGAGCTACTTTTATGAGATTTGGGCCTCTATATGTCCTTATGAATATAATTAAACACAAGTAGTTTTATGTGATTACGTTAAACAGGTTTTGAGTCATAGTATAGAAGGGTCAAAAGTGGCACCAAGTGGTTCGTGTAATGTTACACTCGGCGCTGGCTAGCCAGTTCCTTTGCTTGGACTTGTCTTGACACACTGCCGCGTGTCTAGATTTCACATTGACCGAAATGTGAAACATAAGCGCAGGTATGTATTCAATTAAATATGACATGATTCTTTATAAAATCATTGAGTATGTTAACCGCGAAACTGTAACCAACAAATCCACGGCGGCATTTATAATATTATAGTTAGAATAGTCATAGCTCGGTGGTCATTATTGTGTATATTTTAGTCCCGCACCACATCGCGTGAACAGGATAACTCGGCATGTTGTACCTACGTGTAATATTGGCGGTAACCATGACCGCGGCACGTACCTAACGTGTAAGGTCAACTTTTTGAGTTGGAGATCTAGGTACCTTTTTTTTGTTTTTGTTCCGGGGTGGAAAATCCTCATAGATGTCCGGGGCGGGCGGAGGGGTCTGTCAGACTCGACTGACTAAAATCCACCCGGCGTTCCATCTCACACCTGTTATGCCGGGGACCGCGAGCACGTACGATCCGCTTCCGCAACACCCGGGTGGTGCCGGCCGGCCATTGCGGGCCTCGTCTGGTCGAGGGAGAAAAAGATTTAAAAATAAATCTAAATTCTAAAGCATTTATTCAGTTAAGGCCCTTGTGAAGGTCAAATTAAAAGTTAATGAAGAACCGATAAGAAACTCAGCAAGGTAAAATTTTTATTTTTATAAAAAAATTATCTGTTCTGACTTTTAGGCTGTTTTATGTCAATTTTACATATTTTAAAATTACAAAATACTTAATATAGGTGTAGAAGTGAACCTTCGTCCTTCCTTCTTTCGTCTCTTGGTAGGTCAAGACTTCTTCTTGGTTGGGTTAGTTTATAGAGTTTGTATGGTTCTTAATGGTTTAATTAAAGTTTAACAAATGGTGTATTAATGGTAAAAAGATATAAAATATGATATAAACTCTAATCACAAGCTAAGTATCGGTTATAATGGTTATGAATACGCCATACAAAATAGTAATGTATTGATTCGATGGAGGTGAGCCGCGTGCTGACGTGAATCAGGCTCACATAATGTAAGTAAGTCACTGCGCTGACGCGGCGAGCTTTTATGACTATATGGATTGTGTATAATGAGGTTATAAGTATAATACATAGTAATTAATTTAAAGGAAAATTTAATTTTCTTCTTTTCAGAGCATTTAAATAAGAGCTTTTTTACTTTACTTTTTTTCTTTTATTTTTTTTAATTATTCTCGGTAAGCCCTTTCATTTGAGACCCATATTGCAGAAGTGCATAAAAAATAAGTGTTCCGCCACATTGGATTTAGAATGACGTCACATTATTTTTCGAGCTACTCTCAACAAGCCCTTTCATTTGATACCCATATTGTAGAAGTATATAAAAAAAAACTATTCCGCCATCTTGGATGTCGCGCGATATTGGGTTTAGAATGACATCACATTATTTTTCGAGTTTTGTTACCTCATTACTTTCGACTGGGCCAAGCAATTTTAATGATTCTTTTTATATTTGAAAGCTGGTGCTTCCCGTGTGGTCCCATTTTGGTCCAGTTCTGACAATGGCATCCATTAGAAAACCATATAAGTCTAAAACGTCTAAAAGTAACTCAATAACAAATGACGCCTACCGATTTCGATTTATCTATATACGAGTATATAAAAATGAATCCCTATTTCCCTTGGTCACGGCATCACGCATAGACAGCTGGACCGATTTCGCTAATTCTTTTGCGGGAGACTAAGGAATTCGCTTATGATTCGCAGGGCGGCGGGTGGTGGGGTAAAGGGGTAGGAAGGCACGTGGCAGGGATACGAGGCACGCGCCTACGTTTTAGCGGCATCTTCTGTCGCATCAATGAAAGCCGCCGAACTCGTAGGCTATTTAGCGAAATAAAGATGTATTTGTAAAATCAGATAATCTAAACATTTTTTTGAATGTGTCGATTTTAATAGTTATTTGATTTTAACCTTTGTGTGGTGAACAGCCTTCGATATTGGTTTCGTTGTCCTGAACTACCACATTTAAGACTGGGTTCACTTGTTCAAAATAGTGAACACTTGGAGCGCCGAAGGTGTATTTTTTTTTCGTTCGTCAGGGTTATTCTGGTCGGGAATAATAGACTGGGTTTTTCGCTTGTTATCTCGTCGGGAGGGTCTTGTTCGCTCTGTGTCGCTTTCTTATCTGCCGGTGATCCCAGTGACGCTTGAGGTTGTGAGGTTGTCTCACACGCCCACTTGGGGGGCGTGGCCGTAACTGTTCGGGGCGGTGCCCCTTTCAGTAGTCAGCCAGCGTCGGTGCGGGGGGGGTAGGTCCGGTGGGGGTTTCCGAGGAAATCAGGTCCCGCGGGAACGGTCGGTCCGGGCGGTGTCGCTCGTCAGGCGGGCGCCGATGATACGGTGCCAGCTCCCGCAAGTGGCGGAGGCTGGACCGATCGGCGCGGCGGAACATGTTGGCGCTTAGTCGGCCGATGAAGTCGTCGAGACTCTCCATGTTGAGGTCCCTGGAGATCGTAGCATTCCTCACGTAGCGCGGGGCGCCTACAATAGCGCGCAGCGACAGCGACTGCTGTCTCACTCCCAGTGACGCTTACTCAGATAAGCGCCTTTATATCCCCCCTCCCACAGTGCTCAGGTAACAACGTACACAGCGAGTAAAGCTCGCTGTGCTAGAGAGAGACAACTGTGGGAGAGGGACGGCTATATCATGAGCCTTAAGTGGCTCGCGGCAATACCTTATCGAGACCCTCCGTCGGTTTTCATTTATTTTGTCTAAGTCTATACAATTTTTACAATTAAACTTATATTAACAGTAATATGGTACAATTTGCGACGGGGAATAATTTTGTCGTGAACACTTTGTACTAGCCAATGTTAATAATTGTTAAATTCTAATATCATTAATGTTGTTCTTGTAGGTAATGTATAACGTTCCTAAAAGGAACAACAGGGTTTTTGTTACATACTGTATATAATTCTCGTGTCACAGTGTTAGATACCGTACTCCTCCGAAACGGCTTTACCGATTCTCATGAAATTTTGTATGCATATGGGTAGGTCTGAGAATAGGCCAACGTCAATTTTTTATCCCCCTAAATGTAAAGGGTAGTCCACACCAATTTTTTTTTTTAATTACTAGATATATTTTTGTTTTTTTATTTTTTTATGATACAGCATAGAAAAAAAATACAACCCTGAATTTTCAACCCTCTACAATAAACCCCTATTTTATATTACCCGACTACGGCGAAGCCAAAGGAGGGTTATGATTTTGACCGGTATGTATGTGTGTATGTATGTTCATCTGTTCCCTCATAACTTTTAAACTACTTATCGTAATTTGGCAAACGAGGTATCGTTCGAAGCGTCTTAATCGTCTGCTGGTTATAGGATATGTGACGTCACAATAAATTTGATATGGCGCTCTCTACAGGACATAAAGGCATTAACTATAAAAATTCTTATAAGTGACACGATAATGTTTATTTATTGTTATAATTTGGCCATCAAACTATTGATTACTTATATTATACATAATTCAATAAAATCTAAATAAAAAAATGTAAACCGAATCTGCAAATACTTTATTACGAAATTATAACCCCAAAATAATTGAAATAAAAAAAATAAGTTCAAAAACTAAAACCCGACTACGAAAAATTACGCTTTAAAAAGTATGAAACAAGAAAATATTCTGCAAGGAAATAATGAGCCATATGACCATATATGAGGTGGCATACAACCACGGCTATCCTCTGAACATCACTATAATAATAATAATAATAATAATAATTTATTTAATCAGCCAGATACAAATATAAAATGTATAATATGTGACAATTACAGTGAGACAGGCTATAAAATTATATGTTCAAAATCGATTTGCCTCTGACTCTCAAACTAGGTGGATACCTGTATTTTGAGTCACCAGTGGTTCCTCGCTTGGACTACAATATATAGCTTAATAATATAATAAACATAAACCATCAACATATTAAGGCTAATTAAAACTATAGCTAGTATAAAATAGTGAGCAAAGTGTTTTTAGTGTAATGTGTGAAATGTGATTATTAATATGTGTGTGTGTGTGTGATAGTACTGAGTGTATGTGTGCAAGTGATAATAGGATAGTTTGTACGGGTTGTAATATAAGTATGACTGAGTATGCTAATTAATTGACATTCAGTAGAAGAATTGATCAACAATATTTATTTAAGAAGCGCTTCTGTTGCATCATAATCTAGGAGCTGTAGCCATTTTGAGACTTTTCTTTTTGTTTCCTGTCTTGTCAAAGGATAAATTTTGAGCAATTTATTAGCTTTATTATAAAGATGACTTTGAAGGAAAATTGATTGATTCTTGCCAAAACTCGTTTTACAACATTTTTTAGGGCATACTTTATCATGTCTGCGTTTCCGGGAGTAAATAGTGGGATCATATTTGAGATTGGAATGACTTTTTAAAATAATGTTGCGTATGTACAATTGCCTCACAGTGAGCACTGAGACATCTTTATACAGCTCAGTTGTTGGGTAGCGGTAAGGCTTTTTAGAAATAACCTTAAGGATTGATCTTTGTGTCCTTTCCAGTTTCAAAAGCTGAGTTTTAGATGCTCCGCACCAGGACGTATTGCAGTATGTCAGGAGTGACTCACACAATGAGTAATAGACCATCATAATTGTCTTGACATCGGCTATATGTCTCATATTTTTAAATACATAATTCAGCTTTCTCAGACGAGATGATAGTACACTCATGTGTTGGTCCCACCTAAGATGCTGATCGATATGTATTCCCAAGTATTTTACCTGTTCAGCTCTAGTGATGCGTGGACAAAGACAATTCTCGATAGGAAAACTACATGTATGTGCTTGAATGAAGAAACTATGTGAGGGAGGTAAGCTAGTAGTTCTGATGCCAAAAGGAATGAAAAGGGTCTTCGATATGTTTAAAGTGAGTTGGTTTATGGATAGCCACTGCATAACCTGGGTAAATGCTGTTTCGGCACTTAATCTAGTTCTGTGCCAGTCAGTTCCATGTATAAGAAGTGCCGTATCATCAGCGTAAGTGAAAATCCTGCAGTCGGGAATTTGCATTTGGCACATATCATTTATATATACAGTAAAGAGAGTAGGTCCAAGAATACTTCCTTGCGGTACACCCACAGCAAGATTCTCACTCTGGCTTATGTACTCACCAATTTTCACTGCTTGACTACGATTAGAGAGATAGTCAGAAAATATTTTTAGAGCAAACCCCCTGACTCCCAGGGTTTCGAGCTTGGCTAGAAGTATCGGTATGGAAACTGTATCAAAAGCCTTGGAGATGTCCAAGAATATTCCCAAGCATGGCTCGCCACCATCCATATGCTCCACGGTATGGTCAATTAATGCGGAGACAGCATCATTGGTCGACAAGCCACGACGAAAGCCATATTGGTTTCCTGATATTAGGTTGTTGGATTCTAAGTAATTGATCAATCGATTATTGAGCACTTTCTCGAGGATTTTGGATATTGAAGATAGAATGGAAATTGGACGATAATTATTAATCACATCACTATCTCCACTCTTATGAATAGGGTGAACCACAGCCTTCTTAAAAGTATCTGGAAATACTCCCTGAGCTAGTGATATATTACAGATGTGTGTAAGAATGGGAACCAATAGTTTACGGGAGGATTTTAATATGGCTGCAGAGATGCCATCATGGCCAACCGCACAATTGCTGCGAAGATTGGCAACGATGCCATCTATTTCCTTGGTGTCAGTATCCAATAACACCATTGAACTAACTTGTGGATTTGAATTCCGAGTAATATTCAAAACAGATGAAGTGGGTATTTTAATTTTGCTTGCTAGATCCCTCCCAATATTTACAAAAAAATTGTTAATGGCATTTACGGAATCCATAGGCTCTGTCTTAGTTTTGAGTAGGGTTATGGGAGAAAAGGAATTGGTCGTATTCAAATGCGATACATTTTTAATTGCATCCCAAATTGCTTTAGAAGTTCTAGCATCATGAAGTAGGTTTTTTAGATAAGCCCTTTTCTGGTTTTTAAGCAACTTATTAACAAAGTTTCTGTATCGTGTGTAAGTAGTTTTCAAAATATCATTACTAGAATCCCTTCTCAATTTCAAGTGCATCAGATCCCTGTTACGAATACAGCGAATCAAGCCTGGAGTGATCCATGGCTTTATGAGTCTTTTGGAACGTGGAACTGAATAAATTTTTGTGTGCTTCTTAATTAAATTTGAAATCAAATAAACAAAATTGTTCGCGGCAAAATTAGGATCCTGGGACGATAGCACTGAAGAAAAGTCAGACGTGGCAAGATCCGCTAAAATGGAGTTGTGATCAACCTTAGTCCGAGTGCTAGTGGGAAAGGTGTTTTTACTATAAGTGGAGACAATAAGTACAGCAGGACAGTGATCAGTAACAAAAGAAAGCAACACTATAGCAGTAGACTCCATATTAGTTTTTAGCATGATATGATCCAGGCAACTGTTATTTCGAGTGGGGAATGTATGTGCTGGTAGAAGACCATGCGATGACGTCAAATTCAAGTATTCGCTTGAACGAGTATCAGAATTACTTTCCTTTATATCTATATTTAGATCCCCCATGATAGAAATATTGCGATGATGTGACAAAGACAATAACAAACCATCCAAACTATTTATGAAATGATCAATGTTTTGGTTAGAAGGAGACCTGTAGATACCAATTAAAACGATTTCATTATTTAAATTATATATTAGACAGTTAGCATCTTTGAATGTTTTAGGTTCAGTAATTGTGTAGTTATGTCCCTGCCTTATATATATAACAATGCCATCATTTTGGTTGAACTGACATTGTGTACAATGAGAGTCAAAACCTTCCAAAGATGGTATATGAGGCGATTTGGATAACCAGCATTCAGTTAGGATAATGACATCGCATTTAACTTTTAGTTGTGCAAGGAGAACCATAAATTGATCATGATTCTTATTTATACTGCGAATATTTTGATGAATAACTATTATAGATTTATTTTTGTTATCGACGTATCTATAACACTGTTCCGGGGGGATTAAAAACGATTTAGACACCGCGATTGCTTCCAACTCTGTAGATACTGTATGTATGTCACCTGTCATGACAAGATTTTATTAATAAAAAGAGTACTTGATATTTGTAAGAACGTAGAGTTGGAAGCATCTTTGGCGGGTAATAAAAATATATATATTCTTTAATTAGATCTCTAGTTTTTGGACTTGTATTTGTACCGTAATTATAAAAAGAAGCATTTTGTTTTATGGATCTTTGTGTAACTGGGTTTTGGTGTGTCGTGTGTTGTAGATATTGATGAGTAAATGTTGTATAGTGTAAATATTGGTGAGTAATGAGTAATATAATTAATCTAATATTAAATATTAACAAAATCAGTAGAAAAGGTATTACAGACTTAACCTTTAGATTATAATGAAATGAATGCATAGCTTTTGCATATAGAGTACCCGAACAGAGACGTTTCACAGCACAGTCTAGTATGGAGGACTCTTGGGTAAACATAGCGAATCCTAGTCATGCTTCACTGTCTTTGTTACTGAGTAAGTGAGAAATTTGTTCCGGAGTCTTAACTTCAATTGCTGGGTGACCTTCATCCTTCTTTATAAAAACTTTACCTTTAGTTGACCAGCAAAATCTCCACTCAGTATTCTTCACAAAGTTGCGGGCCAGATATAAAAGATTACTCCCCTTCTTAGTCAAGGATTCGTTAATATAAATAGGTTTCTCAACATCTCCTGTCCACTCCAGTATACTCGTGTTCAATTTCTTGCCATTGTTAGTGCTGTTAAATTTCTTGTATGCTTGGATAATGCTTGTTTTCATTTTTATGTTAGAGTATTCTATAATAATAGGTCTTGGACGATTATTTTTGGATGACAATCGATATGCATTTTTAATATTAACTGGGTTGTACTCAACTTGTAGTGTATTGTGGATTTGTTGAATTGCTTGATCCATCTGTCCACTGCTATCAGTAGGTAAATTTCTTATTTCGACAGTAGTCTCTCTCAATTTCCTCTCAAGATTTTCCACTTGTTGTTCCAAACCGGTAACATACTCATTAGAATTATTTTCATTTTGCTCCAATTTTTCAACGCGCATTCTAAGCTGTTTTTGTTCTACTAATAAGTTATTGATTGAGCTATTAAGTTCGGAATTAGATATCAAGAGGTTTTCATTCTGACTCTTAAGTGCACTGATATCCTCTCTTATTTGTATAGATTGTTTTTCTTGACAAGTTTTTAAGTCCGCGAACATTTGCTGAACATTACTGAACATTTCCCTCACAAACATTGACAAATTATCGTTGGAGTCTTCTGGATGTTTTCTCTTTCTAATTGTAATATTTTGTTCAGTCTCAGTTAATTCAGTCGTAGGCGATAGGCTAGCGTAGCGGAAATAGTAGGCAACAGAACAAGTTTCGTAGCACGCACGTAGTACGGTCGTAGCAAATAAGCAGATACTCGTAGCAAGGTCCGTCAATAATACCTTAATTTCGCCGCCGCCGCAATCACCGTCTTGGTCTAGCGGTCGCAGTGCGGTCCGTCAATGCTATGGACGGGGGTTCAAAACCAGGTAAATTTGGAAATTTCTCACCAAATTGCGCCCGCGCAGTTAGTTGTACCCGTTGTAAGATGGCTGTCAAAAGTTGCAGTTGAAGTCGGAGTTGTTGTGAATTCACTATCTCTCTCTAGACACGCCCATTGGGAGGAGTTTGCCGTTAAATTGGTTCAAGAGGAACAAGGAATTGAAATTTTCGATGTCCGCCAATCAGAAAACAAGAATCAAAATACTCAAAGACTCGTCGGCACAGAGGCTGGTGGCACGTCCGCTCACTGCGTGATCCGAGCGAGGAATGAACAGGTATTAAATACTTTAAAATGTATTATGTGTGAGTTTTAGATTTAATAGACAATAAATATTGGATAGTTTGTATATAACAATTTCACATGAGAATATTTTCTTGTTTCATACTTTTTAAAGCGTAATTTTTCGTAGTCGGGTTTTTTGTAAATTATAAATCTGAATTTTTTTGGCAAGACCTTTATTCTTATTTTGTCATGACATGGAAAAAAAAAATATATTACTCTTAATTTTCCGCCTCTCTACGATCAACCCCTATTTTACCATCGCGATATAAACTTTTTATTATTTTTAATAATTACCTATAATTATGATTTTTTTCTCTATCCAATTTGATTTTCCGCCCTCACCGGTCGATAACTGATCGATTGATAGTTGACCGTTGTCACCTCTCATCCAGCAAACATCACGGAGTAGGGATGGGAACGAAGCCGGTCTCCTGTCTTATTTACTATACAGTTATCGGCCATTTTTTGGAACGAAGTTCCTTATCGCGCGTAGCGAAAGGAGTTAGACGGAAAAAATTAAGACCAAAAGTTGTAACGACACTTTTTGCTATTTATTATTGCAAAGACTTATACTAACTATAACACTTCACACTATTTACAATAAGTTTCTTTTTACCAATTAACCGACTTATGGACTGAAGGAATGACGGACTGATGGACTGACGGAATGACGAAATGACGGACTGCCAGACTGACGGACTGATAGACTGACTGGCTGATGGACTGACGGACTGACGGACTGATGAACTGATGGACTGATGGACTGACGGACTGACAGACTGACTGACTGGCGGACTGACGGACTGATGGACTGACGGAATGACGGGCTGATGGACTCACGGAATGACGGACTGACGGACTGACTGACTGGCGGACTGATGGCCTGGCAGACTGATGGCCTGACGGACTGACGGGCTGATGGACCGACGGACTGACGCACTGATGGACTGACGGAATGACGGAATGACGGAATGACGGACTGACGGACTGACGGACTGACAGACTGACGGACTGACGGACTGACCGACTGACTGACTGACTGGCGGACTAAAGCACTGACGGACTGGCGGATTGATGGACTGACGGACTAACAGACTGACGGGCTGATGGACTGATGGACTGGCGGCGCTCCTTGCAGTTTCAGAGCGGGAGTCAGCGTACTGGCTACAAGCTTTACCATCCACCAACATCGGTACCTTACTAGACAATACCTCATTCTCTCTAGCCATCTGTCTACGCCTGGGTGCCTATACTGTGTGAGTCCAAAATAAATGTTTAATTTCTTTCTTTCTATACGAATGAGCCCCACCGCTGTCTATGCGGTAATGGCGTGGATCGACTAGGTCACCATGGTCTTTCATGTCGCCGCAGCGCTGGCCGCCTATCGAGACACGCTGCAATCAATGACGTCATCCGCAGAGCCTTTGCCACTGTTCACGTGCCGGCCATCTTAGAGCCGAACAGAAGAGCACGTGATGATGGTAAGAGGCCCGATGGGATGACGTTATTGCCCTGGAGTGTGGGATGCAACATGTGTAGATACCGTTGCACAATCCCACCTAGAGTCAACTTCCAGGGCGGCGGGTGCGGCGGCGACTGCCGCTGAGAGCTCGAAGCGGCGGAAATATGCGACCATCGGCGAACACTTGGGCCTTGGGGACCAGAGGCGCGTAAATTATTCAAAGACCTTTCGACACCCCTCATCGAGTCATCCGGTGACCAGAGGGCTGGCTCGTATTTTGGTCAGAGAATAAGCTTAGCCATACAAAGAGGCAACGTAGCCAGCCTTCTGGGCACTTTACCCACAGACAGCTCTAACAATTTAAATTCAGTTTTTTATTTATAGATTATAGCTTTATTTATTAGTTAATTTTAAGTAGTTTAGTATGTACACTTTATTTATTAGTTAATTTTAAGTAGTTTAGTATGTACACTTTGTTTTATTATGTTAGTATTAGATCTATTGTATTCTTGTTTACAATTAATTAAATCTTATCAAAATACAAAAAAAAATAAAGTTTTTAATAATCTCTATATATAAAAATCAATGCCTCCTTTCGTTGTAATTCTATAATTATATAAGGCTTTGTTCGGACTATTTAATAGATGGTTTATGTGAAGTTTTCACAAAATCGGTCGAGCGGTTCTTCATATATCATATTTTTTGTAACAATCAAATTCCGTAAATGGCGGATCGTTCTGTTAATGGGGGTTTTGCAGTCAAATTGATACTTTTTTTCAGATGGGGATTGTGCTGTCAAATTGAAACTGTTTTCAGTGTTGATAGTACAAGCATGTTGTTATTTCATTCATGCGGTCATTTCATTTTGGACGTGCCTCGATTAAGGCAATTTGTCAGCGATAATTATTGCTTTGTGTTTATATATTTAAACATATTGTTGAGTGCATTCATACAAACGGTGAGTCTTGAATTGTACAATGTTCATCAGTTTCAATTCTGTGATATTGTACTTCATCGCAGAAATGAGCAATTGCAACGTGTTTCGGAACTTCATCGTAGTTACGATGCAATACAATACCCAATACTGCATTGGAAAGGTGACGATGGCTACCATATCAATATACCAATTATAGATCCACGAAGAGGTAAATAATTGACCTATTTCCTACTATAATTTCATTTCTATAATTTTCTAAAGTCACATTTTGCACTTATTTTCAGGTCTACATGTGCGAAAAAAGTTAGTGCCATGAATTTTTATTCATATCGATTGATGGTTCGTCCACAAGAACAAAACTATATCGTGAGATGTGGTAAACTATATCTTCAGTACGTCGTTGATATGTCACTTCACGTTTGTGTTGTGAATTTGGAGGAATCAAGTTTTTCACATGGCCAACTTTATGTTGCCTGTTGCAGAGTCGGTATCCCCAGCCGTTTGTTTATTCATGCACAAAATGGAAAAACAAAAAATATTGTTTATTTAAATGTTTTGGATTAAGTTTTAAAATAGCTAACAATTATAAAAATATTTTTTTATTTGAATAAATGAATTTTATGTTCCAATTTTTATTTTCTATTATTTCACTTTATACGTAGCGTAGCCCGTACCGGGCCGCTAGGTTATATGTAAATTTTTCGTAGTCGGTCAAATTTACTATAAATTATCAATTTAGGACATCACATTGAAGTCTATCTAGTCTTATTATCTACATAGCAATTCATACATGGATAATGTTTTAAATATATGACTAACCCAAGTATCTCCACAGGTGATATACAAGGTCAAATGAAATGAGAGAGACATGCGCGGTGTCCGTTGTCGCTGTCGCAGCCACCGCCTGCAGCCTGCTGATAGTGGCGGTGGCACCAGCGGCACCAGCGGCACCGGCGGAGCGAGCGGCGAGCGAGTGCGCGGGCCTTGAGGCGGCGCGCCTCTGTGGCTTCGACGGCACCGTGCCCGAGATGCAGGTGCGGTGGGACAACAAGCCGCGCAACGTGTCCTTCTACTGGGACAGCGCGCCGAGCCGCGCCGCCAGCGCGCTGCTGGTGGTGCTGCTGCGCCACTGCATTGGCTACCGCGGCCTACACCTGCTCCGGATGACCAAAGATTACTGCGAGCTCAACTATAATGAGTGAGTGCAGCCACGGATACGAAATATGTAGTCTGAATGCTTAGTGGTAGTCTAGTAGTGTACTGCAGTTGACTGTTGACTTTTTACTGCATCGATAGTGTGGCGGTAAGCGTGTGGACGGTGCGTCGCAAGCGCTGCGGCTCCATCGAAGGAATGCCGATACTGGATGAGGGTCCGAGGCTGGGGCGGGTAAGGCTGCACGTACTGCTGGCTTCGACCGCGCCTTCGGACTGCGCCGGCGGAATCCGCAGCTGGCCCTTCTACCGCGAAGAGTTCAATCTGCAGAACTGCTCGTTTCTAGGGTCAGTCTTCTATGATAGTCACTCTCGCTCGAGCAAACGGATCGTGCATGCGGGTGATTTATTTATAGTTTGTATTTTTATTACAGAACAAATTCTGACACGCATGCCGTATTATACACACTATGCAGTGATTGTAAGGAAACGGTATCAAAATTTAAAGAGCGCGCCCGTGACGTGTCTCTATTGGTAGATGTGGTAGACGAGCCAGTGGAACGAACGCAGCTAATGCATATGATACGAGCCGACAATCGATCGTTTTTGTTTTTAGATTACGATATATGGCAGGAGTACCAGCGAGTTCATAGAGTGCAGCCTCCGCCCTGTACGAAGTCGGACTTGCTATGCTCGGACCAGGACGCACTGGATAACACCACCGGAATAAGCTTCTACCAATACAAATTGCAGAATTACGCACCGAGTCTGAAGAATGCCTTTCGAGAATTTAAAATCGAGTCAAAACATTTGCGGGAAATATTAGAACTAGAAGCATTGCATTCCGACCGACCCATAGAAGAGGTGGCTTGCAGCTGGGCGAGGAACAATTCTGCACAATTTGCAAGCTTAGCTAATCATACGGTCGTGTCTAATCGACCGATTTACAAGATTATAACAGTCTCGTGCAAACACGATCCGGATTCGGATTATAAAGATTTCAAGAAAAGCACTGATGTCATCTTTGACGAGCTAAAGCTTTTAACGATGAAACATGGTTTTTTAATCGACATCGATTAGTTTCGAATAGATTGTTACAACGAGTCTCATTTCAGTGATTTATTGGTGGAGCGTTCCGGGCGCCTGTCTTGGTACAAAGTATTGGGAGTGGTGGCGCGCGGCGAGGGCGCCGCGGCGGTGGCGCGGCGGGACAGGTTGATGCACCTGCGGCTAAACGAGCAGCTGCCGATGGTGCTGTACGACGTGGCGCCGGCCCGCAGCGGCGAGCTGCGCGGCCCGGTGTGGGCGCTCGCCGGCGCCGTGCCGCAGCTGGCCGCAGCGCTGCGCCGCCTGCTGGCCGACTGCGGCTGGCGACAGCTCGCCGTGCTCTGCGACCGGACATACCTCTCGAAGAGCCTCACCGACGAGCTCAAGCAGGACATCGGCCTTTTGATACAACCGGCGTCGCATTCGCCCAAGGAGACATATGAAACTCTGAAAAAGCTCAAAACTAAGAATGCGAGAATATTTCTGATCAACGCGGGCCCCAAAGAGGCAGCGGCACTTTTGACGGCGGCTTTCCAGCTCGACATGACCCCGATGAACGGGTACGCTTGGATCGTCCGTGAGTGGAGCGGCCGCTCGGTCGACGAGATGAACTTCGTATACGAAACGAAAGGTGCCATGAGGCATTACACGATTTCACTATGGGGTCGCAGCAGTGAAGATATACACTTGAGGGCCAACGAGACGAGGCGGCGCACGCTGGTGAAGGCGCTGGGCGAGGCCAAGGACGTAACGTGGACGCTCCGCGCGGCGCCGTTCATCGACGCGGTACTCGCCTTGGGGTACGGCTTCACTGCTTTCTACAGAGACCACTCTAAGTACCGGTACGATTTACACAGCGAGGATGCAGTTCGGTAAGTAAATACCTGCAATGTTATTAATGTCAAACATCTATAGTCGTGCATAGTCAGCAAAACCAACTCGTATGCCGTGACGGGAAACGGCACAACGCTCTCTTATGCCCTCTCTAGTGCTCTTGACTCCCTTGTGTGCGCGCGCACTATACTATAGACTTCGTTGCTTCTCTGTGTGAGCTGCCTAGTGTTTTCTGCTTGTCCTGGGTGGGAATAAAACTTACGATCTGGGGCGCCGTGGAAATTAGGGTTTTTAACCACCGAACTCGTAAGAAGAATAACAAACAGTATTGCCTTGACTGGATATGGATCTCGGTATGGATCTATCCGTCGGACTGTGGGCGCTTCGAATGAGGCAGCGAAAAAAAGATGCACACCGTAATGAGAAACTTGAATTGGGACGACACGGCTACAACGTTACAAAACTCCATTCGCTAGTGGTTAACCGGGACGAACTCAAGATGCGCGAGGAGCTGGGTGTCGGCTGGAGGAGAGCGTTTTCCTGCGAGAGGTGTGCACGCTGGCCTCGCTCGAGCACGACCATGTCGTGCGGCTCGTCGGCGTATGTGTAATAGGAGGTCCCACGTTGGTACTGATGGAACACGTTGTTCGCAGTAGAGTTCAGAATCGATGGTTCTGCCTGGTTCACGTTCTTGTTGTACGTGATTCACTTTTCATCACCAGTTATCAGCTTCTTCAAAAATGGTTCGGTTTCATGACGTCGTAATAAAGAATCACAAATGAGTACACGGTTCAGTCTTCGGAGGACCTAGTTTTTTTCAAATGCGCCATAATTGTTTTGTGGTCAATTTACAGTTCTTCAGCTACGTCGTAACTACTGATATGCCGATCTTGCTCCACCTTTTCAAAAATGGCATCCATTTTATCCGTAATTGGGCGACCAGAGCGACGTGCATCTTTGACATCAAAATTTCCGGATTGAAAACGCTTAAACCAAATTTGTGCTACTCTCACAGACACTGCACTAGGTCCATAAACATCGCAATTTTTTTTCGCGGCTTGCATTGCATTTTTACCTTTTTTGTAGTAAAATTTTAAAATGAATCGAAATTCTTCATTAGCTTCACTAATCTTGGCGGTACGAAAAACAAATGCAAATCACACATTTTCCTAATTTGAATTTGGAATTATGTTCTTTAGAATTTAAACTTTCAATGATACCAAAACCAGCCAGATACAAATAGTATAGCCAAAGAGATTATATTACAAGTTCATACATACTATAATGCGAAAAGACTTTTTCCCCAACCTAATATATTTGCAAAAGATTTTGACGAACGTTGTGTTCGTTTGAGTTTTAATCGTTAGCTCTTTCGAGTCGAAAGTTATACTGAATGGAAATCTCGAAACGAAGCAATATTACTTCAAATTGGTGGCGCTTCCCCCTCCACCGCGCGCGATGCGTCACACCCCTTACTTAGCGTAACAAATTCTTTGATCCTTTAGCTATCCAATGGTGTAATGCAACACCAAACTGTATCCGCTGATTTTCTTATCATTGGTATTTTGTATTTAGGTCAAAAAAAACCTTTTTTCTAATCATAATTATTTCTTGTCTGTGACTAAATCCACATCCAAATCGTCGGTGATTTGAAGTAACACATTACATATATATACAATTATTTTGGTTGATATAGATATTTCACTAAGAGTCTCAATGAAAACTCGATAAAAGGGTTTTCCGTCGAAGAGCTGCAGCCCACGGGTAATGAGAATCAAACCGCATATGTTGACGAGTGGATCGGCCACACACGCATTCGCCTGGCTGAGTGGCTCGTCCGCGACAGCATCGCTTACGACGTGCTCGGTCTCCGGTCCGGCGTCTGCCCTCCACGTGACCCACCCGCCGATACCAGCGGGTCCTGCTACACCCGCATCGGTGACCCTTTCGACCCGTATTGCCTCGACTGGATATGGATCTCGGTTCTCGTGCTGCTTCCGTTACTATCCGTCGGACTGTGGGCGCTTCGAGTGAGGCAGCGAAAAAAAGATGCACTCCGTAATGAGAAACTTGAATTGGCACGACACGGCTACAACGTTACAAAACTCCATTCGCTAGTGGTTAACCGGGACGAACTCGAGATGCGCGAGGAGCTGGGTTTCGGCAGGTCGGGCCGAGTGAACCTCGCGATCCTTCGCAGGGCGGGGCATCCGCGGGCGGTCGCCGCCAAGGCTCTCCGCGACGGAGCAGCGCCCACGGAGGAGAGTGATTTCCTGCGAGAGGCGTGCACGCTGGCCTCGCTCGAGCACGACCATGTCGTGCGGCTCGTCGGCGTCTGTGTAATAGGAGGTCCCACGTTGGTACTGATGGAACACGCATTTTTTGGTGACTTGCTGCGGTATCTGCGCACCCGACGTCACCTGGCAGAGGGGGTCGGCCACCATCCCGACGGACCCGACCCCGAGGCGGAGCACGTATCGGCCGAGGCGCTGACGAGACTGGCTCGCGAGGCAGCATCCGCCCTCGGGTGAGTTAATAACCGACGAATCGTATCTGAGCGGAGCTCTCGCTCGACGACGGGGTGATTTGTCTCACCTGTCGTGTCCGCAGGTACCTCGCGCTGCGTGGGGTGGTGCACTGCGACGTACGCGCGGCTAACTGCCTGGTGGACGCGCGGCGCTCGCTGAAGCTGGGAGACTTCGGGATGGCGCGGCAGACGCAGGCGGCGCGGGCGGACGCGGGGCTGGCGGAGTACGCTTGCCGGCGACGCGCCATGTTCCCGGTGCTGTGGATGGCCCCGGAGAGCCTGCTGCGCGGCGTGTTCTCGGCCGCGTCGGACGTGTGGTCGCTGGGCGTGCTGGTATTCGAGCTGGTGACGCTGGGCACGCGCCCCTACGGCGACTGGTCTCCGCTGCGCGTGCTTCACTTCGTGCACGATGGCGGTCGCCCCTCGCTTCCACTCGACGCTTCGCCGCAGACGTGAGTACCTACAAATTAACATCGGTTGTTTGATACAAGATGATAACAACAGATAAGATAAAGTCAAGTATTTGCATATAATAATATGTACTTCGCGCAAAAACTTTAAGAAGGAAGAATAGGTACCATTTTATTTTATTTATTTGGGAAAACAAGCAGTTACACGTTACATCTGAACTTAAATACAAAACAGATAAAAAGATGCACAAATGTGTGACCAACAACAGCATTTTCCACAGAATAATTTTAATTATGTTAAAACTATCATGCGACTTACAAAACTATATATTTGTGATACAATCAGAAATAAAATACTTATAACTTTCTATTTAAAAATATGTGACAAATACAGAGCATTTATCCAATCAGACTATTTGATACCATGTTTTTAAATGTACGTGCTGGATAAGCAAACGTATCAATATGGCTGAAGATTTTGTTAGCTATTAGTAAGCCTGCGCAATGGCGCCTGCAAGCCTGCGTTAGTGCGACAAGAGGTAACAGCAAAGAAAAGCCTTGAGTGGGCCGCACGGCATACCGTGGTTCTAGGCACTATGTAACTTATTCTATTGCGTATCTCCATACAGTCATAGACATTACTGCACAGATCGAACAAAAATGATGTCTCTAAAAGAATTCGTCTTGATTTTAAATCAAGTAATTTGTTCCTTTTAAGTAAGCTGGCGTATGATAATGATGTAGGCGAGTGAAAACAACGGTAATACAAACTAAAAAAGAGTTTAAAAACTTGCTTTGTAAGATACAAAGCAAGTTTTCAATGCGTTCTGGATATTTAGTGTAAAAGGGATTCCACACAGGCTCTCATACTCTAGTTGCGATCGTTTCAATGTCGTGTACAGATATAAATATGTTGAGGGGCGACCAAAACCTTTAGCAGATCTCATGACAAAACCATACATTCGATAAGCATTATTCACTACCCTGTCTACATGGGCATCAAGATGCAGTTTCTCATCGAGTAGGGTGCCGAGATCACGAACAAGAGGCATTCTTGATAATGTTGCTTGATACTGTTTTTTAGAAGATGAATTAAGCTTTTTACTTCTTTTTCATCAACGGGTGCTAGGAAAATACTTGAGCTCGCAATCCCGTCTGATATAAAAAAAAAAAAAAAAAAAAAAAGCTATGCCGGGAAAAATTCACACAATAATCATCCTTAAACCATTCATATTCTTTACCATTTTCAGTGGAATCTATAAAATGTTTATTAAATTCTTGCGCTATCGAAAGTGGATCGGTAATAACTTCATTTTTTGTTTTTATCTGTGGTATATACGAGTTAAGTATAGTATTTCCAGATTCTTTTTTTATTATATTCCATGAAACTTTACCTTTATAACTACTATTCATAAGTATTTTGTGATTATTTATTTTTCGAGAAACATCTATACAACTCTTCAATATTTTAGAATAAGAAATAAATTTATTTTTATTAATGCTACTTTTATGTTTGTAATATTGAAAGCGTAAATTACGTTTGATTTTTTAACTAGTTTTAATACCCTTAGTCAGCCAAGTTATTTTTCGGGAATCACTTATTGTGATTTTATTTTAGGAAAACAAAGTTTGTACAGTAATTTAAACTCCTCGTAAAAAATACTAAAAGCCCTATCCAAATTGTCAGAATTATAGACATCACTAAACGTTAATTTTTGTAAATATTTTTTTGAATTTCTCTATGTTGTCTTTATTATAATCTATATATATATAAAAACCAATCGCTGTTCGTTAGTCTCGCTAAAACTCGAAAACGGCAGAACGGATTTATCTTATCTTGAAATGTTCGTGGAGGTCTAGGGAAGGTTTAAAAGGTGAGAAAAATTCGAATTATTGCCGGGAAAACCCTCAAGACAGCCCTTTTCTATTTCCCATACAAATGTTTTCTAAATAAAACGGAGATTCAATTTGTAAATTATTACCGCTGCATAAAGTTCAAATTCGCGTGCACGTTGGAGGATCTAATGTCGCGTTCCGAAACTCAACAAGAACGCGACAAAATTACATAGTCACAAAATACATAAATAGTGGTCGGTTTCGAGAAACTTAATTTTAGCTAATTTCAGTTGTTGTTAATCTGTCAGATTATTATTTCAATAATTAAATTTCTGAACGCAATCATAATATTTGACATTACATTTGACAACCAACTAATATGTCGATCCATCCTGTCGCACTTCAGAACACGAATCTATGAGTGCATCCTTCTATCTTTGTGGCTACCAAATCACCGAAACACCAATTTGCAACATCGCCAAAAATAGCGCAATGGTCAAGATCCTACAGGTATGCAAATTGATTGTTTGGGATGAATGCACAATGGCCCATAAGAGGTCATCGGATGCACTGGACAGAACGTTGAAAGATCTTCGTGAGAACCAATATTTTTGGTGGGGCCATAATTCTGTTGTCAGTTGATTTTCGTCAGACTCTTCCAGTTATTCCCCGATCAACTGTTGCTGATGAACTAAATGCATGCCTAAAATCATCGAATTTGTGGTGGTACGTAAAGACACTCCACTTAACAACTAACATGCGAGTATTTTTGCAACAAGATGAAACTGCAAATGTGTTTGAAATAATAAAGTTGCAGTGGACACCTCGAACGGATTCACCAGATTACCTACAAATTTCTGTCACATCACAGACTCAAAAGAGGAGCTTATTCAGCGTGTTTTCCCAGATATAGCGCAAAAGTTCAATTACCATAATTGGTTATGGAATAACCATTCAGAATTTTCTTCCAGGAAAGTTGGTTTCCTTCAAATCAGTCGACACCATTATGAACCAGGATGACGTAGTCAACTATCCCACGGAGTTTTTAAATTCACAGGAATTGCCTGGATTACCTCACAATTTGCAGTTAAAAGTAGGATCAGTTGTCATCATGCTGCGTACATGCTGCGTAACATTAATCAACCTCGACTGTGCAATGGAACAAGACTGGCTCTGAAAAAGCCTAATAATGTCATTGAGGCAACAATCATAAAAGGAAAATACAAAGGAGAGGATGTCTTGATCCCGCGGATACCAATGATTCCAACGGATTTACCATTCCATTTTAAACGCTTACAATTTCCATTATGTCTGGCCTTTGCGATGACCATAAATAAATCGCAAGGACAGTCGTTACAAGTTTGTGGAATCAACTTAGAGTTTCCCTGTTTCGCGCATGGACATACGTCGCGTGTTCGCGCGTCGGAAAACCGTCTTTTTTATTTATTTACGCACTACAAAACAAAACAAAAAATATAGTTTATGAGAAAGCTTTAAATTGATTAATAATAAAACTTCATGCTTTATTCAAAAAATGATTTTTTATAAAATACGTATTCGATTTGTTTGTTTTAAAATCATTTTATACAAAAGTTTATGTCTTTTATTTATCAATGAGGCAGTACGAAGTCTGCCGGGTCAGCTAGTCTCTTATAAATGTATGAATTTTCTCTGCAAGCTTTTGTTTCTTCTGTATTGGTATTAAACCCATTTGTGCACTCTCATGATCTGACAAGCCCAAAGGTAGCAGAGTACTGTTTACATTAGAAATATTACTAATAATATGGTCCAAGCATGCACCCTGCCTTGTTGGCTTATCGATATGCATAGTAAGATTAAAATTATGTAAAATATCTTTAAAATTTTGAATCTTTAAATTGTTGTGTGTCTATGTTAAAGTCGCCTGTAAGAACTAAATTTATTCTGTTTTTTCTACAAAGATTGTATAGAAGTTCCTGCAATTTGCTAAAAAACGTATCTATGTTCGAATTTGGTGTTCTATACAAGCAAACTATATATAAACTAGCTGACCCATCAAACGTAGTTTTGCCCTATAAATATATTTCTAGGGAATTTCTAGTGTAAAAATAAAATTATCTTATTGTATGTGTGTAAGCATGTGGTATATGAGTGAAAGAGTCATGGAGCGCTGTGAACGATGAGGGAATATAAAAATAAGAAAGCACCAAACATACATTTTTAAAATTTATTATAAATTATTACTCAAAAATAAATATATCATTAATTAATTACGACAGTAACACTTACAAACAAATTTAATCTCTTAATGCTATAGCGTGAACAATATTTTTTGTTAGACCATCTTTAGCTAACACAAACAAACTGCATGGTTTACCCACTCGAGAGCATGCCACGTATAATTGTCCGTGTGAAAAACATGGTGAAAAAAAGATAATAAGTGTGTGTGTGTATGTGGGTGTGTGTATAAGAATTCTGTCTGCTTGTATAAAAGTTATCTGTTAGGAGGCCCAGTATAATATATTTTATGTCTCTTAATAATCCAACTATAGATAGATGTTTTTACTGGCAGAGTTTTGCACACCTCATGGTGTCTTCTAGTGTCGTGATTATTAATCGTTTGTAAATTTGTGGTACCGTGTTTTTTTAAGATAATCATTAGAATATAAAGTTTTCTTACCTTTAACACCTTTGCTTCTCTATATAAACTTTTTGTGGAAAATAGTCTAGGTTTCAGGAGAGCTACCTTCAAAATCATTCTTTGAGCTCTTTCAATTTCAAGCAAATGTGTTTTACTTGCGCTGCCCCACACAGAAATGCAATACGTTATCACCGATTGACATAGGGATACATAAACTGTTTTAATCAGGGTCCAATTTGTAATATACCTTAAGTTTTTAAAAATAAAGGTTAGTTTTCTTAGTTTCTGTGTTATGTTTACAATGTGTTCCTTAAAATTTAAATTGTGATCTATTATGATACCTAAATATTTAGTTTGTTGAGTTTTACTTATAGTAGGACATGTGCAGCTGGTTTTGGATTCTTGATTACAAGTATGGGCTATTATTTTAAAGTTGTTGTCTTTATAAGGCAAGTTACGAATTGAAAATGTAATGTATTGCGTCTTATTAGTATTAAGAGTAAGAGTATTTAGTGCCATCCAGTTACAAACCGCATTGAATCCCTGCTGCGCAGTTTTATATACCTCCTCCCATGTGTCCCCATAAAAAGTAAGCGTGGTGTCATCAGCAAATGATATTATTTTGCAATTTCGTATATTCAGATTACAAAGTTCATTTATGTAACAAAGAAATAACGTGGGGCCCAAGATACTGCCTTGTGGAACTCCGTAGTTGGTGGTATCTTCATTACTAATAACATCGCCTATCCTTACCTGCTGTGAACGATTTTCTAAATAATCTTGTAACACTTTTAACTGTGTATTTCTTATGCCCAACCTATTCAATTTTTCCATTAATTTTGTAGAAGACACGGTATCGAAAGCTTTTTGTAGGTCAATAAATATGGTCAAGCATTTTTTTTTATTATCCAAATTCTGTACTATAAAATCTGTGAGCAACAACAAAAAATCAACATCTGATGCTGTACACAAACAGCATCAGATGTTGATTTTTGTTTTCTGAAACCATATAGAGCATCTGAAATAAGGTTTTTATCTTCCAGGTAATTGATAAGTCTACTATTAATAATTCTTTCTAAAAGCTTAGAGAGTGATGGTAATAATGAGATGGGGCGATAGTTAGATATATTGTCTCTTGCGCCAGATTTGAAGATGGGTATGACTATAGACTTTTTAAGTGCAATGGGAAATACACCTTCAGATAAGCATCTATTGAAAATATGAGTAAGTGGAGGAATAATGAATTCTTTAATGTGCTTAAGCACTTTAGGGGAAATGTTATCCCAGCCGGGACCACAATCTCCTCTAAGGTTTAGTATAAGTGTTTCGATTTCTTCTACACTTGTATCCAGAAGGACAAACGAGTCACGAGTTGAGGGGGTATTATTAAAGTTGAGCGGGAGAGAAAGAGGCCTGGCTATTTTGCTCGCCAACTCCTCACCAACTGTTGTAAAAAACATGTTAACAGAATTCGCTGATTCAATGGTTCTTTTAATTTTTAGGAGATCTAAGGGGAAAGTTTTTAGGTTTATTTAAATTATTAATATTTTTTATAGCATTTCAAATTCTTTTATTATCATTTCCAGCTTTTTAATTTCGTTAATTTCAATATTTCTTTTCCTTTTTTATAGGATATCATTGCAAAAATTTCTATAGCGTTTTTACGAAATATTAAGAATATCATTGTTTGGTTCCTTTTTTAATTTGTAGTGCATTTTATCTCTCGTTCTTATGCATCTTAAGAGACCTACTGTTATCCACGGTTTTATTGTGATTTTACTTCTAGGAAGCTTTATATTAATTGAGTTGTTTAAAATTAATCTATTTATAGTCCAATAAAATCATTCATGATATTATTTAAATTGTGATCATTATAATAAAATGGACTAAAATATAGATTTTTACATGCTTCATGAAGGTTTTCAAAATTAATTTTATGTGTGTATTTTATTTTGTCATTCACCTGATAATATTTAATATTTAAACAGAAACAGATTGGTTGATGATCAGTAATCGATGTGTTTAAAATAAATGTAAACGAGGAATATTTAGTTTTTAGAATGTCATGGTCCAAACAGCTATTTCCTCTAGTAGGTAAGTAGTATGCCGGGATCATGCCGAAATAAGATAAAACGTCAAGATAGTTTGAACTTGTTTGGTTTATATCTGCTATGTTTATGTTTAGGTCACCCATTAATAAAATGTTTTTATATGATGAAAGTTGTGCTATAATAGTTTGTAAAGAGTGTAAGAAATTATCTAATGAATGGAAGCTAGGAGGTCTGTAAACAGCAATGATAACAACATCGTCATTTATTTTTATAATTAAACAGTTAGCCTCGGACATAGTTGGTTCTTCTACTTTGAAGTTTAAATTGTTATTAATTATCACCACAATACCGTCATTTTGATTGTAATTTAACGTAGTACAGAAACTGGAATATCCATGTATATTTGGTAATTCACTAACGCACGAGAGCCAGCATTCCGAGAGAATAATAATGTCGCTGTTCAAACCGAGTCTCGTTACTAATATCAAGTTGTTAAAATTTTTATTTAAACTTCTTATATTTTGTTGTAGGATTTTTAGGTACATTTTTGGGTTATATATTTTATTTTTGAAATGTTCAGGGTCACAGTATTGAAGCTCTGTTAGTCCATAGGTATCTAAACTGTTTAAATTATTTATATCAGCGAATGTTAATAAAAAAATGCGTATTTGGAATTGGTAGGCAGGCAAATGGGTTCATGGTATATTGATGAACGAAGTTTAAATTTTAAGTCTGTAATATATCCTATAAAGGGATTGCTTTAATATGGATATCACGTGTTTTGTTAATTTGAAAAGTTTGTATTGATGTGTAATATGAGATATTTGAGACAGAAGGCTATTTATAATTGTGTCAAATGTGTAAATAGTGTGATTTGTGTATAAAATTAGTGGTATAATAAGGATAACAAAATAATAAGGTAAATTAAAAAATAGTGAGGTTAAGCTAATATTGCTCACATAGTTTGCAGGCGTTTTAAGTCTTGTTCGTTTTTTAATCTAATAATTGCTTCACCTTCTTTCTTACGAAGAAAAATGTGTGTTCCCGATGTGGCCCAACAGAATCTGAAGTCATTCTTTGCAGCGAAGTCCCTTGCAAGAAAATGAAGCCTTTTCATGGTCGGTGTAAGGAATTCTGATAAGTAAATAGTTGTTGGAGGACTGTTGATATTAAGTAAACTTGTGTTGAGCCGTATTCCCTTATTCTCCTTTGTAAAGAGTTTTACGGAGCTTAGGATTTTTTCTTTAGTAAGAACTGAAGAAAAATCCACTATACTAGGTTTTGTTGAGTAATTTTTCGAGAATCCCCTATGGATGTTTCGTATTTCATGTGACTCAATTTTGACCTTTAGGACGTCTCCAATTGTGCTAACTATAGATTGCAAATCAGTAGGTTTTTCAGTTTTACTACTTGGAATATTTCGTATTTCTAAGCACGACGCGCGTGCGTTTCGTTCTAAAAATTCAATTTTTCCTTCCAAGTTTTGAATATGCACTTTGTCTTCTTTCTTTTCATGCACTAATGTGTCATATTTTTCCTTCAACTTATCATATTGTTTGGATACAAATTCAATCGACGATGAGATTTGGGAGTTTTGATCCCTGATAATAGTGACGGTCTGTAAAATTGCTTCGTATTTTGCGTCCTGCGAGGCAGTCCAGGTAGTAAACATTGTTTGTATCTGGTGCATAAGATAATCCATATCATCTCCCTGCTTACGTTTTTGCGGTCTCATCGTTATGTTAGCATCTCCCGATAAATCTGGGGATGACTGAGAGTGCTGAGTTGTCATTGTAGGTGTTTTAGGAGGTGAGTGTTCGATCGGCATTTTTATCTTTAGGTATGTGATTTTTTCCTTTTTCTTTCTAAATAAGTAGGCCTAAATGAACGGCGAAAGATGTCGACGGCAGCGAGTATTAGCTAGTAAGTAGTACAGCTATAGCAATCAATTCGGGATGGTTATGTTTGTGTGTTTCTTAGCTTGCTTGGGCGCATTTAGGGCGGGTTTAGTGGAAATAAATGGGCGTGGTCAACCTCAAGTTGCGCGGTGACACGGTGAATTAGATAGCTATTTCGCTCACCTAAATATTGCTGACCCGCTCGAGCACAATTGCGCCTACTCTTGACAATTCTTGCGCTCCTGGTACTTCACACGGAATAACTGATTTGATATTTAAATATTTTTTTCAAAATTTCACGTACGTTTCGCTTAGACACGTCCGCCTCGTGCGGAATCCAAGAGAGAAAAAAAAAAAAAAAAAGCAACAATGTGCATCCACGCGATTGGCAAGTGCGCTTCCAGAATCCTCGCCGCCCATAAAGTAGATCTGTAAAAATGTATGTGGTTCGTTTGGCATTGGAAGCAATGAGCCCATTTTATGATAAACTTGGCCTCTGATTTTGAATGTAGAATTGTATTCTTAACCATTTGCATTAGTATTACGGACTATTTCTGTTGCTCCGAACGATGTCATTTGAAAGCATGAATTGAATGTTCGAATTGACTTCAGGAACACGTTAGAATCTGGATCCGTGCCGATAAGTAAACCGTTCAATGGTTCAGGTGGTGTTTCAATTTCAGGTAGTTGCACCTTTCCTGACGCGCAACACATTTCGGCTGGCTCATTTTTAAATTTGAGAGCATGGCAATGCGGGCATTCCTTGTCCAAAGCACCAATTACCACTTTTGAATGAGCATAGTATTCAATATCGGGCTCATACTGGAAGGCTAGACGCAAAAATGTATCTGTTGGCGTTGTTGGTCACTTGTTCTGCATCTATTGAATGTGAAACGGCATGATTCTCGTTGTTCTAGTCTTCTGACTTCATTGCGTTCAGCTCGTGCATCTTCTAATTGTTCTTGACGCAATCGCGCCATCCTCTCACGCGCATCAGTATTTTGTTGCTGGATTTGTTCTTCGGTTCTTTGGGCTTTTGTAATTCGCAAGCTTCTAGATCGACTTGTTACGGCTCAAATCAGCCCCATTACGATTTTTTGGCATTGCCCACTGCACAAAACACACATAATTAGTACTAATTAATTACTTATTTATGAAAAACATTATAGTGATAATGTATTTAATCTTTGATTGTACACACATACATTTACATATACATGTAAATATAAGAGTGTTTTACGAAAGCGAAAAAATTTAGTTTTCTTAACTATATAGAAAAAATATTGTTAGAAAATGAGTGTGAATGAAGCAGACATCAGAAACTTTTTTTAATTATTAATAAATGTAATAAATAATCAATAAAATTTTGAAAAAATTGTCTTGAAATAAATTAAATTATTAAAAGTTAATAAATCCTTCTATCAGTGTATTGGTAAAAACAGTAACTTAATATTGTATTCGTTTACTTATTATTTGACTTAACTTTCACAATAATAAAACAGGAATATTTATTAAATACGTACACGTTTTCGTTTTGATTACAATATATACCGGTACGGTGATGGCCGTTGTTGGCGGGAACGCACAACACGTGTTTATTTTCATGAGAAAAAAAAAACAAAAAAAATGTACTCAAAAAAAATCACTGCAACGATCGATACACAAATAAAAAAAAAATGGTCGAAATTTGTATAGTGAGTAAGACAGAATACCGGCTTCGTTCTCATCCCTACTCGATACTACTATCAATCGATCAGCGAAGGCGGAAAATCAAATTGAATTGAGAAAAAAATCATAAAATAAAAAAAAGTTTAAGTCGCGATGGTAAAATAGGGATTGATCGTAGAGAGGTGGAAAATTAAGTGTAATATATATTTTTTTATTCCAAGTCATGACAAATTAAGAATAAAAGTCTTGCCAAAAAAAATCGGATTTATAATTTACAAATAAAAAATAGGGGTTGATTGTACGGGGTTGAAAATTCAGGGTTGTATTTATTTTTCTATGCTTTATCATAAAAATGTATCTAAAAATTAAAAAAAAAACTGGTGTGGACTACCCTTTACATTTAGGGGGATAAAAAAAATGACGTTGGCCTATTCTCAGACCTTCCCAATATGCACACAAAATTTCATGAGAATCGGTCAAGCCGTTTCGGAGGTACGGTATCGAACACTGTGACACGAGAATTTTATATATTAGATTACACACATGATCTGTATGGGACGTCCAATCTAGATTCCTATCAATAAACAGACTCAAAAACTTTGTTTTGTCCGTTTCCAATACAAATTGTCCCAACCAATTCAGTGCTGTACCTCGCAAGCCAATAGTATTTAACTTGATTAATAGAAGCTTATGTGACACGAAGTCAAAAGCTCGAGACATATCAAAGAAAATAACAGACATTGCCAGTTTCGAGTTCAGAGTGTAGTGGATTTATTACGCTGGAAACCAAATTGTTCCTCTTTTATAATATTCAGCTTATCTACGAAAAACATAATTCTTGTATGTATAGCATTTTTAAATAATTAAGACAGAACCGGAACCAAAGTTATTGGCCTGTAATTATTTAGATCCGATTTATCACCTTTTTTGTGCAGCGGTTTAACAATAGAAACTTTCAATATTTCTGGAAATTCACTATTTTCAAAAGACAAATTTATTGAATAAGTAAGAACCGAAGCAAGCTCTTCCTTACAGTGCTTAAAAGCTTTTGTTGCAATTCCATGATATCCTTCCGCGGATGTATTCTTTAGGGATTGTATTAATTTATTATACATAGAGTATTTCCACCTGATCACACGGTGCTAGGAATATGCTATTTGAAACATGTTTCTTATTTGTGTTAAGTATTGTTTTGTATTTTGGTGTGTATTTGTAAGTTCTATAAGATATATCTATTAAATTCATTAGCAATGTCAGTTCGATCTCTCAAAACTTGATTATCAATATTTATTTCATTAATTATATCATAATAAGGCATTTCTGTGTTTATTAAATTCCATTAAGCTTTACACTTATTGATTGATTTAATTGGGTAATTATCATTTTGAATTTTATGAGAAGTTTGAATGCAACATCGTAGCAGTTTGGAATAGCGTTCAGTATATGTGAATTTGGTGTTCTGTTTAGACAAACGATTTTAATGATGAGATTTAAAATTTCTACACCACAACATTTAAAATTCCTATCTTCAGCATAATCTTTCAAGAACGTAAGTTGTCTAAAAGTTAAGCCTTTACTCACTAGTATGCAGACTCCACCTCGGCGTTTTTGTTTTCTCTATGGTAAACTGAAGCAATATTAAAACCCAGAAATATTAATGCTATTTACATTGTTCGATTTTATAAAAGTTTCTGAAAAGCACAATATATCCGGCGGCTGCCCCTTACTAGAGAGTTCAGAAATTGTAATGTCTAACATATCTCTTTTAGAATGTAAACCTATAGCAGGTTAAATTGGATAGATTTTGGTAAAAGATTCTAAAAAACTGAACAGATTGTTGATGGTTTGGTATTTCTTGGTGGTAAGTCAGTCTTCTTTTGTTTGTTTATTCTGAAGTTTAACTACTTCTAGCATTATAATATAACCAGCTGACCCTACCCCGGCAAACGTTGTTTTATACTATAACTAGCTGACCCTACCCCGGCAAACGTTGTTTTGCCATATTTACTTTATTATAATATAACCAGCTGACCCTACCCCGGCAAACGTTGTTTCTTATATATTACGAATATTTACTTTATTATAATATAACCAGCTGACCCTACCCCGGCAAACGTTGTTTTGCCATATTTACTTTATTATAATATAACCAGCTGACCCTACCCCGGCAAACGTTGTTTCTTATATATTACGAATATTTACTTTATTATAAACTATTCATGATAATTTATCGTAGTACAATTATTATATTCGATTGCCATCTTGCGGCCCTATTGCGCCTAGTGCAGACCCTAATTTTTCCCATAGTTGACTATGGTGATGTGTGCTACTTTGACCTGAATGCAGATCTACTCAATAAGTTAGACCGTCTCCTCAACAATTGCATTCGATTCGTCTTCAACCTACGGTAATATGATCATGTGTCTGCGTATAGAACACAGTTAAATTGGTTACCCATTCGTCAGCGCAGAAACATGAGAGCACTGACTATCTTGTTTTCTTTACTCTTCTCTCCCAGTTCTCCGTCTTATTTATTCTCTCACTTTCAGTATCTGGCTTCCAACCATAATAAATATCTACGTTCCTCTCATAATCGCCTTCTTCAATGTCCCACCCATCACTCTGACTTTCTTCATTCTACGTTCTTCATTCAGTCCATTCCTCTCCCTCCCCTCTCGGATTCCGTGCAGTGCGGTCGTGTGTGCGAGTTATTTATTTTTACTTTAAAATAATTTTAAAATACAATTTAATTTGAGAGATCTTCTACGCAAAGTACCAGAAGTGCATAAATTCAAGTGTCGACGAAAAAGCGAGACAATACAGGGCGTGAGCAAAGCAACTACATCAACATCTGCTCCGTGCAATTTTCCTCGTCTGTCATTGGTTGTCAACGGTAACGCCCGACTGCGCAGGAGCAACATTCTAGTGGGCGTGGCAAGTCACATAGTTTTGTCATACTTACACTAATTACCTTTCTCACTCTAAGGGGTCAAGTACAAATGCCGACGGCTACATTATACGCATAAGAAAATAGGCCTACAAAGATATTGCTGTAAGTTTGCATTGCATGCCGGCATTGTATACCTACTAAGAAAATTTATAAAAGCAATCCTGTGAATAATATTGAGATCTTCCCCATAAGGTGAACAGTGAGCCTGACAATCAATAAATGTCGACCCCAAATTCGCCTAATAAATTGTCAAAAAAACAAAACCCTCCTTCCAAGGGCCAGTCTGATTCTACACCTAACCTCTCGGGAAATAGCACTTCCACGAGATCACTAATGAAAAGGAAACAGGGGGACGACTTGGAGTATTTTATGGAGAAAATGGAACGTATGTTTTCGGAATGGACTACTAAGCAGGATGCGAAATATGATAAAATCTTACAGAGCATAACGGTTATCAAGGAACAAAACACAGAAATTACTAAAAGTATCGAGTTCCTATCCTTCAAATATGAGGAGATGACGAACCGCTTAAGTAATTTAGAACAAAATCAGAAACAGGATAATTTGCATATTCAGTCTCTTGAACAAAAAATTGAACTTCTGGAAAGAAATGCTAGACAATCTAGTCTCGAGCTACGCAATGTACCAGGTAGTAGGGAGGAAAAACGGGTAGATTTACAGAAGATTGCAGTTTGCTTGGGTAACTCTCTGGACGTTACCATAAAGCCGTCTGACCTCCGTAACATTCATCGCGGATACTCTAAAGCTCCCGGAACCAAGCCGATAGTCATGGATTTTATATCCGTATCAATGAAAGAAACAATTATGAATGCCTACAAGAACCATAATAAATCAAAGAACGTTACGTTAACCACAGCTAACCTGCAGATTGAGGGACCGCCGGCGAAGATATTTATTTCCGATTACCTGACTCCCAAAATGAAGAGACTTTACTTCCTCGCTCGGGACTATGCCACTAGCAGCGAGTACAAATTTTGCTGGGCAACCCCCGGGGCTGTTTACCTACGCAAAAACGAAGGTGATCAATCTATTCGACTAACAAATGAGAAGGACATACAGAATCTTAAGACACAGGCATGACTATTTTATTTTTTTGTAACTTTGATTGATAGTTATGCTAACCTACTTTTTAATTTTTTGTTAGTATTCTCACAATTTTTTAATTTTTTAAATATTTGTACTAAAATCCACTATATGGTGCATTACACGTCATCTACACTCTCTCACAATCACTCAAAACCTTCACTCAAATCAATCAATACACAGAAATGGTTCATTATCATAAAACATAAAAACTGTTTTACAAGTGTTTTTACTAATCTATGTGCTCTAAATCATCTAGTTCAGAATTTGGTACCCATACTAACATCTAACATTTATCCCTTAGTAAAAACACCAATTCAAATTCGCAGATATTAATACTTTATTATCAAATATTGATAACTACAGCGTAACAGAAACATTTATTTGTGACCCTGAGAAGTGTCATACAGTTATCTCACAACCGTATACATATCTAAAAATTTTACAGCAGAATATTCGGAGTGTAAATAAAAATTACAACAGCTTATGTATCCTTTTGAAGCAGATGTCAATAGAATGCGACATTGTTGTTTTATCTGAATGCTGGTTATCATACGTGAATAATCCACCACTACTAAATAATTATAGCACCTTTACCACCAGTCAAAACTACAACCAAAACGACGGAGTCATAATTTTTATTAAAAATAACCTAAAGTTTAAGGTATACGAACCCTCTTTCTCCGAAGCAAATTGTTTAGTAGTTAGTTTTGACAAAGTAACAGTCGTAGTTGCGATTTACCGTCCTCATTGTTTTGACAACATTGAACCTTTTCTTAACTCACTCCAGAATCTGTTATCCAACCTAGAATCTTTCAAAAATATTATCATCGTTGGTGATATACATATAAATATAAACAGTAATGCTACGAGGTACTTAGATATAGGAAACTTCCACGGATTGATAACGGCAAATGATCTTCCAACCAGAGGAAATAGTTGCCTGGACCATGTTATTGTTAAAACAAAATGTTAAACTATTACTTGTATCCTAAAAGCATCTATCACTGATCATGATCCCGTACTTTTTTGTATTAAAATAAAACAAGTTCGCAAATATACATATACTAGACATCGTACAAAGCTTAATCTTGAAAACCTTCAAAAAGACTGCAATAGCGTTGATTTTAGTCCTATTGTAAAAAAACAATGATGTAAATTTGGCAACAAACACTTTTATAGAATACCTACAAAAACTAATATTTTACAACTCTATTAAAACTAAAACACCTCGTAATAGATGTACTATAAAACCCTGGATTACTATAGGTCTTCTTAGATGCATAAGAAATCGTGACAGAATGCATTTTAAACAAAAAAAAGAACCTAACAATGAAATTCTAAAGATAACGTATAAACGGTACAGAAATTTCTGCAATGATATTACCAAAAAATGTAAGCGCCAGTATGAAAAAAACATGTTAAATGAGGCAAAAAAGGATAGCAAAAAATTATGGAATACAATTAAGAACATTACAAGCCTAAATGCGCCTAAAAAGCCACCAAATGAACTACTTACCATTGAAGAAACAGTAGAATCCTCCATTAGTAAAATCAATGCCTTCTTTGCAGGCATTGGTGCGGATTTAGCAAATAAGATTCCACCTAACGTTGCGCCACTACCCCCAAACATACGTATTGATAATAATAGCACATGCAACTCTTTTTTCCTCCTCGACACGGACTGCAAGGAAGTTGATGGCCTAATCATGAACTTAAAATCAAGCAGCTCGACTGGCTGGGATGGGATTACCTCTGACGTTCTAAAAACAATAAAGGATGACATTATACTTCCCTTGACGCACCTGTTTAATTTATCCCTAAAGCAGGGGGTGTTCCCGGACGCTTTCAAAAAATCAATTGTTATTCCGATACATAAGGATGGAAAAAGAGATTGTATTAACAACTATCGCCCAATATCACTATTACCCTCCCTATCTAAAATACTTGAAAAAATTATTAATAATAGACTAACTGACTATCTCAAAGCTAAAAATCTTTTAGCCGATAATCAATACGGCTTTCGAACAGGCAGGTCTACAGATGATGCCATGATCTCCTTCACAGAATTTATTGTTAAGAAACTGGATCAAAAACGAAAATGCCTTACAATATTTTTGGACCTGGCAAAGGCATTCGATACGGTCTCTTTTCCAATCCTGACTAACAAATTACAGAATATGGGTATCAGGGGTACGCAGTTACAACTCTTTCACAATTACCTCTCAGACCGTAAACAAAGCGTAAAAATAGGTGGTGAGATTAGTTCTGAGGAATCTATCGGCTATGGAGTGCCACAGGGGAGTATCTTGGGCCCCACCTTATTTCTCTGTTATATCAATGAGCTTTGTCAGTTGAAACTACAGAATTGTAGAATAATATCTTACGCGGATGATACTACACTTACTTTTTATGGAGAAACGTGGGATGATGTTTTTGAACTGGCTCAGGAGGGTTTCAATAAAGTTTGTCAGTGGTTAGCAATTAATTCGCTTACACTGAATTCCACCAAAACTAAATTTATTACCTTCTCGATACGAAACCCTGGTCCTGACTTAGAAAATAGCAAGTATAAAATTACTGCTCATTCGTGTCCCATGCTCACACCCACCAGCTGCTACTGTATTCCGATAGATTCAGTAAACAAAAATTACAAAATGGTTAATGACTCTAAACTATGATGACACTGAAAGCCTTCTGATTTAAATTTAAATTATTTTCGAGCACTTTAACTCTGCACTCTTACACACACCCACTTTCCCACACACACCTCACACACACACACACACACACACACACACACACACACCACACACCACACACTCACCACACACCGCACACTCACCACACACCACACACTCACCACACACCACACACATAAACATAATATATACACAGCCACACATGCACATACACTCGCACCATTTATAAATATGTAATACTTTTTCCATGTCAATAATATTCACTGTTCTGAGGAGTGGAGACCAAGAGACCCATAGCACAGGGCTTACCTAGTTTGGGCTCCTGTCCTCCCACAATTGATATGTTTCTCGTACTGTACTGTTTTTTTTTTTTATTTTGTTTTCTCCTTTTATTGTTACATTAATACGTATATCCTAGACTATAAGAATGTATGTATCTTTGTGGGAAGAAAATAAACTATTATTATTATATATTATTATTATTCTATTAAGGAATGCGCTCCCTCTTGAAATCAGGATGGCAAACAGTTAACATTTAAAATATTGGTGTGGACTACCCTTTACATTTAGGGGGATAAAAAATTTACGTTTGCCTATTCTCAGACCTGCCCAATATGCACACAAAATTTCATGAGAAGCCGTTTCGGAGGAGTTTTATTTAGTATTTTTTATATTTTGATTATTTAGTATGTTTTTATAAATGTTATCCTTAACTTCGAGCAAATCATACTTCAGTGTAGTTGGAAATTTAGCAACCATGAAATTTTTTTTAGTAAATTGCGTTGTCGTCTTTTGTTTCGTTTCGCTGATGAAGATGGTATGTTATTTTTATGATTAATTAAAGACGGAGAAGTACAAATATCTTTTAAACAAGTTATTTTTTGCTGTAGGCTCTGTATTTGTTTTTTCTGCTCTACATTCATAACTTTCGACTGGGCGAAGCGATTTTAATAATTCTTTTCTTATTTGAAAAAAAGAATCACACTGTCTTTGAACCTCAAAATTCACAGTATTAATCATTCCTATAATTGTCAAAATTTGTATGGAGTTTGTACGCTATAAGAACCTTTTAAATAAAATAACGTAATACATATTACGTGTGTAGCGAGTCAGGCATTGTTTTCAGAGCCCGTGATATTACGGTGTCGGCGCTTAAAGGGTTAAGTCAGTTAATTTAGATTTTACTTTATAATAATGGCTCTAAAAAGGACTGATTGGTTGGATGCGTTCTTGATGTGCCAATAACATTTGTTTGTGTCCTTATGAATTAACTTGTAGTTTCAATATATATTAGGTACATAACGATTTCTTTAAAACGATAATGAGTTAAATAATAGGAACGAATACAAAATGTTGTTTTTGTGTTTTTTATAATTTAATTTTTCGGTAGCAAACATTTCTTCGTAATTATTTGTATATACCGGTTACAATTCCTTTCCTAACATTTTCAATGCACAGAAAGGCCATTTCTTCAGATTTATAATATGTATAGATGTAGATAGATATATTAGATGGAAGAAGCTACAAGTATGCAATCAACCGCGTAGTTAAACTCTTCCCCCCCACCCTTATCGCCCTTCTGGTGGCCATTTTCAATGCTGCCTTGGCGTGCAACCACTTTCCACAACAGTGGAAGGTGGCACACGTCATTGGCATTCGCAAACCCGGCAAACCCCGATCCGAGCCCACCAGTTATCGTCCCATAAGTCTACTCAATGTTTTGGGTAAGATTTATGAGAGACTCATTTATCTCAGACTTAAAGCATATGCCGATGCTAATAGACTTATGGTAAGGTGATGGAGGATGTGATAGTGGTATGATGTATTTATAAGTCCGGGTAAATAAAGAGTCCAGATACCTTCACTTTAAGTTATGTATTGTTCAACCACACACACAGATAGTTCACATACACACAGTCTTATAGCGTAAGCAAAGCTATAGAAATAGAAGGAGTAGATAGAAGATAGGAAGTTACAAGAAACAGGAAGAATAAGCACAGCTGATAATCGCGCGGTAAGCGTATAGCGTTCGGTTAGCAGGCGACACGGGCTTCGCGAGCGATGGTAGTGGCCGACTGACGCGGCGCAGTGAACGGGCTGCGCGAGCGCTTAACATGTGATCGAACTGGTTTTAACCGGAGGCGCAGCGTGTCTCCAATGCACGGCTTCAAGAATGTAAATATCGTGTTGTGAAATTAATAAATAGATTTATGATAATATTTAATAAATGTGTAGTGTTGTTGTTTAGTTATAATGATTGTAAATATATAGATAATAAGATATTTTGTGTATAATAAATTGTTTATGTGTGATTGGGTAGGCTACATCACTCCCCCCCAGAGACCGTCACTACGGGCGATAAAAATCGGGAAAACGAACTGTGCGGCCCGAACGCGTCCTTCTGACGTCATCCTGATCTGGGGCATTTTGGTGAACAGAAACAGGATCAGGGAAGGAACCGGGGTTGGGGTTAGAAGAAGGAGTGAGAGTGGGGATAGGGTTAGGAGTGGGGTCAATCAGTGTGTAGGCCGGCTTGAGGCGATCTATAGACACTGTGACGTTTTTCCCCTTAATTAAAATTTTAAAAGTTTTGTCACTTCGTTCTAATACTTCGTAGGGACCGGAGTAAGGGGGTTGTAAAGAACCACGAATTGCATCGTCCCTTAAAAATACGTGACTAGATGAGGCTAGGTCTTTGTATATGAATATTTTCCCCTTATTGTGACGTGAGGCCGGTGACGGTTGCAGTTTTGATGCAAATTGGCGCAGACGAGTGGTAAAGTCCGATATATCGGTGAAGTCGGGAGCCGTAGCTTGGAAAAATTCTCCAGGCAAACGTAATGGCTCGCCGAAAACCAGCTCGGCTGATGACGTTTTGAGGTCATCCTTAAATGAGCTCCTAATGCCTAATAGCACCAAAGGCAACGTGTCCACCCAATTGCAATCTGCGTGGCACATTATGGCTGCCTTTAACTGCCGGTGGAATCGTTCCACAAGCCCGTTACAAGCTGGGTGATACGCGGTTGTTCTGCGATGTTTGAATCCAATCACTTTTGCAAGATATTGAAAAAGTGACGATTCAAACTGTCGACCGCGATCGGTGACAATATCCGTTGGACATCCAAACCTGGATATCCACGATATTAATGCCTTCCCAACTGTTTCGGCTGTCATATCTGCCATCGGTATGACTTCTGGCCAGCGTGTGAAACGATCCACAGCGGTGAGACAGTAGCGGTATCCCTGTGAGATAGGGAGAGGGCCGATAATGTCCACGTGGATAAAGGAAAATCGAGTGCGAGGAAGATCGAACGTGCCAAGTGGAGAAAATACGTGGCGATGAACTTTAGCGCGCTGACAAGGTAAACATTGCCGGGACCAGGCTCGACAGTCCTTGCGTACCCCAGGCCAAACAAATCGGTCAGCAACCAGTTTAGCGGTGGCGTTGGCGCCAGGGTGGCTAAAACTGTGGAGACTGTCAAAGATTTGTTTCCTCAACGGTTTGGTGACAAAGGGCCTGGGTGAGGTGGTACTGACGTCACAATAAAGTTCTGTTCGTGAGTTAGGGATACTCAACCTTTTCAGCTGGAGTGAAGATTCTCCTCGCAGGAGTTGAGTCAACTCTGGATCAGACGTTTGAGATGAAGCCAGTACGTCGAAATTGATTGGCATCTGCAGTTCCTCGATACGCGACAGTGGGTCAGCGACAACATTGTCCTTTCCCGAAATGTGTCGAATATCGGTCGTGAACTGCGAGATGTAATCTAGGTGACGGTACTGCCGAGGCGAACAGTTAGCTTTACGTTCGCTAAAAGCATAACTGAGCGGCTTGTGATCAGTAAACACCACGAAATGTCTTGCCTCGAGCATATGACGAAAGTATTTAATACTTTCGTATATGGCTAAGAGCTCGCGGTCGTAGGGTGAGTACTTTTGTTGAGAGGGGCTCAACTTCCGCGAGAAGAATGCCAGAGGCTGCCAAACATCATCTTTAAATTGCTGCAGAACTGCACCCATTGCCAGGTCAGACGCGTCTGTTACCAGAGCGAGTTCGGCCCGACAATCCGGGTGTGCGAGTAATGTAGCATTGGCGAGACTTTCTTTGCACTTGTTAAAAGCTAATAGTGCATCGCCAGATAAGTCGACAGGGTGAGATGCTTTTACACAGCCGGTAAGCAACGCGTTTAAAGGGGCTTGAATTGAAGCAGACTGAGGTAAGAACCGCCTGTAGAAGTTGAGCATCCCTAAAAATCGCCTTAATTGTTTGACCGTCTTAGGGACAGGGAAGTCAATAATTGCCTGGACCTTGGATTCCAAAGGTTTGGTGCCGGATGCCGAAATTTGGTAACCTAAGAATGTTACCATAGGTGCTCCGAAGACACATTTTGAGGTGTTAACAAGGACGCCATATTTCTTCATACGACTGAAGAGCTGATGAAGATGGGCTTCGTGCTCGGCCTCGTCCTTGGAAAAGACTAGAAAATCATCCAGGTAACAGTAACAAAACTCAAGGCCTCTTGTCATTTCGTCAACAAACCTCTGAAACGTTTGACCTGCATTTCTCAGACCGAAGGTCATGTAGGGAAATTCGTACAAGCCAAAGGGTGTGGTGATGGCAGTCTTATGAATGTCTGCCTCAAAAACCGGAATCTGATTGTAGGCTTTCATCAAATCGATGGTGGAAAATACTGTACAACCAGCAATGGAGTGGGCAAAATCATGGATGTGCTTAATAGGATAACGGTCTGGTATAGTTCGTGCATTAAGCATACGATAATCACCGCAAGGGCGCCAGCCGTTGTCCTTCTTAGGCGCCAGGTGCAAGGGTGAAGACCAGGGACTTTCGGAAGGACGCGCTGTGCCGTTGCTAAGCATAAGTTCGAATTCTCGCCTAGCTATTTTAAGTTTATCGGGTGCCAGCCTACGGGGGGTACATGAGATAGGAGGACCTGTTGTAGTCCTAATATGGTGTACCGTGTTGTGTTTTGGGACGACTGGTGTACCTGAAGGGCGTGTAATCTCCGGAAACTTACTCAGAATGTTGTGAGAGCGCGTGTCGCCTGTCGAAACCTTAACAGAAAATACATTAGCATTAACTAAAGAAGCGCTGGATGACAATGTAGTGATGTTGTCGATTAGGCGTTGGTTGCGGCAATCTACAATTAAATTATAAGAGCTGAGAAAATCGACGCCTATTATAGGTCTAGTAACATTTGCTACTACAAAACGCCAAGCAAAATTGCGCCTTAAGCCTAGATTTAAATTAAGCTCAATAAAGCCGTAAGTGTCAATGACGCTTCCGTTGGCTGCGCTTAGCTGAAAATCTGTCTTGGCACGACGTTCCCGAAGCGCAGAACGAGGGTAGACGCAGAGGTCACTGCCGGTGTCTACCAGGAACTGAATGTTCGTGCTGCGGTCGGTGACGAAGAGGCGACTTGCAGAGGGTGGGCAATCGTCTGTCGCCATCAGCGACCGCCCGTGGCGTTTCCCGCTTTGCCGTAGTCGCAGGGCTTGATGCAGTTGTGAGCCTTTTCCCCAAACTTTGCGTGGTACCAGCATACTGGATACTTTTTGTAGCTGGAGTTGGATCGGCTTCTCTGACGCGAAGATGATCGCTGTCGTACACTCGGTCTTGAGCGGCTAGAGCTCGCGCAGCATGAAGCGCGAGTATGCTCTTCCAACTTGAGGGTGAGGTGCTGGACCATCTTCTTCAACTCCGCGATCTCGTCAGATGGGTGTGATGCGCTTGCACCACGTGATGACGTAGCGGCAACGTTGCATGGTGACGTCAGCTCCTGTATGCGATCAGCCAAGTCTGCCAGCTGCTCCAGGGAGTGTGTCTGCTGGGATGCAAGCACAGTCTGGATGTTATTTGGTAGACGGTTGCACCATATGGAACGGACAAAATCCTCAGGAACAGAAGGGCCGGCCAAGTCTTGGAGATGCCTTAAAAACTGAGAAGGCTTTCTGTCTCCAAGCTCTTCATGCGTCAGCAACTGCTTAACTTTCTTCTCATGCGAAGCAGAGAGGCGCTTGATGAGTTCTGTTTTAATTTTGTCATACCTATTCAGGGCAGGAGGATTGATGATGATGTCCTTCACAGCCTTGGCGTACTGAATGTCTAGGTTATTGGTGACGTGTGCAAATTTTATTGCGTCATCAGTGACGTCATGGGTGTCAAACTGACCTTCGATTAAGGCGAACCACAGTTCAGGATCCTCAGGCGAGAATGACGGAACCTTTGTTTTTAAGTTGCTAATTTCACGTCCGTCATTGGAAATGCGCACTTTTTTTGTTCGCCGTGTAACATGTCGTGTGTCATTCCGCGAACCAACTGTCTTAACGGAATCACTGCTGTCGCTCATTTTGCACCAATCTTCAATCTTCGTGTCCTTTCGGGGTCACCAGTTATGGTAAGGTGATGGAGGATGTGATAGTGGTATGATGTATTTATAAGTCCGGGTAAATAAAGAGTCCAGATACCTTCACTTTAAGTTATGTATTGTTCAACCACACACACAGATAGTTCACATACACACAGTCTTATAGCGTAAGCAAAGCTATAGAAATAGAAGGAGTAGATAGAAGATAGGAAGTTACAAGAAACAGGAAGAATAAGCACAGCTGATAATCGCGCGGCAAGCGTATAGCGTTCGGTTAGCAGGCGACACGGGCTTCGCGAGCGATGGTAGTGGCCGACTGACGCGGCGCAGTGAACGGGCTGCGCGAGCGCTTAACATGTGATCGAACTGGTTTTAACCGGAGGCGCAGCGTGTCTCCAATGCACGGCTTCAAGAATGTAAATATCGTGTTGTGAAATTAATAAATAGATTTATGATAATATTTAATAAATGTGTAGTGTTGTTGTTTAGTTATAATGATTGTAAATATATAGATAATAAGATATTTTGTGTATAATAAATTGTTTATGTGTGATTGGGTAGGCTACAGACTCATTCCCGACGAGCAGTTTGGTTTTCGAACCAAACACTCTTGTGTTCAACAAGTCCATAGAATCGTTGAACACATCTCTAGTAAATTCCAAACCGGTATATTGACAGGCGCGCTCTTCTTCGACGTGGCGAAAGCGTTTGACAAAGTGTGGCACGACGGCTTAATTTTTAAGCTTTACTCAATGGGAGTGCCACCGAGGCTCGTTATCATCTTGCGAGACTTCTTGTCGAATCGTCACTTTCGCTACCGAGTCGAGGGGCGCGTCCTGTCAACACCATATCCCATTCGCGCCGGAGTCCCGCAGGGTTCGGTGTTGTCACCCCTGTTGTTTGCGCTCTATACGAGCGACATGCCCAGGACCAGTGACACTCACTTGGCCCTGTTCGCGGACGATACGGCTATTTACTCTTCAAGTAAAAGCGAATCCCTCCTTTGCAAACGACTCCAATGCGCAGCCAACGCCTTAAGCGAGTGGTTCCGCAAATGGAGAATCGAAATCAATCCCCTCAAAAGTCAGGCTATCCTGTTTTATAGAGCCTTCCGCGAATCCTACCGACCCTTTCCCGCGTCACCCATCACCATGTTCGGCGCGCCTATCCCTTGGGAGAGGCAAGCCAAATATTTAGGTGTCACTTTGGATGATAGACTTTCCTTCGGTCCTCACATTAACACGGTGCGTAACCGCGCCGCGTTCGTGTTAGGCAGGCTCCACTTCCTCATTAATGCTAGGTCTAAATTGGCCCTCAAAAGCAAAATCAGACTGTATACCGCGTGTATACGCCCCATAATGACGTACGCGTGTGTAACTTTTGCACACGTCGACCCCAAGCGGATCCAGAGATTCCAAGTCCTCCAAAATAAGTTCATGCGCAGAGCCACGGGTGCCCCGTGGTATATGCGTAATCTCAATCTCCACATGGACTTAGGTTTGCCGACCATCAGGCAATTTATCAAAAGGGCTTGTCGCCGCCATTTCGATCGGGCAATAAACCATAAAAATCCCCTCATTGTGCAGGCCGCGTCCTACACTCCGTCCCGCATTAGTCGCATTCGCAGACCGAGGCACGCCCTCGCCGAGTCTGACGACGACATAACAAAAGCACAGACAGCTGCAGCCGAATCTGCAACTCGCGATCATCCATCACACACACAAGGCCATCAGCCTCGCTACCGTCCTCGCCGGCGTGGACGTAAGAAACCGCGCTCTCCTTAATATGTTCATTGTAGAGTTTTTTGTTTTATTATTGTTATGAAATAAAGAACCACTAATAATCAGATAAAGTAAAGTCTTTGATTTAAAAAAGGCCCCCCACGCAATGCCCTGAGCCCGAGGTTCGAGCCCCACAGGGGGCACCCTCAGTGCGCTGTTGCTTAAAATTTTGTATTTCGGTTGAGAGCCCTAAGCGCTCACCGATATTGTCCGCGTAAGGGTGTCAGAGCCATCTGAGGCTAACACCTTCGTCCATTCGAAAAAAAAAAAAAAAAAAACAAGTATGCAATGACTGCGCAGACGCGGGCTGGCGCGGGCGTGCTGGCAGCGCGCGGGCGAGGAGCGGCCGACGGCGGCCGACGTGGTGGCCTACCTCGCCGAGCGGCCGCGCGCGCTCTCTCCCGCGCTGCACCTCGACCCCGCCGACCCCACGCTGGGTGAGTACGTCCGCCTCCTCGGTGTGGCACTTCCTGGCAGGGCCACCATCACGGACTCGAATTCCAAGTCTGTCGCTATTTTGTCTTCGAATATCAGATTTTGTCGCGCCCTGGTTTAAAAGTTATAAGGGTTTTTAGGTGGCCACCTCATATCTCTACAACCAGAGCACCTCGGGAAGATCTGTTTGCTTCCAGAATTCGTCCAATTTTGTCACCAAGTATCACATTTTATGCTTCCTGGCTGGGCTTATAACTTTTTAGACCAGGGTCGATAATTTTTGAAACAAAAAAAAATTACAGTAGGATGAAACCCATTAGAAAAGGAGGGGAATATGATAAAAATGAAAGGAAATATAAATTACGGTCGATCCGAGTTCGGGAAGTGGGTGGGGTGAGTTTTTAAGGGTAAAAAATGGTTTATCTTGATTTCCGGCAAAACTACAAGTCCTATGGAAAACAATTAAATGGCAAAGTTGTAGGTAATAAAAAGATCTACAACTTTTGTATTTGCAATTTTTTCACATAACCTCAAAATGTAGGTGAAAAATTCAAATAACCAAGTTTTTGGTTTTTTATTTATATCTTTTTCAAAAATTTTATTATTTCTACGAAATTTGGTGAAAACTTACCTTATTATGTCCCAAATACACTGTAATTTATTTGATTTAAAATATTTATTTTTTCGCCTTATTTTAACTTAATATCAAAAAAGCACCCTAATTTTCAATCGAAAATTCTTACATCAAAACATCAGCTTTTTCCAAAAAGTCTGGGGGCTTTTTGTTTTTGAAATATCTACTTTCTGATGTTGTAAAAAAAAATATACATTACTATAGGAAATGTTCTCAAAAAATCCAAAAAATTGAAACTCAAATTCGAATTTTTTTTTTTAATCATTATATACAATTTTGAGGTATTTATTGAAATTTACACTTTAATTACTCAAAAAACGTAAGATTTCATGTTTTATTCATAAACGAAAAAATTGCAAATTGAAATATACTTCTATAATTAACAAACAAATAAGTTAATAAAGTTAATATTTAATAAGACCTACAATATTTTGAAAAAGTTGTAGAATCTTCTTTAAATAATATTTGTAGATGCCTATTTATTACTGTTTTAAGATAATTTATATACCTGAGTGACCTTCGGTAAATTTTAGCCCATTGTAAGGTATGTCATAGCGAAGTTGGGACGGACCTAGGTGGGTATGGGCCTTACTACATACCTGCTATTTCGTTACAGCTGTAAAAACCGTTAGCCAGTATTCGAGATACAGAGCAGTGTACAACATCGTTTTTAAAAATACACGTGCAGGCTGAGTTACTCTAAGAGAATTGTGAGAAATATTCGAATACTGGCTAACGGTTTTTACAGCTGCAACGAAATAGTAGGTATGTAGTAAGGCCCATACCCACCTAGGTCCGTCCCAACTTCTCTATGACATACCTTACAATTAAAATTTACCGAAGGTCACTCAGGTATATAAATTATCTTTTGAGGGTATGTGAAAAAATTGCAAATACAAAAGTTGTAGATCTTTTTATTACTTACAGCTTTGCCATTTAACTTTTTTCCATAGGACTTGTAGTTTTGCCGGAAATCAAGATAAACCATTTTTTACCCTTAAAAACTCACCCCCACCCACTTCCTGAACTCGGATCAACCATAATTTATGTTTCCTTTCATTTTTATCATATTCCCCTCCATTTCTAATGGGTTTCATCCTACTACAGTGTAAACTCTTTATAACGTTATCCTTTATAACGATAAACTCCCTATAACGTTGAAGTGAGCCCAAGTTGGTTGGTTTGTTCACTTTGTTTTGTTTTTTTTTGTTCACTCCATATAACGATAACTCTCTATAACGACAAAAAATGCTCAGTCCCTTGAGTTTCGTTATAAAGAGTTTACACTGTATATTTTTTTTTCATTTTTTACCATTTTTGAAGACCCCTGGTCTATTTGAACCATGGCGCGACATATCTGATATTCGAGCACATAATAAGACAAATTAGGGACAAAATAGCGACAGACTTGGAGTTCAAAACCGTGATGGTGGCCCTGCCAGTAAGTGCCACACGCCTTCTCGTGCCCCTCGATGCTATATGCTCGACGCAGCGACTCACTCGCCCACCTCGCTCCACAGATCCCATGGACTCGGACAGCGGGTTCGGCGAGACGCCGAGTCCTGGCCCCGACGCCGGCGCGCACGAGCCCATCTTCAACTCGTCTTATCGCTCCCGAAATCGGATCGACAGTCTAGACTCTAGATAATATTATTCGCCACCCTAGGTGAATTTTTATTATACACTATCTTACAACTCAGGTTTATATAATATTTGTATGCGGTCGTCATCTAGGTATGTACCTATAAGTGGGGCACCAATCAATTTTTTATTATTTGTTAATTGTACTCTCTTCATCAATTTAGAGTGAGTCACGATCTACAAAATAAGTATAATTTTAGGGCGCAAACTGAGATTGTGTGCATTAAGAATTTTATTTTTGTGTTGTATATTTTTCATTTTAAATGCAAAAAATAAGTTGAAATATTGTGCACCGTACAAACACTTAGTGTATACAGATATAGTTAAGCTTTATTCAGTGATAATTACGGCTTAAAATTATATTTCATGAAAACATTTATTTATTTTATTTATTTATCCTCTCTTACAACTACGTTTACAGGTACAAGTTACAATACAGTAGAGTCAACAACTTATTTTCTATATTTTCAATTTATAATATATTCCTAAAGCATAATATTTTGGTAACTATACTTGTGAATTCACTCAGAGTACAGTGGAATATGTCAGTCTCAGTTGTAATTAGGTTGAGAGTGCGAAGTGCGCGAGTCAGCGGCGCCTCTAGTACGCGCGGTAACATAACATATTAGGTTGGGGAAAAAGTCTTTTCGCATTATAGTATGTATGAACTTGTAATAAAATCTCTTTGGCTATACTATTTGTATCTGGCTGGTTTTGGTATCATTGAAAGTTTAAATTTTAAAGAACATAATTCCAAATTCAAATTAGGAAAATGTGTGATTTGCATTTGTTTTTCCTACCGCCAAGATGAGTGAATCTAATGAAGAAATTCGATTCATTTTAAAATTTTACTACAAAAAAGGTAAAAATGCAACGCAAGCCGCGAAAAAAATTTGCGATGTTTATGGACCTAGTGCAGTGTCTGTGAGAGTAGCACAAATTTGGTTTAAGCGTTTTCAATCTGGAAATTTTGATGTCAAAGCACGTCGCTCTGGTCGCCCCATTACGGATAAAATGGATGCCATTTTTGAAAAAGTGGAGCAAGATCGGCATATCAGCAGTTACGACGTAGCTGAAGAACTGGGAATTGACCACAAAACAGTTTTGGCGCATTTGAAAAAAACTGGGTACACAAAAAAGCTAGATATTTGGGTACCTCACGAGCTCACTGAAAGAAACCTAATGAACCGTGTACTCATTTGTGATTCTTTATTACGACGTCATGAAACCGAACCATTTTTGAAGAAGCTGATAACTGGTGATGAAAAGTGGATCACGTACGACAAGAACGTGCGAAAAAGGTCGTGGTCAGGCTTCACAGACTGTGGCGAAACCCGGGTTAACTCGCAACAAAGTGATGCTGTGTGTGTGGTGGAATTGGAAGGGCATTATTCATTATGAGCTGTTACCATCAGGCAGGACAATCGATTCTGAACTCTACTGCGAACAATTGATGAGATTAAAGCAAGAAGTTGAGAGAAAGCGGCCGGAATTAATCAACAGAAGGTGTGTGGTTTTTCATCATGATAACGCTAGACCTCACACATCTTTAGCCACTCAGCAAAAATTAAGAGAGTTTGGCTGGGAGGTATTAATGCATCCGCCGTATAGTCCTGACCTTGCACCTTCAGATTTCCACCTGTTTCGGTATCTTCAGAATTCTTTAGGCAGTGTCAGGTTAACATCACGAGAGGACTGTCAAAACCACTTGTTGCAGTATTTTGATCAGAAGTCCCAAAATTTTTATAGCAATGGGATCATGTCCCTACCTACAAGATGGCAAAAAAGTTATCGAACAAAGTGGTACCTACATACTTTAGTTAAATGTAAATAAACTATATTAAAAAATGTTTTGAATTTTCTTAAAAAATGCGAAGGAACTTTTTCCCCAACATATTAGATAACCTCCGAGTTGTTCTTTTCCTGTGTTTTTAGTACGCATGAAATTAAAACCAGTAGTTAAATGTTTTTTAAAGGTTTTAAAGGTTTTAAAGGTTTTAAAGGTTTTAAAGGTTTTAAAGGTTTTAAAGGTTTTATAGCCGAGCTGGCTCAAATGTAGATTAAAGCGATCCGAAAAGTATGTGTTAGATTAGTACTCAAATAATAATTTGCCAAAAATGGAACAAAACTAATAATATGGTAACACCATTTTCATACATGTATACAATCGTATAACAACCCGGCAACCGTTGTTTTGCCATATTAACTTTATTATAACCTATGCATGAAAATGTATCGTACTACAATTATTATATTCGATTGTCATCTTGCAACCCTATTGAGTTCTGTGGATAGAACAGAATAATATAAAATCGCGATTAAAAAACAGAGGTTGATTGTAGAAGGGTGAAAATTTTTATTTGTATGTAAAAATAAAAAATAAATTTAGGGGTGGGTCACCCTTATCATTTAGGGGTATTAAAAATAGATGTCGACCGATTCTCAGACCTACCCGATATGCACACAAAATGTCATACAAATCAGTAGAGCCGTTTCGGAGGAGTTTGCTTACAAACACCGCGACGTGAGAATTTTATATATTAGATAAGTATTTTTAAAATGAATATATACTTATCAACTATTATTAAATGTACTTTATTCCCAAATAAATATTATTGAATATAAAAAAATATTTATTAAAATTGTCTTCAAATAAATTAAATTTTAATAGTTAATAAATCCTTCTATCAGTATACGAGTATTGGTTAAAAACAATAAGTTAATATTGTATTCGTTTGCTTATTATTAATCACGTACACGTTTCCGTTTTGAATTATTTCTATTGCCAAAAAAAATTTAATAAAATATATCGTCCCCGTAGTTGGAAAATTAAATAACTCCGATTTTACCGATATTGACTTTTCCCTATTTTTAAATCACCCAAAACATGACGCATGTTTGAGCCTTACAGAGATTTTCATATCATATTCCGTTCCAAAAATAAAGCCATTTTTGTCGTATAGATGGAATAATAGACATCTTCAAACTAACCCTAATTTAATGAAGGAAAAATAAATAACTCAATAAATAAACCAATAACTGTGGTAATGGAATAATAAGTTAAATGTTAAATAAATTCTAGGAAAACTAAATAACTCTATTTATTTAATTCTGGTATTCAGAATTCTATTAAAACGAACATTACTTTATAAATCGTCCCCGTAGTTGAAAAATAATAAACGCAATTTAGGGGGTTTTTTTTCAGTTAATGTACATTAATATTAAAAAATGTGAGACAATTATCATAGTAATGTACGTTCAAAGCCACAAACTTTTACATTAAAAAAATATTTCGTGTTTGATAAATTCAATAACTGCATTTATTTCACCTTACTATACTCTACCAAATGGATTTAGGTTGTAGGAATGTCAAATAGCCGAAATAAATAGCTAATTGTAGTTACGGTATAAAAAATAAATAATAGTTAAAAAAAACTAGAAAACACACTTTGTAAAGTATTGGAACATAGAACTGATAGGCGACTCGCACAATGGCTAAATTGTATATTAAAGTTAAAAATAGGATACAATTATTTGGTGACGCTTTGAACGCGAGCTGTCGGCGAGTGAAATTTGGTGGGTGCGGTGGTAGCCGTTGGCCGTTGTAGTAGGTTGAACCCCGCACCCCTTGCAGTCCCCGCAGACATCTTCATAGACAACGTCGGCGCTAACAATGGCGCCGACATACTCCCGGCGCTGGAAAGCTTAACAGCTTTCAAGTTTATCTAGCTCTTCCGGCCTTGGTAATGAGCAGATTCTGTTGAGTGCGCGTCGAACCGTCCCTCTTGCGGTATCAATATCGGCGACACGCGTCACTCCGTCTGTACCCGTAAATAGTTTCTTTTTTCGCCCGAGACGCCAGTATAATGGAGGAGAGTTTTCTTCTTTCAAGAGAACTAAGTCGTCGACGTGCAGATTTTCCTTTGACCTCGTACGCGATTTCGTCCTCACTTGCAGCTCCGCGATGTATTCGTGGCTCCAGCGTTGCCAGAAATGCTGCTTGATCTGCTCGATGCGTTGGAATCGAGAGACGATGGATATTAGCTGATTGCAGATACGGTGATGGCAGAGAGCTTAGGGGTCTACCAATCAAAAAGTGGCCCGGGGTTAAGGGATAATAGTCAGTGGGAGAGGAACTTAATGGACATAGGGGGCGGCTATTGAGGATGGATTCTATTTGTGCGAACAAGGAACACAATTCCTCAAAGGTTAGGTGCGTAGTCCCTAATATACTACTAAGGTGGAACTTGGCTGACTTTACACCAGCTTCCATCAAGCCATTGAAGTGGGGAGCGTATGCAGGTGTAAAACAAAATTCGACTCCGTCGTTAGCGGCAGAATCAATAATAGAGTTGGCGTTAGCAACAAAAAATTATTTAAGCTCCTTTGAAGCAGAGACAAAGTTTCCACCATTGTCGCAAAATATTTGCTTTGGAAGTCCTCTCCGAGCTACAAATCTTATAAGTGCTAAAATAAACGCGTCCTTTGACAATTCGCTTACGGCCTCTAAATGTATGCACTTATACCGGAAACAAACAAAAATGCATAATTAGCATTTTGTTATTTTACAGCCACGACCCTTGCGATCAGTGATCATAAATGGTCCAGCAAAATCAGTCCCTACTGTAATGAAAGGAAAGTCAGGCATGAGTCTTTGAGCAGGCAGGTTACCCATAATATTTTTCATTGACTGTCCCTTAAAACGCCTACAAACCGTGCAATTATGGACAGTGCGTCGAGCTAGATTTTTTCCACCAACAGGCCAAAAACGGGTTCTACTGGAAGCTAGTAATGCTTCTGGACCTACGTGTAGCAACCGTAAATGTTCCTGTTGGAATAAAAGTTGGGTAAATCGGTGCTTAGAGCTTAATAACATGGGATGTTTCATATCAAAACTATATTCTGATGCCTGAATACGACCACCTACTCTGACTATACCATCATGCATGAAGGGATTAACCGTAACAATGTACGATTTCGTATTTAATGGTTTTCCTTTTAATAATAAGTCGAGTTCTTTAGGAAACGATTCTGATTGGGATATATAAACTAATGAATGGAGTGCTTTATCAAGTTCTAGTGCAGTTAAAGGACCCGTAGTTTTAGTTTTGGAATTTTTACAATTATTTTTAAATCTATGTATGTAAGCAACTGTGTGTTGTAATTGATTTAATTTGGAATATTTATCAAAATCTATAAATTTTATTTCTATGTTGGTATTAGTGGCCGAATGCACCTTAACCTCTGGCAAATCCTTTGTCTTAATAACATTCTCTAACTGCATAAAAGGCCAATTGGACGAAGAACTTTGGTCCGTGCCACCACATCGCACACGCAGCGACTTGTTGTGGATTTACACCACGGGATAATAAGTCGGCAGGGTTGTGTTCTGTAGGAACCCACCTAGGTATGGATAGACTAGATATATATCTAAGATCTTCAACAAAAGATCCTTTCCATACCCCAACAACTTCTTTGGGAGCAGGATCATCCCATCCAAGTTTGAGTGACCATAAGGTCTGAATTAAAATTTTGGGAACGATAGTGCACAAGGATAGGAGGCCCAAGGGATCGAAGATCTTGAATGTTGAGGACAGTCTAGGCCCAGCGTGTTGGTGGATTGACTTAACGTCAAGTTGCCGGATGATTGGATAGCTTCTGAAGACAGTAAAGATGGTAAGTTAGACCGATATTTACGGAGATTAAAACCAGATTTAGACAGGGCTATATGTATTGATTCTTGTATAGTACTGATTTGAGCTTCATCATCACTAGAAGTTAACAAATCATCAACATATATGTCCTTTTGTATGATGGTTTTATTCGCTTCATCTTTGCATTCCTCACCCACATGCCAGAGCCATCTGGTGGCGAGAAAGCTAGCACTGGCATATCCGTAGGTGACCCTATGAAGTTTTGGTCAGACTCAACTACTAACACCTGTCGGTACATTTTTTCAATATCCGCCGACAACACGTAACGATATTGACGGAACCGGATAAGGATGTTGAATAGAGAGTCTTGAACTGTAGAGCCTATCATTTGCAAGTCGTTTATAGACTTGCCAGATGTGGTACGAGCTGATGCGTCAAACAAACGCGGAGACGTGTAGACTCGCTATCGTCACGAATCATAGGGCGATGCGGAACAAAATAGGCATTCTCAGGTCGATCTCCCGCCGATACAGTTAGATGTCCTAGATTGCGATACTCCTCAATGGAGTTCACATAGGTGGACTTGAGTTCTGGGTGCTTTTTGAAGCGACGTTCCAAGTTTAGAAACTTCCGCAACAAAGAGCTGAAGATCGAGCTCAGTGCCGTGCCATAGGTGAGGCCTATGTCCAGTAGTGGACGGAGATAGGCTGATGATGATGATGATCATGAAGAATAATGTAAAAAAAATTGATAAATATAAGTTATTAATAGTTTGAATAAGAAAAAATGTTTTATTGTAAAAAAAGCGGAGGTGCTTGGTGTCAATAGTTATAAATATTTAATTGACAGATAGGAGAAGGATTATCATTTCGATAATATCTATAGCACCCCCGCTTTTGTTAAAATATTTTTTTTTTCTTATTCAAACTATTAATCACTTATATTTATTATTTTTTTTTACATTATTCTGAATTAAAATTTATTAAAAATTATTTTCTGTTTTTTAGTTTAGTTTTCTATATAAAGTGTGTTTTCTAGTTTTTTTAAACTATTATTTATTTTTCATTTTTTAATAAAAACATTATGAGTGCCCGAAAGAGTAAGTCTGGAACTGCACGCATGCGTAGTTCGCGCACTAACTCTGTCTCTCTCACTCGCATGCAAAGGATGCGGAAAGAAATTAATTAATCCTGGCGAATCTAATTAGGATAATCGGATGCTTTGATCGGATTATTGCATTGTCATCAATATTTGACAGGTGTGCAAAGTTTGAATTAAATCTGATCGTTCAAAGTAGGACAAAATCGAGCTCAAAGGGGTCGGTTACATACATACAGGTGAAGTTAATATAAAGCGTGTCAAAATAGTTGTGGCTAAATTAAATAACTTGGTTTTTTATGTAGTTATAGTTAAATGTAGAGTTCGGTTTGTTAAAAAATATTGTAAAAGGTAATCAACCCACAATATATATAATTACCGACACTAAAATTGTCTCACATTTTTTAACGAATGTACATTAACTTAAAAAAAACACTAAATCGCGTATATCTCAGAACTACAAAATCAGACTTATTTAATTTTCCAACTACGGGGACGATATACAGGTACGGTAATGGCCGTTGTTGGCGGGAGCTCACAACACGTATTTATTATAACAGTCACTGCTACGATCGATACACAAATAAAACCAAAAAAAATTGCCGAAAATTGTATAGTGAGTAAGACAGGAGACCGTCATCGTTCTCATCCCTACTCCGTGATGTTTGCTGGATGAGAGGTGACAACGGTAAACTATCAATCGATACGTTATTGACCGACGAAGGCGGAAAATCAAGTTAAATTGAGAAAAAAATCATAATTATAGGTAATTATTAAAAATTAAAAAAACGTTAAAATCGCGATGGTAAAATAGGGGTTGATCGTAGAGGTGGAAAATTAAGAGTAATATATATTTTTTTATTCCAAGTCATGAAAAAATAAGAATAAAAGTCTTGCCAAAGAAAATCAGATTTATAATTTACAAATAAAAAATAGGGGTTGAGGGTTGAAAATTCAGGGTTGTATTTATTTTTCAATGCTGTATCATAAAAAAATAAAAATTCATCTAAAATTTAAAAAATTAAAATTGGTGTGGACTACCCTTTACATTTAGGGGGATGAAAAATAGATGTCGGCCGATTTTCAGACCTGCCCAATATGCACACAAATTTCTTGAGAATCGGTCAATCCGTTTCGGAGGAGTATGGTATCTAACACTGTGACACGGGAATTTACCAGGTTGTTCAATGACTGCCCCGCCCCTTCGCCGAAGCGCCCAAGTCTATGACGATGAAGACTATGGGCGCCTCCAGCTTGGGACCTTTAGTGCAGGCAGCGGATCTGCCCCGATCCGCCACCCTGGCTTACGGTGGCATCCGGGCACCAGTCGTCTCCTGCCGCACCTCCGGCGACGGAACGGGGCCGAGTTGACGTCGTCTTCCTGTTCCCGCTCCGCGGCCTCCTTCTGTGACAATATGACGTCACAGAAGGACGAGACCGCCTTCCACGACTCCTCGCTCGAAGGCCGGCAGCGACAAGTCCGCCCCGACTGTCGCGGACAAGGCGGCGCGAGGGACCGCCCAAGCTGGGCACTCCTCGCGCGTGTGACGCGCTGAGGCCGCGACTGCCACCAAGCAATGGTGGCACGACTCCGTGAGGTACTCCCCGGACCTTACTCAAAGATTTTATTGATTCTCGCTCCACGATTATTTCAGCAAAAGATTCAATGAACTACCGATAAAATGCCGAAAGTGCACACATAACTTTGGTACATATCTACTTTCATTGAAAAATTATACTCTGTCAAATTTAGAATGATAATTTTGACAGCTTACCGTAAGGATGTTGCAGTGTATAATCGATAAAGAACCTATGTGATCATCGATTTTATTCTCATAAAACTTGGAATTCATATAACTGTGTGGTCAGACTACAATACAAAACAAATAATATTATCTTAATATATATAAATCTCCTGTCACGATGTTTGTCCGCGATGGACTCCTAAACTACTAAACCGATTTTAAATTAAATTGGCACACCGTGAGCAGTCTGGTCCAACTTAAGAGATAGGATAGCTTAGATCTTTAATTATAGTCGCAATTTTTTTTTATTGCAAATTATTGGTCTATAATTAATTGACAGTCACATAATATATAAAATGAATCTGCGAAATGTATGTACGCCCATAACTTCAGAACGGCTGGACCGATTTTGCTAATTCTTTTTTTGTTGTGTTTGTTATTGCCAGGAGAAGGCTATTAAAAAGAAAAAAATAAGAGAGTTGCGCGGAAAATTAAAAAAATTAAGAAAACGTAACGACCATTTTAAATTTTCTAATGTAACCGCTTTTGACAACATAAACTCTTGCAATGTAACCTTAAGTTGTTTGACATAAATGTCAGTCGTTTAACAACATCATTTAAAACAATGCCTCTGTTTCTGGGTCGGAATTATATTGATAAAATAATTAATTTATCATTACTCAGTGCATATTTCACAGTCGATGTACGACTTAGTTTTTGAGAAGTGTTTGTTCATCACAGTTAGTTCAGAGCAATCACGCCTCATATTAAAAGTTCAATTGGATGTAGTTACGCAAACCAGAACCAAGCCATAGAATGACAGTTTTGAGATAACTAAGATTTTTGTAAAATACGAGTTCCAAAGCATAAGCTGCTTAATGTTTTCATTGAGCCTTTTCATAGCGTGCTTAATAATACAGGAGCCTACTTCTTGGGCATGTCTACCAGCTTCTCCTTCAACCCACACGTTAGAATGTGCTATTTTTTTTTGAAGGGACGAAGGTGTTAGCTTCTGATAGCTCTTACACCCTTACGCGGACAATTCCGGCGAGCGCTGGGGGCTCTCAGCCGGAAATACATTTAGATTTTTAGCAACAAGCACACTGAGGGTGCAACAGCTGTCTGGGCTTTGGTGATTTCGTCGTCAGACTCGGCGAGGGCGAGCCTCGGTCTGCGAACGCGACTGATACGAGACGGAGTCTTTATTATGAGGGGATTTTTGTGGTTAGTTGCAGAATCGAAATGGTTACAATGTGCTAGATCGTCGCTTCCTATGTGGATACCGAAATTGTACGACCACATTTTCCTTTTATAAAAAACCTTTTTTAAAAATAAAAGGTATATGGATCTTTTTAAAATTCTTATTTCACTAAGAATTTAGGTTACAAAAGTACCAAGATACATGCCTCTTTTTTAAATCGTTTATTTACCTCAGAATTCGGAATTATGCAGCATGGTTCTATTTTCCTATTTATGAAACTTAGTTTAGGTGGTTTAGTTTCTTAGGTTGATATTATTTTTTCATACAAACTCGAAGGCGTAGGTCTTTTTACCACATTATAAAATACACTTTTTGGAATCATTTGGAATCGTTTGGTATATTTAACCTAATATGACTAAAGATGTGGGTGAGTTCCAGTTTGCATAACTACGTCCAATTGTTGTGTATCTTAAAGTATTAGATTCATAAATACTATGTTTTTGTATATTTTTTTATTAATCGTACATACCAGTCCGAATTCAATATTCATAGTTTAAACAGGACAACGACTGTCGGGTCAGCTACCGAATATAATGATTGTAGTACGATAAATTTTCATGTATAGTTTTTAATAAAGTAAATATGGCAAAACAACGTTTTCCGGGTCAGCTATATTTATATATATATTCTTCTGTACGCGTGTTGACAGTGAACTCCTAAACGGCTGTACCGATTTGTGTAATTTTTTTGTATGCGTTTGGGTGGCGCCCTGGATGGTTTAGATTCACAATTGGACCCGGTAGGTGGCGCTGCGAGCGAATTCCTGCACTTTGTATTGACTTATTTCGACAGAACGACGTCTGTTCGGGCAGCTAGTATATTATATAATAATACGAAAGCCCTGCAGCAAGACGATTTCGACTCAATCGTATTTTTATTCGATCAGTCCGCCTCAAGTCTTTTTCGTTCTTTTCGGCATTGTGTAACCAAAAATAACAAAAGCAGTTACTTATATAACAAGTTAAGGTGCGGGCCTGCCTCCTTCAAAACCTCCTCTGAATTCAACATCAGCAGAGCCAGGAACGACATCAACCTTCTTATCGTGAGGAGGACCACCGGGCGCGGTGGGTGCACGACGGCAAGCGAAACGCTGTTGCATGATGACATCATTCATGTTTATGAATTCTTAGAACGCTACTCGGGGTTACTCGCTAGACGGGGTTGGTACCCCATCTTACCCGCCGACTTGTTATTCGTTTTGGATTTCGATTAAATCGATTAAATCGAATTAAAAATTAGATTCGAAATTATAAAAGAAAAACTGATAGAGGAGTGTGGAGTGAAGAACAAATGAAATTAGCCATTCAAGAAGTTTTGGATGGAATAAAAGGTTATAATTCAGCCAGCAAGGCTTACAATGTCCCTCAAGCAACACTCGAGCGTAAATTTAATGGCTCCTGATACTCAAACGGCCTCCTGCACCAATTCTTCAGCAAACACTCTACTTCAACCGACTGCTACAACCTCATATCTAGTACAGCAAGCAACTGTAAATGATTCTTTAGATAATGCAGCATTCCATCTGGTTAGCCCGAAACAGTTAATGCCTTATCCACGAATGGTCGAAAAAAGACCAAGGCACATGTCGAAGAAGGGGAAAAGCAGCTATTTTCACTGCTTCTCTATATAAAATAGAATTAGAGGAAAGACAAAACAGTAAACCGAAACCAAATACTAACATACAAAAAGAAAATGAAAAAAACAATTAAGAGATCTCAAAAAACCAAGAAAGCTGATGAAGAAGCTCAGACATCAGAAGAAGATACAGAATGTCTGTACTGCCACGGCTTGTATTCCGAGTCAACTGAAGGATGGATCACTTGCCAAACCTGCGGTAAGTGGGCGCATTGTGGCTGTGCAGGAGTGGATGATAACGATGCCGAAGCTGTCCATATCTGCCCGGTTTGTGAAGATGACGATGTTTAATTATTCTATATCCCATCTTACCCAAGGGGGTACCCCGTCTTGCCCAATAGGTGGGGTAAGATTGGGAGATTTCGATATAATATCCTAAAAGTTGATATTTCTATGAGAGGAATTATATTTTTTTGTTTTTACTGATTATAATTAAAGGAAGAAAGACTGATTATTTTCTTAATAAAAGTTCCTACATTGTACAAATAAAACAGGAGCTTTATTCATTAAATACCTTAAGGTCCCCGCCTTACCCCCCTTCCCCTACCTAAATATAAATTGTATTTGTTCAATTAATTTTATTTCAAAACCAATTTTTTGCTTTAATAAATATTTATTTTTCTATAACAAAAATATTTTTACAAGTTATGGAAACGTTTTTTAGAAGGTACATAATAGGTACGTCATCCTCGCCTACTCATCAAGCTATGATCCATTTACATATCACCCCCGAACGTCGGTCGATACGAACGTTCGAGGGTTCGGGAATGTATCGGGGCCGAGCGCCGCTACGCCCTACCGCGGCGGCAGCGGGGCGTGCGGCGCGTGCGGGGCGTGCGCGGCGTGCTGGGCGTGCTGGGCGTGCTGGGCGTGCTGGGCGTGCGGGCCCAGCGTGGCGTAGGGCGGCGCGAAGGCCGCGGCCGGGTGCTGCAGGTGGCCGTAGGGCGGCTTGAGCGGGTCGCGCATGAGCTCGTGGTACAGGTTGAGCGCGTCCACCAGGTCGGCGCTGAGCTGCGTGAGGCGCGCGTGGCGGCGGTCGGCGCGCTCCAGCGCCGCGTCCACCAGCGCGCCCATCGCGTGCGCGCCGCGCTCCAGCGCCCCCAGCGCCGCCTCGTCCGCGCCCGCCGCCGCCGGGTCCGCCTCGTGCAGCAGCGCCAGCGCCGCGTCCATGGCGGCCTCGTCGATCCGCGCGGGCGCCTCGGCGGCGGGCGCCGGGGCCTCGCTGGCCCCCGCCCCCGACCCCGCCCCCGCCCCCGCCGTCGAGGCGCCTCCCGCGCGCTCCGACGCCGGCGGGGCCGCGAGGTCGGACGTCACGAAGTTGGCCGGGAACAGGCCCTCGCCGCGCTCGTTGTACCCCTTCCACCAGTTAGGGTCGCCGGAGTCCGTCACGTGAACTGAGAGGCGAAAAACGAGTAGTCAGTCGAGGGTCTACCGCGTCTCGAGAGCTTCGAGCCCGTGCGATCGGCGTTAAAAATGTCCCGGACCGTCCGACCGATACTCACCGATCTCTCCGGCCAGGAAGGTGAGCTCGTTATCCTCGGCGGCCTCGAAGTCGTACAGGGCGCGGACCTTGCGCGCCGGCGCCGGGGCCGCGGCCGACGTCGTCGCCGCGTCGCCGTCCACGCGCGGGTACAGCGACGCGCCGGGCGCCGCGGCGGGGGCCGGCGAGGGCGCGTCCCGCAGCGACAGCGCGATAGCGCGCGCCAGCTCCTCCTGCTCGCGCTGCGCGGGCGAGGGGGAGCCGGAGGGCGCGGGGCCGGGGCCGGGGCCGGGGCCGGCGGCGGGGGCCCCGGCGCCGGCCGCGGCCGCCGTGCGCTCGCCCGCCTCGAGCCGCAGCTTGGCATGCAGCGAGGGGATGAGGTCGAGCTGCGGGTCGCTGCGGAACTCGTTGTCGGCCCACTTGCGCAGCAGCTTGCGCAGCCGCAGCGCGACGGGCGGCTGCGCGCGCGCGAGCAGGCGCCGGAACTCGGTCTCGAAGTCCCGCGAGGCGACCTCCAGGTGGAAGGCGCGGCCGCAGTTGGCCACGCAGGCGTCCAGCAGCGTGGCGGCCAGCACCTGCACGTGGGGGTCGGCATGCGCCAGGCGCCGCAGGACGGCCCGCAGGCAGTCGCGCGCCGCCGCGGGGGACGCGCCCGCGCGGTCGCAGATCTCCATTATGAGCCCCCACTCCTCCTGCGTGTTGTTCTCGCTCGTCGCGCGCTCTGTCGAACCACGGTCACCGTTCCGGTCAGATACGAACTGGACTATGTTCTTATTTTAATGGTAATGATAAAATTTGGGGGACATTCTTTACACATAGTTAGATAACTATCAGATGATAGCATGCGAACCGGAGCTCGATACGTACTGTAGTAGGTAACAGGGTAATAACTGATATACTACGTAAAGTGTCCATGGATAATGAACGGATGAGGTTTCCAAACCAGCTATCGCGGCGGGGTACCGCCAAGTTTAAAGCAATAACTAAATACCTAAAATAGGGAGATTGCATACTCATAGCGCCCCCGGACTTAACAATTTAACACCCAAGTCTTGCAACAAAAATTTGATCGTATTAAACCAAGTTAGTCGGCAATGCTAGTAAATTAAGGGTCTAGCTTAGGTACATTAGCGATACCCCGCCGCGACAGTATAGCGCACACTTCAACGAGCAAACCTTATCGTTCTATCCATCAATTTCTATAATTGAAATACATATAGGGGTTACTCAATTTAATTTGATGGGTCAACGATACGTATTATTGCAGTGAAACTTCTTTAGAATCGTTGTGATTTGACACACGATGAAACGAAAATGCGCCACGATAAACAAACAAGAGTTGTTTGTTATTCAGGCCTTCAACCTTTCAGATAACCGGTCTATCGAACTTTGTTTGATTGAAGCGCCGACTATGTTCAACCTCTGCACGCGGTGCGAATAAAATATTAGCCGCAATGAGTAATGTTATTTTGAACAAATACAATTTCGAATTCATTGTCAACATTTGTATTATTCATGTGAATCGGCAGGAAAAAATGAAAATAACATTAAAACAGCAGATAAAAATCGTTATTGACGCCGTGTTCCAAAGATATACAAATCAAATTAAACCTAGAGCATTTGTTTCCCATTTTAGTTAGCCTCTTGGGTCATTTGTTCAATGTGAAGACATGGAAGCTGAATAATATGTAATAAATACAATGACATTCTATAATATATTATGTGAAATGATATAATAATTAAATAATTTTTAAGCTTGGTAGTAATAATAAACCTTACTTTTGTCCTAATATTCCTGATACTGTATATGTATATCATATGAATCTCTCGCAGGCTACTGTTCATCACCACACTAGTATCCTGGCTAGAGCGTCGTGCTGCTACCATTACATTGAATGTACAATTAAATACTGATCAAAACGAAGCTAAATACGACATATCTGATATTATTTTTTCAAGAGTGTACCAGTGTGCCGGATATCCTGACTGCAGCATCAGACCAAGAATTTCATCATCTTGGATAGTTTTATAGCATACATGGGTGTTTCACATGTATTGTCACACACATGTTTTAAAGTAAAGTAAATATGAATTATTCGTCTAAAATCCATACCACAGCTAACATAAGAGCCGATGACTTTACTACGGCTGAACCGATTTCGATTAAGTATGTCTAAGAACAATCGCTAGAAAAGGAAAAAAAACCGCATTCAAATTATTTCACCTTCACATTGTTTATGAGCTACGGTCCCACAGACAGACACACACATAGAGGTCAAACTTTTAGCATCCTTGTTTTGCGTCGGAGGATATAAAAATTACTTCATTAAGAATATTGTGGGAGTTTTTGTAATTATGCTCGATTTCTCCAAAATCATATTATTTCATAGAATTTTATTAATCCTCAATTTAATTTCTATCTTCACTACAAGTTTTACTAACAGATGCTAATTAAAGGCACCGGTCGGGTAGGTCTCTTTTGGCAGAGACAAAGGAGACGGCCAAAATCTAAATTATTTGTCCATGTAGTGAAATGTCCCAGATTTATTTTGTCAATAAGTTCCTACCGACTTAAATAACCCCCAACAGATTCAAATTAATTATTTTAACATGATAATATACCACCTACGTCCGGTTTCAGAGGTTACCTCCTACATTCAAGCTTACAAACTTTACCTATTTATAATAATAATGGTGTCCTACCTGCAGGGTAATTGTGTTCTCAAGGGATTTTATATTAACAGGTAATACAGGGATTATAGCATGGCCATGTCTAGTTGGAATAACCTTCCTTTCAAACAGTGAAAGAATTTTTCTAATGTTTCTACGTTCACACAGTTCACTATTTGGTGAAAGAGTTTTTCAAATACGCACTGTACTTCAATGAGTACTCGCCAAATACACACTATTTATATTCTCTCTTATATTATTAATTAATAATTAATAATAATAATATGGATATACTTAATACTATTATGATTAGTGTAGTCGTAGTTGTTAATTCAGTGATGGTAAAAAAGATGAAATAATAAGACTAATGATTGATTGGTAAAAAATGCCACAAACAGGGAAATCAAGATGAAGGATTGGGGATGTCTACCAAATTTTATGTTTAATCATGATTTATTTTATTTAAGTAGGGTATGTTGTGAGGTTAGAAAGCATGTATGAGGAGATGTTAGGGAGAGTTACTGAGATTGTCAACCATTCCTAATATTACATACTATGAATATAGCCTTATCCTCTAATAATACAATGGTTTATTCATGTCCTATATGGAGGCTATCTAGTACTAGTTTACACATTAGTTAATACAACTAAGACAACCAAAGAAGCCGGGTCCTTTTCAAATTCAAATATTTTTATTCAAATAGGCCTTTACAAGCACGTATGAATAGTCGTACTCTAATACCGGTTCGGAAGGTTGTTTCTTACTGAGAAGAGCCGGCATATAAACTCAGCAATTACTCTTTTTAAAAGCAGTCTTAGATTTATTACAAAATATTTATTTAGTCTCACTGACAAAACCTGTGTGTTATTGCGTTTTAACAATTACCTGATTATAATACATATATTATTTTAATAATACAAAAATTCATGAAGTCCACTGTACTATGTATGTAAACTCATACTGTTAGCAGTAATAATCTCAATCGTGTTAAATAACAATACATGTGTGATATAATTTTTTGCATGCTAACAAATTTACGACTGAATATAACAAGACAGGCTGAAATCATGCTGAGATCGGCTGTTTTAAATATTAAATCAGCCAAATATCAAACATTTGATGAAGCAAAATCTCATTGATTTGATCAACTTTCAGATATTTTGTTAATTATTTAGCAAAATTTACCTTCAGGTATTAGAGTGGGTGGTATTTGGTCAGTAGGCACCTAGTTATTATCTACATTACTTAATAATGCTGGCAAATGTTGGCTAATAAGAGGTCAACAAGTGTAAGAAGTATATTAGCTACCTTGTTAATTTTGCAGGTACCACCATGTCACATCATCACTAACCATGGTGAGATAGTGATCAAACACAGGCTTATTTATATAAAAAAAGCATATATGTATCAATGACTCACTGGAGATACGCAATAATCATATTTAAAAAATTGGTATATGAAGCAATGTCACATCAGTACCTATCACCAAATTACCTTTGTACTATTCCCCCCCAAGTGTCTGTTAAGTAGCGGAACCCTGTTGCCTCGTTACGTATACCTAAATCGAGGATAATAAAATTGATAATACGTACCGACATCTTGATCAAACGGTGATGAATTGCCAAAAAGCCCCATGATGTATTATGTCATTAAACACTGTTGATTAGCATTTGCTTGACTGGTTCCTTTGTTCGATGAACTCTTAAAATAAGAATACTTGGTTAAACTGACATAATATAAAAAGAGAGTATCCACAATAATTCTAATAAAGTCACATTACACACTACCAACCAACTCACAAAGGAAAAATAAACAAAGTGTCAAACCAAACTCCAAAGTAGTAAGTGTCAGTAAGTGAATAGGGATGGCAAAGTCGGTACCGATTCTAGGTGAGACTTAACTTTTCTCTGGAAATAGTCGATTATTGAGAGTCTACTCTTACTTTTTAAAGTCGATCGGGAATCGATTCTTAGCATTCGACTTTTCGAATTAACTACCATGTAAAGTAGATGAAATTAAAAAAAAATATCGCGTGCCTTTATATCGCCAATGAGAACCGTAGCTCATATAACCGATGGTTCGATAATGAATTTATCAAGCAATTTAGGATGTACAGAATGATTATAATGTCATATTTCAATATTTAATTTTGTTACATAAAATGGACAGAAAATATTGTTAAGATTCGAGAGCAGTAAGATTTATATAAAGGTTTGATAGTAAATTATCAAGCAATTGTAGTTTTAATGAAGGTATGTTAAATTCACTCGGGTCCACCCATGACGGTGAAACACTTGACGGTTCTTGGACATTTTAGCCGCGAACGTTTAACGGGGTTGTTATTGCAAACTCAAGAATCGATTTAAATTAAAAAAAGTCGTTTCTATCAATTATTTAATCGATACTAAGAATCCGAATATAAAAGAAAATTGTCGGAATCGAGAATCGATTCTCTGTAAAACTTTCCACCCCTATGATTGAGACCTCGTGGGGACACGAACTTTAGTATTTGATACTAAAAGTATTTATCTATCAAATATAGATATATTATAAGAAGCAGCCAAACTTTGTTTATTGTCTGAATTTACAGGTCGTCGGCGTCGGTCCACGTGGTCGCCACTCTAGAACCTTTCTTCCCCGTCGGTTATCAGTTCTTTGAGCGATGTGGCCTACCCATTGCCACTTCAGCTTTGACTCTACGAGCTATAGCCGGGTTACTATATACGATCCCGATCGAAAATCCATGGATTGATGAACCTTTTGACAGTAATTTTAATACACGTAATGTCAAAATTCTACTTCAATCTTGCGATTTTAGATCGGGATCGTATATAGTAACCCGGCATATATCTACAGCCTTTGTTTTTTGTACGAATGTCCTCGTTCCGGATCTCGTCACATAAAGAAATTCCGAACATAGCCCGTTCCTTAGCTCGCTGAGTGACCTTGAGCTTATTAGTACGGCCAGCAGTAAAAGACCACGTCTCTGTTCTATGGGTCATCACACACTGATTAAAGACCTTTGTCTTCAGGCTCTGAGGTATTTTTGAGGTGAAAATATGCCGTAACTTAACTTCCTTGTCGAAGTTGACCGATTATCCTCCTCGGTCTTTTGTATAATCTGGCGGAGCGTATGTATGTGGCTGGAAATCATCGACCCTGCGTGCGAGGCGATTTGAAATGAAATATTTTATTCATATAGGCCTGGTCAGACTCTAACACCGGTTTGGAAGATTTCTTTTAGAAGAGCCGGCAATAAACTCAGCAATTACTCTTTTCAAAATAAGATTTTGTACATAAAGATGTGTTCTGCTGGAGCGAGCGCTACACCCAATTGTCGTCATTAAAATAATCGTTTGCGTTGTAGAAAGTCTTTTGTACTAAAACATTCATAATAATTGCCTTAAATTTTTGTAAAGGCAAATTTAAAATTTCAGCAGGGATTTTATCGTAGATGCGTGCACTGAGTCCTAAAAATGAGTCGCTTCACTTGAAGCCTATATGCAGAAGTGACAAGATTATGCTTATTTGTAGTATTGATAGATTGCATATCACTATTTTATAAATAACAACGTGATCTTTATGATATACCATAACTCTAGTGTATCAATGAGACCATGTCAAAGAATCAACTGGCATATTATAAATAATTTTTCAATAATTAATTTTCTAAACATTAATTTAACAGGTCGGTGTCGGACACATCTCTCATCCTTCGAACACAAAATATAAGCAGGGTTGTCAATAGTCGTTTGTTTCGCAAGAGAATTAACTTAGGATAGAATCAATCAAGAAAAAGGCAAATTCAAAATAATTTATCGATAAAATGACAACAAATTGAAAAAAAAAAAAAATATGTTCTGTTGCGGACGCATTATTTCACGTAATTATTGACGACCCTGATGTAGTTACCGAGCAACTACACACACACGCACAAAATCATTGTATTCAACTTGACGCCCGCCCGTGCGTGACGTTACGTATTACTTACGCTACCCTATCTTACCCAAAGCGATAAGCGCCAATGAGTGAGTGAAAAGTCCGAGTAGTACTAGGTGACTTATTATAGGTATTACCACGCGCTGAGTTGACCTTCATTCTTTTATCACACACTTTGATTTAATTTTTTTAACATTATTAAATGTCGATTTAGAATTTCTTAATCCAGCAAAATTGTGGATATTATGTGGCTCAGCTTAATAATAACATTCACCCATAAACGAATAAATTAAAATTTAGGCAATCCGTAATTCATTGCAGTTATTCGTGATTAGTGTAAGGTTCAACAGCCGAAGGAAAAAAATGGTTAGTGTTCTTTGATGCATCTGTGTCGCAAAATAGCTGTCTGTGCTAAATTTATTTTTTACGATTACCATACGCGGTCATTTTGATGCAGTAGTAGTTATGAAAACTGTATAAATAAATCAGACCATACCTACTCAAGCGTAAATTTGAATGTCATTCCAAATCCGCTTCGTAATTTACACGAACTACTTTTAAGATTTAACCGATAACGACGACTTGGCTTTCCTTCACAAGTTGATGCGGGGAAATCTTGCACTCACACTCGTAAATGTGTCAAGGTCGCAAGATAAGGATTCAGTCTACGGTGTAAATTTTATAATTAATTTATTTATGATTGATGTTATCATCGATACTATGCATTTTTGAAGCAATTGTTCTAGCAGTTTTTGTTTTATTTTAGCATATAGCATATCACCTTAGACTTATGGGATGTCAAAAGGAACACTCTGTATAACCTTAATTGACACATACTTTTAATCCCAGGAAAATTTTATATGCCTCGGAAATGCGAGTGAAATTATCATAACTTAAAAAAGCGCCATCTAGCGACAAATAGAAGAACTATTATAATAGACACACTTCGATCAAAATCATTATAATTTATAGCATAAAGCGTATTGCAAAAAATTGTGTAACTATTATTATAAATAAGGATGTCACATTTTCCCGGGATCCATATTCCAGGATATGCTTTATCTATGTGCCAAGTTTCATCCAAATCTGTCCGGTCGTTTTTGCGTGAAAGAGTAAGAAAATGATTTGATCGAAGGCATTAAAGTATCTATCATTATTTATTTTTTGAAGTTATACTTCTTATGCGACTTCCAACAAGGTTGCGTTAAGGTGGTTGCGTAGTTGATCTCCTTGCACAGTTATCGCTAGATGGCGTTGTAATCAGTAATTCGGCTATTTGTCGATATTTACAGTAATCTAAACATCCTCCAGGTAAAATTGTTTAGTTTGCGAGATCTAACGCATTTGTATAATTTTATTACATATGCATTTTGCTTATTTATTAGTCGTTTAAAAAGATTTGGCAAAAAATCATATGTTGTCATTACTTTACTTGAATTTACACAACAAGCATAGTGTTGAGGCGTTTCTTTTTATGTCTAATAGATGGCGTCAAATATTTGGTTTAGGTACCCCGGTGATAGCAGATGGCGTTATATACAATTGTCTAAATTAAAACTTTGAATAAGTGATAAAAAAATGGTTGTCTGTAAGGTTGGTTTACGGACGATACGGAGTTTAACGTGACAACGTCATTGATTTTATCAATGTTTTGTAACATTCTAATCATTTCTGATCGCATAAATTTATGAATAATATTGAATATTTTTTTATTGAATTATTATTATTTTGTATAGATATAAAGGAGTGAAATGACACCTACAATTTAATTGATAAATTTACTTTTATTTGCACTAATTAATTCAAATAGGTATGTTAATAATTGTCAATTGCAAGATAACCTATTACTGCAGAAAAGTACTACTGTGATTGTTAGGTTTCAGTTTTGTTCGATTTATGTATATCATGATATAATATTTGTAACTGTATACTCGAAATCAGTGATATCAACAATTGGTACCCAGTTTTTTGATTTTTGACGGTGTTGCGATTAACCTCAATCTCAAATTAAAGTAGCACAGTAGATTCGGTTTTAAGATATATATATTTATCAATTATTTATTTGCTTACTTATTTATTAATAAATTGTTTTATTATTATGATATTAAATAAATAAAATAATATTTATTTATAAAATATATTGTATATAACAAAGTGACTAAAAAATATTTCATATTGAGAATATCATAGGATTTCCATATCCTTTGACGTTTATTGATGGGTGTTTACATGTGTTTAGAATATAATGTATTCGATATTATACTCTATAATTCTTGAAATAATGTAAGTACTATTACTAATTAGCGAATAGTGCTCCCTCGCTCGTTCATCAATAGCTCATCACTCCGGCCCGCGCAAGGACACGCTACCCGAAGGTCATTCGGATATCCTCGTATTTCACCGATGACTCACGACGACGTCAGAAAGAAAGAGCGACTTTCTAACCCAGTCGTGTTAGAAAGAGCAAAATATATACTGATCGTCGCTACGAACGGGTCGCACGGCCAAGAGTGACTGTAGAGCATTGCGAAAAAAAATCATTGGCATGTGTTATGTATTCACTAAAGGTTCGTGGATTCCTGATATCAACATACAATATGTAACAAAAACCCTGTTGTTCCTTCTACCTACGTTTTAAGAATCGGTATACATACGTAATAAAGGAAGTCATTTATAATAAACTGTAAACACAAATAATTAAAATAAATATTTAATTATTAATATTTGTAATGTTATTCTGATATCTTACCTCTGCATGAAGCGATGACCCGAAATCACAAATAATAGGAAGAAGTTCTACCCGACCCGACAAAGAGAGTGGCCTCTCTTTGTCGGTGCCGCCGCGCCGCGCCGCGCCGGTTATCTACCTATTTTTTCTACCCAAGTTCACGACTTTGTCAGCTGTTGTTTATCACTTTAACGAATGAATCTTTGAAAATGTTGGTTTACACGATATTTTTATGCACAATTGATAATTGTTATCAGTACATTTAACACATTTACATAAACAAAATAAAGTCCCCGCGTCTGTCACACAAAACCTTAAGTACCTACTTGCATTTTAATGTATTAATTTATTATAACGTCTACTAGCCACTACTACGGCCACGGAGATGCTGTTCAATATGACCACCTTGTACCTCGACACATTTGTTGCAACGCCTAATAATATTTTCACGTACGCTTTGTAAAATGGAGCTATCGAACTTGATGTGGTCAAATGCTGCTACTATGCGTGAACGCATTTCGACCTCCGTATCACACGGTTTTTTGAACACCTGTTGCTTAACAGTACCAGAGGCAAACAATCGAAGGGCGTCAGATCAGGTGATCTTACGTAAAAAAAACACAAGTCACTCACTAGGTCAACAATAACAACCGTTCGAAAGTAAGTTGCGCGGGAGACTAAGGAATTCGCTTATGATTCGCAGGGCGGCGGGTGGTGGGGTAAAGGGGTAGGAAGGCACGTGGCAGGGATACGAGGCACGCGCCTACGTTTTAGCGGCATCTTCTGTCGCATCAAAGAAAGCCGCCGAGCTCGTAGGCTATTTAGCGAAATAAAGATGTATTTGTAAAATCAGATAATCTAAACATTTTTTTGAATGTGTCGATTTTAATAGTTATTTGATTTTGACCTTTGTACTAGCCAATGTTTATAATTGTTAAATTCTAATATAATTAATGGTGTGCTTGTAGGTAATGTATAACGTTCCTAAAAGGAATAACAGGGTTTTTGTTACATACTGTATAGATTCAGTGGCGTCCAACACCTCGTATATCGCCCACTCCTAGTGCGGACCTAGTGCGATAACTCTCATATATTTATTAATATCTATACGCAACGTTTTTTTCTAAAGTTGTACTAATGTAACTTATTCAAGACTAGCTTTGCCCGTGATTTTGTACGCGTGATAACTTTAAATTAGGGTAGATACCTATCTATTTTTCATGACAAATATTTATGAAATAAAGCTAATATGTTTTCGGTCTGCAACCGCCACATTCCTCTCATAGCCCCATTAAAATTCGTCTAGTAGCATAGAGTCCAGTACGTACATACAAATAAACAAACAGATCAGCCAAAAACTTTCGACAATTTTTTTTTTATTATCTGAATCGTTGATCAATCTATCTCATAACTAAAAGAAATTCCTTTTTTCTCTTCTTTTTTTTAAATAGCTAGTTTTGTATAAAATACAAATTAAACTAATAATTGAATTGCTCGACTGCACATTAACATTGCCACTAGGTAAGTTATTCATAGTATTAAAGTGTATGTCATCATGTTAGACAGAGGCGGCTACAATCGCTATTCTTGTCACTCTTTCAAGCCCACGTCGTGTCCAAGGTCACCTATAGACAGTTGACCGGGCCTGATCATCAGTGACTGGAACGGGTAGCGGACATATATTCGAAAATGCTGGCTTGACAATTCCTGAAGCAGTTTGAATCTCAGCGACTCTTGAGATGCAATCATGTCCAGGGAATACAGACATGATCCTACCAAGATTCTCTCCAGCAGCTACTCCAGCAGAGGGCGTTACGTGTAGTCTTTCGACGTGCAAAATCAAAACATACCACCTTTAACCCTACATATTTAATAGTAAATCGAAAGTCAGTGCTGCGTGGATATGGGTTTCCTGCAAGTCAAGCATGCCTCGTGACAACAACAATGCCACACCAGTTAAAGGTTTCGAGCAAATAGCAGAGGTGGATGACTTGGCCAGTGGTCCTGAAACGGAGGTAGAATATGACAGAGTTAGGGGCACGCAGTGTACTATCTGACAGTACCACTGATCTCATTGCCGAGATACGACTATTTCGAAAGGAAATGAGCGGCTACCGAGTCGATCTCCGGAGCATACGAGATGAGATAAAACAATTATCCTCATCTTGTATCGCTCGCACCGAATTATTGGAGATGAGAATGGATGCAATAGAAACACATAGCCAATCTGTAAAAACAAGCGAAGCACAAATTACAAATTTGCAAATGTTAGTAACAGGACTTAAGCAAGAGATTAACATTAGGGACCAAGAAATGCTGCTAAATGATGTGGAGATAACCGGAGTGCCAGAAAAGAATGGAGAAAATCCTTTCCATTTAGTGTCACTGGTCGCAACAAAGATCGGTATGGATTTGGATGAGCGAGATGTTGTCTGGGCACATCGCATAGGCACCCGCCGCGCTCAAGAGAATGCATATCCGCGTCCCATCACTGTTCGTTTAACCCGTCGCAATATTCGTGACCAATTGCTAAACAATGCTCGCGTTCGGCGCAATAACGTTACAACGGCAGATCTCCAAATGGCAGAAGAAAACCGTATATATATTAACGAGAGGCTGAGTGCGTGCAATAAACAGCTTTTTCGTCAAGCTCGTCTACTCGGTCGCCAGCAAGAATGGAAGTATATTTGGACACGAAACGGAAGAATCTTTGCAAGGAAATCATCTGGTTTGCAAGCATTTATTATTAAAAACGAGACAGATTGTGCACGCATTTTTGCTCCTATTGATAACAAAAATATTGTTGATAGTTAAAATCGAAAAAATTACCGTCCCTACTTATGGTAATATTATGTCAACATCTCTCTCAATTTTTTTCTTTATTAGATATAGAAATATCAGAATATATCGTAATTTAGTTGTGTTATTCTATTCGATTGAACACATTTTTTGTTTGATTTTGTTATTCTACATATTGTTATGTGTGGTAGGAGTTGTTGGTATACATTATAAATTTTGTATATTTTTCTATTGCCTAATAGTACTGATGACTACATTAATTGTGTGTTTAGTTTGGCATTTCTTTTGGAATTCGCAGTGTTTTGTTGTACCGATTTCAAATGAAATTATAATACCTAAAATAAATTTTATTCATCTTGAGTACTTAGCTGATTCTATAGTTTACGAAAAATATTTTAAGAAATCTTGTTATATGGTTCGACTTATGCCTGGTACTTTTTGTTTATTTTCTTATGTCTTGTACAATGACTGACAAGTCAAATAATCAAAGTTTGAAATTGGGTCTTCTGAATATACGGTCACTTAATACGGGTCATGATGAGTTTAAACGTAGTATAGATAAGTTTCGCCCAGATATACTTGCATTGAATGAAACTTGGTTGCGTGACGGCGCAGAAAAGCAAGCCCCCACCCTAGCAGGTTATACACTCAAACATTTTCCCCGACCTAATAATAGAAGTGGTGGAGGCGTAGTATTTTACGTGAGGCAAGGCCTAAGTGTACATGTCCGTCCCCATCCAGTTTCTGTTCTTGAACAAATGTGGCTTGAAATCGTCCTTCCAGGGGCTAAAATGGCTGTAGGCACTGCGTATAGATATTGAGTGCGTTTGTTATAAAATCAGCTATACACGGTGGCAGCTTAATTTTAGTTTCAAGTAATATTAAATGTAAGGATCGCAAAGACATTGTGGATTTATCTATCGAACGCACTGTCGAACTGTCATGTGTGGAACTTGAACGATTCGTTATAGTTTGCGTGTACCGTCCCCCTCTTGGTGACTTTAGTTTGTTTGAATTAGTTGTGGAAGATGCTCTTAAGAAAGCTCAAACCTGTAATAAGACCACAATAGTATATGGTGATTTTAATGTAAATTTGTTAGTAGATTCGCCTACAACAGTTAGATTAATTAATTTGTTTAAATCATTTAATCTCAATAATTTATTCTGTGAACCAACTAGAATCACGGCAACATCTGCCACTTGCCTCGATAATGTGTTCTGCAGCTGTGATGTACTTGAAAAATCTGTAATCAGTGAGTTGACTTCAGATCATTGTGGTCAAAAGGTAGTTTTATTAGATGACAATTACATTAGCCGTCGTAATATAGCATGTAGGCCTATTACCTCAAGTCGCATGGCCCGTTTCAAAAACGCTGTAAGTAGAAATATTGTTTCCATTGATATGTCACATGAAGAACCAGATAGTCTTTATAATGAACTATTCGATCTTATAAGAAAAGAATATGATAATAATTTTAAGCCAAGAACCTTTAGTGAAAATAAACATTTTATTAAGTTTAACGATTGGGCAACCGTTGGGATTTATAAAAGTAGAGCTATGTTGTATGAGCTGTATGGTATGAAAAAATATAATCAAAATCAAAATTTCATACTATATATCAAAAATTACTCTAAACTTTTTAAAAAAGTGTGTGCTTCTGCTAAATCTATTTACTTAAGAAATAAAATAAATCAATCAACCAATAAAGTAAAAACTACTTGGAACATTATTAACTCTGAAAGTGGAAAGTCTAAACACCATAATAAACGCATTGAATTAAACATTAATAATAAAGTTATAAGTGAAGATAGTGAAATAGCACATGCATTTAATAACTTCTTTAGTGATATACCTATAGCTACAACGAGCTCCTTAAATTCCTCACCAACAGACGCGGAATTAATCTTGAAAAGCAATGTATCTGTATGTGATGAGTGTTTTAAATTTAAGCATATAACACCTCACGACATACTTAAAGCTTTTAAAAGTTTAAAAATTAAACGCACTGGCGATTTATGGGATATGTCTGTTACGGTCTTACAGGGGATTGTAGATACTATCGCTCCCCATTTAGCTCTGATTTTCAATAGATGCGTTGATTCAGGTAAATTTCCGGATTTTGTGAAATATAGTAAAGTTATACCGCTATTCAAAACTGGAGATCCTAGTGACCCCTCTAATTATCGGCCCGTCTCCATTTTGCCAGCCCTTAGTAAAGTATTTGAAAAGATTATTTTATCCCCATTGCTTACTCACTTTAATTTAAACAAACTTTTACATAGTCAGCAGTATGGTTTTACGAAAGGTCGTTCTACGGTTGACGCTGGCGTGGCGCTTTTAAGAAATATTTTTAAAGCTTGGGAGAAGTCACAAAATGTCATTGGTGTTTTCTGTGACTTATCTAAGGCTTTTGATTGTGTCGATCATGACACACTAATCCGTAAGTTACGTCATTATGGGGTAAAGGGTATGGCACTTGACATGATGAAATCGTACCTTGGGAAGAGAATTCAAAGTGTCGATGTAAATAGGGTCAAATCGTCTGGTTCTTCCGTGCATATGGGTGTACCGCAGGGCTCAATCCTAGGTCCATTTTTATTTTTAATTTACATTAATGACCTTCCATTTTATGTTAAAAATACCTGTGGAACTGTACTGTTTGCTGATGACACCTCACTGATTTTTAGTGTTGATAGACTGAAATCAAACTATGACGATGTAAACGGTGCATTGGCCGAGGTATTGAATTGGTTTACAGTAAATAATCTAGTTTTGAATGCAAAGAAGACTAAATGTATTAAATTTGCGTTACCCAATGTGAGAAAAGTAGGCTGTAATTTAATGATAAATAATGAAGCTCTCAATCTAGTTGAATCTACAGTATTTTTAGGAATTACTTTAGACTCAAAACTTCAGTGGGGTACCCAAATATCATCCCTTGCGGGAAAACTCAGTTCGGCAGCTTACGCAGTGAGAAAAATTAGACAACTAACAGATGTAGATACAGCACGATTAGTATATTTTAGTTATTTTCATAGTGTTATGTCCTATGGCATTTTGCTCTGGGGCAAAGCTGCTGATATAGAAACTATATTTATTTTGCAAAAGCGGGCGGTGCGAGCTATGTATAATTGGGGTTCTCGAACTTCCCTTAGAGATAAGTTTGCAGAAATAGGAATACTTACAGTTGCATCACAGTACATTTATGCAAACATATTATTTGTCCATCGAAACATTAGTCATTTTGCAAAAAAATGTGATATGCACTCAATAAATACTAGAAATAAGCACAAACTCGTGACCTCTGCTTATCGACTGCAAAAAGTACAAGGTTCATTTCTGGGACTAGGTGCGCGCTTCTATAAAAAATCCCTGCATCGACTTTAGATTTGTCCTTGCAAAAATTTAAGGATCATATTAAAGCTGTATTGGTAAAAAAGGCTTATTACAACATAAATGAATATTTAAATGATAATAGTGCCTGGTTGTAAATGTATTGTTGTATGGTATGATTTATTTTTTATTTGAATGCAATTTAAATTTATCTATAACTTTGAACATGTTATGGTCACAGTGATAACACTTTGTGTGTATTCTAAAATTTATATATATTGTTTTTATGTGCATCAAACTTAAGTTAGTCATGCTCGCTTTAATGCCTTTGCTTGTGGCGGCGTCGTGTGGCGGGTCGCTCACTTCCCTACAATATGGCGAGGAGGGCGATGGCTGCCACATGCGTCATACTTGTGAACCAGTGCTGGTCGGCTTTAGTTTGTTTGTATTTTTTTTTTTCATAAGATATTTATAATATTATATTATTGTTAAATAATTCTGCAATATTGCCATAACACACAGGTATTGTCAATGAGACTAAATAATATTTTATGTAATAAATCTAAGTTTGTTTTTTTTTTTTTTTCGTTAAAAGAGTAATTGCTGAGTTTATTGCCGGCTCTTCTCAGGTAAAAACAACCTTCCGAACCGGTATTAGAGTCAGACTATTCATAAGTGCTTGTAAAGGCCTATTTGAATAAAAATATTTTCATTTCATTAAAACAATTTATATTACTCTTAATTTTCCACCTCTCTACGATCAACCCCTATTTTACCATCGCGATTAAATTTTTTTTTTATTTGTAATAATTATTATTTTTTCTCAATTCAATTTGATTTTCTTTCTTTGCCGGTCGATAACTGATCGATTGATAGTTGACCGTTGTCACCTCTCATCCAGCAAACATCACGGAGTAGGGATGGGAACGATGCCGGTCTCCTGTCTTACTTGCTATACAGTTTTCCACCATTTTTTTTTTTTTTTTTTTTTTTTTTTTTTTATTTTTTTTTTTTTTTTTTTTTTTTTTTTTTTTTTTTTTTTTTTTTGAAACGTTCTTTATCGCGCGTTGCGAAAGGGGGCTAGACAGAAAAAAAATGAAGGCCAAAAGTTGTAACGACACATTTTACTATTTATTATTGCCAAGACTTATACTAACTATAACACTTCACACTATTTTCAATAAGTTTCTTATTACCAATTAACGGACTTATGGACTGACGGACTGATAGACTGGCGGACTGCCTGACTGATGGTTAGACGGACTGACGGACAGACTGACTACAGGTAGGTAGGTAGGTAGGTAGGTAGGGGTGCAGGTTGAGAGCCTCCTCGTGGCGCACCCTGGGCAACGTCGGTTTCGAGTGCCACCACACTTGGGCCGGCGGCTGATCTCAACACCGGGAGGGGCGGCCGCTAAGCCGCGACGTAACCCGTAAGGACTACCGGCTCTGCAGGCGGGTCAATGAGGGATCCGCCATATGCATCCGGAGTCCTGCTTCCGTGCGGGGGTCGAAGCGGTCGAAGCGGCTCGCGCCACTCGGGAGGGGGGGCGGCTGCGAAGCCGCGACGTAACCCGCAAGGCGGGGTAGGCCAGGGCAACCGGATACCCCGAAAGGGGGAGCTCGCGGCTCTGCACCTGGGTACCTGCTGCCGGTGGGGGATCGAAGCGGCTCGCGCCGTTCGGGAGGGGGCGGCTGCGAAGCCGCACCGTAACCCGCAAGGCGGGGTAGGCCAGGGCAACCGGATACCCCGAAAGGGGGAGCTCGCGGCTCTGCACCTGGGTACCTGCTGCCGGTGGGGATCGGAGCGGCTCGCGCCGCGTGGGGAGGGGCGCAATAGCGCCACCGCACCTATGGTGGTAGGTGTCGGAGCGGCTGAGGCCCGCCGCGGAGGCGACTGATGCCCGCGCTGCGTCTGTCCGATATTCGGCGGCAGCGCGGCGGCACAGCGCGAATGAGGGGTGGCTATAGCCACCGGAGAGGGGGACTCGTGCCCGGGCTGCGTCTGTCCGGAGTCCGGCGGCAGTGAGCACGTAGTCGGTGGTGAGGAGGGGCGCTTCGCGCCGGAGATGGGGGGGACTCGTGCCCGCTGCGTCTGTCCGGAGTCCGGCGGCAGCGTGGGCACGTAGTCGGGGGAGAGGGGCGGCTGGCGCCGCGGAGGAGGGCGTCCCACCTGCGCTGCGTCTGTCCGGTATCCGGCGGCAGCGTGGGGGGACGGGAGGGCGGCGGCTGGTTTTTATGCCCAGCCGTCTGCCAACCCGTAATCCTGAGCAATCGGGACCGGGGGCCCGGGTCACGTATGGCCTGGGCTGCGAGGAGAAAACCTCTATAAAAAACGCCAGAGGGGCGGCAGGCGGCGTCTGGCAATGAGGGCCGGATGCCGCCGTACGCCGTGGGCCCCCGGTGCACCGGGGGTCCCACAGAGGAGGGGGGTCTTAAGGGGCGGCTGAGGCCCGCTGCCCTGACCCCCCGGTGACTGCGGGCGGGGGATGGGAGTCCCCCGCTCGCCTTTCAACGAGTCACCAAGAGGATAGGGGATGGCCGTGCGTATTCGGCCTCCCCATCGGAGAGGGCGCCCCTAGCTTCGGCTGGGGCGAGGACCGGTGGGCACCCGCGGGTAATGCTTAGGCGGGTACCGTGGGTGTCCAACGAACCGGTAGGCGGAAATACGCCGTGGTGGGTTTTGGTGGGTATACCCTCGGGCCCCTGCTCATTTTTGATATGAGGAGGGGAGTTTGCGAGCGGGAGCCCCACATATCCCCCCGTCTCTCCCAGGGCGGGGGTCGAACTCATAATGGGTTTCCCACCACGTCAACAAAAAAAAAAAAAAAAAAAAAAAGGTAGGTAGGTAGGTAGGTAGGTAGGTAGGTAGGTAGGTAGGTAGGTAGGTAGGTAGGTAGGTAGGTAGGTAGGTAGGTAGGTAGGTAGGTAGGTAGGTAGGTAGGTAGGTAGGTAGGTAGGTAGGTAGGTAGGTAGGTAGGTAGGTAGGTAGGTAGGTAGGTAGGTAGGTAGGTAGGTAGGTAGGTAGGTAGGTAGGTAGGTAGGTAGGTAGGTAGGTAGGTAGGTAGGTAGGTAGGTAGGTAGGTAGGTAGGTAGGTAGGTAGGTAGGTAGGTAGGTAGGTAGGTAGGTAGGTAGGTAGGTAGGTAGGTAGGTAGGTAGGTAGGTAGGTAGGTAGGTAGGTAGGTAGGTAGGTAGGTAGGTAGGTAGGTAGGTAGGTAGGTAGGTAGGTAGGTAGGTAGGTAGGTAGGTAGGTAGGTAGGTAGGTAGGTAGGTAGGTAGGTAGGTAGGTAGGTAGGTAGGTAGGTAGGTAGGTAGGTAGGTAGGTAGGTAGGTAGGTAGGTAGGTAGGTAGGTAGGTAGGTAGGTAGGTAGGTAGGTAGGTAGGTAGGTAGGTAGGTAGGTAGGTAGGTAGGTAGGTAGGTAGGTAGGTAGGTAGGTAGGTAGGTAGGTAGGTAGGTAGGTAGGTAGGTAGGTAGGTAGGTAGGTAGGTAGGTAGGTAGGTAGGTAGGTAGGTAGGTAGGTAGGTAGGTAGGTAGGTAGGTAGGTAGGTAGGTAGGTAGGTAGGTAGGTAGGTAGGTAGGTAGGTAGGTAGGTAGGTAGGTAGGTAGGTTAGGTTAGGTTAGGTTAGGTTAGGTTAGGTTAGGTTAGGTTAGGTTAGGTTAGGTTAGGTTAGGTTAGGTTAGGTTAGGTTAGGTTAGGTTAGGTTAGGTTAGGTTAGGTTAGGTTAGGTTAGGTTAGGTTAGGTTAGGTTAGGTTAGGTTAGGTTAGGTTAGGTTAGGTTAGGTTAGGTTAGGTTAGGTTAGGTTAGGTTAGGTTAGGTTAGGTTAGGTTAGGTTAGGTTAGGTTAGGTTAGGTTAGGTTAGGTTAGGTTAGGTTAGGTTAGGTTAGGTTAGGTTAGGTTAGGTTAGGTTAGGTTAGGTTAGGTTAGGTTAGGTTAGGTTAGGTTAGGTTAGGTTAGGTTAGGTTAGGTTAGGTTAGGTTAGGTTAGGTTAGGTTAGGTTAGGTTAGGTTAGGTTAGGTTAGGTTAGGTTAGGTTAGGTTAGGTTAGGTTAGGTTAGGTTAGGTTAGGTTAGGTTAGGTTAGGTTAGGTTAGGTTAGGTTAGGTTAGGTTAGGTTAGGTTAGGTTAGGTTAGGTTAGGTTAGGTTAGGTTAGGTTAGGTTAGGTTAGGTTAGGTTAGGTTAGGTTAGGTTAGGTTAGGTTAGGTTAGGTTAGGTTAGGTTAGGTTAGGTTAGGTTAGGTTAGGTTAGGTTAGGTTAGGTTAGGTTAGGTTAGGTTAGGTTAGGTTAGGTTAGGTTAGGTTAGGTTAGGTTAGGTTAGGTTAGGTTAGGTTAGGTTAGGTTAGGTTAGGTTAGGTTAGGTTAGGTTAGGTTAGGTTAGGTTAGGTTAGGTTAGGTTAGGTTAGGTTAGGTTAGGTTAGGTTAGGTTAGGTTAGGTTAGGTTAGGTTAGGTTAGGTTAGGTTAGGTTAGGTTAGGTTAGGTTAGGTTAGGTTAGGTTAGGTTAGGTTAGGTTAGGTTAGGTTAGGTTAGGTTAGGTTAGGTTAGGTTAGGTTAGGTTAGGTTAGGTTAGGTTAGGTTAGGTTAGGTTAGGTTAGGTTAGGTTAGGTTAGGTTAGGTTAGGTTAGGTTAGGTTAGGTTAGGTTAGGTTAGGTTAGGTTAGGTTAGGTTAGGTTAGGTTAGGTTAGGTTAGGTTAGGTTAGGTTAGGTTAGGTTAGGTTAGGTTAGGTTAGGTTAGGTTAGGTTAGGTTAGGTTAGGTTAGGTTAGGTTAGGTTAGGTTAGGTTAGGTTAGGTTAGGTTAGGTTAGGTTAGGTTAGGTTAGGTTAGGTTAGGTTAGGTTAGGTTAGGTTAGGTTAGGTTAGGTTAGGTTAGGTTAGGTTAGGTTAGGTTAGGTTAGGTTAGGTTAGGTTAGGTTAGGTTAGGTTAGGTTAGGTTAGGTTAGGTTAGGTTAGGTTAGGTTAGGTTAGGTTAGGTTAGGTTAGGTTAGGTTAGGTTAGGTTAGGTTAGGTTAGGTTAGGTTAGGTTAGGTTAGGTTAGGTTAGGTTAGGTTAGTCGCGTCGTCCCCGCCGCGAGAGACGCACACGCGCAAGGCGGCTCCGCGCCAAAATTTCGGGAAAAAAATCGGAAAAATAGTAAAAAGTGCTCCGATTTTCAAGTGCGACATACCAAAACACGCGGAAAAATCGGCCGCAGGTGATAGTGAAAGAAGTTTTTCGATATCAGTTTCCGTGGAAAAGTTGTGATGTGAAAAGTGAAAATTTCGAAAATTTTACACCTTCAAAAAATAACGCTGCGAGATCCATCGCGGCAAGGGGTTGTTTTTCGACTACCAAAAGATGCCCCTCGACGAGACCTACACGCTGAGCCCTCGAACGGAATTTTTCCGCCGACGCTCGCGAAAGCGGAACGTGAAAAGGGAAATACCTAAAGAATTGAGCCACGCAACTGGAGGAGTGCGGAAACTTCTGAGTATGAGGAAAGATGAGGGGAAGAGCGGCGATTCCAACGCCGTGTCGGGATAAAAAATCGGGTAACATTTGACCAAGTTATACCACTTTCAAAAATTCTTCAAAACTTAAATTTTTCAAAAAATCATAACTCAAGATTAAGATCGACGACATATAAATTTTATTGCAGTAAGTCATAGTACTAAGTAGGCCCTAAGCACACCCAAAATTTTGGAATTTTCTGATGAGCGGTTCCGGAGTTAGGAATTTTTGAAATTTCAAGGACGAACCCAGGCACCCCAGGGACCGCTCGCAGAGAAACTCCCTAAATGCAAGACTACCTGGAAAAATCGGCTTAACCGATCCGAACCCCTAAAACAAGTGATTGAAGTCTTTTTATAGTTCTACCTAATCTCTCTGAAGTTGTTTCTGGGGCTGTGCTGGTGTGGCTCTCGTTATACAAGATTAGCTGTGCCCGCGATTTTGTACACAAAGGGGTAGGAGGGGTCCTAAGTTTCGAGACATCATGTTCCAAATCTAACATATCTAGAGATATTAAATCCCGTACTTGAAATATTAATCAAACTTAAAATATTTCCAACTCTATTACTATGACAATACGGTCTAAATTGAATTGTATCGTTTTGATGACGAGGCCAAACCAGTTCACACTTGTCCTAGTGACACGTGCCGATCGCCCTCGCCGTGCCCTTGACTAATGCTGTTAAACGCATCACATTTCGCGCGGCTTTTGTTGTTACTATGTCATGACGGGCCGGCCGGCCTGGTGGTTGGGGACCCCGACCGCCGGGCCGAGAGTCGCGGGTTCGATTCCTGCCCAGGAAAAGCATCCTTATCTTGTATGAAAATCGGCTGTTTTCGTATTTTCGTATTAATCAAACTTAAAATACTTCCAACTCTGTTACTATGACAATACGGTCTAAATTGAATTGTATCGTTTCGATGACGAGGCCAAACCAGTTCACACTTGTCCTAGTGACACGTGCCGATCGCCCTCGCCGTGCCCTTGACTAATGCTGTTAAACGCATCACATTTCGCGCGGTTTTTGTTGTTACTATGTCATGACGGGCCGGGCGGCCTGGTGGTTGGAGACCCCGACCGCCGGGCCGAGAGTCGCGGGTTCGATTCCCGCCCAGGAAAAGCATCCTTATCTTGTATGGAAATCGGCTGTTTTCGTATTTTCGTATTAGTCAAACTTAAAATACTTCCAACTCTGTTACTATGACAATACGGTCTAAATTGAATTGTGTCGTTTTAATGACGAGGTCAAACCAGTTCACACCCGTCCTAGTGACACGTGCCGATCGCCCTCGCCGTGCCCTTGACTAATGCTGCTAAACGCATCACATTTCGCGTGGCTTTTGTTGTTACTATGTCATGACGGGCCGGCCGGCCTGGTGGTTGGAGACCCCGACCGCCGGGCCAAGGGTCGCGGGTTCGATTCCCGCCCAGGAAAACATCCTTATCTTGTATGAAAATCGGCTGTTTTCGTATTTTCGTATTGATTGGACTAAAATATCTCCAGCTCTATCACTATGGCAATGCGATCTAGGCTGAAATGCATTGTCCTAATGATAAAGTCAAACCAACTCATACTCGTCCTAGTGACACGTGCCGATCGCCCTCGCCGTGCCCTTGACTAATGCAGCCGAACGCATCACACCTCACGTGGTTTTTGTTGTCTCTATTTCACGACGAGCCGGTTGGCCTGGTGGTTGGGGACCCCGACCGCCGGGCCGAGGGTCATGGGTTCGATTCCCGCCCAGGAAAACATCCTAATTATGTTCCAAATCTAATATACCTAGAGATAATAAACCTCGTACTTGAAATATTAACCAACTTAAAAAAAAATATTCCCAACTCTGCCACTATGACAATAAGGTCTAAATTGAATTGTATTGATTTGATGACGAGGTCAAACCAGTTCATAACCGTCCTAGCGACACGTGCCGACTGCCCTCGACATGCCCTTGACTAATGCTGCCAAACGCATCACACCTCGCGTGGCTTTGTTGCTTCTATGTCATGACGGGCCGGTCGGCCTAGTAGTTGGAAACCCCGACCGCCGGGCCGAGGGTCGCGGGTTCGACTCCCGCCCAGGAAAAGCATCCTTATCCTGTATGAAAATCGGCTGTTTCGTATTTTCGTATTTTCGTATTAATTAGACTAAAATACCTCCAACTCTATCACTATGACAATACGGTCTAGGTTGAAATGCATTGTTTTAATTAATGACGAAGTCTAACCAGTTCACACTCGTCCTAGTGACACGTGCCGATCGCCCCCGCCGCGCCCTTGACTAATGCCGCCGAACGCATCACACCTCGCGTGGTGTTGTTGTCTCTATTTCATGACGGACAGGTTGGCCTGGTGGTCGTTCCCGTATTAATTAGACTAAAATACTTCCAACCCTATCACTATAACGATACGGTCTTAATTGGGTTGTATTGTTTTGATGACGAGTCCATACCAGTTCTAGTTACACGTGCCGATCGCCTTCCCCGAACCCTTCGACTAATCCCGCCAAACGCACCGCACCTTGCGTGGTTCTGTTGTGCCTATTTCATAAAGGGCCGGATGGCTTGGTGGTTGGAGACCCTGAATGCCGGGCCGAGGGTCGCGGGTTCGATCCCCGCCCAGGAAAACATCCTTATCTTGTCTCCAATTGTCTCCTGCTGCCTTCCCCACGATACTAAAACAGACAAGCCATTATAATAACTACCTACACACTTACACACTCACACACTTACATTATAATTCACACTTACATTTTTGCTTTTGCCTTTACTATTTACTCTTTACATTCTGTGTTTCACATTCTGTGTTTTACATGTTCTATGTACATTTCGTCTGCGCTTTCATGCCGGATAAAACCCGACACATACCTCCAAGTATGTCTGGGCATGGGGCTCCCAAAGAGACGGAGAGCGAGAGGACCTCGCCGAAGCAGGGATTGGCGGCCGGGGAGGGGGGCGAGGGAGTGGGCGGCTCGCGTCGTAGCGCAACCCGCAAGGACGGGACACCGGCTCTGCAGGCGGATCCAGAGGGTGTTCGAGGGGGGGGTTTGAGGGGGTCTGAGGGGGTCGAGGGGGGGGGGGGGGGGGGGGTTCGAGGGGGGGGTTTGAGGATGGGTTTGAGAAGGGGGTCGGGGGGATTTGGGGGGGTCGAGGAGGGGAGGGGAGGGGTAGGGGGAGGCTCGCGTTGCAGCGTAACCCGCAAGGCGGGGACACCGGCTCTGCAGGCAGATCAAAGAGGGATCCGCCATATGCAACCGGAGTCCCGCTGCCGGCGGGGGTTGCAGCGGCTCGAGTCACTCCGGAGGGGCGGCTCATGCCGCGAGAGGGGGAGGGGTAGGGGGAGGCCCGCGCTGTAGTGTAACCCGCAAGGCGGGGACACCGGCTCTGCAGGCAGATCAAAGAGGGATCCGCCATATGCAACCGGAGTCCTGCTGCCGGCGGGGGTCACAGCGGCTCGAGTCACTCCGGAGGGGCGGCTCACGCCGCGAGAGGGGGAGGGGTCAAGGGAG